>OW386290.2:36587174-41502520 GCA_936432065.2 Rutpela maculata
TTCCGTCTGTCTGTCGGTCTGTCTGTCTAACTTTTTTGTGCGCACGTGTACTCTGGAACCGTTTAAGATATTGACTTGAAATTTGGTACACATATGTACTTTAACGAGATCTAGAACTAGATTATATTTTCTTCTTGTTCCGTCGAAGGGTTGGGGGGTAAATTGGGGTAAATAGTAGATCAAGCAGGTAAGAATCCATAAAATTGGTATTTAGTATATACCAGAGAAGCTAAGGTCTCAAAAGACATTTTGGCATTAGCCACCCCCATTACCACCCCCACCCCATTATTAAAGGGGATGAAAAAAAAATGTAATTTAGTGTGTACACAGAAACACAAAAAAAATAACTTATGAGTAATATATAATATTAAAATTTTCTTTTTAAATACTACTTTTTCGTCTTCCTGGTACCTCAAAACGTGGTCTTACTTTAAGTTTCAATTCTGTATCAATTGGAGTAACCTCCCCATTTTATGGGCGGGGAGAATAAAAAATGTTTCCACTACAAAAATCTCAATTAGACCGATATTTTAGTAGAATTAATATGCAGATATTTCGGAAATTATTTAACATAAAAAAGACTATGTAAAATTAACGTATTTTAATAATTGTTTGGATCTCTTGCCATTTTATTTTAAAAGTTATAGTTTCGTAGCAAAAAAATCATAACTAAATAAAAGTACTTACCCCAAGAAATAATTATTACATTACATTACCCCCGATATGTACTTTTCAAGATAAAATTGGTACAAAATAATTTACAAAATATAAAGAAGAAAATAAATTTGTTAGTGCAGCTTTTAGATTACACTAAATACCTGTATGTGCATATAGGTATAACTAATTAACTATTTTCCTCAATAACATGAATTCTATTATACTTTTATTAACAATAATAGAACTGATGATAACAATAATACCAATGACAATATCACAGACAATGATAATGATATACATACATGTGATAATATCATTATCAAAATAATGCGAAGTTTAGCTTATGAAATATTATTAATACTATTCTATAATTTCAGACAATGAACCACTAAGCAGAAAAATTCGATCATATTCTGGCAGAAATAGAGGATGGGGTGGCGGAGGTTGGGGCAACGGTGGTTGGGGAAATGGAGGTTGGGGAAACGGAGGTTGGGGCAACGGAGGTTGGGGCAATGGAGGTTGGGGCAACGGAGTTTGGGGCGGTGGAGGTTGGGGTAGTGGTTGGAATGGCGGTTTGGGTTATGGAGGTTGGGGTGGTAGACGTTGGGGAGGTGGATATTATGGATAAATAAAAGTTTGGCAGCCAAAATGGATTGGACAGTAGAGGTGGATCCATTGGTACAAGTGTTCTAATGTGTGGTGTAGATAAGGACTGTGCGAAATAGTTTAAGTATTTAAATGTGACAAAAATCTTGTATAAAATATACTTTTTGATAAATGATCGCTTTAATATTATTCTACTTTTCTTTTCCATTTCTAACATATGGCAATATCATTTGATAAGTATGTCTCAAGGGCGGCTTTCAGGGGACTCATAAGGGCAATTGCAATAAGGGCAATTGGCATAGCATAAATTTTTAAAATTATTAAAAATTCATAGAAGATAAATAGCTGCATTCAACCCCAACTCAGGGCAGACCCAAAACTGCACTTGGTATATCTCATATTATACATATGAGACATAAAATCTTTTGCAAAATGTAAGGAGCATTAATTTGGTAAGATGGTGAGTTCTCGTCTTCCATTCGGTAGCCTGAAAGTATAGGCAAAATAAACACTTTTTTAATAGGCCCTTGGCTCTTAGCCCGACGGGCAGAGCGTTATGGGGTAGGGCAGAGGCTGCAGAAGGCAAAATTTTTTAACGAACTCCTGATCAAAATGCTCGGTAGCACTTACTATATGTATTTGACATAGCAAAAAAATAAATGGAAAACATCGCAGACCTGTGGCGCGTGCGCGCGAAGTTCAAGAGAATGGCCAAAAAAAATTAGCGGGCTCCTTGACCAAACTTGGCGGAAATTTGGATGTCCTTTTTTTCAAAAACAACATGACAAACAATTCTATGTATAGCCCTTAGCCCGACGGGCAGAGCGTTATGGGGTAGGGCAGAGGCTGCAGAAGGCAAAATTTTTTAACGAACTCCTGATAAAAATGCTCGGTAGCACTTACTATATGTATTTGACATAGCAAAAAAATAAATGGAAGACATCGCAGACTGTGGCGCGCGCGCGCGAAGTTCAAGAAAATGGCCAAAAAAAATTAGCGGGCTCCTTGACCAAACTTGGCGGAAATTTGGATGTCCTTTTTTTCAAAAACAACATGATAGACAATTCCATGTAGCCATTTTAATGTTATTCGCATGAAAACTTCCAAATTTGAGTGCTCAAATTCAAAATGGCAAAAAATAGGTCTAAATTTATAATTTCTGTCTTCCAATCTTATTATCGGATGGTTTCATTGATATGTCTAATAATAATATATATTGATGGAAGACAATTTTTTTTGATTTAACAAAATTAAATAAAAATTGTTGCATTTTAAGCATTGGGACCTTATTTCTGAACGTAATTTCTCAAGAAAGGATTTTGCCCCCTTAAAGGGTGATTTGACAAGGTAAATTAAAAAAAAATGTCTTTCATCAATATATATTTATTTGACATATTAATGATAATGAACCCAATAGATTGGAAGACAGAAATTATGGATTTAGACCTATTTTTGACCATCTTGAATTTGGGCACTCAAATGTGGAAATTTTAGCGAATGTTTCATGCGAATTGGCTGCATATAATTATCTGAATCCATGTTGTTTTTGAAAAAAAAAAAAGATACGCAAATAAACAATTTTCGCAAAATTTGGACAAGGAGCTCGCTGATTTTCTTTGGTCCTTTTTTTTAACTTCGTGCGCCACAGTTCTATCGTGTCCTCCATTTATTTTTCGCTATGTCAAATACTTATAGTAAGTGCTACCCAGCATTTTGATCGGAAGTTCATTAAAAAAAATTTTCCCCCCGCGCCTCTGCCCTAGCTTATAACCCTCTGCCCATCGGACTAAGGGCCTAATAAAAAAAAATGTTTATTTTGCCTTTACTTTCAAGCTGCCGAGAGAAAGACGGGAGCTCACCACCTTACCAAATTAATGTCATAGCTCTTACACTACTAGCTTTAAGCATACTAATGGCTCTTTTCATTTGTTCTCACATTAAATGCTGTCCCTCCATCCTCAATTTAACCTAAATGTCCCACTTAACGTGATAACAAACGAACAAATTTACTATTGCATCTGAAATTGATAAAATTGAGTAGAAGTAAAAAACGCATTTAGAATAGAATTTTCTTATTAGGTTGGGAATAAAATTATATTAAATTAATATAAGGTAGCAAAAAATACTATATACAGTATGTATTTTTGGTCAAAGTATGAATATTAGGGTGGAGCGCAAAATATGATTTATGAAATTTGAAATTCCTATACTGAGAAAAGTGGTTTACTTATGCATTAGTGCACATGCTAAAATTTGAGCTTAATCGTACGTCATTTGGCGGTGCCTCCACCACTTTCAAACTCGCAAGTGTTGATACAATTTGCGACCATTGTTATTAGAGTCAGGTTGTCTTCGGCTGTTGGTAGTGATACGTGTTTCTGTGCCATAACAGTCAGAAAGACGCTTTAACATGTCTAAACTTGTTGGACTACAGTAGTTATCATCCAAAACCTCGTAGAAATTGTGCAACTTTCTGTTAGTTAGTTAATAAATATGCCTAAAACTAGAAAATCTGTCGAATGTCCTGTGTTCGGAGCTCCTTCGAAATTTAAGGACAATATGATGAGGAATTATTTGTGATGAGGAATTATTTGTGGATTCGTCAAACATTACTGGAAATGTCGGTAAACAAAGCTGAGCCCACTTTCACAAATATTTCAGCAATTTTGATTACAGAACTGAAAGCGTTATGGTTCAAAGCATCTATTCCGGTGGTGTCAGATCAACAATTATTACATTTGATAAAATGTTATCAGGAGAAATTAAGAATACTCAAGAAGCCAATAAAATATAGGAACACGGAGGCGCTTAAACAAAAAGTGAAAGAGTTCAGAGAGAGTGCAGAAGCTAAACTATTTGACATTTCCGCATGTAAGTGTTCAGAGTTTCTGTCGCGTAAATGCGAGACTAAGGTACCTGTTAGAGAACGAGAATTTTTTATGAATCAGAGAAATAAAAGAACAATAGTTATCGGATGTGGTGACCTGGTTATCACAAAAAAGATTGAACGTTCGGTACACAGGAACGAGATGGAATATAAGAGTATACCGTCTACTTCGACTTCATATGATTTAGGTGAAGTAAATTCAAGTACTTCAACATCTGACGAAGATTTGCACGCAGGAGATGAGAAGGACATTTTTTCTGACAAAGTAAAGCCCAGTGCCACCAAAAATATAAAAAGATCTACCCAAATGCGCCTTCAATTACCAAGTCTAGCCCAAGCTTGTGATCTCACAGGGATTTCAGATAGATCGGCTGCTATAAGAGCGAGTGCTGTCCTAAAAGACGTTGGAATAATAACGGAAGAATACACCTGTAAAACAGTAGATCGGAGTAAAATCAGAAGAGAAAGGAAAAGAAAAAGAGAAACTGTTAAGAAACACCAGAAGGCTAATGAGAATACACCACATGCTATTTACTTTGATGGCCGAAAAGATCGAACTCTCAGTCAATGTTAATCAGGTAGCAAAATCTGCAGAAAAACAACTATTGAAGAACACATTGTGCTAGTGTCAGAGCCAGGTTCTTACTATGTGGGACACGTTAGTGTATCATCGGCAATCGAAGATGGCATTTTAACATTTTTGCGCGGACAAATGGATTTATCATGTTTAGTTGCCTTAGGTAGCGACGGAACTGCTGTGAATACAGGCATTCATAATGGTGTTATTCGCAAACTAGAAACAAGTATTGGGAGGCCATTACAGTGGTTCATCTGTATGCTGCATTCAAATGAATTACCTTTGCGCCATTTGATGACACATTTAGATTGAAAAACAAGTGGACCTTCTGGATTTTCTGGTGACATAGGGAAAAGTTTAGAATCCTGTGAGCTGCTTCCTGTTGCTAACTTTCAAAGAATTGAGACTGTACTTCCACAATTAGATTTGAAACTCTTAAGCACCGACCAAAGATACATGTATGAAATAAGTCTTGCTATATTCGCTGACGCTGTATCTGAGAGTTTGGCAAACAGACAACCTGGGAAAGTGGCACATTCCAGATGGTTGACCACAGCTAATAGAGTACTGTGTCTATATGTAGGAAGTTGTGATCCTTCTGAGAATTTGAAACTCATGACAGAGTACGTTCTGAAAGTGTATGTTCCAACCTGGTTTGCTATTAAAGTAAAATCGGAAGTAAGATATGGTTCAATTCATCTGTATGGCATGATTCAAAGATCTAGATATATGCCACCTAATTTAAAAGAAATAGGTGATAAAACGATTCAAACCAACGGATATTTTGCACACCCTGAAAACATTCTCATAGGAATGCTTGGTGATGAGCGCCAACACATTAAGGAACTAGGTTTAAGGCGCATTTTAAAATCCAGAACTGACAACAGAGTGACTGGAATACGAAAGTTTAAAGTACCTACTATTGATTTTTTCGCAAAAGACTATACTGAATTAATAGACTGGCAGAAAACAAGAGTTACTGAACCACCAATCACCTAATATCTACTGAACAACTATAACAAATGATTTCCAACGTTCCGGATAAAATTGAAATTTTAAATTTTCCATGCCATTCTCAAGCTGTAGAACGCTGTGTGAAATTGGTGACAGAGGCGTCATTATCTGTCTGTGGACCAGAGGCCAGAGATGGGTTTATAAGATGTCGCATTGCTTCCCGACAAGAATTACCAAAATTTGAGACGAAGTCCGATTTTATTAACAGTTTAAAATAAATCTATTGACAATAGAGGTGGGTTTGGGAGGGTGGAACTCGACATGCAGCCACCTCCTCGTGGTGAGTTCTGGGTTGTTGTAAGAAAAAACAAGCTAAGAGCTGCATAGATTTAAATAAAATAAATTTGAGAATTAAAAAAAAATCGTTACATTAAATTGGCCGGGGGCACCGCAAGATGAAATCTTAAAAAACCCACTCTTTTCACAGTTTACACATTTTATTAATGATTTGAAAATTGTGAATATATGTCTGTATAGACCTCCAAGCGGAGATATTAACATTTTCGTTGTTAACCTCTCCAAAGCCCTAAATATTGCCATGATAATATCGGGGAATATAATATTTTGTGGCGACCTCAATATTGATTTCAATAAAAAATGTCTTAATACTAATATCCTTACTAACATAATAAACGCCTTTGATCTAACCGTTACTGACGGATCCTACCCGTATATTTACCAATGCAAATGGCCATACTAGCAGTAGTTGTATTGACTAAATGATCACTAACCTGAACACCAACACATATTGCTGTAAAATTCTACAACCAAATATAGCGGATCACTTAGCCCGTTTGCTTACTATAAAATCTTCCAAGCAGCCAATATCAGAGACTACTAAAAATATTTTTATACACAGCGTATAATCAATGACAACACAATTAGTAATTTTAATTATCATTTGAGCTGCACTGATTGGTCAGCTATATATCAGTTAGACATCTCTGAAGCATTTCAGTACTTTATTAATACTATTTCATGGTGTTTCGAGGTTAGTTGTCCTCTAAAAACTAAACAAATTAGAGTTCAAAAAGAAAGAAAACAGAATGGGTTACCCACAAATTAAGGCAACAGAGTGCAAATTTAAAAAATCTGTTTTAGACTACAGTTAATCTGAACTGTCCTGATCATAAAAAAATATGATGCGGAAAAAAGGAAACAAGAAAGAACATAAAACTAACGAAACAATCCTATTATAAAAATAAAATTGATAATTCTTCAAACAAAAACAGAGAGACCTGGAAAATAGTAAATAGATTAATAGACAGAAATAAAAAAACCTCTAATGATTCAATTATTCTTAAAATTGATGATTGCATCATTAGTAATACTGCTGAAGTTGTTACAGCATTTGGCCATCATTTTGCTAATGTTGCACCTAAAAAAATTGATGATCACTTTGGATCAAATCTATCTCTGCCATGTATTACAAATTACAATGTTGTAAACTCCATGTATTTTGATTCTGTTACAACAGAAGAGGTGCACAATATTATTATCCAGTTAAAAAATAAAAATTCATCTGGCTATGATGGGCTAACAACAAATATCATAAAAAATATAGAAATTAACATCCTAATACCATTTGTCTATCTGATAAAAAAGTCAGTTGATGCTGGAGTTTTTCCAGATATGCTTAAGTTAGCCACTGTTATTCCTTTATTTAAAAAAAAGGTGATCCTACTGACATTGAAAATTATAGGCAAATCTCTTTGGTAAGTATTCTATCTAAAATTCCGGAAAAAATTATGTACAACAAAATATCGAATTACGTTGAAAATAATAAATTATTAACAATCGCGCAACATGGGTTCAGATCAAACAAATCAGTTGAAAGAGCCTCTTGTCAACTCTTGAATTATGTATATCAAAGCTTGGATGAGGGAAAGTATGTTGTCTCACTGATGTTCGACCTATCTAAAGCATTTGACACTGTCAACAAAGATATTCTAAATACTAAATTAAACAGTCTCGGCATCAGGGGCAATATACTTTCATGGTTAACCTCATATATGGACAACAGGACCTTAAGAGCTAGTTTAAAAGGCGAATCATCCAACATGTTTAATGTTACACTTGGAGTTCCTCAGGGCTCAGTGCTGGGCCCTTTACTGTTCATGTTGTATGTAAATGATTTACCCAGCTACATTGAGCATGGCTACGTAACAATGTCTGAGGACGATACAACTATTACCGTGTCTGCTGATACTCCTGAAAAACTACGCAGAATGATTAATGATATAACTGAATCTTTGAGTGGATGGTGCCAAAGAAACAAACTTATATTAAATAAAAAAAAAACCCGTTTGTTTAAACTTTTATCTCCGAAAACCATTACCAGAGAATTTCGTGATTGACGATAATATTATGTTATCGGAATCGGCGAAATTACTTGGCACACATCTTGACACCAAATTATCTTGGTATAGGCACATTGACCATGTATGCAAACAATTAAATAAGGCATATTTTGCATTGTTACAATTAAAAACAACTCTAGATAAGACAGGTGTAATTAATATCTATTATGCTATGGCCTATAGTCATATATCCTTCAATATTCTCGCATGGGGCAGAGCTTCCGAGTGTGAAAGAGTCTTTATCTGTCAAAAAAAAATTATCAGGCTAATCTTTGATTTAAAAGTAAATGTTAGTTGTAGGGACGTATTTAAAGAACAACGTATCCTCACGACAGCGTCTATATACATCCTTAAATGTATAACGTACACAAAAAATAACCTAAGCCTGTTTGAAAAAAGACTAAACTATCATAATTACTTGACGAGGCATGGTGATCTTTTGAGTATACCCACTCATCGTACAAGCACCTTTAAAAAGTCACCCCTCTATAATTATGTCATTTTATATAATGCTTCACCAAAAGAAATACGTGAAATTACAAACAGTCTTAAATTTAAAAACAAACTTAATAATGCAGCGGCCGCCCATTCAAATTGTATCATCAACCTATCAATGGAGTAGAACAAAGCAAACTATATATCAAAATATTAATAATAACTTATTACATCACAAAATGCATGTTATCCAATCTATAAGTTGGTATAAGGGGTAGTTACAGCCCAAAAAGTAATTTTTTTAAAAACATGTGTTTTTACTTACCATTTTTACTCTAATTCGATGAAACTACATGATAGAGGATATTTTTTTATGCCAAAAAGTTCACAATTATTTGCTGAATTCGTCCATACATACCAACTATTTAAAAATCGCAAAACTAAGCATTCATGGTAAATCAAAGGGGGAGTAACAGTGTGCGTGGCACGGTAAGTCCAAACTTCTATTGACCATAACTTTTGATTTCACGCTTACCAAAATTCTGACACATACATAGAAAACTTTGTTATTCTCTTAGCTTTAATTTAAGTACAAATATATGGAGCTACGTATTCATTTTGTGATAATAATGGTATAAATTGTAATCCAATGTCACGAATTTCTGCGTATCAAAGCTAAGTCGGTCTTATGAATGCGTGGCCATGCGCGCTCGAAAAATCGACCTTATTGCTGATTTGCATAAGGGCATGGAACGGAAAATATGCCGTTAACTCATGTTATAAGGTTTTGAGCTGTAATAATGAACAATTAAAATTAAGTATGTGAAGTAAAATGTTTTATCTCATAATTTTTAAACATATATACACTTTTATTAATAAATTGACAGTTACAAACTAAACAGAAAGTTCTTGTTAAAAGTACAAGTTATTGTATGTATATGGAACAAAACTTAAAGGCGAGTTTACATTGTTAGAATTATTATTTCGTATATATAGTGTATAATGAAAATTCTCGAATAGTAAAAGCATCAAACAGCGAAAGTTGTACAGACAGCCATTATTGCTCTATTTTGTCCATTCAAGTTGAAAATGTTTATTTCTAATAATATTTTAATGTGAAATAATGTCAAACAGTCACATGACAAGGAAAGCCATCACTAAATCTTTTGCAATATACACATACATAACAAAAAAACAAAAAGTGTCAACAAATATTAGGCTGCAAGCATGAGCGTCCACAAAAATATTCTTAAGGGGAGCAAATATGTATATTCACCTACGACATTAGAGTAAAATATATCTCTATCTGCTGAAAAATTTAACAGTATCGCAAATAACTAGATTTGCTCTGTGTAACCATGTCTACAGATGTAACATACAGTTTAAAATTCATCTTCGCTGCTAGATGCGTATAAAACCTCCAATTCTATATTGTTCCAAAATAAGGAACATTTGCATATATCACTACATTTTAAACCAGCCTTAAAACACTCACATTTCAAAATATCACATGCATCTTTGTCTTTATAATATAGGTAGGTTCGCGTACTTCCTTATGCGCTGTTTCCAAATAGACATCGCTGGTAAAATATAATTTCCATCAAAGGACCATCCCATTCCAACAGGATTTGCCCTATACGATGAGTCATGACTATTACACCAAATTTTTGCTTGTAATAAGAAACGTCTTACGTGTTGTATAAAGGAATCCTCAATTGGTGGAAAATTAGCAATGGTCGAATTTTGAAGAAGATTGTACCTTAAATCATCTACATCTTTACAAGTTTTTGATTTGTATAGCAACGGAACATATCTACGAGCAATTTTGACGGCATCGTTTATAAAGGCTGTCGCTTTATCAAGTTCGAGCGTGCTCTTATTTTGTTTTAAAAAAGTATATGCATTTTTTTTTCTAATCCCGTATAAAGCACTAGTCGTATTGCATCCTGTTAAAGCATTATGGTGGGCAGTGACAAGCAGATACATTATTACGAATTGGTATATATTTTATATGTCGTAGGTGAATATATATTTAGAATAAAATAGAATAAAGTTTATTTAGCATAAGCTATCTTCAAAAGTAACATATATTTGTACATAGTCATTTATTATTTTGTGCTCTGTCGTCTATATATAATTCAGTAACATTTTAGTAAACAATTTTAAATTACTAAATATTTGATTGCCGTGGGCAAAGCATTGAATACGCATAGGCCATCGCTAACAGTTTTTAAGAATGATATTTTTGTATTCATATTGCAGTTTTCAGCAGACCTTACCAAATAATTGTTTCGATCTTTTAACTAAGAAGGGTTTAAGGTAGGTAGGTATTAGATTTTTCTCGATTTTATATATTAAAGTTGTTTCAATACTTTGTTCCACTGAAGTCCAACCCAATTGGTTGATTTTGCCAATGTTCTTACATAGATAATCAATATATTTTGAAAACGTCAACTATCGATCTAAAATAATTCCTAAATATTTAATCTAACTTACAATTCAACTTTCGCATTATTAATGTACATAAACAGTTGATCATTTAAATATTTTCGGCAATTAGCTTTAGTCCAAGAACCATACATTTAGTTTTGTCATTATAGAGTTTCAATTTTTTTTGTACAAAACCATATATATAACATACAAAGCTCTTTATTCATTATATCTGTGATTTGATTTTTTTCAGATACCTATATAAAGGCTTATATATGAACTTCTTAGGACATGATTTATATCATTCACATATATAATGAATAAAAGAGACCCTAGCACACTGCCCTGCGGTCTGTGGTACCCCATACGAACTAGTAATTTTAGTAGATGTCTTATTGTTTACTTTAGTTTTATTTTTATTTAGTTTTTTCACTTTAGTTTTATGCTCCACCTGAAAATATTTTTGTGGATGCTCATGCTTGTAGCAATATTTGTTGACACCTCTGTTCTTTTATACTTGTGTATGTTGCATGAGATGAGGTTTAGTGGTTTTCCTTGTCATTTGACTGTTTGACATTATCGCAAATAAGTTTTATTAGAAATAAACATTTTCCTTTTGAATGAACAAATTAAAGCAATACTATTTTTGTTCATAAAATACAACTTTTGCTGTATAGACTTATATGTACGGAATAATAATCCTAAAAATGTAAAATCGCTTTTAAGTTTTGTTTCCTACAATAACTTTTTATTTATTTTATAACTGTCAATTTATTATTAAGTAAAAGTTTTTATATGTTTAAAAAGTCATGATAAACATTTTACTTTACATACTTAATTTTAATTGTTCATTATGACAGCTCAAAACCCTATAACATGAGTTAACGGCATAATTTCCCTTCCATGCCCTCATGCAAATCAGCAACAAGGTCGATTTTTCGAGCGCGCATGACCATGCATTTAAGACCGACTTGGCTTTGGTGCGCACAAATTCGTGACATTGCGTTATAATTTATACTATTATTATCACAAAATGAAATACGTAGCTCCATGTATTTGTACTTAAATTTAAGCTAAGAGAATAACAAAGTTTTCTATGTATGTATCAGAATTTTGGTAAGCTTGAAATCAAAAGTTATGGCCTATAGAAGTTTAGACTTACCGTAGCACACACACTGTTACTCCCCCTTTGATTTACCGTGAATGATTAGTTTTGCGATTTTTATATAGTTGGTATATATATGGACGAATTCAGCAAATAATTGTGAACATTTTGGCATAAAAAAATATCCTGTCATGAATTTTTATCGAATTAGAGTAAAAATGGTAAGTAAAAACACGTTTTAAAAAAAAATACTTTCTGGGCTGTAACTACCCCTTATATCAACTTATAGATTGGATAACATGCATTTCCTGATGTGATAGGTTATGACCTACATTTTCATATATAGTTTCTTTTGTTCTACCCCATTGATAGGTTGCTCGCTAAATATGCATCTTTGGGGGCTCACGCCGCTACACTATAAGGCATACCTAGCTATTAAAGGTTATTATAGTATAAAAGACTTTGTTGACGATAATGATGCTGTCTAAATTTTATTTTATTATTTATTCTGTATTTTTTTTTATGTCTGTTTGTCATGCAATATATATGTGTATGTATGTATATGTGTATATATACATTGTTCTTCTTATATATTTTATACATATGTAATTATATAGGTGTCTTTAATATTATTTCTATATATTTATGACAATTTTTGTATTTTTACATGTACTATTTCTTTGACCTGTTCTATGTCATTTATTGTGATCAAAGGGATCAATAAATAATAATAATTATTATTATTATTATTAGTGTATGGGCTGTACATTTTTCTGCATATAGGGAAAACCAAATTGGGACAAAAATTTTTTTTCGCCGTTTTCACTCCACCCTAACGAATATTCCTGGATTATTGTGTGTATATATTTCTGAGATATATCCCTTCGACTTTATGGTAACTACTTATAAGGGTAAATAGGCAGGTGAATCGAAATAAAACAACGAACGTAACAATACTTATTAAAAATTTCATTTATACAGTTTAAAATATATAATACAAGGTGCTATTTATAATATCTATCTACAATATATAGGCACATAATATCGCAAATATACAAAGTGTAACATTACATTCATAAAAATATAACAATATTAATGTACACGAGTTAATAATTAAATAATTAGGGGAATGAAAAACAGCAAATATTCGATAAAATAATGTAGGATATTATAATACAAGCCATATAATTAGGTGTAGGTATTCATAAAAAGAACTGAAAAGGTTTAGGGCAAATTTATCATATATGTATTCTTGACAAATGAAATAGTTTTCCGCAAACACCAGAACACTTGTACACCGCACCCGATGCACATTTCGCCAACCATGTTGGCATCATCGGATGGTGACTGAAAATTAGTCTGAAGGTCCAGATGATATCAACATGGTATCACAAGTATAGTATTTCTAGTAATGTTCAAATGTTCTGTTGTTTCTGGAAATTACTTCATTGTCATTGTCACACCAAAGGTTTCAGCTCTCTCCAGGATTTTGCAGAATATTGCAAGTTATCTTCGACAGTTTCTGAGATAAAAGTGTGATCATGGCTCCAGGAATTTATTTTTCTCAGGTCAGTTCAACGATATTAACAAATTGCTAGTGATCATCTTTGCAAATCCTTTGTTGTTGAAGTAATTTGGCAAAAATTAATTGCTTTATCCCTTAAATACTTTGAAATCTCAGTATATTTTATTATCTACAAAGTGAGATGATTTTTACATTGCGTTTATTAAAAGAAAAGTTGGAGAAAATTCTGGGTAATGTTATGCCTCTCTTGCTCGAGACTTTAGCTCTTAATTGTAAATATAAATTTATATATAACATAAGAGAACATGAAGCTATCGTAACTATCTGAAACTGAATGAGTATTTTGAACATGGTTCTACTGTGAAATTCGACACACTCTGAACGTCACGGAAATGTCAACTACTGTTTTAATGTATATCCATTCATTTTTTATTTGAATGGTAAGGGGTGGAAAATTCGAATCTTGTTGATAGAACGACACTAAATGACAATCTTACTTACAGAGGTTATGTTACAAAGTACTGTCGTGAGCAAAAAAAATAGGACAACTATTTTTTTCTAATGTAAATCTGTCTCTCTTTGCACACTTGTAATGAATTTTGACAAATAACTGACAATGTCACAAAAATTAAAGTTAGATATACACAACTAGATTTTAGCAAAAATACGTTATAAGACTTGTCCCATTTTTTTTGCGCATGACAGTACCTAACCATAAATCAGACCCTCCTCCCCATATGGGGGTCTATTGGGTACTGAGTTTAGGGGCCCGGCAGAGACTTTTACAAAAAAATGTTTTCCCGCTCATAAATTATTAGGCACGGGGGTCCGCCAGTGAATTTGGTACCGGGACCCATGATTTGATGTGGGGGGCTTGCTACAAATTCAAATTAGTTCTACATTACGATCAGAGTGAAAAACCTTGTTACCACACAAATTATAATAATAATAAAACATGTAAACCCAAAAGGCTATAAACCGACTTCAATTGCTACAAGTAAAGATGTTACAAATGTTAAACAATAGAAGTAATGATTGACATTTTATGGCAAAAAACTTGTACTTTAAAAATTAATGTAAATTAACTATAAAAATGGCGTTTTCAACCATAGCCTATATTTAATTGTAGAGAGTCAACTCTGGAAATTTGAATGTGGATTATCTGTGATGGTTTTGACTGCCACCACACATTTACCTTGCATTATTCAAAGCAGCAGAAAGCTTTTTAACTACATATTTTTCAAAAACTTCCCCGATCATTGATTTGTGGTAGTTTCTGTCTGTCATTATTATTTGAGTCAAGTAAGCAGCTGTTTAAAAAACGAATTTCAAGAAATGTAATAGAAATGGTGTTAAATAATTTTAAAAAATTGTTTCCTTAATACCACTGAAAAGTGTGGAGAAGAATTCAAAAATATCTTCTAAAAAATATTACTACGATTTGATACACTTAAATATTTGAAAATCCACTTTTCGATTTTGTAATTTTTCTTTAAGCACTGTTATAAACTTTTCGACTTGAAATTTGATGTATTTTTCTGAAGTTTTGTTAAAATATATCAGAGATGGCAATGGGTTTTTCCCTCATTGGGAATTTTCCCAAAATTTGCAGGCAACCCTTGTGAGAAAAAGTTGGAGTGATGGTAAACAATATTAGATGTTAATATGTAAATAAAATTACGGATGGCTAACAAACAAATTCATTAGGACAAAACTTATTTATGCATTAATTATTTTATTTTTATCAAGTAGATTACTAACTAGTATGTAGTTTTATATGTTCCTATTACTAAAAACCTGTGAGGGGATTACCAAATATAACCTGAAAAAGACGTCATTCGTCTGAGACATTAGGAAGTCATTTTCACGTTTGATTTACGTCATCTAACTCGTCATTTCTCGTCACTCCTGACCATTTTTTCACGTCATTTTCACGTGCCTTTGCTACCTGGGAAGCTTTATCTCAACATTGCTTGATGTATAGCTTGTAGAGACGTCATTTGGGAAAAATTACGTACACAGTATACTTCAAGCATTTAAATACTTTGGGTAGAGAGTTTAAAATATATCCTTAAAATATCATCGACCTTATATACTAATATCACGGCCATTTTGTAAAAATTATTCATTCTACCCATTCATTCATATTTTCCTTCTAGTTTCCTTATAAGACGTATAAAAATCAAAATATCTGTTACAGTTCAAATAAAAATGTCATTACTTCAGGGATAACAGCAGGTAGGTTTACAAATGACCATAACATTTATCAAAGCTTCTATTTCACCCAAGATTTTCTCAAATTAACTTTTAATTCTTAAACATCCGTATACCTATACATCTAGATTTGCCCTAACTACTTTGTTTAATCCTGTACAATTTCAATATCGACTATAAATGCGCCAGTATCTCCATTTCTGATGGTATTTCCGTTATCTGGACCGAACTATTATTATCAATTTGAGAACTCCCACTAACAGTCACTATAACAGGACTTTGGTCGCTAGTTTGGACAATAGTGACCAAATTCCCGTCTTTGCTTCCTTCTAGATCACCCGAGCTGCTCTTCAGTAACATTTTCACAGGATTCATCTCGGTTTCGGGTTCCATCTTCAGGGAGTCCAGGGTAATGTTGTCGAGCGCGATGTCTTCCTCGGTGCTGCCCAAGATGCTGACCACGTTGACCACTGAGCCGCCATGATTTGACTCCGACAGACTTAGGGATTGCTCCCTGCTGTGTAGCACAGAGTTGGATTGGAGGGTGCCTGGGCGGTTGGAGCTGTTCTGTGATCGGTACGAAGGCGGGCAGCTGTACTCCGATTGGGAGGCGTCTCGGCGGCTTGAAAGTGGGGCCCTAAAAAGTACGGTGTTTTATTAATGTTATTATCATAACAAAGTAACCAGTGTTGATAAAAATCATGATTTAAAAAAATAAATAAAAAATCGCTGATTTATTTTTAGGCCAGTCGTCAGGTAGATTAACATCGTTTTAAATCGGGCAAAAGATTTTACTGTTGGAACAAGTGCATTATAGGCATGTTTTAGACATACTAATTTTTATATAATCTCATTAACGAATGAGTAGTACAAGTGGGTGGCATGTGTTTAGAAAATAATTATCACTGGACCTAGTGATTCTATAAGAAATATTAATTGGTGTATAGGAATATAACCCAAAACTGTCTACAATATTTTTAGCGTACAATATATAAAAAAGGAACCGTTGAAATCCAAGATAAGTTTTGATCTTTCAGTTATTCTATGAACAAACGCATATTTCGTAACACTGCATGTTATAATTTTTTGCTTTAGAAAATAGAAGTGCGTTGTAACAAATTTATTAGAAAATAAACTATCTATACTAAACAAGTACTTCGAAGGTTTCAATTTGAGATCTGGCTCTACTTTGTTAAGAGAAAGGTATAGTTTCATAGTCAATGATTTACCTTAGCAAACTTCCCGCGTGGCTCCTATAAGTCGGCGGTGGAGATACAGCGTTCTGAATACCAGCTTGAATCTGAGGGGTATTCCCCCTGTCCAACAACAGCAACCTCAGTCTATACTCCTGCATGGAAGCTTGGTAGCTTGGAGGAGGTGGCCTGTACTGAAACTCTGGATACATCATGGCCGCATAGGGATGATGCGGCCGGCCGTACGATGGCGGAAGTCTGGGTACGAAACGTCGCGTACAAACATCGACGGATTCGGTAGAGCCCAATCCTAGCATCGATCTGCATGTTGAGGAGTCGTGGGAGGTTAACCGCCATGCCACTCCGCTAACAGTTACAAGGACGATTCCTACACCTAAATAATAAAAAAAATATATTGAATTAGTTGTTTGGCAATGATCCCTCAATAATAAAAAAAATAATAATAAAAAATAAATATCTAGAAAAAACTGTAATTATCCGTTGAGAATTGTGAATACTTTTATTACTAACATTTTGGTTCCTCACATTATTATTATTGTTATTTCAAATGTTTGCTGTTATAATTATATTTAGAAAAATGTATTAAACGTAGAGTACCTATTACAACATTTAAATTATAATAAAATACTTTCTCCCAATCAATTCAGTTTCAAAGAAGATGTGAGTATGGATGATGGTATGTATGATACATGTGTCGCATAATAATAGTTTGTGCAACAAGAGTGGATATGATATCCATATCGCACTATAAGGAAGTTTGAGCACGACGCCGTAGGCGGAGTGCTTCAAATTTTTGAGTGCGATATGGATAATCCACTCGAGTTGTACAGTATACTTTTCCTACGACCAGCTTAAAAAAACTACAAAATTAAAAAAACATTAATATATTACACAAATACACACTGACAGTTACTTTGACAGCTTACGCACTAATTTGATTTTAAAACGAATTGTTATCTATGTACTTAATACACGAACTGTGATTGGTCGGTTTCATTTCATATCCATCCTAGATCTGATATGAAATATATCCGTTCAGTTAATTGGATTTGCCTACTTATCCATTCTACAGACTGTACAGAAAACAGCAAATTTACATAAGGGAGTAGAAAAAGAAGGTAGAGCACGACGCAGTAGGCGGGAGTAGAAGGGAAACGAAGGGAGTAGAAAAGATATTTTTTCTAATTCCTTACGTAAATTTGCTGTTTTCTGTACAGTCTGTAGAATGGATAAGTAGGCAATTCCAGTTAACTGAACGGGTATATTTCATATACTATCTAGGATGGATATGATATGAAACCGACCAATCACAGTTCGTGTATTAAGTACATAGGCAACCAACTATATTCGTTTTAAACTCAAGTTAGTGCGTAAGCTGTCAAAGTAATTGTCAGTTTGTATTTGTGCAATATATTAATGTTTAATCAATTTTGTAATTTTTTTTCAAGCTGGTCATAGAAAAGTATACTGTACAACTCAAGTGGATTATCCAATCGCACTGGAAAGAATCAGCATTCCGCCTACGGCGTCGTGCTCAAACTTCTTTATCGTGAGATATGGATATCATATCACTGAATGAACATGGTTTAAAAAATATTGCTAACCATTTCTTCAGAAGTTATCTTCAAAATAGGGAGTAGTGTGTAAAAATTGGTGAAATAGAAGTACTTTACAAAAATATTAAGTATGGAATTCCTAATAGATGTACACTCAAGCTACATACCGTGCGTGTAATTGCCCATTAGGCATGTACATTCACGTAGCGCGAGAGATATGACAACACAGCGCAGTAAACTCGTCCGTCAGCGGAGTATCCCAGCTCTCAGTAATTTCATTTCAGCTAGCTGGAACACGCGATGTTGTAATTCTTACTCCCTATGCCTAGCCCGCCACTACACACGGTATATACTTATGTTTAAATAAACAAAATCGGAACAGTATATGTGCTATGAAACTATTGCGAGCAAATTATTTGAAAAATTATTATACAGCAAAATTTAAAATGACGACCACATTCAACAATTAAACAAGATCCACACGGCACACGGTTTGAAAATTCTATCACTTAAAAATATTTTACCCTTTAACACTTTTTTAACATTGTTGCCTTGGTCTAATCAGTTCTTAGATATAATACAATAATAACATGGAGAAGTGCTTATTCAAAAGGTTTAGAGTCTTTAAATGTATGGCAAAAACATAACTTCTCTGAACAGATATAGTACAGGAAAATATTGAAAAAAATGACCGTAACTCGAAAAAAAATTGTGCAGACTTTAAACTCTGGTTATAAGTTTAAAATAGGCCAAAGTTCACGGAACAAAAAAGTTTAGGAGTTTTACGGATCATCGGAAACCTATAGGGGGTAAAAAGGGGTATTTTTAATTCAAAAAATCGATTTTTCGCTATTTTCTCGGGAAATATGACATTTACAAAAAAAAAGTTCAAATAAAAGTTGTTTCTGACAAAATTATCTTTGATTGGGTGTTTAAATTAGCAGTTTATAGCAATAATTAGGAGTTTTTACTGTATGCAAATTTGCTTTTTTGATATTATTAAAATGAAGTACTCCATACATTAAAGCACTTACCAATATTTAAACACCATTCTTTCATTTATCAATTAAAAATTTCAACAAATAAATATCAAAACTCCGAAACCATTAACTCTACAAAAGTTAGAAAAAAATGAAATTCATAAAATCCCAAATTTTCTAGTAGTTTTAACCAGGGTGTATTAAATAGGTGATGCGACAAGGGCCCGTTGAGTGGCTTCATAAGTGCATGCTTTCTATTTAATTTAGTAGATGGCGGTACTACAAAATCGTGTATATAGACAGATAAATTTGCTTTGCTGCATACAGCGTTGCATACATTCTCGGCCTTTTGTTTCTGTTTAGTGACATCTGACATTAAGTAGCTAAATTAAAAATATTGAAAGAATATATGCAGCACTACAAGCAGCAACGCAAATCATCTATCTATATACAGGATTTTGTACATGGAAGTATAAAGGAAGGAAGGCCCATCTATATCACTAAGCCTGTTAAC
This sequence comes from Rutpela maculata, assembly GCA_936432065.2. Classification (NCBI taxonomy): domain Eukaryota; kingdom Metazoa; phylum Arthropoda; class Insecta; order Coleoptera; family Cerambycidae; genus Rutpela; species Rutpela maculata. The sequence continues at coordinate 36,607,249 of OW386290.2, forward strand.
CAACATTAAACCCCCCAGTATAGCTATGCTCCGCCTCCGCAGAACGATTTCAAAATAAGAGAAATAGCAAGTTAAGTGCCTGAGCGAGTTTTTGGACACAAATTATTTCGAGGTTGCCGCGTTTATTTCTACGTCTCGCATTCAAAACTTTTCGGATGTCAATATTATTGTAGACGTAAAAGTATTTGGGGAAAATGCGTATTCGCAAAAAGCAAAAAATGGAAAACGAATAAAGCTAGTGAGGATTTCTTAGCACGTTGTTAAGATATCATTTTGTAATGTGGTTTGTCCATGGGGTTTGTCATACTATCGCGTTAAAAGCGACAACATTGCTTGGATAGCATTAAACGCGTAAAAACGTTCAAATTTAAAGAAGACGCGCGATCTGGATTATTGTTTGCGAAGTTAGCGCTTGCGCAGAGATACCGTTTTCTATTACTTTAATTCTGCTCCAGTCTATCTCCGTTTTTGAGGGCGTGTTTGTTTTCCCTCTCTCTTGCATGTTGATAACATAAGCCCGGTCTAGTTGCTTACGAGATGAGCGTTCCATCCTTTATACTTCCATGATTTTGTAGTACCTTAAAGGTTGCGCCATCTACTAAATTAAATAGAAAGCATGCACTTATAAAGCCATTATTATTTTCATACGAAAGTGCCGTACGTCGGACCACTTATTTAATACACCATGGTTATAATTTAAATCTATCAATTTATATGAAAAATTGCATACAACCTTTTCTTCGTAAAATTTAATTCTCTCTTAGCTCCAATATTTTTTTTTTAGGTGCCACCCCCTGAAAAGGGGGCATCCACCCCCTATAAATTAGCAAGCCCTCGCATGGAAACTTCTTTTGTATGCATTTACTATTAAGCTGCCAAAAATGAACGAGATCTAATTCATATGACATTATTCCGAAGTTAGAACCTCAAGTATTTCGGTTAATTATTGCCATAAAATTTAAAATTTAAAAACACCAAATTAAAGATAATTTTGTCAGAAACAACTTTTATTTGAACTATTTTTTTGTAAATGCCATATTTTCCGAGAAAATAAAGAAAAATCGATTTTTTAATTAAGAATACCTCTTTTCACCCATTATAGGTTCCCGCGGAATTCGTAAAACTCCTAAACTTTTTTGTTTCGTGAACTTTCGTCTATTTAAACTATAGCCAAAGTTTAAGGTCCGCACAACTTTTATATACCAAGTCTGTTCTTATATTTACATAAAAACATAAAAATTATTGAACGCAATACAACATATACACAGTACAAGACAAACATATAACCTAAATAACACAATACCTCATATTAAATATAAAACAACAAACTATTTGTAACTTATGATGGTCCTACATTTTGTATTCTTTTACCAACTCATCTTAAGCAATATAAATACAGGTTTATTTTATGATAAAATAACTGAACACTTAAAATATAATAAACATAATATTATGAGATTATTGGTAGGTGGTTAATATGTTTGAATAGCATATAACGAATATCAAACAAAACAGTATAAGTAAATTATAGAACATTGTCATTAGCTGAGCATATACCGTGCTTGGGATCATCGTATCATTAGTACACACACAGATTGTACATATAATCTAGGAGTACTATATAAAAAGGAAATAATAAGGTATATTATTAGCTCTTAAGTGTTTTGTAACTGTTGCTTGTGATTGAAACCTAGTCTTGATTTGATTTAATTTGGTAATTTTGCATGTGCATTACACATGTGAAGTGTCTGCTAGCTACCAGCAATTAAATACTACTTTCTCAATGGTTTCTAGATAACTATTCTGTCCAGATGTCTGTCGAACTGGATTTGTACAACATTATTAAAAAATAATGAACTGGATTAATAATTGGTTAGGTTAGAACGATAAATAAAACTGAACTCAATTGATGTCATCTCATTTAATAAACTTTATCAGAGAAAACTTTTCGCAATAGACTTTTTAGCAAACAATAAGATCCGTACACTTTTTTTTTTCAATTAAATTATTTAATATATGAAAACATCTGAAGCTGTTTGCATCAAACCGGCGCCTCCGCCAGAAACCCCATTGGCAAACCGAGTACATTTTTATGGAAATAATGATAGGAAGTTAAAATCTTTAATTGGTCCCAAATACACCGTTGTGATTTGACAATTACATAAGAATTTAATCATTTTTAAAATATACGAAAATATAGGATATATCACAATTAAAAAAAAAAACAATAAACATGAACATTAACATAAGAAATAAATAAAAATATTTAAATGTATATATTTTTTAAATGTTGTCTGCTTACTCATATGATAAACCGTCCGTATAATAAACCCTTTGATTGAATTAAATGTTTTTATGGATATCTACCTCTCTCATTACGACAGGCAACTTATTGAAAAGTCTATGTCTGAACATATTATGCTTGTTAAATTTAGCCTGTGTTGAGAGATAATTAAATTAAACAAGCTAAAAACGTACTCTTCGCCAATTTACTGAGCTTTTTATATAATTGTTATACATTCTATATGATACTCTTCGCAGTTTTCTTGTAAATAATGTTAGTTTTTGGACATCCTAAATTTTGTGATACCAACTCCGTTGTGAAAAAAACACAATTTGAAAAAAAAAAAAACATCCAACCTGTGTGGGATTCGAACACACTATCTTTAGATTGCAAGGTAAAACTTTAGCCACTGCACCATCACATAGTGCTACGAAAATTGAATGTCTGTAATATATATCTTTCGAGAATCTATTTCAACTCATTAGATGTATTATTATGAAATATATATTAGTAAAATGCATAAAAAAATATATATATTATAGAGATAACATTTCACAAGATTTGTATTTATGTACAAGCGACAAAAATTAAGAAAATATATTAACAATAGGGTTCTTCGTCTAGCTAACACACTTATTTTCCAAATTTCAATAAAATCGGACTTTTCTTTCTTAAGTTATCATGCTTACAAGAAACGTGACGGATGGACGAACGGACAGACGGATATTTTGAAAGTTCAGAATTCTCTACGAGCGATATTTACGGTTTTAGAAATGTGCCGATCAAATGCAATATATTCTTCGTTTTTGCGAAGAGTATAATAATACCTTTCTTGCAAATTAAAATTTTTCGGCACATGGCAAAAATGTCCCTAATTTATAAGACCATAGGTCATACTGCTATGAAACAATGGAAGCTTCTAAATTAACACTGTATCTGATTTTATTTCATATATAGCTCTGGACAGTTTATTTCCCAACGTGTTGACGTGCTAGCGTACTTAAGTTGGTGTTTATAATTAAACCTAAAAATTTGACATATTCTGATTTCGTTAATCTTAACGTAAAAACTATTGATGTTTAAGCACTATTGTGAAATCATATTGTCTGTACATTTTTTTTGTTATAGTCACTGCCATTTATCCACGTCCATGGTGGTGTCATCAGCAATCAGAATATTAAAAAATATATTTTATTCTGTAAACTCGTTGATGTAAATTAAAAAAAAAATGGTCCGAAGAGCCTACCATGCGGAACTCCGTATTTTACTTGAGCATCCGTACTAAACTGACCATTATGAAAGACTATTTTCTCTTTGATAAATGATATCGTTACTAAGTCAAGAGATAAAACTGTGAAATCATAAAAATAATAATTTATTCAAAAGTATTTTGTGTGAAATGCTAAGATCAAGTAGGTCACCCGATTCGAGCAATGGTATAACTTTGCATTTTTTAATTTATCTGGAAGTATTCCAGCTTCAATAATTAAATTGGTAATGTGGTAATAGATTTTAGTAGGTGTCATAAGTTTTCTTTAAACAAGCTTATTGAATGATTGTATAGCGTGGTGTCATCAGCAAACAGAATACTAAAAAAATATTTGATTCTGTAAAGTCATTAATGTAAATTGAGAACAAAAGTAGTTCGAGAGCACTACCTTGCGGAACGCCTTGTTTTGCTTGAGCACTCTTACTAAATTCACCATTATGAAAGACAGTTTTCTGTTTGTCAAATATGATGCCATTAAGGCAAGAGATAATCCTTTGAAACCGTAAAGATATAATCTATCTACAAGTATATGATACCCAATCAAATGCATTGCTAAGATCAAGTGAACACCCGAGTCGAACAATGGTATAATCTTTGCATTTTTTAAATTTATCTGGAAATATATCAGTCTCAAGAGTTAAATTGGTAATGTGTGTAATAGGTTTTAGTAGATGCCATAAGTTTTCTTTAAACATGAATGAGTATATGTTAGTGGAGATATGTGTTTTTCAAAGAATTTATTATACTATTATGCCAGAAATTTCTGTTTCTATTACCGAACTAGAGAAAAATGAATTTGATATATTTAAATCCAAGTCTTTGTGTATTTCAAATAAGGTAATTCTGGATATTTTTAAAGGAACTTACTTGGCACTTTATGGCTCTTGGTTTGGCAACTTGCAGATTTAACACATTTTAGTTTGCTTGTTACTATCCCTCAATTATTTCACGACGCTTCAAGTACTCCATTGTCTAATTTATGGTGTGTTTTAGAGAGTAGTCGCTTCCACAGTTATAACTATGACAATCTTGTCCTGCCCGGTTATCGAAAACAAAAGCTAATCAATTACCGTCCGATTGGGATTAGACTAAATTGTAGTCCGGTTTCGCCAGTCATCGTATCCAATTCATCAAAGTTAAACTCTAGATCACCAATACGTTTCTCTATCCTAAGGATAATCATGATATACAGTTTTAAGGTCTAGGTCACTTTGGACGTCCTAGTTTTATGCCGCTCGAACAAATAAATGATGGAATAATACGAGCTGAGCTCTATAAACCGTGTCTTTTATTACATTGCGGGTATTATTAAATAGCGATCGCCTGCCTGCATTAATACGATATTGATGTGATGGTGTATCAGTTTAGACGTGAACTAGTGGGTAATGTGGACTTTGGTTCTTGGGAAATAGATGGCCATTTCGTGAATTAAATGTTGGTGTTTTATTGAGGCGGAACTTTCGCAATAGTCCGATAAAACTGCTCTTTTCATCCATTGTTTGTGGCAGATTTTCTTATGGGAATGCAATATGTATGGTATCAGAAAGTTCCACTAAAATTTTTTCCAATGTGAGTGAGCGATTTTTGAAATTAAGTTTGAAAAACTGGTTTTGTTTTTTTTTTATTATAATATCTCGGTCAGATTTGATTAATACATGAACGAGAAGGCCGCATTATATCGATATTGAAAGAGAAAGAGAAATTTTAAACGCGTCATAAATTACATACACCAAATCGAATATTCAATCCACCAGGAGTGTACTAGTCAAAATACGAGGAATTTAGTTAGAAGCTGAAATATCTTATCCTTTGCATCTCATGCATTTATTTCTATACTTATATATTTTTTTATCTGAAATTTGCACAGCTTATTCTTTAATGTGAGAAATTTGGTGAATAAATAAAATCAATTTTAATTCATCATGTACCTAAAACTACGCGGATATGCACGTATCTCTCACACTTCGCCAAAGAGGCTTCGGGATTATAGGCGAACATGCGGAAATGATTTCAAACCGTTTTACTTACTCTTCTAGACCCAGACAATGTCAAACACGTTCCAGGAAACAAAAAATTTCTATTTTTCGTACTAGTCAACCATCATAAGTTGGCAAGTAGCTGCGCAGAGAAAGAAGCAATATTGTCACTGTTGGACAAAGACAAACAAGTTTTTTAAGCACGAAAAATAGAAATGTTTTGTTTCTCGGAATGTTTACGTTTTCTATTTTTTTGAAAAAAAAAAAGACACAATGGCGGATCGGACTCTGCTATATGCAGTTTTGCTCATAATTTATTTACAACCATTTTGACTTTCTTAGCCTGTTATCATGAATAGAACCCAGGTTATTAACAAAAACAAAATCAATACGCGTTTTCTCAAAATTAAAACTTAATTTTCAAAAAACTTTCACCTATCGTATCGTATTTTTATTAGTGCTTAGTTTTACTCGATTGTAAGCTGAAACGAAGTTATACCTTAATCGCGTGTTTCTAATATTTTTTTTTAAATTCACTTACACCTGGCTGTTACTGCCTTTTCTTTTAAATTGATTGAAAATGGCTTGTAGCTTTGGATTATCTTCAAATAGCAGAAACAAAATAATAAGCATTGGAGAATAACCAGTCCTAATTTCAATAAGAAATATCGATTTTTTTTATTTACAAGTGACCTATTATAGAAACTAACGTATCTCAGCTCCAAATGCAAGTAGAGAATCATTTTTTTTTTTCAAAAGTTGGCTTTTCTAATCTACCTTCATTACTCGTTTACCGTCGAGTTTACCGTTTTTGTTTTCATAAAAAAAAACAGAGAGTTATTTGAATTTGTTTATAACTACAATTTCGAAAATTATAAACAATTGCAATAAAAAGGGTTTAAATTTTGAAAAAAAAAAATCTCTCTCCGTGATCTTAAAGTAATTATAAAAAGGTACAATTTGAGCGGTTTCCTCCTAAGGGATTTGGAATTTCTTTTTAAGTATTTAAGATTCATTGATGTTCTGAAATTCCTTTCTTAGTAGTTCACGATGTTCGTCCAATAGAAAATAAGTCCAGATTTATTTTCCTTTTCAATTTTATTCCTATTATTTTTCAATAATTAAAAAAAAATCTTTAAATCGACTCAATAAATCACAGATAAAATGATTGTAAACTAATAAGTGATGTACATCATGACAAAAGCAAAAAAGGATTTGCAAGACGTTCACCCCGTAGGCGATATTCCTCTCCTACCCACTCCAGAGGTTGTAGGGAGAGTGATGTTGAATGTTTATAATATCCATATCTATAATTCATTTTAAAATTTATTAACACAATCCTCTTGGTGGTCCACGGATCTTATATTGTTACGGACGCGGTTACGGCGTTACAAACTCTATTTATAAACATTATCTAGCCCATTTACATAATGAAATCTGATATTCTCTTATTTACATATATGTAATGTGCTTTATACCTTCACTATTTTATGTGGGTGATAGGATTTATGGCGCAAGGTGTAAAAAATAGATTTAGTATTTGAAATAAAACAAGTGGTATTTACGACCAAGTCATAAAATTGATTTTAAAATTCTAATATGATTTTTCTGCTATACTAGCAAAATGCATACAGGGTGTCTATAAACCTTACAGTCAAATTTATGGAGAGAACTGTTGAACCAAAAGCAGGGTTGGCATGTTTAAAACAAAATGTTTTAAACAAAGTGTTGAAAACATATTTTCCTACGATTGTGCTGAAAGTCAAATTTTCTAACTTCAAAATGACTACAGAAAATATCACTTTGCCACACGCCTTGGTTACGTCTTCACACATCGGAATAAAATAGGGTGTTTACCTTAAAGAATTTTATATTACATACTGGTAATAACAATTATTAAATTCTATAAATGTACAGCAATTATACTTGAATTGCATTTATAAAGTCAAATTTTCTAACTAGAATGACTGCGGAAAATGTCACTTTAAATAAAATCTGACAGGCAGCAAATTTAAAATTTTGGAAAGACTTTAAAAAAGGGAAATAACTTCACAACCGTAGAAAAAATTGTATGTAACACACATGCAGCAAGCTTCATTGCAAAACTCGTATGATAGGAACACTCGCTGCGCTCGTGTTCCTACTTTCATACATCGTTTTGCTATGAAGCCCTTGCCACACTTGTATTACAATCTACTATTAAAACATCGCACTGTGTTTTAAACAAATGTTTAAAACATATTTAATACAAAATACGACGTTTGAAACAATTGTTTAAAACACAGTTTAAAACACAGTGCGATGTTTTAAATAAATGTATTATTTTGGAGTTTGTGGAAAAGCAGGAAAAATGCCGATTCCGATAAGTAATTCCGATATAGTGGTCACGTGCACTAAACTGAGCATTTTATGTGCTGGAAAATCCGTTTAAGAGCGCCATCTGACATCAACTAGTAGTGCCTGGCACCATTTAATTTTAGTTGAATATAGTTTTAAACGTTTTAAACCTGTTTTAAACATGTTTTAATCATACCATTTAAAACTTAAAAAAACCTGTTTTAAACAAAAAAAACTGTTTTTTTTTTCCAACCCTGACCAAAAGACGAAAACAGCGGTGAGGAGTAAAATATAATTTTCTGTTGGCAAATCTGTAATCTATAATACGCTAGTGCCAATACCTTTTTAAAAAAAAAATATTAACAGGCAAGGACCAGCCGGAAAATTTAGTTTATTTCTATTATTTTTATAACTAAGACAAAAAACAAAAACAAAAATTAAACACGAGATACAGTGAAATTGTGAAATGGGGGTGCTGTTTGGGGGTTGAAAGTGTTTTTTTTTTCGATTTTCGGCGAAACGTGACATTCCAGCGGAAAATGTCTTTCACAAAAGTTGTAGATAATAAAAAAATCTAAAACCTTCATATAAGGCATTTTTCAACATAACCTCAAATTTTCCGAGAAAATGGCGGAAAATCGATTCTTCGGTTTTTTATTTTTTTCTGTAGTAAAAATAATTCAACTTACATGAAATTTTGTGAAAGTATACTATTATTTGCATTGAATAAATATGATTTTTTTGGAATCTGGAAAACAAGTAGTTTCCGAGATATTTACATTTTTTTAATAAAAAAAACAAAATCTTCCACGGAAAACTTTATTGCTGTTTTTTTTTTCGATTTAAATATTCTATTCGGGCTCATTTTAACAGTTGAAATATCTACTTTAAAATGGTCTATATATGTTAATGGTTTATTTTTCATGAAGCCGCTTGAAATTGAGAAAAACTAAAAAAATGTCTTTTCGGATCACGAAAGTACAGTAACTACTTTACTTCGGAATAATGTCATATTGAACGGATTTCGTTCATTTTTGGCAATATAATAGTAAATGCTTCACAGAACAGTTTCTATATTGTGCGGGGGCTTGCTAATTTATAGGGGGTGGATGCCACCCCCTCTCAGGGGGTGGCACTTAAAAATATATATATTTATTGGAGCTGAAATAGAATCAAATTTTAAGAAGAAAAGGTTCTATGCAATTGTTCACATAAATTGATAGTTTTTAAGTTATAACGACTTCAAAATTGCGATTTTAGCTTTAAAAAAAGGTATTTCCAAACGGCTTTCGACAAGTATCTCGAAAAGTATTACTTTATCGAAAAAATGTTACAGACGAATTACAGAAAGTACAATCTGGGAATTAATTATATTTTTCGTTTATTGATGTGGGATTAATAATTTCGGAGATATTTAAGTTTATATTTGGTATCCAAGTGTTTCGAAATTACCTTTAAAGTTTAAAATGCATTTTTTTCTAAAGCAAGTGCTTTAAATTAGCAAAAAAAATTGAGCATCTAGGTAATGCTACATCTTAACGAAAAACTGTATTTGAGATAATTTTTTTAAATTACTGGCTAATTAAAGTAACATAATGGCGACCTTTTTATAAAAAAAAAATAAAAATGCGCACATTTTTCCGTCATAACTTCGTTATTTCTTATGCTACAGGAACGAGTAAAAAATAGTTGAAATCGCAATTAATTGTCTTTAATTTCATTTCTTAGCATGAGTGACGTAGGTGTCACAAGTTCTGAGATATTTAACATTTAAACTGCATTTTTCGTCTTGTAAACGTTCGGACGCCATTTGTAAACTTTCATATTTCCGAAACTATTAAATCTATGTAAATAAATAAACAAGCGAAATTCATTATCAGTTTATGAGCTTTATTTTTGGTCTCTACCTATTTTTCAATAAAATTAATATTTATTGGAATATTTGGAAAGGGAAAAAAAATTACGTTTTATCGAAAATACCTTTATAATTTAGACTGTATTTTTTTCTAAAGCATGTGCTGTATACAAACCAAGCATCTACGTCATGCTATATATTAATGAGAAACAGTGTTTGAAATTCCTTTTTTTTAATTACTGGCTAACTACAATAACAAAATGGCGACGTTGTTATTAAACAAATGTGTAGACGCACATTGCCTCAGTCATAACTTCTTTGTTTTTTATGCTACAGAAACAAACAGTTGAAAGCTTAGTTAATAACCTATTATTCTACCTATTAGCATCCTTGACGTGGGTGTCACAGTTTCTGAGATATTTAATAATAATTATCTTATGAACACTTGGATGCCAAAAATAAACTTAAATATCTCAAAATTATTAATCCTACATCAATAAACAAAAAATATAATTAATTCCCAATTTGCACTTTCTGTAATTGGTCTGTAACATTTTTTCGATAAAGTAATACTTTTCGAGATATTTGACGAAAGCCGTTTGAAAATACCTTGTTTTTTAAGCTAAAATCGCAATTTTGAAGTCGTTATAACTTAAAAACTATCAATTTATGTGAAAAATTGCATAGAACCTTTTCTTCTTAAAATTTGATTATATATATATATATATATATATATATATATATATATATATATATATATATATATATATATTTTAAGTGCCACCTCCTGAGAGGGGGTGGCATCCAGCATCCAGCAATCCCCCGCACAATATAGAAACTTTTCTGTGAATCATTTACTATTATACTGCCAAAAATGAACAAAATCGGTTCAATATGACATTATTCCGAAGTTTTGCATATTTTTTACCTCTAGGTACTGTACTATATATTATTTTCAATATTTTTTTTATTATTTATGTAAATAATAATGGATTAAATTTCAATGACAGGATTTACTTCAATGTATTATTACTACATCTGAATGAATTTAATTGAAGAAAGTGGGGAAAAACATTATGAAACTTAAGATTTTCATGGCAATGCACCGTACCGTACTGAAAGTCGTAAGCTAGAGTTAAGACTCACTGGCCCAGTGTGCATTTGTATTAACGTATATTTTACTATTTTTTCACTAAATAAATAGTATAACGATGAGCAATTTGTCTTAGCTTTGATTTAAATTAATGAATGATTAAAATAAGCAAATATTAAAAAAAAATTAACTATTTAACTGATATTAACAAATACAACAAAACTCCTCAACGTATGAGTAACCTAGTCTACGTTCTTACGTTGATGAGTTTTGTTGTATTTGTTAATATCAATGTGTTTTGTCTTATGTTTTAAATCCAATGTGACAGAGGAAAACTCACCTAAATAGTCCTGAGGATGTCAATAAATTGTAACGAAACGTCGACTTTTTAAAAAAGTCTTTTCCTAACACCTTCTGGTCTATACCCGTCAACCGTTACCAGCATTAAAGCACGACCATCAACCACTAATAAATATCAAATTTTAAATTGCCCAAGAATTATTATTTCTTACATTAAAACGTGAAGGTTCACTTCGTCGTTCAATCGTCATAAATCCTTGTTAGATTCAAAAGAGATCAGCAAATATTTGAAAACCAACTGATAGGAATCAAATTAAGTATGCTTTTGGTCGAGTAGTTGACATGACATCGTTTAGCATAGGTCCAAAAGAAAAATTAGTATTCGTTTGTCTAGAAAATGGGGTATCCGCTACGCGTGACCAAAGTGAGTGACATACGCGCTAACGCTCCTAGTGATGTGACCTTTTTAAATGTTTTGTGTAGCCGTTGAGCCGCTCATTTTGATTCCCCTCGCAGTCTGGGTACGTGATGTGTAATAATGAATTAAAATGTCGTTTATTCCGGTGCACAACGATAAAAACAAAAGGCCGACAGTACCGTTTAACTAATTACCATATATCTAGATGTGGACAGGGATCGACGATTTCAGATTTTATCTTTACATTCTGTAAAATCTTCTGGTAATTGGATTGTTCCGTATCCACGATCTGTGCGTTTAACCGTTGATTGGCTTGCCTTCGCCGTAAATTTATCGCCGATTTTCTCTGTTTACGCCTGGATATTAATCAACAATAACGCAAAGAAATCTGCCTCGAGAGATATTCGTCACTTAAACGGGATTTAGAGTTTGCGTATATACAGAGTGATTGATTTGTCGTTCTACTAACTGAAATATTAAAAAAACGCAAGGGACATAATTTTTGACGCCCTTCTCAAGCTTGTTTTGACGTTTTCAAAAAAACAATTATCGTTTGACGTTCCAAAAACTGATAAGACCGCCCTAAATTTAATTTGTTTTAATTATTGAAATTTTCACACCAGATTAAAAGATTATTAAGTCATTTAATTTCATTTTATTCATGGATAAGAAATGCAGGAATTGTATTGTGGCCTGCTAACTCTCCTGATTTAACGCCTCTTGATTTGTATCATTAGGGGGCGATGAATGATTACGTATATTAAAGAAAACCCGCAGGACGTTGAAAATATCAAAATGAAAATAAGAAATTTTGTTGAAAGGGAAAATAATAAAAATTTTAATATAACTCGTATATTATTTCAAGAGCCCAAAAAGTGTATAGAATACAACGGTGAACAGTTCGAACAATATCTAAACATTGTTTGTCTATTGTTTAATGTCATGAAACATTCTTAAAATATTATTTAATATCTGTTCTGATATGATATCATGATAAGCCAAAGAAAGTTATTATGAGCTTATTAAATGTTTTAATAAAAAAATGCAGCAGGAGGGGCTGACTTTCATCTATCAAGCCTTTGGTGAGTAGCGCCACCACTTACTCCAGCTGGGGGTGCAAAACCGAACCGGCAGCCCTAGTGCACCCGGGAGGGGAAAGCTCATTCCCCTCTGGTGTCGGTCGTGGGCTTGTTGGGCTAACCACCCACAAGCCCTGACTTCTGGTTCCAGTTAACCGAAGAGAGGGCCCCCACAATCGACCTCGTCCGGATAGGGGTCATGGGCAAGGTGGTGGAGCCCAACCGGATGGAGCGCCCGTTGATGACGAACGCTATGGACAAGGACGCTTTGAGTGGACGGATGAGCTAAGGGACGACCTTCTGCAATGCTATGAAAGCAGTGAGCCCACACGAAGGGGATACATGGGGCGGATGCATGCTCTGTGGTGTGACAGGCATCCAGAGCATGGCGCCTTCACGCCACAAAATCTGCGTGACTATGTATCCCATCTTCGCAGAAGGGGCTACGTGAGGGCTGCTCCTGGACCGGTGAATGAGGTGGCCGAAAGAGCGCCGCATTCACCGGTTGAGGAAGTGGTTCTCCTTGTTCCACCAGTACCAGAGGGCCTCAGTACACACTGCTTTCGGAACTTAAGATCATACCGGCATGCCGAAATTCGGCAGAGGTCTTAGCCGGCAGAATGCAGAAGGCCGTCACCCTCGGTTCATTACGTCTGCTCAGGGCACACGATTCTCGAACCCAGTAGTCACTTACCCCACGGGTGTGGGGAATGGCTGCCGGTACTACCAGCTCCCCTCTGTGAGGGTCGGAGCCGCAGAGAAGGGTGACTGGTACAAAAAAAAAATAATAATAATATGAGACCGTTTCAGATTTACCCGGAAATGACCGCAACTTTAGATTTTTAAATGGAACACCCTGAAATTTTTTCATATTTGGATTCAAGACAACATACCATACCATGAGATTTTCGCGAATTTTTGAGTCGATTTTCAGTTTTTTTAAGCATTTTAATACATTTGTCTAGAGTGTTTTAGAATACCAAAATTTGTTCTGCGGCAGGTAAAGTCCAAGGAAAAAATATCTTTCGTTTAATTTCATTAATAACTATTTACGAAGCCTCCAAAATTAAACAAACCACTTTTTTATCGAAAACTTTTTTTTTCAAATAATAATGTTCAGTAAATTATAGATTTTTTTCTGAATTCATTGATATCCATTTCAAATCTATGCTATTTGTTTTTCTATTTTATTGAATTTATTTAAAAATAAAAAATCACTTTCAATATAATTTTTCTTGAACTGTAACGTAATTACCTTTGCAAAAATCATGTCTAATAATGAAATGTGAATAACTACCTTTTTGTGAATAATAGCCTTTTGGTCCTCTCTTTTGTTTCTTAATAAGTATAAGTACTAGTGCAAACTATAAGGATCAATAAAAATTATTTTGAAAGTGATTTTTTATTTTTAAATAAATTTAATAAAATAGAAAAACAAATAGCATAGATTTGAAATAGATATCAATGAATTAGGAAAAAATCTATAATTTATTGAACAGTATGAGCCACCACCAATACTATGTCATTGATAAAGAGAAGAAACAGAAGTGGGTTCAAGTTCGATCCTTGAAGTACTGCAGACATAAGAACAGAAAAATCGGCTTCAAAATTACTAACGATGACATATTACCTCCTGTAGGCAAGATAAGAATAATTGAATTACACCGTTTGAGAAGCCGTAATAATGAATTCTTTGCAAAACGACAGAGCGATGAATCTTATCAAATGCCTTCGCGAAGTTTGTGTAATTAACATCTACTTGATTATTATTTGATAAGGCGTTTGTTATGTAATTCACAAAATCAACCAAGTTCTCACGGGTTGATCTTTTTTTTGCGAAGTTCTTTCTGGAATTCAACAACTTGAAAATTTTAAAATATTCTGCCAATCCAGCCTTTTAAAACATCAAAATTAAAATAGTAGTTTCTGATGGTAGCAAAACATCCTTAGTAACTTTGCAATTTATAAAACTTACAAGGTCATTTTAAAAAGAAGGTAAAAGTTTCTTAGTTACTATGGCCAAAATTAATTATTTTTTATTTCATCTATTAGAACTTTTGTAAATATGTAACCCCTCCGTTATAAAAAGGGACACTTTAGTCCTCAAAAAAACGGAATTAAATTATTATTTTTACTCCCGGAAGTGTAAAAGCCTATTTTATTTTCCAAACGACCTCCTGAATAAAAAAATGCTAAAAGACATCGTTTTCCAAGTATCAAACTGAAAACATTTCATCAAAAAGTCAGTGATGTGACGTTTCTTTTGAAGAAATGCCGCTGCCCTGGTGAGTATTATCGAAATTTGTTTCTATCCAAAACATTCCATTTTGTCAGTCTATAAGAGATGGACATTTAAAAGAAATGATTCAACCAGTTTCTGACATTTTTGAAAAACTAATAAAATAAAACTTTAACATTCCTTATTTTAGAAACGAAGCCGTTTAGACAATAACCTAACCTTATCATGCCTATAAAATCACTCGAGGAATCACGCCCTTCAATGTTTTAAATTATTTAAGAAACGCCGATGTATAAATACACGTAACTTATTATTGAAAAAAAAAAAAACTGTTAGACCCTTAACTGCCAGAAGTTTGAAAATTGACACACCCGCGATTCGTAATCATAACTACTTTCAATCACTTAATACAAAAATACTTATTTATTATTTTCCGCGTTCCAGATTTTACCCACCAATGTTCTTTTTGTATTCTCTCGTAGTCCAATCTCTGCTACTACGCTAATTGTATTCTAATTCTACTAAAAGTCATTATGTTTTTATCGATTTACCGATTTACTGTTTAAATGAACGTTTGCTGCTATGAAACACTTAATTCACAATATCATCTTTTGTTCAAGTTTTCTTAATATCAAATGTATTTAGAAATACTTAGTTCGTTTACTACTGCTGAGTTATATTGGGGGCTATTAGGAATAAGAAACTATTTCGAGAGAGTCGTGGGCTTAATGATATTGATGTAAACAGATACGTCTATACTTTGTCTAGGCTCTTACCACACAATGCTCTACTAAAAGGGTGTAACATTGAATAAACTTTAAGCAAGAGCACATATGTTGATGGTATTAAAAGGGTTCTTGTGTGGAAATTGCAAATTAATACATCAGGTCATAAAAAATGGTTGTAGATCCCTAAAAATTATAAAATAAAATTTCGCCCAGACGTCGGGTTAATTGAACCTGTAGTCAAAATGTGTTTTGAACTCGGTGAAAATTACATTTTTGTTTCATTATTAGATTTAATTACTCTAGCAACTGCGTGAAGTTTTATCTCAAATTTTAATGACCTTTTCTTTGAAGGCGGTAAATTTCTTTCTAACAAATTTGTGTTTGGTTTTAAATAAACCACACCTTGCCACAAATTAGGTGCCTAAATTAGGTGGCTGCAGGGCCCCCCCAAGGGGCTTTCGACTGCTTGGACTCGATAGAGAGAGACGAATGGTAGACCTGATAACAGGGCACTCTGAACAAGCAGCTCCATATAATGAGGTTGAAAGATGATTCTACTTGTCTTATGTATAGAATGGATGATGAAACCATCGCTTATAGTCTATGCAATTGTGCACCACTAGGAGCAGAAGTCGTATTACAGTCGCTGAAGAATTTACATTGGTCCTTCGAGCCGGATGAGATAACAAAAAAACATAAGAAAGTAAGGCGAATAGTGTTTGCCGTATACTAACAGACCAGTGATAAAAAGTTTTAACGAAGGAAAATTCGTCGGGGTATCAAAGGTATCAAAGGGTGCAGTGACTAGCACATATAAAAAAGGTATAAAGCATAAGATATCAAAGTTTGTAGAACATGGCTGAGGAATTAACTAATATGATAATGAAGCGAGGTAACATAAAAGCGAAGCTTACAATATTTGGTAAATATGTTGCAAAATATCAGAACGAATATGAAGCTAATAAGAAATGAAGAAGCGTTACTCAGATAAGCGAGCTAAGTCAACGAATACTAAGGGCAGAACAAATTTTGTCCATTTATGAGGAATGTCAAAATAAGATTGAATTAACAGTAGATGATAAGATAGAGGTATACAAGGTGTAATCAGTTTCATGTCATTAAAAAAACTGATAATGGGGACCGACTACATAAACAAAAAACCTTTATGACTTTTTCCTCTAGGGGCACTTTTAAAAAACTGACCTAGGTCAACAATTTGAATATTAGGGTAGGAAACATTTGAGAACCACTGCCTTTCTGGGTCAATGGACGTGTACATCCCAATTATGCAACTTTTAAATTGTCATAAAAAAGTGCAAAGATTACCGACCGACTCGCCGGCCCGCGCGGCTCGCGGTTTCAAAGCAAAGAAGGGCGGCACCTTTGATGACCACCTCAACCGAACCAATTATAAAAATGTAAATAACTCGTTATCTCTTTTTGCAGAACTGCAAGCAAATGATGGACACAGCATTTCTTTACATGCGTGTTTTTTTAATTTAGTACAAAATATTGTTGTTTATAATTTATCAGATTTAAATGTGATTTATTAACATTTATAACCTAAATGAGTGTTCTGGATTAAGCTTAAAAAACAAGTAATTATTGCATGACATTGGGAAACAAAGAGTTGGACGTCTGGGATACGATAACAGAAAACAATTATGTGTATTTTAAGTTAGGAAAAAATCTGATTTATTTAACGAATTGCCGATCCGGTATCGAAAACTAAAATATTCGGTAAATCTAGAACTTATCAATAAATTATTGATTTACATAAATTGTTCGAAATGGCTTCCATCTGCATCAATACACTTTTCGGCACATCGAACTAAGAACATACGCACTCCGTTCAACACATTTGGTAAATTAGGATCATTTTTTGTGGTTTCTATGCACATTAAAATACTACACTAAACTATCAACTAACGTTGTCAATAAAGAAAATAAAAACTTGGTCCAAAATCCAAAAAGCAACACAAAAAGAACGAACAAGTACTGTCTGTACGTAATCAAGAACTTAACGTAAGTCAATAAAATAAATCTTAACTATGTGGCCCAAAATACAAAAACAACAAAAGAACCATACAAAAACAACGAACGGGTTCGACGTGTGTACTTAACGAAGTACCCACAGAAACTGAAATATTGCACAAGGGAGAGTATAATTTTCTTCAGATCTACTAAGCACTCAGAAAATGCCGACGTCTTTCACCTTTACCGCTAAAGACCTTACCTTACCTACATGTAAAAAGCCATAAAAAAGTGTGATTATCAACTTGTGCCCTCTAACAAAGGAGCGCGAAACTTTGAAAGAGCCGTATTAGCGTATTTGATGGTTAGAGGCGCCGACATACGCGAAGATAAAAGCCTATCCCAACATTCCAGCAGTTCTCAAACAATATTATTGAAAATTTTCGAAATTTTTGTTTTTTTTTCTTCTAAAACTATGGTTTTAGACCCCATGTTATACAAGATTTTTTTGGTTCGTATAGTCGTTCCCCACCACCAGTTTTTTTTTAATGACATGAAACTGATGACACCCTGTATATGAAAAAGAGGTATTTGAAGATTCTTTTTATAAAACTATATCTAGAGCAAAAACAATTTTAACTGACGTTGAAAGAGTTGAAGATACGAATTATGATAATAATAATATGTAAACTCACAGTCATTCTAGTAACTGGTCAATTGTCGATGGTGCATATAGAGGTATAAAGTTGCCGACAATACAGCTACCCAAGCCTGATGGTACGTACGATGCTTGGTTTGAGTTAAGAGATATTTTTGAATCGTTAATTCAAGAAAACAAACAAATAAACAATATTCAAAAATTCCATTATTTAAAAGCAGAGGTATAAAGTTGCCTACAATACAGCTACCCAAGCCTGATGGTACGTATGATGCTTGGTTTGAGTTTAGAGACATTTTTGAATCGTTAATTCATGAAAACAAACAAATAAACAATATTCAAAAATTCCATTATTTAAAAGCGGCCTTGCTGGGAGTCGTGGCAAAGGTTATCTCTTAAGGTTTTTGGACAATTCTGAACAAGTTTCGTTGATAAAATTTTCCGATAAAAAATGCTTAGCACTGGAAAATCGGAAAAAGGGGTGTTTTTTCCGGTGAAATAGTCTATTGTCCATGTACTGTAGAAAGGAACTAAAACGTTAAAGGGTTTTTATTGTTTCTTATGTTCAATTGACCCCATGATATGAAAAAACCGCGGAGTGCTACCATTTAAAGTGGTGCGTTTTTGAGATCGAAGTAAAAAGGTCCACTTTTCATATTTTTTTTTGCTCGAAAACTATGAATTTTTTCTGTAAGCACGTCAACAGAAAAGTGAGTAGATATTTAAATTTCCAATCGAAATGGCACCTTCAGAAGTCAAAATTTTTTTTTTTTACAAAAATACGTCCGAAAAACAAAACGAAAAAATGCAATTTTTTATTTTTTTTTTATTTTAGCCTGTAACTGTTTTTCGGGTACATTTAGGCATAGACATTGCTGCATAACAAAAAAGCTGACGTTTTACCCGTTAAAATGAGATTTTGTAAACAGTTTTACGATGAATAGTGACCGAGATATAGCGTTTCAAAGTTTGCAACTTTTAACTTTTTTTGCTAATTTTTACTATTTTTTTCAAATTTCGTCGTGTAACTTTTTTCTGAGTGAATTTAGGTGTAGACATTATTATATTAAAGTGAAAGCTGACTTTACGCCCGTTGAAATGGTGGCTGGTAAAAGTCTCTACGACAAATAGAAACCTAGATACAGCGTTTCGAAGAGTGTTACTTTTATTAACTTTCTTCCAATTTTTACGTTCTTTTTTAAATTTCGGCCTATAACTTATTTGTCAAATACAGATATTGCTACATGGAATGTACTCGCAGCATTCTTGCTTAAATGGTCTGCAATAGAAGTTTATGTGATCTATACTAACCAAGATACAGTCTAGATATAGTAGATTATTGTACTTAAAAAATAACTTTTTACATTTTTCCACTTCTGAACTTTATTATATCACGTGTTTTTTTTTTTGTTCAAATAACTTAGATTAATAACTTACATTATGAAATTATTCAAATGCTGGATTTAACATATTTTCAAAATTAAAGTCGATTTCTTCATCGACATCTATGTAAACATCGTCTTCCGTTATTTGAGGTACATCAGCGTTTTCACAGTTCATTCTAATACATTATTTGCAAAAAATGGAGCAATTCATTCCCAATTTCCTGCAACCACAGTTTCCTCTGCATCCTTTGGTGCATTTACAGGCTATTTTTTCCAGCCAAACTTGTGGTGCGGGAGGTTTATTTGTCAAAATTGGTACTAGTCCATTTTCTGAACTTTTCCAACCCCAGATGAGAGGATTTACATATTTCCTTTCCAATGTTGCATTTGCAAGTAAGTTCTTAAACCATGATGTTTAACAGCATCAGTTGTTGGAGGCAATCGGGACAATGAGAATTCCACACCTGTTGAGTACTTCTGAAATAACTTATAGCGACAGGTGCTTTGGCCATCAATTTTCATACCGTATAGTAATGTTACAATACATTCAGAAGCAGAACCGATGGCTGCTGGACTTGAATTTGCACACAAAAATTCATTTAAATACTTTTCCAAAAGCAATATATTCTTATTAATGAAATTCAAGAATTTCTTTTTACCAATACCAAAAAAGGAAGAGGTTGTATCACAGCCACTGAATGCATGGACGAAGCCAAGGTATTTTTGTAGATGATTAAATTTGAAACTATTGTGGTTATATAATTTGGCAGTTACATTTCCTATACTAGGTTTAAAAAATATATATATTTTCATTTTCTTCTGGTAATAATGATAGGATAATAAGAAGATCGACATCTTGACCAACTATAACAACATTTTCTGATTGGGATGCCTTATCTTTTGTAGTATTTACAATTAATTCGTCTGCATCCTCTTCAGCTTGCCCAGTCTCAATATTATTTTCTTCAAGCTGATTTTCTGAGGCCGGAAATACGAAAAATGGATAAGGATAATAAGGAGAAAAAACAATACTTTAAGATGGGTTAAACTTCTATTGCAGACCATTTAAACAAGAATGCTGCGAGGTCATTCATTGTAGCCAATATATGTACTTAAAGCATTTGACAAATAAGTTATAGGCCGAAATTTAAAAAAGAACTTAAAAATTGGAAGAAAGTTAATAAAAGTAACACTCTTCGAAACGTTGTATCTAGGTTTTTATTTGTCGTAGAGACTTTTACCAGCCATCATTTCAACGGGCGTAAAGTCAGCTTTCACTTTAATATAATAATGTCTACACCTAAATTCACTCAGAAAAAAGTTACAGGACGAAATTTGAAAAAAAAAATAGTAAAAATTAGCAAAAAAAGTTAAAAGTTGCAAACTTTTAAGCGCTATATCTCGGTCACTATTAATCATAAAACTGTTTACAAAATCTCGTTTTAACGGGTAAAACGCCAGCTTTTTTTGTTATGCAGCATGTCTATGCCTAAATGTACCCGAAAAATAGTTACAGGCTAAAATAAAAAAAATAAATAAAAAATTGCATTGTTTTCGTTTTTTTTGTTTTGTTTTTTGGACGTATTTTTGTAAAAAAAAAAAAAAAAATTTGACTTCTGAAGGTGCCATTTCGATTGGAAATTTAATTCTCTACACACTTTTCTATTGACGTGTTTATAGAAAAAATTCATAGTTTTCGAGCAAAAAAAAATGAAAAGTGGACCTTTTTACTTCGATCTCAAAAACGCACTGCTTTAAATGGTAGCACTCCGCGGTTTTTTCATATCTTGGGGTCAATTGAACATAATAAACAATAAAAACCCTTTAACGTTTCAGTTCCCTTCAACCCTCTTTTTTTGTACATAGACAATAGCCTAAAAGGTAGATCGGAAAATATTGTCACCATCGTCATGCATTAATACGTTTATTGTGACTTACGTGGGGGTTTCGTTGTCACAAGCTGAATTTGATATAAAATTAATGATGATATACTGATGTTTCAAAATCTCAAAGCCGTCAAAAAATGTCCTACTCAAAAGGTCATTATAATCAAAAAACAAGTTATAGCTTAGTGACTTAGGTGTTTTGATATTTCCACTTTTGAGTAATAGCAAATCCTTTTAATCATGAATAGAACTAGTCAAAATAAAGTAGATTTTCGAAAAGACCCACCTCGAGAAATCATGCCTGCCCCCCCTGCCCCCCCTCAAAGGGACAACCTGTATCTGCCTATAAATATATTTTTTTCTCAAATACGGTAGGAGCTAGAGGAATGATCTTAGCGCCATTCGATAGAGTATAAAATTTTGCATACGACCCTCCATTTGCTTTTTGCTATTTTCTTTTTTTTTTAAGGCCCCATAGCAAAAAAAAGGGTGAGAAGCCTTCCAACAACGACACATGTTTGGCTATACCTTTAAAATGGCTCAATAAATCAAAATTCTACAAAATATAAAAAATAAAGACCATTATGTTTTCTATCGATTGGTATATTATTTGTATATGTTTTTTGTTTATATAAGCCGTCAGTAGCGTACAAAGACAAAGCTGCACATGTGCATAATTAATTTATTTAAAATAATTTATTATTGTTGTTAAAAACTGCGAAAATATTGATTGTAGGTACCTATTCAAAATTATTATATTATTATTGTTTGTAACAACAATAATAAATTATTTTAAATAAATTCATTATGCACATGTGCAGCTTTCTCTTTGTACGCCACTGACGGCTTTATATAAACAAATAACATATACAAATAATATACCAATCGATGAGAAAAATAATGACATTTATATTTTATATCTTGTAGAATTTTGATTTATTGGGCCGTTTTAGAGGTATAGCCAAACATGTGTCGTTGTTGGAAGGCTCTTCACCCTTTCTTTGTGGGGCCTTAAAATAAAGAAAATAGCAAAAAGCAAATGGAGGGTCCTATGCAAAATTTTATATTCTATCGAATGACGCTAAGATCAATCCTCTAGCTCCTACCGTTTTTGAGAAAAAAAAAAAAAAAAAATATATATATATATATATATATATATATGCATATACAGGTAGCCCCTTTGAGGGGGGCAGGTATGATTTCTCGAGGTGGGTCTTTTCGAAAATCTACTTATTTTGACTAGTTCTATTCATGATTAAAAGGATTTGCTATTACTCAAAAGAGGAAATATCAAAACACCTAAGTCACTAAGCTGTAACTCGTTTTTTGATTATAATGACCTTTTGAGTAGGACATTTTTTGACGGCTTTGAGATTTTGAAACATCAGTATATCATCAATAATTTTATATCAAATTCAGCTTGTAACAACGAAACCTCCACAGAACTTATTTTTATGCGTATATCTGGACACCGAGCACTCTACTATGACATGGCGTTCCCATAGCCAAAGCAATGTGTGCTTTCTGTGCTACTTTTTCGATGTGGGAATTCCATGTCAGCTTTTGGTCGAATATGACTCCCAGTTATTTAACCTCACTGGCAAATGGAATATCCACTCCATTGAGAGCTTTAGCAATTTTAGGCCTCCCAGGGCTGTTTTTCATGAGAGAATACGATGCTGAAGAGTCAGTTTTGGGGAAGTATTTCTTGAAGAATCGAGGTATTACTGCGATAGGCTGTCCAGGGAATTCGCAACAAACATCTCCAGACACACATCTCAAAAGCATCAATGCCGTATGTTTTAAAAATGTTACTGGCCCGGTTTTTGAAGCTGACAAGTGTTTTTTCCTGTAATTAATTGCAAAGATTGCAAAAGAAACTTTGTCAAATTCGATGCTCGATGTGGCGCATAGTAGAGCCGTATTTTAAATGCATTCAGTTACTTTTATATACTTTCACCGTTAAATCCCTGTATGTAAGTAGAAAAGAACGTTGATTGCACAAATGATAGTTGATACGAATTCAGCCAATACCTTTGGCTCCCACAATCGGCGTACCGCCAACTATTTCAATTGAATTCTAAATAAAAATCCGGGGCATTTCCCCAATAAAATATAATTTCGCCTCTACAGGAAACGTCCCTCTTTCCTCCTTTAAATGAATTAAACTTTCTTTGATACGTAAACTTCCTCACTTTACAAACTAAATCAATCTGTCAACCAAAACACTCGAACCTCTTGAAATAACTGAAAAATAAACAAACTTAAAACTTTCCATCCAAATGAATTCGTTCAGAGAACAGAAATAATCGCGTTAAGTGGGAATATTAAAAAAAGCAAGTAAAATAAACATTCAAACAAAGTGTGTATAGTTCAGCGAGGGAGTCACCACATGCGAGGATATGGCGGGTTCGCGTCAGCCTTGAGTGAGAGATGCTATAGCGGTGTTCTAACGGGTTATATTTGATATTTACCGCAGATCTGGAGTCTAGAAGGAAGTGTGAGGTCTGTGAGACGGTTTTGCTGATGTCAGAGGCGGCGGGATCCGAATTTTACAAACAATAAACTTGAAATGGAATTCTATTTATTGTTGCACTGCTTGCATGGTAGTAGAAGCAACATATGACAGATTATGATTACTTGGATTTATTTCCATCAGTTTTTATTTAAGTAAGGTAGATATTTTTTTCTTGGATTTTCTATTTAGACAAATTAGGAGGGATTAATTCAAAAACTAAAAATTGCTGTTGCCTTTATGTGAACAAAAGTACAATTCAAGAAATCTTAAAGCATTGTCTTGACAATTTGAAATAATCCTCTTCTGGCTCACAACTTCCTGTTTTTGAAAGATCTGCAACGACTCATTATGCAGTACAATTTACACCCTATTAGATTTTTTATTTACAGCTACAAGATATGCTTGCGATTTTAAAAGAGGAGGGCCACATTATTTACTATTTTAAAATTTAAAACGGGAGCAAAATTTCATGCGAAGAGAGAGACATGTCGTTACGGCAAAAATTACATTTTTAAGAAAATGTTTACATCAAAATTTTAGTGAGAATATTCATTCTTGTATTTTGACGAATCATTCGGAAGCTAGGAGTGTTCTGTTGGAAGTTTGAGAACCAGAGGAACTTGGTCACATGTTCAGACTAGTGATCATTTTTTAAAAAGTCCCCGATATTTTCTTGAAAATATATTCATTTATATAATTTGACATGTTTTGAGGTACGCTGAGATCAATGAATCATTATATTAGAAATTTGCTAAAAGTGATGGAAGTGCAAAATTTATACTAGTTATTATTTTGTTAGTACAGAACCTTCAAGCTTTGTAGTTTGGCAAAGAATTTATTCTTGTTTTCAGAAGGCTGTTTCTTGCGCTTTAATTTTTGACTTGTATGAAGAGAAAAGTATTAAAAACTGAGAACCGTTCAGGAGGACAAAAATTGATTCTGTTGACGTAACTCTCAACAACCCAAGCACACCACTTGCTGTCAACATGGATACTTTCTGGGGCTCAAGCCAGAGCAAAACCTGTTTTTAGGAACTATTCATTGACCGGATTATAAATCACGAAAACAGCGGAAAACCAAAATATTCAAGAAATTGGTAGAAGGTTCTGTAGGTTCTCATTTTATCGTGATTTTACAAAGTTGCCAGCGCCAGCCTGTTTGTGCATTTGAACCCCGTTTAACAACTTTTAGCCCGTTAGCACCCATATTTTGCAGTGAAATAGCATCTTGAATTCTGTGCGACTATTTGCAGCGTTCATAATTATTGACGCTTGAATAAATGAATAAAAAAGAGATATGCACTTGTTTCACAAAAAGGATAAACAAGTTCATAAGGTGAGAGCCAGTAAAATGCGCCAAAATGACATCAAGATAGATTTTTTTTAATATTCTTTTGACTACACTTAACAACTATTATTAACATAATTGTTTAGGCTTAAAAAAAATATTAGTATTACATATACGCACAACTAGGTACAGTTCTGTGAAATAAAATCTCTTTTTCGCTATATTAAATCATTCTTTATTTATTTGTCAGTGTCAGTGTCATATTTTCGAAATGCCGAAATTAATTGAACATGAAAAAAATTCTAATTCTCTCTAAAATTGAAGAGGGAGAGTCTATCAGAGCAGTTGCTAACCATTATCACTTAAATAAAAGTCCTGTTATGAGTATGAAGAAAAGGTGGGAGGGGGGAGTTATCATAAAGAGAAAGGGCGGTCCAAGCAGATCGAGAAATTCAAATCTCGCTCAAGATGAAGCGCTCCTTGGCTATTTGAGGGAAAATCCGTTTCAAACAGCAGTAGACGCTGTGTGAATGACAAATTTTCCAGCATCGATGTCAACAGCTAGCCGAAGGATAGGAAAATCGGAATTAAAAAAACTGTGTGTGCCAAGAAGACCATATTAACAGAAGAACATAAGCAAGCCCGCATTCTGTTTTGTTTAAATTATGTCTATCGTCCGTTGGAGTTTTGGAACAATGTTATGTTTACCGATGAAAAAGTTTTTCAGTCTTGTAATGACGGACATATTCCTGTAAATACCAGGTTACACGAACGTTACGTGTCTCCGCGGAACAGGTCCGGGCAATTTTCTTTTAATGTTTGGGCATGGATAAGAGTGTATGACCCTGGTGTAGCGTGGTGTATCATGGGTAATAGTAGATTTAATGGACAGGTTTATAAGGATATTTTGGAAAACGTTATGCTTCCTTCGGTGGAGCAATTATATCTAAACAACACATTCATTTATCAACAAGACAATTGCTCTATTCATACTGTCAGGATAATTACTCAATGGTTTGGGAACAATACTATTGAATTATTACCGTGGCCTTCGCACAGTTCCGATATAAACCCAATTGAGAACGTCTGGGGTTTGCTAGTAAAAAAAATTTTTGAACGAAACTTCAGACCAAGAAATGAAGAAGAATTGTGATCGGCTATTGAAAATTGTTGGGAGAAGCTAAGAGAAGAAGAAAACTATTGGCATAGACTAATTGCTTCTATGCCACGTTGGAAGGAAACGGAGCCATGACAAAATATTAGGTTGTATTATTTAGAAAATAAACACAAGAGAGTGACTACTGCACTGTCTAGTCGGTGCAGCAAAAAAAAACCGCTGTCTAAGGAATCACTACTTCCACATCCAGATTCTCTATCCGAGTCACTCACAACGAAAAAACTTTGTATGTGAAAATAATTGTTTATGGAACTTTAATAATATAATATTTGAAATCCTCTACCCCAAAAACCCATAAAACCATACCCCACATCGGTAGTGGGGTGGGGGTGGTGATAGGGGGTGGTAGTGGGGGGTGGATGAAGTAAAAAAATATTTTGAGGTTTCTGATTCCTGTACATGCACTAAATCCCTTTTTTTTTCATACCCTTTAATAAGGAGGTGGGGGTGGTAATAGGCTAATGCCAAAAATTTTTTTGAGACCTCAGCTTCTCTTGTATATACTAAATACCAATTTTATGGACTCCTACCTGCTTAATTTACCCATTTACCCCAAATTTACCCCAATTTACCCCCCAACCCTTCGACGGAACAAGATGAAAATATAACCTAGTTCTAGATCTCGTTAAAGTACATATGTGTACCAAATTTCAAGTCAATATCTTAAACGGTTTCAGAGTAAACGTGCGCACAAAAAAAAGTTACAGACAGACCGACAGACAGACAGAATTTTTTTTTTTCGCTCAAACTTAAAATCTCGACGTTTCATGACATTTTAAGCCTATTTGGACAATAAAAAATTTTTAAAATTTTTTTGTCGTTACTATACTTCCACTGGACGTGGAAGTAAAAATACGTGCACTGTCCAACATGCGCAGACGGTACAAAATTTTATTGACAGTTAAACCTCGTCAGCTCTAACCTCTTTTACTCTTTTATTTGATATTATTAATTAGGTATTACATTTATTATCAAATTATTAAATTTATTAAATTTACCATCAACTTAAGCTATTCGGAGGCGACTAAGCCAGCCTTACTGACGAGTTCATAGGGTAGCCACGGAACTAAACGCAAACATCTTTTCACCTTGCCCAACAAAATATGTTCCATTTTATAAAAAAAAGTTACAGACCGACAAACAGAATGTTTTTTCTCAAACTTAAAATCTCGACGTTTCATGGCATTCTAAAGCTATTTGAACATTAAAAATTTTCAATTTTTTTTTGTCGTTAATATATTTTCACTGGATGTGGAAGTAAAATTATAACAGGCAGACACGTGCAGAACAGCCATGTAGAAAACCGATTTTTAATGTTTTGAGCTTTCAGAATCTGGCCTTATCTCGGACACAATTTTTCAATTTTTACATTTGGTATAAATCGAAATCATTAAATCATTAACATTTTTTCCAAATACCTTACTTATGACATTTCAAAATCAATGTCACTTTTCTATAACCTATATGATAATAAAAAATCTAAATTCCAAAAAGACTGATTCAAATCACTTAATATTAGTAAAAACTGGATTACTTGATTTTTCAAGTGTACGGGATTTTATTACACAGAAGTGTAGCAATTTTTTTGATAAATTTTCAAGTATACTGAATTCTGCAGAAGGATTTTGAATCTATACCTATGTGCAAGAAATAGAAAGAATAGTTGAAAACTAAAGTATCAAGGAAGTTTAGAGAGCTTTGTGGGTTCCTTGACACTTCTAGAGATTACCTAATATGGATACATAGAAATGGCCCAATGATTATATCATAACATTAAATGTTATAATAATGAATACAGGTATTTAAAATGCAAAACAGTAATTCCACCGTTTCCTTTCATTCACCAATTCTCTCTCTCCCCTTTCTTTTCACTCTCGCAACTAATTTTAATTTGCGATTTTTTTTTCAACCCAATTTTTGTCAGTAAAACCGTCATTTGTTACCATTCACACTAACAAAATTTAAACAGCTCTAGCTTTGTGCTGGACACTCTGTATATTAAATTTGGCGCTGTTATGACATTACTGTTAATTAAATTTGATAATTAATATCTGAACCATTCAATCAGGTCTGCCCGAGGCAATTTCCCAGTTCCTGTGTTTACAAACACATTCGTTGATTAATGATATACGTTTTTTTATGTCTGGATGATATTGCGTTACAAGTTCGAAAACTTGCGAGAGTGGAAAAACTTTTAGACACCTTCAAGAAATTAGCCAATTTAATTATGTACGACACCACTACACAGCGGTCCGAAAATAAAAATGTATGATCAAAAGTGAATATTTCCAAAGTTTTAAAATAATGGCATATTTCTACACAAAATCCAACAAAAATGTCCTGTGACTTGTGACTAACTTCCAAGAAGGTTTAGTAGCCCAGTCGATGAAGGGTGTTTACATACATAAACCTGCAAAATGAATAATATTTTTAATGAGTTCGTGAAAGTGTATAGAATAATATCCTGAAAAGTTTACATTTCGCTCGGATGCAGAACATAAAAAAAAGTGAAAAAAAATTTTTTTCATCCATTTTTCAAAATTTTTAAATTAAGTCAAGCTAGAAAAAAATAAAAGACACGGAGGGATAGACCACGTATTTATGAACAAAAAATGTCCTAACAAAATTTATCGCTAAAGCCAGGGTCTTCCGGAAAAAAATTCAAGCGTAACGTTATAACTCGGAGCGAGATCCATGCGTGCGCGCGCTTGAATACGCTTGACTGTGACACCGACGCACTGAATTACATGTCACTAAATCAGAATTTGTTCAATCCATATGAGTGTTGGTTCATTTAAAAGATGGAAATTGTAGCTTTCTGACGCTTTTTTTTAAACAATACAAGCAAAGAATGGATAGGAAAAATATACGTATATATATTATCACGCCCGAACTCAATCGTCGCAATAAAAAATATAGAAAAAATAAAAGCCCTTCAAAAAAATTCTTTCTTCATTGAGAACTATTAAAAAGTATGTACGCCTCATGATTATTACGATTTATTAAGTTGTAGTAACGTGGATTCACAAAAAACTACAACTCAAATCATTTTAATTTCCTTGCTTGATGATTTTCTTGATAAATATATTAATCCAGGAACTTTAGACGAAAAATGCGCTCATCTTCGGAAAAATTTATAGTGAGCTATAAATTGGTGTACATGTACCTTTCAGCTTCCCAAACAATCTGTGAAAAGCCCCAAAGATGCCGGTGTATGCTTAACTTTTGACAGCGGAAAAACTACCCATAGAAGTACCTTTTCTCGGTTTTTTGCCAATATCTTCGTTCCCATCGATCCTACAGTTACAAAATGTACTTATATAAAAGAAAGAAGGGAAAATTCTCTACAAAAAATGTGAAGTTTATTGATAGAACTAGTCATTTCCACGGAAACAGGCGTGAAACATCAGAGATTAAGTTTTGTGGTTGCAAATATCAACTGCGCCTTCCCCTCTGACGTCGGTGATGGGTTTATACCTGCTTTACTGTTTTTTCTGGTGGGGTGTGCTGATGACTAGGGTATAGAGGCAGGTTATCACTTTGAACCTGATTCATACCGAAACGATTTGGTTGGCGCTCGTTTGACACATCGAAGATTTACTTCTAATCCTTTTCATATGGTTCATTTGCAGTGGGATGGTTAGACGCATAGGTAAGATACTCTCTTAGCATGCCCCATCTAGGCCTAAAATTCATCGAAATCATAACTTTTTAAACCACAAACCTATTTGACCCTATCTTCCTTGCCGGCGGTCAGACTGCAAGGTCATCATTTGCTCGAACGGGTTTTTTCGTTCGGTTGTGTTTTCCCGTATCAGCAACCAAAAATTTCATAAAGTGAGTTTAGTCATCTATAGTGAACCCTCAAGATTGGGGATGGGTATTTAAAAACGGCTTATTGGAGCCTATAAAAACCTCGCAACCTCCTGCCCCGGATTGTCTTTTGAACATGATTTTTTGTAATTGTTAGAAAGGCTGTGGCGCTTTGTGCGGCTATCGAAAGTTGGGACTGCAATGTTCAGCAGTCTGTGACAACTGTCATGGGACATCTTGCCTGAATGCTGCCCCAATCGAAGACCATAATCTCGAAAAAAGAATTGACATCGACAATCCAGAAACAACCTCTATGCATGATTCCGAATCCTGGTATTCTCCACCAGTCCAGTGGTAAAATGAAGATAACCATTTTACATACCTCAATTCCTATAAAAAATGTAAAAATTAGAAGATAACGCACAGAAAACTGTATTTTGATCATTACATGCACTAAAATATCCATACAAAATTTTTACCGGAGGTTCAATGCCCGATTACGTAAAAACTATTAGTGTTATAAATAAATTTTATATCACCTTTTTTGTAGAGAATTTTCCGTTCTTTCTTTTATATAAGTACATTTTATAGCCGTAGGATCGATGGGAACGAAGATATTGGCAAAAAAACGAGAAAAGGTACTTCTTTGGGCCGTTTTTCCGCTGTCAAAAGTTAAGTATACACCGGAATCTTTGGGACTTTTCACAGATTGTTTGGGAAGCTGAAAGGTACGTGTACACCAATTTATAGCTCACTATAAATTTTTCCGAAGTGAAATGCTAAAGTTCCTGGATTATATATATTGGAAGTTGTAACTTGCCGAGAACTTGACCCATTGGAAAAAATAAAATATCACTATATCGGAAAAAATTTATACTTTTCGAATGTTCAAACACAAATTCGTTTACTTGTATGCATTTTTTCGAAAATATGATCAATCAGAAATCAGAAATCAATAAGAAATTGCGATTTTCACGATCTTATCCTTATAACGTTCGTTTTATTTCGTGTCTTCTGCAAAAACTATTTATGCAATTATTTATTGTATTCTACAATTATAAAATGTGGACGTTTAAGAGTCAGATTTCATAAAATTCTGCAGACTTTCTCTTCTGGATGAGACAGGGAAGAAGAAGCTTTAGATAAACCCTCACCGACATGGAACACCATCCTAAAAGTCACACAGTAAGCAATAATTGCCCTAGAAAGGTGCAGGCAGACGTGTGGAAAAAGCTGGGGGTTAAATTCCAAGACGACCCTATGCTTATGCAGTAAGGTCGTAAGACCCATAATAACCTACGGATCGGTGGTACGATGGATCAAGACATTGCAGCTGAGAGCAATAAGGCTACAAAATGGCGCATAAAGGCTTGCTTGCCTGTGCACCACGAGAGCAATAGAAACTGCCCTCACAGCTGCATTGGAGGTTCTTTTAGACCTGCCACCAATACACATATTTATCCAAGAGAAGCTCGTTCAGTGGTGCAGAGGCTAATGTAAGGCACAATGCCCATAAGGCAACAGTACGCAGCAGTGCACCAAAAGTTATACTGAAAGCAGATCCCATTTTAATAATGCCCAAGAATGTTATAGTCTCAAAGTACAACTTCAACAAAAATTTTCAAATTAAAATACCAGACAGAAAGGACTGTAAAACGGTCCTCCAATATCAGTACAAATAGTCTGCTATATGGACAGCTCCAAGACAGAACATGGAGTTGGAGCTGGGATTTACGAGATAAGGTCGATCGAAACAAAAGTCCTGATAAGTTTAGGAATTCACGCCACAGTATTTCAGGCTGAAGTGGCCGCTTTACAGTGATGTGCAAAGGAAATAATGAGGCAAGAAACTTTTAACCCGCCGATTTCCTTTTTTTCCGATTACCAAACAGCGCCAAAGGCAATCCATGCAGGTCGATTTAAAACTGGTGTGGGATTGCATAAATGCTCTTATCGACCTAAGAAATCAAAACAAAGTGACCGTGTCGTGGGCAAGGCAGAAAATAAAGATTTTAAAGAATATCGTGAATGTTTCACCGGAAAATCCCCGAGAAAAGAATTAAACAAGTATTTGATGAATCGTTTGTTGCTCTCTTCAGATCATTTTATATCATCTTTGAATAGAAAAAATCCAAAAATCAGTGTCAGCCGAGATACTTACAATTAAACTGAATACAGTATAAATT
This sequence comes from Rutpela maculata, assembly GCA_936432065.2. Taxonomy (NCBI): domain Eukaryota; kingdom Metazoa; phylum Arthropoda; class Insecta; order Coleoptera; family Cerambycidae; genus Rutpela; species Rutpela maculata. Next base: position 36,639,712 of record OW386290.2, read on the forward strand.
AAATATCATATATTTGATATTTCATCACTTCTCTCTCTCAATTCCAAGATTTTATCACGAAAAAATAAATTTTTTTCAATGTCTGTTAGAATGTCTGTTACATTATACCGATAGTTATAATACTGTTTAAAGTAAAAAAGGTCCTGAAAAATCCGAAAAAAATTGGTTGCACCTTTCCCAGAAAACCACCCCAGTGTTGTTTTTTTAAAACTCTCTCGTTATATGATTCCAATGTCACTGAAAATAAAAAATCACACAAATTGGTCGCCACCTAAAAACTACCCCACACATTTAATTTTTGTTGTTGTTTTTCCTACATTCAGATGGGAATTTTAAGTTCGTTCAAGAGAAACTCAACATTTTGATTACAATTTTGTTTCTCAACCCACTATGCACTGCACTGAGAAGTTATATTAGTAAGGCTACATACCTGAGTATCTCGCAGTCGCCTATAGAAGCAGTTTCCGCGTTTTCTTACATTTATTTCGAACAGGCTTTATATAAGTATATCAACAGACTAAGACGACGACATACACTTTTTTCTACAGATGTGCTAGTTAAACGTATTTAACTAGCGGTACTCTTAGAATTCTGTAATAATTCATGTCTGAGGCTAACGACGCTAATTGCGTTAAAGATGACAATAAAAGACACCATTAAAAATCGTTTTTGGGACGGAAGTGGTAGGAGGGAAAGGTATATGTCACGCATTGGGGAAATATAAAGAAATCCGTACTAAACATAACACAGGCCGTGTCGTTTTTAATATATGGTTTTTCATAATTTTTTACCAATGCGTGACATATGTCTTTAGAAGGATGGATTTTACCACCGAAAAGTCGCTTAAAAATCAAAAACGTGACCAATCGCAGTCTAGTCGCTATTGTTGGTTTTAATGGAAAGTTATTTATCTGTAGATAAATATGGCTGATTCTTTTATTTCAAGCTTTCTTTTTTTAATTATTTACTTATAGTAAAGTAAAATTAAAAGTTGACCCGGAACAAATTTGTAACAAGTTGATTTCTTAGGGATTGTATTCTATGGCCATCCAGGATAGGGATTGCAATTTACCGGAAGTTTTAATAACCGGTAAATCGGTAAATAAAAATGTAAATAACCGGTTAACCGGTATTTACCGGTAATTTTTAGAATGGATGATTAGGGTGGCGAAAATGGCAATTGTCTTTTTCTATGTACAAAGTTATCTAAAAACAAAAAACATTTTTATATACGTATATTTAATATAATGAACAAACAAAAGGTTTTTTATTAACAGTAAAATCACAAGAACTTTTTTTTATCGGATAAATTTCTCTTTGTAACGAAATAATTTAGCCAATCAGTGATTTTATAAGAAAAACTGAGCGATTTTATCAAATGTCAGTTTTTCGAGCAAAATTACTGATTGAAAAAATTTTGAGTTAAAAAGAAATTTATCCATAAAAGAAAAGCTCGAGTGTTTTTTGGCAAGATAAGTTAACGACAGAATATGTGAACGAACAACAACAATAATTTATTAAAAATAATTATAATTTTCCCAAAACGACTCATATTGTACAGTATCGTTTCCACAATACTTAAAAATTATAGCTGACAGTACAGATTTTAAAGTGACGTGCGACTACTAGATGTACTCTGCTTTTGAGGAACAGGCATTTTTATCGGTGATAAAAAACGATGCACCTTTTTTTATCGCTGTCAAAGTGACAAAAATGTGACTGTCAAATAGACTTTTTTATATAAGAGTTAATTTATCAAAAGGAAAAAATATAAATGAAATAAATTTAAATAAATAATTATTCTGTAAATAACAAGCATATCCACTTAAATAACAAAAATTATAAACATAAACTCAAATAGGGTATTTACTGAATACCTAATCTAAAAATACAATATTTTTTAAAAATAGACTGTTAAAGGCTGTTTTTCAAAGCTATATCTGTTAGTCGTCTGATATTTGTGCATAGAATACCACCAGCTGAAGATGCCCTTCCTCAATCGATATTGGTGGGTCGATAAGTTAATAAGAATTGGTAATAACATACTTCTAAATGTATTCCACAGATATTTGCGGCAGTGAAATATTCAATTTTCTATCGTAAGATATTGTCAATGTCTCTCTTGTATTTCTTAGGGCTTGGTGTTTGGAGTTTACTTTTTATAATATTATTTATTTATTGTCAAAAGTGCTCGGTGTTGAGACAGTCACTCTGTATTTAGTGAATACTAGTCAGTGGCTTGAATAGAAACGTTGAATACGTGACATATCGTAAGTTCAGAGTTTACCGAAATAACCGGTAAAAAATTAAAATAACCGGTAATTATCGACGTGTGTTTTTTGTCCTGATAACCGGTTAACCGGTTAACCGGTAATGCAATCCCTAATCCAGGAGTCTCTGACTGAAAATCCCAAAACATCCGCCGTGCAGAAATAAAAAAAAATGCGCCGTTATATTGAAATTAGGTACTTTTTTCCTTTAATCAGTAATAAACCACACGGATGACACTTAGGAAAAAAGTAAAGAGGCAAAATTTACATGTACAAGACTGTTTGCAATTTTTCTTGCAACCACAGAATAAAATATTTAAAATGAAATCAGGGGCACACATTTGTACTGTTTTTATTGGTTCTACATAACCGCTGTTTTTCCAACCCCAGTTCTCTGGATTAAGATTGTCGCCTGACCAGACTTAAATTTGCCAATACACTCTATAAATATGATATTTACTGGCATCGGATGTTGGCGGAAGAACTGCTAGATCGAAGTGTTGGAAAATATTTTGCCTAGCAGAAATCTAACGAACCTGTAATCATTTGAACTATTAGTTTTTTTTTACTGCCATACCATCTTGAAATAAATTCTTCCCCAATTACTGTAAGCTGATTTGCTTCAGTACTTTTGAAAATTAATAGGCTGTTACTTCGTTCAGTATTATCTTCTAAAACTGAAAAAATACTGTTTTTTGCCTTTTTTGTAGAATGCAGAGGTGGTATCGCATCCGGAAATGGCATGTGAAAATAGAATATTTTTTATGTAACGTAACTTACAGATATTCGTTATTTTATAAGATTTACCTCCATTACCGGGTCTCATCATTTTTTGTTTTGCAATGCTCAATGTGTAACGTTATTAAGTCTGTATCTTGACCAACAACTATAACAAGGTTACACATATCAGCTGAGCAATCTATAGCAGCTTTTACAATTAAATAATCAGCACATTCGACCGTGATATTATTTTGGGAAAAATTTGATGTTAGAAGTTTAATCAACTGATCTTCATTTGACGCTGATGCTAAAAATTCGTTTTGAGAAATCTCTACTATTTTTTTGTGGGTCAATATTAATTTCTTTTTGAAATGCATTTTTAGCTCTCCTTTGATGTTCTGTAAATTTAACGGAAGTGCTTTCACTAGAATAGCCATCGAAAATAATAATACAATTTAAACCATAATGATAACGAACAAATAATGAAACATACTTATGAACAATATCTTTATATTGAGCCGGGCGTTGCCACACAACTTTTCTAAGGAGAACCGACAAAAATACCATTGATGCTACGACAAAAATAATAAAGACCTTTTTTGTTGAGCACCAAATTCATTTACAGGCTTATTTCTGTAGAAGTAAACGTTTACGATACTTTTTTTTAGGAATGGCAATATTGTCGCACGAGCCATAGGCGAATTCGACACTCCCATAAGTGAAAAAAAAGCACTTTACACACAAATTGCATACAATATTTTTTCTAATATCGAAATCGTTACCAAAATAAATACGGATATATTAAAATATAAACAATCTACTTTACGCCCTAGTGCGTAGTGTTTTACTTTACGCACTAGTGCGTAAAGTGAAATAATAAAGTAGCAATGTAGTTGTTTAAAAATCGCAATATCACCATGGCCAACCTAATTTTAAATGAGGGAAACTAATCAAAATTTTAAGAATATAAGTGAAATGTCAATATTATAAATAATTCAAGCATATCAAAGAACACTGAAAATAGGTATATTTTTTTATAGAAATATATCCAATGACAGTAAATGAATGAACTAAATAAAATTATTAGATTTTTTTTAGATTATTCTGAAGGAGTTGGCGATTGGCCTTTTCCACTGCGACCTATAAGGTCTATAGTAGTACTCCCTTTTTGTACCTTAGGGCTCCCTATCCAAACATGGTCTTCCTAGACTTTGAGTCTGTTGATAAGGACCCCCAGGTACGGTTATCAGCCTCTGTCTTTCTCTCGCCGAGCCGCCTCAGTCCAGTCAGGCTTTTACAGCTCAGCATATGGACTGAGATCTCCAACGAGAACTTGGGTCACCAATCCAAGTGCCGGACGCGCTCGACGTTGCTTAACATCGCCGATCGAGTGCCGGCGCCCAGATCAGAGGCCACACAGAGAGCTGTAAATAAAATTATTAAGTTTTCGATGATTATTGTAGGCAATATTTAATCTCTATCCTTTACGCACGATTGTAGAAAAAACAGTTTTTGCGGATTTTTCGTAAACTATTGATCGTACATTAAAATGTCAAATAGAAATCTGTTCCCCCCCCCCAAAGTCCAGTGTTTGACGGTAAAAATATGGTATTACCTCTGAATTCTTTCGGACAACATCGGTTTTGATGAAAATTTGTAATTAAGCTTATCTAACCCCCCTCTTCAAAAGTTATATGTTCCTCATGTGTGCCTTTTTTTTTCTGAGAAAAAATTGAAGAGATTTAAGCGTTACATAGATTGAAATCATGTTTAAATATGTAGAATAAACATTTCATGTTCTGGACTATAATTTATGATGTGTTACAACGTTTCAGCCTTTAAAATCACCACTTATGACGAAATTTTTTAAAAGATTAGTTTTCAACAGCTTGAAATGTTTTAATGGTGCATTTATAATGAATTAAAATCCCGTCACTGTTTATAATACAACCTATAATTTTTTGCAACGTTTCATCCATTACAAACCGCTCTCGTGATAAAATTAACTACCGTATTTACTTAAAATTAAAAACTAAAATTATTGAATGAGTTTAAAGGGGAAAAATAAAAATTTTATTTACATTATAATAGCATGTTTTATTACTGAAAATCTATGGATCATCAGAAGAACTACCATCACTATCGACTTCCTCCTCTTGGACTGTAATTGGAGAACAATTTTGACAGTTGTCACCGGAGCATGTTCCGCGTGTTGCGTTACAAAAAAGTCCAACTTTTCGGCAGCTACAAGCTCCGCAATTACAAAATATCATTTTGAGGAGTTCTTCCGGTGCAGGCATATCCAACATTTTGATCGGTAGTAAAAATCCTTCATTACTAATTTATCCCCAATCAGTCGGACGAATATTTTTGTTCCCAAGCACATCTGGGTTTGTATATAAACTCTCTTAATGTGCTCATTCATTCATTCAGAGCATCATCTGTCGGAACAAGGGATGATAATCTCACAGCACTGTTTTTAGTGGTAGCCTTAATAAAGGAATCATAGCGCATCTGGTCGAGAAACGCTGATAAGTCTTCGACACGGTTCAATTTTTTTAACTGTATCTCCTTAGCAGCTCCGTACAGTAATATTGTGCAGTACCTACCGGCTTCTAAAATTTCTTCCAGCTCTGAAGTACTATCATAAAATATCTTCAGTTGATGTTTTAAATCTATTTCTTCTGTAAAATCGAAAAAAAAATTGCGTTTATTGTAGAACGCGGACGTTGTATCACATCCACTGAAACAATGCGAAAAAAGAATTAATTCCCCACTGTTTGGATGATCCACTTCATAACTTTGCGAGGAATATACCATCGAAGGAACATTTTGTTTTCTTAATTTCAGGAAATAAATTTCTTCGTCGACCTTTGCTCTGGCAGTCAAAATTACTAAGACATCGACATCTTCCGCAACTATAACTTTTTGTAATCTCGAATCATCCTGAATGGCTATTTCAACTATTAATTGCTCAGCTCCCCCTTTCCCTTGATAGCATTTGATAGATTTGTTTTCTAATTTCTCAATAAGATACGTTATAAATCTACTTTTATTTTTGTAGTTTGATAAAAATTTGTCTTGGCTAACAATTATTGACATTACATGCTCCCAAAAATGTCACCGATTAGTATTTCAACGATGACTTCCTTCATTTTTAGGCTATTCAATCGCTCCAAAAACCATTTTGCAGAGAATTTTAAGGACTACAAGCACTTCCTTGAACCCTTCCCATTTGAGATTCTTGAGTTTAAAGGGCTCGGAGAAGGTGGCCCTCGCACCTAAATGCAAACTTATAACGGTGTTATCTCAATTAATTTTTATCCTAGAGAAATTAAAAAAAAAACAAGCCAAAAACGTACTCTTCGCCAATTTTCTGAGCTTTTTATATATAATTGTTACACATTCTATACGATACTCTTCGCAGTTTTCTTGTAAATAATTTTTGGACATCCTAAATTTTGTAATATAAACTTTGTTGTGAAAAAAATTGTATGAAAAAAAAATGAAAAAAAAATACAACCTGCGGGATTCGAACACGGGACCCTTGGATTGCAACGAAAAGCTTTAGCCGCTGCGCCACCACCTGTTGCTAGGAAAATTAATTGTCTGTAATATATATCTGTCGGCCTTCATACATATTTCACTTCTAAGAAATATTAGTAAACTTCATATACAAAAAAAAATTTGTTATGGAAATAATATCTCGCGATTTCCATTTTAGTACAAGCCACAAAAATTAACAAAAAATTTTTTTTTTTAAATTAAATAATTAATAACTTTTTTATTTACTGATCGATTTTCTTCAAAAACAATAGGGTTCTTCCTCTAGCTAACACTAACTTATTTTCTAAATTTCAGTACAATCGGACTTTTCTTTCTTAAGTTATCGTGCTTACAAGAAACGTGACGGACGGACAGACGGACGGACAGACGGACAGACGGACAGACGGACAGACGGACAGACGGACAGACGGACATTTTGAAAGTTGTTCAGAATTCGTTCACTAACATAATGATATGAAAATTTTTTCTCTACGAGCGATATTTACGATTTTAGAAATGTGCCGATCAAATACAATATACTCTTCGTTTTTGCGAAGAGTATAATAATAATAAAATTTTCAGCAAAAGAAAAACTTAATTTTTGTACTCTAGTATTTTTTACGTATCTTCTTTAGTTTTTGAATTATTGTGAAAAAATGAAAATTTTTAAGAAATTTCAAAAATCATTTCAAATCTGAATCAAACTTTTTTTCAAATCTAGGCATCCCAAACCGATCAAACTTCTAGAACATACTGTTAATACTTAAATAAAGTAAATTGTAAATGGATTACGTTCAATTTCAATTCTTGCGGTGAAGCCTTTGGTTTTGCTGATTTTTTTCTCCGAAAAAACGAAACAACAATTTTATTTTCATCAAAACTCTAAAAACGTTAATTTTTATGCTAACGACTTTTAAAGGTCTCTTCACGTACTTTTAAAAATGTCTTATATGTTTTCCTCCAAAAATTTTCCGGTTTTCTGTTATTTAACGTTGAAAGGTTCGAATTCAGTCACCTTCAACGAGCCATAACTTGGTTCGTATTACATCTACAGAAATAAAAAAAAAACAATCGATTTGTTATTTTACAAGCTTCATTTTTGCTCATAATAATTTTTTTTGATAAATAAGTCGAGTTATTCGCAAAAAATCGTTCTAAAACATGCATTTTTTAGATGAAAAATCAACATTTTCAATCACGATTAACTCAAAAAGTATTGACTCATCGAAAGAACTTTATAGAACATTTTTTGCTTAGAATTTATTCCCCTATCGATTTCTGTGGTTATTTTGAATGTAATAATTTCCACCTTCGAGAAGGGGGCATCCACCTCCAGGGTAAAAGCACACATCGGCACTATATAACTTTTGTTCCTTGAGACATTCCCTAATTACTGTCCAAATTTCACGTCAATCGGTTTTGTTCGAAAGAATTCTGAGTGAAAAACCGTCAAACACTGGACTACCAGCCCTCACCTAATTATCTTTCCCATTTCCAATGTTGATGGGTATGAGGGGTGTAAAATTCGAGAGTGGGTGTGCAAAATGGTGCAATATTATGATGCAAAATTGGGTTCAATTGCTCAAGAGGGTGGGGTAAACTTGACCAACCCACATATTTATTAGGAAATTTAATGGTTGAATGTTTCGTGACGACTCAAGACGATACAGACTAGATCACAGATATAATGGAGGAGTACATAAGAAATAAACAAATAACACTTAAAATTCATTAAAGTGTATGTATATCCATGTAAAAAACTACATGATATATACCAAAATCGTGATGCAAACGTACAAAATGGCGTGCCTTAGAATATGGGTTAAGTTAATTTTAAATTTTTGTACAAATTACTCTTTTTGTCAATTGAACATCTGCATGATATATCAAAAGTTCGTTGCGCCAGCAGGTTCCAAATGTAATTTGAAGAAACAAATTATATAACACAATAAAAAACGGAGCATCTGTTCAAGAAAATCATATGGTCACGATTGTAACCGCAACACAAATACATTAAGTGAGCTAAAACAAATACTATCTCCGTTACTTTATAGCGGTTTTTTGATAGATTAAAAAGCTCCTTGTTTTATTTTTTCGTGAACGTACAGGCTGCGTCATAACTGTAAACGTATATTTTATATTTCATCATATTAATATCTAACTATACCATCCGCCAGCTGTATGAGATCGATAATATATGTAGAATCTCATTTTTGATCTATTGGACGGCACTCGTGATGGCCAAGTTTGTAGCATCATAAGCGCGGAAAGATTAAAAAACTCATATGGTCCCGTCTATTCTAGGGTGGCCTTATTAGACAATATATTTGTTAGTCACCAAATGGTGAGTCTAAACAAACAGTGGTCTGATCCTCCTCCGTGTACAGGGTGATCAGCTAACGATGTCCCAAGTCTTTTTGTTAAATAGCAGGGTACCGCCCAGTAAACATTTTTTTGTGTCTGAACCGTTTATGAAAGAGATTAATTTACTATATACCGGGTGATTCAGTTTGGTATTCGCCCCCCTGTATATTTTTTATTTTAACAGAAAACTACAATAAACCATACACATTTGCAAATCGTTTGTCAAGCTCTATCGAATGACGTCCTTAAATCATCTTTTTGATCACATATGCCAAAATAACGATAGTCAACTTTTTTTTTTCAAATGATATGCTATACATTTTTTTTGCCGATTGTTGTAGAGCTTCTTTTTCTGCATTCAACCATGTGAAAAAAGTATACACTTCCATAAGGAAAATTTCGAGAAAATTAATAAAATACGAAAAAACTTCATTTAAAGGTTTTGTTTCTGATTCAACATAGTTAGCCATGGAAACAATTGAATTTTGTCCTTGTTAGTAATGTCAAATTGAAAATACTGTTATTTGTGACTGTGTTATTCGTTTTTGTTTTATGTTATACTTCTAAATAGATTTACACAATGGTATCTCCCAATAATGAAAAAAAATTGGACATGATATTAATTTATGGAGAGTGCGGAAAAAACATAAAGTAGCCAAACGTTTATATCAAGATCGCTTTCGAAATAGGCTGGTACCATCAGTCAAAATGTATGTAAAATTGGCAAGAAATATGAGCGAAAGTGGAAGTTTTGAGAAAAAAAGAAACGTTTTTAAACACCGTTAGATTTCTTCCTTTGGTTCTATCTAAAAGAAAAAGTTTACTTTATACCTCTAAATGACGTCGAAGATCTTAAAACTAGAATACGAATTGAATGCTGCAGATTAAATGTTAAAATTCATTCTTCAACATAAGGAAAATTTCGAAAAAATTAACAAAATATGATAAAACGTCATTCAAAGGTTCTTTCTGAATCAGCATAGTTAGCCAAGGAAGCAACTGAATTTTGACATTGTAAGTAATGTAACTAGTACCAACTAGGCAAATCAGATTCGAAAGAGAGGGATTTGTACGAGGATTGTGTACGGTACTGATGAGGCAAAAAAATTTCGAAACAAAGTTTAATGTTTTGACCAAACAAATTCTGTTTTTAAATAATTATGTAATTCATTTTTATATAAACAAACATTTAATGTCGTATCTTTAGTTAATTAATGATAATAACACTCAACAATAAGGGTGAGTGTAAGAGCGCTACTTTTTCGATGTTCACATCGAACAAGTGCGAACTCTGCCTTTTGCATACAGGCATTATTATTTTGTATATTGTTATCATATTTGTATATTTCAGCCTATAGCAGTAAAATAAAGCAATAAAAGCATTTATTATTATTATTATTATTAATAATATTAAAATAACATTTAATAATAAATAACAATTACCAATAACTACCAATACTTGAAAACTAACTAACAATTAAGAAAATAAAAACATTATTTATTGCTTCATATGTTCGAAGAGTCCTCCGTTCGCTTCTAAACATAATCGTCCTCTGTTTATCACGCCTTGGGTACATACATGTTGAAGAATTTCAACATTTAATCTGCGGCATTCAGTTTGTATTCTATTTTTAAGATCTTCGACATCATTTAGAGGTGGCCAAAGGAAAAAATCTAACGGTGTGAGATCCGGTGATCTGGCAGGCCACTTGACTCCCTCACTACGATTTCCGATCCGATAAGCTGCATTTAAGTAATTCGTTACAATTATAGCATTATGTGGCGGTGCCCCATCTTGTTGTAATATCATGTTATGCCTAATATGTAATGGAACGTCTTCTATGAAATTTAACAACTCTTCTCTTAAAAACTGTAGATATCTGTCTTCAGTAAGCGTGCCTTCGTAAAACTTTGTTCCTATAATTTGTCCGTTGGGAATTCCACACCATACGTTAATTCCCCAGATATTTTGGAAATTAGTTTCCCGAAGCCAGTGAGGATTATCCTGCGACCAATAATGGCAGTTATGTCTATTGACAATTCCATTATTATGGAAACGGGATTCATCTGACCACACGATGAGATCTAATATAGTCATTTTTTGAGCAACTGCCAACCACGCTACAAAATTTAGACGTCTCTCGTAATCTCCTGGAAGCAAGCCCTGATGTAAATGTATTTTATATGGTCGCAGTTTATTGTCTCTCAGAATTCTTTGAATTGAAGAATATGAAATATCAGTTTCTGTCGCTAACTGACGAATAGAAATATGTGGATCTACAAAAACACGGACTAAAACTGCAACTGTATGTTCCTCATCTCGTGCGGTTCTGGGCTTAAAAACGTATCTTTTTTTCTCAAAACTTCCACTTTCGCTCATATTTCTTGCCAATTTTGCAAACATTTTGTCTGATGGTACCGGCGTATTTCGAAAGCGATCTTGATGTAAACGTTTGGCTGCTTTACTGTTTTTTCCGCACTCTCCATAAATTAATATCATGTCCAATTTTTCTTCATTAGTGCAAGATACCATTGTGTAAATCTATTTAGAAGTATAACATAAAACAGAAACGAATAACACAGTCACAAATAACAGTATTTTCAATTTGACATTACTAACAATGACAAAATTCAATTGTTTCCATGGCTAACTATGTTGAATCAGAAACAAAACCTTTAAATGAAGTTTTTTCGTATTTCGTTAATTTTCTCGAAATTTTCCTTATGGAAGTGTATACTTTTTTCACATGGTTGAATGCACAAAGAGAAACTCTACAACAATCGACAAAAAAATGTATAGCATACCATTTGAAAAAAAAAAAAGTTGAGTATCGTTATTTTGGCATATGTGATCAAAGAGATAATTTAAGAACGTCATTCGATAGAGCTTGGCAAACGATTTACAAATATATAAGGTTTATTGTAGTTTTCTGTTAAAATAAAAAAGATACGGGGGGGTGAATACCAAACTGAATCACCCGGTATATCCTACCTCATTTAGGTTTCTAATAAAACATTTCCAAAGTTTTGCAGTTGTTACATTGTATTAACTGCTTCAGAATAATAAATAATAAATATAATATTTCATAAATATATTATTTTTCTGTTATATTTAAGAAACATTTACGGAATATAACAAAACTATATTTCAAATGATATGTATTAGATGTATTTTGAAATGCTTCAGATATATTTCCTGTTTACTGGGCGGGTTCTTAAGAACCAACTTGGGAGACGACAATTCTACTCTACTACGAGCTGTAGTTGTCAATGATGATCATAGTAAAGTTATTGTAGAGCGTCCATTCCTAAAGCCCCATTTCTGAATTTTCTTCTGTTGCTGTAGTCAAATATTATTTTATCAATATAAAATGTATGTAGAAATTACGAGAAAAAGCTTTAAAACGGTACAAAAACCAAACTTCCCGGCCATTGGGAATATTATAAACAATTGCGTAATTTAACCTCTTCGGCAATTTATAGAGGAAAAAGTGTATATTTATCACAAAAGCTTAAGAATTGCAATGTCAAAGATAAATGGAAAGAACTTCGCAAATTGAATATTATTACATCTAGAAAAAAAGAATTTCCAGATCACTTAAATGATGTAAATATATTAAATAACTATTTCATCACTTCTGCTAAAAGCGATGTTAAGTCCTCAGAGGAACTTCGACATTTTTATCTGAATAATATCAAAGATAATGTAACTGAAAGTTTCTCCTTTGTTCCCACTACAGAGATCGAGGTACTGACAATTATTCAAAATATAAAATCTAAAGCATTTGGATTTGACTAACTTAATATTACGCTGCGCCCTTTAATTGGAAATTACATCGTTCACATAATTAATGAATGTATTTGTATAGCCAAATCATTCTTTGTAAGATGCTGGAAACATGCTTAGGTGATAACCTATTCCGAAAGTAAATCAACCTACCGAATTAAAACATCTTAGATCTGTTAGCATCCTCCCAACACTATCCAAAATTTTAGAAAAAATCTTAGAGGCACAAATAAGATCGCATACTGACAAGTTTCTGATCCTGCCTAAAAATCAATCTGGTTTTAAATCAGGTTATTCCTGTGCCACAGCCCTAGCTCCTATAACATATGATATTTTTCATTCCTTAGATAATAACAACTTATGTGCACTTATCCTTTTAGATTTTTCTAAACCGTTCGACATTTTGAACCACGACATGCTTATTTCAATTTTGCACTTCATAGAGTTTGGGGATAGCGCCTGCTCTTTAATGAATAATATCTTTCAGAAAGATACCAGCAGGTCTCACTGAATAATTGTAAATCTGGTGTGGAACTAGTTGATCAAGGTGTCCCTCAGGGGATTATTTTGCTGTAGACAATTTACACATGCAATTTTTACAATAACTTAGAACATTGTGATTACCACCTATACGCTGACGACACCCAACTACATTATTCATTTCAATTGTCAAAACAAAAGAATTAACCATTTAAACCCTATTTTAGATGTTTCTAACAATCATGCTTTAAAAATCAATGCTGATAAATCTTGCGCTGTTTTATTCGAAAGTGAGTCAAAGACACACTGCTCTAGAAAATTTGGAAATACACTTTGGGAATGACACGATACCTTCCAGTGACTCCTGTAAAAGCTCGGGTCTGATTATTGACTTTAAGTTACGCTTCAAAGAACATGTAACATTTATGCTAAAGAAAGCCTATACGTCACTAAAACTTATGTACGGTCGAAGACGCTGCTTGTCTAAAGATATAAAAAAATTGCAGTGTGATTCATTGGTTCTCTCTCATTTTAACCATTGCGACAATGTATATGGTCCCTGTTTGCAATGTTGATACGAACAGCTGCTTGAGGCTCATTTTTGGCATAAAACGTACAGAACTTATATCGCATAAATTGAGAGATGCTCACTGGCTTAATATGTTCAACCGCAGAAAACTACATGCGACCTGTTTTTTCTTTAAAATATTGAAATATAAAACACCTGTTTATTTGCATTACTATAACTCGTCACAAAAAGAAATTTTTAAACGATCTTTTTTATATAATATAGCAACCTGCGGCGATGTCATGGATGTGTCCAGTTTTTCAATGTCGTTTAACATATTTAAAGCTAGGTACAAAAGACTTTTGTTTGATTATCAATAATTATCTGTATTCTGTATTGATATACTTGTTACTACATTTTGAAAAATCCGCTGCCCACTACTTCCACATCCAGATTTTCTATCCAAGTCACTCACAACGAAAAAATTTTGTATGTCCGCCCGCCCGCCCGCCGGCCAGCCTGCCTGCCTGCCTGCCTGCCTGCCTGTCTGTCTGTCTGTCTGTCACGCTTAGTCCCTAGGGGGACTCCGAGAACGGATTAGGATCCGCTCTCGGATTTCGATGAAACTTGAGTGGTTAATGGGAGGCCTTTAGAAAACGCTGGAAGCTCGGCTCGGTTCGGAAACCGGAAGTACCCGATATAGACGTGTCGAGTTTTTCAGGAAAAATTGAATAACTCGGTAACGGGCGGTCGGATCGAGATATTTAAAAAAAGAAATGGTGTCGCTGGCAACGATCTACAGATAAGAATACCAGAGACTATGTCGAAAAACAAATGGAAATTGAATTTTTTTGCAAAAAACTGTTTTTTTTTTCGAAATCGGGCTAGGAAGCACGATAACTGTCCAGGATATTGATCGATTTCGATGAGACTTGGGTGGGGTTAAAGGTACACGGCCACAAATGAAGCCTATTGCAGGCGGCCCGAATCCGTTGACCGAACGTATTTTTCGAAGGCCGAGTATGATTTTCCAAAGAAATTAATAACTCCCGAACCGAAGGTCCGATTTTGATTTTCAAAAATGGCGATTGTAGGGCTTGATTAAATCTATTAGGTGACGCTTGTGAGAGATTTGACAAAACAAAAGCGAATCTACAAATCCTGGAAAACTTGATTTTTTTTGATAAATTCTACAAATACTGAACAGTTTCCTAATAAATTAAGTATTCCGTCGATCAATCTCTATACCAATATAAGGCACGGACCTTTTTGAACAAAAAATTTGAAACAGTTTTTTCGAAAAATTAAAAATAAACGAGTTATTTACAAAGCTGCATGACCACGTCCGGTATATCAGAGTGGCAGTCCGCCCGAAAATAAAATCGTAAGTCTGAAATCACTCCGCTGACGTTCCTGTATTTTATATTGCTATATTCTTAAGTGAAATTTTGGAAAATTAAGTAATAAAAATATAAATAATATATAATTGTCCATAGAATTATTTAAAAAATATTACAAATTGATAAATTCTCCGTGCGATACATACGAATGCAAAACAAAACAGGCTTTACTATGAAACAGACTTTGATATCGTGCCTTCTCGAAAAAGTCTCTATTTTGGGGTAATAGAGGAAATTATCTATAGGTGTCCAAACAAAAAAAAAAAATGAAGATCATACCGGGGAAAATTCTATCTCTATAAATATTTGACCGAATTTCATTTACTAAATAACAATATACCCGTTGCCCTTTCTGTATTTCAAAATGTAGTTAGCCTTTACTTTAGCCAATGCAAAAAGAAAAAGAAAAAAGAAAAAGAAAAAAGAAAAATAAAACATGTCAAAATGTACTGAGTCATCCTACGACCCTCTGCTAAAAAGGTACTGAATCATCCCAACAGTGATAAAAAGCATATCAAAATGTAGTTTTTAGCTTGTTTAATATATTTATTATACTTTTAGTAGTTTGTTGCGGAATATCCCCATGTCACTGCGTACTCATAATTTTAATTTTAATTTGTAATTTTCTCAGGCATATGTGGTAGAATTGGTATTTTACCTAACATATGGCCTTTTGTTTACCCTCCCCATATTGTGTACTATTTAATGTTATTTATATCTTTTTTGGGTAAATAATAAACATATTATTATTATCATTATTAAAATTACACTTGTATTAATAATAACTATATATATATATATATATATATATATATACACTGTTGCGGTGTCAGGCTAATGACCTGGTTGATCTGGTTGATCCCCCGCAACTCCCCTTTCAGGGTCTCTTGACGTTCTTGATCCGTCCGTCCGTTTGGATGTCGCAGTTGCCTTATTCCCTGACCGTTGTTGTGAAGTTATGCTTGTGCTGATTCTATCTGACTGCATGTTCAGTAGTCCTTTCTATCTGTTGAAATATCTCGATATGGTATCTTTTGTTTAACGATCCCGTATCTGTTTGTTTTCCGGCCTGTATACTGCTAGCAGTGCCTCACTTTCCACGACTAAATGTGGAGAAGATAGGCAGAGACGAACCCAGCTATTTTTTTGGGGGGGGGGAAGCTACAAATAATTTGCCAACTGCCCATTTTTTTTACAACTTATATTTCCTTATGTTTTTTTTATTTCAGACTTAATCTATAAGTAGCCTAGCGATACAAATATTATGCAAAAGAAGTTTAACTAAATTACTTGATGTAGACGCTAGACAAGGGCGGATCTAGAAAGGTTACTGGGGGGGGCACTAACATCTACAAAAAAAATTTTTACCTCGGAATCTAAAAAAATTTTATCGCCTCATGGGGGGTGAGGGCGAATAAAATTCCAAAAAAAATTTTTTTTCACCTCATACAGAGAATACTATTAAAAATGTAAAAAAAAAATTTGACACCTTATGGGGAAGGGATGCAAATGAAACTCCAAAAAAATTTTTTTCGAAAATTTCGGCTCTTGGGGGGGGGGTCAAATTAAAATCTGGACAAAAAATTTTTCGCCTCATACACAGGAATACTATTAGAAATCCAAAAATTTGTTTACCCACCTCATGCGAAAAAAAAAATTATCGCCATGAAAACGTAACGAATACTTTTCTCGGGGGGGGGGGTGGCCCCTACTGCCCCCCTGGATCTGCCCTTGGCGCTAGACCTAAGTTGACCCCGCGCTCTCCTTCGTCTAGAAGCTACTGGATGAGGTAACCGTTATAGTTTAATGACCGTGGAGAAAAACAAGATACAATACGATTACGCGCAAGTAGTCGGGACGCAAGCTCGTGAACGTCCACGCTAGTACGGCTACCGTCCACTTCCCACTTCACACTTCACATTGTGATACGCAATAGGTAGCATTAAGGGGTCTACACACGATCCAGCAGCAGGGAGCCAGCTTTGCCGCATGCTTTGAACTCATTCGTAAAAGTGAACTGGTCCGCTGGAATTCCAATTATCTTCAAAGCGTACCAACAATGTCGGGTCCCAGCAGCTGGATCGTCTGTAGATCCCTTCAATAGTCCCAGATTCTGATTCAGTGTCCTCTAAGAATTTAATATTTTAACAATTTCTGACCGACAACAATTTGTTATTATTATTATCTCTCGTTGAGAGGTTGGTAACTGATTTTAGTGATACTCAGTATAAATCAACAACAAACGACTTTATAGCTAGGACAAAGCATTGTATTAATAAAGGCAAAAAGGAGTAATATTCTAATATTTCTAATATAAGACAGTCTGAGAATTGTATGCTCTGGCCGTGCCGTCTACTGGGTCGAACGTCGAATTTCCGCGAGTTGACGAGTTTATTTTGTTGGCCCGTTGCGTAGGCCCGTCGGCGTTGTGCGTTGTCCGTCGACTATTCTATGGCTCTCACAAGTCTCACATCAGTCACATCTAAGTCATAAATAATATCAATTAAAATTATTAAATGGTCGTAGTGACAGTGTCATTTAATTTTTATCAACTCATTATTCGTTTTTTTTGCAATTATACCCAATAAAGATTTTTTTACATTTTTGGTGATTTTCCCAACTCAATCAACATGGGGGGGGGGGCATACCCCCCCCATAACCCCCCGTGGGTTCGTCTCTGAAGATAGGCAGCATACTGCTTCCATGGCTGTGGTAGAGGTTAACATTGTTCCCGCTTAGTTTTTTCATTGCAACCACTTTTACGGCTTTGTACCATCAGATCAGAAAGGCATACGTTACCATTGATACCTTTGGTACAGCCAGCGCACCATTTTTGGTTGTAGTCCCCTTCCAGACGTTAGAATTAGTTTTTTTTTGTCGGAATATCTACGTATTTATCATTCTTAAGTGATTCAATTTAAATAATGCCAGTTTTACATACTACAGTCTTCATGTTATTTGTAAATTCTCGAGAAATGAAGAAAAAAATTAATAAATGTTTTTTTTTTTTCATTTACGGAATTTGTGGAGTGAGCGATATAAATATTGTGGCCATGTATGCTTCCAAATGTACTTTATATTAATGTCTGATTTTATACTGATGTAATTTAACCATTACCATTATGCACTGTCTCCAATTACATATATTTGCACAGTTTTTCGTTTAATGTAATCGTACATTTATTTTATAGTTGGCGTTGCATGATATTTTATTTTTAAAAGCTTCTTAAACGAGGTTATTCCGCCGTAATAATTGTTAATTATACTATTTAACTCATTACCATCAAACAGATTTCACTTTCCAAGTTTCACTCGTGTTACATATTACAATTTTATTGAAACATCGTTTAAGCATCCAATGTTTACACAACTTAAAACCGAGCTCAATCGCTGCCACCCCAGCGCTTAATCAAACAATACAATGAGCCAAAATCAGTACCGACCGAGCCAACAGGATGTATAATAACGTGTTGCTCTCTCCCGACTCCGAACTTTGACAAACACAGACAGAAAGGGGGGGACAGGAGAGGGCAGGGCTGGCCCTGTCGGGGGTCCAGACTTAATTATCACATTATCAAGCTGGAGATTGCCGACGTAGTCATGGTGACAGATAGGAATTTAGCCAAAACGCTTATCAAGGGAATTATAATATCGTGATACGTCATAGAGTGCGCACCCCTCGAACAATTTGTTAGGAAGCTCGACGGCAAGTGAGGGATTATTTGCATTTTTAGAGGGGACGCTCCTGTTTGCTAGCGCGGGCGAGTTGATTAAATGATAATTTTACATCACGTAATACATTTAAATGTGAATGCATGGTTTTAGAAATTTGCACACCACGTTATACATATAATGTCTGTCGGGTTGACTTGAATACTCTGAAATTTATACAATGTAAACATATACAGTAGGTTCGTTTAATGAAATCCTAGTAGCAATCAAAACTAGAAGTAAGATGAAAATCGAATTTCACAAAGTAGAGAATTATATTAGAGACAATTCTACACAACAAATATATAACAAAAATAAACAAGTAAATATAGTAAATATGGCTTTGTTACAACACCATTCAGCATTGGTTTATTTACAAATGTTTTACAAATATATATATATATATATATATATATATATATATATATATATATATATATATATATCTAAAACCATGCATTCACATTTAAATGTATTACGTGATGTAAAAATTATCATTTAATCAACTCGCCCGCGCTAGCAAACAGGAGCGTCCCCTCTAAAAATGCAAATAATCCCTCACTTGCCGTCGAGCTTCCTAACAAATTGTTCGAGGGGTGCGCACTCTATGACGTATCACGATATTATAATTCCCTTGATAAGCGTTTTGGCTAAATTCCTATCTGTCACCATGACTACGTCGGCAATCTCCAGCTTGATAATGTGATAATTAAGTCTGGACCCCCGACAGGGCCAGCCCTGCCCTCTCCTGTCCCCCCCCTTTCTGTCTGTGTTTGTCAAAGTTCGGAGTCGGGAGAGAGCAACACGTTATTATACATCCTGTTGGCTCGGTCGGTACTGATTTTGGCTCATTGTATTGTTTGATTAAGCGCTGGGGTGGCAGCGATTGAGCTCGGTTTTAAGTTGTGTAAACATTGGATGCTTAAACGATGTTTCAATAAAATTGTAATATGTAACACGAGTGAAACTTGGAAAGTGAAATCTGTTTGATGGTAATGAGTTAAATAGTATAATTAACAATTATTACGGCGGAATAACCTCGTTTAAGAAGCTTTTAAAAATAAAATATCATGCAACGCCAACTATAAAATAAATGTACGATTACATTAAACGAAAAACTGTGCAAATATATGTAATTGGAGACAGTGCATAATGGTAATGGTTAAATTACATCAGTATAAAATCAGACATTAATATAAAGTACATTTGGAAGCATACATGGCCACAATATTTATATCGCTCACTCCACAAATTCCGTAAATGAAAAAAAAAAAACATTTATTAATTTTTTTCTTCATTTCTCGAGAATTTACAAATAACATGAAGACTGTAGTATGTAAAACTGGCATTATTTAAATTGAATCACTTAAGAATGATAAATACGTAGATATTCCGACAAAAAAAAACTAATTCTAACGTCTGGAAGGGGACTACAACCAAAAATGGTGCGCTGGCTGTACCAAAGGTATCAATGGTAACGTATGCCTTTCTGATCTGATGGTACAAAGCCGTAAAAGTGGTTGCAATGAAAAAACTAAGCGGGAACAATGTTAACCTCTACCACAGCCATGGAAGCAGTATGCTGCCTATCTTCAGAGACGAACCCACGGGGGGTTATGGGGGGGGTATGCCCCCCCCCCCATGTTGATTGAGTTGGGAAAATCACCAAAAATGTAAAAAAATCTTTATTGGGTATAATTGCAAAAAAAACGAATAATGAGTTGATAAAAATTAAATGACACTGTCACTACGACCATTTAATAATTTTAATTGATATTATTTATGACTTAGATGTGACTGATGTGAGACTTGTGAGAGCCATAGAATAGTCGACGGACAACGCACAACGCCGACGGGCCTACGCAACGGGCCAACAAAATAAACTCGTCAACTCGCGGAAATTCGACGTTCGACCCAGTAGACGGCACGGCCAGAGCATACAATTCTCAGACTGTCTTATATTAGAAATATTAGAATATTACTCCTTTTTGCCTTTATTAATACAATGCTTTGTCCTAGCTATAAAGTCGTTTGTTGTTGATTTATACTGAGTATCACTAAAATCAGTTACCAACCTCTCAACGAGAGATAATAATAATAACAAATTGTTGTCGGTCAGAAATTGTTAAAATATTAAATTCTTAGAGGACACTGAATCAGAATCTGGGACTATTGAAGGGATCTACAGACGATCCAGCTGCTGGGACCCGACATTGTTGGTACGCTTTGAAGATAATTGGAATTCCAGCGGACCAGTTCACTTTTACGAATGAGTTCAAAGCATGCGGCAAAGCTGGCTCCCTGCTGCTGGATCGTGTGTAGACCCCTTAATGCTACCTATTGCGTATCACAATGTGAAGTGTGAAGTGGGAAGTGGACGGTAGCCGTACTAGCGTGGACGTTCACGAGCTTGCGTCCCGACTACTTGCGCGTAATCGTATTGTATCTTGTTTTTCTCCACGGTCATTAAACTATAACGGTTACCTCATCCAGTAGCTTCTAGACGAAGGAGAGCGCGGGGTCAACTTAGGTCTAGCGCCAAGGGCAGATCCAGGGGGGCAGTAGGGGCCACCCCCCCCCCCCGAGAAAAGTATTCGTTACGTTTTCATGGCGATAATTTTTTTTTTCGCATGAGGTGGGTAAACAAATTTTTGGATTTCTAATAGTATTCCTGTGTATGAGGCGAAAAATTTTTTGTCCAGATTTTAATTTGACCCCCCCCCCCAAGAGCCGAAATTTTCGAAAAAAATTTTTTTGGAGTTTCATTTGCATCCCTTCCCCATAAGGTGTCAAATTTTTTTTTTACATTTTTAATAGTATTCTCTGTATGAGGTGAAAAAAAATTTTTTTTGGAATTTTATTCGCCCTCACCCCCCATGAGGCGATAAAATTTTTTTAGATTCCGAGGTAAAAATTTTTTTTGTAGATGTTAGTGCCCCCCCCAGTAACCTTTCTAGATCCGCCCTTGTCTAGCGTCTACATCAAGTAATTTAGTTAAACTTCTTTTGCATAATATTTGTATCGCTAGGCTACTTATAGATTAAGTCTGAAATAAAAAAAACATAAGGAAATATAAGTTGTAAAAAAAATGGGCAGTTGGCAAATTATTTGTAGCTTCCCCCCCCCCAAAAAAATAGCTGGGTTCGTCTCTGCCTATCTTCTCCACATTTAGTCGTGGAAAGTGAGGCACTGCTAGCAGTATACAGGCCGAAAACAAACAGATACGGGATCGTTAAACAAAAGATACCATATCGAGATATTTCAACAGATAGAAAGGACTACTGAACATGCAGTCAGATAGAATCAGCACAAGCATAACTTCACAACAACGGTCAGGGAATAAGGCAACTGCGACATCCAAACGGACGGACGGATCAAGAACGTCAAGAGACCCTGAAAGGGGAGTTGCGGGGGATCAACCAGATCAACCAGGTCATTAGCCTGACACCGCAACAGTGTCTAAGCAGAAGTCACAGCTATAGAAATCTGTGCACATGAAATGATACGGAGGTCATACACTGACAAAAGAATCCATATCAATACCGACATTCAAGCAGCTCTTAAAGCTATAGAAGCAGTAGAGATAGAGACAGGGGAGGGGGGAGAGACGTTCCAAAACGATAAAAGACTGCCTTGATCCCTGGAAAAACGGCGGAACACAACAACATGCAACTGGAGTGGACGCGAAGACAACCACGTCCAATGTAGGTAATGAAAAAGCAGATAAGCTGGTCAGAGAACAAAAACAGCCTTAATGGGCCCCGAGCCAACCTGCGGGATATCATATAATACCGCAAGACAGAAACACAACTTGTAGGCAGTGCGTGCAGTGGGCATCCTAACAGAACATTGCGCACTGAACACCTAATTAACATATGAATGAGGGACAGTCCAGAGTGTAGGATGTGTGGTGAAGATGAAGAAACTCCTCATCACATATTATGTGGCTTGGTGGCAGGAAGGCTTTCATACTTTGAGGACCATTTGTGACCTCGGAAGAGATAGCCAGAGCTCCCTCGCCTTTCTGGGAGAAGCAATTAACTAATGAGTCAACGAGACTTTGGGGTAAAATAAGCTTAAGCTTCAGTGCAGCGGGTTCTGGTACCGCAACTCGCGAGCAAGAAAATACCGGTTGGGAACGAGTAATTTCAATGAATGTGAAACTTTTAGTTCCCGACAATGGATGCAATATCCTCAAGGACCGAAATCGCCTAACTCATACATGCAAAAAGAAAATACATCAGCGAATCTGTTGAGTGATAGCGACCCTGCGTTGGCGTTAGAAATTCCTACACTCATTACATTGCTGCGACAAACTAAGCTCTTTACTCCACTTTGACAGATCGCAATAAATCGTTCGGTCCCCCACTTCAGCTCAGCTATTCAGCAGTTTTGGTGTTGGTGGTAACTGCTTCATAGACTAATACAAAATTATGTAGAACCACGAAGCACGTCACACAGATGGGTTTTCATTATATCTACTTCCATCGTACTTCAAACATTGCATTGCTGCTTCTTTAAATAATATTAATTAACTGACGAGAACACAGACATAGACACCTGAGGTCGTCAGTTGAGTTTTTGCGATTAGTGAAGGAACATAAACGCGTAAGGGATATCGCAAATTGTTGTCTGGTACTCCAAATTAAAGCTGAATAACATAAACCTATACAAGATGTATTATGTAACAAGAAAGCAGTTGTCCAATTATATCTAGATTCAAGGAGCATATGGCCGTGTCAAATGTGGAAGAATTGGTAGTGAATATTTTCGATAGGATGTTATTTGGATCTAACCGTGTATCCATCACGTATCCATCTCATATGTACCACTTCAATGTGTTTTACGATATCCGGATCCTGGAAGAGCTGATATAGTTCGAAGTTGTAGCTCCTGCGCCACAAGCCTTTACAGCAACACTAACTTGGAACACACTTTCTTCTATGCTTATTATTAAACAAAATGGAAACAGTGAAAGTTGAATATTTTTTGTATTTTTTTTTATTTCTCTTAAGTTGAGAACAAATTGATGACCGCATGTCTGGTCACATATTAATGAATTATAGACATATATGTTACTATAGCAAGTTCAGAATATTTTATCGATATATTTTTAATGTTTTATGCAGATTTACATATACTTTCATTTTACAGAAACTGTTTCACGACGAGAAAACAAAAATCGTAAAGTCGTAAAAAGTTAATAGAATTCTAATTTATTACCTCGTTCGGCCAAAACTGTATTCTTATTGCTAAACCAAATATGTTAAATATAACGATGAGGAAGTCGTTTTTTAGGCATATTAGTGTATTAGTTTTTATTACGTCATTTAAAATATAGTAAATGTCCATCAATAACGATTCAATTAAAATTTACGTTTAGACTCTACACAAAAAAGTAATATTCTAACATTCTACAGAGCAGTTCTCGAGAACATTCAATTTTTCAATCTCTCAGTGAGAAACAATGTGATTAAGAAACTTCAAACATTTTTATGTATATAGTTTTTCAGATTCTTTAGATATTCCATTCAAAAAATTTTCTACAATTTCCCTCTGACCCCGTCGTCTCGACAAAATATTCAGGAGGTACCTTCGAACACTTAAAAAAATAGACTTACGCTATTTTATCCGGTGTTGTTTCGACAATATGGCGCGTAGCAGCATCTAGATATACCTACTGTTTTTACTTCCACATCCAATGGAGTAAGTATAGTAACGCAAAGAAAATTGAACATTTTCATTGTTCAAATAGGCTTAGGGCGAGTTGTACGAACTAAATTCAAGCCAAGTGCAGCTTGCTCCAAATCAAAAGCCAAGGTTACGATTATTACAATAATCGTAACCATGGATTTCGATCTTGGATCAAGCTGAAATTGGTTTGAAACAAATTGATACAACTCGCCCTTAGAATGTCATGAAACGTCAAGATTTTATGTTTGAGCGAAAAAAGTTCTGTCTGTCGCTCGGTAGGTCGGGTCTGTCTATCGGTCTGTAACTTTTATTTGTGCGCACGATTACTGTGGAACCGTTTAAGATATTGACCTGAAAGAAGGTGACAAGCTCCTTATTTTCCCCAGCGAGTACCACTTTGATTCTTCTACATATTAAAAAATCTTTGCTGTACTCCCTTGTGCTCGGTGTAAAACCACCAACCAAAAGACAAAAAATTGTGATTTTCACGTATTTAGGTGAAAGGAGTGAAGTTTAGCCGAACTTTATCAATGTTAAAAATTCGAACTACGTAAAATGTATATTGTTCGTCGTATCTTCAAATGTTCATTTTTTTTATCTTGCCTCATATTTAATAAAAAAGTTGTTGTTGGGATCAAAAAAAGGCCTTATCGCCACCCTCCTTTGTTAAACGTATGTATTTTAATGAGATCTTAAAAAGACCATATCATAAAGACTGACACATGATGATATATTTTTATTATTGTTTAAGCGTTTGTGAGATGGAAATATAAATTTTCACAATAATTTGTCCTTCCTTTCTTATGGAAAAAAAAAGTAAAAAATTAAAATCAAACAAAAATCCACAATAACCCACCTATTTTACCCAGCGATTTTTCTGGTGGTGGGTTTTCGTGCCAACCACGTCAACGACCGTTTCGCCTACCAAATTGGCATCATCTGACTTTTAATATTTTTATATATCATCAAGACACATGCTAGGGTGAGTTCGCAGTTGAAAATTATCTGATTTGAGATTAGAGCAAAAAACGTTTGAAGCGATCGGAAGGGGTAGAATGACAGGTTAATTTCGAGGTGAATCCTGTTGAATATAAAAATTTCAGATAGGTTTTTGTAAATACAGAGTCATTTTAGAGCTCTTTCTCTCCAACCCAACCTGATATGGGTTATCAGAGAATTACAAAGTTTAAAAAATGATTATTTTCAGTTTTTATTGAAGAGGGTAGGTTACCAAGAGGATGTAAAAATTTGAACTTCGTATTTTCAAAGATAGATTATCTTTTTTGATTTTTCATGGATTACTTTATCTGCTGTTTGCGAAATCCCAGAAAAAAAATCTTTATCAGAATTTACTTCTTCCAGAAGTGACTGCAAATGTTTTTTTATGTAAGGCAGCTGTATATTTACATCTGAATTTTGCAAGTGATAGAACATTATTTCTATTTTAATTTTACGCACAGTTTTAAAATCTAGTTAAAGGATGCAATGGAAACAGACAATCCCTATTTTTCCAACATGCTGACTGGACCATTATGAAAATGCCACGATATTTTTTTCATATAAAAATTGTAACGTACATTCTCCCACCAGAAACCATGTCAAACTTTCTGCCCGCTTGTAACTGACATTGTTCGAATTCAAAAAGTTACGAGCTGGATGGCACATATCGCAGGCCTCATTAAACTTTAATCATTGTATTTTCCTACTGCGACTAAACAACTTTCCAATTTCCAGTACGAAATTATGTATCCGGAATAATCAGAAATGTCCCGAATGACATCATTAAAAGTTTTATTCATTGTAGCGAGTTACCAGCTGGGATTTATTTCGGAAAAACTCAATATCTAATTGGCCTTGTTAAAACAAGTATCGAATTTAAAGGGAAGTTTGTGACGAATAGTTTTTAAATTGGCTGTTAGTTCTAGAAATAAAAATGACAGGATCAGCACAATTACTTTGTAAAACATAATTGGAGATGAGCATTTTAGATTTTCTGCTGGATAACTCAATGCTTTCAACTCATTAAAAGAAAATATTGTGTTCATAGTATTAATATTAGTTATTAACAATGTTAGCAACAAAACTGGAGTCGAACATAATAGAATAAACCGTATTGCTGTAGCTCTTTAAAAAAGACATTAGCATTGTCAAGGTAATTATTAAAAGTCACTACAATAAAATGAAATGTGAGAAACATTAAAAAAACGTAAAATATATAAAAGGGGAGCCACTGAAATAAGCCTAAAACTAAAAAAAGGTAAAAGAATACGATAAACTATTGCCTATCAAATATGATTATTGACTAATAATATGATTTTTAAAGAAAAGTTTACAAAAATATCTGCGAGGCATTCTTCTTACATCTAACTGAGCTTTTGGTTAATAACTACTTTCTGCCAATTTCAAAGCATTATCGCATATTCTAAAATAATATGTCCATATAAAAAACAAAAATTCTAAGGCTGTCTATTTAAAACTGGTTTCTCACCACAAAACGTATTATATAACATGACGAATTTAATCTCGATATCAAAGTATTACTGTAAGATTACCTACTATTTATAGCCAAGAAATTTCACATTTTCCATTTGCCTAATTGAAGAACCTTTTAATTGGACATAAAATGAATAATCAAGGTCAGTATTTGGAGAAAACATAACAAGGATAATTTTACTTCCAGTTAGGTTCAAGCCACAATACTTGGTCATATCTGAGGATATTATGGTATTTTTTTGCACAAGCCACAATAGGTTCTTCAGTTGCCACACAGGAATTATCCTCCGCATATTAATATAAAGCATCCATGTTGATATAATCTTTTAAGTCGTTAGTTACAAAATAAACAATAGAGGGCCAAGTACAGATCCTTCAGGCACTCTTTGTAATTCATGAACTATTTATTTTGAAAAACAAGTCTGAAGCTCTCCATTTTTTGTTACAAGTGCCCCATACATCATAACAATCTAACTTGTCTAACAAGAGAAATAATTAATGATACCTTGACATAACAAAGTAAAGGCAAATTACCTTTAAAGAGGAGGGTCGATTTGGGCGGATTTTGCCCCGAATTATTTTTTGATGAAAAAATCAGAAAACATTTTACTTCCACGTCCAGTGGAAGTATAGTAACGACAAAAAAATGTTTAAAAATTCTTATTGTCCAAATAGGCTTAAAATGTCATGAAACGTCGAGATTTTAAGTTTGAGCGAAAAAAATTTTCTGTCTGTCTGTCGGTCTGTCTGTCGGTCTGTCTGTAACTTTTTTTTGTGCGCACGTTTACTCTGGAACCGTTTAAGATATTGACTTGAAATTTGGTACACATATGTACTTTAACGAGATCTAGAACTAGATTATATTTTCATCTTGTTCCGTCGAAGGGTTGGGGGGTAAATTGGGGTAAATTTGGGGTAAATGGGTAAATCAAGCAGGTAACAGTCCATGAAATTGGTATTTAGTATATACAAGAGAAGCTGAGGTCTCAAAAAAATTTTTGGCATTAGCCACCCCCATTACCACCCCCACCTCCTTATTAAAGGGGATGAAAAAAAAATGTGATTTAGTTAATGTACAGGAACCAGAAACCTCAAAATATTTTTTACTTCATCCACCCCCCACTACCACCCCCCACCCCACTACCGATGTGGGGTATCGTTTTATGGGTTTTTGGGGTAGAGGATTTCAAATATTATATTATTAAAGTTCTATAAACAATTATTTTCACATACAAAGTTCGTTGTGAGTGACTTGGATAGAGAATCTGGATGTGAAAGTAGTGATTCCTTGGGCAGCGGTTTTTTTTAATGTCTACTAACAATAAGAAGTCGATTTTACACTAAACGGACGATCCCCCAACCCCCTAGCTCCCCTCAATCCTGAATATTAGTCCATGCCAAAGTTGCAAAATCCCTAAAAGTGCAGGGGTAGCGACCATGACATGACTACCCCCCCCCCCCCTCCCCCGTTTTCGAGGACGGCCAACACGATGGTGACCACCTTTTTTCGATTTTTCGTTGTCAGGCATGCGAGGACTTGTTGGATCGGGTTTATATTAAGGAATCTGAATATGTTCTGTAAAATTTCGCAACCCACGGGAGTTAAAACCACCCCCTCACTCAATGCCAAAACATGCAAAAAACATCCAAACGTGCTGAAAATTGTTTTCCACGCGTTTTTTTTATGGTGGGGACCACGATGGTGATATTATTTAGCTTCCCACCCCTAACCAACTACCCACAAATGCATAAAACCACCCCTTCTACCATTTTTCGTTTTCAGTCATGCGAGGACTTGTTGGATTGGGTTTTTTTTGAAGAAACTCAATATGTCCTGTAAAATTTTGCCACCAGACATTCTAACGATCCCAGGGGGATCCTGGATCTCTGAATCCTGAAGTGTCCCTCAAGGAGAAGAAGGTATCCCCCGTTTTTAAGGGTGGAGAACACGATAGTTGCATCAGTTTCTCTCTTAGTCCTCAAAAACTACCTTTGCATGCCCAAAACCATTGGTTTTTCTTATAGTAAGATCACAAGTGCTCAATAGATCAGGTTCTCTAGGGAGAGACATCTTTTTATCGCAGCTTAAAAGGAGTTTAATAGAACGGGCTATGCGCATGTATATATATATATTCATGTATGTGTATAATCCACTTTTTTATTATATATTAAAATATGTGCCATAGCCGTCGGTTGTATATTCTCAGCACATACCTTCCATTTGTTACGTCCTCAGTATTGAGGACCCTTGAGAAATATAATTAAATGCAATATATATATGGATTAAGGACGAACTGTACGCATACCTAGGTATTAGAAAACCTCGATCCAACAAGTCCTCGCATGCCTGATAACGAAAAATGGGAAAAATGGGTGGCATTATGCGGGTTAGGCTAAATAATATCAGCATCGTATTCCTCGGCCTTGAAAACGTGTAGAAAACAATTTTCAACATGTTTGAATGATTTTTGCATGTTTTGGTATTGAGGGAGGAGATGGTTTCAACCTCCGTTGGTCGTTAGGATGTCTGGTTGCAAAGTTTTACAGGACATATTGAGTTTCCTCAAAAATAACCGATCTAACAAGTCCTCGCATGCTTGACAACGAAAAATCCGAGGAAAAATCGAAAAAGGGGATGGTTTTTTGCGTTTAGGTGTAGTTCGAGGGAGGTAGGGACCGCGCGACTATCACCATCATGTTGGCCTTCCTCGAAAACGGGGGGGGGGGGCTAGTCATGTTTAGTCGCTACCCCTGCACTTTTAGGGTTTTACACTTTTTTTGCAAGTTTCGTATGGACTATATGCCATCACTTGCTAACAGCATTCTTGGAGAGATATATCGCTTTCAAACTTATATTTGCTTGATAAAATACCACACTACCACACTCACTTCCTTTTAACTGTATCCGCTCTCATTTATCATTTTTTCCCTTTATTTATTATTTTTCTCGGGTCACCCATCTAAGTACTAACCGCACTGCACGTTGCTTCACTCGAAGTATCGAGATACTTACATAGTAAAGACGCATCTACGCTCGCCCCCCAATTTTAGATAATGATTAATAAATAGCATGTTCTGTTGAACAATGAGGCATATAGCCAACCTAGCAATCCTTAACTATAATGTTTTAGTAAAAAATGAAATCATTCTGCTCGTTCTCTAACGCAATATAACGGTGCTAGTTCTTTCTTAATTGAACATTTTGATGAAACTACCGCGGCGTATCAATTCTACGCCGCGGTAGTTTCATCAAAATGTTCAATTAAGAAAGAACTAGCACCGTTATATTGCGTTAGAGAACGAGTCCAAAAAAATCCGGCTTGAAGGACCAACTGTTATGGCTCTGATAGCCGTTGTGGTGTGAGAAAAATAGGTCGTATAAACGGAAAATGGTTACAGTCGGCGCAGAAGTCACAATTAAAGACGGTCTGCACAAACGAAACTCCTGGCAGCCGACCATGCGAATATCAATGGCTTTCTTTTGTTAAATTAAAAAATGTTTTGCTCTAGTTTCCGATTTTAAGAACACACTGCATTAAGTTTTAATTACAGATTTGTTCTTTTAAACCAAGCCAAATTTTTTATGCCTTTGCCATTTTTTTGTAAAATTGAAAATTAAAAATATATTCTGCGCCTAAAACTAAATGAACTAGTCCAATTAATTTATCACAGTTTCGATATCACAGTTTAATTAAATGTTAAGTCTGGATTTTCTTCCTTTAATATTAAACCTAAGGATTTATCAATAATCATGAATTACTATTCTATAAATACATTCAGTAAACGTACTGTCATATATAAATTCAGCCTATAGAATAACGCATACAATAATAAAAAAATCGGGGTACATACCTATCATAAGTAAGGATACAGTCAAGTGGTCCCGACCAGCAGGCCTCATGGCTCCAAGGGCGGTCCCAACGAGTACGCAGCATACTGCTACCAGGGCAATAAGAGCTATAAACCACCTTAGAGACCCCGGTTTCCATGATAACAGCCCACAGCAACCCTTCGGTGGTTCTTCGGCGAATCTCCCTCTGCAATAATATTAAATCATTATTAATTCAGAAGGCATTAGTATCGAGAATTATGATAAGTATAATATCGTGCCGCGAGTTTGAATAAAACATATAGTTAAATTTGCGATTATGAAATAGAACATGTTCTGAAAAAAAAGGATTAGGTTACATACAGTACAGTAACTAGAAGTTTTAACTTCGGAATAATGTCATATGAATCAGATTTCGTTTCTTTTTAATAGTAAATGCATTACAGAAAAGTTTCTATATTATGCTGGGGCTTGCTAATTTATACAGAGGTGACAACTTCATAAAAATTAAAAAGAAAAAGCGATTTTCGTCAAATAACCCAAAAAGTATTAATTATATTTAGCGAAAAAACTCTAGGGACAATTAAGGAAGCTACTAAACTAGAATGAATTTAATATTTTCCTTATTTCTGTAGAATTAATGGTTGATGAAGTGTAGATATGGCGTCGAACGTTTATAAGACGATGTATTAGAGGTGGGTACTATTCGTATGATTCGTATCGCTGGTACGAATCCTTGCAGTGGTACGAATGGTACGAATCCCACAAAAATAAAAGATTCGTACATTTCGCATCGCCGATACGATTGATACATTTCGAATCACCGATACGATTGGTACGAATATGGAATTTTGGTACCGGTATTGCGATGCGATACTGGGCCAGCTGTATAAGGTTAAACTTCAAATGGAGACCGCGCGTTTAAACTGGAGATTTCAGATTTTAAAATACTCATAATCTCATAATTGAAAAAATTCCCTGTTTTTATATGTAATATGATGGATATATTCGAAATATTTGATTATTACTATATGATTATTATCAATGTACCAATGTACCTACTGCAAGATAGCATTCATTTTATACGCAACGTACTGATTACACAATCTGTGATATATTACTCTTTTTTTACTTTTTTGTTTTTATTTTTTGTTTAGTACAAATGTACAAATATATGTATATAATATGGTTAAATAAACGCTATCTATCTATCTTTTTACTGATGTCTAATGCCGACGACGAAATTATTAATGTAATAGGTGCTCGAAATCCTAAAAGTTTAAACTGTACGGTTAATATAACATTATAATACTCTGGCCCTAACTAACACCACATATAATATTCTATGATCTATGCTGAACACTGTGGAGTGGAAGTGTGGGTACGAATAGTATGAATGGTACGAATCTGTACATGATACTGTTTCGTATCATGGAATCAGTGGTACGAAACATACGAATAGTACGAATGGTACGAATCAGTACACGATACTGTTTAGTATCATGGAATCAGTGATACGAAGTGGTACGAATCTCTCGATACGAATCTTTTCTTGATACGGATTCATTTGGTACGAATCCTTAAAAAGAGTCGAATCGCCCAACTCTACGATGTATTAGTCATAATAAAATATTAATAAAATTAGAAAATTTTGGTGTCAGAGGTCTTTGACACGATTTATTGGAAAGTTATTTAGATAAAAGGACACAGGTTGTAAAAATACGAAACCAAACAACCAAAGCAAGAACCGTCCTCTATGGTCTTCCACAGTTTACGCTTGCTCCAATTTTATTTATTATGTAGTGCAAGGTAGGTCAGAGATGGCTGGAACGAGGTACTTGTTCACTCTTGGTACATGACGAGATTTATAAAACCACGACATGCAACAAAAATGGCAGGCTCCATCTTGCGGCTGATGCCCATTACAATCGAAACAGCAGTAGCCCCGACATAGGCACAGTTTGTAGGTATGCTTTTAGCAGGGCTGTACTCAGACCGGTTTTCTCGGGTCATTTGTCCGGGGCCCGGCCCTATGAGGGGCCCCCCCAGAGCCTACAAAAAAATTAAAAATCCTGACGGGCCCCTGTTATTTTTAGGACGTTTATTTTTTGTGTAATATAAGTAAAGAAAGTTTATTCTACTATAACTTTGGACAACTAAACCCCTTAGAATTGCTGAATCACTTGCACAAAACCAATCTTGCCAACATATTCCCTAATTTATGTATTGCATTACGCATCTTTTTGATCTCTGCAATCTTTTGATATCTCTGCAACTGTTGCGAGTGCGGAACGATCTTTCTCAACTTTGAAGAGAGTGAAGAATGTGCTACGGTCAACAATGACGCAACAGAGACTCTCAAGCCTAGGTGTACTAGCAGTGGAGGCTCAACTGGCGAAGACAATTGACATGGATGAGGCCATTAATGACTTTCAAAAAAATCGATTACCCCCCCCCAGGATTAGGGATTCCTGTTTAAAATAATTTTTTTTTATCATATGCATTTTACTTTTGTCAATAAAGAAAATAAAAATAAAAACTTGGTCCAAAATCCAAAAAAGCAAAACAAAAAGAACGAACAAGTAGTGTCTGTATGTAATCAAGAACTTAACGACTTGAACGGTAAGTCAATAAAATAAATCGTAACTGTAAATACGTGGCCCAAAATTCAAAAAGAACAAACAACGAACGGGTTCGACGTGTGTACTTAACAAAGTGCCCACAGAAACTAAAATATTGCACAAGGGAGAGTATAGTTTTCTTCAGATCTACTAAGCACTCAGAAAACGCCGACGTCTTTCACCTTTACCGCACCGCTAAAGATCTTACCTTACCTACTTTTAAAAAAACCATAAAAAAGTGTGATTATCAACTTATGTCCTCACCGAAGCGCGGTCTCTAACAAAGGAGCGCGAACACTTTGAAAGAGCCGTATTAGCGTATTTGATGGTTAGAGGCGCCGACATACGCGAAGATAAAAGCCTATCCCAACATTCCAGCAGTTCTCAAACAATATTATTGAAAATTTTCGAAATTTTTGTTTATTTATTTTTTCTAAAACTAGGTTTCAGACCCCATATTATATTAGGTTTTTTTGTTCGTTTAGTCGTTCCCCACCACCAGTTTTTTTTAATGACATGAAACTGATTACACCCTCTATATCATGATCTAGATGCTCAGTTTTTTGTTCGTTTAAAACACTTGTTTTGGAAATAATTTCCGCCCGCCATATTTGAGCTGTCATTTTGAACTTTTTAATTTTAACTTCAGATTCGTAATCAGCAATCCCAAAAACATAAATATAATACTTTTTAAATATAAATCAGCAATTCTTTTTAAATATTTAATATCTAAATTTACGGGTGGTTTTCACCCTTTGACTATATGAGTAAGTATCCGGACCATTCAGAAACTGAAGATGACCTCTTCTACTACAAATTACCCATAAAAAAGTATATCATTACATATGAAATTATTTCTAAATTTGACATATTTTTTACATATTTTTATTAAATAAATTTTCTGTGTTCGTTTGCAAAATTGCACCAAACGTTTAAACAGCATTGAACACAAAATTGCTAATTTTTTTTATCTTTAATCCGAACAATTATACGACCAAGGACTGCACGACAATTTAGCAACGCATCAATAGAATGTACTCTACCTTTTTGGAATCCTTATGGTAAGGGTGGAATAAATACGCATGTGATGAATCGACCATTAAAAACTCACCCCTTAGATAAAAA
The DNA here is from genome assembly GCA_936432065.2 of Rutpela maculata. Taxonomy (NCBI): domain Eukaryota; kingdom Metazoa; phylum Arthropoda; class Insecta; order Coleoptera; family Cerambycidae; genus Rutpela; species Rutpela maculata. The sequence goes on from OW386290.2 coordinate 36,674,260, forward strand.
TGTAAAATATCAAAGACGGCCTCACTCCACTTAATTTTTAACGATAGGGTGAAAGCGTTAATAAAAAAGCGGCATTTAAAGGTTTATAATTGCTTAACTTTCATCTCAAAGAGACAGTTAGAAAGCTTGTGGTGTTTGACGAAATGGAGAATTTAGGATTTCCTTTATTTAATTTTCTTTTTTATTTTTTTGGACTCCACCCTAATGCACACACCGTAGGAAAATGAGCACACTCAAAGAAAATGATAGGTAAATTCAACCAAAAAGAGCATATGAAATCGCGCCTATCTAGTTTCATAGTTAAATCAATCAGTAAAGAATAGTCATACAACTTTATTTGTTTTCGTAAACAAATAGTAGTTTAATAATCATATCTTCTTGTAACAAATTAAATAGTACAATGACATTTTTTTATGTTCACTAACCATTTTCAATTTGGTCTACAATTAAATAGTACAACGACTTTGTTTTTTGTTCACCAACTAATTTTTAGGTTGATCTGCACTTTATTGTATGATGAAGTTTTTTTTGGTTAGCCAAAATCTCAGTATTGAGACATCAGACCACCGAAACCAAAGATTAGAGATCGTTTATAAGATCCATCCAAATATATCGATGATCTCTGAGAGAATTTGAACACTGCAATCATGTTATTAATTTTCTATAAATTCATAAGAGTGCAAGATAATGCATGATGGATTATTGTTAGTGATTTGTATGTGGCGTCATCTGGGAATAATTTCTGCTTACGACTACGTGGTAAGCAAGCAAATTTTATGGTAATTCTTTTAGAACTTCTAGAAGACGACAATAATATTGGTTTGTCTACCAAGTACAATAGTACAGCGAACTAATACTGGGTTAGAATTACAATTCGATAGTAGTTAAAAATAAAATACACTATTATCTAGTTTAATTTGACAGAATTCAACAAAATAATAGTCAGACGAACAAAATAAGTCTTATTCATCTATTTTTTAAGTTAATGTTTGTTTTGTTGTACTACAACTTTTTATTAATTAAAATAACAATCACCTCTTGTTTAAAAATACCATCAATATAGTTTGGTTTAACAAAATTAACGATATTGTTAGTTAACCATTTTTTTTTGTTGAATTTACCCATACTATTTCTTTGAGTGCATACAACAAGCTAGGAGTGCGAAAATAGTACAAGTGAGGAAGGACAACTAAAGAGTCGCCAATATTTTATTGCTTTTGGGATTTACCAATCCATTCTCAAGAATTTTATTATCTGGAAATTTTTGTACTTTTTTATATAGAAAGTTTTTTGTATTGAGTTTATTCCCTTCTTTTAATTTCATCTCTTTTTATTTTCTTTCTATTAGTACATTCATTATTTTCTCTCGTAAGTAATTAACAAAAGAGCTTGTTGAAGCATTAACGTCTTCCATATTATAGATAAAATTCCAAGAAAATTCCATTTTTAAGCATATTTTTTAGAGCTATTTTATTTAAATAATACCTAAACTTCCCACTTTTGTTTTTTGTTTCTATTTCACATAAATTACAACGGCACACACAAAAAAGTCGAGTGTATTCCCATGCATTTTGACCTGCTGAACACTAATCCGATGTCCATTTTGCCCGATTGGCTCTTGCATTTTTCCTAACCTCAAAAAACACCTTAAAAATGCCCGAAAAATCCCAAACAGGCAAATAAAAAGCTTAAATGAGCTGATCAGTATATCTATACGTAATTTGGGGCGCTGAAACTGAATATGAGGCCAGAATTAGCCGATCAGTTAGGAATTTCGACATAACCTCAAAAAACACAAGACAAGAACTGTTAAGTTCCTAAGGCAAGAACTATTAACGTTTAGAGTTCTTTGTGTAAAGTTCTGTCTTAGAATATGTTACATTTAGAGTTCTTGGTTTAAAGTTCTTTGTGTAAAATTCTTGCCTTGTTTTAGTAAAGTAAATAAATCAACGATAAAATAAAAAATATTTATCTAAAATGTTATGTATGGAAATAGTGGTTAAAGGTTTTCCATGGTACTTTGCATCATATGTTATAAGATGTTGGACAAATGGAAAGAAAGTTAAAAAGTAAAATATAAAAATTCAACAATATGGAAGGAGCCTGGAAACCCTGAAGAGTGTAATTTTTTAGCAATACAAATGTTTCCTGAATTAATGCTAAAAAGTGTTAATGGAAACTGTTCTGAAAGTCAAGAAGATGACAGTGAATACAAAGATAGTGAATGTGAGTGTTCGATAAGAACTAAAATTCAATATTTTAATGAAATGATAAACTTAATAATGTTATTAGAAATCTTGGTCTATCTAATGGTAGGGAAGAATATTTAGCGGCGATTATGGAAAAAGACAATTTAGTATTAAGTGATGTTCGTTCTAGTTTATACAAAAAAAAATAGAAAAATACTTTAGAAAATATTTTACACAGGGAAAAGAACACAAATAGAAGGAATTCGCATTATTTACACAGCTGTGCAAATTTCTTGTAGCCCTTTACTCATAGGAAGCCAAGTTTCCCACTTCACTACAGCTGCGGTTGCATGATGACGACGCCCGCGGTCCCGATTTCCCAACCTGATCTGACCGGCCGGCGATACCGGGGTTTCCCTCCCCTGCATCGTAAACTCTTTCTCTACTTTTGCCATGACGGCATTTTTTTACCTAGGAACTTAACCGAAATAAATCGTTGCCCGCTGTCACCACGTGGGGGTGTCCTAATCGCAAAAAATAGAAAAAGAAACAAATAGCATATGACAATCAAACAGAATAAAGAAAACTATACAATTCTAAACAGCTCTAAGAAAAAAAAGTAAAAAATCATCAAGGGAGGCTCTAGGTAAATGTTAAGTCCAAACGATCCTCTTCAACAGAGCAAACTTTGTCCGAGAAATTTTTCCTAAAAATGTCACTGTTCAGTAATATTTTCCTTTAGATACTTGAAAATTTAAAAATTACCCATCTCCGCTTACTGGGGTTGATGACAATATATGCTGAAATGATATTTCTCTATGAAGTTTACAGATTGCGCTTTAATTCTGACTACGGTGTTCAGCTCGTGAAAATACGTCGGAAATTATACGTTCAGATATTATGTAGAGCAGTCAATTTCGGGCTATGATACAAGTCATTTTTGGGTACGTTTTCATCCGAAATATGGATTTTACAAGATATTCGATCGTCACGCATAAATTCTGACCTTGGATTCGGTTTCAGTACCTCAAATTACGTATAGATATAGTGATCAGTTCATGTAAGCTTTTTATTTACTTTGTTTGGAACTTTTCGGGCATTTTTTAGGTGTTTTTTGAGGTTATGTCAAAATTCCTAACTGATCGGCCAATTCTGACCTCAGATTCAGTGTCAGCGCCCCAAAATACGCATGGAAACGGTGGTCACTCATTTAAGCTTTTTATTTACTTGTTTGAGATTTTTCGGACATTCTTAAGGTGTTTTTTGAGGTTAGTCTTCTTCTTCTTCTACATTTATGGCCTTTACCTATAAGGATAGTTGGCCAGTTTTGAGGTTAGGAAAAATGCAACAGCCAATCGGGCAAAACGGACATCGGATTTGTGTTCAGCAGTCAAAGTGCCTTCTCGCACTCGACTTTTTTTGTGTGCCGGTGTTATTTATACGTAGAAATGTTGCATAATGGTAAGTAATGTTAGTTTGGAAAATAACGGGTGTAAAACTTTCATCGTTCATTTCTATCCTTATAAACAAATGGTCAATACATATTCCAGTATTGCCACGGACCCTTGCATAATTATTAATTGCCGACATAAAGCCCCATTCGCTGAGAATATTCAAATATTCATCACAATAATCAGCATGTTCAAAAATATTTTTATTTATATTGCATATTAACATATTTACATCAAAGTTTTGATTCATTTGACTCAGAAAATTTTCTAATTTTTTTGTTATATAAAGAGATATGGACAGGTTGAAGGGGATCGATAAATTGCGGTAATACGAATAGTTCTCCTTTCGCTCAAAATGTTTAAACGATTACTTTAATTTTGTCAAAGTTTATTATATCTTATGAATAGTTCAGTGAGTGAACAAAAGTTTATTATGCCCAGAATTATGTTATGTTAAGTTTATTCCAGAAAATAGAAAATCCTAATTAACAAATGAAATTTAAACAATGCCATGAACAATATAAGATACGTAATATTTACTATTTACGTAAGAATCGTTAAAAATATCTCATTAAAATAATTTTGCAATAGTCTCGATGAATACACATCCTCTTTTAGGAAATACTTATTTAAAATAACAGTTCGCTACATAAAATTTGATGTATGAGAGCGTTCAATTAAAGTGATTAACGAATGTATGTTATAATTTATAATGAAGTATGGCGCCTATAAAGTTATGAGAAAGTAGCTTCTTTATTTCGTCTCTAAATAATATTCGACTTGATTAATCGCCAGTTTGTGCCAGTGTATCAGTTTTAATCGAGCACTTCCTGTTACGAAAAATTAACAAAAAATACAGTGAACGGAAAGAGAAAAAAATGTTTCGAAATTTATTTTTAACTTATAGTCAGAGAGAGACACTCGAAATATGCAACTCGTGAACATACAAAAAATGAAGTCATATTCTTATAGTTAGGGAGCTGGTGGCAAAAATGTTTATATTATGATCTTATTGTGTGACTGAAGTTGAAAAGTGTAAAGACGTCATAATAAAAAGCCGGAAAAACCATTTCAGTCATTACGGCCTTGCTGATATTTTAATTAACAGTTAATTAAAAATGCAATAAAAAAAACGCTCCTGTATGATTTTATTGTGTCAGCCACTTGTTTTAAACGTTGCTTGTCAATATGACATTAATATAAATGCTGTCGGTTAAAATCTATGTGTCTGCATTTTTTTGCAATTTAATTTTTTTTATTAATCTATATACATATAAAAGAATACCCTGACTGACTGACTCATCTATCAACGCACAGCTTAAACTGCTGAGTCTAGAAACTTCAAATTTTACATGGAGGTTCCTCGAATGGCATAGGCATCCACTAAGAAGGGATTTTTCGAAATTCGACCCCCGAGGGGGTAAAAAATGGGGTTAAAATTTCAGGCTTTTTCGGAAACTGTTAGATCTAGATGCGTGAAATTTGGCAATATTTTTTGTTGAAATCTCTTAGATATATGTAAGACAAAATTTCGATTTTCACTTTCTGAAGGGGTCAAAATGGGGGTAGTAGATGGTTTAAAGCGCACCTGTATTTTTGAAATCGCGTAAGTCAGAAATGTGATTATTCGAGCGATGAACTCTTCTGAGGAAATAAGAAGACACGTAGTCGACGATTTTCAAAAAGAGACCCCCGAAAGGGTAAACGGGGAGGGGGTGGTTTTTAAACTTTTCGGAAACGGTTAGGCCTAGAAGCGTGCAATTTGGCAGAAATACTATTTATTGAGACGAATTTTCGATTTTCACTTTTTGAAGGGGTAAGACGGGGGGTGGTAGATGGTCTAAAGGGTATCCGTATCTCTGAAATCGCGTAAGTCAGAAACGTGATATTCCAGTGACGGGCTCTTCTGAGGAAATAAGGAGACACGTATTCGACGGTTTTCAAAAGGAGAGTTTTAATTCAAGATGGATGCTCGCGCCTGCTCCCCCCCCCCCCCAGGTCGAAAACTTGGATTTTTTATCAAGCTCTCGATTTAAATAACATATATCAAAATAATAACTACTCCACCGTTTGCAGGGCAAAATACCCAACGTACACGTCAGTCAATGTTTTTCTCTACTTATGTATATAAAAACTAACAAATTAAAACTAATGCGAAGTACAATGAAAAGACTTAACGCTTTTTTTGACTTCAGCCAACCATTTTTTTATTTAAATTTTTGATAAATGAACAATTTTATAGAAATTGGCTGAAACAATAAAATAATATAGGAGCGTTTTTTTTTTGCAAATTTGAAATTCATTTATTTAAAAAATCAGCAGCAACCAAGCTCGATAGCTGCTCTAATCAATCTGATATATCAATACCTTCATTCCATATTATTGTTAATTACAATGAAATGATATACCCGTATTGCCACCAGCTCCCTATCTATAGTTGTAGCGCAATACCAACTTAGATATATGTGCATACGGAATTTTCACGCTAACATAATTACTTCCACGTCCAGTGGAAGTATAGTAACGACAAAAAAATTTAAAAAAATTTTTATTGTCCAAATAGGCTTAAAATGTCATGAAACGTCGAGATTTTAAGTTTGAGCGAAAAAATTTTTTCTGTCTGTCTGTCGGTCTGTCTGTCTGTCGGTCTGTCTGTCTGTAACTTTTTTTTGTGCGCACGTTTACTCTGGAACCGTTTAAGATATTGACTTGAAATTTGGTATACATATGTACTTTAACGAGATCTAGAACTAGATTATATTTTCATCTTGTTCCGTCGAAAGGTTGGGGGGTAAATTGGGGTAAATTTGGGGTAAATGGGTAAATCAAGTAGGTAAGAGTCCATGAAATTGGTATTTAGTATATACAAGAGAAGCTAAGGTCTCAAAAAAATTTTTGGCATTAGCCACCCCCATTACCACCTCCACCTCCTTATTAAAGGGGATGAAAAAAAAATGTGATTTAGTGTATGTACAGGAACCAGAAACCTCAAAATATTTTTTACTTCATCCACCCCCCAATACCACCCCGCCACTACCACCCCCCCTATCACCACCCCCACCCCACTACCGATGTGGGGTATCGTTTTATGGGTTTTTGGGGTAGAGGATTTCAAATATTATATTATTAAAGTTCCATAAACAATTATTTTCACATACAAAGTTTTTTCGTTGTGAGTGACTTGGATAGAGAATCTCTCGGAGAATCTGGATGTGGAAGTAGTGATTCCTTGGGCAGCGGTTTTTGAGTTGGTACTTGATGCCAGAATATCACTAGAGATGATTTGCACCACTTGATACGTTGGAATTACCTTAATAGTAGTGAAGTAATAGTCCACACTGTCCACAGTACAGCGACCTTTTTTTTTTTTAATGATTAGTAACAAGCTGAATTTTCGTGAATAGCTTCGTTTTGACGAGACGCCCAACTTTTCTCTCTGCGAAAATTCTGGGTAGTGGTAGCTAATAACTGCGCTTGGGTGGTATATATGTCGATTGGGTGATTGTTCAAATTTTATTAGTAACAGTTAGTTTTTTAGTTAAATCTTGAGATAATTTGATAAAAAACACGAAAAAACGTTCATCTTACAAAATCAATGGTTTGACCGAAGCATCCCTCACCCCCAACATGTCCAAATAACGAGGTCAAAAAAATTACTAGTGACCAACTGATTTTTTTTACTATTGCTTAATAAATGTTTTTAAAATGAAATTGCCATTATCCTACAAATTGAATGGTATGTTTTTCCAGTCCTACGCTCGAAAATTGCCAGTTCCACGGTAACAATTTTCTCATTAGTAACTGTACTAACTGTAGGACAAAGATAACACATGATAGGTTAGTGTATTCTCCGCCCAAATAAAATAGTGTCCTATTGATATGTATGGCTAGTCCGACAAAAATTATTTTAAGTAACGAATTATTTTATAATTGCGGTTTTGGTAAATTAATATACCTTTATTACTTAAGCGGAATTCTCATATCTACCAAATTTAGCACATAGATTATCAAAAAACAACATTTCCCTTGATTTTAAACCCCAATTTGTAAATTTACATTCGTTGCGAATATTTCAATTTTTCATGCACTTTTATATGTTTTATTAAATGTTCGACAAGACAGAAAAATTTTCTCTATAATTCTAATGTAATATCATTTTTAATGTTTAAGTGTTTGTTTAATTAGGTTTTCCACACAGTAAATTGCATTAAAAACACTCCATAATCACTCTTTATTTCGCACGAATTAGACAATCCGACAACCTGTCAAATTATTTTCGCAATATGTTGTTGTGGACAAACACTGGGTTTATTTTAATTAACTCGCGGAAACGTAGCCAAATCAACCGAAAAACAAACTCTTTAACAAACGTTTAACGAATGAAAAATAACGTAAAACTTTACCTATGGAATGAAATTTCAAAATAAGTGTTTTTAATTTTTTATCAATACTTATATACTACCTACATTTTTTGTAGGACATTAGTAAAATCGTGTTCCACACTTTATTCCCAAGAGAAAAAAACGAAAATTAAGTTGTTACTAATGAGAAAAGTGTTACCGTGGAACTGACAATTTCCGAGGGTAGGACTGGAAAACATACCGTTCAATTTGTAGGACAATGTGGCCATTTCATTTTAAAAACATTTATTAAGCAATAGTAAAAAAAATCAGCTGGTTACTAATCATTTTTTTGACCTCGTTATTTGGACATGTTGAGGGTGGGGGACGCTTCGGTCAAACCATTGATTTTGTAAGACGAACGTTTTTTTGTGTTTTTTATCAAATTATCTCAAGATTTAACTAAAAAACTAACTGTTACTAATAAAATTTGAACAATAACCCAATCGACATATATACACCCAAGCGCAGTTATTAGCTACCACTACCGAGAATTTTCGCTGAGAAAAGTTGGGCGTCTCGTCAAAACGAAGTTACTCACGAAAATTCAGCCTGTTACTAATCATTAAAAAAAAGGGCGCTGTACTGTGGACTATAACACACCATACTCACATAGTATATGGTTAGGGATTGCGCACCAGAGCAATGTTCGTGTTACAAGACCTTTTTCTTAGTTACAATGCATTTTATAAAAAAACTACAACTTATGCGGTTATTTTGAAAAATAAATAAGTTACCCACACCTTTTCGCTGTAAATTACACACAAGTAAGTAGTCTTCCATTAATATTTATTTATATAGACGGTAGTAGAAAAATATTATTTTTGCATACACCGTTGGAAAGCGAAAAGTTTGAATATTGTAAAATATCAAGCTTTCACGACATCAAATGATATATAGAAGGGTGGGAACATGAAAAGTGCGAAACTAGTATTTTTCGTAAAAAAATTGAAAAAGTGCAATTTCTTCCAATTTCGCAATTCCAAATCAAATTGCGACCTCAAAAATATATTTTATGAGATGTTTTTACATAAGAATCAACTGTCTGTATTTATATGTTCGACAGTTGCATAACACGATCCGAATTCAGAGATCTGCTCTTCAACTATAACCTCCGAATACTTCCATAGCACGGTTCTAAGCCGGTTACAAATTCTTTATTTAATATCTGATTTTAAATTAAGTAAATTAATTACACCATACTTTCACTAATCTCATAGGCGCAGCTTGCCGTTTAAAGTAATATTTTCATAGAACCGTAAAATCTTAATTTGAGAGACAGGATGATGGAGGAGATGAGGGAACATTATTATTAATTATCTTCTTACCAGAGAGGGGCTCAAGCCCTTAAATAGGGGAATAAATACAAATATTTATAGCCCAGTGGTGCTGTGGATTATACACTGCGCAAGAAAAATTTGTCCATGAAACCGAAATCGTACAACAGTTATTTATGTACCAAGGAATGTTTGAAAACTGCATTCTCAACTAAAAAACTACAGTACGCAAGTCTTGCATATAAGTTTTTTGTGCCATCAGCAGCATGATGTTAAAGAAAATGAAATGAAAATGAAGAATTTTTTATTGAAGTTTTGGTATTTATCAGAAGATGCGTTTTTCTAGATGCCATTCAATTGCTTAGCCACGTGATTGCTATGGTGGTTTATATAATAGTCCAGAAAAATTAGCATTTGACCTGGACAAAATTAGTAAAAATCTGAATTTTTGCACAGACGTTCTTTGAGATGTCCCAAACCCAAATCCACAAAAATCTCAAAAATCATGACTAACCAAGATATTGAAGGTCAAAGTTTTTATTTATTTATTATTATTATTTTTTTTATTTTAATTATACACCATCTAACAGTACAACCCATTTACAAGATGGGAAACAAGACATATTTACTATAGACTACACACCATAGATGAGTATAGTAACTAAAACTACAAATGGAATACAAAGAAAACTGAATAAGACTAAAATTAAAATTAAACTTAAGTAAGACAAAAATAAGGTTAACATATAATTATGCATACGGCACATAGAAGAATATAATGAAATGGTAACTAACTATAGATAACGTCTCCTATTAAATAAAAATGTCAATATCATTCGGGTTGTTATTATAAGTAGAACAGATGTTATAATATCGGTGAGTATTGTAAGACGTTAGTTCTAGGCAGATAAAAAGTTTGGTGATACCGCGAATTCACTCTTGGAGTGTGAAAATTTCATTTATGGAGGATCTCGCAGCAATCAATTTCATGATGAATTACTTTCTTTAAGAAGTTAATGGCGTAGTTGTTAACGTCTATCACTTAGGCTGCACATGGAAAACATTTCAAGCAAATCTCCTTGCGGAAAGCCAATAGGTGGATATGTATCATGAGATTTAAAGTGAAGATATTTAAGAAAACAACGTTGTACATTTTCTATTTTTGAGATGTGAATATTATAGCAGGGCTGCCAAACAAGGCATACTCTAACTTAGATCTCAGAAATGAAAAATATAGTAATTTTAGCGTTGCAATATTTGAGAAATCACGGCTGTTACGTATGATAAAATCAAATTTCTTATTTACCTCACATATTAACGTATTAATGTGGTCATTAAAAGTTAGTTTTTTGTCGAAAATTACACCAAGGTCTTTGAACGTAGACGGTGACATTAATTGTTCGTTGTTTAGCGCGTAATCGTAGGTAATCATAGAATCTCTATTTGAAAATGACATAATATTACACTTTTGCACATTTAATGAAAGTTTGTTTTTAACACACCAAGAACTAAGATTAGAAACGCTATTTTGCAATGTGATGCAGTCATTCAGATCAGTGTTTCTATGTAAAAGTTTTATATCGTCCGCATACATTAAAAAGTGAACTCCTAGGGTATTACCTATGACGTTGATAAAAATATTAAAAGCAGCGGCCCAAGAACGGACCCCTGGAGAACACCTGAGGTTGAAACATAATCAGAGGACTTAAAGCCATTGTACGCGACGTATTGTTGTCGTTCAGTTAAATATGATTTAAAAAAAGATATGAGCTGATCTGAAATGCCAAAACTAGAGAGTTTTGTAATAAGTAAGTTGTGGTTCAGCCTATCGAAGGCTTTCGTAAAGTCAAAGTATATTACGTCTGTTTGAACTTGCATGTCGATGGATTCAGATATGTATTGCGTAGCACAAATAGGATTAGTGGTAGTAGAGCGGCCCTTCATAAATCCATGTTGTTGCGTGGAAATCATGTTTTTAACATGCGGGTAAATTGAATTATGTAGTAATATTTCGAAAGCTTTACCAAAATTACAGATTATAGTTATCGGTCGAAAGTTTCTTATATCATTTTTTTCGCCCTTTTTGTATACCGGACAGACTTTGGAGTATTTCCAAATGTCAGGAAATGAACAACACTTAATAGACAGGTTAAATAAAATCATGAGTGGTTTCGCAAAGATATAAGCACAATCTTTCAATAAGAACGCGGGAATGCCATCAGGTCCCATGGTGAGCTTGGGTTTTATTTTTTTTAAAGCCAATAGTACTTCGTTTTCTGAAAAGGACACTATATTGATGCTACTGTTATTATTATTATTATCAGACTGATCTGTTAATGTGTCTTCCGGTTTTACAGGCGAGAATGATTGTTCGAAAAGATCACCATAAGCATTTACAATATCTTGTGGGTTATTCAAATGATTGCCATCGTAATACATATCTTTAGGTATGTTAGTCACTCCTTTTTTGTTTTTTATGTGGGCCCAAAACTTATTTGGATCATTGTTGATATTATTTTCAACCTGAGTTGTATAATTTCTGAAAGCAGTTTTAATATCAAATTTAATTTTAGACCTCAATCTCACAAATTCACCAAGTGCAATGTTATCTCCCGTTCTTTTGTGCAGCCTCAAATATTTTTCTTTAGTTCTTATATCTTTGATAATTTCAGCATTAAACCAGGGTGGGAATTTTCTATTATTTTTAGGACACACAGATTTAGGTACACAAGTTGTGAATATCTCCGATAATTTATCATAAAATTGTTGCAAATATCTCAGGTCCTATGCATCGGATGCCCATGAGGCCAATGTGGAAGTTGTAGAGAATTAAATTATCTACAAGTCGTCTTTTTTATTTTTTTTACCAACCCCTCCCCCTCTTTTCGAGATACTCAAGGTCAAAATTTCAAAAACACGCGAATATCTCGCGCCAAAAAAATCGGACAGCAATAAAGTTAACATGAAACTTGCAGAGAATTCAATTGTCTACAAGATTGGTATTTTGCATTTTTTCTCAAAACCTCGCCCCTTTCGAGATATTCAAGGTCGAGGTTTAAAAAAACGGCTTTCCGCAAATATCTCGCTCCCTATGCATTGGACCGCGATGAAGTCTACATACAAGCAGTAGAGAACTTGAATTCTGCAATACTGGTATTATAGTTTTTAAAAAATATTTTTTTAAATTGCATTCGTTTCCACACCACCCAAGAGGTAGAATCCTGTGTATGTAGGCCTAATCCATGAAAGTTGAAAGTCGATTATTACATAATGTACTCTATATATATTAATCCTACTCTTATTACATTAATCCTAGTCTGACTCATACTCAAGTTTTGCCCTCAGTTTGGCGCCCCGGGCAGTCGCCCGGATTGCCCGGCCCTAAGCCTCCCCTGATTGTCTGTTATTCCTTTCACCGCCACCTCACTTCGGAGAATATTGTCGATAATAATAATAATAATAATGCTTTATGTACGTTCGATACATAGGAAGCGAGGTATTTGCAAAAAAACGTTATTTTAAACTTCGACCTTGAATTCCTCGAAAATGGCGAGGTTTTGGGAAACAATGCAAAACACCAATCTTGTAGATAACTGAATTCTCTACAACTTTCATGTTAACTTTATTGCTGTCCGATTTTTTGGCGCGATATTCGCGAAAAATCATATTTTTGAAACTTTGACCTTGAATATCTCGAAAGGGGGAGGTAAAAAAATAAAGAAGAAAACTTGTAGATAATTTAATTCTCTACAACTTTTACATTGATCTCATGGGCATCTGATGCATAGGACGCGAGATATTTGCAAAAGACTTTGACATTCAATATGTTGGGTAGCCATGTTGGGATTTTTGTGATTTCTATGGATTTGAGTTTGGGACACTCAAAGAAAGTCTGTGCAAAAATTCAGATTTTTACTAATTGTGTCCAGGTTTCCTCCTTTTTTGGTTAATTTCCCTGTAGTATAAACAAAGTGAAATAAGTGATTATTAAAATTATTCGTGGTGTCCGCACATAAAAAAACACATAACAAAATAATAAGTTATAGTTTTTCAAAAGGTAAAAAATCTAGTAATCCAGTCAATAAAGAAGGTGTAGAGTGCGTGAGCAGGGACCTAAGCGATTCCTTTAGAAAGTTGTTCAGGGTGTTTAGGGAGTGAACATACTAAAAGTCCTGACGTCTAGGAGGTGAGCCGGAGGGGGGGGGGCACAAGGAAAGTCCCACTTTTGTTTTTTTCGCTTATATCTCTAAAATGGTGCGTCGGAGGGAAAAATTTTCTTATACAAAATGAAAGCCCATGAAATTCTCTACAACTTTCATCTTATATACTTTTTTCGAAAAACAGATTTTTACCTGAAAAATAGAAAATTGTATTTCAAAGATGATAAAAAAAAGTAGGAACTCCGGTGCTTGTAATTGGCACCAGGGTGTCTCCTACATGTTTCCACCCCCACTCTTGAGGGGGCAGCTTATTCCCGAGCCACTGCTGCACTTCGTGGTAGGTGCGCCGGGAATACTGTTTAGCTGCGCATTCAATTGGTGGGAGGGAGCTGATGTTAGGCTTAATATTGCCACTCACCTCATGAACAACTAGAAGTGGTACTGGTTGAGGGAGGTCTGTCTTGCTGGTGCCCCATACCATTTGAGGAAGCAAATCTTCCCACCCTCTTCAACCTCGCCTTGAGTGGAGAAGGGGTTGTGAAAGATCACTGCCGCTTCCTTGATGTTTTCTGACTTAAGTACAATTTTGAGAAGCCCACCTTGCTTTCAGTTTTCCGGAGCGTGCAGCTCGAAAACGGTTACGAATTCGAAAAAAGTATATAGAATGAAAGTTTTATGAGCTTTCATTTTGTGTAAGAAAATTTTTCTCTACGACGCACCATTTTAGAAAAAACCAAAAGTGGGACTTTCCTTGTGCCCCCCCCCCCCCTCCTCCGGCTCACCTCCTACTCGTCAGGACTTTCAGTATGTTCACTCCCTAAACACCCTGAGCAACTTTCTAAAGTAATCGCTTAGGTCCCTGCTCACGCACTCTACACCACCCTTTAGGTCATTCGTTGACTGGACTATACACAAAAATTAAAATGTTTTAAGCACACTTGCAGCTTCTTCGATATACATCTTATTTTAAACAGTTTTTACTCAAAAAACTGCCAATAGAGTTTCAGATCGTTGCATGTCAAATTTGAGTTTTCAACGAATTGTTTATTCTAATAGGCTTTCTTTTGTTAAGCTCTATATAGGTTATATCTAATGTATTCAAATATGAAAATGCTAATTTGACAGGTCGTTGTCAATAATTTTCAACTTTAACTCATTATTTATTACTACTCAGTACTCAAAGCGGCTTCTCAAAGTGCGTTCTCGATTCGAAAAGTATCATTTAGGGTTGTACCAACTAAGTTCATAAGTTCATGCCAAGTTCAGCTTGATCCAAGATCAAAAGCCAATGTTACGATTTAGTCGAGGAAATATAACACAAAAATAGCCCTAACCTTCAATTTTCTTTGCAGTAAGTCGGATTGAGATGGGGTTTTTTGCATTCGCTTCGTTAACTTGTCTAGAAACTTTGTGCCATGTTTTGGTCTTGTACCTTTTTGAAATTGCATTGCTGCATCGAAAAGTGCATTCTTATAAGTGCATCTTTTCAAGTGATGAAGAAAAAATTCATATCTTCCAGAAAAAACTCCCGAATCATACGAATTTCAGTACCCGGGGGTTTTTTGAGTCGCTGGACCTGAATGTGATGTCCAAATGAGCCCCCTGTGCACCTGGGGATCAGGACGGCACCAGGAACGTCATCACCTGGAATTCCCTGTAAACTCATGGAAAATCTATCGAAACTCGTTACCCGGGGGTTTTTCGGGTCGCTCGTCCGGAATCTGACATCGGCAACCTCCTCCGGAGGACCTGGTGCGCGCGACCTGGCTAATAACGTCATCTCCTGGAGTTTTACTGAAGTTTCTTATCAAATCGATCGAAACTCGTTACCCTGGGGTTTTTCGGGTCGCTCGTCCCGAATCTGACATCGCAACCTCTTAACTTATACAAAATGGGCATGTCCTCTCTTTTTCAATGAACTTACTTTATCACCGAAGTTGGAATAGTTGATTCAATTGAAACTATTCGAACCAACGGAATTTTGGAATCTCGTATAAAGAAGGCGCCAATTCGAAATTTTAACTAGTTTTACTTCTATCAAATAATAAATTTTTGTAATAAAAATAATTATTTTTATTTTTAATTAATAATTATTTATAATTTGTTGCGTCATAGATATTTACGCCGAAATGATGAAGAAGGTTGTAGTGGAAAACTTGTTCTACCATAATAATATATTAACTAGCATGCATTAAAGCAATGTTAGAAAGTTTGACGACAAAATTTCAGTAAAACTCCAGGAGATGACGTTATTGGCCAGGTCGCGCGCACCAGGTCCTCCGGAGGAGGTTGCCGATGTCAGATTCGGGACGAGCGACCCGAAAAACCCCCGGGTAACAAGTTTCGATCGATTTGATAAGTAATTTCAGTAAAACTCCAGGAGATGACGTTATTAGCCAGGTCGCGCACACCAGGTCCTCCGGAGGAGGTTGCCGATGTCAAATTCGGGACGAGCGACCCGAAAAACCCCCGGGTAATGAGTTTCGATCGATTTTCCATGAGTTTACAGGGAGCTCCAGGTGATGACGTTCCTGGTGCCGTCCTGAACTGCAGGTGCATTTGGACATCACATTCAGGTCCAGCGACTCAAAAAACCCTCGGGTACCGAAGTTCGCATGATTCGGGAGTTTTTTCTGGAAGATATGAATTTTTTCTTCATCAGTTGAAAAGATGCACTTATAAGAATGCACTTTTCGATGCGGCAATGCAATTTCAAAAAAGTACAAGACCAGAATATGGCACAAAGTTTCTAGACGAGTTAACGAAGCAAATGCAAAAAAAACCACATCTCAATTCGACTTACTGTAAAAAAATTGAAGGTTGACTGCTATATTTCCTGCCTAATTGTTACAACAATCGTAACATGGATTTTGATCCTGAATCAAGCTGAATTTGGTTTAAACTTAGTTGGTACAACTCGCCCTTACAGATCATGGCACGTAATGTACTACCCCTTGCAATGCGATACGATAATATTTTGATGCAAATGGTGTGATAGTAGGTGCGGATGCGTGGGGATTTCCAACGCAATTAGATGCTTGCCCTGGGTTGTTTGATGTGGTAGAAAAACTTGCTCTGAGGGAAAAGCTGCTATATATTTATGTTAGGAGTTATTAAGATTTATTACAAGTTTAATATACATGGCTGGATCTGTGATTAGATATACAAGTTTAGGATCAATAGTGTACAGTGTGTGTGTCATCTGTTAGCTCTATTAGTGATGTTCGTGGTCAAATTCTATATGAATCTAAACTATTGCAATTTCTTTCTGTTTATTTCGATTTACATCCCCTGAAACCACCCTATTTCATTAAAGATTCACTATTTTTTTTTACAGTGGTAGAATTCTATTAGAATCCGAAATTTCCGAATTTTACTAAATTATTTTAATTCCCATTCGCTAAAAACCACCCCAATTTATCAATGGAATTAAAATTGTTTTTCCTACAACCACGAACTTATTCTGAATCAGTTTCATAACTTTCAGAGTTTTTGCCAAATATTGTTAATCTGGCCCCACTGGGCACTGGATAAACATATGGCGATTGTGTGCATTCCAGAAAAAACATAAGGATTTAATTTACGGGCGTAAAGGTTTAATAGATATTTCAACGAACATGTCGTTTCATAAATAATAGTGTTTACATTGTCTGGAAATGACCGACCTCGTTATGAATAATTTATCAAAACCTATAAATTAACATAGTTTCAATATGAAATCAAATATTTCATTCGTGCCACCCAGTCTCGCATCGGAAAATCGGCCATAACATTTCAGTTTCCCATCCAAATGGAAATTCCATATTATTCTAGAGCCATTTATTATTCTATGGTAATTATCTGCCATTTTAATGAGCACCCGGATAAACAGGAGCCGTTTGCACTGTTTTTTGTTTTCCCAAATATTTATTTAATTTGTTTCATTCAAATTAGCTAGCGAAAACAAGCTTATGAAAATATATTCCAGTTTAGCTTTCGGAATATACCAAATGTAATTCTTGAAATGTTTTATATCTTTATTTACTTTGGTCTCTATTACGCTCCCGAATAAATACAAGGGGAATACTACCGAGAGTATAAAACGAAAATAAAGTTTTTATTTAAATTCATTTAAAAAAGTATTTACGTTTCCAGGTTCTAATAGTTTGTTTACTCAAAACTAATGTGTAATTCTAAATACTTCTCTGGATCTATACAAACACTATCCAATTTGAATGATGTCTATTTTTGTTGAAACCTTTAATGTGTTGAAATTTAAGTATTTTGGAGGCTGAATTTTAATTATTTCAAATTGATGTAGTGTTTACCGTTGTAGTGTTTGTGGAAATTATTTGAATGTATTTTTACAAACAAGACCGTTAAATATAAAATTGCATGCTCAAGAATGGCTTGCAACCAATAGTATATTAATTTACAAGGGAAGAAAGGAAGATTTACACTACCGAGATTGTGGTTTGAGCGTTAGCGAGGGATTCGGACAGTCGAGGTAGTGTAAATCCTTATAGCCCAGTCGATGAAGGTATTTACCTAAAAAAATTTGCAAACTGAATAATTTTTTTTAATAAGTTCATGAAAGTGTATAGAATAATATCCTGAAAAGTTTACGCTCGGATGCAGAACATAAAAAAAAGAGATGATTATAAATTTGGATTTTAAATAACTCCACACAGTGAAATCAAGAGAAGTAAGGTCAGGAGACCGAGCAAGTCACATAATTAGTGCATCTGCACTGACGAGAGCCAAAACCTCGAAACCGGCACACAAATGACTCTGGACACCTTCCGAGGTGACGGGACTCACACTGCGTTTCTAGTAATGACGGTAATATCATTCAAAACGCACATCCTAATAGTAGAATTAGGAAACCAAGAGGAATACGACAATATTGCATATTTTATCTACCATTCCTGTACATTATTACTTCTTTAATAATCCTTCCTGTATGTTAATATGCATCTTATTATTAAAATACGTGGCTGCAAGCTAACAGTTTAACATACCACTTACACCAAAATATTAACTTATTTGTTATGTAAAATTAGTAAGTTTCGACAGATACAAGACTCCAGAATACAAAATGTTCATTGTAACAAAACAGTTGTTTATTTGTGTCTTTAACATTTAAGTATTTAGTTCTAGGACCACTGAAGTAGAAAAATTAAAATGAATGAATAATGAATCAATAATTTAGAGGATTTGTTAGAGTTTTGACTTTCCAGAATTTTGATCGAATTTCAATAATAAAATTAATAGCTGATTTTGGAGAAATCTGCACAGTTAATAATAAATATTCATATAACTGACACGATTTGCAATAAACGCTTAGGAACAAATATTAATATCAACTTTTATTATTACATCAATACAGTTATATTAAAATTTGTATAGATTACCGTTGTTAATAGAGTAAAATCGCAGCCAAATTAGTATTTCCGGTTGAAAAAGACCAGGTGTGGATGTATTTGCATTCAATGTGATTTTAATTGATCTGCGTAAGTTTTTGTTAAAAAAGGATAAGAATAATCTCCTTAACTTAAAGATGAGGAGTTCGATTACAAATGTTACGTTTCCTACATAATCAACACTGAAAGAGTTAAAATACAAATTGCATTCTTTATTTTCACTCCCATGGAATGTTATTATTTTCCTCATGTCACTCAGATTTGAAATCTACTTAATTTTATAATTATTATAGTACGCCGCGTAAGTTAAAAATGGCACATTTCATTATCGCTTTCTGCATAAAACCGCAACTTGTATAAATATTTGTATTACGCGTGACATTGTTTCTTTAAATTTACTTGGCCAAAACTATGAAAGTTGAAAGTTGGTACTTAAGAGAAAACCTCTAAAAAACGACTTGTCGCTACGCCACGGTTTAATAACTTTATGGGAGTGCATTAAAACTCGAGATTTCTTATTCACCACACTTGAATTCGCTTCATTGATGGTATTCTTGAGGGGTAGATGCCATTGTCACACATAAGTGATAATACTGTTAACAAAGTTAGATGTTCACATTTTTATACTATGCAGTAATTAATTATTTCTTGGGTATATAGAGCCAGTATTTCACAATACATTAAAAGGCTAATAGACCGCATAAGGCTATTGTATTTCATTGGAAAAGGCTAAATATTACCGTTTCTTTTTCTCAATATAAAATAATATGTAATAATAAATTGCATATTAGTCTAAGAACTGGCATTAATTTGCCGAGAAAACCGATACGACAGTTTTGAAAAAAAAAAAATCGTTAAATTTCATTTTCCACCAGTCTCGTTACACATTAGATTTACAATAAACGTGTATGTATAAAAAATGTAGGAAACTTTGTCCTCTTCAACTTTGTCAACATTTTTCTTGTAGGATCGAGCGTTACCGAATTATTTGGAACAAACAATTTTTTGCACCTTTCAATCAGCCCCCGCCCCCAGATCGAAAACTTGTATTTTTCATCAGGGCGTTGACTTAAACAACATATATCAAAATCATTACTCCACATTTTGTAAGGCAAAGGCCATTTTTTTGTCCTTGCTGACTGGATTACTAGCACTAGCACCAATTTTCTAATTTTTAATATAAATTTTCACCAATTCTTAACGTTCTTTTAAATACTGATCAAATAAATATTCGCTATATTTAATTAGCATTTAAAGACTGATAATCTACTAATACTGAAATCTAAATATTGTAAATGATTGGTCTGCTCTGCAGCAGTACAGAATTTAGAAACATGACAACGTGGCGGTCATTTCTCTGTTGAGGACTGGACATTACGCTATTACATCACGGCCAATACAATAAGCTTGGCTTGAATTTGTGGCAATATCTAACCGTTGAAATTATTGAAATTGGCTGAACGAAAACTTCCCCAAAGGTGGGTCGAAAGAAATAGTTCATTAACAGATTAGCCACCGAGGCTACTTGATCTCACCCTATGGACTTTTTTAAGGAGATTTCTAAAAAGTCTAATATACAAAAATAAACCCTGGAATAGATAGGAATTCTTGACTTGCGCCGAAATTAGACCACAGACTCTTTGAAAAGGGTGCAAAATAACAGATAACGAAAAGAAACATGTTACAGGGTACTTGAAGATTAATAAAAAATTGAATTGAACACTTCAACGTTTTTGTGATTTTTTAAAATTTTGCTTAAGTTAAATATTTCAGTTTTTTTAAAATTGAATCAAACTTTGGATTCAAGTTGATGATTCCAAACAACTGATATTAATAAAACTTTTTTAGAAAAAAAAATGCCTAATATGAGTTTAAAATTATTTTATTGAATGTTGCTGCAAGTGGTTTTCCATTGAAGGGTGAGGGTAAATGATTTTGTGGTCATAACTATAACTTAATGACCTCTATCTTTTGTACTAAAATACTAAAAAAAATTATAGGAGTGTTACAGTCTTGAGATACTCTGTAGGTATACCATTTTCTGAAGATATTATGATCCACCTCCTCTCTCCTTAAGAGATGAAACAATTTACCCTTCATGGGTTTTTAACCAATTGTATAAATATTTAAAAAGAATAATATTCATTAGAAAATCGAATTTATTTTAGATCATGTTTTGACACTTACTAATTTTTTTTATACTTAACTGCATTCCATGACAAAATATCATTGTGTACGGATAAAAAATCTATATTCGTAATAGATTATAATCATGAATTATAGAAAAATCGAAATATATGATGCAGTCAATTACATTACAAAAATTATTTAACATTAACAATATTAATTCATTTTTATACACAGTAATGGTTAAATATTTATTTTAAAACTCGAATACACGAAAGGCAGACATATGAATGATACATTTCTAGTTTTATTGCAAAATGTAATCCAATATAATCCAACTTAATGCGATCTGGAAATGCAAAATGTACATTTTACATTAATGTTACATTTTTTATAACTTATCATTTTCTATTATTTTTCGATTGCGACATCACCAAAACGAAGTACGTTTTAAAGAGGGACGCTGTGCAATACCTACAACTATGATCTTTGATTAAAATACAAGTTCAATAATATGGTATTAAGAAAGGATAAAAATTCAATACTAAAATAGGATTACTTTATGATTAGGGGGGCATCTAATTTTCACAAACTGTTATCGTGTCTAAAAGCAAACCGGCAGAGACTTTTTTTTTTAAATTACTTCTGCATTAGTTTAACTAGATTAATCAATTAAAAAAAAAATACAAAAAAAATCACAAATAAATACTTATTTAAAAAATTTTGGGAAAATTTCAGAAATAAAAGGGAGGCATTTGAAATTTAATTGACATGAATCTGAATCTTCACCCAGTCACATGACATTGGGAACTAACGATTTTAAATCTCTCGACCACTGGCCTCTGGACAAACCTCCATGGTTAGACCTACAAGAAATATTGCACACGGAATATATAATATAAACAATGAATTAATGCAATATAGACCGAAAAGGCTAAAGGACCAAATCTTAGAAATTAATACTAGAGCATGACTGAACATTACACTTCTTCCTAAGGACTACAGCACGATCATATAAGTACCCCCCTCCCCCAAGTCAACCCATTACAGAGTATAGATTATATCAGAAGAATACTGCACTCCAGCATAGGATACAAATACTAAGCACATCAATTTCTTGAACAGCTAGAAAAACACACTAGTAAATCACCAAACAGCAAGAAATATTGCAGATCGACGGACAAACATAGGTAAAAGGAAATAAAAGGAAAGTCAGAAAATGTCAACATTAATAGGAGGGAAACAATAGCAAAAAGGATAGAAAGATACGCAATGAGGTATTGGGGACATGTCCAAAGAAGAGAACCAACATATCTACTGAAGTAAACGCTAATACTAAACAGCAACAAACTAGGAAAGGACCAGACGCACTGGGAATGAACAGTGAGGAAAAAAACTGCAAGCGCTGCCGGAATCAGAAATGGAGGAAACGGGACTCAGAAAAAGAAAAGCTCTAAAAGCAAGAACACTAGTAGATGATCATAAACACTCCAGATCACGACGCAATGAACAACGCATCTCAATTCCATGTAAATTTGCGTCTTTTTTTGTAATTATATGGATAAAATAAAAACTGTTCAATCCAATACATAATTTATTTTCCATATCAAAAATAACAAAATATCTATATAAAAATAAACTGGAATACTTATATAATAAAAAATAAAACAGCCTCTGTTTAAAAAATAAAACAAGTCTTTGATTACAATTTGCAAACCTAGCTAAACTGAATTACAATAAAAAGCAAACAACATACCTATAAAAATTTTAAAATATAAAAATAAACAACAAACTCCATGTTCAAAAAATAAACTTAGTCAATTCAACGCCATATATAAATTAATTAATTGTTCACCTATAATATGCAATATGCATTATACAAAGGTAAACGAAGGTAACAAAAAACTATTATGGAATAAAGATTAAAGACTTACTAACCTAAAATCTAAATGCAAACATTAAAATATAAATTTTACGTGTATGTAAACCTCATCGCTTGGTTGCAATTTGTCGACAATAGCAAACGACAAAAAAAAAGAATAAGTTCGTCTAGAGATCTTACAGAGAATCGACGCGCTTTAGATACAGTCCCAGTAAATCGAATAAAAACCCGGTTATAAGCTGGCCCAAATAAGTCAAAATTATGCTCGTTGTTAAGTGATAAATTCTAGATAGAGTGGTACATATTAGCATAAAAACAATTAAGTGATATAGCTAATATATAATTAATATGGGTGATTAAATCTCCCAGTGCAAAGAAGTGAAAACAGAGTTGACAAAGATCGAGCACTCGACCGACCGAACCATCCAGGAAATAACAAATCACACTGAAGTTGAGGATATCGAAGACAGACAACGATAACAAAGCTAAGTCCCCAATTTTTACCACTTAAACTATTTACGTCTTATGTACTTGTAGACAACCTAAAGAATTTCATAAACAGACCCTGCCACAGGTCAGGTAATAAATTAAAAATAAGTCAATAACAATTCTTTTCTAGCAAATATACATATGAGTCAACCAGG
Organism: Rutpela maculata; assembly: GCA_936432065.2. Classification (NCBI taxonomy): domain Eukaryota; kingdom Metazoa; phylum Arthropoda; class Insecta; order Coleoptera; family Cerambycidae; genus Rutpela; species Rutpela maculata. The sequence goes on from OW386290.2 coordinate 36,697,792, forward strand.
GGCGTACCATTTGGGTAACAGTACACCGCGCCAAATTAAATCAATTTAAAAATAAAATAAAAATTTTGATAAAATTGTTGCCCATTAGCTTGGTTTCAGTGCCATTAAAATTTAAAATACCTCATGCATACTGACTGTTTATACTTCACATCTGGTACGGCTCTGGTAAGGCTAAGGAATTTCATTAAAAAGTTTAGGACCGTAATAATAAGCAAAAAGTAAGCAAGAAATAATAACTCTCCAGAAAACACAAAAATAATGTATACACTACAGAACGTAGGAACGAAGACACATCAGCTACTGGTACAAAAAATCGATATATATATATATATATATATATATATATATATAATAATAATATAATAATAATAATAATAATAATAATAATTCATTTATTTACTATATGTATACATATCTATAAAATTTTGTACAATTACAATGTCTTCTTATTCAAGGAACAACACTTAATGGAATTTTTTTGGCACACTCTATAGAATAGTAAACAAATAAAGTTTGAGCTCCCACAAAAATACAAAGTACTGTGCGTGGGCTTCACAATCTGAATTTTTTACCTATTATTGGACACAGATGAATTGGACTACTGTCCACACTATTATCGAAACAGGCAACCTGCTTCGATATATACATTTTTTTTTAATATTTAAATATATATATATGAAGTGACGGTGAGAGCTAAACTCTCATATGGTCAGATGCTACTATACGTCGGACAAATGTCACTGACGTATAGCGACTTGCTTTTTTGCAAGTACCAAGAGCGGCGACCTCTAGCCTTAGTGGGCTATACTCACTGTTTATGAAATCGGATTTGAAGGAAACAACTACTCAGCGGGCAAATACCCCGACCTGCATTGAATTACACCTTCAAATCGTGATCAGTAACCAACTATCACTTGTCTGTTCCTAACCAGACATAGACCGGTTTCGAACTTATTATGTTCTCATCAGTATGCCATAGGTCATGGAACAGACAAATGATAGTGGTCAACTTGTTAGTCTTATATAAACTGAATCAAATGAAGTGAGGGTGAGAGGTAAACTCTCATATGGTTAGATGCTACTATACGTCGGACAAATGTCACTGACGTATAACGACTTGCTTTTTTGCAAGTACCAAGAGCGGCGACCTCTAGCCTTAGTGGGCTATACTCACTGTTTATGAAACCGGATTTGAAGGAAACAACTAACTACAAATCCGATTGTTGTTCGAAACCGGTCTATGTCTGGTTAGGAACAGACAAGTGATAGTTGGTTGCTCATCACGATTTGAAGGTGTAATTCAATGAAGGTCGGGGTATTTGCCCGCTGAGTAGTTGTTTCCTTCAAATCCGATTTCATATATATATATATATATATATATATATATATATATATATATATATATATATATATATATATATATATATAGAGCAGTAATATATAAGCAGTAAGCCATCAGTTAGAAGGAGAAAATATAACAACCCCGACACACACACACCAACGCTATGAAAAATTTACGGAAACAAGTAGCGGACTATATACAAAACAACATAGCTTATTTCACCTCACTCATGCTGGCATCCATCAACGAACTGGAACCCCATTACAATCAACACAGCACCAATAAGAAAAATATAGAGGTGTTCATCGGAGATCTGAGAAAAGACAGTTTTTGGGGTGGGCAGGAGGCGATAGCAGCAACAGCAAACTTGAAGAAGAGGACAATAATAATACACCAAGAGGAGGGCGAACTCATAACTTTTCACCTCACCAACCAAAAAGAAGACGACAACATGCCAATTGAGATTGTGTACAGGAAGCAGGGAAACAACAGAAATCACTACGTAGAAAAGAAACGAACTAGAGCGATTAGAAAAAACAAACACCCCAAGCAGAGCAATAACGCCTTGTCCAGAATGGAAGGAAGCGACGATTATTGACAGGTACCGAATATCGCAAAGAACAGAAGAGGGTCAGGAAGCACCAGCTGATTAGATAACTCTGGCGACGGAACGTCAGAGATGCATACAGAGAGCGAAAGAAAGAACCAAACATACTGAGAACGAAAAGCGAGAGGAAAAATGAATTCCACAAAGAAATCGCAGCGATATATACTCTACCAGAATCAGAAACGGAGGAATCAGAAGACCCAGAAGAAGAAGATTTGTAAAAGCAGAAATACAAAAAGAGGAGCACAAACAGCAGAAACACAAAAAAGAGGAGCATAAACATTAAATATCACGAACACAATGCAGCAACGCATTCCACAAACACCTACACTGACCATCCCCCAATCCTGTACCATGCGTCATGTAGCTCTCGCTGCTGACAACAAGCATGACCCAGAACCAAAAATACAAAAAAGGGAGCTTAAAGGCTCCCTCACACAATGCGTTAACGTATCTCACAAATACCTACAACTCCCATCCCACATTTTTACCATGCACCATGTGGTTCTCGTTGTTGGCAACAAGCATGACCCTAATCCAACCCAGCGTGGACGTAGCAGGCCCAGCTGTATAGCTAAGAGTGGCAGCAATACCTACCGCACGCTGGTAAATCAATCAATCAATAGAAAACGACAAAAAAGAAGAGCATAGTTATGCACCTCAACCCGTTATTATAAGTTTTGTAGATCAAGTGTACTTTCATACAGCTGTGGTATTCTGTAAAAGTGTAAATGCATGTTTAAGTCTTTACTGAAATAAATTATGTTCTATAAACAAAGTTTTAATATTTATACTCTTTAAAATTAAATTAAGACCTCGTTTATTCGAATGCATTCGCGAAATCGCGAGTTAATGTTAAATTAGCAGTTTACAAAGAGCCATAGTTTTATTACGCTGAATATACAATAAACTCCATATATTTGAATTATTGGGCGAATTTAGTGAGTTATTAATTAACTTTAACTGCAACAGAACACAGTTTAGAGCCATTTAACCAGTCTATTACCAATTATCTCTTAATTACACTTATTAATGACTTTTGCTAATTTAGTATAAAATGAAAACTGGCACTAGGTTTCCAGACATTCGTTTGGTTGAATAATTTTTAATTAAATTGAGTTATCAGCTGAGCAGTTTAAATTAAGAGGGAAATTAACCAATGAATTCTGACGGCATCGGGCAAAAATAAAACTCATATATTATTGCGCATATAAAAACTATATATTTTATGTTAAAAACTATGCCATTTACATGCACGTTTACAGTTTTTATATCGCTACCTCCTACGCATGATTTTCTCATATATTATACAAATTTACAAAATGTGAGGGTGAAATGTGTCATCAAACTGACACCTTTTTTCGCAAGAAAGAAGTCTTATAGCTCGAGTTGATTTGATAGTAATAAAGTTCATGGCAACGAAATTTTGTCACGCACTAACTATTTGATATTTGGTCTTAAATATGTTAGTTTGGGAAGGGAGTTTTTCAGATCTATACCACGCCCTATTGCCTAAAATTTTATTACTTTTAATTCTATAAAATTAATTGTCATTTGAAATAGGAAATACTTTTACTAGGAAAATCTTATAATAATTGAAGATAAAAAATACTTTGCAAGAAACTCATTTAAAATCAGATAGAAAATAGGAGCAGATTATTCAAATAATTAGGGTATTCAGGCAGATAACTAAAGAAGGAAGGAAAAGGCCATCATAATGTTAGCAGACTTTATTATGCACATAAAAAAAGGCAAGTAGATCATATCCTGGTGGATAAAAGAAAGGCCAAAAACATTAAAGCAGAAAAGATATGAAGAAATAGTAAACATACCTGAAACAGTTCCCTACTACAGCATGAAGAATATCAAAATAAATACCGCGAGGAAATAGGAAACCAACTAATAGGAGAAGAAATAGACTCAACATTCAGGAATAAAAATTGTGGCAGGGAAAACGTTAATAAGGGAGAAGTCACCTATGAGATCAATAAGGAAATAAATATAAACAACTAACAAAAATGCAAGCCACCGATGCGAAACATAAACGAAAGACTTAAAGAAGCACTGAAAGAAAAAAAAAGGGTAGAAAATTTACGAGGAGAAAAAAATGCAGAGAAATGTTCGAAAACTTAGAAACCCTATCAGCAGGAAAACGACTAAACCAAACCTTAGATATCTGAAACAATATAGAAGAAACAATAGCGCATACACTAGAAGATATAAGATTCACAACGAAGATTCAAGAAACTGAAAGAAGAGAACGTACAGAAAGAAAGAACAGAATTCCAACTGACGTAAATAATGGCTAAAGTTAGAGGAAATACTACACCTGGAATAAGCATAATCAACAACGAATTAATGCACTATGAACCGGAAAGGCTAAAGGAGGAAATTCTAGAAATCACCACCAGAGCATGGATGAAAATTACACTCTACCTACGGAATGGAGTAAGACCATACAAGTGCTCCTCACCACAAAGTAAAGATGATGACAGAAGAACATTTCTACACCACCAAACGACAAGACAGATGGCTGAGAAGAGCTGATAGAAACATGGTAAATACAATAAGACCAAAGAACAACAGGAAAAGTCAACAATAATAAAAAAGATAGAAACATAAGAAAGCAAGTACTGGAAACATGTCCAGAACCCACTGAGAATGGACAGCAAAGAAATAAAGGAACCTCAAAGAGATATTGCAAGTATATATACGCTCTCAGATTCCGAAACTAAGAAAACAGAAAACTCAGAAGCAGAAACACAAAAAGAGGAGCATGCATAAACACTCCAAATCAAGAAGTAATGCATGACTTCAACAAGAGTATATCATCAGCAATAGACTGACTTTCAACTATGGGTTTGGAGTGTTCGATATATATACACAATAGTAGTGCAATGCATAGTGTTGCATCAAAATATCAGCAACACCAACGATTTATTGTCATGATCAGGTAGAATATTTGTCTGTCATTTTGTTTCGAATTTATCTCAAATCCATTTCTTCGCACCAAAACTATTTTCACATTTATTTAACTACTCACTGTAGATTGTACTACAGCTGAAGATTAACTAACTATGCACATACTAAATATTTTTTCTATAAAAGACAGCTGTTATCTTCTGTAAACTATTACGATTAAAAACATTGTTTAAACAAATAGGTACCCCACGTTAGGCGCCAGTATTTATTATATAAACTAGAAAAAAGTGTTTGTAAAAATCGAAATTTTGCTGCTAATATCTTCGTGAATGGTGCCTTTAAACGTCACGTGCAGCGTTTTTAAGAGAAATTAAAATATTGAATTTACAACTAAAATTCGTTTTCAAACACCGAAGTCTTAGAAAAATTAGTCGATTTGATTGATTTAATTTACCAGCATACGGTAGGCATTGCTGCCACTTCCGGGAAACAGTAATCTAAAATTACCTTAAAATTATGAATTTAATTAAGTGAACTAAAAACATGGAAGGTTATTTCCAATTAAGAGAATATTTGCTCAAATAGATTTAAGTTATTTATAACAAATATTGACAACTTTTTACAAAACAGGTTATAATTGTATATTGTCTTTAAGTTTTCAGGAATAATATTATAAATGTTTGGACCTGTGAAGCTAATAGATTTCTTGTATAGGCTGGAGTTTGGTCAAGAGACAATAAGAGCATTGCGTTCATTTTGCCTTATATTGTATATATGGTTTGTTGGTACTCTTAGCTCCCAATTTTTGTAAATATATTTGGCTACATTAAATATATATAATCCATTTATATCAAGAACCTTACTGGCCAGAAAAAACTGTCCCGTAGAATATCTTCGATTTTTCCAGAGTATTACTTTAAGTATCCATTTTTGGGTAACTTTTAGATTATTCAATTGACTGTTATATGTGCTACCCGCCCACCCCATATTATGATGCCAAACGTAAGTATTGATTCCATTAACGATTTATATGTCATTTTTAAGATATTAATTAGGAGAATATTGCGGAGTTTAAAAAACAAGTAGACAAGTTTTCTTAATTTCGGGTTAAGGTATTCGGTATAATCATTTCATCTCATTGTCTCATTTATTATCAGACCCAGGTATTTAATGTTTGAGGTGTTCTCAATTACATTTTGACATGTATAGTTTATTAAGTCACATTTTGCGTGAAATTTTAAATTATTAATTTTCGGTTGTAGTCTAGAACTATTACTAAATGTGATGAACTTTGTTTTTGTGTGTTAGATTGTTGTCCACTCAACATTTAATTTTATATAGTCCCTTTTGACTTTTTTTGGTGACCTCAGACCAATCTGTACCATGAAATGTTAGAGTAATGTCATTTGCTTTTAAAGTTCTTCTCTTCTTCTGAGTCTACTGTTTTCTCCGTTCTTCCGTTTTCTCAGTTTCTGATTCAAGTAGAGCGATTTTACGATTTTTTTAAAAGTATTCATTCCTTTCCTGTTATTCGTTCTCACTATGTTTGGTCTTTTCCTAGTTTGTTCAATGGTCCCTCAATTGTTGTTAGTCACACGTAGCATGGATTCCCTATTTTGAGTTCGTTGCTGTTCCATATTAGCGCTTTTTTCAACATATTCCCAGTACATCTTTGCGAACATTTCTATCCTCTTTTGTAATTGTTTTCCTCCTATTCATGCTTTCATGTGTTATTGGTTTTGCGACTAGTTGGATGCTGCTCCTTTCAGCTCTTCTCATACTTTTTCTGTTGATGTCGCGTTTTGACTGCATATATCATTGTTGGCAGTATAATGGCTTTGGATATTGTATATCCCCCTGATCAGGTTTATTTTTTTCGACGAAAGGTAGAATTCGCCTTGTAACTGTTAATTCTATACTTTTTAGTCGGTTCGTCAGACTGTTTTGGTTTATTTTGACTTCGTCAGACTAATGTAATATTTTCAAAGTCCTAGTTACCAGCTTTGGAACAAGCAACATTGTTTGTTAGATTGATGATAGTTCAGTTGGTAGATATACTTCAAAAACCAGATTGTTGAACACACACTTTAAGTTCTCCGAATATCAGAGTTGAGCTACTTGGAAACCCTCGGTATATAACGATAATTACTTTATTGTGTAATAAAACATTATACACATAGTTTCCGTGTTGATTCTCACTTCAAGACCAAGCGTAATTTCGATTTTATCTCTGGTCGCATAGAAGTATCCTTAATTAGTTTTATAGAAATGCTTAAGAGAATCAACGACTCGACATATGGGAAATGTGCAGAATTTATAAAACTATTTGGAAGTTTTATAATGCTGGATGGTAATTACGGAGTTGAAAGAGCGGCGCATGTTTTATTACAAATAAGAAGATAGGAAATTATAGATTACGGTCATTCTCATGGATGCGTAGGTTTTTCAAAGTTGTTTTATCGCAAGTTCATCGAAAACGTGCGAAGCTAAATTGTTTCAGGTCTTCGCGTCTATGCAGGCGGACGTTGACTTGAATTTTGGCCAGTAGCGATCATTTTGCATTTTGTACTTTGACAAAAGTGTTATTGCTATAACATTATGTTAAAGGTGGAACCTAAGTTAATAATATTACAAAAAAAAAACATACATTCAATATAATTCAATAAGTAAAGAAATTCAAAAGTTGATTGTCAATATCCTAATAATTATTATTTCCTCAACGATTTTCAATGTGTGCACTTTTGAAAGGTTGTTCTTTATATTACCCAGGGACTTTTTGTCATTCAATGTCATCAAATATAATAGTGCAGTTGAATTGATTTTTTTCGACGACAACATTCCACCTGAAATTTTATTGTTGATTCTTATATATTATGACCTCCTAATTACGAAACAAATATTTGCGCCCAAAAATCCTTGTGCGTCAAGTTATATGCACTTTTTGACTCTCTTTCACAGATTTTCAACTTATCTGTTTAATATACTTGTACTAGAAATCGGATGGAGATTCTAAAAATACTTGTTTATTTGAAATAAAATTCTTAAAAAATATACCTGTCCGATATGTATTGGTCAATCCGCCATCTTGAAAAAAAAAACAGAATACCCCCAAAATTGAATATCTTGTCTATAACAAGGAGCAAAGTTAGCAAATATAAAACTCATTTATGGTCAAATATAATGCATCAATCCCGGGCACCGTATGTCAAATAGAACGGTCAAAGATGGCGGACGAAATAAAATGTTCAATTCTTCATTAAATATCAAGGAGGCATCGTACGTCACTTTTTTCTTTTCGATTGTACGTTATTTTTCGTATTTTCAGAGCATAAAGTTTTTTTTTTTTTGATTTTCAAAAAAATGCGTTTTTTATGATAGTTCAATTATCGTTATATGCCATAATTTCACCGTATTCTTCATCGATAGTCGATCAGGGCCGGATTAAGGATCGACGCGCCCCTACGCTAATCATGTACTTGCGCTCTCTTATTCATAATGGAAAAAAAAAATGATAAGCGGTTTCAAAACTGGTGAGGTGGGAGGGAGGGGGGATCTAAAAAACATTTTTTATCCAGATTTAAAACTGAAGAACAGGGGCAATTTTTTTTTTTAATCCAGATTCACAATTGACGTGGTGAGGGGGGTCTCCCTTAGGCTGTAGTCTAGTTAGTCATATGGATAATCCGGCTCTGAGTGGCCAGCTGCTAAAATAAAGAGCAGGGGCATTACTATAGGAGCGGAAACATATAATATCTATCTCTTTCCGTTTCTATTTTCCTATAAATAATCCTGTAAAATGTTGATATAGTTGGAAAGGAACATCTTCTCTTATCTTTCCTTAATTGGCACAAAAAATTGAGCTGGCACATGCCGGTCAAAGTGTTTTTCGCTTTCGTACTTTCGGACGAACAATGGGACCGGCGCGGAAGGTATAAAGATGTGTACAGACGATCCAACCACCCAACCAACCAACCTTCTCGGTACACTTTGAAAATTGCCATGACAACTCGTAAAAGTGAGCTGGTGTGCTAGAATTGCAGCGTCTTCAAAGCGTCTCAGCTCACTTTTACGAGTTCGCATAGCAATATTCAATGTACCGAGAAGGTCGGTTGGTTGGATCGTCTGTAGGACCCCTATATAAAGTGCAGCGCAGGTCGGGTATTTTTTTATAGTATCCACGGGTTTAGGTAAACATCTCTTCGCTGAACTATACAATACAGAGGTAATAAATTCGATAATTTTATCAAAATAAAATAATCAAATAACAAATAAATAATTTTCTTGTATAAAAAAAGTACCGACGCGACGTAGATATAAAGACGAACCAACCAGCCAACCTTCTCGGTACACTTTGAAAATTGCTCGTAAAAGTTAGCTGGTCTGCCGGAATTCCAACGTCTTCAAAACGTCGACAATGTTGGCTCCAGTAATTTTACGAGTTCACATGGCAATCTTCAAAGTGTACCGCGAAGGTCGGTTGGTTGGTTGGATCGTCTGTAGACCCCTTGAGGAAGGCCTCGGGCTATACCCGGAAGGATTACGGCAATAAAAACTTCAGACATTGATAATTACTTTAAACGAACATTTTCTATTTCATATTATTTACTTCTCTCTCAGATTCTGATATCTCTGAAAATTAAATATAAGTAAATGAATAGTTAGGTATTTTGGTATTTATAATTTTTAATATTATATGGATATAATTATAAAATACAACCAAAATAGTTACATAAAATATACATAGGCTTATACAAATTTATTAATTTCGGCCCAGATAAGACGGCGGCGGGTACAAAAGCTTTTTATGCTTGTCTTTGCTTAAACAAAAAAATTTTTTACGCTATTATCCCAAGAATATTTGTGGCTGCTTTTTTCGCCAGCCCTTATACATTATACGACTCTACAATACATTTTATTTTCAAAAGTTAATGGTAAATAGTAAATGTCATCCGTCGGCCATCGGGAGATAAAATTAGTGAGTTTTGAATTGCTGAAGCGCCCCCTCGCACTTCGGCGCCCCTAGGCTATAGCCTATTTAGCCTTATGGATAATCTGGCCCTGTAGTCGATTCATCAAAGGTTGAAGAAGCATTGGCACAATCATTTCCTTTACAATAAACACACAGAATAAAACATTATATATTGTTTTCTACAGCTACACTGATTATTTTTACAGCCTTTCTTACATTTACAAGAAATATCACTTAGTGGAAAGCATTACTTTAACTCATAACATCAGGCATTAAGCCATTCTCAGAACCTAATTAATTTTGGACTCGGAAACATACCCTTAAATAGTGTTTTTCTATGATCTCTTCAGTAGGTGGAATTGCAGACAATTCTATTTTCATCATAATGTTTGTCAATTATTTTATTAATCTTAAGTTTGTAAAAATATATTTTTTTATGACATTCCATGCTAGTTGAGTCCATTATAACCAAAAGGTCAATATCTTCACCAACTATTATAACTTAATTGTCTTCGGTTTTCAAATCAATACCAGTTTTAACGATTGTAGTATCGGCGTCTTCTCTGTATATTTTAACGTTAAATTCATTATCTATAACTCCTTGCGCAATAATTTTATAAAGCTATCCTTATTTTTACTATTAGCTAGAAATTTTGTTTTGCTAACCGAGGATTTCATAATGCCACTTGTGACTGAAATATCTACGCAAACATTTTTTTCTAAACGACGAATGCGCTCGTTATTCTTAGTTCTATTCTATTCATCGGCATACCCAGCAAAAATAATAGTACTCTAGTCTTAACTGCTTGGTTCTGATTATTGATCATATATTCATATTATTTTTGTTATTACCATGCATATGCTTAATAAATTTTCTTTTCAAATTAATGAAGTTTCATTTTGTATTAAATTTTTGAAGTTATACTAAACTTTCTATAGTATATTTCATATTGTTTCCATGAAAATTGGGTGAAAAAAAGGAGGGTCAAAGAAAATACATTTTTCAAAATTGTAAAAATGCACTTTTTTAAATAATAGTTGAGGAGCATAATGCGCATTTACCTAGTGGGTTTTTTTTGTGAAGGGAAGACGCGACCATGTGGAATCTCTTTATTATATGCTAGATAATGGTGTTTACCTTAGAATTGAGCTGTTTGGTTTTTATGGCATTATACATCCAAGATGGCCGCCATGCGAGACATTTATTCTTTACATCAAGAATAGCTCCTTCCAGAGTGCTCATACGCAAAATCTGCATATAACATTTTCTGTTCTACATGAGCCAAGTAACAAATTTAGTTGTTATCAATTTTTTCGTATCTTTTACCAATTAAGAGTTATGATTCATTATACATGTCACTATCGGTTTAAAACATAATTTAGCCATCGGTTATTTATTAAGGGAAGAAAAATAATTATTCTGCTGCTATTTACTCACAAAAACTTTAATAATAACTAATATTAATACATACAATTTGTAGTAGGACGTAGTAGTTGTATTATAAAATTGGTTCTTAAAATAAATTATGTATTGACAGAAAACAATATTTAATGATACTATATTTTTATTCTCTTCAAAACAATGTATCATCACCATCTAAGTCATCCGATGAATCTTCATGCCTTGTATGCTCATCACAGTTGTCACACATATCTTCGTCTCCTCCACACACACACATAGTTCTGTGCACTTCAGATCGTGGGAGACATTTACATGGTGGAGCACATTTTCTCTTAATACATGAGCATCGAATAAGTTGAAGAACTGTATCTGGAGCACATGGTAGCATACACATAACAGGAGCATAATGGGCGTTTTTTAGTTTCCAGCCGAAGTTTAATGGCGAAGGCAGATTAGGGTAGGGCTGGTCAGCACGGCACCATTCTATGGTTTGATAACGAATTCTATCAACATATGGTATCAGTCATGCTCTTGTTGGTGGCAAGTTTTCTCCTTGAGTTTCTTTCTTTGTGAACATCCACCACCTCAGTTCTCCAATGCCTGATATATTTGTGCCAGGAACATAGACTTGACATATGGACTTTTCTATTAATAGTCTATCTGTATCAAGAAAATGTTCCAAGCTTCCAGCTTCGAGAATGTCATCATCTGCTTTACTGAAGACTTTCCAAAAGGAGGTTTCCGCTTTCTTTGCCAAAATCTCTGTGGTGTCACTTCCGGATAATGCATGCAGACTTAATAATGCTGAAGTTTTCTTTGAGCCCAGGGAATCGGTTACTTTGCTGAGATTGATCATTCTTTAATTTTGGCCAACTTCAGTTCCAAACATAGTATTCAGTGGAAGGAACTTATACCACCATAAAGTAAGTATGAAGACATCTTTATCAGGTGAGTAAATATGAAGCTGTGTAGCACCGCGACGACAGGCGAACATGGAATGCAAAATTATTTTTGTATCTGCCTCCTTATGATTGCTTTTCAGTTCATCTGTTTCAATCCCCATTGAACACTTTGCTGTTTCCCTCCAAGATACAAATAAACACTTGTTTCTTTCAGTTGCATATTGTATTGCTTTCTCGGACAAGTAAGCTGTTAACTCATATTTAGTCTTGACATGAGATAACAGTGACTTCATAGATGTGTTCCCAATGTACGTTGTATCACTGATCTTGTAGTGGACTGGTTGTGTGTTGCCAGTTATTTTCTTACGCATAGAAAATTTTAGTGAATTTTCTCTGTATGTGTCGAAGACTAAGTGAGTTTCACCATAACGTGATAGTGTATATTCCAGTTTTCTGTTAAATTCATTTGCAAGATCACTACAGGTTTTAACAGTAGGTTTTTTTTTTCAGGGCTTGTAGTTTTGCCATACCATCAAGAAGAACTACTGTGAGATTAACTACTGAAGGACTTAATGTGGAAGATGTCTGATTTTCTGCATATTCGATATATGGGCAATAAATGTAGTAGATTATTTATTACATTTGTTACAGAGAAACAGGGCATTAAATAGGCTAGGCAATAAATGTATACTAATAAATTTGTGTTATTTGGTAAAACTGGTGTGTAACTCTTAAATGGTAAAAGATACGAAAACATTGATAAGAACTAAATTTGTTCTTTGGCTCATGTAGAACAGAAAATGTTATATGCAGATTTTGCGTATCAGCACTCTGGAAGGAGTTATTCTTGATGTAAAGAATAAATGACTCGCATGGCGGCCATCTTGGATGTATAACGCCATAAAAACCAAACAGCGCATTTCTAAGGTAAACACCCGGTACTACACCATTATCTAGCATATAATAAAGAGATTCCACATAGTCGCACCTTCCCTTCATAAAAAATCCCACGGAATACATTACGCCCCAGGACTATAAAGAAAAAAACGCACTTTTTTTGAAAATTAAAAAAAAATGAACTTTATCCCCTAAAAGTACATAAAATAACGTACAATCGAAAAAGAAAAAAAGTGACGTACAATGCCTCTTTGATAATTGAAGAATTAAAAAATTTATTTCGTCCGCCATCTTTGACCGTTCTATTTGGCATACGGTGTTTGGGATTGGTGCATTATATTTGACCATAAATGAGTTTTATATTTGCCAACTTTGGTGAAATTACTCCTTCTTATAGAGAAGATATTCAATTTTGATTTTATCTGCGATTTACGGTGTTTTCTGTTTTTTTTTTCAAGATGGCGGATTGACCAATACATATCGGACAGGTCTATATTTTTTAAAAATTTCATTTCAAATAAACCAGTATTTTTGAAATTCCCATCCGATTACTAGTACATGATATATTAAGCAGATAAGTTGAAAATCCGTGAAAGCGCGTCAAAAAGTGCGCAAGGAATTTTTGGGCGCAAATATTTTTTTTCTCGTAATTAAGAGGTCATAATGCATAAGAATCAACAATAAAATTTCAGGAGGAATGTTGTCGCCGAAAAAAATTAAATTAAATCAATTCGACTGTACTCTAAACTAAGCTGAATCTGAATTTTTTTTTGGGGATTGCGGAATTTTCAGAAAACCAACTAATAATGGTGACATATACAATAACGTAGCCATATAAATAAAACAAGTACTTTCAATGCAGTCCCCTTGCATTAAAAGTTATATCACATAAATGAAGTGTGCTAGATAGCAACGTAATGTAAATTAACAAAATGACCGTCACATTTCATTCTGCATGTTAAGTAATAAACGAAAAAAATTATGACCTAAAACTATTCACTGATAAATTGGAAGATCTTAAAGTAACGGGCAGGTTATTTATTAAACATGAGAACACCACTTAGGCATCTAAAATATAAAAGTCTAATATTAACATAATGAGGCGTCCAGCTGTCCAGCTAGATTTTATTATCTTTTGAATGCAATGGAAACTGAGTTTTAAATAATTCATATATAAAATTGGATGGAACAATCATTACTTTTTTATTATAATTTTCATTTCTACTGATTGATGTTCTATTTAATTTTACTTCTGGATCATTGCTCTTGTTAAATAATATACATTTTTATGTTATGAGTATATTTTTAGGATCTGTAGGATATTATAGAAACCTGGTAAACATCTTTGTTCATAAGTAAGAATGTCCTAGAAATGAGTTTTATGACAAAAAAAATATATATTGAATATCTGCTATTATATATTATCATAGATGCCCAAACCTTGAGGAGCCATTATGCAAACATCGTTAAATGTTAATGATACTAGATGATAGTTTGGGTCAATACGCAATCATGTCTTGCAATTATAGCCATTCACCCCGTTAATCTCATATTTAGTGTTCGTAAAGTCAAATCAATAGGCAGACAATTAATCTTATTAATACAAAATGTTACTAATACAAAATGTTATCTAACGTTTCTAAAAATTAAGACTATTTCCCCCGTGGACCTTAATGCACAGTGCAGTGCCTTGATCAATGGACAAAAATTTAAAAAAAACAGTTTTTGTTTTGCGATGAACTTTCACATAAGCATAATCAGGAGTTTTTACAGTGGCTTAAATTTTCTTTTGGCAAATTTTGATATCTGCAAAATCGAAAATGATACAAGGAAAATTAAGGCAAAATATTAACTTTTCCACAAAAAAGTGTCCATTTTTTGGTTTCAGTAAATTTCAAATTGTGTTTTTTGTTAGTCTTAACTATTATGCATATGCTCAAATTTTTTTGACCGTCCATCTAAAAGATTTTACCAAGACAAAAAATTATGGCAATAAACTAAGAAAAATGTTGCTATTTTGTTTTTTTGACAAAGATAATAGCTTAGGAGATGGAAGTGTTTGAAGTTAACAGGAGGATCAAGAGACCTTCAAAATGCTTTTTTTTATGATTTTTAGCATTAATTGCGAAGGACATATGACCGAAATCAGGATCGCGACTCGTTTTAGTAAATTACAATATTAGTCCAGTCGAATTAGACATCATAAAAAATTTTGCGTACTACGGACTTTCTCTGTGGAAGTTGTTTAAGAGGGCATAATAGGCAGGCACAGAAAACTACACCCTGCTACACCATGTGCGTCCCCTATTTTTAGGGGTTGAAACTTTGAAATTTTACTTATGTGTCCATATCTGTTTCCCTATTGCCCGTAGGGCTCTTTACCAAGTTACACTTTTTGAAGATTCATCCCTCCTCTACATAATATATATATATTACACATTTGCCGTAGGACAAACGGTTTTGGCTGTACGAGACCGGAAAGGTCGCGCTGTCCGAATATGGGGGTCTTCTGTACAGGACAAACGGCTATTATTTCCAATCTGTAATACTACACATACTAATGCCCTTAAGGAGGGATGATGATTTGTGAAAAAACTTTCATCGAATACCGCGCGGTTTCCATGATAAGGGATGTTGAAATTTTTAAAACCCCCCATTTTAAAAAAAAAGTGAACCTACTTTTTTTCGCTCATTTTTCTTTCATGCATGTACGACCCTAATATAAGAAAATTTACGTTGGTTTCATTTTAATACAATCGTTGGTTTAGGAGCTAGACAGCAAAATATGCCAAAAATGGCTATTTTGGTATTGTTGCATTAAAAAAACCAAAACCAGTATAATTCTGGTAAATGTTTTTGTTTATCCTAAAAGTCCAATTCATTGCGCATAGAAAATGTGTTTTTGTATTTAAGTAGGATCAACACTAATTGTGTAATAACGATTTATGTCATGTGTTCTGCAGTCTCCTTTTTCACAATTTTTTTTCTGAGGAATTATGGTTCATAGTAGGGCAGAAAGCATTATACACGTGGACAGGGCACATAATAGGGTGTTAAACGGGTCGTTTTCGAGTAAAACGCACTTGTTTGGTTATGTTTGCTTTGAGTTTTCATTGTATTCTGAATTGTGACCTGATAAATAAATTCTACATTTTGCTGTTTTCTTTCTTAGGAGTTTGTTTTTTTAAATCATTTTCCGATGATATCGACATATAATAGCTGTTTCTCGAGGAAGGTAAAATTACTGTGGATTTTGTTATAGACACAAAATAAGTTGCAATGATGATTCGAGACAAGCGTGAACCTTCAAATAGGGGAGTGAGAATCCCATATTCCGTCCGAGTACCTTCATTTTTTCATTAGCAATGTCCCTCATAAACAGAAAAAGCAAGAAGCGACACATAGTTTTATTTTTTCGTAGTCATCAGTGAGTATTTACTAGTCAGTCGATGAAAAGTGTGATCTGAAATAATTTTTTGCAAACAAGTGCGTTTTACTCGAAAACGGTACGTCCTATCGCATTTTAACAAGAGACCCATTTTAACACCCTATTATGTGCCCTGTCCACGTGTATAATGCTTTCTGCCCTACTATGAACCATAAGGCCGCAGAAAAAAAATTGTGAAAAAGGAGTCTGGAGAACACATGACATAAATCGTTATTACACAATAAGTGTTGATCCTACTTAAATACAAAAACACATTTTCTATGCGCAATGAATTGGACTTTTAGGATAAACAAAAACATTTACCAGAATTATACTTGTGTTGGTTTTTTTAATGCAACAATACCAAAATAGCCATTTTTGGCATATTTTGCTGTCTAGCTCCTAAACCAACGATTGGATTAAAATGAAACCAACGTAAATTTTCTTATATTAGGGTCGTACATGCATGAAAGAAAAATGAGCGAAAAAAGTAGGTTCACTTTTTTTTTTTAAATTTCAACATCCCGTATCATGGAAACCGCGCGGTATTCGATGAAAGTTTTTTCACAAATCATCATCCCTCCTTAAGGGCATTAGTATGTATAGTATTGTAAATTGGAAATAATAGCCGTTTGTCCTATACAGAAGACCCCCAAATTCGGACAGCGCGACCTTTCCGGCCTCGTACAGCCAAAACCGTTTGTCCTACGGCAAATGTGTAATAGATATATTATGTAGAGGAGGGATGAATCTTCAAGAAGTGTAACTTGTTAAAGAGCCTTACGGGCAATAGGGAAATAGATAAGGACACATAAATAAAATTTCAAAGTTTCAACCCCTAAAAATAGGGGACGCACATGGTGTAGCAGGGTGTAGTTTTCTGTGCTTGCTTACTATGCCCTCTTAAACAACTTCCACAAAAAAAAGTCCGCAGTACGCAAAATTTTTTATTATGTCTAATTCGACTGGAGTATATTGCTTGTTTGGCGGTAAAATTTCACAATATTTCCAAATATAAAGAAATAATCATACTTTTTATAGTTTTTGATATTCACGCATATTTCTTAAGTCGTTGGACATCGCATGCATGATGTATTTGTGTAAATATGTATAAAGATGAAAATAACTCAAACATTGATGAAGGTGAATAATTATATTAAATTTAGGTTAAATCCCTGCATAGTTAATTAAATTTAAAAATATTAATTATTTTATTAATTTGCTACACCTTAATATAAAAACCCATCCACATTCGTAATCAACAACCTCAAAATCATAAATAGTATTAGTTTCATTAATAAATTTCCAGTACTTCCTTTATACTTATTTTTTTAACTTTGAGAGTGATATTTCTCTTAGAGGTAAGAGCAATTCTTTTTCTTATTACGGGATGAGTTTTGTGTCTCAAAACAATCAGCTAAGAAATTCCTAATTTCTCAAAATAAACAAAAAATAATTAATTCATCCCTTCCATATTGAAAGTGCAACATAACATTTTTAATTTCTGCCTACACATTCGTGATCAGCGACTCCAAAAACATAAATATAGGTTTCAATAATTTTTTTCATTACTTATTATTGATTTTTTGATTTTAGGGACGGTTTTCACCCTCTTAGGGGGGTAAAAGCACATCTATTCCTTTTTAATATTTGAAGTTGATATCCTAAAGTTTAAGAATAAGCCACTATATAGAATTAGTCCGTTAGTGACTGTACTATAATTCTCAGTTTAAAATATAAATACAAATTAAACACCATAGTATATGAGCCAGCCAAAATATTGGTATAATTTGAGGGTACTAATTTTCCTTCATACCGCAGTTATATGGATGTACAGAGATAGCAAAAAATTATGATTGCCATCTGAAAGTGGTAGCTAATAAAAATGGTGGCCAATCCAAGATGGCTAATGTAGACGCTTAAAAAACAACCATATCTCTGTAAGTTATTGTCCGATTTCAGTGTTCTTTTTTTTTAAATGACAGCTTAAATTGTGAACTTTTGTCAGTTCCCATTAATTTTTTCCATATAAGCAACCATTAATTAGTAAATCGCTGATTAGTGAAAAATACATTAGTTTTTACAGATAATTTGTTTCTTTATCATAAATATTCTTAAAACGTAGACGTTTTAGAAAAAAATGTTTCAAATAAATATTGTAGCACAAATGCTTTAATTTTGTGCATTACACTTGTGTGTTTGGACAATGTGCACTGGAACAATTCTGTGTGATAAGAATAACAGTATGGGCCAATTTCATAATCGAATCTAAAGTGAGCTTTAAATGAAATTACATTTGACTGTGATAGTAGGTGAGGGATCTGTCACAGTCAAATGTAGCCTTAATTAAAGCCAATTTTAAATTCAATTATGAAATTGACCTTCTTGTGACCGACAATAATCAATACCGATATAAGTTTTATAATTTTTAATAATGAAAATTTTTATTCATGCAGATTATACAGATTTTATAAACAATTGTTTATTATCCCTTTTGAAATACTTCTTGACCATATCGTTTCAACTAAACTTTTACAAATCGTCTTCGCTGTCACTACATTCATATGGTTCATCAAAGAATACATCTTCTGCAGTTTCCTCGGGCTCATGCATATTTTCACATTTAGTCAGCTTACACGCGCTGGTACATTTCAACTGATTCATCATACAAGTGCACGATGTAGTTGGCATGACCTTGCACAAGAACAACTCAAAAGTTCCAAAACTGCTTCAGGTGCGGGTGCTCCCGTCATCAAGTTAATGCAGAGTATTCCATCATTGTCTATCCTTCATCCATGATCTCTTCTGCATCTGGAACTTGAAGATAATTTTCCAGATATCGCTTCCAAATTGCTGCTTGATAGTTTGCGCGCATAGAATGTTGACAAAGACAGTCTTCACATGGAGGAAGTTGTGTTGATTCAACATTACCTTGTCTACTTCGAAAAATTTGGTATCTTAGGTCATTTATGCTCTCTGTTTTAGTATTTCTTGAAATCAACTGACATGTAAACTTTTGGATCAAATGGCGCCCATTTCCACTGCCAAGTCTCAAAGTCCCGCATCACCAAACAGCTTACCAATGATAGAGAGTAGGTTGAATATTGTATAAAATCCACCCATCATTATGAACACGTCACTAAATCGTGTGGGATGGCACCAAGCAATTTCAACAGTCTTTGCGAAGATAGCCTGATCTAGAACCAATATAATTGTTTTAACCTGCAGCTGTGACTTAATCTGTTCGCACTGTTTCAAAATATCATGAACAGTCGACATTTCTGTTGCAGGTTTGTTTATACACGGCAAGTAAGCAACGGTGTCAGCTTCAACAGAAACATTATTTCTAATCGTTATGTTGAATCCGGTCCATGAAGTAACTGACTGATTTTCGTCACAAAGACTGTTGAAATTGCTTGGTGCCATCCCACACGATTTAGTGACGTAATGATGGGTGGATTTCATACAATATGCAACCTACTCTCTATCATTGGTAAGCTGTTTGGTGATGCGACTTGGCAGTGGAAATGGGCGCTATTTGATCCAAAAGTTTACATGTCAGTTGTATTCAAGAAATACCAAAACAGAGAGCATAAATTACCTAAGATACCAAATTTTCCGAAATAGATAAGGTGATGTTGAATCAACACAACTTCCTCCATTTGGAGACTGTCTTTGTCAACATTATATACGCGCAAACTATCAAGCAGCAATTTGGAAGCGATGTCTGGAAAATTATCCTCAAGTTCCAGAAGCAGAAGATCATGGATGGATGATAGACAATGATGGAATACTCTGCATCAACTGGATGACGGAAGCACCCGCACCTGAAGCAGTTTTGAAACTTTTGAGTTGTTCTTGTGCAAGGTCATGCCAACTACCATCGTGCACTTGTATGATGAATCAGTTGAAATGTACCAGCGCCTGTAAACTGACTAAATGTGAAAATATGCATGAGCCCGAGGAAACTGCAGAATATGTATTCTTTGATGAACCATATGAATGTAGTGACAGCGAAGATGTTTTGTGAAAGTTTAGTTGAAACGATACGGTTAAGAAATATTTCAAAAGGAATAATAAACAATTGTTTATAAAATCTGTATAATCAGCATGAATACAAATTTTTATTATTAAAAATTTTAAAACTTATATTGGTATTGATTATTGTCGGTCATATATTTTTCCGTGACTAAAGGTCAATTTCATAATCGAATTTAAAATTGGCTTTAATTAAGGCTACATTTGACTGTGACAGATCCCTCACATACTATCACAGACAAATGTAATTTTATTTAAAGCTCACTTTAAATTCGATTATAAAATTGGCCCATACTGTTATTCTTATCACACAGCATTGTTCCAGTGCACATTGTCCAAACACACAAGTGTAATACGCCAAATTAAAGCTAATCGTTTGTGCTACAATATTTGTTTGAAACGTTTTTTTCTAAAACGTCTACGTTTTAATAAAAATTATGATAAACAAACAAATTATCTCTAAAAACTAATGTATTTCTCACTAATCAGCGATTTACTAATTAATGGTTGCTTATATGGAAAAAAATAAAGGGAACTTACAAAAAGTTCATAATTTACGGTGTAATGTAAAAAAAAAGAACAGTGAAATCGGACAATACCTTACAGAGATACGGCCATTTGGAATCTTGGATTGGCCGCCATTTTTGTTAGCTACCACTTTCAGATGGCAATCATAGTTTTTTGCCATCTCTGCACACCCATATAACTGCGGTGTGAAGGAAAATTAGTACCCCCAAATTATACCGAATACTTTTAATTTGGCTAGTTGGCCCATATACTACCATGGCCCTTCTACGTCTTTATACGCTTCACACTATGTAGATTAAGAAAATACCTTTCAGTTCCGTCAATCCGTCTGACTGTCTGCCTGTTGGCGCTATATCTAAAAAAACTTGACAATAATATTTAGCATGTCTTGCCAACGACTTACAATGTAAATAACATTTTGGAGAATTTAGACTTAGGTAGTAACGCTGCTGAAGATTCAAACTAAACAACTGCTTTATTCTCATGTTAATCACTAAATTTTTATATTTTATACTTTTGTGATTTCATAATTTATGCTCTAGCTACATAATATAATAACCAGTTTAAGTATGAATAAGTTTATTTGTCAATATGTAATATGAGAAAGTAAACAAATCACCATAATAGTTAAATTTTGATTTTTTTCACCATTTTTTTACTCCACACACTGGCTCGTCGATATTTATTGGAATGCATATTTTTGTGTCCTAAGTAGCTTATTTTTCTTTAGAGTAATTTATAAATTAACATCATGGTCAAATTATATTCTTGCATAAATTAAGCAAATTTAAAAAACAATATCTTTTATCTCTAAAAACCCATTACAATCTCGACAATTTCACCTTTGAGTGACGCTACTTTTAAACTTAGTTCAAGTCCTCGCCTCGGCAAACACTAATATTATTAAGCGAATAAAAATATCATCACGGCCATTTTACTTAGTTTTAATATTATGTTTATGACGTAATTAAAACTTTACAACTACGCTGTTGCTTTATTTTGGTAGCAGCTGGGTTAATTTTATAATTTTGTTATGCCGAAATGCATTAACAGAGTTCTCGAATAAAAGCAAGAGTAAAATTACCGTGCTTGGTTGTATTTGGAAGAACTTTTTAGTAGGATTTAATTAATTTTTATATGCTCAGAAACCTTGATTAAGATTTATTAGATCATATTACAGATGTTAGAGACCGCTTCGTTTTTAAGTTCATGTCTGCTCGTCTCGTGTCGCGTTTTATTTTGCTTGGAAAAGTTTCTTAAATAACACGGATACAAGCTTTTTTCAAAAAAAAAAGAAAAAAGAAAACAGTCTCTTAAACTCAACGTATTTTAATAAAAACGTCAGTAAGCGTATCTGAAATACAAATTATCAAGAGTAACAGACAGCTTCTTTCAAAACTGTCTGACAGTTGTTGACTCTACAGAATTCTATTCGTACTCAAGATGGTTAATATATGAAAAACTTCATCAGGAAAGTTAGTAGATTATTATAACGCTTTCAAATTATTCTTTGTGTTGAAATAGAGTAGATCTAGGAAATAGCGTATTTTTTCATTTTGGGTTACACCATATTTGTATGGAAAAATAGAGGACAAGTGTTTTTTTAGTGCATCGCAATTAAAAAAAAAGACACTTTCATCAGTTCTATAAGATCAAATATAAATCACTATGCATATCACAATAACTAATATACCTATTAGTGCTTTGTCTGAACATCAAAAAAGCTTAGAAACGAACTTACTTCTGGTATTGACTATGGCGAATTTGTTAAAGCAAGTATTATTTCTGTTTAATCTATCCACATCTACATTCTCCCTGGTTTGTAGAAAGATGGCTGAGTGCGCACCATAATAAATAAGGGGCATACATCTAAGATTACTAATTATATAGTTTCAATTTCAAATAATTTCTCAAAGCTTTTTGAGATCGGCATATACCGTTACATTGATGAGTCAACTAAAAGTATTACTTGTTCCAACCAACATGGTTTATGGAGGGTAGATCATGTAATACGAATTTATCCTATATATATTTGTGAAAATTTTGATAAATCAAAGTCAAGTAGTAAATGTGGTTTATATGGATTTTCAGAGGGATTTTCATTAAATTGACCATGTGCTGTTGTATAAATTGAATTCTATTGATTTAGTTCTTTTAAAGACAACTTGTGGAATACGAAAATGTCAAATCCGCTGAACAGAAGTAATTTCGGGTATCCCGCAAGGGTCAAATTTAGGCCCCTTGCTTTTCCTATTTTCATCAATGGCCTAGCTAATCAAATCAGTTTGCTCGTCAGTAAAACTGTGTTTTGTTGACTTAAGATCTGTAAAACAATAGCAACTGCTGAGGATTATGCACTATTATATTTTATTATTGGCAATAATACTGACTGATATTATCGCCCTAGCTTGAATATTTAAATATGCAATCTTTTTTTTTTCGCTCTAAGAGAAAACAAATAATTGATTAAAATGTATTTTCCTATTTTTTTTTATTGAATAATATCACAGAATATGTACAATCAAGCCTTCCAATACAGATTTCCGCGAAAATAATTATCAATTTTTTGAGAAAACAAGTTAAAATTAGTGGAGCAACAGGTGTTCTAAATTGGTGACGTAGATACTTTGGACGATGACGTAGCTGGACTGTTTAGATTTGTTGATAGAATTGTTTTATACAAAACAGTGTGGTGTTGCCAAGTTGAAATTCCTTCTCTAGTTCTAGCAAAGATAATTGAAGAAAACAGGAGTATAAAGCTTACTTATTAAATCAATTTTAATATATTTATCCACGAAATTTAATTTTCTTATGTAAAAAATAATAGGTGTGAATGATTAAATATTTTAAATAATTTTTAATGCCGACTAGATTTTTAAAAACATATTTAGCAAAACATGCCAACAATGTCAATGGCTAGTCAAATGACAGATGTGTTCTAACGTCGCCGTCGTGTTTATTTGAAGCATTTCAGTTTCTTTCATCGAGGTATTTGCTGTAATTTACAAATAGTAGATAATGTCATTTAAAAGATATTTTATAAAATTTGTGGAAACACAAATATAAAAAATTTTGTAACTGTTCCGAAAAAATTCGAAGAACTTGCTGGCAAACAACAAATAAATCTAACCAATATATCTCTTTCACTTGTATTGTAACAAGAAATGTTAGCTGGCGGCACGCAAGAAATGTTGCCACATAATCCTCACCGCAAGTTTTGTTTACATTTTTAAGATAACTTCTACATAATAACAAATATAAATACCTTTTAATTCCTTCTAAATACATGTGTATAATATTTACTGATATTCAAGTTATTGAGAAAAGTAGAAGTGTCATAGGTAAAATAATGTAAAGTAAATACACACAATTTGGCATTCATATAAGTTAGTTACAGTCTAAGCGAAACTGTCTATGATTGGTTAAATTATTTCCCGCCAAATAAAATAATTTGAAATCTGTGTCTAGACGGGCGTATTCTTATTTCTTATTTTTATTTAAGAAATTATTGTTTTGGTTTAAATTGATTATGCAGTAATTGTTAAAATAATAACTTTACTTGATATGTCGCCAAAACTGAATTTTAAAAAAATGGAAAATACCCCATTACGTGCTAATTCAACTACTACTTGTTGCAAAGTTATTAAAGACATGGGCATATTAGCATATATTTCGAGTAAGTGTGTGAGACTCCGGTTTTTTAAATACGGACTATAAAACACATTGGGCTACATCAGAGTTAGTGAAGCTAAAAATGATTTTCCGTATGTGAACTAGTTAAAATCGGGGATTTCATTTGGCCCGTGTCTTGATTAGAACACTTGACTATTGTTTATTACCAAAGAGTTTAATTTAATGGTCAAGCGCGTGGGAGTAAAAATATAAAATGTGAAATTTTGTGCGAATTAAATTTGCCTAGGATTTGATAATGGCATGCCTGGATTAAACAACCGATAGTATTGTATGAAAATTCGCAGATCAAAGAAAAATTAAAACATATTTATCAAATGAATTCTATCAATGCCAGCTGTGAAATAATATTGCCAATATTCAAACCCAAATAAATACTAGTAAAGCCGATACAAAATTTAATACATTAAAATAACAGGCCAGACCGTAGTTATTTTAATAATGATGATTTAGAGAATTATTAAAACAGTTACTCGTATTTTGACTGTAATTTGGATATATGCAAACGTATTAGTTACAAAAAATTTGCCAGTGATCATTTTAATTGGTAAAGAGCTTAGAAAAATTTCAGTTATACGCGTTTTTCCGTCCAACGCTGACGTATACAAACCAATTCATAATAAAAAAAATGTACATAGAGGATTGTTTCCTCTATGTTGTCTTTCATGGTCCTTGAGTAGGTACTTCGACGTTGTGCATCTCTGAAACTATTTATTTCGCAGGAAATTCATCTTGTTCATTGTCTATAAATTCATTCATCCTATATGTACTTTCATCATCCGACGCTTAGAAATCAAATTATCAGCAAGAGCATAACAAAGTGCGTTTTTGAAGAATGTTGTTATCTCTTGGGGTACCTTAAATCAGCTATATCTCGATATTTATTTATCATAGATAAGATTTGGTTGCAAAAAATAATCCAATGGCATCAGATCCGGACTCTCAGGTGGCCAATAAATGCTTTCCTTCTAAATAATCAATTCGGGAAGCAGTATATCAAGTGACGTTTATTGAATGATTAGGTTGCTTCATCTTATTGGAGCTATGTTCTGCTATTAAAATCATTACATTCTTGAGGTGTAGGGTCAAAAAATCTCGAATCATCTCCGAGTAGCAACTGGCATTTACTAACTGCACGTCTACGGGTATCTTTGAAAAAAAATGGTCCTATAATGCCATTGGCGGAAATTATGAATAGAAGCCTTCATATGGTCCCGAACCGAACATAGTCGATTCCCACACACGTCCGGACCTAACTGGCAGGGTTGAAAAAAAAACAGTTTTTTTTTGTTTAAAGCAGTTTTTTCAATGTTTTAAATGATATGTTTAAAACAGGTTTAAGACGTTTCTATTCAGCTAAAATTAAATGCTGCCAAGTTACTGTGTCTGCTGCTACTACTTGATGACAGGTGGCGCTCTTAAAGGGATTTTACGCACTCCACAAATAAATTGCTCAGTTTAGTGAATGTCACCACTGACCATTTGACTTATATGAGTAAGACTACAGAGGCTATCTTTTTGTGAATGTGTAAAAAAAAGAAGACGGTGACGTGTGTGGTTGAAAAATTGGTTTCGGGGGTATAATAAACGACTTAAATAGAAACTTTCTTATTCCTCGTTTTCTCATTACTCATGCTAATATTTTACATACATTTTCCCAAGAGTCACTTACAAAAATCACAGCGGTATCATCAGCGAATGATATAATTTCTCAATTTGTGAAATTGAGTTAATATATACTAAAAATAATAGGGCCTCAGTACAGTACCCTGGGGAACACCCATTGTAAAGGGGAGGGGATTATTGTATATATTGTTGACTTTTAAATGCTGATATTTCCCTATAAGATACCCCTGGAATATCTTTATTGGTTCACCTCTTACACCTAAACATTCTAACCGCTTCAATAGCAATTCGTGGTTGACGGTATGACATGCCTTGGCTAAATCCAAAAATATTGCTAAACATTTTTTATTTTTATTAAAACCATTTACAATTTTACTTAAAAATTCCATAATTGCATCTTGGGTACTTAGATTTTCTTTGAAACCGAATTGTTTAAGTGTTAAGTAATTTTTACTTTCTAAAAAATTTAGTCAACGTATTTTAAGACGCTTTTCTAATAATTTTACAAAATTGTTTATGACGGATATAGGTCTGTAGTTTGTTGTCAATTTTTTATTAAATATAAGCTGATATAGTAAAGGTGCGGGAAGATAATTATCATTGTTTAACGAATGTAAGTGTAATCTTTATAATGTTATTTTCTGGTTTTTATTTAATTTAGAAATAAAAAATTAATTTCAGTAAAAAAAATTGACATTTTCCAAAAAACAACTTAAAAGAAATTAATGAAATTTTAACATTTTAAACAACCTCTTCTAGTAACGTCTTGCTCCAAAATGAAAAGTAAGGATAGTTTTCTCGTGAGCTACTTTTAGATATTCCGTGTTTTTGAGCACACCGTATTTATGGACTTTTTACCATACGAGCTTAATTCTAAAATTTTTTATGAATAATAACATATTTTCGAAAATCTGAAAATACATTTTTCCTCTGTTGCGTCAAACCATGGACACGCTGTATAATTTTTTCATCATTACTTCAACCAAAATGTATGGTGCCTGGTCTACAAATTTATCCAGTACAATTAATTTCACCACAAAAAATAATATACTGTTGCTATGCAACAACAATCATGATTCACAGCTAATTCAATACAGAATATATAAAATTATTCTAAAACCGCTCATTGTGCATGACATTACGATATTGGGTAATTATAATTATGTTTAACTGTAAAATATAATTATAAAGTTAAATTAATAAAATTAAGTACGTGGCGAGGTATTTTGCATACGGTTATAGCAAATAACAACTCAGCAGTAGTTTTTTACCGGTGTTTATAAAAGGTGATTCAACTTGAAAGTGTCGATAATTTTATTGAGGAACATACAGGGTGGACCATTAATCATAGGCCATAGTTCAAAGGTAGGATTCTTTGGATCAAAATATAAGGATATAACCAAACATGCTTTAGTAAATTGTTGGTGTGGAAAAAGATACAGGGTATCAAAATAGTAATTTGAAAAGGACAAATTGTATTTATTGAAAGGTGTGCTTTGGTGACGTTTTCGTTCTGTCAAAATGTCAAATTAATGAAATTGTACGTAAATGACAGAACTAAGACGTCACCAAAGCACACTTTTCAATTAATGCAATTTGTCCTTTTCAAATTCAGTTTGTTTTCAAAGGAGTTCGTCTAGTGATTTCAAAGACATCGGACGCGTTTAAGTTCGGTGCCAGTAATCTGGCCTAAATCCCGATTAAAAGCCGACACAATAGGACGAAATTACGCTGATGTGATAAGTGATAAATAATACGCAAAGTGATATGTAAAATAACATTACAACAGTTAAGTTATGTAGCTAATATTTAATTAATGTGGGTGATTAGAATATCTCAGTGCATAAAAAGTGGAGAATAACCCAAGAGCCTCTAGGAAACCATAAATCAATCAACACTAAGGCTAAAGATAAGTCTACACTCGACTATACCACTTTAATTGAATTTATACCTATATGCTTTAAATGCTTGATAGTTCCTAGACAATAAATTAAAATAAGGGCACTAAATATTTTTCTTTCAGCAAAAATATACAAACCAAACTATTACAAAAATATATATAATAATTAATAGCCAAAACCGAATTTCTTTCAGCCAATCAAGAGAATTGCGCACGATATAATAACGGTGATAATAATAACCCGAAATAATTAGTAATGCATCGCTATTAAAGTGTGATTATACAGATTTCCTGTGTGAACCTTCAAGTGTGTTTTCTCATAATTACTAAAAGTATTCAAAAAAAATGTAATCAAAATTGAATACGTAATGATCAGTGGCGCACTACTCTTAAAGTATACCTTTCAGGTGAGGTTCTCATAATTGCTAAAAATATTCAAACGTTTAATTTGGATTAGATCAGAAATAATCAATGGGGCACTGTCGGTGTGTAGCGTCCAGGCTGAATTCTTGAGGCACCTCAATGTATGTATACGTGATTACAGGTTTCTCTCAGGAAAATGGTTTCCAAGAAAATACGCACAGAAAAGAGCAATCTTGATACCTAGAGCAGCGGAAACTCAACTCAATAAATAGATCATATTCTGGTAGGCAGGGAGATGTAAAATAATTTATACCTCGGCCTGATAAGAAATATTAGTTAGTGTTTAATTAGGTACAGAAACCAAAACTTTCCACAGTGCTTCCCTCTAACGCAGTAAATCATAGCATATACATAGTGCAGTGAAATCGTGTACCTGGAGACTTTAATGCACATATACTCCACACATGGTCTAACGAAAATGGAAACGCGCTGAAAAACCTAGCACACATGTTTGACTTAACAATAAGAAATACATGGAGTAAAAGTCAAACATGCATTAACACCTGGAGTAATGGAAACTCAATCACACAAATAGACCATATTCTGGTAAGCAGAGAGATAAGGGAAAGGATCAAGAAGGTTAAAGCAAAAAGGACAGCAGAAAACCTACTGAAGAAAACGATAACACTGACATAATGCGGTAACGCATCTCACAAATACCTACACCTCCCATCCCACATTCCTTTACCATAATGGTCCACCATATATACAGGGTGATTCTTTTAAGGCGGCCATTAGAATATTTCCCACTTGCAGATGAGCTAGACATTTGAGATTTGGTACCGTACCATAGTCGACCATTGCGAGTCCAAAAATAATAATTTCAAAATAGCGGCACTTCCGGAAATACCGGAAGTCGATACCAACTTGCTTATTTTAAATGGAACACCCTATATATTTTCGACTTTTCAAAATGATCATAAAATTTTGAGTCAAGACATGTAACACACCCTATACCTAAACTGAGCAGTTTCGGAGATATTTGACATTTTATAAAAAATTTAACATTTTGAAGCGGTTTGCAAGAACCGTTATAACTTTCTTCGTTTAAGAGATCCTTATTTGCTCTTTGGTACGTAGAAAGAACACAAGATGAGCTACTCTCTACAAAAAAAATAGATTCCAAAATATTATACCAAGTGTTTTATTTTTCACGTTACATTTTGTCAAATTCAAACCTCAAAAACTTTTTTATTTCAAATGGAATACCCTGTATTTTTTTACATCAGATGATGTTAAATTAAATTCCCTTTTTTCGAGTATCAGCATTGTAGGGGTTAAAGTTACAACTTTTCGAAATATTGACGATTTTTTTAAAGGTCCAAGAATGTTTAGTAAAAATTGCCATCAACTTACCCATGATTATAAACAATCATTAATGTCAGTCATTCTCTTTTGTTAAAAAATGCCAGCACGTTTAAATTACACCCACGAAGACTTTTAGATTTGTTTATTACTTATGGAGAATGTGATGAAGTAATAATACCAAGAACAAGTAACACATTTGCTACTCGATAACCACAAGAACAGAAACCATCCACCATACACTGTAAAACGCATATTGGATAATTTTAGAATATTTGGCTCTATCAAATGGCACGTGCCAAATTTTATTATGGCAATCGATGCAGAATTAAATTTGAGGGGGACTTATATCAGCATGTCCTATATCTAACACATGTACTTTGAATTTTTCGCAAGTTTTTGTTGAAAATTATAATTTATCCAAAAAACGTAGAAGCCTATGAAACAATTGAAACAATAAAGTGGGTATCGAGTAGAAAATGTGTTAGATGTTCTTGGTATTATTACTTCATCACATTCTCCATAAGTAATAAACAAACCTAAAAGTCTTCGTGGGTGTAATTTAAACGTGCTGGCATTTTTTAACAAAAGAGAATGACTGACATTAATGATTGTTTATAATCATGGGTAAGTTGATGGCAATTTTTACTAAAAATTCTTGGACATTTAAGAAAATCGTCAATATTTCGAAAAGTTGTAACTTTACCCCATACAATGCTTATACTAGAAAAAAGGGAATTTAATTTAACATCATTTGATGTAAAACAATATAGGGTGTTCCATTTGAAATAAAAAAGTTTTTGAGGTTTGAATTTGACAAAATGTAACTTTAAAAATAAAAGACTTGGTATAAAATTTTGGAATCTATTTTTTTTGTAGCTCATCTTGTGTTCTTTCTACGTACCAAAGAGCAAATAAGGATCTCTTACACGAAGAAAGTTATAACGGTTCTTGCAAACCGCTGCACCTGTCAAATTTTTTATAAAATGTCAAATATCTCCGAAACTGCTCAGTTTAGGTAAAGGGTGTGCTACATGTCTTGACTCAAAATTTTATGATCATTTCGAAAAGTCGAAAATATATAGGGTGTTCCATTTAAAATAAGCAAGTTGGTATCGACTTCCGGTATTTTGAAATTATTATTTTTGGACTCGCAATGGTCGACTATGGTACGGTATCAAATCTCAAATGTCTAGCTCATCTGCAAGTGGGAAATACTCTAATGGCCGCCTTAAAAGAATCACCCTGTATAGTATGTCCACAGTTAAAGTGGATAAGAGGGTAAACTTTTTTATTTCTCATTTTGCGCGGAAAATGTATTCTTCATAACAAGTCTTTTGTTAAAAATATGATTTTCATGAAGTAAGTGAACATGTCATGTACAGGGTGTTCAGAAAATTTAAAAATCTGAAAATTATGTAAGAGTAAACTACGATCAATTTTAACGATATTAAATACTGTCACTAAGAAAAGTTATTTAGAATTAAAGTTATGTCAGAATTCCCACTTGTCGATAAATCTACCTAATTCGACTTTTTAAAAAAAAATTTCATAAGTATCAAGTGGTATCATGCGGTAAAACTTACGGTAAAATAAAAATAACTTTCTTCTTACAAAAATTATTAAATGAGACATCTAATTATACTACTACTATGTTAATTTTTACTATAGCAATGATTCAAAAATTCTTTTACATATTTTGTATTGATATATGCAGGCATCTAAAAAATATTTTTGTAGAAGACGATTTTTGATGACCAACCAACTCCCTATATTTTTAAAAACACAGTAATGCGTAGTATGTATAGGGGTAGATCTGACCATCACAAACGTCTGTCCCAAATTTTAAGTAATAAAATATGGCGTATTATAAATTTGGCTAAAATTACAAAATCGTCTGTATAGCTTTTCATTACACTACTCCGAATAAACACTAAAAACTTAACTAAGCGCCTAACAAGAACATTTTTTATTAAGTGATGATATGTTTTGTCACGTCCGCTTATTTTTATAGCAGTAAAGTATTGATTTGATATACATTTAACGGCCTCTTGTCGACAGCGTATAAATATATAAAACATTATGAATTATTTTGAGGTTAGAAATGTTTTTATTCCTTTTCCAATATTTACAATGTAATCGATGATCTTTTTTTTTGTGTGTGTGCCTATGTAATATATGAATTATCACCGGAACCTCCGCCATTTTCTAGAAAACCGCATATGAAAATCTATTACACAAACACACAAAAAAGTAAAAAGTGATCTGTTTCTGGGAGTCCATTGGGTAAACCGTATGTATTTCGACATTCTGAATACGAATGAGGTGTCTGTTTAGTCCCATCACCCACCAATTTCTAGTAAATCGCGAAAATAACCTAAATTATGAGTTCCTTTGCGTATATTACTTCCACATCCAGTGGAAGTATAGTAACGACAAAAAAATTTTTTAAAATTTTTATTGTTCAAATAGGCTTAAAATGTCATGAAACGTCAAGATTTTAAGTTTGAGCGAAAAAATAATTTCTGTCGGTCTGTCTGTCTGTCGGTCTGTCTGTAACTTTTTTTTGTGCGCACGTTTACTCTGGAACCGTTTAAGATACTGATTTGAAATTTGGTACTCGCATATACTTTAACGAGATTTGGAACTAGATAATACTTTCATGTTGTTCCGACGAAGGGTTGGGGGGTAAATTGGGGTAAATTTGGGGTAAATGGGTAAATCAAGCAGGTAAGAGTCCATAAAATTGGTATTTAGTGTATACAAGAGAAGCTGTCTCAAAAAAAATTTTGGCATTAGCCACACGCAATACCACCCCCACCCCCTTATTAAAGAGGTATGTACAAGAACCAGAAACCTCAAAATATTTTTTTACTTCATCCACCCCCACTACCACCCCTCTATCACCACCCCCACCCCACTACCGATGTGGGGTATCGTTTTATGGGTTTTTGGGGTAGAGGATTTCAAATATTATATTATTAAAGTTCCATAAACAATTATTTCCACATACAAAGTTTTTTCGTTGTGAACGGCTTGGATATAGAATCTGGATGTGGAAGTAGTGATTCCTTGGGCAGCGGTTTTTTTGCTAACCTCTTCTCATAGTAATACTACTCTGTCACATAGATAGTTTGTGGTGTCAAGTTATAAATGAAGACCCAAGTGGATAAAGGTGTTATGTCACACTTTTAAAGTTTTGAGTAAATTAAACAAAACGGTTTTGTGTTGGAACTTATATATTTTGTCTTCGATTCTTCAAATGAATAATACCTCATAAAATAGATAATTTTGGGTTATGTTCTTTTGTTTACACTAATATTAAAAAAAAATATCAAGCTGTTATGAAACTAGATTTTTCTGTCCAAAACTGTGACATCCACTAAAATTACTGGTTGTATGTATGACATGGCGCCTTTATAATTAAAAAGTTTCTATAAAATATTACAAATTTAGAATTCACCGTTTATTGGGTGTTAAATCTATATCGGGGGTGTTCAAAAATTGCATAAAGTAATTTTTTTTAAAAATGCGACATAACACCTTTATCCACTTAGGTCTTCAAATGTTATAACTTATTCTGGCTATGATTGTAAAATTTTGCACGCGGACAATTTAGTTTTTTAGAGGATGATTTTAGGTTTTAAAATTATTATGGCCGCCTAATGTGGTTCATGGCCGCCTAAAGTGTTGCATAAAATTCCATATGAAATACATAAAAAAAAACTAATTAAAATTTGCAAATCATACATTTTGTAATATTCTACAGAGTGTCTCACTTTTCACCACTACACCTCAATATCTCGGCCATTTGTTGATCGATTTATATCAAATTTGGTATACATACTTCTTTTGCTTCAGATTGTGATTAAAAAGTTATTTAATTTTTTTTTTTCGAAATTAAATACGCCTATTATGATCAAAAGAAATTGGCAAAAAATGGAAATTTATATTAGCGATTGAGATAGAGTTTTTGTTTTTACAGAATCTTGTTCGGCTTGACCTAAAACCCCTGTATACCAAATTTCGTTAAAAAATATTCATTCCTTTAAAAAAAAATCATATCCAAGATTTCAAAAATAATCACCCTACTATTCGAGTATACAGGGGTTTTAGGTCATGCCGAACAAGATTCTCTAAAAACAAAAACCCCATCTCAATCGCTAATATAAATTCCTAATTTTTGCCAATTTTTTTTTATCATAGTAGGCGTGTTTAATTTCGAAAAAAAAATTTTAAATAACTTTTTAATCACAATCTGAAGCAATAGAAGTATACCAAATTTGATCTAAATCGATCAACAAATGGCCGAGATATTGGGGTGTAGTGATGAAAAGTGAGACACACTGTATATGTCTTCCTTATTTTATGTTATAACTTTCTTCTCGTAAGCGACTTTACATAATTTGATAGAGTAATGCGCCGACATTACAATTACATATAAGACCGCATGAGATTTTTATAAAATTGATAAGACTTAAATACTACATTATGCTTACTTGGTGACTAAACAAGGATTCCATTAAAAGTTTCAAATTAGAAAACTTGCAGATGTATCATGTTTCAATACACTTAAGATGCAAGATCTGTGAATTTTTGATAAATTATCAAAAAAATAACTATACAAAGTCCAATTATCTTTGGTTATGCTGTACAATAACTAATTACATATCCTACAATAAATAATATCAGCTGAATAAATAATATCAGCTCTTCAAGCTAGCTCGCCGACTTAATTTTTACTAATTGATCTTTCATAAAAACCAAGTTGACGAGGTTAGATTAACAGAAATTCTAGGAAACAACGAAATATCTACCAAACATAATGCAACGGCTAGCAATAAACTATTTACATCATAAAAATTTCATCAACATAATAAAAACGTCTTGAAACAATTACGGCAAAAGTTCTTATGGGAAGCAACTTAACAGTAAGCTCTGGAATGCCATTCATTCTAACCGCTTCAATAGCAATTCGTGGTTGACGGTATGACATGCCTTGGCTAAATCCAAAAATATTGCTAAACATTTTTTATTTTTATTAAAACCATTTACAATTTTACTTAAAAATTCCATAATTGCATCTTGGGTACTTAGATTTTCTTTGAAACCGAATTGTTTAAGTGTTAAGTAATTTTTACTTTCTAAAAAATTTAGTCAACGTATTTTAAGACGCTTTTCTAATAATTTTACAAAATTGTTTATGACGGATATAGGTCTGTAGTTTGTTGTCAATTTTTTATTAAATATAAGCTGATATAGTAAAGGTGCGGGAAGATAATTATCATTGTTTAACGAATGTAAGTGTAATCTTTATAATGTTATTTTCTGGTTTTTATTTAATTTAGAAATAAAAAATTAATTTCAGTAAAAAAAATTGACATTTTCCAAAAAACAACTTAAAAGAAATTAATGAAATTTTAACATTTTAAACAACCTCTTCTAGTAACGTCTTGCTCCAAAATGAAAAGTAAGGATAGTTTTCTCGTGAGCTACTTTTAGATATTCCGTGTTTTTGAGCACACCGTATTTATGGACTTTTTACCATACGAGCTTAATTCTAAAATTTTTTATGAATAATAACATATTTTCGAAAATCTGAAAATACATTTTTCCTCTGTTGCGTCAAACCATGGACACGCTGTATAATTTTTTCATCATTACTTCAACCAAAATGTATGGTGCCTGGTCTACAAATTTATCCAGTACAATTAATTTCACCACAAAAAATAATATACTGTTGCTATGCAACAACAATCATGATTCACAGCTAATTCAATACAGAATATATAAAATTATTCTAAAACCGCTCATTGTGCATGACATTACGATATTGGGTAATTATAATTATGTTTAACTGTAAAATATAATTATAAAGTTAAATTAATAAAATTAAGTACGTGGCGAGGTATTTTGCATACGGTTATAGCAAATAACAACTCAGCAGTAGTTTTTTACCGGTGTTTATAAAAGGTGATTCAACTTGAAAGTGTCGATAATTTTATTGAGGAACATACAGGGTGGACCATTAATCATAGGCCATAGTTCAAAGGTAGGATTCTTTGGATCAAAATATAAGGATATAACCAAACA
Organism: Rutpela maculata; assembly: GCA_936432065.2. Lineage (NCBI taxonomy): Eukaryota > Metazoa > Arthropoda > Insecta > Coleoptera > Cerambycidae > Rutpela > Rutpela maculata. The sequence continues at coordinate 36,733,863 of OW386290.2, forward strand.
TGCTTTAGTAAATTGTTGGTGTGGAAAAAGATACAGGGTATCAAAATAGTAATTTGAAAAGGACAAATTGTATTTATTGAAAGGTGTGCTTTGGTGACGTTTTCGTTCTGTCAAAATGTCAAATTAATGAAATTGTACGTAAATGACAGAACTAAGACGTCACCAAAGCACACTTTTCAATTAATGCAATTTGTCATTTTCAAATTCAGTTTGTTTTCAAAGGAGTTCGTCTAGTGATTTCAAAGACATCGGACGCGTTTAAGTTCGGTGCCAGTAATCTGGCCTAAATCCCGATTAAAAGCCGACACAATAGGACGAAATTACGCTGATGTGATAAGTGATAAATAATACGCAAAGTGATATGTAAAATAACATTACAACAGTTAAGTTATGTAGCTAATATTTAATTAATGTGGGTGATTAGAATATCTCAGTGCATAAAAAGTGGAGAATAACCCAAGAGCCTCTAGGAAACCATAAATCAATCAACACTAAGGCTAAAGATAAGTCTACACTCGACTATACCACTTTAATTGAATTTATACCTATATGCTTTAAATGCTTGATAGTTCCTAGACAATAAATTAAAATAAGGGCACTAAATATTTTTCTTTCAGCAAAAATATACAAACCAAACTATTACAAAAATATATATAATAATTAATAGCCAAAACCGAATTTCTTTCAGCCAATCAAGAGAATTGCGCACGATATAATAACGGTGATAATAATAACCCGAAATAATTAGTAATGCATCGCTATTAAAGTGTGATTATACAGATTTCCTGTGTGAACCTTCAAGTGTGTTTTCTCATAATTACTAAAAGTATTCAAAAAAAATGTAATCAAAATTGAATACGTAATGATCAGTGGCGCACTACTCTTAAAGTATACCTTTCAGGTGAGGTTCTCATAATTGCTAAAAATATTCAAACGTTTAATTTGGATTAGATCAGAAATAATCAATGGGGCACTGTCGGTGTGTAGCGTCCAGGCTGAATTCTTGAGGCACCTCAATGTATGTATACGTGATTACAGGTTTCTCTCAGGAAAATGGTTTCCAAGAAAATACGCACAGAAAAGAGCAATCTTGATACCTAGAGCAGCGGAAACTCAACTCAATAAATAGATCATATTCTGGTAGGCAGGGAGATGACTTATAGCGTTCTGTCACCAATGGATACCCATAAAAGCTTGAAAAAGTTAAATACAAAGTGTCAACGTATCGAAGTTATATTTAAGTTTGTATAAGTGAATGTGTAAAATAATTTATACCTCGGCCTGATAAGAAATATTAGTTAGTGTTTAATTAGGTACAGAAACCAAAACTTTCCACAGTGCTTCCCTCTAACGCAGTAAATCATAGCATATACATAGTGCAGTGAAATCGTGTACCTGGAGACTTTAATGCACATATACTCCACACATGGTCTAACGAAAATGGAAACGCGCTGAAAAACCTAGCACACATGTTTGACTTAACAATAAGAAATACATGGAGTAAAAGTCAAACATGCATTAACACCTGGAGTAATGGAAACTCAATCACACAAATAGACCATATTCTGGTAAGCAGAGAGATAAGGGAAAGGATCAAGAAGGTTAAAGCAAAAAGGACAGCAGAAAACCTACTGAAGAAAACGATAACACTGACATAATGCGGTAACGCATCTCACAAATACCTACACCTCCCATCCCACATTCCTTTACCATAATGGTCCACCATATATACAGGGTGATTCTTTTAAGGCGGCCATTAGAATATTTCCCACTTGCAGATGAGCTAGACATTTGAGATTTGGTACCGTACCATAGTCGACCATTGCGAGTCCAAAAATAATAATTTCAAAATAGCGGCACTTCCGGAAATACCGGAAGTCGATACCAACTTGCTTATTTTAAATGGAACACCCTATATATTTTCGACTTTTCAAAATGATCATAAAATTTTGAGTCAAGACATGTAACACACCCTATACCTAAACTGAGCAGTTTCGGAGATATTTGACATTTTATAAAAAATTTAACATTTTGAAGCGGTTTGCAAGAACCGTTATAACTTTCTTCGTTTAAGAGATCCTTATTTGCTCTTTGGTACGTAGAAAGAACACAAGATGAGCTACTCTCTACAAAAAAAATAGATTCCAAAATATTATACCAAGTGTTTTATTTTTCACGTTACATTTTGTCAAATTCAAACCTCAAAAACTTTTTTAATTCAAATGGAATACCCTGTATTTTTTTACATCAGATGATGTTAAATTAAATTCCCTTTTTTCGAGTATCAGCATTGTAGGGGTTAAAGTTACAACTTTTCGAAATATTGACGATTTTTTTAAAGGTCCAAGAATGTTTAGTAAAAATTGCCATCAACTTACCCATGATTATAAACAATCATTAATGTCAGTCATTCTCTTTTGTTAAAAAATGCCAGCACGTTTAAATTACACCCACGAAGACTTTTAGATTTGTTTATTACTTATGGAGAATGTGATGAAGTAATAATACCAAGAACAAGTAACACATTTGCTACTCGATAACCACAAGAACAGAAACCATCCACCATACACTGTAAAACGCATATTGGATAATTTTAGAATATTTGGCTCTATCAAATGGCACGTGCCAAATTTTATTATGGCAATCGATGCAGAATTAAATTTGAGGGGGACTTATATCAGCATGTCCTATATCTAACACATGTACTTTGAATTTTTCGCAAGTTTTTGTTGAAAATTATAATTTATCCAAAAAACGTAGAAGCCTATGAAACAATTGAAACAATAAAGTGGGTATCGAGTAGAAAATGTGTTAGATGTTCTTGGTATTATTACTTCATCACATTCTCCATAAGTAATAAACAAACCTAAAAGTCTTCGTAGGTGTAATTTAAACGTGCTGGCATTTTTTAACAAAAGAGAATGACTGACATTAATGATTGTTTATAATCATGGGTAAGTTGATGGCAATTTTTACTAAAAATTCTTGGACATTTAAGAAAATCGTCAATATTTCGAAAAGTTGTAACTTTACCCCATACAATGCTTATACTAGAAAAAAGGGAATTTAATTTAACATCATTTGATGTAAAACAATATAGGGTGTTCCATTTGAAATAAAAAAGTTTTTGAGGTTTGAATTTGACAAAATGTAACTTTAAAAATAAAAGACTTGGTATAAAATTTTGGAATCTATTTTTTTTGTAGCTCATCTTGTGTTCTTTCTACGTACCAAAGAGCAAATAAGGATCTCTTACACGAAGAAAGTTATAACGGTTCTTGCAAACCGCTGCACCTGTCAAATTTTTTATAAAATGTCAAATATCTCCGAAACTGCTCAGTTTAGGTAAAGGGTGTGCTACATGTCTTGACTCAAAATTTTATGATCATTTCGAAAAGTCGAAAATATATAGGGTGTTCCATTTAAAATAAGCAAGTTGGTATCGACTTCCGGTATTTTGAAATTATTATTTTTGGACTCGCAATGGTCGACTATGGTACGGTATCAAATCTCAAATGTCTAGCTCATCTGCAAGTGGGAAATACTCTAATGGCCGCCTTAAAAGAATCACCCTGTATAGTATGTCCACAGTTAAAGTGGATAAGAGGGTAAACTTTTTTATTTCTCATTTTGCGCGGAAAATGTATTCTTCATAACAAGTCTTTTGTTAAAAATATGATTTTCATGAAGTAAGTGAACATGTCATGTACAGGGTGTTCAGAAAATTTAAAAATCTGAAAATTATGTAAGAGTAAACTACGATCAATTTTAACGATATTAAATACTGTCACTAAGAAAAGTTATTTAGAATTAAAGTTATGTCAGAATTCCCATTTGTCGATAAATCTACCTAATTCGACTTTTTAAAAAAAAATTTCATAAGTATCAAGTGGTATCATGCGGTAAAACTTACGGTAAAATAAAAATAACTTTCTTCTTACAAAAATTATTAAATGAGACATCTAATTATACTACTACTATGTTAATTTTTACTATAGCAATGATTCAAAAATTCTTTTACATATTTTGTATTGATATATGCAGGCATCTAAAAAATATTTTTGTAGAAGACGATTTTTGATGACCAACCAACTCCCTATATTTTTAAAAACACAGTAATGCGTAGTATGTATAGGGGTAGATCTGACCATCACAAACGTCTGTCCCAAATTTTAAGTAATAAAATATGGCGTATTATAAATTTGGCTAAAATTACAAAATCGTCTGTATAGCTTTTCATTACACTACTCCGAATAAACACTAAAAACTTAACTAAGCGCCTAACAAGAACATTTTTTATTAAGTGATGATATGTTTTGTCACGTCCGCTTATTTTTATAGCAGTAAAGTATTGATTTGATATACATTTAACGGCCTCTTGTCGACAGCGTATAAATATATAAAACATTATGAATTATTTTGAGGTTAGAAATGTTTTTATTCCTTTTCCAATATTTACAATGTAATCGATGATCTTTTTTTTTGTGTGTGTGCCTATGTAATATATGAATTATCACCGGAACCTCCGCCATTTTCTAGAAAACCGCATATGAAAATCTATTACACAAACACACAAAAAAGTGAAAAGTGATCTGTTTCTGGGAGTCCATTGGGTAAACCGTATGTATTTCGACATTCTGAATACGAATGAGGTGTCTGTTTAGTCCCATCACCCACCAATTTCTAGTAAATCGCGAAAATAACCTAAATTATGAGTTCCTTTGCGTATATTACTTCCACATCCAGTGGAAGTATAGTAACGACAAAAAAATTTTTTAAAATTTTTATTGTTCAAATAGGCTTAAAATGTCATGAAACGTCAAGATTTTAAGTTTGAGCGAAAAAATAATTTCTGTCGGTCTGTCTGTCTGTCGGTCTGTCTGTAACTTTTTTTTGTGCGCACGTTTACTCTGGAACCGTTTAAGATACTGATTTGAAATTTGGTACTCGCATATACTTTAACGAGATTTGGAACTAGATAATACTTTCATGTTGTTCCGACGAAGGGTTGGGGGGTAAATTGGGGTAAATTTGGGGTAAATGGGTAAATCAAGCAGGTAAGAGTCCATAAAATTGGTATTTAGTGTATACAAGAGAAGCTGTCTCAAAAAAAATTTTGGCATTAGCCACACGCAATACCACCCCCACCCCCTTATTAAAGAGGTATGTACAAGAACCAGAAACCTCAAAATATTTTTTTACTTCATCCACCCCCACTACCACCCCTCTATCACCACCCCCACCCCACTACCGATGTGGGGTATCGTTTTATGGGTTTTTGGGGTAGAGGATTTCAAATATTATATTATTAAAGTTCCATAAACAATTATTTCCACATACAAAGTTTTTTCGTTGTGAACGGCTTGGATATAGAATCTGGATGTGGAAGTAGTGATTCCTTGGGCAGCGGTTTTTTTGCTAACCTCTTCTCATAGTAATACTACTCTGTCACATAGATAGTTTGTGGTGTCAAGTTATAAATGAAGACCCAAGTGGATAAAGGTGTTATGTCACACTTTTAAAGTTTTGAGTAAATTAAACAAAACGGTTTTGTGTTGGAACTTATATATTTTGTCTTCGATTCTTCAAATGAATAATACCTCATAAAATAGATAATTTTGGGTTATGTTCTTTTGTTTACACTAATATTAAAAAAAAATATCAAGCTGTTATGAAACTAGATTTTTCTGTCCAAAACTGTGACATCCACTAAAATTACTGGTTGTATGTATGACATGGCGCCTTTATAATTAAAAAGTTTCTATAAAATATTACAAATTTAGAATTCACCGTTTATTGGGTGTTAAATCTATATCGGGGGTGTTCAAAAATTGCATAAAGTAATTTTTTTTAAAAATGCGACATAACACCTTTATCCACTTAGGTCTTCAAATGTTATAACTTATTCTGGCTATGATTGTAAAATTTTGCACGCGGACAATTTAGTTTTTTAGAGGATGATTTTAGGTTTTAAAATTATTATGGCCGCCTAATGTGGTTCATGGCCGCCTAAAGTGTTGCATAAAATTCCATATGAAATACATAAAAAAAAACTAATTAAAATTTGCAAATCATACATTTTGTAATATTCTACAGAGTGTCTCACTTTTCACCACTACACCTCAATATCTCGGCCATTTGTTGATCGATTTATATCAAATTTGGTATACATACTTCTTTTGCTTCAGATTGTGATTAAAAAGTTATTTAATTTTTTTTTTTCGAAATTAAATACGCCTATTATGATCAAAAGAAATTGGCAAAAAATGGAAATTTATATTAGCGATTGAGATAGAGTTTTTGTTTTTACAGAATCTTGTTCGGCTTGACCTAAAACCCCTGTATACCAAATTTCGTTAAAAAATATTCATTCCTTTAAAAAAAAATCATATCCAAGATTTCAAAAATAATCACCCTACTATTCGAGTATACAGGGGTTTTAGGTCATGCCGAACAAGATTCTCTAAAAACAAAAACCCCATCTCAATTGCTAATATAAATTCCTAATTTTTGCCAATTTTTTTTTATCATAGTAGGCGTGTTTAATTTCGAAAAAAAAATTTTAAATAACTTTTTAATCACAATCTGAAGCAATAGAAGTATACCAAATTTGATCTAAATCGATCAACAAATGGCCGAGATATTGGGGTGTAGTGATGAAAAGTGAGACACACTGTATATGTCTTCCTTATTTTATGTTATAACTTTCTTCTCGTAAGCGACTTTACATAATTTGATAGAGTAATGCGCCGACATTACAATTACATATAAGACCGCATGAGATTTTTATAAAATTGATAAGACTTAAATACTACATTATGCTTACTTGGTGACTAAACAAGGATTCCATTAAAAGTTTCAAATTAGAAAACTTGCAGATGTATCATGTTTCAATACACTTAAGATGCAAGATCTGTGAATTTTTGATAAATTATCAAAAAAATAACTATACAAAGTCCAATTATCTTTGATTATGCTGTACAATAACTAATTACATATCCTACAATAAATAATATCAGCTGAATAAATAATATCAGCTCTTCAAGCTAGCTCGCCGACTTAATTTTTACTAATTGATCTTTCATAAAAACCAAGTTGACGAGGTTAGATTAACAGAAATTCTAGGAAACAACGAAATATCTACCAAACATAATGCAACGGCTAGCAATAAACTATTTACATCATAAAAATTTCATCAACATAATAAAAACGTCTTGAAACAATTACGGCAAAAGTTCTTATGGGAAGCAACTTAACAGTAAGCTCTGGAATGCCATTCTTTTGTTCGTAGTGGTACCACGATCTTTTTACCTGTGCATAAACAGATGTTCTTTGTTTAATTACGCCTAGCGCGTGTGTACTCATTATTACTGATCTGTTCGAATTACTTCCAACCTATCGCGTAGCACTACATTGTGAATACGTTAATTGGTCGTACACATGGCCCCAAGGTCGCCGTGTGTGACCTTGACCGTACGAATCTCCTGCATTGTCCGTGACTTGGCCGTCTAGTTATTCAATATGGCTTTTTTAATAATTCTCTATAGATATGCCCATCTCCATGAAACATGTTTGTGGCTATAATTAGTTGTTAACATATTTAGCGGACTGTACTTCAACGAGAAAAGTAAGTTATTAGGAAACCGCTTGGACCTGAATGGATTTGCGTGACAACTTTTTTTGTGGCTTGCTATAATCATAAATGAAGTTTTGTACCACTTTTATTTGCTAATCTTTCTTTTTTTAGAAAGGCGAAAAACCGGCATTTTACGGGTATTTTTTGACGTTAGAGATGAAAGACGAGGCAATTTGATATTTCTGGCTTCGGATTCAGCGGGTCAAAATACTAAAGGATATTCTGGTCTAGTCCGCCGGACAGACCACTTTTTTTAAATTTTCGGGTATTTTTACGGAGTTTATGAAAAAATACAGCCACCTAAGGTGTTCAATACTTTAAAAAGCTTTTGTAATTTGTGCTCTTTTGAGCGGTACATACCAGACGAAGGTACCGTAAGAATTTTTTGAATTGTAATATAAAGACGATTCATAGAAACAAATTAGCAAAAACTAATCCATTAACAAAATACTCTGTTAGTGCGTCTCTAGCTCGCTCTCAAGAAGATTGTCGTTTATTCGAGCATTTGGGGTTTAGGGAACCTGAAGTTCATATTGGACATCTTCCAGAAGTCGATGAAAAATTTTGCAAAGCATTTGATGATAATCTTACAACCAGCGTCAGAAAAGTAGCTAACGACCTGAATTTGTCAACATGGAATGTTTGGTCTCTCATGCAAAACGAAAAGATACATCCTTTCCACTATACTCAAGTACAAGGTTTTGGAGAAAGAGATCCAGCAAGGAAAATGCAGTTCCGCTGTTTTTTATTAAATTTTAATATTGAGAATGCAAGCTTCCTTAGATGGACTGACAAATCGAAATTCACGAGAGAAGGGATTAATAAAGTTCATAACCTTCATCACTGAATAGATAAAGAAAGAAACTCGCATATGAAAAAATAAACCTCCGGAGAAAGTTTTCAGTGAATGTATGGGCAGGTGTCATTGCCAGAAGTTTAATTGGCCCACATTTTCTGACCTAATATCTACATGTGGTGCTAATTATTTAGAATTCCTTCAAAGTGAAATGCCAGATGCCACGATGCCCCAATTTTAGAGACTGATCAACTTATCATTTTCCAACATGACGGATTGACTAGCACACTTCCGTCTTATTGTTAGAGATTATTTAAACGACACTTTCCCCGAAAGCTGGATCGGCAGAGATGAAACAATACCATGGCCTGCTAGGTCCACAAACATAATACCATTGAACTATCATATTTGGGTACGTGCTAAAGATCTTGTCTATGCAAACCCATGACCATTTAAGAAGAAAAATTATTGAAGCCTTCAACCAAATGAAAAAAGAAATGATGTTAAAACTGACTACTACAGAAATAAGACGTAGGGCTCACGCATGTATCAAAAATCGGGGCTCTCTGTTCGAACATTAATGATAATAAAATTAGTAGTAATGTCAGTCTTGTTTTATTTGTGTTTCAGAATTATGTAATAGGTCTATGTAAACGTATGCAAAGAAAATAATGTTCCAAATGTACCTAAATTAAAGAAAGATCTTCAAACAGTCAAGAATATATAAGAACCGATTATTATTTATTATTATTACTATTAGGTAGTTCTTAAGTAGTTCTGAAGATCCACAGTACTCCGGTTTGTTAATCCATTGTAACTTCGTAACATACATGAGATCTCCTAAAATGCTCGATCAAGTTATATGTGAACAGTTTTACTGTAAATTTGTTTTTTATTTCAGAATATAATTTGTTACATTGATTAATCCTCTTCAAGAATACCGAATTCATAGACTTTTTTTATGTGTTCGATTTAAATACAGATTATCTCTTGATCTTGTGAGAGGTCATGAATATAATGAATCGAGTTATGACTTGCAATTTTTTAAATAAAAACCACTGCCTAAGGAATCACTACTTCCACATCCAGAATTCCTATCTAAGTATCTTCCTATTAAGTACCCCTACTCCGTTAGTGCGGGTGGCTGCTGTTTGTACACACTAAATCACAATTTCAGTTTTCTCCCCCTTTAATATTGAAGAGGGGGTAATAATGGGGGTGGCTGACGCCAAAAAAATTGAAAATTGAAATCTCGTACATACACTATATTCCAATTTTATGGACCCTTAATTGCTTGCTTTAGCTATTTACACCCATTTACACGAACCCTTCAACGGAATAATATCAAAATATAATCAAGTTCCAGATCTCGTTATAGTACCAAATTCATAAGCCGTTCTAGAGTAATCATGCTCACAAAAAAAGATAAAGACCGACAGACAAAACATTTTTTTTTGCTCAAATTTGAAATCTCGATGTTTCGTGGCATTCTAATCCTATTTGAACAATGGAAGAATTCTATTTCTTAATCCACTAATCACTTAGTGGAATTTATCTAACACATTTAGTGATACTAAAATGGACAGCACAGTATTTATTGGGAAGTGAACCTATTGCATCTTACACGCCTATGTAATTTTTGCAATTGTGAAATTTTGTTCAGGTCAAAAAGATACACCATATTGTTGAGAAGTAGTCAAAATATGATTTAATAATGGTATTATAAACTGTAATTTTGAATCCTAGATATTTCATTTTTGTCACAATAAGACCATTTAAGCGACAGGTAAGTTTGTTTACTTGCACTTATCTTGTAAATAAATACACATTAATTATCTACTTCTTTATTAGAGTTGTTAATTACCTCTTGTTCTAATACCCACAATATAAAATAGGAACCCTAACAGTTCATCTATTATTTTCATGTTTTTTAAACTTTATTTGCCTGCTGCCTCTGTCACTCGTTAACATTCTATAAACCGGTCTTTGATATTTTCATTATTCATATGTATAATTCATATCTTGCAATTTGTCTATTGAAATTAACACCTTTTATAAATGTTTTAAGAACAAAATAACAATATAACTGTAAATATTTGTAATCCACGATTCTCCATCTCGATAGGTATTCGTTTTACCTTTCACCTCTCATTTGTTATTCTGAACCACTTGGCATTATGTTTAAATAGCAGTGTAAATACCGCCACTTTACTAGTTCCTGGTACTATGTGAAAACAAAAGGTAAAAACCACGACAAACAATAGAAAAAAGCGTTGTTACTGAACGATCAAAGTATCATTTATACTACCAGAAAAGTGAACTTTATATCTATCATTTGTCATCGTTACTATGCACTACATGGGAAAACTTCCATGAGATAGCTACGAACGTAATAAATTGAAATTCCTGCTGCAAGTCGCAGGTGCTGAGATGATGTAATGTCCTAATATGCAACCTCTTGAATTTAAAGACCGTTAAGATGTGAAAATTATATACGCAGACAGGGTGGGTTGAAGATGGCTACAAAATTTTAAATTTTATTGCAGAAAACTGTAATAAAAAGTCGACCAAATTCAGCTGCCGACTAAACTTATAAATATCTTTAAAATTCAGAATTTTATAAAAAAGTTTTAAACATACAACTTGAAGGTTGTGACATTACCTTGAAAATATGAACTGTTTTCTAAGAATTTGCAGGGGTAAGTCCATCAAGCAGGAAACTTTGTATCTTGTGTATCTACTTCTAAGATATTCAACATATAAACGTTCGAATGCCATAAGGTGCGTTTGCACGCATCCAGTAATTTAGTCGAGTCGTGTAGTAATTTAGTACTCGACCAATGCGGACAGCGTGTTTTAGTCAAGTAATTTAGTGGAAAGCAATGGAAAGCAATTACTAAATTACTCGACCGTCTCTCTACTCGACTAAATTACTGGATGTGTGCAAACGCGCCTATGTTTAAACTTAAATATCTCCGAAATTATCAATCCTACTAGTGCAGGGAAAGATTGAAAAAAATGACTGTAACTCGAAAAAAATTTGTGCAGACTTTAACCTTTGGTTATAAGTTTAAAATAGACCAAAGTTCACGAAACAAAAAAATTTAGGAGGTTTATGGATCCGCGGGAACCTATAGGGGATAAAAAGAGGTACTTTTAATTAAAAAAAATCTATTTTGCTTCATTTCCTCGAGAAATTTGGCATTTACAAAAATATAGTTCAAATAAAGATTGTTTCTGTAAAATTAACTTTAATTTGGTGTTTTTAAATTAACTTTATGGCAATAATTAACCGAATTTTTTCAAGGGGGAATGGCGGATGGATTTTTTTCTAAAACAAGTGTTTTAAAGGGACATAAATTGAGCATCTATATATTAACGAGAAACAGCATGTTTGAAAGAAAAATTAATTACTGAGCAATTACAATAACAAAATGCCGACATCTTGTTAACAGCAATATGAAAACGCACATTGAATCGGCCATAACTTATTTATTTTGTATGATGTAGAAACAAATAAAAAATCATTTTAAAGACTGATTAATTACCTTTAATTTTGTTTCTTAGAACTTTTGATGGAAGTGTCACAGTTTCTAAGATATTCAACATTTTAAACTTCATCCTAAAAACGATCGGATGCCATCTATAAAATTAAATATCTCCGAAATAATCAACCCTACACAAATATATAAACGAAACAAATTTATATGCTTCATTTTCTCTTAAACTAATATTTATTGAGATATTTACAGAGAAACAAGAATGTTACATTTTTTCTAAAATCCCTTTACAGTTTAAAATGCAACTTTTTTCTAAAGCAAGCACTGTAAGCCGATGAAAAAATTTGAGCGTCTAGATCACACTATATATTAACGGAAAACAGTATTTGGATATATATTGTTTTAATTACTGAATACTTACATTAACAAAATTACGACGTTTTCATTTAAAAAAAAAATGTGAAAAAGTACATTGTTTCTATCATAACGTCTTTGTTTTTTATGCTATAAAAATAAGAAAAAAATATTTGAAAGCCTAATTAATAGTTTTGCAATTTGGTTATTAGCGTTTTTGGTCTAAGTGCCATAGTTTCTAAGATATTTAACATTTAAACTAAATACTTCGTCTTATAAACGTTCGGACGCCACCTTTAGATTTCCAGATCTCCGAAACCATTAACTTTATAAAAATTAGAGAAAAACGAAACTCATCCTTAATTTAGTAGCTTTCTTATTTGTCCCCATCATGTTTTTGCTCAATGTAATACCTTTCGAGTTATTTAACAAAAACCTATTTGAAATACCACTTTTTCAAGCTAAATCCCAACGGGGGAGGGTCAATAAGGCCGGTTTTCGCCCCCCCTCAAATTTGGCAAAAAGAAAAAAGAAAATGTTTTTTAACAGTCTAGGGTCAATTTAGAGTCGATTCGACCACAAACGGAACCAACCCCACCCCCCTCTTGGGGTCATTTCAAGGTCAATTTATGAAACAGCCGTGAAATAAACTCGCCTTTTCGGAATGAGTAAGCTTATTCTGGGACTTCGATTTAATATATATATAGGTTTTTTGGGTTGCTGATTCCGGATCCGAGGTCAGTTTGTCTACAGTGTGTCCCAGGATAGATGTAACAAGAGATGTAATGGACCAAACATTTTGGAATGGTATTTGGAGATTGAGCTCTACTTGTTGTAAAACTAAAGTATACCAAGAATGACTTGATTTGGTGTTCTACAGGGTGTTTATAAGCAAAGTTGTAAAAATCACCACTAATAAAGTACCTTTATTTTTCAAAATATGAAAAAATTCCACTAAGAAAAGTGATTTAGAATGCAATTTTATACCTCTATACCTTTCAAGAATATAAATTTTTTTTTTGAAACTTCCCATTTTTTAAATAAAGTATTTTATTTTGAACCATTCAATTAAAACTGCATAGAAATTATTTTTTGCGAATTAATATTTAAAGTTATGTAGAAGCTAAAAGTAGGCTATGAGAAAAGCAGATGATTAACATTTGCTCCTACACAACTTTAAATATGAATTCAACTCTTAATTCGCAAAAAATGGGAAATTTCAAAAAAAAATTTATATTCCTGAAAGGTATAGAGGTAGTCTGGTACACGGACGGCTCCAAGACAGAACATGGAGTAGGAGCTGGGATTTACGGGATAAGGTCGAAAACGGAAATCCCGATAAGTCTAGGAATACATGCCACAGTATTTCAGGCAGAGGTGGCCGCTATACAGTGGTGTGCAAGGGAAATAATGAGGCAAGGAACTGTCAACCAGTCAATTGCCATTTTTTCCGACAGCCAAGCGGCGCTAAAGGCAATCGATTCCATGCAGGTCGACTCAAGACTAGTATGAAATTGTATTAACGCCCTTATGGACCTAGGAAGTCAGAACAAAGTGACCGTGGCATGGGTACCAGGACATGAGGGACACAGGGGAAATGAAAAGGCTGATGAGCTGGCTCGGGAACGCGCATCTAATGCCCTGGTAGGCCCCGAACCCTTTTGTGGCGTGGCTAAGCCATGCAAACGAGAATCCATTAATAAATGGGTACAGGACAAATCTCTAGAATGGTGGAAGAGTTTCCCGCGACAGAGACAGGCCAAAGAGTTCATTAAAGAACGGTCGGCCAAATTCACGGAAGATCTGCTAGGCCAAAGTAGAAAGGCCATTAGGATAATAGTGGGTCTTCTAACTGGACATTGTAGACTCAATAGGCATATGAGTCTAATGGGCCTAGCAGATGATGCAACATGTAGATTCTGTCAAGAGGAAGAGGAAACCTCAGTACATGTGCTGTGCCACTGTGAAGGCCTAGCCAGACTGAGATTCCAAATACTTGGTGAGGAAAAACCAAGAGCGGATAGCTATACTAAGGAGCCCCTATCAAGGCTATGGAGTCTGGTACAAAAGACAAAGCTGGATGAGGAACTCTAAATGAATTAGATTAGGAGCGCCACAATAGATCCAAAGGGGTCGCAGTGGCCAAGGCTAAGCGGCCAGCTCCTCCCTTCAATCTAATCTAATCTAATCTAAGGTATAGAAGTATAAAATTGCATTCTAAGTAACTTTTCTTAGTGGAATTTTTTCATATTTTGAAAAATAAAGGTAAGTACTTTATTAGTGGTGATTTTTACAACTTTGCTTATAAACACCCTGTAGAACACCAAATCAAGTCATTTTTGGTGTACTTTAGTTTTACAACACGCAGGACTTAATCCCCAAATACCATTCCAAAATTCCAAAATTCCAAAATTTTTGGTCCATTACACCTCTTGTTACATCTATCCTGGGACACACTGTAGACAAACTGACCTCGGATCCGGAATCAGCGACCCAAAAAACCTATATATATATATATTAAATCGAAGTCCCAGAATAAGCCTACTCATTCCGAAAAGGCGAGTTTATTTCACGGCTTTTTCATAATTTGACCTTGAAATGACCCTAAGAGGGGGTTGGGTTTGGTTTAGTTTGTGGTCTAATCGACTCTAAATTGACCCCAGACTGTTAAAAAACATTTTCTTTTTTCTTTTTGCCAAATTTGAGGGGGGCCGAAAACCGGCCTTATTGACCCTCCCCTTTTCTAGTAGATATTATTAAATTAACTTAAATCTATCAATTTATATGAAGTTGCATAGAACCTTTTCTTTAAATTTTTCTAAATTTAATTCTCTCTCAGCTCCAATGTTTTTTTTTTAGGTGCCCTGAAAAGGTGCAGCCACCCCCTGTAAATTAGCAAGCCCTCGCATAATATAGAAACTTCTGTATTTACTATTAAGCTGTCAAAAATGAACGAGATCTAATTCATATGACATTATTCCTAAGTTAAAACCTCTAGTATTTAGGTTATTATAGCTATAAAATTAAATTTAAGAACACTAAATTGGAGTTAATTTTATCAGAAACAATTTTTATTTGAACTATTTTTTTGTAAATGCCATATTTCTCGAGAAAATAGAGAAAAATCGATTTTTTCTAGGTTCTCCCGGATCCGTAAAACTCCTAAACTTTTTTGTTCCGTGAACCTTGGCCTATTTTGAACCTATAACCAAAGTTTAAGGTCTGCACAAATTTTTCTCGAGTTAAAGTAAAGTTTTTCTGTACTATACAGAAATATCAAAATATAACAAATGAATGATCAGTTTATAAGCTCTATTTTTTATGTCTACCATTTTTTCACTTCAACTAATTTTTTGAGATAATTGCAAAGAACCAAAAATTTTATGTTTTCTCGAAAATTCCTATATATTTTAAAGGGCAATTTTTTTCTGAAACAAGTGTTGGAGACGGACCAAGAAATTTGAGCATCTAGGTCATACTATATGTTAATGAAAAACAATATACGAGAACATATTTTCTTAATTGCTGACTACTTACATTACCAATTGAGATAAAAAATGTGAAGAAGCACATTTAGTAAGGAATCTAGTATCCAAAAAGACGAGTCTAAAATGCCGAATCCGATTCCAGAGGGCGCGATGTCGGCCAAGATTGCGAAATTGCAAAAAAATAATAATTTCGAAAAAAATTTAGAACTTAAATATTTCATTATCTTTACGAGCTTATTTATAAAGATTTTTTAATAATTCTAATATCAATTGAAAGCTTAATGTTTGTAGTTTCATACGAGTTTAATAGAGAGACATTATTTTCATTATAAACAACACTATAAATTGTTTAAACAATATAGCACGAAAAGTGTAGTGTAATTTTCGGCATCGAGGTACTTTTGTTATTATTGCAGATAGATGTGTAGTTATTCGAGACGAAATACGTAGAATAGACCAACGAACATTTTCTATTAAAACAATTTTTTAATTCGCTGAATAATTTAGGAGATATGATTTTTTTAAACTGAAGCGCATTGTTTGGGTCTACCGCGCGCGCGGTCTTGTCTCTGTAGGCTATTTACACATGATTTCGAGGCACTGCTGTTATAATAAAAGTTTTTATTATTACGTACAGTGCTCGTCACAATAATTTTACCACCTATGGCAAGTTTTATTTGATTTATCAGTTATATACGGCGCGGTAGGTGTGGATGTATGTCTGCGTTTTTCCAAATGTGTAACCCCCTTCCGCACAGGCTTGGCTATGGATTTGGGGGTTGTCTACTATCTGTGGTGTGTTTATGTTTTATGTTTATATAAATTCGCCATCCTTTACCAAAACACAATTAACATTTTATTCTTATACAGCAGAGGACAATTAACAAAATAAACAAAAAAAATCTAATAATATACACTAGGAGGAAATGTAGAGAATTTCGAATAATGTAGGTTGGCAAGATTATTGTGACGGCTACTGTACATTATTTTATTAATTTTTTTGTAAGGTATAAGCAACATTTTTGCAATGTCTTTCATATGAAAGTTCGTACAGATCATAAATAATGCTTACAAACAGAACAAATTATCTGTATTTAATTTAAGAACAACTACAATGAAATTAAAATATTTTTCGTCTTGACAAAATAACGGTTGTATATATTGTAAATTCTGTGTACATAATACATACGGTATAATTGAAATTGGAGTATAATAGGTAAGTCGTTATACATATGATTGATGTTATAATGCTATAATTAAGTGTATTGATGTAATAATACTATAGTATAAGTTAAGGTTAAGGTATTATAAACGTTCGGACGCCATTTTTACACTTCTAGATCTACGAAACCATCGTTTTACAGAAATTAGAACAAAATGAAATTCATCCTCAATTAAGTAGCTATCTCTAGCACGTGTTCGCTCAATGAGATACTTTTCGAGTTATTTGACGAAAATCGTTATTAAATACCTCCTTTTTCAAGCTAAAAGTCTCAATTTTCAAGTCGCTCTAAAAAGGGCAATAAAAGGTCTTGTCCTAAAGTTCTGATCTAATTTTTCTGAAGTGAAATAAATTCTATTCTTCGTATCAGTTTCCCCTCTACCACACCCTTTTATCTCCAATAGGGATGGCACGGAAGGGAAACTGACATGCTAGAATTTTCTTTTGTCCAAGATTGGCTGCAACGCATCACTACAGAAAAGTTAGATTAGAACCTTAGGACAAGACCATTTTTTGCCCATTTTTGGGGATAAAGGGGGTGGTAGAGAAAAACTGACACGATATAAAAAAAATTGTGTACAAATTTGGCTTCAGAGCGTCAAAATAATTCAGAAAAGTTAGACCAGAACTGTAGGAAAAACAATACCATTTTGCCCTTTTTAGGGGATGGTATATGAAAACTGACACGATAGAAAATTGGCTCAGCGCGTCAAAAGAAAAGTTAGATGAGAGCCTTGGGGCAAGACCTTTTTTTTTGTAGACCTGTGTAATTTGACCAAAGAACGAATGCTTATACGCGTAGTACTTTTTAGTTAAAATAACTGTCGAGATGGGTACTTTTGGTTTGACAACAATTTTAGTTTACAGTTGTATGTACTTAAACCACGGATATTTCCTTGAACTAAGTGAAAAAGTATATCAGTATTTAATTTTTATTTGTTGTTTTACACCTACACTTACGCTGGTCTTGAGAAGTAACAAATATGTTATGTAAAAATAAAGAAGTACTAAATGACGTAATTTTTATATACTTGACCCAAATGACAGATCTTTCCTTTAATAAAATTGTAAACGTATCTTGGACAAATGCTTTTTTGATATTTCACAATTCCTACGTGTAAAAATAAATAATGAAGTAGTAAACGGTCTCCGATTAAACATAAATTTTTTAAACAATCTATTTTGCCCTTGCAAGAATGTAGGTCTGCATTATAACTAATCTTAACAATATGCATTGTCACCCACCTACTTAGTTTCGATTAAATTCACCGCTGAAAACTGTTTAGAACTGTCCTTGATTCTATGCACTCGATCCCAGGAAACACGTTTCAGATGACTTCTTGTGCTTTAATTTGCTTTTTTACTGTTAAAAACATTATTTTTAAAACAAAGATGGTCAATTTATCACGACCTTGAAGGCAAAAAATTAAGTCGAAATATATTACTCTTGAATTTAAGATGATAATGATGCTTGCTTTGTTAGGAAAGCAAGCCACACGAATGTTGAGACCTAGTTTTTACAGAAGTCAGTGGTGTTACATAAAGTTAAGGTATTGTTTGGTTTCAATAAGTTGATCTATTATAAATGGAACAGGAGTTCATACTTTCAATTTGGAATAAAATTAAATACAATTTTATTAAAACAGAACATTTGTTTTTACTAAAACTATTACAAATCTTTTACGAAAGGTACTGAAAGTGTCGACCAGCTCCAGATGTTTCTGAGCCCATGTTTTTAACGATTAGGAAACATTTTGCAGAAGAATTAGATTGTTGTTGGTTCCTCTAATATTTCCCGCATTTCTGGCTTGAAAGTGACCAATGTCAGGAATAGAAACTTTAAAAACTGAATTAAAACAAAAGGCTCCAAAAGGAATTGCATGGAGTAATGCCATATGGCCTTGGAAGAAACTCATGTATAGCATTAAAACTAAATAAACGATTTTGAAAAAACACTTGCAACATGTTGATGGCTTCGGCTTCTGTATATGCTTAAGCTCATTTTGTTATAAACAAACAAAAGCCATTTGATTGCTATTAAGGTGATTAGTAAGGAGGTTAGGCATCTCAATGAATGTTCAATAAGGGGGTCTAGAGGGAAATGCCGAAATCACAATTTTTGATCACATTAACTTATACCATGGTCAGGTGGGCTTTGCTTAATTCCTTGTAAAAATAATATAACCTTCAACACACATACACCTACGATACGCAGGTACATTCAATAGAATTTCAAATATTAACTTGTTGCACACACTTAATTATGTTCGAGGTATGCTTAATCTTTAAACAAAATTACTGAATTAATAATCCAAATAAAGTTAGAAAAACTCGAAAGTGAAAGACTTAGATACAACAACTGACGTTTTCTTACACGTCCATAAGCAAAACACGCACATGAAACGCAGACAGTGCCACAAGGAGCAGGATTGGAGCAGGTAAACGTGGGGCGCTCGCTCAACATTTTTGTTCCTATTGAATACCAGTTTCTCTTATACCGAAAGAGTTAGATACAAAGCCCTTATTATATATTGAAAGTTTGTACGTTCATCTTTATTTTCCAAGAATTGTAAGGTTATAAATGCAAGGTTTAAGGTGAGTAAGCTTCCTAGCTGTGATATGACTGCCTCATTCTTGGTGTCCTCGCCCAGTACAAATAAAGTTTCTCACTTAGTAGTTCCTTTACTGACCCTTTTGGAGTGCTCCAAGATATTTCACAGGTCAGTTTAAGTCCCGTGTTTTTAAACCTTTTCTGGTTGATTTGTAAATTATTTACTTGAGACAAACGAACTATTTGAAAAAAAACATCGTTTTCTGATTTACCTGCTTCATTTCCTGATAAAATATGAAATCTTCAATGAAATAAAATAATGCCATCAACTTCAACATTTAGTTTGCAGATTTTTGGGGTTCTTTGTTTATTTACATTAATTTTTGATTTTTCACAGAATTTTTTAATTAATAATTACTGAAAAATTGACAAATTGCGAAATTAAAATTTCTCACAGTAAATTTTCGGTAATATAAATCTAAGATAACTGTGAAACAATAAGCAAATTGAAAGTGAAAACCTTCCTCTTCAAAATGTTTTTATTTTATTTTAATTCGATTTTCTTCGAAACTAAAATTAGTTTTTTTACATTAAATTCTCAAAACATAAATCAAAGGCAACTGTGAAGTAATAAATTAACGGAACAGCTGAAAACTTCCTTTTTAAAATTATTTTTAATTCATTTCAATTCAATGATTATTAAAAAAATTGTTACTTTTTCTTCCCTGGATATACTGCTTCGCTCGTCCTCTATTACACCGCAATAAACACTATCAATACTTTTAATTTATTACTTTCATTTTGGAGCCAGGAGCCAAATATATACATTCCTATAACACCAGAATAAAAGATAATTTAAACAACAATTTCTTATGTTTAAGTAGAACTAGAAATGGTACTGGCTAATTTGGAATTCAATTCTTCATTACCACCTGAAGTAAGGTCCTTTAATATTAGTAGACAGTTCAAGGCGAAAATAAAACATTATTGGCTTGATAATGTAATCTTCATAAACTGTCCCTATATGGTTGAGAACAGAAGAGAACTCAAGTTTAAATGACACGAGAAAAACAAGAAAAAACGTAAAATCCAACACGATTTCTATTTTCAGGGATGCTATGACTGGCTGAAATTGCGCAGTACTCTAAAATAGGACTAGAAACTTACGTACCATCAACGTCTTACAGTGTCAACCCTCAAAGGGTGTGAAAACTACCCCCCATGTAAGATTTATCTATAAGAAGTTACAGTGACTTCTATAAAAAATCGAAACACCTGCGTTGTGTGGAAGTGAGAAGAAACTAGACTATGTTCGACGCTGTGCTTGAAAACCACCCCTACGGGGTTGCAAGATCCGTATATCCGTAGGATGCTGGAAAAACAGAAAGAAACTAACCGGATTTACATTTTTATGGATGATATGATTGGCAAAAATTGTATTGTACACAACGCTGTTGGGGTAGGTTTCATTGCAGCTTTTTTCAAGTTGAATTCTGAACGGGGGTAGTTTTCACACCCTCTGAGAGTTGACACTATGGGACGTTGATGATGCGTAAGTTTCTAGTTCTATTTTAGAGTACTACGCAATTTCCTGTTGGATTTTCCATTTTTTCTTGTTTTTCTCGTATCCTTTAAACTTGGGGGGTGGTTGTCCCCTATAGGGGCAGTTTATGAAGATTACGTCGGACCTGATGCAGTTTCTTATCACTTTAATAAAACTTAGACATTTCGAGCTTTTTCAGCAGTCATTGCTGTTTTGGATCGATTTTTTTAAATACGGGGGCCAGTTTTCGCCCCTCCCTGGGGGTGTGTTTCATATCTATTGTATCTACGCTGCTGTTTAACGTTAATTTGTGTAATTCGATTGATTGAGATGTAACAACTATTCTCGTAGCTTAATCTCCTTTTACCTCATTTCAGGGGTGTTTTTTGGCTCTAGCTAATGATTTTGGGGGTGCACGATTTTTTTTGACCTCGGATTCGGATTCAGCGACCGAAAATACATAGAGATACATGGGTCTGGTTCGCTGCTCTGAACTTTTTTTTTTGTGGGGCTGTGTTATTTACAAGAAAACTGCGAAGAACTATAGAATGTGTAACAATTATATAAAAAGCTCAGTAAATCGACGAAAAGTACGTTTTTAGCTTGTTTAGCTTATTTTGGCACTTCCAAAAAATTTCCCCATTTCTCATTTTGTCCTGTACATAAAACCGATATTTTTTATACTTACCCAGATATAAGCGAAAAATCTGCGTGGGGTACATAAATTACCCCACTATTTAGCGAATTTTAGAACAAAGCCGAGGTACTACCCTTGTAAACTTTTTTTTATTGTCTTCGATATATACAATACTACTTGTTTGCAGAAAATTTGCTTGGCGAATTATTTTTGGGCCAAAACAAACAGAAAATGGACTAATTATAATTCAATGATTAAATATGTGAAATTTACTATTATTACCTCATATACATACAATAAATTTATTTCAGATCATTATGTATTTCCTATCATATGAAATAATATAATATTTAAATATCCCCCTTAGAGAGCCCGCCGCTGTGTCCCAGGCAGATGAAGAAGTGAAAACACGAATCTTATACCGTCGTTCGTTAAATAAACATCTACTTGCAAACTTTCCTATCTTTTAAATAAGTTTAATTATAGTGTAGAACTTGAACGGGCGGATAAAAAGACGCTTAGCAGAAGTTTCACTGCTAGGTAAATGCGGGCTGCAGGCGCTCCGTTCTTCATAAAAACGCTAATAGTGGCGTGGGATCTCGAATTCAAACGTAAAAATGCTAATTGTCTACCGTGTTTAGGAGTTTCTGAAATTCAAATTTGCCGTGAGAGATATAAGAGCTAAGAAACTCTACTCCTGAATAGATGGTATTTATGTTTTATTTAAGCTAGATATAATGAGGTCCTTGAAATTTATTATAATGCGGTTACTGTGAGAGTTGGAAAAGGTCTGAGCAATTTTTATTCATTAGGTAAATGAGAGCGTTTGAATTTATTGGTGAAATTTCAAAAAGTGTAAAAATATAACGAACCAGTTTTGCAAGTAATAATAACATGCTTGCAGGTAATATCTATAGAAAGTAAATATACGTAATTTTTTAATTAATTTGTATTCGTGTTTCACTTTTCATGAATTCACTTTGGTATCTTTAGTTGATGTAGTTAAAAATGAGAGGATTTGGGAGAATATGATGCTGGAAAATCACTTTTAGTCCAGTCAACGGAGCGCTAAAGCAAAATCTCTAACTCGCTAATGAATGGATTTTGATGAAACCTTGTGCAATGTGTTTGTAATGACGTTAATAAAAAATTAAAGAAAAAAAGATTAGAGTAGGAAATGATCGGAAGGGGTAGAAAACACCTCTTTTATCACGGGTTCCGTAACTTGTAGAATGAAAAAAAAAACAATGTATTTACCTTTTTGGGCCCAAAATAAGATGTTTTTACTCTTGTGAATTTTTTCTAAAAATGCATATTTTTTGAGATATGGCCACTCGAAAATTCCTGAAAATAGGGGAGAGGAAATGTAAAAGTTGAAAAAAAAAATCTGAAAAAATTCAGGTGAATGTATCATCGAAATACAAGATTTTTTTTATTTGCAACTTTTCTGTAAAATGCGTTTTCACCAAGTTTTTCATCTTTGACATTGTAGCGCTTTAAAAATACGTAATTGAAAAATTTGAAAAAATTCAGACGTATGCATTGAGGCCTTCTAAATATTTTTTGTCTCTTGGAGTTTTTTGTAACTTGCTAATTTTCCGAGTTACAGGCAGTTTTTCATGAAAAATATTGTACTACATTTCTTGCATATTAAAAAATACATGAAAATTCGAAATATGAGCGTGATTTATATACGTTTTTATAAAAAAGTGTGAAGGTTCAATATAATTTTTAAATTGAAAATGTGAAAAAATTTTCCGGGAAATTTTTTTTTCACAATTTTTATTTGTTAATGATAAAAGTGGGTGAACTGATAGACCAGTCAACGAATGACCTAAAGGGTGGTGTAGAGTGCGTGAGCAGAGACCTAAGCGATTACTTTAGAAAGTTGTTCAGGGTGTTTAGGGAGTGAACATAATGAAAGTCCTGACGTATAGGAGTTGAGCCGGAGGGTGGGGGGCACAAAGAAAGTCCCACTTTTAATTTTTTCGCTTATATTTCTAAAATGGTGCATCGTAGAGAAAAATTGTCTTACACAAAATGAAAGCTCATGAAATTCTCTACAACTTTCATTTTATATACTTTATTAGAATTCGCAACCGTTTTCGAGCTACACGTTCCAAAAAAGTGAAAATTTTCGAAAAACAGATTTTTACCTCTTCAACTTTAAGGAAAAGCAAGGTGGGCTTCTCAAAATTGTATTTGAGTCAGAAATCATCAAGGAAGCGGCAGTGATCTTTTACAATCCCTCCTCCACTCAAGGCGAGGTTGAAGAGGCTGGGAATATTTGCTTCCTCAAATGGTAGGGGGCACCAGCAAAACAGACCTCCCTCAACCAGTACCGCTTATAGTTGTTCATGAGGTCAGTGGCAATATTAAGCCTGACATCAGCTCCCTCCCACCAACTGAGAGCGCAGCTAAACAGCATTCCCGGCGCACCTACCACCAAGAGCAGTAGTGGTTCGGGAATGAGCTGCCCCCTCGAGAGTGGGGGTGGAAACATGTAGGAGAGACACCCTGGTGCCAATTATAAGCACCGGAGCTCCTACTTTTTTTTATCATCTTTAAAATACAATTTCCTATTTTACAGGTAAAAATCTGTTTTCCGAAAATGTTCACTTTTCCGGAGCATGTAGCTCGAAAACGGTTGCGAATTCTAAAATATATGAGATGAAAGTTGTAGAGAATTTCATGAGCTTTCATTTGGTATAAGAAAATTTGTCCTTGCGACGCACCATTTTCGAGATATAAGCTGAAAAACCAAAAGTGGGACTTTCCTTGTGCCCCCCTCCGGCTCACCTCCTAGATGTCAGGATTTTCAGTATGTTCACTCCCTAAGCACCCTGAACAACTTTCTAAAGGAATCACTTAAGTCCCTGCTCACGCACTCTTACACCTCCTTTATTGACTGGAGTATGATTCAAAGGATTGAAATAAGTTTATATAGTTACAAGTATGACACTTATTTTATCTTTTCTATTTATATACAAACATGATTTGAAGTGATGAATTCAGACGAAAATATTCCTGCAGAAATTGTTTCAGTCGCTGAAAGTGTGAGTTCTATTCTTTAATGGCATCCGAAAAGGTACATCAAGAATTTTATCTTAATTATTATTACGAAACACATGGTTTTTTGAAAAAAAATTATTGATTAAAAAGGTCTTATTTCAACCCTTTGAATCAGTTCATCCACTTTTATCATTAACAAATAAAAATTGTGAAAAAAAAATTTCCCGGAAAATTTTTTCACATTTTCAATTTAAGAATTATGCATTTTTCGAAAAAATTCACAAGTGTAAAAACATCTTTTTTTTTTCATTTTTGACCTAATTCTACAATTACGGAACCCATAATAAAAAGGGTGTTTTCTACCTCATCCGATCATTTCCTACTCTAATCTTTTTTTTAGCTTTTTTATTAACGTCATGTCATTACAAACACATTGCACCAGGTTTCATCAAAATCCATTCATTAGCACTCAAGTTAGAGGTGAAACCCCCCCGTTGACTGGACTATTTGGGGACGTATTTCGAGGTATTAGTGTCCAGGGAATTGGTAGCAAACATCTCTACATCTACAATACATCAGTGTCTGTCTACTTCCCTAACGGTCCATGTCTCAGAGGCATAAAGAAGGACGGAGAGAACTACGGCGTTATTAAGCCTGGTATTTCTGTCACGCCAAATTTTGCTTCACTCGCAAGTTGCCTTTGTAGTCTTCGTCGGATCTTAATTCGCAGTTGCCAGTATTGTCAAGGTACACCATCTTGTTAGCACGTGGTCTCACTGCAGAAAAAGCACTAACGTTATTTAATGTCATGATAAATCGTCGGAGAAGGAGCGGGGGAAGCATACTTCATAGGCCGCTAAGCTCCGGGTGGAGGCGTATTACTAAAAATCAAAGTTAAAAAAATTTTCGCCTCTCCCTCGGAGTCATTTTTGGTCGCCGATGACGAATTATGATTCAGAATGTGCTAAAAACTCCAAAATTACTTCTGGCATCATTTTTGGTGGAGGCGTTTTTTTTTTCGGATTTCCGGTATTTTAAAAAAAATTGCATTGCTTCCTTGGATTCATTTTTTATTCTAAACCGGTGGAAAATGTTTTATGGGTTGTCTGGAAACATGAAACGTGATTGGCGACATTTTTTTTTGGAGGCTTTAAATTGTTATGTGCAAAAATGAAGAAAAAAATACCGATTTCTTCAAAATCGCGTATCTTTTCAACCAAAAGCAAAAAAAAAAAGGTTTTTTTTTACTCTTAAAATGTTCGTACGACTCTCAATGACTTATTTTTTCGATTGGCGACATTTTTTGCTCCATGCATTTACTCCATTCACCCCTTAAATACGCATATAATGCATATAATACGTTTTTGACATATTTTTTAACCCCTAAATATGACTATTAAAATGAGTATTATTGATCACATACAAAATTGAGCAGAAGCGGGTTCACGAAGCCAACTTGTGAGTGGTGAATGCATTGCGAAAATTTGAAAGCTACAGGAATGAAAGGCACTGCATTTATCGTTTTATGAATTGACTTAACTGCGACACAAATTGGCTGAAGATAAATGATGGATTACAAACATTGTTAGGTTTTTTAAAAATTGACACTAAGCGGCTATATGAGACAGAAAAAGATTAATTTTCGGTTAGATTTAGTCTAATTCTTTCACACAGAAATGACCAAACACTTTTTGTGTAATCCTAATTTAAAAAACGGCAACGCCTCGAAATAAAGAGAAAGCAGGAATTAATCCCATCAGATTCGTCATTTAAAGGATCGCTTACTCGCTGATGTATTCTTTACGATTTTTTGTATCGTAAAAACGCCGGCAAGGGGACGACAAAATTCGACGTATGCCGTTGTTCCTTTTTGTCTACTGTGTCGCCTCAGTCTCCTTAATTAACTCCAATTGTTCCATCTCCGTTTTTTATGCGTTCTTCAACTTTTTCTGTCCCGTTCGATGCAGGCCTTCATTCACTTCAATCAATTTTCTTTATCTCAAATTACATATCGTCTAGTGTATTAGTCATTAATCCCGTTCAACAATGGACCTGATCATCGTACCGCTGAAGGATATAAAACCTGTTAATGATCGACTGCGATGATGCTTAGCAGCACACGAAGTAACAAAACATAGAGTGGGTGTTGATCGTTGGGAAAGTCTGTTTTGTGTTTTAGTAGTCCTTGTTCTTTCCTTCTCTCGAAAATGTACCGGGTGAGCGGCAGATAGACATTAATGATTTTCTTGGGAATTCGATGTGCGTTGATGGCCCGATGGATACATATACATAAATATATAAGTGTGTTAATCTACGTTGAATTTTAATGCCACCTGTAGATGTAGTCTGTCTTAAATGTACTGGTTGATCGTCGTCGCGAATGGTTGCACATGGTTGCAGGCGTGTTCAAATTCTTATTATAGGGTAAATTGACCTACCATTGCTATTTTGATACTACCTGGCTCTTTGGTGAACTGTCTGTTTACTCCACGAATTACGTAATGAAAATGAGGGTTATCTGAAAAATTTTGTAAGAGTCAGAGATCAGAGCTTTGCCTTTTGCATAGATTTTGAGATGTCCTCTTCTAAGTAGTTGCAATCTCAGTCCAGCTAGACCTTTGCAGTGACATAGCACATGAACTGAGGTTTCTTCTTCCTCTTGGCAAACTCTGCACGTTGCGTCCTTTCTCAGACCCATTAGACTCAAATGTCTATCAATTCAAAAGTGTTCTATAAGAGGACCCACTATTATCCGTATGGACTTTCTCACTGCTTGGCTGTCGGGAGGAAAAGGTAATGACTGGTTGACCGTTCCTTGCTGTATTATTTTCTTTGCACATCACTGTATTGTGGCCACTTGAGCCTTAAATACTACCGCTTATCTTCCTAAACTTATCGGAATTTTTGTTTTTGATCTTATCCAAATCCCAACTACGAGTTCTTGTTCCACCTTGGAGCCGTCTGTATACCAGTCTATTTGTGTCCATTTGGGGAACCATTTTTAAGACTGCTCTGTCTGGAAGTCTTATTTAAGTTATAATTTAAGACTAGTATGCGTGGGCATTCCTAGAATGCAATCTGCCTTCAACTCTGGATAAAACTTCTAGTACTCTCTTCCGTGTTATTGAATCTTACATTAGCCTGTAGCTGTGGGAGCGGTTTTTATATCTCTTGTGGCGCACAGGTAAGCAAGCCTTTAGACACAACTTATAACAACCTTATTACTCCCAACAGCAATGTCCACTGACCCGCAGATTGTCGTATAACCATAGAGTTGTTTTGGAACTTAATCTCCAATTTTTTCGCACATCTGCCTACACTTTGCCAGGGCAGTTGTTGCTTTCTCTGTGACTGTTTGGATGGGGCATTACGTATCAGTTTTTACTCAAGAATTACTCTTAGGTATTTTACTTCACTGGCAAATGAAATTTTCATTCCATTGAGAGCTAGAAATTTTAGGCCAAGGCTCTTTTTTGTGTAAAAAGGACGACTGTGGTTTTGTGGAAAGTCTTTTCCTACTGTACCATCTGTCGATAGTACTTTGAGTTCTTTGTGAACGCTCTAATATCGTGATCGCAAATTGCCCCTTGACTACTATTACGAGATCATAAGCATATCCAAGGCAGTAAAAGTCCTCCGTAAAAAAAATTGTAAAGTAAATAGTTTTAGCGTACGATTGTCACAAAGTCAACTCCATAATGAGTATTGACGCTAAATAATCCCCTGGGTGTTATAAATTGGTCAGGCCGAAAATAAATGACTTACCAAAACTCATTTCATGCAAATGCACGGAGAGATGCTGGCATGAGGGTGTAGGAAGATCCGAGTAAAGTGCTCTATTATTTGCACGAATTGCAATCGTGCCTTTGATAATACACAAGACCGTTTCCGACACAGCGATGAAGAGAAAGAAACGGATACCATCCTCAAGCCACCATTTGACAAAATCGAGGCAGAAACTGATTTTATGAAGGAGAGGAGGATTACTATTTGTGAAGGTTCGCTAAATTACTTCCACATCCAGAGAAAATAGTAATTCAAAAAAAAATTTGAAAATTTTTATTGTTCAAATAGGCTTAGAATGTCATGAATGTCGATATTTTAAGTTTGAGCAAAAAAATTCGGTCTATCTGTCGGTCTGTCTATCAGTCTGTAACTTTTTTGTGTGCACGATTACTCTAGAACCGTTTAAGATATTGACTTGAAATTTGGTACACGTATGTATTTTAACGAGATCTGAAACCAGATTATATTTTGATCTTATTCCGTTGAAGTGTTGGGGGATAAATTGGGGTAAATAGGTAAATCAAGCTAGTGCCAGTCCATAAAATTGGTATTTAGTGTATATAAGAGAAGCTAATGTCTCAAAAAATGTCTTGGCATTAGCCACCCCAATTACCAAACTAAACCCACCCCATTATTAAAAGAGGTGAAAAGTGTGATTTAGTGTATACAAGAACCAAAAACCTCAATTTTTTTTACTTCATCCACCCCCACTACCACTCCCCCCCCGCCCCCACTACCGATGTGGAATATTACTTTATGGGCTTTTTGGGTAGACGATTTCAAATATTATATTATTAAAGTTCCATAAACAATTAATTCCACATAGTGGAGTGTAAATATAGTATCAAAATTTTTTTCGTTGTAAGAGACTTGGATAGGAAATCTTGATGTGGAAGTAGTGATTCCTTGGGCCGCGGTTTTTTGATGACGAAAAACTCGCAGAACTTGGTAAATTGGGGGCTTCGAAGTGAAGGAAAATGCAGTAAATTACATCAGTGCATGTGGATTATACCTACAATTTTGACACGGCTCTGTCCAATTTCAGAGATCCTTTACCTACAATGTTGCTAAAATTTATAAAAAGCTGCCATTCTTTATCAAGTCTTCTCCATGTTTAAATGCATTCAAGAAATAAGTCATGTCATATCACGTCGCTAACAGAAATATGTAGTTTTTAATTCAGTTTAATCTACACAATGACATGCTATAGCACGAGAACCCACCGACAAAAATGGAACACATAAGCTGGAGAGTCAAAAATTGGTGGGGATGCGTATCAAGTCATTCTCTGAACGTGTGTAGTCGGTCATAGCAATCCGGGTTGCAGCGGCGCAGAAAAAACCCACAAACCTAAAAAACTTTTGTCTCAAACTTTTTTTGATTGGACGTCATGGGAAAGTGTCACATTCAAAAATTATTTGGGCCATATCACAAAAATGGCTGCTTTTGCGCCGCCGCAACCCGGATTGCTATGACCGACTACACTCGGTCAAAGAATGACCTGATAAGCATCCCTACCAATTTTTGACTCTCCAGCTTATGTGTTCCATTTTTGTCGGTGGGCTCTCGTGCTACTATCTCTTATTGATTATTTTATTTAGTTTCCTTTTTCTTTTCCTGAAATCATTAGGTTGTCATTATTAGTACAATTTATTTTTGTCCAATAGTATTAAAAACAATAAAGACATTGTTATTATTGCTATTATTATTATATCCAAGAGCAATATGTATGTTTACGAAACATCTTATGGTGATAGTAGTTTGGGCAAGTTTTGTTTGCCCACCGCGTAGCCCAGAACTACGAAACTGTGCACCGAGCGAGCGGTTCAAGTGCCTGCACAGATGAAAGTGGCACAAAGAGAGAAGAGATCGAGTCGCAGAGAGGTGCCCCAATGACCCACGACCTATCTGTTTGCCAACTTTATAACAACGTCGTATTAATATTTATTAGCGTTCATATAAAGGGCAATCGCATTGTCAAAATTGGAAAGGTCGAGTGTATGACAACTATTGAGCATTGAAAATATCATGAAGTGATGAAATTGCTGTTTATTTTAAGCGATTATCTCTGAGTGTTAGTATTATCATTACATGTTTTTAAGGACGATTTCATTTATTATATTTGAACACATATGCTATAAGGTTTAATAGTGCTTTTGTTTGCTAAATGAGGTAATGATAATTCTATACCCGCCCGAAAATATAAAGTGATTAACTACGATTGGAAGGCCGTAATCTCCCGTTTCTTTACGTAAGAAGAACGAACCGTTAGTAAAATTAGTCAACGTTTAAACGAACTGATTTTACCGTGTCTGGAAGCCTCCTTGTAATTGGTAGGAGTTATGAAAATATATTTTTTTCGTTAACGTAACGTTCAACATTGGATTGGCAATGTTCTTATGATCGTGGAAGAATTATGTAGGTCAAACTCATTTATCCTTTAATTTTAGGATTACTAAACACCAACGTAATATCGAGAAGAAAGAGTATTAGTGAAGTTTCTTTTTCAATGTTTTCCGTGGGATAGCAATTTAATTCTTGACATTTATTATTTGCGTCTCAAGAATTAAAAGAACAATTTTCGGAATTAATCGGCTATTGCCTGATTGATTTACCAGCGTACGATAGGCATTGCTGCCACTGCCAGGATATACCGCTGGATCGGCTACGTCCACGTTGGGTTGCAGTTTCTACAGCCGGAGGAACTACGGATTCTACCCTGGAAATTACTACTTTCATTCCTGGAGAGCACAGGTCTTTTCTAGGGGACAGACAAGCGAGCAAGAGCAATGTCACACATCACAGGCAATAGGATTATCTATCGCCTGTGGTCTGTTATTGCTCCCCCTTTATCTCTGCACGTTTGAAGTGACCTTATGCGGGATGGGACTACACATTCACACAGTATCCGAGTAAGCCAGGATTTCTAAAAAATCCCAGTGCCTCGATCGGGAAACAAACCCGGGGTTTCGGGGTGAGATTAGGTCCTGAAGATCTCTATCTTAAAAATGTATTAAATGAGAAAAATATTTCGTGTACCACCGTAAAGTGCGTGTAAAAAACCATTGAAAAAAAAAAGAAAAGACGATTTAATGCAGTTAGAAAACAACGATCTAATTTCAGACTTTAATTGTTTAAATTGTTATTTGTTACTTAAAAATTGGCAGGATGGTTAAGTTCAATTAAAAAGTTTTTCCTTCAACTTTGATTAAAATCTATCCGTTACTGTAAATATTCTCAATTGTCAAAGGACATACACCTAGTTTCTTGTTTTGATTTGGTAGTTTTTGTTTTTCTTTTACAAGTAAACATATTAACAAAATATTTTTCACCTGTTTTTTTTTATTTTATCGAAAACTATTTATTATTTGCAAGTTTTTGGATACAAATAGAATTTACAATTTCACAAAAGTACCCACTAGTTAGAAATCAGCTTTTAATGTGCGAAAATAGGAAAATGTATTGTCCGGTGTGGGGTAACAGTGATTATATCTGTTATATCTATATAGATCGTTTTGAAGTCCACCTGTGACGGATGTGAGTTCTGTGACGTGAAAAATGCTTACAACAGATGGAAGCCGTGGTACTTTTTTTCGTTTTATATCAAAATCAGTGATGATGCAAGTGGAATGTTTCGGTTATGAACACAAATTTCTATGATACATTGCCCTTTTTTCATACACAAAAAGTCTTAATAGTTTAAAGTATAGGGTTGTTCAACTTAAACAGAAACACTGACAATTATAGGAAACATTAGACCATGAGTGGTTTAATCGATATTTTTTATACCCACTTCAATCCGACAATATTTTATAAGTAAAAACTTTACTTCTATATATTCGCAGAAGTTTGTCTAAATTGCCTCAGCATAAAACATTCTTTTAAGGTCACTGAACGACCTCTAAGTGTCTAACAATTTAACAGAATTATATTTCACACAGAAACGCAACACGAGAGGTTTTACCGTTAAAAGTAGCAAAATGTGAAGTTAATATTGTTTCTGAACTTTACATAGTTTACAGGTACAACAGTTTGCATATCAACGAGAATATAATAAAATAAAAAATAGCGCTAATTAAAATAACTGCTTATATTTTACTTAAACAGTTGGTTTATGTTCTTGTTTTTATTTTTCAAATGACATTTTGTACAATTTTTTGGTGACTTGAGATTCTTCGACAGTAGAATAAGGTATTGTATTTATTAAGACACAGGGCGAGTGAGATTTACCTCACTCGATTTTTAGGCCCTGAAAAACATTAATATAGGGGAACATTTCTTTCTTCAGTATTATAAGGGTGGAGGATCTTCATTAAGAAAGCAAGTTTTCGACCTCCAGAGGGTGCTACTTTAGCCACCATTTTGTAATAAAGCATAATATCTTTTTTTTTAATAACTCGTTTCCTTTTGATTTTAATGAAATAGTACTTATTATGAATCTTGTAGAGGATAAATTTCACTTAGTAAATATTTAAAAAAATATATTTACTAAGTGAAATTTTTGGCGTACTTTTGAATTGTGCGCCTTGTGCCTTACTTTTCTGCGAGCGTGTATGAGTCCTTTTATGCCAGTCTTCGGCGCTGATGACTTAAATATGTTACGCTCTAAATTAATTGTCTTTTGATAAATTTTTTCCTAAGTCGAAGTTTTTATTTATTCTTCGACTTAGGTCGATTCAGGGCCGGATTATCCTATCCATAAGGCTAAATAGGCTATAGCCTAGGGGCGCCGAAGCGCGAGGGGGCGCTTCAGCAATTCAAAACTCGCTAATTTTATCTCCCGATGGCCGACGGATGACATTTACTATTTACCATTAACCTTTGAAAATAAAATGTATTGTAGAGTCGTATAATGCATAAGGGCTGGCGAAAAAAGCAGCCACAAATATTCTTGGGATAATGAGCGTAAAAAATTGTTTGTTTAAGCAAAGACAAGAATGAAAAGCTTTTGTACCCGCCACCGTCTTATCTGGGCCGAAATTAATAAATTTGTATAAGCCTATCTATATTTTATGTAACTATTTTGGTTGCATTTTATAATTATATCAATATTAAAAATTATAAATACTAAAATACCTAACTATTCATTTACTTATATTTAATTTTCAGAGATATCAGAATCTGAGAGAGATAGAAAATGTTCATACGTTTAAAGTAATTATCGATGTCTGAAGTTTTTATTGCTGTAATCCTTCCGGGTATAGTCTGAGGCCTTCCTTAAGGGGTCTACAGACGATCCAACCAACCAACCGACCTTGGGGGTACACTTTGAAGATTGCCAAGCGAACTCGTATAATTGCTGCAGCCAAAATTGTCGATGCTTTGAAGATGTTGGAATTCCAGCAGACCAGCTAACTTTTACGAGTTGTCATGGCAATTTTCAAAGTATAGCGAGAAGGTTGGCTGGTTTGTTCGTCGGGTCGTCTGTCCCTTTATACCTACGTCGCGTCGGTACTTTTTTTTATACAAGAAAATTATTTATTTGTTATTTGATTATTTTATTTTGATAAAATTATCGAATTTACTACCTCTGTATTGTATAGTTCAGCGAAGAGATGTTTATCTAAACTCGTGAATCCTACAAAAAAATACCCGACCTGCGTTGCACTTTATATAGGGGTCTACAGACGATCCAACCAACCAACTGACCTTCTCGGTACACTGAATATTGCTATGCGAACTCGTAAAAGTGAGCTGAGACGCTTTGAAGACGCTGGAATTCCAGCAGACCAGCTCACTTTTACGAGTTGTCATGGCAATTTTCAAAGTGTACCGAAAAAGTTGGTTGGTTGGGTGGTTGGATCGTCTGCACACCTCTTTATACCTTCCGCGCCGGCCTCATTGTTCGTCCGAAAGTGCGAAAGCGAAAAACGCTTTGACCGGCATGTGCCAGCTCAATTTTTTGTGCCAATTAAGGAACTGTCTACTTCTCTTATATGTTCCTTTCCAACTATATCAACATTTTACAGGATTATTTATAGGAAAATAGAAACGGAAAGAGATAGATATTATATGTTTCTGCTCCTATAGTAATGCCCCTGCTCTTAATTGTAGCCGCTGGCCACTCGGGGCTGGGCAGGGCTGGATTATCCATATGGCTAACTAGGCTACAGCCTAAGGAAGACAATGCAATATTTCTCCCCTTCTCCGCTCGTAAATTTCGAATTTGGACAAAAAAAATGTTTTTCCAGATTTCTCCCCTCCGCTCATAATTTTTTTCATATTTCTACCCCCCCCCCCTCCCCCCTTTACCACGTCAATTGTGAATCTGGATTAAAAACATTTTTGCCCCCGCTCCTCAGTTTTGAATCTGGATAAAAAATGTTTTTTAGATTCCTCCCCCCCACCTCATCAATTTTGAAACCGGGACAACCCTCTCGCTTATAATTTTTTTTTCCATTATGAATAAGAGGGCGCAAGTACATGATTAGCCTAGGGACGCGTCGATCCTTAATCCGACCCTGGGTCGATTCTGGGAGGTTCTATAACAATAACACTGACGATCTTGACAAATGCTTATAAAACGGTATTGTACAAAACACTAAAATCTACAGTTTATACCTCTAGGTGAAACTTCTAGTTAAACTCTAGTTTAATCTGAACCTATAAAACCGGCCCTTAGTTTTTGTTAATATTTTTTTCCGGATTATTTTTAATTTTAGTCAATTTATAACTAACATGCATGAGAAGTTAAATAGCCTTAACGAATTACGAACAAAATTAAATAAACGAAGTAATTATATCACATTACAGAAGAACTAGATTTTTTTTTGTATTCATCCATCTTGACATAGGCGAAATATACATTTTGGAAGATATTTCATAACTTTTATAAGTCTATTTTTATATAGCAAATATTCAAAAGTTCCGGAAGAAAATTGGTTTCAAAGCTTTAAACTTTATCCCAAAGAATACCTACTGCTGTAATACATACAGCGAATATAAGCAGCTACAGATAAATTTCGGCAGTTCTCCAACTTTTATCTCACGGATAAGAATCCTGCTCAACAATCTGCATGTAACATATTATGTAAAAGTTAGATTTTTAACTTATAAACGTTCACGGAGTTCTGAACTTTCATTTTACGATGCATAAATATAAATATGTATGAAAATGCGCAGCAGCTTATATATTAAAGGGGCCCATTCACGTACGAACCGGCGAGTTCGGGGAGCGTGGGCTTGAAGACATGCACGAACGTGTGTGGTTTCTACAAAAGTTGTCAATCATAAGATAAATTACCCAAAATTTGTATATTTTTAACACTTTTGGGGAATTGTTGGAGATAAAAAAAATCGGTAAAAGTGTCTGTGGGCTTCTAAAACCTAATAACTAACTTGATGTATATCCTTGGATTTTTGGTTTCTTAAATGAAAATGATTATATTTTTTTACGTTTCTGACTATCGTCAGAGAACTACAATGTGTGCAAAAGCCAAAGATTTCTTTATTATGTGGTATTTTCTTATTACAATGCATCTGAATTACTTAATAACTTAATTCTACTGAACTATTTAAATGTTAGCTGTGTAATGTGGTTCAGCGTTTAAATGCAATTAAGAACTGAAAACTTCCTGTCTACGGTGAATTTAGTGGTTTGTTTATGTAGATAAGATATAATTGATGAAAAAAAAATGAATGAATGAATGATGAAAATTTAAGGATACATCAAGTTAATTTGATATCAACGGTCAAGAAAACAAAACATCTACAGAATCGGAAAGCGTTTGTTTTGGTATTGCACTAGTTTCAGCGATTTAACCGACCGCCCACAATAAAGACCAGTACTCTAGCAGAGGTAAACAGCGACACGCCCATCAAGAGAAGCATGTACACGATTGCATGCTTCGCTCTCGCTTGCTCTTATTGCCATCCCAAAACCAACACTTTCCGACACTGTATACAAATTTAATGACAATTTGTTTCCTATATTTTTCATAAGATAAATTCATACCAGCCGGGAAAGTCAACAGACCTCGCGCTGGATGATTTAAATAGGCTACTGACAAAGTCATCAGATGACAAAGAAATAGCAGTGGCAACATTTCTAGATATAGAAGGAGCGTTCAATAACGCAACAACGCAATTTCTAACGAATGCTTTGTTAAATAGAGGAGTCCCAACAGTACTCTACCAGTGGATTAAAGCCAGCCTAGAAAAGAGGATAATAGTATCCAATCTAGGCGAGGCTACCATTGAGGCAAAGAGTATAGGCTGCCTCCAAGGAGTACTATCTCCATTGCTGTGGGCAATCGTTGTTGACGAACTCCTCCGAAAAATTTCCACAGAAGGCTTTTACTGCCTAGGATACGCTGACGATACAACGATAGTAGTCAAGGGGCGATTTGCGAACACGATATCAAAGCGTTCGCAAAGAGCACTAAACATTGTCAACAGGTCGTGTAGTGAGGAAGAACTTTCCATAAATCCTCACAAAACTACAGTCGTCACCTTTACACTAAAAAGAACCTTGGAAGGCTAAAACCCAAAGCTCAATGGAGTTGGAAATTCAATTTACCAATGAGGTTAAGTACCTAGAAGTCATATTCAAAGCAACCGTTACCCTGGAAAGATGCAGGTGTGGGAAAACTGGGAATTACACCCCAAGATGACCTGTGGTTATACACTAGGGTTATAAGGCCCACGATAACCTATGGATCGGTGGTATGGTGGACCAAGACACTGCAACTGCCCAACAAACACAAAAGATCGCCCCATTAGCGGGCCATCACTGGGCCAGAAATGAAACTTCTGGCCCTGTGATGGCCCACTGGAGAGCCGACCTTTTGTGTTTGTAGGGTGGGAGCAAAAAGGCTATTAACTAGCGTACAAAGGCTTGCTTACCTGTGCGCCTCTGGGGCTATAAAAACTGCTCCCACGGATGCATTGGAAGTCCTTTTAGACCTGACACCACTACACAATTTATCCAAGGGGAAGCTCGTTTAGTGGTACATAGGCTAATGAAAGGCCATTAGGCAACAGCATAGAACAGAACACCAAAAGTTATATTCAGAACTGAAGGCATTCTGGGGATGCCCAAGGACACTATGGTCCCAAAGTATAGTTCAAATCAAAATACCAGACAGAGAGGACTGGAAAAACGGTTCTCCAATATCGGCACAAACGGTCTGGTATACGGACGGCTCCAAGACAGAACAGGGAGTCGGAGCTGGAGTTTATGGGATAAGGTCGAAAACGAAAATTTCGCCACAGTATTTCAGGCTGAAGTGGAAGCTATACAGTGGTGTGCAAAAGAAATAATGGGGCAATAAACTGTTAATCAGTCAATTGCCATTTTTTTCAGACAACCAAGGAGCGGTGAAAGCACTCGATTCAAGACCAGTATGGGATTGTATAAATGGACCTAGGAAGTCAGAACAAACTGACCGTGGCATGGGTGTCAGGACACGAGGGACACGAGGGACACGGAGAAAATGAGAAGGCTGATGAACTGGCCTGGGAAGGCTTCCAAAATGAAGCTAACATATCTGAATGTTTTAAAAAGGGTCAATTTGAACTGTCTGTTTCATTTTCAGTACTCCACCTTGTAAATTAAAATAATAAACGCTTATAAGAATCTTGTTTCTAGATGAAGTTCTTAAGTAAATGTTTTTATGAGCATGCTACGGCTCAGCTTTTCATAGAAACTTTTGCAAATAAGTCTCGACGATTTTCGTTTAATTAAATGTCGGTGAAAGGGCGCTATATGCATATGACAGCACTCAAAACAACTTATTTCTAGTTTACTATTAATGATGTATACTTTACCAAAGATCTCGTGTAAAATGTTACCAAACTTCCACTTGACCGTACCTGCAAAAAAAAAACAAACAACTTTAGTTTTCTCATAAAACATCAAACGGGATGTATTAGCTGGGAAATTAGTGAAAGTGTCAAGCACACACCACAACCAAACATAACTTGGCAACTCGAACGAAACTTGAGAAATATTTCTTCGGCTAATGAATAAGGGATTACAAGGACCTTATAAATTTGTTGTTTGCCCGCTTTGAACAACTTAGCGAGGTGCGGTTGAGCGTGGTCGATTATTTTCAGATTTAACAAGCTATTTTTGCTGCAGACTTTAATGGAATAGAAAATTTACTACTTGGGCAGCGGCAAAAAAAATAATGTACGCAGATATTGGTACAGTATTTCATTATCCACGTTACAACTTAAAGAAAGAGGGAGGGAACGTAAAATATTATAATATTATACAGGATGCAACATGTAATAAAAAAAGTGGGAATGGGGAGCAACCAGACAAATAAGAAAATCTTATATTACAGGGCCTAAAAAGTCCATAGTTTTGTAAAAAAACATTAAAATAAATTCTGATCAGATCCCAAGTAACAATTTAAATTCCTTTTATGTTTATTTAGGTTTTGTGAGTGTTTTATAATGACCACCTCATAAACCAGTGATTTATGCCAGATATAATAAATGTCAAATGCACTTAATAGTCCTTTCTTAAAGAAAGTTTTAAAAAAGTTTTCAAGAATTTACATTAAAACTAAATTATCTTGTAGCCTTTATCGGTTTATAACTAATTTATCAAGGTATTTGTCAAGCCTTCAATAAAACTCTCTAGTTGTTAAGTCCAACTTAGGAGGATCGAGTTTTTATTGAAGAATTCAGGAAATGTTGAGGTTTTATAATCGCTTTATAAAATTATCTTGGGGTAGTTGTTAATGCTGGCCTATAAATCTAATATGCTTTGAGATTACTAAGTTTCGAGTCGAACCTTCATAAATACAACTTATTAGAGTTTTAATGAAATGGGCAGAAACCTATAATAAGTCAGGCTTAACCATTTGGT
Organism: Rutpela maculata; assembly: GCA_936432065.2. NCBI lineage: Eukaryota > Metazoa > Arthropoda > Insecta > Coleoptera > Cerambycidae > Rutpela > Rutpela maculata. The sequence goes on from OW386290.2 coordinate 36,773,207, forward strand.
TTCTCTGTGTCCAGACTATAGTATTTTAAAATAGGTAGTTTTAAAGCTGTATTAAGAAATATTCGTTGGCATTTCATGTATTTGTGGATGCTGTGTGTATGTGGATGAATAAACACAACACACATAGTAGACAACCCCCCAAATCCAAAAACAAGGTTGTCTGGAAGAGAGCAGGCAATATCCACTACCGACCGATATTGCGACATGGCAAGCGACACTACCACTAACTTTCTACAAATGTGGCAAAATCTTAAAATCAAACCGAATTTTTCGGTTAGGTTTTACAGACCTATAGGTCCTAAAGCGGTTGCGTTAATTACTTAAAGGGTTTAGAATAGGATTTAAAATAGCCTAGGAGTTTTAGAAAATATTTTAAAACCAATGAGACTGAAAATATATTTCTACAGGAACAAATCGGCGTACCTAAAGAGCAATTGGTAATTTAATAGGCATCTTAAGACAAAACACGTTAGAAGTAGAATTATTCACAACCAGTAGGGTTTATGCTTACAGCCACCATTATTTCCAGCAACCAAGCAATGTATAGGGGTCAGCCATATTGGAGAGGTTCCAAGTTTTGGTTTTGTGAAGGTTTTAAGTTATCGAAAAGAAAAATTAATTATCCATATATTTTTTTTTATTTGTTTTTAGAGGGCGCCCGAATTTTTAAAAATTATCTAACCATGTTTTACAGTAAACTTAGTCTCGTTGAAGCTTTTAGGCCACTATGAGAACTCCCAATACTTTATTTGTAAATACTCACTCTCAGTATTCGCCATATGTTCATTTTATAACTGTGCATGGCGGAGGCCCATATATTATGTGGATGATGTGACAATAGATTTATTTGCTTTTATATTTATTTCATTAAATATAAAACGTTTTCTCAATGCATATGTGTCTGCCCTTTAAATTTTAATATAGTGCTTATCCCAAACCAAATATAGTTTTATAATACTCTTCAAATATTCTACGAGTAAAGATTTATATTATGTTTCATTAAAAGTTGAACGTTTTAATAGTATGTAGTTTTAAACAGAGACATGTGGGTCTTTCTCTAGGTGGGCCGCTGTACTCTTATGAAGGTTAAGTCAGTTTTATAGAGTCCTTCCAGACCATTTATATTTATAAGTAGTCTTAGAAATAAGCTTTCAGAATATCTTATAGAGTATATTAAAACTAAAATTGTTACTTGGGATAGTAACTATGATGTTGACTAGGTCAGTAACGGTTGTCGAACTAAACCCAGTCCAAGGTCTCTTTGCGGCCCACATCGCTCTTTTTTTAATAGTCATTGCATCGATGATAAGAAATAAACAACGTAGACAATTCGGCCCAAATGTGACTCGACCAACTTGAATACTTCCATCACCTTTTATGTATAGAAGTTTTTTATTTAGTTATAAAAAGTGAAATGATCACCGACTTTTGCTCTTGTCGACGCACTGTGCCATATATAAGCTGCCGGCCGGTTTAATTGCTTTGCCCTATTGCAAAAATCACACTTTGAGTGTGACGCTTTAGCTGAATTTTTTGTGCCAGTTAAGAAAATGTAAACTAGCATACGTCCCTTCACAAGTATACGTTTATTGACCCACCGAAGGCAGAGGTTCTCAAACTTTTCGAAGACAAATTTTGTTTGTAAAAAATAAAAAAAAGATAAATAATTGTATTAAAATAAGTAGTTTGAAAAACAAAAAACCAGATTGCGAGGAAGGAAACTCGAACTAACAGGAACTAAACAAGAGTACCGGTAATATAAAAATTTAATTTTTTCATTTTTTTCTGGAATTTTCTGCTTGTCTTTCTGGGATTTTGACAGGTTGTCGAATTGTCTAATTCGTGTTAAATAGAAAAAATAATTTCTCTATTAACTACCACTACCGAGAATTTTCGCAGAGAGAAAAGTTGGGCGTCTCGTCAAAACGAAGCTACTCACAAAAATTCAGCCTGTTACTAATCATTAAAAAAAATGAGCGATGTACTGTGGACTATTATTTTTCTTAGAAACATGTTGGTTTTTTCATCAACTTTCATAATTTTTTACCGTTTTTGGTTTGATAGAAAATCCATGGAGTTATTTAAATTTGTTCAAAGCTATAATTTTGAAAATTATAAACATATTTCAAAAAAATAAAAAACGGTTTAAACAAAGAAAAACATTCTTTGATTTAATACCATTATAAAATACATGTAGAAACCTACATTTTGAAAAAAAATGTCCTCCTACGAGTCGATGCATTTAGACAATAAGCAATTGAAAATTCGATATCTTTTTTTATTTTTAGCCGTTTAAATAAATAATCTGCGCTGAAATTTGGCAGGAAAGTTTACTTCAATAATAGTTTCACCAACTTTAGTTAAAATTCATGCATTATTACATTATATTTCTTAAATTATCCAAAAAGAGCAATTCTTAGTGGTTTTTATTCTTTTACAAATTATTAAATTATAAAAAATTTTCATAGGTCAAGTTTTATTCAAAATTTTATTGTGAACAATTTAGTGTTTTTACTTTTGCACGGAGATAATAAGAAAAATAGCAGAAAATTTCAATGTTGAAACAAACCTTATTTAAATTCTACAAGAAGCAATGGACCGGACCGATTTAATTCAAAATTTTTCGTAGCATTTGTTATTATACCTAAAACAAATTAAAGCAATAAAATTAATGCAGCCAGAGAATTTCTTATTCATTTATTTTGATACATACTTGTTATATGCTAAACAAACCACATCAATGTATTCAAATATCTAAGTATCTTATCTAAATAAGTAACTTTATATTCTTATCATGGTACGTGATATAATTTGATACATTTATCACCTAAGCGATAACAACTTCCTAGACTTCTCATGTGAAACGCTGGCACGGCAACAATTCCCAGAATGCTGTGCCTACGTTGATATCAAACCTTATAAATATGACCAACAGACGCATTTGCGTTCAGTATTCATTTAATCTCTGTACTAATTATATCTACATATTTTCAACCATATAAAATCATATAAATAATTTGTAAAAGTTAAAATAAAAGTTTTTAAAAAGCAAATCAAGTTCTAAGTGATATAAAAGTGGCGCAGTCGGTAGGATTGATAACAACGCCTGGAAGAAAAGCCTAACTGACGAAAACCTCCCCGAAGAACAAGGAACACCCCCCAAAAAAAGAGGGCCTAACTTCAGGAAAGGATCGCCGGAACAAGACCTTTGACGACGGGCGGCGGATTCCAATCCCTAAATCAAGAAAGAACCTACGAATGAAGCTTTATTACGTGTAAGTACTTATTGAATCATCTCGTGTTTAGTGCAAATTTAATTAAAATAATAATCGCATTATTTCTTGCGTATTGTCCGTGGAAAAGAACAGTTCTGTTGTCCATTGCTATTATAAATAAAATAAATCTAAGTTTTCAAATTCAAATTAGTTTATGCCAGTAACTACTCGAAATATGGCTCACCAACAACAACAAAACCAACAACAGCACGAGCCACAACCTCAACCTCAACCTCAACCAGACGCTGTTGAACCGTATAAATTGAGCGAAATATTTTCAATTATTCCTGAATATGACGGTAATCAAATAAATTTAAATACATTTTTAAATTCATGTAGAACTGCTTTTGGCATGTCAATTGGTAACCAGGTGGTACTTTTAACTGTTCACATAAAAAACAAATTAAAAGGCCGTGCAGCTGAACTAGTGAACTCTAGAAATCCCACTCAATGGGAAGAAATTAAAACTCTTTTAGAGAATCATTTCGGTGATAGTAGAGACCTAACCTCCTTAATACAAGACTTGCAAAGAATGCGACAACTTCCCGGTGAATCTCCGCTCACGTTTATTGCGCGCTTACAAACCCACGAAGCAAAAATGCATGCTTCTGTTCATAAACAGCGGTTAACAGCGGCACAAAAACAAGCCCAAACGCAATTAACTGAGGGCATGGTTTTGAACACCCTACTCACGGGACTAGAACCCAAACTTGCGCATGTTGTTAGGGCAAGCGACCCTGAAAATATGCTAAAAGCAATAACGAGAGTTCGAAAAGAACTCCAATTAAATTACTTTGAAACGCAAAAAACCAATCGCAACAATAGTGCAATCACTCCCACGCGTAACCAAAACTTCCCCTTACCTGCAAGACATTGTTCATTTTGCAAACGTACGGGACACGTCGCTAATGAATGTCGTCAGAGACAACAAAGTTCTAGACCCCCAAATTTTGGTACTCCCCAAATCTATCCTAGGCCTAATTACTATAATCAAAATCCTGGAAATTCGCAAAATTTCCAACAACAAAGACCTAACTACTATAACCAAAATCCTGGAAGCTCACAAAACTTCCAGCAACAAAGACCACCCGTCATTGCACCAAACCCAAATTTCAATAATGCAAGACCACCTGCGATTCAACCTAACCCTAATTATTATAGACCAAATTCAAATAGAAAAACGCTTCACCTCAATCAAAATACTGAACCCGAAAATCTAGAGCAACAAAATCAAAGTTATTACGTTCACGATAACCCTTACGAAAATATTAACGAGGGATATTATACTGATAATAACCCCTACACAAGTCCGAACTATTATACAGCTAATACTTCGGAATACGACAACAGCAACGAAGACTATTATACTGCTAATAGTCCCTCCGAAAATTATTACACGGACGAATCCACTTTCGATGCAACACCTGTATATAATCGGGATTTTCGATCAGGCCCACATGCCCAGTCGGACCCGCCTTATCACAAAACAGGAGACCCCGAGATGACAGTATTGCAAACCCAATTTGGCAAAATGAACTTGGACAATTTCAACCCAAATCTCAACTTCCCGGAACAACAGTTCCTATAAGCCCCTTATTGTCTGTCAAATCTAAAAATTTGTATTATATCTATGACATTACTAACACGCATAGATTATTAATTGACACGGGCGCAGGACTATCCATATTCAAACCCAAAATTTGTGAAAATTATAGTAGGAGATGTCCGGAAAACATTACGATCCAAGGCATAACTGACCAAAAAATAAATATTAACGAAGCCGTCTTTATCCCGTTTGACAACAATGAACCATTCAAAATTTATGTATGTGATCTTGACATAGAATTCGATGGACTCCTAGGGTCTGATTTCTTAGAACACTACAATTGTATAGTGGATATAAAAAACAAAAAACTTGTAACAAATTTCAAAACAATCCCGATCCACAAAGTCACAGACCAGGGTCTGCCAAACGTACAAAATTACCCAAATCCAGATAATCGTGATACCACTCATAATATATCAAATATAATTTCAGTTGAACCACGTATAGAACAAATTACCAAACTTAAATGTCACTTGACCAATACGGAAGCTATACTGCTAGCTACCGAAGTAGACAAGGTAAGACTCCCTAACGCGATAGTTCAGATAGACGATAAAGGTGAATTTATTACCTCTATATTAAACGTAAACGCGGTACCCAAAACCGTTAATTTTTCAAATTTAAAACTAGAGCCGATCCAAAATTTCTCACTGAATAATATAGATGAAGAAACCTCCCAAACTTGCGTAGACAGACATTATGAAATAAAAAACCAACTCCGTCTAGACCACCTAAACATGGAAGAAAATGAACTAATAACTCAACTTTGTCTAGAATACGCGGACATTTTTTATCTTGAAGGTGACCAACTAACTTTCACTAATGAAATTAAACACGCGATAGATACCAATGACGCGAAACCGGTATTCACGAAATCGTACCGATACCCTCAGATACACAAAGAAGAAGTTAAAACGCAGGTATCCAAAATGTTAGAACAAAATATTATTCGTCCCTCTAACTCCCCCTGGTCATCTCCAGTGTGGGTTGTCCCTAAGAAACTTGATGCTTCGGGCAAGCCGAAATGGCGTGTGGTTGTAGACTACAGAAAACTCAATGAGTTAACTGTAGGAGACAAATACCCTCTACCCAATATCTCAGATCTCCTGGATCAATTAGGCAAGTGCCAGTACTTCACAACATTGGACTTGGCCTCTGGGTTCCACCAGATCGAGATAGACCCGAAAGACATCCCGAAAAGTGCATTTAGCGTAGACAACGGGCACTATGAATTCGTTCGTATGCCCTTCGGCCTTAAAAATGCCCCTTCCACCTTCCAAAGGGTTATGGACAACATCCTCATGGGCATTCAAAACGAGAGATGTCTGGTATATATGGATGATATTATCATATATTCCCCGACAGTTCACGAACACATTTCTCGCCTCACAGAAGTGTTCAAACGACTTCGAAATGCCAACTTAAAAATCCAACCTGATAAATGCGAGTTCCTTCGTAAAGAAGTCGCATACCTAGGCCATCTCATAACCAAGGAAGGAGTAAAACCAAACCCCGATAAGATACAGTGCATCGAAAACTTTCCCCAGCCTACTAACCAGAAGGAGATCAAATCCTTCCTCGGGTTGGCAGGTTATTATCGCAGATTTATAAGTAATTTCGCGAAACTATCCAAGCCCCTCACCAAATTGTTACAAAAGGATGTCCCTTTTGCTTTCGACTCAGAATGTCACAAATCCTTCGAGGAATTGAAACAAGCCCTTACTTCGACGCCAGTACTTATCTACCCAAACTTCGACGAAACGTTTCTACTCACCACTGATGCAAGCGCATTCGCCATCGGCGCCGTGCTCTCACAAAGCCCCATTGGCAAAGACTTACCAATAGCTTTCGCCTCAAGGACCCTCTGTAAAGCCGAAACCAAATACTCAACCATAGAGCGTGAACTTTTAGCTATAGTATGGGCCGTGAAACACTTCCGTCCGTACATATTTGGTCGAAAGTTCAAACTAATAACTGACCATAGACCTTTAACGTGGCTCTTTTCGATAAAAGACCCCGGTAGCCGCCTAGCACGTTGGCGACTGAAGCTTGAAGAATACGAATACGAAATCGAATATAAACCCGGCCGCATTAATAAAAATGCAGACGCTCTTTCCCGCATAAAGATAAATCACATCCAAGATTCCTCTAACTTTCAAGCAGAATCAAAACTAGTAACGTACCCCGTTCAAAGTCCCTCAACTCCAATAGAACCCGATCCTGATAGTCAGAACACGACAAGCGACACGACGGAAACAAACGAACAAGAAGGTGTCCTGAACGAATTCGAAACTTTCGTAAAATTGTATAAAACAAAGTCACTTATCGACTATTCTAAAATTGAATTTTCGAACGGGCAACTCCTGGACAAAACCAACAAAAATATAGTGACCTTTTTCCAACAAAACAATCTCAAAGATTTTCATTATAAAATCCTTGAAGACTTGTTCGAAGAAAACGCAGACTTCCGAGATTTAGAATTAAATAAATTATAGAGTAAGTCGGTGCGACATAGAAACTATTTTATCGTGGCTCTACCATACGACCCCGAAACCGTAATCCAAAATCTATTCATCTCGCTATACAAAGGCCGTGAAGAGTTCGACGACTCCAAAACGTATTGTATCGAAAACAATGTCGAACTTCCTATTCTCGAAATTTTGTCATTTCTTTTATCGGAAAAAGACGTGAAACTTAAAATATGTCGAAACGTTACTAGAACACCCAGTGACGACGAAATCCCAATTATTATCGACCAGCATCATACTGGCAAGGCTCATCTCCACCGCGGAATAAATGAGACTATTCGTCGTATTCGAGAGAAATACAATTGGAAAGGATTGACAAAAGACGTCGAAAATTTCATAAAAACCTGCAAAATCTGCCAAGAAACAAAAATCTGTCGCAAAAATTTAGATAACCCTCTCGTAATTACGGAGACGCCTAAATCCCCTTTTGAACGTATAAACATAGACGTCCTAGAAGTCCCAACGAAAAATTACGCACTTACTATACGCGACGAACTTACAAAATTCACTCAAGCGTATCCTATCAAAGATAAATCAGCAAAATCAATCGCAAACACTCTACTCGTTTACTTCCAGCACTTCGGAACACCCCTTCGAATTCATTGCGATTATGGCCGAGAATTCGATAACGCCATCCTAAAAGATTTATGTCTCCTCTATGACATCAAAGTAACGCAGTCTAGTGTCGGACACCCCCAATCTAATGGTTCCTTAGAAAGGTTCCACGCTACCTTGTTGGAAATGATCCGAGCACACGTGGCAGAACACCCTGACGAACACCCCTTTAACATATTACCCTACGCGATAATATGCTATAATACCTCTACTAATAAAACTCACGGATTTACACCCTACGAGTTAGTTTTCGGACACACGTCCAGTAGACCACCTGAAACGCTATATAATCAGGAAGAACTAGTCACGAAATACGTCAGAGACTTAAATGATCGCCTCTCTTATTATTATAAAGTCGCGCGCGCCAGAACTGAGACACAAAAACAAAAAGCGAAAGTTCGGTTCGACGCCCACGTTTCAAAGGAAACCCCCGAATATTTTGGTCAAAAGGTGTATTTAAAAGAATCCCAAATCACCGATAAGTTACGTAATAAATATAACGGGCCATTTGAGATTTTGGAACTTCACAAAAACTCAGCCACCCTCCTTAATAAAAAAACAAAACAAAAAACTAAAGCTAACTTTGACAGGTTAAAACCATATATTGAAGCCTAAATTGCCTTACAGGTTCACCTTGCTGATCGGAGCAGCCATGTCCCAGTACCAAATAACACCCATCAATAACACCGTCGGAGTCTATTACCACGACGAAACGAGGATAATTATTTCCAATAATAAATGGACTCTGCTAGTCCATAAAAATCTATCAAGCCTCGAAGAGGCCTTTATCAACAACAACAAAATTTTAGAATCAATTGTCAATATATTCACCCCCGATACACGCGAAACGAAAGAATTCCTAGTCAAAGTCAAAACACACATAACACTCCTAAACCAAGTATCAAATTCCCTTAAGGTAAAATTTGAAGAAATCTTTGTTAACACCAAACGATTCAAGCGCGGTATATTAAATGGAGCAGGTAGTATATTTAAAGCAATTACCGGCAATCTAGATGCTGAAGTTGGACAATTCTTCACAGACAGTATTAACAAATTAAACAAAGATAAACATCAAATAGAAAACCTCCTAAAAAATCAAATATCCGTTACCTCTACCGTCGTAAAAACCTTTAACGAAACGATCCAAAATATGCAAATTAATATAGTAACGTTTAACGAGGATATGAAAAAGATTCAAATCGGACTGCATAAAGTAAATGATAGAGTTGCACTGGTTCAAGCCGAACTAAAATTTATCGAAACATGTGAAAAATTGACTGAAAGTTACTTGTACCTCCAGAGCAACCTTGATGACATTTTAAACGCGATTACATTCGCTTGCCTGAAAATAATACACTCTTCAATTATTTCACCCGAAAGTTTGATTACTGCACTTCAGGAAATCTCTCAAAACTTAGTAAAAAATAATCTACCCCTACCAGTAAAATATTCAGAAATTCCCCAATACCTAGAAATTATCGAACTAGAAGCCTTTCAATCAAAATCAGATCTTGTTTTCGTTCTAAGAATACCACTAGTAGAACAGCAACTCTATACCCTGTATCATTTGTATCCTATCCCTATACTAGACAACAGAACTGGCCTTCACCATGTCTTGTCATTCTCACAAAAATTCATTGCGCGTAACGATGATTCACTAATGTACATTCCCGTCAAAGATCTGAGTACATGCAAACAACTAGATTCCCATAAGAAACTATGCTCAGACCTCTACGCCTACCCGATCGACAGCAGTGCAGCATGCGAAGCCCAGCTACTGAAAAACTTCAGAAAAATCCCCGAAAACTGTGTAAGTTCCCTCGTCTATGGACAAGGTTATAACGTTCAGAAACTACAAGGCAATGTGTGGTTAATAATTGTCTCTGAACCCATTCATATCACCATAAACTGTAATAAAATGGACACAAAAATCACCAGTGTTAATAAGAACTCTATATTAAAACTCCACCCGGACTGTTACGCGTTTGTCGGTATAACAAAAGTGCAAGCAGAAAGCCGCAATACCATCAACATTACGGACAATTCACATCCAGTGGTTATACCCTATGACTGTTGTAGTGACATTCCCGAAAAACTCCAGCTACCCAAGTTGGAACCTCTCCAGTTCGATCATCTAAATGTCGAAAATCTAGACATAGCCAACCACAAACTCGAGCAATACTCTAGAGACTTAGACAAACTAATAAACGAGCCATTTATAACTAAACATTTTTCTTTAAGCATGTATACAGTTATTGGTCTGTCCATCTGTCTCCTAGCCGCCTTCATCGCCTGGAAATGCAGGAAAAGATGCTGTGGTTGTAAGGAATCCAAGGACGCCACCCCTAATGAGATGCTGAAAAGAATTGGCACCCTCCTGAGAAGAAGACCTCATCTACCTACAGAAGAGGAAGAAATGACCGATTTTTCCCAAAAAGTCGGTGAATAACACCGACTTTTCAAAAAGAAAGGGAGTTGTTATATGCTAAACAAACCACATCAATGTATTCAAATATCTAAGTATCTTATCTAAATAAGTAACTTTATATTCTTATCATGGTACGTGATATAATTTGATACATTTATCACCTAAGCGATAACAACTTCCTAGACTTCTCATGTGAAACGCTGGCACGGCAACAATTCCCAGAATGCTGTGCCTACGTTGATATCAAACCTTATAAATATGACCAACAGACGCATTTGCGTTCAGTATTCATTTAATCTCTGTACTAATTATATCTACATATTTTCAACCATATAAAATCATATAAATAATTTGTAAAAGTTAAAATAAAAGTTTTTAAAAAGCAAATCAAGTTCTAAGTGATATAAAATACTTAATTTGATTCCACTACTTAATATTTTTGCTTGGGATAGGTTCGTTTGATAATTTATGATGTTCTATGATACTTATACTGCTTAGTAGAAGATCAAGCAGTAACGACAATTTTATGTGGGGGATTCGTCTGTCCCTGATTTCCAGATTTGCATATAATTCCATTATGTTTAACCAATCATACCTCCCAATACATTGTTACCGGGCTATCGCATTAAAACCAATTACATTACCCCCAATATGGAAAATTTAATTGGAAAGTAAACCGAATTCATGGCAGTGTTATCCCGAAATTAGTTTACAAATTAGAATCGATCAGCGCCTGGTATATTAACTCTTAACAAACTAATTCGTTTACAATAATTTAATTTTAAATTAATTACATTTGCGATGTTTGCCTGATAGCCAGCAAGATGTCCGAGATACGTTCGAAACAAAACAAGCGGAACGGCTCATAATTCGTATTGTTTTAGATTATAGATTGACTTTGTTTCACGGTCCGCTTAGCAAGTGTTAAAATATGATGAAAGAAATTAAGTCGACTGATTTCTTTTAGGTGCCGTTTTAGGACTTCCTGTGCTTTATGACAACTATAATAATTTAACAGTAATAATAAATCGCCTTTGTGACTATTAAAAAAACAGTACCTTTTTTAACAATGGACCATTATAACCTCCCCCCTTGTGACACCTTGTAACGTTTGTGAAACTCCCCTCAAACGAACGCTCCTTTGAACGGTCCTCCCCACATTATACTTAAAAAAATATATTTTGTTGATTCGTTTACCACGAGAGAACGAACGTAAATCTTAAATATTTATTATTTGCAAATCAATTTTTTTGTCAGACCATCGATTCTTTGTTACATTTTTGGTTTTGAAAGTGCGCCAAATTTTTGGTCGCTTCACGACACATAAAGTTGGCAAAGTATTAAGTGGCAAGGTGGAAAAAAATGGCAAAGGATCTAAATGGGTTTATTGGATAAAAAGGTGAAAAGTACCAAGACCGCTTTTTCAAATTAAAAGAAGAGGAAAGCAGATCTTTAGTTTTAGCAAAGATAAGGGAAAAAGCCGATTGGCCATTAAATGAGTACTAGTGAATCATTCTCCCAGCTGGCCGGGCTCCCCGCGGTGCGGGGTCTGCGGGGGTGCTTGTTACGCCACTGGAGGTACCATACCGTATGTTTTTTGGTGAACTGAAAACGAATCGGGAGTCAGAATTGACCCATCACCCAAGGATTTCGACATAACCTCAAAAAAACTTCTCAAAGATGACCGAAACTACGTTTATAAATAAATTTAAAATGTAAGCGTGCATACTACTGTATCTATATATATTTTGGGGCGCTGTTATCGACTTCATGATCAAATTTCACCCACCATGTGAGCATTTTGACATAACCTTAAAAAAAATCCATAACTTATCAGCAGATAAATTTGTAAAGACGGCAATTTTCATGAAAATAAATTTAAAATTTGGAACTACGCACTGTCCTCGCAAAATTGTTCAAGAACGAGGGTGGAAATAAATTTTCTTCATTTTTCTGAGGTATTTAGAGCATTTGAAGATGAAAAACCTAACAATGCGTAGCCTAAGGTGTCTAGGCCCAAACCAAACAACTTTAAACCTGGCATAGCTTAAGGCGTCTAGTCCCAAGCCTAACAAATTGAAACCTAACGTAGTTTAAGGCATCTAAGAGATGTGCCATTCACCAGGACCAAGCTAAAATACATACTGTTTTAGCCTGTCCTGGTGAATGGCCTCATCAGTAAACTTTACTAGAACTTGCTTAGACACATGTCTTAGATGCCTTAGGTTTGGGCCTAGATGCCTTAGGCTACGTTAGGTTTAAAGTTGTTAGGTTTTTCATATTAAAATGTTCTAAATACCTCAGAAAAGTGAAAAAAAAAATATTTCCACCCTCGCCCTTGAACAATTTTGCGAGGATAGAGCGCGTAGTTCAAAATTTTAAATTTATTCTTAAGAAAATTGCCGTTTTCACAAATTTATCTGCTGATAAGTTATGGATTTTTTTAAATGCTGACATGGTGGGTGAAATTTGATCATGAAGCCGATAATAGCGCCCCAAAATATATATAGATATAGTAGTATGCACGCTTAAATTTTAAATTTATTTATAAACGTATTTTCGGTCATCTTTGAGAAGTTTTTTGAGGTTATGTCGAAATCCTTGGGTCATGGGTCAATTCTGACTCCGGATTTGTTTTCAGCACTCCAAAAAACATACGGTATGGTACCTCACCTTTCAACTACAAAACTTTTTTTTTGTGGATCTGTGTATTAGACAAGTTCTTGCACATTTACTGTACATTTTGGATTAAACCAATGAATGAACGGGATCCTCATGAGTCCACAAGTCTGATATTCAGGAACCCAATCAGATCGCAGAGGCTGAAGAGAAGAACTCTAAAAGAGTAATTCGAATATTCAGAAGTGATAGATCAATAAGCAGTGTTTAGATATAAGACCAGTGCTTCGTAAGAAGGCGGATACTTAGCAATCTACGGCAAGTACGAACTTGTACCTTTCTCATCTATTACAAGACCTCGGTACCAGGTCGCCTCTTATAACTTAACCAAACCCAACTGAGAGTAGAAATTGACCACCCCGCCAGCTGGCGCCCTTAATAAAATAAATAGTGCCACGCCCTTCAGATGACGGTGGTGAGTTCTTCTACATTATCACTACATATTTGTTAATAAAACATGTTAATGAGAAAGTTAAATTTGAATAAGTGTCGAAAATATAATATTTTATAATATTTTTTCCAAGGCTATGACGATAAAGTGTGACAATTTGCAGGGGAAACTTTCTAAATAGATAGTAACTATATTGAGGATTACCAGTTTCAAGAAAATCGTGTGAAAATTCGCTTTGACACTGAAACCCGACTTTGATGGCAATGTACAGTGCGTGTAATTGCCCATTTGGTGTGTACATTCACGTAGCGCGAGATATATGACAACATTGACAACAAATTCGCCCGTCCGCGAAGATCTTAGCTCTCAGTTATTTCATTTCAGCCAGCTGGCACACGCGATGTTGTAATTCTTACTCCCTATACCTAGCCCGCCACTACACACAGTGTATACGTAGCAGTATTGTAATCATGTAATGATTTAATATATCACTATATGAGAAGATCATTCATTCATATTTAAATTTGTTTTATATTGTAATTTGTTTTTCATATGATATATTGGATATTAATTTGTTGAAAGAATCTCATCAAGTTTTTTTATTATTATGTAATTTTACAATTTCTTCAATCTTCAATAATGTCACTACTTCGCCGCTGACACATTGTTTATAACAAACAATTAATCACAAATTTAAAAAATAATAACAACACTGGTTTACAAAAAAAGGTCTTGTTCTAAGATTCTCATCGACTTTTCTGAAGTATTTTGACGCGCTGAAGCCTAATTTTGGACAAACAAAATCTATCATGTCAATTTTCATATACCTGAAGTTTCGAACGTTCAATTGAATGAATTTCATATGAAAAAGAAAAATTATTTCGGTGTAAAAACTGAAGTATTGTGGATATTTTGTCAGCAAATGTGGCAGTGAAGTGGTTACGCCTAAATCGATGTGTGGTTGTATTAACTTTTCTTTTTCATCTAAAATTCGTTCAAGTGAACGTTCTAAACTTGAGGTACATACAATCAAAAAGGACCAAAAAAGGTGTTGTTTGTCCTAAGGTTCTGATCTAACTTTTCTGAAATATTTTGTTGCGCTGAAGCCAAATTTGGAAAAAAAAAATTCTATCGTGTTTTTCTCTACCTCCCCTTTTATCCACTAAAAGAGGCAAAAAAAGTTCTTGTGTATAAGGTTCTGATCTAACTTTTCTGAAGTATTTTGATGCGCTGAAACCAATTTTGCATAATTAAAAATCTATCAGTTTCCCTCTGCCACCCTCATGAGTAAAAGGGGGTGGTAGAGGGAAATCGATTTTAGTGTATTATTACCCCCGTGATGGATAAAATAAGACTGCACTACACACTACACTACGACAATAAAATACAGAATATTTGAATAATGTCAAAGAAATCTTGCATCATTAGCAGAAAATCGACTTCTTTCGCAGATTAGATTATCCGCAGAAATCCCAAACATTCTCAACATCTATCAAGTTCAAGGGGAAAGAGCTGCGAGTTTAACGTTTTTAGATATAATTGCATACAGGTATCATTACCTACATAGTGCATGATTACCCAGGAGCTCTAAACCACCAGCTGTATACAAGATAGTAAATTATTGTAGCGGTATATCCACTGACATAATTTAATTTGTGAGTTTGAATGGCCTTATAATCTGCTACGTAATGTGGAAAATTAATGGAAAATCGATAAATTAATTAGAAACGCGATAGAATATCATGTTCGTATTAAACGTTGGTTTCTGATATTTGTATATTAATTATGGCCCAAGTATTGACATCAAAAATTGCTGCACATTAAATATATGGAAGGAAAGTTTTTGGTATCAATAAAACACATCGATTTACAATACTGATAAATTTTGTTATATGCTTTTTATTTCGTTAAATCACAACTAAGTATAGTAATAATGGTTAGTTATTTTGAAATTTTTTATTGCTCAAACAGGTTTAAAACGTCATGGAACGTCGATATTTTAAGTTTGAGAACAAAAAGTCATCAATGTGGATTTAGGCAAAATCATTCCACCATTCAATAGGGCCATCGAATAGTAAACAAAATCAAGAAAAGTCTGGAAAAAAAGAAAATGTATGCCTCTGTTTTCTTGGACGTACAACATGCATTCGACAAAGTATGGCATCAGGGGCTTTTTACAAGTTAAAAATGCATATGCCAAACCAAGTGTACATTCTACTAAAATCATATCTAACTGACCGCTATTTCCAAGTTAAATCTGAGAATACTTTATCGGATCTACATCATATAAAAGCAGGAGTACCGCAGGGCAGTGTTCTTGGGCCATTTCCTTATTTGCTCTTTACTTCAGATATCCCATTGTCAAATTCTACTACAATGGCTACATTTGCGGATGACACGGCGATCCTTTCATCAGACTTAAATCCAGATAGAGCATCTGAAAATCTACAGAACCACCTTAACTCACTGCAGGTCTGGTTAAAGAGATGGAAAATCAAAGTCAATAGTGAAAAATCCACTCGAGTCACCTTCATGACGAAACCAAGTGCATGTCCTCAAGCCATTATAAATAACACACCGATACCTGTAAGATCTGAAGTCAAATATCTCGGACTACACCTTGATCAAAAGCTTACGTGGAAAACACATATTAAGGCCAAAAAAAACACAACTAAACCGAAAAGTTAGGAATATGTTAGTGGGTAAAAAATCCAAATTTTCACCAGAAAATAAAATACTCGTATATAATACTATATTAAAGCCTATCTGGACCTATGGACGGGGTTGCAGCAAACTATCGAACACCAAAATACTCCAAACTTTCCAGTCCAAAATGCTTCGAATCATAACAAATGCTCTATGGTATGTATCTACCCAAACTCTTCACGAAGATCTTTCATAAACGATGTGATTAGGAGATATGCCACCAAATATAGAGATCGTATTCGTGACCACAACAACCAGCTCGTCAGGGAACTAGCAACACAGCCCTTAATAAACAGAAGATTAAAAAGACAATGGCCAGAAGGCCTAGTTAGGTGAAGACATGTGAACCATCATTGAACGGCGACGCGCACAAACTATTTACTTATTACTCTGTATTTTAGTTAGAGTAGATTGTAAATAAGCAATAAAAGTGAGTAAAAAATAAAGAACAAAAAATGCTGGCTGTCTGCCTGTAACTTTTGTGTACGACGATTACTCTGGAATGGTTTATAATATTGACTTGAAATTTGGTACACGTATGTATTTTAATGAAATTTTGAACTAGATTGTTTTGATCTTATTTTGTTGAAAAGTTGGAGGTTAAATGGGGTAAATAGGTAAAGCAAAAAAATAAGAGTCCATAAAATTGAGATTTAGTGTATGTACGAGAAGCCAAGGTCTCAAAATTTTTTTGGCATCAGCTACCCTCGCTCTCATCCCCATTACCACCTCCACCACGTTATTAAAGGGGTGAAAAAATAAAATTGGCCTCAATTTTTTTGGTGGCATCAGCCACTCCCTCTACCACCCCCCTATCGTCTAGCATGTCTTATGTGTTTTTGGGGTAGACCATTTCAAATCATTATTAAAATGCTATGAACAAATATTTCCTCATAGTGAAGTGCAAATATAGTATCATTTTTTTGTTGTATGAAACTTGGATAAGAAATCTGGATGCAAAAATAGTGATTTCTTAGGCAACAGTTTTTTTAAATTAAAACTATACCATTAAATTCTAAGCACTAGTAAGGTACTATATATATATTGATACTTAGATTTTATTCTGTATTTATCTCTGCATGGAATTTCTAGATATTGCAAAGTATTGACATTAGCTTTGTACAGGGCAACACGTTACAGAAAGGAAGTCGTTAATGTGAAGAGACAATAATGTTGATCTGGAGGGGGTTGTAAACTTTTAGTATGACACTGACGATGAAGTAGTTTACACAAATACCAAAACACTGGAATATTGTACTTGACCCGCGTTTCGCCAACCATGTTTGCATTATTATGAAATGATTAAAATGCGTGTGGTGTTCAAAAGTATCTATGGAGATTACTTCATTGTCAACATTTTTCTACAAAAAATTCAAGTTTAAAAACATGTTTGCCATCCACAATTAGCTGGAGTTGTTAGTAACACTTTAAATTAGCATTATAAAAACAATTGTTGGCATTCAAGATGAGAGCTGGTGCTGAATATCATGGGGGCAGTTAGTACGTTATTTAGAACCTCGTATATGGCTACTTTCTTTGAGATCAATCCGTCAGTGGTAAATTTTATTTATTACTATTTTTTTTATATATATTTATTCTCAAACAGGTTACAAGAACCTTATTATATGAGAAATATTTGAGTTTTTGAATATATTAGAGACAGGTAGTTACTTAATGTGATAAATTATTCCTAACACTACTTACGAAAATAATATTAATCAATATAGCTAATAACAAACGAAATCGAAAACTTTATTCGAATATTATTTTATCTCAATAACTTTGAAAAATACATCAGGTTATGACTGTTATAAGAAAAATAGTATTATCATTATTTTTAGAGGACTTGATGTTTGTAATACCATGAATACAAAAATACCTGGTTTCAGTTTAAACCAGAAATTTCAAAACGTATTTTTCTCTATGACGCTGGTGGCACATTTTTAATGAGATATTACAGTAACCTTCGGACAATAAAATTTTAATTACACCGTACAATTACCAACCTACTTAACCGCGCCCTGTTTTAATTGTGGAATATAAATTATTACATTAGTTATTAAAGGGAAAAATCTATTTTTCGCCAACTTTCACTACGCTAAAGCGCAAAAGGAGATATGTATTATAATACATACTGTATGATGGAATTGTATGGAATAAATTCATTATTTCATTGGCATATGGTTTTTAAAGAAAATCCAGAGACGATTTTTATATTTAAAGCGCATCTCATCGCATCATATATACACAATTTGTTACGTCATCCGAATTGTTGTGGTGACGTCATCGATGTTTTTTTTAAATAAGGATATAGCCGTTACACTAAATGTTCAAATTGTTGACCTTCAGCAATAATACAGTGAGATAGAAGGGGAACAAATTCTTCTTGAACTATTGTTATCATTTCTGAAGTTATTTGTGAAATCTCCACTCTTATTCGTTCTTTTAAACTTTGCTTTTTGAGGCATTATGAGGCAGAGCCCCATTTTGTTGGAAATACATTTGTTCAGAAACTGCAAGTGGTGAGTCCATCAACCGATTTTCGATTTGGCGGTGTCAATGGATTTGTCGTGAAAATTAGTATTTAACTACTGGATGTCTAAAAGATGTTGCCATTTGAAAAAGTTGACGTAATTACAAATTAGTGATTTCGGAAATTTTGGTCTTCGTAGCTAAACCAATTCGAAAAATCTCACGTTTACATTTTTCTATCATTGTTTTGGCGCTGTTGTTTGATTTGAGTGCATTCACTGTACTATAACTACGCAATCGTACTTAAAATCGTCTCGAAATTCAAAAATATAAAAACATACAGAATGTTCCATTTAAAATTTCAAAGTTGGGGGTCATTTCCGGGGAAACCGGAAGTGATGGAAAAGTGTCAAATATAGTATTCTTATTGAAATTTTCCTTTTTTGTAAGGTAATGAATTGTTTTTTTATACATATTCCTTCGTTGATAGGAAGAACAATTAATCAATCATGTCACTACCTACAAACGATATTTCAATTGATAATCCGGTTATGATGCCTAATTCCCAGTATATCACATCTGTCAAACCACCTTCATTTTGGGTTTCAAAACCTGAAATTTGGTTTACTCAAGTCGAATCGCAGTTTGCAGTTTCTAGAATTGTCAGCGATAGGAGAAAATACGATCAATTAGTAGCTTCCTTACCGTTAGAAGTAATAACTAACGTTATTACTTCTATTTCACCAATTCAAACAGAAAAATCCCATTTAATTAATATTATTAATATTAATTTTAACGTAAAATAATATAACAAAGCCCAAGAGAAGGATTCTGACCTTAAACATTTATTGTCAAACCAATCATCAGGTTCTAAAAATATTTTCAATCTATAAAGAATTAAAATTCCAAATTTGGATGCATTTATTTGGTGCGATGTTTCTCGTCCAAAGCTACGACCTTATGTTCCGATTACTTACAGAAGAACGATATTTGATATATTTCATGGTTTATCTCATCCTGGAATTAAAGCCAAAGGACTTTAGTCACCAATAAATAATTACTTTTGGCCAAGAATGTCTGCTGACTGTAACTTATGGACCAAATCATGGGTTAACTGTCAGACTTGTAAAGTCACACGTCACACTAGAAGCCCACTAGAAAATTTAGAGATACCTAAATCCAGTTTGGAACATATACACATAGATTTAGTAGGATCATTACCTCCTTCCAAAGGTTGTTCTTACATTCTAACAGTGATCGAACGTTTTACTAGATGGCCAGAAGCTTATCCTCTGCCTGATATAACTGTAGAAACTGTGGTACGTACATTATTTGAAAACTGTTTGCCGTTTCGGTGTACCTTTGGCCGTCACAACCGAGGGGTTCAGTTTGAATTAAAATTGTTTTTCGAATTTGCAAAATTTTTAGGTTTTCATAGAATTCGTACAACCACGTACTATTCTCAAAGTAATGGAATACTTGAACGTTTTCACAGAACTCTTAAAACTGCCATTACTTCTAGAGCTAACACGTCTAATTGGGTAGATGAACTCCCTATAATTTTACTAGCCTTTAGGACGATCCCCAAAGAAGATTTTCAATGTTCTTCTGCCGAACTAATTTACGGTCAAACTCTACGGTTATCTAGAGAATGTGTCATTAAGTTATATAATACTCCTGACATGCCTCTTTTTGTCGACAAGTTACGCAATTATTTTGACAATTTAAAATTTATTTCTCCAATTTCTCATGTTAATTATAAAACGTTTGTTAATCCTGAGATTTTCAAATGTGACCTATATCTGTTCGTAAAAAACGTTTTAAACGTACCTCTTCTCCTTTGTACGAGGGTTCATTTAAAGTTTTATCCCGTACAAATAAATTAATTACTTTTACTAAAAGAAATAAAGTAGTAACTGTCAATATTGACAGAGTGAAACCTGCTTTTTTATTGGTTGACAGATGATGTGATCTTCAACAAGCTAATGTTAAGAAGGTACGTTTCGCCATCGACGCTTTGGTTAATTAATTGTTCTTTTTGTTAGGGGGGGAGGGGGGGGGGGTGTAGCAGCTCGCCTACCTCCTACCTACTTAAGATTTTGGAACTATGGAGAAGAAAACAAAAATAACAACACAATATTATATTTTCAAAAATATGAATGATATTACATTTACTATATATGGCATGTCTAACGATTCCGTTGACACCAGGTATAATAAATTCAGTCAAAATTTTAAAAAATGTTGCTAGCATAAAATCATCCTTGGCAAGGTACTATTTCTTATCTCAAATGCATTTCATTATGTGGAGGAATTTTTAATGCATTAATTTATACTACACACCTAAACATATTTTTATTATTATTTTTGCAATAAGGTTATATATTTTATATTTTTTTTCTTTCATTTTATATCTGTAATGTTTTTAACTTGTTCTATATCATGTATGTGATCTATTGGATGAACAAATGTATTTTATTCTATTCTCAAATAATGAAACACAGTAGAGATAATAATAAACAGAACAGTTGTGTCTTAAAGGAACTGTTGAAAATTATAATAATTCTTTAGCCCCTTTAAATCTGGGAATTCGAAAAGGGACCCTTCTGCAATTTTTAAAATTGAAAAATTTCAGTCCTGTAATATTTTTTTCGAAATACTTACGAATTTGTCAGATAGTGACTGGGCTAACTAGAAAGTAAGCCATTTTCTTTAATAAATAAAACAAAATCTTTCTCGAAACTTATATTTCTCTTATACGACGGTCAGTAGCCTCGATCTGAATCAGCATATCTGTCGGCAACTTTAAATGTTTTTATTATCGAGTTTAGTATCTGAAACGTGTGTAAATATCAACATTCCCAGAATAAAATATCTAGCAATTTATCTTTATTATGAATAAAAATTTATTCTCGTATATTCATTCTATATGTGTATATAGTATATGTGAAACAACGCTTGCATCATAATATGTGCATAGAATCCTATATGACTGTAAATACAATGCAGACCTCTGCAATAATACACATAATTCAATGTCCTGTCAATGAATGGTTTTAGAGGGAAATGCCGAGATCATAATTTTTGACTTGAGAGCTGTGTTTGGACTATTTAGGAGGTAAACATACCAAAAGTCCTTGAACATAGGAGGGGCGGGGGGTGCAGGGGGCACGAAGAAGGTTCCGGTTTTTGGTTTTTCGCTCATATCTTGAAAACGGTTAGCCATAATCACAAAGTGGCTATATGCAAAATTAAAACTGACTAAATTTTCTACAATAATGTTTCTATTAACTTTTTCGTATCTGTTATGGTTCAGTAATGGATTGTATATCTTTTAACTGTATTTTAACTTTATTATAAATTTATTATAAATTGAAAAAAAAACGTTAATAATCATTGTGGAAAAAAATGTACAGATTTCATAGCAGACTGAACTCAAATATCGAATAAAAAATGTCTTTGTGTCTGTGTGTGTGTGTGCGTGTATATGTATGTGTGTATATACCGTTTCTTGTAAATATGATAACTTCTGTTAGACTTAAAATATTTAATTACAATTTGGAAAATATGTAAAACAGCATAGTGCAATAATCCCTATTGAAATTGAGCTCCTGTCATTAACATAAATATGGAATTAAAAAATAGTCAATTGACAGAAATGTTTAAAGCTAAACAATTTTTTGTTAGTACTTAATTTGTTACTTGAAATTTTTAAAAAACCTAAGGGGTTTACAAACGATCCAACCACCCAACCAACCAACCTTCTCGGTACACTTTGAAAATTGCCACGACATCTCATAAAAGTGAGTTGGTCTGCTGGAATTCCAGCGTCTTCAAAGCGCACCGACAATGTTAGCTCCAGCAGACCAGCTCACTTTTACGAGTTCGCATGGCAATCTTGAAACTGTACCGAGAAGGTCGGTTGGTTGGTTGGTTATATGCTGCCGGCCTTTCGACTGAACATGGCTTCGGAAGGAGCAAAAAAGTCCAGTCAGGCGATGATCCGCTGGCGAGCCTGCAGGAGTGCAGCAGTCGATTTTGTGAAACACAGCCTAAATATAACACAAAAAGTAAGAAATTAATTTTAAGCAATCTTTCCTGTCGCTGGCTCCCGTACCAAAAGATCTACGTCCTCGAACATAAAACTGAGAGAATGGTTTAAAGCTACTCATTTTTCTGACAATAAATAAATTCGTTTTATTTCACCAAACACAATAATATGCTTTTGTCAACAAAAGTTAAAACACGGGTGGTAGAGGTTGAGCAAGGATACATTAGGATTTAGTGAACGTACGTGAGGGATATACGATCCACAAATTTATTATTTAACCAACCTTACAACAGGAATTTCATAACATCATAATTTAACACATTGTATTTAAAGCCGAACCAAGATAATTAATATTAATTTCAAAGCGAAATAAAATTTGATATCCATTACGTAATCACAATCTTTGGGCGATGAAAATAATTTAATTGCCAGAAATTTTATATTCATCACTGAAATTAGGTCGTATCCTGAAATAATTAATAGAACAACAGAGAGTTGTATTGTTGTTTCTCCTTATAGCACAGTACCTAGAAGAAAAAATACGTACAATTTAGAAATAATCTCATGTGTTGATAATTTTTTTAACGGTATCGTTTTCAGTTTCTATGGGGTCTCGACACTTACTCTTGCCCTCAAAGGTTGAAAACCGCCCCTAAAGTTAGAAATTTAATATTTAAAAAAGTTTTGCTGATTTATTTTTGAAACGTAGGATGCTTATGTGTTTGGGACGGACAGCTGATTACAAATCGGAAATCAATATTTAAAAATTCAAAATGGCGGCTCCAATATGGCGGATGGAAATTGCTTCTAAAGCAAGTGTTTTAAGCGGGAGAAAAATTGAGCATCAGGCAATGCTATATATTAACGAGCCAGTATTTTTGAGATTTTTTTGTTTATTACTGAATTTTTCGTTTATTACAAAATAGCGACATTTTGTTAA
Source organism: Rutpela maculata (assembly GCA_936432065.2). Taxonomy (NCBI): domain Eukaryota; kingdom Metazoa; phylum Arthropoda; class Insecta; order Coleoptera; family Cerambycidae; genus Rutpela; species Rutpela maculata. Next base: position 36,796,898 of record OW386290.2, read on the forward strand.
AGAAAAAACCGCTGCCCAAGGAATCACTACTTCCACATCCAGATTTTCTATCCAAGTCACTCACAACGAAAAAATTTTGTATGTGGAAATAACTGTTTATGGAACTATAATAATATAATATTTGGAATCCTCTACCTCAAAAACCCATAAAACGATACCGCACATCGGTAGTGGGGTGGGGTGGTGATAGGAGGTGGTAGTGGGGGTGGACACACACTAAATCACAATTTGTTTTTATCCCCTTTAATAATGGGGTGGGGGTGGTAATGGGGGTGGCTAATGCCAAAATTTTTTTTGAGACCTTAGATACCAATTTTATGAACTCTTACCTGCTTGATTTACCTATTTACCCCAAATTTACCCCAATTTACCCCCCAACCCTTCGACGGAACAAGATGAAAATATCAAGTCAATATCTCAAAGGGTTCCAGAGTAAACGTGCGCACAAAAAAAGTTACAGACCGACAGACAGACAAACATTTTTTTTCGCTCAAACTTAAAATTTCGACGTTTCATGACATTCTAAGCCTATTTGAACAATAAAAATTTTTTTAAATTTACTTTAAATATACTTCCACTGGATGTGGAAGTAAAATGTGAGACGCACATTGTTTCGGCCAAAACTTCTTTGTTTTTAAAAGCTTTTATTTAACTTGCAATGTTTGTTTGTATGTTTGTTGGTTTGGGTCAAATCTTGCAAGCTGAATTTCGACTAGTTCTAATTAAGCTAGAGCTTTGAAATTTGGCACACGTGTATAAGTCCGGTGACAATGCAACATAGTATAGCCATTATCGGTCTAAATCCAATATGGCGGACCTCCCAAGATGGCGGTCGGCTTTTTAGTCATAACTCCCCTGATATGGGTATCAAATGAATGACGAGTAAAATACGATAAACAATGTGACGTCATTCTAAATCCAATATGGAGGACGTCCCAAGATGGCGGATCGGCTGATATGTGTATCAAATGAAAGGGTTTGACGAGTAAAATACGATAAACAATGTGACGTCATTCTAAATCCAATATGGAGGACGTCCCAAGATGGCGGATCGGCTTTTTAGTCACAACCCCCCTGATATGGGTATCAAATGAAAGGGTTTGACGAGTAAAATACGATAAACACTGTGACGTCATTTTAAATCCAATATGGCGGACGTCCCAAGATGGCGGATCTGCTTTTTAGTCACAACCCCGTTGATATGGGTGTCAAATGAAAGGGTTTGATGAGTAAAATAGGATAAAGTGTGTGACGTCATTCTAAATTCAATATGGCGGACGTGGGAGAGGTGGGGAAGGGGTAGAAAGAGGTGGTAAAGGGGTGGGAAGAGGTGGGAAGAGGTGGGGAAGAGGTGGGGAAGGGGTGGGAAGAGGTGGGAAAGGGGTGGGAAGAGGTGGGAAGAGGTGGGAAAGAGGTGGAAAAGAGGTGGGAAAGGGGTGGGAAGAAGTGGGGAAGAGGTGGGAAAGGGGTGGGAAGAGGTGGGAAAGGGGTGGGAAGAGATGAGGAAGGGATAAGACGAGGTAGGAAAAGGGTGGGAAGAGGTGGGAAGGGGCGGGAAGAGGTGGGAAAAGGTGGGAATATGGTGGAAAGAGGTGGAGAGAGATGGGGAAGGGCAGGGGAAGTGGTGGAAAGAGGGAAGAAGTGGGAAGTAGTGTTAGAGGGCTGAGAAGACGGGAGAGGGGAGGGGTGGATGGCGGTGGCATATGAAAGGGTTTTGTCTGTCTGTTTGTAAAATAAGTGGACTAAAAAGTAAAAAATAAAATTATGCAAAAAAAGTATTTTTAAGAAAAAGCTTTTATCTGAAAAAACTACTAAAAAGTAAAAATATATTTTTTTAAATTCATACACATGGAAACCAAAAGCTTTGGGGGTGGTCAATTGAGCAAAGTAACTATGCAATATCACTATATGACCGCCCCCAAAGCTTTTGGTTTCCATGTGTATGAATTTAAAAAAAATTATTCTTACTTTTTAGTAGTTTTTTTCAGATAAAAGCTTTTTCTTAAAAATACTTTTTTTACATAATTTTATTTATGATACAGAAAGAATAATTTTAAAGTTGATTATTTATCCGTAAATCTGATCCTTGGCATTTTCGACGCAAGTGTCATGGTTTCTAGGATACTTAATATTTAAACTAAACACTTCATCCTATAAACTTTCGGATGCCCTTTTTAAATCAAAATATCTCCGAAACTATTAATACTGCATTAATATAAAACAATTAAATTTATTCTCAGTTATAACCTTTATTTTTGATCTCCACCATTTTTTCACTAAAACCAACGTTTATTGAAATATTTTAGGTTTTTCTAAAATCCTTTTATAGTTTAAAATAATTTTTTTTTTAAAGAAAGTGCTGTAAACGAACGAACAAAACTGAGTATCAAGGTCATGATATATGTTGACGAAAAACAGTATTTGAGAATTATATATTTTTAATTACTGAGTACTTAATCACAAAAAGAAGTCGTTTTTATTAAGAAAACGTGAAAAAGCACATTGTTCCTGCCATAACATATTTATTTTTTAAGCTTAGAAGCAGTCAAAAAATCATTTGAAAGCTTAATTAATAGGCTTTTATTTTGGTCGTTAGCATTTTTGATGTAAGTGCAATTATTTTTGAGATATTTAACATTTAATCCAAATACTTCGCCATATAAAAGTTTGGGCGCCATCTTTATACTTCCAAATCTCCGAAACCATTAACTCTACAAATATTAGAAAAATAATTAACTTTATCCTGAGTTTAGTAGCTTTCGTATTTGCCTCTACCATTTTTTTGCTAAATGTAATGCTTTTCGACTTATTTGACGATTACCGTTTTTTTCAAGCAAAAAAATCGCAATTTTCAAGTCGTTATAACTTAAAGGCTAACAATAATTTAGGTATATGAAAAGTTGCATATCCTCAAAACTTTATTCTTTTTCAGCTCCAATGCCCAAGAAGCAAAATTTAAACGCTATACAACTACTTTGTTTTATTGCCATTTTATAACTGTAATAAAATAGCACTACTACAAAATTGTTATAGAAATGACAATTATAAAACAAATGAGGAATGTAGCTAGGGCCGGTTTTAGGCTTATTTTATTTTTGGATTTAAATTTAAAAACATCATTTTTTATCATCTGACATCAATATTTAATTGATTTCACCCCAAACGGAACCTCCCCACTCGCTCATATCTCTTCTACCCCTTTTAAGTATTAGATAACCAGAATCCAGGAATGGTATCGGTATTTTTTTGCATTTAAAAAGTGACGCTGTTTAGAACCCTCCAAGTCTTTTTTTTTAAGTTCATCTAGACTACCTTTCTCACTAATCCCTTTCCCCCACCACGCCTACTAACCCACCCACCCTTATCTTATAACTCGACTTTATAAAAAATCATTTTTTTTTTGTGATAAAAATAAAGAATCCTTGTAGTTCCATTATATGTATAACTGTATGTTTATAAAGTCTAGTTATAAGATAAGAGTGTGGGTGGGTAATTAATAAGGCGTGGTGGGAGAATGGCATTAGTGGAAAGGTAGTCCAGATAAACTTTTTTGAAAGAAAAATTTTTTTGGAGGGTGCTAAACATTTTTTAAATGCAAAAAAAATGCGATTCCGTTCCTCGATTCTGGTTATGTAATATTTAAAAGGGGTAGTAAAGATATGTATGAGAGGGAGGCAGTTCCGTTTGGGGTGAAATCAATTAAATATTGATGACAGATGACAAAAAAATTATTTTTTAAAATTTAAATCCAAAAATAAAACAGGCCTAAAACCGGCCTTAGCTACTCTCCTCCTTTGTTTACTGAGATGTCTTTTTTTTTAGGTGCTATCCCCTGAAATGAGGTGACATCAGTCCCCTATAAATTAGCAAGCCCCTACGTAATATAGACACTTTTCTTTGATGCATTTCTTATTAAATTGAGAAAAAAGAAAAACGAAATCTAATTCACATGACATTATTCCGAAATTAAAACCTCTAGGTACTGTACTAATAAGCCGGGAGCAATTATTTTGAGAGTGATGCTCGTTTGCATGATGTGTAGTTTTAAAATTATGTCAGAGTCCTTGTTCAGTCCTTTCTCCTCTTGACCCTATTCTCAAGCGTTCCACTCCTCTTATTCCACACACGTTTTATCTGCAGCTGAAGAAAAAACATTACGTCGGGACGTCGGAGCAACATTTAAGTAAATTAGGTTGAATTAACTTTAATTTAATTCTTTGTCCGTGTAGGGAAGACGTCCTATTTTTAGTTTAGTTGATTTAAAAAGAAACGGGTTTGTACTGTGTTTCTTCGTATTTCCCTACTTTGTAGTCCGCAGACTGGTGGGCATGTTTAAGCCACGAGAATTTCGAGACGTTTGAATTTTCTTTATTTGGGATGGGAACTTTGTAGAAACATAAGTAGGCATGTTTTAAATAAGCTTATTTTATTTTACATAAGGGCCATTCAAAAATTAAGTCACGCTCTTGGGGGGGGGGGGTAGAGTACTTAAAAGCATGACAACTTGTGACATAGGATTGAGTTATTATTAATTCTAAACGCAATGAAAGTTATATCTCTTGATATTGCAAGACTTTTCACTGAAAACCAAGCTTGAAAAAGTCGGAAAATGTTGGAAAATTGATGCGAAATCCACGATTTTAAATACATTACGTTGAAACGCGTACAAGTATCTAAGACTGAATGTACTACAAGATTTTTCACTTGTAACTCAGATTTAGCGATGTGGAAAACCTTGGAAAATCGGGATGCTGAGAAGAACATTTTCTAAAAGTTTCAGTTAAATCGACGGGTAGTCGTTTTCCATTGCTTTTGTGCGGGGTTCTTTGTTGCCAAATCGAGTACTTCTTTCGTTAAGTATTTTTTTTTTCGTGCTAACAATGGAATCGGAATATTTTTAAAATTCTTCATCTCTATTGGTTGCTTACTGATTGAATTCACTTTGTTCGGCACGAATAAAGAAAACAGCTATTTTTGTATAAACTGTACAAGTGTAGGGAACGTTTGTCCTTGGTCACAAGTTTACACCAGTCTTTAATATAAATGACATTATTAAAAAATCTTATTGTGATGGGGGCGGGGGGGGGAGGCGAATTTGTGACGCAATTTATTTAGGAGGGTATCTTCAAACGCGACAGGGGGGGGGTCAAAATTGATCAAAATCTGCGTAATTTTTGATGTGTCACGTTTTCTTTATTTTTATGAAATTTATATCTTTAAAATTAAAAAACCGCTGCCTAAGAAATCACCACTTCCATATTTAGATTTCCTATCCATGTCTATTACAACGAAAACAATTTTGATACTATATTTGCACTCCATTATGTGGAAATTATTGTTCATAGAACTTTAATAATATAATGTTTGAAATCGTCTATCCCAAAAACCCATAAAACGGTATGCTACATCGGTAGTGGGAGTGTTTGATGCCCAAAAAAGGCCTTTGGTTCTTTTACACGCACTAAATCGCAATTTTATTTTTTTACAACCTTTAGGGTCGGCTTATCAATAGAGGGTTAGGTTAGTGTGCCTCGGGGTTTAACGCTAACTCCAAGATAATGTGTTTATTTTGGTCCGGAGTAAAAATAAAGTAATTTTATGGACTCTTTACTATTTATCCCTGTTTACTCCCCAACCCTTCAATGGAATAAAATCAAAATGTAATCTAATTCCAGATCTTATTATAATACATAGATGTACCAAATTTCAAGTCCATATCATAGACGGTTCCAGAGTAATCGTGCACACAAAAAAACATACAGACAGATCATATTTTTGTTTATTGTAATTGTACATTTTTTACATAAAACACAGTGGAAAAAATAAATGTATAATAACTTTTGTGATGTCTCATGTTTTTTCCGACCAATATGTAAATACAGTGTGTGCCCGGATATATATATATATATATATATATATATATATATATATATATATATATATATATATATATATATATATATATATATATATATATATATATATATATATATATATATATATATATATATATATATATATATATATATATATATATATATATATATATATATATATATATATATATATATATATATATATATATATATATATATATATGTAGGTCTGCTTGACCTAAAATGGATTTTTACCAAATTACAGTTCAAATGGGGTCTAACTCGCGGAGTTAATCTAAGAAGAAAATAAATCATTGTGGGTAAACTGGACTTTCTTTACCGAAAACATCTATTTGAATAAAAATTCTGCATTGAAAGTTAAAGCCATTTGCCAACTTTCATTGCATTTGAACAAAAATAATAATTTTACAAATTAAAGTAAATAGCTTTTTATTTTTTAACACAGTTAACATTTTCAACGAATTCAACTAAAAACCTATTCAAATAGTGCTCCACCTAAATTACTACAGAAGTTCACCCTTCTTCTAAATTCTTTGTAACTTCTTCTAATTTCTTCAAGAGATATGGTACTGATCACATCAGTAATTTTGTTATTTAATCTTTCGACATCAATTTCATTGTCGGTATAAACATCTTGTTTTAATTTGCTTCAAAGGTAAAAATCCATAATTGTTAGATCCAGACTTCTTGGCTGTGGCCCAAATCTATCAATCCATTTTGCCTAAACTGTATTGTTCAAATAAATCCTTATCAAAAAAGTTGAATATGAGCTGCAATCGTCTTGCCGATAATACATTTTTTGTCTCTTAGCCAAATACATTTCAAGGTAATTTTGTAATATCTCCAAATATTGATTTTAATTTCTATTCAAAAAATAAGGTCCAATCATTCCATCGTATGAAACGGCACACCAAACGTTATTTTTTTTTGAATACTGCCTTCTGCAATTTATTCTAAAGTTCGGATTTCCATCTGACCAGTACTTACAATTTTGTGAAGAAACAACTCCGTTAGTGGTAAATCTGGCTTCGTCCGAAAAAATAATGTTGTTTTCAAAATTTCTTTCCGTGAGACACTTTTCTCCAATCCACAAACAAAAGTCCAATCTTTTTCCTTCATCGTTTGATTCCAAAGTGTGACGAATTTTAGGTTTGTACGGAATTATCTTATTTATCTTAAATATTCTTTACAAATATGATTTGCTCACGCTGCCCTATGTGTTAATGAAATTTTGCTGCCGCCCAAAGCCAAAACTCTTGCCGCATCGTCTTTGTCCAATCTTCTCTTCTTTTCAACGATCCCAGTTCTTGAAAATTTTGTTGCAATATTTTTAACGGTAACGTCGCTTTGAATTCCCTGGAAACTGTTGTTCAAACTGTCTGACCCCCCTTTGTAGCTAATTTTCCCCAACCTATAACATTGCACAACAAATATCTTTTGCTCGAGGGTAAGCATTTAGATTACTTTGCCGATTTACACCAACTAATAATGTCAAATCTTTGACATATAACCAGTTTAAAGTTTTTAATGCGAAACACACTTGTGTTAAAAAATAAAAAGCTATTTACTTTAATTTGTAGCTTTTTTTTTGTTCAAATACAATGAAAGTTGGCATACGGCTATAACTTTCAATGCAAATATTTTATCCAAATAGAATTTTTTCGTAAAATTAACAGAAAGACCAGTTTACCTACAATGATTTATTTTCTTCTTAGATTAAGTCCGCAACTTAGATCCCATTTGAACGGTAATTTGGTAAAAATCCATTTTAGGTCAAGGAGACCGAGACTGTAGAAAATGAAAGCCGTACTAATTTTTTTTTTTTGGTTTATTACACCTATCGCAAACTCAATCCGAGGACACACTGTATATTTACGCAGTGTTTAGCTAAGGCACATAGGTAGCGAGGAAAGGTATGTATAAACACTTTTACAGATAGGTATTATTAACTGGCTTACATTTTTAAATTCCAACAGCGAAACCTCAAATTATATCTACTGTAACTATACCATAAAATGGACCATCTGGAGATACGCAGGAAGCAACATTTCCTGCAGTTAAAACTTTAGCATGAGCTAAAATTACTTCGCATTTTAAGGTTTCCCTATTATTATACGTCTTGGTAGAGATTTGCTATACCTTTGAGAAATACCACCGTATACCATATAAAGTCGATGACCCTTAAATGATTTCCAAATATTTAGAAGTAGTTTTAAAATTGAAGAAAAGAGCTTTGTATACATATATGGAAAGATTTTGTGTAAAAAGAACTGGAAATTTAAGTATCGTCAGCATAAGTGCTGATATAAAATTGGCTTGAACTTAATATGCAAAAGACGGTATCTACAAAACCTCGGATAGGGTTATTCAAGTTGCCATAAAAATTTTATGGCAGTTTTTTTAGCGCTCTACCTACTGTAAAATTTTCGTATCGACTTCAGTGGGACATAATTTATAATGCCGAAAAAGCTATAAAGCTCGATTACCAATAAATATTTAAAAATCTGAATGAGGTGCCACCAGCTCTAAACTTTGAGTGTTGTGGGACGGGTTGTAAAAATGTAAGCCGCTTTTGCTTGACGTTAAGGTAAACTTTATTGAGTTTGAAAAAATATTCCATTGGGGAATTAAGAAACCTGTTAAATAAACAAAAAGGAAACTTTATAAAAGCACTAGCTGTCAACCTAGATGTCTCGGTAAAATTTTTCATCCGCAACTGACATAAAACATTATTTATTATTTAAGTGTTCTCTCATGATTCCACTTGTATTATAAAGAAATTATAAACTAGCAAAAATAGCCGTTACTGTCATTTTCTATTTTTAATCCCAGACGATAGGGAGGGTGTTATCCTTTTAACGTTTGTTTTGTATGTCTATGATTTTGTAACGAAAAACGCGTTGATCAATTTTAATGCAATTTTCGGAAGATTCTTCACGTTAGACCTTCTGGGGGCGGAACAGGGTGTGAAAAGAAGGTTGAAAAATCAACTTACTCCTATTGTGGTAAAATAGTCCAACAGATTTTTAGAATAAAAAAGAAATACAAAATTCCATAAAATCGTAAATAGAACATGGGTCATGGTCAAACAATACAAAGTTCATAAACGCCTACTTTTGTGCTTTGGTGTCATGTACTTACATACACAATAATAGTCTCTTTAATTTGTAATACTCGCCTAAGTGAATATGAACACAAATCGCAATTGCCAGAAATTTATAAAAATATGTTTATTTCTTCTCGATATACTTGGCATCTATTTCGAAAGATAAAAAAGTACCTCGCTTACTCTATTTAGCAACGCATATTTTCACATTTTATTGACATAGCCTTAAAAAAATGAGTTTCTACACTTAATAAAATTTGACGTTCATATTAATACATTTTGTCAACAAATCAATAGTGATAATGTTGTAGAACCTCCCAGTCGAAGGCAAAATAAAAATTCGACGAAATTTTACGATTTTACGAAATTATTTATAACTTTTTAATTCCTCCTTAAAACATGAAGATACAGTCATTACGGATATCACTCAATTTTCATAAAATTTTAACTATGCTACGTACCAAAAAGGGTGAAATCGACAAATATGGCGAGGGCGCGTAGCGTCTCTAGGAAAATATTGGCAAAAATCAGTATTGGACGAGTGCGTTGGATGATCAATACAAAGCGATAGTAGGAAAGCCAAGTACAAGGCTTTCCAAATGATAAAGTTATAGAGAAAACCGCCTTTTGCATAAGACAAAAATCCGTTTTGTCCAAAAGTCGTTCGAAAGTGAGACGGTGTCACTTTTCCTTTAATGATTCTGCATGTGGATTAGTAAGTCGTAAGACTGGCCGAACGTTATCAAACTCATGTATTAGTCGAACTCCGGTCTGTGAATGATATAATCACGATAGAGAACTGTAGACCTAATCAAAAGCGAACCAACCGGGAACACTGAGTTAATCGGAGTCTCATGACTCCGCAAGTTTGAAACTCAGTGTTCTGGTCGCATTATGGGAGCTCGCCAGGGATTTTTTATGCGATTTTTCAGGAATCATTGTGTAGAATCCATTATTAGTAGGTGAATAAGTGGGATACCGTCAAAGAGAAAGACCAAATTCTTATTAGAGAGAGGAAATTAAATTCTTATTAGAGAGGAGCGTCGCTGATAATCTAAGGTAGTGCAGCCTTGACCTATTACTTGTCTATCGAGTTATATCTTATCTCGAACCCGCTTGGGAGTGGAAGAACGGGACAGGACGCGACTGGCACTCCTTAATAAATAAATTGGTGTCGCGTCACTCAGACACAGGGTAGTGAGTTCTTCTACAATAACACGGTATAAAATTGAAAACAAATCATCGTTACGTTCTTGGGTTAGAGCAAGTTAAACGGGACTATTAGATACTAAGAACCAGAGAAATAATAATAATAATAAACATCTGTATTATTTTCGTAAGGGAATATGCAATCGTTACAAAATATTTTCTTTTCTTTTCAAAATCTTACGCAAATAAATGGCGAAGTTCAGTTTCCCACATAAAGAATATGTGGCACCTGTTCTTCCGCTTAACCAAATCCGGTCCGCGAAACCTAGTAATGGTGTTAAATAATTATTTGTAGTAATTAAACTACTCAAAGGATCATTAAGAAAAAAAGATATCAACAAAATCAAGTGGATCCGTCAAATATTGCGACCATAGAGTATTTCAGTAGCTACATACATACGTACAGACCAGGGTCTCGGTTTTTGGTTTTTCGCAACCGGGTGTATGTTAGGTTCAAAATCAACTTTATTTAAATTAGGTGATATATCAATGTTATCCTAAAATTTGGAACATGGTGTTTTTAATAAGATTATTATGTTAGGAGAGTTTGTGGGCCTCTGGATATCACCATGTATTACAGATATGGCCCATTTTCAATAGGGATTATTGCACTATGCTATTCTTCATATGTTCCAAATTGTAATTAAATATGTTAAGTCTAACAGAAGTTATCGTGATTACAAGAAACGGTATACGCACACACACACACTTACAGACATTCTTTATTCGATATAAGTTCAGTCTGCTATAAAAGAGATATCTGTATAAAATTTTTTTTTAAAATTTATAATAGCTTTATAATAAATATAGAATACAGTTAAAAGATGAACCATAACAGATACGAAAAAATTAATCGAAACATTACTGTAGAAAATTTAGTCAGCTTTAATTTTGCATATAGTCACTTTTTGATTATGGTTAAAACCAAAAATCGGGACTTTCTTCGTGCCCCCCTGCACCCCCGCACCTCCTATGTTCGGGACTTTGGTATGTTTACCTCCTAAATAGTCCAAACACAGATCTCAAGTCAAAAATTGTGATCTCGGCATTTCCCTCTAAAAACCATTCATTGACAGGACTATATTTTTGTTTACTAATATAATCGATATCTTTCAAAAATAATAATATTCTTTCTCTAGCTATCACTAAAATGCCAGCCAAATTTCAATACGCTCTTAAGTTAAACGTGACGGGCGAAGGGACATTTATACTTAAAAGATTCTATATCGCTAATATGATGATTTTTCTCTACCAACAATATTCACAGTTTTAGAAATATGCGGATCAAATGCAGTATACCCTTCGTTTTCGTATTTACGAAGAGTATAATAACATGTAATGTCATAAGTTAATGTACTTTAAAAAGAATTCGTAAAATTGGCCAACAGCCCACTCTCTTAACATGCAGACTACGTAATTGCATGATGGACAGATAATAATATCCTCGTCAGCGGCATACCTGCATGGCATTTAAACGGTATTTTTATTTTGTGCCAGCTAAATTTGCATCTCGGCGCACACTAAAAATAGTATAGAGACCATTTTAATTTGAAATCAAAAACGAAATTAAAACGAAATTGACTCTTCCCATTTTATTTCGAAATCGAGCCGGACATCGCATTGGCTAAATGAAACTCGGTATTTAAATGCCGACTGAAATTTAATAAAAAATGCGTCCTGGCCGAGGCTCCTAGCAATTACTGCACCATTAGTACTTTGCCCAGGGCTCAAAATAAACTGCTGCTTCATAACCTGCACCTCTATAGTTTTTGCATCTTTGTGACGCGCTTAAATATGCACTTTTACGGCGATGAAAGGGCGACATTTAAATATTGAATCAGCTAGGATGGGTTTTTTCGTTTTCATTCGTTTAACCGGCGCTGTTTTAGATATGTACGAGAGAAAACCTATAAATGTCACGTCATAATAAATTAAGCAATAAACTATACAGTTTAGTTTATTCGGTAGAGCGTAGTCAAATTAAGCATTTTTTTTTAGAAAAAAAGAATACTTTTAGTATCTATTTTCATAATTCCTTTACCTTTTTTGTTTGATAAAAAAATGAATTTGTTTATAACTATAATTTTGAAAATTATAAGGCTTTCTCGTGTGACTGCCGATGCTAGCAGACGTATCTCACGGGTGTTCTGTCTATAAAAATATCTAAAAGTTAAGTGTAGAAGATATATTAAAGTTCGCATAAGTGGATAGCATGCCTCGATTAAAGAACTTATATCTAGATACATAACAGGCTATCTTTTCACTATATACCTTGTTTGCTCCTAACATAGTCACATTATATGTCCATTAAAATGGATAGATGAACATCACATCCCATAGGCAACAGTGGCGTTGTGTGTGTAGAAAATGTGTAGAAAGGTAAATATTTTCATTAAAATGAATTATTGCAATTCCTGCATTACCGGCTCTTTATGTAACGTGATGTAGGCATACGATATTACAGTAAGATAAAACAGTGAGATAAATATGTATTGAAAGGATATTAAAATTTAGTTGCTATTTACTTTATAACTGTAAACTGAACTTCATCATGTTACGACTATGGAACGATCGATTTTCTTCTTTTCTAAACTGCTTTCTGCAAACGGCACAGCTGATCACTATTTATTTGCACAAAATATATTGTCACTAAACTGTGTAAATATGAATAGAGAATATTATTTAGGTATTAAGCAAATCACAACTTAAAATTAAACTTTTTCACCAGTTTTTGGTCGGAGAACACGAAAAACATTTATTGACATTAATGGCCGAACTGTCAACTGAGATTATGATAATCGAACTGAAGCCGATCGTGCACGAGCGGCCGCGAATACGCCGATGGGCCAATCAGCAACCTATGGGAAGAAGTGCCTTAGATTGTGAGTCTTTCAGCGACAAATAAATCAACGCCATTATGTATCTAGATATAAGTTCTTTAATCGGAGATAGCATGTGTTTGAAAGTTAATACATGTATATCTCGGGGCATTTTCAATAATTTTATAAATATTTGTCAGTGTTTAATTAGGTACGCAAACCAAATAATTCCACAGTGCTTCTGGTCTACGCAGTAAATTATAGTGTAGTGCAGTGACATCGTCTAGTAACACCTGAAGAGAGAATCAACAAACGATAAGTGTCTTTAATTAATTTTTAATAATAGCAAATGCATGATTTTTAATTAACAAGCCCACTAGGCTAGTATATTATCACCTGTGTTGCAATCTTGAGAGTAAGAAGTACCAAGTTTCTTAGAATTAGGGTCGGGAGGTCCTAAGCGGGCGAGGGCATAAATTACGGTCAAACCAAATAAATCCGTCTCTCATTCACTTGAGTGAAATAACTAATAGCACTATTTGGAGCAGAAAAAGGCAGAGTGCCATATTCATTTCAGATAAAAATAATAATAAGATGTAAATATTTGTTATTTGAAAGAATAAATAAAAAATAATCGAGCAGACGAAAATTCTTTTTAAGGTATTTGGTTTCAAATAAATAATGTTTAATTACAATGAAAAATGGGTGACAAAAACCGTTGCTGAGTGAAAAATTCTACAAAGTGGTACATATTAGCATAACGCACGTTATAATCAAATGCATTACTCTTAAAGTATGGTCATTATATTCTCTTATATTTTCTTAGGTAAATTATCAAGTGAAGTTTTTCAGGTCAAAATTGCGCTCGTTGTTAAGTGAAAAATTCTACATTACATTTCACACTAAAAATGGGAAAACCGGGTTAGACGTGGAAAACAACAACTAAGAGGATCATGAACAAACTGAGAAGCGACCAAACATACTGGAAAAGAAAGCGAGTGGGAAAAATGAACTCCACAAAGAAATCGCAGCGATATACCCTACCAGAACCAGAAACCGAGGCATCAGAAATCTCAGAAGGAGAAGAAGAAAATTTGTAGAAACAGAAACACAAAAAGAGGAGCATAAACATTAAAAACCGAACACAATGCGACAACACATTGGACTTGTCATCTTGCTGTCGAGGCGACCAGACCTGCTTTATAATGCTCTGTCACCAATGGACACCCATAAAAGTTTATAAAAGTTAAATAGTGACAACGTGTAAAAAATATAGTTAAAAAAGGTTATAAGTGGATGTGCTTGTAAAATAATACATATCTCGGAACATTTCCAGTAATTGATAAGAAATATTAGATAGTGTTTAATTAGGTATACAAACCAAAACTTTACACAGTGCTTCCCCTCTAACGCAGCAAATAATGGTATATATAGTGCAGTGAAATCGTGCCAGACGGCAAAGAGGAGAAAGAAATCAGTAATAACTGAAGAGAGGACTGTCTATATGGAGCACTAAGCCATCAATTAGAAAAAGAAAACCGGCACACACTAACGCTATGAAAAATTAAGAAAAATATCCATTATACTATTAGGAGACTTCAATGCACATATACTCCACACATGGCCTAACGAAAACGGAAACGCGCTGAAAAACCTAGCACACATGTTTGACTTAACAATAAGAAATACATGGAGCAAAAGTCAAACCTACATTGACACCTGGAGTAATGGAAGCTCAATCACACAAATAGACCAATCCCCTGGTAAGCAGAGAGATGGGGGCAAGGATCAAGAAGGTTAAAGCAAAAAGGACAGCAAAAGAAAGCGCTAACACTGAACAGCAGCAAACTAAAAATAGGGAGACCATGTTACACGTGGAAAATAACAATCGAGAGGATAAAAAAAAAACCAGGAAAGAAAAGCGAGGAAAAAACATGCGTCATGTGGCTCTCGCTGCTGACAACAAGCATGACCAGCCAGCATCGGAAATCGAGGAATCAGAAGACTCAGCAAAAGAAGATTTGAAGAAGCAGAAACACAAAAAGAGGAGCATAAACACTCCATATCAAGACACAGCACATATTTCACACGAAGATTCAGAAGAGGCAGATGCCCAGAACCAAAAACACAAAAAAGGGAGCTCCCTCACGACACAATGCGGTAACGCATCTCATAAATACCTACACCTCCCATCCCATATTCCTTTACCATGCGCCATGTGGCTCTCGCTGCTGGCAACAAGCATGACCTTAGTCCAACCCAGCGTGGACGTAGCAGGCCCAGCTGTATAAACCTGGGAGTGGCAGCAATGCCTACCGCACGCTGGTAAATTAATCAATCAATCAAATCAATCAACTATAATTTTGAAAATTATAAACATATTAAAAAAAAACAGTTTAAATGATTATTATTTTTTTCTTAATACCATTGTAAAATAGATATAAAAACCTACATTTTGAAAGAAAAATTGTCCTCCTACGAGTCGGTGCCCTTAAATACATATTTTGGGCTAAAATTCGGCAATAAGGTTGAGTTCAATAAAGGTTTCACCTTTTGTTAAAATTGATGCATTATTACATTACATTTCATAAATTTTTTGTGGTTTTTATTTTTTACAAATAATGAACAAATTATCAAAAAGTTTTCATAGATCTAGTTTTACTTCCACATCCAGTGGAAGTATAGTAACAATAAAAAAAAATTGAAAATTTTTGTTGTTCAAATGAGCATAGAATGTCATGAAAAGTCAAAATTTTAACTTGGAGCGAAAAAAAATTCGGTGTCAGTCTGTAACTTTTTGTGCGTACCATTACTCTAGAATCGTTTAAGATATTGACTTGAAATTTGGTACACATATGTATTTTAACGTGATCTGGAACTAGATTATATTTTCCTCTTAATCCGTTGAAGGGTTGGAGTGTAAATTGGGGTAAATGGACAGACAAATCAAGCAGGTAAGAGACCATAAAATTGGTATAGTGTACCGGGTGGCTGAGACGATACGGACACTCTTGTAACTTTTGGATGGGCGAATGGATCTCTTTCAAATTCAGTTTAGTAGTATGGGATGAAATTTCCAATTATATGAAGTAAAGAACCAAAATGGCCGACTTCCGGTCATGCTTTAAGCACTCAAAGATGTGCTTTTCGAACACTAAGCACCCTTAGTAACAAGTAGAAGTTATCTATTTGATTAACATTTTGCACGAATACAATTACACAATTCACTTTTGCGTTACTGCGACTAAGTACATTGATTCTTTTTGGCCTGGGAGTTTCAATTCAATTCAATTCAATTCAAAAAGGTTTTATTATAATTAATAATACAAAAGTGCGCCTGAGTCAAGTCCCGAATCAGAGCCGACCACACCATCACGGCGCGCAACATCGTGGTAGATGGGTGGTCGGGTGAAACGGGTTCAACTTCGGCTTAAACGATAAAGAAGTATAAGGTTAGAACTCCTGTTCTTTGGAACAAAAAACTTAAATCTAACAATTTGGCGAACTATAACTAAAATGAGTTTTAAAAGCACTTAAAAATTACACTAAGGTTTTAGTTTGCACAGCACACGCGCACAGTTTTAAAAATTAGTTTATTGATACGGGAAAAGACTTAATGAAAAAACCCGTTCGAGCCAATGACAGTATTCTTCCGATGGTCTACCTGCCTTCGGAAAGATAGGGTGGAGAGGAAGTTGTGATTTAAAAAGTTTGATTTACAAGACGTTATTGGTCGAGAGGGGATTTTGAAAGAGAACAAAAAGGGACAAAAGTACAGAAATGAACAAAATTAACAAAAAGGTGACTAATAGAGGGTATAGAGAAGGGGTTGAGAGTAAAAGGTGGTGAAAGGTAAAATATGGTGAAATAGAAATTTTGGTATAGTAAAGATTTGGCTAGGGAGATTGCCGAAAGATAGGCAACGCCTGGTATGGTAATGGGTGTTTCAGGTTGAAAAGTATGGCATTATGCTGTCTGATTCGTGTAATGTCTCGGGTTAGCGGACTGTCGCCCAGTTTGAATTGATAGAATTTTTGCGATGTTTCTTGGACGAAGTCCGCTAGTGGAGTTATGTCGTGGCAACGTGCATAGAGATCTCTGAGGGAGGTGTACCTATCAGATTACTTCTAAGTGTTCGAATAGCTGAATCCACTGTTATTATGTAATACACACACTTCAAACCAATATAAGGCCTCTCCCTCCCAGATCGTGAGGAAGGTAGATATCTTCTATGAAAGATATTGGGTGCAGGCTTAGACACATTCATAATTTTTCTAGCTTCTCTATCTAGCGTTTATATCATCCCACTTACCGTTCAACGAAGGACACCAAATGAGTACCAGAGAATAGGGAAAGCAAATTTGTCGCAAGACTTATGTTTTTATTATTATACATATTATTTAGAATTGTTCTAAGCGCTAACGAAAGGTGCTTTAAGCACTCAAAGATGTGCTTTTCGAACACTAAGCACCCTTAGTAACAAGTAGAAGTATTTATTTGATTAACATTTTGCACGAATACGGTACAATTCACTTTTGCGTTACTGCGACTAAGTACATTGATTGTTTTTGGCCTGGGAGTTTCAATAGCACTTCTATTCCTTAAAATTTTCCGAACTTTAAAACGCCACATTTTCTTTGGATAAGCCACAAACCAGTTCAGGTGCGACAAATGGAGCTCTAGTACCTTCTTTTGCAGTTATTTTATTACCTTTTATTTCCTCATGCTCTGGCAACCACATCAAGGTAATCTGGGTTTTGCCAGTTGCTTCGGGCCCTCCCAGGCAATTTTAAAATGCAATGTAATGTCTAGAGAATATTTAACGTTGTCTGAAAGTATAAAAGCCCTTGCTTCTTGAATATCTTTGTTCATGTATTCCTGGTAGGCATACTGCCTCCTTGCCTAGGGCTCTGAATGGCTCAAATTTAGTTTTTGCTACTTTTCCTGTCAAACCTTCTCCTGCATTGCCCTTTACAACAATGTGTCCGTATACCCGTATAAGTATGACTGAGTTGTGTCTACGTAACCAAAATATTTCACCAGTTCATTATCAGCATAGAGGTCATTCTGCTTGATGTAAGAGCCCTCAAAGCTGCCTGGTTGTCGCTGCATATGTGCTTGTCTGATATTTTAGCTTGCACACAGCAAGATGACATATACCTCTGTTGTGAATACACTAGAGTTCTCGCCAAGTGGCACCGATATACGAGTCTTTGGTTTGCATTTGTGTACGCTAGCACCAATTCCCTTCTATTTCTGTCCAATTCCAGACTTTTGCAACTCAGAAAATGTCTTTTATCACGTTCCCAGTCATCTAGACTAGGGAGAGATAGGAGCAGTACATCATTTTCGGTTTGGAATGCCTGGTCTTACGAAACAGCCCACGGCAAGGCCAATCATCTAGAAAGTGTTTTTTCTAGATGTAAGTTAATTTTTTGATTTAAGATGGAAAAGTTCAAGAATGTTCCATCCAACATGACAGCTGAGAGTTTTCTTCTTTTGATAATCAAAATTAGATCTCTACCAGTTACAAATATTTATTTTTAACTATATTCATGTGTGCTAAAAGTCACCATGTATATGTGTATATTTTCTAGCATCCAGTGGTCATCACATTTCGACCCATACACGGATAACAATAGACGTTTATAGCAACTTTACTTAAAGTTTAAACCACCTATACATTTACCAGCAATGACTGACGATATTAGTTTCTGAAAGATCTATTAAGATATATACAGGGTGATTCTTTTAAGGCGGTCATTAGAATATTTCCCACTTGCAGGTGAGATAGACATTTGAGATTTGGTACCCTACCACAGTCGACCATTGCGAGTCCGAAAATAATAATTTTAAAATGGCGGCACTTCCGGAAATACCGGTACCAATTTGCAAATGGAACACCCTATATATTTCCGACCGATCATTTCGAAATGATCATAAAATTCTGACTCAAAACATGTACACACCCTATACCTAAACAGAAAAGTTTCGGAGATATTTGACAATTTATAAAAAATTTGACAGGTGCAACGGTTTGCAAGAACCGTTATAACTTTCTTCGTGTAGGAGATTCTTATTTGCTCTTTGGCGCATAGAAAGATGAGCTACTCCCTACATTAAAAATAAATTCTATAATAGTTCACCAAGTGTTTTATTTTTCATGTTAAATTCAAACCTCAAAATCTTATTTCAAATGGAACACCCTGTATTTTTTTACATCAAATTATGTTAAATTAAATTCCCCTTTTTCTAGTATAAGCATTGTAGGGGCGAAAGTTACAACTTTTTGAAATATTGGCGGTTTTCTTAAATGTCCAAGAATTGTTAGTAAAAAATGCCATCAACTTACCCATGATTAGCAACAATCATTCATGTCAGTCATTCTCTTATGTTAGTTCTTCTTCTTGGAGGATGAATGTTTCCGGGACGAAGAAACTTGTTTTTCAGTCTTGAAAACTTTTGTTTATTCATCCGCGGCAAATTGGGATATTTGACATTAAATTCGCGACATGTTCTTGCAACGATTTACTGACAGTTGCCGTGTATCACAAATAAATAAAAAATCACTTCATTGGAATAAATTATAATTTTTAACAAAAAACCTGCGACTAATTCAAAGTAGTTAGGTGTAGGACATGCTGATATAAGTCCACCTCAAATTTAATTCTATATCGATTGCCATAATAAAATTTGGCACGTGCCATTTGACAGAGCCAAATATTGTAAAATTATCCAATGTGCCTTTTACAGTGTATGGTGGATGGTTTCTGTTCTTGTGGGTATCGAGTAGCAAATGTGTTATATGTTCTTGGTATTACTTTATCACATTCTCCATAAATAATAACCAATCTAAAAGTCTTCGTGGGTGTAATTTAAACGTGCTGGCATTTTTTAACCTAAGAGAATGATTAACATTAATGATTGTTTCTAATCATGGGTAAGTTGATGGCAATTTTTACTAAAAATTCTTGGACATTTAAGAAAATCGCCAATATTTCAAAAAGTTGTAACTTTAACCCCTACAATGCTGATACTAGAAAAAAGGGAATTTAATATAACATAATTTGATGTAAAAAAATACAGGGTGTTCAATTTGAAATAAAAAAGTTTTTGAGGTTTGAATTTGACACAATGTAACGTGAAAAATAAGACACTTGGTATACTATTATGGAATTTATTTTTATTGTGGAGAGTAGCTCATCTTGTGTTCCTTCTACGTGAAAAAGAGCAAATGAGGATCTCCTACACAAGAAAGTTATAACAGTTTTTGCAAACCGTTGCACCTGTCAAATTATTTATAAAATATTAAATATCTCCGAAACTGCTCGGTTTAGGTATAGGGTGTGTACATGTTTTGACTCAGAATTTTATGGTCATTTCGAAAAGTCGAAAATATATAGGGTGTTCCATTTAAAATAAGCAAGATGGTATCGACTTCCGGTATTTTCGGAAGTGCCATTTTGAAATTATTATTTTCGGACTCGCAATGGTCGACTGTGGTAGGGTACCAAATCTCAAATGTCTATCTCATCTGCAAGTGGGAAATATTCTAGTGGCCGACTTCAAAGAATCACCCTGTATAAGCCTCTGGAAAATCTGCTTAAATTTTTCTATTATGAGGACAGCAGTTCCGTGAAAAGCTGAGTAAAGATAGTAAAAAAAAACAAAAACGACCGCTACAAAAACCGTAATAGTTTGATTTGATATGTTGCAAAAATCCCCATAAAAGTGACAGAAACTTCTAATATAAGTCACAGCGCTGCAGTTTTTTGGCAGCACCGTATCGTGTCCCAAATTTAAAGCTGAACGACGTAATAACAATAACTTTAATGGCCAGGGTAAACCGTCTAGTTGAATCCAGATGTTCTGGGTGCTTACACACAGACCTCAAATAAGAGAGATCTGCCATCTTTATATCTCTTTCCACTGTTTATTACCTAGCCAGATACCCAGTTTCCGCGATCCATAAAATACAAAGTTTATTGCGCTGGCGTTTTTCACGTCGTTTTGCGGAAAACTACATTCAATTAAAGTAAGTAGTTTTTAAAACAACGTGGACTGGAAAATGCAGAATGTCGGTAATGAAAGAAGTCGATTTAGATTTATCAGCTACTTTGAAAGTGAGGGGACAGTATTATTTATAAGCTGGTAATTCCACCTAGAATGAAGTAATGAAAATGAAAACACGCAAGGTCTATACAAGGTGTCCGGTATCGTTATATTCAAATTTTGAGAGCGTAAAATAGACTTAATGGGTTCATATTTCACTTCTTAGTACGTTTATGCGAAGTAATCGCTGAATAGAGTGATCCAAAAAAAAACCCTGTTTTTCGTCCCTTTTGGGGACCTCATGAATTTTATTTAAAAGTGATCTAAATGATAGTTTATGGTGATACTTAAAAGTAGGCGAAATTTCAAGTTGAGCATAGTTTTTGTTTTGGAGATATGACGAGTTATACCGGGTGTAAACGAATAGTGGGCCACCCCTGTAACTTCCTTGTTTTTAAAGATATCGGGATGAAATTTGGTATAGTGAAATTAGGTAAGATTTTCAACTTTCTCAGACCTATCCGCCATATTTATCACTTCCAGTTTCACCGGAAATGGCCCCAATAGTCTTTTCTAAATGGACCACCTTGTATGTTTTTACATTTTTGAAATAACGATCACATTTTGGATACATTTATACTATTTTGAACAATTTATACAGTGTTGCACGAAAAATAATTCGAATTTTAGTTGTCAATCTAGATGGCTGCGAATATGTTAAAATTATTTTTGTTCCAATGTAATTCATATGAAAAATATGAAAACGTTCAATATGTCCAATAATACACCATACAGGGTGCTGTAAACTCATTAAAATCACATTTTTCAAAATGACTCATTTGTTTTAAATATTATGATATGGACCACCCGGATATTCAGAAAGCTCTATTTAGTAGGGGTTAAACGGTACCAAAAGTTTCGTAATGTGTAATCGTTACCAGCGGGAATAACAATTTTTCTTAAGAAATTTATGATTTATATCTAACTTTAATTAAATTTTGATCAACCCTGTATATTTGTGTTAATATTTTATGATATGCAACAATAATGAGCCAGAGGCCCATTCTGTCTCCTGCGGAGGGTGGCATATCATAAAATATTAACAAAAATATACAGGGTTGATCAAAATTTAATTGAAGTTAGATATAAATCATAAATTTTATAAGAAAAATTGTCATTTCTGCCGGTAACGATTACACATTACGGAACTTTTGGTACCGTTTAACCTCTACTAAATAGAAGTTGAAAATCTTACCTAATTTCACCATACAAAATTTCATCCCGATATCTTTAAAAACAAAGAAGTTACAGTGGTGGCCCACTATTCGTTTACACCCGGTATATCTGATTCATCCACGCCAAGGCGAATCCGACATTCTCGATGACCTCTTGCATTATCTTAAAATTCTTAACAGATACAAACAATACCACTTTTAACGTAAAATGTTCCGTTCTTTTCTAATTTTACATTAGATTTTACCAGAATTATAGTACAAGAAAAAATTAGCATTTTTGCTAAACATCTTTGATCAATCGGTATTTTTCTACTGAAAACATAGCAAATCTAATCTTTCTTAGAAATATACATTTATTTTGTAATTCAAAGGCAGTCGGATACAAGGTTTGGAGTATCTATCGAGATTTGAAGTCTCCAGTACAAAAACACTGATTAATCGAATATTATCAGCAAAAATCCTGATTTCGGCCAAATCGGCCATACCTCGCTTTAACAACTTTTTTGATAAAATACAATGATTGAGATTGAGATTCGAAAAGAACGGGTGATTTTACATAGAAAATGATACACTGCGTATTTGAGAATCTTGAGCATAATGAACGAGATTGCCAAGAATGTTGGATTCATTTTGACGTGAACAGGTCAACTACCAGGTTCGACTCGTCATATCTCCAGAACAAAAACTATGCTCAACTTGAAATTTTGCCTACTTTAAAGTATCACCATAAGCCATCATTTAGACCACATTTGAATAGAATTCACGAGGTCCCCAAAAGGGGCGAAATTTTGGGTCACCCGTTGAAGTTGATCCAATAAGTAGTTTCAGAAATATGCTGCTTTAAACATGAACCATCGCGCTTAAAGTGCTGACGTTATTGTATCTGAAAATCTGTCTCGAAGGTACGTTTATTTTGTTAAAACCCGGCTATTTGTCTAATCTGCTGTACCTACTGATGTTCTTGATTATGGTGATTTGGGGACTATTGGAGTATTTTAATACAAAAGTATGCAGTATATAAGAGCCAAAAAGAGAGGAATGATAATGCAACTAGGATGGAAAGTCGTCACGCAGCGTCGATGTTCTTGCTTAATTTTAAAGCCTATAGAGATCCTAGAATATTATGGTTTTTTGCATTTCGCTCTTAAGGAATATTTTGGAAAACGCAATTAAAAAAATATGCTAAATAAGCCCATTGTACACTAAACACAAAAGTGGAAGGTCGATTTTCATTTGTTTCAAAGTTACAGGCCTATTAAATTAGTGAACAGTTGAGCTGTCATCATATTAGATCCAGGAGAAATAGAAGGAAAAAATAATAAATAGCTGGATGGTGTATATCAGTACAATAACTAGTAATTCAGAAACATTGTTATATAACTCTTTTAGATTTGACGGTATAAAATTAGACAGTAGTTACTTATTTTTTTAAACTTCACAATTTGGAATTTTTTTAGTAAAAAAAAATTAAAATTAAAACACTCAAAAGTTAAAAGGTAAAAAAGCAATAAAATGCAAATTAGAGATTGGAGCATAAACTTTTCATATTTAATCAGAAAATAGTTTAAAACTCATGATTCAGAAAACGATGTTTTTTTTTTCATATAGTTCATGTGACTCGTGTAAATAATCTAAAATTTTATAACTCTAGGAAAATAAAGACAAATGTACAAACTTTCAATATATTATAAGTGCTTTATACACAATTCTCCTAGTACGGGAGTCATCGACCAAAATTTTTCGTCATCGCCATATGGACAAATCCGTAAAAAATGTTTAGTTTAAGGGAAAACAGGAAACTTTATTATGTAAAGCAAAGCTCTGGCGCGTAAAAAAAATCGCATAATTTTTTTTATAGAACCGTTTTTTGTGGAATCCCATTCCAAATATAAAAACAAACACCAGTACGGAAATTTTTAGCCTTGTAGAAACCTGATAAATGTAGTATTAGTTGTTAAAAAAAATGGTTTGATAAAGTTACAGCGACATGGCCAAAACCTTGTTTAGATGGTTGACCAGGATCTATACATCCTAAAAAAAAGTCTAAATGGGCATTTTCCGTGTTGCGATGATGATTACGAGGAAGAAGACTCAGATGAAGACGTTTAGATTTAAATTAGATTCCTGATGTAAATTAGTTAATGTAAGCACGCGAGTGGTGTTAATATATGTAAATAATATTCGTAATCTACTTTTTGTACTTAATATTTTAAATAACATTTGTAATATACAGGAAAATAAGCAACTTTGATTCTTAGACATTTTTCTTCAAAGACCATCGTTTTTTAACCTCATTATTAGCGGCGAGGTGTGAAAAAAGTTTGGGGCAAAAGATATTCCTTTGTTATCAAGGCACAATAAACGAAAAAGAAAAATTTGAAAAAGTGGAGGTTACCTTGAGATCTTAGATGTGCCCCCACCAAATCGCAAAAAATGATCCCACCCGATTCGCTCCTCCGGATTCCGGACTACAACTTTTGTCCGAAACTTTTTTCCCCGCATCCTTCCCCGAAGAAATATTCAGCTGGTTAGTTTTTCAATTGTCACCCTGTATACGAAAAAAGTTCACGGGGGAAGAGGTTGAAATTTGAACTCGAGGGGTTGTAATGTTCCCTGCGTCAGGTAGATTTGCTTTCTCTCCCTATCGACCCTTCCCCCCCGTAGAGTTTGGTACGTTTGGCTCTTCAATTTCCTCTGCCCTGCTAGTTAGATTTGCCTCTATATTTTTCCTCCCTATCCTACCCTTCTGCGTGTGAGTGTGATTATGTGTGTGTGTGTGTGTATATGAGTCTATTCACGCACCCGAATTACATTTGCAAGATTTCGACAAATTACAGAACATGAAAACACAAAACATCCATATTGCGACTTTCTAACGCAATGGAAAATAGATTGTCTGGGAACAACAACGAAGAAAACGTCCATTCCAATTTTTTTTACGTATGTCTAATTCCTACCAGTGATTTAATCAAGGAAACCATTTTTTACATGTTCATTATTGTTTCGATCGTTTAGCAACATTGAAGACTTTTTTCTTTATTTGAGGATAAATTGTCCGAAAAAGCTTGAAATTCTCATGTCGCGGTGAGTGTGAAAATCCTGGTCGATGGCTCCCGTACCATATTGACATCAATCGTTCTAAGGATTCAATGATTTTTTATTTACTTTGTTAGAGAAAGGCCATAGGTTTTATAATTAAGGATAAAATAAGCATTTTGTCGATTTTTTTATAGAAAAAAAAAAAATGCCGAAAAAATTAAAAATTGTGATTTTATCTACCTCTATTTGATATCTCCGGTCCATCTGACCTTACAGACTACTATGGGGGGAGGACTCATTTTTTTCATTAAACGATGAAGTTTAAGAGACACTCATATTTTCTGTCTTAACACCCCCTAAAGTTTGCAGGGCCAATAACCAAAAAGTAGTGTTCTTTGGCATTTTTACACTTTTTTTTTTTATAAAAAATAGAATGTTAAACTTGCAAAGTACGTTTGTCGCTTTCGCGTGGGCTATCGACTGCACCAATTTCCACGACTCGTGGACAAACATGTACTTCTCTAACTTAGTACATAAATAACAATTAAGTAATGCAGGATATCACATCATAACTGGTTATGAATATCCTACCCAATCTGTTAAAAAAGTAACACTGTATATTAAATAATATTGGAGAAATATTACATTGCTATAACATAAAACGTTAACAAATATTTTCCCACTTTTAATTGCTTTCACCTCGAATTGATTTCTACAAATCTAGGTAGATTGAAATACACTGTTACCAAACATTCCCTACTTAAATCCTTCTAGACCTGTGTCATTTACTTTTATTAATATTAAGTGCGAAAATATTAGCTATGTATAAAATCCTGATTAGTTAATTGTTGCGTTCGTTCTTATAAAAATGGTCTAATATGCTACACAAATCATCCAAGTCCTTGAATTCTACACTATTAAAATACTTAATTAGTACACGAATAATAAAATACTTCTGGTGTAAATTTAATTAACAAAACATAGCACCCCGTTCGATGTCTATAGGCCTATAGTCCTACCCAAGTGATTCGGTTACATCCAAATTTGATTAGACAATCCTGTCCAGTGTCCCATACAGCAGAGAACACATATTAAGCGTGTTTGCTTCGAGCTAGACACACATGCGGAGATATCACATGTGTCAGTACGGAAACCGGAATCATATTATTTATTGCACAATCTGCAACATCATGGCATGTTCTTATTGCGAATTACAGGCCTCCAACTTCCACGGCGAGTAATTGCAAGGAAGTAATCGATTGCATAAAAATATAAAATGCTGAAATTAAGTACCATAACTACCATATACAATATTAATTTAATAACAAAATTGCATTTCCGTGATGCGTTTTAGAGCTACAATGTGCAACGTTTTTCAAGCAGGGTAACATTAATTCAAGGAAGAAGAGTATGTATTACATCATAAATCTTGCAGTAGTACACGTAAGGCAGGTAAATGAAACACTTGGAAAGTTTTTTAGAAGGCAATAAATTCGTATTAGCGGCGTCAAATTTTGTATGCAAATTATACAGAATGACTCGCGAGCTAATGGTAGATAGAGCACTTCAAGGCAAGTTTAGATCAACAAAGAAAAAAAAATTGGTCACTGGTTAAGAAGATACGGTAAGGTGTTTCATGTGTTTGGTCTGAAAATTCAAAGAGCTGTATCTCTGCAACGCAACGGTTGGATCTAATCGAATGAAATTTACCAGTAACATTCCTCAGCTGGAACCTATCAGAACGGCCTACTTGGTTTTAAAAAATCCAAGGCTGGACTCTGAAAAATCTGCTTTCCTCATTTTTGACAAAGAAGTACATTTTTCTATCGCATTTCTGGAAAGTTGTTAGCGGATTCGGAAAGTTCTGAAAAAAATGCTATCAGATTAGTGATTCCATTTTGACGGCACACCTAAACCGTTTCGGAAAAAAAATCACAAAACAATTCAGCGCATCACGACTAACACTTGGATCGGGCATTATTTATAGAACAGTTTGATAGAGTTCATTCAACTTGCAGATCCATATCCCTTCTAAGACTTCACAGAATACATAGCAAAAACTTTCCTACCTAGTCCATAAAAAGAAGGAAAAACAATATAAGAAAGATACACAGTTTTATTTTGAAATTGAAAAGAATAGTTATCTATGTATTTATTATTACCTTGACAACAATAATTATTTTGACAATCCAATCTTTTTGTTCCTTGATTTCTTCGTGTCTTAATGATGCCTAATCAGTTTACTAACGCTGAATTCGCTGATATCATTTATGTATATGGGTTTTGCGATGGCAATACAAGGGCTGCTGTTAGATAATATCAGCGAAGATTTTCTGGTCGACGAGTACCGTAGCGCCACACCTTCATCAGAGTTTTCCAGCTCTCTAGGGAACATGGAAGATTTCCTGGAACTGACGGAAATGTAGAACGAGCAATTAGACCGGCCGAAGAAAACATTGTGGAAATGGCAGAGCAAAGTCTTTCCACAAACACTAGAAGAATAGCATATGCGCTAGGTACAACTCAAGCCCGTGTATGGAGGACATTAAAAGCGGAACGGTTGTATCAACCTACCACATCCAAAAGGTTCAGCGACTCGAACCAGGTGATGAAGTCGCACGTCTTACGTTCTGTCGTTGGATAATAATGCATCGTCCGAGAATTTTGCACAGAATTCTTTTCACGGATGAGGCCCAACTCACTCGAGACGGAATGTGGAATTCTAGGAATTCATACATCTGAGACCACAACAATCCTCCTGCCGTTGTCCAGAAAAACTCTCAACACAAGTTCTTCCTTAATGCACGGTGTGGAGCGGTGGACGATACATTGATAGAATCACATTTTTTTGAAGGTCGATTGACTAGAAAAACCTACTTGGATTTTTTCTGGATATTTTGCCCAATTTATTATTGGAGCAAAATGTCAACAGGAGAGTTCTTCATTTCCAGCATTATGGGGCACCACCTCATTTCTGAGTATCGGAAGTATCTCAACAATGAGTTTCAACCGTTGGATCGGTCGCGGAGGTCCTCGAGCTTGGCCAGCTAGGTCTCCTGATCTAACCATTAATATTCAATAATATTTTAACATTGATGGTAGCGCAGCTGATTAAAGCGTGTTAGTGGCGAGCACACTGTCTATCGTATACTAGGTTCGTCCTCTCTCCGACACTAGCAATGTCGGTGGACAATAGAAATTTTTGGGGCTATTTCAAATGTGTAACCCTCTTCGGACAGCCTTGTCTTTGGATTTGGGGGTTATCTACTGTGTGTTGTGTTTATGTCAATTCATCCAAATTCACACGTCAACTACAAACACATCAAAGGCCAACGAATATTTCTTACCACAGCTTTAGAACTACTCGTTTTTTAAGTATGGACAAAAGGAAACCAAATCATGCTTAAAATTGATCTATTACAGGGTTTTGCCCGCTTCACTAGAACTTTAACAAGTAGTTGTATTTATGAAGGTTCGACTGGAAACTTATTAGATTTATAGACCAGCGTTAACAACCACCCCAAAATAATTTCACAGAGCAATTATATAGACTTAACAGCTACAGAGTTTTATTGCAGGCTTGACAAATACCTTGATAAGGAAGTCTTAAACCAATAAAGACTGAAAGATAATCTAGTTTTAATGAAAATTCTTGAATGCCTTTTTAAAACTTTCTGTAAGACAAAACTATCTGTAAGTGCATTTCACATTTAACAAATCTGGCATATTGATTTATAAGGTACCCATTATAAAACACTAATAAAACCTAAACGAATGTAGAAGGCATTTAAATTGTTACAAGATGTTTTCCTTTACTAATACCAAAGAAATTAAGACAGGCAATTTAATCCAGTAACCTCTTCATAAAAAAGGGGGGGGTTACCTGACATCAAATCGGGTATCTATGCTTTTTTAAAATGTTGCACAGGATTAAAAATTAATGTTCAATCGAAGTTTACGACCTCGGCAGACCTCTGGGTCTTGGTCAAAAATCCGAAAAACTGCGAGATTTTTGTTTTTTTTTTTTTTAGTTTTTGTGATCTCAAGCTTTCTCTAAGCCTGGTTGTGTGGCAAAACTATTTGTGGTGTCAGGTGTTAGCCGACGCCGGTTGAGTGACACGTATTCATACTTTCTCGTTTCGTTAAGATCCAAAAACTATAGAATGTCGAATCCCGGATCTTCCGCGAGTTCGATGTGTTTCATATGTAAGGAGAGTTTGAGTGAAGGTGAAGTTGTGGTAGTGAAACAAAGAGAAATAAAAACCCTTTTGACGTCTAGTGTTTCAATGAAAAATCGGGAAACGGACGATTATTGAAAACTTTAAGTGAGATTTCCGTGCATCTTGCATGCCAAAAGAGTTACAACAACTCCAAATTGATTACAGTAGCTATTCGACGTGGAAAAACAGGTATGAAGTCAGTGAGAGCTGCAAGAGCTTCCTCTGAATCTTTTAACTTTAAAGAACACTGTTTTTATGCGGGGATCAAATAACTCAAGAATTTATTGAAGCCTAAAAAAAATAATCTAGAAAAAAGAAATACTGTGATCACTGTTGAGAAGATGTCTGTGAATACAACCACCTTAAGAGCAGCTGAAAAAAGGGAATGGGATCTGAAAATTAAAGACCGTATTTATGAGGACACTGATTTGGTTGCACTCGATGTAAGATATCATCGGTTTTGTCAGAGGAAGCTATATAGACCACCCTTAAAAGGGCTAAAGAGTGAAGGTCGTGGCACCCCACTGTCGATGAGGCCATGGAATAAATTGTTTCCTATCTTGATGAAAACTCTGAAGAGTCAGTTTTCTCTTGCGGAACTCATTAACCATATAGAGAAAAGCCTGCTATTCGAACAATCAAAAATCGCCTATTTCAAACGTATGGAAAAGACATAGTCATTGACGATACAGAGAATAAAACATCGGTTGTTTGTTTCAAAAATACTGGCTACAAAATACTTACGAATTTTTGGTATAAAGATAAAAAATCAAATCCTCACGAAGAAAGATTGCGTGTCGTAAAGGAAGCTGCTGATGTCATACGAGAGGACATTCGTTCACAAGTTTATGAAACAAGTCAATTCACGCCACCCGATGACTTTTTGCAAAATGTAAGTTCAGTAATTCCTGAGTCTTTGCAGCTTTTCATGAATACAGTAATTCTAAGAAATAAACGAGGCTGTCTGGATAAAGAAGTTAAAAATCGTTAAAAATGTCGAAATATGAAAACTTTGCAAAACTTTGAACAGCTGTGTCTCGGATACTATTTGATTTACAGAGTCCGCTCTGGTACCAATTTGTTACAAATTTAGTCTACTCTTAAAAAATACTAAATTGTTTTTACCAAAAAAGTAGGCCTTAGGTGCCAAAATCGACAAAAACTGAAAAAACAAAACAAAAATCTCGCAGTTTTTTGGATATTTGATCAAGACCTGGATTTAACATTAATTTGTAATCCTATACAACGTATTAAAAACGCATAGATACCTGATTTGACGTCAAGTAGGTTGTATAAAGTTACTGTATTAATTCTAACTTTTGTGTTTTTCGTAATATAATCTGCGCGAAAAAATAATTCACTTTGCTTATTAGTTTGTTCAATCCTCGACTGAAATATTTCATCAATAATAAGATGCAATTACTAGCAAATTTCAGAATAATTCCGACATCTACAAACTGACTACACCCCTGAAGCCTGGAAGGCGCCGCACTAAATTATAGCATTCCTATTTATTTTCTCCATTTTTCATGTCATTAATTTTCTATTTATAAATTCAACTCACTAAGTGCACTCTCGCTGTTACAAGCTGCGCATCAAAAATCAAATATTCATTCTTAATTTAAATGTCTCTTTTTCAAGAATTATCGAAAAGGCTATTAATCCTTTTACGCCTCGTTTACACTCGAGATAACGCCGAAAAAATGTTACCTCTCGTGTTTAGAATACCAAGAAGTTATGTGAACCACCATAAAAACAGAAGCTTCTTTCTACGTAAACGCCTGACAAACTAGTCACTGAAACGAAAATTGCCTTGTAAAAAACAACAACAATTATGACACCGGTTGCAAAAAGCCGTAACTAATCTCGGTATAAAGCTGTTATTATAGGCCTGGCGTCAATGCGTAAAGAAAGGCCCAACAAGGAAATAATTCCAGGAGATTTGGTTTTAATCGCTTTAATTATATCTGCCGTTAGCTATACTAAGTTTTTCTCCTTAAACGACGTCGGAATTAGGAACCACATTGACAACATGGAGCGGAAATTTAATTTTTCGAGTACCTCCTATCTTCTAAAATATTAACTTTCTGGCAAAAACATTTACTATCAATATTAATCTCTATTGAATTCTCTACAAGAAAGGTTTTTATTCCTTTTTTTTTTCTTCTAAAGTTAACCGTTTCGAAGATACAGTCACGGGAAGTTGGATACTTTTGCGCGGCTATGGTAAAACACAAAAAAAATATGTAAAATATTTGCTAATTATTTTTCTACAAGTGTTAAAGATAAAATCTGGATAACCATTTTGGAAATAACTTATCAAATAATTGTTCAGTATCCAGGAAAATAATTAATTCAACAATTTCCTTTGAACCTGTCTGTGACAGGAGACGAAATTATTATGTAGTATAATTGATAATATGAAAAACAAGAATTCCACGAACTTTGACGAAATACCTATCCGACTATTAAAGTTCTGTAAATTCGTTATAGCAGATTCTCTTGTACATCTTATTAACTTATCGGTAAACCTTAGACAGTTTCCGGATATTTTAAAATTAGGTAAAGTAATTCCCTTATTTAAAAAAGATGATCCGCACTTGGTAGAAAATCGTAACTTTACTGAGCTACTTATCTAAAATTTCTGAAAAGACAGTTGTCAATAGAATACACCTATACACTTATATTTAGAAACAAATAATTTATTTACTGACAGTCAGTTTGGTTATAGAGACAATAAATCTACAGAACTAGCGACACTAGAATCTGTTCAAAGAATCTACCATTACCTTGATAAAGGTAAAAAAGTAGCTAGTATTTTCTTTGATCTAACTGCAGCTTTTGATTCAGTTAATCCGAAATTTCTTGAGGACAAATTAAAAATAATAGGAATAAACGGAAACATTCTCAAATGGTTGACTTCTTATCTGGAAAATCGGAAAATTTTAGTTTCAATAAACTCAGAAATGTCTAACATCGTTAATATGGAAATCGGGGTAGCTCAAGTTTCCATTATTGGCCCACTCTTATTTCTTATTTTCATCAATGATTTACCAGATTATATAACAGCGGATGGACACGTCTGTCATAATCCACAGTGATACCATTGAACATTTAGAGAATAGAACTGCTACAGTCATTAAGCAATTTGAAGACGTATTTAAGAATTCTCTAATTTTATTAACATAAAATTTGTATTTTACAAATATTATATCTAATAATGGTTCCAAAATAGAATATGTTGAGACCAAAACGAAAACAACATTTTTAGGCTCAGAGACAGATGTAACATTAAATTTTAACCCCCAAATAGATACCTTGTGCACTAAGTTAGCAAAAACAACATTTGCAATTTTAAATTTAAAAAAGAATTGAATTAGTTCATTAGCTACAATATTAGTATATGGGGTTAGTCAGCTGAGGAGAGTAGAGTTTTTGTAATGCAAAAGAGAATTATTCGGATTCTGTTCGGTTTGAACCATAGAGAACCATGCAAAGATACATTTAAAACAAAACAAAAACAATATGACTGTGACATGCATTTATATATTTAAAATTTCTTGTTTATATGGCACGTTTTTTTTTCTTTTTTCAGTGGTATCCCACTGTAAGAGTTGAGTTTTATTCTATTTTTCTCCACTACGACGATGAATGCTGATTTTGTTGGTTTTCAATAATAGTGCCCACACTCTCACTTTCTTCGTCTAAAGCGATGCGGTCTTCTGTCTCCTGGTACATTAAACAATCTAGTCGAACGTCTACGTTTTCGTCACAATTTTAATTCTCTTCCGCATCTTTAATGTTGGTACAGGATTGCCCTAGAGAGTTAATGCAGATTGTAGAGCAACAGAGGCCCACTTTTCTGCATCTTCAAAGTGTCCTTACATTCTTTTGAACATGTGCAAGATATTGTGTTCAGGAGCGACTGTGGTAATAACTAGGGCACATGAAATGGTGGACAACGGAATGTTCTTATTTAGAGCTGCTTTAAGAGCCACCAACAAACTCGGACTAGCATGAAAACCTGCTGAAACGGCACATGGACAAGCTAATATGCTCTCCCTTTTATAAACATCTACGAGATCAGGAAATGTCAAGTCGAGCACGCCTAAAGCGAAGCGACGACCGAGTGTTTTGAATTATCATGCCAGATGGGAGTAATAAAAACTCGGCTGTATCGAAGTGTTATTCTAGGAAAATGTCCAAACTACATGCAGGGCCTGTAACTCCCATTCTGAGATCCTGACACATACTCTTGGCATGTCCCGTTCCAGCAATGTCATCCTATACCAGCAGGCACAACGCAGTTTTAGAGTGCTCTACTACCATATTAGGCACGCTTATGGCATCGATCAAGATCCCATCGTGCCGTACGTGTCCGAAAAAATTCCAGCTGCCGCAGTCGTAAAGAACACCAAGTATTAGAATTAATCCTTTCCATCAATCCGAAATCTGGATGCCACCAAGCCAGATATAGTGCTTCTTGATTTCATTGAAAAGAAAATCTATGTTATTGAGTTCACTTGTCAAGCAGAGAGCTATGTAGTACAGTTAATCTCTCATTTGACCCACGAATGATTCCTACAAAAGATTCTTTTCTTTTATACTACAGAGGGACTTGTCCCAATCATTAATTGATTAATTTTTTTCCACAAAAATATCGCAACTAATGAGTTTATAAGTTAAAGTGCTCAGACTGCATTGCCTTCTACATAGGACAAACGGGTCGTCCATTTAAAGTTAGGTACAATGAACACAAACGCTCCTTTAGACTTAACAATAACGAATCTACTTTTTCAAACCACACTTTAGAAGTAGGTCACGTTTTTCCACAATTAGAACATATCAATTATATTACACAAACAGGAAAAATGTATTGAATTAAATCTATTCAAATATACAAATCTAAATTAGTTCAGAATAACCACCTACTTAATAATCAGGTAGAATTTTATTATAGCCCCTTTTTGATGTATTCAAATAACAAAAATCGTATTACTGCACCTTTCTTAGATAATCTCTTTACTATATTTCCTAGTAGGTATAAATTCTAAAATTAAATTATTAAGTATAAATTATTGTAAAACTCTCAATACATAATCGGAAAACGTTTGTTTTGGTATTGCACTAGTTACAACGATTTAACCGACCGCCCATAATAAAGACGTCTACCAGTACTCTAGCAGAGGTAAACAGTGACACGCCCGTCAAGAGAAGCATGTACACGATTGCATGCTTCGCTCTCGCTTGCTCTTATTGCCATCCCAAAACCAACACTTTCCGATACCGTATATCATTCAGTATTTGTGAACCAACAGTTTGAAAATGACACACTAAGTTGTCGAAACTTCAGTAACATTTAGTTATAATAAATTAGCGATAAAAAACAAAGAAAAGTGTTTCATCTGCTTTCACTGAAAAAATGACAGTCAAAATAGGTTTTTCTCAATTATGTCCTTTCCTGTTAGTTCTACCCTAAAATTAGGTATTACCAACATTGTAGAAAATGAAAAAGCTACAACTATTTTTAGCTATTATTAATATTTTACTATTTACATCCGTCAGAATGGTAACAATTTGTGTTTCACTGCACTTTTTTCAATTATCTCTGTCCTCGTTGATCATTTGTAGTAAAGGAATCTACACACGACCCAGCGGCAGGGAGCAGACCAACCGACCTTCTCGGTACACTTTGAAGATTGCCATGCGAACTCGAAAAAGTGAGCTGGTCTGCTGGATTGAAGTGGTCTGCTCGATTGTCGGTACGCTTTGAAGACCTGGAATTCCAGCAGACCAGTTCACTTTTACGAGAGTTGTTATGGCAATTTTCAAAGTGGATCGTCTGTAGACCCCTCAACTGGTTATTATTAATATTGTAGATCATAAAATTTCTTAAAATTATTGTTTATAGAATTTTCTTCCACGGTGAACTGTTTTAAAATTACAGCAGGTCGAAATTTAAACGTACGAATTTAGTAAAATGAACACATCTTAAGGAACGCAACACCACCCCACATCACTGGCGCTCAAAATGCAAAAGACAGCTCTCTGCTGCAAGAAAGAGAAAGAGGCAGTTATAATAGATATTGCGGTGCTTCACTCAAATAACATCAGAAAAACCAAAAAACACTTCGCGCGTATCTTCAAATCAGTTACCTAACTTTAAGGAAAAAGTACTGAGGACCTTTCTTGTAAAGAATTTAAGAGGTTTAACATTGTTTTTGTCAAAAAGTTAATATTTCAGGAGATATTCGCGAAAAAGTAAATTTCGCCGCCATTTTATCACTATGGTGGCTAATGCCGACATCTTACGAAAATGTATGGTTACCGAGAGACACAATGAAGCGACTAAAACAAATTCCAGAATCCCTGGAATTATTTCCTTATTAAATTACCTGGTGCCTAGCCTATTAAATAAAAGAAGCCGTTTATATTCCGCAAGGCAAGTGCTTGCGGGTAATAACAATAATTATATAATTCATTGTAGACAGGCATTTCAAATAATTTCGACATTGCTGATACTACGCTTCGGTTTTGAAATATTTGCATTATAATGTGCAATTAAAACTACGCAATACCATAGTTATAGTCTATAATCTATTTAAACGTGATTTCTTAGAAACCATCGTGGTTATGAGTAACATGAATAATAACTACCTGCTGATACCTACCTGTTGATATGTTAATGTTTTTATTAGAAATGTACGCAAATATGTTATTATTTATTGTTATTACAATTCCGAAAATTAAAAAAAAAGGCGTGAAGATAAGCATCTTACGAGACAGCAAAGATTTTGTTATAATTTGGAGATACTAATTTTCTTTTATAGCTAGTTATATGGGTATATAAAGATGAAAATTTTTTGCTCAAATAGCAATCCTATTAAATTCGCCCATTTCTAATCACGTGTGCTGAAACAACCAATCAGAACAACATTACACTGAAAATTTTTAGCTCAAATAGCAATCTTATTAAATTCACCCATTTCTAATCACGTGTGCTGAAACAACCAACGAGAACAAAATTACACTGAAAATTTTTTGACAGTTCTAACAACCAATTAAATTTCGTTATCTCTTGTCATGTGACACAAATCACCCGATCATTTTAACATTACACTGATAACACCATCCAAGGAAATTTTCAATCACTATGACAATAAAATGATTCAACTTTAACCAATCTGATGCTGCTTTAAATTTTAGTAACTGTATCTTTACCAACTATACTTTTAATAAATAAATAATTGTTTTGTTGTGTTGCGACTTTTTGATTTTATTTTTTCAAAAAATTTTCTGACCGAATATCCCTCTGGCATTGACAAATGCTTCATATTAGCAAGCAACGTGCTTTCGATTGTCATAAAATTATCTCATACATTATCAATGTCCTAGGGATGTCATAGCTGAAAATTTTTAGCTCAAATAGCAATCCTATTAAATTCGCTCATTTCTAATCACGTGTGCTGAAACAACCAATCAGAACAAAATTACACTGATAAGATCTCTTAGGGATCTTTTCACTTATGTCATCCAGTTTGACAGTTCAATAACTTAAAATTTATTTTTTGACAATGTCGATTTGGAACTGCAAATAACGATTTAATGAATATAATAATAGAGGAAAACACACCAAATAATACATAATACGTAATCTACATTTAATTTTACAAATTGCTATTTTAATAATTGTGTTTTTAATAAATAGTTTTGAACAAATAAATAAAATGAATTGCAAAAAATTTTCTATGCGAATGTTGATAAATGCTCATAATTTTAATACAAATTCCTCAAGCACGTTGATTTTAGGTAATATCCCTCCGCCTACGGCGTCGGGATATTACCAAGCAATGTGCTTTCCGAAACTGTGATAAAATTATTTCGTATTATCAACGTCCTTAGGACATTATAGCTGATAATGTCCCTAGGGCAATTTTCACTTAGTAACATGAATAATAACTACACTGTTAAAAATTTCTATGGTAATTTTACTAAACAATCGTAGGAAGTTTTTACGCACCGCATTATAGTAATGACAAAATTTACTACACGATTCATCCCAACTCATTTTAGGAAAATTACAACACATTTGTTGCAATTTACTAAGCACTCATCGAAATTTTGTTCAGTGATATTACTATACAAGTTTTGTAATTTTGCTGAACAAACGATATTAAAAATGTTTAGTAATTTGCAAATGAAGTGTTGTAATTATACTACACAATTTATTTTAACTCAGTTTAAGAAAATTACCAAATAATTGTAGTAATTTTACTAAACGTGTATCTAATATTTGTAATGTAATTTTACTATAAAAATATTATAATTTTATTAAGCATATTCTTTTAAAAATGTTTAGTAATTTACGTATGATGGATTGTAATTTTACTAAACAATTCATTTCAATTTTTTTTTTACTAGTGAAATGTTTTGTCGAACTCCTCTATATGTTTCCTTAAATATATAAGGAATAAGAAAGAAACCAGGCTGTAACCAACAGCTATTCTCCGGACTAATGCCCCGCCGAGCGCTGCATTACGAATTACAAGCCTGGCCGCGTTAAGTGCAATAACTATGTATTGCCACAAAACGCAAAGTTTCGATTGTAATAGACACCAGCCGAAAGAGTTATTCCCCCATTGAAAGTAGAGATGAGTTGCTATTTAACAACGTGTTATTTTATAACTGTTATTTGTAAGTAGCATTAACAGACTGTTATTTCTGTTCGAAAATAACAGGTGAGAAAATAACAGATAAGCAGCTGCGGCAGCAGCATGATGTATAAAACAACATTACTGAAATAACATTTGCAAACTGCGCGCTGCGGTATGCGTATGCCAGTACTTCTCAGCGACCTGTTATTTTTAAACTGTTATTTTAAACTGTTATTTCAAAATAGCACTAGCAGTTTAAACTATTATTAAAAAATAACTGCTTTTACCCATCACTAATTGAAAGGAGCTCTCGTGCCAGCCACCCCATACCACTTGCAGACTGCAGTTTCGAGCTATTGGCTCTCGTCAGTGTAAGGTAGGTCTGAGATGGCTGTAATGAGGCATTTGTTCACTCTTGGTACATGACGAGATTTATAAAACCACGACATGCAACAAAAATGAAAGGCTCCATCTAGCGGCTGATATCCATTACAATCAAAACAGCAGTAGCCCTGACATGGGCACAGTTAGCAGATATGCTTCTGGAGGGCAGAATATTTACTAGTGAAATATTTTGTCGAATTCCTCTATATGTTTTGGTTGCTGTTGGTTGCAGTCTGTTTTCTTATTCCTTATATATTTAAGGAAACATATAGAGGAGTTCGACAAAATATTTCACTAGTAAATATTCTGCCCTCTAGAAGCATATCTACTAATTCATTTCAAGTCAGTGTACTCACGTCATCAGGCAAAATGAGTTATACCCCGCGACCATCGTATTGCTTTATAGATACAGTTGATTATAGCTTATACAAAAACTCTGTGTAAAACTTTAAGTTTAATTTTAAAATTGAATCGTTGAAAAATTAATTCACAAAAGTGGCTGTAAAAACAGTATACTTTGCGATTTTTTTTATTTAAAACTGCAATGCAAAACAAATCTTTTTGATTTAAAACTACAACACAGTGTTGTGAAGTTAAAAAATGTACTTGATTAATACGAAAAATAGTAGGAACATAATACATAATTGTCTTTTTAGTACAGAAGTAATAAAAATGGAAATAAGCTTTGTAAATTTCTGAATTTTCTGTGTAATTCAAATTACAAATTCTGGTTTGTAATTTCATTAAAAATTGAATTAAAAATAAATTACAAATTTTTATAAGAAATGTACAAAATTTGAAATTCAAATTTACGATACAGTTTTGTAAAATCACAAAACGTATTTGATTCACACAAAAAATAGCAGAAATGCAAACATAAATCGTATAAAAAAGATGATGATTTGTAAATTTGCAAACATTTTTTGTAAATCAAATTACAAATGATTTTTTTGTAATTTTACAAATAGTTCTGGAGAATAAATTACAAATTTTCATAAAAAATTTACAAAATTTGTATTCAAATTAACGATACAGTTTTGTAAAATTACAAAACGTATTCGATTTTCACAAAAAATAGCAAAAATGCAAACATAAATTGTATAAAAAAGATGATGATTTGTAAATTTGCAAACATTTCTTGTTATTAAAATTACAAATGTTTTTTTTGTAATTTTACCGATAGTTTTGGACAATTGATTTTTAAACAGGTTGAGTAATTTTGCAAAATTTTTCTACAAAACCTACTATACAGAGTTGCAAAATTACAATTAGTATCTGAAAAATACAAATATATAGTAAATTTACAAGTTATTTAGTATTTTTACAATACTGAGATACAATTTTACTCAAAATGTAGATTAAAGTCACATTACGAAGCACTAGTTGTGAATTTTACTATGCTTTTGTTTAGTAAAGATGTTGTAAATTTACAAAAATTTTTAACAGTGTAGGTAATCCATCAGTTTGACAGTTCAATAATTTATTTTATTTTAATTATAATAATTTATTTTTTGACAATGTCACAATTACGATTTGGCACTTCAAATAACGACATGAATATAATAATAGAGGAAAACACGCCATATAATACAATTAAAAGTAAAAAGTACATCTGGAATACATTTATGGACTTTTGCGGTACCAGAAATTATGAATGAGATAAAAATAAATTGCAAAAAATTTTCGATGCGAATGCCCCTCGAACGTTGATAAATAGCTCATAATTTTATCACAACTTCCTCAAGCACGTTGCTTTCGGACACTGTGATAAAATTATTTCGTATTATCAACGTCCTTGGGACATTATAGCTGACAATAACCTTGATGGCTATCGCAAGGTGACCAATCCAATATATCAGACGTTGACTTAAAAAACGACCATATCTCCGATTTCAAGCCCTGGCTGAAATTTTCCACCCACTAGGTCCATTTCGGATTCAGCATCTCTCCTATTATATTAATTTAAGCTGATTATTGACTATTTTGGAGATAAAATTAACGGGTAGGTACTTTCATGACAATTATTTGTAATTATGTTTGAACTACTTTCATTATTCTACAAAACGATAATAAAATCCTTTAAATCAATTCCAAAAGATGACTTTTAACCAATTTCGGACACCTCTTGGCCTACAGTGGATTGTTTATATTACAGATTGTTATGTTCTTTAATTACTTTTTACTATGTGCAATTCCAATTACATATATTATTTTACTATAACTTTATAGCAACTACTGTATGTGTTTTTGATTATAGTTCATCATGTTTTTGCATTTTAATTCATTTGTAATTGTAGGCTTGCTATTTATCCCGTAATTGAGCTCTGTGTCCGTTGGATGATATTGTCATTACAATAATCTACAAAAAATTACACAGGCTATAACGGAATCACTTAAAAAACTAAATTTATATTACTAAACGTTCATACTAGTCCAGTCAATGGGAGGTTTCACCTCTAACTTGAGTACTAATGAATGGATTTTGATGAAACCTTGTGCAATGTGTTTGTAATGACGTTGATAAAAAAGTTGAGTAAAAATGATCGAGAGAGGGTAGAAAATACCTTTTATCGCGGGTTCCGTATAGAATTAAGTCAAAAATGAAAAAAAAAAATATTTACCTTTTTTAGCCCAAAATAAGATGTTTTTACTATTGTGAATCGTTTCGAAAAATGCATATTTTTCGAGATATGGCCATTCTAAAATTCCTAAAAGTGAGGGAGGGAAATGTAAAAGTTGAAAAAGAAATCTGAAAAAATTCAAGTGAATGTATCATCGAAATACATGACTTCTTTTTATTTGCAATTTTTCTGTAAAGTGCATTTTCGTCGAGTTTTTTCGGAAAAAAATGTAGAAATTGTAGCGCTTTAAACATATATAATTTAAAAATTTGAAAAAATTCAGGCGTATGCATTGAGGCCTTCTAAACATTTTTTGTCTTTTTGAATTGTTTTATAACTTACTAATTTTCCGAGTCACAGACAGTTTTTCACGATAAATAATGTACCACATTTTATACATATTACATATTATACATTACATATTATAAAAAAATATGAAACCCATATTGTTATACTATCTTTAAAGGTTCAATATAATTTTTAAATTGAAAATGTGAAAGAGTTTTTCGGAAAAATTTTTTAATGGGCAAAAAATGTAGTATATTATTTATCGTGAAAAACTGCCTTTAACTCGAAAAATTAGCAAGTTACAAGAAAATTCCAAAAGACAAAAAATGTTTAGAAGGCCTCAATGCATGTGTCTGAATTTTTGCAAATTTTTAAATTACACGTTTTTATAGAGCTACAATTTCAAAGAAAGTGGCAGTTTTTCATGTTTTCCGGAAAAAACTGGTGAAAACGCACTTTACAGGAAAGTTGCAAATACGAAAAAGTCTTATATTTCGATGATACATTCTATTGCATTTTTTCAGATTTTTTTTTTCAACTTTTACATTTCCCCTCCACCACTTTTAGGAATTTTCGAGTGGCGATATCTCGAAAAATATGCATTTTCCGAAAAAAATCAGTAGAGTAAAAACATTTTATCTTCTGCCAAAAAGGCAAATATACTCTTTTTTTTTTTTCATTTTTGACCTAACTCTACAAGTTGCGGAACACGTGATAAAAGAGGTGTTTTCTTCCCCTCCCGATCATTTCCTACTTTAATTTTTTTTTCCAACTTTTTTATTAACGTCATTACAAACACACTGCGCTAGGTTTCATCAAAATCCATTAATTAGCACTCAAATTAGAGATTTTGGTCATTTTAGCGCTCCCCTTGACTAGACTATACATTCTGTGAATTTACTTTGAATACTACTACCAATCGAAATAACGGCTATATTGGTACTAAACCATTGTGACGTTTAAGATCCAAAACATGATAACTTTTTATGGGCTATGATGTTCAGTA
The DNA here is from genome assembly GCA_936432065.2 of Rutpela maculata. NCBI lineage: Eukaryota > Metazoa > Arthropoda > Insecta > Coleoptera > Cerambycidae > Rutpela > Rutpela maculata. The sequence goes on from OW386290.2 coordinate 36,839,428, forward strand.
TTTCAGCGAACTTTTTTATGCGGCTATTCATTTTTAACCATATCACCGTTTTTGATCACGTAATAATTTGCGCGTATTCCTATCTATAAACTCGCATAAAAATGTCGACATTTTATTAATTGCCTGTGACATGACAATATCCAAGCATTAGCATTGTCCCAGATCATAAATTGGCTGTAACCAAAACAGTTTTACTGCGGTTAGGCAATATTAAACGTCACGGACATATTATAATCACAGTTATCAAGGAAATGCATGTCGGCATTCGAATTCAATTTATCTGTGTTATTTACAAAATTGTTTTTAACCGTTATAAAAAATTAGAAGCTTTTTGACAAAGTATCTAACAAAAATGGATCGTATTTCAATTGCGCGGATGAATGATTATACGTACATGTCTACAATTATTTACTGAAATTCACTAAATCATTTTAGTAAAGTTTTGGGTTCAAAAGAAATGGGAAATCATATAAATCTGACGGCGCAATTACTACAGCAATGAAACGGCTATAACGGCACTATAACTTAGGGAAACTTCCCAAGTGACACAACAAAAGTGTCAGTCGATATTTTTATGGAATGAAGTAATACTTTCGGCAGAACAAAACATTTATAAATGATTAAATTGAAATGCCACGGTAAGACTTTACGGTAAATTAAAAGTTACTGAAGCAATCGAAAGTACTATGCGTGTATGTATTTTAGTAAACTAGATTTACTTACAATTCTCGTATCTTGACCTGTACACATTATCCCACACATGTAACATGGAGCAAATAATAAAGTAGGAAGCTTTCAGTTCACATGGTACGCTGCGAGAGATTCATTAGTGCTACAAATTGGTAATAAATATGATCCTATAACCACACCATTATTAAGCCTAAATCAACTGAGACAAATTGGTGATTAAACTACCATCGTGTCCTGTTCTTCTTCACCCTGGGACAATTTTGTATACAATAGGGCAACAAGCGGTTTCTTACTAATTTGACCCTTTTTTTTTTCGTGAGAGGGGAAATCATCATGGACACCCATCGCTTAGAGTCTATCGCGAACGGGTAGTGCTGGACTCCATCTCTTCAGTGTTTCCTGTTGGTCTGGGACTGCTTTCGCTTTTCATCGGACGCACAGGTCATTTAAGATTGTCGGTGTTAATTGGCGTTTCTCCATGGGTTCAAACCCACCTCTCTTTCCTCCTCTTTCTTCTTTTTGATAATGCGGGTTATTGCCTCCTCCACCCTTCTCCAGTTCTCTTCCGTTTCTAGCATCCTTCCTACCATATCTTCTGGAGACAATAACGATGCCCCACCGTCTCGTCTCTCTTCTCTCCATCTGTTGCATGCGAACACGGTGTGCTCCACGTCATCGACCTCTCCACAGTATGCACACTCTCTGCTGTCAGTCTTGCCAATATCATATAAGTACTCCATGTACCCATGTCCGCTCAGGGCTTGGGTGAGGTAATAGCCTAACTCACCATGCCTCCGTTCCATCCACGCTCTGATGTTCGGGATGAGGCGTCTCGTCCACCTTCCCTTGTCTACAGTGTCTCAGCGCCTCTGCCAGCTTTCAAACAGCCTGTCCCTGGCCTCTGCCCTCCCGGCTCCTTCAAAGATTTCCAGCCATTCTTTGGCCATCAGATCCACTACCAACGCCGCCTCGTACGAAATCGTTTTATATGCACTGCATACCTTTGGAGCGGCACATCGCTGGATCCTAGCCATCCTCCCTCTCGTCCTATCCACCTTCATCGCACTTTCCCAAACCGGAGTTGCATACAAGAGGATAGAGTGCACGACACTGCACAGTAGTCTTATCTTGCTCGCTCTCGGTCCGTGCGTATTGGCCATAAGCCCCCCAATGGCTGTGGCTGCTTTTCCCGCCTTCTCGGCCGTCTTTGTGGCATGGACACCGAAGTTTAGCTTGGAGTCCAGCCAAACCTCTAGGTATTTCAGGTGGTTTCCTGAGGATATCTGCACCTGGCCCACCCTAACTTTCATGGGTGGACGATCTTCTTTTCCTCGTGATAAACAGGAGCTCCGTTTTCCCGGCAGCTAGCTTGAGCTGCATTCTTTCTAGCCACCTCTCAATATTTCTGATGGCCTCGTTGGCTGCTTCCATTATTTGGACAGTCCACCTTCCAGTCACCGTTATGGCCAAGTCGTCGGCATACCCGATGACCTTTACACCCTCCTCCTAAGGTAATCGAAAGATATCGTCAAACATCACATTCCACAAGGTCGGACCGAGCACCGATCCTTGTGGAACCCCACCCGTGATGCTTTTCCTCTGATTCGAATCCGATCATCCTGTCTTGGAAGTAGCTCATCATCACCCTGACGAGGTACGGAGCTATCCCCAAGCTCTGCACCTTCCTGACAATCATCTCCCATCCCGCTGTGTTAAACGCGTTTTTAACATCAAGGGTCACAATCTGTTTCGTGGCTAGGGCTTCCTCTGCCGTCTCCTTTAGTAGCCTAATAGCTTCTACCGTTGATCGTCCTTTCCGAAAACCGAACTGGCTTTCAGATAAGACACCCTTCTCGGCTATCTCCTTCTTTAATCTCCCCAGTATCAGATACTCGAGGAGCTTGACCATCGCGTCAAGTAAACATAGTGGTCGGTGGGATGACGGATCCTCCGGCGGCTTGTTCCCTTTCCGGATCAGGACGACTCTGGTCTTCCTCCATCTGCTCGGGAAATCCCCACTCTCTAGGGCACGATTCATTACTGATGTCTCCCGGCTATTCTTCCGCAACTAGCTTGACTATTTCAGGCGGAATCTCGTCTAAACCTGAAGCCTTTCCACTTTTAAGTTAAGTCTGGCACATGCTGCCTCCAGCTCCTTCTCCGTGAGTGGGGACACCACATCCACTTCTACCGCCCCCCATCTGACTATATTTCTGGAAATAGGGCAGCTAATTTGACCCTATTGAATCCGAAAATGAACGTTGTCAACCAGATTCTGGATCAGAATCCAAAATGACGATTTTTCGATTACTTTTGGTGATAATGTCTTTACCATAACGGTGCGTTTAAAGGGTGTTTTGATCGGGAAATGCAATGACTGACATCGCGGGTGCGAGCAAAAAGTTTTGAAACTAAAAATTACCTTTCGGAAACTATCAAGTGACTGGGGACTCCCAGAAATAAGCGCATAGCAAAACATTCCATTGTCTTATTAACTTTTAAGAATACAAAGTGATATAATGGAGGTATTTTCCTATTTTTTTTTTTTTTTTATTGAAACAAGCCTTCCAATACAGATTTCCGCGAAAATAATATCAATTTTTGAGAAAAAGTGGCGCGAAAAGCGTTTTAAATTGATGACCTATGTAATCTGCCGATGAAGTAGGTAGTCTGTGTTGATTTGTAGATAGAATGGTTTTATACAAAATAGTGTGGTGTGGCCAAGTTGAAATTTCTTCTCTAGTTCTAGTAAAGATAATTGAAGAAAACAGGAGTATAAAGCTTATTTATTAGACCAATGTTAATATATTTATCCTCGAAATTTAATTTTGTGATGTAAAAAATAATAATAGGCGTGAATTATTAAATGTTTTAAATAATTTTTAATGCCGATTAGATTTTTAAAAACATATTTCGCAATATACGGCAACAATGTCAACGGCTAGTCGAATGACAGATGTGCTCTAACGTCGTGTTGACTTTTCACGTTTGCTGACAAAACATCAAAATTTTGTTTATAGAAAGAATCTATCATGTCATAATCAACTTTGGGCAAATTGGATGAATTCAACTCTATCTTAATAATTTATTGACAAAATATATAATACAATCAAACGCCACATAACAAACAACAAATAAATCTAACCAATATGTCTCCTTTACTTGTATTGTGATATGAAGTGACAACTGATGGTAGGCAAGCAAAGTTGGAAGAGGTGGAGAGCAATCTCTATACAATGTTGCCACATAATCCTCGCCGTGAGTTTTGTTTTTACATTTTTAAGATAACTTCTAAATAATAACAAACATAAATACCTTTTAATTCCTTTTAAATACATCTATATAGTATTTATTGATTTTCAAGATATTGAGCAAAATATAAGTATTATAGGTAAAATAATGTAAATACACAATTTGGCATTCATATAAGATAGTTACGGTCTAAGCGAAAGTTGCCTGTTATTGGTTAAATTATTCCCCTCCAAATGAAATCATTTGAAATCTGTGTCTAGACGGGCGTATTCTTATTCCTTATTTTTATTTATGAAATTATTGTCTTGGTTTAAATTGATTATGCAATAATTGTTAAAATAATAACATTACTTGATATATATTACCAAAACTTAATTAAAAAAAAAAGGAAAATACATTGTTCAATTCGTGGTACTTATAGTCAGTGTTAAGACATGTAGCATGTACTAAGTAGCATTATTGCATTCGTATTCATCTGAATTGTCGTATAATTATTTTATAGTGGTGGAAAAAATCTTCTTTTATGTTGTATAAAGCATTATTCTGAACTAATTAGCTTTCTGAGACAATTTGAGCTAAGAATGTGTTTAGAACATACTTATAAAACCATTTTATAAACGGTCTATTATCCCCTTGTAAATGTTCACATATACCTTATAGAGCTTCAAGTAATTATGCGAATATATTTATTTTATAACAATTACATAAATGATGGTTAAGTTGGTTGATCATTTAATGGCTTATTACCAAGCGTTATAAAAGTTCTTACAACCAATTATAAAGCAGTTAGGCTTATCCGAATATTTTTATTTTACAGCGATTACGTAAGTGCTGATTATAGAGCTATTATAAAACTTATGGAATGCTTCTTTAATGTCGTAATATAAAGGTGCTTACAACTAATTATAAAACAGTTAGGTTTATACAGTTCTTGATAAGTGCTCTTATGAAGTAGAGACTGTACTAAGGTGGCATTTTAACGAAATAAGGAGAATGCATAAACAACTTTTATATAGCAAAAAATTCGCCATTGCAGCATTTTACCTGTTGTAGCTATATAATATATTATAATTACCGTCAAAATAACCAAATAGTTGTATGCTTTATAACGGCTGCGTAATACATTGATTAGTTGTATAAGAAAACCCACTATACTACTAAGCAAGCTTCGTAATTGCGTAAGAAGCTGAACTGTGTTATAGTAAAATCTGCGGCAGTCTTTATACAACAAAACAGAATATATAGCTATATAATGCCTGTATAAGGTTGTTCTATAGGATAATCTGCAGTAGTTTGCTTTTAAATAGCCGGATTCGCACATAGTAAAAGATTCTACGTCTCCTCATTGATAGTACTAACACCGACTTGCGATTTCGAAATGCAGAAGATTATTAAGCGAAGTAGGGCTAGGGAGAGATTGACGTCAGCGGTTCGACCATCTCATCTTATGAAGAATTAGATTTTAAAGCAGTATATTTCTAGAACTACTTATCGGATCGACCTCAAATTTTCAGTGTAATAAGTATTTGATGATTACTTCGTACAATTGTAATAAAAAGTGCAATATGAAATTTGACTAAATGACCCCATTGACGTAAACATGTAGCCTGATTACATTTCATTTTTTTTTTATCTATGGTCCCACCCTGTAGCTGAATTTTAAATAATTATGTTCAGTGTGCAAAATGAAGTACAAGACCAAAACTGTAAAAAAGTTTTCGTTCGCTTAACAGTTACAATAATTTTGTAATCAAAAATGTTGAGTTGCAGTCAAGATTTCATCCATTTAAGGCAATGCGATTGAAAGAACGATGTTCTATAAAGATACTCTAGTACACTTTTATCTTACACAGACTTCGGATATTGCTCAATAGTTCTGCTTGGATGTAACAAAAGTTCTCCAAAGTGATTTATATAATTCAGCAAAGAATAACGCTTTTAGAAGTGTATAATGTATTAAGAAAGTGCCCGTCACTTTGCATATTTCCTAGATTTGTCACTGTCAATCTAACAATACCACAAGATATCAATTTCGCTTTGTTATTTCAAAATAGCATGGGATATAAATCATTTTTTAATAAAAAACCAACATATACGAGCGCATATCCTTCGGGCATTTTAAATTCAATTTGATTTTGCTTTAATTGTATTATAATGGATTCCAAACGAAAGTTCTCGTAGAATGAGGAAGAAAAGGAAATTAAATAATGCTGATGGAACCATATAGAAATTATACGTATTTATTTTAAACGGAAAATAAGTATGCTAGTAGGTCAAACAAAAGTATTATAAATAAGATTTTCACTCTTGAATAAATTACACTAGATTTAAATGAAGGTACCTATTATATATCTCGACAAAAGTAAGACGTATTAAAATCAAATAAACAACTTTTTTCACAGGGCTCTAGAGTTCTTTCTGTCCTCAGATATAATTTTGTCAAGGATTCGTGATCGTCATTATTGTTATTTTTATTTAGACAGTTTATTTGGTTAGGTAATTACTGAGTATATACACCGTATTTTACGACTAACCTTGGACATTTTTCGTAATAAAATCGACATAAGAATTTCCGTGCTTTAACATTGACACTGGCACGGTTATTATGCGTAATTATCTAGAATTATGCGAGGTAAATTAACTCCAATTTGTTTAATATCTCCGGAAAAAAGTGTATCAAATACATAATAAACATTTTTTCCTCTTCACATATTCTATATCTATTACTTTTTAGGTAAATTATCCGTAATTATCCGTGAAATTATACATCTATACGTATGACCTTAAAAAGAGTTTTTGTTCTCGAATTTATTTAGAATGCTTTTTAACCGATTGAAAAAATTAGACGTTTCTATACGTCAATGAATAAAACTAGTAGCTTGATACTTTTATCTAGAGATTAATAATTTCAGGTCTGATTATCTTAAAACTTCAATATGAGTACCACAAGGGTCAGTTTTAGGTCCCTTCCAATATGTTATATAAACGACTTTATCGTGGATGACTCTGCTATTTACTGATAAATCATCTTTTCTAATACAAGAAATGAATACAGGACATAAGGTAAACAAAGCTAATGTAAAGTTCTCACAAGCTCAACGAATGCCTTACCGAAAATAGGCTTGTTTTAAGTAATGAAAAATGTATATTTATTTTTAAGATTCAGCACCTTAAGGAAAAATTATGAAAAAATTCATTTGATAAAAACAAATAATGGTATTATTAGACAACAATATTTTTAAATATTTGTATATATCAGACAACTCGTGGTCTATACATACTTTTCATTCCATAATATCTTATGCCATAATTGCCTGGGGAGGTGCAAGCGATAGTAGTATTGGAGTTTTCAAATTGCAAAAAAGAGCCATGAGATTTATTTCCAGATTAAATAAGAGATATCCGTTAGATGGTGTTTTTTGAAATGAATAAGAATGAAAATAAAAAAATAATGTATTTGCTAACATTTAGGAAACCGACTCTGCTTCCTTTCTCAAAGCTGTATAACAAAATCTTTCATGTGCTATAAAAGTCATAGGAGAAGAAGTAATTTTCTAGTAAATACTGGATAATATAAAAAAAATTGTAATAATAGTATAGTAACTAGAGGTTTCAACTTCGGAATGATATCATATAAATTAGATTTCGTTCATTTTGGCAACATAATAATAAACGTATCAAAGAGAATAGTTTCTGTATTACGGGGGGTTGCTAATTTGTAAGGGGTGGCAACTAAAAAAAAAAAAAAGAAAAAACAAAAACATTGGAGCCGAAGAGAATAAAATTTTGAGAAGAAAAGGTTCCATGAAACTTTTCATATAAATTGATAATCTTTGAGTTATAATGACTAAAAAAATTGGGATTTTAGCCAACTCTAAAGGTATTACATTGAGCGAAAACATGCTAGAGACTATATAAGAAAGCTACTAAATTAAGGATAAATTCAGTGTTTTTTTTTTAAATTTCTGTAGAGTTAATGATTTCCGAGATCTGTAAGTATAAAGCATTTAGTTTAAATGTTAAGTATCTTGGAAACTATGACACCTACGCTAAAAATGCTAGCAATAAAAATGAAACCTCATTAATTAGGCTTTCAAATGTTTTTTTGGTTATTTCTATAGCATAAAAAACAAAAAATTATGACAGAAGCAATCTACTTTTTCGCATTTTTTTTTTTAATAGAAACGTCGCCATTTTGTTAATGTAAGTAGTCTTCTTCTTCTTCTTTTAGCGGAGCGACGAAGGGTCGCCGCACTCAGGCCTTGTGGCCCATTGTGCTACCGCTACGAATTTATTGAGTTCCCCCATTCAGGAAGGATTCTAACCCAAAGGCCAAAATCCTTCCTATAGGGGCATTCCTTATTTCCTCCAGCATGTAAGTAGTCAGTAATTAAAAAAATATATTCCCATACTGTTTTTCTTTAATATACAGTATGACTTTGACGCTCAAATTTTTTCGTCCGCTTACAGCGATTGCTTTAGACAAAAATTGCATGGTGGATATCAAAAATGAAGCTTATAATACAGCGGTGAGAGCATAAATCATAGGGTTTAGTCCGAATAAGTGCGGGAGTTTTGAAAACTTTGGGAATCTGCAGATTTCGATGCCCTGAATGAAGTAAGAAAAAATGCAAAATGTGATCTCAGCCGCCAGCACCGCCATATTGAAAAAATGGCGCACAATACCAGTTTCTTTTAAATACCTTGCTTCGCGTGCCTCATACGGCAAAAAATGTTCTTATAAAAATAAAAGAGCATTACATTTTCTACAAAATATATCCTATACATTTTTTTTGTTAAACTGAATAGTTTCGGTGCAGCAGCCGATCGAAATCAAGCATTCTTGACAAAATTATGATTTTTTGTAATTTCTCAATTTAGTACGGATTTTATGAAGGAGTATTTTTGTGTTGAGACAAAATTTGTTTTCATACCTAAAAATCCTCAAATATAGTTGATTTTACTTGTCTGCTATGCATAACTCAATGTTCAATACTCGTTTCTACACCACAGGTAGAGTATGGCGCTTTTTTTACGTGGTTGTCCCCTATAGCATTCATTCAGGACATATCAAGTCCAGGATCCAAATGTTGAAGAATGGGAATAGTGGAAACAGAGCAAAGCTGGGCTTACACCAGTAACAATGCTGAAAGATCCTGCTTCTGAAAAGCTACTTAAATTTCTTTCCTGTAAATGCAAGAAAGGATGCAGTGCAGTATGTGCTTGTAGAAAGGCAGGGTTAAAATGTTCTGTAAATTGTAAATTTTGTAACTGACAAAGCTGCGACAATGCACCAGCAACAGTCGACGAGCTTCATGACTACGAAACATTTCTCTCAAGCATTGAGAACAATCATCAGTGAAAAGCGCAATGTAAGCAATTTCCGAAGAAAGTATTGTTGATGACTACAACAAATCTGGACCTTCGACATCAAGCACCTACAACGCCTCGAGAAGCAAGCTAGTAGTGGATTAGGCCTATAGGGGACAAAAACGTAAAAAAGGGGCCATATACTCTACCTCAAGGTGGTGTGGAAACGAGTCTTGAACATTGAGCTATGCGTAGCAGACAAGTAAAATCAACAATATTTTAGGTATGAAAACAAATTTTGTCTCAACACAAAAACAACCCTTGTAGAAAATTTAATGCTCTATTATTTTCATAGGAACATTTTTTGCCGTATGAGACACCGGAAGCGAGATATTTAAAAGAAACTGTCTTTGTGCGCCATTTTTCAATATGGCGGCGCCGGCGGCCGAGACATTTTGCATTTTTTCTTATTTCATTCAGGGCATCGAAATCTACAAATTACCAAAGTTTCAAAACTCCCGCACTTATTCGGACTAAGAATCTACCTATCGACTGTACTATTATAAACAGAATGAATTTATATTTTTCATATACTTGTGTAGAATTGATAGCTTCTGAGAGATTTAATTTTATAGATGGCATCCGACCGTTTTTAGGATGAAGTAGTTTAAATGTTGATTATCTTAAAAACTGTGACACTGTGAAGTTATGGCCGATACAATTTTCACCTTTTTTTTTTTAAACAAAATGTCCCCATTTTATTATTTTTTATACCTCTAGGTACTGTGTACTATAAAGCTTTGAGAAGAAACATATTTTGTATTTATCATTTGGTAAAATACGACCTGTAATTATTCCTTTGACGTAAAAGTCACGAGCATATAATGGTATAATTTTATTATTTCGTGTTTAGAATAAAATACAAGTGGCAGAGAAAACGGGAAAATTAAGAAAATGCCACAACCAACATTTAGATACTAATCAGTGAAAATCTCACAAATGAAGAATTCGTATTACAAAAACCAAATGCAATTTTGAAAATGCCTATTTTACTAGCGCGCAGAGATTTTTATTCATTATCTTTTTCGGGTGATTCGAGTTACGTAATTCTCATCAAATAAGTACTCTTACGCACTAAATCCAATGTAATTAAAATACACCAAATAATATAATAAACAATACGTGTCATGCTTTTTAATTGTCATTCGAATGTAACATTTAAAAATTACGTAAGTACTTAAACTGTCTGTATTAATATGGCTACAAATGTAACTTGGCATGTAAACCTCTATTTATATTCAATAAGAATCTAAAATTTGGTCTGCTTTTATAATTTTGACTGTGCATTTAACACGTTATGATCTAAAATATTTAATTAATTAATGTTGCTACTTCCAAAAATAAACCTGCTATATGAAGCTGCCAACCGCGACGTCTAAACTGAAACAAGCACAACTGAATCAAACACACTGTCTAAGGACTGTCCGTCTTTATTATATTTCATCATGGAAAATTACACCTACCATATTTTTTGCAAAAATCAAAACTTGAGGTGTGTATAAAAGACAGTCGGTAAATAGTAAATAAATAAAATAAGTATAAACTAGAGGAAGCATTATACTCTTCGCCGATTTACTGGGCTTTTTATATAATTGTTACACATTCTATAGTATACTCTTCGCATTTTTCTTGTAAATAATGTTAGTTTTTGGACATTCTAAATTTTGTGATACCAACTTTGTTGTGAAAAAAAAAATGAAAAAAAAAATCACGATGTGAGGGATCGAACCCGGGACCCTTGGATTGCGAGACGAAGAAGAAGAAGAAAACAGATTTTATTCTTAAGTTTAGTACAACTATATGTGCCTTGCCGGATCCTGGCCCGGGGCCAACCAAACAACCACGGCACGTAGTGCCGTGGTGAATGTAAGGTGGGACGGGGCAGGTCCGGTTCGGCTTAACGGTTAACGGGAGGGAGGGGGATTAGCTCTCCTGTTTGTTATAAACAAACTTAAAAACTAATAACAATATTAAAAATTGCTGTCTACGCAGAGACCTAAAACTAATTAAAAATAACACAACACTTGGGAAAGCACTTACAAAATTTGGGTTGCTGACTCGGGTAAAAAGCTAAACGAAAAAACCCGTACGAGAACTGTCGGCCTGGTGGTCTCCCTGCCTCCAGGAAGATATGATAATGTAAAAAAGTATCGTTTAAAATGTTATAATTTTCAAGAATTTTCTCGGCCTAAAAAGAATTTACGAACAAAATGACAAAAAGAACAAAAAAGAAAAACAACAGAAGCATAAAAACGAACAAATAGAAAAGGAAAGAGGGAATTAAAGATAAAGTTTAGGAAAGATGATAGGATAGGGTTTTATAAAGGTTATGGTAGGTGAAGATTTGGCTAAGGGAGTTGCCGGAAAATAGGCAACGCCTGGTATGGTAGGCGGTGTCTCAGATTGAATAATATTGCATTATGCTGTCTGATTTGAGTTATGTTGCGGGTTAGCGGACTATCGCCCAGTTTGGTGGTGTAAAATTTTTGGGAGATTTCCTGGACGTAGTTCGCTAGTGGGGTTATGTCGTGGCAGCGTGCATAGAGATCTCTGAGGGAGGTGTACCTATTAGAGTCTGAAATGAGGCGCATAAATTTGTGTTCTAGAACTTTAAGTTTGCGCATTGTCGTGGCCGGTATGCTGCACCATGCCGGCGCCGCGTATGTGATTGCCGGCCTGATCACCATAGTGTACAACAGTTTTTTTATTATTTCTGTTAAGTCCGCTACCCCTGGCCAGGAGCGGGTACAGACTCCTGGCCAAGAAGTAGACCTTGCGTACTGTCTCGTTGATGTGGGTGTCAAACGTCAGTCGTTTGTCTAAGTTAACCCCCAGATACTTCACGCACCGTTTAATAGGAATTTCTCTACCCCTGATCGAAATTGGCGTTAAAATCCGATTTTCGGTGAGTCGGTGCGTGAAGAGGATCGCTTCGGACTTCTCGGCGTTGATCCGAATCTTCCACTTGTCGTAATACGCCGTGGCACGGACCATGTGTGCTTTAAGCAGCATGTTTGCTGCCTGCGCGTTATGTGAGTGCGCGTACATGGCCGTGTCGTCAGCGTACTTGGCAAGTTTCGTATTCGGAAACGCCGGGAAGTCGAGACGTACAAGTTGTACAGCTTTGGTGACAGACACGACCCCTGGGGGACACCCGCGCGAATGTCCCGCCGCGTGGATAGTTTGTTATTCACCCTAACCTGCAGCGATCTACCTGTTAGGAAAGAGTGAATAAGTTTGCGAGACGAAACTCTTACCGCTACACCACCATTTCTTATTACTAAAATTGTTAATGAGTGTAATATATACCATCAGAAAATTTATTGTGATTATTAGGAAACACATTAGTAAAATGTATTAAAAAAAAATAGTGATAGGAAATAACATTTTGTAAGGTTTCTATTTATTACAAACCATAAAAAAACGTAAAAAATATTTTTACTAATAACTTTTTTATTTACCAATCTATTTTGTTAAAAAACAATAGGGTTCTTCCTCTAGCTAACACTAAGTTACTCTCCAAATTTCAATACAATCGGATTTTTCTTTCTTGAGTTATCGTGCTTACAAGAAACGTGACGGACGGACGGACGGACATTTTGAAAGTTGTTCAGAATTCGTTCACTAACATAACGATATAAAAATTTTTTCTCTACGAGCGATATTTACTGATTTAGAAATGTGCCGATCAAATACAATATACTCTTCGTTTTTGCGAAGAGTATAATAATATGGCTATGTTATTACACATGGGCATTAATACATAATTCGCAAAAACAGTCACATACATTTTCTGCGATAAAGTTTAGATTTCTAGGTCATCAATTATTTTCTGTTAGCATTTATTTTCTGCCAATTCCTCCAGCCACAGTAAGCGTATTTATTTTCGTCATAATAGTCACATAAAATATGATATTGGCATCATTAAAATAGAAGATCTGCAAATCTACAAGGTTTTATATTAAATTGATCCTTCGTTGTTAGACGTCGCGACATAGACTATTCTACCCAGTTGAATGAAATCCTCCTGAGAGGGCAAATCTCACATATATTCTTTCAGTATTGCTTTTCTGAACATCCAACACTACTTATAAATTTTATAGAATTGTACTAGAGCTGTCACGAGTCGGCTTATATTTATATAACAGCACTCTAAGTTCGACTACAAAACTTATTTTTAGTCTAGTATTAAAGGTGTATGTATACTTTACCAAAAGTGCCGTGTAAATTTCACCAAACTGCCACGTACCTGCAACAGAAAGAATACATTTAGTTCCCTATAACAGATCAAACGAAAATTTTAGACGTTTTTAATTTTATGACGCCAAGTTAGTTGGTGAACCACTCGTCAATACAAAATAATGTAAAAGGCAATTAAAATAAAAACTCATCTAACGGAGTAAAAAAATAATTTGCATAAACATATGAAATTCAACAAGAGCGAGTCTAAAGTGTAACCTCTAGACCACCATCCATTACTTCTACAGGCGTTAATGTCTACAACATAATGTGTCCGGGTAGAAATCATATTTGGACGGTTGGGCATAATATTATTATGAAATATATATATCAGTAAAATATTCAAATAAATAATGATAGGAAATTTTCATTTTCATTTTTCATTTCACAAGATTTCTATTCAATTACAAAAAAAAAATTAACTTAGTATTCAAATACAATCGGACTTCTTTCTTAAGTTATCGTGCTTACAAGAAACGTGACGGACCGACAGTTGAAAGCTGTTCAGAATGTGTTCACTAACATAAAGACGTGAAAATGTGTTCTCTACGAGTAACATTTATGGTTTTCAAAATGTACGGATCAAATGTAATATACTCTTGTTTTCGTATTGTAATAACAACTGCATAATAAATTACACAGATTCACAAAAAAAAAGTGTCTGCCCAGCGGACCTGACTAGTGTATCCTTATGTATTTTGACCCGCTGAATCAGAATCCGAAGTCAGAATTGTCAGATTGGCTTTATCCCCAGGCCTGTGAGAGGGGGGGGTGTGTGATTCCTTCAGGGCCCGGGCTAGTTTGGGGGAGGGCGGTTTTGAAATGTTGAAAATTTGTATTATAATTTTTTCTTGGCATATTTTAAATTTTCTTTTGGGTTTCTGCCCCCCCGCTCATCAACAATTTTTTTTTCGGATTTAATGTTGAATATAGGAGAGGGCATTTGTTATAATTTTTTTAGCTGAATATGCAAGAATTTTATTCAAAAGAATATTGTGTTATATTATTTACGGATGGAATTTTTCTCTAAAACAGCACAAAAAAAGTGAGCACCTAGGTTGTATATTAACGAAAAACAGTATATTTGGTATTTTTTTTAAGTACTGGACAATTACAGTAATAAAATGTCAACATTTTTGTTAAAAAAATGAGAAGATGCACTTCTTTATTCTTTGTGTTATAGAAACATAAAAAGAATCAGGTCTAAAAAAAAAGTTTTGTCCTAAGGTTCTCATCTAATTTTTCTGAAGTATTTAAACGCGGTGAAGCCAATTTTAGACACAATAGCTAGTTGTATGATAAGGGAGAAAAGCGCATAATTTTCTCCCGCGGATAGTTTGATCAATATCCAAGGGAGGAAATGGAACTTTGCTCCTGTGTAATACATATGATTTTTTCTACGACCATTTACAGTGTTTTTTACATTGGTTTTACATATACTTTATTATATTTTCTTATGCATGACAATCATAAAACCAAATATGTCAAAATGTCATAATAAGTATTTAGACAAATAAATATTTTTAAAAATCAAAGTACATGGAATGTTGCTTAAGGTTGCTTCTTGTTTTCAAAATAAACAAACTTCCAAAAAGTTTATAATAATGTATTCCGAATGTGAAGATGAAGTTCCTCAAGATATTCTGGAAGAAGCAAACGTGGTTTCGTTAAATCTATTACCGTTAAAGTCTCGTGAAAAATATGAAAAGGAGTACCAGCTATTTAAATGTTGGATGGAGACTAGGCAAATAAGAAAAATATGTGAAGAAGTGGTCCTATTTTACTTTTCCAAAAAATGCGCCGGTTTGAAGCCTTCAACATTATGGAGCAAATACAGCATATTGCGATCTACACTCCAAATTAAAGACAATATCGACATTAAGTTTCCTAAATTAGTAGCTTTTTTAAAAAGGAAATCTGCTGGATATAAAGCCAAGAAAGCCAATACTTTTTCAAGGCAGGATATCAACAAGTTTATTGCAGAAGCTCCAGATGAAACTTACTTACATATGAAGGTAAGATTGATCGTTATTGTTGAATAATAAATAGAAATGTAACGCAGTATTTGTTATTAGAAAGTATATATAAAATGACAATTAAGTGACATTTTAGGCAGTTGTCATAAGTGCATTTTCCTTTTTCAGGTCGTGCTTATATTTGGAATTGCTGGGGCATGCTGTAGCGATGAATTAGTTAATATGGTACTTGAGGATATCAGTGATAAAGGCGATATTTTGGTGATGAAAATAACTGACTCAAAAACTAATATCAAAAGGACATTTACAATAACAAATGAGATCTGTCTTGGATATGTATAGAAAATATCTGGACTGTAGGTCCCCTAAAACATGTCATTCTAGATTTTTTGTAACTTATGCTAAAAAGAAATGTACAAACCAGGTAATTGGCAAAAACACAATTGCCAAAATTCCATACAGAATAGCAATATTTTAAAATTTGGGTGATTCGAAAGGCTATACTGGACACAGTTTCCGCCGTACTTCAGCTAGTTATTAGTCAATGCTGGAAGTGACATTCTCACTCTAAAAAGACATGGGGGATGGCGAACAAACGTAGTAGCAGAAGGGTACTTAGATGATTGTATTTCTAAAAAATGCCAGCCAAATAATTACGGGAGAAGGTACTACTTCAAGTACCAAAAAACGTTGTCTTGTTTTTGAAAATTTTGTTTCTACAAGTACTTCATCAGCGACCAAGACATTGGAAAACAACAAACGGGAACTGATCTCCACCAGCAGAGCCAATATTTCTTCAGGGGGAATCTCCATTAGTAATTTAACTAATTGTACCATAAATTTTAACAATATTTAGTTACTGATGTTAATTTAAACTGTTTTCAATTTTTATAAATAAAAATAAGTAATAAAAAATCTGTTTCAAAGAAAAGCATAATTATTATACATTTTCAGGAAGTTTGTGTATCAATAAAAGAAGTCTATACACTACTATTACAGCTATTTGAAGTTTTTACTTGTTTGCTTCCAGAGGGAGGCAAAGTATTTTCCTCCCGAGGGAGGAAAAGTACTACTTTGCTCCCTGAAATGAGGGAGCAAAATAGTATTTTCTATGTAGGGAGTAGAAAAAATATTTTTCTGTCGTGTCAGTTTCCCCTTAAAATGGCAAAAAAGTCTTATCCTAGGTTCTGATCTAATTATTCTGAAGTATTTTGACGCGCTGAAACCAATTTTGGACACAATTTTATTTTATCGTGTCAGTTTCCCTCTACCACCCCCTTTTGACTTAAAAATGGCAAAAATTAGATTTTAGTTCATATACCGACAGTTAATAGACAATAATTTTTTATTTTTATTTTGTAAAGTTATAAGTATATCTGATGATGTCGACATTATCAAAATTTAAATCTTCCGGCCCTTACCAGGGTCTCACTACCTCCGTAAGGAAGTAAAATCTGCATTTCCTAAATCAATCGACATTTAATGACCAACAAATGTATTTTATTTATATTGTAAAGTTATGAGAATATGATGTCGACATTACCGAAGGTTGAATCATTCAACCCCTACCATCCCTTACTACTCTCTCAATGAGGCAAAAACTGCATTCTGTGTATATGTTTGTATATGGAGCAAATGGAAAAATTTTATATTATATTATTGACGAATTTGTGCCTTTTTATTTTGTATTTGTAGTGGTAAATAAATTTATTATTATTATAAACGGACCTATTCCAGAAAAATAATGCTTAAATCCAAGTAATAATTATTCCAGACACGTTTTGGGGCACAAAATTTTAAAAAATCCGCTTAAAAACACATTAAAATAAAAAAGTTTCTCTGTATAAAATCTGAGGTTTAACAGCGAAGTAGTTAAATATTTTAATTGATTGCCTGATATGAATTTTCGAGATGGAGGAAATCGCTGCAAAACATTCCTGCGACCCTCCAGTTAAGCCTATCCTTTAAGACGGTGCAAATTCAAATACCCCTTAATCCCCAGAGCTTACTTACGGCATCATGAGACTGGCTCATTGAAGAAAACGAGGTCTAATCTCAGGTTTAATATTCAGATGAATTGAGATACCTTATTATCGATTTAGGAACAGTGGATTAAGTGCACAGTTAAATAGTTTTAATATTGCTGGTGCAATATCATAGGCATTACATAGCATGAGATTTTTCATGTGGCGAAGCTCCCTTTAAAGTTCTGAGTTTCTAAAATCTTACAATTCACTCAATATACAGCACTACAGAAAATATGTCAATCGAAATATGAAATCAGATTTGAATCTGACCTGTCATCGTTTAAAAGTTACGAATCAAAAAAAAAAAAAATTATTTATCCCGAACGCCCTTCAATTTGCAGAGGTGTTCGGCTAGAACAGGGAAGTTATAAGACTGCATATGAGTGGAAGTGTCCACGCAATAAAAAATGAGGAGGTCCGTTTTTTCTTTGTTTATTAATGAGTGAGGTTTGGGCGCAGTGAATTTTGGGTGCTAGTAGAGTTAAAAGTTGACTTCTGTGGAATACTGCAAGGTAAAAATGTAATGACAACGTTATTATATAGTACTTGGCATAACTGACCCGGCGATATCTGTTTCCAAACAACACTCAGGCGTCAAAAAACGGAAAATAAATTTTGTTCGTCTGAATGTAGATCACTACCATAAATTGGGTAAAATATACTTTCACACAATGCATCCTCTTGCCGTTCATTTTTTTTCTTCCTGCTTTCACACGCCATTTAATATATGCAATTGTTTTATAAGGCAGAACTACCAGCCTCTGCACACATTCTAGGAAGTTCAACAAGATCGTTCTCGGCTTTCAAAAACCTACACATTAATTATCTTCTGTTATAAGCGATTACTTTACATTCTTAAAAGTGTTTTTAGAGTTACACCAGTATTGAAGTAGGATGAGCAGATCCAAAGATACAGCTATGTTATGCAGAAAGTTGTTACCAACACTGAAATAATAATGTTCTAACGGAAATGGGATTTTCTCAGCATTAAGTATATGCCTCCAAAGTTAATAACGACATGTTTTTAAGATCAGCAAATTAGTCACTAGTCACTCATCATTTCATAATTTGTGGGCTATTATCAAGGTTGGATTGAGCTAGATGAACTGCACAACCAAGAGAAGCTAGTTTCATGATAATTAGATCAAAAAGTACACGTCTTCTTGATATCATACGTTGGTAAATTATGTACCAAATCATCTCAAAGAGATATTATAAACGTTAAAAATGATACTTAATGCAAACACAGGTGTATATTCAAAAGGACTCGATCAAGGAAAATTTAAGTGAGCATAATTTCATACCTATCAGTGTGTATTAACTAGGCTTTAATACGCCAAATTAAAGAAGAAATCTTTGAGTTATAGGTCATTGTGAGATGGATTCCTCTGTTGCTGATACTTCACGCCAAATAGTCCGTGAGGAAATGGTCACAGTACAGCAGAAGGCTTTTTTGTGTGCTGCAAGCTTTCGAGTGTGAATTGGAAGTTTCCTCGTCGTTACGAAATTGATACTACCAGTTACTCAGAGCATCCGTTGGAAATATCGGCAGTTATAGGCAGCAGGATGTTTGGCATGAACAAGGACGACCGCGCGTCTGGGGATGATGCACAAAGAGTTAAAGATAGAGTCGAACAAAAACAGTTAATCAATCGCGCCAGTGGAGAACGGAGAATTATGCTATCGACTGCTTGATGTGTTTAGGGACAATGCTTATGAAGCTATGCAGCTGTTGCAGACTCTAACGCCAACTAAACTTTTGTCATCTCATGCAAGGGGCTATGAAGGGCGACCATTTTGCTGTCCGATTGCTGTTCATCTTCATCGAAGTCGCAATATTAACCCCCACAACCTTTACATATGAGAATGAGCGCCATTCGATATACTAGAGCGAGTACGGGAGGAAATTAATCTCACTTGGAATACCCACCGAAAAAGCAACAGCGGCGTTCTGGGCATGCCTAAGGCTTTTTGGTAGAACTTGGAATATTAAACCAAGAATGATCTACAGTTGTCAGACCCATTGTCATCTATATATCGTTGGTATGCTAGACAGAAACAAGAAAAAATGGCACAGAACAAGTTTATCAAATTGTAACGATTAGCATGCCTTGGAATCAGAGGTGCAATGCGTACCAGCCCAACAGCAGCAATGGAAGCGCTGCTTACCCTGCTGCCCTTGCATATTCACGTAAAGAAGGATGCAGCTCTCGGCGTTTACAAACTGTATTCTAATATGAAATTCAAACGAGATCTGGTTGATCATCTGACTGTTTTAAATGAACTTTATAGAATCAATGACCAAACCCACAGACTCCACATTGATTTGTTTGATTTCGGGCGAATCTTTGAAGTGGTGACTTTTGACCGTCAGATATGGAGCTCTGGAGGATCCCTCTTTCGGAACACAGCACAGAAGATTAGATAAGGGAGTAGGTGCCGGTGTATATGGCCCAAAATGTTGATTTCAAAGGCCTTAAGTTATGCTTCCATCATCTTTCATGTGGATATTTACGCCACAGATCTTTACGTTCTGGAATGCATAAAAAAATCATGCAAGAAGCAAGAATTCATATACTTTCAGACAGCACTTAAGACTATAAGTTCATACCCTTGAGTTTAAAATTGCCTGGGAATGTCTGCAAACAGTAAAGCAACTGATACGGAACAACAAGTCTACTTTGATGTGGGTGCCAATGCATGAAGCAATAAAATGGAATGAGATTTTGGATGGCCTTGCAACACAAGGCGCTAAACCATCATTCATAGACCGAAACCGTTCTGTGGGATAGCAATATACCACACAATGAAGAAGATAAGAACATGGGAGGATAAAAAACAATCCTCCTACAGGAGTATAACATCAGGTCAAAGAGCAAAAGACCTATTCGATCTCAGCAAACTAGAATTAAGGCCAATAACAGGCTTTTTCACAGGACGTTTCCCATTGAGGTACCATCTCAAGAAAATGGGAAAAGCTGTGGACGAAATGTGTCTCTTTTGTATGGAAGCAACTAAGACTGAAGAACATGCATATATACTTTGCTTATGCAATGTCCTGGTCCGCCAAAGGTTACAACACGTGGGGCAGGAAGTTTTGACAACTGCCGAAGTGGGACAGATGGCCCGCAGGAAAATCCTAGGGTTCTTTAGAACCCTGGGATTGGATGGGTGCCCAAAAATTTACTCCTGCGGCAGTGGGCGGCGACTACTGGCCGTTGGGAGATCTGCGTTTGATGATATTGCAGGATAGTTGTGCGCTAGCTTCTGGCAGTCGGGAGGCGTTGCTTGACGCTGCAAGAACGAATAGATAAAAGGATATTCACAAAAGATCTTATGTCGAGGTTGAAGAGAGGTGCTTCATGCCTAAACAACCCATTCACAATCTAATCTAATGGGAGGAAATTGACTATCATCTCGACGTGCTCGTCTAACTATGGGAAATCACATAGACTACATATAAGATGACAGACAGAAGTTGGACAGTATTTCTTTCGACTGATGTGTCATTGATAATTATGTATTTGTAAACTTCAAAAATATAATCATTTAAAATTGGATGAAATATTTTGTTCAGTAAAATGTATTTTTAGCAAATTTTGACTTGTCTCAAGTAATTCGACATAACATACTTCACTCCAATGAATTTCCTTTTGCCAAAATATCTTAGTTTTTCGTTGCCAGAAATCGAACCCCAAACCCCTGGTTTAGAAGCAAGTAAACTTACTTCCGGACTGACTGACTGGAATAGTTTTATTAACAACTTTCAAAGAAGTCGTTATTTAAAACTATGCCAGCCTCGTCTGTAGTAGGAAATTGCAAAACAAATTACACTTTAAATACTTAATTATATGGTTAAACAGCTATTATTATTCATTGTCTCAGAGGCCCAAAGCAGCCCTTACAAAGTAATATGGGAAACTGCCACTAATCTGACCAGAACGAGATTTTCTGCTATTTGATGAAAACTCCAGCCAACTTAAAACTACTATTTGTATTAGTTCAACTCATAATCAGCGTTTAAAATGCTTAAATAGCGAACTATGTGTGTGGAAAATAGCTAAATGTAAGTTCGTTAGTTAACTTGTCAATAAGCTAGATAAGCCGTTTCGGTCAGTCGCTAGTTGTTCGCCAGACTAGAAGTGCAAATTTCTGTGTTATAACAGGAACATAACGAAAGTCTGTTCACAAATGTTTACCCTCCGTCTCTTACGCTTGACCTGGCTTCGTTTCTGACCTAAACGCAAATTCAGACGATTTTGTTGGCTATTTTCCAAATAACTGCAGTAAAACTTTACCTATGTACTTTTTCATGAATAGAAAATAATACGTGGAGTAGATATAAGTATAATTGCATAAATATTGAAAATTGTTTATTATTTAAAAATGTAATGTGACAATGCAGCCCAAAGCTCGTAATTTTGCTCCTTAAACATTACTAGAGAAATAGTTTAATAAGATGAAATTCTTATAAGTATTTATTTAAAACTATTTTAAAAAATGGCTGGTAAATAATTAATTATGACAGCATCGGACACATCGTACTTGAGTTCTCAGGTATCTAAACAATGCGTTTGTACATCACCACAAGGTTTTGTAAACTACAAGTAAACAGTTATTAGTCTATGTAATGAAGGCAAAAATAGTGTAAATACTTCGTGCAAAGACGAGATTACCTCCCCCCCCCCCGTTTTCGAGGGTGTTAAATACGATGGAAGTGGTGGGAGTTTTTGACCGCCGCAACCCCCGGAAATGACCAAAAACCACCCTTTATGTTTTCATATATAAACGGGTCTGGGGAGTGATTTATCGACGGGTTATATATATGTGAAATAACATAGAACTCACTCACTCACTCACCAGAAAGCATGCTATCCAGGATTTACAGGTTTTTCGGCACATGATCGTTATTCCTGTGCATATCCCTTCATTTTTCACGGAAGAGAAGGTGATAGCGACCTCGGGGGTTGTTTCAACCCTTCCAAGAGGTGTAAAATTCATTAATTATATAGTTATCGTGATCAGCGCATGCGAAAACGGGGAAGGGCGTATTGAGCATCCAAAGTGTAATTAATGAATTTTACACCTCTTGAAGCAACTCCCAAGGTCGCTACCACCTTCTCTTCCATGAAAAATGAAGGGATATGCACAGGAATAACTGGTAAGTGAGGAGTGATATCTGCCCGTTTGAGGAGGGGTTGGAGCTAAAAATGAATATTTTTCCCTTGATCAGCGACACCGAAAACGGAGGATACGTGTTTGAACCGAATCATTTGAAAAAAAGATTTTCCACCCCACGGGAGGGTTTAATCAACCCCCTAGGCCTGCTCTCTAGATTCCATTTATTCTATAAACCCCACCATGTTATTTCAAGTATAAACCGTCGATAAAACACTCCCCAGATCCGTTTATATATGAAAACATAAAGGGATTCCCATAAAAGGGGTGGTTTTTGGCCGCTTCAGGAGGTTGCGGCGGTCAAAAACTTCTCCCACCACTTCCATCGTGTTCAGCACCCTCGAGAGTGGAAGGTAATCTTCGTCTTTGCATGAAATATTTACAAAAAAACTCGTCAAATAATGCTTCATTACATAGACTATTTTGAAGCTGAATACAAACATGCCGAAAAATCACAATTTTAATCCTCCAATACTAGGGTTTGCAATACCAGTTAGTCAGTTAACCGGTTAACCGAACAAAAAACACATGATGATAATTACCGGTTATTTTAATTTTTTTACCGGTTATTTTGGTAAATTCTGAACTTCGATATGTCACGTATTCAACGTTTCTATTTATGTCAGTGACTAGTATTTACTAAATACAGAGTGACTGTCCCATCACTGAGCACTTTTAACAATAAATAATATTATAAAAAGTAAGACCCAAACACCAAGCCCCAAGAAATACAAGTAAGAGAGACATTGACAATATCTTGCGACTGGAATTTGAATATTTCCCTGCCGCAAATATCCGTGGAAAACATTTAGAAGTATGTTATTATCAATTCTTATTAACTTATCGACCTACCAGTACCGACTGAGGAAGGGCATCTTCATGCACAAATATCAGACGACTAGCAGATGCAACTTTGAAAAATTAACCCTTTTAATGGGCTATTTTTTCTTTAATTACCATATTTTTAGAATAAGTATTCAGAATTTATTTGAGTTTATGTTGTTATTTACAGAATAATTATTTATTTAATGTATTTCATTTATATTTCTTCATTTTCATAAAAAACATTTTATTTGTTCATTATATTAATTATACGTATATAAAAATGTTTTTTGTTAAATTTGGATAATATTGTACATGGAAAAAAAAATTTCCATTTTCGCCACCCTAATTAAAATGATTTTGAATGATTTATCTTTGATGTTAATTTTTTTGCTTTCTTTGGATTTTGAACTTGAGGTTAATATTAATTCTTTCTTGATGCAAGAAAGTTAGCAAATATGAAAAAAAATCAAGTTTAAAAATGAGCTGTACGCCATTTTGCCTGAAATTTCGGGTCCCAGACTAGGCCCACTGTGTTGGTCTTTAATAGGACTACAAGTATATCACAATGCAAGAAAGTTGTCTGATATGAATGAAAAAATGCTCTCGCTCTTGTTATATTTGCAACACCTCCGTCACTTAAGATTGGTTATGTCGCCATCACCTTCAACAAATAAGGTAACTGAAGATGGATGCAAACAAGGCCCGTATATGCTTTACGATTTGGTAATTTCAAAAATTCGTCTATTTTACGGGCAAGTTTCCCAAAAGTGTGGATAACAACTGGTTTCATAGTACATTTTTATTTTTTATAAAACCCAATCTTCGATGTGGTATGTGGTGGACCTAAAGATAAATATTGTCTGTACAGAACTATATTTTTTCTGCAATAACAACAAAAGTTCTTCTAATGTAAGTTTTTAAATATGGCATTTTAACTACTACCTGCGGAAAAATAATAGAATATCGAACACGAAACTGCAAGAAAACTTGATATTTTGAAAACTATTTGAGTCGTTTCCGTTGATTATGTTGTCTACAATGTCAAATCCATAACCCTTTTTTGATTCGTAACAGTTTCTACTTGTCCTAGATTGGGCGCGCAGCATAATTTTTCATATTAAATCCACTCCAGTACGCGAATTATATAACGTACGTCTCACTATTGAGCAGCTCTTAACAACTCGCTGATTTTCGTATATACAACTTTGTCAGAAATTCTTTCTGCCACATCAAGCAGAGACCTTTTTTCTCGTCTGATCGGTATTTTCACGTTCTATTTGCACGTAATGCCAAGCTCATTCATAAAATAATTGTTACTTGAAAAACAATTATTAAAAACGATACATTTTTATGTCGTCTTGACTCATTGACTTCTAGGTACCATTGTGGTTTAACCAGTGACAGTTATTATATCTGCCATCATTATACTGTTTACTAATTTTATAATGCCGATTTAATTGCTCTTGTATAAGTCGTCATAAGACAAAAGTGGAAGTATTAGTTATTTTGTTGAATTTTATTTTTTTTTGTCTACCTTAACCACTCTTAGATAGCACCGATTGCGCGCAGTGCTACAGTAGAAGGATTGGGACAAGTAAACGAGAGATTACTGCCCCAACATTTTTGCTTCCATTCAAAATCGGTTTCTTTTATGTCGAAAGAATTATGTATTGAAAGTTTGTAGATTTATTTTTAGAACACTACTCAAATTTAATATGAGCATGTACTCCTCGAAAGTAAATTGTGTTTGTTCAACCAAGCAAATGATGTCTCTGATATATCAGGTATAACACTATTGGTAAAAAATCAACCGGCACTGTGGTAGTTAGCCAACAGAAAAACATTCCATACAAAACAGATTTGGCATTGTAGGAACTTCAGTTAGCCCTAACTATCAGTTACTTAACAGATAATTTTAGCTGAGCACTTAAAAACCGGTCCTAAGTCCATCAAAATAAACGGAAGGTAACTGATAGTGGTGGTGTTCTCATAGCAGCTGTTTATTGTTGTCATTATATTTTAGGTCTTTGTAGTTAAAATCACGAAATAACTTTTCGGCAAGATACTCCGAACTACTACCGTTAACAACATAATATATTTATTAGCATGATTCATTTTACAAACAATAAGTTGTGGAGGAAGCAGTTTCCGCTGAAAGCTTTATTATACATTTTTTATCATCTTTGTTTTATTGTTCCTATTACTAACCTGCGTATTCAAAAAACGCGTTCTGTAAAGCACCAACCCTGAAATTAATGACAAATTACTTGGTCTAGGTTAAATTTTTTAAGCAAAATCAATTTAAGTCTTCACTTATGAACTAATTTTGAAGAAATAATCCAATGACACTGTTTTTGTTTTATTTTTATCTAATTCAAGGTAAGGTTATGAACAAAGAACTCTATTATTAATGAAATTACTCAAGTAAAACGTATGCCAGAAATTAACGCTGATGCGCGCGGCCAATCATAGCCAAAGCGACATTCAATTCAATATAACTCGATAAACGAATCAAACAAAGAACTGTGTTCAATTACAAAGGCAATTGAGTATAATCGGGATTCATCAATACGAATTTATTAACTTTTTTTTGGAATATAATTGTATTTTTCATACAGGCTAATCAAATAAGATTTTCAAATCGATTAAAATTTCATCTGAATCAAATACACCCCATTAAATAGAGTGGAACAAAGATAAAAAAAAGTATTAGTCGAAATAACTAGCGGCAAAATGCAAACAAATTAAAACTAGTAGTAGAGAATCTAGTGTTCGCTAGAATGCATGTTAATAGTGGAAGGGGGAGGGGGGTTCGACTGAAGGTTACAGCTAAGGAAAAGGTTGAAAGAATATTTTGTTAAAATTTAAGATCGATATCTCTAACAGCAAGGAGTTATTGAGTGAGTAATAATAATAATTTTCCAGTTTTTGCAAAAAAATATTATTGTTAGGAACGCGAGCAGATCCGAAGATCGGCAGTACTCAAGCCTATCGGCCCATTGTACATTCGCGTAGGAAAGACTTCTCCATGAAGGAGGTCAGACCTTTCCAGAGTAGATCCCAATAGAATAGAATATGAGTGCACACATCCGTAGGATCATCTTTTAACCTTATTGTATGCAGATTGTAGCAGCATAGACAATTGGCCCATTGACTGTCTAGACAGTATCTTAAAAGCCAAAAGTGCTATAGCTGACGCGACAATTTTAGGTCATCCTCGTTGTGATGATGGTATGCTTTTGTCACTAACAATTAATTGTTTCAATGTCTCTAGGGAAGCACTAACACCTTTAGCTTTCTTTTCACGTAAACTTACCATTGCTCAGATGAAATATTCGACATTTGATAAAGAACTTCTGTCCTTATACACTGCTATAAAACATTTTAAATTTTTACTTGAAGGTTGTAAATTTATTTGTTTTACCGACCATAAACCTTTAATTATTAAGGCGTTGTTCATCAAAACAGAAAGAGCTCCTCAACAAATACGGTGTCAAGTGTACATGATACATCTTCCTTTGAGTAATGTATTTCTCCAGCTTAAGCCGAAAAATCTAATTTATTTGATATTAATTTTGACTTAAAATTATTGAGCAAAGCTCAAGAAGAAGATTCTAACCTTAAGTTTTTATTATCGAATCAATCATCAAATTCTAAGATCATTTTAAATTTCAAGAAAATTAAAATTCCAGATTTAGATAAGTTTATTTGGTGTGACACCTCTCGCCCCAAACTACGCCCTTATGTTTCAGTCATTTATAGGTGAACAATTTTTGATATTTTTCATTGTTTATCTCATCCTGGCACAAAAGCAACTAGAACATTAGTTACTAGTAATTATTTCTAGCCTAAAATGAATTCAGACTGCAATTTGTGGGCTAAAACATGCGACAACTGTCAGACTGCCAAAGTCAACCGTCATACGAAAAGTCCAGTAGGTCATTTTGAAGTACCTAAAGGCCGATTCGATCACATACATATAGATTTAGTGGGACCATTACCCCCTTCTAAAGGTTGCTCTTACATTCTAACTGTGATCGAGGCCTACCCTCTTTCTGATATCACGGAAAAGAACGTTGCACGCACTTTATTCCAAAATTTTCTTTGTCGTTTTGGCGTAACTTTATATATCACAACTGATCAGGGCGTCCAATTTGAATCAAAATGATTTAATGAATTTGCAAAATTTTTGGCTTTCCATAGAATACGTACCACCACTTACCATCCTCAAAGAAATGACATGGTGGAACTATTCCATCGAACTCTTAAAACTTCTTTAATTGCTAGGGCTAACACGTCACATTGGGTAGATGAACTCCCTGTTATATTATTTGCTTTTAGAACTATCTCCAAAGATGATTTGCAATGCTCTTCAGCTGAACTCATATTTGGTCAAACTCTACCTGGCGAGTTTTTCATTAAATTATATGACTGTCCTGATATTCCTTATTTTATTTTAATAATTTGACTTTCATTTCTCCTGTTCACCACGGTAATCACAAATCGTTTGTCAGTTCTGACATTTTAACTTGTGATTTTGTTTTTGTTCGCAGCTGACGTTTTAAACTTACTTTCTCTCCTTTGTACGAAGGCCCATTTAAAGTTTTGTCCCGTACAAATAAATTAATTACTCTTAATAAAGGAACTAAAATCGTTACTATCAATATTGACAGAGTTAAACCTGCATTTTTATTGGCTAACAATGGTGATGTCACTCCTCTACCTTTTAAAAAAGTGCGTTTCCCCATGGACGGTTTGGTTGATTGACTATTCTTTTTATTAACAGGGGAGTATGTGTAGCAGCTGACTTACCTCAAAATTAATTTTCTTTTAACTATCACTGATGTAACAAAGGATATTTAACAAAAACAATGAATAGTATTTTTTTAAATATATAATGAAATACAATATTTTATATATTTAATATTTATATATTTGAAGATAAATATGTATTTATTATAGATAATATCGTTAAATATATGGTATATCTATACAGATGACAGTGTCCTGTTACCAGGCCTACCATCCATCTGAGTCGTTCTCTATCGAACCCAAGCAGCCACTTTACGGTAGAGTCGGTCGAAGGCTCCTGTATTATAGGGTCTCAACTGTCCAGTCACTGTGCCATAGCCTAGTCTCGCAGCTCTGATTGAATCAGGCTTCTTGGCAAATCGAAGGTTGGGTCCGGGCCAGGGAGAGGAGGTTTTGCTCCTTCTCCCGTCAACGGTCTGCCCTCCACGCCACTGTGTGGCGTGAGTTCAACTGAGTTGTGTTCGGTCAGTTCAGTCAGAATGTTCCGATAGTTTAGCATCAACTTAGAGGTCACTTTGCTTGATGCAAGAGCCCTCAAGATCGCCTATCTGTCGTTGCGTGTGCTTACCGACGAAGCTTCTTCTGAGGCTTGTACACAGTAACATGGCATATATCTCGACCTGGAATACAGTAAGGTGTTTATCAAGTGGAGCCGATATACGAGCCCGTGTACACCAACAGCTGAGTCTTCAATTCGTCTGTGTACCATTCCAGACTTCCAGATTTTATCACGTTCCCAGTCGTTTCGACTAGCGAACACCACTGTACAGGAATAGTGAACCTATAGACGGGGAGGCAACGGTCGTCCTCTGACTGAGCGACGAGCTGATCCCTTACGGGTAGAGTCAAAGCCTTTGTATGCTCCAGCCCTTGCCCCATCGCATTCCACATTCCAACTTTGCAAATAAATGCTTTCTATCTTATTTCTCAATTCCAAATAATTCGCGAACTCGAGATTCGAATCCGGCAGGAAATTTTACCTAAGAATCTAGTTTTCATCTTTGTATATTCTCTATTTCAGGATCGTAGACTCCCAGCTATATGAAAAATTGTACATAAAGCTTTCCACCTCAAACGCTGCGAGAGAAAGTTATTGACATTATTTCACTCAATAACTCTCCTGACTATTTCCTGCCTTCAGATTTAAGTACTACAATTTCGCATTTGTAGTCTTACAGCCAGTTATCTTTAGATTCAAAATGGTCACTTTAGAAAATCTTTAGTTTGGTGCCAAAAGATCACCAAACTTCGATAATCCGATTCCCGTCAGTTTATTATAAACACTCACTCGAAGAGTAACACACATACACATGTAAAATACACTGTCGCTGGCAACGATGAATATTTCACAATTTCGTCGTTTTTCTGACAGTTTCAGTAGGTGTTTTTTTTTTTTTTTTTTTTCAAGTACATACTAGACAGGTATTTTTATACCTGCTAGTTGTCTCTGAAATGTTATTAAAAACAATTTCATATTTTTTTGGATAAAAGTGAGGAAAACGACTAGGTTAGTCCTAAATTCTGAGCATATACGGCGCTAGCGACTACTGTCTAGTTTGTATTACGTATACTGCAGTATACGTCCTAATGATCAAAATACTTCATATTGAGACGCAACGTAACTCATGTCTCAATAGGCGGACTGCTCTGAAGCAGACCGATTGTAATAAATGATTTCTATTATATGTATATTTTATGTTATGCGGATATCAATCACTGTGTGTACTTACAAAAGATTATAAAAATTTTACCATTTTACCTTTGTTTAAGCTACTACGATTGAGGTTTGTAGAGACGATGGTGCCATCTAGTAATAGAGCATTATACGAAAATTGGTGATTAGTAATATGGTGTTTTGGCAATTTGATTGATGTAATTAAACTGACAATTTTTTTTTTTTTGTAAATAAATGAATACAAGACTGTCGAAGAAAGTTTATTAGGACGATCTCTCTTCACTTGGCGCATTGCTCCCCGCTCCCCATTGATCTTGCTTACTTTTAAGACGCGATTGGTACGTCCGGAGATTACAGAAAATGGTAAAAAAACGAATTTTATAACAATAATTGCCTTTTGCCTTGCCTCTTTACAGAAGCAATGCTGATTATATTCCAAATATATTTTCCTATATTTCTTGAGATGCCAAGGACAAATATCAAGGATAAAATTGCTATTGTTAGAAGAAAAACATAGACTGACTCCACTAATTATGATATACAATGGTTGCAGTATGTCAAGTCGACAAACGTTCGAGAACTATCGTAATAATCAGGACTTTGTGCTTCTGTTAAGCGATGTTATGAAAATGCAAATAATATTGCAAACGAGAATTCTTAGCCGGCCCTGTATACCAATTTACGATCATAATGAAAAGGGAAAGTAGAAAGTTAACTTGGTGAAAACCATTTTACTTCTCTTTTATAAAAGGCGTCCTGTTTTTATTTAATCAAATGCAAAATATATAAGATACCTTTCAGAAGTGTCTACTTGTACAAAGGTGAAAAGAAAACACGAACAGTATGTTAGTAAGAGGTGTAAAAATTCAATAATACAACTCCACACGCCACATGTAGGCATATATATATATACTTATATAAAAGGCACACGGAGCTGAATATTTTAACAGTAAACTAAAATAAAATTACCTCATATCAAGATACAAAAGCATCAGTTATAAACAGGGCGATTTTTTCCTCTCTAACCTGCACCAGAACTAATTAAATTAAGTTCTGGACGAGGATGAATGTAGAATATTTTTTTAACTATAATAACTAATCAAATATTTATCCGGGGTCATAAATTTAAAAGTATTTAAAATTAATAACATGTGTTTTTGGTGATCTTATACCAGGAGCGACAGAAATCACTTTCCGATTTGATATCCTGGAAGAGAACCCGAAATTAGTACACAAATCAGTTACAACGGTAACAATGTTTTTCATAAAGATTAAAGTCTAACAATTTTAGACATGTCCCAAAAAAAAAACTGGCTGTACTTTCAAAATGACTTCCATGTTTATAAAAAAAAATTTGCAAATATTGTTTTTGTCATTTAACACAAAAACTAAAAAAGATGGAGAAAAACTTTTTGCACAAAAAACAAAGTGCACACAATTTTCTACAATTTTGTTCCTATACAACATTTGGATAGGAGTTACCATTTTCCAGATAAATGATTCAGCTCTTAAAATAAAATATAAAATTCAATATAAAACGTAAGTAACATCTCATTTGCTTTCAGATTCGCTATTGCTATCTCCGATACATCGAATATTTCTTCCAAGTCTTCTTCCTCTATTGCTTCATTTATGATATCATTAACATCTTCACTTTCGTCTATTATGATTTGATTTGGAATCATCTGAATAATTTCAGTAAGCGAACACCAAAGAGGTTCTCCATTTTCTTGCCATCCATAATCATTCCAAGGCTTTGGAATATTGTGAATACCTTCGTCGGCTAATCACCACATACGCGTTTGGTAAACACTCCTTTTAATACACTCAAGTGATTTTTCTTCGATTCCACCATTAAGGATAAGACCTTAATGGTGGAATCGAAGAAAAATCACTTGAGTGTCAATTGATAAAAACAAATCTTTGTCACCACATTTCTATCTAATGGCAATTAGGCGAAGCTCGTCCACGCTAGAGCATTTCTTTGATCCATATAAGGCACATGTAAACTCCTCTAATGATGCTACTAATTTACCATCAATATTCCAGCTGCTCCCCAAATCTTGAAATGTTCGGATATATTTGGTTTATTTGGGAGAAAGTAACATTTTTAGGGGTTTTATTTTCCATTTTCCCCTAAAGGCGCTGACTGAGTCGCTCCAGTAAATGAATGAAGGCCCAGTAATGCCGAACATTTTTGAGATCCGTACTCTTCTGCTAATGCGGATATGTTAATAAAAAAAAAGATGGAAATTTATGTATCGGTAAATCATTAAGAGGAAAAGTTTCATAGGATCTGGGGATCCCATGAAACAATTTATTTCTCATAGATTAAAACCTAAGGAACACTTTTATACATGTTCCCAAAAAAAAAAAAAAAACTGGCTGCATTTACAGAAAAAAACTTACAAATATGATTTCCGTCTCAGCATAAAAACTAAAAAACTTTCTGCACAAAAAATATTTTGAATAAAATTGCCTACAATTTTGCTTTAATGCGGATGGCGCTTATCCAAACAGAACCAACTGCCAATTATAGGTTTTGAGCAATCCCTGTTTAAATTAAAATTTAACATTAAAAAATAATGAAATAAAATGTTCCACATATTTTATGGTTTGATTGCTCAGATTGCCATGTACTTTGGTTTACTAATATTACTTTTACAAAAAATGCAAATTTAGTGGTATTTTGACAAATTTTTGGCACTTGGTTCCTTCTTGATAAATATGAAAATAAACAAATACGATGTTCAAAAAGGGTTTATTATCTACTTCATGCTACAAACTACTTTGACAGAAATCTTAATACATCAAATTTAATTTGCTTCTTCACAGATTTCTTCTATTTCAAAATCAATAGATTCCCCGAATCCATCAATATCATCCTCAAAATTGGCACCTTTCAAATTTTTATAAAAGTCCTTTACATCAGTTGGGACTAATGGCAGGATGCTTTTGATATCTGCCAACTTTTTCTCAGATATGGTCTTTCCTTCAGGATAAAGAGTTTTCAGTCTTGAGTCGCTCAATATCATCGGCCGTCCTCTTGCCTGTTTTGAAATATTTATTTCTTTGTAATCTTCACTTTCGTGTGATTCTTTGAGAAATATACTTAGGGGCTTATTTTTTTCAATTTTTATCACTCGGCTTTTCAGCCAACTGATTTTTTCTCCAGATATTTCTTTCTTCCTATTAACTATCACCTTCTCCAATTCTTCACAACTGAAAAAATCTGCACTTTGCATCTCTGTTACTACAAAAGCCTTTTTCTTCTGACATGACAAAATAATATTTTTAAACTCTTCCAGTGTGTATACTCTTATTTGATACTTTAGAGCCTTTTCGACCTTGCCAAAGTCAGTGTCATTTGGGAGGAAAGTATGTCCTGGAACAAGATATTTTAGGAAGACTCTTTTCAAAGTTGCATGTGAAGAAAGTATGGCTTTTAAAATCAGCACAATTTTGATATTTCTATTTTGGCCGCCGCAGGAGTCCGACCTCAATAAATTTTTTTATGCAGGAACCAACTTCTTGTGCCCCTCGGCCAGCTACACCCTCCTTCCAAATATAGCAGTATGGAGTATTTGTGGATGCAGAATGTATTCCTTCATTGTAGATGGATAACTGCCTTTTATAGTAAATAATGTTTGTAGGAAGTTTTGGTAACCCCAAAACTTTTTCCATGTCGAATGTAATAACCTCTACAGCTTCCGTTATTCGAGCCTTTTCAAAATCGGATTTCATTGCTGCACGAGCTGCTTTTGATGCATCTAAGTGATCATTATGTGACTTTTGTAGCTGTTGTCTAATGTTGCCATCAAGACAGTTTCTTATTTTCATATTTAGCGTATCACATGTATTGCATGTATCCTTTAAAATTGGTTTTCTTCTTAAGTTGAAATTTTCATAGAAATTTTTTTATAAGCACTAAAACTGATACGTGAATTTTTATTTTCATCTAAATAAATTTTATACATTTTCCCAAGCGTTAAATCTGGAGCTAAAAATTTCGCTTCGGTTTCAGCTCTCGCGTAATGGGAGATATAAGTTGGAAACTTTTTTATTTGCAGAATAACTCCATTCACTGTTTCTTCTGGTAGTTTATTTTTTCCTGCTATCGCTCTCCCTCTTTGGTCTTTTATGTCACCGGAACGCATTTTTTTAAGAGCCGTATTAACCCTTTTAGTAGAAATCTGGTAAGTTTTGACAAACATGTTTCTACAAACAACTACATTGTCTAATTTATACACTCGTGTAAAACTTCGTTTTGTGTTATTCATATTCCGTTTTCTTTTTATTCCTTGTTCGCTTACTGATGCTGCTATTAATGCTGTTTGTGTGTCAAATGAACCTAAATCCCAGAATTTCTGAAATATTGATTCTCTTGTCAGAGCTGATATTTTTTCAAAACATTTTTGTTGACAACTGCAAATGAAATCAATGAACTGCTTCGGCTTAATAAATTTTTCTTTCGTGGTATAAAATTCCTTATTAGAATCCTTCAGCTGTTTTCTAGTTTTAAAGGTTTGACCAGGATATTTATTTCGTCTTCCTTTTTTTGGCTTATCTTTCCTCTTCTTTCTTTCTTCAAGCAATTTTTTATTTCTCTTTGTTTCTTCATCACTTTCACTTTCTTCCTCATTTACAGTGTCTCCCTCATTTTCAATTTCTGATTGCTCATTTTCAGTATCAGTAGGTATGTACTCGCTGTGAGAATCCTCAAAATCATGAAAACTTTCTCCACTCTTCTCTCCTTCTAAATCAAACTGCTCCGCTACTACCTCATCATTATTTTCAATAGTTACAATATTTTCTTCAAATATTGTGACATCAGTATCTATTGTCGTCTCTGGTTCCAATTCAGTTTCCTTATTTACATTATACTGAATATTTTCAACTCCGTAGGTATTGAAACAGTCGAATTCCTCTGTAACTACAGTGTCGTCCTAAAAAGCGATAGGTATTTAATGGAGAATTTAATAAAAAAAAAACAAACTTCATTTTAATATGATTACGTGTAATATCGAACAAGCCAAATGCCAAAACTAAAATATGTAAATATCAAAAAGGAACCAAGTGCATATCAACAAAACTGAAATATCAAACGGGAACCAAGCGCCTTGCAAATAAATAGTAACATACTAAGAACAAAAGAATTTTATTATAATCATAGCTTGATGGTTTTTCATTAATTACCGTACTTTTGTCTTGATGATTAGTCTGAAAAACAATAAATTCAAAAACATATTTATCTAACCTAAAAAACTAAGTAAGTACTTACCAGAATGTTATTAATATTTTTGCCAGTAAATATTTTCATAGGATTTCTGTTTTCTTGTGATCCCAATGCTAATAATATTTTTCTACTTCTATCCATATTGTCGCAATTAAACAGTAACAACAATAATAGAACTTATTCCACATCAAATAGTTAAAGGGAACCAACTGACATGAGTAATATTTAACCAAGTAGAACCTGCCACTTGGTTCCATTTAGAGAACATAAAATAGTAGTTTTAGTTTGGCGCTTGGTGCACTCACTAACAGAGGGTGCTATATGTAAATTTGGAGTTGGATCTTTTTAGAGAAATTAAGGTGCCTGTTAGTTGGTTGCTTGGCAACTTTAACTCAAAATTGCTGATTTGGCGGTTGGTTCCGTTTGGATAAGCGCCATCCAATTGCAATGTTTTGATAGGAAATACCGAGATAAATGTTTGCAAATTATAATATTGTTATTATTATTAATAATTTTTTTCAGTTTATTTTATTTTTTGTTATGTTAATTGTTATGTATGTTAAATATTTATAATATATTTCTTTATTGATTAACACCATCCATTTCCAGTTATTATAAAAAACGAGTTTTTTGTATAGATAATTTTAAGCAGTATGACAGTTCACATCCATCCATGTTAGTTTGTATACGCTTTGTATTGAATACATATTTGTTTATTACAAGTGGGTTTAATTCACACTAATTAACCACCTCTAAGTTAATACAGAACATTAATAATATAAAGTTATATTATACGCCTTACAATAATTGTCAGTTATAAATGATTTACCGATATATGAATGTCCATGTATTCTTAATTTTGAACTCATTTATCTGGAAAATGGTAACTCCTATCAAAATATTGTATAGGAACAAAATTGTAGAAAATTTTATACATGTTGTTTTTTGTGAAGAAAGTTTTTGTCCATCTTTTTTAGTTTTTGTGTTAAATGACAAAAACAACATTGGCAACCGTTTTTTTAACATATGGCCGCCATTTTGAAAGTACAGCCAGTTTTTTTAAGACATGTCTAAAACTGTTCCTTAGACTTTAATCTTTATGAAAAACATTGTTAGTTTCAACGTGCATTTCAATTATCTGTTCGTAAAATTGAGTTCCATCATCAGTCATCTCCTAATAACTCTTGCACCAAATGGTGCTGTAGGTGGAGGCTTGCTGAAGGAAAGCTTCGGATACTGAACCTTGCTTTAAGTTATAATTTTGATCAGTTTCTCTCGTAACCACACGTGAACTTTCTTATACTTCGAGCAAAATCTTCAGTTATTGAAGGTGGTCATCCTTCCGTCTGATCTTTCGTCTGAGCACATCCCTTAGCCTTTTCTCGATTTTACTCAGTATTGATT
Source organism: Rutpela maculata (assembly GCA_936432065.2). NCBI lineage: Eukaryota > Metazoa > Arthropoda > Insecta > Coleoptera > Cerambycidae > Rutpela > Rutpela maculata. Next base: position 36,876,112 of record OW386290.2, read on the forward strand.
GAAAAATTGGAGGGGAGTTGTCGTCTAGACAACCGCATATTACATATAATTTAAAAGAAAAACTTCCATTTTCTATGTATTATTGTTTTTCTCCACTTCTATAACCACCAATAAATATTTCTTCCGAGTTAAAATTATAAAGACCTGACCTTTGTACTCTTATATTTTTAAATTTACCGGACTATCTGTTTTTTCACGACGGAAATATTTTATGACACTTATTTGACATAGAATTTTTCCCCAGAACCTCTACATTTTACCTCAACAAAGAAAGAGAAAAAACAAAGCATAACCTCCACACATTTTCCGGGAACGCCAAACAGTCTGGTATATATAAGCACAATGCACTTTGTGTTTTTGGACAAAGAACCATGTAGTAATTTTTAAATAAAATTGAGATGAAAGAATCTTTGGAAAAGGGCATCCGTGTAGAAGTTTGAACACTCACATAACTGTCGAGTAATGTGCGATGTTTGAATTGAAAGAAAAGCATCGAAAGGTCTCATAGTGGCGTAAATAAATAAGATAAAATGCAATTTAATTTGTTATATGGAGGCTCTCGAACTTAACTTACGGGCCGAAAGCATTAGAAGTGGTTGACATCTACGGCATCAGTTTGAAACTGCTCTCTTGGCGATTTTTGAAACACAATTCAAGATCATTAGTGAGATGATTTTTTTTAAAGAAGATCTGAAATATGGTATGTCATTGAGGAACAATGTAAAATAGTTTTTTGTTAACTAAGAATATGGATACTTAGGTTCACATCTTCCGCTTTGCTCCAAAAATACAGTAAAAATAATAAAAAAATCGTGAAATAAAGAACAAAACTCATAACTAAAATTTTGTTTCACTGCTGCTCATTCTTCGAGAAATTAACGAGTATTGAGCAATAATATACTGCTTTCTATATTTAAACTGCGGTAATATGGGCCAAAATGTTTTTTTTTTGGAAATATGTCAAAAATATCTTTCGCAAAAAACTTTTTTTTTTTTTTAATTTATAAAAAAACATTTGATATGTTTTTTTTATTGTTGTACAATATGCATTTTCTCACTGATTTAGCTTATCTGTCTTTTTATTACCTAGATTTCCCTGGTGTTCTCGTGTCCATTTTTGTGTTACACTAATGTGTTTACGCCAGTTTTGAGAGATAAGGTTCATAAGATTTTTTTAAACATAAATTCCCTTAGTTTTCCAAGTTTTCCAGGACTTTTGAAGTTCTTTTCAGGTCTAATAAAGACATACTGTTTGCTGTTTAATGAAATACTGGAACGTATATTTCTTAGTTTTATATTATGAGCGTTAAAAATTTTCATACTCCCTGATTCTTCTTATGAAAATTACTAAAATTCCCTGACTCCTCAATAAATTTTTCAAATTCCCTAACTTGTCCCTGACATTTTTACGTAACATCAAGTTTCCTGACTTTTTCAGGTTCTCCAGGTCTTTCTCATATACAAATTTCGATAGCAGCGACTTCTGCCTGGAACACTGTTGCGGTGCTAAGATTCAAGCTTATGTCTGTCCCTGGTTAGTCCTTGGAAAATCCTGTTTCAGTGCTTCTTGGCGTTTTTGATTCGTTAGTATACCATCACTTGGATGTCTTCTCAGCGGCCTTATTCCCTCCTTTTCCTTATCAGGTATGAAGGTTTTTGTTAAGCTATCGCTTCTAATCTAAATGGTTGTTAAGTGTCGATTCTTCGTTGGTACGCTTGGTTATTTTAATTTTTTTCGAGATAAGTCGAGTCAAGACGTATTCTTGGAAAGTAAATTTCTCCAACTGGTAAGTGGTATCATTCACTTCATTTTTTGAATTGTAAAAGTTAGTTTTTTTACATTTAAAGTATTTTTTTCTCATCTTATTTGTTGTGGATTCATCGTAAAAGCAAATAAAGCGTATAAAACCTTTCATTTCAGGATTATTCAGTTAAGAGGATTGTAATTTAAGGCACAATTTTTTAAAACGATCTTTTTTTTAATACTCAGTAAGTGCCAAGATACTTGCTTGTATATTGCGTCATCATTTAAACGGCAATAAAAAACGCAATTATGATGTTAAATTAACGAATTGAGCGGCTTTTTGAAGAAGACTTAAGAATCTCCGTATCTCATTTTTTGACTGATTAATGACTGACCCTCTGGTTATTGACTTAAAAGTAAAATATTCTTGAATGATGGAAATTGTTTAGTTTTGCCCAACAGTATCTCAAAAACTGTTCATTTTTGGCGGAAGTGCCCGTGATGCTTTTCTTCAGTAGGTCAAAATCTTTAAATGTGTCACTCTGTATTAATAGATGGCGCCGGAATATATTAATTATAAATGACTGATTTTGCAAGTCTAGCAGTTTTGGCTGAAAATGGCCCGTCAATTTACTACAATGTTCGAAAATTAACTCGGATCTTTTGCCTAAAGTGATTCCTAAAAACTTTATATATATTTACTGAATTCGCGAGCGTATTTGACGTTGTTTGTTATACCCTGTTGACTTACACGTATTCATTATGAAAAGTAAATATTGAAACAAATAATAAAAAAAAATATTTCTAAAAAATTTAATATAATTTCACCAGAAAAATGTATTATAAACTGTTCAACACGCAGGCTAAATTTAATTACTTTCAGTCTAATTAATTATTAAATGAGTTAGTAGACGAAAAGACATTAATCATACATTTTGAATGTACATTTGGAATGATGAAGCACATTTTCGGACAGAATTAACGACTGTGGAGAACAGCTGAAAAGTGACTTAAGAGATAGGCCCTCGTGTAATCAACAAAGACAAATTAATGATTAGTAAATTAGAGGCAAGTGAACTGCTTAACGTGAAATACAAGGCGATCCGATATTTCCACACTTATTAACATTACAGAAAAATTGTCTCTTTACATGTATTGTTCTTATAATTGCTTTTTTAAATATTTATTCAAATGTTATTTTTAATAACAAAATGATTTGAAAAGAATTGAATTTTTAAAAGATAGCCAGGAAATTCCTCCTGATTGGGATAAGATCTGAAAGATTTTCGGATTTGGAATTTCACCCTGGTCTAGCTATTCGGTTAGGTTAGGAACAAAACTGAGCAATGATCTCCTCTCATAGAATTGTCCATAGAATCATCCTATGTTTGAAGTCTGTCAAGCCTTAGCCTTAGCTTGAGGGCAGCGGTGTCGTGCTTAAGAAAATGATTTCGTAACTCGACAATTTCTCCTATATCCCTAAACCGATTGAAAAAATTCTTGACTTGAGCCTGTCCAAGTTTGCTCTGATTACATTTGCTCGCCATTTGTCTTCACACAATGTGGTTCCACACGAAATGATATGCAGAATCACAGCAAATGGTGGATGCCACTCCCACGGTATAGGCTCAAGTATTCGTATGTATACCATTAGGAAATGTATAATTTTCTGATTTGCTAAGTATTCCTGTCTTTGAGTTGGTGAATTATTGAATCGTACAATCCGATTTTTTGAGAGATTTCTTCCAAACACTTAGGTTTATTCACCGAGATGAAAAATTATTCTCTTTGCTTTAGTCCACTTAACAAGTTCAGACAAACCTTAGTTCTTTGTCAAGAGTTCTCCTGCACCACAAAGTGAAAGGCACTAAAAATATCTATGAATGTTTGAGCACGAGAGAAGTGAAGGTCCCAGGCACGCCTTTAGCGGGTTGGGATCCCAATTGATTGGAATGGAAAGTCTCCCTTTCTGGAGTGGAGGCATTCAATGATTTTTTACTCTTAAACTATTAACTTTAGGGAAAAAATGACTTAAAAAATGTTATTTAATTAAGACCATGAAATTTCAGGGAACTTTTTCAGAATTTTATTTTATTAATGTTATGTTATTATGTATTTTTTACTAATCTAAAAGTTGATTGATTGATTTAGCAGCATGCAGTATACATTGCTGCCACTCCTAAGATATACTGCTGGGCCGGCTACGTTCACGCTGGGTTGGATTTGGGTCATGCTCGTTCTCAGCAGCGAGAGCCATATGACACATGGTACAGGAGCGTGGGATGGGCAGTGTAGGTGTTTGTGAAATGCGTTGCCGCATTGTCATGATATGAAGTGTTTATGCTCCTCTTTTTGGGTTTCTGCTCCTCTTTTTGGGTTTCTGCTCCTCTTTTTGGGTTTCTGCGACTACAAATGAGGCGCTCGCGCGCAAACCCCGATAAATCCACACACACAAAGTTGTGGGAAATTACAAAAAACTTCTTAAGCAAAAACCAATAAGTCTTTTTTTGTTCTTTTTAAGTCAAAAAATATCTTCTAGGCTGTAGAATATAAGACCAAAAAATAAGAACAATGCTACTTTATTTATTTATTTTTTTTTAACGTTTCTTGCTGGATTTATCGGATTTTGCTATGTAAATACGAATTTATCGATTTTTGCTTTAAAATGAAACATTAAAGATGCAGAAAAATAAATTTTGACAACATTAATAATTTACTAAAAATAAATAAAAACATTCATTGTTAACAAAAATTAATTCTCAATATCTGTTAAAATTTCAGATAAAACCGTTATAATATATTGGTAATAAAATGTCTTGCAGTTGTCTTCTTTATTTCTAGAAGAGAAGTAGGTTTTTACAGTAAATAGTCATATTACAGAGAACTTTTTCAAACGTCAATCAATATTAACTTTTCTACCTCACAATGGATGACAGTGTATTGTATAAAAATGGATTTATCTGCTTCTGATCCCGATAATATTGGATTTATCTAGTTTTGTTCGAAACGGTCAACTTTAACATTAGATTTATATGGGATTTATGGCGTTTTGGTTACCAAAGATTATATAGGCTTGTAGAGTTTAGTCTAACATACATGAAACTATTACAAACTCAAAATTGACTTTTTGTGGATTTATCGGGGTTTGCGCGCGAGCGCCTCAAATCTTCTTCTGAGTCTTCTGATTATGCTGGTTTTGATTTTGGTAGAGCATATATCGTTGAGATTTCTTTGTGGTATTCTTTCTTTCCTCGGTTTTCTTTCCCAGTATGCTTGGTCCTTTAATAGTTTGTTCGTGATCCTCTTGATTGTTATTTTATTGTTCTCAATGCGTAGCATGGTTTAGTTTGTTGCTGTTCAGTATTAGCGCTTTCTTCACTAGATATTTTGGGTTCCTTCTTTGGACATGTCCCCAGTACTTCATTGTGTACATTTCTATCCTTTTTGTATCGTTTTCCCTCCTAGTAATGTTGATTTTTATGTCGTTGCTTTAGACTTATCGTTTTTACAAGTAGTTGGTGATGTCCTTTTCAGCTCTTCTCAGGTTTTTTCTGTTGGCTTTTGTCATTATCCCATTTTTAACTCCATATTCCATCGTTGGCAGTATGATGGCTACGTATATTCTCTTAGTCAAGCCCCGAAGTGGTTTATTTTTCTCTATAAACGATATAATTGCCCTTGTAACTCTGGATGCCATTTTAATTCTCTCATGTACAGTTTGTCTTCTTTTCAGTTAATTATAGATATGTCCCTAGGTATTTCAATGTGTTTGTCGTTGATAAAATTTTTTATTGGACTTAATGTTTCTTTATTCTTGCATTTTTCCTCAAAGGTTAATTAGTTTACGAATAAAAACTTCTCAAATGTCTAAAATTACGGCAATCATCTTGTTTTGACAGGCTGTATCTCAAAAACTGTATATTTTTGGACCTCTTGCTAGCTGAAACTTTTCATCAAGAACGTCTCACATAAAGTCAAATCTCATTTAAAGTGTGAGAGGTCCATTGAAAAATTAGATATAATTTGTCAGGGAACGGAGAAATTATTCAGGATAGTGAAACACTTTGTAACATGATTCTTAAGGACGTTCAAATATTAAATGAATCTTTTTTGGCCAATTTATTCAATGAACAACAAGAATAACGAATATCAAATTTTTTCAACTTTTCGCAACCTAAGTTGTTTCTGCGCTTCTGTATTAAGACTTCGCAACGTTCTTTATTACAATCAATTAATTAGTGTTAAAACTAACCCACATTTAACAACTTTTACGCAACACCGTCCTCGAAGAGTTTACATTTTCGGCTGACAATAGGCCTATTTAAATCACAAACGGATGCACCAAGGTTCTGTTTGGTAAGTAAAGTTATGTGTTTAACATAAAACGAGCCGAACTGTTGTCATATTAGAACGTGTGTTGTAATATTTGTATGTTAACAGTGCATGTATACACTTTCACTGAAATCGAGCATATACATTACAGTATTATGAGTTCGTAGCTGCTTGTCATTTGATAGTTGGTTTCATTCAGCTGGAGAAACTAAGAAATTTTGTAAAATATTATGGTTGTTTATGTAATATGATGTTTATTATGTATGGTGACCGGATACGTGTAATACATGACAGAAAAAAATATGTTCGACGTAACGAAAAATCATTTACTAGTAAATGTTCCTTAAGTTTCTAACGTTCACTTGAACGAATTTTAGATGAAAAAGAAAAGTTAATAAAAACTACACATCGATTTAGGCGTAAACGCTTCATTGCCACATTTGCTGACAATAATATCCACAAAACCTACTGAAGTTTTTACACCTAAATCGAAGTGTGGTTTTTATTAATTTTACTTTTTCATATGAAATTCGTTCAAGTGAACGTTCGAAACTTCAGATACATACTTCTAAAAAATATTAGTTTAAAATATTTTTCAAACCCATGAATTTTTAGGTTTGCATTAGAGACTAGCGCCCCCTCAAAATCAATGAACTATTTGTGGACTTTGTTTTACAGGCGGGATGGGGAGTGGAAAATGCACCGCTGGCGAAAATTTTGTTTGTTTCAAGATCGAACAGCCATAAATTGAAAGTTAGAAATTTGATTTAAAATTATATTGTCTTCAAAAAATAGATTTCGTAAGCACAAGTTCTCGGTTTTCTGCTTTAGTAAAAAAATTGATATTTATTATTGCTCATTGCAATTGATTTTGCACATCTGGAAGGCGACCTTCGATTTTGTTCCAGTCATTCCAGACTTACCTTGCACTGCCGAGAGCCAACTCTGCAAGTGGTGTGGAACGAAAGCTCCTTTGGGTAGGAATAAGACTTTCGGCTGGTGTTTGTTGCAATCAAAACTTTAGCGCTTTGTGGCAATACACAGTTATTGCACTTAACCGAGAACCAGGCTTGTAATTCGTACCACAGCGCTCGGCGGGGCATTAGTCCGGAGAATAGCTGTTGATTGCAGTCTGGTTTTTATTGCTTATATATTTAAGGAAATGTATAAAGGAGTTCGACAAAATATTTCGCTAGTAAACAATAGCAATTGGCTGAAAAATTACCAAGTCAGAAGAATTATTAACCAGAATCACCTCAATAAATGAATTAATAATTTGATAATAGATGCATATGTATAACCACCCTTCGAGGTTTTCAATCGCCTCCTGATACAGGAATTAGAAGCAGAATAATTGACCAGAAGAATCATATGTATTAGACTCATTTCGTTTGCGGGCTAACTCCTCTGAATCCAAAAACAGATTAGCCAGAAGAAATATTAACCTGAATAACCCGAAATCACCTCAATACAACAATTAATAATTTGGTAATAGACTGGGCATATGTACAATTGTACAAGTAACCTTCGACGTTTTCAATCGCCTCCTGGTACAGGAATTAGAACTAGAAGAATCATAGGTATGACTGATTTCGTTTACGGGCTAACTCTTCATGATCCAAAAGCAGATACCCTATATTTAACAAATGGTACGTGAAATCAATGAAGACCCGCTTTTTTATTACAATTTTATGAAACGAAGGTAAATTTCATAAAAGTGCTGATGTAAACAACCACAGCTGTCACCAATGGTCAATTCACAATCCGCCTATGAATGAGAGTAGTAACAAGTACAGTATGTGAATGTATGCTACCATTTATTCCACGGTCCAAACTTTTATCAAGACACATTGAATGATTTACGCTACTCATATTTCCTTCACAATGTTATTCCTGATTTGTTAGAGGCTCAAACGACGGGAAAGCTTATGATGGCAGCAGAACAGTGTTCCTCCTCATTTTTACCAGCAAGTAACTGAGCATTGTAACATCTTTCTAGCTCGGTGAATTGGAAGAAGTAGATAAATTCGTTGGCCAGCTCGATCTCCAGAACTTACATCCTTACATTTTTTCTTTGGGGTACTCGAAAGATTTAATTTATTCGCGACGACTTAGTGCCCCAGATATCTGGTACATGAGGATACGCATGTAGAACAGGAACACCAGATAGGGTGACGATGGTGAATACCAGAAATTTGAATATTGCATAGTTGCAAGTCGATATCAATAAATGAATAGAAACAGTGTTTATAATATTTTTTTACCACAGTATATATTATTTACTTATTTTCCAATATTTCCACGAAAATCCGATTGAATTTTTAATGAAACAATGAAATGCAGTCTGCAAGACAATGTTCAATTATCACCAAGAATTAAAGGGAAAACTGAATATTCGCCTTGGATAAATGCTACTTCTACTTTATATTTCATTATCTCTAAGACAAGATACTCCTTTACAAAGATTTATTAGATGGTGCACTACTAACTGAACTTAAACGTTAATATTTACGTTTAAAACTCTGACTGTAGGAAAAGGCTATATAAAGTAGCTCTAATAGTAAATAGAACCATTAAACTCTAGTTTTTATTTCATCGTAAAGATTAATAATTAATTGGAAATCTTAAGAGCTTCTGTATAGATTTTTCAGTATTCAGTAAAGATTCTCAGACATTTTAAAAGTACTTTTTGTACTTAATTAATTAATACTCAAAGACGTTCGAAAATATAACGTTGTATTTATTAGCGATTAAAATCGTTAAAAGTTACTGAAATTTTAATATCTATAAGGGTATTATAACGTGAAAAAGCCGGCAAGATTTCATGAAGAATTTTCTTTGCGAAGTTAACTTCCCGAATGATTTTTTAATCACATTAATTTTTGTCTCTATATTTTGTAGGGGTTCCCCAAGAATTTTTTGTGAACACATTGAATTTATCGTTTAAATTAACAAAATTTGTTTACATCAATAAAAGCTTGCAAATTTAGCAGATGAAAGAAACTCATATACATAGGCATAGCAGGGAAAATGTTGACGAAGAGCTATCACTTTTTTTTATTGACAATGGACATTTGCAGATATATTTCCCATAACTAATCAGTTACTGCTGAATTATTAATTGCTAAAATATTTTTAAAAAAATAACTAAAGATCACCATAAATAGGCAAAAACTTTCCTTCAAACAGTACCAAATTTAAAGTTTATTAGACTGAATTCTCGTTATATTTTTTACATTTTTTGTAAGATGTCTCAAGGTTCTGTTCTTGGTCCAATTATATTTTTACCGTATATTAACGATACATATTCCAGGATGGTTCACTCTATTTGTCAACGATACCATCATATTTGGGCATAACAGATTGGCGTCGTTGGAAGCTATTATCATTTAACATTGGGGAAATAAATGTAATATAATAAATTTCAGATTTGTTAGATATTCCTCTAGATAACGAAGTGCTTGAAAACAAAACATGTTCAACGTTTTCAAGATTGGATATTGATTGCAAACTAAAGTTTAAAGACGATAGATATTATTAGTTTAAATAATACACTAGTATATGAAAGTTATGCAGCCAGAATGGTCTCTAATGAACTAGGATACTTAGCTGCAAAGGCTGTATATTTCTCCTGTATTGAATCACATCTGAGATATGGAATTGCTTTTTGGGGCATACGGAGTGACAACCTCAGGCAAGCAATATTCATACTTGTAGGTAACAGGATTTTGATAGCGATTTCAATTTTTATTCTGGATGCAGTAGGCCTAATTCCTAAATACAGAAGTAATTTTAATACGACCTCTTTTAATGATGTCATTAGGCAAGTTGGTAATGTTTTTACCAATCCCAAGGTCTACATTTGCCAAGGATTATAATATTATCTATAATGGCTTTAAAGTGCTTGATCATCTACCAAACTGTGTTAAAGACATAATCTTTAATCGGGAGAATTGCAGTAAAAAATGTATTTATTGTCGAATTGTATTTATGTTGTATTTATAATAATTTACAAGAGTTCTTTGACGACATATGTTAATATATTGTTTGTAAAAATTTTTGAAAATATGTATGTGTATTTTATTTTATATTACTTACTTATTATTATTTCTTAAACTTTTAACAAGAATTTGTATTCGACTGAATAATAAAGTATATTTTTTTATTTCATTCAACAATATACAGGGTGAATCATTAATAATAGGCCATAGTTCAAAGGTAGATCAAAATATGAGGATATAACCAAACATGCTTTAGTAAATTGTTGTGGAATAAGATACAGGGTGTCAAAATTGTAATTTTTCTTTCTTTTTTCTTGCAATATCTCAACTACCTCTTGACCTATCTTCTCCCAATTTGGTAAGGAAACATTTTTTAAGCTAGGAAATAATAATTTATGTATCACATCACGCTAGCCCATGGGGGGCGCCTCATGAGCTATACCTGATGATGAATATTTTTTCTCTTTTTTTTACGAAACGTTGTGGTACTTTTGTCTAGAAAATCTCATGCAGGAGTCATTTCTACGTAAAAAGGGCACACTTGATAGTACTTGATAATTCCAACCGTTTTCGAAAAAACTGCCGCAAAGATTTCAAGAATTCTTTGGAAACAAACTCAATTTAAAAATTTTATTTATTTAAGTGTGCTTTGATGACGTCTTAGTTCTGTCAAAATGTCAAACTAATGAACTTGTACGTAAATGACAGAACTAAGACGTCACCAAAGCACACCTTTCAATGAATGCAATTTGTCCTTTTCAAATTGAGTTTATTTTCAAAGAATAGGGAACTTGCCCAAAAAATAAAATTGATTTAAAATACTCAAAATCGTAAACTAACATCATTAGAAACCCCATAGATAACAAAAAAATTTAAAAAATCTCTTCCAGAAATATAAGTGATTAAAATCTGCCGGATTTTACCCACTTCTGGAACGTGACGTCAGATGGAGAAAGTCGGATGACGGCGTCAAGCGTCACCGATTCTGCTTTGGCTATGATAATTCGTCATGCGCATGCGCATTTTTCAGAAACAACTAGCAGTACAACCTAACCTAAAATTTAAACGTATTCGTTGGGAAAACATCTTCAATATTCTGAAATGTCACAAAATGCTACCTTTGATTCGTTCGTGCCGAGCCGAATTTTCGAAATTCGCCGTGTAATTTACGATCAGGTTTATCTGGAAGACTTCCTCTTTACGTCGCGACATCAAACGGCCGTGCCAATGATGTTTTTCGAAAAATATGAACGTGTCAAGATTGCATATTTTTGCACTTTTTTCGGCTCCGAAATGTAGGCTGTTTTTTGCTATTTTTCGCAGATATCTCCGAAACGGTGGGAGTTAGCTCGAAATAAAAAATAAGGTTAAACGAGTATTTTCCACAACGAATCTTTCGCTACCATCAGAATTTTAATTTCGGAGATAACTACTGAAATGTCGGATATGTATGACAAAAAATCGCAAATTTTGAGCTTCTACATTTGGCAACTTTTTAATCTTGTCTCCTACGCCAAAAGACTACTCTAGCTAATTTAAATAGAATTAAATTTGCTAAAACTGTTTCTTTTATTTTTTGAATTCCGACAAAAATTAAGGAATTAGAAGGGGCGGGATTTGGGACTTTTCTTTTCGGTAAAACTCCATTTTGTCACCGTAATTAATCGGTAATTAACTGAAATCGATCTCATATACGATGTTCACTTAATATCATGTACTACTTTGACGCTACTTCAATCTCGGCCCTTCGAAATAAAGGTTTCTGAGAAAAATTGTTTTTTAAGATTTACACACACTCTATAGAAAAACGTGTAATTTCCTACATTTCCTCGAATATCTCGATAATTATCGTTTTTTTTTTTTTTTCGAAAAATTTGTGGACATCTTATGTGTAGTGTATTTTATTTTATATTACTTATTATTGTTCCTTAAACTTTGTCAACAAGAATTTGTATTCGTCTGAACAATAAAGTATATTTTTTGATTTGATTAAAAAATATATAGAACAATTATTGTAGATATTGTAAAAATCAAAATAGAGACTATGATGGAATTAGCAAATTCTATCGAGAAACATTGACAAATTTTTTAATATTGTCAGAATATAAAAAATTTAAAAAAGGGCAAAATTGAAGTTGCCTTTCTGGATACACACACATTGTTTTAAAATCAATCTCAACAAATACATGACAACAAGACGTACGGAATAAAATTTATTTATTGGAAAATAAATACGTTTTATCTGAAAAATCTCTGTTCTTAGTGCGATCTTCCACCCTTTGCAATGTAGTGCTTCCTGAAAAATGTACCTGAGCATACCAACTATTCAATTCAATTAAGTCCTATCTTCCACTAGATGACACAATGCAATCAAATACCATTATTAATAATCCAATCGAATACCGTTCAAGCATTGGATTATTATTTGTTGAACTAATCACAGTACACTGAATCGAGTAATTATCATAGTATTACGCTTATAAGCACGGATTGTACAAATCGTTCCGCCTTGAAAACATCAAGCTACATAGGGCATACTGAATTTTTCTTTGGTCTTTGTGTTTGTATTTTTTTTGCATTGGGATGATTCTTCACAGTGTAGCATATCAAAGTCTCACCATAATAATATGGTAGGCTTACATCAATTAGAGAGTACTTAATACTGTATGTACTGTAAGAAACGTGACGGGAAGGACGGAAAGACCCACAAACCAGTTGTTCAAAATTCGTTCACCAACAGAAAGGTATGAAAATTTTTCCTCTACGAGTGACATTTACGGTTTTAGAAATATGCCGATTACATGCAATATACCTTTTGTTTTCGTATTTGCGAAGAGTATAATTATTGTACATTACATATTTTTAACAATGATTTTAACACCGACAGGTATTTTTTTTAAGAAAATATACAAAAAACACCCTGTACATCAACAACGTGTACATATTTCAAATAACATTTATCCCATATTTTAACTGAAAACATCATTAAATTCACCATTATGTGATGCACGGCCGCCGAGGGATTATACAAATTTCGGGTCGATCTGTTTTGGATCCTCGCTCCAACTTGACCAGTGTCATGTCATAATTTACGGGGAATGTTCCTCCAGAGAGAAATGCCTCATAGCGTAGTTGGTAAGCCCGTATGAACCTGACACCGGATGTGGCTCCCACAGCGACCCATTAGCGACCCTTGATGCACCTTCGCCGTTATTAGAACTGTAAACGGGGACGTTACGGCCCCTTATTCAGTAATACCTCTTTATTAAAAAAGTTAATCTCGTTTAGCTGCGAAATATAGCGCCGTATCCTACGTAAATGTTCAGGGAGATGTGAGGGGTACGCTGGCGTTGATTAAAAATAATTAAGAAATTTATTTGTAGGCCGTTTTGTTGGCAAAGGTAATTGACTCGGCCGGATTTAATTGCCGGTGCAGACTTCTGCTTGCGCTGGGGCTGCAGGAATGTCAGCTAATTTGCAGTAAAACTACTACAGGGCGGATGAAAAAATTACCTATCTAGATTCTCGCTTGTAACTTTTTTTGTTTACTATTCGATTGATTAACGTTTGCCCACGTTTGGTGGAGGTTTCCAAAATAAATTCAAGGAATATACAAAAGAAAGTCCATTAAATTCAACTGTATATTGGGGCACCCCAGAGATGAAGATGTTCCTAATAAAATGTTTTCCTACTGCGCCTCATAACCGAGTTACAGCCCCATAAAGTGGGTGACTGGCAGCCAGTTTTAGCCAGCCAATATACAAATTTATTGTTTTTAATTCAAATAGGACTTGGATTAACAAAAAAATACACAGAATAATTGAACATTAACTTTAACATAATTAGTGCTAAAAGAAATTTAAATGTTATCGGCGAATAAACTGTACAAAATGTTCTCTTCCCCGTTCTATGCAAAGGTTAATCCGTTTAAGTAAATTAAAACGTATTCTTGGAAAAACATTATGCTCATTTCTGATAATGTTTGCGGCATCTAGAATTGAGTCCCGCAACTGGTCAATGTTGTCAATGGAAACTGAATATACAAGTTCTTTCATATGGTCCCAAAGAAAAAGTTCAGTGGAGTGACATCTTGAGTTCTGGGTGGCCATTATACAGGAGCATAAGGTGATCTTCCGATCCATCTTCCGAGAAATGTCCTATCCAAATAATTTCTTATTGAAATTACATTATGGGGCCCCATAATGCATGAACCACATGCCTCTTCGGGTCGCGTACGGTACATCATCTAGGAGCTCCGACAGGTTTTCTTCCAGAAAATGTAGGTATCTTCTCCATTGACTCTACCAATTGAAAAAAGTGGCCCGATCAAGTTGTCACCCGAAATTCCTGAACAAACATTTACAGAAAATCCTCTTTGACATTTAGATGTTTCGATGTTAAATGAATTTTCTTCAGCCCATGTATGACAATTGCGGAAATTGAATACACCATTCTGAATGAACATGGCTTCGCCTGTCCAAAGAATCTTCTCTAAGAAAGTGTCGTCACGGCGAAGTTTTTGTAATAACCATTGGGCAAAATCTACTCTTGGTTGAAAGTCTCTGGGTAATAATTCTTGCACTTTAGTGTGGTGATAAGGATGCAACTGCTGATCATGTAATATTCGCTACCAGAGGATTAGCGAAGTCCCAGTTGTAGACCCAACCTAACTCTGGATGAAGAATCACAAGAGCAAAAAAAGTTTCTAAATTTAATAAGATATTTAGTAAATAATCAAAATTCTTAATTTGATACAAGACAAAAAATATTTAACCTTGAACTTTACCGGACAACCGTGTATAGGACACATCTTGATTATCAGTACGAACTTACTCTAATGAGCATGTAGCCCATCAAAATAAAGAGCCGGATCCACAATTTGATCATCGTACGCCAATCCGCTTGAAGGTTATTACGAGAAAACTGGTTGCCAGGCACCCACCTTAAGGAGCTGTAACTCGTTATGAGGCACAGTAGGAAAAAAATTATTAGGAAAATCTTCATCTCTGGAGCACCGAAATGGATTGAATGCACTTTTTTTGAATCACCCTGTATGAGTGAAATCAACCCACGAAAGTAAAAGATAGAGATGCCTTGAGAGAATCTCTCAAACACAACATCACATGAGTAGCAACGGAATGCACTGTAGACTGTGACTAGTACCATTCTATTGTTTAATTTCGCTCCACCATCTTGGAAACTGAAAACTGATAGGAATTTAACTTATAGCGAGTAAAACCAGAAACAAACTGCTAAAAGAAAATACTATATGCAGTTTTGGAGAACAATCCACCATCTTGGAA
Organism: Rutpela maculata; assembly: GCA_936432065.2. NCBI lineage: Eukaryota > Metazoa > Arthropoda > Insecta > Coleoptera > Cerambycidae > Rutpela > Rutpela maculata. Next base: position 36,891,492 of record OW386290.2, read on the forward strand.
ATAATGGAACATTTCTTTCTGAATCTGTCCTATATTCCGATGAAAGCAAAAAAAAATATTCCAGGAAATTTTCTTTGCAGTTTGGCAATAGGCCCACCCCACAGTCACCCTCAAAATGTCAACCCGCTCCATCATCTTGGAAATATCGAAACACTTTTTTTTGCTCTGTCTAATATTTTGATTATATAAAAAAATGTCCCTTGTAGTTTTTGAATAGGCGCACCCCAATAATCCACCTTGGAATTAAGGGACATTTTTTATCTCTCCTGCCCCGATGAAAGAAAAAATAGACCCCAAAACAATAATAAATGTCAACTTAGAACTAGGCACCTTCAATCGCCATAAATTGTTTTTTTCTTTATCCTCTTCGGTATTTTAAAAAAGAAGTTATTTAAAAATTATATACAGTATTTCACATATGCTAGTAATATAATGATTAAAAATAACTTAATCACAGTTCAAGTCATCACTTGGTCAACACCAAATATTTGCAGATTAAGGCAATTTTCTAATTAAAGCTGTCATGAACATAATGCTATAAAAAGACTATTAAAATATGGAATAATCCAATAGGCGAAAGGCAACAAAAAAATAAGGGTTGTACTCGAAAACTGCACATGGGTTTTCCTGAAAAAAAAAAATCTGGTTTTACTCGCTATAAGTTATATTTGTACCAATTTTCAGTTAGTTCCAAGGTTGGGGGAGCGAAATTTCATTTCCAAACGACTTTCTAATACAACAGACGTAGACTATCGCTATAAAAATGATTTCCTAAAAAAATCAAGTTTCTATCTCTTTTGGAAGGGATCATGGAGCGTACTTCAGGTTTCTAGGAGATCGGCAAGTAAAAAAAAAGTCATTTTTTTGTGGACAGAACCACGTCAGGTGTGTTATATTATAGATTAGTGACCCTATGTGGATTACTGCCCTCACGCGCAAGTTTAAGATTCCTTTCGTTAATCCACATTTTGAAAAGCAATTATAAGGACTCCCCAACTTCTGCGTGGACTACAAAACACCGGCTTAATGAGCATATTAAAGTTCTTGTAGAAAATGCATATAGATTCAGATTTGAAAAGAGGACGACCCCTGCGGATCAATTGTGTTGCTCCGGTTGTGTTTTACTCCGTATCCAGCTTTGCCTTTTGAATCAGGCTCCACAGTCTTGATAAGGGCTCCTTAATATAGCTATCCACCCTTGGATTCTCCTCACCAAGGAGTTGGAATCTCAGTCTAGCTAGGCCTTCACAATGGCACAGCACATGTACTGAGGTTTCCTCTTTACAGAATCTGCATGGTGCATCCTGTCGAGCCCATTAGATTCATGTGTCTATTAAACCTACATGCCCTGTTAGAAGACCCACCGTTATCCTGATGGCATCTCTATTCTGGTGTAGTAGGTCTTCCATAAATTTGGCCGATTGTTCTTTAATGACCCTTTGGCCTGTATCTATCGCAGGAAACTCTTCCATCATTCCAGAGGTTATTTTGTACCTATTTATTCATGGGTGCTCGTATATATGGCTTAGAATCATTGCAAAAGGGTTCAGCTTCTACTAGGACCTTGGATGCGCCTTCTCAGGCCAGTTCATCAACCTTTTTATTTCCTACGTATCTCTTGTGTTCTGATACCCCACGCCATGGTCACTCTGTCCTCACTTCAGCATGAAATACTGTAGCGTGTATTACTAGACTTAACGGAATATTCGTTTTCGACCTTACCACCTCCGACTCCTTGTTCTGTCTTCCGCTTCTACTAGGACCTTAGACGCGCCTTCTCGGGCCAGTTCATCAGCCTTTTTATTTTCTCTGTGTCTCTTGTGTTCTGATACCCACGCCATGGTCACAGTCCTTCAGCCTAAAATACGGTAGCGTGTATTCCTAGACTTAACGGGATTTTCGTTTTCGACCTTACCAGCTCCGACTCCCTGTTCAGGTCTTGGAGCCATCCGAATAACAGATCATTTATGTCGATATTGGAGGACCGTTTTTCCAGTTCTCTCTGTTTGGTATTATGATCTGAATTTTTGTCGAAGTTAAACTTATTTATATACTTAGGGACTATAGTATCCATGTGCATTTCCAGAATGTAATCTGCCTTCAGCTCTGAGTATAATTTTTGCTGCTCTGTTCCGTGTTGTTGCCGCATGGCCGTTGTGCCTTGCATTAACCTGTGCACCACGGGACGAGCATCCCCTTGGATAAATATGTGTAGTGGTGGCAGGTCTAAGAGGACGCCCAATGCAGCCGTGGGAGCAGTTTTTGTGGGTCTTACGATCCTAGCATAGAACCATAGGGTCATCATGGGTTTCCCACTCATCTGCCAGAACCTTCCTAGGACAATTATTGCTTACTGCGTGAATTTTTGGATGTGGGTATTCCATGTCAGTTTTTGGTCGAAAATGATTCCTAGGTATTTAACCTCGGTAGCATATGGAACTTTCACTCCACTGAGAGGTTTCAGGCCTCCCAAGGCTCTTTTTCGTATAAAGGTGACGACTGTAGTTTTGTGGTTTTGTGTTTTTTGCGAACGCTCTGATATCGTAAATCCTCTTGACTATTGTTAGATCGTCAACACATCCTAAGAGTTCGTCAAAAAAGGTTGCCCACTGGAGTGGAGATAGTACTCCTCCTTGAGGGCAGCCGCACGCAACAACTTAGTCGTTATGACTAAGCATTATACGAACGAGTGCGGAAAACCATCGACAGCAGTAGTTTTTGGGGGTTGATGTGAATCAGAGTTGACTAGTGTGGAAACTCTTTTTTTTTCTAAAAAATTCAATTCGAATGGACTGAATGAAATAGCATTTCATCAAGGTAAACTTAGAAGACTCTGACTGACATGGTTTTAAGTAGATTTATTGTGACATTCTTATTATCAATCGGTTCAAATTATGATAGAAATTATAACAATGAAAGATTTTATTGACAAACTATTTTAGTAGGAATTCGATCACTAGTTACTTACCTTTTAGTAGTTTGTTAATCATTGATTTCACTTTTTGCTCCGTCTCATAGCGACACGATAATAACCATAAAACGTTAATACCCACAAATGCCTTATATTAATTAGAAAGCGCAATACCAATTAATTCAATAATTAATAATTCCATTTAATTTACAAAAGTACCTTCCTACGCAACATGTAATCACTCTAATAAACATCTCCTTATAAAGTCACTTTTACTGAAAAACAGCGACATGAAACATTGCATGAGGTTAAGGATTTCGTCGTTTTAAGTTTTGGTTGATGACCCACAATTTACCTAACACACCCCATTTCTCATTTCATTGTTAGCCGGTGGAAGAAAAGAAACATATTCTATTATGTTTACTGATAAAAGAGTCCAAACTAATACTTCCTGTGTAATGACTATAATTTACGACTTGGTCTGGTAATGTGCATGCCACTCCTTAAGTCGAGTCGGTCGCCGATTGAATACGCAAATATTAGTTGCCGCTAATGGAAAAAGCGATATATAATTCTCTTTATAATTCTTTGCGATTGGGGTGGATGCTAATTGCCTCTTTTATTGTGATACCTAAGTTGTATTTAATGGCCAGGAGGAAGGACGGTGGTAACATTGTTTTAAATTACGTCCGTAAGCTTTAGTGCCGCTATTAGAAAAGACAGGTAAGGGAGTGTGCATTATATAGCCTTGTTTAATTCGTGGCGATAGGGTTGTAGCCATTGCATGTTTTATTATAAGACTTTGTCGTATTGTTGGTCGGGAAAAAAAGAAGAATGATTACATTGTTTTACGTTTGGTTTGTAATTTCGTAAGCTTGGGTCGAGTAGCAATAATCATGATATCAGATTGACACAAGCGAGTACAATGTGTTTTTGTTTTTGGAGATATCTACCAAATTTCTTGACAATTCTGTCTTGTTTAAAGGCGTCAAAATGTACTATTTTCAAGTTGTTTGACATTAAAGATTGCAAGATATATTCAATGGACAGCAAGCAATTTCAATTCGATATCTGTGGTAGTGTTCACTTTGTATAACACTCAGTACCTCGAAAACTATTTATAGATATAGAAATAATATGTTCATTAAGCAAACTCCACTTATATATAAAATAGAAAACAGTTTCAGATTCAGATTAGAAAGGAGGAGCAGATTGATTGACCTTGACCACCGTGAACCCGTGACCTGCTCTAGCTTTACTTACTGTTCCTTATTCAGCTTTGTCTTTTGTATCAGACTCCACAGCCTTGATGAGGGCTCCTTAGCTATCTGCCCTTGGATTCTCCTCGCCAAGTAGTTGGAATCCCAGTATAGCTAGGCCTTCACAATGGCATAGCACAACTCTTCCTCGTGGCAGAATCTGCACGTTGCGTCCTCTGTCAGGTTTCGTAAATTTGGACGATCATCCTTTAATGAACTCCTTGGCCTGTCTCTGTGTCCACCATTCCAGAAATTGACTTAACCGCACCGCAAAAGGATTCGGATCCTACTATAGGGCCTTAGACCCGCCTTACCTGTAAGCCTTTTTATTTCCTTTATGACCTGATGCCCACGCCACGGTCACTTTGTAACTGACTTTCTAGGTCCATAAGGGCTTTTATGCAATCCTATGCTAGTCTTAAATCCTACTGTATGGAATCGACTGCCTTTTGGGCAGCTTAGCTATAGGAAAAAATGGCAAACAACTGGTTAACAATTCCTTGCCTCATTATTTTCTTTGCACGCCACTGTAAAGCGGCCACTTCAGCCTGAAATATTGTGACATTTCTTCCTAGACTCATCGGGATTTTTGTCTTCGATCTTATCTCGTAAAGCCCAGCTCCGACTCCCTGATCTGTCTTGATGCCGTTCGATCCCAGACTATTTGTGCCGCTATTGGAGGGCCGTTTTTCCAGTCCTCTCTGTCTGGTGTTTTGATTTAAAACTTTTTGTTGAAGTTATACTTTGGGACAATAGTATCAATAGTATTATTAAAATGGGATCCGCCTTCAGCTCGAGTATAACTTCTGATGCTCTGTTCCATATTATTACCTTATGGACGTTGAGCCTTGCATTAGCCTATGTACCACTGAACAACTTCCCCTTGAATAAATGTATAGTGGTGGTGGCAGGTCTAAAAGGGCTTATAATGCAGCTATGGGAGCAGTTTGTACAGTGTTACGGTCAATAACATTCTATATATACATCTGTCACTTTTGGGGTACCTCAAGGATGTATATTAAGACCACTATTATTTTATAACATTACAAACGATATGGAAGAAAGCTGTTTTTACAGCCAATATGGAAATCTACACTGCCTCAGCAATAAGCTATAACTAGTATTATACAAAATTAACACCCGTGTACACTTATGTGCAATAAAATCCCATTCACTTATTTTTCGCTATATTAAATCATTCTTTATTTATCTGTCAGTGTCAGTGTCATATTTTAGAAATGCCGAAATTAACTGAACATGAAAAAATTCTAATTCTCTCTAAAATTGAAGAGGGATGGTCTATCAGAGCAGTTGATAACCATTATCACTTAAATAAAAGTACCGTTATGAGTGTGAAGGGAAGGTGGGAGGAGGAAGGTATCATAAAGAGAAAAGATGGTTCAGGCCGACCGAGAAGTTCAAATCTCCAAGATGAAGCGCTCCTTGGCTATTTGAGGGGAAATCCGTTTCAAACAGCAGTAGACGCTGTGTCCATGACAAATTTTCTAGCATCGAGGTCAACAGCTAGCCGAAGGATAGGAAAATCGGAATTAAAAAACTGTGGAAGTGCCAAGAAGACCATATTAACATAAGAACATAAGCAAGCCCGCATTATGTTTTGTTTAAATTATGTCTATCGCCCGTTGGAGTTTTGGAACAATGTTGTGTTTACCGATGAAAAAGTTTTTCAGTCTTGTAATTACGCACATATTCGGGTGCATCGTCCTGCAAATACCAGGTTTCACGAACGCTACGCGTCTCCGCGGAACAGGTTCGGGCGATTATCACAGGCAGACACGTGCAGAACAGCCATACAGAAAACCGCTTTTTAATGTATTGAGCTTTCAGAATCTGGCCTTATATCGGACACAATTTTTCAACGTCAATTTTTACATTTGTTATAAATCGAAATCATTGAATCATTAACATTTTTCCAAATACCTTATGACATTTCACATGCAATGTCACTTTTTTATAACCTATATGATAATAAAAAATTTGACTTCCAAAAAGACTGTGTACGGGATTTTATTGCACAGACGTGTACATTGTACAATCTACCTTTATGTCCTTTTCTCTAGAACATAACTTATTGTGTGGCGAATATGTTGGCCGACTATCTATCGCGTTCTGGGTTAGAGCCCCAGTCCCGGTACTCACAATACCGGTGAGTATAGATGTCTGCGTTTTTCCAAATGTGTAACCCCCTTCCGAACAGCATTGGGGGGTTGTCTACTATTATATTTGGTGTGTTTATGTGTTTTATTATCTATGACCCTGGCGTAATTTTCGATCCTAACCTATCCTGAGACTATAATAAATGATATAATAGCAGATCCCTTCAAATTTGTAGATTTTGTGATGTGATATACTCATGAATTTAATAATACACAATAATTATCCTTTGCCCGTGTAACCAATCATTCCTGTGCAAAACACAGAGAGAATCCAGAGACGTTTCTTAAAATACTGTATTTACAGAAATTGCTCTTTATATACAAGAGTTTGTTATTCACATGAAAAATTACTTTCAAGGGCATTGTTTGACACACATGAAATCTCTTGCGCAAACTAATAACGAGTGACATTGGTTGTAGTGTTATTCTCAGCCAGTTGAATTTCTCAATTCCTCATTTATTTTTATGACAATCTCCTAATCTTACAATACCTCTTATTAATATAATGAAATGTTCTGTGTTCCATGAACGTGTGACAATTATAACTTAATATAAAACAGATCTATTCAACTGCAGTACAGCCTCTATCAAATAACTAAAATTATTGAACTTTACTCACCCTTAATATTTATGCTTTTCATTGATACCATATGACTGTACTTTGACAATAGTATTTAATACGTATATTGTATTCATTGAAATAATGTATTTTGCATATTCGATAATATCATAACAAAAGGGTGTTGTACCATTCGTTAATTGATGTTATACTGTAGAATGGTGTAAGATGAACAAATAAATGAATAAATTACACAGCCACACAAAAAAGAAAGTGGTCTGGCCCGTGGACCAGACCAGTGTATATTTCTTATGTATTTGGACCCGCTGAAATCGAATCAGAAGTCAGAATTGTCAGATTAGTTCGGTTTTCCCCAAAAAAGTGGTCTGGCCTGCGGATCATACCAGTGTATCCTTATGTATTTGGATCCTCTGAAGCTGAATCCGAAGTCAGAATTGTCAGATTCGCTCGTTTTTCACCCCAAAAAAACATCCCCAAAACAAAAATAAGTGGTCTGGCCCGCGGACCAGGCCAGTGTATCCATGTATTTGGACCTGCTGGAACCGAATCAGAATTAACTGGGATTTTATTTATTTATAGTTTGAAAGATGTAGATAAATGATAGATTTTTGGAATAATAATTTAACATTTGTATATGATATTCATGCCCCTTTTAAAACAGCTAGAATAAAAAACCACCTGCACCTGCACCTTGGTTAACACCTAATCTTATTGATGAAACAAAGGGACAAAGCGCGTCTTAGACATAAACGAATGCAGTCAGAAGTTTCTTTACGTGAGTATAAATCATTACGTAATTTTGTAAACGTATGTGTAAAAACAGAAAAAAAAGCTTACTTACAGAGCAAATTTAAAACTGATCCGAAAAACTGTTGGCGTTCCATGAAATGGTTAAATATCAACTCTTATGTGGAAAATCCTTCCTCTGACGTTGCAAGCCCAACAGATTTTAACTTTTTTGTAAATAGTGTGCCAAAAATAGATAATCATTATTACACATTAATTTCCCAATCATATTCTAATAAAGTGACTCCTCATATTAGCAAAAAATTTGATTTTACAGAAGTAACTGTAGACCAAGTTGAAAAAAAAATTAAGTCTTATTAAATCCAATGCTAAAGGTACGGATGGTTTAGATTTGACTATGTTATCTCTTGTTATTCCGCGGTTGAGCGAGCATCTAACTTTCATAATCAATACATGCTTATTGACCAGTACTTTCCCTCGTCAATGGAAGAGAGCAAATATTATCCCCATTCCCAAAACTAACAATCCTACTGATGTATCTCAATTTCGCCCTATTAGCATACTGCCTATATCCAAAATTCTTGAAAAAATTGTCCATGAACAACTTAGTAATTATTTGAATATAAATAATATTTTACCTCCTACGCAGTCTGGTTTCCATCCCCATCATAGCACAACAACAGCAATGATATGATGACATATTTAGGGCGAGCGATGCAAACAAAAATTTATGTTTGGTTCTCTTAGACTTCAGTAAGGCATTTGACACTCTAAATCATAATATTCTCTGCACCAAATTATACTATTTTGGTATACTACAGCTGTATCATTTTTTCAACCTACCTTTATGGGAGATGCCAGAGGGTAGGAGTAAATAATAATTTTTCACAATTTATTGATACAAATCAAGGAGTTCCACAAGGGAGTGTTCTTGGACCATTACTCTTTTCAATTTACACGGCTGATTTCTATAAATATTTGGATTACTGTCAGTCACATCAATATGCAGATGATACACAAATTTATTACTCATTTCTATTGACAGAATTCATTTAGGCTGCAAAAAACATTAATTCTGATCCAGTATCTATATCCAGTATATCTAAAGCCCATGGACTAGCGAATAAATGAATCCAAAACTCAACTGTCATTATTGGGTAAAAATAGGGCATTAATTTTGCAAAACACGGACTTTAAAATAATGTTGAATAACTCAACTTTGACCCCTAATGATAATTGCAAGAACTTAAGTATCTATTTGGATGTTCAACTAAGATTTTCCAAACTGTGTCTAATCTATTGCAAAAATCGTTTGGGTAAATTAAAAATTCTATCGATTCATAAAGATATTTTGAGTAATGATATTAAATTAAAATTGTGTGACTCTGTGTAATATATTGGCCTGCTTTGTTGCAAGATACACGTATTTTGAAATTTTTCAAAATACGTGTATAAGATTTTGTTACAATCTTCGCAAATTCGATCATGTTACTGATAAATTTAATGAGTCTAAATGGTTAACACTTAATGAAAGATTTCAAGTTCATCTAGCATGCCTTATTTTTAAAATTAATTCTACCCAGATGCCCTCATATCTACAAAATAAACTTATTAAAGGTAGTGATATTCATACCTGTCCTACACGCCATTGTCAGCTGTTTAGCATAATTCTTCCCTATTTCAATGCTCATTTAGCTATAACGCCGTAAAATTTTTTAACGATTTGCCTGAAAAACTTAAAGAACTCACTTCCGTCATAAGCTTCAGAAAACAGATTAAAACCTATATACTTAGTAAAAGAAACTATACTGTTTTGTAAATTGTGCGCACGCACTTATATAATGTACAAATAATAGGTTTGTTTTTCGGAACATCGGGGGGTTGCGCACGTGATTTTCGATGCTGTAAAGTCATTGTGCGCGGACTCCTTGTGGATTGGGAGCCGTTTGCTGACTTGCAGAAACCAACCTAATCATAAATTAGTTTTATTCGCAAAGATGGTTATATGGAAAAGCAACCTAGTTGAATATCGCCATCTCCTTTATTGATTAACTGTAAGACAACTTGTTTCATGAAGAAATAAAGACATTTTATTATTATTATTATTATTATTATTATTAATTGTCAGATTGCCTCGTTTTTTACCTCTAACCCCCAAAAAATGGTCCATCCGGCGAACCATAACAGTGTATCCTTATGTATTTGGTAAGGATACACTGGTTTGGTCCGCCGGACAGACCACTTTTTCGTTTATTTTGGGGTGTTTTTTGGGGTTAGGGTGAAATACGAACCAATCTGACAATTCTGATTTCGGATTCGGTTTCAGCGGGTCCAAATACATAAGGATAAGGTTACACATTTTTTTGTGTGGCTGTGTAATTAATTTCTGGGCTAGAGTATATGTATTGTAAGCCTTTGGGGTATATCATCCGAGGTATTTGTATGTCTAATTCTGATAAAATAAATGACGGACAACTAACTTATTTTTAAGATACGATGAATACCTAATTTTTGTTAGAAACTGTCCATAACAGTTTATTGTTTAAATTATAAATTGTCTTATCTTTGTAAAACGATCCTGCAAAACTAGTGTTGTTTGCAATATTACTTGCAACGTTTTCATTTTTACTGTTGTATACTTGTTGACAGGGGTTAAACACCTTTAAACTTTCTACTCGTGATTATTATCGACACGAAACAATCAGAAGTTACGGAATACTACTAAAATATCTGTATGCACATAATAGGCCGAGCAGAGGACTATAAAAATGGCTCTGCCTTCAAAAAGTCCGGAGTTTCAGATTTGATAAAATTGTAGATTTTAATGGCCTTAATAACATAATAGATTTGCACCAATTTTTTTAAATATCCATTTTCTGGTGCATCCTGCGACAAAAATAGTTGATAAGATGATAAAAAAAAACGGAACTTTCTCGAAATCAATCAGTCGCTTTCTCGGTTGCCGAGTCGAAATTATTTATTTTACAAGAAAACTGCATAGAACATACTTTGTAGCGAAACCCTTTAAAATATATAACCACTATTTCTGTCGCGGGACGCATTTCAATATGGCACGAGCTACAAAAGTACGCGGGTGCAAATTAAGAATGCTATTAACAGAGTCCGGACGGCAGATCTACATTCCAGAGGCGGCTTTTATGTACATGTAATATTGAAATATAACCACCAAATTGAACATTCCCAAAAATGAAAATAACGTAGTGATGAAATTTTAGTAATATTTCACCATTTTGTTATTTTTTTAGTCTTGCTTTGTACAATATGTGTAAAATATTATTTTTATGCTACCGTCCGAAACTGACTATTTTTATGAAGATCGTGATTTGAGTTTCATCTTTGCATATATACCCTCGAACATCTGTTCTAATTTTAAAAGTCAAAGACCACTAAAGCTGAATATTTGTGGAAATCTGGAATCATCTGTACACACTTTTTACTTGTTTTTTAATCGTCATCTCTTCAGAGCCGCTTGATTTTCTTCTCTACTTATATATTTTTACCTCTGACAATATTTGGTATTTCTCGAGGGGGTAATAACGTATGCAATATATGGGACAGGTTGGGACAGGTATATGTTCAATGGTGTGCAATATCGTGCAATATGTGTGCAATATGTATGCAATATATGTGCAATATTGCAATTGTGGGATACATAATTTCAAGTGATTGCCCCCTCGGTATTTCTACAATAAGCTTATAAATATTTAAATCTTTGAATTTCGACCAACTTGACCAACTTGTTGAAACCATATTATATTTTATTGAAACAATTCGATCCCAATGAAACTAAAAACGTATGTGTACTTTAATAGCAGAGACGAATACGGAGTCTCTGATATTAGTCATAAACGCGAGTCTTCTATACGTTTGACATATGCGATGGATCCCCTCCATGTGACATTTTCTGACGTTTTGAACCTCCCTAAAAGCGTCACGTATTTTTTTAGACGGCCCCTCTCTACAACAATTATGGGGCGATAAATACGCAGAGAAAATTTGACGGAAACATACCAGGACGTGCTTTAGATAACATGTATAGCACAGAGGCCCCATCAAATTGCTAAGACTGTTCGGAAGTGCTACTTTAAAATTGATAAATTAATATCTACTGTCAAGAAAGTTTTCCTTAAAGCACCAGATCGTATATGGTTATTTCAAAAAATTCTTTCAAATACCATATTACCTCCACAGCCCATTTTAACACGATATAGTACTTGGATGCAGACAAAATCGTACTATTATAGCAGCTTCGATGGCGTCAAATTAGTACAACAACAGTTATACTAAGATAGCGCAGCTGCTATTTCACAGGCTTAACAGACAATTAAGGATGGCGATGCCGTGCTTCAGAAAATGATTTCGTAATTCGACAATTAGGAAGATTCCTATTTTAGAAATATCATGTACATTCAACCTCATTTACTAGTCTTTCAGATAACTAGTCAAACAAAAAAAAAATATCTCGATATCTGAAAAACTCACGAACTTATTCAATTTCTTATTTGAATACTTCGCCTCGGCTGAAGTCCACCGTGACGTCACAATACACAACGCGCTGACTTGCCATGCCGGCGGCGGCGCGCCGTATGTTCCCTTTATTTAGTGTATGTGCTCGATTTTCTGAAATGTCACAAAATGTCACTTTTGATTCGTTCGTGCCGAGTCGAATTTTCGAATTTCGCCGTGCAATTTACGATCAGGTTTATCTGGAAGACTTCCTCTATACGTCGCGACATCATACGGCCGTCCCAATGATGTTTTTCGAAAAATATGAACGTGCCAAAATTGCATGTTTTAGCAATTTTTTCGGCTCTCAAATGCAAGCTGGCTATAAACTGCCGGTGCCTGCCAGCTAGTATAAAGGTGCCCGCACCCGCTCGCTGTTGGTGGAATCATGTATTGTGACGTAATCGAGCCTCAGCCCAGATGATCGCAGCATTGTATACTTGGAAGGACCATAACTTTTTTATTTAGAGGTAATTTAAAAAAAAATTTAGAGATATTTTTTAGATTTTTACGACTATTTATTACGAGAAAATGAGAAAAATGGAAACTTCCTAATTTCTCCTACATCCCTGGACTGATTAAAAAAATTTTTGATAGGCCTTTAAAGACAATAATATAGAATGACTTGCTGACCCAGCAAACGTTGTTTTGCCATATAAATTATAAATTTTTGTCTAAAAAAATAAAAAGAAAATTTCTGGATAGGGCCACCCTTATAGCCTACGACCTATTCTCAGACCTACCAAATATACACCAAAAATTTCATAAAAATCGGTCAAGCCGTTTCGGAGGAGTTCGATAACAAACACTGTGAGACGAGATTTTTATATACTAGAAGATACTATTGAAAAGTCAAAAACATTTATTTTTATTTTCGCACAAGTAAAAAACGTTTTTTTTCTTTAGTTTTCACTAGCCTAGTGCCATTCTATAAAGTAGTAGTAGTAATTTTTCAATCGGTTCAGGGATGTAGGAGAAATTGTCGAATTACATTCACGCACCGCTCACCTTAGAGCCAAGATATGAATTCTGGACTATAAATAGTTAACACTAATATCTACAAATTCACTACGTTTGAAAACTTTCGTCGGCAAAACTACCTGGTGCTTGACCTATAACTGGAAATAACAGTTGGGTTATCTTGAACTAATTAATAGACATTAACATGAAGACAGCTGGCCGCATATAATGTATAAATAATGACAAGTTATTCTTTAAATGTCTTTACAAACGATCGTCCTTTATTGTGACGTAATTTTCATATAAAAATTAACAAGTATAAAGTATTACAGTAGATTTCATCGATTTGGTCGTTTCTTATAAATGCTTTACGCCCGTGAGATAGGGCAAGAGGTCACTGTTTTTTATGTAATATCAATTTTAATATGAAAAGAAGTAATTATTTAGTTTCAAAGAGAATAAAAGATTTAAATTAGAAAAAACATACCCGTCTGAACACATCAATCATCAATGAGCTGATCGCTTACCTGAAACAAGAATATAAAATTAATAATTAAGTATAAAACACAACATTTAATAGATTACAGTCACAGAACTAGCGTAGGTTAGTGAACTTGGTGAACATAAAACAGTATATAATATAAAACTACTTTATCCACGCCTTTCTTATCAATAGAAGCCTACATAAAAGAAATTCTTACATAAAGTTCAGATATTGGAGTGAACTAGTTTTGATAATCAGCTCGATATTTTTAAATTTAATTTATAACGGGCTAGAAATAGGAAAATAGGTTCCTCAAAAGACACCCACACACATCTATATTTTTTATTATCTAGGCTTATTTACTTAGAAACCCTTTGCGAATGGCTGCCATTTTGAACTCCGTAACGGTGATGTCTGTGGTAGGTGACGAAATAAGTTAAGATACGGAACCGTACACCACCTCGGTATGAATAGGAAGTAGTCGCTTGGCTAATCTTCACCTTGTGCTCTCTCTCTCTCTCTCTCTCTCTCTCTCTCTCTCTCACTTTTTGTAAAAGAAATAAAGGTGTTTAATAAATAAATAGTTCATAGCGAAACTATCCAAAAGTATTTTGACTGGCATATTGATTCTGATTCTGCACTGCGCCAAAAATTAATGCACAATGAAATAAGCGACATGAGTGTATCATGTCTCACGCATGTTCGACTTGAGAAAAGTCGGAGCAAGGAAGAACACCACCTTCAGGCTCTTCTAGGGATCTTCTTGTTACATTAGTAATAATCCTTTGAAACTCATTTAAGTACAACAAAGAAGTGAATTCTGTAAGGTTCTGTAGTCCAATACCTATAGGGGTAAAAATATACAAAACTTAGAAATAACATCATATTATTTTGTGGGTGGTTTTTGTTGTAAGGTATCTTCTTCAATCTCTATATGGTCCCGACACCTGCTCTTAACTCCTAAAGGTGAGAACCGCTCCTAATTCGAAAAATGTAATCTTTGGAAAATTATTGCTAATATATTTTTGAAATGAAAATGAAATTTAAAAATTTTAAAATAGCGGCTTTAATATAGCGGATGTATTTTTTTCTAAAATAAGTGTATTGAAAACGTGCAAAAAATTTGAGCATCTAGAAAATAAATAAAAATCACTTGCGTCAAAACCCGCTATAGATGCATCTTATAGAGAGAATTCCGGTCTATAAATTTATTCCTGAGCATTTTTTCGTTAAAGTAACCGATTTTGAAACATACACTGTGAAACTTCGTGTAAGATTGATTTTTACCGCTCCAAATTACTCGAGTTCGGACGCTGTTAGCGCGAAATAGGTGGGGATAAGATACAAGGCCAATAGGACATTTTTAATGCAGAATTTAACGACAATTTTTTTATTTCCCATACTTTTTTCTCTTCCAACGAACGGTTTACAAAATAAAAGTGAAAAACCAGAGTTAAGTCCCCGTTAGGTGTAGTTTTTTGCAAAAAAGGGAATTTCCACTCCTGAATGGGGAGGGAACTTTTCGAGTATCTATCTCCAACCCCAGAGTACGCATCTCAAGTATTATTTCTTTATAAATTATTTCTTCTACTCACTGTTTTTTAATCTAATTTGCATGTACTATAACCATTATCTTTATATAATTACTACTGTCGTAAATTCACCTCTTCTTTTTAAAGAGATATAAGGAGAACTTATGTTTCCCACTTGTTTCAAGGTCGTTACCTAAGTAAATCCATCAACAGGAGTTTAAAACTTTTTATAAACTGTTATGAATGAAACGTCGGTTCAAGTAATAAATGAATAATGGTGTACAAATATAAAATTTCTACGAATAAACACGCTCGAAAAGATACGTTTGATACATCAACTGAATTTTAGTATTTACCGTGTTCAGTGCTCAAAAAGTAATAATTGACTTGTAGAAATTAATCTTTGACAGTAAGAAACTATAAAGCAAATCAATTCAAGATTTATGTTGGCATCTGAAAGAAAGAGAAAATAAGTACGGTCGTTGATTAAAATCCGTTTTTGCGTAGATAGTAGGCGACTTTCATCTGAAGAGATATTTAACTTTTTCTATTAGATATTAAGTTAGGTATTTCTACATATACAGTATGTAACATAAACTCATCCACTTTAGGAGTGGATAGTTCAAATCAAAATGATGAAAAATTCGAATTTCGGGCATTATAAATGTAAACGTAATTAGAAGCGTAGAGTGCTACTACATCATGGTAGAGTAGAGCAAGACTGCAGGTGAGAAAGTAACTCAACCACTCGCCTTTTAATAATAATAATAATAATAATAATAAGCTTTATTCATCTCTTTGCCATATAAACTACATGGATAAGACAAGTCAAACGTGCCCTTGCATGGGCTTACAATGATAACATATATACCTAGTAAGAAGATATAAATAAAATAAAGTAAAATTTAAAATATATATGTATACACATTTTTAAGTTTAGTAAATAAATAAATTTAAAATTACACAAAACAGACAAAAAGATGTGAAGAACATTAGAAAGTTCGAATAAAATCACAAAATTCATTAATTGTATAAAAAGTCTGACACAGTAAAAGTTTCTTAAGTTTAGTTTTAAAAATAACTTGAGAGTTACTATTTTTTATTTCATCTGGTAATAGATTATAAATACGACACCCAGCATTTACAGGTGATTTCTTAAAGAACTCGTGTTTGTGTTGACAGAGGGATATGTCATCTCTTCCTCTCGTGAAGTAATTATGGAAATCCCTGTTTCTTATATATTTATTTTTGCTGTTATAAATGTAGGTCAAAAGCTTTAGCAGATATATAGACACCACTGTCAATATTTTGTATTTTTTAAAAGTGTCACGACAGGATTCCTTGTAATCAAGATTGAAGATAAGTCGAATAATCCTTTTTTGATGAATAAATATTCTAGAGACCTCACTCGCTTGCCCCCAGACAACAATATTGTATCCAATAGCAGAATGTACAAAAGCATAGTAAACGCTTAAGAGAGCCTCCTTATTTAAACTATTTTTTAATGAGCTGATAACATAAAAACTTTTATTTAGTTTAGATGAAATTTTGTCTACATGTTGTTCCCAGAGAAGATTACTGTCCAGTGTTATTCCCAAGAAGGAAGCTGTAGTTTCTGTTTTGATTTCATGACTGCTGAATGTAAATTTTTGGTTAATGCTAATTTTATGCTTATTTTTAAATTCAATGCAGCTGGTTTTAACATAATTGATGATGAGACGGTTTTGATGACACCAATTATTAAACTCGGCAAGTATTATTTTTGCCTTGTCTAGAACAATGTCAGGTTTAGAACCGGATACGACGATGGTCGTATCGTCCGCATACATAAAAACTTTACCTTCTGTAATATGCTTCGGCAAGTCATTTATAAATAATAGGAATAACAAAGGACCTAGTACACTCCCTTGTGGTGTTCCAATATTCATATCGAAAGTGTCTGATTCAGCTTCATTAATTTTTGTTTTTATTTGTCTATCAGACAGGAAGGACCTTACCCACTCATTTATTGGTCCACGCAGTCCTAAATTATAAAGTTTCGCGGACAGAAAATCTTTGTCGATGGTATCAAATGCCCTCGTAAGATCAAATAGAAAGGCTGTTACGTATTTGTTCTCATCTAATTCCGAATACACGTGCTGAATGAAGTCGATAGTGCCGGATTCTGTGGAGTGGCCATGTCTGAATCCATGCTGACAATCTGTCAAGATATTATTTTGATTCAAGAAATGGAGAATACGATTGTATATGACCTTTTCAATAATTTTTGAAAATACACTTAATAAGGATATAGGTCGATAATTTTCAACACTATGTGGGTCCCCCTTTTTAAATATCGGAATGACTACAGCTTGCTTTAGCACGGTAGGAAACTGTCCAAGAGAGATAGATAGATTTATTATATCGGCAAGTACTTGTGACAAGTCTGCTTTGCATTCTTTAATTAGTTTAACCGGTATTTCATCTAAGCCAGTTGATTTTTTATTTGCAAGATTTTTAATCACCGACTCCACCTCATCTTTAGTAACTGGCTCAAAAAACATTGTATTTATGTTAAACGCGGGAGAAGTGCATGTATGCGAGATATTATTCCCAAAATGATCAATAATTTTAATATCAATTGCAGTAGCGAGGTAAGCCCCGAATATATTTGCAACCTCTAGTGGATCCTGGACGATTCCACCATCAGTATCGAGTAGAGTAATTTGCTTTTTTTCACGAACATTTGATTTAAGATTATTAACAATATTCCACACCGTTTTGGTTTTATTACTAGAATTTCTAATTATATTTTCATAATGAGCAGTTTTCTCAACACGAATATTTTTCTGCAACTTTCTCTTTAAGTTTTTATATTTTATTTTTATATTTTCATCGGGTAAATTATTTTTTAACCAGTTTAGCTTTTCTAGTTCTCTTCTATCTTCCTCTAATTTTTGTGAGAATTTGATTTTTCCATTGTTATGTATTTTATTGGAAGATAATTTTTTAATGCAGGAGGTATTAAAACACCACATGAAGTGTTCAAAGAAATCATTAAGTATAATGTCGATATCATTTGAGGTTTTGTTTAATGAGAACGATCTAAATAGAAATTTAAATTCATTTATAGAATTGCTGTTTATTTTTCTAAAAAGTTTTGAAGGGTTATTGACCAAGTTATCGTGTTCTTTAAGAATAGAGGGATTACAGTGAACTAATTGACAATAGTGGTCAGATAGTCCAGGATTAAAATTTATACATTTAGTAAATTGGGTATCACTCGTAACCACATAATCAATGCATGATTGAGTAGTAGAATTGCCACTGGTTGCCACTCTAGTGGGTTCAAAAATTAGAGAAGTTAAGTTAAGTGATGAAAATATATCCGCTAAAAGTTTTGATTCTCGAGTTTGATTTGTATTATTTATGTTAAGATCTCCACAAATTATAATAAATCTAAAGTCATTTATTGCTTTGGTTAAGAGTTGAGACAACTGCATAAGAAAATTTTCAAAATCTCCTGATGGAGGTCTATAAATGTTAATAATACAGTACTGATTTTTATACACTACAGCAGAACATTCAATACATAGCTCAATTGAATAATTGTTAATATATTTTATAGGTTTACAATCAGATGCAATATCTTTCTTAACAAATATAACTGTTCCACCGTGTATACGCGTTTCGCGACAATAATCGCTGATAATTGCATACTGATTAATGTCAGTTAAATACAGTTTTTCTTTAGAGAGCCAGTGCTCACTAAGACACAAGAAGCTTGGACTATATTTGCTAAGAAACAATTCAAGTAAATTAATTTTATTTGACATACACTGTATGTTAATGTGTAGAATACTCCACAAGTTGTTGCCTGGCTGGTGATTAAACTTTATTGGAACTAAGGGGGCGACTGGGATTGCAGGGCTTGTTGAAAATTTGCTTTCCTAGGAAATTTAAATCTGGCAACGGCGGCACCATCCGGCCAAATATCTGGGTTGTACACTTTATGGCAATATGTAATTGGAAACGTCACCTTAAACGATGCTGTTGAATTATCTTTTTTTTCCAGCCTCTCACAAGAAAAACTTATATCAGGTGCTGTTTCTGTTAGACAGTTCATAAGTATGTCTTCAGTAGTTTCAGGTCCAAGCCTATAAACATGTAAATATCCCAATTTGGGAATTGTTTTAATTTGTTTTAAATTATTGTTCGTGCCTATTATTGGTTTACCCCGTTTCATTTTATTTACATTGTTTTGGGTCAATGAACTCTTCTGCGTTTTTGTGGAATCTTGAGCGTTTTTAATAGCATTGCTCACTTGATCAGCTGTTATCGTATTTGTATGTTTTTGTGAAGCAGATTTTGTTGCTTGTGAGTAAGTTTTATCAACCACTATGTTTTTGTTCTGCAAAGAAGTGTTGGAGACTTGTGATATGTTCGCGGTGGAATTTCTCAAGTCATTGGTCTTCTTGTTGGTAGATGGCATATGATTTGCCTTTATGTAATTTTTTTGATCAAAATTTGTCATATTGTGTAACTTTAATAGGCGTATAATTTCTTCTTGATCTGCTAATCTCTTTTCCATATGATTAATTAATATTTGAAGTGTTTGTACTTCATTTTTAATAGAAATAAATTGAAAATTTACCTTTACACAGGCCGGCTTATCACAGTGGCCATTTGTCAGTAGGTTATCTTGTGAGTCGTAAAAGTATTCATTATCAAGTGCCTCGGCTATATCACTTTGTTCTTTTATAACTTCACTATTATCAACACTATAATTAACACTTTTCTCCGTTTTTTGTTTAATTATTATGTCTATAAGTTCACTTTTCTTCAACTTATTAAGATCGACCTTTACTGAGTCCGCCATTTAGAACGAATTTTTAATATTTATTTTTATTTATTTATTTATTTATTTTATTTATTTATTTTTTTTATTTAATCGCCTTATTTATATTAATGTCCTGGCGGAGTTTAGCCGTAGGCTATTCTACCACTCAACCAGGACGGACACACACACATAGACAATATCACAACACCCATTCCCTGCGACATTGCCATCTGCCGCAGCTGAGACTCGAACTCAGGAGAGGAGAGCGACTAGACCGTGTTGTCTCCTACACAACCGCGGTCTAGCCCACTGCTACCGTCTCGGCAACACGTGAAAAACGCCACTACACATCCATACCCTAGCCAGGATTCGAACCTGGGACCCCGTGGTCGCAAGCTTAACACCTTAAGCACTGCGCCACCAAGCCGGTAAATACTAATTGTTTTTTTTTACAGTTTGCCAAGACTAACTTGGCCCGCGAAATGCGCACAAGAGGGAAAGAAAAATGTAAGATACTGATTTATTCGAAAGTACAATCTGAGACACAAGCTTTTGTACCCGAATATCGAATACTAGAAAGGGATTAATCAACAGATACGATTTCGTGTAAAAATATCAATAACTGTTTTTATGATTATTTGAGATTAAAAAACCGCTACCCAAGGAATCACTACCTCCACATCCAGATTTTCTATCCAAGTCGCTCACAACGAAAAAAATTTTGTATGCGGAAATAATTGTTTATCTAACTTTAATAATATAATATTTGATATTGCCTATACCAAAAACCCATAAAACAATATCGGTAGAGGGGTTGGGGGTGGGGTGGTTTTAGTGGGGGTGGATGAAGTAAAAAACAAATTTGAGGTCTTTGGTTCTTGTATACATACTAAATCATAATTTTATTTCTTTTTTCACCCCCTCTAATAATGGGGGGTGCCTAATGCCAAAACATTTTTTGTGACCTTAGCTTCTCTTATACCTAAATACCAATTTTATGGACTCTCGCTTGCTTGATGACCATATTGAACATGATTTCCTTTTCCTCCAAGAGGAAGGCCTCCACCCTTTCGATGTTGGCATTCCGATTCTCCCGTATCTAGCAGCGAAACCCTCTCTTCCAACTCACCCACTCCCAAAAATTAGCGGGAAGCGAGTTCCCTGTTTCTCTGTTGTTCTTTCATACCTCATCGTCTTCTCATTTCCACAATTGTTCAGTTGCCTTATCATTTTGTCTGTCCATTCCTCTGTTGTGAACACCAGAGGATACTCTTTCCTTTGCAAGCCATCAGTTTCTCATTGTCTCCCTAGCTAATATGCTCCTTTCCTTTGTACAATACATTATTTCATGTTCATGATCCTCTATCTAGAACAGAGTCCATAGTGACCATCCACCTCCTAGGATATGTGGCGTTTCGATACTTTGGAGCAAAAATACTACGCAGCCAAGGGAACTTCTTCGAGAAGAATCGGTAGATTGCTTTCCTTGAAGTTTTTGTAGTTCATCATGTAGAACATGATTTCCTCTTCCTCCAAGAGGAAGGCCTCCACCATTCCAGTGTTGGCCTTCTAATTCTCCCATATCTAGCAGCCTTCTAATTCTCCAATATCCACCCACTCCCAAAAATTAGCGGAGAGGGAGTTCCCTGTTTCTCTGTTTTTCTTTCATACCTCATCGTCTTGTCATTTCCACAATTGTTCAGTTGCCTTATCATTTTGTCTGTCCAGTACTCTGTTGTGAACACCAGATCATACGTCTTTCCTTTGCAGACCAAATAGTTTCTCATCGTTTCTCTAGCTAATATTCTCCTTTCCTTTGTACAATACATTATTACATATTCATAATTCTCTATCTAGTCCACAGTGACCATCCATCGCCTAGGATATGTGGTGTTTCGATATTTTGAAGCAAAAATACTATGCAGCCAATGGAACTTCTTTGAGAAGAATCGGTAGATTGTTTTCCTTGAAATTTTTGTAGTTCTTGCCCCCTTTTATTAGGTCCAAAATTTGACAAGAAATGATGGGAATGAAATACGAATTCGCCCTAATCACTTTGGAATTATCTAGAGAAAAATGTTATGTCTAGGCCAATAGAAGATCATTGTAGGCCATCATTAAGCTTGAAAAGTTAATAGCAGTATGAAATCTGACACTCTTATTATAGATATACGAAAAATATTAACAACTTGAAAATTCATTTATTCGTACTCTAGTACGTTAAATTTCAGACTGGAGTAGATCAAATTACAAAACGTTTGACAAGACATTGTTAAGAGGGAAAAGATTATGTATTAAGAGCATTTTTGAATTACACAGCCTCACAAAAAAAAAAGGTCGTGAAAATTAAATTTATGTGCAGAGCCAAAAATAGAGTTGTGAGTATCAGTATCATTACGGAAAGGAGTATGAATGGACACTTTGCAACTCTCGTGCTATCCTTTATTATTGCCAAGGGCGTAACACCCCTCCCCCCCGAAGGTAACGGTACGAAGGTTGGTACGCCTTCTTCACCTCTCCTATACCCTTCCGGACATAAATCTGCGTCATGAGAGCTTCTAGCTTACAAGTTCTTGAGAATGCAAGAGGGACATGATGGAGGGTGAACACAGCCAAATAACTACCCTCTGCTGGTCGGAGGTGGAGGAAGATGTGGGAAAGCAAATTTTTCTTGTTTTTATTGCACAATGGTCGGAGTGCACTGTGCAGAACAGCCCTCAACCGCTTTGCCCGTACATTCACAAGAAGTATTCGAAAAACTTTTAAGACAGGAAAGATGCACTCTGGTGTTTTTCAATCTGACAGAAGAGAATCTGCCAACGGTATTGAGTTTGCACAGCAAGACCAACCCTTAAAGAAGGTAAAGAACATCTCTCGATGAGTGGGAAACAGGAAGGTGCAGAAGGATGTGGGAAGATTAATTTTTCTCAGTGCGGAATTTATCGAGCTCTCGCGTCTCACCTGCTATTATCCCTTCTCCAACCCTCGAACATTAGTAAGTTTGTAAGAAAGTGACATAGTATATAGAGTGTATGAGGAAGCCCTGAAAAGAGATAAGAATTTTAGAACCAAGTATGATTGAAGATAAAATGGGGTTTATGGACGAAAAAGACATGATATACTGGTGATATCATGAGAGAATTCATGAAATAGAACAAAGGATACAGGGCGGAATATGAGGCCGGACAATAGCGACTGAGAGACAGGGTGTCGGCGAATGCAAGAGTATGCAGCGAAGACAAGAAGGCAGAGAGAATAAGTGAGGAAAATTTTGGAGGAGTGTGTTAGAAAAAGTGTGTGTTCAATTAAAGTATAGAACGCAGAGGTTTGGTAAAAGGTTAAGCCAGACAAGGCGGAGCAAATGTTCGAGGGTTGGAGAAGGGATAACAGAAGGTGAGAGGCGAGAGCTCGATAAATTCCGCACTGAAAAAAATCAATCTTCCCATATCCTTCTGCGCCTTCCTGTTTTCCATTCCCACTCATCGAAGGATATTCTTTACCTGCTTTGCAAACTCAAAACCGTTGGCAGATTGCTCTTCTCTCAGATTGAAAAACTCCAGAGTGCATCTTTCCGGTCTTAAAAGTTTTTCGAATTTGGGGGTGGTTTCCACTCCTTAGTAGTGGAGAGCTGTTCCGCACAGTGCACTGTGACCATTGTGCAGTAAAAACAAGCTCTTCCATGTCTTCCTTGCATTTTCAAGAGCTTGTAAGCTAGAAGCTTTCATTATGCAGATCTATGTCCGGAAAGCTATAGAAGAAGGCGTACCGTCGGGGGGGGGTGTTACGCCCTTGGCAATAATAAAGGACAGCACGAGGGTTGCAAAGTGCCCATTCATACTCCTTTCCGTAATGATACTGATATTCATAACTTTACCCTCATTTAAGATATATTTTTGGCTCTGCACATTTTAAGAGGTACCTATACGAATTTTTTTGAACTCGGATTCGGATTTAACGTCGAAAAATACATAGGAATACCATGGTCTGTCATCCAGATCACGACCTTTTTTTTGTGGGGCTGTGTTATCGTTGTAAATATAATAAGTATTTCTAAATACGCTACTGTTAGTTGCGACAACTCTTGTTCTTATCCGTGAATGTTGTCGGCATCTTCCATAACCGGTTTTGCCAATGTCCATTCATATCATAAAACCCATTTACATACAATAAATTAGCAAAAGCATCCTAAATATTATTATAACTGATTATTCATTCGTCCCACAAACTTGAAAGGACGATTCACACATACGTTCGTACGTTTCTAGTTCCGTGTAGAGAGACAAATGTGTGAACTTACACTCAAGATGTGTTCTTCATTCGGTCAGTCGTATTGTTAAACTTGTAGACAAAATTAGCCTTTTTAGGACTCCCAAGGCTCAACACCTCAACTGTGTTTTAAAATAAATGTAAATAGAAGGTGATAATAAACGGAAAGTACCTTAGGTCGACCGGTGAAAGTGCTAAAATATAAATTTGCAATTGTACTTTAAAAAAAAAACAATACTTACTTTTGTTGAAGTCATTGAATAAACAAGTGGTTATATAAATATAACTATAGTGTAATTATGTCAAATTTATGTTCTTTACTTGAGTTACAAGCTTGTGTATTTTATAAAAATTAAATAGTTTCTTTCATATGTGTTATAGGAATATAAACAAAACTTCACTTCTCGCTTGAGAACTTGACAGACTTAAAACTAAACGATACTAAACTTATTAAATCTATTAAAACACTTACAGTGTGTTTTTATTTTACTATCCCTTTCTAATAGTTTTTTATGGTGCATTGTGCCTTTGGTATGCCGGCCTAAGCAAAATGAAGTGATTGTATGTATTAATTTAAAAAATCCCAAAACTACTTATCAGAGCATAACCTTTTCATCAAATTGATTTTAATTTAACTTTAATACTGTTTTGTGTAATGCATGCTTGTTATGATTTATATTGAATAATAATTCTTGTGGCAGGCAAACCAGTACTTTTGTTTGTAAAAAATGCTTTAAGCCAAATTAAAACAACCTATTCCAAGAAAGTTAAGTATATGGTGAGAAAATGCATTCATAACAATGATAATTCAATTTTATGGTAATGTACCAGGTAATGTACAATTGTTATAATTACATACCGAAAGCTATTTTGTGTAATTTTGGTAAACTCTTTGAAAATGTCTTATACAATACAATTTCTTTTCGCGCGTGTTAAATCTCAAAGAGTGACCGCAAAAATGTCTAAAATTCGCCTGTTTTTGCGTAGTGGATAGCGGGCCAAGGGAAAGGGCAAAATAAATCCTATAGTGCTCAAATTAAACTTTGAGAAATTTTAAGGTGAGCATATTTCTTACTTTTTTGAAAAAATGCAAAGATCTCCCTATTTAAGGGTAGAAAATATTAGAAAAAGGCAGTATAAAATTGATATTTTAAAAAATAAAACAACTGTTATTACTCAGATTTTATATTGTATGAATTATTTAAATTTTAATTCTGTAGCGTATTTGGGGTTGGAATTTGTAGGACAATTTCCTAAACTCTTCCAAATACGCTACAAAATTATATCCTTGGGCAGCGGTTTTTATAGTATGTGTTTAAATTATTTAGAGTATCAGCCAAGCCTCGATATTTTTCACTCTAGTGTTAATAATATAAAACAATGTATTTTGAGTCTGGTACATAAAATACTTCATTTTCGTTTCTGTTAACCTCCCCATAATAAAATTGTGAAAGGTTAACTACAATTAGTCCAAATTCGAAAATTGAGATAACATCAAATCTTTACGTTTTGAAGTCCCAGGAACCCAAAAAAGGGGTTTTTAAAAAATATCTGTGTGGGTGTGTGAATGTGTGTGATCACGATAGCGGCGAAACTGCTAAACGAATTTGGATGAAACTGCATAAAGAAGATCTGTTTGGTTTTGGTTGAGATCGGATTATGTTTAATGCCGTTTTGGCACAACAAGTTGCTTATTTTATTATTACTTACAATTTGTAATCGAACCACTGAAAAGCAGTAAAAATCCCGATTTCAACGATATATCACATTTGCACCCTTTCGATTTGGTTTCCGTGAAAAAAATAATAAAAAATTCGTTATACCGTGTGTGTAGTGGCGGGCTAGGCATAGGGAGTAAGAATTACAACATCGCGTGTGCCAGCTGGCTGAAATGAAATTACTGAGAGCTGGGATACTCCGCTGACGGACGAGTTTACTGCGCTGTGTTGTCATATCTCTCGCGCTACGTGAATGTACATGCCTAATAGGCAACTACCCGCACGGTATGTGCACACATGACAGTATCCAAAAAATATTATTGGTATTATTGTTAGGGGAAAATATATTTTGCCATCTGTCAAAAATATTTGGGTTGGTAACCCTTGTGAATGTTGATTTATAGGTTATGGTACATTTATCACCAGGCGTCACAGCTAACCTCAAAAATATATATATTTATTAAGATTTAAGAATATTACGTAGCTATTATTAAAATTTCTGCCTGGTTTCCGTACTTTCAAGTAAAATCTAGCACAGTGTAATGTCTATTTAGCTTGAAGCCACAGTGGTTCTAAGCAAGTATTTAAAAATTCACTTTAATAAAAATAGACTGCTAATTACAGGTTAGATTTTCAACCTACAAAAAGAGTCCTATTTTATTAGGACAAAGTATTTAGAACACTGTACTAGATTTTACTTGAAAGTACGGGAACCAGGCAGAAATTTTAATAATACCTACGTAATATTCTTAAATCTTAAGAATAAAATGCGTATACAAACATTAAAAATAAACTTGAAAAACTTAAACACGATACAGATGCCCTAAATATATTTCATAACCTAAGAATCAACATTCGTAAAGGTTACCAACCCAAATATTTTTGACAGATGTCAAAACTTATTTAAGTTAGTTTTTTTTTTAAGGTAATAATTGTTTATAGCCGTGTTCGGATATTACGTCTGATTGATGGGACGTGTCACAATCGTTCGTTTAATGCAAATCGAGCTAACCGAGCTAAATCTGAAACGTTCGAATATTACAAAATAAAGGCCTCGGACGAAGCTCGACCGGACCTTTTTGATCGAGCAGGAAGATTTTAATTTGACGCATGCGTAGTCTGCTTGAATTGTCCATAATGTTATTGACTTGTTGAGGTTAGAGTGTCATTTTGGCGAAATTCTATGTTGTTATTTCTTTTCGCTATCCAATGTTCTACAAAATCTTCGAAATGTTATCTGTTAATACCCTTATAATATCTGGCAATTGATTAACATGCAACATAAACAAATATGAGAGGTTATGTTTTAACAGATTGCTTGTAGTCCACTTCAGTTCGTTCGATATTTGTTCATGAAATAAATGGCTCCAAAGTCATGTGTAATTTATCTGTTTGCTCAGTGCTCTGATTTCCGATGTAATATCCAAAGACAGGTTATAAAGATCCACCATGTGGAGAGGTTCCAGCCGCTTCCAGTAGCTGCCGATTTTTTATCCTGTAATGATTTATTCGCTATCTCTAATATGCTTTAATCATACGATTATATTGTGTATTTTATTAACATTTACTTGTATGTTTCCCTTTAATTGGATGCTTATTTGTCTAGACCTACATATTTTAACAGGAATATCAGTGTTATTGCTAAGTGTAAATTTTAGTTCATACAATTACATGATCGCGTATAGAAAAAATGCATTAAAAGTTGACATATGTACCAAATGCCCTTTATTTGCATTTAATAAACTTTCAATCTAGAATTTGTGTGAGATGCAAACAATACAGATCGAATTCTTACATTTCAAACCACTGTTTATTTTCAGACGTTTCACAACAAAAATAGGACACACAAATATTTTAGAAACGCCTAAATGTCGGATTAATAGTGATATAATCAAATAGTAAACAACCAATAAATTTATACACTTAAATATGCAGGAAATATCAGCATGAGGTCGAGAGTAATGGTGAGAAATTATTTTTAGAAAATTCCTTGTTCCCCAGCCAGGTGCTCACACTTGAGAATGTTGATTGTTTTGTAGCCAAAAAATGCTTTTATTTTTGTTACTCTGCTTCGAGAAACAGAATTCAGTAAAAGAAAACGGATGTCAGTAATACAGTTACGAGAATCCTTCCTCGTCATCTCGTTCAAGGTCGATACATGATCATCATTAGACTACGCTTAAGGCTTGAGCAAGCATATGCGTAAATAATAGTTTTCACGTATATAAAATTTGAACTGTGAGGAATATATCTGTGTTTGCTGATGGTTCTACTTTTATGCTTGAGTAATGTGTAAGTATAGGTTCTTCTTCGACAGCAAGTATTCTATCGCACTATTTGGCTACTGAAGCCTCTCTGTAGCCGTAATTCAGCTGCAAATGCCATTTCTGTATAGTTTATCATACCACAGCAGAAATACATTTGCTGTCTATTTGTCAGTAGGTGCATGAGGAGGGGGTGAAGTAGGACCTGGACCTCTGGATGGTTGGAGCGATCATGAATTCAAATTGAAGGGGTTTAGCCAGATAAGTATGACGAGTCGGCCCCCAAATGACAACTTATATCGAAACTTATGTTTTAATATCGACTTGATGTACGAACGTGATTTATATGTGTTTTGCCGCCGCACCCCGCGTTGACCTTGAGATATGGGAAAAAATGAGCGAATGCATGACTATCGTTCAAAGTGACATATCTCAAAAACTAATTGAACTTTGAATTTTTAGAATAATTATGCATCATTAAAAAATTAATTAATTATTATTTCCGTGATTTACAATCACTGAAATAATATATGTTGTAATACTTTACATGCACTATTACTCATAAAAATTGCGTTAGAAAAAAATTGGTGCAACACTTCGAAAAAAAATAAATTTCGACGCGCACCACATCATATAAGGTACAAACCTGACATGGGTCACATATATAAATATTTTATGAATTGAAATTATTGGTAGAAGAGAAATTGAATGAAAATATAAATTGTCACGTAAATATCTATTTCATACGGCGCACAGTGGCACGAATCGTAATTTTTTGGGAAAGCCCCTGCAAAATTTTAGAGGATTCTGAAGTAATTTATTTTAAATTATTAGTAAATTTGCGAAGATACACTACTAATGTTGAGCAAGTCCTGACCTACTCCTGAATAGGTCGGCGAACTTACTTGTATTCGAGTTGTTTACATTTCCTTAATTGGCATAAAAAGGTGAAGCCGGCCGGCGAGATCAAAAAAAGAGGTCTACACATGATCCAGCGGCAGGGAGCCAACATTGTCGGTACGCTTTGAAGATAATTGGAATTCCAGCGGACCAGTTCACTTTTACGAATAAGTTCAAAGCATGCCGATAAGGCTGGCTCCCCGCCGCTGGATCGTGTGTAGACCCCCAAAGGTACGTCCACATTAGTAAATAAATGCGTTGTGTGTTGAATGTAGGATTCGGCACAAATATATGCGGCGCAAATTCAGCAACCTGTCCGCATAAATATTTACGTTGTGCGGCGTGCGGCACAAATCCCCTTGATGTCTTGAAAAACCGACAAGCCACGGATCGCGTGTGTTGAATGTGGAATGTGAAATATAAAGAGTCTAGTGATGGGTAAAAGCAGTTATTTTTTAATAACAGTTTGAACTGCTACTGTTATTTTGAAATAACAGTTTAAAATAACCGTTTAAAAATAACAGATCGCTGAGAGGTACTGGCATGCGCATACCACAGCGCGCAGTTTGCAAATATTATTTCAGAGTAGTTATTTTATACATCATGCTGCTGCCGCTGCTGCTTATCTGTTATTTTTTCACCTGTTATTTTCGAACAGAAATAACAGTCTGTTAATGCTATTTACAAATAACAGTTATAAAATAACAGGTTGTTAAATAGCAACTCATCTCTAAAAGGGTCTACACACGATCCAGCGGCAGGGGCCCAACATTGTCGGTACGCTTTGAAGATAATTGGAATTCCAGCGGACCAGTTCACTTTTACGAATGAGTTCAAAGCATGCCGACATGGCTGGGTCCCTACCGCTGGATCGTGTGTAGACCCCTATAGGAAAAAAACGGAAAAACTATGCTAGCTCATCACCATTTTTCATCAGACCATAATTTCAATTTTGATAATGCCAATATTTTAGATCATGAAACTAATTACCAAAAAAGACTCTTCAGTGACATGATGTTTATTCATTTACATCAAAATATAGTCAATAAGAAAACTGACACCGATAATTTAAGTGTTGTATATAACAATGTAATTAAACAATATCTAAAAGTTCCACCTTTCAAATTATAATTTTATTAATTTTAATAATGATTCACATTATATATTTTTATCATCTAGGACGCAGTTCCAGTTTTGTTTAATCGTTCGAATTTTGATATTATCACTAACATTTTTTCGTGTCACCAAGAAAAAACTCTAATAGTTTTTATTACACACGGAACTCTAGTTAATCATTATTAATTATTATAACTCAGTATTGTAATTGGTATGAAACTATTTACGTCCATACATTTACATTGTTTAGTAATTATATGTTATGTTGTCCATTGGATTTTATTTTATTTTTCAACTCGCTTGTTGTTCAATATTATGACTCCTTCTCACCTAAGAAGTATTTTTGTGGTTTCGTTTCACTAAAGGTAAGGTTATTACTTACTATTAAATTATTTTTATGCAATGTAGTTTGTTCATTTATTTACATATTTTACATTTTGAATTAGTTCTTTTAAATTAATTGTATTATATTTTATTTATACTTAAAAAAAAATTTGAAATTCATTCCATTTTTGGAATATGGTTAATTATATTTTTGGTATGTTGTTTTTTCAGTTTTGAGGAAGAATAAAAGTTTATTCGAAACGTCGACTAGTGGAAGTAACCTCGTTTTATTTTTATCCGATACACCGACTAATTCCTAATTAAAATATTTTTTTACGTGTAAAAGAAGAGTAAAAGGTTTAATGCACATTTTCTTTGAGTTTTCAATATCCATAATTTTTTACAAACATTTGACGTTTAATTCGTGTTGCTAAATGAAGACTCCATATTTTACAATAATTGTATAAATATATAAGAGCATTTAATCAAAAAAATATTAAAAATATGTAATTAACAATTTTCTACACGCCATTATTACATGCATTCAACGCGTGAGTATACAGAGCTTCGCGGGCCGCGTGACGATCATCTTAGAGTGCGACGGGAAACGTAGAAGCTGAGACAGATGCAACTGGGATTGAGGCATAATTTTAACAACAACTAACTATTTAATTCATAACTCGCTTATTTATGATCTAAATTTAAAACTGAAAAAAGTTACCGAATCTTGATAGTATAAGCTATAACTTTTATTCTTATTAAATTTTTTAAATGCTCGTTGGTCTGTCTACAAGCACGAGTGGAACGAATTTGCCAGACTAACAAAATAAATATTCGCATAATAAGAGAGCTACGCAAGGTTTTGGGAAATATTTTACGCTTTAAACAATACATTTCTTTTGCATATAAATAGCAATAACTTTGTTATAATGGAGAATTCATAAAAAAATTAAAACACTTCTAGAAAGATGAGGTATATATCTAATTTTCCGTTTTTTTTTCGGTTTTTCACCTGGGGTTGTTTGGACAACGATATCGCCAAATGAATTTAGGGGGTGTATATACACGTCAAGTATTATGTAATGGCGTAATCAGCACATTTTTACCTTTCAATATTCCACGGAAGCCAACAAAGATCTTGTTTTCAACTCTAATATCAGTATTGGATATCGTTTTAACTAAATACTAAATCTTGTTATCCAAGCTCGCAGAATATATTATGCAACAAAAACAATATTGTCAATCTTTATTATAAACGATATGGTTGTATTTTCTTTCCCTTTTCTAAGGGAGTACTTAAAATATAAACTTGTGTCTACTACATAATATAATACTTCCTTTCATCTTATACATTCCTTTGAGACCCTCACGAAGTAATTGGAATTAGAGTGTACTTACTGCCTACCCTGACTGTCATAGGGGTTTAAGCCCCGTTCGTAAACAAAATTTCGACTGTAGGTAGGCAGGTAGAAAAAATCCTTATATGTTTTTAAAAGAGGGTTTGTACGACAAAAGGTTTCAAAACCGATGTCGATTATTGGCTCACAGTTAGCGGTCCTAAAACGTATACGTAGAAAATGGACCGTTTATAAAAGAAAATAATTACACGTTGGTGTGTGGCTCTATAGAAAATTGAAAAGTGTAAAATTGCGTTACTTTTTTTACGACGAACCGTGTTTCGACCGTTTAACAGGTTTAATGGGGCTTAGAGCTTGTAAAGTCGGATTGAATCAAGGAATTACAAACTGTTTCAAGTAAAATAAATATTATTTAGGAACATCGTATCGGTTTTATTATGATAGACGATATTTTTTAATTTCATTTATTTAAGTTATATCTAATATATAAATGATGCAAGAAAAAGGCACTTAAGTTAGACAATTGAATTATTTTGGACATTGCACACTGATCATCTGAAGTAAGTGTATTGAATTACCCCCATTACCCCCCCCCCCCCCCCCTACAGATCCGCCCTTGCGAGTGAAATCAAACTATTGATTGAATTAGTTAAAAAGAATAAAGATGTAATCGAATGCAAGAAAAGTGATTCGGTTACTTGGAAGGATAAAGCAAATATGTTAGTCGAGTTAAATGTGGACTAACATGTTCTAATACTATATGCACACATTCTTTAGATATTCAAAATAGATCTATAAATTCTTTGTTATTCCATATCTTGGTCTCTCTCGGAATTTTCGTGCACGACGAGGTGCTTCTATTATAGGCCGGGAGCCCGCGTATAAAATGACTGACTATCCGGCGAACTTTGAAAATATGAAAAATGGGTTGTTCTCATATAAGTTAACAATGAATGGACCGTCAGCTGGTTGGGTAGCGGTGGGGGTGGCTGTCAAAGGATTGAAAACACTTAAAAAAAATTGAGAAAAAAAACTATCCGGCGAACGCTGAAACTTATATGAGGGGAAGATTATGTTGTATAATGAAAGTAGAATATAATCAGCTGGACGGGGGGCCGTGGATTTATCGTCAGCTGATCGATCAAACAAGTCCAAAAACACGAAAAATTTAAATTATTCGGCGAACTTTAAAAGTTGGGTATAAGATAATATTTACACTGAGATTCACGAAAAACATAGTCAGCTGCAAGTATGTGGGTGGAAAAGTCGTCAGCTGGTACAGCACAGTGCTGAGTGTTGATCACCTGCGAGGCAGCGCCCATCACCTTTCTTGCATCAGCTGACGACTTTTCCACCCACATACTTGCAGCTGACTGTGTTTATCGTTAATCTTAGTATGAATATTATCATATACCTGAATTTCAAAGTTCGCCATAAAGATTTAATTAGTAATATCAATATTGACAACTTAATGTTAGAAAACGTACGTGCGGCACTCTCGAGTTTCTTTTTTAAATTTGAATAAATATTCACTTTATTATTAATATACATTATTTTATGAGAATACAAATTAATACATTCGTACATTTCAAAATTATACAGGATTATCTGCTCAGAAAATTTATTTAGTTTAGTGAAAATAAAAATAAATTTATTCGGCTTCCGATAACAGATTTTCCTCATTCTCATTTCCATCCAACTCATCACTCTCTTGGTGCTCAGTGGGTGAAAGATCATTTTTCTCTTTGTCACTCGCATCTAAAAAAAATAATTATTTATAAAAAATTCATTAAGATTATAATAGGATGAAAAGTGAAAAGCACAAAAAATGATATAATACCTTCAGTATTTTCGGAATCTCGGATAATCATTTCCACTTATGGAGGTAATTGATCTCCATCAAACCACTTGCAAGTTAAATTTGTTTTCCTCAAGCTGTCACCCACAACCAAGGGATCTAATGTAGATGGCACTTGTTTGTGTGCGTTGTTCCAAATCGTATACATACATACACAGTTCTTAAAACGTGCTGTACAAGTTCCAATTTCGACGAAGGCGAGAGAGATGCATCAAAATTTTTGTGTGGTAACCGAAATTCGTTATCATTTTCGCTAAATTTATACCCTTAGTGAAGGTAGCTACACGAGCATCATTGACGTTTTTTATAGCTTTAAACCCATACATCGTGCAAATAAACTTCTCTATTATGTTAACGACATTATTTAGGTTCTCCTCTGGTAAATTATTCAAACTTTTAAATGCTTCAATAAACTCTTGATCTTTTCTTAATATAATAAAAGGCATCTTTTTCGTTTCTTGAAAAATACGGGATTATAACCACATTTCGCGAAACCGTGGAAAGCGGGCAATGCGTTACACAAGTCGTTGCCAAGTGCTGAATACAAATCGTTTAGATATAAAAATCGTTCTTTATTTCCGACGTTTCTTTATTTCCATTTTTATCCAAATTTTCACATTATTATGTACATTTTTCATGTTTCCCAGCATGATGATAGGAATGTCAGTATCTGAACTTATGACCACACTGGTGTTCTCATTTATACGTGAAAAATCATTTTAGTGTCCGCCTCCTCGTGACTAGAACACGATAAGCTTTCCAGGGCTTCTTAGGTGATAACTAGATTGAATATAGTCGTTTCGAACTTAATAATTATAGCAGTTTTCACTATTTAGGTATAGGGTTTTATTACCTACGAACGGAGCCATTTCATCACTTGCCCAATACATTGAAATAAACTTGATTAGAGCTTCTAAAAGAAGTTATTGAAGCATTTAAAAGTTTGAATAATTTACCAGAGGAGGACCTAAATAATGTCGTTAATATAACAAAGAAGTTTGTTTGCACGATGTATGGGTTTAAAGCTATAAAAAAACGTCAATGATGCTCGTGTAGTTACTTTCACTAAGGTGTATAAATTTAGCGAAAATGATAACGAATTTCGGTTACCACACAAAAATTTTGATACATCTCTCTCGCCTCCGTCGAAGTCGGAATTTGTACAACACGTTTTAAGAACTGTTGTATGTATGTATACGATTTGGAACAACGCACACAAACAAGTGCTATCTATATTAGATCCCTTGGTTATGGGTGACAGCTTGAGCAAAACAAATTTAACTTGCAAGTGGTTTGATGGAGATCAATTACCTTCATAAGTGGAAATGATTATCCAAGATGCCGAAAATACTGAAGGTATTATATCATTTGTGCTTTTCACTTTTCATCCTATTATAATCTTAATCAATTTTTTATAAATAATTATTTTTTTTAGATGCGAGTGACAGAGAAAAATGATCTTTCACCCACTGAGCATCAAGAGAGTGATGAGTTGGATGAAAATGAGAATGAGGAAGATCTGTTATCGGAAGCCGAATAAATTTATTTTTATTTTCACTAAACTAAATAAATTTTCTGAGCAGATCATCCTGCATAATTTTGAAATGTACGAATGTATTAATTTGTATTCTCATAAAATAATGTATATTAATAATAAATTGAATATTTAATCAAATTAAAAAAAGAAACTCGGGAATGCCGCACGCACGTTTTCTAACATTAAGTTATCGATATCGATATTACTAATTAAATATTTATGGCGAACTTTGAAATTCGGGTATATGATAATATTCATACTAAGATTAACGATAAAAACAGTCAGCTGCAAGTATGTGGGTGGAAAAGTCGTCAGCTGATGCAAGAAAGGTGATGGGCGCTACCTCGCAGGTGATCAACACTCAGCACTGTTCTGTACCAGCTGACGACTTTTCCACCCACATACTTGCAGCTGACTATGTTTTTCGTGAATCTCAGTGTAAATATTATCTTATACCCAAATTTTAAAGTTCGCCGAATAATTTAAATTTTTCGTGTTTTTGGACTTGTTTGATCGATCAGCTGACGGTAAATCCACCGCCCCCCGTCCTCTACTTTCATTATACAACATAATCTTCCCCTCATATAAGTTTTAGCGTTCGCCGGATAGTTTTTTTTCTCAATTTTTTTTACGTGTTTTCAACCCTTTGAGAGCCACCCCCACCGCTACCCAACCAGCTGACGGTCCATTCATTGCTAACATATAAGAACAATCCATTTTTCATATTTTCAAAGTTCGCCGGGTAGTCAGCCATTTTATACGCGGGCTCCCGGCCTATAACACCATCTTCATCGCTTGATAAAATGTCCTCAAAAATATCGAAAATCTCCATTTTCTATAACTTTTTCTTTACAGAATATATAATACGTAATTATTTGTAGGTTAAGTTGAAATTTGAAGTTTGCATTAACATCCTTCAAAATATTGCTAATTAATCAACGTAAGCGTGCATAAACCTAAGTCTGGAGTTTAAACTTAAGATTGGCAGTTACTGGCAGATATAAAACGTAGTTTTTGACAAAACTTAGAGTTAACTATCAAATTTAAGTTAAACGGAACCTATAAAACCGGCCCTTTTTTTAATAACGCAACTTCACATTCTAAACTTCTAGTTAGTTTATTTGTAGGATAAAGTGCTTAAACCTTGCATGGCAAAACTGGCCCTAAGTCGCGCTACTCTGTGCATTAATCAAAATGGTGAACAGTTTAAACAATGCTTATGATGGTGTATTATAATTTAGGTTTTAAATAATTTTGTTATTTTATTTATTCATGGTTGTTACGTTTTATTAAAATTATTTCTTGTTTAATTTGTGTTTTCCTTTTAAAAATACTTTTATTATTACGAATAGTATCGTTAAGTACACAGCGCTCTCGTCCCACCTTCTAGCGGCTTGTATATCAGTGTATACGCGGAAGCTACGTAATTTAATTACAAAACATAATATTGAAGATATACTTAATGAATTATTTATTCGTGAAATATTCTCCCCAAATACCACTCGTGCTTTTAAATTTTATCTAAAAATTTTTGCTCAGTCTAAGTTGCCAAAAAGGTAATATAACTCGTGAAAATTAGCAGTCATCAAAGATTAAATCCCTCCCGCTAAAGCAGTCGGGATTTAGTCAGATAATAAACTGCCAATTTGCACTCTTTATATTACCAGGCAACCAGTGGCGCAACTAGAGAATTTTTCTGTGGGGTGGCCAGGCCCCTTGTGTTTAAAACGCAAAGTTCAGTGGTGGCTCGTGCATAAGATACTTAGGTGTTCTGTAGATATATATGTGTACACGGTACACGGGTACACGGGTACACGGGTACACGGGGCCGTTAGTGATAGCGCCGTAGGCGAAAATTTTTGTCCTTTCAAGGTCATTTAACGACCTTGACCTTGAAAAAAGAAGTCATCGTGCTCTGGCAACGCTGGCCAAAAGGCCGCCTTTCGTGTATAGTAACATTTTGAAGTTAATGTTACATTGAACTTTCGATGCTCGGAGCACCCCCCTGAAATTAAAACAATTTAAACATAATTATTAACAAGCTAAAAACGTACTCTTCGTCTGTTCACTGAACTTTTTATATAATTGTTACTCTTCGCAGTTTTTTGTAAATAATGTTGGTTTTAGTCATTTTTAACGCAAAAACTACACCACCACCGTACACGTAAAAAGATGTAAATTTTTACATTATAAGACACGAGCTAAAATCATATTTCCACGGTTGTATATTGCATTATGAAATGTATATTTGTAAAATATATAAATATCTAGATATTAAAATGAATTATCATACCACCAGATTTCTATTCAATTACAAAAACATAAAAATCAAAAAAAAAATTTTAAATTTAAATCATTACCTAATAACATTTTTACTTACCGATCGATTTTGTTCAAAAACAACAAGGTTCTTCCTCTAGCTAACACTAACTTACTGTGCGAATCGGATTTTTCTTTCTTGAGTTATCGTGCTTACAAGAAACGTGACGGACGGACGGACGGACGGACGGACGGACGGACGGACGGACGGACGGACGGACGGACAGACGAACGGACGGACAGACGGACATTTTGAAAGTTGTTCAGAATTCATTCACTAACACAATGATATGAAAATTTTTGGTCTGCGAGCGACATTTACGGTTTTAGAAATGTACTGATCAAATGCAATATATTCTTCGTTTTCTTATTTGCGAAGAGTATAATAATTATGGTCAGAATTTTTGGTAGTTCTGCAGCTCTGCAGTACTTATGAAGAAACCAGCATTATACCTAGATGGGAAATCCTATTTTAGCTATTTCATCGACGCGGCCATACACATTATGTATAAAACTACTTTTCACTTTCAGTCAAATTATAAAATGATAAAACTATACAAATATGTAAATATTATTGGTTTCGAATTGTTTTATCGTGATGTTGACACCATACGACGCTTAAAAGTAAGAGATTTAATATTAGGAACATATTGAAACACATACGCTTCAGATTTTCAATTTTTATTAAAAAGATTCACAATAAACTGAAACCTAAATCCTAAATCAATGAACTAATGAACAAAAACATTAAAACAAAAGTTTAGATATTTAAATTTATGGGTTCCGAATAATACATTAGTCGATAAATTTAAATTTTTTTTGCTAATTTTTATTATTTCCTCTGGGGTGGGCCGTGGCTAGTTTGGGGTGGGCCCGGCCCACCCTGCCCCCCCCCCTAGTTGCGCCAATGCAGGCAACAACGCTTTCGAAAAAATTTTCGATAAAATTTTAAGCACTAGTGATATTACATACGAAAAAAACTGTTCTATTTAAGAAAAAAAAGTTGACGTCACTTCCGGTTCAATCGGTAGTGATTGACTCGTAGCCACTCGCTATAGTATAATAGTATTTTTTTTTATTTATTTATTTAACGTCGGCCTATTTCCAGTACCAGGGCCTATCACCGACGCCAGGAGACGAGCTACCCCCACCCTGGAAATTTTGCCGAACCTCTTCCCATAAGAAGAGTAGGGATCTTTTACTTGCCTAACATTTAATAGACAAGGGACCGCCTGCTTTACATCCCCTCCGAAGGATGGTATATCCACTACGTAATCCTCGTCTGAAATTACGTAGCTTCCGCGTATACACTGATATACAAGCCGCTAGAAGGTGGGACGAGAACGCTGTATTTCCCAAGATGGGTCACCCATCCAAGTACTAACCGCGCTCGACGTTGCTTCAACGGAATATCGACTGATATTCACATTGAAGTCGCCTCTATGCTCGCTCCCTGTATAACAGTATCAAATTCATAAAACTATAATAGTGAAGATGAATGAAAAATGATAAATAAATAAATGATTGTAAAGTAATAGTGCGGCATGGAATAAAATGGATTGTTCAGAGATTGTTTGTGGATTACAGACACACAAAAAAAGTGGCCTGTTTCCGGGACTCCATTGGGCAACCCCTGTGCATTTCGACGTGCTGAACACGAATCAGGTGTCCGTTTAGCTCCATCGTCACCAATTTTTGCTTTTGCTACTTTTGCATACTAGAAATGATCAAAACCCCAAAAATGTTTATGAGATATCAGTATC
Organism: Rutpela maculata; assembly: GCA_936432065.2. Lineage (NCBI taxonomy): Eukaryota > Metazoa > Arthropoda > Insecta > Coleoptera > Cerambycidae > Rutpela > Rutpela maculata. The sequence goes on from OW386290.2 coordinate 36,930,911, forward strand.
TACTGTTTCTGTTTGGTGCTGTATTAAGCAACACGTCAAATGTTGCCCAGGAATGCAAATAACAATTTTTTGTTTGCTAATCAAACCTACGTAATCGAAAAATAATCTAAATTATGCCATGTCGTTCGTACGATTACTCTCTATATTCTGATTGAGCTAGAAGTGGATGAATAAAATAATCGTGACAATAGTTCAGGAAACCAATATTTAATATTTATAATTGGAACACGAACATGACGTAGTGCTCATAAAATTAAGTGTTTCCTTGTTCCCATGCCAAAGAATTCTTAGAGATCGTGACAAATTTGTTTCATTTTTTATTTGGAATTTAAGAATTACATCGGAAAAAATGTGATAAGTACCTTATCATCAGCAAACCAGTTATTATTTCATGCGTGTACAGAACGCCGCACTTAGGTAACTTGGCAGTCAAAGCAGCAGCTTTTGTTCTTCTTGACAGTAAGATATACAAGAGCTAGAACATATACACATTTAGATTTTTATATTCTATTGCAGCTGTTGTTTTAATTCAGTATTATTCTCTAACTAGATCGAAAAATGATGAATGAACTGTTTTTCAAACCCCTACATCTCACCCCCTAGTTAAGATTTTTTAAGTTTTGCATTTTTTTCTCTATTTTGAAGACTAGATACGTGTGGGAAATTTAGTTTTACCACTGAGCGAAATATTTTTCAGTCCCCATGTTTCACCCCCGCTCAAAAAGTTAAGGATTTTAGATTTTTCCTTTATTTTGAAAGCATTATCTATGTTGAAGTCATTAGTTCATTTCCGAACATAGATAATTTCATCATTATACCGGATGGGGCATTTAAGTTGGCAAACACGAATATCTTGAAAATAAAGCATTTTCGAGAAATATGTATCAGACAAAAGTTTCATCATTTCAAAAGCGGAATCTAATGGCTATAATTTTTTTTTTAGTTTGATGGAGGACTTCACTGACATTTGAAGGTCAACTTTGTTCTTCAAATGAAAATCCCTATTTTTTTACTGATTCGTATTCTATGCGAAAGAATACACAACTTTTTTTTCAATCATTTTTTTGTTTAGCCCTATTGTTTGTGAGTAATTAGGCATTAGATGCCGTAGTAGCACATCTCTGTAACTACAAAATAAGAAATTTTATGGAAAATATCTGCATAGTGGGCTGAATAATCTTGTTCAAACCACAAGTTCATCATTTCACTAGCGTCTAGTTCCTGCAAATTGGTACTTGTGCCCGGCATGCGCAAATTCAATCGCTTGAAAGCAGCACGTCAAATAGCTGTTTTCTAACACTTGCGGGTATATCTCACAATTTTTCAAAATTAGGTTAGGTTAGGTTATTTATTACTATTTTAATTATAAACCAATAATTATAGTTGTTAAATATCCTACTTGCTGGTTATAGGTTAAAAAATTATTCATAGAAATATTTACTAAAAATTATGAAACATTGTTTGGTGGTTATTTAAAGGTTGTTATAATTTCTAACTATCTAACTCTAACTAACTCTATATACAATGGCAAAGGAATAATTTTTCTGTCTTTCAAACAAAAGTTTATTCAAAACATAAAAACAAAAAATGATTTGAAGGTAAGAGCTTGTATATATTTTAATTATAACGCAATAATTAAGGTTCTTAAATACCTAGCTATAACCTAAAACAATTTTCATAACTGTCCGTGCACCCCCACCCCCCGATCCTTTGGGACAATGTTTTTTTCATAAACATTAATTAAAGCCTAAGGAACAATTTAAGACACGGTTTCTATACAATATTTGGATAGGAGTTACCATTTTCCAGCTCTTAAAATAAAATATAAAATTCAATATAAAACGTAATTAACACCTCATTCGCTTTCAGATTCACTATCGCTGTCTCCCGATACATCGAATATTTCTTTCTAGTTTTCTTCCTCTATTGCTTCATTTATGATATCGTTATCATCCTCACTTTCGTCTATTAGCTGCTGAACACCAAAGAGGATTTCTTGCCATCCATACTCATTCCAAGGCTTTGGAATATCGTGAATATCTTCGTCGGATTATCGCCAAATACGCGTTTGGTAAACACCCCTTTTAATATGCTCGATAAAGCAAGCTCTTGATGGTGGAATTGAAGAAAAATCAACTTTAGTGTTAATTGATAAAGACATATCTTTGTCACCACATTTCTGTCTAATGGCAATTAGTAGATTAATGAAGGCCCAGTAATGCCGAACATTTTTGAGGTCCATACTCTTCTGCTAATGCGGATATGCTAATAAGCCTTCTTTTATTTCCAAATAAACTTCCACTATCAATACTTTTAACCCTAATCTGTTCATCACCCATTGTTACCATTTTCGAGATAAATGTCTGCAAATTATATTATTATTATTATTATTATTATTATTTTTCACAACTAAGTGTTGGATTTCTTGGTTCATGGCAAACCGGGGTCTAGATGGGCCATCACCCTTCGAACAGTGCTACACGTAGCTAGGATTGTAGCTTTTTGTGCAAGTCCTATCACCCTCTGATGATCAGTTATACTCAGTTGGTTAAGCGCTCTAGGCAGCTCTTTATCTATCAACCCATTTGCTGATATTACTATGGGCACTATGGACACCTTCTCAAGTAAGTAAATAGCCTTCAGTTCATTTGCTAGATCTTGGTAGTTACTGATCTTTTCATTTCTCGCTTTTCTTACATTCTCATCAAGGGGAATTGTAACGTCTATAATGTGAGCATATTTTTCCTTTTTGTTTAGGATTAATATATCAGGTTTATTATGTCTAATTTCCTTATCTGTTACAATTCCCGTGTCCCAGGATATTTTGATATCTTCGCTCTCTAGAAAGACTTCTGGCCTGTAGTTGTAGTATGGCACGATTTCATTAACAAAATTTTCATATTTGCAGATTTCCTGGTGGACTATACCGGCTACTCTGTTGTGTCGATCCAGATAATCCTTTGGCGCAAGGTAATTACACGCAGACACTAGGTATTGGATTGTCTCTGAAGTAGATCCACAAAGTCTGCATTTGTCGTCTGCTATATCCTGTCTTAGTATATACTTACGGTAATTTCTTGTAGGCACAACTTGGTCTTGGATGGCGTTAATAAAGCCTTCTGTCTCTGGCATTAGAAAACCTTGTCTGAAATAACTAGTTGACAGTTCAAGGTCAATATCCTGACTATATAGTGCGGCTGCGTATCTTCCGTATATTATTATTATTATTATTATTATTATTATTATTATTATTATTATTATTATTATTATTATTATCATTATTAATTTTTTTCAGTTTATTTTATTTTTTATTATGTTAATAATATAAAGTTATATTATACGCCTTACAATAGTTGTCAAAGTTATTTCCTCTAAATGATTTACCGATATATGAATTTCCTGTTTTCTTAATTTTGGACTCATTTATCTGGAAAATGGTAACTCCTATCAAAATATTGTATAGAAACAAAATTGTAGAAAATTTTATGCACGTTGTTTTTTATGAAAGAAGTTTTTGTCCATATTTTTTACTTTTTGTGTTAAATGACAAAAACAACATTGGCAACAGTTTCTTTTAACATATTGCCGCCCTTTTGAAAGTACAGCCAGTTTCTTTTTTTAGGACATGTCTTAAATTGTTCCTTAGGCTTTAATCTTTATGAAAAACATTATCCCAAGGATCGGGGGTAATTACCTGCCTGTTTCAGTAAAACAAAACAAAAAAATTGAAAAAAAAACGTGAAGCAATTTTTTGTAAAAAATAATGATTACATGAAAACCCTAATCAGTTACAATATCTATTATTGATCTATTTTTCATTCTTTCATTCTCAGATATCACAACTGAAGTTGTAAGTTTTTGTTGTAGCGTTCGCACAATTTTTTAGTGGAGCTAATTGATCAAGTTCTCTTTCACCTCCATAAAATTTCTTTACGTGTTACCGTAAATCATATAAATGTTTAAAAACAGCTTTGCATTCGCTATACTTTGATTTGTCATTCATTTCTTAACAAGTCTATGTATTTAAAAAAAAACAGCTGTTTGTGTTTGACGTGCTGCTGGCAACCGGTTGAATTTGCGCATGCCGGGCACAAGTAGTAATTTGGAGGGGCTAGACGCTAGTCATCATTTCTTGTAATGGTACATCTTCAAGAAGTTATGCAGTGAATGCACGTACAGTATTGGATAGGAATTATCATGGTCGGTGGATTGGACGACCAGTGTACTGGACACACTGGTTCGCACGATCACCTGACATGACTTCGCCAGATTTTCTTGTGCAGATATCTTACAGAAAAGAGTTGCAAAAACGTCCAGTTTTCCATCTTGTTTGTTTTCTCATTACAGAGTGTGCTGCTTCTACGTTTCCACATTCAATGCTTAAATACTCGCAAACAATAAGGGCAAAACGAAAAACGGCTGAAACAATAGTGTATTGTTTTATTCGGAGTAAAAGTGATACTTTTGTTACGAGTCGGTAGGTAGATGTAGGTAGGTTACAGACGAGTCACAATAAATGGCCCTTACTCCGAATAAAACGCTATTTTTTTTTTCAAACGTCGATTAAATATAAAAACAAATAAAAATAAAAAATTTCGAATTTCACCACCAAAAACGCATGGTGTTACTATGACATGGCCGGCGTATTAAATAAAATTCGCGTTGCTGTAGATATTATTTTTTCTGCCGCATACAGCGTCAGAAAGAGTACTCGTATCTCCGTTGTTAATGGCAACGCACTGCCGTCTAAAAAGTCAAACTTTAATGTCGTGAAATGAGTTAAGAAATGTTATGTTTTGCTGACGTTTGAAGAAAGGAGCAAGCAAAATATGAATCTGTAAGGAAAAATATGTAATTAAAAAAACAATGTTGACCTTCAAATAACCGTGAAGTTCTCCACTAACTAAGAAAAACATAGTCCTTAGATCCTGATTTTAAAATGATGAAAGTTTTCCTGACACATTTTTCCCGAGAATGCTTTATTTCCAAGTTGTTCGCATTTGCCAACTTAAATCCACCCGGTATATTATACAGATTTAAGTGAAAGTGAGTCGAAGATGTCCCTAAGTTGTTGAAGCTGAAAACTCTGCTTTATGAAAGTAGACAATATTAACTGCGACAAACGTAAATGAGACAAAGGCGTTCGACGGGCTGTGTTATCTCGCCAATCTTAACATCTACAGTGAACGAGATGCGACCGCGACAGATGGTATGTAGCTGTCAGACGTGCTCTACAGCAAGCGGAGGCCAACTAGAATTATGCATAAATCATAAAACATCTGACAATATACTGTTTTGAGAAAACTCATTATAAAATTAAGTATACATTACAACTGATTTTTAACCAGATTGACTCCTGTATCTTCTAGCAACGTCGATTGGCCTTAGTATAGTAATTAGGCCCAAGTGGTTAAAAAAGAATGAAACTCAGATACTAACAGAGTGTCAAACAAAATTCTAGGTAGCATATGCATATATTAGAAGCTTTTATCATTTACCTTGACTAAATTGTATTTTATTATTATTTTGGCAGAACAGAAAAACATTGGAGTCAAGCAAGGATGCTTCCTTTCCCCCCGATTATTCATCACGGTCCTAGACCAAGTGATACAAAGCACAATAAGGGAAACATCAAACTTTAAGGAAGATAAAGAAACACTAAAAACCCAATCGTACTAGGATATGCCGAAGAAGAGCAACACATCTCAACTTCCTAGAAAACATTAAACCGCATCTGAACACATTTGGACTGAAAATAAACTTCAAGAAAAGTCTAATAATGGAGCGAGACCCGTCAACAGAAGAGAGTCGGACTCTCGGAGAGGAATACAAAATAGGCGGCTACTCAATAAGAACAACGAACAAACTGAAATACCTAGGAACATATCTGACGAACCAATTGAAAAGGAAAGACACCGCAAAGGAGATAATTAACATACAGAATCACAAGGGCAATTGTACCGTTCATCGATGAAAACCAGCATTGTATCTGGGGCAGGACAACAGGGGCGCGAGCATGGGGGGGGGCGCAAAATTTGAATATGAAGGGGCGTGATCATCAATTTTTTCTTCTGATTTGTTTTCCGATTTTCTCCCTCCCACTCATCAATTTTAATTTTCGAGGGGAAAACATTTTTTTGGGGGCGCAAAATTTGAATATGAAGGGGCGTAATTTTTCCGATTTTTTAGAAAAGAAACTAGGAAAGAACCAAGCATATAGGGAAAAAAGCGAGTGAAAAAAATGAATAACACAAAGAAATCGCGCCGATATATACTCTACCAGCGTGGATGTAGCCGGCCCAGCGGTATATTATTGGGAGTGGCGGCAATGCCTACCGCACGCTGGTAAGGCTGAATTTTGGGGCCTCTGTTATTGTTGCTATACATTAATGATCTACCAGACCACATTTAATATGGCGTTACCACGATGTATGCAGATGATACCACTGTCTCAGTATCAGCTGCTACACAGGAGGAACTTAATCTTAAAATTTATACTACACTTGACGATGTACACGTTTGGTGCCAGAGAAACAAGCTAATTTTAAATAACGATAAAACCATTTTTGTAAATTTTAACTACAGGAGAACACTAATCTGTGATAACCTAGCCTTCTTTAAAACAACCAACTTCTTAGGTACGTTCACTGACAATAGTTTGACATGGGAATCACACATTGACTATGTATATAAACTGCTTACTTGTTAAAAGACACAACTGCCGAGACTGGTCTCTTAGGTGTATATTATGCTTTGGCATATTCACATCTGTCATTGAACATATTGGCCTGGGGGAGATCGACTCAGCTGCAGAGAGTCTTTGTATCCCAGAAAAGATTACTGAGACTGATTTTTTATTTAAAGAGCAGAGAAAGCTGTAAAGGTATTTTTACGAGCAGAAATATTTTCACTCTTCCCAGTGTTTACATATATAAATGTCTAATTTTTGCTAAGGCTAATTTACATGCCTTTCCTACCTTGGCTGACCGTCATTTATATAATACAAGAAATAAAAAATTATTGTCAATTCCAATTCATAAAACAACTTTAAAAACTCTTCATGCTATAACTGTATTGTCTTGTTTAATACTCTACCTAAATCAGTTAAAGATAAAAACGTGCCCTCTTTTAAAAAATAAATAAAGAGTTTACTGCTAAGAAATGCCTTTTATAGTGTGAACTAGCTGATGCCCGTGACTTCGTCCGCGTGGAACTTCATCCGCGTGGAATTAGGAACATTGACATACTAACCTATTGCACATCCATTGCATTTAAGGAAACCCACTGAACATCCATAGTGCTCGTTAAAATCCACCGCGCATCCATAGTACCCGAAGAAACCCACTGCGCATCCATAGTGCTCAAGGAGGCCCACTGCGCATCCATAGTACTCGAGAACACCCACTGCGCATCCTTAGTACTTGGGGAAACCCACTGCACATCCATAGAACACGAGAAAACCAACTGCGCATCCATAGTGCTCGGGGAAACCTACTGTGCATCCATAGTATTCGAGGAAACCCACTGCATATCCATAGTACTCGAAGAAATCCACTGCGCAGCCATAGTACCCGAAGAAACTCTCTGCGCATCGCAATTTGTTTATTTTTGTGTTATAGAGCGAGATAAACGAAAAAATTATTATTCTTTTAACGACAATAGAGCATATGGGCGGGTATGTGTCAAATTTCATGCTTGTTCGCCTGTTGGGGGGCGGAAGGGGGGAGGGGGATACCTTTTTGAAAACCATCGAATACGTGTGTCAGAAGAGCCCGTCGCTGCAATATCACGTTTCTGACTTACGCGATTTCAGAGATACGGGTATCCTTTAGACCATCTACCACACCCGTTTTCACCCCTTCAAAAAGTGAAAATCGGAATTTCGTCTTACTCGTGTCTAATAGATTACAATAAAGACTATTTCTGCCAAATTTTACGCTTCTAGGTCTAACCGTTTCCGAAAAGCTTAAAAACCTCCCCCTCCCCGTTCACCCTTTCGGGGGGTTCTTTTTGAAAACCGTCGAATACGTGTCTTCTTATTTTCTCAGAAGAGTCCATCGCTCGAATAATCACGTTTCTGACTTACGCGATTTCAAAAATACGGGTGCCCTTTAAACCATCTTCCACCCCCGTTTCCGCCCCTTCAAAAAGTGAAAATCGAAATTTCGTCTTACACGTATCCAATAGATTTCAACAAAAAATATTTTTGGCAAATTTCACGCATCTAGATCTAAAGCCTAAAATTTCAACCCCTTCTTTCACCACCTTGGGGGGTCGAATTTCGTAAAATTCCTTCCTAGTGGTTGCCTACGTCATTCGAGGAACCTGTATGCAAAATTTGAAGTTTCTAGACCCAGCGGATTGAGCTGTGCGTTGATAGATCAGTCAGTCAGTCAGTCAGGGTATTCTTTTATACTATCACATTGTTTTGAGCCTTTCGACTCTCGGAACTCCAAGATATATCGTTGTCATCTTCGACTAGAAAGGATACGTCCTTAGAGGCGTTCAGGCATAATCCCACGGAAGGTAGCTTCGCTCGAGCGAGTACCTGAACCAAATGTCCGAACCTATGGTTCCTCTCGTACTGAGTAGGATTACTATCGCAATGACGAGTCATCAGTAGGGTAAAACTAACCTGTCTCACGACGGTCTAAACCCAGCTCCCGTTCTCTATTAACGGGGGCCATAAGATTAAAATTTAAATAACAGCGAATCTCGTTTTTATTAAATTAATGCACTACTTCTATCAAATAATTAGAGACAATTACAGCAAATTTTAGGTGTTAAAATATCCGAAAATATCTTCAGGAGTGAGAGACAGAGGTTCTGGGTTCGCCTTACTGTATTTGATTTGATTCATCTCAACATTCAAAAATGATCAACATAAAGACATTATATTCTAATGGGTATTACAGGTGCAACCTGTGATATTGTCTCCCACTCATTATTGCCCACGTTCTTTACTTCATAACTAATCAATCTAATTATCATAAAAACAAGTTCCTTGCTTGAGCTTGAGACTTAATGAACTGAACATCTTTGTGGTATATTTTAATAGTAAGTTGCATATTTCGAGAAAGCCGCCAGATGTAAACTGCAAATATTTTTACTTCCTTAAACAAAGCCCAAAGCGTGTTGTGTCGTTTTTCGCATATTATGAATATTAATTATTATATATTCAGTTCCTATCTACAATTTAAATTTATGGAAATCTATCATCAACATTAACGCAAGTTAAATTAATAGGAAAAATTTTATACGGTCTGCTAAAACGAAAAGTGAAATCTGGGATAGTAAAAATACCACATTAAAAATTATAATTTTCAATTATAGGTTGGTAAATAACGTAATTAAATGATAATGAAAGAGCATTTTAATGGAATTATTAATGAACTATTACCAGTTCTATAACAATAGAATTTTTTCATTGTTTATACATTAATTTTATCAGCGGATAAATATTGCATGGGAAATAGTTTGCCAGTTTAATGAAACAATTAACTGATAGCCATTTGCACTATTTTAAAATTAAAATTAAACATCATAGATAATAAAACCCAGCATTCCAGAAGAGGTCTTACTTAAAGACAATAGACACACATCCAATATCCAAGTATACTGAGATTAATTTCTTCCCGAAAAAATCCCAACGCGGAATTCAACCTAAGAGAACCCAGGTTTAGAGCCAAGTGCGCTTGCCCCCACTAAGCAGTCATCAGTAGATAGAATGAGTCACAGCACTACAGAGACTGGCTGATTGACTGAGACCGACCTTCTATATCGCCAGATCTACCACCTCTAGACTTTTATTTTTGAAAATTAAGTTAACAAAATAAAATCTTGCATATAGCTGCAAGCAACAAAATGCTTGCAGGCATGCAGCATACATAGGAATTACACCGCAAGAATTGGTTTGGCTGAGTTAGATATTTTCTTTTGCTTTACTGTTTTTTGTTTACTCACGTATGTTCTAAAATAAGTTTGCGCCAATTAGTTAATTTAAACGATGGAAAAAAATTCAGTTTGAGTTTCATTTGGAATTGGCGGTTTTGAGATGGTTTTTGAAATAAAGTTTTTCGATAAAAAAATTTCCCTACTATACCTTTGTCAATTTCAGGGGTATTTTTCTGATTCCAGTAGGGTTAAGAAGACAGTGGAAACAAATAAAAACAAATAAAATAATTGCAGCCCTAAATGTTCAAAAATACTTTTGAATTAGATAAAAAATAACGAAAAACTGTAGGATTAATTAAAAAATAAAGCACTTTTGAGGTCCAATAAAATCCACTAATTGTCTTAAATTGGTTATATAAATTTTATTGCCCTATAATTTCCAAAATCCACTTTTCATTCAGTAAATTATTACATTTTATTACACGAGAATATCCATCATCTATATTTACCGTATATCTTTCTCTAAACATATCTGTCAAACAGGTTATAAACTTCTAGATTATACAAACTATAAACTGAATGGGAGCGTGTAATAATACCAGTAATATAGTAAATTATTACGCACTTATATGGCTGCATATGAAACAACTTTCTTATGCGAAGCCTATTTCTTCCTTTTTTAGCAACTAAACAAATGGGTATACAGAAATCAGGAAAATATATTTATTTTTAACGTGAAACTGTAAATAATACCTAACACAACATATATGTCTTTAGTTTATTATACATTAAAAACTGTTTTTTAAAAAATAAATATCTTGTATTTCTGCTTACATTATTGTTAAAAAATATTATTTTGGATAACTTTCAAAGAAAATATTCGTTCCTTTCATATGCCATTGAGAATATCAACAAGAAGTTCCCTTACGAACCGACTTGTCAACTTTTACACTCACTATATCTATATTCAGTATGAAAAACAAAAAAATAACCATTCTTTCTATATACTAATGATCTAAGTCTGATCATGCCGATATATTATAAGAAGCCTCCCTTACGAGGAATTCTTTCTAGTATCTCTAGCCCTACCTAGAGAATACCCCATTATAATCAAACATCTGTTACATTTCAAAGCCAAGAACTACTAAAAAACACAAAGAAAATAGGTATAAAATTTCACTCACATATCTTACCTAATAATTTTTTTTTTAACAATTTATTTAACGTCGACCCACCAGGGCCTATCACCGACGCCAGGAGACGAGCTACCCCAAACCTGGAAATTTTCCCGTACCTCTTCTCTTCAGAAGAGTAGGGATCTTTTACTTGCCTAACATTTAATAGACAAGGGGCCGCCTGCTTTACATCTCCTCCGAAGGATGGTATATTCACGTCTTGAAATTACATAGCTTCCGCGTATACGCTGATATACAAGCCGCTAGAAGGTGGGACGAGATCGCTGTGTTTCCCAAGATGGGTCACACATCCAAGTACTAACCGCGCTGAACGTTGCTTCACTGGAGTATCGAAATACAGCACAGTGCAGAGGCCTCTACGCTCGCCCCTATTTTAATAAATAAAATATTTCTTTTCGACTGAATAAATCCTCTAACAATTGTACAACTTTTTTCATGAAGGAGCAGAAGGAAAAAAAACATACAACTAAAATAAGCCTAAAACTAAAAAAGTAAGAGTAGAAAAGCTATTGCCTATCAAATAAAATTGATGACTAATCAAATTATCGGTTTTTATTGATTTTAAAAAATCACTGAAAGATAAAATGCATTTTCAGTAATAAAATGTAAGGTTGTTTGGCAGCTGTAGGCATCAATATCGTTATAACATGGACCTCTTTCATAAAAGCTGTGGTGATGAATTGGCCCCTGCCTTTAATTTCTTTAAACAAAGGTTTACATGAATCTCTGCAAGATATATTCATCGTATATCTAACTGAGTTTTTGGTTAATAAATATTTTCTGCCAATGTAGGGAGAAACCTCAGAGTATTATCGCATAATATTCTACAATACATTGCAGCTACATATGAAAAAAAAAATCTTAGGCAATTTATTGAACGTTGGTTTCTCCATTTTGTATAACACAGGTCGACAAAAGAAATTTTTTTTCTGCTCCAAGGACTAAACCTATCATGCCTTAAGTATTTTTGTGTGCTGAATCCGAATTTCCAATTCAAAAAATTTTCTTAAGGCATGATAGGTTTAGTCCTTGGAGCAGAATTTTTTTTTTTTTTTGTAGACCTGTGTAATTGAAGAACCTTTCAATTAGATGTACAATGAATAGTTAAGATCAGTAGTCGGAGAAAATATAACAAGAGTAATTTTACTTCCAATTACGTTGGAGCGAGCGTTGGAGGCATTCGAAACACAATACTTAGTCATATTTGACGATATTATGGTAAGTTTTCTTGCATGAGTCACTACGGATTGATCAGTTGCTACACAGGAATTATCATTTTAATTCGTTAATGTTCAAAATAAATATTAGGAGCCCAAGTGTGGATCCTTGAGGCACTCCTTGTAAAATGTGAATTTTGTCTGAAAAAAAGTTTGAAGTGCTTCATTTTTAAAAGTTGTTATAGCAGTAACTTGAAATATATTAGTAATATATGACCGGCGCAGTCCGTTACATGTGTTCCGTACTCCATGACAATTTAACTTGTCTAACAAATTGGCATAATTGGAATAAGTAATGGTATCGAAGGCTTGACATATAGTACAGTAACTAGAGGTTTTAACTTCGGAATAATGTCATATTGAACGGATTTCGTTCATTTTTGGCAGTATAATAGTAAATGCTTCACAGAAAAGTTTCTATATTGTGCGGGGGCTTGCTAATTTATAGGAGGTGGATTCCACCCCCTCTCAGGGGGTGGCACTTAAAAAATATATATATTTATTGGAGCTGAAATAAAATCAAATTTTAAGAAGAAAAGGTTCTATACAATTTTTCACATAAATTGATAGTTTTTAAGTTATAACAACTTAAAAATAGCGATTTTAGCTTAAAAAAAATGTGTTTCCAAACGGCTTTTATCAAGTATCTCGAAAAATACTACTTTATCGAAAAAATGTTACAGACCAATTACAGAAAGTACAAACTGAGAATTAATTATATTTTTTGTTTATTGATGTAGGATTAATAATTTTGGAGATATTTAAGTTTATATTTGGTATTCAAGTGTTTCGAAATTACCTTCAAAGTTTAAAATGCATTTTTTCTAAAGCAAGTGCTTTAAATGAGCAAAAAAATTTGAGCATCTAGGTAATGCTACATCTTAACGAAAAACGGTATTTGAGATAAATTTTTTAAATTACTGGCTTACTAGAGTAACAAAATGGCGACCTTTTTATATAAAAACATATAAATACGCACATTTTTCCGTCATAACTTCTTTATTTCTCATGCTATAGGAACGAGTAAAAAATAATTTGAAAGCGCAATTAATTGTCTTTAACTTCATTTCTTAGCATGCGTGACGTAGGTGTCACAAGTTCTGAGATATTTAACATTTAAACTGCATTTTTCGTCTTATAAACGTTCGGACACCATTTGTAAACTTTCACATCTCCGAAACTATTAAATATATGTAAATAAATAAACAAGCGAAATTTATTATTAGTTTATGAGCTTTATTTTTTTCAATAAAACTAATATTTATTGAGATATTTGGAAAAGGAAAAAAAATAACGTTTTATTCGAAAATACCTTTATAGTTTAAACTGTATTTTTTTCTAAAGCAAGTGCTGTATACAAACCAAAAAATTTGAGCATCTACGTCATGCTATATATTAGTGAGAAACAGTGTTTGAAATTCCTTTTTTTTAATTACTGGCTAATTACAGTAACAAAATGGCGACGTTGTTATTAAAAAAAATGTGTAGACGCACATTGTTTCGGTCATATCTTCTTTGTTTTTTATGATACAGAAACAAATAAAAAAACAGTTGAAAGCTTAATTAATAACATATTATTTTACCTATTGCATCCTTGACGTAGGTGTCACAGTTTCTGAGATATTTAACTCTCATTCTAAATAATTATCTTATGAACACTTGGATGCCAAATGTAAACTTAAATATATCCAAAATTATTAATCCTACATCAATAAACAAAAAATATAATTAAATCCCAGTTTGTACTTTATGTAATTGGTCTGCAACATTTTTTCGATAAACTAATACTTTTCGAGATACTTGACGAAAGCCGTTTGGAAATACCTTTTTTTAAGCTAAAATCGCAATTTTGAAGTCGTTATAACTTAAAAACTATCAATTTATGTGAAAAATTGCATAGAACCTTTTCTTCTTAAAATTTGATTCTACTTCAGCTCCAATAAATATACATATTTTATAAGTGCCACCCCCTGAGAAGGGGTGGCATCCACCCCTTAAAATTAGCAAGCCCCCGCACAATATAGAAACTTTTCTGTGAAGCATCTACTATGATACTGCCAAAAATGAACGAAATCCGTTCAATATGACATTATTCCGAAGTTTTGCATATTTTTTTACCTCTAGGTAATACAAAAGTAGAGGCAAGCTACTTTTAAATTTGAATCAAGCTCAGTTATAATTTTAGATACTGATCAATAAACAGCCTGCTCTGTTCAAAAATGAGGCATAAAGCCAAATTGGTAATCCCTATATTTATATATGTTTAGTAAAAAATGAAATTCTGTTGAGAGAGAGTTGAGTAATAAGTTTATTCGCGTCCCCATAATTACCAGGTAGTTAAAATTAAATCCTCGCTGGTACGAAGTAATGTTGACTCTAATTTTGTTTATCGGGCTTTAAATAATTGAAACAGCACGTGCGAATTTCAACTGAGACAATTGCTTCACTCTAGTTAATGAGTTAGATGAGCAAAACAATGGGAAGAAAGTCCCGGCGGGAAGTCCATCATTTGTCATATTATCAAGGAACTTCTGTTGTGCGCCGTGATTCCTCAACGTTTTCTGTAATTCAATATTTAATGCGCCAAAGCGGCCAAAGAAAATGTCAAGTGACTTTAATTCGCGGAGAGACTTGAAGTTAACATTAAGGACGTTTAACATCGTTCATTATTTTTGTAGAAATAAGTGAAATTGACGCGGCTTGCAATTATTTGTTTCCGGCATTTTACTAGTTTTATATATGCTATAATAGTCCTGCGCTATTAAAATAATACATTTACATATTCACTCCTGATATTATAATATCTAAGAACTTAAAAATTATAGACAGTAATCATCAATATAGAACAGAATACATTTATTTGGCCATATGTCACAGGATAGGAATACATAACAGATTACAGCAAGTCAATGGCTATTTGTGTATTAAGAACGCGAAGTGCCTCGTTGCCGCTCGATAATGTAAGTTGACACGCGGCATGTCAAACACTCAAGAGTAACAATGACACTCGAATTACACACATGATTTTATCTACAATCATTTGAAGTCCACAGGGGAAAAAGGAGGTATGTCACAATATACCGTAAAGTCAGCTGGCATCGTCATCTGGTAGACAAACCTCTATATTTTCTTCCTCGAGCGATGTAATGTGGATATTATAACTTGGCCTCCCAAACAATTGAGGTGTATTCCAATGAATGTAATAAATAACAAACGAAGAGTAGACAAATTTTAAAAGTTCCTTTAAGCAGAATAAAACCTATCTAACTCTCTATTATCCAAGTTATAATAAAAAATAATTGTGTGAAAGACAATACATTACATTTGGTAGCGTTTAAGGGGAGGTGGTTATAATCGCACCAGTTGTTAGGCAGATCTAAATTATGTTGGAGTTTCAATCAGTCATGTTCAGATTAATGCAAAGATATAATCAGCTTAAAATAAACAGCATACGTCAAGGAATAATATCATTAACGGGAAGTACAAAATGTAGCGGTCCAGGTATGAAACCTTGCGGCAATCCTGATGTTTGTTTAAACATCTTGGAATCCAAGATACTGAATAAACTGAGTCCAATAATAAATAAATAAATAAATGAATGAAAGAATGGCCAAAGTTTTGCAAATTGTTTAATAATATAATATGGTCCAATCTGTCAAATGGTTTAGAAGTCAGTGTATATTACATTCAAATATACAAAAAACTGTAAAAGCTTAACGAATATCAGTACTAATTTTGTTACAAATCTAACCCTCTATCGATATTTACCTTTATGGATTTGCTGCTGTTTTCATTTACCTTGAAAAACTATATTTTACCATAATAGCAACCCGTAATTCTCCATGGCCTTTATATCCAATCTAAAAGTTTTATTCTCGATAATTTGTCATCAACTTCCCATTCTTCAGTTAGGCATAATAAAAAGGCATTCTATTGTATGTACTTCGTATATACTCATTTGTATTTAAATTGCGAAAAGGTACGTGCCTCGTTTCACTAAATGCCACAGACGACGATAAAATAGGTGATGATATAAGGAACTTGAGAGCATATTAATTAATATGTCATAATTGCTTTTATTGCTACTTGTCTCTTTTGACTTCATAAAAATAATGTATATCTTAACTTTTCCATTGTGATTATTCTGAGTGAAGTTATATGTTGTGTTTGGCATTTTTTGGGTAGATACGTATACATAACCCATAGCATAATACAGTAATATTTAAATTAAATAAATGCGAAAACTGGGGAGCCACATGTAAAAAAGTGTCATTAATAAACAATGTTTTTCTTTAAATGTAAATAAAAAAACCATTGTTTTTTGTGCATGGAATTTTATTACTAATATTAAAAATTGTTGTTTTGACACAGAAATATACTTGACATTTGTAACTATGTGCTTTAACGATTTTTGTCAGTACTTAATCATTTCTTTTAGGATCTCCACTTTGTATACATTTCACCAAAAGTATATTCGTTTTTTTCCTTGGCAACAGCGTCAACTGGCAAATGTTATTTTTCTCCGTTTTCAGATACAACCTCAACAGACAGACAGACTGACTGAAGGAATTGAAGGACCTTAATTTTAGTAGTTTTCATTATCTAGCACGTGAAAACCAAATCAAATCTCGTAGTAAATTTTGCCATGGTTATAGGTAATACTTCCCTTCGGTTAGGGTGAAAAGTAAAAATGAGCAATGAACACAAATTTCTTGATATCCTAATTTTTTTTTCTTCATACTGTATCTAAAGAGACTATTTTTAGGATACCATATTGCGTCACTGCCTGCTAAATGTTCTAAAAATATTTTAATATACATGTCATGTAGAATAATCGAAACAATTACCAATATCCAACATTATACTATAAATCAGTGGATTAAACGAGATTATTCGTATCATTTTAAAGCAATTAGTAATCCATAAAAATCAATTTTTCGAGTGATAACTTTTTTAGTACCAGAGCGATATTTTAAAAGGATTAACTGGGGAGTTAATAAACGATGTAATCACCAGATTTCTTCACTATATTATTTTAAAGTGACGTGAATATTCAAAGTACGGAAGGAATTCGCTCAATATCTGAATAATTTCTCTTCAATTAAGATAGCAAATAAGAATATCTAGATTTTTAAAAAGTGAATAAAACATCCCATAGAACGTTAATTCTAAATAAAAGACGCTTTAATAAATTAACGAGTTAGTGCTAAGGATAAAAGGATTCGATAAGGATAATGTGCTATAAATCCTCGTGAATTATAATAGCCTTGTGTAACTAAACAATTGAAACCATTTAATGTATTTACACTTTTTCGTCAGATATGACTGTGATAGGCAGGCTTATACAATACAAGGACGTACTTAAAAGCAATTAAAATGAACAATGGCTCAAAGAAAGGTTCATTTTTCAAATTAATTTGTCATTACGAAACGCCAGTTTATTTTGAACATAATGCATTTCCGCATTTTTTACAAACGGCTTACGATACTTTGTGTATTATACGCACAGAATAATAATATATATTTAAGTTTATATTCATTTTCATCAATGCATAAAACTAACGATGGTAAAATTTCATTCTTATAAAACCTGATGTAAATACGGAAATAAAGGTCGACTTACACTACACTATACGTCTTTATATTCGCCGTTGTGTATAAGTAAGTTGTTAAAATAATTTCCTTTAGGTGGAATTTTCGGCTAGTCATAAAATCGAATGAAATACGAAAATGTTTGCATTTTCAGATGTATTTTGAAGTAAGTGTACCTTTTGCAGCAACCAATTCGAGATGGAAAGCAATTAAAAATGGCAAAACAGGTCATTTTCGTCACCCTTTGTGTTAAATATCGTTTTCGAGTTCCGGTAATCTCTCATTTTTGGAGATATATTATTAGTTTTTTAAAAATTTTATCATTAATTATAAAACACGACCTGATAAGATAACCTTTACTATCTGTTTAAAGTCGTGGAACTTGTAAGTAATATTTATTAGTGTTAATGAAGTTAGTGGGACAAGCAGAACTCAACTTTACTGTGCACAGCTACTACATGTTAAGTAAGTAAATTTCACCATCTAGTCCCCAATATTGATAAGAGATAAGAAATGTATATGCTGACACAACAAACCCAACCTATATATTTATTATCTCACATCTATTTATCTTCCAGATTTTATAAAAAACTGAACATACAACAAAATAAAACACAGCATGCATCAGGTAACAGGTCTGTAACTGTGAAGTTAGTTAGACATTAGACAAAAATTAAAATTAGGGGCGCGTTCAGTTTGGACCTCGAATGTACGGCGACCAAACGTTCAGAATCAACATCGGAAAAATGTAACTATGAAGTGGCAGTGGGAATTTTGAAGAGGCAATTTGTGATAGTTACAAATTTGCTACGACATTAAACTGACGCCACGGTCCCATTCGGTGCCTTGTAATAAATATAACTTTAAAGTTACATATGTGCAGTTCACACAGGTGTCAGGAAGAAAGAAAGTTTCGGTACGATAACGACGCAAGGGGAACGTGGAGAACAGTGGATCCAATGGCCAAAACCTTAACATTTTTGTCACCAAATCATAGCTGTTCATCGATATAAATGGTTCACGAGTCTTGCGTTTTTTTCATTTCATACACGTAAAATTTGCTCTCGTGCTATGTATTACGTAGGGAAGGCCATATATTATATATTATTTATATGTATACGAAATGGAATTTCCGGGATAAAAATGAAAAAAAATTTTGTCTTTTAGACCGGTACGATTTTCTTTATTTTCTTAGTACTTTATCAACTTTTACAACAAAGAAATCAGCTTCTTGATGAATATCATACGTGTTTAGAAGAGAAATCGCCAAACAGCTTCCTTCAGCTTTATAGGGTAGTTTGGATCTTGCGTGTTGTTCATTTTTCGTCGATTCCAAAACTTCAGGAACTTATGATGTATTGATTCCCCAGCTTGCTCGAACCACAAACCGAAACATTCCTTTTTGTCCAGAAATTCAAGTGATTCTTGGATATGACTCAATATAATGTGTATTTTCAGAGTCTCAGTGACATTGATAGCAAGAAGAGCTTTCTTTAAATCACTTATATGCTTATCTATCTATGCGTCCGACTGAATCCTCTTTACTGCAAAACAAGAATGTACTATTTTATCCATGGTTTTGAATGCTGCCACTAATGGTAGAAGAGTGAATGGCCCCCCTAAGTGCTGGCAGATTTTACGATCCAGTAATTTATCTGACGATTTCATTAATTCTCTACACGCATTTCCTTCAAACGCATCCCCGTGATAATTTTTTGAGACAAAGTTCAAACCGTGAAGCCAAAGCAAAGCCGTTTCTCTACCAAGTAGCGGAACAAGACCTTTCCAAAATATCTCGCAAAATATATAATTCACCAGTTAAGCAGATGTAACAATTACAATAAGATTCATTTTCGGGACTGTTTATTGTCTTCTTTGATGATCTATCAATTCCTCATTCATGTTCTTGATGAATTTGACGATAAGTAACACAAATACCCACCGGAAATTGGGGATTAGACAGATCGAAATTTTTATTTGTGAATTGTTTTATCTTTTACGCGGATGAAATGGAAAAAATGCAAGATGAACAGCTATGATTTGGGGACAAAAATTTTCAGGTTTCTGATCATCGGATTCACTATTCTCCACGTTCCCCTTGCGTCGTTATCATACCGAAACTTTCTTTACCTTCCTAACACCTGCGTTCCCGTCACCACGTCAAATATAAATTACTTTCAAATCGCATTTCTTAGAGAAAATGGCTTCAAAATGATTTTCTCTGGAATACCTACGCCATTTTGATGGTAAAAACTTACGTCAATATTACAAACATGAGCAATAACTTCACAAATGACTTAAAAATTTAATTTATCAGTTCTCCACCAAATATAATTAATGTGTAAAAATGAGTTTCAAGCTCCAAAGAACAATAAAAAATAGCGTTCAGCATGTATGGGTGTTATATTTTCGCATGATGTTAAAAATTATAAAGACAATATTTCAATTAAAAAATGCAAACTATAAAGGTGCACGGTCATATTCCGACATTTTATTGTCATGTTTGACAATAAAATTGCATTCGTTTTAATTTTGACGCTTAGACCATTGGGAAATGGTAAGTAATATAACTTTTGCTTTCTAATATTACTCTTGTAATATTCTACTGAGTTCCTGAGTTGGGGAAATGAACAAGAATCATGTAGGATTGAAACAGGTATAATAAAATCAATTCCAAGACAAATCAGGCAACATTGATTTGAAATAGTGGAGAGATAAAGTCCTCAATAATTATGAAGGCAGACATAATAGTATTTTTTGTAACACCATCCTAAAATGACATTTATTTGACAGTTTCAGTGAATCAAAACAATGTCATCATTGACAATTGTAAAATAAAGAAAAAAGTATATATAATAGTATTTTATATAAAAAGTGGCTAAAATGGTGTTTTTTTTTTACAAGTGGGGCATTTATAGTACGAGCCGAAGGCGAGTGCTATAAACCACACGAGTAAAAAAAAACACATTTTAGTCACACACTTTTTGTACCGTCATTCGGAATTAGAAAACAATATAATTTTGTAAAAATAGACTAAATTATATTGCTGTTTCCATAGAAACCAATAAGTTTTATTTCACATTTTTTCTTTATTTTACACTTGTCAATAATGACATTGTTTTGATTCATTGAAACTGTCAAATAAATGTCATTTTATATGGCGTTACAAAAAATTTATTATTCTTAAATACTTCCAAAAAATAACTTCATTTACAATAAAATGGAATATTTTCTGTTAAAATTTAATCAAATAATACGAAAAAAGTTTGATGTAAAATAGATTAAGCGATTTTGATTTAAACAATACCTGATTAGGTACCCGGTCGGCAAATGGGCTCATTTAGCATTTTTTTATTATATTTTCTGAAAGATCTGTTAATTCTAGAGCGAAGTGCAAAAAAACAAGATTTTTCTAGGGTTTCTATAGGTTTCAAAATTAATCAAGAACATATCAACACGTGGCGCTTTCATGTTATAGCTGTGTGACGTCAATGTCTCTATCGCATCGGGAGACGTAGACGTAGCTGACCTGCTTGCCTAGTAGACTAAGATCCGGCATAAGAAATTAATACCCTCCATCTGTTATTCAGCTAAGAAATAGTTTATATAAAAGATAACATGTAGATTAATAAAAAAATGCCAAAAATGTCAATTTTGATTCGTTCGTGTCGAGTCTCTTCCTCTATCCGTATCGAAATGGTACGGGCGTCGCGGTATCGTATTTTTGATAATATGAGTATATTTAGATGTCGGGTTTTCGACGAAAATTTCTAGGTACTGTACTATAATACTAACACTGACATTCGATTGCGGTGGGTAGGACTGTGGAGACATTTACGTCAGCGATTCGACCGCCTCAGTTTATGAAGAATTAGATTTTAAAGCAGTATATTTCTGGAACTACATATCGGATAGAGCTCAAATTTTCAGTGTAATAAGTATTTGATGATTACCTCGCACAATTATAATAAAAAGTGCAATATTAAATTTGACTAAATGACCCCATTGCACTTTCATACTCATACACCGATAAGTGCTGGTCTGCTATATTTTACATACGTTTGTGTATAAAATATAAAAAAGAAAAACGCGTATTATAATATTTTAATAAGGTCTCATACTTTACCAAATTAAGTTCTGATGAAGCGGAATGCAATGCTTACCTGCAAATAAAAGAAAAATAATTATTTCTCTTAATAGAATACATAACCTACTAACTTAATTATGTAATTTACGTTTGAATATCCCTCACATGAGCAATTCAGGACATGCTGAAAATTCTAATATTCACTTAGAAGTAAGATACTTCCTGGCAAGATAATCCGTAATAATGGCAACGTTTTGTAGCCGGCAAACTTCCCGTACCCAAGTCCCCTTGATTTTTTTCCATGACGTCATATAAAAACGAGATTTATTTATGCGAAGCCCCCAGATACAATTAAAATATTGGAAGAAAGAATGAGGAACATTTTTTGTTCCATAAACAGGAAATATATTAAGTACGGTTGTCGGGATATGGAACAATTTCTTTCAATTTATTTTTTTTGCTATGTAAGAGTTATTTGTTTGTTATTAGTTTATTAGATATAAGAAACATTAAAAGAAATTCAGTTTAACAGAGTTGGAATTAGGGCGAGTTGTACCAAGTTCAGCTTGAAAATAGTTTGTGCAACTCATCCTGAGTACAGTAAGCCATAGACTACTAATAGAAATGTTTTTTTTTTGTTTTTAACTAATTAAAAAAACATTTTTTCATATTGTAATACATCGCACACAGGCGAATTTTCAAGAAATCGTGGTCAAAATACAAATATACAAAGGTCGAGTTTTCTGTGAATTATTATGTGCAATTACTTGATTTGTTACCTGAGTATAATAAACAACCTTTTTTGTAAATCGGGTAGTATCACTTTTGAAATTATTTCAGTCTAAACTTGGTGTTTGTGGCAGGTGGTTATTTTTGATTGTTGTGTGCGTTATTAGTAAATATCTTGCGTAACTTATTTTTGAATTTTTTTGGTGAACTATCCAATTAAATTGATATGGAGCCTTTAGCTGGAAGTAAGTAGAATATTTTCATGTTATATATATACCGATTTTCTCAATTCGCAGTAGCTGTTGAAGCTGTTGTAAATAGGTGCCTTTTAAATTATAATAAATAAATATCTCGCCTGTTTTCCTAAGCAAAAAGTTATCCATGAAGTCTGATGAAGCCGCAAATTTTTACTTAAATTATACATTAGAGTTTATGGAATTGGTTTTTGAAAAGAATAGGTGCGGTAATTTGCGATGTTGCCAGATTTTCGTTTTTATATTGTAAAATGTATTCTCACTTAAAATACACATCCAAGTAAATTTACTTTTTTTAAGCGAGACTTCTATTGGCGTATGCGGTAAATAATGGTATAATTTTAATAGTACACGGGGGTAGTTCAAAGACTACTCAGAGGAGTTTAAGATTTAGCATTGTTACAGAAGATCACTTGGAACATAGCGCTTACTTATTTTGCACTTTTAGAAGCATGCACTGCTAAATTGGCATAAAACTGAGCATCAGATTTGTATTCTGATATACTATATACTGATATACTATTAATGATCCTAGTAACATATTATAGCTACAGACGCGAAGATATTGATATAGCGGTATGCTATCATCTGCTGCATGCACAAATAATTTTTACAAAAATAGAGAATTTTCATGACCTGTTACTAGGATCAGTAATAGTATATCAGAATACAAATCTGATGCTGTTTAATGCCAATTTAGCAGTGCATGCTTTTAAAAGTGTAAAATAGGTAAGCGCTATGTTCCAAATGATCTTTTGTAACAATTCTAAATCTTAAACTCCCATGAGTAGTCTTTGAACTACCCCTGTATACTATTAAAATTATACCATTATTTACCGCATACGCCAATAGAAGACTCGCTTAAAAAAGTGAATTTACTTGGATGTGTATTTTAAGTGAGGATACATTTTACAATATAAAGAAGAAAATCTGGCAACATCGCAAATTACCGCACCAATTTTTTTCAAAAACCAATTCCGTAAACTCTAATGTATAATTTAAGTAAAAATTTGCGGCTTCATCAAACATCATGGACAACTTTTTGCTTAGGAAAACAGGCGAGATATTTAATTTTTATAATTTAAAAGTCACTTATTTACAACAGCTTCAGCAGCTACTGCGAATTGAGAAAATCAGTATATGTATATAAAACATGAAAATATTCTCCTTACTTCCAGCTATAGGCTCCATATCAATTTAATTGAATAGTTCACCAAAAAAGTTCAAAAATAAATTACACAAGATATTAACTAATAACGCACACAACAATCAAAAATAACCACCTGCCACAAACACCAAGTTTAGACTGAAATAATTTCAAAAGTGATACTACCCGATTTACAAAAAAGGTTGTTTATTATACCCAAGTAACAAATCAAGTAATTGCACATAATAATTCGCAGAAAACCCGACCTTTGTATATTATTTATATTTTGACCACGATTTCTTGAAAATTCGCCTGTGTGCATCGTTGAAAAGATATTTAAAAGAACTGTCGAATACACAAAAATATAATATGGCATCCATATTAAAAACAAAATTTGCAGGCAATATCTCAAAATATAACCATACAACGTTTAAGTGTAACTAATCGAAAAAGCTTAATTTTTTAAAAGCAAAAGTTAAACTATTATTTAAAGCAAAACCCAGCTTATTATTTAAAAGAATGAGAATAAATCCGTGCCCGGGATATCAAAAAAAAATGCATAAACGAAATAAAAATACTTAGCAATACTTTGAAATAAAAGTCACTTTTTAAAAATAACAAAATTTATTATAAAGATAAATATATAGGTAAAGCAAACGAGACATGTGTGGGCCAATAAAACGGTGGTGGTGGTTACGTTATTATATTTTTACAAACAAGTTATCAGAAATGCATAGTACTCAGTAAGAGACAGACATACATATAAGTCAATTATAAACGATAATTCATAAAAACATAATGCTATGATTGTTAGCCAACTCAAATTATTCATGTCCGACTTTAATAAAAAGATTATTAACAAACGTTTTCTTAATTTTAATACTATTAAAACAATAAACTTTTTATGGATATAGACTTTACCAATAAACGGAAATCAGAGGCATATTAGTAAACTTAACTAAAATGTAAAAGAAACATGTGCTTATGCACATAATACTTTACATGTATTATACAACAAAATATCTACATAAGTTTTACAGGGAAAATTACGAAGCACTCACGAAAGACATTCTGTTTACCCGTTTAAACGAAGAACGGAGGTATAAAAGTTATAACAATCCCACAAGCAAGTGGAATTAAACAACCCCACTATACACAAAATGAATGACGCCGAACGTCGTCAACAGCTACGACGTATGATGGAAATCAAGGGAATGTAGCACTTATCAACTAAAATCCGCCGTTGGACACAATTAGGATAAGATAAATGTTTGTTTACTTACATATTTACTTATGATGTGCAGAATAAAATGCTATAGTTTGGTATCAGATTTTCAGCAGCCAAAAAAGTAAAAATATACCATTATTTGGTCAACTAAACACAGCGACCAAAATAACGTATTCGGTCGTCGAAAACTTGTGCCGGAGTCCAAATGCACGCACTTATAACTACAGAATCAAATTATGTCGGTAGTTAACGAAGTTATGATTTTAGAGAGACAAATTCACTCTACATTTTTACAAATCTAAATCTTTTGAGCTGTGACCGCCAAAGCGGCCATAACGACGACTTATCTCAGACTCCAATCTACTCGACTCTAATAAGAGTTTCTTTGCATTCTATTTATATCACCGCTCCATAAAGAGATGTGACAAAAGCACGACATATTGCGAAAGCAACCGTCGCGTTAGATACGGTGCTTATGACGAGATATTTAACTAAATATATTATTTACTTTTACATTACGCGCACAGGGTCGGACTTAAAATATTTTTAGGACGAAAAATATCTAAAAAGTAATAAATTTGGTAATTTGAACTAATAATTTCTAGAGGTAAAAAATGAACTGTAACATAAGTTAAAATAACGTAACAATTTAAATTAAGAAAATACAAGAAGTTTCCAGAAACTCACAATTTTGGTTTTTCCAATAATTTCAAAACTAAAAATTTAAGCCACATCTATAAACGCCAATGTTTTTAATAGATTAAAGCCTAAGGAACAATTTTAGACATGTCCCAAAAAAAATTCAAAATGGTGTTTATAAAAAAAATTTTTGCAAATATTGTTTTTGTCATTTAACACAAAAACTAAAAAAGACGGAAAAACTTTCTGCACAAAAAACAAAGTGCATAAAATGTTCTACAATTCTGTTTCTATACAATATTTGGATAGGAGTTACCATTTTCCAGAAAAATGATTCAGCTCTTAAAATAAAATATAAAATTCAATATAAAAAGTAAGTAACACCTCATTCGCTTTCAGATTCACTATCGGTGTCTCCCGATACATCGAATATTTCTTCTTCCTCTATTGCTTCATTCATGATATCGTTATCATCCTCACTTTCGTCTATTATGATTTGATTTGGAATCATCTCCTGAAGAATTTCAGTAAGCGATTGAGGCAGTATTTTATGTGCTGAACACCAAAGAGGTTCTCCATTTTCTTGCCGTCCATAATCATTCCAAGGCTTTGGAATACTGTGAATACCTTCGTCGGCTAATCGCCAAATACGCGTTTGGTAAACACTGCTTTTAATGTAAACTCCTCTAATGATGCGACAATTTATCATATATTTGGGAGAAAGTAACATTTTTCCTTTTCTCTTAAAGGCGTTGACTGAGTCGCATCCAGCAAATGAATGAAGGCCCAGTAATGCCGAACATTTTTGAGGTCCCTACTCTTCTCCTAATGCAGATATGTTAGTAAGCCTTCTTTTATTGCCAAACAGTAATTTACATTTAATTGTATCGGAATGAGCAAGCAGAATCCAAAAAATGTCACTACCAACACTTTTAACCCTAATATGTTCATAACCCATTGTTACCGTTTTTGAGATCAATGTCTGCAAATTATAATATTATAATTATTGTTATTAATTTTTTTCAGTTTATTTTATTTTTTTGTTATGTTAATAATGTAAAGTTTTATTATACGGCTTACAATAATTGTCAAAGTTATTTCCTCTAAATGATTTACCAATGCATGAATTTCCATGTTTTCTTAATTTTGGACTCATTTATCTGAAAAATGGTAACTTCTATCAAAATATTGTATAGGAACAAAATTGTAGAAAATTTTACGCACGTTGTTTTTTGTGCAAAAAGTGTTTGTCCATCTTTTTTAGTTTTTGTGGTGTTAAATGACAAAAACAACATTTGCAAGAATTTTTTAACATATGGCCGCCATTTTGAAAGTACATCCAGTTTTTTCTTGGCGGGGGGGGAGAACATGTCTAAAATTGTTCCTTAGGTTTTAATCTTTATGAAAAACATTGTCCCAAGGATCGGGGGGGAGGGATGCACGTACAGCTAGGAGGGCACCCCGATTAAATGTTTACGTCCTTGATTCTACATAAAAATACACTAGTTTGTTGTTGTTGTGATAACAGCTGCCCTCCTTTACATTAAACAATATTTGGACCTAATGTTGTCAATTGATACCTTACGCACATCTTTTGCAAGAAGAAGGTCAAAAGAAATGCAACTTTTCCCACACTATACTGTTCGAGGATAGAAAAAAATCATAAATTTCACTTCCTCCAATTAAGCCATGAGATTCGTTCTGCGAGGAAGTCGTTAAAATTAGTTTAAATTTCTTAAATTAGCAGTCCAATTTACAGCATCATTTTAACATATTTATGATGTCTGGGCTGCCGTCTACCACACGAATAAGATAATTGTATAAATAATTGCACGTAGTAGTGTTGAAAATCCCAGCATAATAAATAATGCAGCAACGTGAAAAGCAAATTTCAGTATCGTTTTAGTATCATTTATTATGTAACGATTTTATAAATTCAACGGCCTTTTATTACCATTTTACTATGTGTACTTAATTAGTGTAATCCAACATTAATTAACTGAACGACATGAAGTCGGCTACTCAAACACAAAGTCGAAATTTT
Organism: Rutpela maculata; assembly: GCA_936432065.2. Taxonomy (NCBI): domain Eukaryota; kingdom Metazoa; phylum Arthropoda; class Insecta; order Coleoptera; family Cerambycidae; genus Rutpela; species Rutpela maculata. The sequence continues at coordinate 36,958,938 of OW386290.2, forward strand.
GTATTAATTATATATTAATCAAATATACCCATTTTACCTCGCAGTTGGATTTTCAGCCCAGATAATTTTGGTCTATGGAACTATAGAGCGCCAAAACTCTCGTATACACAGGTATCATTAATATTTATAATTACTAACGGGCGTAACAGGTTATTATTCACATAGAATCATGAACAACACAGGATTGTGTGTGCATATCGGAAAATAATTCCAAAGTTGCTGGAATTTGTAAACATTACAAATTGTTTTGCTACACTTTTTGCGACATACTCTAGAAATGGCCAATTCGAAAGTTTATCCATTAAAAAGGTGTGTAAATAATTTTCTTTGAAAAAAATATTTTGAAACTGATAACTTAAACAATTTAAATAATAAAATTACGAAAACATTCATACAGGGCTTTTCGACACCACTGATTACGATTTTGATATTATAATTTCAAAACGATGGATTCAAAATGGCTGACTTAATCTTGAAAATCATAAAAGTATCGTAAAAAAAAAATAATAAAATTGTTGCACTTATAATACACGCATAGTCCCGTCAACGGAGCGCTAAAATGACTAAAATCTCTAATTTGAGTGCTAATGAATGGATTTTGATGAAACCTTGTGCAATGTGTTTGTAATGAGGTTAATAAGGGATATTAGAGTGGGAAATTATCACGGGTTCCGCAACTTGTAGAATCAGGTAAAAAATGAAAAAGAAAACAATATATTTACCTTTTTTGGCCCAAAATAAGATGCTTTTACTTTCGATAATTTTTTTCGAAAAATGCGTATTTTTCGAGATACGGCCACTCTACAGTTCCTGAAAGTGGGGGAGGGGAAATGCAAAATGTGAAAAAATTCAGGTGAATGCATCATCGAAACACAAGACTTTTTTTTATTTGCAACTTTTATGTGAAGTGCGTTTTCATCGAGTTTTTCCGGAAAAACAAGAAAAACTACCTCTTTCTATGAAATTGTAGTGCTATAAAAATATGTAATTTAAAAATTTGAAAAAATTCAGACCTATGCAATGAGGCCTTCTAAATATTTTTTGTCTCTTGGAATTTTTTTGTAACTTGCTAATTTTTCGCCTTACATGCAGTGTTTCACGACAAATAATGTACTATATTTTTTGAAAACTTTTTAAAATATTCAACTTAAAAATTATATTGAACATTTAAAAATTGTATAACTATATATGTTTCATATTTTTTTATAATAATATATATATAAATCACGCTCATTTTTCGAATTTTCGTGTATTTTTGAATGTGCAAAAATGAAGTACATTATTTATCGTGAAAAATTGCCTGTAACTCGGAGAATTAACAAATTACAAAAAAAATACCAAGAGACAAAAAATGTTTAGAAGGCCTCAATGCATACGTCTGAATTTTTTCAGATTTTTAAATTACATATTTTTAAAGTACTACCTACAATTTCAAAGAAAAGAGCTAGTCTTTTATGTTTTTCCGGAAAAACTCGGTGAAGCGCACTTTACAGAAAAGTTGCGAATAAAAAAGTCTTGTATTTCGTCGTGGACAACTATTTTTTTCTAATGTAAATCTGTCTCTATTTGCACACTTGCAATGAATTTTGACAAATAACTGACAATGTCACAAAAATTAAAGTTAGACATACACAACTAGATTTTAGTAAAAATACGTTCTAAGACTTGTTTTTTGCGCACGACAGTACATTCACCTAAATTTTTTCAGATTTTTTTTACATTTACATTACATTTTTTTGCCTTGTAAAATCGTCTTTTCTCCCCCTTGTATCTCGAAAGCTGTCAATTTTCAGACTTTGTGCCCATGAGAACTTTTGATGTACAGGTCAAGAGGAAAAAAATATTTTAATTTCAGCCATTTTCACCAAGGGCCATTTCCCATAAGAAATGTGCGAGGTCCTTTTGCCGATCTCTTCTCGTAAGAAAAGTAGGGATCTTTTACTTGCCTAACATTTAATAGATAAGGGACCGCCTGCTTTACATCCCCTCCAAAGGATGGTATATCCACTAGGTAATCCTCGTCTTGAAATTACATAGCTTCCGCGTATACACTGTTGTACAAGCCGCTAGAAAGTGGAACGAGATCGCTGTGTTTCCCAAGATGGATTTCACCCATCCAAGTACTAACTGCGCTAGACGCATCTACGCTCGCCCCTTAAATAAAACTATTAAATGTGTTATATAACTCGTAAAAAATAAACATATGTTTCTGTCTTTAGTTTTTGGCATTTGAGGTTATGTTACCGAACTAAAGACCACCAGATAATCGTGGCGGCAATTTTAAATTATGAGGACAATTGTAAATATTCGCTGAAAATTTGGAAACTTTTCCGGTATTTTGGAAACTTTCGGAATATTAAAATATTTTAATGGAAACTTGCATTTTCATCAATACTTCGTTCCGGAAACTTTTCCTGCAAACTTTCATATGGAAAGTTTCCCCTACCCATGTCTGGTAATTTTATCACTCAGTAGTCAATAATAAGTACATTTTTTGTGTAAAATTTTCTTATTTTTCTCTTTATCTTATCACCTTCAAAAAAAAACTAAAATAAAGTTATTAACAAAAAAAAACACGTTTGTGTGCTTAATTAGTTAAATAAAAAATTTATACAAGGATTAACTCGGTGAGTAATCTTTCGGATTGTCATTTCTACCATTTTCGAGAATATCCTCTTAACTTTTCAGCGAGTTCAGAGAATTTCCAAAACAAAAATATAAATTCATTGGACTACTAAGTTCAAGCAAAAAAATTACATTTTAAGATCATTCCTTTTAGGCCATATGGGCCCTTAGTATTATTCCACTGTTAGCTGCGTTAGTTTTGCAATTACTAGAGACCCCGAGATCGTCGTCTTGTCATTTATTATTGTCCGTAAAGTAGTAGACACGGCTAATTACGAACAATGTAACAGTCACCTACAAGTGTGTTTCTAGTACAAGGAGCGGCAAATGTTATTTCTTGATAAAAATAAATAACTAGGCGTTAATAATGCGTGCGGTTTTATAAAGAATTGCACAGGTTGTTTAAAACAGGTAGAATCCTTTAAATGGATTGGATATGATGGATGGAAAAATCTGATTATTTCAGATTAAATGATTTGATTAAAATAGATTGGTTACCTATCGACATTTACGTGTAACTATTTGGGTTTGTCACTAATCATAGGTCTTGGTTTGTCACTAATCATAGATTTCTAGGCTCTCAAAAGCATCCAGCTGTCTATTTATTGTTATATTTTTAATTAATTTTGAGTTATTGATATCTATTCTATGATCGTCATCAAAGATATGTTGAGTAACACTGGACTCTTCGGTTCTTCTAAATTTAAGATGGGCCATATGTTCCTTGAATCTAGTTATAATTGGACATTTCATTTGACCAACATAGTTTCAATCACAATTCTTACAACCCGGACCTTTTGTGTAATATAATGTTATCTATTGGGTTGCTTAAGTGGCAGTTGTCCAACCCTAGTGGATCGGCAACTGTCAAATCTCAGCTTCTAAAAACTCTACTTCTGGATTCTGGATCGTTTTGAGGGAGGGGGAGCGGGGGGTTGAGCTTGTACTCACGTGCACTTAGACCTCCTAGGTGGGCCCATTGTGCCGCAAGAGGCATCATACCCGCCAAACCTCTCATTTCTCAAGCCAGTTAGTACTTGTGACGCACTTGAAGAGGCGGTCCGGCGTTGTGTCACCTATACTGGCATACTGGGTCTCCCAAGTCGTTTGAGTATAATCCTCCATCGGAGAACTGTGTACTAAATACGAGAGCGCTAATATTGCACCGTAGCATAGGGCTACCAAGCGACCACCCATCTCAAACAGATCCAAAGATTGGAGAACATCGCCATCAGGACAGCAGTCAACGCACCATGATTCGTACGCAACGAAGGCATATTCAAGGAGCTGGACCCCACCCCAGTCACTGAAATCATCCGGGAGAGAGCGAGGAAACTCTACGCCCTTGCCGAGGAGTATGGGAATCCGTTGATCAGGGAGGCAACTGATTACTATCCAGTCGACGCTCCGAGGCACAAGAGGCCGAGGGTACAACTTATGGATAATGGATGAGTATGCAACCTACTCAACCCCCGATGAGAAACCACCAGAAGAAACATGACGAACACCCAACCACCCACCCTACCCCGCAAGTATCAGACAAGAATTATCTAGTGCTACGAAAGCACTTAGGTTTGCACTTCCTGGAGCTACACAGCTCATCCTACGTCTTCGATGATCCAGATGGCAGGATGTCAATTGACATTCTGTGCACCGGCACTCAATCCCAGCCAAAAATAACCCGCAGTTCCCAAACAGACCTATGACTGTTTGGATTTATTTCTAAAAAAGTGGGGGTGTTAATTCACAAAAGACCTTTTAGGTCAAGGTGAAGAAAGGCCAACTCAGGGCCAAGCAAAACAATCTACAATCTATCCCTGGGAGTGACAAGCTGGCGAAGAAAGAATATTAAGATAGAAAAGCCAGCAAGGTCCATCAACCATCAGCCAGGACCAGGGGAGATGGGCAGAAATCCTCAACATCGCTCACATTTGTGAGTGAGTTTGATGAAAAATAAACTCGCTAGCTCCTCACGAGGTAGGTCTACAGTGATGATTAGGATAAAGAGCAATGCTAGTTATCCTAGTGCCTAGTTATCCGAGACCATCATCAGTGATAATGGATATTGGCGCGATATTATTATTTTCTGTCCATAGAGAACATTCTCAGATCCCCTTTGGGCTTCGTTATCCTGAATTCCTTCACCCATATTTTCAATTACCCCATTCGGTTTGAAATGTTGAGGAGTTTCTATTATATGGGTTTCTTTCTCAATAGGCTATGGTTTTGGGCACAATGGTCTGTCACTGAGAGTATGGTAGTTGTTCATGCGAGGGAATTTCCCATTGTGCTACATGCATCTTACTCAAAGAGAGTTTTATGGATTTAAAAATAAATATCTTTTATTAACTTTGCAAGAAACCATTCGTTCTTCCCAAATATTATTGATTCAAGTCTAATCACAATAGTAGAAGTCTCCCTTACAAAGTAAGAAGCTTTACTTACGAGAGATCTTATCAAATATCTCTAACCCTACCTAGATGAAGTATCCCTTAGATATAGATAGGTACATATTTTTAAAAATGATACATGTTTTGTATGTACTTTCTCTTAGAGCCTAAAAATAAAAGTCACTGTAGGTCGATTGTTACTCTGATAAAATTATTGGTTATCAATTGCTGAAAAATTAGGAAAGCGGAAAACGTACATTTTTTAACTCTGTTGGCCATTTGGAAAGGTGGTGGTAATTGGTGATCCAATTGGAGATACAACGGGGCACCAACTTTCTTATGCAATAGTTTGATAATTTTCTCTTTCTTTGTGGATTTTGATTTTGTCGTGTTATTAATGTATTTGAAGATATTTTTGTCTTCTACCCGTCTTTAAAAGCCTTAGAAAAATAAGGCAAGCACTAACATAAACTTTCCACATTTGCAATATCTTCTAACACATTCAAGGTTGTGCAAAAACCTACCTTCTTTAAAAAAAGACGACTCACTGGGTATTTAGGTTTTTCTGGGCAATCGTGGGTAATTGTGGTTTATTCTGGGTTTTTGTAAAATTCAAATTTTTCGCCTAAGTTCCCACCTTTCATTCGGCGCTGCCTTGACAATATAGCATGTGACAACTTCTGGACTGAGTTGGAAATATTCTCAGTTATTCAGTTGCAGTTGCAGCCTCGGGGCTGATTGATGTGATGTGATGTAAAACTTGAAGAGTGATTTTGATTTATTATAATCTAATCTAATTGTATTAGTAGTGCGTAAAAAGACATAGGTAAGTAAGAAATTACGTAAATGTTTACTGGCATTCGTTATTTAGGTATTATTATTACAGGCTAATAAAATAAAATTTGAAATTTGTTTTTAGGTATGGATAAGAATAAGACTGAAATAAATATACAAAAAATAAAATGGTGCCAAAAGGTACCAATCGAAGACAATCTACTGATTGTAATAATTTTTATAAAATTGTCGATTCCTATAGATGTAAATATTGCAAATGGCAGGTTAGTGCTAAAATAGAAAGGCTTCAAAACCAGTGTGATAAGTATGTATCCGAATCTGATAGTGATGATAATGGAAAAGAACTCGATACTACTTCCAACATTTTTAAACTGAGAGAAGTAAAAGTAAATGCCATCAAACCATCTGATAATAGTGATATTGATACTCATGAAAACAAGTCGAAAAAATCAACAAGGATACTTGTTCTACTTGAGACTTTCTTAAGCTTTCAATTGTCAGATTATGATGTGTTCCCTAAAAACTTTGTTTTAAAACCATATTTTAACTAGCTTCATTGGGTATAAGTGGTGGATACTCATCAAAGAAAAATTTATGTACAAACTGAATGATTCAAGAAAGAAGATTCTACAGTTTCTGAATCAGAAATACAACGCTATGAAAACCTAGTAAATATATGCGATTTTTTTTTCACAAATGGATAGCTGCTTCTAGTGCCGCAGTAAAAAGAATTTTTTCTACACTCGTCCATATTTGGAGCAAACTAAGGAATAAACCTGGAGCTGAAAAGGCCTCAAAACTAATTAAGATTTATAGACATTTAAATAAACATAAATATCTTTTCAAAAGATATTTATCTTTTGCCTTTCACATTCCAGTTTGAGGAAAACTTGTTAAGTTTTTATTTGTTTCATGTTTTTATTATCACGTTCAAGTATTTATTTGTGAGGCAAAAATATATTTTTTTATAATAATTGCTTTTTTCCTGGAAAAAGAAAAACGAAAATGAAACAAAAACCCAGATGGGTTTTTCTAAAATCAAAAACGCACAAAAACCCACCCATTTTACCCACCAGTTTTTTTCTAATGGTGGGTTTTTGTGCCAACCCTGAACACACTTTTAAAATTTACATTACCTTCCTCTGACAACGTCCTTCGGGAATCAAAGTGCCCTTAGTCGCCGTCAGAACGAGGTCAAAAAATTTACTCTGCTTAAGAACTACGTTCCTCTTAAGAAGACTTATAAAATAATTACGGCTTTTAAGTACGCTCTCACCATTAATTAAATTTAAAATGATACAAAACCCTCTCGAAAATTTCTAGTTTGCATACACATATAACCATCACAATTATCACCTAGCACAGAAGTAGAATTTATGTAAAGTGATACTTAGGTTTTAATGAATTATTTAACCAAACATCAATTTCTTTAGGTTGTTTACCTCATGCCCGGACACTAAGGACATATGAAATATGTGTCATGTTTTATTTATTAAAATGGTAATTACGTCGATACTCATACATAAAGACGTGTCGTAGAATGTCGTTAAAGTGCATTTGATACTGATAAAATTGTTATCAGTGTACCAGTTAATAAATGGGAGGAAATTTGATAGTCTTCGTAATGAGCTGGAGTCATTCCATTTGCATCGTTTGAATAAAATTAAAATATAGATGGTTGTCTACACATATTTATAAAAATTAATGAATTGCATACTGGCAGGGATTAGTCTTTGGTGAAATGTATTTAAATAACAAAATTACGCAAGGTTAATACTTGACTTTTTGTTTCACTAAATTAAATAATTATTAAATATATTTGTAAAAAAAAACAAATGCTTATCTTTCCTAATTTTGCTATAGTAATTAACTTACATGGGATAGGATAATACTATTACGTTCATGGGAGTTAAAACACCACATATAGATAATTGATGGTAAAACTGAAAGCATACAAAAATTTAAAAAAAACTGGACTGTCTTCAAAAAGGTCGCCCAAAATTATGAAACAAAATATTATCACCTAAATAATTAAACATTATTACCTAATATCGATATTGAAATCGATTAAAAATACATTTGAATTTGTTATTTGTTCATTTTGCATCGATTTCAATATGGATATTAGGTAATTAGGTACAATTAACTGGACGACGCGCGAAGGTGAAATTTTATTGCATGATTTTTATTGACCATTTTTTGAGGGCGCCAGGCGGTTCAATTAAAAATTGTTTGTTTTACCCTTCTTAATGTTCTCTTTCTTTAGCTTCAACACAGTAAAATAAAAATCGTTTTGAATTTTCAAGTTTTATCAGCAGGCTTGTTATAAGAGAAATGACTATGTATGAAATAACCATGTATCAAATTTCTTGTACATTTGCATGAATATTATGGTAACCATTTTAGATTCGCCATTTTTTTAAATTATTAATTTTTGACATTAGATTCAGTATTAACTACTAAAACCCATCAATTTTAATGCAATTTTAACAGAACTTGATTTTTTATCACTTAATATCGCCTTTACACTTAAAAAAATTTGTTTCCAATTTTTTCTCACCTTACATCAGACGCCTTGATGAAACTATTATGAAGCCACTGCCTTGCAATTTGAGAAGGGTTAGGCCAATCCAGAGTGGTAATTGAACAAACATAAATTTTTTGAAGTCTGTTAAAAAACAATCCAAAAGGTGTTGAACTAGACAAAATTTCAGATTAGAAGGGGATATATAAAGATAGGCACGTAATAAATAAACGTAAAGGTTAATTATAAATTTGGTGTTTTTGTGTTATCGACGGGTTTAAGTAAATATCTTTTATATCTACTTGTAGATTTCACCGGCATTGGGTCAATGTCTTTCCGACTCATTTTGCTATTTTTGTAGTATTAAAACCAAAAAGTCACTTCTACTCTCTCCAGCTTTGCTGTCAGTTCCAAGCCTGATAAAGGAGGAGGGAAAGCGATATGGTTAGACCGTATTACGTCGGATTGGTTAATGTCAGGTTCCTACAAAAAAATAAGGTAATTTTTTTGGTCATATTTTTTTAATTTTTCATTTTTTTAACTCCTCTTGGTGGGGACAACCTGCTGATACGTTTTTCGCATGTTATGGTAAATCACATTGTATAAAATAACATCTGGTTTTTACACGATCCCATATTTTATTATGGAAGATTGCGCCTTTGTTTTTGCACATGATTATTATAATTATTTCGACAAAATTAATGACTTGTTAAATTACGAAACCTCGAATTTATCAGATCTTTAGTAATAATCTTTACATCCTACTTATTTGACAGAGAGCAATATGCCTCACATAATGGTTACAGATAAGAAGTTTCCTAGCCACTGGAGTCCATAAGGCTTCAATCTTGGACCTCTACTGGTGTTGCGTTTTATTAATGATTTGTGGTGCCAAATTAACTGTAACAAATTGATTTTCGCCGACGATCTTAAAACATTTAGTAGCATTAATTCTGGGGATGACTGTGACAGCTATAAGCTAAAATTAATACATTATGAGGCCGGTGCATACCTAATCATTTGTGTATTAATGAATGAAAAATTTTACCACGTATTGGTTTTTATTACGATCATAATATTACTTTATCTCAACCTACAGATACTAACGATTTTAATATAATTTTTGGACATTGACTTTCAGTTGAAAAACACGTGAATTTAAAAACATCCCTTAGATTTACTCCATTATGTGGGTCACTGTAGTTTTTGTAATGTATATATTTTTATTGGCAATTTAATATTCTTTACTCTCTATCTACATTTTATGATTATTTTTACTTTTATTATAATAATTATTTTTGTATTTTATTTATTTATTTATTTCAATAATTTATCCAACGGGTAAAACCCACTTACAGGATACGTAACAACACAATTACGAGATTAAACAACAAAATAACGAATGAATATAACAAACACCAAAGTGAAAAATAGGTTTTCAGAACAACAATATAAAACGTTCAGGTCAATTAAATATGTAAATGACAATTTTTACAACATAAAAATATACACAATACAACGTTTGCATATAATATACATAGCGAAACAAGCAAGATAGGAAGGGTGAAACAAATTGTTAAACAATTGCGTATATTCGTTTTATATCAGAAATATTGCAGTTGAAAATATCCAACCTTTGATCTATGTTATTGTAGTTTTAATAAGTGAGGTAATAGAGAGATAGTTGATTTCGTTATAGTACACATTACCTTCTTCTAACTAGACTATACATGTCAAATTTGTTAAAAAATAACTCCTGAGGATAGTTACCTTCCAGGATAAATATTGCCGATTTGAAGAAACGTCTCTGTACTTTCTCAAGTGAGGTGATATAGACATTAAAACTGGGACTCCAAACAATGGAAGCGAATTCCAATTTGGATCTAACAAATGTTATAAATAATAGAAGAAGGGTAGACAAACTTTTTAAAGTCTCTAGTATTACGCAGAATAAAACCTAGAGATCTATAAGCCCCAGCAACGCATTTCTCAATATGTCCGAAGAAAGTTAGTTTTGAGTCGAAGACAACTCCTAAGTCCTTCACGAACTCAGGTCTATCTAAAACGCAATTATCCACATTACAATTAAAATTAATAGGACTTGCGCGAAAAGGACATCGCGTTACATTTGGTAGCGTTTAAAGGGAGTTGGTTATGAATACACCAGGCGTTAAGCGAGTCTAGACTATGCTGGAGCCTTAAGCAGTCGTCTTTGAATTTAATGCAAATATATAATTTGAGATCGTCCGCGTAAAGTAGATAGCATGCGTCGAGGTTGTCAATAATACCATTAATGAAGAGTACAAAAAATAGAGGGCCAAGTATGGAACCTTGCGGAACTCCTGACGTTTATTTAAATAATACTGATTAAAAGCCACGATATTGAACAAACTGAGTACGACAAGTTAAATTTTGTTCTGTAATTGAGGTTAACCCATTGGGCAAATAAGAAATGTTATTTGTTATTATACGTTATAATTTCAATCATAAAATATATGACTGGTGTTAATTCATTTTAGAAAATTAGAAGCAATACCACTTTCAAACTTGTATTTATTATGTCGAAACATTCCAGTCAAGAAGAACCAAAGATTAAACGTCGCTTCCACATAAAATATACTGTTTTTGTTTAATAAAGTTCTTTAATAAATTAAATGGCTTAACTTCGACTGTCTCCTCCCCTTTGAACTTTACCAGCTGTCAAGTCAGCGGTGAGGCCGGTGTATGTGGGAGAAACCGGTATATATTTTATCCCGAATTTAACGTAGACCTTTTATCCCACCGGCGAATAACAAAAAGAATAAGAAATAACTCTGCCTAAAATCGTCGGCTCGATCTACACCCCTTTTAAAAATATATTGTGCGGTGACTCCACGTGGAACCGGTTATAAAATCAAGAGAAGCGGAGACGACGTGTTGGTTTTTAATTAATGTCAGATAGAACTCCACCCTTTTTTAAAGTAATGACGACGAAAAAAAACGAAATTACGACTTTTCGTTCACATTTTATCCTCAGAGACGGACTGGCGTTGTAGGACGAGAGGGAGCCCATTGTACCTTCTACATTAAGCGTTTATGATCACCACTTGTAAATGTAGATACCTAGTTTACAAATACATTGTTTATAATAATACTGTTGCCCTTATGAGGCATACAAAAAGATGCCTTAAAAAATCCGTAGTGTGCTTTCTCTATTTGAATGTCCATTAAAAATAATTTTTCCGTTTAATTTCTTTATAGTAATTTAAAATCTTCAATTTTTGAGCCTGCTCATGGAAATAATATCGTATAGCAAACACTAAATCTTCTTTGTCATCCCGGTTTTGTTAAGTAAAAATGCAAACATATAAGAAGATGATTTATATAATTTCGTCTTGTATTTAGGAATATGAAGAGTGGCACCAATATATATCTTAATTGAAAAATGTGTAAATTTCTTCGAAATATCAGTTTTTCTCTTAAATAAGGTGGCAAGTCCAATTTCAATATGTTATGGACTAAACAAGATACGTGTAGTTCACATTTTATCTTCATATTTAATCAATGCTATTGAAATTAATAACTAGAACGCGCACTCGACTAGAGAGAGCGAAGCAGAAGAGGAAACTTGGGTGCACTATCCCATCCTTTATTTCGCCTGCGTACAGACGGTTAACGTTTTCTTCAACCAATCAGATCTTGTCAGGACAAGGACAGAATAGTGCACGCAAGTTTCTCTTTCTGCTTCAGAGGTTTCGTATACCTAAAGCATTGAGTGCACGTTCCAGTTTGTTATTAACTTTGATAACCAATGCCGATCTAAAAATATATGCTAATAATCTCTACGCATGACAGCACCTACAGACGAATTTTGCAGGTTTTGTAATCCATATTGATCAACTATTGTAGTTCCTCAGGGTTTAGTATTAGGCCCATTACCGTTAATGCACTAAGTAAATTATTTAAAAGAAGTTTGTTTAAATTGTCACCTACAGAAACCTTTCATGGTTAGTAATTATATTATGTTATCTATAATATGTGCTTATTAGTTATTTAACATGTTTATCTTTTACTCATCTAGTTTTATTGTATTTCTCTGAACGACATCCCTCCAAATACTAAGCGGAGAATATTGGTGATGTGTTTGTGGAAAGTTAAATAGTCAAAATAAAGTTAGTAACTATTTTTACACAATCTACAATATTTGATTTATACAAGACATTTGGAAAGCCAGCCTCAATTTTAAATTAATAGCTACAGACATAGAAGTTTCCGGTACTTTCTGACTTACGGTAAATTCCACGAAGGTCTTCATTAATATTTATTATAGCATGATGAACGTAAGCCAATTGTATGAAAGATACAAGTATAATCGGCGTAGCAATGATATTTGCTAATTTTTTATTATGATCTGTAGGTCTATTATGAATAAACTGAAAAGAACTGGTCCTAGAATGGATCCTTGTGGAACCCCGATAGTCAGATATCTTTCAACACTTCATCAGATAATAATTTTTTGCTGAATTTTTATATATTCAGCAACATATATTAAAGATTAAAGGCAATATATCTTCTACTGCGTGTGATTTTATTTGAAAAACTGTTTTAAGCACATAATTTCTAATTTTAATTTTATGCAAAATAATAAACATTTATGTGACTACGACAGCAATCGCTCCTCTTTTTCGAGCAAGTTCGTCCCTGCTCACCAGTACAAATTACATTGTCTTTAAACTTCTTTGTAAAGGAATCCTCCTTGAAGACTTAGTTTTCGAACATCGCATCGGTGTTAATACCATAGTAAAACGGATTTATTTGTGCTGAAAGCTTCAAGTGGACAATTTAGTATTTTATTGGGTTTTACTGCATAATAAAATAAGATGAATTACTACCCACTTCAACCTATTTAATCTTACTTTAGAGGCAGCATCATAAAAATATTTGAATAGAAAAGATTTCGGACGTTTTTATGTCGTGACATAAAATTTTGTCAACGTTTAGAGTTCCGCTTGATGTAAAAAGTCCATCTGTTATTATTATATGCAATATTTCGGATACATTAGGGTCAGGCAATATGGATGAAGTAAAAAAATATTTTGAGATTTTTCGTACACACACTAAATCACAATTTTTTCACCCCCTTTAATAACGGGGTGGGGGTGGTAATAGGGGTGGCTAATGCCACAAATTTTTTTGAGACCTTATAGCTTCTCTTGTATACACTAAATACCAATTTTATGACTCATACCTGCTTGATTTATCTATTTAGTCCCATTTACCCCAATTTACCCCCAACCCTTCGACGGAACAAGATTAAAATATAATCTAGTTCGAGATCTCGTTAAAGTACATACATGTACCAAATTTCAAGTCAATAACTTAAACGGTTCCAGAGTAATCATGCGCAAAGAAGACAGACAGACCGACAGACAGACAGAATTTTTTTTTTCGCTCAAACTTGAAATCTCGACGTTTCATGACATTCTAAGCCTATTTGAATAATAAAAATTTGCAAAACTTTTTTGTCATTCATTTACTTCCACTGGATATGGAAGTAATTTAATATTTCTTAAGGAGGAATTTTTTCATAAAATAATCATTCAAACTGCTCATTCTCTCATTACTTGCAGTTCAATGGTCAACTGAAGAATTTCGAAAACGCTGGTCTTTTAGGGTCAAATCAATCATCTCAAACCAACACCTTGCTTGTTTAACCCACACAAAGTTTTATGCAATTCACATGCTTGCTTTTACTTCTAATCACTTCAGGAACTTTCATTTAGATTTTCTCTTTCAAAATACCATCCTGGTCATTTCGATGACTAAAAGGAGTGTCCGGGTTTCTTTTAGTAACTAAAATACAAACAATTCAAATTATTTTATTATGCTTTTAGAGTAAATAAACTTTATTTTATCGTAGTAGTTGACCAAGATACAGATGTAGTTATTTTTCTTATTTAAAAGGCATCTAGCTCTGACAATTCTTTCCTTCGTTCCTTCGTCCACCTTCAAAACAAAGCAGAGAGACCTTGCTTAACATTTCTAGGTAATATGTTCGATGTTCTTCAAAATCTTGAGCTGAGGTCAACTGTAAAGGTTTTCAATCCACCTTCAGCCTCAAAAGAAAACATTACTTCTACGGTGGTGCAATTCTTACTCCACATGTATGGTTACAAGGCGAGTGAAACCCTCGACGAACTGCGGTACCACAGGTAGAGCAATGTCGTATCCAAACAGCAAGTAAATGGAGCTTCCGATCTCACAGCACTTTCTTCAACTAGTAATACGGGCTACACAATGCTCTTATCGTGTATATTTCCAAGTGCAATACTGGAATGGAAATATGATGAAGCCACCATTATGGAAGTGGTAATACGAATGAGGTGCGATCCCCTCTGATTTCCTCCAAACGGTCTGCACCACCCGAACTATTCAAATTGGTGCCTTATGTTTGTAAAACTACCACTGTGAGTGCGTGAAACAAGGACAGCATGTTCGCTAATGTATATCATGTATCAAAGACTTGCAAAAACACTACAAACGTCTTCAGTGATGATTTTGAAGATTACATTGATGAGACTATCTAAAAAATCATTTGTCAAGCCATTTTCCAAGATGACCGCTTGAGCACAACTCATTTTTGACAGGAATTTATAGAATTTTAGTTAGTCAGAAAGCTAAAGACAATATCTACAAAGTCTCTTACTTATATGACTTTGAAATATCTAAAATAATAAGGAGATGTTTCCTATCTTACTTATATTTTATTGTCCAGTTCGCCATCTTAAAACGACTGCAGTTTATTCTATTGCCAAAGTTTCATGATATTAAGAACTACACTTAAAATGATGCTCGGAATCTTTCAACTCTCATGTTTCTGTTTAAGCCTATATTCATCATTGATAATATAACATTACATGTGATTTTTATATTTCAATGTATTAGAATCTAATGCGGGATAGTCAACTTATTTTCCCAATAAAATCAAAATTAAATTTTTATTTTATGACAAACCACCAAATAAGCTGTGGAGTCGGAAAGAATGGAGTCTAGAGATATGACTATTGTTTACACGACCTCATTTTTAATTTGAGCTATACAATCTAGTTTAAGTTTGGCCGCCAGACATCTTAGGTGGCAGTGCAATATTGCAACTGGGTTGATTGTGGTTGGCACGCTAACATTTCAGAAAAAAAGAATACAATATTTCTCGCTTGAGAAGGATTTTTATTGAATCCTACATATGTGTTTTAGAATTATATCAAACAACATCCTTAACGATGTAAATCTGTGTCAGGTTAAATATTAACAAACACAAATTATATTCTTAATGATCTGGGAATACCTTTAAGGAAAATTACTTTTGTTTAAAATGTAGAAGTATCCCATGATTTGTTCACCATCAGTTTATAAGGTGGTTATTTATATAAAAAAATCAATATCATCTAGATATTAATTTCTTCGCGTTACCATACATATCTAGTTTTTAGGTATTATTTACTATATATGGAACATATAATCCAGGCATTACAAAATTTTACCTGGAAAAATTGATGGTAGTTCTGGAAATTGGTTTACTTTATGTTTTTTGGGTCGCTGAATCCAAATTTTTAACTTCCCACCAAAAATTCCCCCGCAACCCCTTCAAATTTAGAGAAAAAACCCAAAAATTGATTTTTGATTTTTTTATCGTCTTTTTTTTAGTTTTAGAGAGAAAAACAAAATTTACAACAAAAAAAGTCCTTTGACATTTTGACGTACGATGAACGGGAGGGGAGCGAGTGGGTCCCGAAATATGCGCCTCAGCGCCGCGCGTGCATTTAGGTATCATCCGAAAATATTTTTTCAACTTAATATAATAAAAAAGGTTGTTTTTTTCAAAATTCGGGCTCCTAGGAATTGTTGGAAGCTTTTATTTAAAAAAAAATGTTTATTTCCAACAAGATTTGCGGTTTTTAGCCATTTTTTAATGAAAAAACTCAATTTAGGACCACTGTGCGACGCGGCGCCGAGGCTCATGTTTCGAGGCGTGCTAGCGCTTCCCCATTCGTTCAACGTTAAAATGTACCTTTTTTGTTGCGAATTTTGTCTACTTTTCCGAATTTCTAGGTTTATTTTTCCTAAAGCAAACTGCCAATTTGCACTCTTTATATTACCAGGCAACACGCTTTCGAAAAAATTTTAGATAAAATTTTAAGCACTAGTGATATTACATACGAAAATTTTGTTAAATTCACACTTAAAACTATAAATTCTACCAAATAATAAGTTAGATACTGACTTCGGCATAATTAAGTGCTTTTGCTAATTTATTGTGGTCAGTACTGCAAAAAATTATAACGTTTGCTGTAAAGTGTGCTAATCTGTAGAAAGGGATGATCTAATTACTTTTTTCTGAGCTTTTGAAAATCTTGCAACATGCATTGTTTACTATATTTACATTAATTCACAGATGTACTGTACAAAATTATCTTTATCATTGTTGATAAAAACCTGATCAAAATTATTTTCCATAAAAACGCGTGTCAACTTTATGAGAAAATATTTTTCCCCCTTCCACCCTTTTAGGAGCACCTTATAAACGTTCCATTGCTTCTCGTCGTGCATCAAATAAGGCACTTTTAAATATGCTAATGCCATACATTTTTTTTGTAAAATGTATCTCAAATTCTGAGATGGCGTCGCTAAAGAAGCCAGCCATAATATCTTCAGCACTTTCAGTTTCCCCATTAGCAAAGACCATTTACAAGTTTAAGCTGGGAATTTAACATTTACAGTTTAAACTGGTAATTTAATAAAATTTACAGCCAAAACAGAGAATTTTGCAAAATATGGAGTCTGAACTGATAATTTAGCAAAATTTCTAGTTTAAACTGTAAATTTAATCAAAACAGTCTAAACTGGGAATTTAGCAAAATTTACAGATTAGACTAGGAATTTAATAAAATGTACAGTCTAAATTAGGTATTTAATAAAATTGATAGTTTAAACTGGGAGTTTAATAAAACTTACAGTCCAAACTGGGAATTTAGTAAAATTTACACATTGAACTGGGAATTTAAAAACATTTGCAGTTTAAACTGGGAATTTAAAAAAATTTACACTCTAAATTAGGACTTTAATGAAATTTACAGTTTTAAACTGGGAGTTTAATAAAACTTAGTCCAAAATGGAAATTTAGTAAAATTTAAAAACATTTACAGTTGAAACTGGGAATTTAATGAAATTTACAACATAAATTGGGTAGTTAGCAAAATGTACAGTATAAACTGAGAATTTAACAACATTTAGGGCCAGTTTTATAATATCGGATTAAACTGCGGAGTGCAGATTAAACTAAGGCCTTGAAAAAAGTCTGTTTTAGAATGTCGTTAATTTTGTTTTTATATGTAATATGATGGATATATTCGAAATATTTGATAAGTTATTATTTATTTATTTATTTATTATTTACTGTATAATGACGACGAAGAAATTATATTAATGTAATAGAAGCTGTTCGAAGTTCCAAGTTTAAACTGAACAGTTTAATCTAACATTATAATACTGGCCCTTACAGTTTAAACATGAAATTTAACAACATTTACAGCTCGATCGACAGTTTATACTGGCACTTTAATAAAATTTACAGTCTAAACTGGAAATTTAGCAATATCTTCAGTTTAAACTGGGAATTTAATGAAATTTACAATATAAATTGGGTACTTAGCAAAATGTACAGTTTAAACTGAGAATTTAACAACATTTACAGCTCGATCGACAGTTTATACTGGCACTTTAATAAAATTTACAGTCTAAACTGGAAATTTAGCAACATTTTCAGTTTAAACTGGGAATTTAATAAAACTGGAAACTTTAACACTTATAGTGTGAATTTAACAACATTTACAGTTTAAACTTGGGATTTGACATTCATAATTTAAAAGGGGAATTTAACAGAATTTACACTTTAAACTAGGACTTTAACAAGATTTACAGATTAAACTGGGAATTTAACAAAATTTCGAATTTAAAATGGGATTTATAAAAATAAAACATTGCATATCCTTTCTATTCTTTCGTATTATTCCGAGGTTTTATATGAACTATTTACTTTTGAGAGGATATCAAAACCACCACCCAGTTAAACATTTAACAGCACTTGACACTATCTTGTAAACATCAACAACGTGACGAATAACATTTCGTTCCTCCAGAACTCTATCATTATTTATCACGTATTTATTTTGTCAAACCGACAACATTTCCTTCCTTGTCTGCCACATTATTTTGATTTATGACTTTTTCGTTGTCACACTATACGGCAGGCAGATTTGTATATAAACAGATTTCCGAAGTGGGTAATATAATACATTTCCCGTTGGTGTTTTAGCGATAGCGCTTCCAGATGATTCATCGTATCAGCAAATCAGTAGTCTGTTTTCGTTTTTACACAGCTATGTTGATTTAGAGGGTTGCTCGTCAAGGGCGTCATGTTGAACGAAATGCGAAAGCTTCAGAAGCTATTTTACAAATCAAATATACAGGATGGATAACATAATCGAGTGAAATCGAATTTTCAGGAACTGTGTGCGAGGAACATGGGTGTTTAGTCTTTATATCAGACACCGTGGGATTTTATACCATTGTTAATGCAGAATTGACAAATACTTGTTGGCCAGTCACCTTGCGGAAAAAAGTAGCATTTTATGAAATGTTGAGCCGAGTTTGCAGTTGATTTAGATTAATATTGTCAATGTCAGTTTGTGCAACTCCAGAGTGTTTTTTTGTTACTAAAAATTGAAGTTGGAAAAACGCAGTGTTTCGCGATTTCAAAGAACTTAATGTTAACTTTTCGAAATATTTTCTTGCACATAGATATGGAAATTTATAGATACATGCCAAAAGTTTTCACTCAAAATTTTTTAAAGCTAGTGTTTAAACATTTGGACCCAATTTAAGGCCCTAACTTTGAACTTCCATAAGTCATCGGGGAATTACCGGATTATTACAAATAAAGGCGCAAATCGTAGCTTATTATCGGCGCTACAACATACCTAAAGACTTTTTTAATAGCAATTATTACAATATATTACTATTTACATTTCAGTATTCAAATTTTACAAATTTAATTTCTTATTTACTACCCAACTATGTTCAATGTCGAAAAGTTGACATTAAGTCAAAAGTCAAAAATTGTGTTTCCAACTACAATTGTTAACAACAAAAAACATCTAGAGTTGCGTAAATGGAGATCTATAATCTGTGACAATATTAATCGAAATCAGTTGCTTACGCGACAGCGACTCAAAATTCCACAAAAAACGCAGGATCGCTTTTTAACTAAAATAAATTAATTAATTGATAAATTAAGTGCTTGTGTTTTAGAAAGATTGTCATGAAGACATCACTGATAATAATATTTGTAACGAAGACAATATTTGTATGTTTCAATGTCTATTTTTCGATAATAATTCGGAAGGAACAATTTGTTTTTTTTTAACAACTCTTTTTCATCAATTGTAGAGTTTTTTGCTATTTCGTTGATCCCGATAGTAGGTTCAAAGTATAGTACAGTACCTAGAGGTAAAAAATATGCAAAACTTCGGAATAATGTTATATTGAACGGATTTCGTTCATTTTTGGGAGTATAATAGTAAATGCTTCACAGAAAAGTTTCTATATTGTGCGGGGGCTTGCTAATTTGTAGGGGTGGATGCCACCCCCTCTCAGGGGGTGGCACTTAAAAAAATATATATTGGAGCTGAAGTAGAATTAAATTTTAAGAAGAAAAGGTTCTATGCAATTTTTCACATAAATTGATAGTTTTTAAGTTATAACGACTTCAAAATTGCGATTTTAGCTTAAAAAAAAGGTATTTCCAAACGGCTTTCGTCAAGTATCTCAAAAAGTATTACTTTATCGAAAAAATGTTAAAGACCAATTACAGAAAGTACAAACTAGGAATTAATTGCGTTTTTTGTTTATTGATGTAGGATTAATAATTTTGGAGATATTTAAGTTTACATTTGGCATTCAAGTGTTCATAAGATAATTATTTAGAGTGAGAGTTAAATATCTCAAAAACTGCGACACCCACGTCAAGAATGCTAATAGGTAGAATAATAGGTTATTAATTAAGCTTTCAACTATTTTTTTATTTGTTTCTGTAGCATAAAAAAACAAGGAAGCTATCACCGAAGAAATGTGCGTCTACACATTTTTTTTAACAACGTCGACATTT
Organism: Rutpela maculata; assembly: GCA_936432065.2. NCBI lineage: Eukaryota > Metazoa > Arthropoda > Insecta > Coleoptera > Cerambycidae > Rutpela > Rutpela maculata. The sequence goes on from OW386290.2 coordinate 36,979,474, forward strand.
TGTTACTGTAATTAGAGAGTAATTTAAAAAAAAAGGGATTTCAAACACTGTTTCTCTTTAATATATAGCATGACGTAGATGCTCAAATTTTTTGGTTTGTATACAGCACTTGATTTAGAAAAAAATACAATTTAAACTATAAAGGTATTACCGATAAAACGTAATTTTTATTCCTCTTCCAAATATCTCAATAAATATTAGTTTTATTGAAAAATGGGTAGAGACCAAAAATAAAGCTCATAAACTGATAATAAATTTCGCTTGTTTATTTAATTACATAGATTTAATAGTTTCGGAGATATGAAAGTTTACAAATGGCGTCCGAATGTTTATAAGACGAAAAATGCAGTTTAAATGTTAAATATCTCAGAAATTGTGACACCTACGTCTCGCATGCTAAGAAATGAAATTAAAGACAATTAATTGCGCTTTTAAATTATTTTTTACTCGTTCCTGTAGCATAAGAAATAAAGAAGTTATGATTGAAAAATATGCGTATTTATATTTTTTTATATAAAAAGGTCGCCATTTTGTTACTCTAATTAGCCAGTAATTTAAAAACATTATCTCAAATACAGTTTTTCGTTAAGATATAGCATTTCCTAGATGCTTGGTCATTTAAAGCACTTGCTTTAGAAAAAAATGCATTTTGAACTTTAAAGGTAATTTCGAAACACTTGGATACCAAATATAAACTTAAATATCTCCGAAATTATTAATCCTACATCAATAAACAAAAAATGTAATTAATTCCCAGTTTGTACTTTCTGTAATTGGTCTTTAACATTTTTTCGATAAAGTAATACTTTTCGAGGTACTTGACGAAGCCGTTTGGAAATATCTTTTTTTAAGCTAAAATCGAAATTTTGGTCGTTATAACTTAAAAACTATCAAGTTATGTGAAAAATTGCATAGAACCTTTTCTTCTTAAAATTTGATTCTATTTCAGCTCCAATAAATATATATATTTTTTAAGTTCCACCCCCTGAGAGGGGGTGGCATCCACCCCTATAAATTAGCAAGCCCTCGCACAATATAGAAACTTTTCTCTGAAGCATACTATTATACTGTCAAAAATGAACGAAATCCGTTCAATATGACATTATTCTGAAATTAAAACCTCTAGTTACTGTACTAGTAGACCATTTTCGGTAATTTTTCGAGCGTACTCAACAGGATTGCAGTTTTTCTAAAATAACTCTTTTTAAATGAATCCAACGTAGAAATCTGTTGATTTAAAATGAAAGAGGATACAATTTTGCTACACTGCTATAAAGAAATAATGTTCTACTTCTACTAGTTTCCAAAATACGATCTTACAAAGAACTACAACTTTTATTTCATTTTTAACATAAAAATCGTACTTGCAAACATCGTTGTCTCTGATGATCTTATCTAAAATGATCTAAAAGTGAGTTAACTTTTCTACGTAGAGCTCTTCTTCTTCACTAGTATGTAAGCTCGGTGACCGAACAATTGTTGATAATTATAAGGCTATGGTGTCTCTCAAGGGTCTAACCTTGGTCCTCTTCTGTTTATTTAATTTATTAATGATTATTCAGATAACGTTACTGAAGTTAGTTACAATTTTTTTTTAAAGAAATGATACGAAATAGTATTGATACTATTGCCCAGTTTTATTGTAAACCATGAGATGATTTTTTGCGATTTTATCGTTTCTGCGCATGCGCCAACTGGTCTCATGTGGTTTCGTAGGGAAAAATCCTCTTCGCGAAATATTTAGTAACATATTGGAAAAAGATTTAGTATGCTGGAAGGTTTTCCCCTCTCTCGTTTTTAATGAATTTTTAAAAATTTCGTTCGGAAAAAACGCGTTTTAACATAAACGGATTTAGACCAAAATTCTGACATGACCCGCGCAATCGGAGCCCGGATTCGGATTCAGCGAGTCAAAATACATAAGAATGACGTGGCCTGGTCAAATAGGCATCAGTTTTTTTTTTGTAAACCTGTGTAATTTTTACAGTATGATTAAATTGTCATCAGGACACAAACACTGATTGAACATATAAATAGGTGTACTATACATAAAAATAAGGGAATAATAATATATAAATACGATAATATATAATAATACATTGTAACTGTTGGTTTGTAACTGAAACTCAATAAATTTTATTTGGTTTGATTTATTTTGGAAATTTGGATTTATCTAAAATTTCCAGTTCCAGCAAAAAACTACTATTGCAAGATAATTCCCCCTTTAGGTGATATAGATCTATTGATTTACTCCACTACTAGGAGTACCACATTTTATTAACAGTTTTATGTAGAATTTTATCCTCTTTGATTTTAACTTATTTTGACGTTTGTCTTACAAGTCAACGTCTCAAAGTAGCTGGCAAACTATTGAGGTTAGAGGGCAATTAATTTTTTTATTTCATAGGAAATTGAGTGTACTTCCTTCAATGACTTACCACAATATATGCATTTCACATGCTAAATTTGTGTTGTATGCAGATGATGCTACTAAAGTAAATTATAATGAGAACCAGATTGAGTTGGAAAATATGCTGCAAACACAGTTAACTACTTCCGAGTGGTTTCAAGCCAATGTCTCATGTTTAAATGGTACCAAAACAGCAAATATAGTATTTTCTACTCGTTATATTGAAGAGTATGAAAACCCAGATAATGTAAAATTTCTGGGAGTAGTTCTTGATCCAAAACTAGGTTGGGACCAACATGTGGGCTATGTTTCAAAAAAACTGGCAAGGTGTGTTTATATGATAAACAATCTCATAGGGGAAGTACCCTTAAATGTCATTAGAACAGCCTATTTTTCATTATTCCAAGGTACCTTTTCGTATGCAATTCTAACTAGGGGGCATGCAGCTCATTTATTTAGAATATTTAGTTTACAGAGACATATTGTAAGATCGATTTTAAGTTTTGGATATAGAGATGACGTAAAATATAAATTCACTGAACATGTAATATTAACAGTTCCTTCTTTTTATATCTATAGGTGCTTGATATATGTTGAAGAAAACATAAACTATTACATCGTTCATAGGGATATACTGTAGAAGAACGCACTACCGGGCGTCAAAATGACGCGACACCAATTTATTTCTCAGGGGGCGCCAGTCGCGTATTACCCCGTTCTTCTACCTCCCAGGCGGATTCGAGAAAAGATGCACTTCGATAGCCGGATAATGGACCAAGGCTGCACTACCACAGATCGGTAATGACGCTCTCTCTGGACATGAATTCCCTCGTTAAAGGTTTAGGCACCTTTTAATTTTCTGGATTTTTGCATAAAAAAATCCCAACCGAAGAATTTCTCTGCGGAGGGATTAATTTTGGTACGTGGTATCCACGTTTTTATCTGTTAATAACGGCCTCTATTTCTCAAAAAACGCATAAAAAAATCCCTATCAAACCTCCGTAATGCAAGCAGAAGGTCAAGTGTTAACGTGAATTAACTCGACACATCCGGTTTTCGATACGAAAGTTCCAGGGATTATAGACCGTCAACAGGCCTCAAGATCAATTAAGAAACAATAGTTCAAAGAATCCGTTTATTTAACAGAAATGGTTATACAAAATTCTCAAGATAAGAATCGTGCCTTCCCCAATCAAGGTAATGGCTTTCAGACCATACAAAGGTAGAAAAGATTCATGCTTACCTTCTCAGAATCAAAATGCGAGCTTTTTAGAGAAGTCTGAGACTATTTGTAATTCATAATTACGGCTGACTGATATTAACTTAAAAAAGTTTTACTAAATGAATTTAGTTTCGCTAGAGACTACTTAGCTTTAAAGTTCTTGTATCGTGGAGGTTCACGTACTCAAACACATTCGTGAGGACTTATACCTGCATAAGTTTAATGGCGTTCAATCAGTCCACAATTTACTTGCTCCTATGCAGTTGTTCAATATTATCGATACGGCAGCAACCCACCTTCGAGCGACTTTTAGGCAAAATTGAATTTTTGGTTTTTTATGCACAAGGCGTTTTCCTCTATAACTTTGTCATTTGGAAAGCCCCGCTATAGGTTTTCCTACCATCGCTTTGTCGGGACCACTCAACGCGCTCGACCAAATTGCGAACCGCTGAGTTAATCCAAACTCTTTCTATGCGAGAAACCGGCCTTGTGCATGTGCATTGATTTTTATCAATTTTTTTGCTTATCGGCACTACGCCGGCTTTGTCAAAATCGTCTATTTTGCCTTTTGGATGCAATGCATCGCAAAAATTTTATGCTCATGCTTTAGAACGGGGCATTCAATGACCGTACCTCAAAGGTCAATGTCTTTGGTGGAGGAATAAAAAAAATAAAAAATATTTCGAAGTATATTTTCGTGGTACTTTTTAAACTAACTTTGTGGTACTTTTGAAAAATCTATTTTAAGCCCAATTTTGGCGTACTTTTGAAAAATTAATCTGCGAGTGAAATTTTGGCGTACTTTTGATAAATCGATTTTCAAGCCAAATTTCAACGCAGTTTTGAAAAATTAATCTGCGAGTGAAATTTTGGCGTACTTTCGATAAATCGATTCTTGAGCCAAATTTCGACACCCCCCTTCAAAAATATTATTTTTCAAAGTTCAATTTGTGGTACCTTTGAAAAAGTATATTATTCATAAATCTTTGTCATTATATACTTTCGCTCTCATATCCTGAACCAAGAACATATTTTCCTAAGTGCAAATTCGGTGTTTCTTCGAATTTTCACCTGGTCATTTCTAACGCCTTATGGAACCCAAAACGGTCCTTATGGACTGATCTGTGCCTCTGCAGATTCTTAAAAATGTCCTTAAATGAAATTTTTGCCTAAGTCGAATTTTGATTCTGTCTTCAACTTAGGACGATTTTGGAGAGTTCTACAACAATACCATGATACAAGGTTCAATAATAAGATATCGTTGGGATATCTGCGATTATAAAAAAGTAAAAATGGGGTTAACTACTTCGGTCCATCGTTTTTTTAACAAACTCCGTTTTCATATTACTTCTTTACCGTACAAACAGTTTTGTGGCCAGGTTTAAAGTTTACTTATAAACGGAGCATTCTAAAATTTTCCAAGAATTTTTTTCGACTGATTTTGCGAATGAATTTGTATGAAATTTTTATTACTAATTTTAAAAATATTTTAAAAGTGTAAAACTTAACTCTTATTTTAATTCCTGTTTGTCAAAACTGTGTCGTGATTTATTTTGTGTTCATTAATTGAATGTCTTCGATTAATTATTGTCAATATTTGTGTAGGTATATTTAAATTTGTAACATCAATAAACTATTTCTATTTCTATTTCTACAGAACCATTTTCATGTATGATATAGCGTTAATGCTATAAATAAAATTAAAATTGATGTAAATATACGTATATTTGTTTTCTTTAATACATCTTATATTTTATTTGATTTGGGTGTATTTTTAAGTATCTTGTTATTATTATTTGTTATCGAATCGAATGTTTTTTCTTTTTGTTTTTTCTCGACTCCATAGGAACTTCTCGATTTCCAGTGAGTGAGTCGCTATAGTCGCTATATACACGAGGGGGTGTATATAGCGACTATACAGTTTGTGGTAAACGTCATTTCCATAATTTTATCAATAAATCTTGACTAACCATGCTGAAACCTCCAACCATATTCAGCATGGATCTATAGAAATCTGACGGCTTCAGATCACCCACTTGGGAACCTGATAACAAATCATTGAGGCGTTTTTCGTCACTCGATGATAAACGTGAAATTAAAATTTTCTTTAAATTGATATATAGATCTGTTTCCGGGGGATTAGATATTATATCGTATATATTATCTATCACATCTAATGGCAAATTAGCTATAACCTGATCATACTTTTTCTTGTCATTGACAATTTTTGCAACAGAAAACTGTGATTCGATATGGGTAAACCAAATTTCAGGTTTTGATTTCCAAAACGGTGGTAGCTTGACAGATGTGACGTAGTGGGTTTGAGGAAAATCCTCGTCTGAAGGTTGTGTTGGCATAATTAATTGATTGTGATTAGTTGATTGACTATTTCTCAGATAAAAAAGGGAAATGTACTTTAACTCACTCACCAGCAGATGACAGTACTTGTAATGTTGAACTTCAATTGGGAAATAGGGAATTACCATAAATTAGAGGAACATCTATTCAAAATTTATCAGGAAAATTCTTCTCTTCATTAAACGATAAGCATCATCTGGATCAATTTATAGTGGTAGTTAGTATATTGAATCTCCTCTTGAAATCATTGATAAAAGTGGTTCTAAATCAGGAATGTGTTGATCTTCGGGTAATTATATCTGAATTTTCTTCTATCTTCGAGAGCAGAAATAATTTTGTCTCTTCTTCAATTAATCAGATAACTTAGATCTCATCATGAAGGTCATATGATCACGTCGGGCATATATAGATCACGTCGGGCATATATTGATCACATCGGGGTTACCAAATTTATAGCGTTAATGCTATAAATAAAATTAAAATTGATGTAAATATACGTATATTTGTTTTCTTTAATGCATCTTATATTTTATTTGATTTGGGTGTATTTTTAAGTATCTTGTTATTATTATTTGTTATCGAATCCAATGTTTTTTCTTTTTCTTTTTTCTCGACTCCATAGGAACTTCTCGATTTCCAGTGAGTGGCTATAGTCGCTATATATGACCATCAGGGATAACGGTATTACAAAAAATCTGAAAAATATGATTTTTTAGGTTGAAAAATGACAAAAAAATAGGAGTTTTTTTTTTGGAACGACGTAATCTTTTTTTCCTGTCTTACACAGCATTTTAGACTTTTTTCTAGAGAACTACTTTTTAACGTAGGACGATCTGGAACTGAACAATCCTCGATTTTGTGTTTTTTTTGACCTTTTCAAACAATTTTCCTGGACAATTCTCAGAAGTTCCCATATAATCGACAAACGACATAAAATTCTGAAGAAATAATAAGTTTTTTGTCACTATACTTCTGACAATGTTGAGGTTGTTTTTACGACATTTTTATTATGCATTTGCACCGAGAAGGAACAATACGCTTTTTTGTTCATATACTTTATTGACTTTCGGCATTATATGACTACACGAAATTAAATTTGTATAGACGATATAATGAAAAACGAACCAAGCGTGCACACTATATACAGTTTTTATGATAATTACATTTAATAATTAGCTTTCGGCAAACTGAGTTTATAATTAAAATCACGAAGTTAAATAATTTATACAATATGGACTTCGCAATATAAATGAATACAAGCCATGATTCTTGAGTCATACCACCTTCGGCTGCAAAAAATCTTCATGGAAACAGAACCAAACCCTTTCTATAAACACATGATATACATATTTTCATTCTCTCGATTAAAAGATTCTTATAACGGACGATTCCTTAGAAAAACAACGTTTCTTCACGACCTGAATCAATCAATTTGCTGCCGGCTTCTTGTGGAATAATGTTATTTTGTGGTGAAACAAAGTTGTTCTGGATGTATTTTTTTCCGACGTGGATTTAACAGACTGAAACGCAGTAAATAGGAAAATAACAAAATACATTTTACGCTTCTCTTAAACTCAATGGAAAAGGTTACGGATATCGGTAATTATATAATTTATTTTTTTATTTATAAAAGAACGGCTGGTAAGTCGATAATGTGTTGTGTAAAATCCGATTCTGACGCAAATGGTTTTATAGACACACACACACAGTTACGAATATCATGTTGTAAAGGTGGTTATTTACCACTCTGGATCCAATTTCCTATTTTACCGTGTATCATGCATCAACTATTTTCAAGTACAGTACGAGTTTCAAACCGAGAAAATATCCGGCAATCTATAGTTTAAACTTACATTTCCTACTACAGATGCTATTATTTCACCGCATAATAAGTTGATTTATTTCGATACTGATTTTGACACTTACCAGTATTCAGAACTTATACTTTATTTACTTGAATTTGTGAAATATACATATACGAGGGCAGTCATTGGTTGAGACAAGAAAAAATTAGAATTAAAAATAAATATCTTTTATTTCGGCATACAAAAACAATTATTAATAATTATTATTAATCAGGTACGACAAAAACTGAACAACGGTACACAACGTTAATTCTTTATGTATACGGATTAACTGAGAAACTACGCGGTGCAGGCAATAGATTTGATATTAAGACGATATTTCAAATGGGCAATACGTTGAGATCTATTTTAACAAAAACAAAACCGCTAAATCGTGAGGAAAATTCAAAAAACTGCATTTAAAGTATTCCGTGTGAGTGTAATAAACATTATGTGGGTGAGTCATCCAGACCATTTAGTGTTAGATTGGGTGAGCACAGGGGTTACATTAGGAAGAAATAAAACTATCAACTAGATATATCAACAGTTCTGTGTAAGCAGTAAGTATCTATGGATACTGAATATAACAAATGTATTCTTAAAGCTGTGCTTTATTATAATTATTATATGCTTTGAAAAAGGAAATAGATTCGGTTTCCGAAACGTCAGCAAAATACGTTATTTTTCTATTTTTGTTCTTATTCATTATTTGTCAAACAAAACCCCTTTAACTGCTCCTTTGACGCAAAAGTCACAGGCGTAGAGGTTACTTCCAGTAAAATACTGGATAATTGTATTATTTTGTAGATTTCACGGACATTGTTTAGAACAGTGGTTCCCAACAAGATTTTTCCTTCATCGGTCGCTATACTGACAAGGACCCCTTAAAAGCTTAAATTCTTAAAATGAAGATTATGTAGAATCTACAACTGCAAGTCAAGTAAAATACAAAACAATTGAATATCTCAATGACATTTCGCGGACCTAAGACATCATCCGCGGACCCCTAGCTACGCAGGACCACCTGTTGGGAATCCCTGGTTTAGAAGAAAATATATGTGGCAGAGCATCCCAATAAAAACACAGAAAAAACAATTGTTGAAAAACATTGTTTTGGGTATATGGAAAGAACGAATGGTTTCTTTGAAAGTTAGCTGCTGAATATCCAAGACAATGTTTTGCAATAAAAAATTATATATTTCATACTACAGTTTATTTGTGTAAAAATGAAAAAATTGAAACTTTTAGTGGTTTTTCTCTTATTTATTAATTTCAGCTAAACAGTTCCTCAGGTGAAATACACGATTATAGAAGAGGATGGTACGATAAAGGCAATTATAATAATTCTGGTACTACGAGAGGGCAACGAATCACAGTATTTAAGGCTGATATAAATCATCATAATTCAATCATTTAGAGAAAGAAAGACAAAATCTTTCGTTCCAAGTACATGCGGGCTTTATATTACTAAGACTGCAGAAAAAAATATCTAATCGACTTCCTACTAAGTTGAAATTACTGCATGAAATATCTATAAGCAAATGAAGTATATTTGTGTGCGCTGTAAACAGAAAAAAATTTACATTATACCCGGGTATTCTGGGAATATGCACTCAAAGAAAATGATAGGTAAATTCAACCAAAAAGAGCATATGAAATCGCGCCTATCTAGTTTCATAGTTAAATCAATCAGAAAAGAATAGTCATACAACTTTATTTGTTTTCGTAAACAAATAGTAGTTTAATAATCATATATTCTTGTCACAAATTAAATAGTACAATGACATTTTTTTATGTTCACTAACCATTTTCAATTTGGTCTACAATTAAATAGTACAACGACTTTGTTTTTTGTTCACCAACTAATTTTTAGGTTGATCTACACTTTATTGTATGATGAAGTTTTTTTTGGTTAGCCAAAATCTCAGTATTGAGACATCAGACCACCCAAACCAAAGATTAGAGATCGTTTATAAGATCCATCCAAATATATCGATGATCCCTGAGAGAATTTGAACATTGCAATCATGTTATTAATTTTCTATAAATTCATAAGAGTATAAGATTATGCATGATTGATTATTGTCAGTGATTTGTATGTGGCGTCATCTGGGAATAATTTCTGTAATAGACTACGTGGTAAGCAAGCAAATTTTATGGTAATTCTTTTAGAACTTCTAGAAGACGACAATAATATTGGTTTGTCTACCAAGTACAATAATACAGCAAACTAATACTGGGTTAGAATTACAATTCGATAATAGTTAAAAATAAAATATACTATTATCTAGTTTAATTTGACAGAATTCAACAAAATAATAGTCTTATTCATCTATTTTTTAAGTTAATGTTTGTTTTGTTGTACGACAACTTTTTATTAATTAAAATAACAATCACCTCTTGTTTAAAAATACCATCAATATAGTTTGGTTTAACAAAATTAACGATATTGTTAGTTAACCATTTTTTTCTGTTGAATTTACCCATACTATTTCTTTGAGTGTGAAAGTTTAATTGAGATACGATGTCTTGATTAATCGATTTTTATTGAATAATTTTAAATAAAAATATTCGTGAGTGATACGTCTCTGTAAGCGACTTACCAACAAATGTTTTTCAAGTAGTTCATTTTGCGCTAGACTAATGCCGGTACACGCCATTTGTTTTAAAACAGCAGTTTAAGAAGCCTACGTTGAACACATACGACATCATCGATGTGTATTTACATTGTAATGAGAATGCCATGCAATCGCGACATAATCAAGCTCGGATCTCACAAATATATTTTAATAGCATTAAGATCCACAAAGTCTCTGCTGCTCCATGCTATAAATGCTATAAATCCATAGGATTTAGATACCATTGTCTCCGTATGATTACTAAATGACAGCTTTTTGTCAAAAATTACTCTAAGATCTCGGAAGATATTAGGATGCTCCAAAGTTGTACATTCTAGAGTATAATTAAAAACCAAAGTGAAGTCCTAAATGTGTAGGACATTACATTACACTTCTGAGGATTAGACAGTCATCAACATCTAAATCCATGAAAATAGCGTTAATAAATATTTTAAAAGCAGGGGACCGAGGACAGATCCTTGAGGAACTCCTAAAGTTGTCAGGTATTCAACAGGTCTGAAATCATTAAATACTACATACTGTTTCTTGTGAGAAAGATTTGATACAAACAGCATTATGTCAAGAGCAAAGTCCGAATAATGTAAGATAGGAATAGTATTATTTGCTTTCACGCCTTCGGTGGAGGCAATGTTACTTTTGCAGTTTTCAAGAAAGCAAAAATTAGATGTGTGAAGCTATTCCAAAAATATTAAGATTTGCATAAACCAGTTGATGTATTTAACGATTGCAACCCTTCACACTAAGTTGTGCACAAGCAGAAGGGAGGGAGTTTGAAGGAGTCTGGTACGGTTTCACAAACATATATTGCTTCCCTCCCACCAAAAAGAGCTGCCAAGCAGGATTCGTTTCAAGTATACATTTAAATACCATTCGAGCATATTAGCTCCAAAATCACAGCGAAATAATTTGTTTCCTGTATTTTGGAGCTGATGACGTGTGCAGAGTTGTCTCCTACTGATTACGACGATGGCTACTAGAGGCGATTGAACATCATGCGTTATAAACGTAAGACTGGCTTGAGCACTGTGTAGAAGCTGAACTTAATTGTAGGATAGTTTGCAACAATTGCCATGGAGAAACAGAACCAAACCCTTTCTATAAACACATGATATACATATTTTCATTCTCTCGATTAAAAGATTCTTATAACGGACGATTCCTTAGAAAAACAACGTTTCTTCACGACCTGAATCAATCAATTTGCTGCCGGCTTCTTGTGGAATAATGTTATTTTGTGGTGAAACAAAGTTGTTCTGGATGTATTTTTTTCCGACGTGGATTTAACAGACTGAAACGCAGTAAATAGGAAAATAACAAAATACATTTTACGCTTCTCTTAAACTCAATGGAAAAGGTTACGGATATCGGTAATTATATAATTTATTTTTTTATTTATAAAAGAACGGCTGGTAAGTCGATAATGTGTTGTGTAAAATCCGATTCTGACGCAAATGGTTTTATAGACACACACACACAGTTACGAATATCATGTTGTAAAGGTGGTTATTTACCACTCTGGATCCAATTTCCTATTTTACCGTGTATCATGTATCAACTATTTTCAAGTACAGTACGAGTTTCAAACCGAGAAAATATCCGGCAATCTATAGTTTAAACTTACATTTCCTACTACAGATGCTATTATTTCACCGCATAATAAGTTGATTTATTTCGATACTGATTTTGACACTTACCAGTATTCAGAACTTATACTTTATTTACTTGAATTTGTGAAATATACATATACGAGGGCAGTCATTGGTTGAGACAAGAAAAAATTAGAATTAAAAATAAATATCTTTTATTTCGGCATACAAAAACAATTATTAATAATTATTATTAATCAGGTACGACAAAAACTGAACAACGGTACACAACGTTAATTCTTTATGTATACGGATTAACTGAGAAGCTACGCGGTGCAGGCAATAGATTTGATATTAAGACGATATTTCAAATGGGCAATACGTTGAGATCTATTTTAACAAAAACAAAACCGCTAAATCGTGAGGAAAATTCAAAAAACTGCATTTAAAGTATTCCGTGTGAGTGTAATAAACATTATGTGGGTGAGTCATCCAGACCATTTAGTGTTAGATTGGGTGAGCACAGGGGTTACATTAGGAAGAAATAAAACTATCAACTAGATATATCAACAGTTCTGTGTAAGCAGTAAGTATCTATGGATACTGAATATAACAAATGTATTCTTAAAGCTGTGCTTTATTATAATTATTATAATATGCTTTGAAAAAGGAAATAGATTCGGTTTCCGAAACGTCAGCAAAATACGTTATTTTTCTATTTTTGTTCTTATTCATTATTTGTCAAACAAAACCCCTTTAACTGCTCCTTTGACGCAAAAGTCACAGGCGTAGAGGTTACTTCCAGTAAAATACTGGATAATTGTATTATTTTGTAGATTTCACGGACATTGTTTAGAACAGTGGTTCCCAACAAGATTTTTCCTTCATCGGTCGCTATACTGACAAGGACCCCTTAAAAGCTTAAATTCTTAAAATGAAGATTATGTAGAATCTACAACTGCAAGTCAAGTAAAATACAAAACAATTGAATATCTCAATGACATTTCGCGGACCTAAGACATCATCCGCGGACCCCTAGCTACGCAGGACCACCTGTTGGGAATCCCTGGTTTAGAAGAAAATATATGTGGCAGAGCATCCCAATAAAAACACAGAAAAAACAATTGTTGAAAAACATTGTTTTGGGTATATGGAAAGAACGAATGGTTTCTTTGAAAGTTAGCTGCTGAATATCCAAGACAATGTTTTGCAATAAAAAATTATATATTTCATACTACAGTTTATTTGTGTAAAAATGAAAAAATTGAAACTTTTAGTGGTTTTTCTCTTATTTATTAATTTCAGCTAAACAGTTCCTCAGGTGAAATACACGATTATAGAAGAGGATGGTACGATAAAGGCAATTATAATAATTCTGGTACTACGAGAGGGCAACGAATCACAGTATTTAAGGCTGATATAAATCATCATAATTCAATCATTTAGAGAAAGAAAGACAAAATCTTTCGTTCCAAGTACATGCGGGCTTTATATTACTAAGACTGCAGAAAAAAATATCTAATCGACTTCCTACTAAGTTGAAATTACTGCATGAAATATCTATAAGCAAATGAAGTATATTTGTGTGCGCTGTAAACAGAAAAAAATTTACATTATACCCGGGTATTCTGGGAATATGCACTCAAAGAAAATGATAGGTAAATTCAACCAAAAAGAGCATATGAAATCGCGCCTATCTAGTTTCATAGTTAAATCAATCAGAAAAGAATAGTCATACAACTTTATTTGTTTTCGTAAACAAATAGTAGTTTAATAATCATATATTCTTGTCACAAATTAAATAGTACAATGACATTTTTTTATGTTCACTAACCATTTTCAATTTGGTCTACAATTAAATAGTACAACGACTTTGTTTTTTGTTCACCAACTAATTTTTAGGTTGATCTACACTTTATTGTATGATGAAGTTTTTTTTGGTTAGCCAAAATCTCAGTATTGAGACATCAGACCACCCAAACCAAAGATTAGAGATCGTTTATAAGATCCATCCAAATATATCGATGATCCCTGAGAGAATTTGAACATTGCAATCATGTTATTAATTTTCTATAAATTCATAAGAGTATAAGATTATGCATGATTGATTATTGTCAGTGATTTGTATGTGGCGTCATCTGGGAATAATTTCTGTAATAGACTACGTGGTAAGCAAGCAAATTTTATGGTAATTCTTTTAGAACTTCTAGAAGACGACAATAATATTGGTTTGTCTACCAAGTACAATAATACAGCAAACTAATACTGGGTTAGAATTACAATTCGATAATAGTTAAAAATAAAATATACTATTATCTAGTTTAATTTGACAGAATTCAACAAAATAATAGTCTTATTCACCTATTTTTTAAGTTAATGTTTGTTTTGTTGTACGACAACTTTTTATTAATTAAAATAACAATCACCTCTTGTTTAAAAATACCATCAATATAGTTTGGTTTAACAAAATTAACGATATTGTTAGTTAACCATTTTTTTCTGTTGAATTTACCCATACTATTTCTTTGAGTGTGAAAGTTTAATTGAGATACGATGTCTTGATTAATCGATTTTTATTGAATAATTTTAAATAAAAATATTCGTGAGTGATACGTCTCTGTAAGCGACTTACCAACAAATGTTTTTCAAGTAGTTCATTTTGCGCTAGACTAATGCCGGTACACGCCATTTGTTTTAAAACAGCAGTTTAAGAAGCCTACGTTGAACACATACGACATCATCGATGTGTATTTACATTGTAATGAGAATGCCATGCAATCGCGACATAATCAAGCTCGGATCTCACAAATATATTTTAATAGCATTAAGATCCACAAAGTCTCTGCTGCTCCATGCTATAAATGCTATAAATCCATAGGATTTAGATACCATTGTCTCCGTATGATTACTAAATGACAGCTTTTTGTCAAAAATTACTCTAAGATCTCGGAAGATATTAGGATGCTCCAAAGTTGTACATTCTAGAGTATAATTAAAAACCAAAGTGAAGTCCTAAATGTGTAGGACATTACATTACACTTCTGAGGATTAGACAGTCATCAACATCTAAATCCATGAAAATAGCGTTAATAAATATTTTAAAAGCAGGGGACCGAGGACAGATCCTTGAGGAACTCCTAAAGTTGTCAGGTATTCAACAGGTCTGAAATCATTAAATACTACATACTGTTTCTTGTGAGAAAGATTTGATACAAACAGCATTATGTCAAGAGCAAAGTCCGAATAATGTAAGATAGGAATAGTATTCTTTGCTTTCACGCCTTCGGTGGAGGCAATGTTACTTTTGCAGTTTTCAAGAAAGCAAAAATTAGATGTGTGAAGCTATTCCAAAAATATTAAGATTTGCATAAACCAGTTGATGTATTTAACGATTGCAACCCTTCACACTAAGTTGTGCACAAGCAGAAGGGAGGGAGTTTGAAGGAGTCTGGTACGGTTTCACAAACATATATTGCTTCCCTCCCACCAAAAAGAGCTGCCAAGCAGGATTCGTTTCAAGTATACATTTAAATACCATTCGAGCATATTAGCTCCAAAATCACAGCGAAATAATTTGTTTCCTGTATTTTGGAGCTGATGACGTGTGCAGAGTTGTCTCCTACTGATTACGACGATGGCTACTAGAGGCGATTGAACATCATGCGTTATAAACGTAAGACTGGCTTGAGCACTGTGTAGAAGCTGAACTTAATTGTAGGATAGTTTGCAACAATTGCCATGGAGAATGTTTGAATGGCATTAGTGTTAGCACCATCGAAGATAAAGAAGATCATGATGAACAAGATACGGCAACAGAGACGCAATCATTAACGTTAAATAGGATACTGACAAAGTGATTAGATGATAAAGAAATGGCAGTGACGACGTTTCTAGATATGGAAGGAGCGTTTAGTAACGCGACAACGCAAACTGTAATGAATTCTTTGTTAAATAGAGGCATACCAGTATTCTGCCAGTAGATTAAAGCCAGCCTAGAAAAGAGGATAATAGTATCCAATCTAGGCGAGGCTACAATTGAGGTAAAGGTGAGTATAGGTTGCCCTCAAGGAGGAGTACTATCTTCACTATTGTGGGCAAGCCTTATTGACACAAAAATGTCCGCAGAAGGCTTTTACTGCCTAGGATGCGCTGACGATACAGCGATAGTAATCAAGGAGCGATTTGCGAACACGATATAAGAGCGTTTGCAAAGAGCCCTAAACATTGTCGACAAGAGGTGTAATGAGGAAGAACTTTCCCTAAATCTATCAAAACTACAATCGTCACCTTTAGACGAAAAAGAGCCTTGGGAGGCCTAAAACCTCTAAGGCTTAATGGACTGGAAATTACCACCAGCTGAAACGGAATTCCCTCATCCAAAAAATCACACAGAAAGAAACCATTGCCCTGGAAGCTGTGTGGGAAAACTAGATTACCGTATGGTTATGCACTAGGGTTGTAAGACCCATGATAACCTATGGATCGGTGGTATGGTGGACTAAGACACTGCAACTGGGAGCAAAAAGGCTATTAGGTAGCGTACAAAGGCTTGCTTGCCTGTGCGCCACTGGGGTCATAAAGTCTGCTTCCACGGCTGCATTGGAAGTCCTTTTAGACCTGACACCACTACACAATTTATCCAAGGGGAAGCTCGTTCAGTGGTACAAAGGCTAATGGAAGGCACAACTCCCATAAGGCAATAACATGGAACAGAGCACCAAAAGTTATTCTCAGAGCTGAAGACATTCTGGGAATGCTCAAGGACACTATTACGGTTCCAAAGTATAACTTCTATAAACATTTCCAAATCAAAATACCAGACAGGGAGGACTGAAAAAACGGTCCTCCAATATCTGCACAAACGGTCTGGTATACGGACGGCTCCAAGACAGAACAGAGTCGGAGATGGGATTTATGGGACAAGGGCGTAAACGAAAATTTCGGTAGGTCTAGGAATACACATATCCAAAAGAAAATGCTGAGAGCTTCATTGATTCATCGGGAAACGTTTCCAATCAAGAGATTTCTATCACAATTCAAGCAATAAAAGACTGCACACATTGTCAGATAAAACACTTATATAAAATATTTTACGCTTATGTAGGGCAGAAATATTGAGAGAGAAACGACATTCAGGATCATTATTTAGGGATTGCACCACTCCTATGCTTGCGGAGGGATAGTTAAGAATTACTGAACGATTGACGCAACTTTTATTGCCAATTAATTTTCAAAATATTGATGCTATGTAAAAAGTAAATAGAATAATAATTACAGAGAATTCTGCACTCTTTAATTGTGACACAAACTATTTTTTTTATGAAATATATATTTAAAAAACAAAACTGTCTCAATTTTTCAATATGGCGGCGAGAGTTCAATTTGTATCTTTCAAGTTTTTATACACCAAGCATTAATGTTTTAGTAAATATATCTGCCATCTTTAATATTTTCAATTTTTATTTGCAATAATCAGGTTGACAGCCAAACTACCATAAAAATCCCTCGAAAAATTATACAGAATTTTAAAAATTAATGTATAAAAGCAAGCTAAATCTCCATCAAACCTTTTTAGATAATTCTGACTAGAACTTAAAAACGGAATCAAGTATAAATAATTTTCGACCCTGATTTTCAAAGGCATGCTCAAAGAAATGTTGTAATATATTCAAGTCGTCATTAAGACATTTTTTTGATTATCTAGCCAACCCGATTGCATGTAATTTTTCATTAACTAAATATCACAATGGTTCGTGCACAAGTTAACTACCTACCATATTAAATTATGAGAATCCTAGTCACTTAATGAAAAGTAATTAGAACCTTACATCACTTTACACATATCTTTGTCGCTTGAAAAGCCGTATTTTCAAATTAACTCTCTCTTATATGCCCGCATCATTATTAAACCTTATTGTAATCCTCCTATCCAATTAATAAGCTGTACAAGAAAAGGGGCGACAACCAACACTGGATATGAAATTATTAACTAAAAAATTACGATCGATTTATTTTGTGGGATCGTCGGCACTGGCTTCTATACAAAAAGCAGGTAAAATTGATTGTTCGACCCCATCTAGGGTCTCGACTTGACATACACGAATAAATAAGATGGTCTGAGACGGTGGGTTTGAATTTATATTAACGTATTAAGAGGTTAAAGTATTTAGAAATATGGCTAACTATGTTCCGAAAAAATTAAGACAGTGGTGCCGTGCCGCGCCGATCGCTGAGATCGGTGTTAAATGAAGGAACTTTTAAAAAAATAAAATTTTGATATAAATAATATTTAATTTTTACAATTAATTATTTTTTATTTATTTGTTTTCATCATGATTAGTGAATATTATTTGGTATTAAGCAAATCACAACTTACACACTCTTCTATTTATTATGAAATTGCCTACTTTCTGTATATTGTTGCCCTAATCTGGGCACGCTAATATACTATTAGGTAAATACTTTAAAACCCTCATTATTGGAGAACCAATCAAAACAACTACCCTTCTGGGGCGAGCGTAGAGGCGACTTCAATGTGAATATCAGTCGATATTCCGTTGAAGCAACGTCGAGCGCGGTTAGTACTTGGATGGGCTCCCATCTTGGGAAATACAGCGTTCTCGTCCCACCTTCTAGAGGCTTGTATATCAGTGTATACTCGGAAGTTACGTAATTTCAGACGAGGATTACGTAATGGATATACCATCCTTCGGAGGGGATGTAAAGCAGGCGGTCCCTTGTCTATTAAATGTTAGGCAAGTAAAAGATCCCTACTCTTCTTAAGGGAAGAGGTTCGGCAAAATTTCCAGGTTGGGGGTAGCTCGTCTCCTGGCGTCGGTGATAGGCCCTGGTAGCGGAAATAGGCCGACATTAAACAGTTTAAAAAAAAAAAAAAACTACCCTTCTAGATAATACTGACGAATTATATGACAGGATTCCATTTTAAAGCAAAAAAAATATATACTGCAAATACTTCAATCATTTATTTAAATTCATTCACACTTTTTATTTAATATGAAATTACGAATATTGGTACCTTAATCTGGTCACGCTAATATAATACTTAGGAAAACATTTTAAATTTAAGTAGAAATACGATAAAAATATTTCTTCGGTATCATATAACTAATACAATATAATTTAAGATAATATATGACAATTTTCTTTTAAATTTTAAGTAATTATTAAACTGTTTCTAATTTCGTCTACTTGTTTTATAATTTTTCTGGACATAGAACATATTTTTTTACCATGTTAATTCTATATGTATATGTATATCTATTTTTAACCCAGTTTCAACAATGTAAGATTCTTGCTTCTCCTGTCTCCGAACTATAAGAGCTCTGCTAGATTTTGGTATTAATTTTATATAAAAGGGGGAGAAGACGCCTTACTTACAGTTTAAAGGGTGAAAATGTACAGCAAATGTCACGATAATTTGATTATTTCAAGGATATACATATACATAATATACTTTATCTCTTGTGGCAGCAGGGATTCTGCATATCACTGTCTGTCACAGGTAACCTTGATACGATATTATGAACATAATATATTGTGGAAACCGGGGTTATTATACAAAAATGGCTTATATGGCAAGGGTGAAGAAGTTCTTCTAGGACTTGATATACACTTGGAGTGCATTTTAATTATTATTTCACTCATTAACGTGATAGCTAATGAACGCCCGTTTTTTGACAACTTTGCACCAACGTCAAATGTCTTTATTAGTGGTAAACTAACCTAGAGCTAACGAAGAACTAACAAAAAATTATCGCTGTAAATTTTTTCTAACAACGCATCGGCAAATTTATCGAAATAATATTTTGACATGATGTGTCATGTTTTCTTTCCTGAAATATTTTCCACAAATAGGATCACTCGTGTTTTTAAATTTTATCTATAAATTTTTTCTCTAGCTTATTGCCTATTACTTATTGTTAATGTAACTTGTAAATTGCAGTATTGTATTATATATGTAGTAATAAATTAATCTAAACCTAACATAGACACACCATATATAGTAGACAACTCGCAACTCCCAATTCCAAAGCCAAGGCTGTCTGGAATATATAGGCTAACGACAAGTTAAACACAGCTTTCAATGGGTTATAAGAATGTAGTTTAGTTACAAAATAATTATCACTGCGGCAACTAACTTAAATATAACTGCCTACCAAGCAGGCAAATCAATTATTACATGTGGACAAGTCAAACGCCCTCGTTCTGGAAACAAATAAACTAAAAATGCACTTACATACGGTAATCTTATCACAAAGTAACAATAATAATTCGTTAATTATTCAGAAAATTTCTATACATTATAATTGGTTATACTTAAAATTATCTCTGCTTAGTCGGGTAAACCTTAACTTATCATTAAACTTCTTAAATTAAAAATGAGCATTAAATAGGTAAATATATATCAATGAAGACTTTAATATAATAATTCTTGAATAATTCACTGAGTAACTAGTGAGTACATAGTTTGGCGTGTGGTTCTAATATAGCATTACTAGATGGCGGCACTAGAACAATATTTTCTTTCCACTGCTGATATCGGAAATCTTAGAACGCAAAGGCGAGATTGGTAAATGTAGTGGTGCTCTCTCTCTATATTACAAGGCTACGTTTTCGAAACAAAAAATACTGATAAAATTAACTAGTGATATTACATACGACGAAATATTATATATGCGTCTACCTGCAGTGTAGAGAGTGGCCTCCAAGATCGCCACATCTGACACCTGTAAATTTTTATTTGTGGGGAGTGCTGAAAAATAAATTTACAAAGCAAGACGCAGAAGTAAAGTAGACTTGATTAGACACATACGCGTGATCCGAAAAACTAGAAGAATTGAAATATGTTATCTCTTGATGACGTTTGGTTGAAATAGATGTAATGCAATATTTCTCTCCATTTGTATATTTTTTGTTAATTTAATCATGTTTTAAAATAAGTTTGTGCGAATTTGTGATTTTAATCTAGGAAAAAAAATACGGTTTTCATTAAATTTGGGAATATATTTTTGTTTTTTTAGAAAAAAAGATGAATTAGATACAAAACGGAGAAATATTAAGGTATACTCATCTTAAAATCACTGTTGTATAATTAAAATTGTTAATGGCATTTTACCAAAATTCAAATAGTTGGCAATGCTTTCTATTGTTATGAAGACAACCTAGTACTTTACTTTATTAATAGTTTTGTTCTGGATAAGAAAAACTATGTTACTGCAATGCACATGCATTAGTAAAATACAAGGTGACCCAACCGAAAGGATTTAAAAAAATTCTAAATATAAGAACATTTTTGGGAGAATAAATACGGCAAATTTTTAATATTCGAAAATAGTCATTTGAATCTTAATAGTAGGAGTTAATAGTAGCTGCACTTATTGATGCTTTGAATACATTACAGATCATTACACAAGTCAAAAAGTGCTCATGTAAATCATCAAAACATCAAACTACATCTAGTGAAGGACAATTACGGAAAAGAAGCGCGTTATTTGGGAACAGGTCGATTTGGCTGAAATTTCTAATATGAGGCTGTGAGGACACTAATGCAACCAGAATTACATAGGTAACTAATATTATATACTAAAATCCCTAAATTCAAAAATTGTTGTTTTTAAAAGGTAAAATTTTAGTATTTCTGATCTAATTAGTGTGAATTATATCGTAGACAGACTGACGTGCATTAATTTATTAATTAACTAATGACTGAATATTAGCAAAAGACATTTGATATGTGGCTATGCTTATCCACATTGTTTTACATTAAATAACATCTTTCTCGAGAAAATTAGAGACATATTAATATAAATTATTACTGAAAAGGTAAGGTTGTTTATAATACCCCGCGTAAGATTAGAGTTAAACGACCGGATATTCCCCGATCACCCCCGTAGAAACGAAGGAGACATCGTTATTGGTACGGCCCGTAGAATTAAACGAAGAAAACAACGTGCACTAACACTAACGTACGATGGACAGAGACAAATGTATAGAAACTACATTCTAAAGTTATTTTAGCGTGAGATCGAGAATAGATTTTTTTCTTGGGGAAGTTGTAGAGATCCCTTTCACTTTATGTTATTTAAATTAGTGGAGAGGCAATGGAACAGAACTGAAATAGGTTGAGAGACCACATGAGCGCGCGGCGATATTGTGACGAGGCACACTGAGGTTCCAGTTAAACAGAGTACATAACATGGTTAATTAAACCTAACTTAATATTATTCAAACTGCAGAAAACAAGTTTTTTATTAATTACCTACTAGTATTGTACCTCCTTATTTTTATTATTTTAAGAATAAATTCACCTATTCAATGGCTATTTGTTTCTTTACGGGGCCATAATATGAAGAATTTATTAATAAGGGGGTAGATTGATGTTTCAATAACTACTGTACAAGGAGAAAAAATAATGTAACCCGGTGTCCCATATAAGTTAGCATAACAAAATATCTCGAGAATTTAGTGAAATATGCTTGAAATAAAAGTTGCACGATTGAGGAGACCCATCACATGGACAACTTGAATTTTGGACGTCCTGTAAGGCCCAAATCGCTTGTTTTAAATAAAAACATAACACTGTTAACATTGCATAACATTATTCCTTGCAAAAAAATAAATAACTTTCTTTCTAAGTAATTTTCGGTAAACCTGTTCATTAAGGCCTTGAATGTACTTTTTTGGTAAAATCTTCCTCTTTTTCACAGATTTACATCTATTAAAAAAATTTAAAAAATTCATGTCAGACATTAAAACAACAATTGAATATTTTGTTTAAATGCTTGTTTTACTTCCACGTCCAGTGGAAGTGTAGTAACGACAAAAAAAAAATTATTGTTCAAATAGGCTTAGAATGTCATGAAACGTCGAGATTTTAAATTTGAGAGAAAAAAAATTTCTGTCTGTCGGTCTGTCTAACTTTTTTGCGCACACGATAACTCTGGAATCGTTTAAGATATTGACTTGAAATTTGGTACACGTATGTATTTTAACGAGATCTGGAACTAGTATTTTCATCTTCTTCCGTTGAAAGGTTGGGGGGTAAATTGGGGTAAATGGGGATAAATAGATAAATCAAGTAGGTAATAGTCCATAGAATTGGTATTTAGTATATACAAGAGAAGCTAATGTCTCAAAAAAATGTTTGGCATTAGCTACCCCCCATTACTACCCCACCCCATTATAAAAGGGGGTGAAAAAAAAATGTGATAGCAAATCTCGATGTTGGAGTAGTGATTTCTTGGGCAGAGGTTTTTTAAGCTATTTTTTTTTAACCAAAACGTTTTAACATGTCTAACACGTTGACTGCCGCTCCAATTCAGTAATTGGTTCGTCAAGGCCACGAGTATTTTTTGTATTGCCAGATAATATTCAATATATATGTTAATAATATATTTTTGCAGAGTTCCAGAGGGCAAGTAATAAGCTTCGCAGACACTATAGCCATTTTTTATTATGATAATACCTGGGAAACCCTCCTGGAGAAGGTGGCAGCTGACTTTAAAAATATAAAAAAATGGTTCGACTCCAGACTGCTTACCATAAATTTTAATAAAACAAAGTATTTACCATTTGCCATAAATAAAACTAAAATCCCTGATCTTCCCGCACTTAAAATCGACTGCGAGGATATATCTGTTGACATTCCACAAACTTTAGATATCAAATATCTAGGTATCGTAATTGACTACAACTTAAAATGGGACAAACCCATAAACACCTTAGTACAAAAAGTTAGAAGTCTCCTACCCAAATTTAAACAGTTTAGGCAAATATTAGATTGAAACAAATGAAAACAATATACTATACACTTGTCAAATCCCAACTAAGATATGGGATAATCGCCTGGGGAGGAGCTTACAATGTACACATCAAGAACTTAGAAACTATTAAAAAATGGATTCTAAAAATAATATTTTCTAAAAATTTTATTATATCCTAGCGATTCACATTCATATTTTTATATACCGGTAACGGTTTTGTAACTCTAGATTACTCTTAAAGGCACATCTCAAATTCGAATATATTCTAAAATTTTTAGTATTAGTCGTGGCAGACAGTATCAAGAGCCTCTAATTCTAGAAATATACTTAGCGGAGGCTCCATCTGTATGCATTTTGTAAGTATGTCTTTTGCATAATGCTGATTAGATATATAAAATGTCATGAAACGTCGAGATTTTAAGTTTGAGCGAAAAAAAATTTCTGTCTGTCTGTCTGTCGGTCTGTCTGTCTGTAACTTTTTTTTGTGCGCACGTTTACTCTGGAACCGTTTAAGATATTGACTTGAAATTTGGTACACATATGTACTTTAACGAGATCTAGAACTAGATTATATTTTCATCTTGTTCCGTCGAAGGGTTGGGGGGTAAATTGGGGTAAATTTGGGGTAAATGGGTAAATAAAGCAGGTAAGAGTCCATGAAATTGGTATTTAGTATATACAAGAGAAGCTAAGGTCTCAAAAAAATTTTTGGCATTAGCCACCCCCCATTACCACCCCCACCTCCTTATTAAAGGGGATGAAAAAAAATTGTGATTTAGTGGATGTACAGGAACCAGAAACCTCAAAATATTTTTTTACTTCATCCACCCCCCACTATCACACCTCTATCCCCACCCCCACCCCACTACCGATGTAGTATCGTTTTATGGGTTTTTGGGGTAGAGGATTTCAAATATTATGTTATGAAAGTTCCATAAACAATTATTTTCACATACAAAGTTTTTTAGTTGTGAGTGACTTGGATAGAGAATCTGGATGTGGAAGTAGTGATTCCTTGGGCAACTATACATTTGGAATCTTGCAGTTCAATTTCATTTCTCTTTATGCACCCAAAAGTAAATTTAGTTGCCTACAGCACTGTAGTCATAAAATCGAGTTAAACCAAAACTTTTCAATGCAGAAAGAAGAGACCATTTTCAAATTAAATTTCCACGAGCCACCCTCTCCCCCACTATATTTAAATTAAAGGATAATTAGCACAAAGGCTAATCTGGTTTAGTAATAAATACCAATTTTAGGAAATTTATGTCTCTCCAACTGTTTTAAATGGATATTAACGCCAGTTCCATATGCAATTTTGTAATTAGGAAACTTTTTGAAATTGTAACTTTCTACAGCTAAATCCAATTAAAATATAGAGGTGGGTGTTTTATTCGACTAAGGCGATTTGATAGTACTTAAGCTGTGGGAAAGAAGACGTATGGAAAGTTCGTTAAATCTTTATAAAAATAAATTTGTTCACAGGCTAAACGTCACTTCCACTACGTAATGTGCGAGTTGGACGTCAATAAACGTAAATAGATTCACTCAGTTGTTTTTGTAATAAATTTAAATAAAAAATACGTCACGTCGATATCCATTATTACGCAAAATAAAAACACATACAACTAATGGCAATATAACTTGATGCTTGGTATTGTTTAAAGGGGAACTTCCTCTTAGTTTTGAACTTTC
This sequence comes from Rutpela maculata, assembly GCA_936432065.2. Taxonomy (NCBI): domain Eukaryota; kingdom Metazoa; phylum Arthropoda; class Insecta; order Coleoptera; family Cerambycidae; genus Rutpela; species Rutpela maculata. The sequence goes on from OW386290.2 coordinate 37,005,011, forward strand.
AACAAAGATATTTATTTAAATAGTTTAATGAAATATATCCGATGGATTTTCAGGTTTCTTTGAATGTTATTGGTAAATATAATAAAAGATTCAGTAGAATTACAAATACGAGAATCGTTTTGAGAAAGGTTTTGGAAAAGGTGTGTCTTTCAACTCACACACTCACACTCACACCCTCTACTAGTTTTAATAACACAGGCACACAAAATTAAAAAATTGATCTTTTTCTGGTACTCCACTGGGTAACGTTTATGTATTTCGACGTGCTGAACACGAATCAGATGTCGGTTTAGCTCCATTGGCCACCATTTTTTTTGTAAATCGCGAAAATAATCTAAAAAAAACCTCATACTTTAGGCTATTTTCTCGATTTACTAAAAATTGGTTGGTAACGGAGCTAAACGGATACCTGATTCGTATTCACCATGTCGAAGTACATAAGGGTTGCCCAATGGAGTCCCAGAAACAGACCTTTCTTTTGTGTGTGGCTGTGGTATACAATATGTCCACGGCAAAGCGGTATTATAGGTGTAAATAACATTTTTTATTGGATTAGAAACACAGTTTTTTGTATTCTGCTCTTGCTTCACCCAAAAACTATTTTTAGTATCTTGGACTTTAAAAAATTTCCTAACAGCTTAAAAATAAAAATCGCATAAGGTAAAGTGCCTTTTCTGTGCAAAATATTGAAACATTTTATTAAAAAAACTTGCTCAGATTTAAAAAATATGACGTTGTACCAAATTACAGAACTAAAAACATTTTTTTTTAATTTATAAAATTTTAATTTTTTTTTAATATTATAAATGTAATGATAATTTAAATTTATTTATTCTACCCATGTTCCTCCATTTTCAGCACATATCTCAACTCTGTTCTTAAATTCTTTCCAGCTATTTTGAAATGGCTTGGAGGTAAATTGAATTTATAGCATTTATAGCTTTCAATACATTTACATCCGTTGTTAAATCATAGGAATAAACAATTTGCATCAGATGACCGCATAAATAAAAATCGCAAATAGTCAAATCAGGTGATCTGGGTGGATACGGAAAGGATCCAATTCATCCAATCCACTTTTCTGCAAAATTATTATTCAGCCAATTCCTTACTATTTGTGTGCTATGCGCTGAACAATCATCTTGCTGAAAATACAAACGTGCTCTTTCGTCCAGTGGCAAGGTATGTAAACGTTCATGAAAAAATGTTTCCAGTAGATTTAAAGAGTTATTCTGATTCAATTTACCGTCAATGAAGTATGGTCCGATTATACCATTGTAGATTGTAGGCACACCAAACATTAACTCCTTTAGAATATTGACTACCTGTAACAATTCTAAAATTTGGGTTTGTATCGCTCCAGTAGCGGCAATTCTGACTACACACAACACCATTGGTGAGTTGCTTCATCAGAGAAAATGATGTCGATGAAAAAACCGGTCTTCTGCAAATTTTATAATATTAAAAAAATTAAAATTTTATAAATTAAAAAAAAATTGTTTTTAGTTCTGTAATTTGGTTCAACGTGATATTTTTTAATTCTGAGCAAGTTTTTCTAATAAAATTTTTCAATATTTCGCACAAAAAAGACATTTTACCTGATGCGATTTTTATTTTTAAGCTGTTACCAGCGCCCTCTATAATTTTTTAAAGTGTAAGAGACTAAAAATAGTTTTTGAGTGAAGCAAGAGCAGAATACAAAAAATTGTGTTTGTAATCCAAAAAAAAATTGTCATTTACACCTATAATACCGCTTTGCCGTGGACACATTGTATATGAATATCACCGGATCCTCCGCCATTTTCTACAAAATCGCGTATGCAAATATACAGACACAAAAAAAAAAGCGAAAAGTGATCTGTTTCTGGGACTCCATTGGGTACCAATGGAGTAGTATTTCGACATGCTGAATACGAATTAGGTATCCGTTTAGCTGCGTTACCCACCAGTAAATCGCGAAAATAACCTAAATTATGAGTTTTTTTAGGTTATTTTATTACAGAAAATGGTGGCCAATGGAGCTAAACGTCGAAATACATATGGTTTACCCAATGGAGCACCAGAAAAAAATACTTTTTTTATTTCGTATACGCCTGTGTAATTAATAAAATATTCTTGAAATTTTCTTCTAGGAAATCAACACGGATTTGATCCCATGTCGTCAATAAATGTGTACCGTTAAAGAAATATCAACTGGGTGCTCTTACATGCAGGAAAATATAGCAAAATTACGCACTCCAGTATTGGGATTATAGAGAGTTTAGTCTGCTCTTTCTAAAGCTTATGAGGAGCTGAAACAATAACAATTGGGGGTGCTAATTGGGGGTGCTAATAGTGGTGGTGGTGTATGTCACACAACTGTCATTTCTATACTACTGCTGAGGATCTCCTTAAAAGAATTCTAAATCTAATATGGAACGCCTTGGAATATTTCTTTTCTTATCGATATTATTCTTGTCTTGAAATTCTCTCTAATACGGAAAAAATAGATTTTAAAAAGAAAAAATTTGGGAGTCAATGAAAATTTGGGGATTTCTACGTTTCACCCTTAGTACTCATGGGATTTGTACTCGTCATTTCTACAATTAGCAACTTTTACACATATTGACCACATATTCCATAACTTTGCCTTTGTTAGAGAAAATAAGCTACACAGCACGTGATTATTTGTGTGGTTCCTACGACTAAATTTTTGCAATAAAATAAGGGCTAAGACTTAAGGTTTTTAATGAATATAATTTGAAAACGAGTACTTTAACACATATTTTGGGCTCATAAAGCAACAGATAGTGGTATAAAAATAGCACTATTTTGTTAGGAAAATCAAGTTTCTCTGCTAGCTATATTAGTAGCATTTACATAAAGAATATTTTGGATAATCAAGCGAGTACGTGTGTGAAGTCATCTATCTATGTATGGCTGCGCCGAAATAGAATGCTGAAGTATTATATATAACCTGTCTTGATTATCTGTTAAAATAGTCGATTTTGGATCAGCATGGTATGTCAGGAAATATTTTAAATCTTTTAGTATCTTACTTTCAAAATAGGATACAATACGTGCTGTATCATGGCTATAAGTCTGGACGTATAGAAGTCCTATCAAAAGTCCCTCGGGGCTCAATACTAAGATCTCTCTTGTTCAATATATTTCTAAACGATATAACTTCATATATAAATGTCAATTTGCTGATGTATGTGGACGACACGAAATTGTATACCAAAATCGAGTCTAATGCTAATTGTTTTCGACTACATGTCACGTTGGAACATGTTTACAATTGGTGTATGGTAAATAATTTACGTTTGAACATTGAGAAGTGTAACGATATGTCATTCAGTAAGTAGACAATTAGGCCCTCTAGTCTTTGTTTGTCAGATACGTAATGGATGTTTAGCTCGTCCTAGCTTTATAAAAGATCTTGGGATAGCTTTCGATAATACACTGTCCTTCAACGAACATAGTGTAATACAAAAAGTCGCTTATAGAAATGTTGAATTTATAATAAGAAACAGAAAAGATTTTGGTCGTCCCACAATCCTCTTGTATAATGCTTTATTTATTAGGTCATACCTCGAGTACTCCTCCATAGTATGAGGTCCATTATATATTATAGTGTACACAAATAATTTAGAAAACATCCAGCGAAAATGTTTAAAGTACTTGAACATTGGTTTGATTTGCTATTAAATATGTATGTATGGTTTTGTATCGATGAAGGAAAGAAGATCCATGCACTCATTATTTTCCTGCTTAAGATCATTAAACATATATTTGACTGTGCACAGATTTTACATTCCTTTTAAATCTAAATATACCAAGATTGTCATCTCGAGTTCCTGAGTCTTTCCATTCAAGCACTCCTCGTGCAGAGTTACTGGAATTATCGCTAATATTTCAAGCCTGCTTTAACTATTCAAAGGCCAAGTGCATTACTGATATAGTCCACTGTAAGATAGAAATTAGAGGCAAATTATTACAAAACTTCCGGTAACATAAAGTATTATTATTATTTTTGTATCGGAATCACTTTATTGAATCATTATTATTTCTCACTTCTAATAATTCTATTACTTTTACCACCCGAAATAATCACAGATTTAAAAGTACTTCATAACGCGATTGAAAAAACAAAAAATGATACTGTAAGTTATACATGCAGATGTAATGACTGGAATGTCATCGATCATGGGCTATAGGCTAGTTTTAAACTTTTGGAGGACGTCATTTTTGCTAACAAAAAAGGAACGGATACTAATTCTGGGGAATTTTTTGGTGGACGATATTTAATAGTATTTTTGTACATATATATTTTATACAAGATTCAATGAACGATATAAAATTAAATAGGATAAAAGGCCTCATATTTTTCGGTGTAAGTTACGATGATGAATATGTTCTATAAATATCATGAGAGTAGCTCTAGCTCTGTTTACGGAACCAATATTATGCAATTCAAACAATACTACACCTTAATATATGGTGCTGTTGATAATGTCGTATTCCATACAAGTCTTGTAAAAATCTGTAAGTTTTTCAGGATTATTTAATTTAAGACATTTGTCGTCTACATTATTTCAGAGGAATCAAATTTAAAAACATACAGATTGCATCAAATAGAAAACCTGCTATTTCATTCTAATATATTTCTTGCATTACACTTATTTTTAAACGTCATATATTATTTAGATTACTGATATTGACCGACATGTATTATTAATTTAATCAACAAACTGGCAGTGAATAAAATAATTCACGCACAATTAACTAAACTAATAAAGTAACGTATAGTCAAGATTAGAAAGGAGGTGTCAGACGCGATGATTCTAGTTCTCCGACACACACCCAAGGATATCTCCCACAACACATCTCCTTTTATAGAAATATTTATTCATACGTACATACTTGATTTACGTTCCTGTAAAAATGTTGGAGAACATATTCATCAGGTATTTCACAGAGGGTAATGAAATTCTTTGGCGGATATTTTTTCGCCAAATTTTAATTGAATTAATCCAACACAGCTCGGCACGCTATTCCAGCAGATGATATTTTTTACTCATTTTGGTGAAATTTTAACACAGAATTTCCGGAACATTACAAAGTTTCATTAGGCATGCATTTTTAACATTTCCACGTAATTCTTTGTACGAAAAGTGGAATGTTTATATACCTAGTAGATAACATTCAATAAAGAGAATATCATAATGGAAAGTGATGATAAGCTAAGCTGATATCATTTATGATTTTCCATGTGTAATTTTAATTTTTAACGGTAGAAATTTTGGAATTTGGATATTTTAAACACATTATTGTGAAAAACCGCAATATAAATCAGCTTTTTTCCTAATTAATTTCCTACAGTTGTCGTATGACGTAACGAAGAAATCAATCCAAAATTTAAAAAGATGGTAATTCATTGAAACGTTGAACAATAAACAGTGATTTATTATTTTTATTTATTTTATTTAATGAATTAACAAATCTACATTCCAATATGAGTTAAAAAATACAAGTACCTAATATATTGGTATAATACAATACCATGTAATAATAACCGTAAATAGCATTAGTTGGTAAAATAATGTGTACAAAATTGGTTTCGGCGCGTAAAATACTTCAGAAAAGTTGGATCAGAACCTTGGGACAGGACTTTTTTTTGTCCTTATTAGGGGGTAAAAGAGGTGGTAGAGGAAAACTGATACGATAGAATTCTTTTTGTCCAAAATTGGCTTCAGCGCGTCAAAATACTCCAGAAAAGTTACATGAGAACCTTAGGATAAGACATTTTTTTGTAAACCTATGTTATTAGAAGCCATTATTAATTCAGCAATATCATGATTATATTGACATCATCAATACATTTTCAATCAGCGGAATAATACAATTGTATATCGTCAACCTAATGGTGTACCTTCCACTTAATCAAGCTGACCAAGCTGACTTGTATAAATGGAGAATAGTGAAGGCCCAATATTTGACCCTTGTTGTACCCCACGATCAAAAGTACTTTCGGAAGATAAGTTATGTTATAATTCAGTTTTACATTTTGGATTCGATTTTGTAAGTAATTCCGAGTGAACTGACTAGAATTATTTTCAAAATCTACATAATAAAATTTCATAGAGTTAAAGGCTTTGGTGTAGTCTAATAATAATAAAGCAGTTAATTTATTTTCATCTGCAGTGCTCAAAATATAGCCCAATAATATGAGTCATGAGGTAGAGCGGCTTTGACTGAAAATAATTTAAAGTTACTTTAAAATTTATTATTGTTGTGTGACTAGGTTTTCAGTTTAGTCTCTTCTCAGTTCAAGACCTCGAGTAAAGTGAGACCTTAATCCAATACTCCAAGCAATGTTCCATTAGTATCAGCATCAGCACATCACTTTTTTATGTGGAAGCTGAGGCCTGTTAGTATTCTCATTGACACTCGGTATATGAATCTATAATTGGTTGATTTTTAATAATTCCAAAACCACAAAAAAACTATTTAGCTTTAACTCAGTCAGTCAGTCCGGTTGCCGTTCTGTGTATAGATGAAAACTCAAAAAGCATTAGGTAATTTCGGAAAAGAATCTTATAAACACGGTAGCGCCGCGGGCTAAACCGTGCTATATGGCGTGCACACTTGGTCACACTGTCTATCGTATATAAGCGGTGTATACACGATTCAGATTGTTGGAACCAATAGACCGAATGCATGTAGGCGGCGTCAGAGTCGCGTTTGGGTACTGTAACATAACCTCATTTTCTGTGCATCTTTGTTTACTACTTTAAAAATTCCAAGCAATTGTTGTGTGCCTCAATGCACTTCCTATTATAGAGAAAATAAAAATTTACAGTTTCACCAGTTTCCAGTATGCAGCAGTTTTAGAAGAAAGTGGATAGTTGCTCTCAAATTACAAAAAAGCCCATTTAGTGTGTTCAAAACATTTCACAGACCGAATGCATGTAGGCGGCGTCAGAGTCGCGTTTGGGTACTGCAACATAACCTCATTTTCTGTGCATCTTTGTTTACTACTTCTTTAAAAATGCCAAGCTTTTCTTTTAGTTCACCTAAACTATCCATTTTCCGTAGGTTTCAAATAAACGAACTTATTTCAACATATCAAAGCTACAAAGCACAGAACACAATGAATAGTGTACCCAAAGCCGATCGGTAACCGCCTGGCGCCGAAATATTTTACTAAACCTATGCATTCCTCCTATTTATCGGTATGCTTTGAAAATTGCTAGAGGGTACATTAACTCACTTTTACGACTTGGCAGGACATTTTTAAAGCATACCGACGAGGTCAGCTCCAACAAGTTGGTTCGTATGTAGACACCTACCAGGAGCAATTTTACTTATAGTTATTTATATTTTATTTTAATTTTATTAGTTTTATGCTATATCTTCGCGTACAGAAACTTCTGTTCGTTATTATCATATTTATTTGCATTTACAGCTTTCTCTTACGTATTGGAACATTTGTAAACATTTTAAATCTGAATAAATATCATTATCAGTAATTGCGGCTTCTTTTACCACTAGGTATTTACCATTTACTGTTTACTGTCATACAAAATTACTACAAAGATAGTGAAAGGGTGTCACTATCGTTAAAATGCTTCTTATATTTTGTAAAACTTTTTACCGAATCCATTTCCAGCTCCGACACTGGCAATGTCGATGGATAATGGATGCTGTCTGCGTTTTTTCAAATGTGTAACCCCTTCCAAATAGTCTCGGCTTGAGATTTGTGGATTGTCTAATATGTGTGGTATATTATAGTATAATAAGTCATATATGAAAGGCATTTTAATGTGAAAATAAATGTATTATGTAAAATTACTCTAGGGTTTATGCGAATTTGGCAATAACTATTAACGATACTACTGATAACAGACATTCTTAAACAATTCCGAAATATTGTCTAAGGTGCAGGAGGTCAGGAGTATTTAATTCATTTTGCAATTCTATTTCGAAAAGGTCAAGTAAATACACTGCAACCAACTTTACTTTTATCAATGACGGGGATCTTAAAAGTTGGAAGATATTACCAACAACCAGTCCACATTTTTACTGATGTATAATATAACACTTAGTGATAAGTAAAGCTTCATTCACTCCACTGATTTTTATCTTCTAATACCAACTGACACAGACTGTGGAGAAATAGTAATATAAGGTATAATCAGGTTTGAACATTCACTTTCGAATCTGAAACTGCAGTAAAAATGCTAGCTATTAAAAGTTCAAGGTACTGGGTGGGACTAACAACAGTAAATTGTTGCTAGAAGAAGGATCTACATATTTAGAAACGTGAAATAAGTCAGGTTGAGGCCTTTTTCGTCGGTATATAAGACATTCAATATATAGATTATTAATTTTAATTAAATTGTACGATATGAATACAAGCTTTTATATATAATGAGGTAAAATTATTTATAGAGTTGCACCAGAAAATAATAATAATTAGTATTTACCTAGGCGGGCAATTATATGCCTATATAAAACTGCAAGTATGAGATTCTCTGCCACACGTACAGAGTGACCCATTCAAATGCGGACCACCATTCTAAAAATGTCATTTTTTAGTCGATTTGAACTATTCCTTTTTTTAGGTGATAAATCTTCAATAACCTATTTTGGTGTCTAATTCCGTGATGATTTTGCCACTGGATTTAGGAGCCTTTCAAATGGGTATGTGTAAAATTTCATAAAAAATATTGGTTTTCAAAAGAGACATATTAGTACAGTAAGCGAAGCAGTAAAAATGGTAAAATCCCCGGCCCGAAAACGATGAATGGAATTTTCTTAATTTTTTTTGCAATATGTTTTATAAAATAGGTACTTCAAAATCTATATAGTCGCATTACCTGATTTTTATTTTTAAGGGTGGAAACCACCCCTAAACTGAAAAATTAAACCTAAACTAAAAACTAAAAAATTAATAACTCTTCTAATTTTACGAATAAATTAACGAAAATTCATATACTTATATTTTTGAGGTCGCTGAATATGACTATTAGGTCAAAACTTATGAGACGAAAATATTAAGGGTTGAAATCACCCTTAAACACTGAAAAATTAATTTCTTCTAATTTTACGAATAAAATCAAGAAAATAAATATACTTATGTTTTTGAGGTCCCTGAATATGATTATGAGGTCAAAACACAGGAAAGACGAAAATATTAAGGGTTGAAACCACCCTTAAATTCTTCTAATGTTACAAATAAATTCACGAAAATCCATGTACTTCAAATTAATACAATTAAGTACACTAATTAAATAGTATTTTTAATCTGCACTTTAAACGTGTTAAAGTGCAATGCAACCCCCTTTTCTGCGTATTCTTCGAAAAATCGACGGCTAATAGCTCATTTATCTACCTACTATAGACATTTAAAATTCGCGTACAAACTGTTTCGACATTATTTCAAACTCATATCTCTGGAACAGTTTGTCGTAGGAAAATAAAAAAAAAACAAACTATTCGTTTTTTTATAAGCTTCATTTTTGTACTCTTACCATTTTTTATAAAAAAATATTTTCTGAGCAATTTCCAAAAACCCGATTTTTTTAAAAATGATTGAAAATTGGTACAGGATGAAAAATAATTATTATAAAAATTCTAAAAAATCTGAGCATGTTAGTAATAATATGCATTAACAATATCTAGAAGAATAAAAAAAAATGAATTAATAATAAATTAGAGCAATAAGCAAAGAGCAAAAAATGGCGCCTAAATATTTAAATGCGCTACTTTTTTGTTTGTAACTTTTTTAGTATTCATTATAAAAGGTAATGTCTCAATCGAAAGAAAATTTTAATACCTTTAGTTTTTACTTCCACATCCAGTGGAAGTATAGTAACGACAAAAAAATTTTTAAAAATTTTTATTGTTCAAATAGGCTTAAAATGTCATGAAACGTCAAGATTTTAAGTTTGAGCGAAAAAAAAAATTCTGTCTGTCTGTCGGTCTGTCTGTCTGTCTGTCTGTCGGTCTGTCTAACTTTTTTTGTGCGCACGTTTACTCTGGAACCGTTTGAGATATTGACTTGAAATTTGGTACACATATGTACTTTAACGAGATCTGGAACTAGATTATATTTTCATGTTGTTCCGTCGAAGGGGGGTAAATTGGGGTGAATTTGGGGTAAATGAGTAAATCAAGCAGGTAAGTGCCGATAAAATTGGTATTTAGTATAAACAAGAGAAGCCAGGGTCTCAAAAAAATTTTTGGCATTAGCCACCCCCATTACCACCTCCACCCCCTTATTAAAGGGGATGAAAAAAAATTGTGATTTAGTGTATGTACAAGAACCAGAAATCTCAAAATACTTTTTTACTTCATCCACCCCCACTACCACCCCCCTATCACCACCCCCACCCCACTACCAATGTGGGGTATCGTTTTATGGGTTTTTGGGGTAGAGGATTTCAAATATTATATTATTAAAGTTCCATAAATAATTATTTCCACATACAAAGTTTTTTTGTTGTGAGTGACTTGGATAGAAAATCTGGATGTGGAAGTAGTGATTCCTTGAACTGAACGTTTCGGCGCCATTTTGAAAATACCATATTTCCAAAACTAAACATCGGAGAAAAAAAAAAAGAAAAAAACCATTCGATTTGTTTTCGTAAAAGCTTTAATTTTGTACCCTTGTATTCTTTTATTAAAGTCCACATTTTTCGAGTAATTTTAAAAAAACGTCTAGAAGTACTGATTTTAGGGGGTGAAAATTGCAATTTTCAGTTCGCAATATCTCGAAAAATATGCATTTAAGTAATAAAGTGTATAGGACCTTTCTTTCTTATAATTCGATTCTCTATCTCATTATGTGGCAACCACCCCTAACCAAAAAGCAGGAAAATGACAATATAGATTCTTCTCATGTATATACTTTATGAAGCACGTTGAAGAAAAAAATTTGGAAATTCATTACATCGTTTTCGGGCCGGGATTTAAAAGCTTCACTTACTGTACTAGTAGGATAATGAAAATTTTTATTATGCCACTGAAAGACGCATTTAAATTGCATGAAAGCATAATTTTTGTAATAATTATTTTTTAGAGTGGATCTTTGGATCCCCATCAATTAAAATGTATAAATTTTAAACCAACATAATATTGTTAGGTAATTAATTTTTTAGTTTCTCTAAGGTATTTTTGCTACAGCTCCTTGCTTATGGAAAAATGTTATTATTGGTAGGCTTTGCAAATTCTCCAGTTGTTATAAACAAATTAATTGCCAATATTATGGATAACTGTTGGTTTGAAATGTATATACAATTTAATTGATAGCGATTCATAGGTCAATTTTAAAAGATATTTCATGGCAATTTAATTGCGGAAATTTTCATTGTCCTATATTTCTTTTGAAAACTAATATTTGTGTATGAAATTTTCCACATACCAATTTGAAAGGATCCTAAATTAAACGGCACAGTCAAATATGAGATAAAAAAAATTGCTAACTTTTTTTTTGGACTTTTTCAAACAAAATTCTATAGAACATTAGTCAAATAAACATGTAATTATTACTACTTGAAATTAATTGTGAAGGCAATAATCCATAGCCTAAGCAAAGCATATGCCCAATTAATCAATTAGCGTTTCGAATAAAAACAACAATGCCTTCGTGTGAATATAGCCACAGAAACCAAACAAACAAATAAGTAAGCAAACAAAGCAACCCTAAATTCGTAAGTAAATATTATGTTAAAGTTATTTTACATTTAAACTGACAAATACCTCGGCAAATAAAAGAACAGCTTTTTTTTTATTCTTTCAAACAGCTCTCAGTGTACATCCTGTTCATTTCCCAGGGTTGTCATTTGAACATTTCGACTGCTATGTGTGTATAACGTCTGACAGTGTATATCGGGAACTTAGAACTTGTCTAGCCAGATTCATTCCTCCCATTGGCGTACTCGAAGGCGGTGTCTATTTTAAATTATTTTTATGTACACGGTCGGATTCTTCGCTTTACAAGCAAAGTTATCGTTTGCCACAGGAAAAATATGGTTTGTTTGTGACACTTTATTTTTATCTATTTCGATAAAAATTGACGCTATGCTAAGGCCACACAGAGCCACAGTTTTCATTTGAATTTCATTTCTGGTTCGATCTGGTTCAATCTTACCTGGCTTCTTAAGGTGCTTCTCATACACCAAACTTGTAATCATGTAAAGTAAATTATTTTTTGTTTGCTCATAGCTACAGTAAAGAATATTTTTTTTAGGATTTCGCAAACGGCAGAAAGAATAATGTATGAAAAATCAGTGTTGATAAAAGTCATGATTTTTTTTTTAAATAAAAACGTCTATTTAACTTCTTAACTTTCCGTATTGTATCGTCTTAATAAAAAATAAAAAATTCTTTATAAGTACATAATTATGTTAAAACAAAAAATTGGCTTAAAAACTGGTTCGCAAGTCAAGAAGCTCTTTTTCTTGACATTTTTTGGCTTAGTCAATGGTGTTTCGCATAACATTTCGCAACATAGCAGGAGTTATACTTTCAAAAATTTCGCGGATAAGATTTTGTAAAACTTGGAGGTGTTTGAGGGGGTGTATAAAAAAACTCGTTCTTTCACATAACCCCACACAAAAAAATCTAAAATGCTTAGATCTGGTGAGCAGGCAGACCAACGTACAGGTCCACATGTTGCAATTACTCGCCCATTATACCGGTTCACTAAATGGGCCATAACTCGAGCGGCATTATGAGGCGGAGCCTCGTGGAAATACATTTGGTCAGAAACTGCAAGTGGTAAGTCTACCATTTCTTCAATATCATTTTGTAGGAATTTTAAATATCTTTCCCCTGTCAAAGGTCCTTGAAAGAAATTAGGTCCAATATTTTTTGTTCTAATTACCCCAGCCCGCACATTTACTCCAAATCTTTACTGAAAATTACCTTGCCTCATTAAATGTTAATTTTCCTACACCCAATATCTATTGTTTTGTTTATTGAACATTCCATTGTTGGTGAATCTCGACTCATCAGAAAATAATATCAAAGAAATAAAATTCGGTATTGTTCCGAAGTAACCACAATAACCCAATCTTCGGTTGTCATCATCTTCGTACAAATGCTGGTGCACTTGATATTTAAACGAGCGGTAACCATATTTTTTGAGAATCTTTCTTACTGGGGCAGTTCTACAAAGCATGGTCGTTTCATGATATTAGTGACTTACTGATCAAAAATTGGTTCAAGCTACAACCCGTGGCCAATATTCGCTTAGATGAGTCTTACCGCACCTTGTTATAATAAAAAACTCGAGCTAAATTACGACAAAAATAAAATATTGGCTGTTTTTACTCCTAAAACTCAAGACCGTCACACGTAACTCCATACAGATTGACACTTGTTTTGGCTGAAATTTTGTTACCAGAGAAATGGTTAGTGTCCATCTCTGCTATAATTATTACAACATTTCCAAAATTTGTTGGCAAGATACAACTTTCATGTTTTAAAGTCTAGGATTTAATATATAAACTATTAAAGTCGCGTAACTTGGTTAATACTCACGACCGTCACAGCGCTCATTATTAGTTAATAAGTTGAATGCTAGGACTACCAGCGACTCAGAAACACATCGAAATTTAGTTTTCGTTGTGAAATCATGCGAGATACAATAACCAAGTGCTGTTTCCCAAAACATTTTGAATTTCCAGTAATTTATATGGTAAGTCTAATATATGGCCCTGTGCTCTCTTTCACGACCGTCACGTTGTGTATTTTAGCATTTATCAACTTATTAATATCCAAATACGTTTTTATTTTGAGGTATCCAGTACACTGTCTTCTCCTAACCTTACTTTAATAATAGCTTAGGGTGAATATAATTCTTAGTCATTTTTGTCTAGGGGCTCTCACGACAGTCACATGGCACCAATTTGAGTGTGATGAAAAATTTCATTGGCATTACTCTCCTTCACTCTTGTAACTTTTGAATGGTTGAATGGATTTTTTTCAAATTTGGTGTAGTGACATGGGATGGAATTTCCAATTATATGATGTAAAAAACCAACTTCTGACTTCCTGTTTCGAGGCAAATGATGTGAAAATCAAATTTTTTAAATGGGACAACTTGTATATTTTTTCATATTTGGTTCCTACTAGCCAAAATACATATGATCTGACCCTCAAATATTATTTTTATTTTCAAAAATTTGGCACAACCTCAGCCAGCAATTACATGACCGTTTTACGAATTTCACAACCATCTCATGCCACTCACGACCGTCACGCATTCCCAGTACCTCATTCACAATGGTGTCATAAATATTATTTATCTTGTTAGGACCATTGTCCTTTAAATTATGAAGAAAACTGGTTATCGGTAACAAAATTTAGACACAAAAAGGTAATTTGAATCCATACAGTTAACTGAATTTCGAAAGTATTAGACTCAAATAAGAAAGAAACAGATACTTCCAGTTATATCATTTTATTTTATTCATGGGTATTATTACGACCAAAATTTTCTCTAATATCATGTAGGACATTTTTCACTTCAAAGAATCAACTTTTTCATAATCCATTTAGCATATTTATATTAATACACAGCACAAATATAAATGTGACGGTCGTGTTTTGTTATACGTTTCACTAAGGAAAAACAGCTGTAACATTTTAGTCACGGGAAAAAAGTTGGCGCCACAAGGCATACCTGAAAAGTAGACACTTTAACCATTTCAAAAATGTATGCCATCAATAGATTCCTGACATTTTATTTTTTAACATTGTCAATGTGAAATCGACCATGCTTTGTAGAACTGCCCACTGATTCATGTCTAATTTCACCTCGTGGCCAATTTCTCTAGTAGAAGCAGTAGGATTCACTTGTACAAAAGCCAACACGTTAATTTATGTATAATTATCAATACTGATACCTTGGGTCCCTCAATACAAAAATATAAATATTGCAAACTACTTCTAGGTTCGCTTACGCAGAAAGAAGTGCATCTGTTGGCCGATAATATAGACTTGGATGATTCGGAGGTGGATGATAATCTTCTTTGTGATGAAGAGGAAGAAGAGGATGATTTTGCTTGTACCGCAGCCAGCCAAGATCAAGAGGAAATAGTATTAGAAAGTGAAAATTAAGGTGGTGACGACACCATGGAAGTGAAGACGAGTACAATGACGACGAACCGTTGTTAAAATTACTTCCAAAAGGAAAAAAAAGAAAATGGAAGAGGACAACTTTTGGACCGAAACTGGACAAATATCAACCCCTTGCTCAAACCCCGTTGTTGCCAGAAAATATTCCAAAACATCAACCCATCAAAAATCGAGGTCAAAGTGCAGATATGCACGCTGCAAAAACCTGACATTTTCAAAATGTAAAGTTTGTAATGTATTTTTATGCTGTAGTGTTCAGCGAAACTGTTTTTCTAAATTCCATAATTAAATTTAAGACCTAAAATGATTTCATTCTTGTCGTGTTAAAGACCCAACGTATCATATATGATACCCAATTTTTCAAAAAACCCAAAAACTTTTTCGAACATGTGAGTACCGAGGTGAGTACATTAGTGTTATTTAGACTCCATTGAATAACTTTGTCACATAATATTAATATTTTAAGACAAATTAGTTGTGGGCCCGAGGTGGTTCATTATTAGAGCATAGCATTTATATATAGAAAAGTTATGATAAAAACTGTATATGGGTATTCCTTGAGCAATATATCTGAAACTATTTTAAAGATTATACCATTTGATTTTTTAAATATTTATAATAAGCCGAAAATAAACGCATATTTCCCTCTCACTCTGCAAAATCCCATCCTCAAATCAGCTTAACCCTGCAAGAAAGATCCTCAGCACTTTTGCCGTAGCAACAACGGTTTTCTTTGACATAAAAGTCACGGATTATGATCTTGACGAATCCCATAAAGAAAAACAGAAAAATTAAGACAATGCCACAACTAGTATTAGATAATAGTTAAATACGTAAATACTGGTACCATATTCAATTACTTATAAGTTATAATTACAGCTGAACTGACACTGTAAATATCACTTAGTAGCCTAACAAATTGACGTCCAATCGGCAGCTTGTCTGAGGCAGCTGGATTAGAATGACGTAAGGCGCAGATGATCGATATTACGCAAGAATTTATAACAAAGAATTTTGTGAGGCACACAGGCCAGAGTAAATTGATATTTGTCGTTCCAGATACGATCGTCTACCTGAGAGAAGTGAAAGATAAAAGGACCTGGGCAGTTGTTAGGTAAACACAAGTATTCGATTTTAAAACACTTACCAGATTGATTATATTTGGACGAAGATACGTGTCGCATTTGATGACCATTGGGAGTGCAGGTTAGATTCGTTTAAATTTAAACAGTTATGATGTTAAAATGGTGCTATATTTATTAGGCGTCATGCGTATAATACAGGAATTGGGTTGCCGTGCATTTTTACATATTTGGATTCAAGACAACACTCTGAGAATACCATGAGATTTCCGCGAATTTTTGAGTCGATGGTCGATGTTCAGTTTTTTAAGCATTTTAAGACATTCGTCTAGAGTGCTTTGGAATACCAAAATTTGTTCTACGGCAGGTAAAGTCCAAGGGAAAAATATAATTTTTCGTTTAATTTCATTCATTCAATTATATTGAAAGTAATTTTTTATTTTTAAATAAATTCAATAAAATAAAAAAACAAATAGCATAGATTTGAAATGGATATCAACGAATTCAGAAAAATATCTATTTTTATTGAACAGTATGGAGCCACCACCTTCCCATTGAAAAAAAGTTTTTGATAAAAAAGTGATTTGTTTAATTTTGGAGGCTTCGTAAATAGTTATTAATGAAATTAAACGAAAAATTTCCAAAGCACTCTAGATGAATGTCTTAAAATGCTTAAAAAAACTGAACATCGACTCAAAAATTTGCGAAAATCTCATGGTATACTCAGAATGTTATCTTGAACCCCAATATGTGAAAATATACAGGGTGTTCCATTTTAAAATCGAAAGTTGCGGTCACTTCCGGGTAAACCGGAAATGGTCTCATGCCATTTTTTATGTCCAAAAATTCATTTTTACAGGTAGTTTATACACCTCAAATTTCAAATGACTAGTTAAAAAATAAAGGAAATATAGGGGGGTAAAAAGAAAGTAACATAGTTTAAGTATAGAGTACAGTACTTCTTTTATTCTTCAAGCACTAAAAACTTTTAGCTAAAATTCCACTTAATTTTTAACAGAAGAGGATACCTTGTTGTTAACTTGTTCCTCTTCTTCTGTTTTGCCCATAAGTTCATAGCCACCCTTATAACGTCACCATTTTCGTGGGCACATTTAGTCGAAGCTGCAAATGTAGTAAACTCCACGAAAAATCATGGTTATACCTTACTAAAGGTACTATAGTATTTCTATACTTTTAGCCTTAACGCTAGTGATCTAACATGGGGCGAACTCAAAAAGCATGTTCTATATACAAATTAAGTTTCTAATTATACTGAAAAAATGGTAAAATGATTATGGGAGAATAGTCCAGAAGTCCACAAAATGATTGGCAAACAAAAATTTAAAATGTGATTAAAATAGAAGACCAATTGTTTACCACATGCATATCTATAATATTAATAATCGGTTTATTATAATTAAAATAACTCAAGGGATGACGAATCATCAGATACTGAAATTCTTGCTTGTAGTAGATATGGTCATTTCCGATAACATTTCAACATATCTTCAAATGTATTAGATAATTTATTCAAGGTATTTATTATGTGCATATTATGCATATGATAAAGTAGGTATTTTTCATTTATTAAAACTATTATTAAAACTATTTTAGTAAAGTTTTCTTATTATCCATGTTATGGTCTTGCTAACCGTATTTAAAGTAATCTCAATAGTCCTCTGAAGTTTTAGAAGATCTATAACTGTTTCAGTAAAGAGGAGACATAGCCCAACAGTCTATAACTGAATTTGAACCACTTCTTGAAGATTTATTTCATAATAAAATATATATTAAATTTTTTCTTAACACTTGCCTCGGCGTATACTCGCGGTGCCAAGGCGCCGCACAGTGGTCCCCAATTGAGTTTTTTGGTTCAAAAATGGCTAGAGAGCCCAAATCTTGTCTGAAATTAACATTTTTTTTTTAATTAAAGCTTACCGAAATTCCAACAAATCCTTTTTTATTATATTAAGTTAAAGGCCCAAAAAAATAATGTTTTGGCCTTGAACTTAATATAATAAAAAAGGATTTTTTTTTCAAAATTCAGGCTCCGAGGATTTGTTGGAATTTCATTTCCGACAAGATTTGCGCTCTCTAACCATTTTGAACAAAAAAAACTCAATTTGAGACCACTGTGCGCCGTGACAATTGAAGGGTTGGGCGAGATCCAGAAGGAATTTAAATTCAACGACCAATACTACTCCTGAACTCATTTATTTTTTAATTAATTCAACGTGCTTGTAGTACACAGAATACAGCGTCGAGTACGGATGGAAACAGAAAATGACGATGTTATTTTCATTCCTTAAGAACGTCATGGGTATTTTTTTACAATAATAGATTCCAATTAGCATACCTCAAGGAACCATTTTAAGGTAACGTTATACGAGGATGCACCAAGATTATTTTTAGTAAGAAAGAGCTGAAGGGTTAAAGAACCACTAATATTTCCAATCTCAATCATCTCAAGATCTTAACTCTTACCTCAAGATCTTGAATTTATCTCAGGATCTTGACTTTTATCACAAGATCTTCACTTTCATATAAATATTTTGCCTTTTATCTCAACGCAACGAAAAATGGCGACTGTGCAAAATAAACGGTACATAAATAGTACTAGTTTAATATTGTTCCAAAATGCAAATTAATATCATGAGAAATTGAGTTGAATGTTCAGCTCTTGAGATAAAAGTGAATAATGTGAGATCCAGCGCCGCCAGACCTACGTCATTTTAGCAAAGCTAATATTTTGACAACGAATAGTGTAATATCTAGTTAAGAACGTATGCGTATTTGCTAGTTTGAAAGCAGGGCGCTTTTGCAGAAAACAAGTACAAAAGGTACAAAAAAAGTTTCTCACTTACGTTAAAGCATGATAGCTGATTTATTTTTTAAGTGACACGCTAACGACATGGTGTAAGCGTCAATCTCCGAATCTTAAGGTCCTCTAGTAAATCCAAAAATTTTTAAAATCACAACCTCCTCCCATCCCACCTTTCCAGAGGCAGGCAAGACCACTGGATGAATCTCGTGACTAGCTCGAACGGGTTTTTTCATTGAGTTTTTTCCCGTATAACAATCTTATCGTCATAAATTTAGTGCGCGTGTGCGCAAGTACGCGTGTGCTAAAAATCCAAACTTATCTTTAGCTTTAAGTAGTTTCTAATTATTTTAAAATCTTTACTGATTATGTCAAATAAATTGTTAGGTTTAAGTTTTTAATATATCTTAAGAACAGGAGCCCTAACGCCCACCACTTCATCTGCTGTTTTAGGCAAAGCAGGATCCCCTCCACCTGATCACTCATCTACCGCGGCGTTGTACGCCGCGGTGGAGTGATCGGCTCTAGACTAGTCCTCAGCCGAGGCGCACGACTGTACTATTTAACAGTAATAAATTTGTTTTGAATTGAATTGAATTGAATGTTAAGGTCCGAGGTTCAATCCCTGAGTGATCTCAGTTTTTTTTCAAATATGCGTACTAAGAAAAAAGTTATAGTCCAGTCGAATTAGACATCATAAACAATTTTGCGTACTGCGGACTTTTTTCTGTGGAAGTTGTTTAAGAGGGCATAATAAGCAAGCACAGAAAACTACACCCTGCTACACCATGTGCGTCCCCTATTTTTAGGGGTTGAAACTTTGAAATATTACTTTTGTGTCCATATCTGTTTCTCTATTGGCCGTAGGACTCTTTACCAAGTTACACTTTTTGAAGATTCATCCCTCCTCTACATAATATATATATTACACATTTGCCGTAGGACAAACGGTTTTGGCTGTACGAGGCCGGACAGGTCGCGCTGTCCGAATTTCGTCTGTACAGGAGGGATGATGATTTGTGAAAAAACTTTCATCGAATACCGCGCGGTTTCCATGATACGGGATGTTGAAATTTTGAAAACCCCTCTTTAAAAAAAAATGAACCTACTTTTTTTCGCTCATTTTTCATTCATGCACGTACGACCTTTACGTTGGTTTCATTTTAATACAATCGTTGGTTTAGGAGCTAGACAGCAAAATATGCCAAAAATGGCTATTTTGGTATTGTTGCATTAAAAAAACCAAAACCAGTATAACTCTGGTAAAAGTTTTTGTTTATCCTAAAAGTTCAATTCATTGCGCATAGAAAATGTGTTTTTGTATTTAAGTAAGACCAACACTTATTGTGTAATAACGATTTATGTCATGTGTTCTCCAGTCTCCCTTTTCACAATTTTTTTTTGCGGCCTTATGGTTCATAGTAGGGCAGAAAGCATTATACACGTGGACAGGGCACATAATAGGGTGTTAAAATGGGTCTCTTGTTAAAATGCGATAGGACGTACCGTTTTCGAGTAAAACGCACTTGTTTGGTTATGTTTGCTTTGAGTTTTCATTGTGTTCTGAATTGTGATCTGATAAATAAATTCTACATTTTGGTGTTTTCTTTCTTAGGAGTTTGTTTTTTTAAATCATTTCCCAATGAAATGGACATATAATAGCTGTTTCTCGAGGAAGGTAAAATTACTGTGGATTTTGTTATAGACACAAAATAAGTTGCAATGATGATTCCAGACAAGCGTGAACCTTCAAATAGGGGAGTGAGAACCCCCTATTCCGTCAGAGTCCCTTCAGTTTTTCATTAGCAATGTCCCTCAAAACAGAAAAAGCAAGAAGCGACACATAGTTTTATTTTTTCGTAGTCAGCGGTGAGTATTTACTAGTCAGTCGATGAAAAGTGTGATCTGAAATAATTTTTTGCAAACAAGTGCGTTTTACTCGAAAACGGTACGTCCTATCGAATTTTAACAAGAGATCAATTTTAACACCCTAATATGTGCCCTGTTCAGGTATACATTGCTTTCTGCCCTACTATGAACCATAAGGCCGCAAAAAAAATGTGAGAAAGGAGACTTTAGAACACATGACATAAATCGTTATTACACAATAAGTGCGCAATGAATTGGACTTTTAGATAAACAAAAACACTTAAGAGGAATAATACTGGTTTTGGTTTTTTTTGATGCAACAATACCAAAATAGCCATTTTTGGCATATTTTGCTGTTTAGCTCCTAAACCAACGATTGTATTAAAATGAAACCAACGTAATTTTTCTTATATGAGGGGCGTACATGCATGAAAGAAAAATGAACGAAAAAAAGTAGGTTCACTTTTTTTTCTAAAAAAAAAAAAGGTTTTCAAAATTTCAACATCCCGTATCATGGAAACCGCGCGGTATTCGATTAAAGTTTTTTCACAAATCATCATCCCTCCTTAAGGGCATTAGTATGTGTAGTATTGTAGATTGGAAATAATAGCCTTTTGCCCTGTACAGAAGACCCCCAAATTCGGACAGCGCTACCTTTCCGGCCTCGTACAGCCAAAACCGTTTGCCCTACGGCAAATGTGTAATATATATATATATATATATATATATATATATATATATATATATATATATATATATATATATATATATTATGTAGAGGAGGGATGAATCTTCAAAAAGTGTAACTTGGTAAAGAGCCCTACGGGCAATAGGGAAAAAGATATCGGCACATAAGTAAAATTTCAAAGTTTCAACCTCTAAAAATAGGGGACGCACATGGTGTAGCAGGGTGTAGTTTTCTGTGCTTGCTTATTATTCCCTCTTAAACAACTTCCACAAAAAAATATTTTATTATGTCTAATTCGACTGGAGTATATGGCCAAAAATAATAAATATTTCCCTATCGGTTATCTTTTTCTTGGTAATCGCCATTTTAAGTTAATATTTGTTGAAAAAAAAAGCTGAGAACGCTCAGGATCTTAAGATTCGGAGGTTGGCGCTTACACCATGTCGTTAGCTTGTCACTTGAAAAATAAATTAGCTATCATACTTTAACGTAGGAGAGAAAAATTTTATGTACCTTTTGTACCTGTTTTCTGCAAAAGCGCCCCGCTTTCAAGCTAGCAAATACGCATAAGTTCTTAACTA
Source organism: Rutpela maculata (assembly GCA_936432065.2). NCBI lineage: Eukaryota > Metazoa > Arthropoda > Insecta > Coleoptera > Cerambycidae > Rutpela > Rutpela maculata. The sequence continues at coordinate 37,027,184 of OW386290.2, forward strand.
GATATTACACTATTCGTTCTCAAAATATTAGCTTTGCTAAAATGACGTAGGTCTGGCGGCTCTGAGATCTTGGACTAGAAGGTCTTAAGATGATAGTCAGCTTCTGAAAAGTCTACCTGTAGACAATTTTCGCCAAAAAGTAAATATGAAGTTTTTATTTTACTACATTAAACTTTATTTGTATTTTCCTGCGCTTTTTTCTTCGCTACTTGATTTATTTTTACTAAACTATTGTATTGTTACACATTTCTTTCGTGGCTGCTACTTTCATTGCGTAATTTTATTTGTGAAATTTTTATTTGTATTTTCTCTTTCTACCATAACATATCTTAATTGTATTCAATTCCTAGCATTTTTAAGTAACTACTATTGTCATGTATTTTAGGTTAGATTAGATTAAGTATTGCTAAAACAAAATCCCTTCGTTTTTATGTTTAGGTACTCGTAAACTTAAACATGTACGGTTGACGACGGTCTGAGATAATAATAAAACAGTAAATACTAGTATTTTTAGTACACATAACGATCTTGACAAAAATAAATATATCACTCGAGCAGTAAGCACCAAACTATCCTTGTTACAAAAAGTCCGGCAATAAAAATAAAGTGTTTAACTTTTCGGAAATATTTATAGGCCTCTTAACTTTCAGAGTACAACGCACTCTTAACCATCTAGTATTTTATCACGCCATTTCCCCTGTCGCGTCTTTGATTTTTGACGACGCTTCCGTTAAAAATTACGATCTGGAAGAATAATTAACTAGTGCTGCGGCCTGAAAATAAATTTATGAGATCTAAAAATAGCAAAAAATATATCTGAAAAACTATTAAGAACGGTGCAAGTACGCAGCAGAAGGGTGCACTTTAATTAAGTACAAATTTAGATGCATACGGCTCCTTTAGCTGTTAGGCTTCTTGAGAGGATTTAATATATTATCAGGAGGGTGCCAGAAAAAGATAGATAGTGGCATATGAAGAAATAGAGAATGGGGTAATGCTCTGTGAAGTCCGTATAGCATTATTTATTTTTTATTGTATTTATGCATTTATTCAATGACAAGATTCAACGGGCAAAAGCCCAATTACAGGATTAGGAGGCTACAAGACAATATATAATATACAGGGTGTTCCGAAAGTCGGGGATAAAACGAAAAGAGGTGATAGATAAGCTCATTTTCAATCAAAATAACCAATATATTGTGGTTATCCGATTTTTGATGGTTGAAAAGAAAAGTGATTTCTACTTGTGTATTTTTATCGAAATTGACTAATACGTTTACCAGAAAAAAAACTGAGAGGTTTTTGCAGATATATTTTTCTTAAATGTAATACGGAAGAATGTACACTGCGCGGCATATAAATATGGTACAGCACTTGTAAACTGAAAACCATTAATTAAATTTATTGGTAGAATGATATGTTCTCTCAAGCTTCTGAATATTACTGACTAGACATCTAGTCCAAGATCCCAGAGCTGCCAGACCTACGTCATTTTAGCAAAGCTAATATTTTGACAACAAATAGTGTAATATCTAGTTAAGAACGTATGCGTATTTGCTAGTTTGAAAGTGGGGCCCTTTTGCAGAAAACAGATACAAAAGGTACATAAAAATTTTACTCAGTACGTTAAAGTATGATAGCTGGTTTATTTTCCATGTGACACACTGACGACGTGGTATAAACGTCAACCTCCCAATCTTAAGGTTCGAGGTTAGATCCTGAGCGTTCTCAGCTTTTTTTTCAACAAATATTAACTTATGATGTCGATTACCAAGAAAGAGACAACCGATAGGGAAATATTTATTATTTTTGGCCATAACTTTTTTCTTAGTACGTATATTTGAAAAAAAAACTAAGAATGCTCAGGGATCGAACCTCGGACCTTAAGATTCGGAGGTTGACGCTTACACCATGTAGTTAGCGTGTTACTTGTAAAATAATCCAGCTATCATAGTTTAACGTGCGGAATAAAATTCTTATGTACCTTTTGTACCTGTTTTCTGCAAAAGGGCCCCGCTTTCAAACTAGCAAATACGCATACGTTCTTAACTAGATATTACACTATTTGTTGTCAACATATTAGCTTTGCTAAAATGACGTAGGTCTGGCAGCTCTGTTATTGTTTGAAATACTGATTTGTGATAGATCTTATTTTTATCAAATGTGACCAGTCTAGTCTTCTTTGCATTGATAAAATCGAAGTGTACCATATTAATATGACGCGCAGTGTACCTTTCCGAAGGAAGCATTTTTATAAAATCTAGTTAACTCCTGTCAGTTGTAATAAAAGAGCTAACCGCGAAGTTGTTCGCGCAATAATATCTAAACTTTTTAAGAAATGATCTGCGAGAAATAATTGACGACATTCCTTTAGAAATACGTATACAAATGTGGCTAAAATACGATGAAGCCCTCTACACTATACTCGTCCGTCCAGACCGCCAATATGTTAATTAAACATATTCAGGAAGATGGTAGAGGAGGAGAGGAGCCATCCCCACATTATATGGAGAAGTCCGTGTAAATAGTATCCACTTTAAAGAAAGAATTTATCCAACATAATGAATCAGATAGATCTTCTACTTAAAACTGACATAATCGGTAAAGAAATAAGAACTGATCGCCGAGCTTTAGGAAGTATGACAACAAACCTTATACGCCGACGGCGATTATGCATTAGAATTAGAGGAAGCATTTGTTCTGAATAACTTTGGTTACTAATCATAAATTTTGTTTACTTTACTGCCTGCTAAAACATAACTCGAGACTCATAAAATTCACTTTGTCATACAAATATGTCTGCCTTTTAAATAACCCTAATAAGAACAAACCGCTAAGTAAAAATCAATGAATTATACACCTTGATAGAATCTGAAAAATCTGCACGTGTTTTTCTTATTATGGGCAACTTCCTACAGTACTTACTTTAAAATTCAGTTGAAAGGAGAAGATCGTAACATATTTTATTAAAATTGACAGTTGTTAACTAGATTTTACAAAATTCTTCATTCGGAAGGGAACAAATTTCAGTAGCGTATTTTATTTAAGAGAAAAATTGTATTAAATAATAATTTAGGATCGAAGTAAACGATTAATGAGTTCAGGTCCTTGTATATTCCTGTAGTCAATATTATAATTAAGTATATACATGTTATTTTTTCTGTCAAATGACATCATATTGCCATTTAGAATGTCGTTAATAAACATAATAAAGAAAAGTGGGCCAAGTATCGACCTTTGCGCCACACCGGATCTTTGTGACAAGGTGATAGACTTGTGCTCTCGGTTCTAACAAATTAATATCAACCCTGCAATTATGACTCAATTAAACGAAGTAACGAACAAAAGAAACTAGAATTGTCAAGTTTACTAATTAAGGAACCGTAATCAAACCCGTCAAGGGCCTTTGAGAAGTCACAGTAGATCTACCTTTCATGAAACCATGCTGATCAATTGATATTGTACCAGAAACATAAATATATATAGAAGAGTGAAGAACTATTTGTAAAAAAAAACTTTTTTCTAAAGTGACAGATATTAGTTATAGGTCGGTAAATTATTATTTTACTCAATTCTTGAATACACACACACATGCACGCGAATTTTTCCACTTTGGAGGAAAACTTTTGTAACATTTGATATAATAATATAACAATAAAAACAATTTAGCAAATACTGTTGCAAAATCTTTAATACGAAATGCTGGTATTAGATCCTCGATCTAATGACCCATGGTATGACAAATAGCATGACAAATTTAAGATATTGGAGTTAATCTTAGGTGTGTTATTTATTACATTTGTTAGTATGAGAAGTAGGAGAAGAAAATGATAAGATAAACGTTTTGGACAAATATTTCTGAAAATTTGCGAAATTAAATACATATAAAATTAAAAAATTGCTTGTTTATTTTTTTTAATTAAAACATGCTCTTGACCTGATTGACTACACGTTACTCTTAGGCAAACTCGAAAACTTTTGAATTTGTGACTCAGCCTTAGCGTAGATAGAATTTTACTTTACTTGAGAAGTCAAAACTTTATAATACAGGATGTAATAAAGCTTTTCGTCTAGCTTCTAAAGTTCTCGCTGGCGTGCCTCAGGGAACGTTTCCAGGGCCTTTGTTGTTTATTATTTTTATAAACAGTACCGGGTTGTCCAATGAAGATATTTTTATATCATTACTTGTTGATGATTCTATGCAGCATTGCAGATGATTCTGACGATATTCATGATCTCAGATTTAAAGCCTAAAACCACCCCCAACGATAAGTTCCATTTAAATTGAATGAGCTAATACGACCCTAATAATTTAAAAATGCATATATTCATTTTCACCACTACAGAACTTGATTATATATCTAATGGACAAAACTGATCATTGGTTTGCAAAAAAGTGTAGTAAAATCTCTAGGAGTTTATGAGGATTCTCACATTTTTTAATTATTTGGTAACTATGCTTTCTTGTAAATCTCCAGATCTTAGAAATGTATTATTTTGGATATATCCAGTTCAGTTCAAATTAATGCGTAATCGCTTGGAAGTGCTATTCCCGGTTCAATGAAGCATTTTAGTCTTTCTCAAAAAAAAAAAAATCTGCATACTTCGTCTTACAAATCTCCTTATCATTAGTAGATCTGTGTTCAAAAAGTTACGAATTTTAACTGTTCTATACTTAACTGTATATCAGATCAAAACAAAGTAGATCAATTTTGCAAAAGAAACGACATTGACATAAAGATTAGTTACAATCTGCGAGATATTATATTTATCGATCGCAGTAAAAGGTCCAAATTAATGTATCTATATAAAGCTATTTAATTAGTTACTCACCCGCACATTATATTAAAGAAAATGTTTTTCGTCCTTTTAAAACGAAAGTACAATCTTATTTATTGAATTATTCATTTTATTAAGTTGATGAGTGCTTGTTGACAGTTGTTTGTAAGAATAAAATACTATTTTGCTCAGGTTTACTCTCTTTTAAACTGTATGTGTGATGAGTTTGTTTTTTAATTAATTTTGTAATTTTTACACTTCGTTTATATTTTATTCTAATTCAAATTGAAAATATTCGTCAATAAGAGAAATGTAACAGTGAAAAGAAATAGCAAGAAGTCAAATAAATACACTACCATCAACGTGTCAACTGATTTGAAGGTATCTAAAGTGTATAAATATAAAAATGTGGAATAATATTCCACAGCTAAAACGTCCACCCATAATGATAACGTAAAACCTTGTAAACGGGAAGTCATTTAATAAATCGTTTGAAATGAAATTTATATATTACAATAATACGATCCTTTTGTGTCAAACTAGACTTCCTGTGTAATAACATTGATTATTCATATCGTGGAGTGCATATCAATGAATTCTTTTCGAAGCAATTTTGTCATATATACATGAAATTGTATTTGAAACGATTTCAGGTTATACAGTGTAATGGTGAATCACATTAGTGTCTATAGTTAGGAACATGTCATTGATTTTTTTATATTTGATATTGGTACGTTGATAGCACCTAAATATTCTACATTTTTAAATAACTGATGCAACCACAGTGTAGAGACTATAGAAAAATACGAAAAAATCTCTGTATGCACCAATTCACAATATGTTACTCTTTTACCAGTGGTAAATGGTTACTTTTTTTTAATTGACCTTTATTGTTCCTTTACAATCTACATTAAATCGTAGGATGATAAACTGTACGACAATAACAATTAAAAGCATAATTTTGACGGTTAATATAATCAAAATGCAAGTTTATGCTAAGTTTATGCAATATATAAACTTATCCTTATAGTCCACGGAAATTAAACATTTTAGAAGAAATAATTTATAAAGTAATAATATTTGAGATGCGCACTCTAAATGGGGTTAGAAATAGATACCCGAAAAGTTCTCCCCCATTTAGGAGTGGAACGTCCCTTTTTTGCAAAAAATCACCCCTAACGGGCACTTAAAGCTGGTTTTTAACTTTTATCTTGTAAACCATTCGTCGAAAGAGAAAAAAGTATAGAAAATAAAAAAATTGTCGTTAAATTCTGCATAAAAAATGTCCTATTAACCTTGTAGCTCATCATCACCTATTTCGCGCTAACAGCCTCCGAACAGAGGGGTAGTTTTGAGCGCACAGATAAAAATCGATCCTATTCGAAGTTTCACAGCGAATATCTTAAAACCGGTTAGTTTAACGAGAAAAATGCTCAGGAATTATTTTTTTTTATTTATTTTTTTTATTTATTGAAAATATCATACAGCTGGGAAATTTCGAATAGGATTGATTTTTACCTGTGCGCTCCAAACTACCCCTCTGTTCGGTCGCTGTTAGCACGAAATAGGTGAGAATAAGCTACAAGGTTAATAGAACATTTTTTATGCAGAATTTAACGAGAAATTTCTTATTTCCTATGCTTTTTTCTCTTCCGACGAACGGTTTACAAGATAAAAGTGAACAACTTTAAGTCTCCGTTAGAGGTGATTTTTTGCAAAAAGGGACGTTCCACCTCCAAATGGGGGGGGGGGAACTTTTCGGGTATCATTTCTAACTCTATCTAGAGTACGCATCTCAAATATTATTACTTTATAAATTATTTCTTCTATTCACTGTTTTTTAATCTAATGTGCGTGTACTATTATTGGGCAATGAACATCCAATGAATATATACGATAAAATTAACTAAAACGACAGTATATAAACATTTTAACTTTAACTTGTAGATGGGGGGATCAAACCATGCCATGCCAATAATAATTATTCTGATTTGGAATACCCTTGAGATGGTCAAAGCCTTAGAATTTCCTCTACCATTTATATTCCAAAAACCATATGATTGACTAGTCCGTTTTATCCGAAGTGTTATTCTCAGATAAAGTAACTATTAAAAGGAGAGTAATTTTTTAATATTTATTCTTTTTACAAGATCAGCCAAGGGACCTGGTAGCTCAATGAGGTGCTCACTTAGAATTGGCTTGAATCTTTGCGAACTCTTCATATACTACTGCATAAAAGAGTACTAGAATTGGATTTGGAAGTCAGCAAACAAGATAACCGACCGACCACATTTTATTTCATAGCACGTGGACTCTCTGGATTAGAGACAAGCTTGCCTGGAAATAACTGGTGCAATAAGTACCATACCGTCAGCTGCTCTGGAAATCCTCCTGGATCTACCTAAATCTACCCCTTCTTCATATCTACCTGGAAATACAACAACGATCAGTCGGGACTGAGAAGAAAATACTCCAGTATTGACAAGAAATACCAGCGTTAGTTCATTCAAAGGAACTCATTTATATCCTTTGAAATCAAGAATAAAAACATTATTAGAGTTAAACAGGTTATACCAAGGAACTGCAATTGACCTATATACTAGTCACTGCAGACCAAATCACCACCTACTTAACAGGCTTGGATTAGAGGCTAACGCTGAATGCCTTCTGTGTTCGGACGAGGATGAAATGGTAGAGCACATTCTACATACCTGTCCCACTGCAAAAAGAATCCAGTTCTTATTATTTGGCAAAGGGCAACTGCCACCAGAATCCCTGGGCAGTTTCTCATCCAATAAGGTCATTAGCGCAGGAGTTTTAGTCAATACCGGAATTAATTACTGTAAAGCTGAAAATTTCCAGGATTGTAGTTTTAGTCTAAGACAACACGTACCAAAATGTCCCCTACTCTCCTCCGTAGGCTTCCCTGTTTTTTCGGAGCAACAAGGGCCTAAGTCGCAAAAAATGCAAGCTGGCTATAAAGTGCAACAGAAAGATTGTTACTGGTCAGATTTGGGTAGAAATGATCATACAAGATTAGGAGAAGCATATTCTTTAATATTTCAGATGTTCCATGCATATTTTCGTTCATAATTTTCCGTTCTAGTTCTGTCAACATTTCAAAAATTAAAAAAAATTTTGGTGTTTTATAAGAGTTATTGAATTAAATTTAACTTGTCAGACTCAGAAAATGACTTTATTCGGCTAGACAATTGACATTATTGATCTACTGGGAAGTAGGGTCGTCCAGATCATCATCCATATCGACGACTGGCTGTTGTGCAGCTAGATCCTCTACAGCTTCTGCACATGAAGCTGCAGTTCAGACCAGAGTTCCTGCACTCGCACGGGCACCGCAGTCCGCCTTGCAGGCACAGGAAATTAGCCGTAACTAGCTATCAGGAGCTGGCTACCTTGTGGTAGGAACAGGAATCGGAACCAGGCCCTGGAGTCCTGATTTCCACCTCCAGTTCTCCAGGTGAGGAGAGGAGAGGAGTTATGGAGAATATTGCGAGGATTTAATCTCATGAAAGGCTTGCAGCACTCAACTAATGTGCATGTTCCTTTTAGTGAGGTAATACCTCCTAACTACCCCCCAACACATTCCTGAAGAGGAAAATTTTCCACTCCTCCATGTTCTCTACAATCCTCTTTTTTAATCATTCATTGATTGGACTATATGGTTTTGTCTTTATTTACAAATAATATTAACTGAGTTTGTTTCTAAGTTATTTGAAGAAACGTTTATCGAATAATTATCTAATAATTGCATGATTTTTCATATTTATCTTCAAGTCATCTAAATTTCAAAATAGAGAACTGTGATAGTTTGTGTGGATAAATATGATTGCAAGATCTCTTTCGTCAACAATAAAATGCTTCCAACTTTCCCTGTATAATATGTTTGAATGTAGTAGTTAATTAAAAATAACTTTGGCAAATTTGCTTATCATAGCATCATACACGTAATATTAATAGTTGACCAAAATGCCAATACCAAGAGCCAAAAAACATCTAGATTCACGGCTTAGGTATTTCAACGTTTTTTTGGTCCCAAAATACAAAAGACCTCGTCCTGCTCGATTTAAAAGTCAGGCATATTACACTTATGATGACTATTTAAATATTTATTATTACAATGGCAAGATACAATCTGATGTAAATGCTTGGGTCGTAAATATTTATTGCCTGTATTTTAAAGTGATATGGATACATACCTATCCATTTTATTATCTTAATTTGATCATCTACATATCGTAGCTTTTGACTTGTGTAAGTAACCTTGTGCTTTATTATCGTATCATTAAAAATCTATCCATACAGAGTGATTTAATGCGCCGGGGACACCTTTATTTTGTTCCAAGCACAGGGTTTTTTCACGAATAATGTGAGTCTGAAACCCACTGTCTTTGAACTTTGGGTCGAAACTATCAATCTTGGTCATTTTTAGAATGGGGCCATTTAATCAGTTCGAATTTTCAGTTTTGTTAATATTATAACAGATCTAATTAATCCCGTAGCGCGTTCTACGTGATGTCACATCAGTCGAATCGACAGCGTTTAAATGTTGGTTATTGAAGCTGCTTTCATTTTTTATGATGCAATGACTTCTTTAGAGCCTGGTTTTGTTAAAGGTGATTCTGGGAATTTTAGATGAGTTAATGATCATGGAATATTTCAATAAAAATAAAGATTATGTCAGTGCATAGTTGAGAGGCATAAAAATGACAAATTAGGTATTACATATTTGTAATGATGAATTTGCCTCAAAATTTAGACAGAGAGATACTTATAATATTCTTCAATGCGCGAAACAATAGACAAAATTATCTCTCTAATTGTTCAACCCAATTTCATCTTACACAAATGTTGTTATATTAAAAACATTTATGATACATTATTATCTAATTTTTTTAAAACTATGCTAGAGAAGGAGCGCTATTTTGGTATGAATCTAAAACAAATTATATTTATATCAAATTATATTTCTATTGGGCTTTCTTCCTTGGTAATAGCGTTAACTATCTATCAAATACAATTTTTCACCGTCAAATAGTTTTTTAGATAAAGCATCAACAGACGAACGGACAGACAGACGGACGACTGATGGGATTGAAAGACCTTGATTTTTGTAATCTACATAGCTTAAAACGTGAAAATCCGAACAAACCTCGGAGATTGACTTCTTTTTCACGGAGCTTCCCTTCAGTATCCAAGGAAAGTAAAAATAAATTTGACTAAAATTTTGCGACTTGTTATACTATCGTTCTTTATTTCAGAGTATGTCCAATATGTCCATGAGTGAACTAAACTGTAAACAAGAAATTATATCTAATTATTGATATAAATTTTTAATTAATAAAAGTAACAAATTTGTACACGTACATTACAATGGTCCTCACAGCAGTATTTTGATCCTAAATTTGAAACAAAATAGGTTTGTCGGATAGAAGTCCGTCAAAGGCAATTTCACTACAGCGCACGTATTATCAATATTGCTGCCTGTCACCGATCGACTGGTGTGACGTCATATTTGGCCACGCCCCATTTCGTGGCGCGCTACATTTGATAGTTAATTTTAGTGAGAAGTCGTTGTGGTAAAACTCTGAATTTTTGTGTATTTACTATCTGAAATACATTACAAACAAACAAAATATGCAATAAAAAAAATTAAAAGAGTCCATTGTACTTTCTATAGAATCCTGACAAAAAATGGAGGAGTGTCGTTTAAAAAAATTAGTAATAAGTCATAGCTCATATGAATGAATGGACTGGTACAATATCACAAAACGTACGCAATAAAAAAAATGTGCTTGTTCTGTTAAGAACTTTTCCGAAAACGACCAGGGATAACTGTATGTATTAAATGACCACACTGTGTACTATATTATGACATGAATAATAATTATCATTGTAAATCATTAAATGGAACATATACCTAAATTAATTATAATTGCCGTAATGTTTTGTTTTAAATTTATGTAACTCATTCGAATTCCGAATTGATTAATATTTCCGCAGAATTTGTAATTGATATATTTTGCGGCTTTATGTTAAAACAATAATTGCGCATTTTGTACAGACTGCAACTTTCTATCTTATTATTTAGTTATTAGAGTTTAATTTAAATCGAGAAAGCTCTAATAAATTGCCAGTTGCACAATGTCGAGAGCACAACAAAATAGGCAAGTAATAAATCTGTTTTGTGTGAAAGTCTACCAACACTTCCCACAATTGCAAGATGAACGTTTAATTGCCATTGCTGGTAATTATATCAGTGAGATTTATCAAAATCAATGCGTTCTCTGCGGAGTGGTTTGCAAATTGGTAGTTAATGAAGATTTATTAATATGCTAATTTATATATTAATTAATCTGTAAAGTTAAGTATTTTCGAGAGTATTTTTGTGATTTTGTTTTTTTCTTACAATTATCGATATTTATTTTCGAGTTTGCCTAATGATATCAAGGCCAGAAAGCGTATTTTATTTGCCTATCTGTCTGAATATTTGTTCCACCAAACTCGAAAAAGGTTCAACATATTTTGGTATGTGGTCTAAGAAGAGTTTCCTTGAGTTGGATTTCCTCTTTCCTGACACATTGTGATCAATATGTTTCTCTAAAATATCAAAATGATAATCTAATCAATAATTGTTATATCTGAAATTAGACTGGTTCAAATGGGCGTCCCACAAGGTTCCGTATTAGGACCTATAGTATTTTATTGTATATATAAATCAATTAGACTCGGAAGTATCTCATGTACATGTTGCCTTTTTCAATGTTAATAACATTATTCTTCAAAACAAACATTCAGATGTAAAATTTTTGGGTGGGTATATGGCTGAAAGCTTGAGCTGGAAATCTCACTGAACACATTTGATTTTCAAAATAAACTATTACATACATGTTTAGAAATTAACTATCAATTTTGCATAAGCACCAACTAAGTAATAAGTGTACAAGTACTACGCCTCCAAGGTTGAATCTAGGTTAAGGTATGGTGTTTGCTTCTGGAGGACCTCCACCATGGCCAAAGGCGTCTTTAAGGCACAAAACGTGTATTGCGTTGCATTGGAAAATCCCTCAGACCCATTAAAATAAAAACTTATTCTGAGTATGAGATATTAACTCATACCATATTTTAGAAATATCTGCATATGCATTTTGTAGCTAATACTTTCAGCTTAATAAAGATATTCGTGGTGTTAACGCACGGCAGAAAGATTTGAAACATGTGCCTTTTGCAAAATATAGAATCGCCAAAAAACTTACCTTCTCACAATGATACCCGAATTTTACTTCCACGTCCAGTGGAAGTATAGTAACGACAAAAAAATTTTTAAAAATTTTTATTGTCCAAATAGGCTTAAAATGTCATGAAACGTCGAGATTTTAAGTTTGAGCAAAAAAAAAAATTTCTGTCTGTCGGTCTGTCTGTCTGTAACTTTTTTTTTGTGCGCACGTTTACTCTGGAACCGTTTAAGATATTGACTTGAAATTTGGTACACATATGTACTTTAACGAGATCTAGAACTAGATTATATTTTCATCTTGTTCCGTCGAAGGGTTGGGGGGTAAAATGGGGTAAATTTGGGGTAAATGGGTAAATCAAACAGGTAAGAGTCCACGAAATTGGTATTTAGTATATACAAGAGAAGTTAAGGTCTCAAAAAAATGTTTGGCATTAGCCACCCCCATTACCACCCCCACCTCCTTTTTAATGGGGCTGGAAAAAAATTGTGATTTAGTGTATGTACAGGAACCAGAAACCTCAAAATATTTTTTGCTTCATCCACCCCCCACTACCACCCCCCTATCACCACCCCCACCCCACTACCGGTGTGGGGTATCGTTTTATGGGTTTTTGGGGTAGAGGATTTCAAATATTATATTATTAACGTTCCATAAACAATTATTTTCACATACAAAGTTTTTTTGTTGTGAGTGACTTGGATAGAGAATCTGGATGTGGAAGTAGTGATTCCTTGGGCAGCGGTTTTTAATAACCTATCTATCTAACTTCTAGTAAAACAGATTTATTTAAAGGTAAGCTTAAATTATTTTTGTTAGAGCGATTAGATGTTTTTACACACTATTAGATTTTATCAGTTTACACTTAATTTAATTTAGTTGACCTTCATTATATGTGTAATGTATTTTTTTGCTTGTAATTGTCTATTGACCATTACTATTCAATTGTTCATTGTCTTTTAAAGAAAATAAATTATCTATTTATATTATTTAGTACCTCGGGAACCGTGTCAGATGGCGTGATCCTGCCAAACATGCCATACAGCAAAGAGCGGCCAACTAGATCAACGCATGGATCACAAAACGTAAACAAGAAGAAGCCTTAGAAATCTCAAAACCAGGAAATACGAAAATTTCCCAGGATTTTGAACAGTCAAATTTTTGTTTAAATTACTGAATAAACTGCTTTGTGTTATTTAATTGTCTAAATAGAGTCACAAATATTCAACTTTTTCTATTTAATACAAGGCTGACCACATAATGTCGCTATCGCAATTTTTTATACAGATCTTGTCTGTCAATCATAAAAAGCGGACTGAGCAAGCAAAGAATCTAAATAATAAGTACCGAATCTATAAATCTAAATAAAAAAAGTTGTTCTCTTGAGAACTTACGTAACATTATAGTTTTTTAACTAGTAATATTTTAATCAGCGACAATCGGCGATTTCAATGTAGAAAATAATAACTTAATATAGAAATTATAACGGATGTAGTATGTGATGTTAGACTTGTTCTACCAGGAGAAATTGGATTAATTTTGCAAGTTCACAATTTTATAAAAAAAATGTTGAAACTATATTTAAATATTTTTTCTACAATAACATTGATTTGCAAACTGCGTGCGAAAATGGTACAATATTTTAACGTGTCACATTATTGCTGGAAATTTCAAATCTGTTTCAATAACTTCACAGAGGAACCTTTTTGGTTCAGTACCCTGGATACACCCAAAGCGACATTACGGACAAACCGACAGACACAGATCATTTGTATAATGACCATAATAGATTAAGAAAAAGTCAAAATATATCACCTGAAATCTGGTAGCCAGAACGAATGATACCTATTTCTTCTTTTAAGTAAAAGAAAGTATAGAAATGGATGCTGTTGAGGAAATATTACGAACATTGTCTAGGTTTCTATTATATTATAGCCCCATTCCCTCTATATAAATGGATATAATCCTGTACTTGACCGTTTGTAATTCAATACACAAAGACAAAATTAATTCTAATAATCAAATAATTACATAGTCTATGCTCTGCTCTCCACAATTTCATTAATAATGGAATTGTGGAGAGCACATGAAACGGGGCGAGGCCCTTATTTGCGTGTAGAAGATATTCATCGCTATAAATATGCCATTAAATTTTGCACTAGGTCCAGTATTCTCAGTAATTTTTAACAATTTTAAACCAAGACGAGATGTAGAGTTGTAATGAAATATATATACTTAATATTTGTGCACAATTTTAAAAACTGAACAACGCGTTGCTTTGATTAGTGAATAAATGTCTTTTTTGCATTCCTTGGCTTATGTACAGTTGAACATCAAGAATAACTAAACCAAAGCGTACATCGTATATCTTCAAAACAAACTTGAGATGAACTAATAAAACATGTCTAATTTTTCAAGCACTCCTGTTATATTCCAGTTAATAAAAGATATGTAGAGTGCGTGAGCAGGGACCTAAGCGATTCCTTTAGAAAGTTGTTCAGGGTGCTTAGGGAGTAAACATACAGAGAGTCCTGACGCACGAAGAAAGTTCCACTTTTGGTTTTTTCGCTTATATGGGTGCGTAGCAGGGAAAAATTTTCTTATACCAAATGAAACCTCATGAAATTCTGTACGACTTTCATTTTATATATTTTTTTCGAATTCGCCACCGTTTTCGAGCTACACGCTTCGGAAAAGTGAAAATTTTCGAAAAACAGATTTTTACCTGAAAAATATAAAATTGTATTTTAAAGATGATAAAGAAAAAGTAGGACCTCCGGTGCTTGTAATTGGCACCAGGGTGTCTCCTACATATTTCCACCCCCACTCTTGAGGGGGCAGCTCATTCCCGAGCCACTGCTGCACTTGGTGGTAGGTGCGCCGAGAATGCTGTTTAGCTGCGCTCTCAGTTGGTGGGAGGGAGCTGAAGTCACGCTTAATATTGCCACTGATCTCATGAACAACTGGAGCGGTACTGGTTGAGGGAAGTCTGTCTTGCTGGTGCCCCATACCATTTGAGGAAGCAAATCTTCCCAGCCTCTTCAACCTCGCCTTGAGTGGAGGAGGGGTTGTAAAACATCACTGCCGCTTCCTTGATGATTTCTGACTTAAGTACAATTTTGAGAAACCCACCTTGCTTTTCCTTAAAGTTGCTCGAAAACGGTTGCGAATTAGAAAAAAGTATATAAAATGAAAGTTGTAGAGATTTTCATGAGCTTTCATTCTGTATCAGAAAATTTTCCTTATGACCCACCATTTTAGAGATATAAGGGAAAAAAACAAAAGTGGGACCTTCTTTGTGCAAAAAAGTTACAGACAGACAGAAATTTTTTTTGCTCAAACTTAAAATCTCGACGTTTCATGATATTCTAAGCCTATTTGAACAATATTTTTTTTTTAAATTTTGTTGTTACTATACTTCCACTGGATGTGGAAGTAAAACAGCTTGTCACGGGTTTGCAGAGCATATCTGGCCAAATAAATATTTACGGATATAGAGACTGTGCTAAACAAGTGGACTTGGAGAGAATCAACAAGGGCACATTTCCCAAATAATTTTGAGAATAGAGTGAATAAAATGAGAAAAAGGTCACCAAAACGTAGCTGAATGTTGTTGAAAAAAGACGCATAATATAACGATACTCGTGTATTAACCTATTGAAACCTATTGACCTATTGAAAGGCTCTAAGAGAACAGTAGTTTATCTAACTTTTCACAAGAGTTCTTTTCTTTTTTTAGTAGTACTTTCAACCTCCTCTCCAAATGTTTTTAAAGACTTCTCCATCTCGAATATAAAGATTTTATCTATGCACAATTGCACAATGCTGTTTATTACACGTTAATATCCAATATAAGGCTTTAACGAAATGTCAGTTTAACTTCTGTCTGAAATGATTACTCTTAAAACTTGCCTGTTCTATGGCAATTTGCTGCCACTAATTTGATTAGTAATATTTCTAATTAGATTTTAGTAGCATTTTGAAAGTGTGGCCGCTGAATCCGTTAATATGCGACCAAAGACAATAAATGAGAATGATTGAAGCCGAACGGAGATCCGTTCGCATCTCCCCACAGATGAGGACCTTTTAAAATCTAGTATTTTTTTGTCCAAACTATGAGGCTAAAATATGATGCATTTTAGCTCCAAAGCGACTCTCCAACATCATATTCCCCCTCATTCTATAATTTTGTTGCCACATCAACCGGAGAGGAAAACATAAAACGGTTAATGGTTCATGGAAAATCAGATGATAAACGGCAAAGAGTTCTGTTAAAAACCAGTCTAATGTTACAAAGAAACCTCACTGACTAGTGGATGGTTAATGGTTTATCGAAAATCAAATGGTAAACGGCAAAGACTCCTCTTAAAAACCAGTCTGATGTTACAAAAAAACTTAACCGACTCAGTTCGAATCCTGAAAAGAGTGTGGGTTTAATGGCGTTTTTAATGTGTTACCGATATCGTAGCAGTGGGCTAGACTGCAGTTTAGTGAGACAAGACGGCTAGTCGATGTCGTCTCTCCTAAGTTCGAATCTCAGCTGCAGCAGATGGCAATGTCGCAAGGAATGGTTGTTGTTGCAAAATTAACGGAAAAGAGATTTGTTGAGATCGTACGCCTATTTGAGAACCGCAATAGATGCCTTAATTCCATGAAACATCCCATACAACAAATAGAAGCCAAGTCGAGTAAATCACGGAACACAAAACGTATTTCGAAAACGAAATATACGAGAAAAATGCCAAGGAATGTAGTTTTAGAAAATTAAATGTTTTTGTATGTGTATATGAATCATTAAATACTTTAGATGAAAATTGCACTTGGTGGTAAATTTAGTGTAAGGGGTTCACATTATCTGATCGAATTGAAATTTTGTACAGCTTATTTTTCAAATAATTAGAACCATTTTCGGAAGTAAAACCCAAAAAATGGAAAAAAAATCAAGTGTAACTAAGGATCACTCTAATGTACACACGACTGTATGTAGCCATACGCAAATTAAAATAAATAAACCTGTCGAAGAACTTATATTATTATTGATACAATGATACAAACTGCCTCGTACTTGTCCTCCAACTGTTAGAACATTGTAATAAAACGTGCTTCCGCACTGAGTCCCTTGGCACTACCTCTATGTCCTACTCAAGAGTTTACACGACGACACGAACAAAAATGGAATGACCAAATAAGAGAAGTCGCCGTAACACTTAAATGCAGCGTCTGCCATATTTGTTTACATTTCCACGTATAATTCATCAATAAAACAGAAGGAATCCACTCTAGAATCCGAGACATGTGCTCTTTAAGCGATTAAATTCCCATTTATTATATAATTATTAATTTAAAACTGGTCGATAACGACTTTATTTAACTGCTAGTCCAGCCGCGAAACCCGGGTTTTTGCTGAAGTCAAATTTTTCGTATTAAGTTTTTTCCTTTTGGGATATGTTTAAGGACATTATAAGCCACAAGAAACTGCATGATTACGAGTTGTCATCTTTAGACATCTCGTTTTATAATGATAATAATAATAGTAATAGTAACATTTAGTAAAAAACTGTAATAAACATTATTTTTCGACGCGGTTTCGACTTGTTACGACAATATATATAGTACTATATTATTAGATATAGTACTATAGTACTACTACTATACCAATATGCTGTCCCGTAAGTGCTACTTTACCGGAGTCAGCCAAGAAGTAGCACTTGCTAGAATATGAAAACCAAAACTATTTTACATCTTTCAAGAATAAAAGTTACAATAACAGTAGTATGGTAGTACTACAGTAAAGCAGTATCATACTGTCGTTGTAGCACCAAACACAATCCGGAAAGTGAAATTTGCTGGTTTAGCACAATAATTTTCTGTCCTAGTAATGTAAACAAGCAATATTACACATGTGTTAAGTCTTTGTTGGATGGCAATCATATAATTTATTTAATCTACTCTTATTAGGTTATGTACTAATTAATGAACTGCTTTTGAACAATTAATAGTATCCATAAACAAATAGCGTGAGTTATAATGAGTGAGTTATTATAAATCACTAGGTACAGAGCCAATCACCTTTATTTTCATGCTTAGCCTGTCCAATCGACGTAACGCGTGACACGTAGGTGGCTCTGTCCGAGAGAAATTTTTTTCCGATACGGTGAAATAGAACGGTTCATTATTATTGAGGGGAGGAAGGTGATTTATCTTGTTTGAATAGTTTCGACGTTTTCAAATCAAGTTAAGTAATAATTATGCCAAAAATGATGAATTCGGCTAGTGAAGATGAACTAATACGTACACCACCAGAATGAAGACAAGTAGCTAATGGTACAATACATAATTTATTACCCGAAAAAATCGTAGAACAAATATAAACGTGTGTACAAAAATTCAATTTTACAGTTAATTTTATTAATAAATAAACTGAGTAATTTAAACAGAATTTTCTCAGTTTAATATTTATTGTTATAATCGTAGATAAAATATAGTATTCAAGTTGCAGTAATGGTAATAACTCACTTGATGAATTCACTTCATCAGCGTGAATTATTACCTACATTACCGCTCGTTGCATAATATACTAGTACTTATTTGCCAAATATTATACGTGCGTGATAGTGAATAAATTGACACTGGGCAGGAAGAACCGGAAGTGGTAGGTCAATGCCTCTTTAGCGTTCGCTGACATCAACAAATGAAGCTTTTGGTGAAAACTTAAAGCGTGCCCACCTTCAAATTCGCCCTTGGAAATACGTTTTGGAATTTGACCCATTAAGTCTTGATCCGATAGATTATGGATTTTGCAAATATACAAATCCAAAATGCTTATTGACAATAAAATTGATTGAAAACACAGAAGTTGCACCGCCTGACATTCTGCAACTAATGAAATGCTCCTGTGCCAGCATTAGCCCGTGCCAAACTCAAAGATGCGGCTGAAAAAGTGCATCTTTAATGCTTCGTGCAGACTACAGCTGGAACGTGCAATGCAACATGTAACGCAACGTGTAATGTAACAAGGATGCTTTTCTTGACACATGTAATTACTCGACGCGCACACCTCCTCGCAGTTATTTCAGATCGTAGTTGTTAAAAGAGTGTTGCACAAATAGAGTCGTTTTATCACCTAGCCGTAGCGTGTGGAGCTTTTATATTAATACACGAAATAATAACGACGCATAGGAAACCACGAAGATAGAGGAGAACCAATTTGTACAAAAAGTGACCTAGCAACAACTCGGTTTTAGATTTAAACTGAAAAAAATTGAGTTGTCAGTATAAATATTTTACTGGATGTCTAGTACAGAGTTTGAAAATTTAATTCAATTAATTGGTCCCAAGATTGCAAAAAGAAATACTTACACATTTTAGGTAAACTATATCCGTACAAGGTAGGTTATCTGTCACCTTTCGATTCGTAGCAAGTCACTAGTCTACAATGCCTTTTCAGGATATCAGAACAAACCATAAGTCATATTGTCCCAGAAGTTTGTTTTGCATTAATAGATGCACTAAAAGATGAGATAAAGGTAAGTAATCATATATTTCCACGAACTTCAGAAATAAAAATTCTATTTTTTTTTAATTTCCACAGTATCTCTTTTTCTTGATAGAGTTGAATTAACGAAAATATCTTCTCTTCATCCCATTCGGTTTTCATTTTAGATACGTACAGTTCGTTATTCACTTACAGGAGACGTATACACTGCTGTTTCGTCAAGTTTCCTGTTCATACTGCAACTGAATGCTCCTTTCTGTTCATGACAAAAACCGACAATCGCGCAAACAGTGCATCGCGAGCTGCAACGTGCAACTCGTGTCCACACAAGTTGCATTGCATGTTGCATTACATGCTGCAGCTGTAGTCTGTACAAGGCTTTATCTTGCATGATGTTTTGCACATGTAAGATGAATGGTCCCTATTACAATGATTCAATACCTACTGTAGAAGAAAGTGATAACGAAGCTCCAGAAGAAGAGCCTTTTGTGCAAGAAGTAAAAATTAATATGTTTTTTTGTTACTTTAACGTTATTTAATTTGCCTGTAACGTATTATTTCTACTAGGTGTTTCGATATTTTTAATATATTTCAAATATTCAAATTTAAAATTCTATTTCTTTTACTTTAGCCAAAATTTTCAACAACCAAAGTTTAACTTTCATTTGCTTCTTAACACTTTATCTAGGGTCAACCGGGACTAATATGATACAAAAATCAAAATTTTTCAAATATTTTTTTTATCCTAGACGTTTTTTAAAAAATACTGTTGTGTGCTAAATTACTTTCTTTTTAAGATTACAGTGCAGATATTTTACTAAAACAAAGATTAGACTAACAAAAAAGTGAAATTTCTGTATCAAAATAGCCCCCCGTTTGGGGCTATTATTGATACACCGCGGGACTATTCAGATACAGTACTGTAATATCGTTTGTAGATAGAATTTGGATCAGCGGGGCTAGTATAATACATAGGTATCCTTTATCTATCAGCTGTAAAAATTTGGTTTTTGTGGCTATAATAATTTTTGAAATATTAGCGACTTTATATTAGCGTGTTTTTTCAGTCTCCTGAATAATTTTTTTATGATAAAATTCCGAAAAAACTTGTGAAAAAAAATTACTTTAGAACAAAAAAACACTTAAAAAGAGGTATGGGTTAAAGAGTAAATGTAAAACACTGTTTAATGAAAAACGCGTTTATTTTTTCTTATATTTACGAACCATTTTAAGCTCTAAACTTATGGCTTCGAATTTATTAAATTTTGATTTTATGACTTCGACACTAGGTACCTGCAACAAGGAGAAACCCACTGCTATAAAAACACGATGAATATAGGTGTGACATAAAATATAACCATATAAGGTTCATCATTTCGTGTATCATATTAGCCCCACAACCTGTATCACAATAGCCCCTGAACTTTGATATCTCTTATGACACCATCAACAAAGAGTAATGTTAACAAATTATATATCAAAATACTGTTGGAAGCACCCTTGATAATTCACTGTACAAAAACATCAGAATAACAGTCATGAAACTTTTCCAGAGTAAAAATTTTATCAAAGAAAAAAAGTCTTTGGAATTTGGAGCACAAAATCACATGACGCAAGCTATATTTTTTTTGCCACTGAAACTTTATTTTTAATCTGTAACATGAATATGGTATCATATTATATAGGGTTTGGCCAATTCAACCTATTTTTTTCATACAGTTTTGTTGCAGATATACCTTTTTGTTTTTCTTTGTATCACAATAGCCCCATATTTTTTTGTATCACATTAACCCCGGTTGACCCTACATAAAATAAACTTAAACCTACCCTTTGTCTCTTTAGATACGCGGGATACCTTAAGGCTGCTCTTAATTTTGAGCAACCCTGTATCTCGAGTTGCCTAAAGACGACAGCTTATCATCTGTCGGATATGTAAACAAGTCCACCTGACGATAAAACCGTTAAAGAAATCTGAATACTACAAAGTTGGAAGTTGGGTTTTGGGCCCCGCTGCCAGACTATGTTCAGCGATTTACCTTTACCTACATTCGCGGGAGAATCTCCGGGCAGGTTTTGCTTAATTCATTCATTTTTCAATAGTGAGTCACCTCGTGTGCTCGACCTGGAACTGGTTTTGAATAAAAATCGTATCTGCATGTAGCAGTTTATGATGCAGCGCTGCAAAGATTTGGTTAATAGTTTCGGCGATCAAGGCAGCTTTGTTTGTTCAGAAACGAGATCAGTCGATAGGAAGTGTCTGGAAATTTAAAATTGCGTTTTCGATAATTGGAACTATCAGCTAAAGGATTTTTAACATATCTACATGAACGACTCAAAAAACAATGCAGATGATTTGGCTCTAGTTCGAAAGTAGCTCATGTAAATTTGATGAATTGTCAGTTCACTTATAACTACGATTTCGACATTTTAGCTGTAACAGAGACCTGGTATAGATAGTTCTTTATATGCAGTACCTCGATATAATCTTATAAGAAAATATATGGTAACTAGTCGTGGAGGCATAAGAAAATCTATTAAATTCGTCAGATTACTATTGGGAATATTACAATAATATCGAGGCAATGTGCGTAGAATTTATAATAAATAAACAAAAAGCTGAGATTCTTATTGGGATGCTCTGCCACATATATTTTCTTCTATACAATGTCCGTGAAATCTACAAAAGGATACAATTATCACTGGAAAATAACTTCTACACCTGTGACTTTTACGTCAAAGGAGCAGTTAGAGGGTTTTTTTTTTGACAAAAAAAAACACCCTTTAACTCTAACTGCTCCTTTGACGTAAAAGTCACAGGCGTGGAGGTTATTTTCCAGTAAAATATGGATAATTGTATTATTTTGTAGATTTCACGACATTGTTTAGAAGAGAGTATATGTGGCAGAGCATCCCAATAAGAAACACAGAAAAAATAAGAAAATGCCACAGCCAACATTTAGACAATAAAAATCTGAGATTTGCGTTGTTCATCGTTTCTATGAATTTTTCAGATGAAATTTTTTTATAGTATATTCCACCTACACAAATGTTGTTTTACTAGGAGATATAAATAGGGATGGGACGGATGTGCTTTTGGCCGGATAACCGGATGCAGTATATCCGGCCAGTTCAAAATCCGGTCCGGCCGGATAATCCGGCCGGATATCTTGCCTTTTCAAGCAGTCGCTTTATCTACGAGCAGGCCGCGATATTTACAATTAAATTCAAGTCGCACCCGTATTGTCCTGTCCTCCAATCTTGCACATTGCTGCAAGTAATTGTAATTACACGAAATGCGCATGGTACACCGGAACAGAACTAATAATAATTAATAATAAATATTTATATGTGTGTACTTGGTTCTCTCCACAGTTATGGTGTTTTTGTATTTATTAATATTATGATTTTCTAAGGAACTTCATTCTCACAACAGAAGCAACCGACATCTGTCTTTTGAAATTAAATGCATTTTGTGTAATTACACATAAAATTAAAAAGTAATTTCTCGCGATCGTTAGTAGTTGCTGGTTTTGTCATTAGCAATACAATGGAGAAAAATAGCTATACATACCTCTACCACCACTATTGTATTCGCGAAAAATTCGGTCTTAGGTCAGTAATATATTTTCTTACACCCTGAGTGGGTCCCTGTCCAGAGTGATGTCAAATTATGCCTACGATTAGTCGGAGATCGACGATTGAGTAATTAGTAGTTTAGTTTACAGGCGGTGGTAGTATGGTGCAGTTCGACTCGAATAAAATTAAATCATAATAGTCAGGGAGCCCTCCCTAGCTGTACGTGCACCCCCCGCCCGATCCTTGGGGACAATGTTTTTTGTAAAGATTAAAGCCTAAGGTTATTTATTGTTTTTGTCATTTAACACAAAAACTAAAAAAGATGGACAAAAACTTTTTTCACAAAAACAACGTCCATAAAATTTTCTACAATTTTGTGCCTATACATTATTTTGATAGGAGTTACCATTTTCCAGATAAATGAGTCCAAAATTAAGAAAACATGTGACAATTATTATAAGGCGTATAATATAACTTTATATTATTAACATAAAAATAAAATAAAATAAACTGAAAAAAATTAATAATAATAATATTATAATTTGCAGACATTTATCTCGAAAACGGTAACAGTGGTACTTATCTGGAAAACGGTAACTCCTATCCAAATATTGTATAGGAACAAAATTGTAGACAATTTTATCCACTTTGTTTTTTGTACAGAAAGTTTTTCTCCATCTTTTTTAGTTTTTGTGTTAAATGACAAAAACAATATTTGCATTTTTTTTTAAACGGACGCCATTTTGAAAGTACAACCAGTTTTTTTTTTTTTAGGACATGTCTTAAATTGTTGGCTTTAATCTTTATGAAAATCATTGTCCCCAAGGATGGGGGGGGGGTGCCCGGACAGTTAGGATGGGCTTCCGTAGTGTTACGTTTTATATTGAATTTTATATTTTACTTTAAGAGATGAATCATTTATCTGGAAAATGGTAACTCCTATGTGAATATTGTATAGGAACAAAAAAATTGTAGAAAATTTTATGCACTTTATTTTTTGTTCAGAAAGTTTTTCTCGATCTTTTTTAGTTTTTGTGTTAATTGACAAAAACAATATTTGCAAATTTTTTTTTAATGGACGCCATTTTGAAAGTGCAGCCAATGTTTTTTTGAGGACATGTCTTAAGATGCCTTCATTAACATTTAAATCCAAAGTTTGGTTATATTTTACAATTAATAATAATAAAGCGTTGTTATTTATTTTGATTGCAGTTTCTAGTTCATTTTATAAATATTTTGATACATAACTGACAATTAATAAATAACATATTTAAGTTTCATGCATATTGGACAGTTTTTATTTGGCCGGATGTTGACCGGATATTTTTTCATATCCGGCCGGAGCCGAATATCCGGTTTGGAAGCCGGATTGGCCGGATGCAGTAGCCGGACCGGATATCCGTCCCATCCCTAGATATAAATATAAATCTATTGGAAAATTCTAGCAAAAAGCAAAGTTCACAAATATTTTGGACGTATACGGTACGTAACAGTTCATTCTGTCTGCTGCTCTAGAGGATAACTATAAAAATCCAAGATAATTAATACTGATGTCATTAGTTTTCCAGGGGACAACACAGACCACACTAGTTTTTGCAACATTAGATATACCCAAGTTTAGGTCACTTAAAAAACTATTACAGAGATTATGAAAATATAAATCTAGAACATATTGAGTCAAATTGTAAGAACATTAATTGGAATATTATATATAAATCAAATGACAGCTCACTTAAAATACGAAAGCAATAAAACAGAAGCAAATTTAAATTACTATAAGCAGTTAAAATTACACTAAATGTGCTATATATAGAGAAAAGTGTGCATCTTTTAACTGCTTAAAAAAGGATTTAAAAAAATGAAAACTTAATGTAACACAATCACCAAATGTCAAATTGCCTGTACAAATTAAGAAACCTTTTAATTGACCACTTTATTTCCTCATCAAACTTACCTTCAAATTAAGCGACAATACTTTAAACTATTATTAAAATAATACCTCTCCGAATGTTGAAAGTGAACTAACTAACATTTAATTTAATAGATGAAGTATCATTATTGAGAACGATTAATTCCATAAAAGCTAATGCTAGTGGGGTGAATGGTCTTTCAATAGTTGATATTAAATTATGCATATCGCACTGTATTCCGCATATATTGCATATAATAAACCAAGTAATAATTAAAAAATAAAATTCCTTCCTTATGGAAACATGCTTAGTTATCTATAATATTAGAGAGTCCAAATCATTGAATTTTTAAACAATTAAAAATAAACTGATTTCAAATATATACAATAGGGATTTAGAAAAAAATCATTTCAGATCAACAGCAGCAAAAGCTTTTGATACCTTGGGTCATTCTACGATATTGGCAAAACTTCATTATCTTCGTTTTTCTAAATTTGATAGATCTCAAAAGAAATTACTTAAATGGAAGGAAACAAGCTGTGGTAACAGATGATTCGAACTATATCACTTTCGCGAAATTTAAAGTTCAACTTTGGGACCACTATTGTTCACCTTACACGTTTCTGATATTTCAGATGTAGTCACTAGTTGTCCAAGTACATCACTATCCAGATGCCACGCAAATATACAAATCGTATGATTTCTAAGAGCTGCAAGATGTTTTAACTCTAATAAGCCAGGACTTAAAAATAATTTCATCTAACGATAATATAAAACTAAACCCTGAAAAATCCAAGTAGGTAATGCTAAAAGCTGCGACCGTCGCGCGTCGCTTTGAAAAAATTATCGAAAATTTAGTTAGATGTCACTTTGTATAATTTCCCTCCTGTTGAAAATGAGGCAAAAAATGTCGATGTTTGGTTAGACTCAAGGTTAAACGTTTAAGAACATTTTTTACCCACATCCGTGCGATGGTTGCAATACCGTCGAGATGTGCAAAATATATTTGTATCAAACATTTGGGCAATGGGTTAAAAAACTACCTCCGGAGTCATTATTTTTTAGTGAAAAATTTCTAGTTCGGTGACAAAAAGATCAGCAAATAAGCGAATGAATATTGCCTATGGATTATGCAGCCGGGCATATCTTTAAGAATCGATTTATTATTGCAAAACATCCTTTGTTTGGAATTAGCTACATTAACATCAACTATTTTCATTCTGTCCGCCCAGTTCATATTACATATTTTAATTTTGGAAGTTTAGTTTAGTTTTAATTCCGGATGTATTCAACAATAAAACTTGTAATTCCTCTAACCTTTTACGCACCTATTTGTTAATAAATGACCTTAAAACATAAGATAATAATTATGTCAAAAAAACTATTCCAATTTTTCATTTTATGACAACGAACGGATCTATATGAGACTAAAGAACCGCCACACCCTAAAACTCACCTGCACTTAGTTGTTTTTCTACTTCTTTGCCATTAATTCAATTATTGCCACTCAGTTGATTATATCTTTATAATAGAATTACGTTAGCTTCTGGCTATATTATTTTAGTAGTAAGCAATTAAAAATTAAGCAATCTGCAATTTGCGTAAATTGAAAATACAATCGCTTTATAATATTATAAAGAAACTGTTACTTTCGTGAATGCTCCCATTTGACACAGTTAAAACTAATATGGGTATGTATTTAACACATTGACAAAATCCAGTATTGCATTAATAGTCCATTGAAATGTTACATTTTTTAGACTAACCTTGCATTTTGGGTAAGACAAGGTCTTTTATTTTCGTTGAATTGGGGCGGTGTAAGTTTAAAATTGAGTTTTCGAGGTCTCCATCTTGAAAAAAGAGGTGCTAATAGTTTTTGCCCCATATCCCCGTAACGGTACTAGTCCTTTGAGGTAAACCAGAAAAAGGCAAAAAGCACAAAAGTTCTGCGACCGGACCAACAAGACAACTTCTCCGCCGTTTTCGAGGGCGGGGAACACGGTGGTGACAATATTTTCTGGCCTACCCTCCAACCGAGAAAACCACTCCCTTTTCCGATTTCCAGGTGCTAGGCTTGCGAGGGATTGTCGGAATATCGGAAAAGGTTTAGAGGTACTGGGTGAAGGATATGTCAGGAAATATTGTCACCATCGTATTCTCCGCACTCGAAAACATAAAAACATATTAATTGCAAAAGTTGGTAAGGGTATTAAATTTTGGTACATTATATTAGTATATATTCCTCCCAAAATTACTTATGATCAATTAAATTTATTTTTTGAAGGTATTATCTCATTAGAATACCTATATGGTCCTGAAATAATTATGTTAGGAGATTTCAATATACCGGAATTTAGTTTAAATATTGAGAACTCATCGGTTACTTCCTTAAAAGAGTTAATTAATTTTTTTTCATTCACACAATACAATAATATTTATAACAATAGAGATCGTATGCTTGATTTGGTTCTTAGTACAATAACTTGCTCTGTTTCTGCACCATTGTCCTACTTAGTTCAAGAAGATGAGCATCATCCACCATTGAGTATATCGGTAACACTAGATTATAATACACAAAATATTCTTGCGTATAATGATGTTAAAAGTTATAACTTTAAAAAAGCCAACTTTGTCTTACTATACAATGAAATTTTGAATATTGATTGGACGAATCTGAATGAATATGGTGATGTCAATGAGGCTTGTATGCATTTTTATGAAATTTTATTCAGTGTGTTAGATCGTTGTGTACCCTTGACATCACCAAATAATAAAAAACGCAAATATCCTCCGTGGTTTAACAAAGAGATCATTCGTGATATTAAGCAAAAACAAAAACTCTCGAAGCTTTACAATAAATCTAATAATGACCCCGCAATATATACATCTTTTAGTGAACTGAGATCGAAATTAAAAAATGACATTTTCATTGCTCGCAAAAATTTCATAACATCTACTGAAGAAAATATTAAAAATGAACCTAAGAAATTTTGGTCTTACTTGTCTAATATGCGTAATAATACATCTGTTCCAGCTACTATGAAATTAAATGATGAGTTGTTAGATAATGGTAACTCAGTTACAGAGGGCTTTGCAAAATTCTTCAAAGCCGCATATACGCCAGATGTCGATAGCGTCGATATTCCTAATGAGGTATTACATAATGAAATTATAAACGGTGCTCTAAACATTAGCTCTCCCACAGATGATGATATTTTGAAATGCATTAAAAGACTGAAGTCAAACATGACTATGGGTCCGGATAATATTCCAGCTTTTCTAATTCGCGATTGTGCTCCCCTATTAGTTGAACCTTTAAAAATAATTTTTAAACTAGTTATATCTTCAAATACAATACCCGACATTTGGAAAATATCGCGTATATGTCCTGTTTTCAAAAAAGGAAGTCTGAATGATATAGAGAACTATCGTCCTATAACAATAATTTGTAATTTCGTCAAAGTACTTGAATTTTACACTCACGATATTCTATACAGTCATGTAAAAAACTGTATTACTATAAACCAGCATGGATTTATGAGAGGTCGCTCGACAACAACGAATTTAGTATGCATAACACAGTACATATCGGAGGCTTTGGATGATCATGGTCAGGTAGACGTAGTTTATACTGACTTCTCCAAAGCCTTCGATAGGCTCAATCACAATATTTTGCTCCGTGAACTGGGTAGATTCGGTCTGTCTCACAATGCACTAAGTCTTTTTAAATCATATTTGTCGAATCGACTACAATACGTATGTCACAGAGGGTTTATCTCAACCAAATTTGAAGTTCTGCCCGGTGTTCCTCAGGGATCGATCCTGGGACCGTTACTCTTCAACATTTTTATTAATAGTGCTGTTAGTTGTTTGAACATTCCTCATCTGCTGTACGCAGATGATATGAAAATATATATGAGAATAAACGGTACTCAGGATTGCGTCACCCTACAGGAAAACCTTGACAGACTTGATCTATGGTGTAAAGAAAATAAGTTACCACTTAATATTAATAAATGTAATGTTCTCACATATTCTTGTAAAAAAGACATTTTAATTTTTCCGTATAATATTGACGATGTATTGCTTAGTAGACCGGAATATATCAAGGACTTAGGGATATTTTTTGACTCAAAATTAACTTTTAATTATCACATTGATCAAGTAATTTTAGCTGCCAATAGAAATTTAGGATTTGTTATGCGTAATTCTCGTGAGTTTTGCGATGTATCTACAATTAAATTGTTATACAACTCATATGTCAGATCCCGACTGGAATATAATTCTATCATTTGGTGTCCAAATTATATAAAATATATCGAGGCATTAGAAAGAGTACAACGAAGGTTTTTAAAGTTCTTGTCATATAAAGAGAATAAAGTGTATCCCCCTATAGGTTACCCACATGATTTGTTACTTGAAACATACAACTATAAATCCTTATTGGTTCGTCGTAGCATGCATTCTGTAATGTTCCTGTTTAATATGGTAAATTTTGTTCATGATGCAAGTGAAATATTAAGCAAAATCAATTTCCACGTACCCACATACACAAGGCGTCGTTGCGAAACTTTTTATATAAAGACGGCTAATACTAATATATTGCATTACTCTCCTTTGTACGTGATGTGCCGTAATTATTCCACAGTGCAAGATAGCATTGATATATATAATTCTAGCAATGTACATATAAAAAATACTTTTTTATCGTAATTCTGTTAATTTTGTTTTATATTCATTTTGTTATTCACCTTACTTGTTTTTATACATGTTTGTCCTATTATGTCATGTTATTTGTATTTCTACTGTGCTTTCTTTTTGTTTTAATTTGTATCAAGTTTTTAACATTGTATTGTTGTTGTGTTGTTCCCTATCCTGTAACTGGGATATAATCCCGTTGGATAGTTGTATGTAAATAAATAAATAAATAAATAAATATCGCTTTCCAGCTGATTTTCGTTGTTTTCGTGGCATTTCGTTTTTGGGGGTGGGGGTGGGTTAGTTCACCTGTGGTCAATATTTACTTATTTTTTTCAAATTGACAAAAAAAAGCCCTTGCAAGCCTAGCACCAGAAATTTGGGGAAAAAGGGGGTGTTTTATCGGTTTAGGGGAGTGGTTGGAGGGAAGGTTGGAAAATATTGTCACCATCGTGTTCCCCGCTCTCGAAAACGGGGTAGATGTCTTGCGGTCTGGTTGCAGAACTTTTGGGGTACCTTGGGGGCTTTACCTCAAGGGACTATACATCTTACAAAAATGTATAGAGAGGTTTTTTGTTTAGAATTGAATTCTTTACAACTTTACTAGACAAATTTCTTGTTGGAAATTGAATAATTAAAAGGTTATAATCCACAAAATTGTCGGGCCCCATTTTAGTCTTCACTTTAGGCCCCTTTTCCAATAGGGCCAACATAACCTCACTCTGCGACAATCCATTTCTCTCCTACAGCCGATGAGACACTCCTAGTGTCACCTAGTGACCAATCCTTAAACTCTGAATAATTATAAGCACCTAATATATAGTGTAATTTAATCTTATAACAATATATAAATTTTTTCGCAATAGAGTTTTCCCGGAAAAAAAATTATTGCTGAAGTACCTATTTAATTCACGTAAAAAAATGATTTATGGCATATTTATTATCTTTTTAACATTACAAAAAAAAAACTCGAAGTTTGAAAAATATTGAGTTCATTTCAAACAGCCATAAATTAGCGTGTTGTGACGTCAACGCCCTGAAATTCAATAAAAAGTCGGTTACATTATTACATAAGGTAGCCGTGAAAAATATAAAACATAACCTCTATTTATTGACAGCACTTATTAATTATGAGTTGTAATGGATTGTAAAAATGCCTAAAGTTTGTTTTGTACTTTTGTGTAATAATACTAGTGAAAATGCTCCCTCAATATTATTTTTGACAGTACCATTTAATATTGAAAGACGAAAAAAGTGGTTTTCTGCTGTAAAATCTAAACAAATATTTTATCTGGGAAATAATCCAGCGAAATTAGACTTTTCTGATCTAACAAAATATATCCTTCATTTTTTTTTTGAAATCGATTTATTTTGGTGTTTTAAAGGAAATATTAAAAATTGGCAATGAGATCACTACGGCATAAAATATTATTCAAGGTCCAAAGTTCACAAAAAACGTTTTTTTACGAATATCGCGCTTTCTATGGCTCGGAGGCCAATTGGGGTTATTATAAAAATGAAAGGTAATGAAATTGGGCACAAAAATGATCTCTTCCATTTTTTATGTACAACGAACGGTTTAGGCAAAAATGTGCTTCGAAGTTTCCGCGCAGGGCAAATAATATGCTCCATTTCATATAGTCCATGCATAGAATACGTGCTTGTTCTATGTATATTATTAGCTGATCGATATATATTGTCATATACAGTAATATTTGCTAAATCTTCACATTAAAATTTATTGGTTATATATTCACAGTGTGTTTCACTTGAAATGGTGTAACACCAATTTTCTTATTTTTTTTTTCAATTTGAATCAAATTTTACTTAAGTATAGAATAACTTAGGATCTACTTATGGCCAGAAAAACATTCGCCTCCTACAAATGCAAAGCCACCTGCGCTACCAAAATATGCGGAGAAAATCTAGAAATCATATTAGGCATTTTTTTGTCGGAAAATTTTGTTAATGAAACTTGTTCAGAATTGTCCAAAATTTAATCAAAATAAAAATATATATATTAAAGTTTTATGTTAGTCATCTGTCAGAAGCGGGTAAAGGTTAAACCTAAACTACAAAATATCAACGTCCGACGATTTTACGAATAACTTGTGTGGCATTTATCTGGATTCTGATTGGCCAATATTTACAAGTCCACTACTTTAGACCAATTACAGTACAAGCAATAAAAGAGGAAATTCTGAGAAGTTTTAGAGGAAAGCTTCCTTTAATACACAGTTAGAACCCATTACCAACTAACTATATCCATAATCTCATTGGTGTTCCGGGTAGATACGTAATTCTGGCGCGTAAAAACAGTTTTAAAAAGCCCTGAAATTATCAGCAAGTTGTTTTAACGATATTTTCTTACAAGTAATTCTTATTAGAAAAGTAAATCGTTGAAAATTAAGATTGTTTTATTATATCATTTTCACATAAAATGTTAAAATAAAATTAATGGGAAAATCCTATTATTAATAAAGTTTTTAACGAAAAAAATCCGAAGTGTGTAGGGATCGAACCGCCTATCTTTCGATTTGTAAGTCATGATCTGTCGCTTTGATCCCTTCGCAGCGCTGTAAAACCCTTCAGAATTAAAAATGTGCAGATTTTATATCGTAGAAGTATACATCTATCTGTAATATTTTTAAAAATGTCTAGATGCTGAAATTTACTGTGCACTTTTCGGTTACACTTTGTTTAAACAATTTCTGTAGTATTTGTTCACCATAATTTTGAGAATAACTTGGAAAAACCTGGATCTATAAAAAATAAGCTTTAAAGTGATTTTAAACACCTTTAGAAATGTTAAAAGATAGGCTTGTAAATGCGTTGTCAACTAATCAATTTTCTGTGATACGAAAGAAACAGGAAAAATTCTTTTTACGCAATCGTGGACAGAATGACACTCTACATAATATACATATTTTTCAATTCGACTGTTCGTGTTACCTGTGCTTTTTGAATATTTTTTTTTATTTGTATTGAAATTTATGTTTACAATTACGTTTTTTTTTGTTTATATGTTTATTTTGATAAATTTAATGATTAATACATGCTTTAAAACATAATTATAGTTCTGAATTTATATAAAACAAATAAAGCGGAAAACTAAGTACTTATTTTGATTTTGACTACAAAAAATTCTTTGGAAGCATTTCGGGAGGCATATTTAAAGGCACTTCTCATACTATTTCTGCATGCAGAATCGGCTGCTAAATAGAGTTAGTTCCCGGCTCCCCGTATATATTCGACTATATCCTTAAACTCCCTGCTAATAAATAACTATTACTTATATCAGCGTTCTCAAAACTTACATAATACAACACGTGCCACTTCAAAAAAGGCACGAACTTCAACCACGAGCTATACATTTTAATCACGTTGTTGCTCCGAAATAATGAACCCCATACAAATGTAAAATATCTTGTAACGTTTCCAATTTAGTGAAGCATTGTTGGCGATGTCGACGATTTTAGTCCCAGAACAGCTACATAAACAAATTACGACTAGAAGGTATTCTACCACATCTTTTGAGTATTTGTGCAGCCATCACTTTCTAATGCAGGTGGAACGAGGGACGTCTTTGTTTATTATGGCTGTGTAGCGACCGGGTCAAACCAAAACGGTATTTACCATTAACAGTAAAACGGTTTTGTTATTGTGTGTACATTCGCTGGATTGTGTAGGAATAGATTGGCAATATTCGGTATTCAGTTTATGAACTAACAATTGCTTGATACACATAATATTAGCTTGCCATGTGCTATTATTCTCTTCACCTGTCCAAATTGGGGTCAACGATAACTTATATATTTGAATTGAGTACAAATGCTTAACAACAGCAGATTTATATATATACTCAAATGACATGAAGTACACTTGTTAGTCAAGGTATTCTGGGATTTATGCTAGGCGCAGGTATCCAGTGGCGGTCTGGGTGTCTAGGGCTTAGTCGGCATTTTACAATAAACATTCAAACCCAGTTCGTCAGCGATTTGAATATTTTTGCTTCGCATGTATCTAAACGTCGTCCCTTTTTTTTGATGAGCGGGGGGCGGGGGAGAAATCCGAAAAAAAAAATTTTAACGTGCAGAGGAGGAGAAATCTAAAAAAAAATGTTTCCCGTACCAAATTTTTTTTGATAAACATGGCCCCTCGTTAGACGCGACCCTAGGGCCCAGTCGGCATTTGCCGACTAGCCGACCTGGCCAGACCGCTGCAGGTATCAATGATCTGTTTTTTTTTGTAACTAAATGGGCGCTTGGTTATAAAGGGGAAAAACCATGTCTCTATACAGAAGGAAAATCTCGAATAAATAAATTCAAATTTCATGAATGTAGAAACCTCATTACTTGTGACAGTTGATAAGATTACATTGAATCAGTCGAAAACGTTAAATTATGGGCTTGTACACTGACCAGTTTTTTAAATGGGACATACACGTAGAATTATTAACAGGAAAGATTCGAAAATCAGTATATAAATTTTATCAGCTTAGACAATATATCGATTTACAGTCTCTCTTAAATATTTATAAAGCCTTGCGGCTTAATAATTTGGGGAGGTGCCTATGACATTACATTAAATAACCTTAAAGTAATGCAGAGATACATTAAAAATTATCTTAAACAAACCTAGATATTATTGAACACAATCATTATTTGAAAAAAAAAAACAAAATATTAGATACCGACAGTTTATACATGTTAAATATTCTGAATTATGTACAAAACACTCCCAAGATACAAAATAAATTAAATCATAATCACATAAAACTTGTTCGATAACAAAGAAAGACAGTATAGCACCAGAGCCAACAAATACGGCTCTTAAAAAGTTTATAGTACATTGGAATAAAAATGCATAATATCTTACCTGTAGCAATAAAAGAGAATAAATAAGGTATTTAAGAAAATATAAATAAAAATAAAATATGTATATGTAAAAAATATTGATAAAAAACAAATTTTGCCAAAATAGATATTAGTTTATTCTCTGCGCGCTATTCTATTATTTTTGGCACTTTTTTAGAATTTTTTTTTTATCAGTTTAGGAGTAGGTAGACACAAGACAAGCTCCCTGTCACCCTAGGTACCGTATATTTTATCATTATTTAATTTGCAGGTAGTATTTAATACTTGATATTAGAAGTTTAAGAATAATATTACATTGAGATTGTAGAATATATGGATTAAATAAATAAAAAAATATATATAAAATATATTTTGTAATAATATTTCTACTTAAAAACTGTTGTAGAATTTTATTAATTTTGGGTCTTTACATTTCATTTTTTTTAAATTAGAAATTACATTAAAATAAAAATGTTAATATAAAATGTCATTACCCTGGCCCGTCTCTATTCTGCTTTGTAGAATATATTGGCTATTTAGGGCTATTACTGTGAAGTTCAACAGCTTCCGAAGAAAACAAAAAAAAATGTGTAGGTTTACTTTAATAATGAAAAATATAGTGCAAGGTGGAGAAAACTGATTTGCAATGGGGTATTTTCAATTTTTTTAAAATTCAGTTTTGGTGATATATATCAAGTAATGTTATTATTTTAACAATTATTGCATAATCAATTTAAACCAAAACAATAATTTCTTAAATAAAAATAAGAAATAAGAATACGCCCGTCTAGACAGATTTCAAATGATTTCATTTGGAGGGGAATATTTTAACCAATAACAGACAACTTTCGCTTAGACTGTAACTATCTTATATGAATACCAAATGGTGCATTTACATTATTTTACCTATAACACTTCTATTTTGCTCAATATCTTGAAAATCAATAAATATTATATACATGTATTTAAAAGGAATTAAAAGGTATTTATGTTTGTTATTATTTAGAAGTTATCTTAAAAATGTAAACAGAATTCACGGCGAGGATTATGTGGCAATATTGTATAAAAACGGCTCTCCACCTCTTCTAACTTTGCTTGCGTGCTGTCAGTTGTTACTTCTTGTCACAAAGTGAAAGAGACATATTGGTTAAATTTATTTGTTGTTTGTTTATGTTGCGTTTGATTTTATTTTATATTTTATCAATAGACTATTAAGATTGAGTTGAATTTTGTGAAAGGAGATTCATCCAATTTGTCCAAAATTGATTATGATATGATAGATTCTTTCTATAAACAAAATTTAGATTTTTTTGTCAGCAATCGTGAAAAATCAACAGGACGTTAGAACACACCTGTCATTTGACTAGACGTTGACATTGTTGCCATATATTGCGAAATATTTTTTCAAAAATCTTATCGGCATTAAAAATTATTTAAAACATTTACCACGCCTATTATTATTTTTTACATCACAAAATTAAATTTTGTGGATATATATATATATATATATATATATATATATATATATATATATATATATATATATATATATATATATATATATATTAACATTGATCTAATAAATAAGCTTTATACTCCTGATTTCTTCATTTATCTTTACTAGAACTAGAGAAGAAATTTCAACTTGTCAACACCACACTGTTTTGTATAAAACCCATTCTATCTACAAATCAACACAGACTACCTACGTCATCGGCAGATTACATACGTCACCAATTTAAAATGCTTTTCGCGCCATTTATTTTAACTCTTGTTTTCTCAAAACATTGATAATTATTTTCGCAGAAATTTGTATTGGAATGCTTATTTATACATATTCTATGATATTATTCAATAAAAAAAATAGGAAAATACCCCCATTGAAAGGTATGGTTCAAATATAAGTTGTAACATAAAAAACGTTCAATCGGTATTAAATAATAAGACAACGAACTAAGCATTGTAAACTTTATATTTAACAAAAATGAATCAATTCATTTATTATTTTATAAAATGTCTATAGTTAATTTTTTTAATTATTTACTAAATATAAAATAATTCTTAAATTATTTAGTTTGTTGTCCTATTAACTCAGGCGGATATTTCTCTTATATTACAATTTACCATCTAAATATAATTTACAAAGCAGAATAGATATAGGCCACGGTAATGACATTTTATTTACTTACTATATATTTTTTAATTTAATTCATGATGTTAAAAAAAGAAATTTTCCCTCTTGTACACCAGATTTCCTTCATGGTTTGCCCCTCAATCATAACTTAGTGTTTAGAATTTTATCGTTAATTTTTTAAATTTAATCTTTGATAATAAACTGTCAATTTCCACAAATTGTATTACTTTTGGCAACTTAGCTCGAGAAAAAAATCGTATAGATAAAATTTAAGAGCACGAGTGGTAGAATTTGTGGAAAATATTTTACGAATAAATAAATTAAATATATAAACACATATTTAATATTAAGTTTTGCCCGTTAACTGCTTTCAGATTTATTCAACTTTTTAGGTGTAATTAGGTGTAATATGAATAAAAAATATAAAAATAATGTATTCCGCCGACGTTACAGAAACCCAATCACTTTTATTAAAAAATCTTTTATGTACCATGTACACTCAAAGAAAATGATAGGTAAATTCAACCAAAAAGAGCATATGAAATCGCGCCTATCTAGTTTCATAGTTAAATCAATCAGTAAAGAATAGTCATACAACTTTATTTGTTTTCGTAAACAAATAGTAGTTTAATAAATCATATCTTCTTGTAACAAATTAAATAGTACAATGACATTTTTTTATGTTCACTAACCATTTTCAATTTGGTCTACAATTAAATAGTACAACGACTTTGTTTTTTGTTCACCAACTAATTTTTAGGTTGATCTACACTTTATTGTATGATGAAGTTTTTTTTGGTTAGCCAAAATCTCAGTATTGAGACATCAGACCACCCAAACCAAAGATTAGAGATCGTTTATAAGATCCATCCAAATATATCGATGATCTATGAGAGAATTTGAACACTGCAATCATGTTATTAATTTTCTATAAATTCATAAGAGTGCAAGATAATGCATGATGGATTATTGTTTGTGATTTGTATGTGGCGTCATCTGGGAATAATTTCTGTAATAGACTACGTGGTAAGCAAGCAAATTTTATGGTAATTCTTTTAGAACTTCTAGAAGACGACAGTAATATTGGTTTGTCTACCAAGTACAATAGTACAGCGAACTAATACTGGGTTAGAATTACAATTCGATAATAGTTAAAAATAAAATATACTATTATCTAGTTTAATTTGACAGAATTCAACAAAATAATAGTCAGACGAACAAAATAATAGACTTATTCATCTATTTTTTAAGTTAATGTTTGTTTTGTTGTACGACAACTTTTTATTAATTAAAATAACAATCACCTCTTGTTTAAAAATACCATCAATATAGTTTGGTTTAACAAAATTAACGATATTGTTAGTTAACCATTTTTTTTTTGTTGAATTTACCCATACTATTTCTTTGAGTGTATGTATAATAATAGACACTTATTTATATCATATTCGATTTAAAACACGCAGAAGCAATTACAATTTTGTAAACTATTTTCTGTATCGCTGCTCAGAGTTTCAAGTATTGTCGTTCCACTTTTCAGTCTATCATTGTGTACATGTCACATGTCCAAACCTTGTTTCTCTATTTTTTAATTAAACCGTTTTCCATTTAACCACGTTTTCATGCAACAACTTCAACGCCTAAAATAATCTCCTGCCATACTGCTGACTTATTAAATCAACACAACTATGCATTTCGTGACAACATTTTTAATATATTTTCTGGGCTTCAGTGTTGATAAATTGATTTTGTCGCCTGTATTATTAACGACCAACACATTTCATTTAAAATTAATTAGTAATTCACGCTTTACACATGGTAATGGGTATCTGCGAGGGTATCTGCCTTAATTCACGGAAATTTATAAGCGACGCTTTCACGACGGCGAACCGGAAATCATCATAATTTATTACGCAATTTAATTAACGTTTTTATTTGACTTATTAGGATAGAAGTTTACTAGAAATGAAATAATGTATACGGGCTTCCAAAGTGTCCTTAAAAATATGTTGCACTCATATAACATTCCAGATTTGGCCGCTATCTTAAAAAAATGGCGCATATTTTTTCCTTTAGATGTTGCGTTTAGAAATAATGTTAGAGTAATTACTGATACTACTAATTTTATTCTATGCAAAATTCTCTATAAAAAAAGATTCTATACGATTTTCTTCCAGAATGTACCGTTTAGGTGCTAGAGGTACTGATAATTTCATATATTGCCCCCTAGACCATTTTGTAACATCGAAAATCAAGAAATTTTTCGCGACAACGATATTATTTTCTATGTAGTTGCAGTTTTTTTGTAGATATCTCGCTTGGAGAGCATATTAGAGCAACCAGTTTGTTCTCACTGTATTATATTTTGAGCTTAATAGGGCTGATCCCTATTGTAATAATAATTACCAACGGCGTCATAAATTATTTGGGAATTTTGCCAATATTCTAGAAACAATGAAGTTTGTTCTAGATTTCTTTTCACTTATCTCTTAAACCTTTACTCCCTGACATCCGACTAACATCCAATAATTTACTGCATTACACCCTACACTATTTGTGACATAATTTTAATAACATCCTGTACATCGTGCACTTACAGTGCTTAACCCGAAAAGGGTCAAAACTAAAAGTTTAATTCAACTTCCCTTCAGAAAACTGTGCTTTTAGATTAACTGCCACTGCCATCCTGCCCTGAGTGGTTTCATAACTACCTATTACCCCAAAATACCTACTACATTCTAAACTTATTTTAAACAATTTTAAACATTTAGTATAGTACTGAATCTTCCCAACCTTAAACACATGCATAATATGTTGTCCCCACTACGTTAAACTGAAAATTATAAAAATAAATCATTATAAGTAGTAAAAATGCACCTCTCTTTATTATAGCCTGCAGTGGGGAGCAAGCCACTTCGACTAATGTTTTGAAAAAAAAAAAAGATTTCCTCCAGATTTCCTTTGATAAAAAAAAAGGAGGGGAATCCGAGATTTCCTCGGATTTCCTTCTGACTGTACACCAGATTTCCTTCGCGGTTTGCCCCTCGCAATTACCGCTAGCAAAAAAATCTAAAAACGGTCTAATGTGAGGCATTAAAAAGAATTTCCTAAAGTTTCTGAAAGAATTTAGTTTCAAGGATTTCAAGGATACATTATTATACAGAGAATACACATTATATGTGAAGCATCTTCGAAACTTTGCAGATTTGTGAGGTGGAGGCGTAATAAGTCTCTAAATCTTAAATTTAGATACTACTTTATCTTATTATATAAATAAGGTGGGCATTGTTTTAAAACAACACTACGGAATAAAACTGTAAAGTGAAGTTTTCGTCTGTCCTGCATACTTGGCCAGTTTGCACCTTTTAATTTATATGATACAAGCTCAAACTTTCTTAAGCCGTATATGAACCGCAGACGATTTTTGAACTTTTTCAATTTGTTCAATATCTAGTTTATCCAAGTACGACCCGTATATAGCATTACAATAATTAAAATGACCTAAAACCAGAGAATCAGTAAGCTGTATTTTAAGTGACTGTGACAATAAGTGGCGATTTGGAAATAACATTTTTAATGAAGCATATGTCTTGAATTATTTTTCTCGTATCATTATTAAAACGTAAATATGTATCCAATCCAAGACCTAAATTTTTCGCACTTTGCGCACATTGCAAACTGTTATCTCCAATTTTAATTACAAACTCAGTCTTAATCTGTTTTCTGCTTTTACCAAACACCATAACTGATGATTTTATTGGGATCAGCTGTAATTTATGACGTTTGGAGAATGAATCGAGACGTTTTAAAACATAATTTAAAATATTCCCAGCCAAATTTACATCGTCCGACAAAAATTAATAATAAAGTTGTGTATCGTCCGCATAGAGACGTACGTTACATTTTTTCAGGCAGGACGTTAAATTACATGTGTATATACTAAACAAAAGTGGGCCAAGTATTGAGCCCTGGGGGACACAACATGATACACTAGCTTTGGAAGATCGACCTATATCAGTTTCTACAAACTGAACCCTACTTAGTAAATAATGGGGTATTTTCCTATATTTTTTTTTTATTGAATAATATCATAGAATATATACAAACAAGCCTTCTAGTACAGATTTCCGCGAAAATAATTATCAATTTTTTGAGAAAACAGAAGTTAAAATAAGTGGAGCAACAGGTGTTTTAAATTGGTGACGTAGGTAGTTTGGCCGATGACGTAGGTAGACTGTATGAATTTGTTGATAGAATGGTTTTATACAAAACAGTGTGGTGTTGCCAAGTTGAAATTCCTTCTCTAGTTCTAGTAATGATATTTGAAGAAAACAGGAGTATAAAGCTTATTTATTAAATCAATTTTAATACTCTTTAATTTTCTCATGTAAAAAATAATAATAGGTGTGAATTATTAAATATTTTAAATAATTTTTAATGCCGATTAATTTTTAAAAACATATTTAGCAAAACATGACAACAATGTCAACGGCTAGTCAAATGACAGATGTGTTCTAACGTCGCCATGGTGTTGATTTGAAGCATTTCAGTTTCTTTCATCGAGGTATTTGCTGTAATTTACAAATAGTAGATAATGTCATTTAAAAGGTATTTTATAAAAAGTTGTGGAAACACAAATATAAGTGCTTCGGAAAAATTTTTTGTAACTGTTCCGAAAAAAATGATATTCGAAGAACTTGGTGGCAAGTTTCTAAAATTTTTAATCCCATCTCTTCAAAAATCAAAATTTTATTATAGAAAGAATCTATCAAGTCATAATCAAGTTTGGGCAAATTGGACGAATTTCCTTTCACAAAATTCATCTCCATCTTAATAGTTTATTGATAAAGTAAAAATCAAACGCCACATAAACAAACAACAAATAAATCTAACCAATATATCTCTTTCACTTATATTGTGACAAGAATTGACAGCTGGCGGCACGCAAGAAATGTTGCCACATAATCCTCGCCGTGAGTTTCGTTTACATTTTTAAGATAACTTCTACATAATAACAAATATAAATACCTTTTAATTCCTTCTAAATATGTACATGTATGTAATATTTATTGATATTCAAGATATTGAGAAAAATAGAAGTGTTATAGGTAATATAATCTAAAGTAAATACATAATTTGGTATTCATATAAGATAGTTACAGTCTAAGCGAAAGTTGTCTATGATTGGTTAAATTATTTCCCGCCAAAAAAACTCATTTGAAGTCTGTGTCTAGACGGGCGTATTCTTATTTCTTATTTTTATTTAAGAAATTATTGTGTTGATTTAAATTGATTATGCAGTAATCGTTAAAATAATAACATTACTTGATATATATCACCAAAACTGAATTAAAAAAAAAAAATGGAAAATACCTCATTCTCCAAAAGCTAGCTGCTGTATAATATTTGCATAAATAGTCAAATGTATAACATTTTTTGTTGCGAATTATATTTTCTATGATAAAATTGGTGATCTCTGAAAATGTTTGTCTATGGTATGTATTCCCGATAAATATGGTAAGTTGCCACGGGTTATTCAGTATGTACTTCCTTCAACTGTGTTATAAAAGTGAGACGGCAAACATGATAATAAATTTTTTCGGATGAATATTGTTTTAATTTTTGGTATGTTTCACTATGCTCAGTTATATTTTTTAGACTCTTCATGATGTCATCTCCTTCCGTGCAAGGTAAGGGGTGGAATAAATTTAATAAACATCAATAAATTACGTATTTGCAACCATTAAAATGGCCGGGCAATTTTTTTTAGATTTAAAAATATTAAAAAATTACAGCTTTGGTAAAGCACCGTAATTACAATCAGGGTAGGGCTGCCAGTTCGTTACTTTCTTATTTAATTAATATTAAATCGTTAATTTAAAAATTTTGGTTTTTAACGAATTGACCGCTAGCTTCTCCTACTATAACAAAAATGATTCATTATAGTACAAATGCACCTTTTTATCATAACCTGTCACTGTCGCCTTTTTAAATAAAGAAATATATCGGCTCTCCAGCGGTGAGCGATTGGATCCCCCAGATAGTCTTGTCCGGACAAGCTGCAATTTATATAGCGAAGGAACAACAAGCAGGGGAAACCTTACGTCTCAGAATGTGTCACCGCAAACTAGCTAAACAAATACAGGCCTGCTTTTTCAACTTCCTGGCATAAATCACACCCTCACATTCACGTCAGGAGCACAGATGCACTTCCAAAGGATGAAATGGTCTCGAAGTTCGGTGCGAGACAGAAATGGTTAACTCAAAAAGTGGCCCGACCCTTGCAGCGGCGGAGGGCGTAGGTTAGGTATGCATCTGGGGTGCGGGTAGGTACAGGCTATACGAGTTCAGTATTACTTGGAGAGAATAGAAACCGTTTAAAGGTCCAAACGTTGAAAATAAACGAAAGTTTAAAAAAATGAAGTGGTAAAAATGCGTTGATAATGCAACAAATGGACGTTTATCGACACATTATATGAATTTGGGGCTAATAAAGCTAATTTAACAACCCCATAGTAAACAGTGGACGCAAAACACTTTTTCAACCTTTTGTGAAAAAATAAGAAATACTTAACACGGATGCATTTTTTTTCGTACTTACCTTGAACGCCTCGAAATTATATAAAATATATTTTCCAACCCCTACAGTACTCGGAAACCAGCTTCAGAACTCCGAGAATATATGAAAACGTGAGTTTTGAAAATTTTACTTATAAACATTGTACACTGTGTCCCCGGATGGAGTTGACAAGAGAAAAAACTTCTCTATTATTGATTTTACGATGAAAAATCATTTTTTTTAAATTCTGTTTGTCGAAAAAATGAGTTTACCACATAGAGATCAGATGTACCAGGTGTTAATGAATTAAGAAAACATGAAAATGCCTGAAGAGGCAGTACCTTTATTTATTATTTCGAACAAAATGTTTATAAAACAAAGTTGTTGCAACTCCATCCGTGAACATAGTGTAAACGGTTTTCCCCAATGAATTTTGATATACAAAAAATACTTATTTAATTTCTGTACAATAAAAACTAAAGGGGCTGCGGCAATTTTCATCTACCTATATACCTTCATTTTTGTCATTACGTACCTATGGTGCTACACCATACCCGTCGCAACAGCGCTGAATTGCGTTTCACTGCGTTTCACTGTCTAAATAAAAAAAAAAGTGTCTTCATGTAAAATTTCACGTTATTTATACAATCTTGTGCTATAACTATTTTGCTATATTTTTCTTATTTACCGAAATATTTGCAAAATATATATTTTTTTACCATTACCTCTTCTTTCTTTGTAATTTGCAAGACTTTTTTTTATTCAATTCTACAATTAATTTCGGCAGAACCAGCATCCACCATTTGCTGGAATATGTGCTTGAATGAGGGCAACTACGTGATTTTACTGTTGCTTGATCATACCAAAGCTCTTAATACTCTCAATAAAGAAATGTTGCGCCTCAGTTGTAAACTTGAACCAGAAAAATCCGACTTGCATGACGTTCCGATTGGGGTTGCCCAGGGTTCCGTATTACTGTTGTTCATTTTATATATTAATGATCTACTTAGCTATATGGAATATGGTCATGTCACTATGCTTGCTGATGATACAACAATTACTGTGTCAGCGGACACTTCAGACAAAATACAAAGTATCAGAGAAACTCATTTCAAATGTAAAAAAAACTACTTAATCTTCCAGCTTCAAAGAGTTATTTCACATAACTTTATGGTTAATAAAAATATTATTTAGTCTGATTCAGTAAAATTACTTTGCACTTCTCGATCCCAAATTATCCTGGTGTAAACATATATAAATCACGTATGTAATCAATTAAACAAAACTTATTTTGCGATATTGCAGTTAAAATCAATTCTTGAAAGAGATGGCTATACCAATATCTATTACTCTATGGCATTCAGTCACATATCGTTTAATATTTTGGCATGGGGGTAGAGCTACTAAATTTGAAAGGGTCTGTATATGCAAAAAAAATATCCGATTGATTTTTGATTTCAAAGTTAATGAAACCTGCATTGTTTTAATAGCATAAATGACTTTTTATACAAAAGATGATGATGTCTTTCATGTTTCACTGTATTTTAATTTCACTTTTTTTTAAATAATTTTATCTACCCGTATATTTAATATATTTATCTTATATCATCTATATATTTTATTTTCTTATATATGATTTTATGTTTGCATTTATTCAGTAC
Source organism: Rutpela maculata (assembly GCA_936432065.2). Taxonomy (NCBI): domain Eukaryota; kingdom Metazoa; phylum Arthropoda; class Insecta; order Coleoptera; family Cerambycidae; genus Rutpela; species Rutpela maculata. Next base: position 37,072,102 of record OW386290.2, read on the forward strand.
TATAGCTTTAAATTGTTTGATTATTATTATTATTATTATTTACCTTGTATTTTGACTCGCCATCTGTACATATTTGTATCTAATTTTGGCCAATGAATTATATTATTATTACTTAAATCCAAAAGTTCTGCTTATTTGAAATTTTTGCTTGGTAAAAGCAAAAACCTATATTGATTGGATTAAGATAGAGTCATATTTGTCTCCTTGTTATCGATACATCATGGCAATGTAGATGAAACTATAAGAACACTATCCTAGAAGAAACCATATTTGTTACGCTACCAGTTTGAAACATGATAAGGCCTTGATTTGAATATACTTCACGATGGTGGATAAAGGAATCGTCTTACATATGTTCTTCAGTTGCTTCCCCTACCAAATATACAGGTTTCATTCAGATACTTTACTGGTTTTAACGCTGGTGGATTTTCAAGTATTGTACTCTCTGCGGTATTTAAATTTATATTTCAAATATTAACGTTCGTGCAACTGCAATTAACAGTAAAAGAGTAATAAAATAAAAGTATGTCATATACTTTCTATAAAGTGATTTTTATACAAAACAAATATAAATGTTTTGTTTATACTGCTTTGAAATACTAGACACGTATTTTTTTTAATAACATTACGGTAAAAGCAAGTGTTAACTAATTATATTACATAAAATTAGAATATGCAGCGACAATCGGTGACATAATTACCGGTTTCCAACATTTTTTCCCTTACTTTTGTAATAATATACACCGAACCGTTAAATTGAAGAATGTAGAATGGCATATCATACATACATTACTTATTAAATCGCAAGATTGTATTCAGAAATGCTTTTATTGAGTTTTTATATTATTGTAAGAAATTTCGACCGAATGTCAAGTAACTTTATTTGTAGATAATTTTGTTCTCTACAAGATACCTGGCGGGATGTTATTTTTCAGGATATCTAGTGAATGTTTTGGAAAACGTTTGTCTCTAAAATATTGAAACTGTCGCCTTGGAGAAAGTCGCGCGAAGCATTTCTTAGATCTTAGATTCGCAAACTCTGGAGTACCATCAAATTAATTTGTTTTTTAGTTTTCCGATACACTTAATGTTAGTTTCAATTATATTTGTCCACATATACACCTAATTGCAAAAAAGCTCGGTGGCGCAGTGCTTAAGGTGTTAGGCTTGCGACCACGGAGTCCCAGGTTCGAATCCTGGCTAGGGTATGGATGTGTAGTGGCGTTTTTCTCGTGTTGCCGAGACGGCAGCAGTGGGCTAGACTGCGGTTGTGTGAGAGACAACACGGTCTAGTCGCTCTCCTCTCCTGAGTTCGAGTCTCAGCTGCGGCAGATGGCAATGTCGCAGGGAATGGGTGTTGTGATGTTGTCTATGTGTGTGTCCATCCTGGTTGAGTGGTAGAATAGCCATCGGCTAAACTCCGCCAGGACATTAAAAGAAAATAAGGCGATTAAAAAAAAAATTATTACACTCTATTCTATTATTTAATTGTTGCACATTCTATTGAATACTATTCCTTTCTTCTTCTTTTTTATTGTATTTATTATTCGTAATAAATAAGTTAACATCGAGGTTAACACATTTATTATTATTTCGTTTAGTTGGTAATTATATCATTGATTTATTATTATTTTTATTCTCGTATTCCATACTGCATTTCATTACTTCCTATTATATTATTATGATTACTTTGTTTTATACTTTGAAAATCTGTTTTTTATGGTAGACATTAAAACTTTACATGAAGTTTAGTGAAAGAGTAGCCATCTTGGCAAAACTTCGCCTTTAACTTAATGCGTTTATCTTAATAAAGACGATTTATTATTATTATTACTATTATAAACATCAACTCTAGACTTCGAATTGTTGAAATTATTTAATAAAACAATTTATGACATGCTACAATGAAAACATCTGTAGGCGATTCAGAATAAGCATAAAAAAATACTCAGAAGGAATATAAGACGTCAAACAAAACGGGGAAACATCAAACATCGCAGGTCTGTGTTAACTAATAAATATTTCATAATAACTTGTACCCAATTTATTACATTCAATATAATTCCGTATAAATTTGAATAAAATTTTTAATTGGTTACGTGATAATCAAACATTTTTTTATCATTTATGTTTTAATGTTGGGCAAGTTAAAGAATAATTAGTTTTACTGTTGTATTTGACAAATCTTGATTTATCGAATGTAGTTTTTAATCTCACTTTATTCGAAACTAGCAGAGGTACCTATTCCTTGCAAGAGATATACACATTTTTTTATAAACAAACAGGTATTTTTAGCATTACAAAGGCAGGCTGTCAGTAGATTAAATCAAGGCTTCTTTACACACATTTATATTTTTACCTCCTGGAGTTAGAATCAAAATATTGGTTTTGTTACTTACTCTAGAGCAAGCTATATAAAATTGACCATAAGAGAAGCATGGTTGTCTTAAGTCAACTCCTGCCACACTTAAAGTTTGCCCTTGATCTGTATTTATTGTAGCAGGAAAACATATTTTTATAAAAAATTTAAGCCGTTTAACCTGGAAAGGGTACTCCGAGAGAACTAATGGTATTCTAGGAATAAAAACATGACTCCCAACAGAGCATCCTGTAATTATTTTGGCTTCAATAACATAAGGTTTTAAAGCATTTAAGTTTCTAAGCAGTATGATGGGGTGCTCCAGCTTTAAGCTTTAATTTACGGAATGGCAATGCAGAAGGTTGAAGGCGCTGTAGAAATTCTGCTGGATAATCAACAGATAGTCGAGTAAAACTATGTTTTTTCAAAGATTGTTTGGGGAGGGGAGGGGGGGTTATTTTTTGTGAAAATGCAATCTGTGTGTTATCAGGATGTTACAGTAATGCTTTGTCCAATCTGGGAGTGAAGCGTTTTTTGAAAATTAACTTTTAATTTTGAAAAACGTGTTTTTGTCTCGTTTTTCTTTAATATATCGGGTTTTGTTCATCGGATCAGGCCAAACAAAAACTTAAAATGTTTGTAAATAAATTCTTAATAAAACTGCATGGGCTCAAATTCGATCTGCCATTTTGTTTTTTGTGCAAAATAATAAAAACCAAGAGTATTTCTAATTTTACACAAACCAAAGTTACTAAACAAATAATCAATCTTTTTTAATGAAACTGGTGAAATTATAGATCCTGTAGGTGTAAACAATTATGGAAAATTACAATAAAAATACAATTAAACACAATACAATACAATTAAATACAATTAAAATATTTATTATTTTCCTTAAAAAGGAGATTTTTTGATATTTTCGAAGCTTCATAAAAAACTGTAATTTGGTCACACTTAGACTTTGTTTTTCTTATATTGTAGCTTTTTAAAGAAAGAAAGAAAGGAAGAAAGAAAGGAAAATTCTTAGCGTGATCAAATGGCAGTTTCTTATGAAGCTTCAAAAATGTTTCAGAAATCCCGTCCTTCAGGGAAAACAATAAATATTTTTATTTGAAATTTTCCATAATAGTTCACTCCTACAAGACCTATTATTTCACCAAGTCTCATTGAAAAAGATTAATTATTTTTTTAGAAATTTCGGTTTATGTAAAATTAGAAATTGTCTTGGTTTTTGTTTTATTGCAAAAAAAACGAATGACAGACAGGATTTGGATATATGCAGTTTTATTCATAAATTATTTACAAACATTTTAATTTTAATTTGGCCTATTTCGACTAACAGAACCCGAGATATTAAAAATAAACGGGATGAAAAAACGTTTGAAAAATTGACTGTCCCCCAACAATTCCCCGTTCCCCTTATCTGCTCGCATGTCTGAGTGCTGCTGCTGCTATTATTATTGTTGTTACTATTATAAAATATAACATTTGTTAGATTACAATTCATTACTGAATATTAAAAAATAAAATTATTATTATTTTTTTTCTTGAAATTTTAGGTTTATATGTATTAATATTTTTTTATAACCTTTTTATAATCTTAGATTTAGCTTATTTGTATTTGGGCAAATGGAAGAAGAGCTCTACAGTTCAATTTGTACCATTTTTACTTTGAGTAAAATAAATGTATTATTATTATTATTTTCAATGTTTGGTTTTATTCGAGTAAGAGACACCACCATTTAAAAGTGTATCGACGGACTTATATATCCTTTCTTTAACTTTCATTTTATTTAAAAGAATGTCATTTATATGGGATAGAATACCATATTTTAATGTAAGAATCGTACCTTTACAAAGTCAAGCGTATACCTTTTGATTAAAATTATCCACGTTTACATATATATTTGAATTAACCTACTTTAGTGTTCTTACTTCCTTAGTGTTCCATGTCATTGGTTACCTTAATTTCATCAGCTACTTCCGATATAGTTACATCGCCAATTATTGTTAAAAGAAAATTAGCAAAAGCACCTCTGGTGCATGACCTTTTAAATCAACTCTACCCGTAAAGGTAACGTGTTAACATGATTCCAAATGCAAGAACATTTAATTGAAGCGTTTACTTTATCGGCCATAGTCCGTCTTCGAATCACTGAAGGAATTTGCCTAAAATATCCAAAAAGCAACAACGTTCTCTGTATTCTGTAATTCCAGATATACCAGTTGGCTGGGTCAGGAAGATATTCGTGATACCAAAACCTGTCAAATTCTTTCTGATCAAGGCTCTCAATTTTCTCCCAGAGCAGAGCAACTCCTTACAAACTCACCTTTCCACCAATCATCATCATCTTCTTTCTCTCTTCTTTTTATATAAACATGTATCATGTGTTCTATTTTATGTGAAACGAACATGGACAACTTCATCTCCAAGGGATTGTAAAAGAACCTCATATTTTATGTCAAAAACTCAAGTTTCCAATTCGTAATACTTAACTGAGAAGCTTAGGTATTAAACCTATGGCACTTCCATTATTGTACGAATTTTATACTAAGATGTCAGACACCTCTTAGGAGAGATAATCCGAAAGGCAGTTGCTATCCCAGGTAAACTCGTCGAGTTGCCAATGATGCACCCACACCTTCTGGTTGCTTCTCTATACAGTGATACTTATAACCTACATATTACTTTTTCTAACATCTTATTTTTCAAAGAGGCCTGCCTGGTGTTGGAGATGCACCAATGGCGGTGGCGAATTCAAAAAAAAGAAAAGCTCCTCTGAACGTAATCCCTTTCTTGATGTGCTACAGAGTTTGTTAAATTAAATGGCAGTTTAACAGTTGAAGGTTCTATTCGTCCTCCGTCAATAACTGTTGCAGTTATTCCTGAGGATGCAACACCTATAAACCAGAAGATCTAACTTTTGCAAGTATTAAAATGAGTAAAAAAGTTTTTCTTGTCTTTCCAGAAACGAATGAGTATAAGTTATTTGTCAGACACTAAAGCCGTAAATGTCGTTAGTAGTGAAAAAAAAATCGTTGTCTTAGCGATTGAAATCAAAATGAAATGTCCATTTGTCCTGTTCGTCAATCTGTTTTCTTGTAAGCACGATAATTTAAGAAGGAAGTGTCAGATAGGATTGAAATTTGGGCAGTAAGTTAATAATAATAATAATATTTCAAGAAAAAAAAAATGTAAATGCAACCCTTCGTTGCAACTATCGATAAGATTGTACAAAAACAAAAATGTTGACATAGTATACTGACAAACTGACAAACGTTTCGTCAATCAAGCTGGCATCATCATAAGACGATTAAAATTACAATTAAAGCATTTATACCCAAAAACGTTCAAAACATTGCGGAGTGCTGTACAGAACACTCAAACCGGTGAATTTACATCTAGTAATAATCTGTTTTAATTGAAAACTTTTACTTTTAAGTCCATTTCAGTCTTCGTTGCCCGAAGATAAGACCCGTTTAAATATATTCACGAAACCGGTCGCTTCGTACAGAAGAATTTATGAGATATTAGATTTTTCTCGTGCATATTCCCTGATAAATATAAACATTCTTAGGTATACAAAAAAAAGAGCATTCGTTGAATTACTCTAAGCATTCACGCAACAAGTAAGAGTCGATTGGGTTTAATGCACGTAATTGCGACAATACCATTGAAAAGTTCTGTCTCCGCCCCTGGCCCTGAGCGAGGGTGGATTTCAATAGAGACGATATCGCAGTTGTTCCCCGTTTGCGGCTCTATAGAAATTTAGATACCAATGCATATTGTAAAATCCTCAACAGATGTTTGCCTGGAAGAAAATTGGCCTGTAACGGCCGACCAACATAATTATAAAAGAGCTGTCAGATGGTTCTGGTTTGGGGTTAGAGATTAATGTTTTTTTCTCTGTTTTGAAAGGGAAAGGTGTATCGACTCTGGTGCATGTGTGCAGACAGATCGGGTGAACATACCCTACGTAAAACAAGTTATGTAAAGACTTAACAAGTTGTAGTAACTATTTTTGTAGGCTGTAGCATTAGGGGTCTGTTATAATGGACATGTAATGTGGCATGTTTTAAAAGCATGTTGCACAGTTTAGGTAAATATACTACAGTGTTCCTCTTGCGTGGACACACCAACATACGATTACCTTATACGTACAGATAAATTAAAACAATAAGTACTCTAAAACATGCATTATAAGGGAATCAGTAAATACAACTACTCTTCCAGTTGATAAAAATTAGTTTTGAATTACATTGTGTATTAAATATGTTTTAAATATTTGTCAAAAACACAGTGCGATGTTTTAAACAATTTGTTTTAAACACGCCAACCCTGCGATGAACTTAATGTCTTTATTTTTTTTTTATCGTGGATTAACATGTGACAATATAGCAATGAACTGACAGAAAGAACGCATCTTCTGTGTAAAACTTCTCTCGTGTTTATATTAACTATAATTATTCATTTGTAATATTTCCTCCTTTCTCTATTTATTACACAATCATATAAATCCCAAAAATAATTAAGTACCGTTGCAAAATTTTGAATATAGCCAAGACGCCAGAAATAAAGCAAAAATTGATTTTTTTTTATTCAAATACTATGCTTAGAATCAAGCTTAGAATGTCATGCAACGTCGATATTTTAAGTTTGAGTCAATCTTTATCGCAAAGAAATGAAATAAAAAACAAGGTGTATGCAGTTTATTTGGTACCTATGTTGACGTTTTAATAGCTCCGAGAAATTTTCATTTTTGAGATACTTTCAAAAATTTAACTTTGCATCCATTTTTTCAAAATGGTGTCTCGAGTTGGCGAGTTACCGAACATACATTTTTATTCTGCAAAGATAAGTAACCATAATGGATCCCACGTTGAAAACCTTATGATTGGTTATTCAGAAACAAAACAGAATGTTAGACAGAACATTCTTATTCCCAACCAGAACTTTTTATAGCATTTTATGCTATACTTTAGTTATCACATACGGAGTCTATTTTACATTAAAATACCACGTGTAATAACATACAAACGTGCATGATCACTTGTGATGTTTTATGAAACCTTTAAATAAACTCGGTATTCTAATTGAAGTACAGTTGGTAATGTAATTTTAGCAAGCCTTTTTGCCGTTTGGCTTTTATCGAGGCTTTGATCATTAAAGTAAAGATATATTTACCAGAGAAATAATTTCAAATACAAATCTGAGAGATTAACTATCAACCACATCAACTACGAATATTTCAGGAACTGTGGATAAAATTAATGAATTGGGAAAAAAATTACACTTTAATAATTAAAAAATAATTTTTACTTGAACACTCTCTTAATTCAAACAAATTCAAAAATTCAAAATTCAATATGAATACAAAAAAATACCACAACTTTTTTCTCCATATTTTTTTTCATATCTTACCATTGTATCAGCGTCTTAATATAGGTAAAAATATTGTTATATTTAAGTTTGACTTGATAAAAACGCATGACTTAAAAATAAGTAAAATGACGGTATCGTATGTAGTATTCACCGGCTAATGCTGGATCCAACTATTATTTATAACCGAGACTATAATGAGCATTTTACCTAAAAAAAGTTACAAGGCTTTAAACTTCGCATACTAGTTAGATACTTTAGAATTGTACTATTTATACACATGTTAATGATTCTTCTTTTCACAAAATAAATTGTCACAACGGAAATACACAATGGCGAAATAACGACTCTGTATTACACATTTTACGTTATTTGTTAGTCTTTATCTGCCTAATTGTTCTTTATAATAATTAAGGTACTCTAACAATTTTTTTATCTACCTTTTACGATAATTGCTAGCTATTAATTGGTTTGTTATTTATTCTTGGTAATTATTCGTTATAGTTTCATTACTACAACAGTCATATTATACAAGTCAATACCTACTTAAAGTAAGGTCTAAATCATTTGCTTGTTGTTATTTCTTTGTGTACCTAATCGTAATTCTTTGCATATGACACAAATGGTTTAACAAATCATTATTATTATAATTATTAAGTAAACGATGTCACGATGAATAAGCAGTGTAGCATTGCTATTCGTCGGAGGCAAGAGAATGCAGGTTGTTGAATGAGGGAAATATATTGTGTATACTAGACTGTTTGCTAAAGGCAATGGGTGGAGGACCATTGTAGTAAATACCCTTTGACTAAACATTATAAAAGTACTGCACTTAAACATAACCCAATTGATTCTATACCTTTCAAATTTAAAGTAGGTACTCAAAACCATAACTGAATGACTAATTCCTCTTTATCATACAGTACTCTGCATATCTGCTCTATTCCTTTCTATATGCTAACAATCTTGTTATTTTTTTGGGAAAATATATAGATATTTTTACGGTTTTTTTTATCATTTCAGTTTTCGAATTTTAGACACTTGTTTAGAACTTATTTGTCGGCTTTATCTTGGGTATTTTATTTCATATATTTGAGGAAAAATCGTGACTGGATGTTTTGGAAGAAAAAATAAGTTTATTTTCAAATTATCTCAACTTGAACATGACATATTTCTTGTTTATTATTATCATATTTTATATCTATGATTACTGTCTTTAATATTTCGCCTATCAATCACTTGGTTGACTTTTAGCAAATTGGTTTGAGATTTAATTCTGAGAGCAGTTTCAATCAACGTTAAGATGAGCATTTTTTTTATATATAGCAAGTAGATACACAGTGTACATTTTTTAAGAGTACACGTACACTATTGAGTTCTTAATGGTTGATTCAAACAGAGAAAATCACCATTTATATTAATGCAATGAAAATGAATGCATATTATACCATGCACAATTGCACATGCATATTATTATAAAGCCATTTTGAAGACGAATAGTGAATAAAATTAGGGTCAGTGGAGGTAACTGTGATTTCGGGGTGAGAGTGATACCCACAAATTAAATTAAAACGTAGAAACTAGAAATCTTTTGCCACTAACGCTTACTATGTTAGCTAATAATACTGGATTAAAATAAGGGGAAAAAACAGCAAACAATAAAAAAGTTACAGTCAAATATTTTTCATATATTATTTTACTGTCCGCTAAAAATGGGGTTTAAAGAAGGGAACTTTCATGTTAGGAGGTAAAAGAAATCAAACAAGTTTTCATTACGTTTGTATTATCCAATTCCGAGTCCAATCCGAAATTGTTTCTAATAATGAATTAGAAGTTATGGGTCTAAAAAGTGTAGAAAACGATAAAACTGCCTTTGTAACAGTTGAAAAAGGTAGGTCTCTTATTTCTACCAATGAAATTGTTGGAATTTTAGAAGAACCCCAACTTTTAACCTAAAGTGCACGGATAAGATATATTTTTCCTGGTCTTATAGACGCATTTGAACCACTGTAACTTATTTTTTGTGCATTAAATTATATGTGAATTTATTTTCATTTGTTCGTTTGTAACATTAAATATTAAAATAAAGTTTTAAAAAATTTTGTACAAATTATACAAAACCTGTTTTTTTTTATTACAGTCACTCCATTGGAGTCAAATGAATAATGTTTCAGAAAATGCATGACTAGCACACTGGCACCATCATGTCACAGTTGCTCCAACGCGGTGAGGTAACTGTGACAGCAGATGGCAAAAAAAACTATATGTAAAAAAAAATAATAATTTTAGAGATAATCCGGCATAAAATGTTTTAACAGAACATTCCTAAGATTACACAATTCAAATTTCATTTCGAAATTTACAATAGTATTTGTGTAATCTAAAGACAAACACAAATTTTTGATTTTCCTATCACAGTTACCCCCACTGACCCTACATGTGGTTATCACTTTTGCGTTAAATATGGAGGTTAATTAACCAGTTGTTGGCAGCAAACTGGTCGAGAGTTTATTATTGATGTTACCTGCAACTGTAAAATCCAAACCATAGCCATAAACGTGGAAATATAGATTAGCTGCCAACTGCCATTTTTTTTAGTCGTATACAGTGCAACTAGAAGTCACGACTACAGCTGCTTTTGAGCTGTTGCGATAGCTGAGAAAGACATATTGTAGCTAACTCAGTAATCCAAACAGCAATTACACCCATTTGGTTGTTCGTTATGTTGCGGCCAACGTTATAGCCTCGGTTATAGCAGTAAAAACGAGAGTAGAAATATTTGGAACAAAATATTTTGAAAGTTTATTATAAATTACAGCTACGCGGTGGTCATTTTATTTTATTTAGGTACATCCAAAATTTAGCTTTATATTAAGTACTTGGGAAATTAGTGTTTTTTTTTCTTTCAGCTTTAATTTTTCAAATTTAATAAATTTTATCAAGATAACCAAAAACCATAACCAAAACAGGTCTTGTTTTGGTTATAATAGAAATAATTTTTATAATATTTCCTCCATTTCAGGAGAAAAGCTCTCCATCATCAAAAATTCGATATAAATCTGTATTCAACTTCAACTATTCACGTCGTTGGTAACACTCTTCCAAATTTATAATTACCAAAGTCGAGACCAAAGTAAATCTAAAAATGAATAATTGTACACCTACAAGATCTACATTACAAATATTATTAGGCTTTAGAGCTATGTACTGATTTCTCGCATGCTATTGACATGATTGATCAATGATTATAAACTACCCTTAGATAAACTGGAGAGGTCCATGGAGTCAAAGGAATTTCATTAAACCTCATCACAGTAGGTAAATAAAATATGCATGCACTCTCTCAATTCCTACGGGAAATGGTAGCTTTATCTGTCCTGAAACAATTCCCGTAAAATCTGAAATCATTCCCTTGGCCGTTTTCTAAAAAATTGACTTTTAATTTTTTTTTTTTGAAAACTGATTTTTTGCATTGATAAGCTTGTTAATATGTCAATCAAGAAAGTAAAATTAAACATTCCAATACAAATTTAAACTTAAGGCAAGTTTGGGGAAATAACATATAAGAAACCTTCATGCTCGACAACTCCAGACGTTTTGATAATAATCGGGTTATATAAACTTTCCAAGTAGTCAATTTAGACAAAATCATTAGATTTATTCCTATGTTATTTTGAATGACAGCAATTTTTGTCTACCAATATATCCGTAACCAATGAATAACATTACTATTTGCATAACTGGATTTGCTAGGGAAATCCGAGCGCCTCTACTGGCCGTCTGAGTAAACTTTCCATTCGCTCAGTGAGATAACGGGTGAATATGAGAACCATACCACCGCCGATGAAGAAAACCCACAGAAGAGACATGACGATAACTCAACCACCCACCCACTACCTTGCAGGTACCGGACGAAACGCCGTCCAGTACCCGTAGTCACCTAGCTCCGTGCAGACCGAAAGTGCTACCAAAGCACTTTCTGCAGGTCTGCACTTCCTCGAGCTACATAGCTCATCCCTACCTAACCGATGATCCGGATGGCAGGATGTCAATTGACATTCTGCGTACCGGCAGTCAATCCCAGCCAAAAATACCTCAAAGTTTCCGAACAGACAGATGACCCGGGGCGAAGAAAGATCATCAAGACAGAAGAGCGCCAGAAGATGAAGGCCTTAGCCAGCAAGGTCCAACAAGCCACGACCCGGGGAGGTGGGTCGAAATAATCCACACCGCTCACATTTGTGGGTGGGGTTAATTAAAGTAAGCTCGCCCACCCCGCACGAGACCGGTCCAGGTCTACAGCGATGTACTAGGGTAAAGAGCAGTAGTCCTGCTCGACCTTAGATATCTGAGACCTTCATCATTGCCAAAGAATATTGGCGTCGCTAGGTCAGTTAATCTTTAGAATTCACTAGGCAAACAATCCAAGACTCCAAGAGTGAAAATTTTTTGTGACCATGATTAAAATCAAAGCAATCATGCAAAAACGCACGATGAAAATAGATATTGTCTTTGTCTATTGTATAAACGTAAGAATCATTGAAAGATTGAAGAATATAACTGATACTTAACTGATAGGTTGTTTCAAATATGTCCGGGTATTCAGAGACTTCAAAAATGTAGTAGATTCTTGTTTTTATCAATGCAAAAAATCAGTTAAAAAAAAAAATTAAAAGTGAGTTTTCTAGAAAACGGCCAAGGGAATGATTTCAAATTTTACGGGAATTGTTTCGGGACAAATAAAGCTACCATTTCCAGTAGGAATTGAGAGAGTGCATGCATATTTCATTTAAAGGTGGTTCTAGCCTACTGTGTCATATCTTCATATCTCAATAACTGAACCCAAATTGTCAAATTAAACCATGATCTAACGAGTAATATGACACAGGGTGTTCCACAAGGGCCAGATTTAGGTTCTTTGTTATTTAATATATATATTTCAATGACTTGATAACATTTCTAAATAGAATACCAAACTGTGCACTTTGTATAGTAATTGAGCAGTACGGTATCATAAATTGGGAAAACAGTGCTCACATTAACCGCATATTCAATTATACAATTTGCAAAACTAAGTATGTCTTAAGAATTATCGCTGAACTAGGCTTTCGTGAGAGTTACTCTGGTACATTTAACAATTTTAACTATTAACTAATTTATATATGCGAAGTTTGTATACGTTTACAAGAATAAGCATCAAGTCAACTATGATCACGATACAATATTGTAATGGTTATAAACATTGTAACTTTTTATGTGATTAATGACATTAAATTTTCTAAAAACTTCTCGATAACATCAAATTGCAAAAATTATTCCTGAAAGAAAAAATGTTATAAAATGGATAACTTTTTCCCAAAATTATTAATGTATGCGTTTTCTCCCTTTCTCTTTGTTTTCCTATGCCCTTAATGACTGCATTTGTTTATTTTTGCAATGTATGCATTTATTGATTGTCTTGTGTATCTACTGTTTTGATTGTATGTATTTGCAATTTTTTCCTGTGTGCTCTCTTAAAACAATTTTTGAGATATATAGGTAAATATTATTATTATTATATAAACATGCATTTAGGAAACACTCTGTATATGCTCCAGGTTATATGCTCTTTAATAACTAAACAAAGTAACTAAAACGTATATAATAGTTGCCCCTGGAGTAGTTTCCACAAATACCAAAACACTACATCTGAATGCTATCATTCGACTTGAGTTTCATCAACCATGTTGGCACCATCTGGAGATGATTAAATCTCGTTGTAGAAACTACTTTATAGGCCGACTCATACCGAAGGTTTCAGAGTATATCATTGTTATTGTTATGTAAGGAAACAATGAATCTTACCTTCTAAATCCGTTGGCAGGAAACGGGAACCTAAATCCACTAGGGGGCGGCACCGGCACCGCCACGGGGGCAGGCCCTTGCACGAGCGGCACCTGACCTTGAACCACTTGCGGCGGCGCTGGAAATACAAATCCACTAGGGGGCACAACATTATTAGGAACCACTGTTTGAAGCACGGCACCATGCGGAGGCGGCAACATCTGCGGCGGTACCATCTGTGGGGGTGGTACCATCGGCGGCATAGACGTCATAACACTTTGGGGTGGCATGCCATTGGGCAGGGTAGTGTACGGGGGCGGTAAGTGGCTGTTCAGTATATCGGGGAGCCGGTCATTTTGCAGATTGTTGATTTGAGTACTACCGTCTGCCGTGTGGCGGTGGCTGGCGTTGTTTATGCGCCGCTGATGACGTCTCTCGCGACGTTCGCGGCGTCTCTGCTCCCTGTTGCCTGAAGACAATTCGTTGTTGACCGGAGGCAAAACCGTAATCTCATCCGTTTGGGCCTCGGTACTTGTGAATGTTCTCGCAGTGCAGATTTCATTGTTCGGCTTATTTTGGGGGTTGCTAAACTGGATACTTCCATTTTGTGGCGTCGTATTAATCGCAGCGTTTGAGTAGGTCCTGGTGCGAGCGTCGCTGTTATTTTGTTGGACAGTTATCATAGGCACTACCGTACTACTGATGGGTCGGCTGTTCTGAATAATTTCCTGATTTGCAGAAGTAACGGGGGGCGGCGGCGGCGGGAAAAAATTCGCACTGGTGCTGGTGCTAGTACTAACCGTACTTCTGTTGTTCACCTGTACCGGTACAACCTGCGGATTTAGCAGAGAATTCCTATTGACAATTTGAAAATTGCTCGGTATATGAATGGAATTAGTATTGGCCTGAGTATTGTGCAGGATAACTTGCGTGGTACCGCTCAAGCAGGAAGTGCTTAAGTTAGAGTAAGCCGTACTACTATTCACTGTGGTTACTGGGAAATGACTTTGACTCCCATTGTTGTTTTGAGATTGAAAATTTGTTCCGAGTGGTAAAACCTGCACATTCGACACGCTGTTCCCTTGAACATTGCTAAGAGTATTTAGACAGTGGATGGTCGGTACCGAAGACACTACGTTGACAGGCACCGCCCTATAAAAATTAACGTTAACATTACTGACATTATTATGAATCTGGGGGGTTAACTTGTGGCTCAATCTCGCGTTGTTGACGTGGGCGCTAGGGACTGTAGTCGTTGTGGTAGTGGTAGCGCTCTCATGTCTGGGTACTATCGGCATAGATTTAGGCACGGAACTACTTCTAAAATGACTAATTTGGTGCAGATTACTCTGATCCACTTGAGAACTGTGCCGCTGGTGATTGGGCACTACATTTCCTTGTGACGGAGAGTTATTGTTTTGGTACTTAACAAACTGGTTTGACGGTTCAGATATGTTTCTAACGTGATTCGGAAAGATGGTGCTTCCTGTCGGTCTGCTTTGTATGGTGCTGACCGGTACTGAGGCGTACCGTGTGTGGTTCGGTAGGCCTACAACATTGGCCGAACTCAAGTTCAAGTTGCTCTGTTTCTGATAGGCATTCTGCTGGTTCTGAATGGTAACGTTGCCCCTCAACCCATTTTCGGCCGTACTGATGTTCAACACGTTACCCTGGGGTACACTCGGCGCGCTGCCCGACGACACATTTACCTGCATATCACCACTCTTATTAACATCACTTATGGCGTCGACTTCACTACTCACTACGCGCTCGGCCGATATCTCCGTTAAACTGAACACTTCGCTGAGCCAAGTAGTTGGGCGAATTGTGTGTGCGTCACGTGACCGAGGGCTCACCCCCGATTGGTCGGTCAGGTTCTTGGCTGGCAGGTTAATAACCATTTCTGATGTTGAAGTTGGAAGATGTAGGTCTGTAAAACTGCAGTGCTGTGAAGTGCCATCATTCTTTGTGATTTCATCAAGGTCGCCCAAAGATGATGACGGACTGCTGCAGGAACTGCAATGATAATATTTACACGGGGTGATAAGATAGTATGTCCTAATCTTGTCGATTTATATTGCTGCAGATATTCTCTGCACACAAATGCATTTATTATTTTATTATTAGACCGAATAAGGTCGTCATAAAAACAAGTCTAAATAAAGTGCATACTGCATTTAAATAAATAATTATTAATGATTCAGATGGAATGAATAAATTGTTTTTTATTTTTGATACTACTTGATGATTAGATAATAATAGTTAATAATATAACAGAATTTACATTTCAACAACAGGTAAGAAATTTATCGCAATAGGTAGATGAGAAGAATACAGGGTGTCTCGTAAGAAACAGGACAAATACGTTTAGTGACAATTTAACTTAACTTACCATTATTAGTACTGTATATTGAAGTAAATAGAAGAATTTAGAAACATTATTTTTTTATGAGTAATTTTTGTCGTAAAAGGCATCATCTTCAGTTTCTATATGGTCTTGGCACTTGCTTTTACCTGCCAGGAGGTGAAAACCGCCCCTAAATCGAAAAATGACTCCGTTTTTTTTTTCATAAAAATTGATTACGGTCAATTTGGCTGAATTTTTAATACGTTGTAGATTTCCACTTTTTGATCAAAAGTTCTCATAGATCTATCTCGTTTCTACGTCTAGTTTCTGAGATGCAGCTCAAAAAAGTCACAAGTGGTTAAGTTAAACCAGTGGCGCAGCCAGAAAATTCATCTGGGGGGGGGCAATAGAACCGGCCTCCCCAGAGGATGAGTAGTAGATTCCTCTACTAGATAATATTGGCGTTAATTTTTCAAGGGATAATTTGGATACTGCTTTGTACTGATAGAGATTATGCTTCTTTATTTTTTGGCTCATGGAAGACGGCTTGGGGGGGAGGCATGGCTCCCCCCTGGCTGCGCTCATGAGTTAAACCACACACGCAAATACATAATCGATCTGCCAAAGCAGATTTTTCATTTCCTTTTTTTTTATTCTTGACAGCTGCCAAAATCGCTGTCAAATTTAAAAATTTGTAGTGTGAGTTTTCATAGAAAAAGATATATAAAGTGTCTCAAAACTTACTAGGTCCATGATATTAAAATAAAGTTTTGACTTGAGTTGTCAAAATTCCTGTCAACTTAATGAAAATGCCATTTAATAACACAAGTCCTAAGGTTCTCGTTTAACTTTTCTGAAGTATTTTGACCTGCTGAAGCCAATTTTGGACACACATTTTTTCTGACGGGTCAGTTTCCTTATACATACTACCCTCTTCTATCCCTAGTTTTATTTGTGCAAAATTGGTTTCAGTACAGAAAGTTTTAAAACACTTTATATCTCTTCCTCTATGAAAACTCACATTATTTTCAAACTTACGAGACACACTTTTTAATTTTTAAATTTGACAGCGATTTTGGCAGCTCTCAAGAATAAAAAAAAGAAAATGAAACATCTACTTTGGCAGATCGATTATGTATTCGTAAAGTAAAGATTTAAAACTAAAATTGTTCGAATCTGTATGAATTTGTGACCTGTAGACTGATTTTAATTGAAAAAAACGATATTTTCTAGTAAAAATTCAATTTTGGATCAACATTATAAAAAATTATAGCCAAAAATTAAAAAATACGGCTTGACAGATTGATAGAGAATTTCAAAATGAGCATTAAAGAAAAACACGTTTTTTTACAACTTGACGACCTGAAGAGTGATTTGGGTGGCACAGTAGGGTTTCGTTTCATATTACCAAGCAACTTGTTTCCGGAACTAAAATAAAATTATTATCAGCTATAATGTCCTTGGGACATTATAGATGACAATTTCTTTACGTATACCTAGTACAGTTAGGGAGATGGTGAGCATTTAAATGACATTTCTTACAGGTTGGAAGTGTATTATTTCGCACTAATGACTTCGTAGACGGTGTGATAAAATTTTCCCTTGGGATCGTTATCAGCAATTTAATTCCAAAGTTGCAATTTTCTCCTGCTTTTTGACTTGGAGCATAAAAGCTGATTTTAAAAAAATAGTTAATGATACTCCAATTAACTCCAAAATAAAAACCGGCAGAGAATTTCGATGGTCCAGGGTAAAAGGCAGCCGTTCTGAGTGTTAATTGCACATTTCTGGTAGATTTGCTTACTTAAATCATACAAGTTGTTTTCTTCACAATGATTTAATCGCTCCCCAATATACTCAAAATTATAATTGGTAGATCCAAAATAAAAAGCAGAATTTAATGACATAAATCATACCAGCTGTTTTTAATGCCAAGAAACAAAAAAAAAAAAAAAATCAACAGATAATAATTCTGATGGCCCCAATTTATTAAATAGGCATTTGAATTTGTTAAAAAACATTGCTTATTTTGATTAATAACATACAGGGTGGCCTTTGTTTAAATAGGAGTTTTTATGTCTTAATTAATAAACCTTTAAAGAACACAAAACAAAAATTAAAAAAATTCAACTACCTCTAAAATAATGAAATTTTATTTCAAAATTTTTAGCGACCTTCTTCGAAGGCGGTTTAATTTTTTTTAACACTTTTAGTGGCCTCCTCATTTAGCTTCCATACAGTAAAAGAAAATATCCGTCGTTACGAATTTTTAACCTACTTCATAAAATTTAAAAAAATAGGAGGATGTTCTCAATTCGATCAGTATGTTTTTTTTTTTAGGTTTGTTGAAATATTACTCGGAATTGGCTTGAGTGATTTCAATGAAATCTTTCTCAAACTGTACAGTCCACGCAAATTAGACATTTTAGAAGAAATAATTTATAAGGTAATAATATTTGAGATGCGTACTCTAGATAGGGTTAGAAATAGATACCCGAAAAGTTTCCCCCAATTTGGGGTGGAAAGTCCCCTTTTTTTGTAAAAAAAACACCCCTAACCGGGACTTACTTTTATCTTGTAAATCGCTCGTCGGAAGAGAAAAAAGTATAAGAAAAAATTTGTCGTTAAATTCTGCATAAAAAATGTCCTATTAACCTTGTAGTTTATCCTCACCTATTTTGCGCTAACTGCGCCCGAACAGAGCGCACAGGTAAAAATCAATCCTATTCGACGTCTCACAGCGAATATCTTAAAACAGGTTACTTTAACGAGAAAAATGCAAGGGAATGAATTTTTTTAATTTATTTTATTTATTTATTTTTTATTTATTGAAAATATCATACAGAGATAAGATATTCGCTGTGAAACTTGGAACAGGATTGATTTTTACCTGTGCGCTCCAAACTGCTCTATTCGGACGCTGTTAGCGCGAAATAGGTGAGGATAAGCTACAAGGTTAATACGACATTTTTTATGCAGAATTTATCGACAAATTTTTTATTTACTATACTTTCTTCTCTTCCGACGAACGGTTTACAAGATAAAGGTGAAAAACCAGCTTTGAGTCCCAGTTAGGGGTGTTTTTTTTGCAAAAAAAGGGATGTTCCACTCCTAAATTGGGGGGGAAATTTTTATTTCTGACCCTATCTAGAGAAAGTGTCTCAAATATTATTGCTTTATAAATTATGTCTCCTATTCACTATTTTTAATCTAATTTGCGTGTATTAGTAAGGTTATGGTATTAATTTCAAGCTATAGGTCTAGAATAAGGTGAGCAAAAATTGGAGCCAAGATGTTTTTATTCGAGAATATGACGAAGTCGCCAGTGATAATTTCCATTCTTTATACTCTTCGCAACTACACTCAAAGAAAATGATAGGTAAATTCAACCAAAAAGAGCATATGAAATCGCGCCTATCTAGTTTCATAGTTAAATCAATCAGAAAAGAATAGTCATACAACTTTATTTGTTTTCGTAAACAAATAGTAGTTTAATAATCATATCTTCTTGTAACAAATTAAATAGTACAATGACATTTTTTTATGTTCACTAACCATTTTCAATTTGGTCTACAATTAAATAGTACAACGACTTTGTTTTTTGTTCACCAACTAATTTTTAGGCTGATATACACTTTATTGTATGATGAAGTTTTTTTTGGTTAGCCAAAATCTCAGTATTGAGACATCAGACCACCCAAACCAAAGATTAGAGATCGTTTATAAGATCCATCCAAATATATAGATGATCTCTGAGAGAATTTGAACACTGCAATCATGTTATTAATTTTCTATAAATTCATAAGAGTGCAAGATAATGCATGATGGATTATTGTTAGTGATTTGTATGTGACGTCATCTGGGAATAATTTCTGTAATAGACTACGTAGTAAGCAAGCAAATTTTATGGTAATTCTTTTAGAACTTCTAGAAGACGACAATAATATTGGTTTGTCTACCAAGTACAATAGTACAGCGAACTAATACTGGGTTAGAATTACAATTCGATAATAGTTAAAAATAAAATATACTATTATCTAGTTTAATTTGACAGAATTCATCAAAATAATAGTCAGACGAACAAAATAATAGTTTTATTTATCTATTTTTTAAGTTAATGTTTGTTTTGTTGTACGACAACTTTTTATTAATTAAAATAACAATCACCTCTTGTTTAAAAATACCATCAATATAGTTTGGTTTAACAAAATTAACGATATTGTTAGTTAACCATTTTTTTTTGTTGAATTTACCCATACTATTTCTTTGAGTGTATGCAAACGAAGAGTATATTGCATTTGATCGGCACATTTCTAAAACCGGAAATATGGCTCGTAGAGAAAAAAATTTCATATCATTGTGTTAGTGAACGAATTCTGAACACCTTTCAAAATGTCCGTCTGTCTGTCCGTTTGTCCGTCCGTCACGTTTCTTGTAAGCACGATAAATTAAGAAAGAAAAGTCCGATTGTATTGAAATTTGGAAAATAAGTTAGTGTTAGCTAGGGGAAGAATCCTATTGTTTTTGAACAAAATCGATCAGTAAATAAGAATGTTATTAATGATTTAAATTTGAGAATTTTGTTTTTGATTTTTATGTTTTTGTAAAAATTTACATTCTTTAGTTTTTTTACGTGTTAGGTAGTTCTTACGCTTTTGACTCGGAATCCAAGAGTCCCAGGTTCGAAACCCACATGGGGTATGGTATAGTTTTTTATTTTTACTTTATTTTACACTGAGTCTTTCACCAACTAAGTTCGTACTATAAAATTAAAAATGTCTAAAACTAACATTATTTACAAAAAACTGCGAAGAGTATCCTATAGAATGTATAACAATTATATAAGAAGTTTAGTAAACCAGCGAATAGTACGTTTTTAGCTTGTTTAATTTAATTTTGTGATCTAAATTTGAAATAAAGTAATTTCAGGTATCTCTGATAACGAGCCTAATGTTTAAGCCTAAAAAGTCACAACGACCGATATTTTACTGCATTGAAGCTAAATAAAGAGGACACTAAAAGGGTGATTATTTTTAAATTATGAAAAAAAAAAAATTCACCATTGCTCCAGTTAAGTGACTCATATTACCTACACACAAAAAAAGTATTCTCGTTTTGAATGTACCTATTTGTTCAGGAATTTGAATGTACTATTTGCTCAAAGGAAGAGATTTTTCTTGATTTGAAACAATACATTTACTTGTGAAAACTAAAGCAAACTCTTGATAAATTTCTTTAATTTGAGATGAGGATAACGCAGGCCCAAAAAAAAGTCTTGTAGTTGAAAGGCTTGTTTATTGGTGTGCTGAAAATGAATCCTCAGTCATTTTTTGTAAGTCACGAAAATAACCTAAAAAAAACCTCATAATTTAGGTTATTTTCGGGATTTACTAAAAATTGGTGGGTGATGGAGCTAAACAGACACGTGATTAGTATTCAGCACGTCGAAATACATGGGGGTTGCCCGATAGAGTTCCAGAAACAGAACACTTTTCATTTTTTTTGCGTGTCTGTATATTTGCATACGCGGTTTTGTAGAAAATGGCGGAGGATCCGGTGATACTCATATATATTGTAAAAAATTGTGTAAATTTACCATCGTTGCGTGTCAAATTCCCATGTAATTTTACCCGTAAAGAGACAGGAAAATTCCCATTTACCATGGAGGATTACCCCAAAATAAAAGGTAAATAAAAATTTTCCACTCTCTTTGCGGGTAAAATTCCATTACTATCGGGGGTAAATTTACTATGGAAAAAAAATCCTGTCTGGATAAGGGGCAATTTTATCACATGTAATAAAATTGCCCCTCCTATCCTGTCTGGATAGGAGGGTCAATTTAATTTAATTTAATAAAATGTATTAGAATAATATTTCGAAAAAACACATGGCTGCAAAACGATGCACATAGCAGAAGAATATTTCTTTGCAATTGCTGTATTTGAGTTGTTTGTTGTAGGTTGTAGTATACTATACAATGCATTTTTTTCCTGAGAAATATAGTATAATTTAAATGGTATGATCAATTAATATGAAGTCTTACCTTTATTGTTAGACCGGGAACATTCAAAAATATTAAAATACAAGGATGCTAGATTAAATTAAAAAAAAATTAAAAAAAAAGGCTGCATATTCAATTCCTTGATATCACAGCCCCACAAAAAAAAAAAGAAAGTTCAGACCAGCGAACCAGACCCATGTATCCTTATGTATTTTCGGTCGTTGAATCCGAATCCGAGGTCAAAAAAAATCGTACACCCCCAAAATCATTAGCTAGAGGCAAAAAACACCCCTGGACTGGGGTAAAAAGAATATTAAGCTACGAGAATAGTTGTTACATCTTAATCGATCGAATTATACAAATTAAGGTTAAACAGCATCGTACATACAATAAAGATGAAACACATCCCCAGTGAGGGGGCGAAAACTAGCCCCCATTCATAAAAAAATCGAACCAAAACAGTAATGACTGCTGAAAAACTCTAAATGTCTAAGTTGTGTTAATGTGATAAGAAACTGCATCAGGTCTGACGTAATCTTCATAAACTGCTCCTATAGGGTTGAGAACAACCACCTTTAAGCTTAAAGGACACAAAACAAGAAAAAACGTAAAATCCAACAGGATTTCTATTTTGCGTAGTACTCTAAAATAGAACTAGAAACTTACGTACTATCAACGTTCTACAGTGCCAACCCTCAGATGGTGAGAAAACTATCCCCTACGTAGGATTTATCCATAAAAAGTTACAGTGACTTCTATAAAAAATCGAAACACCTGCGTTGTATGGAAGTGAGAAGAAACTAGACTATGTTCGACGCTGTGCTTGAAAACCACCCCCATGGGTGCATGGGGTTGCGAGATGCCACCCCCATATACGTAGGATGCTGGAAGTGTGCAACACGATTTTTGCCAGTCATAGCATCCATAAAAATGTAAATCCGGTTAGTCTCTCTGTTTTCCAGCATCCTACGAATATAGAGATGGCATCTCGCAACACCGTGGGGGTGGTTTTCAAGCAGAGCATCGAATATAGTCTAGTTCCTTCTCACTTCCACACAGCGCAGGTGTGTCATTGTAATTTTTATGGGTAAATCTTACATGGGGAATAGTTTTCACACCCTCTGAGGGTTGACACTGTAGGACGTTGATGGTACGTAAGTTTCTAGTTCTATTTTAGAGTACTACGCAAAACAGAAATCCTGTTGGATCTTACGTTTTTTCTTGTTTTGTGTCCTTTAAACTTGAGGGTGGCTGTTCTCAACACTTTAGGGGCAGTTTATGAAGATTACGTTGGACCTGATGCAGTTTCTTATCACTTTAACAAAACTTGGACATTTCGTTTTTTCAGCAGTCATTGCTGTTTTGGATCGATTTTTTTATATATGGGGGTTAGTTTTTGCCCCTCCCTGGGGGTGTGTTTCATATCTATTGTATACACGCTGTTGTTTAACCTTCATTTGTATAATTCGATTGATTAAGATGTAACAACTATTCTCGTAGCTTAATCATCTTTTTACCCCATTTCAGGGGTGTTTTTTGGCTCTAGCTAATGATTTTGGGGGTGTACAATTTTTTTTGATCTCGGATTCGGATTGAGCGACCGAAAATACATAAGGATACATGGGTCTGGTTCGCTGGTCTGAACTTTCTTCTTTTTTTTGTGGGGCTGTGTATTTTTTTATGCAATTTTTTAACTATTAAATAATTAGAAAGAGTTATATGATATATAACTCAAAAAAATTTTTTTGAGCTAAATTTTCAAGATGTTTGGGTCTTTTTTTAATTTTTAGGAAGCAATAAAAAATTGGCCAAAATTTGGCTAAGTTCAACATGCTAGTAAATTTGTAAATGTGAATATTTTTGTTCCTAACTTTTTCTGCATTGAAGTACTACCTTGAACTAAAAGATAATGCATTTATAACTTATATTAAAGTCAGTTATTTTTTATGGGCCTGTGAATAGTTAAAAATAGGCAAAAAATTAAGAGAAAAATATATTATACTGTTATTTTTATACACTAATAAATTTCAATAGCCATCAAAAATACCAAAAAAGAGAGTATTTTATATCCCCTTTAAAACCCATTTTGATTTTTATTCCTAGCTTGTATGGTTTTCGAGCAATTCAATTTTCTATAGGCCGCGCGCAAAAAATTTGAAATAAACGAAAATTCGCGCGCATTAAAAATAGAAATTTTGGATTTTTTTTCAATATCGATTTTCTCGAAAACCATGGCATATACAACAAAATTATAATAGGACTTTTTTTAGGAAATTAGTCAAGCTTTCTTTCTTTCTTTAAGCATTTTTTTTATATCTTCAACGGTTAACGAGTTATCAATAAAATAACGCTTATTTCATCGAAGGGGTGATTTTTTTTTGGGGGGGGGGGTTGCGGCAACTCCCCAGAACGGATTTCTGTGGTTTTGTTATGTATAACCCCTCCACTAACAGTTACTGAAAGAAAATCTCAGATAACATTTTTTGTGATGGAAATTTTTATAATTATTGGACTAAACTTGAGAGAAGTATTCAGATCGAGACATTTATATTCAAAAAACTATGCATAATTTTAACTAAAAAACTCTTTACTTTTGCCAAGTTTCGTAACTTTATCAGTTATTTTTCTCCAATTTGCTCCTTGACTGGAATATCAGAAAAACGGGAAAATACAAATTCTTAAAAATTTTAACCAGGAAGTGAGATAAATTAATAATATTTCTTTCGAACCCAGACAAAGTCGGGTTATTAAGCTACTTTAGAATTAAACAAAAAATGCAATATTAATTTAATAGTTTTGCTCTGCTAAGTGGAAAATCTAGGACTGATGTTCCAGCCGATTTTTTTTTAGTTTATTAGGGAATCGACCTAATTGTGAAAAAAATCTGCTTATATGCTCAAGTCAAAAAACGGTAAACGAGGTAAAACTGCCACTTTGTAATAAAATTATGGTAACAGGGTTACTGGAAAGTTTTATCTACCCTCTACGAAGTTTGCCTCGATTGTCAATGCAAAATTAATATACTTCCATATAGTCACCGGATCCCTACCTAATAGTTCGATTGTTAAACTTCTTTTTTTATTAGTATGACTTCTACAAACAGATATTTTCTTACCTTGACGTAACCGACTGCGGCCTTTTGGTCTGATACTCGTACGGTTGCCACAGCAGCGAACTCAGGGCCTCCTCCACATTCTGATGAAAGCTGTTCCTATTCTTCGGCCTATCCGACAAGCCATTGTCGTTCTGCGATGACGACGCCGACGTTCTATCACAATCATTCCTAACTAAATTCGAATTATCTAAACTTTTCCAGGCACTTTCTTCAACGGGATAGTAATTCCTGTTCAAATTAAAATTGTCCACCCGCAACGCGTTGACATTCAACGTCTTAAATGTATTTACGTCTGCTTTATCTTGAGAAACACTGGGAGACTTTTTGAGACAAAGGAGCTTAGGTAAACTTTGTTTCAAACTGGTTTTTTCGTTTTTGTTCGTCGCGCTAGGAACGGTGAGACTTTTCTTTGTACTTTCCTGGACGTTCTTGTTGAGATCCTGCATGATTTTCACTTTAACTTCGAACACGTTATTGTTGAACTCTGAAAGATTCTTGTTTGGGATGCCATTCGGGGTGGATGCGTTTGAGTGATAAGGATGTTTTGATGGGTTATTACGCCACGGGGACATCGATGCGTTCGAACATAATTTCCGGTTATGATGCTTCCTGTTTGGCGAATCCGGGGGCCGACCTTCTTCCGGTATTTGATTGAAAGTTGCCATTATCACTTTGTTGCCAGCGGGCCTCTTTTGATGAACTGCATTATCTATCAGCTGAAAATAAAAATACGTCTTTCAGATAATTGCCGAGAATATTGATGAAATTTTGATAAAACATGAATAAATGAAGTCAACTAATAGGCCAGTCGACAGAGGCGAAAAAAGGCCTTAATTAGAAAAAAATAGGAAAAGGCTGGAAACTGCTTCGACCGCTTTCTTTGGTCAAAAATAGTTAAAAGAAGAAGACAAAATTCTCAACAAAAAAGGTTATAAGATGTTATATTGTAGGAGCAAAAGTTTCGAAGCTAAAAGCGTGAGAATTCATGAATCTCATTGCAAGTATCGAAGGAACTGATATTACCTCTTAGTATAACTATCTTCGATATTTCTATTGACTTATTATTACACTTTTAACATCATTCATCATACTAAAAATAAGTCTAGGCTCATCGAAGCATTGCGTGCGAAACTTGCGATGGCTGGATTCGTTACGAAGCAAGTCGTCGAAGATGCTGACGTTCTTATTGTGAAAACAGCGATTAAATCAAGTAGCAAGTAGCAAGAACTCGGTGTTCATCATCGGTGAAGACGTTGATCTGTTTGTGCTGATGACGGATTTAGCTTCGGACGTTACAAAACATTTATTTTTGAAACCGAGCAAGGGGAACGTTCAGCAAGTAGTTTACGCTTCGTCGCCGTTTAAACACCGTCAAATTGTGAAGAACCTTTTGTTCGTTCACACGTTCAGTGGCTGTAATACTACCTCGCTCTTCTTCAGGCAGAAAAAAAATCAAATTTGCCAAAATCATCGTACGGATCCGCAGACGATAAGCAAAGTCTTTAAAGACCCGGACGCTCACCCGGACTTAGTCGTTATTGCAGGGCAGAAATGCATTGTGGTTCTGTACGGGGCAAAGGGCGCCACTCACGAATGTCTCGACGAGTTCCGTTTTCAATGTTTCGCGAAATCCGCTACGCGAAACAAGACAAACTTGGCGCCCTTGCCGCAACAGAAGCAGCAGCTCGCGAACATTCTCTTCACACATATCATCGAGTACAAACCTGGCACGGGAACGCTAAAATTAGGTAAATCAAGCAAGTAAGAGACCATAAAATTGGTATTTAGTGTGTATAAGAGAAGCTACGGTATCCAAATTTTTTTTTTGCTTTACCTACCTCCAATCGCCCCCACATTTTTAAAAAGGGCGAAAAAATAAAATTGTGATTTAGTGTGTCTACAAGAACCCAAGGCCTCAACATTTCTTTTTTACTTTCCGCCCTCACCCTCACTACCAATAATGCTAGGATATATGGTGCCTGCGATAACATTTCTAAACACTTGCAAAAATTGCACATTATCGATATAGGCCTAAAATGGGTAATATTGTATTTGTCGCCTTTCTTAACACTCGACATACTTTTGAATATTTCCACATAAAGGGAAACGGACTGTTGCGAATATATAATAAATGGTGAGGCCATGCCGAACTTACTTTCTCGCGTAACTTAAAAGTTTTTGGTAATTAGTAAATCACTTTCATGTGATTTTTTTCTGGAAAACCAATAAGGTTTGTAATTTACTATTAACGTACAAAATTTAAGCAAAACCGTTTTTGAGAAAATCACGATTTTCTATTTTTTAGCATCAGTAAAGTACCCTTATCTGAATTTTTCGAGGAAAATCACTAATAGCACATCATTAGGTTTGTAATGTCCTAGGAATGTACACAATTTGGACAAATTAGTTGGAGCCATTTTTGAGAAAATAAGATTTTCCGATTTTTTCACATCAGTAAACTAAAATTTAACGTAAATACAAAGTATGAAATGAGCTTATTGTCAGTCAGATGTCAGTTCTGATCCTTACTAGCAAAATAATTTTTTGTCGACACCGAGGCGTTTCATCCTATCAAATAAGAGTATCTTTTTGATATGGAATTGTTTGGAAGGAATTTCGAAATGCCATGCCACCTCAAATTCTAAAAACGTATCTTTGTCAAAGTTTAGGTGTAAAATGCATTAGGAGTATTGCACCAATAGCTTATTAGATTAAATACGAAAAGCACCATATTTCTCGATCACACAGACCAATCAGCCTCTTACCAATTATGTCCAAAGTATTCGAACGACTCATCCTCAACAGAATAGAAGAGGCAGTGCCCATTAATAATTTGATCCCTGAACACCGGTTTGGATTCAGATAATTATTCTACCATCCAGCAATGTCACAGAACTATAAATAAAATCAAAGAGTGCCTGGAAGAAAAGAAAATGTGTGCTTCAGTCTTCCTTGACATACAACAAATTTTTGATGAAGTTTGGCATCAGGGACTATTATACAAATTGAAAATGCATCTTCCTGACCAACTATATCTAATTTTAAAATCCTTCGTAAGTGATCGTTACTTTCAAGTTAAAGTTGATGATGCTTTATCTGATTATAACCTTATAAAATCCGGTGTACCACAGGGCAGTGTTCTAGGGCATTTTTTATACTTAATGTTTACAGCAGACGTCTCAGTAACAAATGACACTCGCGGATGACACCACAATTCTGTCATCAGATTCTGATCCGGTAAGAGCATCCGAGAAATTACAAAATCACCTCAACCTACTACAAAACCGGTTTGAACACTGGAAAATTAACGTCAATACTAATAAATCCTCACAAATAACCTTTTTCTATGACTGCCTTCGAAAACGACAAATAACGCACAGTAGCCATGTCTCGAAACTGTCATTTTTCACACGATGTGTGCAAAAATCCAAAAAACACAGTCCTGTCATGTTTTTTACATAGTCCTGTCAAAAACAGAACTGACGCCTTTTATTTGTATTTTTTGAAGGAGGCTAGCCTATTCAGGTTCATAGCAACCGACTTATTTAAAGAGTAACCATCAGTTTTGAAGTCTTCAAACCACATCGCTTTTAAAGAAGTTTATTAAAAATGGTTGATTCTGCAGTCGTAGAAAACGTACTGTAAACAACACGTTTGAAAACATCCTTTCACACTCATTCGACTTGTGGAACTCGCCTTCGGCTCGTTTGCACCAAACTGTCTCACTCGTGTGAAAAGATTCGTCTTCGAAACTTGTTATTTAAAATACTATTACCACAAAAAGAGGAACTTGTCCGCAACTAAGAATAAATGGCACTCTTATATCAGTGAAATCGGAGGTAAAATATCTCGGGGTCCATTTAGATAAAAAATTAACCTGTAAAACACACATCCAAATAAAAAGACGTCATCTAGATCTAAAAGTGAAAAACATGCACTGGTTAATAAATAGAAGGTCACAGTTATCCCTGGAAAAGAAACTTAATTATATACAAGACCATATTAACACTAGTTACTGGACATACGGAATAGAATTATGGGGTTGTAGTAAACCTTCCAACACTAAGATTCTTCAGACATTCCAATCAAAAACTTTGAGAATGATAAAAGATGCCCCATGGTACGTCTCAAATGAAACTCTACATAATGATCTCAACATTCCATTTATTAAGGATGTCATAACTCCATATTGAATCAAAGAAGTACTGACCATGGTAAACGAGCTATTTCATCAACAAGTCGCAGGAAGGACGCTAAGGAGATTGTCGTCAGAAGACCTAGCCAGAGAACCCTCAGAGAACCATCAATGGATAGTGCCTGATTCAAGTCGAACCTCTACAAAATATTTACTTATTACTTTGTATTTTCTTTTAAAGTAAATTTGGAGTCAATAAATAAAAAAAATAAAAAACATATGCCTACTTACTTACTGTGTACAAATGTTATTACAATTGATATAGTAGTTAGAAGTTATAAACCTTGATGCCAACATGGTCGGCGAAACGCCCGTCAAGTGAGAGTATTCGAATGTAGCGGTCAAATGTTTTGGTGTTTGCGGCAACCACTTCAGAGGCAACGTGTCACCGAAGATGATAACCTCCTCCAGGAGCTACTTTTAGTGTTTTTGACCCAAACTAGATGCTTCCATACTCCTGGGACATCCTGTAGAGTAAGATGATTTGGGAAAATTATTGAAGTCTCCTTTACAGGTTACTAGCAGCCAGTAGAAACTTAAGCGGTTTTGTGCTCTTGGCTTTGGCTAACAAACTTTTCAAGAAGTTATAATACGGTAGCTCGTTACCAAAAATCGCTATCAAAACAGCGAGCTTTATCGCAGGGAAACTTTATAGATTATGAAATTCTAAGACACTTTTTCATACGACGAAAGTTCGAAAAACAATATGGGCGGCTGGCAAACGACTTTCTGTCTGTCGAAAAAAATGTCGTAATTTTTATACCACGGCGAGGCAATTCTCAATTAATTCTCGTTAAAAATGATAAATGAACAACACATGAGGCAATCGAGAACTGTCATTTTTCATTGGCCTAATTTCTAATAATATCAATCAAAGTGGAGGGTAAAATTATCAAAGAAGCGAGGCTAAAACTTATTTCTATTTATAACGTGGGGTGTATAAAACGATAAAAAAATGCGAACGGCCATTTTCCGTTGGCCGTAGTTGCGCGAAATCAAATGGAGTCGCTGCGCTGGCGCGGCGGCGCGCAAAGGACATAAAGATGCTGGATGACTTCGTTACGCTGATCTAATAATAGATACTTTATACCAGGACTTTTCACAGGTGAGCGTCGCTCAATTACATGCTCTCTATCTCTTGACGCCATGTCATTAAGGTTGATTTTCTTATTTATTTTAAACCAAGGTGAAGAAGAAGGAGAACAAGAAGAAGACGTGGACTACGGAGACGAATCAGACAATGGGATATATATGAGTGAAAGCTCATCAGAAGACGATGAATTAAATGTTTGAAACTATAATAATAAACCTGACAATTTTAATCTTTCTCCTATCATTACTGTATGTTCGGAACCTTGAAATTCGATTCCAATTCCATTCAGCCAAATTCTCTGAGAGCTTATGCTTATACACAGCCTTAATTTGTTTTTTTTTTGTCGCGGCGGAAATCATTTTTCTCAAATGTGAACTTGGAAAAAGTTCATTTCATATTTTTTTCGTCTCCTTAATGATATTTGGAATAGCCTGAAGTGGAGAACTGTCTCGCCGCGATGACTTGATCCGCCCTCAAAATTAAGCAACATGCGAATATAATAACTCGTAGTAACTGAACTAGCAAAAAGTTCCATTCGAACTTTCTTGTGGTCAAGAGACATCGAAACTAGTCGATAATGAGCAGAACTGCCTCGCCGCGGTGACCAGAATTTTGACCGGTGGCTATTTGTCATTATTTCGGTCATTGTAACCCGGCGTCTCAGTCAAAAGGACAGTTTATAATTTTCGTCATAATATTTACTTCCCTCGACAAGAAGTCAAAAGAAACTGCCTCGCTGCGAAGACCGAAATAACCGGTTTTTCTTTACATGTTCAAAGCTCGATTTGAACCCTTTAGGACAGGTAAAGCGTTCCGTCACCCTGAACCTTTCTTGTCAGCTCTCCCAGAACTGATGAGAAACGCTGGAATTATCTTCGCTAAAGTAACTCGAAAATCTTGGTAGCGGGCTGCCGTTCTATTAGAAGTGGAAAGTATAACTTTATTAATAGATTTAATAGTTGTTACATAATGCACCTAGTTGGTAGAAACCTTGAATTCTACAGATTTCTTTTAATTACTGATAATTACTAGTTGGTTAATATTATAATACGACATCTCTATTCAATTAAATGTAAGAACAGGTGAAATTTTTGTATAAGAATATATGAAAGGAAAATCGTAATAGTTTCGGCACTATTCTTGATTCATTCGGCCTTCATTATATCGATTATTTATTCCTATATTATAAGAACTGAATATTAATGTTAATAAATCTTTAAGTGGGTGCGGTAATAAAATCTAAAACAATTAAAGTCATTTCCATTAACTTACGTACATCCGCTTTAAGAGATAAACACTAGCCAGTAAGTAGTTTATAATATACAGGCTGCCCCGAAAAGATACCGACAAAATTGGAAAATTGGAGGGGTTATAGAAGATACGAAATCAATCAGTTTTTGTTAATAATAATAATAATAATCTTTATTGTCCAGTAAGCCATGTACATGGATTGGAGTCGTCAAGGGTATAATACATTAATTGGTATAAAACATTAGTTTTGGTACAGTATGAAGTTACAATTAATAAATAGTGTAAAACAAGTAGAATTACAGTCACTGAATATAGTATTACAATAAAACAATATACAAATGGTGCTAAGTTAAGATTCTCTATTTAAGTACTCTTGGATACTATAGAAGCAATTTTGCTGCAGGAAGTTCTTTAATTTCGACTCAAAGCTATTGAAGTTATCGATATCTATAATTTTCTCGGGAAGTTTGTTATATAAAGTGATACCGGCGTAAGTCGGTGAGCCTTCGAGAAGTGTGGTATTATGAAGGCTGTTTCGGAGAAGGTGTCCATGTCTAGTGAGATAAGTGTGATGTTCTGATGCTGCTGGGATATTAGCTATGTTTAGTTTTATGGATAAGATTGTCTTAAAGATATAAATACAGGGTACCGACATTAATTTATGCTTGATAAAATATGGACGGCAGGATTCCCTACGTGCCACATGGAACATTAGCCTTATGATTCTTTTTTGCAAGATTAATATACGATTTGCATTGGGAGCTTTTCCCCATAATACTATGTTATAGGAAATATGTGGGTAACAAAGGCTGTAGTAACTATTGATGACTCTTTTAAATTTAAGATGGCAAAATAAGACGATTTGAGTTTGCCAGTGCAGGTAGTCCAAGACAGGTTTGAATCAATTGTTGTACCCAAGTACTTAACGCTGTCAGAGAGGGGAATAGTAATGTTACCAGTAGTGATGTTAATAGCAGTTAGAGAGCGCCTATTATGAAAGTTGTTACCTACAGTTTTTTGGGTGTTTAATAAAAGCTTTTTACATTGACACCACATAATAAAATCAATCGTTCATAACTGTGTTGAGTTGGTGCTGCAGGTGAGTGGGGTTCGGTGCAGATATCAATATTGCTGTGTCGTCGGCAAACATTATAATTTTACCCCAAGTAATATTTTTGGGAAGGTTATTAACAAATAACAAGAACAAGAGTGGGCCTAAAACTGATCCCTGCACAACTCCAAAATCGGTGTTGTAGAGGTCAGACTTTACGCCATTTGTATTTACTATAATTTTCCTATTAGTAACATAGGATAAGATCGGGCGTGAAATATTTCCTCTTATACCAGCTTCCTCAATAGCTCGGAGAAGCAGAGTGGGGTCTACACTATCGAATGCAATACATAAGTCGAAAAATAGACCTACGACAAAATTTCCCCCGTCAATTTTCTTGTAAATAAAATCTAGACTATCAATGCAAGCAGATTCGGTTGATTTCTTTGACCTAAAGCCATATTGCGTAGATGTTAT
The DNA here is from genome assembly GCA_936432065.2 of Rutpela maculata. Taxonomy (NCBI): domain Eukaryota; kingdom Metazoa; phylum Arthropoda; class Insecta; order Coleoptera; family Cerambycidae; genus Rutpela; species Rutpela maculata. Next base: position 37,105,194 of record OW386290.2, read on the forward strand.
AATATTATATTTGTCAGTGAATGTTAGTATATGTTTACTAATAATTTTTTCAAAAATTTTAGAAAATACGCTCAATATGGCTATGGGTCGGTAGTTTTCTATATTATCAGAGTCGTTGCGTTTATAGAAGGCAATGATGTTAGCAATTTTTAATGACATGAAATAGGCCTTTTTTGATGGATAGGTTAAACAGGTAGACTAGCGGAACCAGGAGAGCGTCGTAAATATGTTTAATGATGCGCGCAGATATGCCATCACATCCGGTCGGATTGGTATTTTTTAATTCGAGAATAGCACTTTTAACTTCATCCATTTCTATAGGGTCCATGATGATGGAATTAGGAATTGAGTTCGATTTAAGATTCGCCGAGTTAAAGTTGCTGTTACCATATACTGCAGATATTTGTCTAGAGGCATTCGTAGAGAAGAATTTTCCGAATTCATTAGCAACAGTTTCGGGGTCACTGGTGTACGGCCCAGTCTTCGTTTTAATACGTATTGCATTAGCTGTGTTTTTATGTCGGCCTAGTTTATCGTTCCCCAATTTCCAGATCTTTTTCTGTTTATTTGATGATTCATTTACTACGTTCTTTAGGTATTCTTTTTTTGTAGACGCGAGTAATTTTACTTCCACATCCAGTGGAAGTATAGTAACGACAAAAAAAATTTAAAAATTTTTTATTGTTCAAATAGGCTTAGAATGTCATGAAACGTCGAGATTTCAAGTTTGAGCGAAAAAAAAAATTTCTGTCTGTCGGTCTGTAACTTTTTTTGTGCGCACGTTTACTCTGGAACCGTTTGAGATATTGACTTGAAATTTGGTACGCATATGTACTTTAACGAGATCTAGAACTAGATTATATTTTCATCTTGTTCCGTCGAAGAGTTGGGGGTAAATTGGGGTAAATTTGGAGTAAATAGGTAAATCAAGCAGGTAAGAGTTCATAAAATTGATATTTAGTATAGACAATAGAAGCTAAGGTCTCAAAAAAAAATTTGGCATTAGCCACCCCCATTACCACACCCATCCCATTATTAAAGGGGATGAAAAAAAATGTGATTTAGTGTGAGTACAAGAACCAGAAACCTCAAAATATTTTTTTACTTTATCCACCCCCCACTCCCACCCCCTGTCACCACCCCCACCCCACTACCGATGTGGGGTATCGTTTTATGGGTTTTTGGGGTAGAGGATTTCAAATATTATATTATTAAAGTTCCATAAACAATTATTTCCAGATACAAAATTTTTTCGTTGTGTGACTTGGATAGAAAATCCGGATGTGGAAGTAGTGATTCCTTGGGCAGCGGTTTTTTGTGTATTCAGCTTTTTTGACTTTATATTCATTTTTTAGCTCTTCGGAATAGATATTTTTCAATAAACAATTCATGTTTTTTAATTCCTTACTTTTATCTTTAATGTTTTGATTAATCCATTTTTTGTTTTCTGCCTGCTGGTAGTTATGGCTGGGTAGGAATTATCAATATGGGTAGTGATTATATCGAGAAAATAAGAGAAGGCTTCATTTACGTCTGTATAATTTGTTAAGTTACTCCAGTCAATTTGGTATCAATTTTGTAAAAGTTCATCCAAGTTATCCTCATTAACGATTTTTATTGATCTTTTTGCGCTCGCTGTTTTTGCTTGAGGTAGTGTTTCTTTAATACTTAGAAACATTGCGGCGTGGTCGGAAAGACCAGGATCATAGACGTTGCACTCAATATTTGACGGGAAATTGGTAGCTGTATAGTCAACCGCGGTCGCTGATGATTTGCCGTGAATATTTGTAAAAATTCTTGTTGGTGGAGTACTCTCGCATGTGATTTCGTAGGATTTGAATACGTCATCTAAAATCTTTTGTCGGGGGCCATTTTCCATTCTACCGATATTCAGGTCGCCACAAACTGTTATGTAATGATGGGATTTGAATAATTTGTTAAGCACCAGTGTTAAGGTTGTAATAAATAAGTTACCATCAGGAGATCGATATAGATTAAGAAGTGCTACGTTATCATTGTTAAGTTTCAAACGAATAGCACATGATTCAAAGTGCTTTTCTAGGTTATAGTTATTTAAATATTTGATTTCATCTATCTGTATGTTCTGCTTGCAGTATATGATTGTTCCGCCATGTTGATGAACTTCCCGACATAATTTGGATGTAATTTTAAACCCAGGGATGTTAAAGTAATGGATTGCGTCTTTTTGTAGCCAATGCTCACTTAAGCATAGTATAATAGGTTGGTGTATGGTTGAGAAGACTTCAAGATTTATTTTATTTTTTAGACTTTGAATGTTTAAACTTGCTATTTTAATTTTGGCTTTAGTTTGGCCTGCGGTAGGTGATTCGGTTATTTTTTCTGTTTCTAAAAAAAATCGAAGCGTTTAACAAGTATATTTTTTGGCAAAAACGCCTCTGAGTAGAGGAGTTAAGACGAAGTCGGCACTAACTTTGAATCCAGCACACGTGCCACATTTAACTAGTTCGACTGTGAAGTCCCTGTTAGGAATTTTTTTTTTTAAATATTGCTTTATTGTTTCTGGCTTAATGGTTGGTTTAATGTGGCCCATATTTTTTTGGGAATAACTACAAACTCCTCGTCGTCATTCGAGTTATCGGGACCACTCCCAATAATTGCTTTACTTTTTGTGTTTGTCTTGTTTCCTGTTTGGAGGTCGTTTATTTTCAGCTGAGGAATTTGAGCTAAATGAGGAATCAAGTAAATCTGCATCTATAGATGTATTTTTCAATACGCTACTGTGGCTAGGTTCAGCGAGGTCATGAACAGAAGTGTTTTTTGTTAGCAACTTAACTATATCGATATTGCTTTGCTTAAGATTGGTTGTCTCTATCTGTAGTGGTTCAATTTTATCAAGGAGAGGTTTTGTGTGAGTGGTGATTATTTCAGTTAATAATGTTGACAAATCTTCTTGGTAGAGATTCGTTTGCATAGTTTTGCTATGTTTATTCTCTAGTTTAGGATCAGCACCTTTGCGGGTAGAAACCATTTTACTGGATTTTATAATTTCGCACACACAAGAAACACTACAAGAAACAGTTGACACGTCTACCCTCTACGCACTCTGTGAAAGAACTGAACTAATATTTTCTTAATGAAGTCGGCAGCTGTCAAATTTATGGCAGGCAATAAATTATTAAAGTATGGCCATAATATTCCTACGTAAATTATTTTTCATGATTATTTTAAAAATAATCAAACGAATTTAATTCAAATTATACCCGAAATAATCAATAACGGATTGTTCTTAAAGGATGGTCATATACATTTTTTATGTAATTAATAATTTTTTTTATTATTATTAAAAATATTTAAATGAATTTATAATAAATTAAACCCGTAATAATTAATAATGCATAACTCTAAACGTATGGTCATAATATAATTTTTTTAAGTAAATTTTCAAGTAATTAACCACAAAAAAGATAGAAATGTACTCAATGAAGTACTGGGGACATGTCCAAAGAAGGGATCTAACACATCTACTGAAGAAAGCGCTAACACTGAACAGCAGCAAACTAAAAATAGGGAGACCAAAACAACAATCGACAGGATCATGAACAAACTGGGAAAGGACTAAACTTACTGCAAAAGAAAAGAGAGGGAAAAATGAATTACACAAAGACATCGCAGCGATACATATTCTACCAGAATAGAAAGGGAGGAATCAGAAAACTCAGAAGAAGAAGAAGATTTGTAGAAGCATAAATACAAAAAGATGAGCACAAACAGCAGAAGCACAAAAAGAGGAGCATAAACATTAAATATCACGAACACAATGCGGCAACGCATTCCACAAACACCTTCTCTGCATGTGGCTCTCGTTGCTGACAACAAGCATGACCCAAATCCAACCCAGCATCGGAAATCGAGGAATCAGAAGGCTCAGAAAAAGAAGATTCGAAGAAGCAGAGACACAAAAAGAGGGGCATAAACACTTCATGTCACGTCACAACGCGGCAACATATTTCACAAGAAGACCCAGAAGAGGCAGAAGTCCAGAACCAACAACAGAAAAAGGGGAGCTTAAACGCTCCCTCACGACATAATGCGGCAATGCATCTCACAAATACCTACACGTCCCATCCCACATTCATTTACCATGCGCCATGTTGCTCTCGATGCTGGCAACAAGCATGACCCTAATCCAGCCCAGTGTGGACGTAGCAGGCCCAGCTGTGTAACCCTGGGAGTTGCAGCAATGCCTTCCGCACGCTGGTAAATGAATAATCAATCAATCAATCAATCAATAATAATGATAATGCCCGTATAGGAGCCGTTATACTCCAGGCATTAGAGAATTTTACTTAGTAAAATTCATGGTAGTTCTGGAAATAGGCTTACTTTATGTTTTTTGGCTCGCTGAATCCAAATTTTCAACTTCCCACCAAAAATTCCCTCCGGAACTCCTCAAATTTAGAAAGCGCTAACACTGAACAGCACCTCAAATTTAAAAAAAAAGGTTTTTTATTTTTTTATCGTTTTCGTTTTAGAGAAAAAGTACCCAGATATTTAGAAAGCAAACAAAATTTTCAACAAAAAAGGTCCTTTGACATTTTGACGTACGACGAACGGGAGGGGAGCGAAACATGCGCCTCGGCGCCGCGCATGCATTTAGGCATCATACGGCAACTCCACAGTTCCTCTCTCGTCTTTCGATCTTCTTGGGGTACCCCACTTCCCTGCCACGCTTCTCGAGCTAGCATGCTGAGTCAGAACCTGTGGAGCGTGGGGCTTTTGGATTTGAAGTACAAGCTGCCATGAAGTACGTATTTTCTTTTCTTGAAGAAAATGAGCACGAGTGTCAACTTTCATTTAAACAACTTGTAGATCAAATTAAATGTGACTATAAACCTCACATTAAAACAATCAAGGCTCAACTTATCGCTAAGTATGGTGATGGAATTATCATTTCAGAAACCCCCAACAAACCTGCAATCTTTAACTCTGACTGAACTTAGTGCATGCAGTCCCCCAGCGCCGAGGCTCATGTTTCAAGGCGTGCTAGCGCTTCCCCGTTCGTTCAACGTTAAGATGGCAAAGGACCTTTTCTGTTCTAAATTTTGTCTACTTTCCGAATTTTTAGGTATCTTTTTCTTAAAACGAAGGAAAAAAAGATAAAAATAAAAAACCATTTTGTTTTTTTTTTAAATTGAGGGGGTCCCGGAGAAAATTTTTGGTGGGAAGTTAAAAATTCGAATTCAGCGCTCCAAAAAACGTAAAGAAAGCCTATCTCCAGGACTACCACGAATTTTTTCAAGTAAGGGCCCTATATGATCTCTAATGCCTGGAGTATTAGGGCATTGAGCATTAAGTTTTTAAATCATCTTTTCAACACTCGGACATGCACAATTCATTGTTTAATCCAAAGTTCATAGTTTTGATTGTCAAACTACATTATCAGAGTTTTCTTGTTTTTTTTTTGTTTTACTTTTATCTTGCGTAATGTGAGAGAGAACTTGATCGTGTACCTGCTGCCATCTTGTTTGAAGGGTCCTATTTATCTCAAGTTCTTGCAAAATTTTTTGACTGAACTTTTAGAAAATGTCCCTATGGAGATAAGACGAGATGAGATCAGCGTTTTCGGTCCTGTAGCTGGGCCCGCGTGATCTTACGATCTTAACCCCTCGACTTTTTGCTTTGAGGTTTTGTGAAATCTCTGGATTCGAGGCTCCTGTACTTGGAGAGGAAGATCTTCTGGAAAGAATCATAGCCGTTTACACATATATGCAAAGTATCCAGGGATATTACATTATTACCGCGAATTCATGAACCGAATATGCAATCTATGTACAGAAGTAAATGATCAATATTTTGAGCAACGGCTGTGAATTCGAAGTTACTCTCCTACCACAACAACTCATATTCGGTTATTGGTATGTTAACAAAAATTGCTTCTTTTGGTCCTCTATAATCCTTTCAATTTTGTTGGTGCCTTTTCGAATCACTCTGTATACAGCATATAACACAAAAACATGGACCCCCACGTGTCCCACATGTAAATTAAGGAAAGGAAAAGATATCAAAACGGTAATCTAACTAGCATTCAATATTAAATGGTGAAGTAGGATAGGTGTTCACTGTTCAAGATGGCAGATTATATATAGTCAAAGAACTGTTACCTTTTTTTAATTATTTGGTCAACAAAATATTAACTTTTTTATTGTTGATTTCGACATTACAAAAGTGCAATTCTGACCATTCTATTGCGAGAATTAAAAGTAGTAACCCCCAAAAGTTATCAAATAATTAACCACAAGAAGTCATGGTATCCAATCTCACTTTTTTATGATAAAACTCAACAGAAATAATATTATTATAATTATTAAAATGATATCTTGAGCAGAGGCGCCAAAAGTGTGATATTTATGAAAATAATAATCTTTATTGAACTAGGAATCTCCTAATACAAATACACCTACAATACAGATAAATTAAATAAATAAATATACATACATATATTCACATAAACATAAAATGAAATGCTTGAATTGTGAATCAGTCAGTAGGTATTTCTTATGTAGATTATTAATTCATGTTTAAAAATATTTATATATCTATTGTTTTTAATTTGCTTTGGTAAGTTGTTAAAGTCATAAAAAAACAAATTATTCACTGCTTTAAAATTCTTCTGCTAATATAAAGATTGTTAAGTGTTATAGTGGTAAATGGGTAAACATGATTAAATGTTATAAACCATTACACATACATACACATTAGTAACCTATTGTAATAAAAAGAAAAACGGCATAAAGAAAATTAACATCGGTTAACTTCCGTTCGCTCATTGTACTTAAAGTTTATGAAAAATTGCAAAAATCACAATATTTTTGTAATTTTTTTCTATTAGTTAAAACTTTTAAAATAAACACGCTTTAGTTATTTATGCTTGTTTTATGGTTTAAATAACCCAAATAAATTAAATTCTGATCAATAATCTATTTTTTTCGTTCGCGCAACGTCTTAGAGTTCCACCCACACCCTACCCAACCAACCATCCAATTGTTATATATATTTACAACTATTTACAAACATTTTCCATATGTAACACGGTAAGCCAAAGATATAAGTACTAGTAGGATACTTTGGCTTACTGTGTTTTTTATTTTTTGGAGAAATGGGGCATAACCGATCTAGACTTCAGTGTTGCTCGAATATAGCCACCTTTACAATTAATTATTTTTTATTTATTTGCTTTTATCATGATTAGAGAATATTATTTAGGTATTATGCAAATCACAACTTACACACTTTTTATTTATTATGAAAATACCTACTTTCTGTATATTGTTGCCCTAATCTGGGCACGCTAATATACTAGTCAGGTAAATACTTTAAAACACTCATTATTGGAGAATTAATCAAAACAACTACTCTTCTAGATAATCCTATCATGTAATTCAATACTTCGTCAGTATTAGCTTCATGTCCACATACTTTATACACATCACAAATTTGACGCACCTTTCCACAGCCTGGGTGTTACAGGGAAACTTTTGTATTTCTCTGATGGGCTTAGTGACAGGATTGATGAGTGATTTAACATCATCTTCACTTAGGCCCCGCAGCATTGGGGGAGGATACAACACACAAGAATTCCAATTAATACTTTCGGTGTAATCGGAAGCTTGAAAGTTTATCTTCGGTGGTAAGAAATTTCTAACAGTCTTCTTCTTTGTTACGGTTTGTCTTGCTTTTAAGATTCTTCTGTAACCAAGTTCCCGAATATGTTCTCTTTCATCGACAAGCATTGCCAACAGAACATTCTCTGGGTGCACAAAGAACGCATTTCGTTCTATTACTGGAACGACAACTTTAAGTAATTCTTCGGATAAATACCGTGATGTTTGGATTGCTTGAAAGAGATGTTCTGTCCGTCAGTAAAATATTTACATATGCCTCCTGCATTTTAATGGGCTTCCTTTTCGTCACATTTTCCAACATATTGACGGTCAAACTGCAGGGCCTAAATCTTTCAGTGGGCCAATCGGGCAGCAGCTCACTTGCTGTGAAAAACTCCCTGTGGTCGATTATGAACCCAGAGATTGTTCAATTCCTAATAGATGCAGGAATTTGTTGAGCAGAGACCAACAGTGCTCGTTGGACATTTCACCTTGGGACATTGTCCAGAAGACTTAGCAAATCGGGACCCTGGTCCTTTTCCCCATTCCAGATGGCTAACTGCGGCCAACCAAGTCCTTAGGTTGTATATAAGTTCATCAGATCCATCCGGAAACTTAAAAGAAATAGTTGGCGGTTTGCCATAAAAAAAGCAAATATTTTACTGACGGACCAAAACATGTCTTTCCGTGATGTTTGGATTGCTTCCAAACATCACGGTATTTATCCAACGAATTACTTAAAGTTATCGATCCAGTAATAATAGAATGAAATGCGTTCTTTGCGGACCCAGAGAATGTTCTGTCGGTAATGCTTGTCGATGAACGAGACCATATTCGGGAACTTGGATATTAAAAGCAAGACAAAACGTCCCAAAGAAGAAGACTGTTAGAAATTTCGTACCACCGAAGATAAACTTTCAAGCTTCCGATTACACTGAAATTATTAATTGGAATTCTTGTGTGTCATATCCTTCCCCAATGCTGCTAAAATGATATTAAATCACGCATCAATCAGAGAAACACAAAAGTTTCCCTGTCACACCCAGGCTGTGGAGATGTGCATCAAACTTGTGTCAGAGGCCTCGAATAACATATGTGGACATGAAGCTAGAGATGGACATATCCGAGCAACACTGAAGTCTAGATCGGTTATGCCTCATTCCATCAAAAAATCAGACTTTAAATGTGTAGTAGATATAAAAAAGAAAAAGTAAAAAACACAGTAAGCCAAAGAATCCTACTCATAGTACTCATATCTTTGGCTCACTGTGTTAGATATGGAAAATAATTGTAAATAGTTGTAAATATAACCTAAATACCACACCCAACAAGTGGATGGTTCATTGAGTGAGGTGTGGATGGAACTCGACGTGCAACCACCTGCACGTGGTGAGTTCTGGGTCGTTTTGTTCTAGCAATATGAGCGAAGAGTTGCACAGTGAAAATTGCGAAAAATTGGTAAACTTCTGTTTTTTCTAAGATGTTGCACGAACGAAAAAAATTAGATTATTGTCAGAATTTAATTTATTTAGGTTATTTAAACCATAAAACAAGCATAAAAAAACTAAAGCGTATTTATTTTAAAAGTTTTAACTAACAGAAAAAAATTACAAAAATATCGTGATTTTTGCAATTTTTCATATACTTTAAGTACGATGCGCGAACGGAAGATGTTAACCGATTTTACTTTTCTTTATGCCGTTTTTCTTTTCATTACAGTAGGCAACTTTTCCGCTCTAAATATTTATTTTTTTCGACCCACCCTAATACACATACCTTAAACCCATTAAAATTTTAAATATAAAAATCATGGTAAAATAGGTAATTCTGATAGATACAGAAATTATCTCTAGAACGTTTAACATACTTTAAATTGTTGTATATCTAGTGCTAAAAATTATCCTCATGGCTCTATTCTGAAGTTTTTGCATTTACGTTATGTCTCCCAAGCTGAAATTTTGATATATGTCCAAATATATCGTAAGTAGTTTATATCTAGAATAACAGAGCAAAATTCCAGTCAGAAGCCGATGGCAGACTCAGACAAATATCCCCTATTACCTTGTACGTCTCAAGCGGCAAGTCCAAGAAACAACAAAGATTTTAAACTATAAAAAATGTCAATATATGATTTGATAAATCTCTTGAAGGACTATAAGTCAAATCGCAAAGAGACGCCATTTGAAAGAATGGTAGAGATTTAAGTAAATGTAACAGAAGCAAAAATAATTATTTGAAGTGATAAAAGAATATCCCACCTAAACGTACACTTCAAAAATATGTCAAAACTAATTTTTTCCTTAAATGACAACACTCAAATTTTATTTCAGTTTATAATTCTTCATTATAAGCATTTAAAGCACACTTGAATAGAAATGTTGATGGGTTAAAGCTACTTTTATAGCTTTCCAACTTTTCCAACTTTGCACCAAGAAATTCAGCATTTTTTCCCAAAATATTTATTGGTCAAAAAAGTACTGCTAAAAGTTCTTCAAAGTGGATTTTAATCCATTACTTAGGCTGAAACTATTAAATAGAGAGACTTATTAATAACAGAAAAAGATTTAAAAATATGGTTTAGGAATTATGCGTAAAAAAGTGGAAAGTTTTTATTGGTAAAATAGAACAACCAAATTTCATATCTGGATATAACTTTGCATTATAAGCAACTTCTTTCAATAATATTCTTCGATATCTTCAAAAATCAAGGTAATTTACTCTTGAGGCAAATTAAAAAAAAAAAAAGAAAAGAAAGTCAATAACAACGGAGTTTCCCATATGGTGCAGACTTTTTGGCGGACACTGTAGATGTATTTATTTTCTTGGACGTTGATATCAAATTATAGTTACTATTATAGTATTCCGTTTATGCAACATTTATCCCTCCTCTTTAATCACACAGATAATTTCGAAAATTATGCTGGATTTACATCGTCATAAAGTAATATCACATTTGAATTTACGATCATTTGACACTATTAATTTATGATTGAAGGTTATTAGTCAAGTCTGAAATGTCAATTCAAAACAATGTAGATATTACAAACTATGGTTTGAAATATTTAGACATAATCCAGTCAGTTTCAATTTCATATGGGTATTGTACAATAAATTTTACAGATATCAAAATAATGACTGTGCAATTTGGAGTGTATTGCACTACTTGGTAAAGATTGTGATAAAAATTGGGTAATTTGTCAAACTGGTATTAAAATCTGTAGATGATTGTGTAACTTAAATATTCCAAATAATATTACTTCAATTTCTTACAATTTGCAAAACAGTTATGTCATTCCTTTGTAGCAAATGTAAAGACAACAATTTTTAATATGTCAGAATTAGTTAGAACTAAACTGTTAGTGGAGTCGATAAGGGTTTTAACCTCGGAACCCGAACAAGAATGAAATCGCCTGAAACTATTTGCAACGTCCTTTTTGATACTAAAAATTGCAAAGTTTATAAGTTTATCTCGCATGCTTATTAATAATTAATTGTTTAAACAAATAATAATAATAATAATAATAATAATAATAATAATAATAATAATAATAATAATAATAATAATAATAATAATAATAATAATAATAATAAGCAGGAGGGGCTGACTTTCATCAATCAAGCCTTTGGTGAGTAGCGCCACCACTTACTCTAGCTGGGGGTGTAAAATCGAACCGGCAGCCCTAGTGCACCCGGGAGGGGAAAGCTCCTTCCCCTCTGGTGTCGGTCGTGGGCTTGCTGGGCTAACCACCCACAAGCCCTAACTTCTGGTTCCCGCAGGCAGAAGACAGGGCCCCCACAATCGACCCCATCCGGATAGGGGTCAAGGGCAAGGTGGTGGGGCCCAACCGGAACGGGCGCCCGTTGACGATGAACGCCATGAACTAGGACGCTTTGAGTGGACAGATGAGCTAAGGGACGACCTTCTGCATTGCTACGAAAGCAGTGAGCCCGCACGAAGGGGATACATGGGACGAATGCATGTTCAGTGGTGTGCAAGGCACCCAGAGCACAACGCCTTCACGCCACAAAACCTGCGTGATTATGTATCCCACCTTCGTCGCAGGGGCTACGTGAGAGCTGCTCCTCAGCCGGTGAATGAGGTGGCCGAAGGTCCACCGAATGAACCGGTTGAGGATGTAGTCCCTGACGTTCCACCAATACCAGAGGGCCTCAGTACCAGACGGGGGTTACACTACATAAAAGCCCCCGGGCCACAAGACCTGGCCAGAGTGGATGAAGAACTTCGTGAAGCGCTTCCAGAACGGGCTGACATCTGGCACATAAACTGTGCCGTGTATGCTGCTGCTCAACGCTTTTCTCAGGTGGAGAGGCGTAATACTGCCTCCCCACAGGAGAGAGCGAGGCGGCGCATACAAAAGATGGAAGCCAAGATTCGGTCGGCGAGGCAACACGCATCCCGTATCCAATGTGTGATGGACTATATGGCGGCCAATAGACCGTTCACGCCTAAAGTGCGTCGAATAGCCGCCAACTTAAGACGCGTCCATCACACACTCAATGAGGCAGTGCTGCGAACCACCAAACAGCACTGTCTCGACAGGATACGGATGCTAGTGGTTTGTAAAAAATCACTAGTGAGGCGGGCGAGGGGGCTGGCGGAAAATAAACTCTTCCGCCAAAAGCCCTCGCGCCTATTCGAACCGCCTCCGCGTGTTGCAGGGAATCCGCCGACTGTAGATCAGGTGGAAAATTTCTGGAAAACGCTTTACGAGGAGAAGCTTCCACTCAACCGAGACTCTCCGGCCCTTGCACACTTTGAAACCTTTTGTCAAAGGTTTCAACAACCACAGGAAGGGTGCCAACCAATAACCCCAGAAGAGGTTCGAAGAGCTCTCGAGGGCTCTAAGAACTTTGCTGCTCCAGGTCCCGATGGGATAAATAACTTTTGGTGGAAAAAGTTACCGAGCACCCACCACCATTTGGCCAGAATTTTTAATGCCTGGCTAAATGGGGAGCAGTAAATTCCTTCTTGGGTGGTTGAAGGGCGGACAGTGCTGATCCTTAAGAACGGAGATTTGTCCAACCCAAGGAACTACCGACCGATAACCTGTTTAAACGCATGTTACAAGGTGTTTACTCTTGTACATGCGAGTGCTCCACGCAGTTGAACCGGTTTACGAACGGATATATGAGCAACGAGGGTCGAAGAAAGGTGTCGCTGGCTGCAAGGAGAACCTGTTGATTGACAGATGTGTCACGCAGGACTCCGTGCAGTATAAGCGGAACCTCTCCATGGCCTGGATCGACTACCGCAAGGCATTTGATATGACATCACATGAGCTTATTGTTCACTTGCTCCGATGTCTTGCGGTACCCGGTCCCGTAGTGAGATGCATCGAAGAACTGATGCCGCTCTGGAGGACTCGCTTTACCATTACATCGGGTAACGATAGAGTCCAGACGGAGTCGGTAACATTCAGAAGGGGAGTATTTCAGGGAGACTCCCTCAGCCCCCTTCTGTTTTGCATATCACTACTGCCATTATCCGTTTCGCTCCGGAAAACCCGTGGATACAACTGCGGTACCCCCGGCGATAGGAGGCATAAGGTCACCCATCTGTTTTACATGGATGACCTTAAACTTTATGCCTCCGGAGAGAGGGACCTACACCAGTCCCTCAGGGTGGTACAGGAGTACACGCAGGCTGTCGGTATGGAGTTCGGGTTGGACAAATGTGCACTGGTCCATCTCAAGAGAGGACGATGCGGGAACTACGGAGAGGACGCGCAACTCGTTGACGGAAGCATCTTACATCATCTAGATGCCGGAGAGTCATACACTTACTTGGGTGTCGAACAACGCTCCACCCAAGAAGTGGGTGTAGTGAAAAACGCTCTCCGCGGCAAGTATCAGCACCGACTCCGACAGATCTGGTCCTCAGAACTGTCGGGGAAGAACAAGGTGTCTGCTACCAACATGCTTGCCGTTTCGATCCTACTCTACTCCTTTGGAGTAGTGAAATGGACTCGAGAGGAGTTGCGTCAACTCGACGTAGGAACCCGCAAGAAGATGCATCTCAATAGAAGTTTGCATCCTAAATCGTCCGTTCCACGGCTATACCTCCCACGACATCGGGGAGGCCGTGGACTCTTGAGTTTGGAGAGTCTCCATAATAGGATGGTTCTGGATGGAGCCTGTAAGGTCATCAGGAGTTCGGATCCTCTCCTCTGCATGGTCCGAGACCATGAAAGTGCAGGAATAGGAGCCTTTTTGTTTAAGGCAGCACAAAGAGCAGCCGATGAACTTGGTCTCTCCTTCGACGTCGAGCGGGTAAATCCCGACTCTGTCACCGAGTTGGAACCTGCTCGACGAAAAGCCCAAATTAAAGCTGCAGAACACAACATCTTTCTGCAGCTTCACACGGATAAGCCAATGCATGGAGTTTTCTATAAAAATATAGAGAACCTTGGCTTATCCGAAAGGCTGACCTTTGCCTTCTTAAGGTCAGCCGGGCTGAAGTCTGAGACCGAGGGATTCATAATGGCTTGCCAGGATGGTGTATTTAATACCCTCGTCTATCGTAGTCGTGTCATGGGTATAGAGGTCCCTGATGTCAGCTGCAGGGCCTGCCGCAGGGCGCCAGAGACTTTAATGCACCTGTTGTCGGCTTGTCCGACATATGCAGTCTCGGCCTATATCCAGAGGCACGACGGAGCATTACGAGTGCTTTATTATCACCTAAGGCACTCGTATGGGATAGACGAGACACCAGTGCTGCCTTACGCTCCGGGGGATATTGAGTCCGTTGTGGGAAATGAGAAGTGTCTAATTTATTGGAACTACTCTTTTCCCACCGTCAGGCAAATACAAGCCAACAAGCCTGACGTAGTACTCCTCGACCATCAACTCAAGACAATGTTCGTCGTGGAGTTCTCGGCTCCCGCGGAGAACAACATTGTCTTGAAGGAGGAGGAAAAACGGACAAAATATCGAGATCTGCTCTTCGAACTCCGCAGACTGTATCCAGACCATACTGTTAAGATAGTGGTACTGATTATAGGAGCCCTCGGTGGAACGAGACACACACTGCTTTCGGAACTCAAGATCATACCGGCATGCCGAAACTCGGCAGAGATCTTAGCCGGCAGAATGCAGAAGGCCGTCATTCTTGGTTCATTACGTCTGCTCAGGGCACACGATTCCCGGACCCAGTAGTCACTTACCCCACGGGCGTGGGGAGTGGCTACCGGTACTACCAGCTCCCCTCTGTGAGGGTCGGAGCCACAGAGAAGGGTGACTGGTTTTTAGCTCGCTAAAAAAAAAAAAAATAATAATAATATTAACAATTATTGGAACTGAAAGAAAATAAAATTTTGAGAAGAAAAGGTTCTACACAATTTTTTATATAAATTGTTAGTTTTTAAGTTATAACGACTTGAAAATTGCAATTTTAGTCCGAGAAAACAGATATTTCAAACGGTATATACCAAATAACTCGAAAAATGCTTTAGGCCTAAAAGAAAGACCTAAACTAGGAATGAATTTGCATTTTTACAAATTTCCGTATGATTAACTTTTTTTTTCGAGGAGGTGAAACCCACACGGACTGCCCATCCCGCTGGAATGGGTCTGAGTGTCAGTCTCTGACTAAAACTGCAGCCTGCAGCCTCCTGGGTTTATTGTGCTTTCCCTGTCTTAATTTACACCGCCTGTTTTAATATTTTTGTATCACTGACAAAGTTATACAGGTCTGAAAATGAGAGAGTTTTAATGGTTTCCGAGTCTGTTTGTGTTTGCGGTCCAACGCCTCGCAGTCATGTATAATATTGTAATGTATTTCAACCCCTAGAATGTAGGCAACACAGAATTGATTGGATGTCTGCCTAAATATAGAGATTTGCACCTACCAGAGAAAGAACATACTAGAAGGTCTAGAGTGATGACATATCTGTTCTGAAACCATCTGGAGAATGTGACATCATCACAGAAACTTCGAGACCTGTCATCTTTAGGTATATAAGGCATGGAGTAAACCAAAAGAGAAGAAGTTAGTGCAGTACTAATTGTCAGTTGAAATGGTCAGAGAGTAAACACAGTGATAAAGTGACTGAATAACTGAATTGTAGTACACAGTGTATTATCAGTCAAGTAAATTGTTGGTTGTAATTAGTAGTTAATAAATTAGTGTTTAGTGTTACCCTGGTTGTTATAATTTCCGAATCCACGATACACGGTGTTTACAAAAAGGGTGTAAGCACGTCACAATATGTTCTACAGTTTCTGGTACCTTACCACACAGCTTTCTATTAAAGTCACCAGCAAACTTCGATTAACTGCAGGTACTTCTCAACGGGAAAATGTCCTGTCAGAAGACCTGTTATGGTTCTCAACTGGATCCTGTGCTTTGTGAGCAGTTCTTCAGTTTGCTTTGAACATAGTCCATTGATAAGTGTTTTCCCATGTCGATTTCCTGGAATATTTCTTCAGTAGTGGTTGTGCTTACTCTTGACCCAGTCTATAATTACCCTTCTGGCTGAGCCAGCGCGGGTTCTGGTCCATAGAATATATCAGCTGCTCCTTGCCTAGCAAGTTCGACAGTTTTTTCATTGCCCTCTAGTGGCAGACCCAAACCAGTCTGGAAGTCACATTGTTAGAAGCTAGTGCCTTAAGTGCCGCCCCTGACTGTCTGATGCAATTGAAATTTGCTGGTTCACATATCGTCGTTTGACATTCTCGCATACACACTCGAGTATAGTCAAAATTTCTGTGGAATGCGGTCCAAGAGAGAGACATACACGCTCTTAGCCTTTCACCATGTATTCCTGCTCCAGCTTCTGATTTCATCCTGGGCCTGGTATATCAGGCCAGGCCTTTGTGTAAAGTATCAGAAGCACCTGTCATCCATGCCTTCCTATCTCCAATGGTGATAGTGAAGGGCTTGTTGAATGTTGTATAATTAACTTAATCTAAGACTTAGTCTTAGATATAAAAGTTTAAATTTGTTTAAACTTTTAGACAAAGTATTTAGTTTAAAGATAAAATAACTCAGAAACTGCGGCATTTCCGTAAAAAATTTTAGATAATAAAATTAAAAGTTATTAGCAGAGAATGGGCAAAGGAAACTTTCCATTTGAAAGTTTCCGGAACGAAATTTTGATAAAATT
Source organism: Rutpela maculata (assembly GCA_936432065.2). NCBI lineage: Eukaryota > Metazoa > Arthropoda > Insecta > Coleoptera > Cerambycidae > Rutpela > Rutpela maculata. The sequence goes on from OW386290.2 coordinate 37,121,962, forward strand.
GAAAGTTTCCAATAAAATATTTTAATATTTGAAAATTTACAAAATTCCGGAAACTTTCGGAATATTCAAATATTTTATTGGAAACTTTCATTTTTATCAAAGCTTCGTTTCGGAAACTCCCGAAAATTTCCTGGGGACTTTCGTTGGAAAGTTTCCTTTACCTCATCTCTAGTTATTAGTTAAGCTTTCAAATGCTTTTTTATTTATTTCTGTAGTATAAAAAGCAAAGAAGTCAACGAGCGTGTTCACATTTTCTAAATTAATATTTCACCATTTTGTTACTATAATTAGTAAGTGATTAGAAGAAATAATTCTCAAATACCATTTTTCATTAATACATAGCTCTATGTATATTGTATATGCCAAAAATATTTTGCCAGTTTAAAATCCTTGTTTTAGAAAAAAATGCACTATAAATTATAATAAAAGTATTTTGGAAAAAAGTAAAATTTTTGTTTTCTTTACAAATATCTCAATCAATAGTAGTTTTAGCGAAAAAATGGTAAAGGCCAAATATAATGCTTATAAATTGGGAATGAATTTTGTTTTATTTCTGTAAGGTTAAGAATTTCGAAGAACTTCAAAGATGGCGTTCGAACGTTTATGAAACAAAGTGTTTAGTTTAAAAGTTCAATATTTCAGAAACTATGGCACTTCCTTCAAAAATGTCGGGAATCAAAATTAAAGGTTATTAATTAAGCTTTCATGCGATTTTTTCTTTGTTCCTGTAGAATCGAAGTTATGGCCGAAGACTTTTGTTGCTGTATTTATCCAGAAGTTATCTCGAAACTCAAGTTGTTTTTTAGTATATTACGTAATGAGTGTTGTAAGAAGCATATTACGCACGAATGGAAAAGTTACGCACGATGCCGCGCAGCGGTGAGTGCGTAGGTCCACGAGTGCGTAATTGCCTTACAACTCGAATTATGTACTATACTTTACCTACGATCATATTTATTTATAGTACAGTACCTAGAGGTAAAAAATATGCAAAATTTCGGAATAATGTCATATTGAACGGATTTCGTTCATTTTTGGCAGTATAATAGCAAATGCTTCTCAGAAAAGTTTCTATATTGTGCGGGGGCTTGCTAATTTATAGGAGGTGGATGCCACCCCGTCTCAGGGGGTGGCACTTAAAAAATATATATATTTATTGGAGCTGAAGTAGAATCAAATTTTAAGAAGAAAGGTTCTATGCAATTTTTCACATAAATTGATAGTTTTTAAGTTATAACGACTTCAAAATTGCGATTTTAGCTTAAAAAAAAGGTATTTCCAAACGGCTTTCGTCAAGTATCTCGAAAAGTATTACTTTATCGAAAAAATGTTACAGACCGATTACAGAAAGTATAAACTGGGAATTAATTATATTTTTTGTTTACTGATGTAGGATTAATACTTTCGGAGATATTTAAGTTTACATTTGTTCAAAAGATAATTATTTAGAGTGAGAGTTAAATATCTCAGAAACTGTGACACCTACGTCAAGGATGCTAATAGGTAGAATGATAGGTTATTAATTAAGCTTTCAACTAATTTTTTATTTGTTTCTGTAGCATAAAGAACAAAGAAGTTGTGACCGAAGCAATGTGCGTCTACACATTTTTTTAATAACAACGTCGCCATTTTGTTACTGTAATTAACCAGTAATTAAAAAAAAGGAATTTCAAACACTGTTTCTCATTAACATATAGCATGACGTAGATGCTCCAATTTTTTGGTTTGTATACAGCACTTGCTTTAGAAAAAAATACAGTTTAAACTATAAAGGTATTTTCGATAAAACGTAATTTTTTTTCCTCTTCCAAATATTTCAATAAATATTAGTTTTATTCAAAAATGGGTAGAAACCAAAAATAAAGCTCATAAACTGATAATGAATTTCGCTTGTTTGTTTATTTACATAGATTTAATAGTTTCGGAGATATGAAAGTTTACAAATGGCGTCCGAATGTTTATAAGACGAAAAATGCAATTTAAATGTTAAATATCTCATAAATTGTGACACCTACGTCACGCATGCTAAGAAATGAAATTAAAGACAATTAACTGCGCTTTCAAATTATTTTTTACTCGTTCCTGTAGCATAAGAAATAAAGAAGTTATGACGGAAAAATGTGCGTATTTATATTTTTTTTATATAAAAAGGTCGCCATTTTGTTACTCCAATTAGCCAGTAATTTAAAAAAATTATCTCAAATACAGTTTTTCGTTAAGATGTAGCATTACCTAGATGCTCAGATTTTTTTGCTCATTTAAAGCACTTGCTTTAGAAAAAAATGCATTTTAAACTTCAAAGGTAATTTCGAAACACTTGGATGCCAAATATAAACTTAAATATCTCCGACATCAATAAACAAAAAATATAATTAATTCCCAGTTTATACTTTCTGTAATTAGCCTGTAACATTTTTTCGATAAAGTAATACTTTTCGAGATACTTAACGAAAGCCGTTTGGAAATACCTTTTTTCTTAGAGCTAAAATCGCAATTTTGAAGTCGTTAGAACTTAAAAACTATCAATTTATGTGAAAAATTGCATAGAACCTTTTCTTCTTAAAATTTGATTCTATTTCAGCTCCAATAAATATATATATTTTTTAAGTGCCACCCCTGAGAGGGGCCATCCACCCCCTATAAATTAGCAAGCCTCCGCACAATATAGAAACTTTTCTGTGAAGCATTTACTATTTTATTGCCAAAAATGAACGAAATCCGTTCAATATGACATTATTCCGAAGTTAAAACCTCTAGTTACTGTACTATTATTTATTTAGTAAAATCTGGATTTAGTTTACTAGTCAACAATATTATTCAACAAATATGTCAGTTTTGACAGCGTTTGAAAATTACGTAGGCGCATTTGTTTTTTTAAACCCCGCGTTAGCGATATAAGCCACCTATAATTGCGTGTCCCGTGCGTTTTGTTTACCGTGCGATTTGTTTACAGTGCGTTTTGTTTACAATATGTAACATTTAACTTACATAGATGGATGGTCGTGTGTTTTTTACTATTTACAGTAGTGATCGTAGGTAATGTTCATTTACGGCGCTTGCCTTACAAAAGATTCCATCTGTCATATTGGAGTCGCATTTTGAATTTCTTTATTACACTCTTCGCAAATACGAAAACGAAGAGTATATTGTATCTGATCGGCACATTTCTAAAACCGTAAATATCGCTCGCAGACAAAAATTTTTCATATCATTGTGTTAGTGAACGAATTCTGAACTTTCAAAATGTCCGTCTGTCCGTACGTCCGTCCGCCACGTTTCTTGTAAGCACGATAACTCGAGAAGGAAAAATCCGATTGTACTGAAATTTGGACAGTAAGTTAGTGTTAGCTAGGGGAAGAACCCTATTTGTGAACAAAATCGATCAGTAAATACAAATGTTATTAATGATTTAAATTTGAGATTTTTTTTTTAATTTTTATGTTTTTGTAAAAATTTACATTTTTTTACGTGTTAGGTAATTCTTACGCTTTTGACTCGGAATTCAAGGGTCCCAGGTTCGAAACCCACATGGGGTATGGTATAGTTTTTTTATTTTTAGTTTATTTTACACTGAATCTTTCAACAACTAAGTTCGTACTACAAGATTCAAAATGTCTAAAACTAACATTATTTACAAAAAACTGCGAAGAGTATCCTATAGAATGTGTAACAATTATATAAAAAGTTTAGTAAACCGGCGAAGAGTATGTTTTTAGCTTGTTTTGACTTCAGATTCGTAATCAGCAAATCTAAAATTATAATACAAAATATACTGCCTAAAAAGTAGTATTTTTCCCCAACTAATGTACTAAACTGCAAAAGCTGTTTAAACTGCAATTTTTTTTACAATTATTTCTTGAATTAAACAAACGAAGATCACTAAAATCTAACTAGTAAACAATTTAGTATTGGGCCTTAGCAATACAATGCAAAAAATGGCATGAAAATTTATTCATTGGTAATCTCGTTCGGCATTTTTCATTTTTTTACGCCTTACGGCTCTCCACTATATTACATGCTATAAAACTTTTAGTGGAAGAATTATAAAAAATTCGTATCAACAAAACAGGAAGTGGAGACTTGGTATAGTTGTGAATTAAATATCTACTGACGAAAATATGAAAAGTCGAGAAAAAATAAATCCAGGCTGTACCCAAGTTGCCATTTTGGGAAATAGCATAATTTAACTTTTTCAATGTTATTATACAAATATAAAAAACAAATCTTTCTTTAGATATATATGTAGCAAATGCAACTAATAAAACAGTTACAAACAGTTTTTTGAGACGTGAAAATCCTGTTTGTCCCATAGTGATATTAACTTGTGGGCCTATAATGGAGCCCTGGGCACTCCAGAAAGTAGCACAGGTTTATTTGAATCCTGTCTCTCGCCTGAGGAGTCAACACATGTATATTGGAAGCGATGTATTCGGCAAGACGTGAGCCATTGTAAAATAATCACGAAGTCAAAGGCTATTGACAAACAAAGTCAATGAAGTTAGATACAGTTATCTATGACATTCTCAGCTATTTAGCACACAAGTAAAATAATTAGACTGTTTCGGATTCAAAACGGAAATTTATAATATGGCTCCGTTATACATAGTAAACTAAGTCCAACCTTTTTATGAAAGTACCTTTATGTTCAACTGAGTAAGGTTATTGTTTTAAAATTAAGGTCTGAATTAATCCTACTGAAACATTGAATTTTAAATCCACCAGCTGCATTCGAAATGGATTAAATAGTTTTCTGGTACATTCATACATAGTATAGAGTTTGTAAAATAATTACACAGCCACATAAAAAAAGTGTTGTGCAAACGACCAAAATATAGTCTCCTTATGTATTTTGGGCTGCTGAATACGCATCCGATGTCCAAATTCCCCCAGCAAATTTTCTAACCTCAAAAAACCGCTTAAAGTCATCAATATTGTGAAAAAAAGAAAAGAGACACTTATGCAAATGATTAAAATATTGCATTCTTATGAATTTTTAAGCTGAATATGAAATCAATGTCGGAATTCCCCTAGAAAATTACCAGAATTTTCTAACCTCAAAAAATAGCTTAAAATTTACAATATTGTAAAAAATTGAAAATAAATACCCATGAAAACATCTGAAACAGGGGCGGATTGACAACAGTTTAGGGGCGCTGGATCTTAGAACTCGCAGACCTTATTACTCTATTAGCCGGTCATCTTGCCAAGCAGCCGGCGCCAGCGGCACATTATTGGAGCGGGCCACCGGGATTCGTCCCGGTATCCCGGTGGGCCAGTCCGCCCCTGGTCTGAAATATTGTATACCCATGTAATTTGAGACGCTGAATACAAACTTGATGTCAGATTTCCCCCAGCAAATCACCAGAATTTTTTAACCTCAAAATAATAGCTTTAAATCTACAATATTATCAAATGAAAGAAGCAAACGACCACATCTTAATACTTAAAGTAGTAATTCAAGATATCTTTTAAAGTTTTGAAAAGCGTTGAGAGAGTTTGGGTGTCAAAGGGTTAAAGATCTTATTCTTTTTTGTGGTAACGAACCCTTTTACTACCAAAAGTTCTGTGCAGTGGATTTCGCGCTCGTTTGACTCCTTTTTTTGACTTTTCGCTTTAACGTCCAACAAAAATCTGCCATCATATTTATATCCCATCTTCCTTGATAACTCCGCTCCATTTCCATAATGTAGTGATGGAATCTTTCTCCCCGTTCTTCACTATAATGAGGAAAGCCATCAATATGAGAATCTAAGAAGTGAAGCTTCAGATTCATATTGCAACCTAGCTTACGATAGTTTTTCACCAAATTAGCGACAATTTCTCTGTAGTTATGACTTTTTTGATTCCCAAGAAAAAATTTTAGTAACTTCTTTAAAACTAAGCCAAGCTGATTTTTCTGTATCATTCATTTGTTACAAAAATTTCATCTCTGAGCATTGTACGTATTTGAGGTCCATCAAATATCCCTTCCTTCAACTGTACGTATGAAACATTTGGATATTACTGTTCTATGTATTTGAATGTTTCTCCTCCCTTATTTAAAGCTTTCACAAACTGTTTCATAAGACCAAGTTTGATGTGAAGTAGTGGAAGTAGTACTTTTTCTGGATCAACTAAAGGACTTGAAAAAACGTTATCTGAGCCAGGATCAAGAGAAGATCTACTCGCCCTTTCTCTTATAATGATTTTTGCGGTCTCTGCTATCTCATAGACATTTAAAACAAGAATATTTGGTGAAACCTGATTGCTGCTCCAGCAAAATCATTATCATAATTTATAAATATGTTAAGTAATAATGGACTCACATTAGAGCCATGTAGAACTCCAGGAGAAATTGGTTGTTAGAATATGGCACAAGTTACTATAAAATAGCGAGTCTTTACAGCACTGTTTAATTCCGTTCCGTTCACGCATAAAACCCTGTTGATATGGAGTCATGTGAATAGAGATGTATTCATGGAGAAGTATTACAAGAAATATATTAATAAGTATTACTGTATTAAATTTTATTTAAAAAGTAGTAATAAATAACCTAATACCAATTCCGCAATTGTTTTTATTAAAATGCATAAAGAAGTGGTGAAAAATGAAATACATATATATTGTATTACTTCCATTGTGAAAGTATAAATAATAAATTATACTCACAAACTTTATAAAGCATATGCAACCAACAATCCACGTATCTTAAGATTTATTAAGGCTCGCAACGGTAGACTGAATAGGCCCATTCGTAACTCGCTTCCATTATATTTATATTGAAAAGTTTGAGTTTTTGTGTTGAAACCTGATAGCACACATTATACTTCTTTTATTTGGCAGGTATATATTTGTGATTTTTCATTGTGATATATTATGTGGGACGTTTCTTTTCAACAATATTTTGTTACCTGCTATCGCCATTCATTTGATATCTTGTTATTTTTCTCTTGCTCCGTTTTGACACAATACAAGTGATGCATTAAGGGCAGTTATTTTGTGAAATTTTATCTGTTTGTGTTACATTTACAAAATATACTTACAGGTACTTACACCTTACTATAAAAAATTGCCTTTTATACCATAATATATCATTTAAAATAATTTAAAACTAATAAAAATATAACAATAGCCATTATAGCTTACAAACAATAACAGTTAATAATTGGCCCCACTTTGCTGTACGGTACGTCGGACGGCATCAAGTTATGTTGCTTGTTAGGCTTACGGCCTGATCAAAAATCTTCCCCCATCAGTTAAAGACATCAGTCAAAGCACCGACCTCGTCACTTATCTCGTTCTCTCTGAACCATCAACCGCCACATAGGCTGAAGAGATGATAATAAAAGAGTATACTGTATTTTATTTTATAAATATTAATTTATTGTCCGCCGACGAGCAATGCGCTCGTGTCCCACAGCAGCTATGGAGGCAATGCTGGACTTACTTCCTCTGCATTTGCATGTAAGGAATGAGCAGCACTTAATGCCTTAAGGCTGCATCAGGCACTTAAATTCAGACCAGGCGACTTGGTTGGTCACTTAAGGATTCTGGAGCTAATCCAAATCGAATCCATGACCAAACCCACGGACTCAATGCCAATCAAGCATGACTTTGACTGCCCGTTTGATGTGCTGATTGAACGTCAGGCGAGCAGAGTCGAAGTACTGCGGTTGGAGAAAGAGTCACACATTTGGTACACAGATGGATCCAAGACGGACGAAGAGGTTGGTGTGGGCGCAGCAGGGACTAAATGCAGGTTATCTAAAGTCCTTGGTAACTCCTCAACCATCTTCCACGCAGAAATCTATGCTATAGATCAATGTGCCCAGGAATGCCTAAATAGAGGCACTGGAAGGGCAAAGATCTATATACTTTCAGATAGCCAGACAGCATTAAAAGCTCTCAGGTCCTATACCTTCGAGTCAAAAATTGCCTGGGAATGCAGACAATCCCTTAAGCAACTGACAAAAAACAACAAGGTTACCTTGATGTGGGTGCCAGGGAATAGAAGGCAATGAATTGGCTGATAGCCTCGCAAGAAAAGGGGCTGAAGCCCCATTTTTTGGACCCGAGCCGTTCTGTGGCTTATCTAAGGGACACATAAAGAAGGAGGTCATAAAATGAGAAATGGAATACTCCAGGATAAAGACAAACGGAAAAGTTTATAACCTATTAAACAAAGAATGCCACAAGGTCTCTCGAACTTGAAAAGTCCGACCTAAGGCTGATCACAGGCCTTCTAACTGGCCTTTGCCCCTTGAGATATCATCTCAAGAACATGGGCATGGCAGAAGATGACAAATGCAGATACTGTGAAGCTGCAACTGAAACTGCGGAACAGATATTTTGTGAATGCAAGGTACTAATCCGCATTAGGCTAAAGTACCTAGAACAGGCGGAATTAACGCCTGAAGACATAGGGAAATTAGCTCCCAGGAAAATCGCAAGTTTGCAAAAAGTCATGGAATCCTGGGTAACAACTAGTTGCAGGGTAATTCACAAAAGACTTTTTAGGTCGAGGTGAAGAAAGGCCAACCCAGGGCCAAGCGACCCTTAAACAATTTACAATCTACAATTGTCTGCCAACTGTATAGTGAAATCTCTGCTTTGGTGAAAGTGGAAAACACTAACTTCGACAAATGGAAGGTCCGCAAAGGTGTCAGGCATGGCTGGGTTCTGTCACCGATCCTCTTTAACATCTGTAATGATTACGTGACGAGACATCTGCTTGAGGTCTGGCAGGGTAGAGTAATCAAATTGTTTATTGACTACATTATAAATAAATATTTGTAGCAAGTCAAAAATTACAAATACCCAGTTCACACAATTGAAAGTAAAACCTATTCATATACCTAGGCATATGAATAAAGGCTTATGAAACACAATAGACAATAAACATGAACAGAACAAATATATGCGAATAAATAAACAACAACAAACTATACAAGCAATGAGTAACGATAAACAACAAGCATCAATGAACATTTAGAAAAAGTAAATACAGTAAGCATGCTCCGTACATTCATGTCAAAGGGTCTAGCCGTACTTCCATGGCGAAACTGCCCCCGATAGGAACCTATATCGTAACCTATGTTATATTGTAGAGGGCGCTAATAGTAGTTGATCGAGTAGATATCAGCTCTATATCTTAGTTAATTGAAGAGCTATTTGAAAAAAAGTGTTCGGAGACGACTTTTTTTCAAAGCGATATATCTTAGTTAATTTTAAAGCTAGTAAAATAAAACTAAATGACAGTGTTACGGTACACTTTACAGTTTATTTTATAGCATTTCCTATGGGCCAAGCCTAAATAAAAGTATTTAAAAAATGCAAAGAAGAATTTTGTCAATCGATTTCTATCAGATCTAATTGAATTACCACTTTGAAAAAAAAAATAATAATTGTCTATGTCTTGCCTAACAGCGTGCCAAGTTTCATTAAAATCCAAGAGGTGCAACATGCCGAAAAAAAAATTAAAGTAAGTGGACCGCCACCTTACGACCACTATATTAACGCTTTTAATTTGCATTACATTTCAATAATCTTTGGAAAAGTTGCGTTTTGACAGCTCATAAAAAGTATATCAACGGTTGGTGGTGTCAACTAGCCTATTACAAAGTTTTTTTGATCTACTTTTATAGTGACTGTAGTCGGTCTCAGTTAAGAATGCAGTTGTTTTCGTTATGAGCGGAGCACAGTTTACACAGGATATGGGAATTCCCAAGTAAGTGGAATCCCCCATGGCCGACTCAAGCCAGTTGGTACATAAAATAAAAATTAACGGTTTAAATTGGCTTTTGTTTGGCATTTGGGTCTTTTATAAATACATTGAATTTATTTAATTCATATTGCAGCATATTTTGTTTAGATTAATGAAAGCTCATTATAGATGTAAATCCTCTAAAAATGTTAAGTGTTATAAGAAATACTTGCTTGTGCTCGATATCAGGCGAGCTGTTCTTGTCTCTGCCATTCTGAACTGAATCTTTGATCTCTCTCGCGCAGCGCACATCGCACATCGAAGTTTATTTTATTGTTTTATGATATTTATGAATATTAATACAAATGAAATTGTACTAATTGTTCATATATTGTTCGGCTATTTCCTTCCATTTTTATTAAAATCAGACTGCTCTAGTTATATTTATCTCTTTTGTTACAAATTAGGATTCACAAACACGGTATCGCCTGTGCTAAACGCTGTGCGATGTGCGAAGCTCAAGTGTTGATTTCATTACTCATTTAAGAGCATGGTTCTATTTAATTTTATTGTGCGATGTGCGAGGGGCGTCGATATGACTACTCTCATTTAAAATAATGGTTTATTTAATTTCAGTGTGCGATGTTCGAAGTGCGGTGCTATGTGCGTTGTGCGGTGCACCGACGTGACGAAGTGGTTATGCACTTACACGGAGGTTATGATATTTGTGTACACTTTTTAGGCAGGTATATGAGAGAGATCAAAGATACAGTTCAGAGCGGCAGAGGCAAGAACAGCTCAGCTCGCCTGATATCGAGCACAAGCAAGTAGTAGGTTTACCCATTTCTTATAACACTGACATTTTTAGAGGATTTCCGTCTATAATGAGCTTTTATTACTCTAAATAAAATATGTTGCAATATGAATTAAATAATTTCAATGTATTTCAATTTCAATGTATAAAAGAAAAGTGCCAAATAAAAGCCAATTTAAACCGTTAATTTTTATTTTATGTACCAATTTTCTTGAGTCAGCCATGGAGGGATTCCACTTACTTGGGAATTTCCATATCCTGTGTAAATTGTGCTCCGCTCATAACGTAAACAACTGTATTCTTAACTGAGACCGACTATAGTCACTATAAAAGTAGATAAAAAAACATTGTAATATTCTAGTTGACACCACCAACCGCTGATATACTTTTTATGCGCTGTCAAAACGCAACTTTTTCAAAGATTAATGAAATGTAATGCAAATTAGAAGCGTCAACATAGTGGACGTTTAAGGTGGTCCACTTACTCAAAATTTTTTTTCGACATGTTGCACCTCTTGGATTTTAATGAAACTTGATATGTTGTTAGGCAAGGCATAGACAATTATTATATATTTTTTTCAAAGTGGTAATTCAATTAGATCTGATAGAAATCGATTGACAAAATTTGTCTTTGCATTTTTTAAATACTTTTATTTAGGCGTGGCCCATAGGAAATGCTATAAAATAAACTGTAAAGTGTACCATAACACTGCCATTTAGTTTTATTTCTCTAGGTTTAAAATTAACTAAGATATATCGCTTTGAAAAATAGTCGTCTCCGGACACTTTTTTTCAAATAGCTCCTCAATTAACTAAGATATAGAGCTAATATCTACTCTATCAACTACTATTAGCGCCCTCTACAATATAACATAGGTTACGATATAGGTTCCTATCGGGGGCAGTTTCGCCATGGAAGTACGGCTAGACCCTTTATCAATCGATTCATCGATATTCATTTACATTATAAAAACAGAAATTTAAAATCAATTTAATTTGTCGTTTAAAGTTGTTAAAATTTTTAATGTGAATTGGAAGAACATCATAGATTAATATTCATTGAGTCTTTGTCAGATTTGATAAGTCTGAATCGAGCAGATCTAAGATGGCCTCCAAGCGCATTTACATTCTCATATATTCTATATAAAAATAAAAAAGACCTCATTTTTCCTGAGTTTAAGACTAAGTGGCGCCCAACAAGTTCCAGATAAAAAATAAATCAACCTCCTTACCCCGACCCAGTGCTATCAGACGAAGAGCTGCCGGATGTACGCTAACGCTAAAGAAGTGTTATAAATTAATTAATATAAAATGACAGTCTTGTGATATTCAATATTCAACGCGCGATTGCTTAAAAATGTCCTCTAAAAATGCCAGATATGATTAGAGAATAAATATTGTTCTGTTTGTCATTATAGATTGTTATTAAATTTCTCTTTGGTGATTCATAAAAATATCAATATTAGATAGGAATCTTGGTGAAGTAAATAAGGCGATAAAAATAAATAGCTAAAGAAACACCCAACTTCCTGACTCACATCCTTTGCAGCAATTTAGATGATTTAAATATTTGAGTGCATTTACCTACCGACCCAGCCCTAATCTATTTATGTTTGTCATAATTTTAATTAGCTCTGGCATTAGGAGCGTACACTGTAAATACATTAAATATGCAATCAAAGACTTGATTGATGGGGAGGTTACTTTGTGAGAATCCACGAAACTACAAAATACTCAACTTTCCCTTTATAATGTGATTCCATTATACAAAAAGCTTAATCCAATTTGGACATTTAAACATAAACAGAATTATTCTAAAGCTAGTAATAAAATTTACAGATTTAGTTATAAATACAATGCAATGGTATGTTTTAGTTTACATACATGTACAGTACAGGGTGGACCAAATTAGATAGGATTTCAGGTTTTTTCTGAAACTATGGCAGATAAAAAACCAATATAGGTGTCCTGAGCTCGATTTTCGAGAAACAAACAATGGCGTAAACCGCGATCGTCTATCCTTTTCGATTACCGAGCTACAGAGTGTTTTTGAAAAATTGGAATTTTTAGATGACCTCTATAGCTCAATTACCAAGTGTCGAGTAGAAAATCGAGTAACACATTCTCTACGCACTTTTTTGAGTAGAATCGATTGACGATAAGAATGCATGCATGCCTCACTTTTCGAGATATAGACATAACTTGTATTTTTTTTAGATGGAAAATTATTTTATTATTCAATCACAACTTAAATTAGCTATCCAACGATATAATAATGTCATATTTATCTCTAAAAGAAGTGGTTACTTTTCGAAAAATTTAATATATTTGTGAGGAGGCCATGGAAAACTATTAACAAAGACAACAACACTCTTATATTATAAAATAATTTTGCTAAAAATTATATATTATAGTATATTTATACAGAATGTTCCATTATAAAAAACCCAAGTAAAGTTCATATTTCTGGAATGCGACTTTCAGTTGTCTTTCTGACAACTTTTTTACGTACCTCCAAAAATAACGAAGTTAAATGGGGTTCTAATGTTCGCATGGACAACCTGTAGATATTCCTAAATTTCCCTTAGTTAAAGATCGACATTCATTAAATCATTTTTATTTTCCTATACTACGGGAGCCCACCCTAACTGTACGTGCACCTCCCCGATCCTTGGGGACAATGTTTTTCATAAAGATTAAAGCCTAAGGAACAATTTTAGACAAAAAAAAACTTGCTGTACTTTCAAAATGGCGTCCATGTTAAAAAAATTTTTTGCAAATATTGCTTTTGTCATTTAACACAAAACTAAAAAATATGGAGAAAAACTTCACTATCTCACTCTATTCTCCCGATACATCGAATATTTCTTCCAAGTCTTCTTCCTCTATTGCTTCATTTATGATATCGTTATCATCCACACTTTCGTCTATTATGATTTGATTTGGAATCATCTCCAAGAATTTTAGTAACCGATTGAGGCAGTATTTTATCTGCTGAACACCGAAGAGGTTCTCCATTTTCTTGCCATCCATAACCATTCCAAGGCTTTGGAATATTGTGAATACCTTCGTCAGCTAATCGCCAAATACGCGATTGGTAAATACTTCTTTTAATATGCTCGATAAGACAAGCTTGTTAAATATAGCCCTCATTTTATAAGTGCATCCAGTTTATTTTTGGGAACATGTCTAAAATTGTTCCTTAGTCTTTAATCTATAAGCAAAAAATTGTTTCATATGAACGGGGGTTGGGGTGCACGTACACCCTCAGTGGCACCCGGACTAAGATAAATTATTCCAAAATTAAGAAATGTAATTAATGTCTGCAAATTATAATATTATTATTTTTTATTTTTTTTTTATTGTTAAAAACCAGTCACCCTTCTCTGTGGCTCCGACCCTCACAGAGAGGAGCTGGTGATACCGGCAGCCACTCCCCACACCCGTGGGGTAAGTGACTACTGGGTCCGAGAATCGTGTGCCCTGAGCAGACGTAATGAACCGAGAATGACGGCCTTCTGCATTCTGCCGGCTAAGACCTCTGCCGAATTTCGGCATGCCGGTATGATCTTAAGTTCTGAAAGCAGTGTGTGTCTCGTTCCACCGAGGGCTCCTATAATCAGTACCACTATCTTGATAGTATGGTCTGGATAGAGTCTGCGGAGTTCGAAGAGCAAATCTCGATATTTTGTCCGTTTTTCCTCCTCCTTCAAGACAATGTTGTTCTCTGCGGGTGCCGAGAACTCCACGACAAACATTGTCTTGAGCTGATGGTCGAGGAGTACTACGTCAGGCTTGTTGGCTTGTATTTGCCTGACGGTGGGAAAAGAGTAGTTCCAATAAATTAGACACTTCTCATTTCCCACAACGGACTCAATATCCCCCGGAGCGTAAGGCAGCACTGGTGTTTCGTCTATCCCATACGAGTGCCTTAGATGGTAATAAAGCACTCGTAATGCTCCGTCGTGCCTCTGGATATAGGCCGAGACTGCATATGTCGGACAAGCCGACAACAAGTGCATCAGAGTCTCTGGCGCCCTGCGGCAGGCCCTGCAGCTAACATCAGGGACCTCTATACCCATGACACGACTTCGATAGACGAGGGTATTAAATACACCGTCCTGGCAAGCCATTATGAATCCCTCGGTCTTAGACTTCAGCCCGGCTGACCTTAAGAAGGCAAAGGTCAGCCTTTCGGATAAGCCAAGGTTTTCTATATTTTTATAGAAAACTCCATGCATTGGCTTATCCGTGTGAAGCTGCAGAAAGATGTTGTGTTCTGTAGCTTTTATTTTGGCTTTTCGTCGAGCAGGTTCCAACTCGGTGACAGAGTCGGGAATATTATTATTATTATTATTATTATAAATTTTTTTCAGTTTATTTTATTTTTTGTTATGTTAATAATATAAAGTTATATTATACGCCTTACAATAATTGTCACAGTTATTTGCTCTAAATGATTTACCGATATATGAATTTCCATGTTTTCTTAATTTTGGACTCATTTATCTGGAAAATGGTAACTCCTATCAAAATATTGTATAGGAACAAAATTGTAGAAAATGTTATGCACGCTGTTTCTTGTGAAAAAAGTTTTTGTCCATCTTTTTCAGTTTTTGTGTTAAATGACAAAAACAACATTGACAACAGCTTCTTTTTAATATATGGCCGCCATTTTGAAAGTACAGCCAGTCTAAAATTGTTCCTTAGGCTTTAATCTTTATGAAAAATATTGTCCCCTAGGATCGGGGGGGCACGTACAGCTAGGGTGGGCTCCCCGACTACTATAATTCCTTCAATCAAGACTGAATTTCAGGCCACAATTTTGAATTTTTGAATCCTGAAACACGTGTTGCCTTATTTTGAGCCTGCAACCTCAAACTTAATTAGACTTAAGATAAAAAGAGGATTATTCTCATAGAATATTTCATTAAAGAAATAAAATATAAGGTGTCCGCCATTTTGGTGCTTTATTGTCGGCCATTTTAAACTGTGGGTTTTGTAGCTTACTAATTACCCTACTAATGATGCAAAGTTTGTTCGAATCAGTTAAATAGTAAAACAAAGGCATCCAAAATGTTTGATTTTTTCCTCATTCGATATATTTATCTCCCTTAATATCAAAATAAAAAAGGGTACCAAAAACGAAAATATTAAGAAAAGATGGGGCTATAATTAGGTTTAAACTGGATTTAATTTTGCTGCTGGGCATTTCCTCAACGGGGAGTCTGAATTTTTGAAAAAAAAAAACAGCATTTATTATGTTATGTCCTGTACTTACAGAAAAAATATTTTTTATTAATATTAGCATAGCTTTACATTTCAGAACAATTAGTGTACAAAACAAAACAAAAATCGGACAAACGGTTTAGGAAAAATTCAACTTCAAAAATCATGGCACATTTTGGATGATGCGATAATTTTATCGCATTTTATAGAGTATACAAAGAGAAGGTAGCTATTTTTTAAAACCATCTTAAATAAAATTGTATAAAAAAAATATTTTTTAAAAAAAGCTTTTATGTATTTGAAAAAACTGTACTAAAAAGTAAAAATAATTTTTTTAAAATTCATACACCTGGAAACCAAAAGCTTTGGGGGCGGTCATATAGCGCTATTGTATAGTTACTTTGCTCAATTGACCGCCCCCAAAGCTTTTGGTTTCCAGGTGTATGAATTTAAAAAAAAAAATTACTTTTTAGTAGTTTTTTCAAATAAAATCTTTTCTTCAAAATATTTTTTTTATATAATTTTATTTTTTACTTTTTGGTCTACTTATTTTACAGACAAACAGACAGTCAAAACCCTTTCATTTGCCACCGCCATTCACCACTTCCCTCTCCCTCTAACACTACTTCCCACTTCTTCCTACCCCTTCCCCACCTCTCCCCACCCCTTTCCCATCTCTTCCCACCCGATCCCCACCTCTTCCCACCACTCCCACGTCCGCCATATTGAATTTAGAATGACGTCACATGGTTTATCGTATTTTATTCGTCAAAGCCTTTCATTTGATACCCATATCAAGGGAGTTGTGAAGAAAAAGATACTCCGCCGCCATCTTGGGGCGTTCGCCATATTGAATTTAGAATGACATCACATAGTTTATAGTATTTCACTCGTCAAACACTTTCATTTGATACCCATATCAAGGGGGTTGTGAAGAAAAAGGCGATCCGCCATCTTAGAACGTCCGCCATATTGAATTTAGAGTGACGTCACATAGTTTGTCGTATTTTACTCGTCAAGCCCTTTCATTTGATACCCATATCAAGGGGGTTGTGAGGAGAAAGGCGATCCGCCATCTTGGGACGTCCGCCATATTGGATTTAGACCGATAATGGCTATACTATGTTGCATTGTCACCTGTCAAATTTCAAAGCTCTAGCTTAATTAGAACTAATCGAAATTCAGCTTGCAGGATTTGGCCTAAACTTACAAACAAACATTGCAAATTAAATAAAAGCTTTTAAAAAAGTAATGGTGTGGGAGCTAAGTGGCTTTTTCGGACACTCATCGTTACAAGCATTTTCTATGCGCTGATTAATTCTGTCGAACTTAAATAACGACAAAATAGACTTCTGGCATATGTCAGCCCGTCGAGTTGGCCATGGTTCAAGATATAAAAATCAGTGAAATTATATCATCGTTACAAAGCCAGTTCTTTTTGTGTGTACACATTTTGTGTTTAGAATGAATAAAATAAGATCGCCAGAAAGTGTGGGCCATCAGGGGCGCAACCAGAAAGGTCAAAAAGTTAAAAAAACGGAGTTATATAACATCATCGTTACAAACTTTTTTAAGGTTGAGCATGTTTATTGAAATGTTTTAAACACAGAAAAAAATTCCCAGAAAGAAACTCCCGTCAGTAAGGCTTGCCAGAAAGAAAATGTTTAGGATTTTTGAAGAAAATTGGATTTTTTTCGCATATTTCATCTCAGAACTCTAAACTCATCGTTACAAGTTCTGGGTCCTTTTTAAAACGTAAACATAAGCTCCTTCAACAATAGAATAGCCTCTCCGTAAAGTTCTTAGTGTCAACAAAAGTACCATAGGCTCTTAAATATACAGGAATTTAACACTTTCGGCTAACTTGACTCCGTACCGTACCTCAGATGTATTGTATCATCATTACCTTTCTGGCTGCGCCTCTTGACGGCCCACACTTTCTAGCGATCTTATTTTATTCATTCTAAATATAAAATGTGTACACACAAAAAAAATCAGCCTTGTAACGATGACATGATTTCACTGATTTTCAAACAGTATTCGTGACGCTCCTGACAGGAGGTGCCCCGCCAGAAGTCGATTTTATGAATCGTTATCATCCATTAAACCATAAAAATATATCAAGATTCATGAATCGATGAGCTGCCGAAAAAGCCACCTAGCTCCTGCTCTATAATCTTCAGTGCCGAATATTAATATTTCAGGAAGATTAATAGAGTCACTACATACTGAAACAGAACTTTGTTTGATTATACTGATAAATAAATATTGTAGTTTCATAAGAGTCTATTCATGTAAGCAGATTTATATTTACATTTTGCAATGTCTGCAATTGCCGGTTGAAAAATTGTCCATTATTCGCTCAACAAAATTAAACAATAAATCACATCACACTAATGTTACAAAATACAGAACAAGCATGTAACGTAAGTTTGAATGCAATTAGGATTACTGAATGAATTATTACTTTGAAACTTTCGTAGCCAAGATCCTAATAAACTACTAAACTAAATAAGTAGTAACTTCCTAATATGCAATGCAAACTTACAAAAGAGGTCGGAAGCGAGGATTATCTAAGCCGAAACTTTCTTGTGAATCCAGTATTTGGAAAATATATAAAATTTACAGGTTATCCTTTTCTCTTTTGTCCAGCATTATCTGATTTCTTTTATTCACACATCATGGCCAAGCCAGTAATAGTATATTACGTAATGAGTGTTGTAAGAAGCAAATTACGCACGAACGGAAAAGTTACGCACGATGCTTCGTAGCGGCGAGTGCGTATTTCCATGAGTGCGTAATTGCTTTACAACTCGAATTATGTACTATACTTTACCTACGATCATCTTTATTTATTTACTTAGTAAAATCTGGATTTAGTTTACTAGTCAACAATATTATTCAACAAATATTATGTCAGTCTTGACAGCGTTTGGAAAATTACATAGGCGCATTTGTTTTTTTAAACCCCGCGTTAGCGATATAAGCCACCTATAATTGCGTGTCCCGTGCGTTTTGTTTACCGTGCGATTTGTTTACAGTGCGTTTTGTTTACAATATGTAAAATTCAACTTACATAGTGTTACGGTCGATTTTCACATTTAATAATGGCCAGAAATTTATGTACTAATTTTCGTTATTTTCCCAAATTTTATTGTGCATTTGAGCCTATTGATACCGTCTCTCGCCAGTAGATATTAATAGAGTATAACTGATTGCATAATAGCACTACCTGGTTCACGTTTGCCATTGAATGCGTTTTGTTACAGGAAGTACGGGTGAGTGCGTTCAGATATTCATTAAGAGAGTGCATTGCAAAAATGCCTTTTTAAAGCTTCTACTATGGCTAGTATTGTTGATTAAACCTTCTTTTGGTGGGTAGATTTATGAGGGGATGGCTTTCAGAATATATTATGATAATATTTGTGGATATAAACGAAGTTAGGAAAATCTATTCTAGTTGTGGGGTACGCCGTGGAGTGGAAATTCTGAACGTACCGAGACGGAAGACAAGAACTTGACATTTTTGATAGAGGACATTTTCTTGGTCATTTTTCCTTTTGCTGCTAGAAGATTGAGTCGTCTGAATACGAGTTTTAGCAATATTGTAAGTTTTGCTCCATTTATGGGATTTAGTATTCATCACGACAAGATTAGTTGTATTTTCATTTGGTTTTGAGTATCGTTTTGGGGAAAATGCAGCTACGGATTTCCGGTAAAGTAAATTTTCAAAGCACGTGGCGTCGTCTGAATGCAAGATTTTGGAGTGCCATTTTGACGGCAAAGGACCTCTTTCAGCCCACATCACATCTCAGGGCTGTTTGTTTGTTGTTTGTTGTTTGTTTGTTAGTTGTTTCCTTGCTAAGTATATTACAAGTATTGGGATCTATTTGTTAGTTTATGGCTATTTGGATTGATACCTAATGGTTTTACTTGGATCTGTTACTCGTATTCTACTTGAGCTTTGTCACATTCTACACTTTACGAGGGACTTCCAGCCTGACTCTGGTTTCAACTTCTAGTCCAGATTTTGGTGTCTAGATGGTGGATTATTGACTGACATCTTGTGTATGTATGGTACTGGAGATCTCGGCATGTTACCTTAGACTCCACGTAGATGGTCTACCACCTGCGGCTGTTATCACCTGAATTACGCTACCCTGGTAGGACGGGAAAAGGTATTCAGACACTACCAAAGGTAAGCGAAATCATATTTTCTTAACGAGGGATCCGGTACATCAACTCAACGTCCACGGGACAGTAAAATAAATTTTCAAGGAATATTGGTAATATTTTGCTCGTAACGTAAATCTCAGTAACATTTTAGATTTCAGTAATATCTGGTATATTTTGTGTACCGTTACTTCACTAATTGAATAGTTTTGCCTTATTTTACAAATGTCAATAATTTTAAGTAATTTTATGTTTTACCGTACCTTGGGTCACTTGTAGTTTTTTGTCACGCTTCTGGCAAATGACCCTTTGTACATGTATCAAGGATTTATTATTTTGTAAGTTATTTTGTGTATATTAGGTTAAGCGTGTGAGCCCCACTTATTAGTTCACTTATTAGGGTATATTGTGCTACTTGTACTGCGTATTGAGTTATCGGTGATACCTAATTGTGAAATATTTTGTACTACGTACCCTTATATTTTATTAAATGTTTAATTAGAACGACGTTGTCTTTTATATCTGACCACCTACACCACCTCAATTATCGAAGCCACCCCCAAGGACCTGACTAGTCGGCCATGTGAGACTCCCTCCTCACTAGTGTATTGCAGAGGGGGTACTGCACGTAAAATATTAAAATTTTGTTCAGGGCACAGGGTGACTACCCTACCCTGCGTTCTAGGTCTAACAGCCTTTGGGGCCCCCTTTTATAAGTTGGCCTAGGCCCTGTAACAATAGATGGCAGGTAGTGTGTTTTTTACTATTTACAGTAGTGATCGTAGGTAATAGCTATTTACGTAACAAGTTCCGAAAGTGGCCTTTTACTGGACGAGTAAGCAAATTCCGAGACGAGCCGTAGGCGAGGCCTAGAAGCTTGTGAGTCCAGTAAAAGCACTTTCGGGGCGTGTTACGTACAATATTTTTTCTTCAATCATCTCTTTAATGAAACCAACTGAAATTGGTGTATTTTCAAAATCACTCACTGTCCATTTTGAAATAACTATTATCTAACAGTTTTAAGCGTCATTATTTTGTTACCATAGCAACACAACTGTTTAGCGTCGAGTACGAATGTGATTAATGTGATTCATAGTAACCTGCAAATTGACACTGACGTTTAGATGATGTCACTTTACAGTACTAGTACCCGTAATAGCGACTTTCGGGGCTAGTACTAGAATACGCTACTTTCGTTACAAAAAATCGTACCGAAAGTACCTACTTTTGGAACGATTGAAGAAAAAATATAGTTTTCTGAAATAGATCGGCAATGTCTACATTTTCGGCGCGATTTCAGATCGAAAAATGTACAATTCTAGTAATTCAGTCCGTTGCTATAGCCCAGTCGATGAAGGTATTTACCCACAAAATTTTGCAAACTGAGTAAACTTTTTTTAATGAGTTCGTGCAAGTGTATAGAATAATATCCTGAAAAGTTTACATTTCGCTCGGATGCAGAAAATAAAAAAAAAGTGAAAAATTTTTTTTCATCCATTTTTTCAAAATTTTGAAATTAAATCAAGCTAGAAAAAAATAAAAAATACAGATGGATAAATCACATATTTATGAACAAAAAATGTCCTAACAAAATTTATCGTTAAAGCCACGGTTTTCCCGGAAAAAAAATAGTCAAGTGTAACGTTATAACGAGTTATAACTCGGAGCGAGATCCATGCGTGCACGCGCTTGAATACGCATGACTGTGACAGCGACGCACTGAATTACATGTCACTAAATCAGAATTTGTTCAATCTATATGAATGTTGGTTCATTTAAAAGATGGAAATTGTAGCTTTCTGATGCTTTTTTGTATTAAACAATTCAAGTAAAGGATGGATGGGAAAAATATACTTACTTATATTATCACGCCCGAATTCAATCGTCGCAATAAACAATATAGAAAAAAATAAAAGCCTTTCAAAAAAATTCTTTCTTCATTGAGAACTGTTAAAAAGTATGTACATTTTATGATTACTATGGTTTATTAAGTTGCAGTAACGAGGATTAAAAAAAAAAGTACATCTCAAATAATTTTAATTTCCTTGCTTGATGATTTTTTTTTTGATAAATATATACCTATATTGGAGGCTATAACTTGTCGAGAAATTGACCCATTGGAAAAATAAAATATCACTAGTTCGGAAAAAAATTATACTTTTCGAATGTTCAAACACAAAATCGTGTATTTGTATGCATTTTTTCGAAAATATGATCAATCAGATCATGATAAGAAATTGCCATTTTCACGATCTTATCCTTACAACTATGAAAATATCTTTTATTGTTTTGAATATACATTCTGGAACTTTTCCAATAGATTAACAAATGTATAAGGAATCCATTGGATATAGCTGAAATGTGGATGGGTGTACCTGTAATAAATACAATATAGTAAAGGCACGTAAAAATTCATGCGAACGATTTAGCGGCTATGTGTGGTGTCTGTGTATGCGTCCATAATTATATATTTTCCCTCCATACTCACTATTTATCATCCTTTTCACTAATAAAAATGTTTAAAACGTGTAATCAGAAAGAGAAAAAAAGCTTTATTTTATTCGATAGAACAGCTAAGAATTTTAAGAGGTTCCATAGTACGCATTTAACCGTGCGCTGGCCGCGCAGAGTGACAAAGTTACTTCACTATTTTTTTCCAGGAATACCGTGGCTTTAGCAACAAATTTTAATACAGTATTTTTTGTTCAGAAACACGTGGTCTATCCACCTGTATTTTTTATTTTTCCTACTCTGACTTAATTTCAAAATTTTGAAAAAATGGATAATTTTTTTTTTTACTTTTTTTTATGTTCTGCATCCGAGCGAAATGTAAACTTTTCAGGATATTATTCTATACACTTACACGAACTTATTTAAAAAAATTATTCAGTTTGCAAATTTTTGTGGGTTTCACTATAAAATGTTCTCTGTCGTCTGGGCTACTAAGAAACTATCAGAAAACAGATCGGAAAAGATCCGTTGCCAAACAAAAATTAACAAAACCGTACGGAAATGTTACTTTCCCGGCCTAGCACAAAACTTACTTCTATGCCCTAGGGCAAAAAAGTAAAGTAATAACGAAGTTAAATAATAATGAAATTCTGGAAAAAACGAAGCACAAGCATTTTTGGCTGCCTCTTGAATGTCGATACTTTCATCATAATCCATATTTTTATTGGAAAAACTCACGTAAACAGCTTGAATGGCGCGGAAATTATTATGAAGTTATCAATTTGACAAATTATTGACAGTAACTGTAGCAGAAAGCAAACACACTCCAATTTAGAGTCTAAAAAAAAAAAAACAACATAAGCCCATTATTCCGCAACGGAACATAGGGAGTCCACAAGTCGTCTCCATCTAACCCGCTTATTCGTTATTAACTTGATTTCTCTCCAGGATTTGCCCAAGGCTCTTGCCTCTTCGAGAATTGTTCTTCTCCAGGTTATCTTTGGGCGGCCCCCTACCGCGTGAGCCTTGAGGGTTCCACTCAATGGCTTGTCGTGCGATGTCATTTACCGGTTTTCTGAGAGTATGGCCCAGCCACCCCCATTTTCTTTTCTTTTCAATTAGAGTCTAAGCCAGCTAATAAATGAGTTCGACAAATCTTGAAATATAATAATTTTGAATGAATTTTTCTAAAAATTGTAATATTGCTAGTAGTACGAAAAACGTCGAATGCACCTCGGCTTGTATCGTGTATTTATAGGTCTCGAACATTGCAAACCTCAGCCCGACGGGCTTCGGTACGCGACCTGTAAAATACATTTACAAGCCTTGGTACATAACAGTGGCGGCTGGTGAAATTTCAATATTTTTTTTCTCGTCTGTGGCGCATTTACCCCGTAGCCTCCCCTGGTCTAGGGACTCCTGTTATTATTTTTTTTTGTCATATGAAATTGACTTTCCATAAAAATACGCAACAAAACGTTTTGGAGTTTATATTATTAACTGAAATACAATGAACTGAAATTTTGTAATTTACAATTTAACAAATTACAATATTTCAATTCGTTGTATTGTTACATCACCACTACCTTTACAAAAATTTAATTCGGAAATACCGGTTAAGGTAAAGTCCGAAAAAGATTCAGGTAAAACACAAATGGTGTGTGCGTACGGCTAGCCGATCTCTTGCGGGGCCGAGTCGTGGGTTCGATTTTTATTTTAGGTGAGTAGGAGAATAAATCAATATTTTCTCGATATCTTGCCAAGCCAGTTTGTCTCAACAGTTTTAATAGTGATGTTGAATTGAGGGAGCCATTCACAGAAAAATTTAAGAGAATTTAACTACCCTGTAAGTGGTGAAACCAACCGCTGTGGAAAGATCCGATGAGACAGACACAAACAAGAAAAATAAGAAAATAAATTTAAGATAAAAAATCACAATTTATTTTTAGCAAACTTCAAAAATGACGACTTATACAATTAAAGCAAGAAAAATGGTGGTAACCAAAAATTATCAAAATCTTAGATCATTAAAATATTTTTGTTAATTATTATTAAGATTGTATCAGTAAAAATGATGACAGGCGTTATTTGAATCTTAAATAAATAATTAGGTGAAATAAAATATTAACTTTAAATCACACAGAAAATTGACAAGTATGTTATGACTTAATAAAAATTCATTGATAGTAAAAATATCTTTATACAATAAACTACACAACTTAACTAGAAAAATGAGATTTACACTTTCTCACCGATCCCTGGAGAAATGGACGCTACAAGATGGATCCTGGTGGATTCCGGCAATTTCTGTCAGCGACCTCATTAACACCGGCGGCTCAAGATGTACTCAGTTGTCTCGATCACCTATATGCGCTGGGGTTTTGCTGATACGACTAAACTGAAGTTATTCAAAATCTACCAAATCTTGACCTCAAACTGACTAAAGTGACTGGACTGGGCTTTATGGTATATAACGTTTATTTAACCAACCCAACTAAACTGAACCAAATGATTTCCTTTGACTGCTGTATGTTTATCTGATTACATCGACACATGGAAAACGTGTTTGCATGGATCCCAAAATTATTTAACTGGATTAATCAAATAATCCACGTGGTATTCAACTTGATCAATCAATTGAACAACAATTAATCAATTTATATTTTAAATTAACAGCAAAACTCCTACGTTTTCGGGAAGAAAAGAGAATTTCGTTAGCATGTGTTTGCAAAACTGAGGTTATCTTTACACAATTTAGATTTAAAAATGGCAGTTATGAAAAATATGGCTTGGAGCCGTCAAATATTGGAGAGATAAAATTAATAAATAATTTTAATTACCTTTTACTGTTCGATGCACTAAAGTAAAACTCGATAATGACAAAAGTAGCAAAATGTTTGCTTAATTAATTATCGCGAACTTTGGAGTGACTGAATATCGCTGTTGCAGAAGTGGAAATGAAATGAATCTCTCTCCGTGTCAGCTAGTAAGGTAGTCTCCCCTCCAACTAGACTATATTTCAAAAACTTCTAGATATCAAATAACCAGATTTGTAAACCTAGGGGATATATTGCTCTACGCAACCCACTACACTACCCAATGTATTGTGTGTAAGATAGACTCAGTATGCAAAGACATAAGTAAATGTGAATAAATTCGTTTCGCGTTAATAGCCCAGGTGTTAATGTGCCGCTGGCAAAAACTGTAACATGATAACAAATAATGGTTTAAATAAAAGTATACAAAAGGTATCAATCTTAAATCTAAACACATTGTGCAGGATCATAATATGTCTGGGCATAAATAACTAAAAGATGGTAAATACTTGTACAGTATTTGTTAAATATTAGGTGTGATACATTAAGCCTGAGTTTTAAAGATATTTTCGATATCCTAGTTTATTAGAGCAACAAACTTAAAAATATAAACTTAAATTACATACAAATTCTGTGGCTAAAGGACTATGTCCGATGCCAACCCCCTCCCCTCACCACCATCACCAGGTGTGATACATAGGAATTTAATAAAAGTGCTTAAAGTTAAAGGTGAACGTAACAGGAAAATATTTTCATAAACTCCAAAACGTATTGTTGTATTTTTATGAAAAGTCAAATGCATATGACAAAAAAGATAATAAACAGGACTCCTTAGACCAGGGGAGGCTACCGAATTTTAAAAAATTTCACGAAACAAAACATGACATATCAAAATTTTACTGCGATATTTGTCGACGCATCTTGTCGATACAAAAAATTAAAGCGATAAATTTTTCGTGTTGGTACTTTCAAAAGCCGATCTAGGTTAGTTTACCACTAATAATGGTATTTCATTGGTGCAATCTTGCCAAAAAACGTTCTTTCATTGGCTATCGCGTTAATAAGTGAAATAATCTCTGCAAAATGTGTTGCAGCCATTGACAGATGTCATGTCTAATTTCATGAAATACTTTCTGCAGATATCATTTGTGCTTTTAAATTTTATCTATAAATTTAATCTTGAGCATAGTTAACATTACTGTAAATTATATAGCCCTATTACTGTAAACTATATAGGCCTATCTCTAACGAATTCAGTTCCTTGATTAAATTGTTATCAAGCCTTTTACAAATCAATCAAACAGGCAAAAATGGTATGTAAAGGTTGTAATATTGCTCGTACAGCGACATATTACATAAAGCTACATATTAGTCCAAGATTCCAGAGCTGCCAGACCTACGTCATTTTAGCAAAGCTAATATTTTGACAACAAATAGTGTAATATCTAGTTAAGAACGTATGCGTATTTGCTAGTTTGAAAGCGGGGCCCTTTTGCAGAAAACAGGTACAAAAGGTACATAAAAATTTTACACAGTACGTTAAAGTATGATAGCTGGTTTATTTTCCATGTGACACAGTAACGACGTGGTGTAAGTATCAACCTCCGAATTTTAAGGTCCGAGGTTCGATTCTGAGCGTTCTCAGCTTTTTTTTTTCAACAAATATTAACTTAAGGTGGCGATTACCAAGAAACAGACAACCGAAAGGGAAATATTTATTAGTTTTGGACATAACTTTTTCTTAGTACGTATATTTGAAAAAAAAACTGAGAACGCTCAGGGATCGAACCTCGGACCTTCAGATTTGGAGGCTGATGCTTACACCATGTAGTTAGCGTGCCACTTGTAAAATAATCCAGCTATTATAATTTAACGTACTGAGTAAAATTCTTATGTACCTTTTGTACCTGTTTTCTGCAAAAGGGCCCCGCTTTCAAACTAGCAAATACGCATACGTTCTTAACTACATATTACACTATTTGTTGTCAAAATATTAGCTTTGCTAAAATGACGTAGGTCTGGCGGCTCTGGGATCTCACTCTATATAGATCATATAGATACATACATATTGAACACACCCACTCTAAAAAAATATCAATATACTTATGATGATCTGTCACTAAGTCACAACTCGTAACTAATTCGGGGAATAAAAACGATGCACTCTGTGCAATGTGTAGTTGTATAGTGTACAATTCTTAACACTTATTTAAACACCCTTCAGGGAGTACTTTCTGCTTAACTAAACAATTTTAACTTCATTTTCAATTTTCACAAATTAGAAATAAGGATTAAAAAGGATTAAATGGGTCAATAATGAGTCACAACTGGTTACTAACTCAGGAAATCAAGAGTGCACTGTACAATGTATATTTTAATAGTAACCCTTCCCAAAAAGTACGTTCTGTTTAACTAAACAGCTTTAACTTCATTTTCAAACTTTTCAAATTAAAAATAAGAATTTAATAAATCAATAATTCTTGTATCGTTTTCACTGTCGTACATTCTGGAAATAGACGAATACACATCGAACTGTGCTCCTAACTGAATTTTCGTGAACTTTTTTTTTTACATTAGCGGACTATTGATTACGAATATATAATATGTTTACGGGCATCTTGACTGACGACTAAATATGTACATATATCACCAATTATATTTTCTGAACTATACAATTGAAGTTTTCAATATCCAAAAATTACGATGGATAAAACCACTCTTGTTTCTTTACAACAATCTGCTTTGAGGATTCCGTATTTTTCCATCAACTCTCTCATACAGCGTACAAGATAGCAATGTCCAATATTTTTGTAATTTTGTGAACGCTATCCCAGTAGACATTCCAGAAAAATGCAATCCTCCATTGTTCCTGTCACAACCCCGTTGTAAGCAATGCCCGTCCAAACCCTACGTCATATTTTATTAAAATGTCCTTTTTATACTCTGCCTCTAAAATTTACTACGTACATTTAGGGTAGGAAGTGGATAATTCCTTTGCAACAATCTGATTTTTGTTTGAGCTGAATGGGATTAGCCCGAGGGACGCTGTCTCATGTATATATAACGCAAAAATTGCTAGGCAGGGACGGATTTTTCCAGGGGATCCAATACAATTAGGATCCCCTGGTTAATACATTCAAGTCGATTGCAAAACGAAATATGCTCTGTTTTTTTTATACTTTGAAAGTTTTTTTTACATTTCGAAATGTAATAAATAACGAATTTCATTCAATGTGGGTATCCATGTTTAAGTTGTATGTTTAAGCGGTGCAAAATGAGTCGTTATACAGGGCGCACCAAAGCTCTGATTTTATAGATTACGGCTGTTTGAAATAATAGATTTTTTTGTCGGCCATTTTCTTGCTTTTCAATTCTGCATAATCCAAAAATATTTAGAAACACACAAGAAAGAAAAGTATTGTAATCGTAAAAAAAGCTTCGAAAATTGAGATATATCAATTCCATCTGTTTGCCTGCCTGTTGATTTGGTGTTTGTCTGTCTGTTAGCGTTATATCTACAAAACTATTTAACTAAGAAAAATTATATTTCGTAGGTAGTTGACGCTATTTCCAACGAAGAAATGATTTACACTTTTAGTAAAAAATATACAAGGTAGACATCTTAAAAAACAATTATTGATAAGAAATGCGAGGGAGGACAATAGTATTTGGTATCTAGTCAATACCTCCGATTAAAGAACTTATATCTAGATACATAACAGGCTATCTTTTCACTATATACCTTATTTGCTCCTAACATAGTCACATTATATGTCCACTAAAATGGATAGATGAACATCACATCCCATAGGCAACAGTGGCGTTGTGTGTGCAGAAAATGTGTAGAATGGTAAATATTTTCATTAAAATGAATTATTGCAATTCCTGCATTACCGGCTCTTTATATAACGTGATGTAGGCATACGATATTACAGTAAGATAAAACAGTAAGATAAATATGTATTGAAAGGATATTAAAATTTAATTGCTATTTACTTTATAACTGTAAACTGAACTTCATCATGTTACGACTATGGAACGATCGATTTTCTTCTTTTCTAAACTGCTTTCTGCAAACGGCACAGCACCTCACTATTTATTTGCACAAAATATATTGTCACTAAACTGTGTAAATATGAATAGAGAATATTATTTAGGTATTAAGCAAATCACAACTTAAAATAAAATTACTTTTTCACCAGTTTTTGGTCGGAGAACACGAAAAACATTTATTGACATTAATGGCCGAACTGTCAACTGCGATTATGATAATCGAACTGAAGCCGATCGTGCACGAGCGGCCGCGAATACGCCGATGGGCCAATCAGCAACTTATGGGAAGAAGTGCCATAGAATGGGAGTCTTTCAGCGACAAATAAATCAATGCCATTATGTATCTAGATATAAGTTCTTTAATCGGAGGTCAATACAAAGGACGAAACTTGTAATATTTTTAGTAAAAAATATATAGGGTGGATACCCTTCAAAACTAATCAACGAAAACAATGGGAAGGAGAATAATAATATTTGGCATATAGTTAACACTATTGCCGAGGAGGAAGCTTGGAGGAAATATAATTTTAGTAAAAAGAGAAAATACAGTGTGTCCAATTAAGAGTGTAGGTTAGGTTAGGTTGATATGTGAGTGGGCTAGTAACAAACCCTCCATCTAGTCTATCTCCATCTGGTCTATTGTGGCTCAGTCCTAATTATATTTCACCCAGTAGGTTCAGCTTTTTAATAAAGCCGACTACCTTATTGGGTGGCTCTGGCAGCAGTTGCCCTTTGCCAAAAAGTGAGAACCTGGTTCTTTCTGCAGCAGGACAGGTACACAGAACGTGCATTGCCGTTTCATTCTCCTCCAAACACAGTAGGCATTCAGCGTTGTCCGCTATTCCGAGTCTGTGTAGGTGGTGATTTAATCTACAATGCCCAGTGTATAGGCCAACTAGAGTTCTTAACTCTCTATTTAACTCTAGTAGTTTTTTAGTTCTTGATTTCAGAGTTATGTAATAAACTCCTTTGAATGAACTAATCCTGATAGTTCTTGCCAGTACTGGAGGATTTTCCTCTCGGCCCAGGCTAAGATGGTCGTTTTCGCAGTGCTTGCCGATATGCCAAGCACTGGTTCTGATCCCATACATTTTGATACCGCACCTTCCCTGGCTATTTCGTTTCCCTCCATACCAGAGTGGCCCGGGTATCCAGAGTTAATTTGTTATATCTGCCGGATCGGGTTAGAGCCTTTTGGCAGTTCCAGACCAATTTAGAATTGCACCGATGTGAGCCAAGAGCTTTGAGAGGTACTTGGATGTCTGAAAATATTCTTATTGATCTGTTCAAGCCTCCTTGTACACAGTTCAATGGCATGAACTTCTGCCTGAAAGGCAGTCGCATAATTACCAAAGCTCGAAGTAATTCTTACCTTTGGGTTGCAACTGTATGCTCCAGCTCCAACTACCTCAGAAGTTTTGGAGCCGTCTGTAAACCAACAGATGCCTGCTCTTTGTAGGTCGGTTTTGTTCCGATCCCATTCATCTCTTCCGGGAAACAGGACGTTTAAGAGCAGTTCACAGTTAGTCACGGTAGGCATCACATCTGAAAGCATTCCCAGGATGTCATAACCCTCCATGTCATCTGACAGCCTGTTGCGTTCCATAATGCAGCATATTAATTACCGCTTGTTGAAGTCTGTATGTTGCCCACCTGGCTTCTCTCTCCAATAGATCCAGGAGGATTTCCAGAGCAGCTGACTGTGTGGTACTTATTGTACCAGCTGTTGCCAGGCATGCTTGTTTCTGTAAACCAGAGAGTTTGGCTTTGGTCGTTTGTTGTAGCCCTTATGACCATAACGTATATCCAATATGTTTGTTGGGGACCTATGCCCAGGTTTTTCCACAAATTCTGCGAAATGTCCACAGGGACAGTCTCGCTTTATGGATTACCTTTTCCAGATGGGAGTTCCAGTCAAGTGATTTATCTAGTGTAACACCTAGGTATTTCACTTCCCCCGCAAATGGAATAGTTTCACCTGCTAAGGAGGGCGGTTCTAAATTATTCAGCCTCTTTTTTTCTGGTGAACTTAAGAATTAACACCCTTATATCTTTTATACGAATTAAAAAAAATTGCACTCAAAGACACACATTGGCCAAAAAACAATCCCACCCTTCAAATGTAAAGCGAACTGCCATACCAAAATAAATAAATGAAAAAATCTTAGGCATTTTTTCCAGGAAAATTTTACTAATAATAGTTGTTCAGAATTAATCAGAAAGTTTAATAAAAACCGCTGCCCAAAGAATCACTACTTCCACATACAGATTTGCTACTCAAGTCTCTCACAAAGAAAAAAAATTGTATATGGAAATAATTGTTTATGGAACTTTAATAATATAATATTTGAAATCGTCTACCCCAAAAACGCATAAAACGATATCCCACATCGGTAGTGGGGTGGGGGTAGTGATAGGGGGGTGGTAGTGGGGAAGGATGAAGTAAAAAATTATTTTGAGGCCTCTGGCTATTGTAGACACAGTAAATCACATTTTTTTACCCCATTTTATAATGGGGAGGGGGTAGTAATGGGGGTGGCTAATGCCAAAAATTTTTTGATACATTAGCTTCTCTTGTATGTACTAAATACCAATTTTATAGACTTTTACCTGCTTCATTCACCTATTTACTCCCATTTACCCCTAACCCTCTAACAGAATAAGAAGAAAATATAATCTAGTTCCAGATCTCATTAAAATACATTCGTGTACCAAATTTCAAGTCAATATCTTAAACGGTTCTAGAATAATCGTGCAAACAAAAAAAGTTACATACCGACAGACAGACTTTTTTGCTCAAACTTAAAATCTCGACGTTGCATGACATTCTAAGCCTATATGAACAATACATTTTTTTTTAATATTTTGTCGTTACTATACTTCCACTGGATGTGAAAGTAATTTAAAAATATTGTAAATTTGTTTTAAAAAATTTCTAGGTATGAAAATATAATATTAATGGATTTTTAGTTGTCAATTAATTTTTTAGCACGCTTTTCATAACGCAAAACAGGCAAGTTTTTTGGAAACAGCTTTACAGATGACCCACTTTATTTTCATTCTCTGAGTATTAGCTAATAATTACTTGAAACACAGTTACCGGAATACAAGCGTTTTTTCAAAAACAATGAAGTCCGTTGAATCACGTAAAATCACAGGCAAATAAATATATCAAATCCAAAGACGCATTTAGTAAGTACTCAGTGATAGTGAGGAGCTACGCCATGGACGTAGGCCAAACAAAAGGTCTATCAAAATAAGACTAAAAGAACACAGGACTATTTCAGAAGATAGCGTGCAAATAAAAAAATATAATCATTGAAAGCAAACATAATTAGATGAAAATTATTAAACAAGTCTTCATAGTTCCAATTTGAATTCTGTATAAAGTTCTTAAAACTATATCGGCAAAAACGACAATATCTCAAGGATACACAGACTTGGCAATGCTTTTAAAATCTCGTGGGAACTTATTTTGCCAAGAACTCGTCAGCCAACTATTTCACATACTAAATTTACAATTCTCTGAATCTATGAGGTTTCAAGTAATTAACGTCCCCAATATAATCCCCAGACTATTGCGT
Organism: Rutpela maculata; assembly: GCA_936432065.2. Taxonomy (NCBI): domain Eukaryota; kingdom Metazoa; phylum Arthropoda; class Insecta; order Coleoptera; family Cerambycidae; genus Rutpela; species Rutpela maculata. The sequence continues at coordinate 37,154,764 of OW386290.2, forward strand.
TTATAACATAAAACAGAAGAAAAGTAAAGTTATTAGATCGCCCTGAAAGAATTACTAAGTAAACATAATTTCATTAATTTTTTATGACAACATAAAAGTTCTTTCGATTTTCTACTGCTTTAACAGCAAATCTTATTAAAAAATTAAACAAAAAAGATGAAAATCCAACCCTGTCTAGGCGCATGCCATCCAAATGTTTTGGCCAATGGCTACTTCAGAAAGCGGATAACAACTTAATGTCGAGTTGGTGGACCCTCTTTTCTGGGTAATGTCCCGATATTACTAGAATAAAAAGAGCAAGTTTCATATTTTAAAGACTTGCTGTCATACTATGTCACTTTCCTTTGCTTTGTTGCTATATTTATGGGCTGTTACCATTTGGAAAATTAAGGGAAACAGCAAATTCTATAAATAAGAAAGATATTATTTATTTCATTAAATTTGAATGTTAAATGCTTGCGATACTGGATTTTATTACTCTCAGCTAGGATAAAAATTCCAAACCATATTTTCCCGTGCGGGTTAAAAAAATTTTCACACATTAAAAAATTCAACAACAGACATATGTAACTAACGATAAATCCATAAGTAGTCTATTTCGTCACAAAAAATTACAATAAAAGTCCAGGAGAAAAGATAAACATTTTTTAAAGTTATTTTATTGCTGAAAATGATAAAAATGGAAACATATCAGTTGTTTCTACAAAAGCTGTTCAAAATTTTGTCCATTGACATACAAGCACACTTGGGCCCGCATTCCAATTTCATCGAACTAGCTCAAATGTCCTCTTTCCTATGTTCCTGAAGATCAAAATTATTGACAGTCATTGGGATGCACTCACGTAATCCATCGATATTTAATAATTTGGTATAGTATACTTCGCTTTTTAAACACTGCCACAAAAAAGTCTAGAGGATTTAGATCTGGCGACCGCGGAGGCCAAGTTATTGTCCACCCCGTCGATCCAACGATTCTCTTGAACTTGGTTCAACACATCCCGGACTACTACATGATGAAGTGCCGCATGATCGTGTAAATACCACATTCGCAATCGGACCAGGGCATGGAGATCATTACGGAGAAATTGCAACCGTCAACCGAAATTGCGACCGTCCATCCGATTTGGTAATGTGAACGGTCAGTTAGCCGTTTATCGACACTCCCTGTCCAAATGTATAAAGGAAAATGATGCTAGAAGTGATCCCGAACTGTCGCATAAAAATTCTCTATAGCCCAAACGTGCGTATTATGAAGATTGGTTATCCCATTATGCGTAAAAAAACCGCTGCCCAAGGAATCACTACTTCCGCATCCAGATTTTCTATCCAAATCTCTCACAACGGAAAAAAAATCGTATGTGGAAATAATTGTTTACATAACTTTAATAACATAATATTTGAAATCACCTACCCCACAAACCTATAAAACGATATGGCACATCGGTATTATTATTGGGGAGAGGATGAAGTAAAAAAATGTGTGGCTTTTGGTTCTTGTACACACACTAAATCACAAATTTTATTTCTTTCACCCCCTTTAATAATGGGGTGGGGGTGGTAATGGGGGGTGCCAAAAAATTTGTTGAAATCTTAGCTTCTCTTATATATACTAAATACCAAAAACCAATTTTATGGACTCTTATTGCTTGATTTACCTATTTACCCCCATTTACCCCAATTTATCCCCCAACCCTTCAACGAAATAAGATCAAAATATAATCTAGTTCCAGATCTCGTTAAAGCACATACGTGTAACAAATTGCAAGTCAATATCTTAAACGGTTCCAGAGTAAACGTGTACACAAAAAAGTTACAGGCAGACCGACAGACAGACAACTTTTTTCTTTGCCCAAACTTAAAATCTCGACGTTTCATAACATTTTAAGCCTATCTGAACAATAAAAATTTTCAAAATTTTTTTTGCGTTACTATACTTCCACTGGATGTGGAAGTAAAAAATTAAACGATGAAATACAGTGAAGCACATAAAATTATCGCCCTATACATACACCAGTTTTAACAAAAAGAATAATCGTGTTAGCTAACTCTTGATTAGAAACACCGACTGCCTTTTATTCCTATTTCATTTGGTTCCATTGCAACCGATTTTATCGTGTTATATATACACTATTTATTACACATCCATGTTTAATGGCAATTTTTATCTGACATTCCGTAAAACCATTAATTTTTTAAAATAACCGCACCTCCACAATTTGCTGTTTACATTCTTTATACAGAGTGTACCCTAGACTAGCAAAAGAAGGGACTCGTAATGACACATTCTCTCAGCCGTAGTCGGAAACTATCCACTGATCCCCCCGCGCGCTTGGAATTCGGCTCTGTTGGAGCCCGTTCCAGGTTATTGGGCCCTTTAAGCTACGCTTTGTGACGATCTGCTCAGAATCTAGACCCCAACAAGGGATCACAGAAACTCCTAGTCTAGAACCACCAAGTAAAAACCGGTTTTTCGGAATTCACATTGTTATGGCGTTTACGGATATAACTACTCATTTGAGTGTGAAAGTCGAAAAACTGGATTTTTGGGGGTGTTTTTTGTGGTAAGACATAAAAACTGTTCCAATCTGACAATTTTGACTTCGGATTCAGCGGATCAAAATACATAAGGGTACGTTGCTCTGGTCCGCCGAGGAGAGCAGTTTTTTATTTGGGGGTGTTTTTTGAGGTTAGGGGTGAAAAATGAGCCAATTTGAAAATTCCGACTTCGGATTCAGTGGATCAAAATACATAAGGATACATTGGTCTGATCCACCGGACGCACCACTTTATTTTTCGTTTTGGGCGTGTTTTTTTTTAGTTAGGGATGAAAAACGAGCCAATCTGAAAATTCTGACTTCGGATTCAGATTCAGCGGGTCAAAATACATCTGGTCCACAGGATAGACCACTTTTTTTTGTGGGGCCGTGTAATAAGAAATTGAATATCTCGCGAAGGGGATCAGCTAGGATTTTCCGGTTTGCATTTTTTTACCCTACAGATATGCTGAAAACATTCTGTAAAACTCGTTTTTGGATCCATTTTGGTTAAACTTTCTGCAACTTGAAAACCACTGTGACTTTTCTATTTCTTTGAGCATTACGTTGGCGTCCTTCGGGACTTAATGCTTGATCCCGTGCTGCTATTTTTAAGATTTCTGCTTTCTCCTTCAGGCCTAAACCGTTCAACCACTTCGTATACGTCTTTTTGTCACTGCTGGACGGCCGAGGTCGCAGAAGAATTATCCATGCATCGACTTTCCGGGGAGTACTTCTGTTTTCCTCTTTTGGATGCTGGTTTTAATTTTCTTCTTAGCATTTTCGTCAGTGGTTTCGTTCCTAGATATTCTTCTTTCTGTCGGATATACGAGCTCAGCCCCACGATAAAGGAGTCATAAGCAGATTTCAGCTATTAATCAGATGTAATAAACAATTTTCCATATGCCAGTATTATATGCATTCAACGCATGAGTATATAGAGCTTCTCGAGCCGCGTGACGAGCGAGGAGGCATCTTAGAGTACAACGGGAAACGTAGAAGCTGAAACAGATGCAACTGGGGTTGAGGCATAATTTTGACAAAAACTATTTAATCCATAACTGGCTTATTTATGATCGAAATTTAAAACTGAAAAAAGTAATCGAATCTTGACAGTATACGTTACAACTTTTATTAAGTTATTAAAATTCATCAAAAATTAAAAAACTGCTAGAAAGATGAAGCAAATATCTAATTTTCCGTTTTTTTTTTTTCGGTTATTCACCACCTTTGGACACCGATATCGCCAGACGAATTTTTGTGTATATACACGTCAAGTATTATGTAAAGGCGTAATCAGCACATCTTTACCTTTCAATGAAGTCAACAAAGATCTCGTTTTCAACTCTACTATAATGGAAAGCATTTTAATGCGTGAGTTACTTTTGACTTCGACATATAAAGGAAATCATCAAGACTATATGCTGTATACATACAACCATTCATGAATAACTTACTGCTTTCTGCAATACTAAAACCATATAATTTTCATTTATTTGTATATATAATCTCTCAAGGCTTAATATTCCCTCTGAGGAAAGATTAATATTAGTCTCTACAAATAATCTGTTTGTTTTATATATCCAGAGGGAATAGCTTGATGTATTCTTTACCGACATAATTCTGAACGATGAAAGACACATATTTTCAAGCTTAGCATCGTTGCTACCATATTTACTTACTTCTTCCTTTATTAGGGACTCCTTTTAATCCAGCCCAGAAGCAATTTCATTAGTTAATTTGGCACACCTGCTCCCGCCAAGCTATATTACAACATTACAGGATTTGCTCGTTCCTCGTATAATACCCTTATTTAGAGGCCCCTTACCGTAGCTGCTTACAATTTAGTTAAAATGTTTCATATTTTTTGGTGGGCTGATAACACATAATGGGGAGTGAGCCTGCGGTTTTAGGGCCTAAAAATATGTGTGAAATGTTCCATCGTCGTCCTAACGTGACGCACCACGTTAATTCAACGTAATTGCCGGGAGAACGTCCGCACATTTACTGGGTATGAAAACCTTTATTAAAAATGTGATATTAAAATATATACTTTTTTTTAGCTAAGCGTTGGTTATGTGAGTTGCTGTATTAAATGTTTTTATAGATGGTTGAAAATGATAAATGACTCATTAAAAATGAAAACCTGTTTTTTAAACTATCAAGTCCTATTTTTTGTATTTTTAGGGGATTTCAAGAAATTTTAAAAAATTTAAAAAACCGCTGCCCAAGGAATCACTACTTCCACATCTAGATTTTCTATCCAAGTCACTCACAACGAAAAAATTTTAGAAATTGTAGAAATTGTAGAATTGTAATAAATTGTAGAAATAATTGTTTATGGAACTTATATAATATCATATTTGAAATCCTTTGCCTCAAAAACCCATAAAACGATACCCCTCATCGGTAGCGGGGTGGGGGTGGTGATAGGGGGTCGTAGTGGGAGTGGATGAAGTAAAAAAATATTTTAAGGTTTCTGGTTCTTGTACACACACTAAATCACAATTTTTTTTTCATCCCCTTAAATAATGGGGTGGGGGTGGTAATGGAGGTGACTAATGCCAAAAATTTTTTGAGACCTCAGCTTCTCTTTTATATACTAAATACCAATTTTATGGACTCTTACCTGCTTGATTTACCCCAAATTTACCCCAATTTACCCCCCAACCCTTTGACGGAACAAGACGAAAATATAGTTCTAGATCTCGTTAAAGTACATATGTGTACCAAATTTCAAGTCAATATCTCAAACGGTTCCAGAGTAAACGTGTGCATAAAAAAAGTTACAGACCGACAGACAGAATTTTTTTTTGTTTCAAACTTAAAATCTCGACGTTTCATGACATTCTAAGCCTATTTGAACAATAAAATTTTTTTTGTCGTTACTATACTTCCACCGGATGTGGAAGTAAAAGAGGTTCGAACCGCATGTTTATTTTCATATGTTTGTGAACTCATCACTCTGAACTGGGTGAAAATGAAATCTTTCGCAAACTGTAGGACATGACTTGGAAGTGGTACCATTATAATTTCATTAAATTCTGTCCAGTGTAAGGTGGGCAAAAATTGTAAACAATTTTATTTATATTACTCGCAAATTCCCAGAGAAATAAATTTATAGTAATGATTTTTTACAAACTGTAGAGTATTATTGTCCAGCGAAAGTTCTATTGTAACTTTTTCATCAAGCTACTGAAACAACCCATACCTCCTTTCGTATTTCTCTTTTGATTGGGGCAGAAAAATAAACACAGTTGTCAGTTTAGATGATCGTCTATATTTTTAAAAGTAGGATCCAAATTTACTTTGTGATAGTAATTTTATTAAAAATATTATTTGCCTTAATTTTGAAAAATACGCATTTAATAATTATTTATACTTTTCGTACTCTTTTTATTTGACTGCACTTTATTTAATAATTTAACTGTGATTATAATTTTTTTCTTGTATTTCATTTATTATTTTAAAACATTTTATCTTTATTTAATTTGACTTATTCCTGAAAAAATTAAATATTAAAGAGAAAGATACAAAATATTTTAAAACGTTTATTCTACGACAAATATATTCATTTATACAAATTGAAAGTTCGTTGGGACAACTGCCACAACTGCAAAGAAAATGTAAATTCTCAGGAAACGGTAATTTTGGCAAAATTTAACTCAAACGTTTTTTTTATCGTTTACGAAAAAACGTTCAAAAATAAATTTTTGCGGGATTACTTCAGTAACCAGATAAGTGATCTCACTTAAAATTGATACCTAGGGGTTGTAATGGCGCTCTTTACGATAATGAAACCGAAATTTGAAAAAATCGCACGCTACTGACATGTATCACATATTACTAAGTTCAAAGAATTACCTTATCGATCTTTTCTTACCACCAAATTTTCAAGTTAATCAAGCATCAATTAACGGGTATACAGGTGTGTTGCGATCTCAAGTGGGTCATACAGTATGTATAGGCTGTTGTAATAAATTTAGATTTAATCGACATAAATGGAAAATCATACTATATGATACTTTTTTACTAAAATTCAAAATGATGGTGATTTACTTGACGGCTTGACAATGGCTATCATTATATAACTGACTAAGGACTGATTTATCAATACAGGGTCAAATATGCCTATTAGCTAGCCCAGGATAACTTTAGCCCCGGGTCAAAGTGAGTGTTAAACTCCCAACTACTACATTTTATGTGAGGGGTTAGGAAACCCTTGAATAGCCTGAGGTTGGGAATGCTTTCTACAGAGTTGCCAGCTTTAGGTTGATTGTGATTGGCCGAAAAATGATTATTTTCTATTTGTTAGTTTTTAAGTTTTTATTACTAAGCTAAAAGCATTTATTTGTTTTCGTCAAAAAATCACCTGACAGTGACGAGCAACAACAATTATAATATAAACTAGAATATTTCCTGGTCGATATTTATAATCCAGTAACCTTTTCATCAAAAAGGGGTTTTACCTGACTCAAATCAGGTATCTATGCTTTTTTAATATGTTGTATAGTATTGATCAGAAATCGAAAAAACTGCGAGATTTTTGTTTTCTTTTTCCAGTTTTAGTCGATGTTGGCTTCCAAGGTCTACTTTTTTGGTAAAAATAATTTAGTCTTTTTTAAAAGTAGACTAAATTTGCTACAAATTGGTACCAGAGCGGAATTTAACTTAAAAATCTGTGAAATACCTACTACTACTATACCGGGGTTTAGAAAATTCATTTTACCCGAGCCCAAGCCCCAAACGTGGTCCGAAGGGTGCCAAAAAATACCCCCCCCCATATATAGTACTATTATATTGAATGGATCGGAAAACAGGAAGGAATATTTTGAAAAATCAGTTATAAACAGGTTATGCTTTTTAAAACAGTCAGATGAAGATTTGAAAAGATGTTTTACGTCCGAACTGTCACATTTTCCAATGTCAATATTTACTGAAGAGGGAATACAGAAGGGCACGAAAAACTAAACAAGGAAAAACTAAATTTTTTGTAGTTGATGGTGGTCATCTACTTTATAAAGTTGTGTGGCCTCCAAGCTCCTCATTTGGGTCGATAGCTGCCAGGTACATCAAATAGTTTTCGACGGCTACCCAACAGACGCTCCACAAAAGAGTACGAAGAGCTCGGAGCGTGTTCGTCGAGTTGAGGCAAATATTTCGCCCGACGTCCTATTTGACGAAACAACTACAACACAAATTTCACAAGAAAAGTTTTTATCTAATGAAAACAATAAAATTCGTTTTATCGAAATGGGGGTAACTTTTACCGATTATTAACTGTCTGCAACTTGGTACAAAGAAAGGTTATTAGTTCGATTACCCAATTATTTAATTTGCATGTACCAAAAACAACTATCTATACCGTCTGCAATTTGGTACGAAGAGAGATTACTGGGTTAAATACGCAATTATCCAGTTTGCAGACAATGCCCACTTGCACGAGAGCCACAATAGAGTCAAAACTCGGCGAATTCTGTTTGATATCTCTTCGTGAACGATATGCACCACAAACAGCCCTTTACCATCTGCAACACGAAATTGTGTAAGCTAACTTATGCAAGTATATTTTTTTCGGATGGGCAGACAACATGCAAATTCACACGGACCAGAATTAGTGCTGGTATCCGATAAAGTTGGTCGATAATTCGCGTCGCAGTTAAATTCAATTGAAAAAATATTATTTTATTAAAGTTGTAACAAAAATCTAACAAAAGTACAAGCCTTGCTGTATTCACAGAAGAGTGCTTCAGTAAACCATTTTGTTTTGTGCTATACACTTTGCACATGAAATCTTAAATGATTTCCAAACCTCTAGCTAACAAGTTGACATGCGCACGATATGGTGATGTGCACATCATAAACGTCTGTACCTTTCCCCTACTCGTCTTCATGAACCAGAATCATCATTTTGTATTGTTTGCAGACGGTAAATTATCTTTTTTTTTTTTACTATAAGATTTGGTGCATGACAGAACTGTCTGCAAAAGCGCTTCCGACATATTTTTATTCCTTTAATTTCGAATTATGAACTTTGCAGACGGTAGTGTATCAGTTGAAAACATTGTTTTTTTATGCAAACCGGAAGTCGTTTCCTACATCCCGTGCATGCGTGCAAACCTTGAAAGTACCAAAAATTGAGCTTTATTGTATACATAATACTGACTAAATTACTTGCAGACGGTAGGCTATCAGTTCTGATTTTCTGTCACCATCTACTAGTCTATTTAGCGGATCCAAATACATAAAGATACACTGATATGGTCCGCCGGACAGACTATGTTTTGGAGGGGGGTGTTTTTGGAGGGGGGGGGGGGGGGGGTTGGGGGTGAGAACCAAGTCAACCTGTCAATTCTAACTTCGAACTCGGATTCAGCGAGTCAGAATACGTAAGGATACGCTGGTATAGTCCGCCGGACAGACCACTTTTCTTGTTTTGGGGGTGTTTTTTTGGGGTTAGAGGTGAAAAACGAGCCAATCTGACAATTCTGACTTCGGATTCGGTTTCAGCAGGTCCAAATACATCAGAAAACACTGGTCTGGTCCGCCGGAGAGACCATTTTTTTGGGGGGTGTTTTTGGGGTTGGGGGTGAAAAACGAGACAATCTGAAAATTCTGACTTCGGACAGACCACTTTTTTTTGTGGGGCTGTGTAATTATTAGTCACGCGACTGATTGTATGTGCGCCTAAGTACCACCTAATTGGCCTAATATAACATTTCTTACACACATTACCAGTTAACTCTATACTACGTACCTGGAACGGATCCGCCGTTCAATAAAAGTGAGGCAAATACGAATTTAGACAACCCGAAATCATTACGGGTATCTGTCTCTTTCTATCTTATTTCGTCATGTGCGAGGAACGTGGGTTGTTAATTGCCTAACGTTTCACTAACGCAATAAGCCAATCTATGTTATGAATCGGAGAGAGGCAAGTTTCCATCACATTAGGCTATTTTATGCCTGATACAGTTTTGCAAGGCTTCGACAACAGTCGGGTCTATTTTAGGTACATAGCATAGAATTCACTGCGCATTACGTAGCAACAATTAGATATAGGAAAAGCCGTTTCAGTCATGTAATGTTAAAAGCGCGACTGCTCCAGAATAATATCACGACAAAATGATGTTACTATAGAACGACGGAAATGATCCGACTGGATTCATTTCCAGCGATCGAACGTCATAGATCGAGTAGAAAGAGTCACATCTAACGTTCACGAAATATATATCTAAAATGATTTCTGATATTGCTACAGTCTTAAAAATATTAAAATTTGTAAATTGCATGGAAGCCGACCACCTGTGGTCTGTCGTTATTAAGGAACCGGCTATTTTTTCATTGAGTAAAAATACCACGGCAATATAACGTTACGGAAGTCTAAGGGTACGGACATGCCAAAGAAGTAACGACTCTAGCCGTGCATCTCGGATTTTTAGTCAATTAGTGGCCACGATGCTGGGCGTACATGCCGGAGAAGTTTATCAATCCGTTCCGTTTTTCGGGTGATTGACCTGGTTTTATTGTATCTCATGTAAATAATTTCTATTTCTGCAGTGTGTCGCCGTTTGTTTGGAATCACCATCATAAGGCATGTATTTTAGGTCCGATTTAAAACTTTTTTTAACGTAGATCTCTGAAAAGTGCATTCTTGTGATACATTAAATTTTATAAAACGTAAAAGGTGATCTATTGCGTTTGTTATTGTGGGTGGAAAATTATGAAATGTAATGAAAGTTGCATGGCGCATGGCAATAATTATTATTGCAATCAGAAATTCAAATAATTAAAACTTAGTACAAATTGACAATTACAGTGAATTTTCATTGGCAATTTCAGAATTTTTATTTCCTTCGGAAACAATCCAAAAATAGGTATTTTTTTCACGAAATTTGGAACAAACCCATTTGAGTGCGTATTGTTATACAGAGATATACTCTTCTTATGGGACATTTTAAATACAAATTATTTAAATGGGGATATGCGCAATCAGTGAATAGGTGTACTATTAGATAAATATAAAATTTAATTAGTTGGTATGATATAATATACGTGTACCTACTATCCGATTAAAAAGTACTGGCACCTGTCTATTCTATTTTTTGTTGAATTTTTATTGTATTTTTTAAAATACATTAGAACACTGTACATTACTGAACAAAATTAATTGATGAATTAGTTGAAATAATGAGAAATAAAATATGATCTTATGTTTCTTTACAATAATTAGCAATTATATTAGCAATCGAGAAAATTGTTATCTTTCGAAATAGATACCAAGTATATCAAAAATAAATGAAAATACAGGATGGAAGAAACTTGTTATTTGAATTTTCTTTTTTACTATTAGTATAGTTTTCAAGAAAAATACATGTGAAAATGTGGAGTGTGCATTTTTTTTATCAAATATTATTATTATTCTTATTATTAAAATTAAACACAGATTTTAGTACTTATAAAATAGCTATAAGCTATTTTTGTAGCAAAATAAGTTGCATTGTGACCGGATTAATTTTCTGACTGCTTACGAACAAAACCCTACTCCATAAATAGTTAATTCGAACATTCAAAACATGACTAAAAATTAAACCCATTATTGAAAATTACGGCTAGGGCCTAGCACCGTCGCGTGGCTCTTTCCGTCGGATAATACGAGTAGTGTGCGTCTGTTGCATTGGCATTATATAATTCTTTCTGCGTACTCGTTAATGGTGTTCACTAAAAATCATTACAGATAAAAAAAAATCAATATAAATATTGTATTATCCCCAACTGTACCAGTATAGTACCCAGAAAAATAATGCTACGGTTTTTATACGTTTGCCGACGGATATAAAACTCAGTTTTATAGGTAACAGTCGGATACTGCTCTATTTTAAGGATAAGATTTTGCAGAGTGAGAGGGAAATATGCGTTTATTTCCACATACAAAATGTTTTCGTTGTGAGATACTTGGATGGAAAATCTGGATGTGGAAGTAAGGATTCCTTGGGCAGCGGTTTTTCCACTCCCTATACTCAAAACATGCCGGTTGTGGTGCTGTTTATGGCGTTTGTCCCACAACGCTGGAGCATTGATTGATTCGTCCTTTTTATTCATTTTCACTTTTTCACAAAATAAAAATAAAAAGATATTCAATATATATCGTACACACATTCCTGCGTGATGGTTATACACTGTACGGCGAATCTAGACAAACGTAGTGTGTACTGGCGAAACCTCAACCCCTCACAGTTCTTCAAAATTAATCCGCATGTGTACCATGAATAGAAACACTGGGGGGAATTGTCGTTGAAATTAAAATACGGCACACGGCACGTATTCAATGCTGAAAAAGCCGTACTATATTTGTATTGCTACTTTTTCAATTTAATAGCTATATTAATTATAAACCAATAATTATAGTTGCTAAATACCCCACTGTCAGGGCCGTCGACAGCTTTACCGAGCCCCGGGGCTGCTTATTATTGAGGGCCCCTTCCCTCTTTCAAGGTTTTGTCGTTTTATTTTTCTGTTTTTAATTTATTAAAAAACTACCACAGTATTTAATTGTTACAGATTTTTATTGAATTGAAATATTTATACAGTGACGTAGCCAAGATTTTTATTCGGGGGGGGGGGGTCCGAACGTTTTGAAGGTATTACTCAGATACGAATAGAGTAATTGAGTCAAGCGCGGATCTAGAAATATCAATAATTTTTTTCTCGTCTGTGGCGCATGGAACCCGTACGAAATATGGGAAATAACATCTCGAGAAGCACTTCTCTAACGACCCCTAAAAAATTTTGAAAAAGCAGTTTGCGAAATTTTTTTTCAAAATTCGATTATGTGATTTACAATTTAACAAATCACAAAATTTCAATTCGTTGTATCTCAGTTAGTAATGAAAATATTTTCATAAACTTCAGAACGTGTTGCTGTATTTTTATGAAAAGTAAAATGTATATGACAAAAAAAAACAATTTTAAACAGGAGTCCCTTCGCACTTTTAAAGTCCCTGCAGTTGATTTAAATTTTCTAGGTGTCGCGACGACTAGTTAGTTGAAGACGTTGAAATTCTATCACTTTGAAAAAATGCTAATTGCTCCATCTATAAGCCCCTTTTTACATAATTAAAATATCTCCATTTTTTTAAGTAAAAAAACCTTTTTTTTTAAGTTCTGTTGAAAGCCGAAATTATTTCAAATATAATAATAATCGAATCGAATCACAGCAATCGAAAACAAGTGGTCAAAATATTGAGAGAAAATCTGGGGAAAGTAACAACTAATATAGGTGTACCACAAGGTAGCATAGTGAGACCTTTGCTGTTCATCATGTACGTGAATTAACTCAATAATGTCATACTAGATGGTAAAAGTTGTGATCTAACTAGCTATGCAGTAGATGGCAAACATTTTGAAGAGTGCATCTGATATGAGAAGGCTCATTTTAACTGCAGAAGAACTAACTATAGCAAACTATTAGTTTCTAATTAATAAACTAGCAACATGGAGCCATGTACAACTGTATAAAGATATATCTATAATAATGTCACATATTGAAAAGAGAAAAGCGTTGTTTTTTATTGAGAGGGGCGCTAATTTTGATTCCACACTTAGGCGACTAAGCATGTAGGAAGAAACAATTTTCTTTACTTTATATACCTTGTTATTTTATTTATTATTTTGAAAAAGATATAATTGAGGAATCTCTGGAACGCTTCATTATGAAAAGGAATTAGGTTTATACAATCACATCACATCCGTCATACTTATATGCAGCAGGTTACTTGAGATTAAATCAGATTCAGATTGCGCTAGATTGTGTGGCTTCAAATCCTCACACTGTTGGCTTATCTGCCCTATCCATATGGCTGCAATAAAATTGCAAGAAACCACGATTTACAACGGGGTTGGCTGGAATAGAAATTTGAAATCAGCCAGAAAAATTTTCAATAAAAACCGAAAATGAAATTAATTTGTTAATTTTAAATAACATGCCTGCCAATTATTTAAATGTCAATTAATTTCGGGGGGGTCCGGACCTCCCCTGGCTACGTCACTGATTTATATAATTTTTTTGAGAATCGCCAAATGTGCACAACTGAATGGCCTAGCCTATATGACGTAATATAGCCGTAGTCCCGGGCCCCCTGCCTCTCCCTGTCGACGGTCCTGCCCACTGTCCCTACTTCTGGTGTAGATATATAGCCATAGGCAAAAAAATTATTCATAGAAATATTTACTAAAATCATGTAGGTAACATATAAAATAAACATATAAAAATAATTTTAAGATACGAGCTTGTATATATATTAATTATAAAGCAATAATTAAGGTTGTTAGCTATAACTTAAAACAAATATCCATAGAAATATTTATTCAAAATATGATAAATATTCGCGACCCGCGTAGTCTACCTCTCTACCACCATGTAAAAACAAACTATTTTGTTTCGACGTGAACATGCTAGTTGACTTCGGATATAAACAGCTCTGGTAACATCCTCGACATGTGCGGTCACATTTAAATGTACAGGTTTGTTTTACAAATTGATGAATTCGATACACGGACTCAAATTGTGGCCTGAACTTCTAGATGCGAGGATGCGAGGATCTACGTACCGCACACCAAATGTATACAATTATGAATGGCCAGTGAAGTGCAATGACCGCGGTGATTCCCGTGTGAACTGCTAGGATGAACTGCTGCAAGTATCTTTGGCATGCGCTATCCCATTTAAATGTACAGGTTTGTTTTACAAATTGACGGCGGCTGTAGTAGTGAACAACTCATTTAACTATTAAGATTCTTCGACATGTTCGTACCCTAAGATAAACTATAGCTATTGCAAATATGCCCCTGTTACTTTGACAGACGTTGAACTACTATTTTCACGGTACAAGTGAAAGGCAAGAAGTTTAACTTCGTACCATGTAGAATAAACACAAATAATATTTTTCTAGCCTAACATCGCCTATATGCAAATATAAACCGCAATTTACCAAAAATAGCTATTAATCCCATCGACATTACTGCAATTAGTATACAAAAACAAAAGTCTTTGATTCTGAAATCTGTTACAGAAAAGGAAGTTTGTAACATAATAACAAATTTATCGAATAGTTCCACAAAGGATATTTATGGAATAAGTAATAAGCTCCTTAAATTAATCAAAGATGGTATTTTGAAACCGCTAACAATTATCATAAATAAATGATTTGAAAACGGTGAATTTCCAGACAAATTGAAATATTAAAAAATATCCTCAGTATATAAAAATAAAGGAGACGTAAACGATTTGAACAATTACCGCCCCTTAGCAATTACACCCACATTTGCTAATAGAGGTGGCTTTTAACAATAGACTTACAGAACATCCAGGCCCGGATTAAGGATTGGTGCGCCCCTAGGCTAGTCATGTATTTGCGCCCTCTTATTCATAATGGAAAAAAAATGATAAGCGGGAGGGTTGTCCTAGTTTAAAAATTGATGAGGAGGGGGGATTCTGAAAAAACATTTTTTATCCAATTCAAAATTGATGAGCGGGGGAAAAAAATTTTGTTCAGCTTCAAAATAGACGAGTGAGGGGCCGGGTAGAAATATGAAAAAAATGATAAGGGGGGGTAGAGAAATCTGGAAAGAATATTTGTTCAAAATTTACGAGCGGGGAGGGGAGAAATATGAAAAAACATTTTTTCGTCCGGGTTTCAAAATTGCTGAGCCGGAGGGGGGAGAAATCTAAAAAAAAATGAAACCATACTTGATAAGACGCCCCTCATGCCCTAGCGTGCGCCCCTTCACGCATTGTCGCCCCTATAGCTATAGCCCCTAGGCTATATCCTAGTTAGCCTTATGGATAATCCGACCCTGAGTGGCCAGCGGCTATAATAAAGGGCAACGGCATTACTATAGGAGCGGAATGAAATAATATATATCTCTTTCCGTTCCTATTTTCCTATAAATAATACTGTAAAATATTGATGTAGTTGAAGAGGAACATAAGAGACGTATTCATTTCCTTCATTGGCACAAAAAGTTGAGCTGGCGCATGCCGGTCAAATTGCAGCATTTTTTGCTTTCAGATAAACGAGGCCGGAGCGGAAGGTATGAAAAGGTGTATAGATGATTCAACCATCCAACCAACCAACCTTCTTGGTACCCTATGAAAATTGCCATGACAACTCGAAAAACTGAGCTGGTCTGCTGGAATTCCAGCGTATTCAAAGTGTACCGACAATGTTGGCTCCAGCAGACCAGCTCACTTTTACGAGTTTTCAAGGCAATATTCAAAGTGTACCGAAAAGGTCGTTGGTTGGTTGGATCGTCTGTAGACCCCTATATAAAGTGCAGCGCAGGTCGGGTGTTTTTTGTACTATCTACGGGTTTAGGTAAACATCTCTTCTCTGAACTATACAATACAGAGGTAATAAATTCGACAATTTTATCAACAGTAAAATCACAAGAGCTTTTTTTTATCGGATAAATTTCTCTTTGTAACGAAATAATTTTGCCAATCAGTGATTTTATGAGAAAAACTGACATGAAAAAATCGTGAGACCGGAGGTCGAGCGATTGTGTCAAATGTCAGTTTTTCGAGCAAAATTACTGATTGGAAAAATTTTGAGTTAAAAAGAAATTTATCCTTAAAAGAAAAGCTCGAGTGATTTTTGGCAAGATAAATTAACTCCTATATAAAAAAGTCTATTTGACAGTCACATTTTGTCACTTTGACAGCGATAAAAAAGGTGCATCGTTTTTTATCACGATAAAAATGCCTGTTCCTCAAAAGGAGAGTATATCTAGTAGTCGCACGTCATTTTAAAATATGTACTGTCGGCTATAATTTTTAAGTCTTGTGGAAACTATACTGTACGATATGAGTCGTTTTGAGAAAGTTATAATTATTTTTAATTGTTGTTCGTTCACATATTCTGTCGTTAATTTATCTTGCCAAAAATCATTCGAGCTTTTCTTTTATGGATAAATTTCTTTTTAACTCAAAATTTTGCCAATCAGTAATTTTGCTCGAAAAACTGACATTTGACAAAATCGCTCGATCTCCGGTCTCGCGATTTTTTCATGTCAGTTTTTCTCATAAAATCACTGATTGGTAAAATTATTTCGTTACAAAGAGAAATTTATCCGATAAAAAAAAAGCTCTTGTGATTTTACTGTTGATAAATTAACGACAGAATATGTGAACGAACAATTAAAAATAATTATAATTTTCTGAAAACGACTCATATCATACAGTATAGTTTCCACAAGACTTAAAAATTATAGCCGACAGTACAGATTTTAAAATGACGTGCGACTACTAGATCTACTCTGCTTTTGAGGAACAGGCATTTTTATCGTGATAAAAAACGATGCACCTTTTTTTATCGCTGTCAAAGTCACAAAATGTGACTGTCAAATAGACTTTTTTATATAGGAGTTAATTTATCAAGATAAAATAATCAAACAACAAATAAATAATTTTCTTGTATAAAAAAAGTGCCGACGTAGATATAAGACGATCCAACCAACCATCCGACCTTCTCGGTACACTTTGAAGATTGCCATGCAAACTCGTAAAAGTGAGCTGGTCTGCTGGACCAACCATTCTCGGTACGCTTTGAACACGCTGGAATTCCATCTCACTTTTACGAGTTGTCATGGCAATTTTCAAAGTGTACTGAGAAGGTTGGTTGGTTGGTTGGTTCGATCGTCTGTAGACTCCTATCAGTCTATACCCGGAAGGATTACGGCAATAAAAACTTCAGATAGGTATCGATAATTACTTTAAACCTATTTTCATATTATTTACTTCTCTCTCAGATCCTGATATCTCTGAAAACTAAATATAAGTAAATGAATAGTTAGGTACCTATTTTGGAATTCATAATTCTTAATATGGATATAATTATTATAAAATGTAACCAAAATAGTTACATAGAATATACATAAGCTTAGGCTTATACAAATTTATTAATTTCGGCCCAGATAAGACGGTGGTTACAAAAGCTTTAAAACTTAAACAAACATTTTTTTACGCTCATTATCCCAACTCGATTTTGTGGCTGTTCTTTTCGCCAGCCCTTATGCATTATACGACGCCACAATACATTTTAGTTTCCAAAGGTCAATGGTAAATAGTAAATGTCATCTGTCGGTCGACGGGAGATAAAATTAGTTATTAGTTTTGAATTGCCGAAGCGCCCCCTAGGCTATAGCCTATTTAGCCTTATGGATAATCCGGCCATGAGAATGTCTAGAAAAGAACAATCTGTTCACACAAACTCAATTTGGATTTCGACGTCAACGCTCAACCATAGACGCTAATTTAAAAATGGTCACAGATATATTACATGCCTTTGAGAGACACGGGATATTATCGGTAACGTTCTGTGATCTCTCGAAGGCATTTGATTACGTATGCCACAATTTACTAAATAATAAACTCCCATACTATGGCATTGGAGGTCCACCACTTGATTTTATAATACACCACCTTCAAAATAGAGCCCAAGTGGTGGATTATAATAGGGAGAGATCTTCGACGATGTAAGTAAGTGCAGGAGTGCCCCAAGGGTCTATACTGGGCCCACTCCTGTTTCCTTTGCATGAGAATGATTTTTCTAGCTACATGACATACTATACAATACGCCGACGACACTACCCTTTATAGTACAGGGACAGATTTAGGTGAACTAAATGAAATTAATGCCTCTATTCAAACACGTGCAAAAAATTGGTTTGCTGCTAGCAGATTATCTCTCAACAAAGATAAAACAATATGCTTAAACTTTACGTTAAAAAATTGCCTGAACAATGAGTCCACTAAATTCCTAGGTATAATCCTGGACAAAAGTTTAACATGGAAGGACGATATAGGTATGCAAGCTAGTAAATTATCAAGCCTAGTCTTTTCATTAAGTAAAATTGCCATATACGTTCCAATAGAAATAAGTAAAATAGCATACATCGGACTTTATCAACCGCAATTAACCTATGGTGTTCTCATTTGGGGAAATTCGACAGAATGGACTAGGATATTTCTATTGCAGAAAATGGCAATAATTAGGGCCATGACTAATAATACGTCACGTGCTACATGTAGACCACCATTTGCTGAATTAAAAATTTTAACATTCCCGGCACTGTATATATATCATTGTCTAGTTTATATAAAGAAAAATGTACAACGGTTTCAGAAGCAAAGTACTATACATAAACATCTGACTAGAAAATCCAATGAATATATATATAGATTAGAAACAACACATAACAGTTTTTTATATGTAGCTATAAGAATGTATAACCACCTGCCAAACAAAATAAAGGAGTTATCATTCACTAAATACAAAATAGAGACAAAGAATTACTCACCACGTTACTATCGTATAGTTTTAAAGACTTTTTCGATAAAATATTTGAGAACACATAAGAAGTCGAATATAAAAATTTAAAAAAAATGTGCAGAATATAATGCGTCTGAGCTTCTTTCTTATTCTTTTAAACTTTGCATACAAAGCTTTGATATTATTTATCATTTTTTAAATTACTATTGTTTCATTATTCTTTACGGCCTTGTAATGGCAGAGTTTGTAATTCTCATTTTACTAGTAAGTGTACATGTACGATTTAGAATATTTTATCCGTTTGTTATAAGATGTATGTATTCACACTTCTATGTACATTATGCTCTTGACAATGCTAAAACTAATGTAAAGTTATTCAGCAAATAAGGCAGTTTATAATTATTATCATTATGTATGTTGATTTATTATTTAAGACGTTTATTATTTTTATTATTCTAATAATGCGTATTTAGCAAGTGATTGTGTTTGTGCTAGTGTTACACCCAACAATAAATACATCACAGCATGGCTTGTTTACAACCTTTTAGGGGCCAAATACGTTTAAATATTATGGAATTTACTAGATACAATTACGTAATAAGCTATTATATCATTGTGTGTGAAAGTAGTCATATTGTTTATATCGCCTAGAGCCGATTCTGGTTTTGACGTCATAACTACCTCGCATCCGGTCTCTGATTATATGTAAAGCTCATTAACTATACAATTAAAAAAGTCTTATAATTTGCATTATTCCGTTCAGTGATGGTTTAGACAACCGGCTATACATAGGGTGTATTGAAATAATCTAACTGTCTGCTGCACACCTGACGTTAAATATATATTTATCAATATGAAATTAATTAAAGTTGTTACATATAGGATGTTACAAACATACGGTGTGTAAATCTCTGTATTGAATAAGTCATATGTGCTAATTAATATTAATTATTCGTTTCTGATTTCACAAATTAATGAAATTGGTCTGCTCTGCCGGGTATAATTTACACTTTTGACTTGTTTGCATCAGTCTGCGGAGGTAATAATGCGTTATTTTGGTTATCAATTGTTTTGTCCAAAACAATAGCCGGAATACACAGTGCTGTTTTATTTCAGTCGTTATTTCGTTTCGGTTATTTGATTTATCGTTTTTAGTAACACGCGAGCCTAAAAATCATATACGAAATTTAAATGTATATTAAATAACAAGCCCGTCACAGAAAACGAGTTATTGAAATTAATTGTTCTGGCTTTAATCACTGATGCATATTGGAAATACAGACCGTCTCTAGAGACTGCAGTTATATTTTTAAAAGACCTGTTGTATTACGTTGTGAATTTGAAATGCGCAAAGAAAATATAACCAAATTAAACTGTGCATGTTATTTAGTGCAACAAAATTTAAAAAATAGTTTTTTATGCATACATTTACCAATTTGGTGAAAGGTATAATGATAATGTCCTATACGCATTTTATGTTAATATTCATGTCATATACGTCTTTGCTTGGATTATTTTTGAAATTATTAAAGATATCTAGCGATATTCTTTTTTAAACAATTAAATTTTTTGGATCGTATTTTCCATCGCTTTTTTTTAAACATCTCGAGATCTATAAGTAGTGTGGTGGCTTAGCGGAAAGATCGTGACCTGCTGGATTAAAGCTCCAAATTTTGCACACTTTTTGTACAGTATCGGAAAGTGTTTCTTTTGGGTACGGCAATAAGAATAAGCGAGAGCAGCAACTCTTGAAGAGGTGTGTCCCTGTTTGCTTCTGCTAGAGTACTGGTAGACGTCTTTATTGTGGGCGCTCGGTTAATACTGCAACGCCAAACGAAGTACTTTCCGATACTGTATACCCTCAGTACTATCAATTCAGGGCCCGATTTCAGTGTCCGCCATCTTAAAATACGACGCCATCTTTGTCTTCTTTGGGCTGTACCTGTAAATTTTCGACTTTTATTTGGTTTTTACAAAATATCTCCCTCCGCAACTTCTGGGCTTGTAGCAAAAATAATTTAATTTAAACTAAATTTGTTACAATTTGAGACCAGAGCCGCTTTTGTAACTTTAATATTTTGCGAGAACAAGCTTCCAAAGTTTTGGACTTTTTTCAGGTTATTACGAAAATCCATATTTTTGTGGGTTTTGCTAAATATCTCCAATGCAGTCAGTTTTACAGCAAACATTATTTTATTAATGTTTAAGGAGAATAAATAGGCTACAATGTGAGTAAAGAAACACATCGATCCGCACAGCCCTGGCTTTGGGGGTTGTCCACTATCTGTGGTGTGTTAATATATTTGACCATGTTACAAACATTTCAATAAAAAAATTACAGAATAACTATTAAGAAAATAGTCAAAAATTATATTTATAATGTTGTCATTATTATATTTATAATGTTGTTGCTTACTGTTCACAGTGGCTTTTACAATGACAAAGAGCTGTGCAGGCAAGTGCAGCCTTGTTACATTACAAACGCAATTTTTAAAGCACAGTGGGGTTAAGCCTTACATTCCCTACAGCTTTTGCTTGCTTCCGGTATATCCGGTATATCCGGGACATCCAAATTTGTTGCCATGTTTCTTCGTTTCTTTTCCATCCAGTTAGCAGGAGGAGGTGCATTTTGGAGTGATTTCAAATTGGTTAACCAGATCCTAGATTGATAGATGCAGCGATTAGTGTGTTGAATGAGGGCATCCTGTGTGGGCGGTAGACTTTGCATCTTCTTTTCTTTTTTTCCTTGTGTGAAGAGATCCTCTTTGGGCTTGTTGATGCTGTCAAGTTCTGTTGTGCCATCGTATAGGTTGCATGTGAATTGTTATATAAGTTCAAATGCATTTGTTTTAGCATCTACTGGCTGAAATGAATGTTTTGCAAAGATAAATCCTTGTGCCTGGAGGATATGTCTTCCATGCTGACTTTTTCTCTTTACCAAAAAATTGTGACGTAGTGTCTGAACTCGTGAAAGCATGGAAAAAGTTGAATATTAGGTTTATAAGTTTGTAGCTCGAAAAAGTTGCCTACTAATACCACAATAACATCTTATGAGGATATTGGTTGCACCCTTTTGTAATGCACCCAATATATGAAGACACATTCTGGTATCAGCTTCTTCATGATCAGATTCGGATATCACTGCACTGCTATTTTTTGAAATAACAGATTTACCATAGGTGATGTATAATTCTTTACCTTCTAGTACGTTATAAGCTGCGACTGCATCACTTAGTATGGTAAACTGAATTCTTCAGGAATGTAACAAAGTTTTTGGGGAGAAAGATGATAACCAAACAGAATACACAGAAATGGACCTCAATCGAAGACACAGAAGGATACAGAAACCTAGTTGAGACAAATCTGAGAAACCCGGAAGACCAAGAGCAAAGAGAACAAAATGTCGAAGAGATAAATGAGCGGATTGTCAATGTGCTGATGGACGCTCAAAAACGTTATAAAACTAACAACGCAGAAACTATCAGAAACCACAAAACGTCTTATGAGAGAACGGAGAAATTTAAAAGACAAGCACTCAACGAACTTCGTTAGGCTGCGAGAACTAAATAGAAACATATCTAAAGCCATTAGAAAAGATGTACGAAAGTTCAACACAGACAAAATCACTAAAGTCATAGAAGATAACAAGAATATGAAAGTTCTGAGGAGAAATTTGAGGGTAGGAAAAAAAGACATCTACAAATTAAAAAACAAGCACGGCAACCTAACAACAAACTGAAGCGACATCCTGAAAATAGTAGAAGACTTCTACAAGTAACTATATACGAGACGAGAAGAAAACGTAGAAGTTATTATCCCAGAAGTGCGGAACCAAGGGTCCGAAGACACACCAGATATCACAACAGACGAGGTACAAGCTGCTTTATCGGCAATGAAGAATGGCAAAGCTCCTGGAGACGACCAAATAGTGATCGAGGCTATTAAAGCAGGGGGAGAAGCTATTAAGACCGCCCTAAGTAGACTTTTTACGGAATGTCTAAGAAGAGGGACGACTCCATCCCAATGGAACAACGCATTATTATGCATAAAAAAGGAGATATTTCAAACCTGAACAACTATAGACCTATTAGTCTCTTGTCACATATATATAAGCTCTTTATGAAAATAATAGCAAACCGCTTAACACCCAAATTAGACTTTTACCAGCCGCGAGAGCAGGCAGGCTTCCGAACTGGGTACGGGACAAACGACCATCTTCAAGTTATAAAGAGCCTCATTGAAAAGTCTATTGAATACAATAAACCGCTCATACTGATATTCGTCGACTATGAAAAGGCATTTGACACGGTAGACCAGAAATGTATGCTAAAAGCTCTAGCGGAAAGTAGGATCGACCACACGCAACACTGATAGGTAACATCTACAAAAATGCAACTGCTTGTGTCCGACTTCATGAAGACACCAACAAATTCCCCATTGGTCGACAAGGCGACACTTTATCACCAAAGCTATTCACAGCGCTACTGGAGCTTATGTGCAAAAGAGTAAATTGGGATCGAAAAGGCATCAACATAGATGGAGAATATCTAAATCATTTGCGCTTTGCTGACGACATCGTACTGATAGCGGGCAATGCAAAAGACGCCAGTGAAATTCTAAGGAGCATGTCGCTAAAGGTCGGTTTAAAAATCAATTTCCAAAAATCCCAGTTTATGACAAACTTCGTATTCAGTGACAATATATATGTGGGTGGATCTAAGATCGAACAGGTAATGTCGTATAAATACCTAGGGCATGAAATTCAGATAAGCCGAGATAACCAAACCTGCGAAATCTACAGAAGGATAGGACTGGCATGGGCAGCCTCTGGTAAATTGAGGGATGTTCTTAAGACAGATATCCCAATGAGCCTTAAACGAAAGGTATATGGCCAATGCGTTCTCCCAGTAATGACCTACGGGGCGGAAACTTTAACGTTGATGAAGAAAGCAATCTGCAAAATACGAGTCGCTCAGAGAGCCATGAAACGATCGATGTTGGGTATATCCCTGAGAGATCGAATATCAAACGAAATCATAAGGCAGAGAACAGGCGTAACAGATGCCATAGAGAGAATAACTTCCCTAAAGTGGAACTGGGCAGGTCATGTTGCAAGGTTCAGCGACGGTCAATGGACTAAGAGGATCGTGGACAAGGGGCTTATCGAAGTAGAGGCTGACCCCCCCCCCGCGGTGGACGGACGACATAAAGAGGTTGCAGGAAAATTGGATACAGACGGCACAAGACAGGAATCGATGGAAATATTTACGGGAGGCATATGTCCAGCAGTGGACGCAAATTGCTGGTTGATGATGATGATGATCTGGTTTCCCTTGTAACTTTTCTCCTTTTTCCCTTCCCTCTCTTCACACGTGTAGTTTCCTTCAGCTTGTCTGGCTGTATATGTTCCATACAACATCGATTATTAGGCAATCCTGAAGTTGTCTCTTGATCCATGGTAAGAATACCATATCACTATATTCTCCAAATGTACATGCATCATATTTGGGAAGTGCATATAAAAAAATACTACTGCCAGAAACATTGGAAGAAAATTGTGATGGCGTCGTATTTAGAAAGTCTGAATGCTTGTATCTCGCAAAATATTAAAGTTACAAAAGCAGATCTAGTCTAAAGTTGTAGCAAATTTAGTCTAGATTAAAACTGATTCGAATAGTGTTGCTGTAAACCCCACCGATTTTCGTAATAACATGAAAAAAGTCCACAACTTTAGAAGCTTGTGTCTCGGAAAATATTAAAGTTACAAAAGCGGCTCTAGTATCAAATTGTAGCAAATTTAGTTTCAATTAAATCCTTTTTGCTACAAACCCAGAAGTTGGGGAGATATTTAGTAAAAACCAAATAAAAGTCGACAATTTACAGTTACAGTGCAAAGAAAAAGATAGCCAACAAAAAAGGAAACGAATTTATTCCGATGGTTATTTTTTTTTTATTTCAACCGTTTTCTGTGCAATTTGATATTTTAATTAGATTTTTCATTATTGGTTAAATAAATAATTATTTTGTAAATAAATTAATTCATTTTAGATTTTCTTAATTTCTAGCATAGCAAGAAGTAGGTTATCAAAAGAATGCAAAGATATGAAATTAATATTTTCTTAGAAGGATTCCCTTTTTGATTTTTCATACATTATTCCGTCTGCTGTTTGCGAAGTCTTAAAAAATATTCTTTACAATAATTATTTTAGCTGAAAATAAATTTGTGCAAACTTAATGCAGTCAGTGTATGAAATTACCAAACAGAAACTTAAAATATAAGGGAGGTTTTACTATAAAGCGAGACGTAACTAACACCTGTTTACCACAAAACAATAACGTATGAAATCCCACCCTTTAGTTTAAAAATTCTCATCGAAATTCCCAACCCGTTTTCCCATTAACTTTCCATCAGTCCAATTTGAGTTACCAGAAGGGACATCGGGAAAATTTATGTGAAATTAGGGAACGCCCACAAAGGGAAATTACTGGAAATTACCTGATGTCTTACAGGAAGCGCTGCTACATGTAGATTGGCAAAGGGACTCGACTCTATTCAGGTGGCAGGAGCATGAGAGTGATGTGTCCTTTAGCGGTCCTTTATGGTGCCGCAATCATTTCATTAGATCGCAGTCAGGCACTGGAGTGGTTTGCCTGCGAGAGCGTCGAGTGATCCTGGAACAGAAATTACTTGTTTAGTATAATAGAGGGTGACTTTAAGGGCTTCAATTGATAATTTTGTTGAAATATTGCTGGGAGTATGTTCCATAATCAAATAAATTAATCTTATGCAAACAGGTATTCACTTTTAGATGAATTAATAAACTATAGATATGAAATAAGTTAAAATACTTTATATTACTAATAATATTAAAGAAATTTATTTCCAATGGGTTTCAAACACCCAATTACAGGAAATAAAGCCGAAATTCATTAAAAAAGAAGGTGCGGAAACGCATAATCTAGTAAAAAATTTTTCAAATCGGACGGGAACTTTTCGAGAAAATTTTTTTTGAAAATACTCGTTTTTTTGCCCCAACACTAATACACAAAAAAGTAATTCCTTAATTTTTTTACGAAAAAAAGAAGATAGGGGGATGAGATTTTTTCGAGGTAGGTGAAACAGATAAGAATTGATGGAGCCGGAGGATTGGGATGGTGGGACAATTAGGGGAGGGGAGGGAGGTAGGGAAAGGAAAATTATTCTTTATACTTTTTTCCCTGTTGTGCGATTTTCAAAAACCAAAATAGAATTTGTTCGTTATTACCTCTAATATTTGACTGAATTATTTTTTTATTTTTTTCAAATAAACAAACTTGTGGGAGGGGAAAAACCTTTTGCATTTTTTTTTAAATGCGTTTTTGAGTACAAAGGAAAGGGCTCAGAAGAGAAATTTTTTTACAGGTAAGCGAGATTTTTTTCCATCTTAATATTTTATCAGTCTACCCTCCATCAAATATTAAACTTATTATAAATAATTATTTAACACCGTCACGAGTTTTCGCAGCGCATTTCTCTAGTTTCAGGTGTGGATATATATAACAATTATTTTTCCGCTTTTTCCGCTGCGATTAATTGCTATTAGATTTCCACACGTTTGCAGTACCTGGCCAACAATCACTCATTTGCAATTTTCTCGAAAACTGCTGATTCTAGAAAAAAAGTTTCAAATAAAAAAGTTACGTCCATCTTTTATCTTCGTTACTTCTCGATACACTTGGTATCTATTTCGAAAGATAAAAAAGTTTCCCGCATGTTACATTTGAGAATGCAAATTTTCGACATAGCCTTAGAAAAAAATAATGCTTTCTACACTTATTAAAATTTGATCTAAATATTAACACATTATGTTAACAAATATATAGTGATAACACGATAAAAATTTGAGAGTAATCCATTGTGCCGTTTATGAGTTAGAGCGAGTTAAGCGGAAAAATAATTGTTTTATATATCCAATACACACCTAAAACTAAAGAAATGCGCCGCGAAAACTCGTGACGGTGTTAAATAATTATTTATAATAAGTTTAATATTTAATGGAGGGTAGACTGATAAAATATTAAAATGGAAAAAAGATTTATATATCCGAATATTAAGCTCCGAAGTCCTTATCACTTTTCCTTATTCCTTTATTCCCGCAAACGCATTATGCCCCCTCCCTCCCTTCCTACTGCTTGGATTGAGATAATTTTTTTTGAATTAAAGATAAAAAAAATCTCGCTTACCTGACCTCTTCATACTCAAAAACGCATTTAAAAAAAAATGCAAAATGTTTTTCCCCTCCCACAAGTTTGTTTATTTGAAAAAAATAAAAAAAATTATTCAGTCAAATATTAGACGTAATAATGAACAAATTCCATTTTGGTTTTTGAAAATCGCAGGACAGGGAAAAAAGTTCGAGGGGGTTGAATAATTTTCCTTTCCCTACCTCCCTCCCCTCCCCTAATTGGCCCACCACACCAATCCTCCGGCTCCATCAATTCTTATCTATTTCACCTAAATCGAAAAAATCTCATCCACCTAACTTCTTTTTTTCGTAAGAAAATTAAGGAATTACTTTTTTGTGCATTAGTGTTGGGCCAAAAAACGAGTATTTTCAAAAAAATTTTTCACGAAAAGTTACCGTCCGATTTGAAAAAAATTTTACAAGATTATGCGCTTCCACGAGATCTTCAATTTATAATTTTACCTTTTTTTCGTCAGGTCAATAATAACAAAGTTATCGTGGAAAAACGTGTTTTTACGAATTTTAAATGCGAATTCCTCCGCCACCCCGTGTGATTAAGCTGAACTAAGTTGATAACATGATAAAAGAGAACGCGTGTAACCGAACTTTCAAAAAAAAAAAAAAATTAAAAAAAGTTGGTTTCATTTCAAAATCAGATCCGCTCCGCTAATAAGAGAAGCAAGTAAATAACATAGACACAACTTGCAAAGCAAATTTGTTGGTAAAACCAAAAGTTCACACTTCGCGAGAATAGGTAATATCACTGATTTCCGCAAAAAATCAAAAAATTTCACTTGAATTATAATAATAATTATAATAATAGTCTCTAATCATGATGAGAGCAAATAAATAACATGATTTAAGTATTCCCAATATATTTTTTTGCTTTAAAGTGCCAACAATCCTATCATGTAATTCAATACTCCGTCAGTACTAGCTAGAAGAGCAGTTGTTTTGATTGGTTCTCCAATAATGAGTGTTTTAAGATGTCTACCTAAGTAGTATATTAGTGTGACTAGATTAAGATACTAATATACAGAAAGCAGATAATTTCATATGAAATAAAAGAGTGTGAATTACTGACCTTAAATAAATGATTTAAGTATTTTCAATACATTTTTTGGCTTTAGAACACTATGTAATTCAATACTTCGTCAGTATTAGCTAGAAGACTAGTTGTTTTGATTGGTTCTCCAATGATGAGTGTTTTAATGACATAGGCGCAGCCAGGAGGGGAGCCACCCCCCCCCCAAGCCGTCTTCCATGAGCCAAAAAATAAAGAAGCAGTACAAAGCAGTATCTAAATTATCCCTTGAAATAAATATTTTGTAATTAATGCCAATATTATCTAATAGAGGAATCTACATACACATCCGTTTTCAACCATTTTCTGAAAAATTTTCCTCATCCTCTGGGGGGGGGGGCGGTTCTATTGGCCCCCCAGATGAATTTTCTAGCTGCGCCACTGACCTAACCAGTATATTGGCGTGGCCAGATTAAGGCAGCAATATACAGAAAGTGGGTGATTTCATATTAGATAAAGTTGTGATTTGCTTAATACCTGAATAATATTTTCTAATAATAACAAAAGCAAATAAATAAAAATTAATTAATTGTGAAAGCAAGTGTATTAAACGGGGAAAAATTAGCATCTGAGTAATATTAACGAAAAACACTCTTTGATTTTTTTTTTTTATTACTGGCTAATTACAGTAAAAAAATGGAGACATTTTATTAGAAAAAATGTAAAGTTGCATATTGTCGCAGCCATAATTTCTTTGTTTTTATGCCACAGATACAAACAAAAATACTCCAAAGATTAATTACTAATATTTAATTTTGGTCTTTAGCATTTTGGACAACAGTATCATAGTTTCTGAGATATTTAGCATTTGAATTAAATACTTTGTTTTAAAAACGTTTGGACGCCATTTTTAGACTTTCATATATCCGAAAATAATAACCCTACAGAAATAAAAAATCATCAGTTTATAAACTTTCTTTTTTAGGTAATTTGATTCTTCTAGTTAATCGGCGAAAAACGTTTTCTCAAGTTATAATTCCAATTGTCAATATATTCAAAAATGACCAATTTATATCAAAAATTGTATTTTGTTCAAAATTTGACTCTCTCAGTTATTTTTGTTTTTTTTTTAAGGAGAGGCATCCACCTTCTATAAAATGTTTCCCCATAATATAGAAATGTTTCCTTGAGGTATTTACTATCAGATTATCAAGAAAAAACAAAATTTAATCCATATGACGATCTTTCTAAACTAAAATCTCTAGTTACTGTACTATATTAGAAAATGTAGAATTCAAATATTAGAAGTTTGCCACTAGTATTAAACACATCTATTTGATCAAGCTGTGTTCACTATAAACTTTAAGCAGGCGCTTCCACGTCACATAAATAACTAAAAATAATCGACTTCAAGAAAACGCTACAGCAGAACGTTACCATCTTCGTAGCACTATCTTCGACAAATATTAAAAGAAATAAACAAGCGAAAAACGCTCACTCTGGTCAAGATTACTGCTCTCCCTTAATTCCCCAGAAGTATTTCCTTCCCAGTGCCATGAAAACCGATGGAGAGAAAACCGTTCGAGCTGAACATGTCAGATTTTCAATGCCTCAGGGACTTTCGGGGGTCCAAATTCGTATATTTCCTACCCTTTGTTACCTTCAGTCTGAGGGAGAAACAGTGTGATACAACAAACGACACCCTCACAAATAGGCGAAGGGCTTTACTGCGACACGTGTACTACGCTTAGTGAGTAAATTGCTTGCGTACGAGGGATAAAAGATAAGTGGAATCAGGAAGCGAATACTAATTCGTACGATTTCTGTGTGAAGGTTGGTTTGCTAATTAAAAATTAATTTAGTAACGACGCGCCTCCCCGATTAATGATCGAGTTGTACGTATAAAATATATGCATCATAAAGTTTGGCATTTAGAATAATATACAGTTCATTCTAGTTATTAGATATCATATTAATACAACTGGAAACAATGGTTTAATTAATTTCGTTTTAAAACTGTTCAATGAAATTAATGAATTCCTTCACTGTAGACTACTATACATAAATGCTTACGTCAAAATCTGAAAAGTCGAACTTTGTAGAATGCCTGCTTGAAAGTGCTGATGCAAAGCAACAGCAGCTTTGTAGAATACTGTCTACTGAATACTCGAGTGAAGTATTGTATCTTGTTTAGTTAATACTTTATATTATATTTTATATTATTTTAAAATGTCCTGGTTGAGTGGTGGAATAGCTATGCTAAACTCCGCCAGGACTTAAATATCAATAAAAGCGATTTATTGTCATTATTATATGAAAATAAAATTCTATAGTTTGTCAAAATCAGAGTAAGCTTCTTGAATGTGATAGTAATACACAAACTATACTGTTCTTTTGTAATTTTAAAGTAAGAATTACCCTCATCTGCCATACGATTAAAATATGCACAAATGACACATTATTGTGCTAAAAGTGTAAATTAAAGTATCTGAATTAAAACGGCAAATTAAATCCAATTCACTTTAACAAAACAATATTTATTTAATAACCAGGGCTCGGAAATTTTATCTCGGCGCCAGAGACGGCTCTCATATAGATATAATATTATATTGCAAACACTTTGTGAAACATTCTGAAAAACGACGAAATGGTGAAATATTCATCATTGCCAGCTACGTCGTTTTGGTAATAAATTTAACCTAAAAAGGTAATGGCTCTTACAAAAACATGTAATACATATCTAACAAATACTAATCTAAACAATTTTGAACAAAAAAAACACATACTGTTCTGTTTAATATGTGTGTCGTGTTAATTATGTTTATTTTCATAATAATTAAATATAAAAACCCAATAAGCTGCTGGCAACATTTTTTTCTCAATAAAATAAACCATTTTATATAGTAATAAATCATACATAACAAACGGTTAAAGATTAATGGTATAAAACTGACGTATGCATCACAAATGTACATAACGTGATAAAGTGAATTTTATTTCATTTTAAAATGTTAATATGTAACCCACTTTTATAGGTGAGACGTTAAGGTATAAAATAATTTCCTAAGATATTTATATTTAAAAAAATACAACCGTTATCCGGATTATAATATTATTAGAACAACTTACTTGCGAAGAGAATTTAATATCGTTAGTTTAGAAAATAGGAGAGTTATGTATATGGTTTATAATTGTTATAAAATGTTTAATAATATACTAAATTGTTCAAAAATTTAAAGAAATCTCAATGTAAAGATATCTAACAGAACAACCAGGAATGTAGCATTTTTTAACAACCGTAAATTAATGTATGTACAGTACACCTATTATCCCAATGCTGAAGAATACAAATAATATTTTAATGTTAACCGAACTAACAATGAGTATACCTCCCAATACATTTTTTAAAATACTAAAAGAATATTCTATGAGTTTGGAATAAAAAAAAAATCGGTTTCATTCTCCTTTCCCTCAATTATTATGTTAGATTTAATATTAAATATTTTGTTATTAGTCATATTGCTTATCATTTTCGTAGGTAGTGTTACGAATAATTTATTAGATTAAGTAACTACCTGTCTAAAATATACATATGGTACATTCCACGTCAACCGGATTACTGCTGCGGTCAAAATTTGAAGTGACGAAAAAATACGTACGAGGGCTCAATTTGGAGCCTGAACTCAGAACTACAAAAAGCCGTATGCGCATTTGCAAAAATCAAGAAGGCGGCATCAATATGGCGGCCATAAACTTAAAAATTGATGATAAATGACCAAGAAGTTCAATTTTAGAGTAGTCAAAATAAACTATCCGGTTTAAAACTACTCAAAAGTAGTAACCGGAGTTAATGATCAAAAATTTGATACAATAACTTTGAAATCACAAAATGGCGGATCCAAAATTGCGGACTTTTTGCCAAAACCTAATGAAAATGCCTTTAAAACCATCAGATCTGTTTGAAAATGGATTGGCAGGGATTTTTAAGGTCACTTATCTCAAATCTGGTGATACAGATTCCAAATCACAATATGGCGGATGTATAGCCGAAACACCCATCAATTGCCTTTAGGTACACTGAATCCCATTGAAAACGGATTTACGAAGGTTTTTAAGATCGTTCATTATAAATTTGACATGAATAATCCCAAATTAGAAAATGGTGGATTCAGGGTTGCGGGCTTTTTGCTAAAATCTGATGTACCTAAATGCCTTTAAAAACACCAGATTTGTTTAAAAATGGATTGGCAGGGATTCTTAAGAGTGCTAGCAAGATCAAGGAAGAACCACCTCCTAAAAACACTACATCGAGCAAACATAGTAGAATCTGGGCCGATGAGGTCGAAGACGAGCTGGCAGGGAACAATATATCTACGCACAATAGATTTGAGGTACTTGCCGACGTCCATCTAGCAGGTAATATAACACCTCCGGAAAACCCACGTTCTGAACAACACTATATTTACCAACTGAACCGTACCTTCCCTCCATACGACCCTAAATATTCCAGACCCTCACGAAACGTATTTAAATACAAGAATCTTGTCAAGTACAAATACCCAAGAAGACATACATTTAAGCCACAGTGCGACAAAAACATATCAGTACACAAAAACTATACCTATGAAAAAGAAATCATAAAAAAGACCTTCCAGGACTCAGACGATGGTCAATATTACATCTACACGCCATCACTTACATTCAATACTACTCCGACAACCATAACCACCACCACAACAACCACCTCGAATACAACCCTCACAACCACCCCTATACTAACTTCCATTTCATCCCTTAGAATGTCTACCTGTGAATTTGACAAAATAACCCCAATCTCAACCCCTACACCCTCAACACGAGACCTACAAATAACCACCACCAACCCCATAACAACTACATCCCCATTATCATACCAACTGTACAGAATTTTACAAATGGCAAAAAACCTGCCCCCCAAACCAACACAAACTATTGCAACCGACCCAATTCAATTTACACCCTCGCCGGACAACAACCTCCCCAACCCCAAGAAAAGAAAAAAAAAACCAACAAAACTCCCCACCAATCATAACTCACCCGAACACCACTACAACAAATAATATTAATGAAATCCAACCTGAAACTAGAGAACCCCCCCGTACCCAAGCTGACATGACAACCAAACCAAATTACACACCAAGCATTTCCATTTACACGGAAAAACACTCTGAAATAATTGAGACAATAAACAGAATTACTAGCCAAAGACCAGTGTTCAGATTCAACATTGTATCTCTTATTTGCCATTTACATCTAGCGACCATCAAAATATTGTCAACATGTTAATCTCCAATAAAATTAAATTCCACACCTACAATCACCCCGACAACAGGCCAATCAAAGCAGTCATAAAATACATACCGACCGACGTAAAAACTCAAACCATCCAAAATAGTCTCCACAACAAGAACATTCACCCTCAAAAAATAGTCAGGCTGACTAACTCAAAAACCGGAACCAAACAACCCTTACCTATAATCCTTGTCACCCTGAGCAAAGGGGACGCCGACAGGATGTACGCCCTCAGGGAACTCTGTTCCATCAGGATCAGAGTTGAGGAGTACATCAGGCCGACGATCCCCCAATGCTATCGCTGCCAGAGGTTTGGACATTCCTCGAAGTTGTGCAACCGCATCCCACATTGCGTGAGATGCGGGCTAACGCACGAGGGAGGGCAATGCACCGCGTCGACGTGCAGGTGCATCAACTGCGGTGCATCCCACCCTTCTAACTTCAGAGGTTGCCCGGCCTACCTGGCGGCGATGGCCAGGCTCAGGACACAAAATACCCCAAAGACAAACAACCCTCTAGAAAGTACCACCACCAACATTAACCAACCTACCAACATAAACAAAAAACCTGTAATAATTAACAACCCCCCAACCAAAACATAAACCAACGTACAGCGACATGGTGAAAAACAACCCTAACGAACACCAAACACCCCCACTAGATAACTCGGACACCGAGCACGCTAACCCAATCAGGGAAATTCTGAATTTCCGGAAGGACTTCAACCTAAAAGACCTGCTACATAAACTCGGTCAGACCGTCAATATACTAAAATGCTGCACAGACCCCATAGACAAGATTCTTGTTATTGTGGACTTTATTACCTCCTTTCTCGACTAAAACCCACCCTACCTGAAGGTAATTTTGTTAACCACTAACCTGGGCGACCGGGGGAAAAAATAAAAACAAAAAAAAAAAAAAGGATAATTCAACCCCAGCCCACGAAAAGAGCCTTAGGCAATTTACTAACCCTGGACACAATACACAAATTGTAAATCGCTTCATCCAAATTCCTGCCCACTACCAAACCAAATCACTCACCCACACCAGCAAACAACACACCCACCACGTGGACTACAGCCATAACAACCCTTACAACCCAACACAGTGGAACAAACAACAACATAATTGATATTTCGAAGATAATCCGACTACCCCATACCCAGCCAGCTCTCCAAAGCAAGATATGTTCAACGTATACGATAACCCGAGTTAAGCATCCACGGATGGAAAGACTCAAGCATCTGCAACACTTACGAAGTCTTAAGGTCACTTATCTCAAATCTGGTGTGGTAGATTCCAAATCACAATATGGCGGACGTATGGCCGAAAGTCCCATCAAATTGCCTTTGGGAACACTGAATCCCGTTGAAAACGGATTTCCGGAAGTTTTTAAGATCGCTCCTTATAAATCTGAATGAATAACCCCAAATTACAAAATGCTGGATCCAAAATGGCGGACTTATGACACAAATCAAATTGCAGATGTTTCAACAATTTTGATTAGATATGAGAATTCTCGTTTTCAGAAGTATCTGATTGTAAATATAGTATTACGAAATCAAAATCAAACAATGGCGAATTCATGATAGCAATTCATTTATTTAGATTAGAAATGCTTCAAAGAATAAATGTAGCGCTGCGTAATGATGAGAGCTATGATCTACTTTTCGACATTACTTTTTAGATCAGTTGCATTGCGTGATTCCATTGCTTTAGGTAACACCCAGCAACGGTCTTTTTCAAGATAGTTGTTGACATTTTCATTTGTTGCTAGGAGAGCAGCCTTGATTAATCGCTTGTCCAACGGTTCTTTTCAGAATAGTTGGCGAGTTTTTCAATGGTGTCTTGCAGGAGAACGGTCTTCAACAGTCTTTCCCAGGATAGTTGGTGACTTTTTCTTTAATATTGGTTTTCTCCTGAAAATTCTTTATAAAATTGCTGTGCATTTTTCATTCAATTACAGGTTAACAAAAAAAAGTGTTTTTATGTGCTGAAAACAAATTTTTAATTTAAAAAAATTTCCACCTTGTAGATTTCGAGTAAGTCTCAGTCTTTATCGTCAAAAAATAGGATTTTGATAATAAAAACTGGGATTTACTCGAAATCTACGCGGCGGAAAATTTTTTAAATTGAAAATTCGGTTTCAGCACGCAAAAAATACTTAAGATGTGATTGGTTTAGTTCTTGGAGCAGAACATGTTTTTTTTGTTGATCTGTGTAATTGAATGAAAAATGTACAGCAATTTTATAAAGAATTTCCAAACGAAACCCAATACTGAAGAAAAAGTACCCAACTATCCTAAGCAAGATCGTTGAAAACTTATCACCGTTCTCCTGCAACACACTATGGAGAAACTCGCCAACTATTCTGAAAAGAACCGTTGGACGAGCGATTAATCGAAGCTGCTCTCCTAGCAACAAATGAAAGAGTCAACAACTATCTTGAAAAAAACCGTTGCCGAGTTTCACCTAAAGCGTTGGGATCACGCAATGCAACTGATCTAAAAAGCAATGTGCAAAAGCAGATCATAGATTTCATCATTACGCAGCACAACATTTACTATTTGAAGTATTTCTAATCTAAATAAATGAATTGCTATCATGAATTCGCCATTGTTTGATTTTGATTTGCATTTACAATCAGATAGGTAC
This sequence comes from Rutpela maculata, assembly GCA_936432065.2. NCBI lineage: Eukaryota > Metazoa > Arthropoda > Insecta > Coleoptera > Cerambycidae > Rutpela > Rutpela maculata. Next base: position 37,190,864 of record OW386290.2, read on the forward strand.
TCGTGAAAACGAGCATTCTCAAATATAATCAAAATTGTTGAAACATCTACAATTTGATTTGTGTCATAAGACCGCCATTTTGTAACTTGGGATTATTCATGTCAGATTTATAATGAGCGATCTTAAAAACCTCCGTAAATCCGTTTTCAACGGAATTCAGGGTTCCTAAAGACAACTGATGGAAGTTTCGGCCATACGTCCACCATTTTGTGATTTGGAATCTATCACATCAGATTTGAAAGAAGTGATCTTAAAAATACCTGCTAATCCATTTTCAAACAAATGTGTTTTTAAAGGCATTTACATCAGGTTTTGGCAAAAAGTCCGCAATATTGGATCCGCCATTTTGTAATTTCGGATTATTCATGTCAGATTTATACTGAGCGATCTTAAAAACCTCCGTAAATCCATTTTCAACGGAATTCAGTGTTCCTAAAGGCAATTGATGGGTGTTTCGGCCATACGTCCGCCATCTTGGGTCCGCCATTTTGTGACTTGTAATCTATCACACCAGATTTGAGATAAGAATCCCGGCCAATTAATTTTCAAACAAATCTGGTGTTTTTTAAAGGCATTTATATCAAATTTTGGCAAAAAGTCGACAATTTTGGATCCGCCATTTTTTAATTTGGGATTACTCATGTCAGATTTATAATGAGCAATCTTAAAACCTTCGTAAATCCGTTTTCAATGAGATTCAGTGTTTCTAAAGGCAAATGATGGGAGTTTCGGCCATACGTCCGCCATCTTGGGTCCGCCATTTTGTGATTTGGAATCCGTCACACCAGATTTGAGATAAGTGACCTTAAAAATCCCTGTCAATCCATTTTCAAACAAATCACCCGATTTTAAAGGCATTTTCATTAGATTTTGGCAAAAAGTCCGCGATCTTGGATCCGCCATTTTGTGACTTCAAAGTTATTATACCAAATTTTTCATCATTAACTCCGGTTATCACTTTTGAGTAGTTTCAAACTGGATAGTTCATTTTGACGACTCTAAAATTGAACTTCTTGGTCATTTATCATCAATTTTTGAGTTTATGGCCTACATGTTGATGCCGCATTCTTGATTTTTGCAAAGGCGCATACGGCTTTTCGTAGTTCTGAGTTCAAGCTCCAAATTGAGCCCTCATACGTAATTTTTCGTCGCTTCAAATTTTGGCCGCAACAGTGATCCGGTTGACGTGGAATATCCCATATTAGTCTAGGAAATAGCGTGCAAATTCGACGACGAGTGGTTACCATCTGCCAGTCGGTAATCGAAGAGAGCATATAAATACAATTTTTTTTTCTCTCTGGAACTTTTTGGTATGGTGGGGGGATAGGGAGGGGGGGGGGATTTATTTTTAAATCGAATGATTATCGATATCTGTCCGCATAGATAGTTAGTATACGTACTTCACATACCCCAATTACGCTGGCAGACGAAACTTCCGAACGGCACGCGCGCTAACCCGAAAAAGAAAAAAAAAATTTTAGTTTCTTTTTCCGGTTAGTGCGCGCGCCGTTCGGAAGTTTCGTCTGCCAACGTAATTGGGGTATGTGAAGTACGTATACTAACTACCTATGAGGACAGATATCGATAATCATTCGATTTAAAAATAAATGCCCCCCCCCCTCCATATTCCCCCACCATACCAAAAAGTTCCAGAGAGAAAAAAAAATTGTACTTATATGGTCTCTTCGATTACCGACTGGCAGACGGTAACCACTCGTCGTCGAATTTGCACGCTATTTCCTATATTATATATGTTCATAAACTCAAATATTTCTCATGTAATAAGGTTCTTGTAACCTGTTTGAGAATAAATGAATAAATAAAATAAATAAAACAATTCCCTTATTCTTTAAATACGGTGCGGAAAATATTTTCCGGTTGTTTCTCTGTCATCAGATTCGGACGATTCAGTTTTCAGATTACCGCTCTAACCTAAAATTAAAACCATCCAAACTGTAGGCAAAACGACTAAGACATCAGGCTGTACTCAACTGCCACGAATGAGTTTTACGGTTTCACTAGCAACTTTTTCACCCTCGTATACATTTGGAATGCGCAAGATTCGTGCGTGGTGAGAAATGAGGGTTGTAGTATGAAGTTATGAATAAAATTACTTACATGATGTGCGGGTCTGCAGGAAGGGGATGAATAGTAATAATTGTGTGGGGTTGGTTACGTCGCTTTGCACAAGTGAATTTAATTGAAGCGTATATATATAGATGAGTAATTTTTCTAGGGGGTAAGGACCTCGGTTTAAACGGATTAAGCAATTAAAATATCGTAAGGAATATTTAACCAGACGTAACTATAATGTTGTGGAGTTTGATATTATAGTATAGATAAGAGCTAGTGAATGTTTTTGGTACTTATTTTTCCAGTCAGTGAACATCGATATGTTTGTTCTGTTAGTGATACTAATCAACAAATTCTTAGTGTGGTAAATATTTTCCGGTGGGTTCATGGGTGGAAAATACAATTGAGTTGAACTTATTTTTCCCGTTATGAATCTTTTAGATTTACTTAAGTCGATCATAAAACTTATTGAAAAAACAATCCGGCTTATGGGGCGAGCGTAGAGGCGACTTCAATGTGAATATCAGTCGATATTCCGTTGAAGCAACGTCGAGCGCGGTTAGTACTTGGATGGGCGACCCACCTATCTTGGGAAATACAGCGTTCTCGTCCCACCTTCTAGAGGCTTGTACATCAGTGTATACTCGGAAGTTACGTAATTTCAGACGAGGATTATGTAGTGGATATACCATCCTTCGGAGGGGATGTAAAGCAGGCGGTCCCTTGTCTATTAAATGTTAGGCAAGTAAAAGATCCCTACTCTTCTTAAGGGAAGAAGTTCGGCTAAATTTCCAGGTTGGGGGTAGCTCGTCTCCTGGCGTCGGTGATAGGCCTTGGTAGCGGAAATAGGCCGACGTTAAATAGTTAAAAAATAAAAAAAAATAAAAAAATCTGGCTTATTTCCAGTTAAACAAAGTAAGTCTGGCTGAAGTGTGTCAATAAATCCGCCGATCGGAAAATAAGATCGATTTCTCGGATACGTTACCCTTACAGGTTTGAAACTTATTATATAAATTAATATCATCTCGAAATTTGCAGAAAAAAAATTATTGCTCTCAATTTTATAGTCCTGAAAATGTTTCCCATGATAGTCTATACTATAATTCCATAAAGAAAAATCTGGCTGTTATTTACAATCAGCAAAGTCTCGCCAAACTATCTCGAGGTTTTAAATAGTACGCGCTCAATTGGGTATGCTCTGAAGTTCATAAAAACTCTGGGCACTTGGGCCGGAAAATTTTGAATTATGATAAGCTATTAAAAGGGTTCTGTACGAGGGGTAAACCGCAGAAAAAATATCTGTAAGTAGTACCCAGTAACAATAATTAATTCCCACGAAAATACCTAATAATATCTGCAAAGTACTGGAAAATACCTAGTATTACCAGAATAACTAATACCTAGTAATACCTCTGAAATACCTAATAATACCTAAAAATACCCAATAATACCTAGTAATACCGGGAAGCTATACACCAAAATACCCCAGCTGTTTACTCCTTAGTTCCGTACGTCGACAATACGTCAAACTAGTGGAATGTGGACTACGAAAATATAAAAATGCAAATAAGATTCGAAATAGAGAGAAATAAGAAGAGAATGCAACGCAGGAAAATTCTTATATTTTTTTACAACATCCTGCCATATCACTTTATATTTAGAGGGTACTAGTTATTTATGTACAAAGGGCCGTAAGTGCACTTTTTTGGTTGAGAATATAGTTTGAGATCTGAGGCCCATAGGGCCGAGGTTTGCAAGTATTCGAGACCAAAAAATCGCACTGTACGACCCGCGGTGCATATTATATTTTTCGTCACACCCATGAATCATTCAACTAGAAAAATACTTGAGAAAAACTAATGGAAAACTATAATTATTTGAGTAAGATTTCATATTTGCTAAGCAAATGGTAAAGTGATGCTTGGAATATCCATGGCAACCGACATAAAATAAATTTAGGACGCGGCTTCTCTGTGGCTTCTATTCAAATGGCAACTACTGCCAAGATAAATTAAATCATATTATAATAGCTCTAAACATTTTTCAAAATAAAGTCGGATATAGAAGATACAGCAAGTAAGGCTTGTCTCGATTTACTTCCAAGAAAGTAACATTTAATTTAATATTTGTTACACAAAAGAGAAAATTTTCCTAAATTTACTTAATTTCCCTAGGGAGGTTATGAAAAATAACGATCCGTTGCCAATGACAACAAGCATTTGGTACATAAAGCATCGCTTACGATCGACAAAACAATTGAATTAGGGTATAATTACGAGGTATGACGAAAAAATATATAACCAGAGAAGAAAATCAAGAGGCCCTAAAAAGATGAATATTAAAATACATTCACTTTAAACTGGAACATAGATATTCGAAACTATACCTATAAGCGGAGAAGAAAATCAAATGGCTCTGAACAGACCATAATCGTGTCTACATAAAGCTGATGATCTCCACAAAAATATTCAGCTTCGGCGATTGCCTATTGCATATTGCATATTGCATTCTCCAGGGCGGACAAGGTGATACAAAGTGAAGAAATATTACTAATATTTCATCATTTCATTTTCATATTGTTTGGGAATGTTTCATTTGGTGTTTACAGATTATATATGCATAAAATCCGTCTCTGGAATGTAGATCTTTCATCCGGTTTATTATTCTCTCGATAAGAAACACGCTATAATAAGGCCAAACCTAGAAATATAATGAGTTGAATAAAATGTTCCTATTCTTGAGCGTGTGTTTTATTTTATCATCATATACTTTGTTGTGATTTTTATACGAATTTAAAAGAATTTCATTTAAAAGTCCCGTACATCACAGCATGTTTTATGTAAAATAGTTACAGTCTTTTAATGTAATGTAGATCATTAATATTATTATTCTTTGTATGTGCTGTATATATTTGCATTTTAAATATATAAAATGCTTATTTGAATGATAAAGCTCCCCTTTCTTCAATTACTTTAAGTGCAGAAAAATGCAAAATGGAAATATCAGTCCCTAAAAAATTACCATTAAAATTAAAATAATGTTTTGGTGTACGTAATTCTCTAATAATTAGATACCGAATCTATAGGGTGATCTAAAAAAGTTAGTCGTAATACACAATGATCTCGTAGAGAAAGTTTATTTCGAGAAAGTGTAATATTGTATGACTATAATACAACGTTATCACACATGTTTGAAATAGAAAATGTTATTATTGATAAAAGCTGGGGCACGGTATAAAATTAAAAACAAGGCAAATACGGTGCTTACGGCATTTTTTTTAAATGAATAAAAATCTATCACTAATAATACTGAAAAGTGTTATTTTAAAAAGATGCTTCCATTTCCATGTTATGAACAATTGTAAAATTGGATTGACCAATTCGAAAGAAATAAAATAACGTTTTTTTGCCATCAAATTAAATCATTGACCACTTCAGTACATTACAATATTATTATCAAAAGAATCTATACAAACATTTACACAAAACTTCCTTCTATATTTGACATCCTTTATCCATGAATTATTATTTTTCTCTCTGATGACCACATTTTCTGAAAGGGATTCGTTTTTTTTTAATTTTCCACTCTTTTCAGTGGCCTCTTTATTTAGCTTTCACACTAAAAAAAAAATATATCCGTCGTTTTAAGTTTTTAGGTTTTAACGTCATTCGTTATTAGAGAATCCTGAAATCTCAATTTATCAAATTTCACATAAATCTCAAAAATATTGCAATTATGGCAGCCATATTGGATTCGTCATTATGAATTCTTCACTTTTGACCAGCTGCTCCGAAAATCGCCAACTAACAATTTCAGGGTGTATACCAATATACCAATTCACAATTTTGAAATTCCCTTACTTTTCCAGGCTTTCCAGGACTTTTCAATAAGAATTCCAGAAAAATTTTCTGCTCGAAAATGAAAATTGATGAGCGGGGCAGAGGTGGTGGAAACCCTTTTTTGACTAGAGAAGGGGCGCAAGATAGGAACAACTTTGGATATAAGTAGTTTTAGTATTTAGTATTTATAAATTTCCTGACGTCCAGGTTTTCTTGTTTTCCAGAAAGTATACACCTTGAATTTTAATGCAATTCTGACGAAATTTGAATTTAATACTAGTTGTCGAATAAAATCAAGCATCAAAAATACGATTTCAACGATTGTTTGGGGAGAGGGGGAATTTTTTTGTGGAAATGGAATCTAATATGTTATCATGAAGTTACAGTAAAATTTTGCTGAGTTTAGTGGAGTTGAGCGTTCTTTGGAAATTAAGTTTTAATTCTGAAGAACGTTTTGCCACGATTCTTGTTAATATCTCGGGTTTTGTTCATCGGATCAGGCCAAACAAAAAATCAAAATGTTTGTAAATTAATTATGAATAAGACTGCATAAGTCTAAATCAGATCTACCAATTTGTTTTTTTTTTGCAAAAAAATAAAATTCACAAACATTCCTAATTTTACATAAACCGAAATTGCTAAAAAATTAATAAACCTCTTTTAATGAAACTTGGTGTAATTACACGTTTTGTAAATGTAAACTATTATGGAAAATCACAAATAAAAATATTCATTATTTTCTCAAAAAGGACGACATTTTTGGAAAATTTTTGAGGCTTCATAAAAAATTGCTATATGATCACACCACGACTATTTTTTCTCAACTAGTAGCTTTTTGAATGTGCTTTACAACGGTGATAAAAATCATGTTTTTTTAAATCTAAAAAAAAATTAATAAATAAACATATGTTTCGGATTACCGCGGATTTTCACAGGGAAATTCTCACTTTAACCACTGGGCTATGGTCGTCAAACATTTACAGATTCGATGAGTTATGGTAGAGAAAGCAAAACACGGAATTTTTAAATAATCAGATCCTTGTTAATACAAGAGAGGGAAGACCGACAATCCTTTAGACAATTAATTCAACATAACTTGTTTTTTCTATTTTAGTACACCTAAGGATCCTATCATGTAATTCAATACTTCGTCAGTATTAGCTAGAAGAGTAGTTGTTTTGATTGATTCTCCAATAATGAGTTTAAAGTTTTTACCTAACTAGTATATTAGCGTGCCCAGATTAGGGCAACAATATGCAGAAAGTAGGTATTTTCATAATAAATAAAAAAGTGTATAAGTTGTGATTTGCATAATACCTAAATAATATTTTCCAATAAAATCTTCTTTTTAAAAAGTTTTTTTTTTCACTTAATTTCATTTTTAAATTTTTAGATATGTCTTAATTATTATTTATTCATTGCGTCATCCTTAAAATAATACCGGATCGTTCGCCATTTCTTAGAATACAACATCCGAGTGAATACACTATGCGATCAACTTATAGTATTAACACGTTGACTGCCGCACCAATTCAGTAATTGGGTGGTCAAGGCTATGAGTATTTTTTTGTATTGCATTATATTATGTATTTTATGTATTAGAATACATAAACGTGGTACTTTGCACCTACCTATATAGGTGGGTCCCACTATGCGACACACCAAAAATGATAACTTATTCGATTTTCTCACGTCAAAAAACCTAATTGTACTGACTTTTGTGTTTATGTGTGAAAAAATAACTGAAAATTTTTTATAACTTTAACACCCTGTATCTCAGTAAGTAAAATGAATGAAATGAAATATTTGACTCCCAGTTATTAAGCAAAAAATTTATATTCTCCTCTAGAGAATCTTCAGGTAAAATATTACCCATTCCTTATGAATCACCCTGTATGTGTATTCAATAGAATACGCATGGCAATCAAAGTGTTAAAACTAAAAAACACACTTTTTGATACCATATTATTGTATTGTCACTAGAACTCAGGGCCCCCGTATGGGGGGGTCTATTGGGTACTAAGTTTAGGGGCCCGAGCTTCCGAGGGGGCCCGCCAGAGATCTCGCTAATTTTTTTTTTCAAATTTCTCCCCTCCCCCGCTTATCAATTATTAAGCGCGGGCGCCCGTTGACTTTCGAGGGGCCCGCCAGAGATTTTGACCAAAACATTTTTTCCCGCGTCAATTATTAGGTGCGGGGGATCGGCAGTGAATTTGGTACCGGGGCCCATGATTTGATGCGGGGGAACTATATATACGTGTATTGACCTGCAAGATTTGAACTAAACACTAACATACAAGCTAACTAACATACAAACAAGGCAAGTTAAATAAAAGCTTGTAATATATGGATTTATTACAAGTTACAAGGCAGCACAAAAGTTACATCATTGGAAACACCACAGAAAAAGATTTTTGTAAAGAATGGCGCATTTTGCTCACTGTGTAACATACGGTTTTAAATTAGGTGCTTCATTTAATTTAAAATTATTTAATCTTTTAATTGTAAATGTTAATTTATACATTATGCTTTAATAAAAACTAATTGCTTGTTATTTTCTCAGCACACAGTATCTATTAAATATGGCTAGAACACATTTTGTTACATTTTTGGCATATTTCCTGGCGATACACTGCACATTAGGAAAGGGAGATGATGCCAAAAATATATTGGACCAAATAAAAGATACGTTTCAGCAAAATATCAATAACTTCAACCAAGGGGTGGGCAACTTTACTAATCCTATAATAGATAGATTCAAAGAGGGAGGTGAGAAAATTAAAGAAGTCACAGATAACATCGGCAAATTTATTGAAATAGGTGGTAAAAAGATTATTTGCTCTCTCGGTATTTGCATGACGGAAATGATCAGAAAAGTCTGTGAAGAAATTAATTCTTGTCCAGAAGGTTATCGTTTGGTTGAGAGTTACTGTGGATGTTGCAATAAATGCGTTTATATTGACGATGAAAATACAAGTAAGTTCATTAATAATACAATAAAAATGTTATATTGATTGCTGGCATTATATTCAGTTATTATGTACATTTTTTTTAACTTTGGTCCTAGACATGATGCTATGAAACAGGAGATATGCTTGGTATGAGTACCAGCTTCGCCCTAGGGTGCATATGACGGCACGCAGTAGTCATTTTAAAACCGAGGCCGCAGGAGCCACTTGTTCGATGTCTGCCCAAAAATATTTCAAAAACCATAGGATCTAGGAAACAGATAGCCCTGACCTTAAAAGGGTGCATGAGTACTTTGGCGACAAGGGGGTTGAGCAAGTGACGTCACGGTGGAGCTGTGATAAAATGATTTCTATGCGAGGCATATCTACTTTTTATAGTATCATGAGTCCTAGGTTATATTGTAAGAGCTGGAAATTTTACCGAACTGCGTGCAGATTTTGTATACAATTTTAGAGATAGAGATAATGATTGAGATGTAATAATATATGTTAAAATTCCAATGTTAATGACCGACGAGTTGCATTATAAATAAGTCGGGAATATTAATTCAAAAGTAAAATTCTGGAAAAAGCCACGAGTAATTTACGTGATAACGATAAGAGAATCATATAATCGTCATATAAATTCCTTTAACCAATTTTTCTCCCATGTGTCTATGAGAGATGGAGCTTATGTGTGCTTAAGCTACAAATGCCCCAAAATATACTGCTTACGTACTTCGGAAAGTAGACCTCGAACTGTCAGAACACTCGAAATTGAGGAAGCGGTGCTGTAGGATATCGACGAACATCCTGAAAAGAGTACGAGGAAGATTGCTAAAAGTTCTGAATAGTTGTCATCAAATTGTTTGGCGAATTTTCGTTGATTTTTTGTTGTATCCGTACCATATTCTAAGAGTACACGCATTACTTCCACAGCGTGTGAACTTCTGTCAGTGGTAGCTTCAGAATGTTACACTAAATGTGGGCGGACGAAAAAACCCCATGCCATAACCGAAACCCATTTCCAAGAACAATTTTCGGTTTATGTATGGGTAGAACTTATTGGTAATAATCTTATAGGCCCTTAACCAGTACCTTTAACCAACTTTAAGCCAGTTAACCACCCTGGATCAGGTCATTTTATAATAAAATATATTAAGAGATAGCGCAAAAAATACGACACTTTGACTGGTACGCTTTAGCTCAACTTTGTGTGTCAATTAGGGAAACTTGCATATGTTCCTTCACAAATATACATTCATTAACTCACAGAAGGCAGCGGTTTTCAAACTTTTCGTACTTAGGTTATCAAATTGCCGACATAGGTACGTTATTTCAAAGTATCCCTAGAGAAAAAGGGTTTTTGTTTATCTGGTTGTTATCCATTTATGATATGCAACTTACACATTACACCTTGTATAAGCGAATATTTTATCCATTATTCATTCATTTATTTCTACGGTGGGTAATTCCACTAAAGCGAATACATTATCGGCTTATCAAATATCTTGTGACAACACATATGCGAGATCTATCCCAACCAAAGTTTGTAGTTTCTAGGCCAATTTAAAGTTACCGAAGCGTTGTCTGCTGAATGAAGTATTTAAGCATGACATTTTCTTATACATTTACCTCATCAAAGGGTGTAGTTTCCAGGGTAATTTCGACTCAGAGAAGCTTTTGTGTCGTTGGAGTATATACCGGCGACATATTCTTACATGTGGACCGTTAATTTTGAATATTAGTGTTAATTTTGGAGTTGGATTGCGGTTGCAATATAGTCTCTTCTGCTGACTGAAGTTGCCAAGTTCTAACTTTCGACCTAGTTTTTAAACTTGTTTGCAGGAGGCAACTGAGCTCAGTTAGTATGTACTACGCAAATAAACTATAGAATACAAATGTGTTTAATATTCAACTCTTTGAACAACCAATTACTATTAATTATGTTAGTTTGAAAGCCATAATCAAGTATCGAAATAACCGAATTGTTTGGGTAAATAACAGAAAATATATCAATTATTTATATGCATTTGTGATGTAATTCAGGAGTAGACTTATAGCATCTGTCGTTGTTTTTTTTTCTTTGATCTGAAACCAAACTGCCCACTGAAAAAGAGGTCATTAGTTGCAAAATATTACATTAATCTTGTGGTTAACTCTTCAAATATCTTTCCAAGATGGGTATAATTGAAATCAATTTTATATTTAATTAGCTCCTCTGTTTTTGATTTTAAAGGAAAAGAGCTTTCTTTATTTCATCGACAAGTATAGACAAAAACCTTTCGAACTTTATGTTAATATTGTTTTCATCTACAAAATTCCAGTCGATGCTTTATAGATTATAAAGTAAAGTATTTAAACCATTTTTAGACCATAGGTCTATGGTGAAATTGAGTCTTGTTGTTTTGCATCGAAAATAAAATTTTAACTGACATCGCTTCATTAACATAGGCATTGATTTTTGTTAGGTCAATATTTGTTACTATGTTATCTAGGCAGTCATTAAGACGCATGTTCTTCTTTCCAAAGAAATCAAGAAAGACTTCAAACTCCATATTCCTAGAATTTTGAGTGTTAAAACTAAATTCAAAATTGTCGTTCACATTAGAACGATACACTGTCACAATAACAAGGTCCAACTGAACAACATAAATAGCTGCTACGTTTCTAACAATTTCAATTGAAAACAGTTTAATCTCTGTTAATTCCAAAATTTGCATATTACTTTTTACCATTATTAGAACTCCTCCATGTATAAAACTTTGCCTGCAAAAATAAGAGGCTATTTTGTAATCCTGTATATTTATTAATTCTGCTTCATCATTATTTGTTATCCACGTTTCTGTAAAACAGATCACATCATAAGATAATTGATAGGAACTATTTAATTCCAACAAGTAACTTTTAATTTGGCCTATTTTGCTTTTACTCGACTGCACATTCAAATTAAATAAATTAAAACTATCTAAAAAAAACTTCAGTATATAACCTTTAGGAGTGAATATTTTTTTATAGGAATGTATGTTACCAGGAATTTATAGCAAAGTTTTGTCCAATCTGGCTGAATTTCCAAATTGGACGAAACCTTACTGTAACTCTACAAAAAAATCCCCCCCCCCCCAAATATTCGTTGAAATATATTTTTTATGTTTAGTTTTATTCAACCAATAAAAATTATGCTGTACAATCTTTAACTCGAAAAACTGAGAGAATTGTGCAAGTTATGAAAAATTAAAAACCCAAGTCTGAGTCGGAATCTGATTTACGAGTACAAAAAAAAACCTTCCAGTCGTGGCCTTCTAAAGAGGCATGGGATTTTTCAGTTCCAAGTGTTTCGATGAATCTGAAAAATAAAGGATTTCCTCATCCACCATGATTTTAATCCCATTTGAGACTTCTTTAACAGTTATTTCGAATTTCTCCCCAACCGATGATACCATAAATGAAATGTGTGATTATACCGCGCCCAAAATTGTGTACACCAGATTTCCTCGGATTGCCTAAGATTTCCTCGGACTTCCTGGGATATTCTAAGATTTCCATCCAAAAAGCAAAGGATTTCCCGAGATTGCCTAAGATTTCCTTGGATTTTCTAAAATTTACTCGGATTTCCTTCTGAGTGTACACCAGATTTCCTTCGCGGTTTGCCCCTCGGATTATACGAAAACTCGGTAGAGTAAACCGCTGATTTAACAGTAACTCAAAAAATGTCGGCATATTTGGCTTTGCGATGCGGCGAGTTTGATGGGTCAAAGGAACCGACATTTTTTGAGTGCCTGTTAAATCTGCGGTCAACTTTACCCTAGTTTTAAGCTATTTTTGGTCAAGAGATTGCTTTAAGTAAATAAATAAAATATCGATCTGAATTTATCCGCTACATAATTAAAATGAATATTCCAAGAAAGGCGTCAATCGATAATAATAACCAGACATTTAATATTTGAAAATGCTCTATCTGTGTCAGTTATGTTTCACTTTCTAAATTATAAAGAAGTTTTATCGGAACAGAGACGGGCAAAATAAGTTATATGAAGAATTGTGTTGAATCTAATGAAAATTCCTATTTTGCTTATACGTTAAATAACTGTATACTACAATAATAGTAAAAACTAATCCCTTTGATTTTTGAACACACCACAAGAAACCTACCTTGAATTGGTGAAACGTTTGCAAGAACGGATCCACCTTAACTAGCTCACGCAGAATAGTAGTGGACTTTTGATATGTTGTTCAGGACAAGATGAGAAACATATACAGATTATACAGTGTGACCCACTTAAAATCGCAACGCCCATTGTATACCCGTTAATTGATGTTTGATTAACTTCAAACTTTGGTGGTAAGGAAAGATCAATAAGGTGGTTCTTTGACCAGAAAAACATTCGCCTCCTACAAATGCAAAGCCACCTGCAGTACCAAAATATGCGGAAAAAATTCATATTAGGCATTTTTTATCGGAAAATTTTGTTAAAGAAATGTCCAAGTTCGAAAATATGCTGCCAGGTAGTTGCCAAGCAATTTGCATTTTTTTTTTAAATAATTAATTTTAAAATTTTAATTTTAACTTTGATTAAATTTTGGACTTGTTTTAGAAAATCCTGAACAAGTTTCATTAACAAAATTTTCCGATAAAAAGAATGCCTAATATAATTTTTTGATTTTTTTCGCACATTTTGGTACCGCAGGTGGCTTTGCATTTGCATGAGGCGAATGTTTTTCTGGTCAAAGAATCACCTTATCGACCTTTTCTTACCTGCCGCCTAAGTTTGAAGTTAATCAAACACCCATTAAATTAGTAGAAAGGGGTGTTGCCATCTTAAGTGGGTCACACTATAGATGAAAACTCAGCTTTTTTCCAATTAGTTTATTAGCTAATTTTATTTAATTATTTACATGCACTATTCAACAGCTAATAAGAACCTCGATAGTAGCTCAGACTAGGGATAACCAATAGGTGGACATGCCCCATCAACTTTAAATGCGGAATATTTTAAATACTCTCACTGAATATTTTCTAAATTTTCTATATGTGTTTTAATATGAAGACTTTGCCATTGGCGCATATTCCAATACAAAAATACAGTAGTCTACGACCAAAGGCATTATAAAATAAAAATTATTTCTAATAATAATAATAATAATAATAATAATAATAATAATAATAATAAAGCAGGAGGGGCTAACCGTCATCTTTCTAGCCTTTGGTGAGTAGCGCCACCACTTACTCCAGCTGGGGATGCAAAATCGAACCGGCAGCCCTAGCGCATCCGGGAGGGGAGAGCATCTTCCCCTCTGGTGTCGGTCGTGGGCTTGCTGGGCTAACCACCCACAAGCCCAAACCTCCGGTTCCTATTGGCCGAGGACAGGGCCCCCACGATCGACCCCGTTCGGATAGGGGTCAAGGGCAAGGTGGTGGGGCCCAACAAGATCGACAGCCCATTGTTGACAACCGCGATGAACAAGGACGCTTTGAGTGGACAGATGAACTGAGGGACGACCTTATGCAGTGCTACGAAAGCAGTGAGCCCGCGCGAAGGGGATACATGGGGCGAATGCACGTTCTGTGGTGTGCAAGGCACCCAGAACACAACGCCTTCACGCCACAAAACCTGCGTGATTATGTGTCCCACCTTCGTCGCAGGGGCTACGTGAGAACTGCTCCTCAGCCGATGAATGAGGTGGCCGAAGGTCCACCGAATGAACCGGTTGAGGTTGCAGTCCCAGTCGTTCCACCAGTACCAGAGGGCCTCAGTACCAGAAGGGGGTTGCACAACATAAAACCCCCCGGGCCACAAGATCTGGCCAGAGTGGATGCGGAACTTCGTGCAGCGCTACCAGAAGAGGCTGACATCTGGCACATAAATTGTGCCGTGTATGCTGCCGCTCAACGCTTGTCTCAGGTGGAGAGGCGGAACAGTGCTTCTCCACAAGAGAGAGCGAGACGGCGCATACACAAGATGGAAGCCAAGATCCGGTCGGCGAGGCAACACGCATCCCGTATCCAATGTGTGATGGACTATATGGCGGCCAATAGGCCTTTCACGCCTAAAGTGCGGCGAGTAGCTGCTAACTTAAGACGCGTCCATCACACACTCAATGGGGCAGTGCTACAAACCACCAAACAGCACTGCCTCGACAGGATACGGATGCTAGTGTCTTGTAAGAAGTCACTAGTGAGGCGGGCGAGGGGGCTAGCGGAAAATCAACTTTTCCGCAAAAAGCCCTCGCGCCTTTTCGAACCGCCTCAGCGTGTTGCTGAAAATCCGCCGACTGCAGATCAGGTGGAAAACTTCTGGAAAACGTTGTACGAACAGAAGCTTCCACTTAACAGAGACTCTCCAGCCCTGGCACACTTTGAAACCTTTTGTCAAAGGTTTCAGCAACCACAACAGGTGTGCCAACCGATAACCCCAGAAGAGGTTCGAAGAGCTCTTGAGGGCTCTAAGAACTTTGCTGCTCCAGGTCCCGACGGGATCAATAACTTTTGGTGGAAAAAATTATCCAGTACCCACCACCATTTAGCCAGAATTTTCAATTCATGGCTAAATGGGGAGCAGCAAATTCCTTCTTGGGTTGTCGAGGGGCGGACAGTGCTGATCCCGAAGAACGGAGATTTGTCTAACCCAAAGAACTACCGGCCGATAACCTGTTTAAACGCATGTTACAAGGTGTTTACGCGCATCTTGTACATGCGAGTGCTCCACGCAGTTGAACCGGTTTACGAGCGGATATATGAGCAACGAGGGTCAAAGAGAGGTGTCGCTGGCTGTAAGGAGAACCTGCTGATTGACAGGTGTGTCACGCAGGACTCCATGCAGTATAAGCGTAACCTCTCCATGGCCTGGATCGACTACCGCAAGGCATTTGACATGACATCGCACGAGCTTATTGTACACTTGCTCCGATGTCTTGCGGTACCTGGTCCCGTAGTGAGATGCATCGAAGAACTGATGCCGCTCTGGAGGACTCGCTTTACCATTACATCGGGTAATGATAGAGTCCAGACGGAGTCGGTAACATTCAGAAGGGGAGTATTTCAGGGAGACTCCCTCAGCCCCCTTCTATTTTGCATCTCATTACTGCCATTATCCGTTTCGCTCCGGAAAACCCGTGGATACAATTGCGGTACCCCTGGCGATAGGAGGCATAAGGTCACCCATCTGTTTTATATGGATGACCTTAAACTTTATGCCTCCGGAGAGAGGGACCTACACCAGTCCCTCAGGGTGGTACAGGAGTACACGCAGGCTGTCGGCATGGAGTTCGGATTAGACAAATGTGCACTGGTCCATCTCAAGAGAGGACGATGCGGGAACTACGGAGAGGACGCGCAGCTCGTGGACGGAAGCATCTTACATCATCTAGATGCCGGAGAGTCGTACACTTACTTGGGTGTCGAGCAACGCTCCACCCAAGAAGTGAGTGTAGTGAAAAATGCTCTCCGCGGCAAGTATCAGCACCGACTCCGACAGATCTGGTCTTCAGAGCTGTCGGGGAAGAACAAGGTGTCTGCTACCAACATGCTTGCCGTTCCGATCCTTCTCTACTCCTTTGGAGTAGTGAAATGGACTCAAGAAGAGTTGCGTCAACTCGACGTAGGAACCCGCAAGAAGATGCATCTCAATAGGAGTTTGCATCCTAAATCGTCTGTTCCACGGCTATACCTCCCACGACATCGGGGAGGCCGTGGACTCTTGAGTTTGGAGAGTCTCCATAATAGGATGGTTCTGGATGGAGCCTGTAAGGTCATCAGGAGTTCGGATCCCCTCCTCTGCATGGTCCGAGACCATGAAAATGCAGGGGTAGGAGCCTTTCTGTTTAAGGCAGCACAGAGAGCAGCCGATGAACTTGGTCTCTCCTTCGACGCCGAGCGGGTAAATCGCGACTCTGTCACCGAGTTGGAACCTGCTCGGCGAAAAGCCCAAATTAAAGCTGCAGAACACAACAACTTTCTGCAGCTTCACACGGATAAGCCAATGCATGGAGTTTTCTATAAAAATATAGAAAACCTTGGCTTATCCGAAAGGCTGACCTTTGCCTTCTTAAGGTCAGCCGGGCTGAAGTCTGAGACCGAGGGATTCATAATGGCTTGCCAGGATGGTGTATTTAACACCCTCGTCTATCGTAGTCGTGTCATGGGTATAGAGGTCCCTGATGTCAGCTGCAGGGCCTGCCGCAGGGCGCCAGAGACTCTTATGCACTTGCTGTCGGCTTGCCCGACATATGCAGTCTCGGCCTATATCCAAAGGCACGACGGAGCATTACGAGTGCTTTACTACCATTTAAGGCACTCGTATGGGATAGACGAAACACCAGTGCTGCCTTACGCTACGGGGGATATTGAGTCCGTTGTGGGAAATGAGAAGTGTCTAATTTATTGGAACTACTCTTTTCCCACCGTCAGGCAAATACAAGCCAACAAGCCTGACGTAGTACTCCTCGACCATCAACTCAAGACAATGTTCGTCGTGGAGTTCTCGGCTCCCGCGGAGAACAACATTGTCTTGAAGGAGGAGGAAAAACGGACAAAATATCGAGATCTGCTCTTCGAACTCCGCAGACTGTATCCAGACCATACTGTTAAGATAGTGGTACTGATTATAGGAGCCCTCGGTGGAACGAGACACACACTGCTTTCGGAACTTAAGATCATACCGGCATGCCGAAACTCGGCAGAGGTCTTAGCCGGCAGAATGCAGAAGGCCGTCATTCTCGGTTCATTACGTCTGCTCAGGGCACACGATTCACGGACCCAGTAGTCACTCACCCCACGGGCGTGGGGAGTGGCTACCGGTACTACCAGCTCCCCTCTGTGAGGGTCGGAGCCACAGAGAAGGGTGACTGGTTTTTAGCTAGCTAAAAAAAAAAAATAATAATAATAATAATAATAATAATGTTTATTTACGAAAAACGAATTTAAATACAATTATACAATTATATTAACTTCGTTTATAAATGTAAACTAACATGCAATATCGCTGTATAATAATTAATTATACTTGTACGCGATTTCTTAACACTAAATATAAACTATAGTAAAATATAACATTTATTAACTAAATTTACAATATATTTATTGGCTAAATATAATCTATAGTAAAATATAATATTTATTGACATAGTCGGGAGATGATGTTATACTCGGAGTTAGTTCACGTTCGGATAATGAAGTCATTATAGGTATTATTCAATCATTTGAATATAGTCACATTAAGGATTAAATCACAGTAATTAATAGGTGTCTTTTACGATATTATTTTTTCTTTTGTATTTTATATAAAAAGGATTTATAGCTTTTATCACTTTGCACAGTTTCTAAATATTATTTATAACAAAATATTATTACAAATTATATCTTTTAATTCATTTCTAGGAATGGTGGTTATCCATATTTTAATTTTTTTCTTGAACAATTTGACATTTTTAATGCTTTTTATATCTACCGGTAGTATATTATATAGTTTTGGACATAGGTAAACATAACTTTTTTGGCCTATTCATTTCTTACTTTTTGGTTGCTGACACTTTCCTTCTTTATATCTCGTTTCGTATTGATGATCTATTGGATTTATATCATTTTTATTTTTAAAATTAAAAAGAAGTATAGCTAGACCAAACAGCTGCCTTAAATCAAACATTTTGCTGTCTTTATAGAGATTTTCAGAGTAAGTAATTTTAAGTAATAAGAAAACAATTTATAATATTTTTCAACCGCTTGATTAATATGATATGTGAATGCATTTCATAGAACGTTACACTTAAATTAGTGAATGTCTCTGGTCTAGAAAGTACGTGTAATCATATTTTCATTATTCTGAAGGATTAATGGCTAATTTGTTTCTCTCTACATTGTGATGCAAAATAAAACAGTCCTCGATGCGTGAAATTCTACAAAATATGTTCAGATCGTCAGTATATATGATGTGAGGTCAGTGCGATATCAGTAATAACGTCGTTAAAAAAACAACGAATAAAAGTGGGTTCAGATTAGACCTCTGTGGAATACCGAGGTTGATAAAACATCGATAGACGTGTGACCACAATAAAAAACATCGGATTCTGTAGTCAAGGTAGAATGAAAAATATAATTAATAAATTCATTTGAAAGCTCGATATTTGATGTGTTACGTGGCAAAATTATGTTCATACAATAACATTTCGTAGACTTGAGCGAAGTTAAAGACGTGTGGTATGATTGATTTAGACTGCTTCCAACATTATGGAAATGTTGATGTTTGATAGATTAAAAAGTATACATAATGGTTTGGCAAATACTGCGTCACGGATACCTACTACAACTTGTTGATTACTGTGGTTTTGAGTTCAACATGGTTATCATTGTTACATATTTTTATTTATCCATTTTAATTCAAGTGCCCTTTTAGTTTATTGAAAAGAGCAGCTTAATGATATTATAAAAATCGTTTCACTTTGAAGTATTTTTCAGGTAGTCAATTATTCTCGCCAACACATGCACCGACTTCTGAATTGGAATTTGTGGAGCCACCAAGGCCAAAGCCAGCGCCGAAGCCAGATCCAATGTGGACACCAACATCGACGCCTGATGAAGACGACTGTGAATATTAAATAAAACACAATAAACTTTTCGTAAACATAACAGCGATTTCATTTCAATACAAACTAATATGAATTTGTAAAAATAGCAGAGAGCTCATGCTCATGCGTCCGAAAGTGCTTTTAAAAATTGATTCTGTAGGGCTTTAAATACTAAAAGCTAAATCGATAGGTAAACTTTCAAAAGAAGTTGTTCAAAGACTGTCCCATGGAAAAGGGAAATTTTCAAGTTATGTAGTGCATCAGATAGCCGAGGTTCAGATCTTTCTTTGGTAAAAATTCTATAATATTCTCTATAGCCGTTTGGCTGTAAAAAAATAAACTATTTTTAAAAAAGCATTACGCCTTACGGGAAATGCAGATTTTAAAGGTCTGTATCTCTGTTCGTCACTCGCTAAAAGTGAATTAATTTTGCCGTGTTTTTACATTTCTCACTCTATTACTCAGAAACTAAGCCTATAATAAAAAATAAATGTTCTTTAAAAATTGAAGACCGCTGTTTTCTGACTATAAAGGTACTTTTAAAAATATTTTTACCAGGGTGTATTAAATAGGTGATGCGACGACAACCCTCACAGTGGCTTCATAAGTGCTTACTTTGTACATAATGTAATAGATGGCAGGACCAATAAGTTCTCTCATTACTTACGCATAGATAGATAATTTTACAGGTTATGTGCATACGTGCATATAGTGTTGCATACATTCCCGGCCTTTTGTTTTTTGTTTAGTGAACATCTGACATTAAATAGCTAAATGAAAACATTATAAGAATATATGCACCACTACATGCAGCATTGCACGTGTCGCCACAGTTAACCTCAAAAATACATATTCATAAGATTTACAAGTATTACGTAGCTATTATTAAAATTTCTGCCTGGTTCCAGTACTTTCAACCAAAATCAAGTTCAAGGTAATGTGTATGAAGTTTTAGATAGTTTGTCACAATAAAATAAGACACTTTTTGCAGGTTAGGAATTTAACCTATAGTTAGCAGTCTATTTTTATCAATCAACAATATTGAAAAATTATTTTCCTGAATTTTTAAATATTTGGGGCTGGAGCCAGTATGGCTCCAAGCTAAAAATGCCTATACAAACATTAAAAATGAGAATAAACGAAAAAACCTCAAAATTTGAGGTTATGTTAGTTATACGATGCACATGGCCAGGTAATTGTGGGACCTTATTGCTCGCGCCATCTACTAAAGTAAATAGAAACCATGCACTTATGAAGCCATTATTATGATAGGAAAGTGCCGTACGTCGGACCACTTATTTAATACACCGTGATTTTTACTGAAACAATAACCGAGTTATGATCTAAAACCCAACGTAACTACAAAATCTCCGAGCACTTAAAACTGCAAACTTGGATCTCCCTCCCACACCGGTTTATTCCCCGCTGCCGCAACTTTAACAGCGAATATGTCAAATACGGAGAAACGGAGAAAATTGAAAAAACTATGTGTTCATTATGCGTTTATTATAAACCAGTCACTGAAATTTGGATAAATGAAGTTGAAACGTTAATAAGATTATTTCTGTGGCTTGGTGCTAAAAGAGCCAATGTCAAAAATTTACAATTTGAGGAAATGAGGTTTAAAGTTTTTATGGAAAATTATATTATTATTATTATTATTTGTGTAAGTCATTATGATAAAACGGCCAAAGTTTACTTTGGGCTTTCTAGAAACGAAACATACCTTATTAGTACAGTTTATGTTACAATAATTGGTCCTTTTATCTGTTTTACAAAATTTTTTTTACAAATTTACATTTTCCCTAGAAACTTAAAATTCTCAGTCATTTATGAGAGTTTGACATTGGCCGTTTTTTTTTAAGATACAATCTGAACGAATGTAGTTCGTTGGTGTCAATAAGTCATTTTAAAGAAAAAGTGACATTGGCCCTTTTAGCACCAATCCACAGATTCAATATCTACCTCAAAATGTACCTTTTTTTAATAGTAGAGCAGATAAAGGTTTTTGGGTGGAACTAATTCCCACAAAGACGGGGTTTGAATTTTTTAGTTCGTTGTTGGTATCTATTTGACATACTAAAAGTCTATAAAAATCTGAGTGTGCAAAATACGTTTTTTTGCCGCCATCTTGAAATTTTTTTTAAAAAATCATAAAAAATCGTGTGTGGTATCAATTTACAGAAAATTTCTTGCTGAAAAAGACTATGATATTAGTTTTGAAAAATAAAAATAAATAACACACTAAAAGTCTAGGAAAATCTAAGTATGTAATATAGTGGAATCAATAGAGATTTTCACTTCGGAAAAATTCCGGGAAGCGGTAACTTTTGAGAATACATCTCTGAATATGTCAGGAACAACATACCAAAAGTTATCAGCAATAGTCCTTGAGCGTAATTTGTTATTAAACAAATCAGTTTCAAAATACCAGTTTTTGTCAAATATATCTTAAAAAATTTTTTTCTTTAAAAAACTAATTACGCCATTCGAAAGTACCTACGGGAAATTTCACATCAAAAATGTATATGAAGTTTTTTTGTACGATCAAAAATGTTGGCTTCAGATTTTTTTTGTTTAACGCACGAAAATGGAACGCGTAGACACGTGAGTACGGCAAGCGAAGCGCGCGCGGCCTCGGGCGCGCTACACTAAATTTGTTGAAACTTTTGAACTAATTAATGAAATTGGCCTCACAAAAGCTTAAATAAAAGAAGAAACATGTAGCTATTGGATTAATATATTTTCAAATATAAAAATGAATATATGTAGGAATAGTACATATATGAAGTCGGAACATAAAGAGATTTGCGATGAAATCGGTAAAAGCTCTACCGTTTCTAAAATTTTTAAGATAAAAACCTGGGTCTTTCACATTTTACTCTTGAAAAAGATCCGATGAGTGAAGAAAATCTCAAAAATTTACTTTTGAAGTTGTAGCCCAAAATTTTAAAATGTTGAGAAAATGATAAAATTTGAGATATATGACTACTTTAACCACCTATTACTCTGGTTTAAATCGCGTTATTAGATCTCTCTAGGTTCGATTTTTAAAGCTGGAAATGTGTACTTTAAGATGCTTCAATGGGATTTCCCCAAAAATTAAATTAACCCTCTCACTTTTACGAAAATAAAAACAATTTTTTTTGCTCGAAAATTCGTGAAATTATGTGCAAAATAAATGTTAATAACTTTTATCAAAAAATTATTTAGCCTACCTATTCAGCATATCTTTATAGTAGAACCTTAAAGTAAGTAAATCTGATGTCAAAAATATTTTTGGAATATATATAAACCTATACTTTTCACGAAATATTGAAAAAATCAGTTTTTTCGGAAAATCGACTCAATGTTGATCTCCGATTAAAGAACTTATATCTAGATACATAACAGGCTATCTTTTCACTATATACCTTGTTTGCTCCTACATAGTCACATTATATGTCCATTAAAATGGATAGATGAACATCACATCCCATAGGCAACAGTGGCGTTGTGTGTGTAGAAAATGTGTAGAATGGTAAATATTTTCATTAAAATGAATTATTGCAATTCCTGCATTACCGGCTCTTTATATAACGTGATGTAGGCATACGATATTACAGTAAGATAAAACAGTAAGATAAATATGTATTGAAAGGATATTAAAATTTAATTGCTATTTACTTTATAACTGTAAACTGAACTTCATCATGTTACGACTATGGAACGATCGATTTTCTTCTTTTCTAAACTGCTTTCTGCAAACGGCAGAGCACTTCACTATTTATTTGCACAAAATATATTGTCACTAAACTGTGTAAATATGAATAGAGAATATTATTTAGGTATTAAGCAAATCACAACTTAAAATAAAATTACTTTTTCATCAGTTTTTGGTCGGAGAACACGAAAAACATTTATTGACATTAATGGCCGAACTGTCAACTGATATTATGATAATCGAACTGAAGCCGATCGTGCACGAGCGGTCGCGAATACGCCGATGGGCCAATCAGCAACTTATGGGAAGAAGTGCCTTAGATTGTGAGTCTTTCAGCGACAAATAAATCAATGCCATTATGTATCTAGATATAAGTTCTTTAATCGGAGATGTTGATTGTTTCTAAAATTTTTATCCTGTTTATAATATCGAAAACATACTGAAAATATTCACGTGGTACAGGGCCTTGAGTCAAATTATAATGCCTGAATATTAGAAAGAGATTGAAAGTAAAACATCTTCGCGCCAAGCAGTACGCATCATCTGTCCCGTACGCTGCGCTGTGTGTGTGTTCGTAAAGCATTGCAAAAGTAGTTTAGACACTTTTTCGCACGTCATCTTGTAATACTATGTACAATGTCACGTTTTCTTTTTAAGTTTTTATTTGAATATTTAAATTGTATTTTTAATTGAATAATGTTTTGAATTATTTTATTGCTTGATGGAAGTTCAGCCATATTGGATCAGCCATTTTGAATTATAATCCAGTCAATGAGTGCTCAAAAGAGGGGTGTAGAGTACATGGAATATGCGAGACTTTTTGACTTCAGGACTTCGTTAGCAGGTAAACATTCTAAAAGTCCCCGCCCCTGGGAGGTAAGCTTACGATGGGAGGAGGGGGGGAAAGTCCCATTTTTGGGTTTTTCTATTATATCTCGGAAACGGTGGACTCTAGAAAAAATACGTTCTAAATAAAAATGAAATCTAATTAAATTTCCTATAAAATTGTTTCCATACATATTTGTAGAATTTCTAACGGTTTTCGAGATATACGTTATTGGAAATCGATACTTTCCGAAAAAATCATTTTTACCTAACTCTTTTTGTCAAACATTTGCTTCTAGCGCCTCCCACGATCCTTTCTCAGAAACGAAGTTGTAGAGCATTAAATTTCCTTCAATATGATATACACTTAAAAAATAATTTTTCCGAAAATTATCGAGTTTCAATAACTTATATCTCGAAGACCGTTGGAAATTCGACAAATATATATGGAAATAATTTTATAGGAAATTTAATTAGCTTTCATTTTTATTTGGAACATATTTTTCTAGAGTCCACCGTTTCCGAGATATAATCGAAAAATCAAAAAATGGTACCTTCCCCCCTCCCTCCCTCCGCAAGCTCACCTCCCAGGGGCGGGGACTTTTAGTATGTTTACCTACTAACTACTCCTAACAAAGTTCTGAAATCAAAAAGTCTCGCATCTTCCATGCATTCTACAATATATTCATTGACTGGACTATTACCTTTTTTTGTCATTATAATCTGTTTCAGCGGCCTCGAAACCCCCTTATATGTCAATTAGAATTAAATTCCTTTAAAATTTCTCAACTTACAAAAATTTTGATGAAATACATATGCATTTGTGTTATAAAACAAATTTTGATAAACAAAAATATGATTTTCAACACTGCATAGGCTTTCAGTTTTTCGGCCACCATTTTGTTATTTATTTTTATTTTTTTAAACCAATATTATAATCTTTTTCAGCACGAAATGTACTGTAATTGCATACAACACACGGTTTTTTATGATTTTTAAAAAATTTTTCTAGATGGCACCCAAAAAAAAAATTCATTTTGCACGCTCAGATTTTTCTAACTTTTAGTATGTCAAAAAGTTACCAATAACGAACTAAAAAATTCAAACCCCGTTTTTGTGGGAATTAGTTTCACCTGTTACATGTTTTGCATATATCTACTATACTATAACGAGACTCTCGCCACATAAAATTTTAAGTAATCAGTTTTCAAAAATCACCTACTATTTTTGTGTAAAATATTGTGGTGGTACGAAAGAACATCATTTTTATATGTGGTAATTTTTTATGCACTTTTTTGAGATATAATGGAATGGCAGCTCTGCTGGTATGGTGAAAATCATTTAAAAAGTGGAATATTTTTCATTATAAGCATCTATCCATCAAATCCTCAAACCTCAACGTACATTCAAATTAAAATGAGCAGTTTACAAGTAGACACATAATGCACACATAATTTAAGTCTTTACCACTTTCTTCTTCTATAAACATATTTTCTTCAATTTCTTAAAATAATTTTTTTTGGAGGAGACTTTCGAACAAGATTTTTGACTCACAAGACCCTATACAAGGCTTTTTTCAGCTGCTCCACTTATACATATCTACAATCAGAAAATAAAAATTTATTTTTCCTTTGAAAAAATTGTAATTTTTAACTTTTTTATATCCGCAGCTGCTTAAAATGGTGAGATCTTACATAAAAAGTGGAAGTGTGAAATACGGGTACTAGAGAGGGAGGGGGTATTAAGAGCATTGAACCAAATAATGGTTTTGTGATGACTGATGAGTCCATATAAGCAGTGCAGTTTTAAACTATTCTCTTTAAGTGGTAATTTATCCAGTGTTTTTGAAGCTGCTAGTACAAATTATTCATTGAGGATATCTCTTCGTTGTTTTATCTAATTTTAAAACAAAGGTGTGAACTTATCTGCACAAAGTATAGTTAAAATTAGTTATTCCATTACGTTTAAAAAAATTTTTATTGTTCAAATAGGCTTAGACTGTCACGAAACGTCGAGATTTTAAGTTTGAGCAAAAAAAAATTCGGTCTGTCGTTCTGTCTGTCTGTCGGTTTGTCTATCTGTCTATAACTTGAAATTTGGTACACGTATGTATTTTAACGATATCTGGAACTATATTATATTTTAATCTTATTCCGTGGGTGTAAATTGGGGTAAACGGGGGTAATTAAGTAGATCAAGCAAGTAAGAGTACATAAAATTGGTATTTAGTACATATAAGAGAAGCTAAGGCCTCAAAAAAATTTTTGGCATTACCAACCGTCGTTTTTTAACTTGGATATTAGGATGTTTAGTTCAAATCAAGATTTGAACTAAACATCATTGACTTGCAACATTTGAACTAAACACAAGGTGGTTTTTTTTTCCTATAACAAGTGTTTTGAAGGGACCAGATAAATTGAGCATCTAGGTGATGCTATATATTAACGAAAAACAGCATTTTTAAAAGAAAAATTAAGTACTGAGCAATTACAATAACAGAATGCCAACATTTTGTTAACAAAAATGTGAAAACGCCCATTGAATCGACCATAACTTCTTTTTTTTTTGCGATAAAGAAACAAACAAAAAATCATTTTAAAGATTGATTAATTATCTTTAATTTTGTTTCTTAAAACTTTTGATGGAAGTGTCACAATTTCTAAGATATTCAACATTTTAAACTAAATACTTCATCCTAAAAACGGTCAGATGCCATCTATAAAATTAAATATCTCCGAAAATTAAATATCTCCAACTATATTTGTGTAGGGTTGATTGTAAACGAAATAAATTTATTCTCAGTTTATAAGCCTCATTTTTGATTATTCAGCATATTTTCTCTTAAACTAATATTTATTGAGATATTTTCAGAGAAACAAGAATTTTACGTTTTTTCTAAAATCCCTTTACAGTTTAAAATACAGTTTTTTTTCTGAAGCAAGCGCTGTAAGCCGATGAAAAAATTTGAGCGTCTAGGTCACACTAAATTTTAACGAAAAACAGTATACGGGAATATATTTTTTTTAATTACTGACTGTGACTACTTACATTAACAAAATTGCGACGTTTTTATTTAAAAACAAAGTACATTGTTTCTGTCATAATTTCTTTGTTTTTTATGCTATAAAAATAGGAAATAAATCATTTGAAAGCATAATTAACAGTTTTCATTTTGGTTATTAGCGTTTTTGGCTTAAGTGCCATAGTTTCTGAGATATTTAACATTTAAACTAAATACTTCGTCTTATAAACGTTTGGACGCCACTTTTAGACTTCCACTTTTAGACTTCCAGATCTCCGAAACTCTGCAAAAATTAGAATAAAACTAAATTCATCCTTAACTTAGCAGTTCTTATTCATCTCTAGGATATTTTTTGCTCAATGTAATACCTTTCGAGTTATTTGACGAAAACGTATTTGAAATACCACTTTTCAAGCTAAAATCCCAAATTTTCTAGTAGTTATAACTTAAATCTATCAATTTATATGAAAAGTTGCTTAGAACCTTTTCTTCTTAAAATTTAATTCTCTCAGCGACAATATTTTTGTTTTTTTTTTTTGAGGTGCCACCCCCTATAAATTAGCAAGCCCTCGCATAATATAGAAACTTTTTTTATGCATTTACTATTAAGCTGCCAAAAATGAACGAGATCTAATTCAAATGACATTATTCCGAAGTTAAAACCTCTAGTATTTCGGTTAATTACTGCTATAAAATTAAATTTAAAAACACAAAATTAGAGATCATTTTATCAGAAACAACTTTTATTTGAACTATTTCTTTGTAAATGCCATATATCCCGAGAAAATAGAGAAAAATCAATTTTTTTATTAAAAATACCCCTGTGGTTCCCGCAGATCCGTAAAGCTCCTAAACTTTTTTGTTTGGCGAACTTTAGTCTATTTTGAACCTATAACCAAAGTTTAAGGCCTTCACACATTTTTTTCGAGTTAGGTAAAGTTTTCCTGTACTAAAATTTGCATTTGATTTACAATTTGTTTTCATTAACTAGAAAAAAAGAGTTTAAAGGAGTGATTTCTAAGGATTTCTGTAAAGTTAATTCAAAATCAATAAAAATCTCGCTTAACGCATAGTAATTCAATTTTACCACGCTATCTTACCACAAAAAGGCTACAAGGAATAAAATAAAAAATTGCAATTCACGAGAGACAAATGTAAAACTGTGCGACAAATTTAAATGAGAAACATCTAATTCTGTACGCGAATTCCGTATGACACAGAATACATGTTTTATGTTTTGTATTGCAAAATGCATCCTTTATAACGACTAGCTGGTGGAACACAACTGCAAATTTTAGACCTACTAAATCGGTGGCGACGTGTTCGGGGTTTGAATAAGCACACACCCAAAAAAAGTACGGTGAAACACAAATTGCTGATACCAGGAGGATTAGCCAAAGTAACCCAGGATCAAACTCATCCTTCTCGTTATTTAACTTTTAGCTGTACATAATTGAAAAAAAAATGAACTTGTCAATAATAATATTGCAGCAAAATTTAACTGAAGTGGTTAACAACAATGAACACTTTGTAATTGGTTTTCGGAAATAGCAATAATTGGTATGCGGAGATCAAATTTGTTTCTGCATATTTTCTTCTTATGAGTACAGTTCTAAAAAAAGCGCTTATTAAAATTCGCAGATGTCATAAAAATTAAACCATTATATAAAACAGAGCAAATCTGCCTTGCATTATACAAATAAAAAAAAACAGTCGATAGAATGCAACTATAATGTATTTTTTCTTCAAGCGTATTAAAATGTTTAAATTATGTCACCAAAAACAGAAGTAGAAGTAGAACATTGTTTTACTAGTAACAAAATGTTAGTACCGAACGCCACCGTAGTGGACATTGTTTTACTAGTAACATAATGTTAGTTCCGAAAGCGCCACCGCAGTGGGTATTGTTTTACTAGTAACATAATGTTAATACCGAAAGCCACCGGTGGCGCGCTATCCACTAGCCACTTGTCATATTGTGTCAACATGTAAGACTGTAGTTTGAATATTTGTACATTTATGATAAATAAATGAATTTTTGCATTTTAATAAGCTTGAAGAAAAAATAGTATATATTACACGGAGTAGAACGCCATTTTTTGTGTTTCGCCCAGTTTGCGGCTTCGGCTTCGCCTCAGCCGCAAATCCTGGGCTCAACAGAAAAAAAGAGTGCGTTCTACTCCTAGTAATATAATATAGTATTAGGCTAGTAGTACAGTAATTAGAGACTCTAATTCAAAAAGATTATCATATGGATTAAATGTTGTTTTTAAATAGTAAATGCATCAAAGGCATGATACTAAGAAATAGAGATACGCTCTTACGCATACCTCCCCTTACTGCAGTTCCCGCTGTTACGTCACGTAAAAGTCAACTAGTTCAGTGGTCAATTTTTAGTTTAGATGTAAACTAAAATTACCTTATCCGAAGTGTTTAGAAGCTTATCATTCGATAAAATAACAAATTACGACTCTTTTGGTTGTTCGAGACAGAAGATAGAGCCAAAAATGTGAAAAAATTGTAAAATACTAGATACAATTATTTTTTCGTTTAACTCGCTGTAAATAAAAAACGGGACAACGAGTTAATCTCAAATTTCTACCGTGTGATGAATCTATATTTGTTAACAAAATGTGTTAATATGAAGGTCAAGTTTTAATAAGTGTAGAAAATATGATTTTTTTTCTAAGGCTATGTCGATAAACTGTGAAAATTTACAGGTGGGAATACAACAAACGAGAAACTTTTTTGTCTTTCGAAATAGATACCAAGTATATCGAGGGCATATGAAGATAAAGGATGGTGCTAACTTTATTTGAAACTTTTTTTCTAGAATTAACAGTTTTCGAGAAAATTGCAATTAAGTATACGGAACCCCCTCGCGAACGATACAGCGGTGTGAGAATT
Source organism: Rutpela maculata (assembly GCA_936432065.2). Classification (NCBI taxonomy): domain Eukaryota; kingdom Metazoa; phylum Arthropoda; class Insecta; order Coleoptera; family Cerambycidae; genus Rutpela; species Rutpela maculata. The sequence continues at coordinate 37,220,741 of OW386290.2, forward strand.
AGTGTACGTTAGTGTCGTTTAATGAAATCGAATTCAGATTTTCTTGAGATGTTTCAGCAAATCAATGGAGGATATTAAATATTTGTAATAATTACCATGAGAGAACACATTGATGTATCTCGCGCTATTGAATGTCATACTGCGAAAACGCTATTTTGCAGATGCAAAATGTTTTTCATAATAAAAACACATTAAAGAATCCGGCAATTTATCTCTAAATAACAGAATAAATATTTCTCCTTCTTGACTGTTTGTCTATTTTCCTGAATAACGTTAGATAAATGCACTGTTTCATAATTAAACTAATTAAAGTAGTATATTATTTACTATTACTATTTATTGTGTTTAATTAAATAAATTAAAATTTGATATTAAACAAAAACAAAATACAACGGCCTTATGTGAAATGAAAAGTTCTGACAAAAGCAGTCATAGAATTCTATGATATTAAAAAGTAAAATTGCCTGCAATCAGCTTTTATATTATGGTTTTTGATGTATTTTTATAATATATATATATATATATATATATATATATATATATATATATATGATATTAAAAAGTAAAATTGCCTGCAATCAGCTTTTATATTATGGTTTTTGATGTATTTTTATATATATATATATATATATATATATATATATATATATATATATATATATATATATATAAAAATACATCAAAAATATAAAAGCTGATTGCAGGCAATTTTACTTTTTAATATCATAGAATTCTATGACTGCTTTTGTCAGAACTTTTCATTTCACATAAGGCCGTTGTATTTTGTTTTTGTTTAATATCAAATTTTATATATATATATATATATATATATATATATATATATATATATATATATATATATATATATATATATATATATATATATGTTAGCGGATACACCCCACACCCCATCAAGGTAGGGACGGACCTGACTGACACGTGTGTGTTTGGCAGGACAGCCGAGTGGGTTCCTGCTAAGAGTGACGTGTCTAGGCAGCAGCAGTTTTGAGACGAACCTTGAGCTTGATACGTGCAGTGTACTACAATTTAATCTATAATAAAAGTCGATTGGAACCAGTTTTATGTTTTATTAAGGGTAGTTCACCCCTAACGTTATCATCAGAAGTGGGATACACCCCCGTGCAGTGTTAAATACAAACAATATTAGACAAATAAGTTAGATTTAGTGTAGTGAAAATGGCGGACGGAGACAATATTTCTCGTGACGTTCCTATAGACGAACAGAGTGTCGTACAGGATTCCGAGGAAGAAGAAATGCCGCCGAATCCAAAACGTGCTAAAGTGCAGTGGCAAGAGACATTAATTAACTTGGTAGCGACCCAACAAAAACAACTTGCCGAGCTAACCCGCCAATCCAAGATGGCGATCACATCATCGCCAACGCCCAGTGTTCTCGAAGCGGACAATGCAATTGCGCATGCGACCACGTCGAGCCACGTGAACTCCATGTTCAAGCTAACTAGCTACGATCCCGACGCGAGCGCCTATTCGATAGAGGAGTGGTTGAGCGACGCCACAAAACTAAAAGAGGAGCTCAATGTAAGTGACATTTTAATGATAGCTAAAGCAGGCGAGGCGTTGAAAAATCGCGGGTACCGTTACTTTTGTGATTGGAGGCCACTTTGCCGAAGCTGGGAGAATTTTTGTGCCGATTTTACAGTCGCTTTTCCTGATCGCGAAACACCAGGTTCTCGTGCGCACCATGCTGCAACACTACGAAGTGGCGAATGCGATTCCTTGTGTGAGTACGGCAATCAAAAATTGCGTAGCATTAGTAGATTTTACGATAAGTTGCCATGGAGCATAATTCTGAGCATGGTTGACTTTGGCTTAGACAGTGAAGATGTGCGTTCTGCCCTAAATGTACAGAAACCAAAGTCGGAACGTGAGGTAATGAAAATTCTAAGTGAATTTGATGCTCGATTTAATAGAACCTCGCGAACATCTAAACACTCAGAAATTACGGGGGGGGTCCAGGTGGAAGTCTGAACGTCGCCCTCGAGAGCATCAGGACATAGCGCATGTAAAACCAAAGCTAAAATTTCAAGGTCTTTGTTTTAAATGTGGTCGTTCCGGTCATAGGCAGGCTACATGCCGTAGTTCCCAGACGAAGGAGTCGTCGAAGGAAGAACCACCGAAAGCAACTAGTAACAAATCCGAATCTACGAGTATCCCTTCTTGTACGCACTGCAAAAAGATGGGACATACCGAATCTAACTGCTATTATAAGCACGGAAAGAAAGCCTTTGTATTAAAGAAATGACGCCATTTGAATACCACGCCACTAGCTACAATATTGTGTAAACAACGGGCTCTTTCATTTTCGTACCTCATTGATAGTGGAGCTGACGTTTCAATAATTAAATATTCTGTTATTAAAGCCTTAAAACGAAAGCGTACGTGCTTTTACAGGATTTGGGACTCAAATTGTTCATACCATTGGAATGTGTGACTTAATAATTGTTTTGCCGACATTGACCTTAGAAGTGTGTTTTATGGTTGTTCCCGATAATGTCTTTCCAGGCAATATCGATGTTATTCTTGGATGGGACATTATCAGCCGACCTTGCTTGCGAGTAGAGAAAAATGCTGACGGTCTCGAATTACATCATAATGAAGTTAGAATAAATAAAGTACTCACTATAAAAGATGCAAGTGATTTCAAAATAAACCTTCCCGGAATAAACAACAATTTAAAGTTAAAAATACAGAACTTATTGATGGACAGCAAAAGGCAAACACCAGATCACATTACGACAGGAAAAATGACAATAAAATTGAAAGACAATACCCCAGTGGCGTATCGGCCGCGACGACTAGCTTATGAAGAAAGAAATCAAGTTAAAAAGATAGTGAGTGAACTTTTACGTGACGGTATTATCCGCGAAAGTCAATCGGAGTATGCCAGCCCCATCGTGCTCGTAAGAAAAAAGAATGGTGAAACGAGGATGTGCATAGACTACCGAGACGTCAATAAAAAAGTAGTAAAAGAAAGATATCCACTACCTCTAATCCAGGACCAAATTAATGCCCTGTGTCATGCGAAATATTTTACAACTTTGGACATGAAATCCGGTTTTTATCAGATGGAAATTGAGGAAAGCTCGAAGCACATCACAGCTTTTATAACACCGGACGGGCATTATGAATTTAATCGTATGCCATTCGGGTACATTAATGCTCCATCGATATATCAACGAGCTATTGACAAAGCATTAGGAGATCTGAAAGGCAGTAAAGCATTTGTTTATCTAGATGATGTCCTTGTGCCTTCTTCAAGTATTTCAGAAGGACTACAGGCTCTAGAAGAAGTATTAAGTGCTTTATCGACAGCCGGTTTTTCGCTGAACTATGAAAAGTGTGTTTTCTTTGCAAAAGAAACTGAGTATCTTGGTGTGGTGTTAAGTGAAGGAACAATACGCCCCAGTCCGCGAAAAGTTAATGCTCTGACACAAGCGCCTCTCCCTTCAGATGTGAAAGGTGTGCGACAATTTATGGGACTCGCTGGATATTTTCGCCGATTCATTAAAGGATTTTCTCAACTAACTGCACCAATATCGGCATTGTTGCGGAAAAATCGTGCATTTGAGTGGACTCCAGAGTGTGAAAATGCTAGGCAGTTAATTATAAACAAGTTAACCGATGAACCTGTGTTACGCATTTACAACCCGGAGTTACATTGTGAGTTACACACAGACGCAAGTTCATCCGGGGTAGGAGCCGCCCTCCTGCAGAATGAAGATGGTGTTGTACGACCTGTTGCATACTTCAGCCGTCGGACTACCGATTATGAGTCTAGGTACCATTCCTATGATTTAGAAACACTCGCCATAGTTGAAGCAGTTGAACATTTCCGAGTGTATCTGTATGGTGTACATTTTACAGTGTATACCGATTGCAATTCAGTGCGAGCGACTGCTCTAAAAAAGGACTTACATCCACGAGTAGCGCGCTGGTGGATCAAATTACAAGATTATGACTTTACTATCGAATATCGGCCGGGCAGTAAAATGTGTCATGTAGACTATTTAAGCCGTAACGCTGTAGATAGTGAATGTAATGATCGTGTTTTGAAAACATGCGTTTTAAAAACTATAAACATAAATAAAATATCGGACATAAAAACATTACGAGAATTCCAAAACAATGATGAGTTTTGTAAAGAGATATTTGATAACCCGGACTGTAGCCCAACATTTACTATAATAAACAATGTGGTAGTAACCAAAACAGAATCTCCAAAGTGTTTTGTACCCATTGCTGCACGTCTACTGGCTATGAAATTATATCATGATGAATCATCACATATCGGTTGGGACAAATGCATCGCGAAAATGAGAGAAGATTTATTTTGGCCAAAAATGGGCCAATGTTTGAAAAAGTACATTAGGAACTGTAGGGCATGTGTCATAGGAAAGTCGCACACTGGTCGTCGGCAAGGATTATGGCAACAGGGTGAGAAGCCAGACGATATACTAGATACATGGCACATTGATCACGCAGGCCCTTTGGTAAAATCTAATGGCTGTACACAAATTTTAGTAATAATTGATGGATTCTCAAAATTTTGCCGATTACAACCAATACGAAAGAAAACATCTGAAGACTCAATTCGAGCATTGTTGCCGGTATTTGAAGAGTTAGGAAAGCCCAGACGGATCATAGCCGATAGGGCAGCTGCCTTCACGTCAATCATGTTTCAAAACTTTCTTGGTGAACAGGGTGTGCAACTGCATCATATTGCGACGGGTGTGCCGCGCGGAAACGGACAAGTTGAGCGTGTCATGCGAACAGTTTTTAATTTGTTGCGAGCAACACTTACTGCAGACAAGGAAAGCACGTGGACAGTTGCAATACCCGCAATAGAAGACAATTTAAATTCGACGGTTCATTCGGTGACTGGTTATGCACCGTCAGTACTACAGTTTGGAAAAAACCCAAGGCTGGCCGCTACGTTGCAGTTTTTGGGAGACACACCACCGAGCGATAACTTCGTGGATCCAGACAAGGCCGTTGTTGAGGCCCGAGGCCGAATTACATGCAGTGCAAATAAGCGAGCTCAGCAGTTTAATGTTACACGTTATCGCACCAGTTTATTTAATGTGGGAGACATCGTGGCTGTTGAAGATTCTCAACTTGCTGGTGGAGGAAAATTAAAACCAAAGTTTAAGGGACCATACACCATTCGAAATGTATTGCCGAATGAGAGATATGTGCTAAAAAAGGGTCAACGAACCACTGTTGCTGCTCATGAGCAATTGAGACGATGGCCTTCGAGGGAATAAAATAATAATAAAGGTACTAGTAAAATTTTATATGATTTGTAGACAGTGTTGTATCTGATGGGACAATTAAAATGTACTAGCATTTGAGCTGAGACATGCGTACTTGTTAATAATACTGTGCTGAGTATTTTCAGATTAAATTGCATTAAAGTTGGTATTACCGATTTGAGACACAACACTGGCTGTTAACTGTATTTTAAGAATTAATTATTTTAATAAGAAAGTAGTACCTCCTTGCGTGCTTCATGCGAGGAGAGGATACAGATAGCGGGAGTACCGTTATCTAAGAAGGAGAGAGCATCTCCTTGAAATACGAAAATTCTGAGTACCTTCTTGCGTGCTTCATGTGAGAAGAGGATACGGATAATGGGAGTACCACTATCTAAGATGGAGAGAGTATTTTCTTGCAAAAGGAAAATTATGTGAATTGTGTGAAAGTTGCATGACATGAGTATGTGCATGAAAATTGCAAGGATTTGATTTTTGGTTTGCCGATTTGATGGCAGTACTTTACTAATAGAAGTTAAAAATAGAACAGCTACAAATCACAACTCATGCAAGGTTTTTAAGGTCGACATGTCAATAAATTTAAAGTGTCCTTGGGACAGGTCAGTTTTGTTGATAGTAACGTTTGTATAAACGAAATTCAATACCAGCATTTGTTGTGATAATAAAATAATACTGAATTTAGTTACGATTGTTCCTGCCGCCAGTTTCTGTTTCAGAAGTCCCTGCTGGCCGAGGACGGCCGAAGAACAGGATGGCCGTGTTAGCGGATACACCCCACACCCCATCAAGGTAGGGACGGACCTGACTGACACGTGTGTGTTTGGCAGGACAGCCGAGTGGGTTCCTGCTAAGAGTGACGTGTCTAGGCAGCAGCAGTTTTGAGACGAACCTTGAGCTTGATACGTGCAGTGTACTACAATTTAATCTATAATAAAAGTCGATTGGAACCAGTTTTATGTTTTATTAAGGGTAGTTCACCCCTAACGTTATCATATATATATATCGGTCTTTTTAATAAAATAACTTTTTTCTTACGTTTCGGTTTATTCAACCATCGTCAGAGAAATTACTTAATATTATTGTTGAATTGCACACTACAAATGATTACATTTTAGGTCTATTGTATATGAGTGTTTAAATGAGTTGCTTTTAAACACTCATATACAATAGACCTAAAATGTAATCATTTGTAGTGTGCAATTCAACAATAATATTAAGTAATTTCTCTGACGATGGTTGAATAAACCGAAACGTAAGAAAAAAATTATGTATTTTTAGGTAGATGGTCGCCGGCGCGGGCTCGATTTGAAATTGACTAGAGGGTGACGCTATGCGCACAGTAGGTCGAAAGCTGGTACTCGTACCGAGCGTATCTTATATTTCATAGTATCATGCATCAAAGGAAGGTTTCTATATTATTAGTGGAGTGCCGTAAGGCCTGAAAAGTAAAAAAATCATGGAACCCAGTTCCTACGAATCAACTTTAATGAAACTTTTTGCATTGTGTTGCTAAAACCTAATACTAAAATGTTTATGGATTAGAAATTGACGTTTTTTACCCTGGAGGTGGATGCTCCTTCTCGGGGGTGGAAATTATTATGTTCAAAGTAACTGCAGAAATCGATAGAGGAATGAATTCTAAGCAATAAATGTTCTTTGCAATTTTTCGATGTTTTCTTGATTGAAAATGTTGATTTTTCACTAATAACTCGAAAACTATAAAATGACAAATCGATTGGGTTTTTTTTATTTCTGTAGATGCAATACGAACCGAGTTATTGCTCGATGAAAGTGACTTGTTGTTCGCCGAAAACTGAATTTGATTCTTTCAACGTTAAATAACGGAAAAACAGAAAATTTTTGGAGGAAAATATATAAGATATTTATAAAAATACTTGATGAGACCTTTAAAATGAACATTGGTAAAAGTCGTTAGCATGAAAACTAACGGAGTTAGGATGAAAATAAAATGGTTTTCTCTTTTCTTCGGAGAAAAAATCAGCAATGTAACCAATGGCTTCGCCGCAAGAATTGAAATTGAACGTAATCCATTTACAATTTACTTAATTTAAGTACTAACAGTATGTTCTAGAATTTTGAATGGTTTAGGATGCCTTTATTTGAAAAAAAGTTTGATTCTAATTTGAAATGATTTTTAAAATGTCACAATAATTAGAAAACTAAAGAAGATACGTAAAAAATCCTAGAGTACAAATATTTAGGCTTTTATTACTGAAAATTTTGGATTTTTTAAATTTCTCTAGGATAAAAATTAATTAAGATGTCACTTTTGAATCATTTCTGAAGTTACCACTTTTCATCAATTGTAGTGTTCAGTATTTTGATGTTTGCGAAAACTATCTAAATAAAATTAATTAAAAAAAAAGAAAGTGAAATTGTGGAAACAATGGGCCCAAATTGATGATGCCCTTATACTCTCACTCTTTTTGATATGTACATAGAAAAACTAAAATAGTATCATTTAATATGCAAGAGAATAAACAAAATACATAAATAAGCAAAACCAAGAATGAATTTTAGATGCAGATTAAACTTGATGTTGCATTAATGCTGTGCCTCTTCCATTATCCGAAATTCAATGAACGAAATAAGAAAACTATAGAGAAGAGCTATTGATCCTGTCATCGCCCGAGGCACTTTTATATTGAGACACTTAACACAATTAGTTAGATACAATGTTTTGCACTTTTAACACTAAAATATATCGATTCTGCATTCGAATGGGCGATGTCATACTAGACAAAAACTTCAATAGTTAATTATTTAACCTGGCTGTAAAGTAAACGTGGCTAGTATTTAATTAACTGAAATTCATGATGGCGGTTCATCGCTGTGGAATATTTGGTATCCAAACGAACATTAATTTAAGGGTAATTTTTGCATTTCAAGTTTAAATAAATCATGTTTAAACCCAATTTTAGCTCAAGGTCATCTCTAACTATGATTATTGTGTTTAAACTGAGCTTAAATTTGGCTGTAGACGAATTTTCAAAAAGAGTATAAAATAGTATATTATTAAGCATACAAAAATGTGAAGATGTATGAGATTTATAAACCGCAATATACCGGGTGTACGTTAGGTTCAAACCAATTTTAATCAAAAACCTATGTAACATTTTGCTCCAAAATTAAAATAAAACCTATTTTACGTAAGAGTGAGAGTCTGTAGGCCTCTGGTTATCACCATGTATTACAGATATGGCCCAATTTCAATAGGGATTATTGTAATATGCTGTTTTACATATGTTCCAAATTGTAATTAAATATTTTAAGTCTAACAGAAGTTATCGTGTTTACAAGAAACAATATACGCACACACACACTTACAGACAGAAAGACATTTTTCATCCGATATTTGAGTTCAGTCTGCTATGAAACGGATATCTGTTCAAAAAATTTGTTTCTACTATGATTATAATTTTTTTTTTCAATTTATAATAAATCTACAGTAAATATAGAATACAGTTAAAAGATATACAATCCATTACTGATTCGTAACAAATACGAAAAAAATTAATAGAAACATTACTGTAGAAAATTTAGTCAGCTTTAATATTGCATATAACCGTTTTCGAGATATGAGCGAAAAACCAAAAACCGGGACCTTCTTCGTGCCCCCCTGCACCCTCCGCACCAGTGTCCGGGGACTTTTGATATATTTACCTCCTAAATAGTCCATCAAAGCGCTTAAGTCAAAAATTGGGATCTCGGCATTTCCCTCTAGAAACCATTCATTGACAGGACTAATACGAGTTACCCAGTGGAGTACCAGAAAAAGACCATTTTCTTTATTTTGTGTTATTCTTATTCCTTTCAATGATCACTTTGTATATTTTTTTTACCAAAGTTGATTTTCATCCTTGTCAACAGCATTATTTTCCTGTCGTTTTATTTTTTTAAAGTATCCAACCCGTATATTTTTCATTAAGAGTTGTCAGGTCCCTTTCTTGGCAATAGCGTGAACAACCTGTCAAATATTTACTTTCCACCGTTTGAGATGCTCCCTTTCTAACATTATTTGTAGTATCGCGTGTTAGAAAGAGAGCATCTCCAACAGCGGTGAGTTTAAGCTGACGACGATTGTACCTACGTACGGCAATCCATCACACACGTTAATAATTGGGAAAATCAAAACTCTGCACTAGCACTATACATTAAAATCCGTTGTACTTAAAGTTCTCTCTACTTAAACAAACACACCTCAACTCAATTATGAAACTACTTAAATTAAAAATAAGTATTAAATTATAAATATATATTAATAAACACTTTAATATAGTAATTCTAGTGAATTCTAATGTAGCGTTACTAGATGGCGGTACTATTTCATCTGATGGGCAACCTTAGAACGTAAAGGCGGGAGATTGGTAAAATACAGTAGTGCTCTCTCTCTCTACCTTTACTCGTAGTGTGATTGATAGAAGCATGCAAAAGAACTCTTTACAGTGAAGACCAGTCTATGCATTACAATACCTGTGGTTTAACGTATATTGCTTTTCTTGATTGTCTTGATTGTCATAACATTTAAAATATGGCGAATGCCATGGACTTTAAGTTTCTACAGCTGCGTTTGGTAAATATGTATAACCTATTTTATTTTTAACTAGATGAGTCGCTTCGGAGATGCATTTTTATGCGAAGTCATCTAAAAAACGTCTGAAGGCAATTAATTACAAAACATAGTATTAAAGATGCACTTAATGAATTATTTATTCGTGAAATATTCTCCCCAAGTACCACTCGTGCTTTTAAATTTTATCTATAAACTTTTGCTCAAGCTAGGTTGCCAAAAGGTAATATAATTCGTGTTAATTGGTAGTTTATCATCAAAGATTAAATTTAATCAGATAATAAACAGTTAATTTACACTCTATATTACTAGGCAACAAAGCTTCCGAAAAAATTTTACCGATAAAATTCTAAGCTTAGTGATATTACATACCATAAAATTGTATGTTCGGGTTGTCAAAAGCGGATCTAACATATTTTACTACCTACCAATAATGACAACTGATTGGTGCAATTGTCTCAAAACCTTTGATTGATTACCATGTCAATGAATAAAATAATCGTATGTAATATCACTAGTGCTTAAAAGGGCATAGCCGGGTAAGCATGGTGTAACTGCCCCCAAGCGTCTGGTGCTTATATTTGTACAGTAGGAAGCAATCTTGGAAAGAAGCAATTTCACAAAATATTAGGGTGAGTAAGGGAGGGTTGATTTTAGCAAAACTATTTTTTTTCTAAGAAACGGCGCATTCAATCGTTTTGTAAAAAATAAATGTTAAAGACCTACTGAGAAAGTACTAAAAAAAAAATCACGCTCAAATTCCGAAAACAGATATCCCTGGGGTACCAGCCTGAATTTTTTTCTGTACCATATCTAGGGACTCACTTATGTTATATTTTTTTCCCAGTCTTGTCCGAAGATTAAGCCATACTTAAAAAAAATGCCGAAGTGTGCAGTGCCGTATGCATATTTTGTGGACAATTAACCCCTTGCAAGTAAAAAAGGCCAAACTGCAAAGTAAATATGGATACCTGAGTAGTGTATACATATTAGTGATTAGTGATTATCGAGATGGTGAACGTTGTAAGAAGAACCGATATAAAGCTGCAACGCTGACAGTTAATTTGGTGATCAATAGAGTTTAACTCTCTTGCGCCGCAAAAATCAGTTTATAGCCGTAATGTTAAATATCATTAAGGGTAAAAACTAAAGTCAGCGGTACTATGGAGCACCTTGTCAAAGCCTGTCATTATTCACATATTACCATCGGCGGGGATAAAGAGCTTAGTTTTAACAGTCACATGTTGTTAACAATTTGCAGCACTAAATCGTATCATTATTAACCTGAGAAGGATATAGATGTTAATCTTCCTCACTGTCATCTGCAATCACTTTACTCATGCCATCCTTCTGGAACAATAGGGAGAGAACTTCTGTCGGTTTAGGTATGCTTGCTAGATATCGTCCGTACGAAAGGTAATACACGACAGCAACTACATGGGAACAACTTCCAACAGTTCGATACCCATTGGCACATTCACAGAAATGTCTTCTAACGCCGGAACTTCCGACACTGGGGAATATAGTCGATGAAACATCGGTAAACCTTCGTTTTGATGTGACGTGAACAAACTTGTATTTTGAGTACATTGGACTGGTCCTTAACGTACTGAAGATTAAGTGTTCCGTCTTCATTTATGACTTCGAGATACGAAATCGTTTGTTTATATTGATACGATCCGGTAAAAAACAGTTTTAAATCCGTCATTTCTGGAAAGTCCAGTACATCTTTGCTGGAAATATCTACAAAAGACAGTTTTGCAATTTCTTTGAATGTGCCAATGAACTGTTGGATGTTGTTCCCATGTAGCTGCTGTCGTGCATTATCTTTCGCAAGGACGATATCTATCAAGCATACCTAAACCGGCAGAAGTTCTTTCTCTATTGTCTCAGAAGGATAGCATGAGTGCAGTGATTGCAGATGACAGTGAGGAAGATTAACATCCATTTACTCCTCAGATTAGTAATGCTACGATCTAGTGCTGCAAATTGTTAACAACACATGACTCTTATCTCGCCGATATCGATAGTACCGCTGACTTTAGTTTTTACCCTTAATGATATTTAACATTTCGGCTATAAACTGATTTTTGCGGTGCAAGAGAGTTAAACTCTATCGATCACCTAATTAACTGTCAGCGTTGCAGCTTTAAATTGGTTTCTCTTACAACGTTCACCATCTCCATAAACACTAATCACTAGTATGTATTCACTACTCGGGTATCCATATTTACTTTGCATTTTTGCTTTCTTTACTTGCAAGGGGTTAATTAAAATATGCATACGACACTGCACACCTCGGAATTTTTTTTAAGTATGGCGTAATCTTCGGACAAGACTGGGAAAAAAATATAACATAAGTGTATCTGTTTTTGGAATTTGAGCGTGATATTTTATTTAGTACTTTCTCAGTAGGTCTTTAACATATATTTTTTACAAAACGATTGAATGCACCGTTTCTTAGAAAAAAAATAGTTGTGCTAAAACCAACCCTCCCTTACTCACCCCAAACCGGTCCCTTTTTCGGGTTAATATTTTGTGAAATTGCTACTTTCCGATATTGCTTCCTACTGCACAAATATAAGCGCCAGACACTTGGGGGCAGTTATACCATGCTTACCCGGCTATGCCCTTATACCGAAAATTTTTTCGAAAGCGTTGTTGCCTGGTAATATAAAGAGTGTAAATTATCAGTTTATCATCTGATTAAATCCCGAGCGCTTTAGCGGGAAGGATTTAATCTCCGATAATAAACTGCCAATTTGCACAAGTTATATTACCTTTTGGCAACTTAACTTGAGAAAAAATATATAGATAAAATTTAAAAGCACGGGTGGTATTTGGGGAGAATATTTCACGAATAAATAATTCATTAAGTACATCTTCCATATTATATTTTATAATTAATTGCCTTCAGACATTTTATTGTCACTTTTTAGATTTTACTGACCTTGATTTTCAATTTCATCATTTACTTCATATAAAAATGCATTTCCAAAGCGATTCATCTAATAAGAAACAAAGTAGGTATAAATGACAATGACAATCAAGAAAAACAATATACGTTAAACCATAGGTATTGTAACTTATAGACTGGTCTTCGATGTAAAGAGTCTGTGGTGCGCTTAGACCAATCACACTACGAGTAAAGCAAGACAATACTGCATTTTACCAATCTCCCGCTTTTACGTTCTAAGGTTGCCGAGACGAGATATGAAATGGTACAGCCATCTAGTAACGCTAGCTTAACTTAACTGTGTAAACAGTGAAGTTTTCAAGAATTATTACATTAAAGTGTTTATTAATATACCGGGTGCCTACGAAATTACTAGCCAGCCTATAAATTCCTTGTAAAAAAAGATATTGATTTTAAATTTTGGGAAGTTGTATAGATGAATACGGTGGATATTTTGATTGCTCCGAGATCTGATTTTCATTTCCGGTTTTACCGGAAACAGTATAAACTTTGTTATTTTTAATGGAACATCCTGTATATTATTCGAAATTTGGATTGTCCAAGAAATTCTAGGCCCAAAACATGTAGCATACCCTATATGTATCTTTGACAGTTTTCGAGAAAATGGCGATTGCAATTGTTATATCGATCATAAATTATTTCATTTTCATATAAAATAATTGAATGTAGGAACAAATCTGTTACGGTTATTTAAGTTTTTTGGTGAGTAAAATTTAATAAAGTCATAAAAATTTCATTTCCGGCTGAAACGGAAGTACTACGAAAAGTGATTTTCAGGCTCAAATTACTTCCATATTTTTAATGGAACACCCTGTATTGAACCTTAAATTTACATTCTACTAACCTTTCTGGATATTTTTTGTTTCTGTTGTCCTTTGTCTAAACCTAATAGTTTTTGAGATATCGGCGACTGAATGTTCATCCGCACGGTAAATATGTCACAAATCTGCTCAATACAGAGTGTTCCATTAAAAATATCGAAGTAATTTAAGCCTGAAAATCACTTTTCGTAGTACTTCCGGCTTAGTCGGAAATGTAATTTTTATAACTTATCAAATCTTACTCACCAAAAAACTTAAATAACCGTAACAGATTTGTTCCTACATTCATTTATTTTATATGAAAATGAAATAATTTATGATGGATATAACAATTTCAACCGCCATTTTCTCGAAAATTGTCAAAAGATAGATATAAGGTATGCTACATGTTTTGGACCTAGAATTTCTTGGACAATCCAAATTTCGAATAATATACAGGGTGTTCCATTAAAAATAACAAAGTTTATACTGTTTCCGGTTAAACCGGAAATGAAAATCAGATCTTGGAGCAATCAAGTTATGCACCGTATTCAACTATATAACTTCCTAAAATTTGAAATTGATATCTTTTTTTACAAGAAATTTATAGACTGGCTAGTAATATCGTAGGCACTCGGTATATTTATGTATTTAATCCTTATTTTTAATTTAAGAAGTTTAATAATTGAGTTAAGGTTGCTTGTTTAGAGAGAACTTTAAGTACAACGAATTATAATGTATAGTGCTACTTAGTGCAGAGTTTTGATTTTCCGAATAAGGTGTTACCTGCTTTGTGATGAGTTACCATACGTAAGTACATTTGTGTATTTAACATGAAATAACTGATTTGTCTGCTTCGTAGGCATTTGTATTTAATTTTAGTTGTGAAAATTATTTTGTAATTACGTTAGGTACTATAAGCCATTGAAAGCTATGCATAACTTGTCTCGAACCTATATAGGTTCCACACAGCCATCGCTTTGAAATTGGGAGTTGCAAACTTATGTGGTGTTTTTAGGTTATTTTTATATTATTATAGTACTACGTATATAATACAATCACAATTTATAATTTACGTTAACAATTAGTAATAAGCTAGAGAAGATATTTATAGATAAAATTTAAAACACGAGTTATCCTATCTGACGAGAACATTTCACGAAGCAAAACGTCAAAAAATTTTCGCAATATTTGTCGACGCGACGACACGAAAAATTAGAGCGATCATTTTTTCATGTTAGTACTGTCAAAAGCCGATCTAGGTTGGATTACCACTAATAATGACGTTTTATTGGTGCAATGTTGTGGAAAACGGGCTCTCATTGGCTATCGCGTTAATGAGTGGAATAATCAATGAAAAATTATTCTTTTACATCTTGCTAAGAATGCTGTGAATACATAATATTATAATTCTTGAATATAATATGACCTTAACATAATTAATACGGTATGTTTTATAAAGTTCCTAGGATTCTCATTTACTTTGTTCATTTGTCATAATTATTGCAACATTACCAGACCTCAGTTTCAAGCAGTTTTTCTCACTTTATTATCTCAGTTTACGCGTTTTTGTAACGGTGCATCACTTAAGTTGAATATGTAGGATAAACTGCGGGAAAACTGAAAAACTAATTATATGTTTTACGATACGAAAGGAAATGCACTTAACCTTATCCTAGTTTGTTTGTTGGTTTATTTTTATAGAAGGAGAATATAAAAAGTTAAAAGCACACTAACACTTTTATAACCAAGTATAAGAAAAATTTCCTCATACACTATAAATAAAGTTATTGAGTGGTCATAAAATCCAACACATATTTAGCGCATTTAGTTTTATATCAGGCAAAATCAAACTATTTAAGAACTAGCAAGGTTGTGGCTAAGTTTGAAACAAATCCACCACAGAGGATCGAAAGTTATAATAGAACTGTAACAAACACTTCTAGTCCAGGAATGTTAATAGTCCCGTCAATGAATGCCCAAAAGAGGATTGTAGAGGACATTGGAGGGGGGGGGGGTAGAATTTCCCTCTTCAGGAATGTGTAGGAGGTAAACATACTAAACGTCACCGCCCTTATCCCCGCCGCTTCAGGGGGGAGGGGGGTGGAAAGATTCCTTTTTTCGATTCTTCGCTTATAACTCGGAAAAGATGCGTCTCATGGGAAAAGGTAATCGATGCAAAATTAAACATAATTAAATTTCCTACAAGAAAGTCTATATTCATTTTCTTCCTAAGGCCTGGTACTTTCATCTCCAGTTAAGTCTATTCTCCAGATAATTTCCTTGGATACAATTGTGTCAATAAGTAAGGGTAAGTGTTTACGAAATATTTGCCAGCCAAAGTCGATAATTAATAAATTAATTAATTAGGTGTCTGAAATGCTTCTATCAAAACGGTTTACCGTGGTCTGCTAATAAATCACAGTCATAAAACAATCTTTATTTTACAACACTCGACGTATTTACTAACGTAATATTTTGTCGAAATCTATACGTTTCCTTAAATATACAGCATGACTCACTTAAAATGAAGACACCCTTAAACTTTTTTATTGCTTTCGATTTTAATCAAATTTTACTCAAGTATTGAACAAATTAGGATCTACTTATAACCAGAAAAACATTCGCCTGCTACAAAGATACTGCGGTACCAAATATGCGGAAAAAATAAAAATATTTTGAATGTTCTAAAAAGTGCATCGGATCAGCGTCACAAACGTACATTGATGGGTGATTTCTCATACATAAGCTCATCTGGCAAAGGGGATCCTCAGTTTCTGCAATTTGTGGTGGATGCGTGAAATTCGATTATAATTTTTAATTTTTTTCAGCATATTTTGGTACCGCAGATGGCTTTGCCTTTGTAGCAGGCGAATGTCTTTCTGGTCAAGGGTATCTTCATTTTAAGTGAGTCACTCTGTATATTTAAGGATATGTATAGATTTCGACAAAATATTACGTTAGTAAATACATACGAGCGTTGTAAAATAAAGATTGTTTTGTGACTGTGATGTATTAGCAGACCACGGTAAACCGCTTTGATAGAAATGTTCAAGGTACCTAATTAATTAATTTAATAACTATCTATTTTGGCTGGCGAATATCTCGTAAACTATAACACATAGGAAGAAAATGAATATAAACATTCTTGTAGGAAATTTAATTATTTACCCTTTTCCGTTCGACGCATCGTTTCCGAGTTATAAGCGAAGAATCGAAAAAAGGGAAAAGTATATGGGTTGGTCACCCTAAATATAATTAAGAAACAACTGTGCAAAATAATATTTGGAATGCAGTTGAAACTATTACCGAGGAGGAAACCTGATATTCTTTTAGTGAAAAATCTACAGAGTGACATCCCTGTAAACATTTTTTCTAAGACTGTTAAAAAAACAGTACTTTTTTCATTATTTTTAGTGTGTAAAACATATGTTTAGCTTTAGCTTATCCTGATAAAGATACATATTTCTTTAAACCTGCCAAAAATAAAGAAAACAAAATAAATATTTTGGAATTTGCGTATCTCAATTGTAGTGAGCATGTTTTTTATGTACATGCTTTAACTGGATGTGACACAACTTCAGCATGAACAACGTATTCTCCAATCCCAATGACACAAGAACCAGCTCCACAAAATATAATAAAAATTATTCTTTGCAACTGCAAAACTGGTTGCGGGCCAGCTTGTGGATGTAGGAAAAGTGGCCTTTATTGCTCGGCGGCCTGCGGTAAATGTGGCGGAAATAGTTATTTTAATTCTCGACCGGCAGTGTCTATGGAAGAAGTAGAAGAACAAATTAGAAACTAAATAATTTTTTTCTTGTTCTTAAATGTATCTTGGATTACTTTTAATAAATTTATTAAAATATCTTTAATACCCATTTAACTCTTCTATCATTTGTTTCCACCATTCTTCAGACACCGTTTTCCAGTTTTGATAAATTTTAACATAAAATTTGAAATCAGCGACCCAAAAAACCCCTATATAAGAAATAAAATCCGAATAAAAAATGGACCCTTTTCCACCGTTTTGGATCTGCCATTTTTCATTTTCGTTGAGTTTTAATGTCAAATTCGTAATCATAAACACTCAGAGATCTAATAAAAATAAAAGAAAAAGAATATAAAAAATTAGACTTTCGACGCCATTTTGTAGACGCATTTTTGTTTTTAGATCGATTTTGAGGCCAGATTCGTAATACGCGACCCCAAAAACCTAATGTCATCAAATTACGGGCAATTGTTTAAATAAATAAGAGTTTTAAATTTTTTAATTAAGAGTGTATTAAAAAACACTTATTTGCTAATAACAATTGAAACAGTATATTAAGTATTAAGGTCAGTAAGTGTTCTTTACTGGTTGAGGATATGTTTGGACATCGAGAAGTCGAGATCTCCAAAACATCCGAAGTAAAACACTTAATGACCGCAGTGCTTATGACGTTTTTTTGCACGCTCAAATATTGAATAAATTTAATTGATTAAAAAATGTAATATTTTAAAAATACATAAAGGTCCCCTTTTCACGTCTTTCTTTCTTTCCTGCTTCACCGCGTAAAATGGAATGAGGAGATGTTTTTAGCGATCTACCAAGCGACTGCAGATGAGCGAGACTTAAATAATCACCGATATGTTGCGTTCCTAAAATTATCCACCAAGCCAAAACCTGATTTAGCCACACTGCCACCAACCAAAGAAGCTGCGCAACAACACTCTTTCAGAATTTATGTTTTTTACGAAATTTCTTGTTACTTGCAGCGGTTCGCTTACTTACTTACAGATACAGCAATGGCTCAACAACTCCCTACCCCCGAACTAATGGGGATGGAACCGAGGGGAAAATGGACCGCTAACCCCGGTTACCCGGGGACCTCTAAACTACCCCCCACCCCCCGCAGGACTTTTAGTATGTACAAAAAATTTGCCATTACATGAATTATTTCCCCTAATTGGCCTTCATTTAATATCAAACTTTCATTTTATACCATTAAAACATGATTTTTAAAAATTCGCGACTTTGCCACTCTCTGTATCTCGTAAAGTATTGATCCTACATAAAAAATGAATAGGAACTTATTTGTAGAAAATTTTATTTTAGTTTAATTTTGTATAAGGATACTTTTTCGCTAGAGGTCGTAGTTTTCGAGTTATTCAAGAAAGACGTGAAACGGAGACCTTTAAACTACCCCACTGCCCCCCGCATACCCAGGACTTTAGGTATGTTGTTCAGGGCAGTCTTGCCTATAACTATACAAAAACTGGCCACTACGCGAATTAATTCCCCTATTTTTCCTTCGTTGATTGGACTATAAGTTATGATTCAGAAGAGAACGTTGTTTTACACCCGAATTCTATTGCTCCAATAAATTTTAATAATTGTTCAAATTGTAATTTTAATTTTGTCTTTAATAAACCTTGATTTTTAAATTCCTATATTTATTAGTTTACTTACCGCCTTCTGATCGGTAAGTAATTACTTACCGATCGCTAATTTGGAAACGCCACTTACAATTGTCTTAATCAATTCAGTAAAGGTGTCAAATTACCCGAGCGTGCAAAAAAATAAAAAGAACACCTTCTCACCTATGGGGAACTTTTCTACAAACTTTTTCTGAAATTAAAAAAAAAATGATTAAAATCGGCTTTGAGTCAACAAGTTAGAACTTTTTTCTGTAGTAAGTGGACTAAATTGTATGAAAATTTCCTTAAGATTTTACTTAGGACACGTAAAAGATTATGGGTCTTAGATCGTCAAAATTCGTAGGGCTATTTATTAAATGTTATATATTAATAACTAAATAACACCCAAAAATAAATTATGGAATTTACGAAGCCCGTAAGTTTGCACGCCAATGGGTCTCCTATCAAGACTTTATGCACACCTAAACCGAAAATATGGAAATAAAAAACCAAGAACTTTTCCAATAACCCCTTTTCTAAAGAGCACCTTATTCACGAAATCCTAGCTGGGCCTTTCAAACTTTAATTCGGGATAACATTAAAAGGCCCATTAAAACGCAACCCATATTCCACACTGAAATATTCAATTCGGTTGAAAGCGCCAAAGTATATCCACCCTTTTTAATTTGTTTTCATCACGATGACACTTCGAAAAGGAAGCAGATTGACACTTGAA
The DNA here is from genome assembly GCA_936432065.2 of Rutpela maculata. NCBI lineage: Eukaryota > Metazoa > Arthropoda > Insecta > Coleoptera > Cerambycidae > Rutpela > Rutpela maculata. The sequence goes on from OW386290.2 coordinate 37,240,560, forward strand.
AAATTACCATCGTTGAACTATGGTCGCGTAATTAGTCTTGATTAATTAGTCCGACCGATGTTTCGCAGTCTCGGCAAATAGATCACATTTAGGTCGAATCTCAAATAGAACCGCGTTCATTACGGAATATCGCACGTTTATTATGCATGTATCATTTTATCAATATAACCATTCAGTAGATCGCTTGTAATTAATCTGATATATTTATGAGTTTTACCCTGCTACATACACAATGTTATATCGACGTTGACACCGTAAGTGATTATAATATTGTAGCTGTATCATCAGAGCATGGAAATCACACCTCTACCTACGAAATAGAACGCATTCGTACAAATATCCTTTCCTAAAATCAACTAACCACATAATATGGACAACTGCAGAAGAATAACAATCTACATTTTAATAAAGTTTTTTCAATGGTTTAAAAATTAAAATTTTTTTTTTTTTGTTACTACCACTCAAAAAAAAAAAAGATAAAAGAAGCTACAATCTCAACAAAATTTGTTTGCTGTCCGACTTGATGCACTTAAATAATCGACGATTTGATTTTCGACTTTGCTTTTGCTTTTAGGCGTTGTTAACATACGAACTTGAAATTTTGTATGATGATTTAGCTCCACTAGAGCTAGAGGCATCGTTTCCTAAAACGTTGTCAAAATAGTTACATCATTGTTTAAGTTATCATTAATTGTATAAAATGGCTGCTCTTTATTGTTCTTATTTATTGCAACTTAACAAATTAACCAAAAAGGTTAGAATAAATCTAGTTTTCTTCGAAATTTTATTATGAACAATCTCCTTTTTTATTCATTGCGATACGAGCTATACAACTAGTAGAGATATTTAAGAAAAACTGAGAAAAAACACACATAACCCCACTAGCGGACTTCGTCCGGGAAACATCCCAAACATTCTACCAATTCAAATTGGGCGACAGTCCGCTAACTCGAGACATAACACGAATCAGACAGCATAATGCCATACTTTTCGATATAAGACACCCATTACCATATCTTTCGGCAACCTCCCTAGCCAAATCTTTCCTATACCAAAATTTCCATTTCACCACCTTTTACCCCCAAACCCCCCTTCTCTATTCTCTCTATTAGTCTTATTTTTGTTCTTTTGTTTCTTTTTGTTCTTTTTAAAATCCCCTCTCGACCAATAACTTCTTACAAATCAAAACCTTCTAAATCAAAACTTCCCCTTCACCCTACCTTTCCGAAGGCAGGTAGACTATCGGATGAAGGTTGTCATTTGTTCGAACGGGTTTTTTCATTGAGTTTTTCCCGTAGTAGTAACCCGACCTCTTAAAACAGTGCGCGTGTGCGCCAGTGCGTGTGTGCGCGCTTAAACAAAATTCGCCATTTTCTATTTATTTCTAAGTAGTTCTAAGTATTTTAAAATCGTTCATGATTATTTTTCAATAAATTGTTAGATTTAAGTTTTATTTCTTATTAAAACAGGAGCCCTAACCTCCACCCATTTTACTTACCGTTCTAGCCGAGGCTGGACCTGCCCCACCCGACCATCCATCTACCACGGCGTTGCGCGCCGTGGTGGTGTGGCCGGCTCTGAACCGGGTTCCAACTCAGGCGCATTTTTTGTAACTGAAATGTTAATAAATCTTTTTGAATTAAATTGAATTGAAATTGAGAAAAAACACAATTTTAAACATTCTTTTGTTCAAAACCCTTTCGGTCACCATGGTCGTTTAAACGAACATAACCTTGACATAATAGCCAGGGAGGTAGCGACAGATTTTTCGCGTTAATATCCAAAAAGCTAGATTTTTTCCCATGATATCTTAGATAGTATCAATGATGAAGGTGCAATTCTGCCAATCTATAACTTCTGCAAAAATGAATAAAACATGTTGCAAAAAGAGATATCGATTTTCCGAAATGTCACAAAATGCCACTTTTGATTCGTTCGTGCCGAGCCGAATTTTCGAAATTAGCCATGCAATTTACGATCAGGTTTATCTGGAAGACTTCTTCTTTACGTTGCGACATCGTACGGCCATCCTAATGGTGTTTTTCGAAAAATATGCTATTTTTCGCAGATATCTCCGAAACGGTGGGAGTTAGCTCGAAATAAAAAATAAGGTTAAACGAGTATTTTCCACTACGAATCTTTTGCTTTCTTCAGAATTTTAATTTTTTTTTTTTTCGTTTTGGAGATAACTACTGAAATGTCGGCATTGTACGGCAAAAAATCGCAAATTTCGAGCTTCTACAGTTGGCAACTTTTTAATCTTGGCTCCTACGCCAAAAGACTACTCTAGGTAATTTAAATAGAATTAAATTTTCCCTTACCCTTTTTTCTATTCTTTGAATTCCGACACAAATGAAGGAATTAGAGGGGGCGGGATTTGGGACTTTTTTTTTTTCGGTAAAATTTCTCCATTTTGTCACCGTAATTAATCGGTAATCAACTGAAATCGATCTCATATACGATGTTCACTTAATATCATGTACTACTTTGACGCTACGTTAATCTCGGCCCTTCGAAGCAAAGGTTTCTGAGAAAAATTATTTTTTTAAGATTTACACATACACTCATAGGAAAACGTGTAATTTCCTACATTTCCTCGAATATCTCCATAATTATCGTTTTTTTTCAAAAAATTTGTAGACAGTTTATATAAAGAGAATTGATTGAGCTTTCCGACACTTTTTTTTATTTTTTCTCTAACATAAAAAGTATCAATGATGAAAGTGCAGGTCTAAGGAAACTTTTAGGGCGAGTTGTACCAACTAGGTTCAAACCAAGTTCAGCTTGATCCGAGATCAAAATCCATGATTACAATTGTTGTAACAATTGTAACCTTGGCTTAGTGTTGCAAAAATGAGTAAAAAATTAAACATGTTACAAAAAGTTGCATAAATGTATTATATCTACAAGATTGAAATTTTACAGTCACAAAGGACATAAAAACATACCGGAAAATAATATTCTACCGCGTCGGAAGCATTGTCATGTCAGGTCTACCACCCACGCAAAGTGTGGAGAAACAAACATTTTTTACTTATATCTACTTAAAGCTGAATTTTTTTTCTAGAATAGTTTATTTAATGAAACAAAAAATAGCCTACCGATCATCTCATGTTGCTGAAGACTCGGTAGACATAATGGAATGCAAGCGCGTGACCGTGGCCGCTGCGCTCCGGGCTTTTGCAGTTCACAGTTTTGCATTTTCCTCCGCGAAATATTAATCTACAAAGCTGATTTTTTCTCTACAAGCAGTTTATGCACTATCTTGATTAAAAATCACATTCTACCTCCGCTGAAAGATGGCTAAATCTTTGGTAGACGTTGCCAAAATGGCAATACATAGTCAAATCATGACAATTATATTCATCATTAATATTAAAGAGTGGTGGAGTGATCGAGCTGCAGACGATTGTGTAGCAGCATCAATGACTAATACAGACATATAAAAAAAATTGTTGCATATGTTCCTGAGAAATGGTGCACAGTTTGTGATAATCGTTTTTGATACTTATTCCTCTCCTTCGATCAAAGATCACAAGCACGATTTGAGAGGGACCCATCGAGGTCGAAAAATTGAAATTAGAGGTCCATCGACACGCCCTTCCGACTTCATGTCTGCAATTTCGAAGATCTTCAGCCACCATTTAACGTTCTCGTGCGATACTCAGACACGATATATTGATAATAATGTTAAACAATACGAAATTTGTGCATCCTGAAGTGAAGGTATGGATGGAAGTTGGCGTTGGCACTTCATTAAGGTGTATAAACGTTAGTAAATTGTACAAGAGGTTGAGATCAAATATATGTATATTCGGTCATAAGTCTTTTGTTTTTTCTGTTAGAGAGAAAATAAGAAAAATGTCGGAAAGCTCAATCAAGTCCCTTTACATAAGCTGTCTACAAATTTTTTCGAAAATAGCAACGATAATTATCGAAATATTCGAGGAAATGTAGGAAATTACACGTTTTCTTATTAGTGCAGGCAAATCCAGTTTTGAGTATGAACTATCTGGGGACAGCTATTTTTTTATCGAAATGGATAGCTTTATTCGTGTAGAATGAGGATATAAAAGTCCCAAAAAATCCCAATGTGAGCTAAAGCCACCATTTAGAAAAAATGGCCGCCGGAACCGTTTCTTTTAGAAGGACATATCTCAGGAACCATTGCTCCGATTTTAGATTTCTTTTCTTTGTTCTCTTCCCCTTTTTATGTACAATCGAAACTGTTATTACAACTTTGGGCACAAAATAGAAGATAACTGAAGAAAATGAGACTTGAGTTCTTGGAAATATACAAGGTGTCCAGTTAGTGCTTCCTCGGAAGATTGTGCAAAAACGGGCAACTTTATAAAAAAACTTTTTTAACAAAACTTTCAATGTTTCATCTCTACTACAACGTGAAATTATGTTCAATTATACAAGGTGTCACAAAAAGGAGTGACACAAGAATGTATAATTTTTTTAATAGAATACCCTCTAATTTTTTAGCGCCAATTAAGCCTCTAAGGGTCCTGAATTATACACTAAAATTTTTTGCCAATCAGATGCAGCGTTGCCAAGTTATAATTTTTTTCCTGTTTTTTTTGGCAAATTACAAACATTTTTTGACTGCCATATCTCCGCGATTTATTAATTGTTTTTTCTAAAAATGTAGGGTGTTATTCGATAATGATGCATCTTCTGAAAAACATTTTTGAAATAAATTATTATTATACCGGGTGTCCAAAATATTTGTTTACATTTCTTGTTATTTAATTATTATTTTTCTCAAAATTTTTTAAATGGAATGCCTATATTTTTTACATGGATGAATAAAGCATAACATTCCCCACACATTATAATATTATACACTTAATTTTTATTTCAAACCGTTTTTGAGATATGATTATTTCAAATAAGTTTTGCGTAAATTGAGGTGCTTTTTATTTTAGCATTAAAATCTAGTATGGCTTTGGTCTTTTGTTTTGCGTTTGTTTTTCACTCTATGACATTTCTCTAATGTGTTTAAGATTATCGTGATTAAGTTAAATTAATATTGTTAATATTTAAAAATACGAATTATAATTATTGTCACTAAGATTTAATATCTATGGTAAATGTTACGTTATTGGTGAATGTGATGGAAATCGTTTATTGACATCAAGAATGTATGGTCAAAAATATCCCTATAGAAGATGTCCTGATGTGAGGTCTCTAGAAAATTTGAAAGAATGTTTTGAACGTGCTGGAAATTTTGCATAAGAAAAGAAGGCGAGGTATTGTAATGAAGAAAATGAGCTGGCTATAACTTTAGCGGTAATCGAAAATCCTATGGCAAGTGTTCGGGAGTTAAGTAGGGATTTAGAGATCGGCGAATCTAGTCTTCGTAAAAATAAGTTTCACCCCTATCGAGCTCAGATGCATCAAGAGCTTTGGGATGTAGATTAAATTTTTGCCAGTGGGCTCAAAACCAAATTGGAGAAAATGAAGCATTTTTCAAATTTGTATTGTTCACGGATGAATCAACGTTTCATCGTAGCGGATTTGTGAATAGGCACAATTTCCATTATTATGCCAGAGAAAACTCTCATGTTGCACAGAAAAATCAGAACAAGAGATTAAGGGGAGGAGTAAGGGGAGAGTAAGGGGAGGGTAGGGGAGAGTAAGGGGAGGAATTGTACATGATTATGTTATTCATCCTCGCTTTTTTGAGACAAATGTGAATGGAGCAGTCTTCTTAGATTTTACGCAAAATACGTTTCCACAAATAATCGAGCATATTCCTACCTACAAATAATATGTGATTACAACTTGAAGGTGCACCACCACATTTTAGTAGAAATGTTCGTCAGGCCATTAGTAATCAGTTTCCTGAAAGGTGGATAGGAAGAGGAGGTCCAATATTTTAATAAACTGTTAAATAATATCTAATTTATTGTTTTATTAAATTATGTTAGGTCTCATTACATGGCCGCCTAAGTCACCCGACCTGACTTCAGTGGGTTTTTCTTTGGTGATTTGTGAAGTCAGACGTTTATAAAGTAGAACCAACGACTCGAGAAGATATGATGGAAAGGATTCGTCGGTGTTTCAATCGTATAAATGTTGATATGTTACACTGTGTAAGGCGCTCATTTATCAAGAGACCTCAGTGTTACCTGAATCAAAATGGTGGACATTTTGAGCAGTTGTTAGGTTAGTTTCAATATCGTGAAAAAAAATTATTGCTTAAGAACCGTTCATAAAAGAAAGTGTACGATATCAAAATGTGAGAAATCGTAAGCGTTACTCATCTATTTAAAAAAATTATAGGCACGCCATTTAAAAAAATTGAAAAAAATGTAAAACAAAATATAGATTTTAATGCTAAAATAAAGAGAGCACCTTAATTTACGCAAAAATTATTTGATATAATCATATCTCGAAAAACGTTTGAAATAGAAATAAAGAGATATTAAAATGTGACGAATTGTATGTTTTATTCATTCATGTAAAAAAAGTATACCTATTCATTCCATTTAAAAAAAAATAAGAAAAATAATAATTAAATATCAAGAAATGTACGCAAATATTTTGGACACCCGATATACTAAAAGATTTATTTCAAAAATATTTTTCAGTAAATACATCATTATCAAACAACATCCCACATTTTTAGAAATAACGATTAATAAATCGCGGAGATATACCAGTCAAAAATGTTTGTAAACTGCCCAAAAAAAAAAAAACAGAACAAAATAACTTGGCAAAATATTTTAGGGTGTAATACAGGGCCCTTGGAGGCTTAACTGGCGTTAAGGAAATACAGGCTGTTCTATTTAAAAAAATTATACTTTCTTGTGTGACTCGTTTTTGTGACACCTTGTATAATTGAAAATAATTTTAAGTTGTAGTAGAGATGAAACATTGAAAGTTTTGTTAAGAAAGTTTTTTTATAAAGTTAGCCGTTTTGCACAATCTTCCGAGAGAACACTGACTGGGCACCTTTTATACCTTAATGTATATTATTAAAAATGATTACAATTTTATATATAAATAACTATTACTCCGTTAATATTTGAGTTACTAACATCGGCCAAAAAACAAATGAAAGCTAATTTGTGTGCTCTAAACTTTTATTAAAATTGTTTTTTCAAAAATTGACTAGAAATTTCAGTACAAACGTCTCGAATTTACAAAAGTTTAAACTTCCGTAATATTTAAATTATTTTTTAATTTCCTAAGTTTATCGTTTAATTTATCGTAAAATATATAATCATACTTTCTGTAAAATGTGAAGTGAGGAATGGAACAAAAAAAAAAGAAATCTAAAACCGGAGCAACGGCTACTGAGATATATGATTTTAAAGAAAATGTCTCTGGCGGTCATTTTTTCTAAATGGCGGCTTTAGCTCACGTCGGGATTTTTTGCGACTTTATGTACTTATCCTACATTAATAGAGCTGCGATAAACCAATAACTCTCCCCAAACAGTTCACGCCAAACCCATTTTACACTGAGATTTGCCTGGTCTATATAGTGTTTGTAAATCTTAAAAAAATAATTTTTCTGAGAAACCTTTGTTTCGAAGGGCTGAGATTAACGGAGCGTCAAAGTAGTACATGATATTAAGTGAACATCATGTATGAGATCGATTTCAGTTAATTACCGATTAATTACGGTGACAAAATGGAGAAATTTTACCGAAAAAAAAAAAAAAAAGTCGTAAATCCCGCCCCTCTAATTCCTCCATTTTTGTCGGAATTCCAAAAATAGAGAAAAGGGTTTTAGCAAATTTAATTCTATTTAAATTACCTAGAGTAGTCTTTTGGCGTCAAGGCCGGTTTTCTGACTAGGCCTCATAGGCCCGGGCCTAGGGGCGCTACTCTGCGGGGGGGGTGCCTTTGCCTTTCATCTTAGTGGTTAGTACCCATAAACTGATAGCAAGAATAGAGATTATAATACAAGACATTTAACTTGTTCGCCGTTTCGGAGATATCTGCGAAAAATAGGAAAATACAGCTTGCATTTCGGAGCCGAAAAAATTGCCAAAACATGCAATCTTGACACGTTCATATTTTTCGAAAAACACCATTGGGATGGCCGTACGATGTCGCGACGTAAAGAGGAAGTCTTCCAGATAAACCTGATCGTAAATTGCACGAAATTCGAAAATTCGGCTCGGCACGAACGAATCAAAAGTGGCATTTTGTGACATTTCAGAAAATCGATATCTCGTTTTGCAACATGTTTAATTTTTTATTCATTTTTGCAGAACTTATAGATTTGCACCTTCATCATTGATACTGTCTAAGCTATCATGGGAAAAAAATCTAGATTTATAGAAATGATTTCACGAAAACTGTCGCTACCTCCCTGGCTATAACTACAAATTCTAGCTGAACACATTTTAACCTTTTGAATCCCCATGGTAGTCTCAACAAACACATTTAGTTTGTAATTTAGTACTGGTGGTGCCATCTTGTTGCGGTCTTTTCAGGTTTAAGTCATTTTCTCAATCCACGTGAGCAGCCACCTGTGTTTGTGTATTTGTGAATTTCTCGTGTGTTTTTCACTTTTGCAGTAAATTATTTTGAGTTTATATAATTTTTCATCATTTACTTGAGTGTGTATTATTGTGTATATTATACACAATATAATGGATATTAATTTTTTATATTTTTTTTTGAAGAAAATAAAAATGTTCGTTTCAACGAACATGGTGAGGCGAGCGTAGAGGCGACTTCAATGTGAATATCAGTCGATATTCCGTTGAAACAACGTCGAGCGCGGTTAGTACTTGGATGGGCTCCCTCCCATCTTGGGAAATACAGCGTTCTCGTCCCACCTTCTAGAGGCTTGTATATCAGTGTATACTCGGAAGGGACGTAATTTCAGACGAGGATTACGTAGTGGATATACCATCCTTCGGAGGGGATGTAAAGCAGGCGGTCCCTTGCCTATTAAATGTTAGACAAGTAAAAGATCCCTACTCTTCTTAAGGGAAGAGGTTCGGCAAAATTTCCAGGTTGGGGGGTAGCTCGTCTCCTGGCGTCGGTGGTAGGCCCTGGTAGCGGAAATAGGCCGACGTTAAATAGTTAAAAAAAAAAACGAACATGGTGACTCCAAGGAATTTTTTTTTGCTTCTAAGAAACCACTAACCGAGGTTGAAACTTACAAGATAATTTAAAATTTCTCAGATATTGATGGTTTGAGTGATGATGATAAAAATTAGGAAGATAGGGATGAAGGCGAATTGCAAGGTTCAAATGAGGAGGGCGGGGGTTTTGATTTACAGTTATTGGACAATGAAGAAAAGGTTAAAATGACCATCATCTAATAATAATGAATCCCATACACCACCACTAACCAAAAAAACAACAAATTAAAGGAGACCAATAGAAGAGATTCGATTTGATGAAGTGGGCCATTTAGCTCTATTCGACGAAATTATAGGGATGGTGCAAGATGCAAAAATGGTACCTGCCTTAAAAAAACACATTTTGCTTGTAGTAAATGCAAGGTTCATTTATGTATAACTCGTGACCGGAATTGTTTCAAAGTTTTTGATACAAAATAAACCATTTTTGTAGACAAATTATTTTTATTTTTCCATTGAGTCACCATGTGCGTTTTAACGAACATAATATTTTTTCGAAAAATTAGGATCATAAGGGCCTGAAACAACTTTCAAAAATCTTAAAAAAATCATTTAAACTTGCCTCTTAGTTTCAAATTTTTAGCTACAAAAATAAAAACCCGTGACTGAACGGGTTTTAAACAAATGACTTGTGGGGCAAAGATTTAATCCAAAACTTCTTGCTACACTCCTTGTAGTGTTTCCGAGAAGTTCCAGTAAAAAAATTGCTATTGTAAAACAATTCCCTACAAATTTTAATTTCACTCCACTATATAGAGAAAAGCAAACGACTTGCTGACGGCTGCCTATCCATTAACGAGAACACCTCACCGAAGATTTGTTTTGTTCCCAGACAAAACGTATTTTCTGAGGTAGCTTAATAATTCCGCTGAAATTAATAGAGTTAACTTTAGGGATTTGGCCCCATGTTTTGTATTGTCTCGCCAGATTTATAGGCAGGGTTTTGTCAGTAAAACTTTGAACAGGAGGAAGATATTAGTCTAAAGGTTGGCCCGCTATCAAACCGTGATGTAAACAGGGCGAACGGCGATAATAAGTCTTGGCCGAATTTAGCAAGGTCTGCTGGGTTTAATTATGGAGTATAATTACATCGAAATTACTACATTTAACCAACAAAACATTGCATAGTGTACTCTAATTGTTGCCAAACAGGATATCTCAGGCTAAGCATTAAATTGCTATCGAAGTTTGTATCGAGATTATTGAATTGGTTAACAAGAGAAGAGCAGAGTTACTTACTAATAACTTAACCATCAGATATATTATAAAAAGATGCCAGAATAATGCACATCCGCCAATTATACTTTCACTCCTTAGTAGTAAAAACATATTCTGAAGAAAAGAACTTGGTAAATCACAAACACCAGATATAAAAATGATGTTCTTAGTAAAAGAATGTCAAAAACCATCGGCCATAACTTCCTTACTCCGAAAGAATATAATTTTTACCCATTGAAATTAAAAACATAAAATCAGTTCATAAATTTAAAATAGTTTCCAAACAATTTGTAACGAGAACTGAAAAGAAAAAAATTAATGATTTAAAAAATAATTAATTCACAGTAGACGATGATTTCACTCACCTGAAATTTAGCAGATATGCGTATCTTATGTCTTATATTGTATATCATTGTTAAAGTACTTAGTGTTATATTTATTTTCTTTTTTTATAATGTATACCATGTTAGAAATTTGAGTGTTGTTACGGTATTATTATGTTATATATAATGTGTTGTCTATATGTTTGTATATATGTATGTGTATGACTATGTACATATGTGTATATTTATGTTTTTGTGTGCCCAATGCACGCTCAAGTGCTCTAAATAGCACTTAATGTGGGGGCTTAGTTTATTTATCATAATGTTTCAGTTTTTAACAATTACATTGTAGTAGAACAATTTGTTAAATAAACTTATTCTATTCTATTCTATTAAGTTATACGTGAAACGCCTGTACACTGTACTATGCAGAAAATAAATAGTCTGTTTGTGAAAATATATATTTGTTTATGTATTTTCCCATTATTTTAATACCTCAATACCTGGAAAGTCTTATTATTTTTTTCTGTTTAACATGTAAATTATATATAGTTCTGTAAATGTATTTTATTTCAGGTGAAAATGAGACATTTAAACATAATTTATATTATACCGATGATATATTTCGTATTAATATTTACTATATTGACTAAAAAAAAATCAAAAGATAAAAAAGTAGCATTGTTCTTTCGCCTGTAGCTCTTAAACGAAGAATTTTCTGGGAAAATGTCAAGAATAATAAAATGTTCAAAATTAATTTCCTCAACTTTTCTCTCTTAATATATTTTCGAACAATGCTTCATTTACGAGTTATATTGCAAATAAAGCGAAAAATGGACGATTTTTGATTTTTAAAGTGTGCTGCCCCACCTGTCACGCATGTGGATAGTTGGCATATGTTTCTGGACATCCCAAACTATACCTAAAAAAAAAAAAAAAAAAAAATTGCGCACAAAAAAGTTATTCCGACTGGTCTACGTGGGATGATGTTATACACATGGCTGAAAAGGATTTCAAAAACATTAAATTATGGTTTGATTCGCGTTTGCTAACACTGAACGTATCAAAAACCAAATTCCTGCCATTTGCTACGAGAACTCTGTCTCTACCAACTTTAAGGCCACTTAAAATAGAACTAGATAACTCAATGTTTGAAATACCCAATACAAATGATATTACATATCTAGGACTACATGTAGATCCATATCTAAAATGGGAACTGCATATAAACCATGTCGTAAAAAGGATTCGATGTTTATTATCTAAATTTAAATATCTTGAAAGGTTTATGGATACAAAAAGTTTAATGACAGCATATTACGCCTTAAGCCTAGTCCTCATAACGGCGAATTGCGGATTTATTTCTGCGGAATTAATGTGATTGGTGGAAATTATTCAAAAAGTCAGATGCCGCGAAATTCCTGCGAATATTTTAACTTTCTGCGATGCCGCTGAAAAGTTCAACTTGCTTTAACTTTTTAGCGGATTTTGTGTTTCTGTCTTTGTCTTATTAGTTTTGTAGGTTATGGTTTAAAATGTTGCATGAAGAATGTCAAGTATGAAAATATTATTTGTATGTTATTCGTATGTAATGCAAATAAGCATACCGTTTTTGTATTTTGGTCCATTTTAAAACTTTATACACCTGTTTATTTAAACTTAGTTTTTGACACCTGACGTCAGTGAACACTTAAGTGTCAAAATTCCTTTGGGGATATTTTAAAAAGTTACTAAATAAAGGACACTTAAAAACGCGAAATCCGCTGAAGTAAGGGCAAATTATTTTGTGCGAATTATAGTCACGTGTAAAATTTTTCTTTTCGCAATTCGCAGTTATGAGGACTAGGCTTTAGTGGAGAGCCAACTTATATATGGAATCATTGCTTGGGGTGGGGCGTATGACAATCATATAAAAAGTTTAGAAATCATACAAAAATGGATGTTAAAAATAATATTTAAAAAAGAGTATGCTTACCCCACAGAATCACTTTTTCAATTGGCTGAAGCGTTAGATATAGAATAATTAAAATCGTTCCAGTGGTAGCTCGCTGGTGAAGCCGGAAAAGAAAACGGTTTGTGTTTTAAATATATAGATGATTTAGGTAGTCCCGACATGAAGCTAAATCAAGACGTTTGTTAGGTATCAGTTCGCTCAGGAAGCATTTTTAGACACGTGTTGACTTTGAATTTTCATTATTATTTGTAAACGAGGAGTTCACCCCACAATAATGCAAACTGTAAAAAATATGCAAATTGAAATTAATAACATCACAAACCAAACATATAACTTCTAAAATTTCCACAAAAAAGCTCCTAGCATCGAATGACCAACGATAAATTCCCTATTGTTTGTATTTGTCCTGCGGTTTAAAAAATAACAACGTTGTGCGGCGATTACAAATTTAGCAAATTTCAGATAGACCGATATCAGCTATTAATTGAATCGTACTTTGTTTAATTGAACGTATTCGCTTATGGTAAATCAATATAAAGCTTTCGGCAGCAATTAATTAGAAACGTTGATCAAATAGCATCGGCTATTCCACTGACGGATAAAAATACAAACAATTTACATGCATACAAATTGACAATGGCTGTGCCAATTAAATACTGAAATTGTCAAATTTTATAGCAAAGTTCTATTAGAGCGGGAGCTACGTGGCTTTTTCGGAAACATTTATGCGTCCTTACATGGTTTTTGTGTGCGTACAAAGCTCATATTTACCAAGTAGATAACACTATTATAAAGAAACAAAAGTTGATAAATGTTTTAAGAATTAGAAAATAATTAATTCCACTCAATCTATAAAATGACAAAAATATCTCATAATGGATAAAACAATGACATGCCGAAAAAGCCGCCTAACTCTGCACTATAATACTAAATTTAAGGGTAGTTGTTCACTTGTAAACGGATTGTAAAATAAATTGGTGACATTGGATATAGAAATTTTTGTCTTATTTATTTCATTTTCTTTTAATTATTTTATATCCAAATATTTTACTTTTTGTGGATTGCTGCCCCGTCAACCCCCATCTATATCGGATTTTGTTGTTTTCCTGAAATATATGTATAAAGCTGTTTTTCCACTGAAAATAATTTATACGACGGAAAAGAAAGAAAAATATGGAGACCTGCTAAAAAGATTGCTATCTTCACTCCGCCAAATTTTTATTCTTATTGTGACGTTCAAGCCCTCATAACTTTAAAAGCAGTCATAGCCGAGACTTGTGCCCATGAGAACTTTTGCTCAGAAAAGCAAAAACTACAACATATCCAAATTTCAGAATATTCGACTGAGAGCCAATTAGGTTATTGCACTAAGTTGAAATTTTAATAGAATCTGTGTTTAACAATAACATTTCTTCATAAAAAATCATTGGAAACATGTAAAAGTTGAAAATAAAGTCTTATAATATTACAATATCAATTTTAAAAATACATGCATTTAAAATGGAGGTGACAACATAACGACAGTCTGCAGAGAAGTTAGTTATAAAACGACGGAAAAAGGATACGTTATAAACTGATACTGAACTGAACTGATTGATAGCGACGGAGAAAAAAAGAGAATAACGTCAATTGAATTTGACACTATTTAATTCTCGCGCACGCGATCATAGGGTCGCGTGCGCGTGGCGTCACAGGTCCCAGACCTTAGGAAAAACAAACCGCTGTCATTAGCTGTCAAATGGCGACTGACTGAACCTCAGAATTAAATTTTTCGTAATTCTAGTTTTTATCGATATTATATCATACAAAATGGTTAATTTTTATTGTATTATTAATTGTGGAAGTGTGACAATCCGAGACAACATCAGTTTTTGTAAAATAACGTCGATTTACAGCCAGAAGAGGTTAGGTTAAACAATTCCAGGCATTTAAAAGAAATGCTTTAAGTTAATGCATAAGAATGATTGTGATAGTAATAACTGCTGCTCAAACAAGCAATAAACAATCCATGGTAAAGAAAATTAACATTTTATATTGGTTTGTCTCTATTTTTAAAAACTATTTCTTATTTAAATTTTAATTGAGCAAAGCATGAACTGCACGGATGGAGAGTATATTTAAGAGAATACAAGTCATAATTAACAATTGACCTACATAAAATAGTAAAATACATGTTAAACATTTTATATAATATATTATAATAAAAAATTTACAAAAATTACAACCGTTTGCGTAGTCCAATCTATAGGTATATATAGACGAGGGGTTAACCGCTTGAAGAAATTGTGTACATTTTATTACATACTTCAAACAGTTTACAGTAGGTACGTCAGTCTTTCATTGTTTATTTTATAAAGTGTCTTTTTCACAAAATTTACAGCGGTTAATCCCCAACCATAGCCATGTTCATTGTAGTAAGGAATCTAGCATCCAAAAAGACGCGTCTAAAATGCCGAACCCTGAACTCGCGGGTATAAAATTTAAAAAATGTGGATATTATCCAGAATTTTATGCCGAATTCGATTCCAGAGGGCACGATGTCGGCCAAGATTGCGAAATTGCAAAAAAAGCAGTAATTTCGAAAAAAAAATGGAACTTAAATATTGCATTATCTCTCATTTACATTGCATTTACGAGCTTATTTATAAAGATTTTTCAATAATTCTTATATCAATCGAAAGCTTAATGTTTGTAGTTTCATACAAGTGTAATAGAGAGACATTATTTTCATTATAAACAACACTATAAATTGTTTAAACAATATGTGCTCGGAAATTGTAGTGTAATTTTCGGCATCGAGGTACTTTTGTTATTATTGCAGACAGATGTGTGGTTATTCGAGACGAAATACGTAGAATAGACCAGCGAACATTTTTTATTAAAACAATTTTTTAATTCGCTGAATAATTTAGGAGATTTTTTTAAAACGACGCGCATTTTTTTGGTCTACCGCGCGTGCGGTCTTGTCTCAATTTTGCCACCTATGGCAAGTTTTATTTTATTTATCAGTTATATGAATCCGCCATCCTTTACCACAACACGATTGACATTTGATTCTTATACAGCAGAGGACAATTAACAAAATAAACAAAAAAAATCTAATAATATACACCAGGAGGAAATGTAGAGAATTTTGAAAAATGTAGGTTGGCAAGATTATTGTGACGGGCACTGTACATTATTTTATTAATTTTTTTGTAAGGTATAAGCAGCATTCTTGTAACGTCTCTCATATGAAAGTTCGTACAGATCATAAATAATGCTTACAAACAGAACAAATTATCTGTATTTAATTTAAGAACAACTACAATGAAATTAAAATATTTTTTGTCTTGACAAAATAATGGTTGTATGTATTGTAAATTCTGTGCACATAATACATATGATATAACTAAAATTGGAGTATTATAAGTGGTTATACATATGATTGATGTTATAATGCTATAATTAAGTGTATTGATGTAATAATACTATATAGTCCACTCAAATTAGGAAAAAAACGCCGTTTTAAAGAAAGATTTTGAACAGCAGTTTCTTTGCATAGATAGTAAGTATTCAACTTTTAGAACAATTTTTTGCTTATGCGCAGAAAAAAAAGACATGATTTTTGAGATATATACATATATATACGTTTTTTCGTGTTTTTTTCATTTAGACTTTCATATCTCGAAAAGTACGCATTTTTAAGACTAAATGAACATAGGTAAACGTGTTCAGAATACGATTTATTAGAAAAAAAGTTCTATACATTTTCCCGGCTATCCCATTGGTTTTTCCGGAAAAGCGACTTAAAAAATATATCTATGTGTTTTTTTCGTGTTTTTTTATTTTGAATGCAAATATCTCGAAAAGCACGCGATTTTAGGGCTAAATGAACATAAATAAACTTACTCAGAATGATTTTTCAAATCGCTTTTCCGGAAAAGCCAATGGGATAATCGGAAAAATGTATAGAACCTTTTTCGTAGGAAGTCGTATTCTGAATACGTTTACCTTTTTCGTTTAGCCTTAAAAACGCGTACTTTTCGAGATATACACGTCTAAATGAAAAAAAAAAAAATACTAAAAAACTTATATATATTTATATATCTCAAAAATTATTTCTTTTTTTTTCTGCGCATAAGCAAAACCTTGTTCTAGAAGTTGAATACTTACTTCCTATGCAGAGAAACTGCTGTTCAGAATTTTTCTCCGCTTTTTTCCTAATTTGAGTGGACTAATAGTACAAGTTTAGGTTAAACTAACACTTTTGACATCGGCCTTCACAAAAACAACCTATTTATGCACGCCAAACCGGCCTTAGCACAACTGCAATTTCCAATGCAATTTTGGAATTGTTTACGAAATATGTTTCCAGGCGTTACATTTGGACGGACACTTTTTGTCATAAGTCTTGGTACTAATATATTGTCCTTTGAAACCCAACCAAAATCTTTAGGGTTGGGAAGCACTGGATTGACGCAACTTACTATCTTCCAAATAATTATTTGGTAGGCAACTCTAAGAATGTGCTGGTGAAATGAGTCTTCAGTTGGTGGCAAATTTCGAATATCCAATTTACAAGTGTGACATAAATGGGCTCGCAAATTGTCCAAATTACCAATGAAAAGCGGTCTACCATATAAGACTAAAGAAATATCGTGCAGAGTTTTCAAATTCAGCAGTATCAAGTGAATTGTCGAGTGGGAAATTCAATATTGACTGTAACTTAGGATCATTGGCATATTTGAGGCATGTTTTGAATAATAAGTATTTCCTCTTCTGAAAGGAAAACTGACCGTATCGCAACCACTTAAGACGTAAGTACATAGAAAAAAATTGCCCAAATAAATTTCTGATATATTCTGCGTAGTCGACAGTTTTTGTATTATGCAGTGAATAGGTATATACACATCGAATCTATGTATCTACAACTCATTTATGTTTATTCCAGCAGCATAGTATAGTGCCATCGCAAAATTTGCCTGTATGAGTAGCTTGTATTATTACCTTTTTGTATTTATCGTTACTATTTAAAAACAAAACGATATCATGCATATTCTTCGCCTGTCAGACTAGAACTAATAAACAATGCGAACGGCAAATGCACACTGGCAAATCGCGTACCCGAGGTCACGCTTATATTTATTATTATGATAAGTTATGACTACGGCCGCGCGCCCTACATTTAAAAAATCATATCTCCTAAATTATTCAGCAAATTAAAAAATTGTTTCAATAAAAAATGTTCATTGGTCTATTCTACGTATTTCGTCTCAAATAACTACACATCTATCTGCAATAATAACAAATGTACCTCGATGCCGAAAATTACACTACACTTTCCGAGCACATATTGTTTAAACAATCTATAGTGTTGTTTATAATGAAAATAATGTCTCTCTATTACACCTGTAAGAAACTACAAACATTAAGTTTTCGATTGATATAAGAATTATTAAAAAATCTTTATAAATAAGCTCGTAAATGCAATGTAAACGAAAGATAATGCAACATTTAAGTTCCATTTTTTTTTCGAAATTATTACTTTTTTGCAATTTCGCAATCTTGGCCGACATCGCGCCCTCTGGAATCGAATTCGGCATAAAATTCTGGATAATATCTATATTTTTTAAATTTTATACCTGCGAGTTCATACCCCATGATCGAATTCGGACCTTTAGATTCTCGACTATTGCTAAAAAACTAAAAGGAAAGATTTCCTGTTAAGTGGTGAACATGTTTTGTCTAGACTGGCAACACAATCCCATCAGTGAGCATTAAGGAACCATCTGAATCTGCAATAGTCCAAGGAGTCAGTGGCTTTTATTCATGATGCCTAAGAGTTCATATCCTGAAAAATTAATTTCTGTATTAGTAATTATTTATAAAACAACATTTAATTAGGCAAGCATATATGAAAAAAATGGTTGATAACTAATTCTTACCGTTGTAACAAACTTTTATCCTGCAAATTTCTTGCAGAGTACTTCTTTCACCTAACCACAAACAGCTTCAAGACTTCTCAATGCCTTGAATTCGTCCTTCTGTCTACGTAATTCTTTCAAAAATCAAGGAATTTGCAACATCCCTATGTGTAACATTTGGAAATACATTAATATTTGTACTAAAGTATTTTTTTCTCAAAATATAAGGATTTAATTCGATGGCAGCCGTATACCTAACCTCTACATCAGGAGACAATTCTGCAAAATACGAACTAACTGTCATCCTGACGAACAAAATTGTTTATATAACAGTATTAAGAATAGTTGTAGATGTTAAATAATCCAACAACAAGTTCTTAAATGGCACAAACACTGCAAAATTCACTTTAAAGAAACACGTTTAATCGGCGGATTTCTCAATGACAGCTGTTTGTTTTTCCTAAGGTCTCAAAATCTGTGACGTCGCACAGTGGGGCAAATAGCTCATTTTTGGACAAGCGATAATTCCCAAGCCTGGAATTAATGAAATTTAAAAAATTTTTTTTAAACTCTTCGTTATAAAATTGCCTTTAATTCTATCGAGCCCGAATTTTGAAATTTCAAAATTAAAGGACTAAAATTTTGAAAGTAAATTAAAATTTTATCAAAAGATTGTTTAAAATTATAAAAAATTGTTACTTGAGGGATTTTTTTGGTTTCTAATCTCATTTCTGATCCCCAAATTTTGCGATTCAAAAAGCCAAGATAGCAGATCCAATATAAGTTTAAGTGTTTTTTTTTTTATTAGCCTTATTTATATTAATGTCCTGGCGGAGTTCAGCCGTAGGCTGATCTTCCACTCTACCAGGACAGACACTCACACATAGACAACATCACAACATCCATTCCCTGCGACATTGCCATCTGCCGCAGCTGAGACTCGAACTCAGGAGAGGAGAGCGACTAGACCGTGTTGTCTCTCACACAACCGCAGTCTAGCCCACTGCTACCATCTCGGTAACACGTGAAAAACGCCACTACACATCCATACCCTAGCCAGGATTCGAACCCGGGACTCCGTGGTCGCAAGCCTAACGTCCTAAGCACTGCGCCACGGAGCCGTACTGTGTAAATAATACCACCAATTCACCGAAAAAACTTTTCTTCAGTGTTCCAGTAATAAATGGTGAACGTAAAAATGAATGGTTAACTGTGTTTCTAATATTTATGATCAAAACTATAGCTGACGTAACGTACTGTCGTGAGCAAAAAAAAATAGGACAATTATTTTTTCTAATGTAAATCTGTCTCTATTTGAATATGTAATATGTAGGTTGACAAATAACTGACAATGCCACAAAAATTAAAGTTAGATGTACACAACTAGATTTTAGCAAAAATACGTTGTAAAACTTGTCCCATTTTTTGTGCGCACGACAGTACTTCGCGGCTTTTGCACCTCTAACCTCTGCAATGTTAAAATTATCATATCTTTTTAAAAATTCGCTGACCATAAATCCTGCCTCAGTCATTTTGAAAGAAAATAAATACCAAACGCTAAAAACTTCTAATTAAATGTCAAATTCAGTTTTGACATTTGAGGTTATTTTCTTTATTGCCAACAATGTCAACTTGTTCCTCTTCTTCTGTTCTGCATATAACTTCACATCTAACTGCCGTTATGATATCACTTCCGTTTTCGTGGTACATTCAAATAGTCGAACTTTAATTTTTTTTTAATATGTTGCGCTTAGAATTTTTCTTTCAAATTAAACATATAACTAAATTAACGCACGCCTCCACTACCATATTTCACCATTTTTGAAAATTCGTCAAAAATCCAATTTCCATAAGGTTTGTGGAGGGTCCTTTGTTTCTGAGATGTGTCGTTGGTTTTCATATGTAATATTATTTGGAATTCCCTCACTATGATATACTACTTTTTAATTTATATTATATTTGGGTACCTGAGCGAAATATATTTATTTTCAGTTTATTATATTTTAATTATAATTTAATATTAATCACCGCTTTTGAGTATGCATAGCACGAGAAGACGCACACCCCCCGCGTGTGAAAAATAAAATAGAGACTCGCAGAAAAGTTACCGCTGTACGTACGTGTAAAATTTTCAGTAATTTTAAAAAGTTTTCGCTTATTTTTGTTATACAAATGGTTTTTCGCTCACCCATATGAACCTCGCTACGATACAGTCTAAACCGAAGAAAAAACAACAACATTGGAAACTGCATCAGCACCATTCAAAGTAAGTGCAATTGCAACTCATGCTTTTTTATATACATTTTTTTGTCTCATTCGCTAACAAATAAATCTTCATAGCTATATTATTGTGTGTTATAATCAGAGTGTATACCAATTCACAGTTTTGAAATTTTGTCTTTTCCAAATTTTCCAGGACTTTTCAATAAAAATTCCAGAAAATGTTTCTCTTCGAAAATGAAAACTGAGCGGGGGAGGGAAATTGAAAACATTTTTTGACGAGCGGGGGGCGCAAGATGGGAATAACTTTAAATATAAGTAGTTTTAATAAATTTTCCCTGACTTATTTTATAAAGGGCATAGCCGGGTAAGCATGGTGTGACTGCCCCCAAGCGTCTGGCGCTTATATTTGTGCAGTAGGAAGCAATCTTGGAAAGTAGCAATTTCACAAAATATTAGCCCGAAAAAGGGACCGGTTTGGGGTGAGTAAGGGAGGGTTGATTTTAGCAAAACTATTTTTTTTCTAAGAAACGGCGCATTCAATCGTTTTGTAAAAAATATATGTTAAAGACCTACTGAGAAAGTACTAAATAAAAAATCATGCTCAAATTCCGAAAACAGATACAGTAAAAAAAACATATATATTATTTTCAAATTTTTTTTAGGGTAACTTATCCCTGGGGTACCAGCCTGAATTTTTTTCTGTAGCATGTCTGGGGACTCACTTATGTTATGTTTTTTTCCCAGTCTTGTGCGAAGATTACGCCATACTTAAAAAAAATGCCGAAGTGTGCAGTGTCGTATGCATATTTTGTCAACAATTAACCCCTTGCACGTAAAGAAGGCCAAAATGCAAAGTAAATATGGATACCTGAGTAGTGTATACATACTAGTGATTAGTGATTATGGAAATGGTGAACGTTGTAAGAGAAACCAATATAACGCTGCAACGCTGACAGTTAATTAGGTGATCAATAGAGTTTAACTCTCTTGCGCCGCAAAAATCAGTTTATGGCAGGAATGTTAAATTTCATTAAAAGTAAAAACTAAAGTCAGCGGTACTATCGATATTACCGTCGGCGGGGATAAGAGCTTGGTCTTAACAGTCATGTGTTGTTAATAATTTGCAGCACTAAATCGTAGCATTACTAACCTGTGATGGATATGGATGTTAATCTTCCTCACTGTCATCTGCAATCACTGTACTCATGGTATCCTTCTGAAACAATAGAGAAAGAACTTCCGCCGGTTTAGGTATGCTTGATAGATATCGTCCTTGCGAAAGATAATGCACGACAGCAGCTACATGGGAACAACATCCAACAGTTCGATTCCCACTGGCACATTCAAAGAAATTGCAAAACTGCCTTTTGTAGATATTTCCAGCAAAGATGTACTGGACTTCCCAGAAATGACGGATTTAAAACTGTTTTTTACCGGATCGTATCAATATAAACAAACGATTTCGTACCTCGAAGTCATAAATGAAGACGGAACACTTAATCTTCAGTACGCTAAGGACCAGTCCAATGTACTCAAAATACAAGTTTATTCACGTCATATCAAAATGAAGGTTTACCGATGTTTCCTCGACTATATTCCCCACAGTGTCGGCGTTAGAAGACATTTCTGTGAATGTGCCAATGGGTATCAAACTGTTGGATGTTGTTCCCATGTAGCTGCTGTCGTGTATTACCTTTCGTACGGATGATATCTAGCAAGCATACCTAAACCGGCAGAAGTTCTCTCCCTATTGTTCCAGAAGGATAGCATGAGTACAGTGATTGCAGATGACAGTGAGGAAGATTAACATCTATATCCTTCTCAGGTTAGTAATGCTACGATTTAGTGCTGCAAATTGTTAACAACCAAGCTCTTATCCCCGCCGACGGTAATATGTGAATAATGACAGTCTTTGACAAGGTACTCCATAGTACCGCTGACTTTAGGTTTTACCCTTAATGATATTTAACATTACGGCTATAAACTGATTTTTGCGGCGCAAGAGTCAACTCTATTGAGCACCTAATTAACTGTCAGCGTTGCAGCTTTATGTTGGTTTCTCTTACAACGTTCACCATCTCCATAATCACTAGTCACTAATATGTATACACTACTCAGATATCCATATTTACTTTGCAGTTTGGCCTTTTTTACTTGCAAGGAGTTAATTGTCCACAAAATATGCATACGGCACTGCACACTTCGGCATTTTTTTTAAGTATGGCGTAATCTTCGGACAAGACTGGGAAAAAAATATAACATAAGTGAGTCCATAGACATGCTACAGAAAAAAATTCAGGCTGGTACCCCAGGGATAAGTTACCCTAAAAAAAAATTGAAAATAATATATATGTTTTTTTTACTGTATCTGTTTTCGGAATTTGAGCATGATTTTTTATTTAGTACTTTCTCAGTAGGTCTTTAACATATATTTTTTACAAAACGATTGAATGCGCCGTTTCTTAGAAAAAAAATAGTTTTGCTAAAATCAACCCTCCCTTACTCACCCCAAACCGGTCCCTTTTTCGGGCTAATATTTTGTGAAATTGCTAC
This sequence comes from Rutpela maculata, assembly GCA_936432065.2. Lineage (NCBI taxonomy): Eukaryota > Metazoa > Arthropoda > Insecta > Coleoptera > Cerambycidae > Rutpela > Rutpela maculata. Next base: position 37,263,858 of record OW386290.2, read on the forward strand.
TTTCCAAGATTGCTTCCTACTGCACAAATATAAGCGCCAGACGCTTGGGGGCAGTCACACCATGCTTACCCGGCTATGCCCTTTATAAATTTCCCGACTTTTCCCTGATTTCCCTGACCAAAATCAAATTTCCTGACTTCTCCAGGTTTTCCCCGTTTTCCAGAATATATACACTTTGCATAATTCAATAATCTGTGTTAAATATTTAAACTTCTTAACCAAAAAAAAAAAAATCGGGATCATGTTCATATATCATTTCTGTCTTAGAAACGCATCATCGCTCAACTACTAAAGTTTGTGATTGAGGCTATAAATCACCCTGTATATTACAAAATAATTTTCTCTTCCATGTGGAAAACCTGGTACAATAATTAAAAAAACATGGAAATTGTATGTCCACAATCTTCACCTATTTATTAACGATCAAATTTTCTAACTAATTAGATTGCCTACTGAAGCTCAAAGATACCACCGTACCACACTACTTAAGAAACCCAAAGGATCAGCAGCAAGCCTTAATTCAATAATTATATTTCGATAAGTTCACATTTCAGTTCGTCATTATTATAATTGGAACAAGTCAAGTAAATTGAGCTTTGATAGCTGACTAAATTATTAATTATTTGTTTGCAGTCAATAGAAACGGGGCAACTCATCTGAAAAGTATTCAGCATAACCCACATAGCAAGCCTAGCGTAAATGCTCCGCGGATGATATCGCACAGTTCACAGCCAAAGGATTACGCTTTTATTTGCAAATGTAACCCATTTCAGTGCCGGTGTACAAATTTTCAGACATAAATAAATGGGAGTTGATATTTGGCGTATGCAAACTGGAATAGTGATCTTTTATAAGTAAGATCGAGTGCCGACATCAATCAAAACAAAATAAACATGTTTACCGAAATTCGGGCCAAAGCCGAAGCTCCGGATCTAACTAGGCTAGGGGCCTGATTACTCCGATTTACATTGGTCCGGATGTACTTTGTTTTTATGGGCTCCAACACTGAACGTTCTTCGGGTAGTATTATTCATTGTACAGGGTTACTACAAAAGAAGTAGACACTTTTAATGTTTTATATATCCAAAAATAATGTTATCATGAATCCGTTTAAACTGTTTTAAGCAGATTTCCAGGATATATATCAAATGATATATATCATAATATGTATCACGATATTTACAATTTGATATATATCCAGATAATTTGATATTTACGAATTTTGGCAATAAGAGGCCAAATGCTCCATACGTTACCCTTCTATTTCATATGAGACATCTAGTGACAATTTTAGTTGCCTACCTCCAACTAGTGAATATTAATACCCCTGTTCTTGGGAAAGTAGAGATGATGGTGAAACTAGTCTATTATTAGATTCCAAGTAAGACGATTCTGACTGTTACTTCAAACTCGCATACAGTGTGTCCCCGGATTGAGTTTGAGATAGGTGTAATGTAGGTTGGTGAATGGGCATATAATTCAAACAAATTCATTTTAAGCAAATAGTTATCTTCTTCCCCTTAAATACCTTTACTTTATATCAGCTTATAAAACGAAAAACTTCTATCGAAAGATAAGTAATATTTTACTAAAATTTTCCTATATAGCTGCTAACTTACATTTACTTTAAATATTCCTCAGATGATTTGGATATAAATAACTATTTACATATACGTGAATATTATGTATGCATAATATGTATACTACTGATATGTGTGAAAAATAAATGCAATAATTTTAGTTTCAAATGGATCCTTATATCAGAAACTATGTAAATAAAACACAAAAAACTAATATAGTACAAAATATTTGTAATTATAATAATATAGCAACCAAAATAAAAGCAAATTTTAAAGTATTGCATATAAATATTAGAAGTGTGTCCAAGAATATAGATGAGCTCTTAATATTTTTGCATCAATTTACTGAAAATTTTGACATCCTAGTGTTATCTGAAACTTGGAAGATATATGATATAAATCTTTTCCGAAAAGAAGATTACGATATAATTTATAATGAAGGAAACATCAATAAAAGTGATGGTGTTTTAGTTTACATAAAATCAAAATTAAATTACAGTAAGATCATAATTAAATTAGGGGATATAAAAGCTATAAAACTGAATATTAAGATAAAAAATAAAACTATAATAATAACGTCAATATACAGGCCACCATCTACTTGCCCTTACGTATTTAACAAAAATCTGTTTAATTATTATAAAAATGAAACCAAGTGTTTTATGCATATTTTAGTTGGAGATATTAATATAAACATTCTAGAAGATGAAGAATTTGCCCAAGAGTATCTAAATATACTAAACTCGGAGGGATTTACATCATGTATCAACAACTGTACTAGAAAGGGTAATACGAAAAATTCTTGCTTGGACCACTTTTTTATTAAAACTGATTTAACACCTAAAAATGTGATGCCAATCATCTACGAAGCTAATATTACAGATCACTTTCCCATTATACTTTTAATACACTTCGAAAATTATGAAAAACTCCCAAGAAATAAAACTCACTATAAATATTACATAAATTACAATAACTTGAAAAAGGACTTACAAAATGATAATTGGCAGGCTATTTACAACAATGAAAATATCGATGAAATAACAGAAATATTTGTTGACAAATTAAAATTTTATATACAAAAAAATACAAAAACTGTTAAACTTAAAAATAATAACACTAAGAAATCCGAATGGATAACAAATAGTCTTCTCAATTCCATTAATATTAAATACCAAATGTTAAGAAACTTAAAAAAGAATCCTACAGACAAAAACATTGAAAATAATTACAAAAACTATAGAAATAAACTAAATCATTTAATTAAAAAAACTAAAAAGGACTTTTATAAGAAAAAAATAGACCAAAATAATAAATCATCTAAAAACCTTTGGGACACTGTAAATGAGCTATGTAAAAAAGACAGAAACCAAACTACTATACATAAGATAATAAATGAAAAAAATGAAGAAATAACAAATGAAGAGGATATTGCTAATTGTTTTAATGAACACTACAGTGACTTAGGAGAAAAGTATGCTGAAAAAATAAATGCACCACAGGATTTTGAACAAAGAGAAACAATTGTAATTGAAAACTCTATGTACTTATTTAACACTACCGAAAATGAAGTTAAAAGTATAATTAATCAATTAAAACCTAGAAAATCTCCCGGATATGACGAAATACGTTCAGAAACTTTAAAAGAAATTTCACCGGAAATTTCAAAACATCTAAGTTTTTTAATTAATAAAACATTTAATAGAGGATATTTTCCTAAAATTTTGAAAATAGGTGTTATAAAGCCTTTATATAAAAATGGAGATGTTAACCAAATATCGAATTATAGACCAGTGTCGCTAATTTCCAACTTAGCTAAAATATATGAAAAAGTGTTAAAAAGTAGAATTACAAAATTTATCAATAAACATAATATTATTTCAGAAAAACAATTTGGGTTTAGAGAAAAAAAATCTACTGAGGATGCAATCGCGTATCTTACCCAATTTATTTACAAAGCACTAGATGAAAGAAAGCCAACGTTATGCATTTTTGTAGATCTCGCGAAAGCGTTTGATACTGTGTCCCATGAAAAATTGTTAATAAAATTGCATAACTATGGAATCAGGGGACATGTTCTTCGTCTATTTCAAAGCTACCTTTCGGAAAGACAACAATTTGTAAAAATTGGTGATACATTCAGTTTACCCAGAATAATAAAATACGGAGTGCCACAGGGAACTGTTCTTGGCCCGGTTTTATTCACACTTTATATAAACAGTCTTTTTTCCTTATACACAAAGGGATCAATAGTTAGTTTCGCAGATGATACGGCCATCTTATACAAAGAAGATACGTGGACCAATTTAAAAAATACAGCAGAAAATGATTTTCAGCTAATAAAAAAGTGGTTTGATTCCAACCTTCTTACAGTAAACTTAAATAAAACAAAATATCTACCTTTTGCATCTTACGCAAACAACCTTCCTGACTTTGGTCCATTACAAATTGATGCTGATACAGAAATTCCAGAAGCACAGTCAATTAAATATTTAGGTATAGTTATAGATAGACACCTGCAATGGGATATACAAGTAAATCATATTATAAAAAAGCTTAGAGGATTACTACCACGTTTTAAATATTTAAAAAATTACCTAGATATTAAGCAATTACAAACTATATACTACGCTTTAGTTCAAAGCCAATTGTCATATGGAATAATCAGTTGGGGAGGGGTAAATGACTGTCACCTTAAGAACCTAAACACTATCCAGAAGTGGATACTAAAGATTATATATAACAAACCATATATGTATTCAAGTGATGAACTATATAAAATAAGCAATATTTTGGATATCCGACAACTATTTTGTTTTAACATTTTAATACACAATTTTAAAAATAAAATACATTATAATTTAACTGATCATAAATATCAAACAAGGAACAAAACTAATAGCACGTATCAGAAACCAAGATGCTTAAAAACGATAGGTAAAAGACATTTTTCTTACCTTGCACCATGTATTCACAACATCTTACCAGTGAATCTCAAAAATATTCAGAAAATAAATGTTTACAAACAGGAAATAAAGAAATGGTTGCTCCTTACACCAAGACAAACCATACATACTCTTATTAATCAAAATTAAAAAAAATACAAATAAAAATTTAAACATAAGTTAGTAGTATATATTTTTGTGTGTGTGTGTGTGTGAACGCGCGCTCACATGCTCTTGTGTGTGCGTGCGTGTGTATCACAAACAAGTAGGCACTGTGCCTATTTTTGTGAATTTTCGTTGTTTATTTTTCAAATGTTATTAATTAACACATTAAATTTTTTACTTTTCTAAAAAATATATATGTATATGTGTGTATGTATGTATATATATGTATATATATATACATATATGTGTGTGTATGCATGTATGTATGTATATATGAATTATATGAATTATTGTACAACTTTGTAATTAACTAGATTGTAAATATTTTGAAAATAAACACTATTATTATTATTATTATTATTATTATATATATATATATATATATATATATATATATATAAATAGTACGGCTTTCATTCTCTGCAGTCTCGGTCTGCTTGACATAAAATGGATTTTTACCAAATGACAGTTCAAATGGGATCTAACCAGCGGAGTTAATTTAAGAAGAAAATAAATCATTGAAAAATTCTATTTGGATAAAATATTTTGCATTGGAAGATAGGGCCACATGCCAGATTTCATTGCGTTTGAACAAACATATGGCAACAGTGTTCTGTTAGTGGCTAGTGAATTAAAGCAAGATGAAAATGGTACCCAATCTAGGTGAGGCTCTAAAGACGAGTATTGTCTTCAGCTGTGGGCAACTCTTGTTGAAGAACTCCTTCCGAAAATGTCTGCGGAATGCTTCTACTGCCCAGGACATATTGACGATCTTAGGATAGTCAAGGAACGATTTGACGAACACGATATCAGACCGTTCACAAAGGGACCTAGATATTGTCGACAGTGAGTGCAGTGGAGAAAGACTCACAAAACCACAGCCATCACTTTTACACGAAAAAGAGTATTGTGAGATAAAACTCCTAACGATCAATAATGGGGAAATTTCATTTGTTAGCGAGGTGAAATACTTAGGAAATCATTTTTTACTAAAAGTTGACATAGACTGCCCGCATCCAAATAGTAACACAGAAAGAAACAATTACAATGAGAAGGTGCAGGCGGATGTGAGGAAAAAATTGGGAGTTAAATTCCGAGATGGCCCTACGGTTATAGACCAGGTTCATAAGACCCTTGACAACCTAGTAATAGTTTCCCATATACTTTATCTAAATTATACATGTATGTATAGCCACATTTTGTGATTCTTCAGTTTATTTGAAACAAAAAGCGCCAGTTCGATTATTTTGATTTTGGTCTTAAATGATCGTGGAACACCAGGGAACTAAAATCAATCAAAACATTCCATATGCAAGAACCTTTCAATTAAACCTGGTTCAACCCTACCGTGCACACTCCTAAAAACCACACCCTCAAGGGTTGTATTTTTTTCATTTTCCTGGTGTTCTGCAGGTGATTTCTTTATAGAACAAATTTTTTAAACTTCAGAAATTTAGAATTTTACTTAATAATCACTCCCTAAAAACACCCACGATGTTAGATTTTTTAAAATAGACTAAATTGTGAAACACGTAGAACTTTGTAAGTATGCCAAAAAAACATTCCACAGAAACTATCCCCGGGCCATAAAGTTGTTTTCCCCTACTTCTGGCATATGCTAAGCCATTAAAAACAATATCAAGATGATTATCTACAATCGACATATAAAGTAGATTTTGTTCACATTTTGAAAGTGCACAGTTGACGTTTGTTAAGGAGCTGTGAATAACGTCACTTTTACGCTCGCTCGAGTGTACCTGTCCTTACACAAGTTTGGTTGGAACTGTTCTTAATGTAATGAGAGTTGATGTAAGAGTGACAATTAATTAATTACCTAATTTATTTATACGAAGAATACGAACTTAATAATTAATCAAACACAAAATAAACTGACAGCGATTGTGTTTTGTTCGTCTGTTTATTTTGATTACATTTGCAAGGCATACTCATAATATGTTGTCGTAAAATTCAACTTAATTATTTCTTTTATTTTGATATTTTCAAATAATTGTAGATAAAATTATGTGTGTAATTCAAGCGCAAAGTGTCATTGTCGCTCTCAAGTGTTTGACGCGCTCCCCTTCGCGTCGCTTGTCAACTTATACTATCGAGTGACAATGAGGCACTTCGCGCTCTTAATACACAAATACCTATTTATGCTTTATAAAACTTTCAGACCATCGTGTGTCGATGAGAAATAATGCAGTGCTACATAAATTAAAAAGGAAAGGACGAATAGATCACGTATCTTAGTACAGGCCTGTACATTTGTACAATCTAACAACCGGTCTATAGAAATACTTTTAGTTTCTCTGTATTTACGATAAAGCATAATGCTTCAGTTGAAGTAGTTAGAAATTTGAGTAATCCCATCTGGTTTGTGTCAACGTATCTCGAGTTACAAGGGATGTTAGACACGCGTCAGTACACCTTGCTTGTTTATTTCTAGCCGGAAACCTGCATTTCATTGTTTCCCACAACGTATGCCTGTTATTTAAAGCAACTTTCAAGTTGTGTTAACAAGGTGCATCAGTTTATTACGCCGGGTAATATCGGATTTACCTTAGGGTGATGAAACGGATGCGAAATATTCCCTGAAAACGTGCTCTCATTGCCTCTCCGACATATTTTAGATAATTGCAACAGATACACCCGAGAACGGTTACATTCGAGGGTATCCTGTTGGCGAATGTTTTAGAATTGTTGACACACATGTTGTTGCAAATGTCTTGAAAGGATTTAAAAGAGAAAGACAATTATGAAGCACAAGTTCTTAGCAATTTTTTTCATTGATGTTAAAGAAAATGGTAGCTTAAAAAATCTAACAATGACATATAATTTATCATCAGTACAAAATATAGACTAAGGCTGGCAATTTCTGAGACTACAGAATTTCGCCATCGGTTCACCGTTAGCGGTGTATTCTTTTCTATTCTATTCTTTTTAATGTTAAATATATCACAAGTACACTATACGCAAAGTGATTGATTGATTGATTTCCCAACGCGCGGTAGGCATTGCGGTCACTCCCAGAGTTATACAGCTGGGCCTGCTACGTCCACGCTGGATTGGACTAAGGTCATGCTTGTTGCCAGCAACGAGAGCCACATGGCGCATGGTAAAGGAATGTGAGATGGGAGGTGTAGGTATTTGTGAGATGCGTTACCGCATTGTGTCGTGAGGGAGCGTTTAACCTCCTTTTTTGTGTTTTTGGTTCTGGACTTCTGCCTCTTTTGAGTCTTATTGTGAAATGTTGCCACGTTGTGTCGTAATATGAAGTATTTATGCTCTTGTTTTTGTGTTTCCGTTTCTTCGAATCTTCTTTTTCTGAGCCGTCTGATTCCTCGGTTTTCGATTGTGGTAGAGTATGTATCGTTACGATTTCTTTGTGGTGTTCATTTTTTTTATCCTGAACCTCTCAGTTGTAGTTCTCCTCTGTAGCATGGTCTCTATTTTTAGTTTGTTGATGTTCGGTGTTAGCGTTTTCTTCAGTAGATGTGTTGGGTCCCTTCCTTGGGTATGTCCCCAGTACTTCATTACGTACATTTCTATCCTCTTTTTTAATTGTCTTTCCTCCTAATAGTGTTATGTTTTATGTCGTTGTTTTCGTCTTGTTGTTTTTGTGGGCAGTTAGACGATGTCTCTTTCTGCTGTTATCAAAAACTTGTTTCTTCTGTGTTCTGTATTTTGCGTTCCTCTCCGCTGGTCCAACTCTCTTTTGTTACAGGTCTCGCTCCATTATTAGGCTTTTCTTAAAGTTTGTTTTCAGTCCAGATGTCTTCTGCGGCGATTAGGATATCATCGACGTACGTGTGTGTTTTCTTAGAAAATACAATTTTTCCGAAAAAAGCCCGCACCACGCATACCTCCGCCGAAGTGCTGTGAGAATTCCGTTTTGACGCAATATATCAATAATGCCTCATTGATTATTTCAGGTTCAATTTAAATTAAATTCGTTAAATACTTTTAACAATTATGAAAAGCCTTACTTGGAAATTTTTAAGAAAGAGTTATGACCATACATTAAGACTAATGCCTTTGATTATTACGGGTTTAATTTCATTTATATTCGTTTGAGTATTTTTAATAATTATTATCAAAAAGGAATCCTTTGAGGATTTGCATAAGAAATGTATATGACCATACTTTACGTTATTGATTATTTCGGGTATAATTTAAATTAAATTAATTTGAATATTTTTATAATGATAAAAAAATAATTTACTTTGAGGTTTACCCATGGATATTATGGCCATATTTCAATAATTTATTGCTCTCCATGAATTTATAGACAGATGTCGACTTTCCAAGGATTTGGACCTAAATACTTCAATGGCAGACACTTGTACGTCATTAAGACATTAGTAGGAACTTAGAAATGAACCTCTTACCTCTTATTCATGTTATTTATTGCGCCTTGGTCCCGGGTCGTTTGTTTATATTCTCCTTCCTTTATGCACCACACTGATTGCCACTAAATACTTTGTATTAGTTATTTTCGAATATTAATTCTATTTCAACTATGTTCTTTTGTTATGAAACATCATTTTATGCGGAATTTTTTGAGCTACAATTAATCTGAGCTTTATCAAATTCATCGCAATTTTATTCGATATTTTTGTGTTTTAAATGGGAGAGTTTCAGATGCACAACCGCCCTCTCGAATCCTCGGGCTAAGTACACTACACGCAAAGTGACAGACAAAAATTCCATTTCCATCTCCGACGGTGCTAGCTTTCTTATTAGTACTTACACACCTGACAATACATGATATAACTATAAAATAACTCATAAGAGATGTTTTTCAAATACCAGCGTAATTGGCTTGTATTATTTCAGAAAAAAAAAAGATTTTAACAAGTGTTTAAAGGCCCATCATTGTCGATATAGTCTAAGAGCTGGGCACGAAATTTCGATGAGTCGGGTCATGAAAAGTTTCCGTAACAATACGTCGTATACCAAGGGAGGACCCTGATTTGGGAATTAGCTGATAGCGCGAGCGGGGAGGGGCACGGGTGAGAGCGGTGAAAGTCGATTTTTTTTTAAACAAAAATCGCAGTTACGCTGAAAAAATTATAGAATAAAAAATTGTGAATTGCATAATCGAAATGTGAAGTTGTTGACAGGCAGGTAAGGGATCAGTAGGTTGCTGGCAGGTGTCAACTTGCCAAAAATGTATGAAAAAAAAAATTACTGCGGTTATACCGTGCGTGTAACGGAACGTTAGACATCGGAAGTAAGAATTACAACATCGCATGTGCCAGTTGACTAAAATGAAATAACAGACCTGGGATACTTCGATACTTCAGTAGTCGAGTGCCGGCCGGCAGGCGGGTTTTGCTATTGCTGGGTTGTCACATCTCTCGCGCTATGTGGATGTACATGCCCATTTCGCAATTACACGCACGGTATCAGCAACTTATTATATATTTTATTGTTAATATGTCAAATAATGTGTTCATAAAAATTACTGCTATCTAAGTGAAGGAGATAACATTAAAATGGAGTAAATTTGAAGCGGAGGCAAAAATAAGTTATCGCGGTTATGTCAGCAACTTATATATTTTGTTGTTAATATGTCAAATAATATGTTCATAAAAATTGCTAGCAGTTAAGTGAAGATAGCGCGTAAAATGGGGTAAAGTTGAAGCGGAGACACGAGTCCGTACTATGCACGTGATTAGGCACTTCGAAGGGAATCTTTGAATTTGATTATAAATAGACAATCTGGGAACTACTGATAGAATTTGATTACGTAGTTACAATTTAGTGAGTGTATTGGATTGGTAATACAAGCTCTTCACGACAATACATTATTATGGCTACTGTGTTTAGTTTGCCTAAAAAATGATAAAAATTTGAATGCTGAATCGCTACAAACCTGATACCGACCTATGAACGTGAATCCGACGATTTCCTGCATTTACTGTAAGTAAATAAACATTTATCTTATTACATCGTTGCAGCAAATTGCTGTTGATAAGGGCTATATTTCCTTGATTTTCTTCATACGTCATGAAGTTGTTAATCTTATGTGCAGTGCGGTTTTGTTTAATTCCATTTGTTCGTGGAGTGGTTATAACATTCCTACTTGTCTTACGCTTAACCAGGTAAATAGAATTGCTTTCGCGAGTGCGTTGTACTTTTTATCTATTGTACATTTTAGTTAAGTTTACCAATATGCTTTTGATTTCTATTCATTAGTAACATTTATTTACTTATTCATAACACTTTACTTATAGTGTTAATTATGTTAGAACTAATGAAATATTTGTTTGTTAATAATAATTTAATTAAATTCATAGTCTAATAATTTGAGTTGACCAACATTCTTTGTAATACATTTTTATTAATTTCCGGTTATAATTGCTTTATATGTATGTCTGTTTCTCGTTTTGTACTATGCATTTTGATAAATTGTTTTTCGGAAATATAATATCGTAAGCACGGTTTTATTTGCCCACACTGAGTTGTCTCGAGGGCTCTACCAATATCTTTATCTTTATAATAAATTTTGTTATTTTTAAATAGTGGCCTTTATTTCAAAAGTCCTTTGATTGATTACGTATTTTACCTTCTGATATCCCAGGCAGGGACTTATTCCCTTTTTTTAACAACAAGCTGGGTTTTGCTTTAAATAATAGTTTAAATTTTACTTTTTAAAATTAAGCTTTTTCGCTTAGTTTCACTGGATTTTGTTTTAAATTTAAAAAATTACTTTTTAAGTAGTTTTAATATCAATCAACATTAAAAGTCAGTCAGCGTTTTCAATTAAAAACTGATTGTACAAAGTTTAAATGATACAACACTGTAAAACTCATGTTAATAACATGACAAATGAGCGCAATATCTCCCCGTCTTCTTGTTGTAGTTGTAAAAATATATCATCGTGCAAAACATTTATATGTATACTGTATGCTTAAGTCGAGTCTATGCAGAATATCGGTACAACCCGTGGGTAATTTTACACTTTCAAATAAAAAAATAATTGAGTAAGTAAATTCATCTTATTATCTTAAAATTAATAAATTGTAAACGACAAACCTACGAATTAACTAAAGCGCTAATGAACTTATGAATTTTCTGTATATGTAGTACCAATCAGTGCATAATTGTTATCGCGTGGTAATCCTTCACTTGATATCTTATACCAAACGGATATACAAAAATGAAAATAATTTAATACCGGTCTGGGAAAACAAATTTTTTGTATATTGCTCTCTTCATATCCCGCGATCAGTGGAAAACGATAACTATAATTCTACGAAAGGATGTTATTTGGAAGGTAGGAGATATATCCCCTTTATTTTTTATTACGAGACCATAAACCATAAAAGAGATAAAAATGCCATAAAATATATACTCTCCTATATTTCAACTAAAAGCCAGCAGGGCAAAAACTAGCAAGTCTTAGAATAAGGAGAACTTTATTCATAAAACGTTTTATCTGAATTCATAGGTACCCAAATCGAATTAGATGTTAATATATGCCTTTCCATACTCAACAACCGCAAAGTTGGAATCAAAAGTTATGACTTTGAAAGTTATACCAAACCACGGCGACAAAAAATAAATCATCCTCCCCTTTTAGCGCCTTTTTATGTGACAGATCAGATTTACAGAAAGGAATGGGCGAAATGTCTGCTGCTTTTCCAGCGAAAATCTTATGGACGTTCCATTTCAAGTTTTATTTTATTGGAAGGTACATTTATTAAGAGCACTGCCATTATAAATGATAAGCAGCGGAGGTATTAATAAAACAAGCTTGTTTTCGTAAACGATGAACAGCTAGCTCCTTTACAATGGTGATAAATCTCTCGTTTATAATATCGCCGTTCTTGTTTCTGAAAATACAATTTCCCTGAGATAAATCGTAATATTAAAGTATATGGGCAATAAATTATCGAAAATGTTGTAGTACTATGTTAAATGTAAAAGTTAAAACATTAAGCAAGTTAGCACTTGCTTAACTAGATATAGTGTGTGAGCACATCTACTTCCGTAGGATTTTGAATGGTACAGGTATGAGCCTGGTATTAGTCTCTCTGTCAAGGAAAGTAGATTGCGAATTGATATGGTGATAAGCTGTAGATAGTGTGGTAAAAAAGTTATGCTTAAAAATAAAAATAAAATGGGGTCAAGGAGTTAAAGCACAGGGTACTGGAGTTATCTTTAAGGTAGCACCAACATGTTTATTAGATATCAATGCCACTGACTACACTCTAGGACTTCTAATAGACCGTGGGATAGTGACAGATTTTTCGAAAGGTTTGGTTCCTATCTGGCCTTTTGGGAGGCTTTTGTGTCTGATTTGCACTAACCATTTTCGTGTTTATCAAACGGTTATCCAGGGCCCCTCAGCGGAAAACAGAAAAGAAAATTTCATGAAAATGAGCAATTTCAAACGTTTTGTTCCTATCTGGCGTCAAGTTAGACTTACGTTTTAAAGAAAAACATCCGACGGAAGCTTACCGCCAGACAAATTCCGTGGGCCCTAAGGCCCGAAATTTAAATCCGAAGTTGTAAGAAAAATGGTCCAGAATCAAACGATTTGGTTCTTATCTGGGAATTGCATAATTATGTAGGTAAATAGATTATAATTATCACGATATAACAAACGCCAGACAAATTCCGAGGAACCAAGTGAAAAATTTATTGTTCAAGTTGTCAACTATTCCGCGAAAATCAAACGATTGGTTCTCATATGAAATTATTTTTTTTTGTAAAAATTAACCAAAACGAAAATGCATCGTATCATTCACAGACATTTTTAGTGGGCCAAACATATTTTAAATCTTAAAAGAAATGCATGAAAAATAGCCATTTTTTCAAATGATTTATTCCTGTCTGGCATTTGGATTTTAAAAAGATATGGTAATAAATAAACCATATTTCAAGTCCCAGACAACAAGCGTGGGCCAAACATATTTTAAATCTTAAAAGTGCACGAAAAAAAGCCATTTTTTCAAACGATTTATTCCTGTCTGGCATTTGGATTTTAAAAAGATATGGTAATAAATAAACCATATTTCAAGACCCAGACAAAAAACTTGGGCCCAGCCGTAGATATGTTGAGTGAAAGTATCGAAAAATCAAAAAACAGTCGTATAAAAATCAATGCATTTTCAAACGATTTACACTCGTCTGGCATTTCATTAGCTTGTAATTGTAAAAGATACACATTTAAACAAATTTGTTTCGCGTCACTACTTAAACGCCGTTTTTTTCTCACTTGAAACTCATTTGGAATTTGATTTTCTTTATCACTGGAATCAATATAACTGTCACTTTCACATCTATAATCCCTCGATCGAATAATTTTTATTACCTACTACACGATGAAATCTCCTAATTCTATGAAAATATCATAATATATTAATAACAATAATACCCAAATGTACAGTGCGGCAATTCGAAAACGGGGCAAATCTTGAGAAAATCTTTAGGGCATGTCAATTTTGTTTCCTTAGGGCATGCATTTTAGTGTGACCAGTGACGTAGGAAGGGGGCAAGGTTGTTTTTTCAAATAGCAACTACCTTTTTTATTGCATAGTATGACAGCTTAGGTCTTTCTGATTAATTTGCTGTGCAATATGTGGTGGGAAAATTTTCGAAAAAAATCGAAAAACCCGTTTACTATGAAATTCTCTTATTAAAATTTTCCTCACCAACCCCTCACATGTTGCACATCAAATGAATCAGAAAGAGCTACGATTTTTGCGCGACTGTTTTTCGATTTGTCAATAGTTTCGGTCAAAATATCTACAGCTGCGCCCCAGATTTTTGTCTGGGACTTGAAATATGGTTTATTTATTAACATATATCTTTTTAAAAAAACAAATCCCAGACGAGTGTAAATCGTTTGAAAATGCATCGATATTTACAACGACTGTTTTTTTGATTTTTCAATACTTTCGTTCAACATATCTACACTGGGCCCAAGCTTTTTAACTGGGACTAGAAATATGGCTTATTTATTAACATATCTTTTTAAAATTCAAATGCCAGACAGGAATAAATAGTTTGAAAAATTGTATTTTTTCGCACTTTTCTTTTTGTCTGGCTATCCAGGGGACTCAGCCAATTCGTCTGGGACTCTTAAATTGAAACTACTTATTGTCTAATATTAACAAAAAAACAAATGCCAGACGAATGTAAATCGTTTGATTTTCGCGGAATAGTTGACAACTTGAACAATAATTTTTTCACTGTTGGGCCCTCGGAATTTGTCTGGCGTTATATCGCGATCATTATAATCTATTTACCTATATATACAATTCCCAGATAAGAACCATTTTTCTTACAACTTCGGATTGAAATTTCGGGCCTTAGGGCCCACGGAATTTGTCTGGCGATAAGCTTCGGCCGGATATTTTTCTTTAAGGACGCAAGTCTAACTTGACGTCAGATAGGAACAAAACGTTTGAAATTGCTCATTTTCATGAAATTTTCTTTTCTGTTTTCCGCTGAGGGGCCCTGGATAACCGTTTGATAAACACGAAAATGGTTAGTACAAATCAGGCACAAAAGCCTCCCAAAAGGCCAGATAGGAACCAAACGTTTCAAAAAATCTGTCACTATCCCACGGTCTATAAGACTCCTCGCCAGTGGCGTAGGCAGAGAGTTAAAATTTGCAACATTCTGCGTGTCAAACTTTTAATGCAAAATTCCAAATTATCGATGATATGAGGTGGTAGAAAAAGTGAATATAAATAGAAAATGGGGAGGAACATTTTTTCGAAAAAGAATTCGTTATTCATTGTGTAATGTTTGATAAATGTAATTTTAAGGGGGCGAAATTCGAAAACCATAAATCAAAATGTTGTTATATTTTGGATATAGGGGTTCTAAATCATGGTGATTAACAATTTTGTGTTAACATTTTAGTAAAAAAATTCTAGAAAAACCTCTCTTGTTTTACTCAAAAATGACATAATAAAGACCACACGCTGTATATTGTATTTAGTGTATGTTTTGCATTTCAATACTCAATTCCCAATGTCGTTTTATCTCTTCATTATACAGAATTGGAAAGTGTTGGTTTTGGTATGGCAATACGAGCAAGCGAGAGCGAAGCAAGCAATGTACGTGATTGTCTTGATGGGGCGTGTCACTCTTTGCCTCTGCTAGAGTACTGGTAGACGCCTTTATTGTAGGCGGTCGCCTGTTAAGTCGTTGAAACTATGCAATATCAAAACCAACACTTTCCGAATCTGTATAAGCAAATTACACAGGCACACAAAAAATAAAAAAGGACATCTACTTTTTACCGACTATCATATCTATATGTAGTTTGGGGCGCTGAAACCGAATCCGAAGTCAGAATTCTCACATGTCGTCAATATTTTCATGTAAGCTCAAAAAACAGTTTAGAACGAGCCCGAAACCAGATAAAAAGTAAAACGGAGTTGACCCATGTTTTTATACGTATTTTGGGGCGCTGAAACCGAATCCGAGGTCAGAATTGTCACATGTCGTCAATATTTTCATGAAAGCTCAAAAAAACAGCTTAGAACAAGCCTGCAACGGGGTAAAAAGTAGATTGAGAGATTAAACGAGTTGCCCCATGTTTCTATACGTATTTTGAGGTACTAAAACAGAATCCGAGGTCAGAATTTTCCTGTATGTCAGAATTTTGACATAACCTCAAAAAAATCTCAAAAAACACCTCATAAATAGTCAAAAAGAATTTTAAAGTAGATTTTAGTATCTTCTGTTCAGTTTAAACACCCTTTTAAATAGGCTTATAGACATTATGGTCCCGTTATCAGAAATAGAATATGATTCTAGCAGTGCTGCTACAGCCAGACAGTCACTGAACGATGCAAGAATTATTATAATATTACAGTGTTACTGATATAGGTACCTATTAAACCTTCATTTTAAATTTAAGTAGTTTAAAAATTAAGTTTTGGTTTTGGTAGTGTAGTAAGTACTCTAAGAGAGGTTGAATAAGTGCTAATAATTATAATTTACAGTGCAATTCCCAGATTAATAATGTATTTTTATTTTGCGATGGATTTCTACCGTACATTTTTACCGTATGTCTTCCAAGAACGAATATGTTTAACTTGTCTGTATATATGTAGCTTTATATAATTTGTACCTACACATGTAATAATTAATTTGATTGCATGGTAGGCATTTCTATTTTGTTTTAGTTGCCGTAGTGATAGTTTTTTGTAACCACGTGTTTAAGTCAATGAAGAATAGAAGAAGAATAGAAAACAAAGAATTTGTATAGACAGTCAAACATCAGATTACGTAACGCTGAACTCAGGAGTTCCGTAAGGCTCTGTATTGGGACCATTACTCTTTACCTACTCTTTGCCATGTATACTGTAAGTCTGATAAAATGTCTTCGACACTGTCAAATTCAATTATACGCAGATGATACTCAACTCTACTTTTCATTCCCTCCTCAAGAAGTAAGAAATAAATGTGATGTAGTTAATGAAGATCTAAAATTATTCATAGATTTAGCTAGGGACCATTGCTTAATCATAAATTTAAGTAAATCAAATATCATTGTGTTCGGGCTAAATAAGTATAGAGATCCTGTCAATAAATATTGCTGTAGATAATGACCAAATTGAATTGGTCGATGAGGCTAAAAGTTTTGAGGTTTTAATAGACAGTAATCTTAGATTTGAAGAGCTAAGTGGATAAAGGCGTTATGTGACATTTTTGAAAATTTTGAGATTTCTACACAGACAACTATTTTAACTTATAATCTATCATTTCAATAAGTTTTTGGGATAATAAACCTTTCCTAAATGCGTTTTAATGTTTGATAAAGGTGTTATGTACATATGGTTTTTATATAATTTAATGGATAAAGGTGTCATGATCACATACCACCTTTATCCATTACTGTGCGATATTAAATTGTTTTAATCCAAAACACTTTACTTTTAAAGTTATGTTATATTGACATTAATGTGACAAGTTGTGTTAAGTGTTTCTTACTATTATAGTGAAAATGGCCAGTCGTAGTAAACTGGTATTACAAATGGCAATGAATAAACGATTTCATGAATCCTATAAGATGTTTATAAATTGGCTGATATTTGGAAACAGTGATTATAGTGTTTTAATCCATATATTCATTTCGTTCAATTTCGGAATGGTATGAGATGGTACAAAAGTCGAGATGGTACTTGAGTATCTAATTGCTGTAAACACATTTATACCTTTTGGCAATTCAGCAGAAATCAGTCACATAGTGTCAATTTCTTCCCAGGCAAGTTTTAATAATGTTTTAAAAACAAAACATTATCAATATAAAATGCAATAATAAAATACGAATTTACCAAAGTATTCTAGCAAATTAGTCTGTAAAACAGAAATACTGGAAAGTGACGCTTTGCGGTGTTGATTTTTGTACAAACATTTTTATGCTGACAAGTAGAAGAGAGCTGGACCGTAGAAATTTTTATGACAAGAGCAAAACTGATATCTGGTATGGCTTATGTCCACCCAATATTTTGAAAGAGCATTAAATTGTATAAGGCAAATCTGGCGAATTCCGAAATTCTTGCGGAAAAAATAATAAGTATGATAATTACGCCAATCAAGTCAAAGGTCATTTGGGTTTGTAAGGTTATCGTTTAAGAATTACAGGGTTCGCTATGCTTACATCTATTGGGTTATCTGTGAAAAATCCCTGCCTACCCAATAAAAATGCTGAAATTACGTCCATGGTATTCAAAATTGTTTAATTGAGATCATGAAATGCCTCTTATTTTTTCCCAAATGTGATGCTGGAAATAATACTAAAGAATACGGAGAAAATTACAAACTAGCTTTCGAACAACAAAAGCGTGACGGAGCAAAAGTTACAGTAGATAGAACGATTTGCTTTCTTACTTTAAATCTTCAGCAAACCATGCCGCTGCCAAAATTAAGTACATCGTCAAATGTGGTTTTACAACCTTGGCATACATACATTGAGGAATACTGAAAAAAAAAACGTTCTTTTTCACATGGAGTGAAGATATAGCCAGCAGTGAAAGCCTAGAAATTGCTAGTTGCTTACATACCTTTTCACAAATTTACAATGAATATTTCCAAGAAAAGATCGATCACATTATAATATGGCCCAACTCCTGTGGTGGACAAAATAAAAACTTCAATATCATTACACTTTACCAGTTGTTGATTTTAAAAAGAGAATTTAAAGTTATCGACCATAAATTTTCGGAGGTGGGACATTCATATTTAGATTCAGACAGAGACTTTGGCAGAGTCGAGAAAATTTTAATCAAACATCAAAACATCTACGTTCCGGACCAGTATCGAGAAATTTTAAGAACTCCCAAAGATGCCGTTATCATAGATATGAAGAATCATTTTAAGGACATTGATGGCATTGCCTCAAAACTCAATTTGTACAACAGGAAGAAAAACCTGAACAATGAAAAGGTTTATTTTCGCGACGGTATAAAATGGCAACTACGGGTGCTAATATTACTTCACTAGATGAAATGATATTTTACAAAGTCGATATTTTAAAGAAAAGGAATATGCATAAGATAAATTCCGACGGTATTGCTCTAACGGTGTTTAATGAAAACAAGGGCAGCCTAAGTGTAGGAAAACTGGCCAATCTTAAAGAACAATTACCATTCATAAATGAATGGTAGGCCGTATTATCACAACATACTTGGAAATGACCAAACTGTCTAAAAATTGTACAATGTTTTAATAATAATAAAATATGTTTAATTTCTTAACACTTTTATTCACTAATTCCTTATTCGTTTCAGGGAAACTTATGAACGGATAAAGGTGTTATGTACATTAATTTTTTTTAAATTTCGAAAATAATGACAACTGTCAACTTTAGTTATTTGTCTCTGAAAAGTACATCAAATGTCAATATCATCGCAAAATGCAAGCTATTATATATAGTCGTTATAACAAAAAAGTTCTCGCCTAAAAACTTCCGAGTTAAATTACTCAATAACGTGTTTTTGTGACATAACACCTTTATCCACTTAGCTCTTCATTTGAAAAACATATGAGCATATGGTGCCTTAAAATTAATTTCCTGAAACAAATATTGCTTACCAATAAAGACGAAAGTTACTTTATGTGAAAATCTAGTGCTCTCATTGTTAAACTTTGCCGACTATCTGTACGTTCCCAATTTAACTCGCCAGTATAAGCATAAAGTGCAAAAAATTTAAAATTCGTCGACGAGAAAGAATTTTATACGAATTAAATGATGGCTGGTTAAATATGAAACTAGAAGATTGTTGTATTCTTACTGTCTGTATCATAAAATATTATTAGAAAAACCCCCATCTATCTATACAGAAAGATTACTTTCAGAACAGATGTCCACTCACTTAATATTAGGTTTAAGGTATTACTAACTCCTCACTGTTTCGCACTGAACTCTTTAAACGCTCATATGTATATCAAATCTTCCATATATATAATTCAATAAACAAAGAACTGAGAGCATTAAAGCTTGCCCAATTTAAAGCCACACTAAAAAAACAATTACTTAACAGTCAGATTAAAAAAGTAAAACATAATACCTAATTTAAATAGATTACGCAATAGATTTTGTGTAGTCCTTTATGCCTTTTGTTTCTGTTACTTTCTTAAAGCATTTATGTTCTATAAATTCCTTTCATGTTTGTATTTCTTATTAATTAGTAACATTTTGTTTTTTTCTTTTGTACCACTTACGAATGCTTTATTGAATAACATGCATTTAATTTATAAATACATACCAACCCCTCGTGTTAAAAACGAGGTATTATCTAGGTAAAGTGGAAGAACAAGCCTGTAGTAGAATCTCTGCTATAAGGGTTGAAATTCGCCTTTTATTTTTAATCCATTATAATAATTACTCTTATGTAAGTATCACCAGTAGCGCAGCCAGAAAACTCATCTGGGGGGGGCCAATAGAACCGGCCTCCCAGAGATTGAAGAAAACTTTTCAGAAAATGGCTGAAAACGGATGTGTATAGATTCCTCTACTAGATAATATTGGCATTAATTACAAAATATTAATTTCAAGAGATAATTTGGATACTGCTTTTAGTCCCTTCAAATTAGTAAAAAAATTGCTGTTTTATGGAAAATTTTCCCACAGTTATGAGACCTGTAAGAAGTGAAGTGTTTGGGTTGTCTAATCATCATTTCCACCCCCCGCAGTTCTAAAAAAGGATGGTTTTTGAGAAATATATCAAGAGAGCAAAGTTGTAGAGCATAAAATTTCCTATAAGTTTTGTCTCTACTATTTTTTTTTTCGAATACCGCTTAGTTTCGCCGCTAGAGGGTACGAAAGAAATAAATATACATATGGACTTTTGTGCCTTTTTTAAATTTTGAGCCAAAATTATGCATTTTTATGAAAAATTACGTGAGATTAAAGCTGTAGAACATAAAAAATATATATATTTTTATGAAAAAAAAAAAAAAAACTAGAAAGATAGTGAATTTTTTTATGTTCTACAACTTTGATCTCATGTAATTTTTCATAAAAATGCATGATTTTGGCTCAAAATCTAAAAAAAGACGCAAAAGTCTATATGTATATTTATTTCTTTCGCGCCGTCTAGCGGCGAAACTAAGCGGAATTCGAAAAAAAAAGTAGAGACAAAATTTATAGGAAATTTTATCCTCTACTATTTTGCTCTCTTGATATTTTTCACCAAAATGCATAGTTTTTCCTCAAAACAGAGAAAAAGACGAAAAAACGCTAAAATTCATATATATGTATATATTTCTTAAAATCACCCTTTTTCAGAACTGCGGGGGGTAAAAATCATGTTTAGACAACCCAAATACTTAACTGTTTACAGGTCTTATAACTGTGGGAAAATTATCTTAAATATTTCCTAATTTGAAGGGACTATTTGTACTAATAGTGATTATGCTTCTTTAATTTTTGGTTCGTGGAAGACGGCTTGGGGGGGGCCGGCCCCCCCCCCCTGGCTGCGCGCCTGAGTATCACTGAAGTGTTCAATGTGCATTTATTGTATATATTTCTGCAATAATGTTTGTTCTTTCCTACCTTGTAATTCATATATGTTAGGGTAGTTATGTCTTAAATAAGTAAATAAAACTTTTCTCTTTCTTCTGCGACACAGCCTGTACTTATTTTTTATTCGAACAACATTGGTAGTCAAAATTCAAATTTGTATTTGAGGCGTTTTCTATACCAAAACTTCATTTAAATGTGCCATTATTATTTCGAATCCCATTAATGTGAAAGTATTTTCCCCTTATTCTCTCTTTTATTAAGTTATTTATTCCATTGGATTTTCCACCCTCTTTCAATCTACACTGTAGTCCACACTCGCCCCGAGGGCTTGAAAATATTCAACAAAAAATGATGGAATCGTGCTTCGAAACTAAATTCCTATTCTAAACTTTGTCAATTTTTACTGATAACTTTGCGCCCGGAAGTTTGTAAATAATTTCAGTTTTGATTGGATTTTCGGGTTAATGTGTAAGTAACTTTAAACGTTTTAACGTTTCGACTTCACTATTATATGAAAACAACTAGATAACATTCACATAAGTAAGAAAGTACATAAGAGGAACCAAAAAATGTGCACAAGTATATTAATTTTTGTGACGTCATATACAATAGTCAAAAAAATATTGAGAACTCCCACAATAATGAAATTTTTTTTTAAGTTGAAAAATCGGTTTTTCGCAATTAAATAGAAGGCTAATAATTTGAGATGAAAGTTCAAATGAGAAAGTTATAGGCATTAAAAAAAACCTATAAAATGAGCCCCCGAACGTTAAGATAGCTTTATTAGGTCAGGAGTAAATTTAAAAAAAAAATGGAAATTTAAAAAAAAAATAATTTCAGCAAAATTTTAGAAAAATTTTTGAAATATTGTTAAAATACGAGGTATAGCAGGGAATATCTGGTAATATTTCAGAATGATATCTGCATTATTTTTCGATAGATTTAATTTTTTGGAAAAAAAGGGTCTTCGAAAAATGGCTATAAGTACTTCACTTTCTGTCATATTTTGCTATGAGAAGAAAAATTGTATTCTTCGAGAGTTCTTCAACAATTACACATGTTTTCTATATGGTCATTATACAGAAAAAAGTGATGAAAATTGAATTTAAAATAAAAAGAAGATTTTTTTGCATAAAAAAGTCCAATTAAAGTTAAATTTCTTTTGAATGAAATGCAGTGTGGAAAAATCATGTCTACCATTTTTTAATTTTGGTATTTTTTATTTTTAGTCACCTTACATATTGTAACACCCCAGTCTATTTTTCAGAAGTTTAACAACAACTTTTCTCAAATTTCTCAAGCAGTCGCCTAGTAGTTAAACCTTTACCTAATTGCATGAGAGAAACTGGACAGCTCTACTCGAACCAAATGTTTGCGATAATTCGTTAATTCAATTATACTTAACGAATCTCACACAATTCTTTTTTGACGGAAAATAAATGGTAAAGGGTGAAGTGTGATATATCGTTAAAATCCGAATAACATCTACTTTCGAATGATCGAAATGGTACAATAAACATGGTACAATATTATGTTGAAAAATAAAAAAAGTCTTTGTACCAAAAGAGCACTAATAAATCGTCATCGCATCTGTACCAAAACCTCTTCAGCTCATGTAAGGTTCCAATATTACCCTTGTGCCAAATTTCATCAATTTTGGTTTGCTAGTTTTAACGCCATCAACACATATACACACACACAGACATTTTCAAAAACATGCTTTTGGTCTTATACTCATTTTGGATTTTGGACCAATTACAGTGACCTCCCTATTTTTTAACTATATCAGATTAAAAATAATGGAATTATAAATAGATACAGAAGTATAGCCAATTATTTTGGTAATGAGTTCTTTTATAAGGAGTATATCAATAGGTGACTGTCTATATTCCTACCGTGTACATAATGTTGCCTACATGTAAGTATCTGATACTGTCAAAAATCTTGGGAAAACATGCTGCGTCTGATATATGAAGTACAATAAACTAGTGGTCCCTCGAAAGTAAAAATGAATGTTAATTTATAATTATTGTTATAGTTATAAGACCAAAGAACACACTATTCCCATTTTTTAAATAAAATAGTACAGTACCTAGAGGTAAAAAATATGCAAAACTTCGAAATAAAGTCATATTGAACGGATTTCGTTCATTTTTGGCAGTATAATAGTAAATGCTTCACAGAAAAATGTCTATATTATGCAGGGGGCTTGCTAATTTATGGGGGTGGATGCCCCCCCTCTCAGGGGGTGGCATTTAAAAAATACGGATATTTATTGGAGTAGAATCAAAATTTAAGAAAAAAAGGTTCTATGCAATTTTTCACATAAATTGATAGTTTTTAAGTTATAACGACTTCAAAATTGCGATTTTAGCTTAAAAAAAAAAGGTATTTCCAAACGGCTTTCGTCAAGTATCTCGAAAAGTATTACTTTATCGCAAAAATGTTACAGACCAATTACAGAAAGTACAGACTGGGAATTAATTATATTTTTTGTTTATTGGTGTAGGATTAATAATTTCGGAGATATTTAAGTTTACATTTGGCATCCAAGTGTTCATAAGATAATTATTTATAGTAAGAGTTAAATATCTCAGAAACTGTGACACTTACATCAAGAACGCTAATAGGTAGAATAATAGGTTATTAATTAAGCATTCAACTGCTTTTTAATTTGTTTCCGCAGGGGTCCCAAAGGCTTCTATGGACATTTTTCTAAGGACTTTAAGACATTTTATAAATGATCTTAGGACAAATTCAATACTTTATTGAGAACATGAACGATAAAATTGACATTGATAAACAAAAGAAACTAAACAAAACAAAAATATTTCTAATGCATGAACTTTACAAAATTGCCATAAAAATTCAAAAAAATGTTGCAAAACAAAGGCATCTATACATTACTTTTTTTTATGGCTACTCAAACTAAGAATTTCATTGTTTAGCTCTGCAATTTTTAAGTTGTCTATTTAAAAAGAGTCAAGTCCAATTGAGATCATAGCATAGCATAGCCTGATTTGTTTTTCCGGAAACTAAAACACAATTTAACTCTGTGTTTTTTAGAATTAGAGTGGCTTTTAATTTATGCTTCACTCCCCGAATCAATCTGGAACGTTTTATTACAAAATTTGCACTTTGCACAGTCTTCTGTTGGTCCTGGAGCCAGCCAGGTATATTTGCCCTTCCACTGTTATTTATTATATTTTGTGGTTCGTTTCGGCGAGTTTATAAAGAGTCCTAGTCCTATCTTAGTCTTAATTTTTTACCTAAAAAGTTAAATGTACAGGTTACCCGTATTCTGTTTATAAAAGTCGTAATCCTGTCTTGGTCCTAACTTAACCTAACATTTTTAGTTTAATGTTTCCTAGGGGCTAATACCACAGAATAGATTAGAAATCAATTTGAATTGGCGAGAAAAGTTCGCGTATGCATTTTACGATCAACTTAGGACAAAGGCCAGTTTTGATAAACGTCTTAAGATATCAGATATGTTTTAGGGAAAACTTAGGACTAAGGACTTAGGACTAGGCTAAGTTAGGACTGGGACTTTTTTTATAAACTCGCCTTAAAATAACACACCTACATTTCAACTGCTTGGTTGAATATACTGACCCTCAACTTATTCTCCACGTTAGTCCTATCTTAGTCTCAATTTTTTACCTAAAAAGTTAAATGTACAGGTTACCCGTATTCTGTTTATAAAAGTCGTAATCCTGTCTTGGTCCTAACTTAACCTAACATTTTTAGTTTAATGTTTCCTAGGGGCTAATACCACAGAATAGATTAGAAATCAATTTGAATTGGCGAGAAAAGTTCGCGTATGCATTTTACGATCAACTGAGGACAAAGGCCAGTTTTGATAAACGTCTTAAGATATCAGATATGTTTTAGGGAAAACTTAGGACTAAGGACTTAGGACTAGGCTAAGTTAGGACTGGGACTTTTTTTATAAACTCGCCTTAAAATAACACACCTACATTTCAACTGCTTGGTTTGAATATACTGACCCTCAACTTATTCTCCACGTTAGTCCTATCTTAGTCTTAATTTTTTACCTAAAAAGTTAAATGTACAGGTTACCCGTATTCTGTTTATAAAAGTCGTAATCCTGTCTTGGTCCTAACTTAACCTAACATTTTTAGTTTAATGTTTCCTAGGGGCTAATACCACAGAATAGATTAGAAATCAATTTGAATTGGCGAGAAAAGTTCGCGTATGCATTTTACGATCAACTTAGGACAAAGGCCAGTTTTGATAAACGTCTTAAGATATCAGATATGTTTTAGGGAAAACTTAGGACTAAGGACTTAGGACTAGGCTAAGTTAGGACTGGGACTTTTTTTATAAACTCGCCTTAAAATAACACACCTACATTTCAACTGCTTGGTTTGAATATACTGACCCTCAACTTATTCTCCACGTTATTGACGAAACCACCACGAAACTAATCAATGAAATCATCACTAGTAATCTACTATTGCACTTTTATAATTGCACTGCAATGATTGAGAATTGATCTGTTTTTGACTTTTAGGACAATTAATCCAATTTAAGGGCAATTTTAGGACATTTTCGTGGTTTATTGAAATTTTAGGATTATTAGGATTTTTAGGACATTTGGGACCCCTGTTTCTGTAGCATAAAAAACAAAGAAGTTATGACCGAAGCAATGTGCGTCTACACATTTTTTTAATAACAACGTCGCCATTTCGTTACTGTAATAAGTCAGTAATAATAAAAAAAGGAATTTCACACACTGTTTCTCATTAATATATAACATGACGTAGATGCTCAAATTTTTTGGTTTGTATACAGCACTTGCCTTAAAAAAATGCAGTTTAAACTATAACTATATTTTCGATAAAACGTAATCTTATTTCCTTTTCCAAATATCTCAATAAATATTAGTTTTATTGAAAAATGGGTAGAGACCAAAAATAAAGCTCATAAACTGATAATGAATTTCGCTTATTTATTTATTTCCATAGATTTAATAGTTTCGAAGATATGAAAGTTTACAAATGGCGTCCGAACATTTATAAGACGAAAAATGCAGTTTAAATGTTAAATATCTCAGAAATTGTTACACCTACGTCACGCATGCTAAGAAATGAAATTAAAGACGATTAATTGCGCTTTCAAATTATTTTTTACTCGTTCCTGTAGCATAAGAAATAAAGAAGTTATGACGGAAAAATATGCGTATTTATATTTTCTTTATATAAAAAGGTCGCCATTTTGTTACTCTAATTAGCTAGTAATTTAAAAAAAATATCTCAAATATAGTTTTTCGTTAAGATGTAGCATTACCTAGATGCTCAAATTTTTTTGCTCATTTAAAGCACTTGCTTTAGAAAAAAATGCATTTTAAACTTTAGGTAATGTCCAAACACTCGGACTCCAAATATAAACTTAAATATCTCCGAAATGATTAATCCTACATCAATAAACAAAAAATATAATTAATTCCCCGTTTGTACTTTCTGTAATTGGCCTCTAACATTTTTTCGATAAAGTAATACTTTTCGAGATATTTGACGAAAGCCGTTTGGAAATACCTTTTTTTAAGTTAAAATCGCAATTTTGAAGTCGTTATAACTTAAAAACTATCAATTTATGTGAAAAATTGCATAGAACCTTTTCTTCTTAAAATTTGATTCTATTTCAGCTCCAATAAATATATAGATTTTTTAAGCAAGCCCCGCACAATCTAGAAACTTTTCTGTGAAGCATTTACTATTATTCTGCCAAAAATGAACTAAATCCGTTCAATATGACATTATTCCGAAGTTAAAACCTCTAGTTACTGTACTACTACTAGATAGGTAAAATGCAAGTCTGAATAAGTACGCAGCTACTCTGTAAACTTTATTCACATAATATTTAGGAACTATGGCAACTCCTTTTTCAAACTGAAAGTGAAAATGCAAAATTTGCAATAGTTCCAAATGGGCAGTGGTTTACCTGCAGTCCTAATTGCTAGGGATTTTGTCCAACTTCTACGAATCTCTCATATAAAAAAGGAAAACTCAAATAGATATAAATAACAACTAGGTACTACCTTAGCTATTTATTTACAAAGGTAACTACTGCATTAGGAATTAAAAAAATTCTTATATTTTGTATGGCAAGTGTATCATAAAATGTTGATTATATTTAAAACTTTAATCCACCACTGATTATTGTGGTATGTCATTTCAATATTTCTCACAGATCAGCAATTGTGTCCTTATCTCCCTTATCTCTTTATTTTGAGATTTTCCGCAACACAACGTGTTTTTGAGAAAATTATCTTGAAACCTGCTATTTCTAGCTAACGTGATTTTTATGAATGAAGTAAACTTTTCCTAAAACGCCATAGTGAATTTCCAAAACAATTATTTTTGGCGTCTGGAACAGGGCGCATTTACAGATACGCTTAAAACGCTTTAAGCCAGTGGCGTACGCAGCTTTTTGAGGCAGGGGACAGTCCATTTAAAAGGCGGTGTGGTGCAAATAAAAGGACTTTTTGAAGTTTCTTCCAAGTCTAATAATTGATGAGCGTGGAAGGGGTGGACGCAAAGATGGAAATCCTTTTTTAACGACCGGAGGGCTCAAAATGCAAAAATATAAAAAATTTTGTCGAGCGAGGGGACTCAAGATGGAAAACAATTTTGGTGAGCGGCGGGGGCACAAAATGGGAAAAACATTCTTCTGAGCGGGGGTGGCGCAAGATGTCAAAAAACAATTTTGTAGAGAGGGGGTCAAGATGAAATTTGTTTTGGTGAGCAGAGGGCGAAAAATGTTGTGAGCGTTAATAGAATTTCTTAATTTTCAAAAATAGGGGCGCCACATTATGGGGGTGGGAAGACCGAGTGCCCCCTAGCCCCTCCTCCCAGTTATGCCACTGCTTTAAGCGTAGGGCCCTAAAGCAAATGGGCTCCCCAAGAGGGATACTTTAGCAGCACATTAGACGATAATTTTCATTTACCTACCTATGTTTCATATCAGAAATTTTCATTGAAAAAATTAGGTACCTAAAGCGTAAGGCTTTTAAAGTCCTAAATCCGCCTCTGGTCGATAACTTATTAAGAAAGCAGTATATTTAATGTAATTGGTCTCAGCTGACATCAGGAAGCTATATTTAAACTCAATCCTTTTACTTTTTGAACACCCAGTATATATGGAAGATAGATGGTTTGTATGAAATAATGAGGAAATTGTGAGAGATTTGGACGTCTATTTTGCCAGTTCAAAGTATCTAAGCATTTCCAACGATTGCGCATTTACTTTACTAATAAATATGGCGAATAAACTATAGGGTATTAAAAATCAATTTATTGATATACTATCTAAAAAGAACAAATCAATTATTTGTAAACACGAAGTTTCCAACTGCCACACATATTTCATTTTAAAAATCCCAAAAATGTTCCTCACCTTCTAAACGTCAATATAACGTTTAAGTTTTACTGAGTTTATTTGAGTATTCACGTTCATAAAAAAAGTTAGATTTCCAACTGAGTGAGTTGAATCTATTAAATAACCAAGCACTGGACTTGTACGACTAGAGAAAATTTATGAAGCGAGCTATTCTCGTAAGGAGCCCATTAAGAAATTTATGTTGCTGGATCCCGAAACGCTTTACGGCCATCTTTGATATACGATTTCAGTACGAGTTAAAAACAATCGTACGAGTTTGTAATTACATTCCTTATTTATGGTGTAATTGTTTGAGAATATTTTTCCATTAGTTTCCCTCCAGGATAAATGAATTGAGTTCTATGGAGTGTTGGGAAGGATGTGCACTGTTTATTGTTCATATTAATGAATCAGAAATTTTTTTAGAATTATTTTGTTACTCATAAAGAATATAACCCAGTCAGCCTCGCATTCAAAGGGCCCTGGATAGTGTCGATAGGTTGTGTAGTGAAGAAGGACTCACTATAAATCCTCGCAAAACTACAGTCGTCATTTTTACATGGAAGAATTTTGAGAATGCCTAAAACTCCTAGAACTCAATGAAAAGAAAATTCCATTTGCCAGTAAAGTAAAATACCTAGGAGTCAACTTTGACTAAAAACTGACTGGAATGTTCACAGTCGAAAAGTCACACATAAAGCAAAAATTGCATGGAGATGTATGGAAAAAGAGAGGATTAGATATCTTTATATCTCTAAACGTTTTTGGCAAGTCAAAAATAGAAAATACAAAAATATAAAAATGTATACACACATATACAAATACTTCACACAATATAAAAATACAAAAAATAAAAAAAAAGAAAAGGCAAGCTCCCAGGAAATAGCCAGAGCATACCAAACAATCAGAGGTTAAGCTAAAAGATATCAACAAATCTGTGTTTACAAATTCATCAATTGAACAGAAACAATATTTTAAAATGTGTTTTTTTATTAAGTTCTTGAAACTACTGAAATTAAGAGATTTTACGTCATTAGGAATGTGATTGTATAATTGAAGGTTTTTGTGATTTGGATAATCTAAGACGTGACTGCCTAAGTTGATTGGCAGACCTAGTGTCATACGAATAAAAATCTGAGTTAATACAAAAATGTAATATATTCAATTAAATATATTGCCGCCGGGTATATAGACCGGTGCATGTTTAAATAGTAAGTTTTTGTTAACCGTTTTTTTGTGTACATATTTATATCAGGAAGCCATTCATATTGATTATTTCAAGAAGAATAAACGTCTTATTTGGGAACGTGTGTTTAATTACCCCAATATATTACAAAAAAGAATTTACGTTCTTGTGAATTTCAAGAAAAGTAACATAAATATGAAGAGAAGGCACCGGCATTACACCAAGACTCTTAAATATTGGTAAACAGTGATCCCTCCAACCTCCAACCAGCATTAACAATTAACCTGACTGCTTTCTTCTGCAGACGAAAGATTACAGCTGCCCTGGATGATCCACCCATAGGAGGATAGCATAATTAATATGAGCATGAAATAATGTTCATAGCATGTTCTTAAGATTTTAGAACAGAGTTCAATTCAATTCAATTTTCAATTCAAAAAATATTTATTAGATGTTTAGCATACAAACATGCACCTGAATCGTATCCCGGTACAGAGCCGACCGCACAACTACGTCGCGTTGCGCCGTGGTGAATGTACGGTCGGACGGAGCGGGTTCGATTCAAGCTAGGACAACACATCGAATGTGGAGTTAGGACTCCTGTCTAAAAATAAATAAGACTTAAACCTAACAATTTTTTTAATTTACAACTAGAGAATAGTTTTAAAACACTTAGAAACTACTTAAAGCTAGGGAAATGAGTTTTTGTTCAGCACACGCGCACTGACGCACACGCGCACTGTTTTAAAAGGTTGGATTGCTGGTACGGGACAAGCTCAACGAAAAAACCCGTTCGAACCAATGACGACATTCATCCGATGGTCTGCCCGCCTTCGGAAAGGTAGGGTGAGAGGGAAATTATGATTTAAAAGGTTTTGATTTGCAAGAGGTTATTGGCCGAGAGGGGATTTTGAAAAAGACAAAAAAGGACAAAATAACAAAAATTAACAAAATTAACAAAAATGAGACTAATAGAGGGAATAGAGAAGAGGTTTGGAAGTAAAAGGTGGTGAAAGATAAAAGGTGATGAAATGGAAATTTTGGTATAGGAAAGATTTGGCTAGGGAAGTTGCCGAAAGATAGACAACGCCTGGTATGGTAATGGGTGTTTAAGGTTGAAAAGTATGGCGTTATGCTGTCTGATTCGTGTAATGTCTCGGGTTAGCGGACTGTCGCCCAGTTTGAATTGAAAGAATTTCTGGGATGTTTCCCGCTAGTGGGGTTATGTCGTGGCAACGTGCATAGAGATCTCTGAGGGAGGTGTACCGGTCGGAGTTCGAAATGAGGCGCATAAATTTGTGCTCTAAGACTCGAAATTTATTCATTGTCGTGGCTGGGATGCTGCACCACACCGGCGTCGCGTATGTGATGGCCGGCCTGATCACCATCGTATACAATAATTTCTTATTGCTCCTGGTTAGTCCGCTACCAGGCGAACAGAGTTGATTTTTTAGCCTACGTAGCATGAACATCGAACTTGATAATTTGTGTGACAGTTGCTCCACGTGATCGGGCCAGTTAAGAGTGCCATCTAAAACAACGCCAAGAATTTTAATAATACTGTTACCTTTGATTAGTGAATTATTTGTTGAGGAACCGATTTGTTGGGTTTTTTGGACATAAAATGAAAAAAATCATTGACGTATACAGCGTTACCACATTTGGTAGATTTTTATTTCTTTTTAGTAGAATTTTAAGAATTTTTTTAAAGTTTGGTAGGTAAAATTTGCTGGTAGATTTCTGATAATAATTATCAGAAATCTGCCAGCAAATTTTACCTACCAAACTTTACAAAAATCCTTAAAATTCTACTAAAAAGAAATAAAAATCTACCAAATGTGGTAACGCTGGACGTATAATATAAAGAGTAGGGGCCCCAAAACAGAGCCTTGAGGAACCCCATGTTTAACCGGAAGAAGTTCTGAGTTTAAATTATCTATAGATACACTGAAGTCTATTGTTAAGATAGGAATAGAAATTATTCAATGGCAATCCTCGAATACCATAAAAACTCATATTTTCCAAAAGTATTTCATGTGAGACACAGTCAAAGGCCATGGAGAGGTCACCTAAGCTAATAGCTACATGTTCGCCCTCCTCAAGGCCCTCAGCTATGTTGCACACT
Organism: Rutpela maculata; assembly: GCA_936432065.2. Taxonomy (NCBI): domain Eukaryota; kingdom Metazoa; phylum Arthropoda; class Insecta; order Coleoptera; family Cerambycidae; genus Rutpela; species Rutpela maculata. The sequence continues at coordinate 37,296,268 of OW386290.2, forward strand.
AATTTAAAACTGCCATAGTGGTGGAACATTTATTTCTAAAACCAAATTGATGACAATTTAGAATATTATTACGGTCTCAAAAATTTGAAAGTCATTTTTTGAGAATAATTTCAATAATTTTTTCATATATGGGGATGATGGAGATAGGACGGTAGTTGTCGATAGCATTAATGTTACCTTTCTTAAAAAGAGGTAAAACTTTGGTAACTTTTAATACCTCAGGGAAGTGCCCCTCGCGAATATTGGCATTAATAAGAAGAGTAAGTGGGTGTATAATTATGTCAATGGTTTCTTTAAGGATTAAGCTATTTATACCATATACATCAGTGCAACTAGAATTTGTTAAGTTCTAAACTGCTTCCCTAACCTCAAATGAGGCTACCGGATCAAGGAAAAATGAGGAATTAACATTAGGTACATTGTTTAAATGGTCTGTGGCAGAAACATCCACTGACGGCAACAAGTTAATCAATTGTTGTGACCCTATTATACACCAGGGGAATAACCACTATGGCAGTATTTAAATTAGTGTGCAACATAGCTGAGGGCCTTGAGGAGGGCGAACATGTAGCCATTAGCTTGGGCTACCTCTCCAAGGCCTTTGACTGTGTCTCACATTATAATCATGACACGTCGGGGTCACCAATTTATATTGTTTCTGTATATCTATAATAATATTAAAAATCCATTTGATAAATGAATATATATTCAGTCTTGGTTAAAAAATAAACATTTTTAACACTGTAAAAATAAAATATATTGTGTTGTTTTTATATTTTTTGTTTCTTCCTCTTTACTTGGTTACGCTGCTAGACCTCCAGTGTGGGCGAGTCGCTCATATCTTTTACTAGAGTAAACGAGTCGCTACACCACGCATCAGTGACATAGTGAGCTAAGACTTTGTAGTTGGGTGCGATAAGGCTATTAAGTGGCGTACAAAGGCTTGTTTTTCTGCGTGCGCCAAGGAGGCTATGAAAACTGCTCCCATAGGTGCATTAGAAGTTCTTCTAAACCTGCCATCACTGCATATATTTATCCAAGAAGTGCGTTCAATGGTGCATAGGCTAACTAGTACAACTTTCCGATAAAAAATGCCTAATATCATTTTTTTATTTTTTCCATATATTTTGGTATCGCAGGTGATTTTGCATTTGAAGAGGGCGAATGATTTGTTGTTTTGGCCATAAGTAGAACCCTGTATGTATAGAACGGATTTTTTAAAGACAAAATTGAAGATGCCATATGAATAGTACCAGTACTAGTAGTAGTAACTGATAAGTAGGTCGCAACGAAACCCTTTTGATTACCTTTTTTAAACTGCTTAAAATCTGGTTTCCTCATTATTACCCACCGATACTTTTCTAATAATTAATGTTACAAAGCTAGCTTCCATAGAATACGTAACCCGTACAATGTTCATTCAACCCTTTTCATTTTCTTCTACCAAATATTTCCCCAACAAAACATTAATATTAATATTGCACAAAATAGAACCCTCATTAAATACATTATCTGCCCATTAAAACCTTTATATGATTCGTCCATTTGGCGGTTTTCCTCGATTCTATTTAATTTTTTATCACATGTGACAAAATTACAATAAACACATCACGAACTGGGTCATCGCGTAATCCGTATAAACTTTAATTTAGCTGCAAATAATGTGCCGTAGAAACGCGGCATTGTAATTTATCTCACTAAACTCAACATGAGGATGTACAGAGAGAGTTATCCAGCAACGAATTTGCACAGTTAATTCTGTTACGACTAATAAAATAAATATTTATCTTAACGATCCTGTACCACATTAGAATGGAATAATTATAGTCAAATAAGTAGTAATATAAACCACAATCTTTGTCCTCCCTTATCTTTAATATTTGCATTGTCATGGCTATTGTTTTTTAATTTTCTAGAAGTAGAGTAAAAACATATTTTTTAAAAAGTGTCTGGTGGGGGGATTTTTTTACTGAAATCTGAAGTACGCTTATAAGGAATAATTATTATAAGTTTTGGACTTCAGATGAGGTCTGGGACATATTCGTTTAAACAACTGAAATCGCAAAACATAGTTTTGTTTCGATTTTTTAAAATAAATCCGGTCGAATTGCAAAAATAAAAAATTGAGATTGTTCACAATAAAATTTCAAATAGATCTAGATAAATTTTTAGCAAAATCGGTTAATATTTAAAAAAATTAAGGAAAAGGCCGATTTTTCGATTTTTAACATTTTTCAAATTGAATGTTGTACAATTATATGTATTTTCATCAAATTCTACTTTTTAGTGACAAATTTCTAATTTCCATGGAAGTAAAAAATATTTTATTTGGAAAACTTTTGCCACACACGTTTAGACATTAATAGTCATAAACAAATTTTAAACGTCAGTTTGTAAAATGCCAAAAATTGAAAAATCGCCCTTTTTCTTCGTTTTCCAATCCATGGGGGAGCGGCTAAATATTAACCGACTACTAAAAATTTAGCTGAATTAGTTTTAGATACATAGCAAATTACAAACTATATAATTTGCAAATTCAAATTTTTATGTTTTTTGACCCACCCTAGTGCCCATAGAGCCTAAACGAGTGGACCAATTTTGAAAAATGAGATGTATAAAGGTTGGTCTCAATCGCGCAAGTGATACTGTGTATACGAAAAATTTTAAACGGCAATATGGCGAATGTACAACGTATATTTCTTAGGGTCTCTCACCGTAGTCGTTTTTTAAATAATAATATATATTTACTTGTTTACTTGCCTAGAAATGTCTTTTTTAAACACCCTGTAAATGGTCATAGGTATTTTATTAAATGTGTAGCATATATTTCGCATGAGTTATTCCATATTTATAGAATAAAATTTAATGGTAGTAATTATGAAATTTATTTGTAATTGGTATATGTGTACAGTGTATTTCTGTGATTAAATACACATTATTATAATATCGTATATAAATATGTCAGTTTCAAGTTTTTGGTGACAATTAAGTGCAAAATAACCCAACGCCTTCTCTATGAAACAATTATTTTTTAATTGTGCCGCTTTCAAAAACAGATGACTGTAAAAATTATTATGAAATTAAATTTTAACCCGCGTCGCCGTAATTTTTTTCTTCAAAAATTCACCCTTCTACTATTTAGCTTTTACATAGTAAAAGAAAATATTCGTCATTTTGAATTATTAAGTCATACCTATCACCAACTTGTTATTTAGTACAGTAATTAGAGGTTTTTAACTTCGGAATAATGTCATATTGAACGGATTTCGTTCATTTTTGGCAGTATTATAGTAAATGCTTCACAGAAAAGTTTTTATATTGTATGGGGGCTTGCTAATTTATAGGGGGTGGCATCCCCCTTCTCAGGTTTTTAAAGTCGTTTAAAAAATCAAGGAATACATGTGGAGAAATTGACTCGCAGTCACATCACTAAATAAAAAGATATTTGGCAGGATTATTTTCAGCAGCAAAAACACGTTGCTCTGACAATGCCAGACATAAATCCATGATTAAAATATATTGGGCCCTTGTACACGGGTAGAATCAGCTACTCATTCCACGTGATTGTTTTGATTGTGTTTTCATGTAAATCTGTGTCGGAAGGATGCATAGTAACTAACGGTTAATGAAAATCGCGTTAATAAATGTGAATACATATCGCTCTTATAATGGAAATCACTGGTTTCCTTTGTTCCGGAGGGTCAACTTTAACGGTATTCCGAGTATCAAAGCCTAAATTACATAAAATTGTAATTGTAATAATGCCATAAGAAAATTACGTGTATGAAGCTTTTGTGAATTTAAATTTAGGAAGTTTTCATACGGTTGTTAATATTTTGAAAGTCATTTGTATAAAAAAATATCTTCATATAGTCCAGTCAACGGAGCGCTAAAATGACCAAAATCTCTAATTTGAGTGCTAACGAATGGATTTTTAAGAAACCTTGTGCAATGTGTTTTTAATAACGTTAATAAAAAAGTCGAAAAAAGGATTAGAGTAGAAAATGATCGTAACAATAAGGAAGATAAAATTCGTGATGTACCTTTTTGGATGCCATTTAAGAATAGATTGCAGTAAACAAGTATTGCATAAAAGTGCGTTATTATACTCTTCGCAAAAACGAAGAGTATATTGTATTTGATCGGTACATTTCTAAATCTGTAAATATCGCTCGTAGAGAAAAAAATTTCATATCATTATGTTAATGAACGAATTCTGAACAACTTTCAAAATGTCCGTCTGTCCGTCCGTCCGTCACGTTTCTTGTAAGCACGATAACTTATGAAAGAAAAGTCCGATTGTATTGAAATTTGGAAAGTAAGTTAGCGTTAGCTAAAGGAAGAACTCTATTGTTTTTGAAAAAAATCAATCAGTAAATAAAAAAAGTTATTAATCATTTAAATAAAAATTTTCTTTTCATGATTTCTGTCATTTGTACTTAAATAGAAATCTTGCGAAATGTTATGCTCTATGATTTTTTTTTGTTTTTATATTTTACCAATATACCGGGTGTAAACGAATAGTGGGCCATCCCTGTAACTTCCTTGTTTTTAAAGATATCGGGATGAAATTTTGTATGGTGAAATTAGGTAAGATTTCCAACATTTTGAGACTTATCCGCCATATTTATCATTTCCGGTTTCATCGGAAATGGCCCGATAGTATTTTCTAAATGGACCACCCTGTATGTTTTTACATTTTTGAAATAAAGATCACATTTTGGATACATTTATACTATTTTGAATAATTTATACAGTGTTCCACGAAAAATAATTCGAATTTTAGTTGTCAATCTAGATGGCTGAGAATATGTTAAAATTATTTTTGTTCTAATGTAATTCATATAAAAAATACGAAAACGTCAGTATGTCCAATAATACATCATACAGGGTGCTGTAAAGTCATTAAAATCACATTTTTCAAAATGACTCATTTGTTTTAAATATTATAATATGGGCCACCCGGATATTCCGAAAGCTCTATTTAGTAGGGGTTAAACGGTACCAAAAGTTTCGCAATGTATCATCGTTACCGGCAGGAATGACAATTTTTCTTAAGAGAAAATTTAACTTTAATTAAATATTGATCAACCCTGTATATTTTGTGTTAATATTTTAGAGAGGCCATTCTGTTTCTTGCGGAGGGTGGCATATCATAAAATATTAACACAAATATACAGGGTTGATCAAAATTTAATTGAGTTAGATATAAATCATAAATTTCTTAAGAAAAATTGTCATTCCTGCCGGTAACGATTACACATTACGGAACTTTTGGTACCGTTTAACCCCTACTGAATAGAGCTTTCTGAGTATCCGGGTGGCCCATATCATAATTTTTAAAACAAATGAGTCATTTTGAAAAATGAGATTTTAATGAGTTTACAGCACCCTGTATGATATATTATTGAACATGTTGACGTTTTCATATTTTTTATATGAATTACATTAGAATAAAAATAATTTTAACATATTCGCAGCCATCTAGATTGACAACTAAAATTCGAATTATTTTTCGTGCAACACTGTATAAATTGTTCAAAATAGTATAAATGTATCCAAAATGTGATCTTTATTTTAAAAATGCAAAAACATACAAGGTGGTCCATTTAGAAAAGATTATTGGGGTCATTTCCGGTGAAACCGGAAGTGATAAATATGGCGGATAGATCTCAAAAAGTTGGAAATCTTACCTAATTTCACCATACAAAATTTCACCCCGATATCTTTAAAAACAAGGAAGTTACCGGGGTGGCCCACTATTCGTTTACACCCGGTATATATTTCATAATAATGTATCTAATCCGTTGAAATATAATTCTTGAACGATATTCATTCAAGCTTTCTGGTAAGGTGAGATAGCCCAATGGCTAAAGCATTTAAGTGCGCGGGGAGGACAATATGTATTCTTAATTTAAAATGAATTTGTTCTCGCTTCCTTGCTTGCCTTGCAATCCAAAGGTCTTGTGTTCGATTCCTCATATGGAGATTTTTTTTTCGTGTATTTTTTTTTTCACAACAAAGTTGGTATCACAAAATTTAGAATATCCAAAAACTAACATTATTTACAAGAAAAATGCGAAGAGTATCCTATAGAATGTGTAACAATTATATAAAAAGCTCAGTAAATCGGCGAAGAGTATAATGCTTCCACTAGTTTCATTATATATAAATAAGTATTAAAAATCGTTAAATTTATAAAAAAAATTATCATGTAATTTTTTTCTTAAGGAATAATTATTTATCTGATGATAAGAATTCTTGTGGATGCGAGGCACGACAAACTGTTGGCCTAATGTATACAAAAATAACTGCATAAGTTTATAAGTTATTTCAAACCTTTGAAGTTAAAAAGTGGAATCACTTTTATCATTAACAAATAAAAATTGTGAAAAAAATATTTTTTCCGGAAAACTTTTTCACATTTTCAATTTAAAAATTATATTGAACCTTTAAAAATGGTATATAGGTTTAATTTTTTTTATAATATATTACATTATAATATACTTTTTTATAATAATATATATAAATCACGCTCATTTTTCGAATTTTCATGTATTTTTTAATGTGCAAAAAATGTAGTACATTATTTATCGTGAAAAACTGCCTGTAACTCGGAAAATTAGCAGGTTACAAGAAAATTCCAAGAGACAAAAAAATTTTTAGTCAACGCACACGTCTGAATTTTTTCAGCTGTTTAAATTATGTATTTTTAAAGCGCTACAATTTCAAATAAACGGTTAGTTTTTCATGTTTTTCCGGAAAAACTCGGTGAAAACGCACTTTACAGAAAATTTGCAAATAAAAAAAGTCTTGTATTTCGTTGATACATTCATCTGAATTTCTTTTTTTCAACTTTTACATTTCCCCACCCCCACTGCAAGGAGGAATTTTCGAGTGGCCATATCTCGAAAAATATGTATTTTTCGAAAAAATTCACAAGAGTAAAAACATCTTATTTTGGGCCAAAAAAAAAAGTAAAAAACATATTGCTTTTTTTCAATTTTTGACCTAATTCTGCAAGTTACGGAACCCGTGATAACAGGGGTGATTTCTACTCCTTCCGATCATTTCCTACTCTAATATTTTTTTCAACATTTTTATTAGCGTCACAAATACATTGCACAAGGTTTCATCAAAATCCATTGATTAGCACTCAAATTAGAGGTGGTGAAACCCCTCGTTGACTGGACTAATAATAATCACAATATAATTCTCAATTTATGTTTCAATCGAGGTTGCAATATGTTTGTTACAATTTTTATCATTTCAACAAAACATGATGAATGAATGTTTCTATACTCTACTGATGAGAACTAACGAGTTCGAAAAAACTTGTACAACTTTTCTAGAGTTGAAATAGAATGTAAGGTTCAATAATAATTGTTGTGAATGACTGAATTTCAATAAATAATTTAAGTGTTTTCAATATTTTTTTTTTGCCTTTAAATGCCAGGAATTCCATCATGTAATTCAATACTTCGTCAGTATTAGCTAGAAGAGTAGTTGTTTTGATTGGTTTTCCAATAATGAGTGTTTTAGAAGTGTTTTCCTAAGTAGTATATTAGCGTGGCCGGTTAAGGTACCAATATTCAGAAAGTAGATAATTTAATATTAAATAAAAAAAGTGTGAATGACTAAATGTAAATAAATGATTTAAGTATTTTCAATATTTTTTTTTCTTTAAAATGCTAAGAATCCTATCATGTAATTCAATACTTCGTCAGTATTAGCTAGCAGAGTAGTTGTTTTTATTGGTTCTCCAATAATAAGTGTTTTAAAGTATTTACCTAACTAGTATATTAGCGTGCCCAGATTAGGGCAACAATATACAGAAAGTAGGCATTTTCATAATAAATAAAAAAGTGTGTAAGTTGTGATTTGCATATTACCTAAATAATATTATCTAATTATGTATTATTATTATTATTATAAAAGGGCTATTACAACACTATTACAACTATTACAAGAAAAATCAATGAAATATTTTTTAAATATAAAATATAAAAAAAAACGGTTAGAATAATCACAAACTTGGGATATAGAGATAACGTAAGGCAAAAATTTATTGTACTACATGTGCGTGTGCATAAGTTTCAATGGCGCTGGTATCATACCAACTAGCCAGTCATTTATTGTACTGCAAATTTTAACATTCCCCTCACTTTACATATTTCATTGCTTAGTATATATCTATAAAAAACATATACTCTTATTAAAAACAAGAGGAAATTTATAACTACAATACAAGGAATCTAGATAATATTGCAATTGATTTTAAGAGATTAAAATCTAGTGACTGTGGTTTTAATTGTTACGGCCCCAATTTTTATAATAAAATACCCGGCTGGGTAAAAGTCTTACCGGAGGTGAGATATAAGCAGCTGCTGAAACAATTTTTAATAAAGGAAGCCTTCTACAGTATAGATGAATTCTTAAAATTTAACATCAATCAAAGTTGACGAAGATCAAATAATTTGACTATGTGATCAATCACCACAATTGATCAACGATGTCGTTGTTCAACCCTGCAGGAAAATTCAGGTATGCAAATAATATTGTCGGCAAACTTAATTGCCATTGGTTTTACCTAAAAAAAAATATTTTTTATTGTATCTGATTACAGAAGTTATTTATTTTTTAGATTCATACCCGAAACTCAATCGGAAACGTCAGAGCTTAACATTTCTAATCATGAGAGCGAAATTCATGAATTTGATGATTGGGAGGAAGAATTTGATTACAATGAATGAAATATTGTAATAATGTTATTTGTAATGCATATTCTGTACTGATATAATAATAATACATGTTAAATATAATTTTTTACACACATACATTTTTCAATATTTCTTTAATAATGGTCTATTCAATGTAATTAGGACAAATTTAATTATTTACAAAATGCATATTATTAATATTGCTGTCAATTACACTTTAAAAAAAAGTTAGTTAATAGTTCGTTTAGTAATAATAAACTGTTACAACACATGTTAATACTGATTTTTCTTTCTTTTCGAAACGATATAGTTCCGACAGATTTTTACATCCCTCCATTGTGTTTTTCACGAAGTTTGTTACTAGGTTACTCATACGTTGAGGAGTTTTGTTGTATTTGTTAATATCAATGTGTTTTGTTTTATTTTTTAAATCCAAGGTGACAAAGGAAAACTCACCTAAATTGTCCTCAGGATGTCAATAAATTGTGACGAAACGTCTTCTATTTAAAAAAGTCGTTTCCTAACACCTTCTGGTTTATATACGCCAACAGTTACCAGCATTAAAGCACAGACCATCAACCACTAATAAGAATTATTATTAGTATTATTTGCGGTGTTATCTATTTTTGTCTCTTTTATCAAGAATATAAATTGACTTTAATTTCGACATTTTCAAAATTGACACATGTCTGTTGTATATATTTACAACCGGTAAAAATCTTACGAAGCACGAGTGAATCGTAAGGAGCACACTATTCATTCCAACAAAAGAGGCAAAATTGAGACGCAACAATTGCATCGGGTTTGGACGCCTGGTATGCACCGAACTATGCATCATGTGCAGCAAAGCAATATTAAACTAATTCTACTGGAAATGTTAGATTACAACAAACTGTTAAACTCCGCATCGTATGTGTATTTCGGTGCACTTCAATCAAGGGAGTAAATGAACTAGAACTAGGAATATTAGTTTCGGCGAAATTTAACCATTATTTTGAACCATTCGTACATATATCTGCATTACGAAACTACACGTTGACAACTAAATAATATTTTGTAACGTAGTCGTTGGTCAGGCTGCAGTTAGAATGATTTCCATGTGGAGAGTTTTGCTGATTGCTTTTCTGTAAATGGATTTGCGAACAAGTCTAGATAACCTACAACATGAAATGGAGAATCACAGTAAAAATTTTGTATGTTATACAAAATTAAGGCTGTTATTAGTTTATGATAGAAAAACAAACGAAATACAAATTAATAATAAAAACGTACTCTTCGCCAATTTATTGAGATTTTTATATAATTGTTACACATTTTATAAGATAGGTACTCTTCGCAGTTTTCTTGTAAATAATGTTAGTTTTTGGACATCCTAAATTTTGTGATACCAAAATTGTTGTGAAAAAAAAAATATATGAAAAAAAATTTAAAAAAAAACATCCAACCTGTCTGGGATTTGAACACACGATTTTTGGATTGCAAGCAAAAAAGCAAAAAAAAACATATATTATTCTTCATTTAAATACAACTATGTGCCTTGCCGGATCCTGGCCCGGAGTCAACCAAACAAACGTGCCGTGTTGAAGGTAAGGTTGGATGGGGCAGGTCCGGTTGGGCTTAACGGTTAACGGGTGATTAGCACTCCTGTTTGTTATAAACAAACTTAAAAACTAATAATAACATTAAAAATTGCTGCCTACGCAGAGACCTAAAGCTAATTAAAATTAACACAACGCTTGGCAAAGCACTTACAAAATTTGGGTTGTTGACTCGGATAAAAAGCTAAATGAAAAAACCCGTACGAGAATTGGCGCCCTGGTGGTCTCCCTGCCTCCAGGAAGATATGATAAAGTAAAAGAGTATCGTTTAAAATGTTATCATTTTCAAGAATTTTCTCGGCCTAATAGTCCAGTCAACGAATGACCTATAGGGTGGTGTAGAGTGCGTGAGCAGGGACCTAAGCGATTACTTTAGAAAGTTGTTCAGGGTGTTTAGGGAGTGAATATACCGAAAGTCCTGACGTCCAGGAGGTGAGCCGGAGGAGGGAGGGCACAAAGAAAATCCCACTTTTGTTTTTTTTTGCTTATATCTCTAAAATGATGTGTTGTAGGGAAAAATTTCCTTATACAAAATGAAAGCTCATGAAATTCTCTACAACTTTCATTTTATATACTTTTTCGAATTCGCAATCGTTTTCGAGCTACACGCTTCGGAAAAGTGAAAATTTTCGAAAAACAGATTTTTTACCTCTTCAACTTTAAGAAAAGCAAAGTGGATTTCTCAAAATTGTACTTAAGTCAGATATCATCAAGGAAGCGGCAGTGATCTTTTACAACCCCTCCTCCACTCAAGGCGAGGTTGAAGAGGCTGGGAAGATTTGCTTCCTCAAATGGTATGGGGCACCAGCAAGACGGACCTCCCTCAACGAGTACCGCTTCCAGTTGTGCATGAGGTCAGTGGCATTATTAAGCCTGACATCAGCTCCCTCCCACCAACTGAGAGCGCAGCTAAACAGCATTCCCAGCGCACCTACCACCAAGTGCAGCATTGGCTCGGGAATGAGCTGCCTCTTCAAGAGTGGGGGTGCAAACACGTAGGAGACACCCTGGTGCCAATTACAAGCACCGGAGGTCCTACTTTTTTTATCATCTTTAAAATACAATTTTCTATTTTTCAGGTAAAAATCTGTTTTTCGAAAATTTTCACTTTTCCGGAGCGTGTAGCTCGAAAACGGTTGCGAATTCGAAAAAAATATATGAAATGAAAGTTGTACAGAATTTCATGAGCTTTCATTTGGTATGGTAGATTTTTCCCCATGACGCACCATTTTAGTAGAGATATAAGCGAAAAAACCAAAAGTGGGACTTTCTTTGTGCCCCTATGTGTGGATGCGTATTTACATTTTAACGGAAAACCAATGGGATAGTCGGAAAAATGTATAAAACCTGTTTACCTATGTTGGTTTAGCCATAAAATGTGTACTTTTCGAGATATTTGCATTCAAAATAAAAAAAACATAATATATTTTTCAAGTCGCTTTTCCCGAAAAGCCAATGGGATAATCAGAAAAATGTATAGCACCTTTTTTTTTATAGTATTCTGAACGCATTTACTTATGTTCGTTTAGCTTTAAAAACGCGAACTTTTCGAGATATATTCGTCCAAATGAAAAAAAAATTTAAAAAAAACGTATATATATGTATATATCTAAAAAATTATGTCTTTTTTTTTCTGCGCATAAGCAAAACCTTGTTCTAAAAGTTGAATACTTACTTCCTATGCAAAGAAGCTGCTGTTTTTTCTCCGTTTTTTTTTCCTAATTTGAGTGGAGTGTAGTCTATAACTTACTTTCCAAATTTCAATATAATCGGACTTTTCTTTCTAAAGTTATCGTGCTTACAAGAAACGTGGCGGACGGACAGACGGACATTTTGAAAAGTGTTCAGAATTCGTTCACTAACACAATGATATGAAATTTTTTTTTCTCCTCGAGCGATATTTACGGTTTTAGGAATGTGCCGATCAAATGCAATAATACTCTTCGTTTTTGTGAAGAGGATGATAAATAGAAAGGCGAAATAGTTTTTTCTTGCTATTGTCAAATATTCTTTTATCGTAGTATTGCTGTTCTGTTGTGCAGTAATATATACAAACTGACCTATTACCTTTTATTTTCAATGTGTATAAAAATGAGCCGCCATCGTAATGTTATTTTTACACGAATTTGTCAAATATACTTGTGAACTTATTTCCACACCACCGCGAGTTAGAGTTACTGGCGTATTTTTAACTAACTTTGAAAAATAAAAAAAAGACGTTTTAAATTTGATCAGTGTGTTTTTTAATGCATGTCCAATGATTACTCTGGCGTAGCGTAAACGATTTCTATTAAACTGGAGGGTATGGAGCGGCGGAGATTCCGTTGTGGTTTCATCAAATTATGTCTAGTGTAAGGTGGGCAAAAATTGGTTTTTATGTACTAGCATATAATATCCATACTACGTCCAGTGTACAATTAGTAAATTCCCAGAAACTGGACAAACTTCATAATTCGTCGTTTATATTCGAATTAGTTGTTAGATATTTTCGAAGTAGTTGATATCGAATCTGATATCAAACATTTAAAAACTCTAAATGACGGATTAAAAAAAATGGCTGCCACAATGCACATAGACATATGTATATGCAATGGCGATTATTTCGAGAACTACACAGATGGTTTCAGAAATACCACATATTATGTTCTATCACGGATTATCAACCTTTCCTTGAAAAGGAACAAATAACAAAACTATAATTCAATGTATACCGGGTGTCCCAGAATTACGTTAACACGCAATATCTCCTTTATTTGAAAAGAGAAAAATATAAATGAAAAAACCTGCCACAAGACTTGAAAGGCTCCGCCAAGTAACACCTCTGGAACTATTAGGTTTCTTAGATGTTGCCTCTTGCAACCCTTAAGAGACCACCCCCAGCTTTTTTCAAATGGCAGTGGCTAAAGCCTGAATTCGCTTCCCCACGTCATTCTGAGCACTAGCGTTACCAAACTTGATATGTTTGGAGGATCATATGAATCGAATTAGTGAGGCTTGCTGCAGAGTGACACCAGCTATGCGATTTCAGGCTCTAGCTATATAGAGTGCCATTTAAAAAAAAAGTTGGGGGTGGTTTATTAGGGGTTACAAGAGGTAACATGGTTCCAGACGGAGTCTTTTATGCCTTTTGCAAGTTTTTTTATTCATATTTTTATCTTTTCAAATAAGGGAGATATCGTGATTCTGGGACACCTGATATATTATGTATTAAAGTCCAATTAACCGGTTGTCTGGTTGACATTGGGTCAGGCTCCGGCTAGGCGCATATTTGTATCGTAAATAAAAATAAATACTTTTTGAATTGAATTGATTTGGGCGACTGGGTGTAACTTTTTTTTAAGGAGGTTCTTCTTCTTCTTCCTTTAGCGGGGCGACGAAGGGTCGCCCCACTCAGGTCTTGTGGCCCATTGTGCTACTGCTACTAGCTTAGTGAATTTCCCTATTCAGGCCGGATTCTAACCCAAAGGCCGGGATTCTTCCTATGGGGGCATTCCTTATTTCTTCCAGCACCGGAAAACCAATGCCAAAATGTTTGTGCCTCAAGTTCATGAGACGAAGGCAGGAAGTTGGGACGTGGATGGAAGTTTCCTTCTCGTCCCCGCAGAATCTGCAGTCGGGGTTGTTCACCACATACACACATATGGTGTCCAGGTGTTTTCTGAAAGAACCGTGACTAGTCAAAAGACCTGCCACGATTCTGACCTGTTTCCTGCTTAGTCGCAGAATTTGTTCTGCTCGTTCCGGCAAGGGCCCTGAGATAAGGAGCTTCGCTTGTGGGAGTCCTGGGTAGGAGGCCTAGAAGTCAACGAACTGGGAACGAGTCCAGTTTTCTAGTGACTTCTTGGCATTCGATCTAGGGTAACCGAGAGTCGGCTCCGGACCCAGAAGGAGTCCCTGAGAGCCCCCCCCCCTGGCTATAGCATCTGCCCGCTCGTTACTTTCGATGTTGCTATGTCCAGGCACCCAGAGAAGCTTGGCCCAGTTGGATGAGCCAAGTTTATAGAGAGCCTGTTTACAGTTTTGAACCAGTATTGACTTGATTCTGACTGATGCAAAGGACTTGAGGGCCGCTTGAGTATCAGTATATGTGTTTGTTAGAATATTTCCTTTGCCCAGGGTATAAGAGAGTTTAACCCTGGGCCTTTCACCGTATACTCCCGCTCCAGCACTTTCCTCAAACCTCGGTCCATCTATGAACCAGACGATATTGGCAGGCCTGAGTATATCCTCAAGCGGATTCCAGTCTTCCCTTTTGAGGATGAGAACCTCAAAGGGTTCTGAGAAGGAGAAGGAAGGCACCCTGTCATCATTCATAGAATCATCGTGTCAGATGGGGCCCTTGTATGACCTAATTGTTCTCCTCCTATTTTCCACTGACCACCGCACCTCAGCCTGTAGGCCGCTTTCCGAGCCTCGACCTCAATCATCAAGTGAAGGGGCACAAGGTTCAGAAGGACTTCCAGAGCTGCTGTGGGGGTGGTGTGTATTACTCCTCTGACTCCCAAACAGGGGAGTCGTTGGAGTTGTGTTAGCTTCTGATGAATGTATAGCCTGGTTACAGCAGGCCACTAAACAGCAGAAGCATTAGTCGTCACAGGTCTTACTGATATAGTATAGTATCTCTGGAGTTTAACTCCCAAGTTTTACTAAAGGTCCTTCTGCATACCCAAAGGGTTGTAGTGGTCCTTTGTATGTGTCTCTGAATGTGATCTTTCCAGGTCAGTTTGGGGTCCAGGACGACCCCCAGATACTTCACCGTCCTGGAGATTGTTAGGGTGGTGTCACAGAGTACATCTAACTGAAGGAGGTTCAGTTTTGTATAAATTTTTCAAAAGTTTTTAGACTGCTATTCACAGCAGTCTTAAATCAGCGCTGTAATTCATTTTAAAATCATTGTAATTTGTTTTTTTTTCGATGGTCCAGTCATACAGATGCTCAATCCTTCCTCGTCGTGATTATCATTCGACATCGTCATCTTCAGACAGTAATATTTTACCCACTGCTATGTACAACTATCTTTAATAGATTCTATACATACAACAAAACAAAGAATTCTAGTAACACACTTATTAATAATACTTATTTTTGAAGTTCTCGGGTAAAAACAAGCATTTTCGAAAACTAACCATTTTCTGAGTTTCCGCAATTGACAACTTTTGATAAGGGCCTCAAGTTTTACATACTGCAATTGCAAGCAATCTGAAATAAACTAAATTTTTATAATGAATGTGCGGACTCCTTTGGATTATTTAACATAACTAAGAAACTGTTACATCTTTTTAAAAAATACATTTAACCAAAAGTTGACGATAGTACTGACCGGAAAGGAAATATTGGGCAAAAATGCATTTTGACAAAATGGTGGTGCGAGCGGCGTTGTCGCAAAGTCGAAAACTTGTTCCTATTCAAGTCTCCTACTACCTCTAGAACCCCTTTTTAACACGTTGACTGCCACGTACACCCATTTGGGTGGACAGTAGCCTTTCCACATATGCCAGACCACTTTGGACAACATTATTCAAATTTTGGCAAGACGCTATTTTCTCTTCTAGTTAACATACATAAAGTTTATAGGTAGCTATCAAAATGTCTTTTATGTAGAAGTTTGTAGAGTTGAATATTACGTGCCTACCCAATTGGGTCGACATCTAATTTTTTTCAAACGAAAATTTCGGTGTCCACCCATAGAGACCGACATAAAAACAGTAAAGTAATCAACAAAACTAATATATCATTTTTACAAAATTTATTAATTGACAAAAAAAAAAGATTAATAATTATCTCTGTTGCGCATCTTCGAAACAGGATAAGTACAAAAAAGGTTGTCAGGGCATGATTTACAAAAGGTGCTAACTTTCCTTGCTTTACCCTTAGCTTCCTTTCGTCCAGAAGTTGCTGCTATGTTTTCGTAGCAGTATTTGCAATAACGGTGAATAGTCCTATAAAAATAAATGCCTAAATATGGCAAGCAAAAAAAAGTAAGTGGTTTATCTTTTTGTGTTTCCTTTACACACTTTGGATTTATCTAAATAATGATTCGTTCTTTTTTCCAATCGAGTAGTTCGTACGCGTTCTTCGGTTTCTGGTATGCCCAACAAAGAGTAAATAAGCCTCATACGGAAATTAGAAAGAGTTGTATCTTTTTATTTTTTGTAATTGCCTTGTATACCAGATATGAGTTAACCACTGAAGTTCCAAATATTATATCATCGGCCACTTTATGATATCACCTGATAGATTTACGTATGGTAGAATGGTAGGACGTAAACTGATCCGGTATGTTTATTCCACCTTTCATGGCATTATACTTGATTATCATAGCCGACTGTAGGTCGGAGTTCCGAAGAAAATTTTGACGAGACTGCCAAAACATCCAGTTTATTTTTACATTTCACAGCTGATATGCCTTCAGGACTTTCCAGTACCTTTACTTCGCCTTTTTTGAGTTTGGTCGTAACCACGTCCTTCGGAAATAATTTTCTCTTTTTTCTAAATGTACCAACAAAGAATGTTTTGCGGTTCAACAATATTTGTATCAATTGAACGCTGGTATAAAAGTTATCAGTACACATAATTATGAAACGTCTGAAAAAATCGCTGTAAATCCATTTGGGTGGACTCAGTCTGACAGAATATGACCTCTATTATAGCATTTTGAAAACAAATATCTGTTAGTTTAACCATTTACTAATAGATGGAATAAGTAATATATTGTTGTCTACCCGTCTGGGTTGACGTCAACAAAATTTGAATAACTAGTGTGGACACGGCACACAGGGAAAGATGATCAAAATCGGTCTGGCAGTCAATGTGTTTTAAACGGGGGTGGTAGTAGGTGTGGCTGATGCCAAAAAATTGTTTGAGGTCTTTGCTTCTTAAACATACATTAAGTCACAATTTTATTTGTTTGTCCCCTTTAATAATGGGGATAATGAGGTGGGAGTGGTAATGGGGGTGATAGTGGGTATGACTGATGCAAAAAAATTGTTTGAAACCTAGTGTTCTTCTACACTCACTAAATCCCAATTTTGTGGACTCTTACTTACTTGCTTTATCAATCTATCCCCATTAACCCCTTATAAAAAGTCTGTTCCGAGACATGTATTAATATACAATATTACATTTATTATGGGTTCACAATATAACCTGTATGTATTATGAAAATTACTGTTTACATCCGGTACCATCATTGTCTGAATACTCATTTGAGACAGAAATTACTGAACATTGATTTTAAATTTTGTATCTTCAAACCTTCATTCTAAAAAAATATTATAAGAATATAATAATGAATCGTTCAAGATCTAAGTACTTATCCACAACGTAAGTGATTTTGTTTCTAAAATAAATGTTTTTTCTATAATATAACATTTGTTTTTACTTTCCTGCTTTTAGTATAACAAACGTACCTACTGTAATCCTGGAGAAGCAAAGGATAAGAGAGATCTGTGTAATTACGAATATTTACAGATTTTGTAAGATAAAAACCGCTGCCCAAGGAATAACTACTTCTACCCTTTAATAATGAAGTGAGGGTGGTAATCGGGGATGGCTAATGTCAAAAATTTTTTTGAGGCCCTTGGTTCTTGTACATACACTATATCACAATTTTCAGGACTGTTACTTGCTTGCTTTACCTATTTGCCCTCATTTACCCCCCCCCCCCCCCTCTCCCTCAATGGAATAAGATCAAAATATAATCTAGTTTCAGATCTCGCTGATACATACGTGTATAGTTGAAGTAATCTTAATAGTGAGCCGTTATGAGAGGCGAGAGGAACTAATAGGCAGCAACTAGATCTCCCGTCTTTACTCTACTTTTACATTAAGTGAGAGAGAAGATACCAGCCATTCGATATCGGCTATCTGACGTGACTTCTGGGAGTCTCCAGGCCTGCAGTTAGATACACCGCAGTCGAGCTTATACTGTCGGGGTGAAGATATAATTCGATAATTACATTATATTTCTTTATTTGGTAATGTGTTTTTGAAAATAGTTTTACTAAGTTTTGTTGCCAATTCATAGCAGTGCTTTATAAGTGCAATATTATAAAAAGTAAACGAGCGAACAATATAGTTAAATCCGGCTTTGCGTTTTGCCTCTTAACGTCGCTCACAAATGCGACTGCTTCAACTATACCAAATTTCAAGTCGATTTCTTAAGCCTTAAGTAGTAGTGTGCACAAAAAAGTTACAGACAGAAAGACAGAACGACAGATAGACTTTTTGCTCAAACTTAAAATCCCGACCTTTCATGACATTCTAAGCCTATTTTAATCTACAACATATCCGAAAATTGTAGCACCGTGATTTCATGTAGCTAAAATTACTTTATTGCCGTTGTTGACTGGAGTATATCGCGTATTTCACTTGACGTAAAAATTTAGCCCCCTGTATCATACTTTCCTAAATCGGAAATGACAGGTGCGTTTCAATAAACATTAGCAGGCGTTAGCAACCTCGGATCTTCCGCAAAAACACTAGACGTTGTTTCATCCACACCTCGACCGAACAAAACGAATCCATTTTCCCACACCGTTATTTCTGTCTTTTCAATATCATTCATTCGAGTGCGAATGGGAAAGTAACACCTGCCGGCGGCAAGCAAAACGCAGCATTTAATGTGAAAAGCACTTAGCGGGAGGAAATCTGATAGCGTGCATTCAACGGGGACACCCTTTAAATGCTCTCATTAGTCACGATCATTATCGGACCCTTATCTTCGAGTTGGCAACTTCGTAAGTGTCGCAGTTTTCCACAGAAAACAGATGACCAACATAAAGATAATTCGGGATAATAAGATCCGAAATATTTTCCCCGCAGGCCTTGTTATTTATTGACTTATTATACAGTGTCCGAAAAGTGGGGAATATTCCAAATATCTCTGGAACTGTAAACTCGAAGGCAATAAAACGTGATATAAGGGGACATCAAGCTGTTATGTCTCTAAAAATCGCACTGCAATGCCGTTATTATTTTTTTCCGCCAATCTGCTGAAATCTTTATAAAAGCAAATGATATAAGCAAATTATATAAGCAAATGAATATTCTGCAGGATATTTTTCGCAATTTTTTAAAATTATATTATTTTTTAGGTATAAATATTTGTGATTTTAACCATTAACGATGATGCTATATTGAATTGCGAAATGTTCGTCAGTATAGGTACTGTGAAGTATTGTTGTTCCTGTAGAATATTATGAAAGGTTACAACACTTTTTACATACTATCATTTTTTTTTTTTAAACTGTTTTATAACTTTTATATATACTGATCTATTTTTTCCAAAAACAAGATTCTATCTCTACACTGTAAAAAATGAGGGTAAATTTACCGTCGTTGCGTGTAAAGTTACAACCAATTTTAATGTAACTTTACTCGCAAAAAACACTATTTTTATTTACCCCATATTTTGGGTAATCCTCCCTAGTAAATAAAATTTTGCGGGTAAAGATACATTAAAATTGGGTGCAAATTTACCATCATTTTTTACAGTGTAGCTAACATTAACTTACTGTCCTTTCAATACAATCTGACTTTTCCGACTATCTCTGGGGCCCGCGGGGTTTAGTTCTGAGTCCCCTCCCGATCGTTTCATTCATCAACGATTTAGTGGACGACGTGGACGTTAACATCGTATACAGAATATTTATGATGCATAAGTAAGCTGTGAATTTTTTGCCCCAATACATTCATATATGTATTAAAAAATGACAGACTAGTTCTCGGACTAATTTAATAACAATAACACCGGCACACACAAAAAAAATCTAAACTAATATCAGACTATCATTTTATATGTACTTTACAGATTTTTTGCTATCGTCAATTTGTTCCTTGAATCTTGGGGAAAATTCAAAATAAACTAAAAAAACCGCTGCCCAAGGAATCACTACTTCCACATCCAGATTTTCTACCCAAGTTTCTCACAACGAAAGAAATTTTGATATGTGGAAATAATTGTTTATGGAACTTTAATAACATAATATTTGAAATCACCTACCCCAAAAACCCATAAAACTATATGCCATATTGGTAGTGGGATGTGGGGGTGGTGGTAGGGGGATGGTAGTGGAGGTCGACGAAGTAAAAAAAAATTGAGGCCTTTGGTTCTTGAATACACACCAAATCACAATTTAATTTCTTCCACCCACTTTAATAATGGGGTAGGGGTAGTAATGGGGTGGCTAATGCCAAAGCCTTAGCTTCTCTTATATATACTAAATACCAGCTTTATGGACTCTTACTTGCTTCATTTACCTATTTACCCCCCAACCCTTCAACGGAATAAGATCAAAATACAATCTAGTTCCAGATCTCGTTAAAATACATGCGCGTACCAAATTCGAAGTCAATATGTTCCAGAGTAATCGTGCGCACAAAAAAAAGTTAGACAGACCGATAGACAAACCGAACGACAGACAGAAATTTGTTTTGCTCAAAGTTAAAATCTCGACGTTTCATGACATTCTAACTCTATTTGAACAGTAAAAATGTTTAATTTTTTTTTTGCGTTACTATACTTCCACTGGAAGTGGAAGCAATTAGGGACTGCTCATAGTCTGGCAGCCACGGAGAAAACCCAACAATTTCGTATTAAGTTTTTTTCAAAACGGATTTGGGTCTAAGGGTCTCTTAGTTCTGATATCCAAGTGATGACAAAGCGTCATCCTTGAGCAACTCCAGATACGGGGTGTCCGATAAGTAAGTAGGTGAAATATCACTCTTTTTTAATTTTTTTTGTAAATTTTACGTAAATAAACGAGTTTTTTACAAATGGTTTGTTTCTCATAAGGTTTATATAAAATTTAAACAAAAAATTTTAAATACAGTTTGTTCCAAAAGTATATTATATTTATATATATTAGACTTAATCGTTTTCTGAATCGATTTCATCATTGGAAAGTGAACATTCGTCTTCTTCGCCTTCATTGTCGTTCACAGTGGCA
This sequence comes from Rutpela maculata, assembly GCA_936432065.2. Lineage (NCBI taxonomy): Eukaryota > Metazoa > Arthropoda > Insecta > Coleoptera > Cerambycidae > Rutpela > Rutpela maculata. Next base: position 37,317,535 of record OW386290.2, read on the forward strand.
GTAGGGGTTAGTTCATTGTAGCAGTGTTCATGTGCTCTGCAAACGCAGAACATTGTACAGGGTAACCTAGAGCTTTTACAGCTACATCTGTTTGTACTGCATGGTTTGTTACTGCTACAGGAGCACCTAATTAATCGCAGGCCTACATGACTCATCGCTTTGACGAAAGACTCTAGTATTATATCCATTAAACTCTGGGCATTTATCTTTACAGAGAACATTCTTAAGAAAACAGCAGTCCTTCTCCTTAGCTTTTTGATTAGACAAAATTTGACGGCATAAAATTGTTAATGGTAGAACTGTTTTTTTTTTAAACCTTTAAAGGCATTATCGGCTTTTCAGGACCATAGTATCTTACAACATTAGTTTCATAGTCCAGTTTTTTAGATATGTTACCTTTTGGGACACGTTTAATTTCTGATACATTATGGTTTTGTGGTACATATAAAAATTCTCCTGCTGACGTAGTTTGAGCGGCAAGGACAGCCTGCGAATGAGTACTGGTTTTGCCATTTTGCGATGAGATTTCTGTGTCAAAATTGTCAACAATAACCTGGGTTAGTGTAGCATCATTTCCTTTAGTAATTTATAGATTTAAGATGCTCCAGTAGCACCCAATTATGTACGTTTAAAATTTCAATTTTCGGTGATATACCAAATTGTAAAAATTTTTCCATTTCCTGTAAAACTTTGTAAAATCAATAAATTCAATAAGTTAACGCACAATTAACCATACAATGATGAAATTAAGAACTAAGCAGTATTCAAGTTTAAAGCCAAAAACATATACAATCATTTTATTAATAAGATTTTTAATTTTTTTCAGCATATTTTGGTACCACAGGTGGCTTTGCCTTTGTAGAAGGCGAATGTTTTTCTGGTCATAAGTAGATCCTAATTTGTTCTATATTTGAGTAAAATTTGATTCAAATCGAAAACAAAATAAAAAAGTTATAAGGGCGTATTCATTTTAAGTGAGTCACACTGTATATTTAAGGAAATGTATAGATTTCGACAAAATATTACGTTAGTAAATACGTCGAGTGTTGTAAAATAAAGATTGTTTTGTGACTGTGATTTATTAGCAGACCACGGTAAACCACTTTGATAGAAATATTCAAGGTACCTAATACTATTTTTTTAATTATCTATTTTGGCTGGTGAATATCTCGTAAACTATAACACATAGGAAGAAAATGAATATAGACATTCTTGTAGGAAATTTAATTATGTTTTATTTTGCATAGATTTCCTTTTTCCGTACGACGCATCGTAAAGCCATATACAATCATCTTATTGTTTTGAAACACTCTGTATATCTCAAGTTGCTCAAAGATGCCAGCTCGTCACCAGTCGGATATGGTAAATAGACATATAAATCTACGAGAATCCGTTAAAAAAAAACTTAATACGAAAATTTTCACTTCAGGGAAAAAACACTGTTCCGCTGCCGGACTATCATGAGTGCAAAAGTTCACAGTATCTATAATTCTCTATGAAAACATATTATTTTATGTATTTTGGTGCGCCGAATCTGAGTCTGATGACAGAAAAGATTTTTTTCCTACCGTCAATTTATTCCTTCAATGTTGGAATAAAGTCGAAATGAACTAAGGCTAGGGACTGCTTATGAGTGCTTAAGTTGACAATATCTATAACTCTTTATGGAAACGTCTTTTTATGTATTTTGGCGAGCAGAATCTAAATCTGATGATAGAGAAACTCTAAGTCATATTTTGAACAATAAAACAACAATAAAAAAATTTAAAATTGTAAACCTAATGTGTAATATGTAATGTTATCTTATGTCAATAAGTATTAAATAGGTAAATATAAATATCAATGACTAATATAATAATTCTTCAAGAGTAAGTAGTTTGCCGTGTGGTTCTAATATAGCGTTACTAGATGGCGGTACTATAGCAATATTTCATCTGACATCGGCAACGTTAAAACGTAAGTCGGGAGATTGGTAAAATGTGGTAGTGCTCTGTGTCTTTACTCGTAATGTGATTGGTCGAAGCATGCTCAAGAACTCTTTACACCGAAGATCAGTTTATGCATTACATTACCTATGGTGTAAGGTATATTGTTTTTCTTGATTGTTATTACATTTAAAACATGGTGAATTTCGTGGATTTTAAGTTTCTGCATCTACATTTGATAAATATGTATACCTACTTTGTTCTTTATTAGATGAATCGCTTTGAAAATGCATTTTTATGTGACGTAAATGATGAAATTGAAAATAAAGGTCAGTAAACTCTAAAAAATGACAAGACAACGTCTGAAGGCAGATAATTACTAAACATAATATTAAAGATGTACTTAATGAATTATATATTCGTGAAATATTCTCCCCAAATACCACTCGTGCTTTTAAATATCTATAAATTTTTGCTCAAGCTAAGTTGGCAAAAGGTAATATAATTCATGTAAAATGGCAGTTTACTATCACAGATTAAATTCAATCAGATAATAAACTGTCAATTTACACTCTTAATATTACCAGGCAACAAAGCTTTCGAAAAAATTTACCGATAAAATTTTAAGCACTAGTGATATCACATATGATAAAACTGCACATAGAGTTCTACAGTGATAAACTTACTAATGGCATTTGATTGGTGCAGTAACCTTAAAAAATGGTATTTCATTGGCTACCTTGTTAATAAGTGAAACAATCTTTATAAATGGAGTATAATAAAGTGTTTCCTTACATTACCTTTTTCTTTATTATGAACTTATTAAATAACACCAACGGGCGGTCAGTTATCCAATTCTTCCCGTTACGTCACAAAGGAATATTAAAATTCAGCCACAACCGTGCACCGCAACTACTATTCACCTTTGATGCGGTAATATACATGCATAATAAATAAGGACGTAAATGTTAAACCGGAAAATACTCCATATATCATAATATTTCCGTCCTAGTTGTTCACTTCGTGTAAATATATCCTCAACATCTAGTTGAGAGACTTCCTCGTCTCTTTTTCCATTTTCCTCCTGAAAACCCTTGCGAGTTCTTTAGTGGAGATACAGCTATTCGGCACTTAAGAGCACATTACGTTGTTTTGCCAAGATAATGGCAATTGTTTTTAGCCGTAACTTTCACAGCACTCTTTATGATACTTCAGTAGGAGTAAAGTGCATCCATTTCAGTAAATCACATAGTAAACTATGAAAATAATATGCTTGTGTAGTGTCATGTGTATAGCAGGAAATTTATTAGTGGAAAGTTCTGATAAGTACTTAAAGACCTTATTACAAAACTTAATATGGTAGAGAATTTACTAATTAGTGTATAAGTTTCCGCAAGGATAATGCTATGCATTATTCACTGCAGTGAATAATGTTTTCATTATTCATTACGGCGAATAACGATTTCGTTGTTTACTGGTTCAAACACAAACAATAATAATATAAACAAATATGTTTGTAAATCCTAAAGTTTGTAGAAATTTCAAATATTATCATAAATATTGCTATCACAAATAAATAAAGTTATTAAATAAAGTTATAAAACCTGAAGTTTTTTCATCAGAAAACCGAACCAAAAATTATTATTTAGTCGTGAACAAAGTCGTATTGTACTCGCATGTAATGGCTATTAGTTCCACGGCTCGTGTCGTAAACTTCAGCCTCATGAATAATAGCCACCCACTACATACATTCTCGTTGAAACCGCTGCCCAAGGAATCACTACTTCCACATCTAGATTTTCCATCCAAGTCTATCACAATGAAAAAAATTTGTGCGTGGAAATAATTGCGTATGGAACTTTAATAACATAATATTTGAAATCACCTACCCCAAAAACTCATAAAACAATACCCCGCATCGGTAGTGAGGTGGTAGTGGGGGTGGATGAAGTAAAAAAATATTTTCAGGTTTTCGGTTCTTGTACACACACTAAATCATATTTTTTTTACCCTCTTTAATAATGACTAATGCCAAAACATTTTTTGGGACCTTATAACTTCTTTTGTATATACTAAATATCAATTTCATGCCTCTTATCTACTTGATTTATCTATTTACCTCCATTTACCAAAATTTACCCCACAACCCTTCAACGGAGTAAGATGAAAATAATAATCTAGTTCCAGATCATGTTAAAATACATACGTATACCAAATTTCAAGTCAATATCTTAAACGGTTCCAGAGTAATCGTGCGCACAAAAAAAAAAAGTTACAGACAGACCAACAGACAGAATTTTTTTTCGCTCAAACTTAAAATCTTGACGTTTCAAGAGCTTTCATGTTCTAAGCCTATTTGAACAAGAAAAATTTTCAATTTTTTTTTGTCGTTACTATACTTCCACTGGATGTGGAAGTAATACACTATTATGCGTTATATACAGAGTGTTTGGTAAAGCGATGCCGACCTTGCAAATGGAAGCATAGGAGGTCATTTGGCACCTGTATGACCAAACATACCAATTTGAAAAATGCTATCTTATATTGCCGATTTTGTACTTTTTTTAATCTTCATTTTTCATTATTTATGGAAATTACGCACTAAGTTTAACTTCTGATATTATGAAATATGTTTTTCTTTATCTAAAATAAATAAACTTCCAACTGAAAAATTATTGGGTGTCTGTTGGTTAGAAAAAAATAAAAGTTACATTTAAGATATCGAATTTCAAAGTCATATTTGAAAAAAAAAGTTGTCTACATATTAAAATTATTTTGAAAACTTCTCTATTTTATCCTCTACTATTGCTATTATCATACAGTGTGTCCGAAAATAAACGCATAAAATTTATAACTTTCTTCTGTTTTGCGTTTGCAAAAATATAAAAACACGTCAATTAGTAATACGTACATTTTGAACATTTATTGTAATAAAAATGAAATTTTGCATTGTAATCATTATTATAATAGAAAATGAAATTTTTCCTTGGATGTTAAAAAAAAATTATATCACTGAGTTCCTTTGTAAAAGGTCTATCAATTTTTAGAATCCTGAAATTGGTATTTTACTGGACGAGTGAGCAAATTCCGGAGAGTCCTGGCAGCCTGCGAGTCCAGTAAAAGCACTTTTGGGACGTGTTACGTACAATATATTTTTTTAAACGGGCACAGTGTTGTACCGTAAACAACATATTATTCAGTTTACATTTTTATAACAATTGTCGCGTTTTCAACTAAACGTCAATAGTACATTAAACAACAAGTTTAGTAAAACTGCTTTTCTTACCAGGTTTGCTAATACTATTTTTTCGCATTTTGTGTTAGTAGGTAATTATAAGCAAATAGTGATTGATATAAAAGCATTACAAAGTTTGAAATTTAAAAAATTTCATACTAGGTACTTGTGTAGGATTTCCGTAACCTAGTAACTGACACGGCTTTGTTTTATTTATATAATAACAGTTAAGTATAATCTTTGTGAGTCGAATTGATTCTAAGAGATATATTAATTATAAAAATAAGACTTGCTACTGAAAACAATTTAGAAAATTGTTCTGAAGACATTTCAAGTGCCGCTCGAAAGGCATCTTCGAGCTTACTTCCTTTAAAATCCAAGGAAAAATACGAGGAGGTATATGAAATATTTTGTAAGTGGAGGATGACAAAAAAACGCACTAAGAACTGATGAAAGTGTAATGCTAGCGTATTTTTTTGAGGAGGAAGTTATTTTAACCTCCCCACAATAAAATTGTGGGAGGTTACTACATTTAGTTCAAAATCGAAAATTGAGCTAACATTAAATCTGTACGTTTTGAGGTCCCAGGAACACAAAAAAGTGGTTTTTGAAAAATGTCTGTGTGTGTGTGTGTGTGTATATATGTTAGCACGATAGCGGCGAAGCTACTAAACGGATTTGGATGAAACTCTACATGAGAGTTTCTTTAGTGCTCCAGAAGATCTAAAAAGGTTTTGGTTGAGATCAGATTACGTTAGTACCGTTTTGGCACAAGTTGTTCATTTTATGATTACTTACAATTTGTAATCGAACCATTGAAAAGCAGTAAAAATTCCAATTTCAACGATATATCACACTTCCGATTCCGTTTCCGTTAAAAAAATTAAAAAGAATTCGTTATATGTGCACACATGACAGCATCCAAAAAATATTTTTAGTATTATTGTTAGGGGAAAATGTATTTTGCCATCTGTCAAAAATATTTGGGTTGGTAACCTTTGTGAATGTTGATTTATAGGTTATGGTACGTGACGTCACAGCTAACATGAAAAATATATATTTCTTAAGACTTACTTTCAACTAAAATCTAGTACAGTGTAATGTTTATGAAGTTCTAAATACTTTGTCCTAATAAAATAGGACTCTTTTTGTAGGTTGGAAATCTAACCCGTAATTAACAGTCTATTTTTATTAATCAGCAAAAAATTAATAAAATTATTTGCGTGAATTCTTAAATAGTTGCTTGCAGACACTGAGGCTCCAAGCTAGAAATGCGTATACAAATATTAAAAATGAAAATAAACTTGAAAAACTTAAACATGGTGCAGATACGTCCCTAAATATATTTCATAACCTAAAAATCAACATTCGTAAAGGTTGCCAATCCAAATATTTTTGACAATGTCAAAACTTATTTTAGTTGGTTTTTTTAAAGGTAATAATTGTTTATAGCCGTGTTCGGATATTACGTCTGATTGATGAGACGCGTCACAATCGTTCATTTAATGCAAATCGAGCTAACCGAGTTAAATCTGAAACGTTCGAATATTACAAAATAAAGGACTCTGACGAAGCTCGACTTCCTCGGACCTTTTTGATCGAGCAGGAAGATTCTAATGACGCATGCGTAGTCTGCTTGAACTGTCCATATAATCCACTGCATTTAGTGAAAAATGAGCCGCATCTTCAGACCAATTCATACAAAAGCAAATGTTGGTTTTCCAGGTAGGTTTTGGTGTCCTTAATAAGGTCTCAAAAGTCCCCGAAGTGAGAGTATAAGGATAAAATTTGGCAATGCTGTAAAGGGCTAAAATTGTGCTCGGAAACGAATTTTTCGAGATATCTCGGTTTTCATTGCCTCTACGACAAAAATACATCAGGCCAAAAAGAAAGCTATGGAAATTCTCTATAAAAAAAGATAGAAGGCCTTTTTTTCGTATACGCAATAGTTTTCAAATGCTTCCATATTTTCACACGGCTGGACATTTTCTTTACGCAAAATCTGCACATTTATACGTGCAAGAGATGGAAAATTTTAAAAATTCAATGGATAGCGCAGCTTTCCAGAAGTTCACCAACGACTTTTTCTCGGTTAAACGTTCCAATAAATATTTCCGAGGGGGCAACCGCTGAGGGGAAATAGTGTACACATCGGAGGAATTAAGAAGGAATTAGGAAGGAATTGAAGGTATTTAGGAAGGAAATATTAGGTATTAAGGGAATTACAGGGCAACAATTTCTGTGATATTAAATTCTCACGTGCAGATAGAGTGCTTCCATTATTAACTGTCAATAGCAATGTTAAACCCATGATAGCACAATGCCCATTGATCCATTATTGTTGTTTCAAATGATTACTGTCATGACGAGAACAAATGAAGAGCTTCGCACCTACTTGGAGTATAAATTAGCTCCGTATCCGGTGTCACCCTTTGACGAAGTTGGTATGCGCAAGACGAACAGGTGAGCTGTCTATGACAATTTCCAGCCATCTGAATCTGAGACAGATTTCCAAAATGCCACTTATATCGTTGATGGGGGATTTCTCTTGCACCGAGTTATATGGCATCAACATGAAACCTACGGTGCTATTTGCCAAGCATATGTTAATTATGTGCAAAATCATTTTGGCTCAAGCTCACCATCAGCATAAAGATACTCGAGATCACATATTGTTTCTGCACGTATTCTCTGGGTGTGACACTACATCTGCTCTGTTTAATAAAGGCAAGACTGCAGCTTTGAAAGTGATGAAAAAAACGACAGGACTTGAAACTTGTAGCTGAAGTTCAGCAAGACTGGTACTTCTCCTGACATAGTTACTTCGAATGAGATAAAATTTTTCCTCGCAATCTATAACGCTCCAGTTAAAGAAGTTTCCATCGATAACTATCGGTATTCTTGCTTTATTAAAGCTGTGAGCAAAAGCAAACCAGTGAAATTCAATTCATTACCACCCACTCATGACGCAGCTCAACAGCGTCTATTTCGTGTTTATTTTCAAGTACAGAAATGGTTGGGTAATGTATTGAATCCTAAAGAATGGGGATAGATGTTGAAATATACCATATTGTGACCAAAAACAACATCCCAACTTCCTGCGCCTGATTGCATTCTGAAGACGATTTTCTGCAACTGTACGAAAGGTTGTGGACCATTGTGTGGCTGTCGGAGGTTGGGACTTAATTGCTCACCAGTTTGCGGCAATTGCCATGGGAAATCTTGCTTGAATGCTGAACCGATTGAAATCTCGTCAGAAATAAAAGCCGTCACTGAAGCAGAGACTGAAAGTTCTCAGAACGAATCGATGAATTTATAGAAGGAGAAAACGAACAAGAAGGAAATTATTAATTTGACAACATTTTAATAAGTATGACAGTCGTGGATTACCTCTACCGAGAAAACCACATAAAAAAACGCGCCTAGTAGTCAACCTCAAGGGTGGTGTGGAATAGAGCACTTAAATTATGCATAATATCCCATAAGTTCAAATTCAATGCAAGACTTTCAAGAAAACTATTGCATATACGAAAAAAAGACCCTCTATCTTTTTTATAGCGAATTTCCATAGCTTTCTTTTTGGCCTAATGTATTTTTGTCGTAGAGGCAATGAAAACCGAGATATCTCGAAAAATTCGTTTCCGAGCACGATTTTAGCTCTTTACAGCGTTGCCAAATTTTATCCTTACACTCCCACTTCGGGGACTTTTGAGACCTTATTAAGGACACCAACCTACCTGGAAAACCAACATTTGCTTTTGTATGAATTGGTCTGAAGAAAAATCCTAAATGCAGTGGATTAATAATGTTATTGACTTGTTGAGGTTAGAGTATCATTTGGGCTAAATTCTGTATTATTATTTTTATTCGCTATTCAATTTTCTACAAAATCTTCGAAACGTTATATGTTAATACCCTTATAATAGCCGGAAATTGATTAACATGCAATATAAACAAACATGAGAGGTTATGTTTTAACAGATTGTTTGTAGTCCACTTCAGTTCGTTCTTTATTTGTTCATGAAATAAATGGCTCCAAAGTCACGTGTAATTTATTTGTTTGCTCAGTGCTCTGATTTCCGATGTAATATCCAAACACAGCTGATTTGGATCCACCGTGTGGGGAGGTTCTAGCCGCTTCCAGTAGCTGCCGATGTTTTATACATATTTTAGTGTTTTTCGTACAATGTATTTCGTTATTTTAGGCAAAATCTCTATTAAGGCATCCAGTTTATGGTCTACATATTCCATGTTGAAAACTACTATACAAATAAACGAAAATATGAATATATCACAATATAAAAAGCTACTTACCTTTTTAAAATGTCAAAATGACACATACAAAGCAAAGAAATCAAAAGTTTTGATTATGGAAAACGTTACTATGTTTTTAAAAGAGGCTCCAGACGATAAGTTCTTATTAATGAAAGTAGTACTAATATTTGGTTTCAATGGGGCATGTCGGCGTGCAGAGCTGTGCAGTTTAACTGTAAGAGATATAGAAGACAGGGGGAAAACTTTGGTTATAACTTTACACGATACCAAAAAGAAACGTGTATTTACCGTAGGATCAGAGTGCAACGGATCTGAAATTTATCAAAGTATTTACGATTGAGACCCAAATAAGTAAAACACAATAGATTTTTCATTTACTATAATCACGGTAAGTGCACAATACAACCAGTTGGCATTAACAGTTTTGCAAAAATTCCCCAAAGTTGCAGAATACTTAAAACTCCCAGATGCATACAGTTACACTGGCCATTGCTTGAGGAAGACGTCTACCACCTTCCTCGCTGACAGTGGAGCTGATATTCAAACACTTAAGACATGGAGGATGGCGGTCAACTAGTGTGGCTGAAGGGTGTATCGAGGAAAGCATTAGCAATAAGTTGAAAATTTCAAAAAGTATATTTCATTAGCAAGAACTAGAGGCACCTCAAGATCATTCAGAAATACAGATAGAGAATTGTAATAGTTTTCAGGAAGAACAAGTGGAATTGAATAAATATCGTGTTGTTAACTTTCCAAATCTGAATAATTGTATTTTTAATTGTATATAACAATGTTTCCAACATTTCAATAAACAATTTTCTGTCAAACTGTTTTTATTAACACTGACATTACTATATATTAAAGTGACATTTTCACGTGGTAAAGTGCCACTTTATTAAACGATTTGGAATTTAGTAAAATAGCATATTATCAGTCAAAATGCGAAACTATTACATTGTAGGCAAGGGCTTCGTTGCAAAACGATGTATGAAAGTAGGAACGCGAGCGCAGCGAGTGTTCCTATCATACGAGTTTTGCAATGAAGCTTGCCATATGTCTGTTATATACTATTTTTTCTACGGTTGTGAAGTTATTTCCCTGCAAGTCTTTCAAAATTTTTAAATTTGTGAAGATGTAATCGAGGCGGATGGCAAATTCTTTGCCGCACGGCGTGTGAAAAAGTGACATTTTCTGCACTCTTTTTGAAGTTAGAACATTTGAATTTCAACAAAATTGTACAGAAAATTCTTGTCGCACGACGTGAGGCAAAGTGACACTTTCCGCAATCATTTTGAAGTTAGAAAATTTGACTTTCAACACAATCGTAGAAAAATAGTATATTGTGTATCTAGGTGTGAAAGCGATACATTCCCGGACGACGATGCAATTGTTGGCCGAGGCGCTAGCCGAGGCCAACAAGCATCGAAGTCTGGGAATGTGCTTTCACACCGAAGTACACATACTATTTTTTCTGAAATCACAATAAATACTATTTTAAACGTATAAAAATAAAAAATATAAACATTTAAAAAAAAATTTTCTGAAATCACAATCAATACTATTTTAAACGTATAAAAATCAAAAATATTAACATATTAAAATATATATAAAAAACCGTACGGGAATGTTACTTCCCGGCCTAGGCCGGGAAGTAACATTCTCGTACGGCTCTGTTGATCGTTGCTTGGCAACGGATCTTTTCCGATCTGTTTTCTGATAGTTTCTTAGCAACGGACTAAAATACTGGAATTGTGCATTTTTCGATCTGAAATCGTGCCGAAAATGTAGACATTGCCGATCGATTTCAGAAAAAATATGTTATTTTATAGTTTTAAATAATACACACCTCGGTTACTATGGAAACCAATTGAACGTCGACTTAGGGCCAGTATTAGGGCCGTTACTTTCTGTCAACATTAAACGTGGTTAAACTTTAACCGTCGGCTAAATCATTGAAAGTACAATTGTTTCCATGGTAACTGAATTGGTTTGACCCACCGTTAACGTTTAATCGGGTTTAATCGGGACCGAAAGTAACGGCCCTTATAATATTAGACTAACCGTACAGTTTAAACTAGGATTAAACCTAGGTTTAAGCTTTACTTTACAAAATGGCCTATTAATATAAAATAAATATATATATATTTATGAATGTTGCCTCACCTGGTGATCATAAATTGCAACTTCACGATTTTCATCTAGTGAATTTCTAACCTAAGATATAACCTTTCTTTTATTTTTTCCGTCATCAGACAGTAAATAATCAAATATTTCAAGTACATCCATCATGTTATATTATATAAAACAAGAAATTTTTCAATTATGAGGTTATGAATATTTTAAAATCAGAATTCTTCAGCTTAAACCACCGTTTGAAGTTTTAACCTTACCATGACGTATTTAATCTGCAAATTGAAGATTACCGACATTATAAAACAGACTGTTTTCAAGGCTATAGTTTAATCGACACTCCGCGGATTATAGTCCAGTGAAATTAGATTTTTCTGATCTAACGAATTATATCCTTCATTTTTTTTTAAATCGATTTATTTTGGTGTTTTAATGAAAATATTAAAAATCGGCAACGAGATCACTACGCCATAAAAAATTATTCAAGGTCAAAGTTCACAAAAAACGGTTCGTTGCGAATATCGCGCTTTCTATGGCTCGGAGGCCAACTGAGGTTATTATGAAAATGAAAGATAATGAAATTCCACACAAAAATGATCTCTTCCATTTTTTATGTACAATGAACGGTTTAGGCATTGTACGTAAAAAATGAATAAAATATTTTTCGTTCGTGGTGATATAGAAGTTTTGACAGAAAGTGTTTAGGCAAAGTTCAATTCGGCCCAAGGGCACTTTTCACTATGCTTATCCGGCCATACCCTTTACCACGCCAAATTATACCGCATTTCTGAGCTGATTTACAACCAGGGTTTCTATTACAGTTCATCTCAAAGTCATAGCAACCTAAGGGCCGGTTTTACAATGCAAGGTTAAGCACTTTATCATACAGATAATCTAAGTGGAAGTTTAGAATGTGAAGTTGTGATATTAAAATGTTTAATAGAAGGACAATCTAGACTTCTAGTTAGTTTATCTGTATGATAAAGTGCTTAACCTTGCATTAAAAAACCGGCCCTCGGGTTGCTATAACTTTGAGATGAACTGTAATTCATTTTCTAAGATCATTCACAATCAAGGGCTAGACTAGGATACAAACTGAAACTCGTCGCAAAGCTTGTACGAGTTCAGGATTGTGGGAAGGATGACGAGAGACGAGACAGACGTCTACAGTAAACTTTACCCTAATTAAATGTATTTATAGAACAGTGTAATTCAGGTGCCACCTACGAATGTTTTCTCGTCAAATTCGGGAGAATATCGGATAACACCTCGGAATTAGATAAACTGAATCCTCATCAATCATCCGTTTAACAATCGTTTGCGTAATCAAAGTGCTGAGGGACGGGCCATAATTAACCATCAATTAACTGGAATCGCAGAGTGCTGTGCTTAGTTAGCGCCATAATAACAATGGTAACTTGTAACTAGTTTGTTAATCATGGCTTCCTAGATTTTACGGAGGATTTATAGCTGCAAGGAAATACTGATATATCACTTCGCTGTGCAGTTTAATTTATTTCAGCTGAGCGAAGGATTATAATTTCGAGCAAATATTGAGAATTAAATAGCTAACAGCAACAGAGGAACAATGAGTGACGTTTGGAGCGGCATTTAGATAGACCCGACTATTAATACGTACGGATTCATATTATTTTAACGACGATTTGATAACCGCTAGAAGACGCGCTGTCACCAGGCTACAAACAATAGTTCTGTTCATCAGAACAAGTTGAATATGCAGGGTCGTCCGTCATTGAATAGCTCTCTTCCAAATGTTAATAGAATTAAAAACACTTATGATATATGTAAATTAGAATTTTTAGGAGAAATAATTTATAGAGTTTATATTTCGGATATGAACTTGCAGTAGGGGCATGAATAAAGAAGCGAAGAATTCACAGCTGCCCAGTGGGTGAAACAGCCTTTATTATGAGCAGAACTACCCCTAGCGGTGCCTTTATGCTGATTTTTCAAATTTTTCTAACTTCTAACTAACCGCCCCGCCGTTTGGGGAAAAAAGTATAGGAAAGGAAGTATTCGTCATTAAATTCTATGCAAAAAATCCTCTATTGGCTTTTCAACTGTACAGTCGAATTGATTTAATTTAATTTTTTTCGGCGACAACATTCCATCTGAAATTTTGATTCTTATGTATTATGACCTCCTGATTAGGAAAAAAATATTTGTGACCAAAAATTTCTGGTGCGTCAAAAGTTATATGCACTTTTTGAAGCGCTTTCACGCATTTTCAACTTATCTGCTTAATATATCTTGTACTAGTAATCGGATAGGAACTTTAAAAACACTGGCCTATTTGGAATAAAATTCTTAAAAAATATAGACCTATCCGATATGTATTGGTCAATCTGGATCTTGGAAAAAAATAGAAAACACCAAAAATGGTTGAAAGAATCAAAATTGAATATCTTTTCTATAAGGAGGAGTAATTTCATCAAAGTTGGCAAAAAGAAACTCATTTATAGTCAAATATAATGCACCAATCCCGGACACCTATGTCAAATAGAACGGTCAAAGATGGCGGACAAAACAAAATTTTTAATTCTTCGTCAGTTATCAAGGGGGCGCATTGTACGTCACTTTTTCTTCTTTTCGATTGTACGTTATTATTTTCCATACTTTTAGGGGATAGAGTTCATTTTTTAATTTGCGTTTTTTTTTAATTAAAAAAAAGGCAGAGATTTCTACTCCAAGACTTTCCTTAAAATATACGCTATTCCCAAAAGTGCGATCTTCTGGACTTCTTGTGCGCTTGGTTGACCAGGCAGTTGTTGTAGACTCCGGTCATGGCCCTTGGAGTATGGAATTAGCAGGAGGGTGGTCAAAAGAAACTACATCACTTAGGCCCCATTGGACCCCTTGTACATCCTCCCTCTAGGCAGACACTCACCTAGGCCTTCAACCAACTTAATCTTTCGAAGTAGGTGGTGATGTTGCCTAGGGGCATCTCCCTTACATTGGCCAAGGTAGGCCAACGCTCTCCCAAAGTGGATTCTCTGGTTGATGAGACGGCTGAACAGTCACAGAGTACGTGTTGAACCGTCTCATCTTCTTGTTCACAACCTCTGCAAAGAGGTGTTTCGCTTAATCTCATATTGTATAGATGTTTCCTTTGCGGACAGTGTCCAGTCTGGATTCCTGTTATAGAACGTAGATTCCTTCTGGTCATTGCCAGGTAGGCCATTGCTGTTTTCTTGTTGGGATACATGAGTAGTTTCCTAGCAAGCTGACAGCTGCTTGTTTCATCCCACAGCTTCTTAAATTCGTTGTGGGTGTTCTCCTTAATTAATTGTATTGTCGCCGTAATCGGTAACAGACTGGCCGGGCCTGGTCCAAAGATAGGTTGGCCTGCTGCCTTCTTGGCCAGTTTGTCGGCTTTTTTGTTGCCATTGCACTGTGCGTGTCCTTTCACCCAGCATACCGAGATGTTGTTCGTGCTGGAGGCACCCACAAGTGCTTGATGACATTCCCATACTGCTCCTGTGGTTATTTTGTATCTTCTCAGGGCTAGTAGTGATTGTCTACAGTCTGTGTAGATCCTGATTGTTTTGCCCGTAGTTTGTCTGCGGACAATCTCTTTTGCGGCTATGGTTATGCTCGCCAGTTCAGTTTGTACTATGCTGGCTCGCTCATCCATAGTCCATTTATATTGGATTTGCAGGCTTCTGGAGTATATTCCACATCCTGCCCCCTCCTTCTTTCTTGATCCGTCTGTGAAAATGTTAATCACACCTTCACCGGCGGTCTCGTTTTCACTGTTTGTCTGTATTGTGTAGGGTCTATCAAAGACAAATCGGGGAAAGATACCATCTGTGCATGCCTGTAGAAGAGGCGTCTTCCTGACAGCCTCATTCCACAGGCGACTTCTGGTCTCTCCACAGCCTACATTTGGTTGTAAGCCAACGGACTTAAGGCGTGCCATTGTTATTAAAGCCACTTCTCCTAGATATAGATCCAGTGGTGGCAGACACAGCATTACCTCCATTGCTCTCGTTGGCGTTGTTCGCATAGCTCCTGTTATGCTTAGGCAGGCAACTCTCTGCACTTGGCTGAGCTTGGCTCTCGCTGTAGCCTGTTTACTCTTAGGCCACCAGACCACTTTGGGTTTAATTCCCCAGGTTTTCCCCACGGTCCTGCGACACTGCTCATAAGAGATGTAAGCCTTTTTTAGTCTTCTGTCTAAGTGAAGATTCCATGTTAGTTTGTCGTCAAAGGTTACCCCAAGGTATTTCACTTCTGATGCGAAACTTAGTGTTGTATCCAGGAGAACTGGTGCTTTCAGTGCCCCTGGTTTCCTTTTTCTTGTGAAGAGAACCATCTCCGTCTTCCTGGGATTAACAGACAGCGAGTGTTCTCTGCACCATTTTTCAATTATTCTTAGGGCCCCCTGCATCCTTTCACAGAGGACTCCTTCAAATTTTCCGTTGAGCAGTATTGTTACATCATCTGCGTAGGCGATTGTGTGGAAACCCTCTGAGTTGAGGTGGCGCAAGAGGCTGTCGAGAACTAAGTTCCATAGCAGTGGTGATATTACACCTCCCTGCGGGCAGCCTCTCGCGACCATTCCTCGCACAGAAGCGTCTCCCACACTAATTTGTACAGCTCTTTTGGAGAGCATGTTGGATATCCAGCTTCCCATAATCGTGGGGACGTTTCTCTCCACTAGGGCTGCCGTGATTTTTGGGAAGGTGGTTTTATCAAACGCACCTTCTATGTCTATGAAGACACCTAGGGTGGACTCTTTATTGTCCAAGGATTTCTCAATCCGACTCGCGACCGCGTGGAGGGCGGTGTCGGTGGATCTTCCTAATGTGTATGCGTGTTGGTTGGGATGCAAAGGGTTGTCTTTCACTACGACATCCCTTATGTATCGTTCACATAGCTTCCCCGTCGTCTTGAGCAGAAACGAGGTTAGGCTGACAGGTCTATATGCTTTGGGGGTGGTGTAATCTATCCGCCCTGTCTTTAGAATGAACACAACTTTCACTTCTCTCCATATCTCTGGAATATGAAGGTGCGCCAAGCTCGCCCTAAATACTTCGACCAGGTGCGGCAATAGTTCATCCAGTCCCCATTGCAGTAGGGCGGGATAAATGCCGTCAATGCCTGGTGATTTGAAAGGAGAGAAGCTCTGTATTGCCCATCTTATCCTATCTTCGCTCACTATTTGGTTGGCCATTTGCCAATCCCAATCTGAGGGCTGAGTGTCGACTTCGTTTGGCCATTCCTTCCGTTCTGTTATCACAGATTCCGGGAAGTGAGTTTCCATAAGTAACTCTAGGCTTCCACGAAGGTCGGTGGTTCTGGCCCTTTTGACAGATCCAAGGATTCCTACAATTACTAGAAAGACTGTGGTCTTTACATTCCACGTTCTGCTAACTTGTATTTGGAGGTCTTTCTACCTGCTCAACTTGTCCAATTTCCTTCACTGTCATTCGGGAAGAATACATCAATCAGCAAACAAATTTCACTTTTTTATTATGTACGACGATGTCTGGTCGATTCGCTCGAATTTCTTTGTCAGTTACAATCGGAAGTCCCACATAACTGCGACGTCGTTGGTATTGACAACCTTCCCATATTTTGGTAGTACTGGTATATCGAAGTGCTTGTACATTACTGCTTACTCAGTGGAGATATCTGTCCACTCTGTTGTGTCTGTGAGTGTACTCTGATGGTACCAGCATAGTACATCACTACATCCCGCCACCACGTGGCTGATATATTCTTCTGCTAGGCCGCACATCCTACACTTGCTGTCAACAGGCTGTTTCAAGATCATTCTCTGGTGGTATCTGGTGTTTAGAATTTGATCCTGTACTGCTATTATTAAACTTTCCGTTTACCCCTTCAAGCCGTTTAACCACTGCATAGAGGACTGTTTGTCTACTCCTGGTCGGTCGATATCGCGGAAGAATTTTCTATGCATCGGCTTTGCGCAGAGTACTTCTATTTTATTAATTTCGTCGCTGGCTTTAATTTCCTTCTTGCCGTCCTTGTCGGTGGTTTCGGCTCCCTGATACTCTTCCTGGATTTTTAGACTAGGCCCATAAGTAGAAAATCCATCTATAAAGTGCAAGAAGCATATCATGTAACAATTGGGGAAACAACGTTTTTAGGGTATTTCGACCCCACTGAATACGAATCTGCCTGTTGCCAAAGCGAAATTTGGACCGGAAGTCCGGTATCCAAGATGGCGACCAAAACTCTGTTGTCCCATATCTCCCTTGTCCATTGACTTAAAATAATGATCTAAACGTCTGCCTAGGGGTTTTCTCGGATGCCAAACACATTGCAATCCTCAAAATTTACTTATCTTAAGTTTGGAGTGCATGGGTTCCAAGATGGCGCCCAAGATGGCCGCCGAAACTTTGTTGTGTTTACGTGCGCTACGTGCGTCTTGTTGTATTTGAAGTGAAAAATCTGTCAGATATATAGTTTTTAGTGGTTGAATGTGTACTTCTGTGTGTGTGTTACGTTTTTAAGTAATATTTTACACCTTCCGGAATACAATTTGGTAACAAAATTGGGTTACTGAAGGTAGGGGAGGCGCATGTAATAGTGGAAAGGGAAGGATAGTGGACGAACCTTATAAGAATTTCAAATTTGGCGCTAAGAAGCTGTTTTATGGTGTAAGCCATACTTTAACCTTTCATTTATGATATACAAGCAGTGTTAAGCCGGTAAGTGAATTTATTTATATAAATAGCATAATTTGAAAAATGCTTTACATATGAACATGAGTTCGAGTCTTCGGAGTCCATAATTACGATTACAAAAAAAATATGTGCTGGAAGTCAATTAGCTATTAAACGAAGGTATTTGGAAATCATGCCCGACCAGTGGTGATGGATCCTGAGTCATATGGGTGGAGGCTTCACCAGACCAGTACATTCCCCTCCTTATGACCCTTGAGCCCGTCCCCAAAGCCTGTACGGATATCCTAGCCTGTAATTGTTCATCCCAGTGCCTGACTACAATATGCACGTGCCAAGGGCGGATCTGGCCTTGAGCTTGACCCGCATGCTGAAAATAACAAAAATGTTTTTCCCCGAAAATTAAAATTGATGAGCGGGGGGAGAAAATCATAAAGAAAATGTCTAGTATAGAAACAGGTTCTAGCTCTATTAACCCACGGCCCCTTCTTCTTAACGCCTTGTTAGAATTTTCCTCGTCTTCCTGTCCATTTTCGCGATGTCACTTCGAAGTCAATCGGCAATTTCAAAACTGTAGGTAACTACGGAGACAATAATAGTGTTTATTGCTGTGATTTGTTCTTGGCGTTTAGCTCGGTCTTAAAAGCCAAGATTTGTATACTATGAGGTTCCTTAATATACAGCTTTTAGGCGAAGAAATCAGTGCGGGGGTGAAAAGTCAGACTATCTTTGTTCTACGAACGCGCGGTAGCGGCGCAGTTATCTCAATCTAGAAGAACCGTCCGTACTGGCCCGAAATATGGCCTGACGTTACTATGATCTGTAGTGTTACATTCTACAACTTATCCTCATTACCAGTATGCAGAAGAGTGACTCCAAAAGGCGAGGATAATTACCACCGACCTCAAAAGCGGGTCATTGCGAGCCCATTCCAGTTACGAGTTCTTTGCTTAATTAACATTGCACAAATTCTTACAATATTTTGAATAAGGCCCTGCATCTGGTGTGATTTCACATCAGCTGTTCATTGGCTAATGTCATTTTTTTGGTGGGGATTGTGAGTTATTAGGCCAAGTTAAAGTATACTAACCTTGCTTAAAAGCTTGTCTATTGCGACAGTAGTATCCCCTCGCAATCCTACCGCTGAGCTTCATTCTTAACAAAGTATCTTCAGGTAGTCCATATAGATGAAATGGTTTACTCTATTGTTGCCTCTGATTTCAAAGCCAACTTTCTGTTTGTTTTGTTGATATGAGAGAGGGGCGAGTGACAGACAAAACAGTAAAGGCGAGATTATTGTTATTATAATTATTATTATTATATAAAATGCCTTTATTTAGATTTTTCGGTATACCTAATTTCCATGAATGTGAAAAAAAGCGGTACCCCATGGCCGATTTCTGCCCGAGTGATCTATTACTCTTTGTCTTTAACAAATAGAGTATAATATATATTGTAATAATATTATTGTGCATTAGTAGTGCTCTTATGAATGGGTAGTGCTAAGCAGTGCAAATAAAATAAATAAATAAATACGTAGATGAAAAATAAACAATTAATACATTTTGTGGAGTTGTCTTTTGCGAGGTGACCTCGCAACCATTCGAACATTCCGGGCAGACTTCTTTTTATATTTTTCTTTTGCTTCCTCCTCTACCTGCGATCCTTACAAATAGCTTTCTCGGTTCCAGATTCCGCTAGATTTGGCAATCGGAAGGCGATCTATTAAATTATAATAGCGATAGTCGGATGCTTGGGGAATCGTGAACCGTTCAATGCGCATCAAATGCCAAAGCAAGCCACTCAGATACTAACCGAATACGTGCAAAGTTGATTTCTTTAGACTTGGGTCGCCGAATGCAGAGGGCACTTTGGAAAATCAGATATTACGTAACGGCATTTACCGCCTTAACGTTGATAATAGAAAAATGATTTAGGGCACGCATAATACAGTCAAAAGATCTTTTGTGCCAAGTTAAGACTGCCTTTGCACATATATTGTCTATACAAGGTATTCAGGAGTTTATGTAACACAATAATGTAACATCATACAACAAATTGGGTATTCTTGAGTATTCACATACTTTTTAGCTATGCCAGTACTTCTTAGTTTTGTAAAATAATATCAAAAATATAAATTCTTAAACAAGCATTTTTGTTAATAACAAACAAAACATTTTTTTAGAAATTATGTATTGAAGTGTCAACTTTTTAGTTATTATTAGAGTGAGAATGTCATACTCTTTTTCAGTAGAGAAAAAAAGCTACTTTTTGTCATACAAAAATACCCATTTTTTTATTGATTTCACTGTACGCTTTGTATACAATTCATGAAACTTTTTATTAGTCAGACTAATACAAATCCCTGTTTTTTTACTGGCATTAAAGAAAAAACTGCAACTTGTGCAGTTGCTTCCATATCTTCAAAATCACTTATTTTACCCATAGAAATACAGCAAATGTCCGAACCTGCGGACAGGATTTATATCTCACGACGATCTAAACCCAGCCCACGTTTCCTATTAGCGCCATCAAACAATGACAATCTAAATAAAATTAATCATTTTAAAATGTCAGAATTTAATATTAAATTTATTAACAGAAAAATTTTATACCATACAAAAATGAGTGTTTCCTCACTCGTCCTAATTGTTCAACAAGCGTAGCGACATTTACTCGTGAAAAAAATACCTACTTCTTGTAACCTAATCCATAAATAACCATTTTTATAACTGTTTATTAAGGACAGGATTTTGCAGAGTGAGAGGGAGCATTGTGGGAGGTTACTAAAATTGGTTCAAAATCGAAAATTGAGATAACATCAGTAATCCATAGAGACGTTTTGAGGTCCCAAAAAAGTGTTTTTTTTATACTAACTTAAAATTTGTAATCGAACCATTGAAAAGTAGATAAAATTCTGATTTCAACGATCACACCAAGCATTTTTTCGATTTGGTTTCCGTGAAAAAAATTAAAAAACAAAATAACAATCTATAAATAGAGTCAAGCTTCTTGTGTATCACATATTTTACAACCTAAAGTAACTCTCTGAATGAATGAGTGTGCATTACTATTCAAGAGCTTCATATAATTACTGGGGTGCAAATGATACAGGAATACATTGACGAGACTTCACAACGTTTTTTCGCATTTAAAATGGATAACTCTGACTTAACACAAAATATAACCAATATAAGAAGACATGACCATTATCTACATACACGTAAACTAATCTACGAACGATTACCAATCTACGATACTCCACGAAACGACTGACAAAGCCGAAACCCTTAAAACCCACCTTACCACAAAAATACTACCCTAAAAAAAAAAAAACTCACCAATATACCCAACTTTCCTCAAGCCCCTGATCCCTCGCTGAAAGTACCTACCATCTTCTTTATGCACAAAATTGTGTAACAAAATGTTTTTATCTCTTGACAGCTAAAGTAGGGTTTTTATACATTTTCCTTACATAAATCATCTCATATGACTATCTCTCAAAAATATTGAATCTAATATAACGTAAAATAGAGAATATTATTTAGGTATTATGCAAATCACAACTTTCATACATTTTTTATTTATTATGAAAATACCTAGATTCTGTATATTGTTGCCCTAATCTGGACACGCTAACATACTAGTTAGGTAAATACTTTAAAACACTTATTATTGGAGAACCAATCAAAACAACTACTCTTCTAGCTAATACTGACGAAGTATTGAATTACATGATAGGATTCTTAGCATAAAAAAAAGAAAGTAGGTATTTTCATAATAAATAAAAAGTGTGTAAGTTGTGATTTGCATAATACCTAAATAATATTCTCTAATCATGATAAGAGCAAATAAATAAAAAATAATTAATTGTAAAAAACGTAAAATAGTTTTATATAAAAAAAAATAAATGCGAATGGACTTTCTAAGAAGTTCGCTAATTTGTACTTCCGATATGAGGCTTGCAAGTTTCTTGCCGCAACACCTGGCCACTGTGATACTTCGCGCGGCTCTGTCGCGCAATGATGTACGCAGTTTTATATAACATTGTAAACAATGTATAAAATACAACAAATGGAATGCTTTGTAAATACTTATTAAAAAAATTAATAAAGATCTTTAATGCGTAATGAGTAATGCGAGACTATAAATTTTAAACCCGAGGTTTGGTGGTTCAAATCCTATCGATCGCAAATTTTTTTCTTTTTTTTAGTATGAAAAAATTATTTCAACTTAATAAATATAATTAAACGAGATCGTTAATATTTTGTGTTCTTTTCGGTTTCAAGGATTCACCGGGTGGGAGGTTCCAGCCGCTTGCAGTAGCTGTCGATTTTTTTATTGTATATTTTTGTTGTACTTGAATATTGTAGTTTGTCAATGACAAAAGTTCCTAATCTGAGTCTTAGAGCATGGCACTTAACTATATACAAAATTTATGATAAAAACTGTATATTGTTGTATTTCTTAGAGCAATGGGAAATACCCGAAACTATTTTAAAGATTATACCATTTATGATTTTTTAAATATTTATAATAAACCGAAAATAAATGCATATTTCCCTTTCATTCTGCAAAATCTAATCGGGTATTAATACACAAGAGGTCGATTTTTTACTGGGTAAAATTTTTTTGAACAAAAACCTGTTTTCCCATGAAAATTATTCGAGAATTAAGGGCATGGAAAAATCGCTACACGAAGTGGAGTGATTTTTCCTATGTCCCTTAATTCGAGCATAATTTTCATTTAAAACAGGTTTGTCATTCAAAAAAAATTTACTTACCCAAGTAGAAAATCAACCTCGTGTGTATTACAGAAGATTAATATATGATTAAAAAATATCTAAAATAATTATTAAAACAACAAAACTGTTTATTCAATGTTTTAAAAATAACGATTTATAATAATAAATAAAAACATTTTCTAATGATTTTTATCATGTTACAACCCCAGTCAGTCAAAATATTTGCAAGTTCATCATAGTAGTCATATCTTTTTCGAGGGAATAATGCTCGTTGCAAAAAGCTTTAAATTGTTTCCATATAGAATTTTTAGTGTTTCTCGTTTTAACTGGGACACTTTCATTCATAGCTTAGTTAATATTTTCTTGTGAAACATCACCAAATCGCTTTTTCTCATTCATTTTGTGTACAGAAATCAAAACGTGAAATGTCAGATTTTAATAATTTCAATGACTTTTTTAGTTGGCAGATGGCTACTACGAAAAAAGTAACATACATTTTTCTCGATTTTTTCCACTTTTCGATAGCCGTTTTTCTCACTTTAAACAAATCCTATTGGTCGATTTTTTTGAAAATGTACGTTTTGATTGGTTAATAAAGTAAGAATATATTAATCTTTAATAGTGATTCGTTGAGTATCATTTCAGTTTCCGAATGACATATTTTTACGCATTTGTACTTAAAAGTGACACTGCTTTCTCTAAACCTCTGTGTGTAAAAATAAAAATAGGCAAAAATATGATAAGTCACTTCCATTATCGAAATAACTTTATCTAAAGGAACTTTCTCTCCATATTTATGAAATCGGCCGTTAATTTCTTTTCATTAATTATAAATATTTACAACACATTTACTAAAATTACAAAGTTGGACATTTAGGGCCATTGGAAGGTAATTTTTGTTCTTCTTGTAGTACAGTAGCTAGAGGTAAAAATATATAAAATTTAGGAATAATCTCATAATCTCGTATTTTTTTCATGGGTAATTATTGTAGTAAAACGCACCATCTTCAATTACTATCAGGGCCGCGCCAAGC
This sequence comes from Rutpela maculata, assembly GCA_936432065.2. NCBI lineage: Eukaryota > Metazoa > Arthropoda > Insecta > Coleoptera > Cerambycidae > Rutpela > Rutpela maculata. Next base: position 37,341,553 of record OW386290.2, read on the forward strand.
CTTTTGAGTGAGTGAGGTCGTGCAAATACGAGCATGTGCCCTCCAGTGGCATTCTAGAATTCAGCTGAAAAGAGGGGCTGCGGAAAAAGTATCCAAAATGAATCATGCTAAACAATTGAATACAAATATTCAAAATTTTTCAGTTCATGTCAGGGCCGGATTAAGGATTGGCGCGACCCTAGGCAAATGCAAGCGCGGATTTAGAAATTTCAATAATTTTTTTCTCGTCTGTGGCGCATGGGATCCATACGAAATATGGGAAATAACATCTCGAGAAGCAGTTCTCTAACGACCTCTAATTTTGAAAAGGCAGTTTGCGAAAATTTTTTTCAAAATTCGATTACCCCCCCCCCAGGTCCTGTTTAAAACTATTTTTCTTGTCATATGCATTTTACTTTTTCATAAAAATATAGCGTTCTGAAGTTTTTCAATTCGTTGTATCTCAGTTAGTAATGAAAATATTTTCATAAACTTCAAAACGTGTCGCTGTATTTTTATGAAAAGTAAAATGCATATGACAAAAAAAATAATTTTAAACAGGAGTCCCTAGACCTGGGGGGGGGTAATCGAATTTTGAAAAAAATTTTCGCAAACTGCTTTTTCAAAATTTTTTAGGGATCGTTAGAGAAGTGCTTCTCGAGATGTCATTTCCCATATTTCGTATGGGTCCCATGCGCCACAGACGAGAAAAAAATTATTGAAATTTCTAGATCCGAGCTTGGGCAAATGAAATATTTGTGTTCTCATATATTTTATAGCCGGGGTTATGGGATTTCGAAATGCGCCGCAGGGGAAATTTTTGAACGGACAAACAGTCTCAAATTAACAGTTAGAAGTTTGACTTAAAATTATATTGTCTTCGAAAAACAGGTTTCGTGGCCGCAAGACACAAATATATTTTATTTTATTATAAAAAAACTGCAGTATATACACCTACATTTTCCCCTGAACTAAATATGAACATTAAATATAATAATAGATTGAAAATCAGAACTTACATCCTTTTTCGTGACTTCTTGCTTACGAACTCCGCTATAATATAATCCTATAAATAATTCTGTAAAATGTTGCTATAGTACAGGAGGTAATAAATTCGATAATTCTATCAAAATAAAATAATGAAATAACAAATAAATAATTTCCTTGTACATTTTATTTTCCAACAGATCAATGGTAAACGGTAAACGTCGGCCGAGGGGAGATAAAATTAGTTAGTTTCGAACAGCTGAAGCGCCTCCTTAAGCATTGGCGCTCCTAGGCAATTGCCTAGTTTGCCTATTGGATATTCTTCTTGCTATATTGTATATAAACGTTTTTATTTTCTTTTTTTAATGTTAAATTTCAAAACTCGCGGGGGCGCCGGTGCCTTTAGTTACGTGGCGCCGCACGACTTGGACGCCCTTATGGACGGCGCGGCCCTGGTTACTATATGTTCCCGACACTTGCTCTTACACCTAAATCTAGATATTTAATATTTGAAAAAGTCTTGTTGATTTATTTTTGAAACGGAGGATATTTATATACGAATCAAGATACGATTAGGAATCTGAAGTAAAAATTAAATAATTAAAAATGGCGACTTCAATATGGCGGCTAGACATTTTTTTCTAAAGCAAGTGTTTAAAACAGATTATTTCACTCATTAACGCTATAGCCAATGAGAGACCGTTTTTTCACAACATTGCACCAATCAAATGTCATTATTAGTGGTAATTCAAGCTAGATCGACTTTTGACAGTACCAACATGCAAAATTTATCGCTCTAATTTTTTATGTCGCTGCAGCGGTAAATACTGCGATAATTTTTTGTTTCGTGAAATATTTTCGGCAAATAGGGCAACTCACGCTTTTAAATTTTATCTATAAATATCTTCTCTAGCTTATTACTGATTGTTAACTTACCTTGTAAATTGTAATATTGTATTATGTACTAGCAAACATAAACACACCACATATATAGTAAACAATCGTCAGTTCCAAAGAGAAGCCTGTCTGAAATATATAGGCTATAACCCTTGCCTATCTGTAACTATTTCAATTTGTCTACTTTTCATTCAGGTAACAATAATATACAAAGATTATACTTAATATACCTAGCTTATAATATAGGAACAAGTCAAGCACAACTTTCAATAACTCAATAACGTAGTTACAAAGTTAAGCAAATCATTTATTATAAATGTCAAGTAAACACATTCGCTCTGGAAACAAACTAAAAATGTACCTAGGTACCTACTTACATACGGTAATCTATCAAAAAGTAACTAGTTGAATTAAAGCTGTGCAGTATTTTAATTTGTTGTATTTAAAATTCACTCTGCCTAACGAAGCAAACCTCAACATAATTTGTAAACTTCGTAAGTTAAAAATAAGGATTAAATACATAAATATGAACCAATGAACATTTATTATGGAATACAACTCTAGTAGCGGTAGCGTTAGATGGCGCTCTCTATGTCAATCTGAGTGTATAGTAATAACATCGGGAATAATGTAGTGCTCTCTCTATCGTTCCTCGTCATATTGCACCTCAGAAACGCCTGAAAGGTGTTAAGCCAGTCTATATATTATAATATCTAAGGTTTCAACTCGTTTTATTTACTAGTTGCTATAGAAACGTCACTAGATTATTTTAAAATATTGTTTCTACTGCGTTTGTTTCAGATTTGCTGTTTTGAAAATATGAGTCGGTTTGGAAATATTTCTGTATATCAAATTAATGAGGAAATTGCAATAAAAGTCAGTAAACTCTAAACGTGACAAGAAAACGTCTGAAGGCAATTAATGAGAAAACATAATATTGAAGATGTAGTTAATGAATTATTTATTCGTGAAATATTCTCCTCAAATACCACTCGTGCTTTAAATTTTATCTAAAAATTTTTTCTCAAGCTAAGTTGCTCCTAGTTAATATAACTCGTGCAAATTGGCAGTTTATTATCAAAGATTAAATCCCTCCCGCTAAAGAGGTCGGGATTTAATCAGATAATAAAAGCGTGTTGCTGGTAATATAACTCGTGCAAATTGGCAGTTTATTATCTGATTAAATCCCGACCGCTTTAGCGGGAGGGATTTAATCTTTGATAATAAACTGCCAATTTGCACGAGTTATATTACCAGCAACACACTTTCGAAAAAATTTTCGATAAAATTTTAAGCACTAGTGATATTACATACGATAAAAAAATGAGCATTTATGTGTTGATATATATTAACAAAAGCAGAATTTTGGAGAATTGTTTTTCAATTAATGGACAATTATAGTAAGAAAGCGGTGATATTTTGTTAACAGAAATATGAGGACGCACATTGTCTCGGCCGTAGCTTTTTTGTCTTTACGATACAGAATCAAAGAATCGATGGAAGTAAAAAACGTTTCTACCTGGTGGCATAATTTTATGAGGCCGCAAATTTATGGTTTAGAGCATATTTTTGCAAAATTTTATCTGAATCGATACATCATTACTGAAGTTATATTAAACTGTTTAAAAATGATTTTTATTTTTTCTTGGAGGTTAAGTAAATCAAACACGTCAAATAACAATTGAAATTTTTCTCCACTACCTCTTTTTCTGCAATAAACACAGCACATTATACTTTTTAAATATTTAAAATCAGTTAAAATCAGCTAACTTGTTTTGTAGTCATAACAAAACATACATTTTCTAAATAATCCATTTCGGTCCAAAATCCCTGAGGATAACGCAATTATTTCCATGTCGAATATTACAAAGGATGGCTCCTTTTTACAGTAACGCCGCACACTTTAAAATTTCATTTGCATTATATGTCGGTGCGAGTTGGTCGCATAAGAGCAAATTTAAATTAAACTAAAACTATTCCGAATTCAGAAGCATCCAATTTAATTTTATTCGCATTAAAGTATATGCAGTTCAGTTTTGTACAAATTCATATGCATTAGATTTTATTTCAACTGCTTTCTCTCCTCTTTTCGTTCAATATTTAAATATTTACCGTGATATATAAAACCCAGAGTCGTTGAAATAATAAATGAAAATAGTTTATATCGTTATAAAATATAGTGCGTTTTTATTTGAAAACTCAATTAACCTACTTTATAATATGCCTATACTTGCTATTGGAAATAGTAGGAAAATAAGATAGGAGGGAGGGGCGAGCGTAGAGGCGACTTCATGGTGAATATCAGTCGATATTCCGTTGAAGCAACGTCGAGCGCGGTTAGTACTTGGTTGGTCGACCCATTTTGGGAAACACAGCGTTCTCGTCCCACCTTCTAGCGGCTTGTATATCAGTGTATACGCGGAAGTTACGTAATTTCAGACGAGGATTACGTAGTGGATATACCATCCTTCGGAGGGGATGTAAAGCAGGCGGTCCCTTGTCTATTAAATGTTAGGCAAGTAAAAGATCCCTACTCTTCTTAAGGGAAGAGATTCGGCAAAATTTCCAGGTTGGGGGTAGCTCGTATCCTGGCGTCGGTGATAGGCCCTGGTAGCGGAAATAAATAGATTAAAAAAAAAGCTAGAAGGGTTATCCAATGTCCATCTATTTTCTATTTATCTTTTACTATCCAGCAGAAATGACCAATCATTTCAAAAACTTTTTTATAGAGGTACCAAAAAATTAACTGATAAATTTGAGTCCGGCGAAAATTAGCAAATTCAATTTAATATTAAGCATACATATCCTACAATGTTTGTAGAAGCTGTGTCTGAAACAACTGTCTACAACTGTATATATTATGGTTTTAAAAAATCCCATTCGTGTGGACACGTCCTTATAAATCCAAATACTTTACAGCGTATAGCTCATCTGATTGTAAAGCCCATAATGTATTTAATAAATAGATCTTTACAGAAAGGCGTATTTCCAAAAGTTTTAAAAGTAGCACGAGTAATTCTAATATATAACAAGTAAAATTGAAAATTTTTAAAAACCCCCGATCAATGTATCTAATCGTACCTACCAGTTTCATATGACCGAATCAAAATGAGGCCTAAATCATGTTCGGCTACCATAATTGTCTCCACATTTTCAATTTTACTTCAATCGGACAATTTCTAGAGAAATTCAACATGGCGACTTCAAGATGGCGACCAAATATCAAAATCTAATATGGCCTATAACCTTCTCGACAAAATACTCTTTCCAATAAAAAAAAACTACATCAAAATCGGATCACCCGTTGAAGAGATATGAAGCCACAGACAGACAGACGCGTCAAACTTATAACATCCCTCTTTGGGGTCGGGGGTTAAAAAGGGAGATCCAACATTAGAGATTGCATTACCGGTTAACCGGTTAACCGGTAAACAGGACAAAAAACACAGGACGATAATTACCGGTTATTTTAATTTTTTACCGGTTATTTCGGTAAATTCTGAACATACGATATGTCATGTATTCAACGTTTCTATTTATGTCAGTGACTAGTATTCACTAAATATAGAGTGACTGTCCCAACACTGAGCACTTTTGGCAATAAATAAATAATATTATAAAAAGTAAAACCTAAACACCAAGCCCTAAGAAATACAAGTAAGAGAGACATTAACAATATCTTGCGACAGGAAATTGAATATTTCACTGCCTCAAATATCTGTGGAAAACATTTAGAAGAATGTTATTACGAATTCTTATTAACTTATCGACCTACCAATATCTATAGAGGAAGGGCATTTTCAGTTGGTGGTATTCTATGTACAAATATCAGACGACTAACAGATTCAGCTTTGAAAAACTAGCCCTTTTAACGGGCTAATTTTTTTTTTAATATTGTATTTTTAGATTAGGTATTCAGTAAATGCCCTATTTGAGTTTATGTTTGTAATTTTTGTTATTTACAGAATAATTGTTTATTTAAATTTATTTCATTTATATTTTTTCCTTTTGATAAAAAAACCTTTAGTTTGTTCATTATAATAATAATAATAGTAATAATAATACATTTATTTCACTCAAAGTAAAAATGGTACAAATTGAAATGAAGAGCTCTTCTTCCATTTGCCCAAATACAAATAACCTAAATCTAAGATTATAAAAAGGTTATAAAAAAATATTAATACGTATAAATCTAAAATTTCAAGAAAAAGCAATTATTATTTTATTTGTTAATATTCAGTAATGAATTGTAATAATCTAACAAATGTTATATTTTATAATAATAATAACAATAATAACAACAGCAGCACTCAGACATGCGAGCAGGCAAGGGGAACGGGCAGATCCCGCGAAGCGAAGCAAAAAGGTCAAAAGTAAATAAAATTATATCGGAAAAATAAAAAGAAATATACGCGCATCCACAACGCAGCATCAAGTCTCCTGCTTCTGATCAGCCAAAATGTAATTTTTGACAACTTTAATAAAAAATTTTTTTGATTTATATTGTTTATATTCATTTGGCAGTTCATTCCAAAGATGAGATGCAAAATACGTACATGATCTTTGAAAAATTGTAGTTTCATGCTGAGGCACCAAAAAATTTTGTATGTATCTTGTATTACGCAAGTGATCTCGTGAAATTAACTTATTTCTTAAGTACTGAGGTTCGTCATTATGAATTATTCGCCAAATAAGTGTGAGCATGTGTAAACGTCTGCGGTTTTCCATGTTTAATATGCTATGTTTATTTAGATGTGGTGATATATGTTGTCTATATGGGATACTGTAAATATGACGCATACATGAATTTTGAAGTTTTTGAATTTTCTTTTTTGCTGTCGCCGATAATAACTTTCCATATACAACATCACCATAATCAACTAAAGATAATACGAGTGAATCACAAAATTTTGATTTACACTCTCTAGATATGTCTTTCGCAAAACTATATAATTTTTTCAATCGACTGTAAGCGAATTTCAATTCGGAAAAAATGTGTTTCTCAAAGCCTAATTATATTAATTATACGTACATAAAAATGTTTTTTGTTAAATTTAGATAATTTTGTACATGGAAAAAGACAATTGTCATTTTCGCCACCCTAATCATTCATTTTAAAAATTACCGGTAAATACCGGTTAACCGGTTATTTACATTTTTATTTACCGATTTACCGGTTATTAAAACTTCCGGTAAATTGCAATCCCTATCCAACATGCCTTGAAAATTGTCGACCTATTTCTCTTCTGTCCACTGTATCAAAAAATATTGGAAAAACTTATGTATGACAAAATCATTTCCTTCGCAACAAAAATAATATATTGTGTATTTAGGTGTGAAAGCAATACATTCCCGGATGACGATGCAAATTGTTGGCTGAGGCGCTTGCCGATGCCAACAAGTATCGAAGTCCGGGAATGTGCTTTCACACCGAAGTACATATTTTTTCTGAAATCACAATCAATATTATTATAAATTAAAGAATTTGCATTAATGCATAACATTTCTTCATTACAATCTAACTGATTACTAATAACTGCAATTTTAATGTGAGTTACTGGAATTGTGCATTTTTCGATCTGAAATCGCGCCGAAAATGTAGACATTGCTGATCGATTTCAGAAAAACAATATTTTAACTCCAGTACAACATGGCTTTAGGGAAAAAATGTCTACGCAAACAGCAGTTCTAGAATTTTTACAAAAAATGTATGAACCTAAATAATGGGAATAAAGCTAGTGGAATTTTTATGGACTTAAGCAGGGCATTTGACACTGTCAACCATGCTTTGCTCTTGGAAAAGTTATACAAGTATGGTCTGCGAGGAAAAATACACAGTTGGATACCCTCATATCTATCAGGCAGACATCACTTTGTAGAAATCAACAAAAATTTGGAAATAAAATTCGGGGTTCCTCAAGGATCAGTCCTTGGACCCTTATTATTTATCTTATATGTAAATGATTTGCCAATAATCGACGAAACTGACACTCTGATGATAATAGCTATTTGTGTAGTGGTTCATCCCTACCGGATGTAATGAAAGTGGCACAATCAAAGTGCTACAGTGTGAGAGTATTCAGAATTCAGAAGCGGGTTATTAGAAACATGGTGCATGTCGATAGGTATCGTGTAGAAATGTATTCAAACAGTTTAAACTTTTAAATCGTTATTTTTTAATATTTCAGAAAGTACTTTAGTTATTATTTTAAATTTTGATATGTGTTAATAGGATATAAAACCACATATTTTAGTTAGAAAAGTTATTTTATCGCTCCACCAGTGGCGTCTCTGCAAACATGTCCTGATATATTTTATCAAGCAAGTGGTACGCCACTGACATTTTTCCATGTGTATATTTTTCCAGACTAGCCCGGTCAATTCTACATAATAACGGTCTTTTGCGTTTTTCTTGTGAGACGCACAGTTCTTGATTAAAACAATTAGATTCAAATTGCTTCATCTAGCAGTATTAACTAATAATTTTTTAACGTAAAAATCTAGTTACTCTGGAACAAATTACGTTTTTATAAACATTTTCAAAACAATATTTGTTGACATAAAGTAAGTTGGTGTTCAAAACCATCACATGGTATTATTTCTTCGATTATTATTTTACTGAATTTATTTTATTTTTCGCTGTTTTTATTCCAATATCTCAGTAAATATAGTGAATTATACGAATGCGGAAATAACGGAAATTGCTGGTGCTCTGAATATTTGTTATCAAATTGTTTGGCGGGTTTTGGTTGATTTTTTGTTGTATTCGTACCATATTCTAAGAGTACAGGGATTACTTCCCAGGGATTTTCCACAGCGTGTGAACTTCTGTCAGTGGTACCTTCAGAATGTTACACTAAATTCTCAGTCTGTGTTACAAATTATGTTCACAGACGAAGCAAATTTTTCTAGGTATGTATAGCAGGGTTAAAATTCAATAATAAAATTTTTATATATATATATATATATATGTATATATTCCAATAAGTTGTTTTTAAATTAACATTTTTAAATAAACATGTTGTTATATTTTTGATAAAAATTGTTATTCCTTATGTATTTTGTTTTTCATTCCCCTCCTTGGTTACTTAAGCTTCTGGTGTGTGACTTATATTTACCCAGCAAGTGAACTGATCGCCACACTACTCCCCCGTTAAGAAAAAGATCAGTCAGTCATTCAATTCGTCAATAGCAAAACGAACTTTCTTAATCAAAGGTGGAGTGACATCACATTTGTCAGATAATAAATATGCTGGTTTAATCCTGTCAATGTTTACCGTGACGGCTTTAGTTCCTTTAACAAAAGTAACCAATTTATCTGTACGGGACAACACTTTAAAAGGTCCATCGTACAACGGAGTAAAATATTTTTTATAACGTTCTTTCCGAACGAAAACAAAACTACAATTCGAGATGTCTGGGTTGACAAATGATTTGTAATTAACGTGGTGAACTGGTGGAATGAACGTTAAATTATTAAATGAAGTACGTAATTTAGTAATAAAATAAGGAATATTCGGACAAGTATATGATTTAATAAAAAATTCACCAGGTATTCGTAATGTTTGACCAAAAACGAGTTCTGCGGAAGAACATTGCAAATCGTCTTTAGGGATAGTTCTGAGAGCTAATAGTATGATAGGAAGTTCATCTACCCAATGTGGTGTAGAAGTCCTAGCTCTCAGAGCAGTTTTAAGAGATTTATTAAACCGTTCAATCATTCTATTCGAGGAAGGATGATATGGCGTCGTACGAATCCTATGAAATACCAAAAATTTTGAAAATTCTTTGAACAGTTTTGATTCAAATTGAACGCCTTGGTCGGTTGTCACTATGACAGGGACACCGAATCGACAAACATAATTCTGAAATAACGTACGCGCTACAGTTTCCGCAGTAATATCCTGCAGTGGATAAGCCTCGGGCCATCTAGTAAAACGTTCGATCACAGTGAGAATATAAGAACAACCTTTAGAAGGAGGTAATGGTCCTATTAAATCTATATGTATGTGATCGAATCGTCCTTTAGGTATATCGAAGTCAGTAATCGGGCTCCTCGTATGTCTTGTCACTTTATTAGTTTGACAACTAATACAAGTTTTTGCCCAGAGATTACAATCTGAAGTCATTTTAGGCCAAAAATAATTTGTAGAAACTAATGTTCTAGTCGCTTTGATACCGGGGTGAGATAAACCATGAAATATATCAAAAATTGTTCGTCTATAAACGATAGGAACGTAAGGACGAAGTTTAGGGCGAGAAACGTCACACCAAATAAACTTGTCAGAATATGGAATTTTAATTTTCTTTAAATGAAAAGTTCTCTTTGTGTTCGATGAAGTATCTGATAATAAAAATTTAAGGTCAGAATCATCTTTTTGAGCTTCGCTCAATAAATTTAAGTCAAAGTTAGTATCAACTAGGTTAGACTTTTGAGTAACGATTGGGGAAATAAATTGTTGCAAAGAAGACGTATCATGTTCGCGTGATAAAGTGTCTGCAACAATGTTATTTTTCCCTTTGATATGTCTGATTTCGCAGGCAAATTGAGCAATGAATTCTAAATGTCTAGTTTGCCTGGGAGATCTTTCAGTTTTAGTGAATAATGCTTTGACCAAAGGTTTATGGTCAGTAAAGCAAATAAATGTGCGACCTTCAAGTAAAAATCTGAAATGTTTAATCGCTGTAAATAAAGAAAGAAGTTCCTTGTCAAAGGAACTATATTTGGTCTGTGCCAAGGTAAGCTTTCGTGAAAAGAAGGCTAATGGGGCAAGAATACCTTCGTCATCGCGCTGTTCAAGAACTGTCCCCATAGAGACATTAGAACAATCAACAGTAAGCGATAATATTTACCCAGCAAGTGAAATGATCGCCACAGTATGCTATTCAAAATTTCCATAATAATTATGTGTTGGCGGACGAAAATCCCCATGCCATAACCATTTCCAAGAGCAATTTTCGGTTAATTTATGGGTAGGAAGTATTGGTAATAATCTTATAAGCCCTTTTTTCTGCCAAGACACCTTAACGGACAATCTTACCTGCATTTTCTCCAAGAAGAATTACCTGTGTTGTTTAAAGATGTACAAATTGCGTTAATAATCAATTGTGGTTCATGCACGATGGAGCTCTAGTTCATTTCGGTGTAAGTGTTCGCGATCATTTACATGTGGCTTATGTTAATCGTTAAATAGGTCGCGGAGGACCTCAGTAATGGCCAGCAAGATCCGTCGATCTCAATAATTTGGATTTCTTTATGTGGGGTCATCTGAAAACCCTGACGTATAGAACTTCTATTAAGACTTTAGAAGATTTAAGAAAGAGAGCGAATAGTTGCTTCGTGTGAAACAATACGGAGTACGCCGGGAATATCTGTGAAGATGGGCGAAAGCATGTCTATTAAGTGAAGATGACCATTTCCAACAATTTTTATAAAACTAAACTTATCATTATCAATGTTAATAATAAATTAGTTTCAATTTGAATTTAATTGTTTTCTGACGAGAAAAACTTAAGAGACCGTTTTCATGTAGAATTGACCAGGCTAATTAGAAAAAAATATTTACAAGGAAAAATGTCGATGGGATACCACTTTTTTGGTAAAAAATATCAGTGGACTGTTTGCAGAGACGCCACTGGTAGAGCGATAAAATAACTTTTCTAATTAAAATATGTGGTTTTATATCCTTGTATGGGAATCAGCTGACAATCTCAGCAATGAAGCTCCCAAATAAAATACAAAAGAATTTGGACTATAATACAAGCTAAGAAAAAAAACGAGTGACATAAACTCACCCAAAAATCTGCGGTGCGTTGAATGCCGGCCGGCTATTGATGTCGCTGGACCTCCACAATAGGGCGATAACCACTTTTAAGTACAGTTTTAATAGATAGCGTTTAATCGATTATTACTAACAGCACACTATATCAAATAATTGATTGCATGAGTCGTTTCACACACACTTCCCAAGCAGTTGTGTCTTGCGGCAGGTTCTTTATGTCACAAAAAAGACGCGATGGATAAAAAGTATTTAAAAACTCTACTTAGGAATAAAATATATGTTTAAAACGAATTCCATAGGCAACTCACAATACGATATATATATACAAGTAACAATAATAGCAATAATAATATTAAAAAACAATAATAAATAATTTAAATATAATTAATATAATAAATACGAAACAATCCTATTAACACATACCAAAATTGAAAATAACGTCTAAAATACTTATTGAGATATTAAAAAAAAACCGCTGCCCAAGGAATCACTACTTCCACATCCAGATTCTCTATCCAAGTCGCTCACAACGAAAAAACTTTGTATGTGAAAATAATTGTTTATGGAACTTTAATAATATAATATTTGAAATCCTCTACCCCAAAAACCCATAAAACGATACCCCACATCGGTAGTGGGGTGGGGGTGGTGATAGGGGGGTGGTAGTGGGGGGTGGATGAAGTAAAAAAATATTTTGAGGTTTCTGGTTCCTGTACATGCACTAAATCACATTTTTTTTTTCATCCCCTTTAATGAGGAGGTGGGGGTGGTAATGGGGGTGGCTAATGCCAAAAATTTTTTTGAGACCTCAGCTTCTCTTGTATATACTAAATACCAATTTCATGCACTCTTACCTGCTTGATTTACCCATTTACCCCAATTTACCCCCCAACCCTTCGACGGAACAAGATGAAAATATAATCTAGTTCTAGATCTCGTTAAAGTACATATGTGAACCCAATTTCAAGTCAATATCTCAAACGGTTCCAGAGTAAACGTGCGCACAAAAAAAAAGTTAGACAGACAGACAGACAGAAATTTTTTTTTCGCTCAAACTTAAAATCTCGACGTTTCATGACATTTTAAGCCTATTTGGACAATAAAAATTTAAAAAAATGTTTTTGTCGTTACTATACTTCCACTGGACGTGGAAGTAATAACGATTAAAAAAAAAATCAACACCCTGTCGCAAAAAATTTAAGCCGTTGCGAACATATATTCATATGAACTTTCCTTCATAAAATGACACCTTGAAATATTAGCACATCATTAAGGAACACCCTGTATAAGAAACCGTTTTTGTTATATTTTTTTCCACGAGAATGTTGTACACATTTCCAAATGTGTTATTTCGTTGTCGTGACTTTCTGTCCCGATTGTGGAAAAAGAAACACGATCAATGCGCTTATTATTTCTCTAAAAACGTTTCTATTTTAAACCGCACACCTTGTATTTATAACAACAATGATACCGGATGAGATGGAGAAAAATTTGGTTATAATTCGTGTAAAAAAAGCAGGGATCTGTTGTATTGTTTTGGCAACCGAGCGCGAGACAAAAGGCCTATTGTTTCCAGGACTGTCTACAAATTTGCAGGACTGCAAACAATATACACTTTTCCTGTTGGTGGTCCTATACAAATCCAGCTGTTCATATTCAAATTCTTAGCCCCCATTCGCTTGCCGTAAGTAATATATTATGTAGTCGTAAAAATAAATACTTTGTAATTGTAAAAGGTAAGAATTAGTAGCAAGTAAATTTAAAATGTTTGTTCTCAATAGAAGGGATTTAAATGGAACTACTTTATACTATATTACAAATTCAATTCAATTAATTTCTAAGTTGTACTTACATTTTATTTTTGTTGATATTTTGCATAGCCAATCTGTAAAAAATATAATACTATTATCATTTAAATAAATAGAAATGTAGGGTATTTTTCAATATTCACCCGTGAGTACACTGATCTCAACCGGTTCCTCACCGAGCTGTTTCAAAATTAATCAGTCACCAAAAATAAGTTAAATAGTTTAAAGCACCTCGCACTTTTTCTTATATAAAATGGTTCTAATTTAAATTTTCTCAATTTTTGGTATGTTATAGATCTCGATCTCCTGATTAAAAGTAACATGGGCCCAACCTAATCCTATGACTAGTTTTTGAGATACAGGATGTTAAAGTTAAAAAGTGGCTATTTTTATAAAATATATTCATGGCAATTGAAGGATTCGATCACTTTTTTTTCGCGAATATCATTTCTGTAACAAATAAATACCTATTATTTCTGCTCATTGTTAAAAAATATTATTTTGGGTATTCAGCAGATAACTTTCAAAGAAAACATTCGTTTCTTTCATATACCATTGGTGCAAGTCTGACCAAAAAAGGAAGATCAACAAGACTCCCCCTACGGTGACTTGTCGACTTCTTTCATACACCTACCAAATCTAAGATTCAGCATGAAAAGCAATAAAACAACCACTCTTTCTATATATTGATGATTCAAGTCTGATCATGCTAATATATATAATATTAAGTATCTCTAGCCCTACCTAAAGGATACTATATCACAATCAAACGTTTATTACATTTCAAAGTAAAGAAAATACTAAAAAGCACAAAGAAAATAGTTATAAAATTTCGCTCACCGCACGCATGTCCAATAATTGAAGTATATTATATTTTCGATGGATTAATTCCTTTAAACATTGTACACTTTTTTTCGTTCTCTTTAGAACTCGTCAGAGTTTTGGGGCTCTAAAGGAATATTTGTTTTTTGTTATTTTTAATATATTTGTCAAGTAAATAGATGTCTTCCTGTCAGTGTTTTGACATGAAAATATTTCATTTTTATTTTCTAATAGTAACTTTTTATTTCGAATTAGATTTATATCCTTCTGACGAGTTCTAAAGAGAACGAAAAATATTGTACAATGTTTAAAGGAATTAATCCATCGAAAATATGATATACTTTTATAACTATTTTCTTTGTGCTTTTTAGTATTTTCTTGACTTTGAAATATAATAAACGTTTGATTGTGATATAATATCCTCTAGGTAGGGCTAGAGATACTTAATATTATATATATTAGCATGATCAGACTTGAATCATCAATATATAGAAAGAGTGGTTGTTTTATTGCTTTTCATGCTGAATCTTAGATATGGTAGGTGTATGAAAGAAGTCAACAAGTCACCGTAGGGGGAGTCTTGTTGATCTTCCTTTTTTGGTCAGACTTGCACCAATGGTATAGGAAAGAAACGAATGTTTTCTTTGAAAGTTATCTGCTGAATACCCAAAATAATATTTTTTATTCCTGTAACGTCATATAATATATTGTGATAAAAATATGCGCTTATATACAGGGTGAGCCACCAATAATACGAAGTGAATTTTTAAAATCGATGTGTTTATTATGCTGAAACAACAAAATTTTGAGAAAATTATTTTTGAAATGAAATGTACGTTTCATAATTACCGAGATTACCAATTTGTATATTTTATACAGGATGAGTCAAAAATATGGAAACAGGTGTGACTCATTCTAATATATTGATTGTCCATTGACAGCTGATTCCAAATATATATATATATATATATATATATATATATATATATATATATATATATATATAATTTTGGAGGTCCAGGTCCACAGGGTGATACAAAAGATAAAACACAAGAGAAAGGCCGAAAAACTTTTTTTCAAATTGTGTTTATTGTGTATACGTTAATAGAGAGAAAATTCAAAATCTTAGTATGATTAGTTCTCTAGATTTAAAGCGAAAAATTTTACCATGTATGTATTTACCTTCCACTTAAAAATGCCGCCCATGGAAATGAATGTTTCATAGAATAAGCGTAATTGTCCATAATATTTATTGATGAAAGGTCTGCAGCCCTCTCTTAATAAAGCTCCTTAATATGATACCATCATCATAGAATAAACTTGACATGATGATGTTTTACGGATGCCACATTGTATTTATTGTATAACCATATTGCAAGGCACGATAACGAATCTCTTGGTACCACATTCATCAAAATCCATCCAGTAGTTTATGTTCTTCGAGGGAATAAAGAAAGAGACATAGAAACATAACATTGAAAAATATTATTCTCCTTTGCGAGAGTAAAAACTAATGTTCAATGGAAAAAAAAATCGAGTTATATAAAATTGTTAATGTACTTAATTTGTTTCAACAGGATTTTTTTACAACGAAATGTGTATTCTATTAAGTTTCGGCAATAAGTTCACTTCTCTTGATAGCAGTAATTATTTAAAATATCTTGTCACCCATTTTGTACTAATCACAAAGTAGGCACGTAAAAAAAAATCAACTTTTAATAAACATCTGTCAGTGGTACCTTTTAATTAAGTCATTGTTGACTTCATGGAAATTCTATGTGAATTAGTTATTGTCTGTAATTTTACTCATTTTAATAATAATAATAATAACAATAATAATAAATGCCTTTATTTAGCCTGGTGGGATGTCAGCGTAAAGCTGTTATTAACTCCAACCAGGATTGCTAATTTTGTTTAGTGTGTTTAATATTTAATATGGCGTTCGCAAATACAGCAAACTGTTATGTTTGTAACAGAAATTACAATGTTCGACAAATGGTTCGTATAGATGGAGAAGATGATATTGATAAACAAGAAATAGCAGAATTAAGACGACAAGCTGCAGATAGACCTCCTCTAGATATTTTGGAAGAAAACAAAACTTGTTTTAATTGTTATCAGGCAATACTTACTGACTTAAGAACAATGGAAAACGATCCAAATTATCTCGTTGCGTCTCAATGTACTGTCTCCAGCAACGAGCCGTGCGTGCACGATATGTAACGCTTGCCAGAATATTCATAGAATGTCTATGGAGTGCAGGATAAATATTTTTGTATTTTATGATATTTATGTTCCCGAAAATGTAAGAATATGTCAGCATAATTTTGACGACCGAGGATTTATTTTGAATCTTCTGCGTGGTGGTTTGAATTTTGTTAACAGACCTTACTTAATAACCCAACTCCAGCAATTTTTACAATGCTTTAGAACAGCTGTAAATGCTAACAAAAATGCCAGTGATTACGAAGATGAAAATAGTTTTTCTGATGATGAATTTAAAGCTTTTACGTCCCTTTCAAAACAGCAGTTTCAAGAACTTTATGAATTTTGTGATGTAATTGAGCAAGGTGGCAATATAACAAAGAAACATCTACTCACCTTTTTCGCTAAATTGCGTCATGGTGTATCAGACTTATTAAAAATACTTTTTAAATACCCTATTCGTTAAGCAACTAGTCTTATTATTTCCAACGTACGCAAGTCTTTATTGCAACGATTTGTACCAAACATCGGCTCCAACGCAATCACTAGGGAACATTATATTGCAAGACACGTTTCCCAGTTTACGAATATACTATGTAATCCTGAACCAAATATTCTACAAGCCATTGTTTTAATACATTGCACTTAAACAAAAGTGAGAAAAGTAGTAATTTTCGAATTCTTCGTCAATCATATTGCTACCATAAAATGGAACATTTAGTCGAACCAGAAGTAATGGTTGCTCCAGATGGATACATCCTAGCAAATAATGAGCCCTATTTTTCGGATTCTCGGAATAACGATGCTTCTATTTTGAATCATGAACTTCGAAATTACATTAATGGAATGAGAGCATGGTTCCAAGAAGGGGATATTGTAATCGTAGAGAGGGGTTATCGAGACTCTACTCCTTTATTTCGAGACCTTGACATTAATTTTCACATGCCACCTCTCCTTGCTCGAGGTCAACAACAGCTTTCTACTGCCGATGCAAACATAGCGCGTTTAATAACGAAAACGAGATGGATCGTTGAGTCCCGAAACGGCCATTTCAAATCAATTTTTAAATTTTTTAATGATACGATATCAATAATACATGCTGTTGATTTACGAGACATTTATTGCATTGCGGGTGGTAAACATAGTGCAGGCACGTGTTGAAGCCGAAAATCTTCGACTGAGAAATAGAAACAGAGTTCTACTCAATCATATCCATGTGCCTGAATTTCCCCGTTTAACTTTGGAATATTTAAAAGATTTGACAGGTATTTATCATGTTTAATTATCAGCGGCATATATTCAAGATAAACTTCAAAGAGAAGAATTAAACATAATAGAAGTTGATGAATTCATTGAAGAATCCAATTTCCTACGATTTCGAATTTATTCAAGATTTCGAAATATTGCAAAGTATAAGTTGTGGGTAGTCTACAATGATGAAGAATCCCTAGAAGATCCTCCGATACTTGGTTACTACTGTACTTATAAGTCTGGTGCCAGGACATTAGGCACTTGTGCCCACGTAGCAAGTGTTTTATGGTTTCTTGGATACGCAAGACATGAGCCAAATATTCATTATCCATCTACAAACCTTCTTAATTGTATTGTTGATGCGGCAAACAGATTACCACCAGAAAATATCCACCCTGGTCCTGAAATAGTGGAAGACTGAGAAACTGCCCGACATGTTTCCTTTATATCAGTTATCATCTAATGCTATTTAAAATTCTTAGTTATTTTTCTTACACCTTCATTATTAGTTTTTGCTATCAAGAACGTTGATTATGTGTTTTAAACACCCCTGTTGGAAAAAGACACTATTAGTTTTAGTAAAATTTTAACATCAATTTTTTATAATAATTTGGATAAAAAAATACATAGTATCTGCGTAAACAGGTTGTAGGTTTTCTGCTAGTTTCATAATATTCAGTGTTATTCATTAATTTCTTAAAATCAATATTTTGGCTACTAGGAATATATTACAGTGGATTAGGCCTAACGAGGATACCACTATAAAAAAAACGCATGGGGAAATCGGTGGTGATGAGGAAACGAGTTTACTATTTGAATTACTTCTAAGTTACTTGCATATTGTAGTTTATTAAATCTGTAACACAAGCGGTGTGAATGAAAACCGAGTTTAATGCCGTCTCGTCCGATGTACCCTTCATTTTCCGAGCATTGTTAGAGTACCTTGAATACTATAGTCATTTTACTTATAGTCGGTATGTTAAAGTTTATTTCATATTTACATCACTTTCTACTATTTAACCGAAAACTCGTATTCGGTGATGATTAGATATAAACAAGCTGTATTCCTTAGGCTAACGTACCTACATGGTAAACTCGCTATAAATCTCGAGAACTAGTTGTAGGAAGATTTTGAATTTTTGGAACGTGTACACAATAAACACAATCTGAAAGAATTACGGAAATTAACCGACGAAATTCTGAATTTCAGTACGATTAAAAAAAAAAGTTTTTCGGCATTTCTCTTGTGTTTTATCTTTTGTATCACCCTGTGGACCTGGACTTCCAAAATTATATATATTTGGAATCAGCTGTCAATGGACAATCAATATATTAAGATAAACAGGGCGTCTTATTAGAATGAGTCACACGTGTTTCCATATTTTTTACTCGCCCTGTATAAAATATACAAATTGGGAATTTCGGTAATTATGAAACAGTACATTTCATTTCAAAAATAATTTCCTCAAAATTTTGTTGTTTCAGCATAAACACATCGATTTTAAAAATTCACTTCGTGTTATTGGTGGCTCACCCTGTATATAAGCGCATATTTTTATCACAATATATTATCTGACGTTACAGGAATGATATTCGTGAAAAAAAATTAATCGAATCCTTCAATTGCCATGAATAAATTTATAAAAATAGCCACTTTTCACTTTAACACCCTGTATCTCAAAAAGTAGTCATAGGATTAGATTGGGTCCATGTTACTTTTAATCAGGAGATCGAGATCTATAACATACTAACAATTCAGAAAATTTAACCGAGAACCATTTTAGATAAGAAAAAGTGCGGGGTCCTTTGTCAACAAACAAAACAAATATTCAAGTTGTTAAAAAAAAAACTGGGAAACTCAACTGAAGCGTTTCATAATTCTTAACCACAGACCACAGCCTGGACATATATAGGAAAAAAATTCTTTCTAACCGGTTCCTTCTACCGATGCGGTGAATATTGAAAAGTGCACATATTATCAAAACACTGCTTTATGACCGGCACCTTCGCCACAAGTTAGAATCTGTAAAATTTTGTTGTTTTGTCAGGAAATAGCGACATTTTAAGATTTGAGCATTTTGTTTTTTAATATAAAAATTTTTGAACCGACACATAATTTTTATAGTAAATGATGACTTTTTTCATAGACCAGAGCTTATGGCTGTCGTCTGTAGAGATTATTATACACCAACCCAAGTGGTAAAATTCGCACATACCAACCTCCGTATAAAAATATAAGTAAAAACTTATTTATAATTATTTATTTCATCATTTTTACTGATACCAAATTACCATATGCAGTGGATCTGACAAAATTGAAATTAAAATATCAATACCTATTTACTACGGGAACCCGCCCTAAGTGCCCGTGCACCCTCCCCCTGATCCTTGGGGACAAGGTTTTTCATAAAGATTAAAGCCTAAGGAACAATTTTGGACATGTCCCCAAAAAAAAAACTTTCAAAATGGCGTCCGTTAAAAAAACAAAAATTCGCAAATATTGTTTTTGTCATTTAACACAAAAACTAAAAAAGATGGAGAAAAACTTTCTGCACAAAAACAAAGTGCATAAAATTTCCTACAATTTTGTTCCTATACAATATTTGTATAGGAGTTACCATTTTCCAGATAAATGATTCAGCTCTTAAAATAAAATATAAAATTCAATATAAAACGTAATACTACAGGAGCCCACCCTAAGTGTCCGTGCACCCCCAAATCCTTGGGGACAATGTTTTTCATAAAGATTAAAGCCTAAGGAATAATTTAAGACATGTCCCCAAAAAAAACTGGCTCTACTTTCAAAATGGCGTCCGTTTAAAAAAAATTGCAAATATTGTTTTTGTCATTTAACACGAAAACTAAAAAAGATGGAGATAAACTTTCTGCACAAAAAACAAAGTGCATAAAATTTCCTACAATTTTGTTCCTATACAATATTTGGATAGGAGTTACCATTTTCCAGATAAGTGAGTCAAAAATTAAGAAAACATGGAAATTCATTTATCGGTAAATCACTTTTTTTTGGGGGGGGGGGGGTGATTTTTGGGGTCAGAGGTGAAAAACGAGAGAATCTGACAATTCTGACTTCGAATTCTGTTTCAGCGATTCCAAATACATAAGGATACTCTAGTCTGGTCCGCAGGCCAGACCACTTTTTTTGTGTGTGACTGTGTTATTATTGTGATTATTTCCATATTTTCCCATTACAGTTGCAAGAAGTAAAACCTCTGATCAAAATATTCGATGATAAAAGCTGTTTTGTCTGTCAAAGAAAATATAGAAATAAACAAATTCGTCAGAGTCATAGCCTTTTTGAAGCGAAATTCAGTAGGCTACGAGCCCACAAAGTCAAAAGTTTTGACACGCCAAGAAATTAATATATTTTGGATAAATGCAGAAGATAAGTATTTCTTAATCAAAGTAAGTTTAAAATCATTTAAAATCACACTTTAATGACATGCATCAGTTTCATATTTAATTCCGCAGGTTGCTCCTCTCATTGGCGTGTGTGGTGCATGCAGGCGAGAAGAGCTACATTCACTAAAAATAGAAGATATTGTCCAAAAAGACACACGATGTCTTCTTATAACAATTTCCGATACGATGACCAACATTAAGGGAGTGTTTCCCGTGGTAGCTGAAGGTGAAGCTGTTAATACCATGGAAGTGTACCAGAAATATGTTCGACTACGACCAGCGAATGTTAAACAAGATTATTTTTTTATTTCCTATCGTAAAGGAAAATGTATAGTACAACGTGTAGGAATCCATTATTTTGGGAAAATGCCCTCTATCGTTGTTAAACTTAAACTACCGAACCCGACAGGGTATACAGGGCATTGCCTCCGGCGAAGTTCTGCGTCTCTCGCGGCAGATGCTGACGTCGATTTAATCTCGTTGAAACGGCTAGTAGGATGGAAGCAAGTATTTTCACAATATTATTGTCTCTTTATTCTAAATAATAACTAATTCCGGGTCGTCTTCAGTGACAGTCATATGTAGAAAAATCAACTGAGAAGAAGAAAAAAGTGTGCAGAATGTTAATGGGGGAGAAGAAAATCGAACCATCGAGTAACATAATATCGATTACTATCGAAGCTACTACCACAACATCAAAAGAAATTAACACGATAACCTCGGGTTTGGGTATTTCGTTTGGGGGTAATAGTTTTGAAGGTGCTCAAAATTGTTCATTTCATTTTTGGGCCATAATCATTTAATCATTATTAATTTAACTTACAAACCTAATAATTAAGGGCCGGTTTTATAGGTACAGTTTAAACCTAAGTTTAACTAGAAGATTTTGTTGAGATCCGAAATAAAAGTAAATAGCGTGTTTAGCAAAGTGTATATTAAGCACACTCATCAAATAGGAAATTAACAAGAACCTTTTAACAAGAATTCAAAAATACGCTTCTCACAGCAGCTTTTTTACTACAAAAATCATTCGATAACTATCGATAATAACTCAATAACAACTATCAATACCACAGAATCTTTATTCAAAGAGTCTGAGCGGGTAGCAATGTAGAAAGTGCCCCCGCACCTACCGAACTAAAATGGCTTCCATAAGATGTCTCGTATGCTGACTATCTTGTGTACAATATTTTAAGCTCGTGGACTCTGCAAGGGGTGGAAAAAAAAAATTTACCCCTAAATGTTTTATTTTTTTTCTCACCTCCTATTTGACGGATCGCTTTGTAATTTGGCACAAATAATATTAGTGTTAGGAGAGTTTATTGCAAAAAATATTACTCTTCTACGATGATTTTATGCATTAAAAAAAATTGATACATTTTTTCAATGGCCTGAAGGGTGACTACCCTGTTTGACACTATTACCATATTTTGATATAATATGTATTTTAACTATAACTATAACATATAACAGTTATAGTTTTATTAATGCGGTGGAACAGGATAAAAATAAATAAAAATTATCTGAACTTGCAATATTACGAGTATATTATTAAATTATTTAGAATTAATTATTTTTTTATTTATTTGCCTTTATCATGATTAGAGAATAATATTTCGGTATTATGCAAATCACAACTTACACATTTTTTATTTATTATGAAAATACCTACTTTCTGTATATTGTTGCCCTAATCTGGGCACGCTAATATACTAGTCAGAAAGTAGATAATTCCATATTAAATAAAAACAGTGTGAATGACTAAGTGTAAATAAATGATTTAAGTATTTTCAATATATTTTTTTCTTTAAAATGTTAAGAATCCTATCATGTAACTTAACACTTCGTCAGTATTAGCTAGAAGTGTAGTTGTTTTGATTAGTTCTCCAATAATGAGTGTTTTAAAGTATTTACCTGACTAGTATATTAGCGTGCCCAGATTAGGGCAACAATATACAGAAAGTAGGTATTTTCATAATAAATAAAAAAGTGTGTAAGTTGTGATTTGCATAATACCTAAATAATAATCTCTAATATTATTTAATATTTAGATAGGTAATCATATAATTCATTCAGACAAGAGTAACTGAGTGATGCAGAAACTGGACCCATATTGCGAGCAAAAGAAGGGGGAACCCGACCAAAATGGAAGGATGTCTCAAACAAAGTAGTAGGATTGAAGGCTTTGTGGTCGTAATGGGATTCACTTAGAGCATTAGACGGGCTGTTATTATTAATACATACGATCTTATTTCATTAACCATTAGGAACACGATAACTCATAAAAAACAAAATTATTTATCCAAGTCACTTTCCTCATCTAACTGTGGCAGTAAAGAAAGTTTTATTGGTTGATTCGATCATAGTACCTCCGGTTTTTTTACATATTATACATTGTTACTGTTTTTGCATTTTAAATTAAGTGAGCTGATTTTGCTCTCAGAACTATTGCTATCAGTTGTAGAACTTTCCATTTCGTGCATAACACTAACTACTATCTAAGTTTTTTAAAAAGGGAAAAATTAAGTATTAGGTACAATACAAATAACATAAGAAAACCACGAGTACGATATACACACTTAAAATTCCGGAGATAAGATACTATATATGAGAACGTAACAGTATGAGATGGAGATACGGAGATTTGTAAGACAGATGCGGCTGCGGCAGAGCGGGGGCGTGAGTAGCCAGCGGTCCGGCAGCCAATTGAAAAATGACTTATTTTGTATTTTTAGTGCCTCTTGAACTATCACAGCACGCACTTCTGACTGCGTCTTTAAAGGCAGCTTCTTCTTCGAGGGCACGCACCAAAGCCTCGCATATACTTTCATGCCGCGATATTCTAAGAATTCGCCTGACCTTTTCGGCCCTGATGCCATCTAAAAAGGCTCCTACGGCTAGTTGTTCCTGAAATTCTCTTGGTGCACTCGGACATGCCAGGTGTGCCAGTCTCTCTATCGCAGCTTCGAATTCTTGTAAGCTTTCCCCAACCTTTTGCGTCCTTGATTTTAGCTGAGCCTGGTATACTTAGGCAAGGTGTTGATTTATCTCAAGTCTAATGCAGCTTCCAAAACTTTTAAGTCCTTTTGTTTCTCGGGATGGTCTGAAGTAACTCTGAGGCTTGGCCTCTTAGCGCCAGAACTAATGTCATAGCCTTTTCCTCGTTATCCCAGTTATTCGCATTTGCAGCCACCTCAAATTGTCTCTTGTACGTTGTCCATGAGCTTTGGTCGTCAAATGAGGGAGATTTTAAATGAGGACATGATGATGCTACCAGCTGGCCTCCTTTCTCTCTCAGTTGTCGTTTAAGGCGCTCCACTTCTCCTTCGCCTCACTCATCTTTTCTTTGATGTCTCTTACTTCCCCTTTGACTTGATTGACTTCTGTCTTGACCACACCTACTTTATCTTCGACATTGTTTATCTCTTCTTTGATTTCGTTAGTGATTAAATTCATAGCTCCTTGTTGGATTTTCATTTGATCGCTCAGGATTTTGCTCAGTTCTTCCTGGCGTCTTTCTTGTTCCTCTTTTTCTTCTTGACGTTGTCTTTCTTGTTCTTCTTTCTCCCCTTGACGCCTTATTTCCAGGTTTTCCATTATTTCCTTCAATTCGTGTCTTTCTTCTTGACGCTGCCTTTCTTCCTCTTGACGTCTACTTTCTTGCACTTATTTTTCTTCTCGACGTCGCTTTTTTTGTTCTTCTTTTTCTTTGCGATGTCTTATCTGAAGTGAAATAACTAAACATGAATGAATTACATGATTACCTATCTAAATATTAAATACTATACTCGTAATATTGCAAGTTCAGATAATTTTTATTTATTTTTATCCTGTTCCACCGCATTAATAAAACTGTAACTGTTATATGTTATAGTTATAGTTTAAATACATATTATATCAAAATATGGTAACAGTAGCAAACAGGTCATTGAAAAAAATATATTAATTTTTTTTTAATGCATAAAATCATCGTAGAAGAGTAATATTTTTTAAAATAAACTACCCTAACATTAATATTATTTGTGCCAAATTACAAAGCGATCCATCAAATAGGAGGTGAGAAAACAAATAAAACATTTAGGGGTAAATTATTTTTTTTCCACCCCATGCAGAGTTCACGAGCTTAAAACTTTGTACACAAGACAGTCAGCATACGAGACATCTTATGGAAGCCATTTTAATTCGGTAGGTGCGGGGGCACTTTTTACATTGCTACCCGTTCATACTCTTTAATTAGCAATGTCCTGTTTGATGAATGTGCTTAATGTACACTTTGCTAAATACGCTATTTACTTTTATTTCGGACCTCAACAGAATCTCCTAGTTAAACTTAGGTTTAAACTGTACCTATAAAACCGGCCCTAAGTCATATTGTTGTTAGGGTAAATAAAATTGTTTAATTATTGTATGAACCATTTTGCATTATTTACCTAAATGATCCTCAAAACTTGTCATGGCAACTTTTGGGATGGAGTCCGGAAAAGACTCATTTTACGGACTCAAATGAGTCCTTAAAATAGCTATTGTAGGGACCAAATACAAAAAACAATATTTGACACGTAGTTACCATAATTGCCAAGGAAGAAACCTATTTTAGTTTTAGTAAAAAAGATATACGGGGTGGTCACCAAAAGAATAAAACATTAATACGTCAACATTTGACGGAGGATGTACAGAGCAGACTCTTTTGTTTTTATGAACTACTCTAGGAAAAAGTGAGATCATTACGTTGAAATAGAGCCGCGAATTTCTCTAAAATGTGAGTACTGGAAGTAGGTTCAAAGGTGTGCCTCTAAAGAATAATTTCTAGGAAACATTTTTCAACATCCCTTCGACGGGCTTAGCTAGTAATAATATAAATTCACAACGCGGCAATTTAAATTAGACGATTCTGTACATAAATCTAGCCAACTGAAAGGCGACAAATATGAACTTTCATTCCCCGTATATGGCACGGGCAGATTGGCAATAATAACTTCGCAGAAATCTGGTGAAAACTTTACAACACTCCATGATGAATAATTCTTTGCAAATTTCATTAGAATGGCCATCACGTATTTGCAGTTACAATGGCGCATAAGTAGAGCTTTATTGAAATGCAAAACAACACTAGATTCCAAATAGACCTCAACTTCGCCAAGACAAGACCGTATCTCAAAAAGGCACCAACTAAGGGTGGTATAAACCGGCATTTCAAGTCTCACGCACGTTTTATTCAAATATTATCCAGAAATGGATGGATACATGCATGAATAGTATGCCCACGTCGATATGCTGATGCGAGGCGGACTTGCGACTCAAATTTTATCACTGCCGCGGGGCTTACTGAGTTCTGCTTGTGATATGTTTACGAAAAGTTTTACATTGAAAGGTAATATACTATTTCGACGCATAAACATGTTTGTATAATTTTACATATATTTACAAATTTTGTTTCGGAATATATTAAAATTCATGATCATATAGGCATCAGAGACGTAAGTAACGAAAAGGGATGAGATAATCCACCACGCCGCGATTACTTGGATATCGGAAATTAGGCATTTCATATTACTTTGCACAAAGGGCATAGCAGGATAAGCATGTGTTAGGTGCCCCCGCACCAATCGGGTCGAAATTTTTAGCACAAGTTGATAGTAGTGTTAGATGAAATTTCCCAAAATATTATTTTTGGAAAACCATTTTTACGGGAGTTATGGGGGTAAAAAGAAAAATGGAAAAAAAATTTTTTCTCGAGAACGGATAAACCGATTTTCATGAAAAAAATATATGTTATGGCTTTTGATTGTGCAAATGTGGGAAAAAATTATTGAGTCCATTTGTCAAAAAAAAGTGGTGAAAAAATTTTTTCAAAATAAAAAATTTTTTTTTAGGGGATGTTCTAGAGGCACACCCACCATTTTCTTCCAAATAAATGGTTATATGCCCCTTTAAAACATATCCAATTTTTATAGCGATCGGAAGGGTACAACATACTCAAAATTCATAATCATTGGCAGGCTGCGGGCGGCGCGTAGTCTATGTAATGAAGCATTATAAGACGACTTTTTTGTAAATATTTCGTGCAAAGATGAGATTACCTTCTCCCCCTCGTTTTCGAGGGAGCTGAACACGATGCAAGTGGTGGGAGAAGTTTTTGACCGCCGCAATCCCCTGCAACTTTTTTGAAAAATTTTTTCAAAATAATTTTTTTTATGGGATGTTCTCGAAGAATGAAGACTAAGAGAAGTCTCGTCAATACAGAGTAACCTGATTCGTGAGAGGCAAGAGGACTCACACAAAAAAGTCAGCCCGAATTGTGAGAGGCAAGGGGGCTTGTAATAACCAAGCACCTCGACTAATGAGAGGCAATGGAACTTAAAATAAACAAGCGCCCCGACTAGTTAGAGGCAAGGAGACTCACGATAAATAAACACCCCGACTCGTGAGAGGCAAGGGGACTCACAATAAACAGGCACCTTCACTAGTGAAAGGCACTGTAACCTCCTCGTAGTGGACTTTGAAAACTAGTTCTTTCGTAGGCTGACTGCAGATGTCATCATTGCAAAATCTTCAGATTTTCAAACTAGATTTTGTTTGACCCCACAGTTGACTTCAGAGAATTTTTGCGCCACACTTCTTGAAGTTTGATACTGATTTAAATGCTAGGGTTGTAATAGCCCCCAGTGACCGTGGTAGTAAGATGTAGTGTAATGAACCGCTAGTCTATGTAATAAAGGCAGAAATTGTGTAAATATTTCTTGCAAAGACGAGAATACTTTCCTCCGTCCGTTTTCGAGGGTGTTGAACACGATGCAAGTGGAGGGAGAAGTTTTTGACCGCCGCAACCTCCTAAACGGCCACCCCTCTTATGGATCCCTTTATGTTTTCTATACGAGTCTGGGGAGTGATTTATCAACGGATTATACTTGAAATAACATGGAAGATGGTTATAGAGTAAGTTGAGTCCAGACAGCAGGCCAGGGGGTTAATTAAACCCTTCCGAGAAGTGGAAAATCATTTTTTATCAAATAATTCGGGTTCAAACGCGTTTCCCCCTTTTTTGGGGTCGCTAATCATGGGAAAAATATTCATTTTAGCTCCAACCCCTCTTCATCTCTCAAACGTTGAGTGAGGGATGATTTCTGCCCGTTTGAGGGGGTTGGAGCTAAAAATGAATATTTTTCCCGTGACCAGCGACCCCGAAAATGGGGTATACGCATTTGAACCGAATCATTTGAAAAAAAAACTACACCCCTCGGGAGGGTTTAATCAACCCCCTAGGCCTGCTGTCTGGACTCCACTTACTCTATAACCCCCTTCCATATTATTTCAAGTATAACCCGTCGATAAATCACTCCCCAAACCCGTTTATATATGAAAACATAAAAAGATCCATAAGAGGGATGGCCATTTCAGGAGGTTGCGGCGATCAAAAACTTCTCCCACCATCTGTATCGTATTCAGCACCTTCGAAAACGAGGGGGGGGGGAGGTAATCTCGTCTTTGCACGAAATATTTGCAAAGAAGTCGTCTTATAATGCTTCATAGACTACGCGCCGCCCGCAGTCGGCCAATGATTATCAACTTTGAGTATGTTGTACCCTTCCGATCGCTTTGAAAATTGGATATGTTTTAAAGGGGCAAATAAGCATTTATTTGGAAGAAAATGGTGGGTGTGCCTCTAGAACATCCCCTAAAAAAATTTTTTTTTTATTTTGAAAAAATTTTTTCACCACTTTTTTTCGACAAATGGACTCAATAATTTTTTCCCGCATTTGCACCATCAGAAGCCATAACATATATTTTTTTCATGAAAATCGGTTTATCCGTTCTCGAGAAAAAATTTTTTTTCCATTTTTCTTTTTACCCCCATAACTCCCGTAAAAATGGTTTTACAAAAATAATATTTTGGGAAATTTCATCTAACACTACTATCAATTTATGCTAAAAATTTCGACCGGATTGGTGCGGGGGCACCTAACACATGCTTATCCTGCTATGCCCTTTCCCACAGTTGCGTTCTAAATAATGCCAAAGCACTACTAGTTTTAAACAAAATATAATGTGCAGTTCATGTTATAGTAGGTTCCGTATATAATTCAGCGATATAAAAAAGCTCACAAAAAACAGTATAGAGTACCGACTGCATAACACTTTCAGTTTATTTACAAAAAAGGTCATAAAGGTGTTCGGCCTCTTTTATTATCATTACAAAAATAGGCGAGCGGTGCACCCCTAAAAAGATGAATAAAAAAAGTCGCAGAACCTCCCAAATAAAGTTGCCGGATTGAAACCAATTGGAATCGATTAGTTACGTTTTAGGGAACAAAAAACCTAAATAACATTTTTTTGTCCGAGTAGCAGGTAATTTATTATTAACAATGAAATTGCAAAGTAAAAAAAAATGTAAAAAAATCCATTTGAAAACACATTTTCACAAGTTAATTGGGCAAAAATAAATACTTTTTGTCTCTTGTAATGTTTTCGAAAAATGTACTGTTTTTGAGTTATAGGCGATTTAAGGTCCGAAAATGGCCAAAAGTCGACAACTTCAATTATATCTCGGCTTCTACTGAACTTTTTTTAATGTTTTGGGTCGCAAAACGATCGTTAATACTTATACTTAAACATACTATTTTTTGTAATAAAGCAACTTTTCATTTTCATCCTAAAAGGGGGAGGGTCAATAAGGCTGGTTTTCGCCCCCCCTCCAATTTGGCAAAAAGAAAAAAGAAAATATTTTTTAACTGTCTAGGGTCAATTTAAAGTCAATTCGACCACAAACGGAACCAACCTCAACCCCCTCTTGAGGTAATTTCAAGGTCAAATTATGAAAAAGCCGTGAAAAAAACTCGCCTTTTCGGAATGAGTAGGCTTATTCTGGGACTTCGATTTAATATATTATATAGGTTTTCTGGGTCGCTGATTCCGGATCCGAGGTTAGTTTGTCTACAGTGTATCCCAGGATAGATGTAACAAGAGGTGTAATGGACCAAAAATTTTGGAATTTTGGAATGGTATTTGGGGATTGAGTCCTGCTTGTTGTAAAACTAAAGTGTACCAAAAATGACTTGATTTGGTGTTCTACAGGGTGTTTATAAGCAAAGTTGTAAAAATCACCACTAATAAAGTACCTTTATTTTTCAAAATATGAAAAAATTCCATTAAGAAAAGTTATTTAGAATGCAATTTTATGCCTCTATACCTTTCAAGAATATAAAATTATTTTTTTGAAACTTCCCATTTTTTCAATAAAGTATTTTATTTTGAACCATTCAATTAAAACTGCATAGAAATTATTTTTTGCGAATTAATATTTAAAGTTATGTAGAAGCTAAAAGTAGGCTATGAGAAAAGCAGATGATTAACATTTGCTCCTACACAACTTTAAGTATGAATTCAACTCTTAATTCGCAAAAAATGGGAAGTTTAAAAAAATAATTTTATATTCCTGAAAGGTATAGAGGTATAAAATTGCATTCTAAATAACTTTTTTCAGTGGAGTTTTTTCATATTTTGAAAAATAAAGGTACTTTATTAGTGGTGATTTTTACAACTTTGCTTATAAATACCCTGTAGAACACCAAATTAAGTCATTTTTGGTATACTTTAGTTTTACAACAAGCAGGACTTAATCCCCAAATACCATTCCAAAATTCCAAAATTTTTGGTCCATTACACCTCTTGTTACATCTATCCTGGGACACACTGTAGACAAACTGACCTCGGATTCGGAATCAGCGACCCAAAAAACCTATATATATATATTAAATTGAAGTCCCAGAATAAGCCTACTCATTCCGAAAAGGAGAGTTTATTTCACGGCTTATTCATAATTTGACCTTGAAATGACCCTAAGAGGGGGATGGGGTTGGTTCCGTTTGTGGTTGAATCGACTCTAAATTGACCCTAGACTGTTAAAAAATATTTTATTTTTTCTTTTTGCCAAATTTGAGGGGGGCCGAAAACCGGCCTTATTGACCCTCCCCCTTTATCATCGAAGTATCGCTATTTTTTCTTGCTTGCGCAGAATAGGTGAAATACACAGGTAGCGAAGAACTGATCTGTTAATTTTTGCAAATGACTTCAAATGAAATATTTTATTTAAACAATACAGATTTGATGATATATAAATATAAAATGTTAATGTATTTATTACTATTTTATAATAGAATATAATAATAAGTAAATTACCAAATTAATCTTCAATTATACTTTCGTCGAATATTTCAGTGTCACAATGTATTATTTCTGGGTTTTTACAATTAACTGAACAACTGCAAAGTTCACAAAATCTTGTGACAAACAAGAGCAAATTTCTTCATCACTGCAAAGTGACTTTCCGCTGCATAAACAAATGAATTTCTGCAAAGGTTCTATTGCTGAGTCCCCTTTAAAGTAATTAGCACTCAATACATTATTTTGTAATATCCAGCCATATTCAGTAGGATCAAAAGAATTTATTTTTTTTAAATCTTGACTGTGACCATTCATTTATTTGCCATTTCACTCGCATATGTTGTAACAAAGTAGGCTCCGATGGAGGTATTTTGTCTACTGGTATACTTCTAGTTTAAGATACTTTATACTTTAAGTCGTTTATAGATAAATACGAGTCCTTACTTCCAGAACTTTTTTCTATCAAATTTTTCAGATGCATAAAGTATACTCAAAAGTCTAGTTACCGCATTCAATGCTTCTTGCATAGGTAAATTAACAATATTTGTCGTCATCTAATTCTTTATCAGAAAGTTTAGACAATCCAGTATTAGCTTTTATTTTGACAATAGAAAAAAATGAGCTTGTTGTATCACAGCCAGTTAGAGCATGTAAACTTATAAGTGCTAAGCTTTTACTTGGCCCTATCGTTTCGTATAATTAGTGAATAGGAATATATCGATGGTGATCAATTTTTTTCCAGTTTAACTATAAATATACGCGTATCTGTCTTAGATTTAGCAGCTTTGAAAAAAGTAGAAAAAGAATGAAAATTTTTAACTTCAACACGCATAATCTGTTAAACTATCGCTTTTTATGAATATCCTATTAAAAATGTTTTAATATATCAAAAAAGAAATTAGCAGATCAGTTCTTCGCCACCTGTGTATTTCACCTATTCTGTGCAAGCAAGAAAAAAAACCGCTGCCTAAGGAATCACTACTTCCACATCCAGATTCTCTATCCGAGTCACTCACAACGAAAAAACTTTGTATGTGAAAATAATTGTTTATGGAACTTTAATAATATAATATTTGAAATCCTCTACCCCAAAAACCCATAAAACGATACCCCACATCGGTAGTGGGGTGGGGGTGGTGATAGGGGGGTGGTAGTGGGGGGTGGATGAAGTAAAAAAATATTTTGAGGTTTCTGATTCCTGTACATGCACTAAATCAAATTTTTTTTTGCATCCCCTTTAATAAGGAGGTGGAGGTGGTAATGGGGGTGGCTAATGCCAAAAATTTTTTTGAGACCTCAGCTTCTCTTGTATATACTAAATACCAATTTCATGGACTCCTACCTGCTTAATTTACCCATTTACCCCAAATTTATCCCAATTTACCCCCCAACCCTTCGACGGAACAAGATGAAAATATAATCTAGTTCTAGATCTCGTTAAAGTACATATGTGTACCAAATTTCAAGTCAATATCTTAAACGGTTTCAGAGCAAACGTGCGCACAAAAAAAAGTTACAGACAGACCGATAGACAGACCACCGACAGACAGACAGACAGACAGACAGACCGACAGACAGACAGACAGACCGACAGACAGACAGAAATTTTTTTTCGCTCAAACTTAAAATCTCGACGTTTCATGACATTTTAAGCCTATTTGGACAATAAAAATTTTTTAAAATTTTTTTGTCGTTACTATACTTCCACTGGACGTGGAAGTAATAGCGATACTGCGATGATAAATTTCAGGATGAAAATGAAAAGTTGCTTTATTACAAAAAATAGTATGTTTAAGTATAAGTATTAACGACCATTTTGCGACCCAAAACATTAAAAAAAGTTCAGTAGAAGCCGAGATATGAATTTTTGGAAAACATGACAAGAGACAAAAAGTGTTTATTTTTGCCCAATTAACTTAGAAAATGTGTTTTCAAATGGATTTTTTTACATTCTTTTTAATTCGCAATTTCATTGTTAATAACAAATTACCTGCCACTCGGACGGAAAAAAAGTTATTTAGGATTTTTTGTTCCCTAAAACGTAACTAATCGATTCCGAGCTTTTATCTTGAATTTAAATCCACATTTTTTGAGAAAGAGAATAGATATCGATATGTGGCTTTCAGGATTTAAGAGATACTTTATTTGTGAAACAGTGAGTTTTGCCCGCTCTTTTATTTTGAAGTACGTAGTACGAAGTACTATTTACAGGGTGTGAAAAGAAGGTGTGTTTTTTACCAAACTTTATAACGAGAATCCACAAAAATTATTTTATATTTTTTTGATGCGTATTTTTTTAGTCACTGGTTTATGCCGAAAAAAGCAATTTCTTAAATTTCTGATATCTCTCTTATTTTATAAGTCACCGATTTTCTTCTAAAACCCTGTAATCTTTTCATTTTTTTGCCGTTAGGCCTTACTGTGTTTTGTAAGAGCCGATGGTTGTATAACCTAGAGTACACTATAGTAGCTCCTTTAATATTATAAAAATGCATGACAATCAGTGACAAAATCGGTATACTATCATGGATTGGGGAACCTATTTTGGGTTATCTACATCAAAATATAAAAAACGGAATCCTACTTATCTCCAGAATGATTAAAGAGATCAAGTTGAAACTTGGCATACATGTAAAGGGACTAACCTACAGCTACTAAAAATATTTTTTCTAATTTTGTTGATGTATTTTTCACTCAAAAAATAACTACCTTCGTCAGTATTAACTAGAAGAGTAGTTGTTTTGATTGGTTTTCCAATGATAAGTGTTTTAAAGCATTTTCTTAAGTAGTATATTAGCGTGATCAGATTAAGGTACCAATAAACAGAAAGTAGATAATTTCATATCAAATAAAAAAGTGCGAATGACTGAATTTAAATAAATGATTTAAGTATTTTAAATATATTTTTTTGCTTTAAAATGCTAGGAATTTTATCATGTAATTCAATACTTCGTCAGTATTAGCTAAAAGAGTAGTTGTTTTGATTGATTCTCTAATAATTAGTGTCTTAAAGTATTAACCTAACTAGTATATTAGCGTCCCCAGATTAAGGCAACAATATATACAGAGTAGATCAATTTACAATAAATAAAAAAAGTGCGTAAGTTGTGATTTGCTTAATACCTAACTAATATTCTCCACTACAACAAGTAAGTTTTTCTAAGTTTTATAGAGTAAGGATATAGTATTATTTTCAAGATTATTTTCTTCTATTCATTTTACATAATATATAATAATATATCAACCAAAATTATGCTAAAGTTTAATAAAACCGACCTGAAATGAGCGAGATGATACAGAAACTATCAGTTAAAATGGAAGTGAGGAAAACAATTTGTCTCACAGCAAATAATTTGCTAATAACTCATCCAAGATATTTAAAAATAAACAAGGCAATTTAAAGTTTTCCTTATATATGACATTACACAACAGCGTCAAGTCAGTAAATTTTAAAAACAGTCCGGCAAAGTTTCATTAAACTTCACCGAGAAAATCATTAATTTGCTGTTACCGTGTTCATAATTTGTCGAACAAATTTTCAGTTACATCAGGGCAGCGAAGAAAGTAATTACGTGTAGTGAATGATTTGAGATCAGAAATAATCATATTAGTCAGGGAGCCCTCCCTAGCTGTACGTAGTGTACGTGCCCCCCCGATCCTTGGGGACAATATTTTTCATAAAGATTAAATTTTACCAAAGATAGGTCACGTCTCTAAAACAACAAATTTTGGCTGTACTTTCAAAATGGCGTCCATTTATAAAAAAAATTGTTGCCAATGTTGTTTTTGTCATTTAACACAAAAACTAAAAAAGATGGACAAAAACTTTTTTCACAAAAAACGACGTGCATAAAATTTTTTACAATTTTGTTCCTATACAATATTTTGATACGAGTTCCCATTTTCCAGATAAATGAGTTCAAAATTAAGAAAACATGGAAATTCATATATCGGTAAATAATTTAGAGGAAGTAACTGACAATTTACAGCCACAAGAAAAAAAAATTATTTTCCAAAAGTGAAAGACATCTGTCCTTTTGTTTTTTGGGCCGCTGATTCCAAATGTCACGTCAAAAATATATTTTTCACTACTCAATTTTTCGCAAATTGACATTTCATCCCTAAATTCGGGGTTAAATGGCTACACAGGCCGAAAAAAAATTGTTGTTTTAGAGACGTGACGCTATCTATCTTTAGTAAAATTTTTCGCTGAATTTGAAAATGATAAAAAAAAAATTCTGACGTATGAATTCCACCTCATACACTCCCAATTCCCCCCAAAAATTCAAAAAATCCAAACTCGCTATCCAACCCACCTATCTTTAGTAAAATTCGCTGAATGCGAAAATGGCAAAAAAATTGTTTGGACCCCGACCTACTCATCCGTATTTCTCACTTGCTTCTTGCAAAAATAAAAATAAATGCAAATCAGACGTGGCAACCGTTATAACTTTTATAAAATCTGTCGGTAAAACCAAAATTAAAAAATATTTTTGAATTACAAGTTCCCTTTGCTCGTACACTTAACCTCGCCCCCAGATAGCATTTGCAAATTACGGTTAGCATCCTAGCATTGATGAAATTTTGTTTTCCAAAATGTTTTAAGCTCTTAAGTAACATTAAGCTAGGTAGCATACGGAAGGTATTTTCTAAATTCAGGTTATAACTTACCCTGGGTTGATAGACGCCTTGACGTGGCCCCAGGGCTTGAACTCGCATTTTGATTGATTGCAGAATTAAAATGTTTTACCATTTTAATGGAATTAAAATGTTTTAGCATTTTAATAATCGTATTTATTTTTATTTGTGAAAGAAGCAAGTGAGTGATACGGATGAGTAGGGGGGATCCCTCACGTCCAAAGAATTTTTTTGCCATTTTCGGATTCAGCGAATTTTACTAAAGATAGGTGGGTTGGATGACCAGTTTGAATTTTTGGGGGGAATTGGTGTATGGGGGGAATCCATACGTCAGAAATTTTTTTTATCATTTTCGGATTCAGAGGAAGACTTTACCAAATATAGGTGGGTTGGATGGTCAGTTTGGATTTTTGGGGAGAATTGGGAATTCCCCCCATATACCCTGTATGGAAATCCATACGTCAGAATTTTATCAATTTCGAATTCAGCGGAAAATTTTACCAAAGATAGGTAGGGTCACGTCTCTAAAACAACAAATTTTTTTGGGGGGAACTAAAGGTGTATGGGGGGGAATCCATACGTCAAAAAAAAATTTATTTATCATTTTCGGATTCAGTGGAAAATTTTACTAAAAACGACAGAACATTTTATAGTGAAACCCACAAAAATTTGCAAACTGAATAATTTTTTTTTAATGAGTTCGTGAAAATGTATAAAATAATATCCTGAAAAGTTTACATTTCGCTCGGATGGGGTACATAAAAAAAAGTGAAAAAAAAATGTATCCATTTTTTTTACATTTTGAAATAGTCAGGATAAGAAAAAATAAAAAATGGTGGATAGACAACGTGTTTCTGAACACAAAATATCCTAATAAAATTTATCTCTAAAGCCACGGTAGGTATTCCTGGAAAAAAATAGTGAAGTAACTTTGTCACTCTGCGCGGCCAGCGCACGGTTAAATGCATACTATGGAACATCTAAAAATTCTTAGCTGTTCTATCGAGTAAAATAAAGCTTTTTTTCTTTCTGATTATACGTTTTAAACATTTTTATTAGTGAATAGGAAGATAAATAGTGAGTACGGAGGGAAAATTATTTATTAATTATATAAGAGGATTAACAAGCTCTTAATCTATGAGAAAAAATGTGTACTCGAGGCGCAGCCGAGAGTCACAATTTTTCGAGTAGATTGAAAGGCTGTTAATCCCCGAATGTAATTCAACGTTTTATCCACGACCACGTCCAAATTAGCAGCGTGAAAGCCGTATGAGAGCAGGTGAAAAAAACTGATTTTGAAAAACTTCCGATCTGACAAATTTATTTTAACTAAGAATATTTTGATTTTGAGCAAAAAAATAACCCTATCGAGTTAATTTGATTAATACCGTTCAAAATGACAAGAATATCGTTCTTGATATAAATGTTAATGATAATATTAATAATAATTCTAAATAAAATTCTAGAAAATCGAAGCGTGGTATTATGAATTCTAATCCACTAGTGTATTAAAGGGCCTTGAATCCACGGAAAATAGACGTATTATACCTTCCTAATATAGTGGTCGTGGATAAATATAATTATGGACGCATACACAGACACCACACATAGTTGAATGGCTCGCATGAATTTTTACGTGCCTTTACCGTATTGTATTTATTACAGGTACACCTATCCATATTTCAGCTATATCCAATGGATTCCTTATACATTTGTTAATGTATTGGAAAAGTTCCAGAATTTATAATAATAATAATAATAATAATAATAATAATATTTATTAATTTCAGAAACAGTACAAAGCGCAGTTAAGAAATATTGTCGATAGAAATACAAAGATAAATATCACAAATAACATTGTAAAAACATATACACACAAAAAACATGTGAACAGTGAGCAATTGAAAATATTGTAGGGTATAATTCACAAATAATAAAAAAAAACTAGAGAAAAGTAGTCACACATTTTGTAAAAATTCGTCAACATTATAGCTGTTTATGTCCAACAAAAGTGATTTTAAAGCCTTTTTAAACTTAAAAAATGTTATCATAGATTTAATATGCTCAGGCAAACAGTTAAAAAATTTACAACCCATGAAAAAAAGACTTTTTTGGTATAAAGGCGTTCTGTGTTCTTTTGGTAAAAGGAGATCTTTTTTCCTAGTGCTATATGGATGATAAGTTCTAATCTCGTTAAATTTGATTCTGTTTTTGTAAACAAAACATGACAACTCATAAATGTAAATAGAGTTCAAGGTAAGAATGTTTAAGCTTTTAAAGGCTTCCCTGCAGGAAGTATTATATCCCAGATTGGCTATTATACGTATTGCTCTTTTTTGCAGTAAAAAAAACTCTATTTGCCTCGGATGAGGAACCCCAATGTACTATACCGTACTTTATGCAAGAATGAAAAGAAGCAAAATACAACTGTCTTACTATTGATAGGCTACATTGTTTAGATGTTATCGCCAATGCATAACAGATCTTTGACAGTTTTCCACACATATCATGAATGTGATTAGACCATTTAAGGCTACAGTCAATTTTCAAACCAAGCATTTTTGATTCATTGGCATACTTCACGCTTGTAGTAGGAGATAAAAGAATATTAGTGTTGAAGACAATATTAGACTGCAATGTTCTAAAGAGAATACAGATTGTTTCACTTTGGTTAATACACAGTTTATTATTTTCAGTCTACAAAATTACTTTATCATATATAGTTTTTGCACAGTCTTCAGCATCAGCTAGGGTATTAGATTTTATTAAAATGTTCGTATCATCAGCATACGAAACTGTCAAACATGATGGATGTTGAATAAAATTCAGCATATCATTGATATAAATAATGAAAAGTGTGGGCCCCAATATAGACCCTTGAGGTACTCCAACGCTGACAGTTTGCGAGTCAGATACAACATCCTCAGTACAGACCTGCTGATTTCTATTTGCAAGATATGATGCAAACCAATCATGAGTAACACCTCTGACTCCATATTTCTCAAGTTTTGTCAATAATATAGAGTGATCTACACAGTCAAAAGCCCTTGAAAAATCTATAGAGTCCCAGAGCTATTTGTCTTTTGTCCATGGACGTTACAATACCATTTACAAAATCACTTAAAGCAGTGTCTATGCTTTTTTCTTTTGTAAAACCATGTTGACTGGGAGAAAGCTTATTATGCATCATTAAAAAACTTATTAGCTGAGAGTTTACTGCAGACTCAAAAACTTTTGACATACTAGGAGAAAGGCTAATGCCCCTATAATTCTCAAACAAGTTTTGATCGTCTTTTTTAAACAACGGAATAACTTTTGACAATTTTATATCCGATGGATACATTCCCTGCTCAAGAGACAGATTTATCAGATAGGTTAAAAGTTTAATGATATATGTCGCAATAAGTTTTAATAATATATTTGATATTTCATCGTGTCCCGAAGAGTTCGAGTTTTTCAATTTTTTAATTAAATCTAAAGTGTCCTATATTCAAAACAATCAAAGATATTTTCATAGTTATAAGGATAAGATCGTGAAAATCGCAATTTCTTATCATGATTTGATTGATCATATTTTCGAAAAAATGCATACAAATAAACGATTTTGTGTTTGAACATTCGAAAAGTATACATTTTTTCCGAAATAGTGATATTTTATTTTTTCCATTGGGTCAATTTCTCGACAAGTTACAGCCTTCAATATAATATATTTATCAAACAAATCATCAAGCAAGGAAATTAAAATTATTTGAGATGTACTTTTTTTTATCCTCGTTACTACAATTTAATAAACCATAATAATTATGAAGTGATTTTAACAGTTCTCAATGAAAGAATTTTTTTGAAGGGCTTTTATTTTTTTCTATATTGTTTATTGCGACGATTGAGTTCGGGCGTGACAATATAATCTAAGTATATTTTTCTCGTCCATCCTTTGCTTGTATTGTTTAAAACAAAAAAGCATTAGAAAGCTACAATTTCCATATTTTAAACGAGCCAATACTCATACAGATTGAACAAGTTCTCATTTAGTGACATGTAATTCAGTGCGTCGGTGTCCCAGTCATGCGTATTTAAGCGCGCGCACGCATGGATCTTGCTCCGACTTATAACATTACACTTGACTATTTTTTTCCGGGAAAACCGTGGCTTTAACGATAAATTTTGTTAGGACATTTTTTGTTCATAAATATGTGATCTATCCATCTGTATTTTTTTTCCTAGCATGATTTAGTTTCAAAATTTTGAAAAAATGGATGAAAAAAAAGTTCTGCATCCGAGCGAAATGTACTTTTCAGGATATTATTCTATACATTGTCACGAACTCATTAAAAAAAAAAGTTTACTCAGTTTGCAAAATTTTGTGGGTAAATACCTTCATCGACTGGGTTAGAAGGCTTATTAACATATCCGCATTAGCAGAAGAGTACGGACCTCAAAAATGTTCGGCATTACTGGGCCTTCATTCATTTACTGGATGTGACTCAGTCAGCGCCTTTAAGGGAAAAGGAAAGATAAAACCCCTAAAAATGTTACTTTCTCCCAAATATGCCAAATATATCCAAACATTTCAAGATTTGTGGAGCAGCTGGAATATTGATGGTAAATTAGTCGCATCATTAGAGGAGTTTACATGTGCCATATATGGATCAAAGAAATGCGCTAGCGTGGACGAGCTTCGCCTAATTGCCATTAGACAAGAAATGTGGTGACAAAGATTTGTTTTTATCAATTAATAATAATAATAAGTATATTCATCCTGTTATTTTGGTTACACATGTGCGTTTACAATTTCTAAAGTTAAGAATAAACTAGAGAGTAGTAGAACTATAGCGATTATATATAAATTTGATAAAAAAGTCATTTAAGGTTGTTTGTCAACATTACAATTCACAGAAGAAATCTTGTTTATGAATGTAATATTGCAAGTACAGGACCTCCTTATGTAGCTTTTTTTTTTTATTTTATCGAGTAGAATGGATCCAATCATTTTAGAGACATGATATTAGGATGTTATCTAGTTTTTGTTATAATATATGTACACATATACATATGTAGACATATATTTATGTTGTTGTTTATTTATCATGTGGGAGCATTTCATAAATATATACCATTTTTAGAATGTACAAAACCATTTACCTGCGCCTGCTAGTTCAATATTTCTCATTTATAAGAGCATGTATTTTCAGTCGAGGATTATCTAATAGCCATCCTTTTGTGTGTTTTTTAAACATGTTTTTTGAATTTATTTGTTTAATATAATGTGGTAAATTATTATATATTTTTGGGTATAAGTATATAAAACTTCGTTGCCCTATAGTTTTTGACATTTTGGGTATTTTTATAGAACCTATTTTGTATCTAGTTTGATAGCAATGGCCAATATTTGGTGTAGCTTTTTTATTTTTGAAGTTAAATATTAATGTTCTTAATGCAGATAATTATCTAATGTCTAGTATACGAGCTTCTTTATAGAGATTATCACTGGAAAAGGTAGGTTCCTTGTTAAATATTATTTTCAGTATCCATTTTTGAATTACTTCTAATTTGTTGATATATATGTTTGTAGCAGCGCCCCATGCAAGAATACCATAGGATAATTGAGATTCTACTAAGGCGGAGTATACCATCTTTAGTTGATTTATTTCAATAATTGTTTTCAATAATTTGAATTTAGTTTTCTTATAAGCGAGTCGATGTGAGTGTTCCATCTAAGGTGGGGGTCTAGTGTTAGGCCAAGGTATTTGACCGATTTCGCTGCTTTGATTGTAAATTCACTCTCGTCACACTTTATAGTAAGAGACTCAATATCCGGTATGTTGGATTTATAGCTAGTAAAGTAGAGGTAGTTTGTTTTTTTGAAGTTTATGGTTAGCAGTTTATAATCTAAGTAGTCTTTAATTAGTACCATGTCTTTTTCAACAGTAGATTTTAAGTCAGTCCAGTTGTCACTAGTATAAAAAATGGCTGTGTCGTCGGCGAAACTGATTATATTTCCTTTAGTTGTAAGTGCAAACAAGTCATTTATATAGATTGTAAAGAGTAAGGGTCCGAGAACAGTTCCTTGGGGAACGCCAAATCTTACAACTCTTTTTGTGCTTAAACTGTTTCCTATTTTTACGCACTGTTCCCTCTCGGATAGATAACTTTTTATTAATTCTTGCGTTTTATCACTAAAGTTGGTTTTTCTTTGATTCCTTGCTTGCCTTATCGAGCATATTAAAAGGAGTGTTTACCAACGCGTATTTGGCGATTAGCAAACGAAGGTATTCACAATATTCCAGAGCCTTGGAATGATTATGGATGACAAGAAAATGGAGAACCTGCCTCAATCACTTACTGAAATTTTTCAGGAGATGATTCCAAATCAAATCGTAATAGACGAAAGTGAGGATGATAACGATATCATAAATGAAGCAATAGAAGAAGAGGAAACATTCGATGTATCGGGAGACAGCGATAGTGAATCTGAAAGCGAATGAAGTGTTACTTACGTTTTATATTGAATTTTATATTTTATCTGGAAAATGGTAACTCCTATCCAAATACTGTATAGGAACAAAATTGTATGCACTTTGCTTTTTGCGTAGAAAGTTTTTCTCCATCTTTTTTAGTTTTTGTGTTAAATGATAAAAACAATATTTGCAATTTTTTTTTATAAATGGACGCCATTTTGAAAGTACAGCTATTTTTTTAGGACATGTCTAAAATCGTTCCTTAGGCTTTAATCTTTATGAAAAACATTGTCCCCAAGGGTCGGGGGGTGCACGTACAGTAAAGGTGGGCTCCCGTAGTATATATAATACCGAATTTATGTATTGAAACTAATTACCAAACATTGGAAAGTTTTAACACATAACTAGTTAAATTTGCTATTTCACCCTTTTAGCTATAAGGCACATTGTTTGTGCATATACCGGATGACAACGGATTCGTTTTACAAGGCGCCATTTTTAATTGAAGAGCTAAGTGGATAGAGGTGTTATGTCGCATTTTTAAAAAAAATTACTTTATGCAATTTTTGAACACCCCTGATATAGATTTAACACCCAATAAACGGCGAATTCTAAATTTGTAATATTTTATAGAAACTTTTTAATTATAAGGGCGCCATGTCATACATACAACCAGTAATTTTAGTGGATGTACACAGTTTTTGACAGAAAAATCTAGTTTCATAACAGCTTGATATTGTTCTTTAATATTAGTGTAAACAAAAGAACATAACCCAAAATTATCTGTGTTATGAGGTATTATTCATTTGAATCGAAGACAAAATAAATAAGTTCCAACTCAAAACCGTTTTGTTTAATTTACCCAAAACTTTAAAAGTGTGACATAACACCTTTATCCACTTAGGTCTTCAATTGTCTTTTAAGGCCGAAGCTTGGGTTTGTAGATACTGCTCATTGGAGCTCATATTTTCCATGAAAAAATAATTGAATACCCGATTTTTCCGGAAGTTGGTAAACTGTATATTTATATAGTTGGATTGAGATTAGAAACGGTTAGCTTTACGAAAATAAGGTAAACCAGGAAATTTCTACAGAATTTAGTGCTAAACAGAAAATGTCCTTACCATTTTTGCCCTAGCATCAATGGTTCTCGACATATTTGCACTTTTAGCAAAGAAGGCGGCTAACCCCACCTCCGTCAACTTGGCAAAATACCCAAACTCTTTCAAAAAAGAAAATTGACGCTATTTTTGCAAAGAAAAAGTACCTAGTTATTGGACTAAAGCAAAACTCTATAAACCGAATTATAGCCAAAACGGTTACTCTTACAAATAAAAGTCATATCTTATTTGCAGAAAATTAAACTAAACTACAAAGGACCACGCTCTGACCTTATGTAAAAGTGGTTTCGGTTAAATTGGCTATATTTTTGATATGTTATGTATTTCGGCATCCTGAACAAATGTTAGTCCAGTACGTAGGGGTTTTTTGAATGCAAAAGGTGGGGTAGTAGTGATTTTTTAGTATGTTGTTAA
Organism: Rutpela maculata; assembly: GCA_936432065.2. Classification (NCBI taxonomy): domain Eukaryota; kingdom Metazoa; phylum Arthropoda; class Insecta; order Coleoptera; family Cerambycidae; genus Rutpela; species Rutpela maculata. The sequence goes on from OW386290.2 coordinate 37,385,496, forward strand.
GCTTGGGACCCTAATGAAAAATCCAAGTTTTCGACCTCGAGGCGCATGCGCTCGAGCCGCCATCTTGGATTTTAGGTACAAAAATTTGGTTTTTTGATAATAACTCAAAAACGGTGGCTTTCACGACAAAAGATGTTCTATACAAAGTTAAAGAGGACAAAATTTCCTACATTTTGTGTTAATTTTTTTGTAGCCCACATATGTTAGGAGTTACAGCCCCGTGAAGTTGCACTATTTGAAAAAAAATGCGGAAACTTCATTTTGGTTTTTGAGTTTTATTTTATTATTCTTATTATCATTATATTTGTACATAATTATAAAAAAAACTAAAAGGCACTTGAATATTATCATTTAACAGTATTATACTTATCGTAAACAAAGTTAAAGGCGAAAAGTATATCGCATTTTTTTTTAATTTAAGAATAGTAAATTATGATTTTAGAGCGTTACAAATATTAATTTCTACTACATTTTGGTACGTTTCGATGGTCCGGGTTGGTTATTGTCGGTGTCCTGGTCGTAGTTTTGGTCCGTAGCCTGAAAAATGTCGTCATCCTCGTCCCCGCTTTCAATGCGGATTTCCGGCATATTTCCGCAAGATTCTCCGTTGCAGAACCCACATACAACCGAACAGCCTTTCGGCGGATGCATGCCCCACCACACCCCTTTTTGCAGTTACAAGATACCGATTTTAATAAGGAATCGGGAGCTGGTTTTTCCGCCATTGTTATGGGAATGAGCCCGTAAGCGCCATGCTTCCAACCCCAGTCTTCAGGATTTTTCTCTATGCCTCTCCATTTCTGTACTTGGTGGTACGTCCTAAAGGCGTGGAATCGCATAACCTTCTGCAAGCTAGACAATAAGCACACTGACGCATACAGACTCGATGCACTGAAGGTCATTTATGACCCTCTCTCAATACCTACTAGACAGCAGCTGTTCTCTTGCTACCTGCCTATCCGTTAAGGTTTAGGGCAACCTATTAATATAAAATTGAAGTAGAGTCTCTTTAAAAATTATTTCAATATGATTGGCATTTGTTTAAATTATTTATTTTAGTTATTAACAGCCAAATAACAAAATATAATACTTTTTTTTTTCAAATAGTGCAACTTCACGGATCTGTAACTCCTAACATATGTGTGCTACAAAAAAATTGTTTTAACAAAAAATGTAGGAAATTTTGTTCTCTTTAACTTTGCATAGAACATCTTTTTTCGTGAAAGCCACCGTTTTTGAGTTATTATCAAAAAACCAAATTTTTGTACCTAAAATCCAAGATGGCGGCTCGAGCGCATGCGCCTCGAGGTCGAAAACTTGGATTTTTCATTAGGGCCCCAAGCCTAACAACATACTAAAAAATCACTACTACCCCACCTTTTGCATTCAAACACCCCTTTTTGATACCCACGTACTGGACTATGTGTCCATGGGCACGAAGTCCCAAACCTTGAGGATTTCGGGATACGATACGTTAAAGTTGGATATTTTATGTATAGTCCTTTGAGATAAAGTTTTTACCCCAAAAGTTCTGCGACCGGACCGAAAGACATTAACCCTCCCATTTTCGAGGGCGGGGAACACGATGGTGACAATATTTTCCGACCCACCGTCCAACCACTACCCCCAAAACGAAAAAACCACCTCTTTTTCCGATTTTTCGACCCCAGGCTTGCAAGGGCTTGTCGGATCGGGTTTTTCCTGGTCAATTTGAATAAAATAAGTAAATATTAACCACAGGTGACGAAACTACCCCCATCCCCCAATACCAAAATGCCACGAAAATAACGAAAATCAGCTGAAACCCGGTATACCCCCATTTTCAAGGTCGAGGAATACGATGGTGATAACATTTCCCGACCTACCCTTCACCCACTACCCCTAAACCTGAAAACTACCCCTCTTTTTCGATTTTCCGGTGCTAGGTTTGCGAGGGTTTGTCGTATCGGATTTTTTTTTGCTCAATTCGAATAAAATAGGTAAATATTGACCACAGGTGACCTAACCCACCCCCGGGGGTTGAAACTACCCCCGGGGGTAGATATTGAGTAGAAATAAGAGAAGCTAACGTCTCCAAAAATTGTATTAGACACCTCCTTATCACCCCCACTCCATTGTTAAAGGGGGCGAAAAAATAAAATTGTGATTTAGTGTGTGTACAAGAACCAAAGGCCCTTGAAAGCCTAGCACCGGAAAATCGGATTCAGGTTTAGGAGTAGTGAGTGAAGGATATGTCGGGAAATATTGTCACCATCGTATTTTCCGCTCTCGAAAACGCTGATTTCCGTTGTTTTCGTGGCATTTCGTTGTTGGGGTGGGGGTAGTTTCAACCCCCGGGGGTGGGTTAGGTCACCTGTGGTCAATATTTACCTATTTTATTCGAATTGACAAAAAAAAAACTTTATCTCAAGGGACTATTATACATGATATACATGAAATATCCAACTTTAACGTATCGTATCTCGAAATCCTTGGGGTTTGGGACTTCGTGCCCATGGACACATTTGTTCAGGATGCCGAAATACATAACATATCAAAAATATAACCAATTTAACCGAAACCACTTTTACATAAGGTCAGAGCGTGGTCCTTTGATAATTAATATTTTTTCTGTAAAAGTGACCGTTAACGAGATATTTACGAAAACCAGCTTTCGATGACCTTTGACCCTGCGTAAAATCTTTAGCGGCACTCTGATTGATTGGTACTTTTGACATTTTGTTTAGAACCGCAATATCTAAGGTTCATACCAAAATCCAGCTTTCCGGGAATTTTACCGAAGGGCAATGGGCAATGTCTAATTTCTCGGACTAATAAACAATGAACTCATTCAATAACATGCTCAATCTAGAGCTAGAGCAAAGTTATTACTTTCGCCGCAGATAAAACGTCAATTTAACGGGTTATAAATGTCAGAGAGAAAATATAGGTAGACAACAATCTTTAATTTGATTAAATGGAAAAGCAAAAATAAAACTTAGTCGATATCTTCAGGCAGACTTAATGAAATTGTTTTTGTTGTGAGCCGTCTGTATGGCCATTGGCGTATGCGGGGATATTATGAGGGCACGTAAATAAATTTTTATCTAATAAACATTCGACAGATAAAATAATAGTAAATATAGAAAACGGAATTCTGGAAAGGCTTATGCATATCAATTTAATTATTAAAACTAAGGTTTATATATGTGGCTTTGTCAATGAACGTTCTAGAGGGAAAGGCCGAGATCACAATTTTTGACTTGAGAGCTGTGTTTGGACTATTTAGCAAAAGTCCCCGAACATAGGACGTGCGGGGGTGCAGGGAAGCTCGAAGAAGGTCTCGGTTTTGCTCATATCTCGAAATGGTCAGCCATAATCAAAAAGTGGCCATATGTAAAATTAAAGCTGACTAAATTTTCTACAATAATGTTTCTATTAATTTTTGTCGTATCTGTTATGGTTCAGTAATGGATTGTATATGTTTTAACTGTATTTCAACTTTATTATAAATTTAAAAAAATCTTTAATAATCGTGGAAAAAAATTTGTTGTACAGATATCCGTTTCATAGCAGACTGAACTCAAATATCGAATAAAAAATGTCTTTGTGTCTGTAAGTGTGTGTGTGTGTGCGTGTATATGTATGTCTGTATATACCATTTCTTCTAAACACGATAACTTCTGATAGACTTAAAATATTTAATTACAATTTGGAACATATGTAAAACAGCATAGTACAATGATCCCTATTGAAATTGGGCCATATCTGTAATACATGGTCATAACCAGAGGCATACAAAAAATGAAGATGTATAAGATTTATAAATCGCAATATATCGGGTGTATATTAGGTTCAAACCAACTTTATTTAAATTAGATGATATATCAATGTTATCCTAAAATTTGAAACATGGTGTTTTCAATAAGATTATTATATTGTGAGAGTTTGTAGGCCTCTTGTTATCACTATGTATTACAGATATGGCCCAATTTCAATAGGGATTATTGCAATATGCTGTTTAACATATGTTCCAAATCGTAATTAAATATTTTAAGTCTAAAAGACGTTATCGTGTTTACAAGAAACGGTATACACACACATACATATACACGCATAAACACACTTACAGACACAAAGACATTTTTTATTCGATATTTGAGTTCAGTCTGTTATGGAACGGATATCTGTACAAAAAATATTTTTCTACGATTATTAAATTTTTTTTCAATTTATAATAAAGACAGAATACAGTTAAAAGATATACAATCCATTACTGAACCATAACAGATACGAAAAACATTAATAGAAACATTATTGTAGAAGATTTAGTTAGTTTTAATTTTGCATATAGCCACTTTAGATTATGGCTAACCGTCTTCGAGATATGAGAGAAAAACAAAAACCAGGACCTTCTTCGTGCCCCCCCGCACCTTCTGTGTTCGGGGACTTTTGGTATGTTTACCTCCTAAATAGTCCAAACACAGCCTTAAGTCAAAAATTGTGATCTCGGCATTTCCCTCTAGAAACCATTCATTGACAGGACTAATGGTATTATAACAATAAATCTGTTGTTTTAGTCGGGAGCCCTCCCTGGCTGTACGTGCACCCCCCCACCGATTCTTGGGGACAATGTTTTTCATAAAGATTAAAGCCTAAGGAACAATTTAAGACATGTCCCCAAAAAAAAAACTGGCTGTACTTTCAAAATGGCGGCCATATGTTAAAAAAAAATGTTGCCAATGTTGTTTTTGTCATTTAACACAAAAACTAAAAAAGATTGACAAAAAAATTTTCCACAAAAAACAACGCGCATAAAATTTTCTACAATTTTGTTCCTATACAATATTTTGACAGGACCATTTTCCAGATAAATGAGTCCAAAATTAAGAAAACATGGAAATTCATATATCGGTAAATCACTTAGAGGAAATAACTGTGACAATTCTTGTAAGGCGTATAATATAACTTTATATTATTAACGTAAGAAAAAATAAAATAAACTGAAAAAAATTAATAATAATAATATTATAATTTGTGGACATTTATCTCGAAAACGACAACAATGGTATCTGGAAAATCGTAACTCCTATCCAAATATTGTATAGGAACAAAATTGTAGGAAATTTTATGCACTTTATTTTTTGTGTAGAAAATTTTTCTCCATCTTTTTAAGTTTTCGTGTTAAATGACAAAAACAATATTTTTTTTAAACGGACGCCATTTTGAAAGTAGAACAAGTTTTTTTGGGGGGGAACATGTCTTAAATTGTTCCTTAGGCTTTAATATTTATGAAAAACATTATCCCCAAGGATCTAGGGGTGCACGAACATTTAGAGTGGGCTCCCGTAGTATTACGTTTTATATTGAATTTTATATTTTATTTTAGGAGCCGAGTCATTTATCAGGAAAATGGTAACTCTTATGCACTTTGTTTTTTGTGCAGAAAGTTTTTCTCCATCTTTTTTAGTTTTTGTGTTAAATGAGAAAAACAATATTTGCTTTTTTTTTAACGGACGCCATTTTGAAAGTGCAGCCAATTTTTTTTTTTGGGACATGTCCAAAAATGTTCCTTAGGCTTTAATCTTTATGAAAACGTTTATGAAACATTGTCCCCAAGGATCGGGGCGGGGAGGGTGTACGGGCACTTAGGGCGGGTTCCCGTAGTATTTGGTCCGTGAATAATTTCTGCATGATTTTTTTTTAATATATGATGTAGGGTGGTTGCCATAATCATTAATTAATGTTTCTCATAAAAATATATTTGCCGCTACGGCAGCCCTGTTGGAAAAATGACGGTAGTAAGGGTGGATGGTAAAAAAAAAAAATTTGAGGCCTTTGGTTCTTGTACATACACTAAATCACAATTTTATTTTCGTCACCCTCTTGAATAATAGGTGGGGGTGGCTAATACAAAACATTTTTTTGAGATCTCAGCTTCTCTTATTCAGGGTGATTTACCACAACATGCGCAAATAAAATAATGCACTAGTCTCTATGTGGGAAAGCCCTTGCAAAATTTTAGAGTGATCCGAGGTAATTTAGTATATTTTCTTGCATTAAAACTTGCACTGTTATTTGTTTAAGCCAGTGCATAAGGTAATGAACTACGCACCTGGAACGGATCCATCCTTCTAATAAAAGTAAGGCAAACCGAAATTGGCCAAAACGCAATTTACCTGGTATCTGTCTCTTTCAACCTTATTACGAACTGCAACGATCGTGTCCGTTGCAGGTACGTAGTACAAGAGTTTACTGACAAGGGGTTAGTGTGTGTTTATTGTCTTCCCGACTTCCAGTTAGAGCGTACCGTTAAATTTTTAATTGTATTCGTAGATTGATACCGTTCAATATGCCATTCTGCGCTTAGAACAGTGCATTGAATGTAATGCATTCGAACATTTTCTTTGACTTTTCATTACTTTTAAGCTTTCTGCTGTGCTGAGTTCTACAAAAATTATTTAAATTTTTGCTATTTTTGTAGTGTGACTAAATCCAAAAAGTCACTTTTAACCAGGTTTGTTGTCAGTCCCAAGTCTGACAAAGGGGGAGGGGGAGTGATATAGTTGCACCGCGTTACGTCAGATTAGTTAAAGTCATAGGCGGCGCATTTCTACAAAAAAATAAGGTAATTAATTTTGTCATATTTTTTTTAATTATTTTTTTAACTCCTTTCAGTGGGGGCAACCTACTGATAAATTGTCCACATGTTGTGGTAAATCACCCTGTATATACTAAATATCAATTTTATGGACTGTTACTTGCTTGATTTACCTATTTACTCCCATTTACCCCAATTTATCCCCAAATAGTACAATACCTAGAGGTAAAAAATATGCAAAACTTCGGAATAATGTCATATTGAACGGATTTCGTTTATTTTTGGCAGTATAATAGAAAATTCTTCACAAAAGTTTCCATATTGTGCGGGGCTTGCTAATTTATAGGGGGTAGATGCCACCCCCTCTCAGGGGGTGGCACTTAAAAAATATATATATTTATTGGAACTGAAGTAGAATAAAATTTTAAGAGGAAAAGGTTCTATGCAATTTTTCACATAAAATGATAGTTTTAAATTATAACGACTTCAAAATTGTGATTTTAGCTAAAAAGAAAGGCTTTCGTCAAGTATCTCGAAAAGTATTACTTTATCGAAAAAATGTTACAGACAAATTACAGAAAGTACAAACTGAGAATTAATTATATTTTTTGTTTATTGATGTAGGATTAATAATTTCGGAGATATTTAAGTTTACATTTGGCATCCAAATGTTTATAAGATAATTATTTAGAGTGAGAGTTAAATATCTCAGAAACTGTGACACCTACGTCAAGGATAATAGGTAGAATAATAGGTTATTAATTAAGCTTTCAACTGTTTTTTTATTTGTTTCTGTAGCATAAAAAACAAAGAAGTTATGACCGAAGCAATGTGCTTCTACACATTTTTTTAATAACAATGTCGCCATTTTGTTACTGTAATTAGTCAGTAATTAAAAAAAGGAATTTCAAACACTAACATAAACATAAACATAAACACACCACATATAGTAGACAAGCCAAGGCTGTCCGGAAGGGGGCTACACATTCCGAAAAACGCAGACATACATCCACACCAGGGTGGCCCATCTCTATAGGGGGTGAATTTTTTTTGCGTATTTTTTAAGTCTCACCCCACGAAAATATACTATTATACTAGGAATAATTTATGTCAAAGTTTCAGATAATTCGGTGAACGGTAACCCGTGCCGCATTCAGGTAGAAATTTGTAGATAAGATTTTATTAAGGTAATACACTTAAATTTTACTTAAAATACAAATATCTACCTCTTTTCTCATAATGTTTTATTGGTGTAATTATTTCCTAGAAATTATTTGTTTTGGAAGTTTGGAAATATAATGCACCTACGGTAGGTTTTTATGTCAGTTTGCAATTGTGTTTTACAGTGATGACATTATAAGTTCTAGCATACGTTCCTTTTTGAAAAAACATTTAACGATGGCTGATGTTAGATCCTTACGAAAGGATACTTTCATTTACTTAGTTGGACACTATTCGTCACAAATCATTGGCAATAAATTGCCGTCTAATAGACAAGTATTACAAGTGCTCTTTTATAACATTCGTGAAGTGAAGCTAAGTGTACATGAAAGTGCTAAATTAACAATAAAAGAGTTTTTTGGGATAAAGCTCGCATTCCGACACGTCAGGATTTTCATTGTGTTAAACAACTAGATAAACTTTATGCAGAGTGAAGGAACTTACAAAAATCGGCTAAAAGGGCCAGTGCGGGAGTAAAGAAAAAAATTTCGTTGAAAAATTGGACGATCTTTTTGACATTTCTCATGCAAATGCATTGGAGTTGATGAAAATAGATGAAGATAAGCAGTTTTTAATTAACCAAAGAAAAAAGGGACGTCCTGGATTTATGCATGGTATTGATTACCAACTTGCTTCTCAAGAAAAATTAGCTGAGGAGAAATTACAGAAATTATCCGAACGAATGCAACGAAGTCAACAAGAAAAAGCTAGTTTAGAGGAAACAGTCACCTGTCCATCATCAAGTAGTAATTCAGCCGACTCCAACGAAAATGAAGATGAAATAATCGAAGCCCAAGAAGAGTTGTTACAAGACCAGCCTGGCCCGTCACAGCCAAAAAAGAGGAGATTGTATGGAACATGTAACATCATCACACCAAAATAGCCGCTCCATTTGATGCTTGCAAAATAAGCGACAGGTATGGAGTCCATATTTTGACGGCAGTAGCAGAAGCACTAGGACATGACACCACATCTTTGTCCATCAGCAGAACCACACTTCAGCGCTCTAGACAACGCATCCGCGAAGAAAGAGCTGAAATATTAAAAACTGCCTTCGGTAATTCTGAATTACCGGCCCCAGTCATCCATTGGGATGGAAATATTTTACCTTCTCTCACTGGAATGGGAAATATCGATAGACTTGCTATCTTAGTTACTAGTGGAGATATTGAACAACTACTTGGAGTACCAGCTTTGCCCAATTCAACTGGAAGAGAACAGACTGAAGCAGTTTATGATGTGCTTTGTGAATGGAATTTGGACGAAAAGGTAATAGCTTTGTGTTGTGATACAACAGCATCAAATATGGGTTATATAAATGGGGCAGCCACACTATTGCAACAAAAATATATATATTTTCCTTGTAGACATCATATTTTTGAAGTGGTTTTGAGAAGTGTGTTTGATACAAAAATGCCTTCCTCATCTGGTCCAAATGTGCCACTATTTAAACGTTTTAGGGAATTTTGGCCTAAAATAGATCAAAATAAACTAAAAACTGAATTTCAGGTATCAAAAATTAAACACATTTTACAACCAGTTAAAGCCGAAATTGTAAAGTTTCTAAATGCAGCTTTAACTTTGCAACAGCCTCGTGATGATTATAAAGAATTTTTAATGCTTTCTAAACTTTTTGTTGAAGAAGAGCCCACTCACACGACATTCTATCAACCAGGGGCATCTCATCATGTACGTTGGATGGCCAAAGCCATTTACTGTCTAAAAATATTTTTTTCCAAGATCAGTTCCAACTAACTAAAAAAGAAAAAATAGGTATTGAAGATATATGTCTCTTTATTGTAAAGGTTTATGTAAAGGCCTGGTTTACAGCGTCATTTGCTAGTAAAGCACCGCTTCATGACTTAGACTTTTGTAAAGAACTCATTAATTATCAAAATATTGACAAAGAAATATCTCAAGCCGCAAGTAGGAAAATAGTGAACCATTTGTGGTACCTTAATTCAGTAAATGTTGGCTTATCTTTCTTTGATGACGATATTTCAGTTATCACTAAAAGAGAAATGGTTAAACCTTTGAATAGGAAAACACCAAATCAAGAGGGTATTAAACGACTTATGATTAGTAACATTACTGACGTTGAAAACAAGGAAATTCAGGACTTCATATGCGAGAACACTAAACAGTTTTTTCAAAAATTAGGTTTGTCTATGGAATTTTTAGAAAATGATCCAACAACATGGAGGGAAAATGAAAGTTATACCCGATGTTTCAATATTGTAAACAAAATTAAAGTTGTAAATGATGCCGCTGAGAGAGGAATCAAACTTATTACTGACTATAATGACATTTTAACAAAAAATGAAGACCAAAAACAGTTTTTACTCCAAGTTGTAAATGATTATAAATCACAGTTTCCAAATGTAAATGCATGCTTTGGCCTAGTGCAAAAAATATTGTTTTTATTACTATATGTCTTGTAGATTTAGGATAATATTTGGTACTATGTATGAAAAAAACGTTTCATAATAAAATACACAAAGATAAAACGAGAGTTTTATTTCAAAAACTTCTAGTCTAGTTTTCTTAGACTACGAATTTACAGTAGTATGACACATGTCATAGTCACAACAGATAATGTCTTTGATATTTGTATGACTTGATTAGTCATTCTAAAGATAAATGTTGCTGATTAAAAAAAAAAAACAATGCATCAACCAAAGAATGTAAATAATGCCATTTACTTTTATTATTGCATAATAATGCATTCTGCGGCACCCCTTGCCTTCAATTTGCCTCAATAATATTTTGAGGGGACTGTTTTTTCTTCAAATGGAACCATTTGCAGGGGTGAGAAATAAAAAATTTCGATTTCGAAAAAGATGGGCCAACTCTAATCCACACCCACCGGTGTTGCCAATACCGGGGCTGGGGGTCGAACCCAGAGCGCGGTAGCGAGTCGATCAGCGTATTCGCCACTCAATACGCCTTAACCGATTGAGCTACCGTGCCGGACACTGTTTCTCATTAATATATAGCATGACGTAGATGCTCAAATTTTTTGGTTTGTATACACCGCTTGCTTTAGAAAAAAAAATACAGTTTAAACTATAAAAATATTTTCGATAAAACGTATTTTTTTTTCCTTTTCCAAATATCTCAATAAATATTAGTTTTATTGAAAAATGTGTAGAGACCAAAAATAAAGCTCATAAACTGATAATGAATTTCGCTTGTTTATTTATTTCATAGATTTAATAGTTTCGGAGATATGAAAGTTTACAAATGGCGTCCGAACGTTTATAAGACGAAAAATGCAGTTTAAATGTTAAATATCTCAGAAATTGTGACACCTACGTCACGCATGCTAGGAAATGAAATTAAAGACAATTAATTGCGCTTTCAAATTATTTTCTACTCGTTCCTGTAGTATAAGAAATAAAGAAGTTATGACGGAAAAATGTGCGTATTTATATTTTTTTATATAAAAAGGTCGTCATTTTGTTACTCTAATTAGCCAGTAATTTAAAAAAGTTATCTCAAATACAGTTTTTCGTTAAGATGCTCAAATTTTTTAATCCTACATCAATAAACAAAAAATATAATTAATTCCCAGTTTGTACTTTCTGTAATTGGCCTATAACATTTTTTTCGATAAAGTAATACTTTTAGAGATACTTGACGCAAGCCGTTTGGAAATACTTTTTTTTAAGCTAAAATCGCAATTTTGAAGTCGTTATAACTTAAAAACTATCAATTTATGTGAAAAATTGTATAGAACCTTTTCTTCTTAAAATTTGATTCTATTTCAGCTCCAATAAATATATATATTTTTTAAGTGCCACCCCCTGAGAGGAGGCGGCATCCACCCCCTATAAATTAGCAAGCCCCCGCACAATATAGAAACTTTTCTGTGAAGCATTTACTATTATACTGCCAAAAATGAACGAAATCCATTCAATATGACATTATTCCGAAGTTAAAACCTCTCTCTAGTTACTGTACTAGAAACATTTCTGTCTGGTTCAAATATACTTTCCTTACTTGAATTTAATTTCTTACTAGCCACTATCCATATATTTATAAGAAATGAGAAGAAAATTAAGTTGTTTACCACGCCCTGGCTCCCCACATGCACCCCAGCGGGAATCGTCTTGCGACGCCGTTGGCGATCCGTACCCCGAGCAAGGCTATCTAGATGATTGAAGCGACCTGCCGGAATCAGAAGACAAAAGACTATCGGCTAATAGCTCTGACCTCGGAAAGTTATCGGAAAACCATTAGGCTGCACATGGAAAATGGGTTAAGTGCAGTTTCCTATTACCCTTCACAACATTTAATCCTTTAGTTGGCCATAATAAAAGCCTTTTCAACGCTATACTATTATAAAGTTAATAGGTCGTATAAAAAATACTGCTGAAAGGTCGAATGGGCCAAGCTTAGAGGCGTATTTGTGGTTTTTATTCATTGGGTAAAATAGATCCAGCATTATTCTTTTTTCAACAAATAGAGTAAATATGCCTCAAAGGGTTTGATGGGTAAAGGTTAGCGTATGAGAACTAAAAATGGTAAAATAGACATTATACCTATTTGATTCAAATGGGCATACAGGGTGTTTGGAGTATACGTACCAATATCTTGCATAATAATACATATACGCAAAAGTAAACAACAGTCTTATAGTGGCGTTTTTCACGTGTTACCGAGATGGTAGCAGTGGACTAGACTGCGGTTCTGTGAGAGACAATACGGCCTAGTTGCTCTCCTCTCCTGAGTTCGAGTCTCAGCTGCGGCAGTTGGCAATGTCGCAGGGAATGGGTGTTGTGATGTTGTCTATGTGTGAGTGTCTGTCCTGGTAGAATGGAAGATCAGCCTACGGCTGAACTCCGCCAGGACATTAGTATAAATAAGGATAATAAAAAAAAAATTGTTTTTTCTTTACTAAAGCGGTTTTGCTCAAGTTAGATAAAATGTGTCCCCGGATGGGGTACCGTACACCTGTAAACTTTCTTGTTTTTTATTTGCCGAGAAAAAGTTACTTTATATCTTTTTGCTTGGTGAAAAAAAAAGCCAAATTGAAGGAAGGCATTTTTAATGATCCATAAATAAGGAAAATGTTAAGAGATAAGAAATTCATCACTACAATGTCAGATACGGAAAAGGGAGCTTGGCAGAGCTTAAAAAAGTTGTTGATACATTTTTAGGAAACAATATGAGCGAAGACTTCAAAGAAATAGTATTCAACTTAGTAGAAAAATTCGGAAAATTAGATTGTCTAATGAATTTGAAACTACACTTCCTGCATTCTGCTAGGTCAGTTTCCAGAAAATTTAAGAGATTATAGTGAAGAGCATGGTGAACGTTTTCACCAAAACAAAGTAAATGGAGAGTAGATATCAAGGTCGATGGGATGTTAATACATTTCTTAGACAAAAAATCACAAATTCTCCAATTTCAGTTTTGCTTCAGAGAGGTTTCTTATAACGAAGTAAACGATGTTATAACCAATTTAAAAAAGACTAAGTCTACTGATGCTTATTACTTAAACATAAAAACGTTATACGCAATTAGATACTTTATATTAATTCCACTAACTAACTTAATAAATAGTTGTATACGCACAGGTGTATATCCTGATATTCTTAAAATTTCAAAAATCATTCCATTACATAAAAAGGACTCATTAAACGATGTTGTAAACTTCAGACCCATTTCAATTTTACCTCTGTTCTCAAAAATTTTAGAAACTTAGTTAAAAATGCAATTAACTTGCTACTTTTAATCCAATAACCTGTTTAGTTTTAATCAGTTTGGTTTTAGAGCTAAATCCTCTACAACATTAGCCATAAATAAGTTGACTGAAATAAGTAAGGGCTTTGAAGCTGGTGAACATGTGTATGCACAGTTTCTAGACCTTTCTAAAGCTTTTGACTGTGTTTCACATCATATTTTAATTGATAAACTAGTAGCAGTATCAACTTAATTCAGTCATATCTAACGAATAGATCCCAGTTTGTCACATATCAAAATACAAATTCTGATTTACTACCTATGGAACATGTAGTGCCACAAGGTTCCGTTTTGGGACCGATACTATTCTTAATTTATATCAATGATTTGACAGACATAACTTCATCACAATTCGTCCTATTTGCAGATGATACCACCATAATTCACTCACATCAAAATATTGATACTTTACGTACAAATGTGAGGGAGACATTGTCAGAAGCTCAGGAATGGTTTACAGCAACCAACTTAGCTTAAATAAGTATAAAACTGAGACCATGGTTTTTAGTCTAAGAAATGTAACTGGAGAAAACCACACAAACAGCATTAAGTTTCTCCGGGTACACCTAGATAAGAAATTGTCGTGGGAAGAACATGTACACTTTGTCTGTAATAAAATTTCAATTAACATTTACCTAGGACGAAACCTTGTAAATGAAGTTTCTCAAGAAACATTGATTACTGCTTATCATGGTCTTATTCATTCTCAATTATCATATGCTACCCTAATTTGGGGACATTCTACTCATAGCGCTAATGTTTTAGGCTTACAAAGAAAAGCAGTACGGATTTTGTGCGGCCTAAAATACAGAGGCGACTGTAGACAAGCTTTCAAAAACTCAAAAATATTAACGTTGCCTAGCGTGTAAATTTTGCATTGTTTATTGTACATTAAGGTACACAAACTATACTTCTCATAACGAAGTGCACAGGTATTCCACGAGAAACAATAATAACCTATATTCTAACTTTTTAAGACTTTTTAAATCTCGTAACGGAACAAATTATTATGCCATACTGTTTTTTAATCATTTGCCTTCAGAAATCAAAGAACTTGAGTACAATTTATTTAAGAGTACTGTAAAAGCTTTTTTAATAATCAATGCTTTTTACAACTTTGAGGAGTATTTTTCTTCAAATTTTAATACCGTGTGAATGATCACTTTTATCTATATATTGTATTGTTGTATATAGTATCTGTTTCCTGTTTTTAATTTTATATACAAACACTATTGCGTTATGTAATATGTCCGTCTTTTTTTTATACTTAAATATGTTTTATATTTCTGTTTTAACTTATATGTATTGTTTTTCTGACTTGTGTAAATACTTTTGTATATTAACACCAATAAAATTATTATTATTATTAATATGATGAAAGACTACTATTGGACTTTCAAAAGGGATGTGAAAACGAAAGGAATAAAACGAAAAAGAAAACCATTACGCAGATCATTTGAAGACAAAAGAGTACGATATCACAGAAAAGAATAAATCAGGATAAATAAGAAGTCAATGATCTGATTGGTTGAAACTGACATCGGTATCGCGTTCAGCGGCAAAAAATATACCGGACACATGGACTACTTATTTAAAATGTTTAATTTTTATTTTAAACCCTATTATGGCCTGTTTTAACTGTGGTTAACAAAAAATCCTGACCTAATTTTGTAAAACTGACATCGGGATCGTGTTCAGCAATCAAAAATACATGGGAGTATATATATATGTGAAACCTCAGAAAATTGTTTTTTTTGTGTGTGCATGTGTTATTATTATTATCATCATACGTTGAAAATATTTTCCAGTCAAATTCCTGTATGTTTTTAAGTACCTTCGCCTTTATTTGACTTCTTGTCATTAACATATATTTACTTGTCAAAATGTATAATTTCTTCATATTTTAAAATAAAAAAAATCTATGCGATACTCTTTCACAACAGCGTTTCCTACGTGAACTATTCCCACAATTAAACTTTTTTTGTCAGTTTACAATTTTTCTTGACTTTTGCGACTAAAAAGCACGCAAACAGAACACTTATTATCCATCTCGTAACAAAAGTTAAAAGAAAACACGGAAGTATATAAAATAGACATCGTGGTTGGTCGCTTGAACAATAAACTTCCGGTTGAAATTTCGAGCCAGTAACAGGAATATCTTTGGGATAGGGCAACCTTTAGCGTTTTGTGTAGGTTACTTCAAACTATTTCATTAAAATTTCACGTGAATAGCTATTTTACGGCTTCTTGAAAGTTTGTATGATGAAAAATGTTCAAATCAACGTAAAGTTTAAAATTACGAAAAAGTTTTAATTTTAAAGGCATAAGTACAGTACCTTAATTATCCCAACTTTTAGCTTCTTTTTTGTATCGGGTAATACGTCGAGATAGTCTAAGTTATTAGCTCCACTATATAAGTCTCCGGTAAAGTTTATAAAGTATTCTCATATTATGTGGTATATAAGAAGCTAGACGATTTTTTGTTTGGATACAGTATGTTGATTATATTTTGTGCTGATAAAGTATGGAATATATTAGATATTTCGAGATTATTTAGTTGTCTTTTGTTACTTTCAGCCGCTTTCATCCAGTGGGAGACGCCCCCCACTTGTTTCATAGTTGTTATACAGGATGTCCACGTCCACGGCAGCAGGGTTGGTTGAATTTGCCCAAGAGGACAAAATTGGACAATTTTGTCCAATTATTGCCGTCCGGACAAAATCAAAAGTTATGTACAAAACTGGACAAAATCAATTAAATGAGACGAAAATTTAAAAAACATTTGTTTAGGTATGTACCTATGTCAAAATAGTAAAATAAAAAATCAGCCATTGTAAAATTAATGTATATTAAATATTGTAAATTAATCACAAGAGATACCAAATATAAAACTTAGTTACTTTGCAGTTAGATATATTAACACGCTAGGAAAAATATAAAATTTGAAATCCATCTTTAAATAATGTAACAGTTAAAAATGTATACTTTTTTAAATTCAAAAATAAAATTTCAAAAAAACAACAAAATAAAGGATATTCTAAACAATAAATACTAAAAAAACTAAAATGACGTAGCTTACATATTAAAACATAAAATATGAATAATATCACATGTTAAAAGATTAGAATACTCTTAATACTCATTCTTAGGTAAAGGCTCCCGATCTTTTATGTTTATGTTTAGCATTTTATACGTCATAACCAGTTTTGAAGTTTTTTCCAAACGTAACCTATTCTGGACTTTATTTTGAATATAGCTAAAGTTGGAAAAAAATCCTTCCAATACTGGCAGATGAACTTACACATCTGAATAAATGAAATTAGCAGAACTTTTTACTATGAACTTAATTTTTATAAATAAAAGTTGATTTTGTCTAATATTGTCCGATTTTGTTCAATATTGTCCACGTCCTGGTCAAAATAAAAAAAGTGGACAAATTCACAACCCTGCACGGCAGAGCTGGGCAAGCACTGCTAAAAAATGCTTGCGAGCACTAAGCACTCAAAAGTGCTTTATTTTTCGAACACTAAGCATTGGTAATATTAGAGTGCTCACGAGCACTCTGAAGAAGTGCTTTAAATTCAGGAGAACTAAGCACTAAGCACTTTTTAAAAATTTAAATAATGGAGTATTGAGGCTAGAATTTCATTGAATTTATGTGTTATTTATAAAAAAAGGTCAACAAAAACAACCTAGAAAGAAATTGAGTTTTTTGAGAAGGAATATGTTACAAGAAAAGTTGTTTATCTACTCTTATTATTAGGTTATATACTAATTAGGTTATATACTAATTAATGAACTGCTTTTGATCAATTAATAGTATCCATAAACAAACAGCGTGAGTTATTATAAATCACGCTAGGTACAGAGCCAATCCCCTTTATCTTCATGCCTAGCCTGTCCAATCGACGTAACGCGCGACACACGAAGGTGGAGCCAGGGAGGTAGTGACAGATTATTCGCGTTAATATCTATAAAGAATTTCTGAAATGTCACAAAATGCTACTTTTGATTCGTTCGTGCCGAGCCGAATTTTCGAATTTCGCCGAGCAATTTACGATCAGGGTTATCTGGAAGACTTCCTCTTTACGTCGCGACATCGTACGGCCGTCCCAATGGTGTTTTTCGAAAAATATGAACGTGTCAAGATTTCATGTTTTTGCAATTTTTTCGGTTCCGAAATGTAAGCAGTTTTTTGCTATTTTTCGCAGATATCTTCGAAACGGTGGGAGTTAGCTCGAAATAAAAAATAAGGTCAAACGAGTATTTTCCACTACGAATCTTTTACTTCCATAAGAATTTTGATTTTTTTTTTTTTCGTTTCGGAGATAACTACTGAAATGTTGGCCATGTACGGCAAAAAATCGCAAATTTTGAGCTTCTACAGTTGGCAACTTTTTAATCTTGGCTCCTACGCCAAAAGACTACTCTAGTTAACTTAAATAGAATTAAATTCGCTGAAACCCCTTTATTATTTTTTAAATTCCGACAAAAATGAAGGAATTAGAGGGGGCGAGATTTGGAACTTTTTTGTTCGGTAAATTTTCTCCATTTTGTCACCGTAATTAATCGGTAATTAACTGAAATAGATCTCATATACGATGTTCACTTAATATCATGTACTTCTTTGACGCTTCGTTAATCTTGACCCTTCGAAACAAAGGTTTCTGAGAAAAATTGTCTTTTTAAGATTTGCATACGCTCTATAGGAAAATGTGTAATTTCTTACATTTCCTCGAATATCTCGATAACTATCGTTTTGTAAAGAGATTTGATTGAGCTTTCCGACGTTTTTTAAAATTTTTTCTCTAACATAAAAAACAAGACTTTTGACCGAATATGCGCTCCGGGCTATTGCAGTTCGCGGAGAAGTTTTGCATTTTCCGCCGCGTAAACTTTCATCTGCGTGAGTTATTACCTACATTACCGCTCGTTGAATAATATACTATTCTTGTGTCAATGAAAGTTCAGATATGAAAGAACGTTGTATTTCAAAGTTGATATTTTTGCTAAAATTATGATTAAAATAATTAAATTGAACCAAAGTGCATAATAACATGATAACAAAACATCAATAGAAATATACAGTGTGTCCCAGGATAGATGTAACAAGAGGTGTAATGGACCAAAAATTTTGGAATTTTGGAATGGTATTTGGGGACTGAGTCCTGCTTGTTGTAAAACTAAAGTATACCAAAAATGACTTGATTTGGTGTTCTACAGGGTATTTTATAAGCAATGTTGTAAAAATCACCACTAATAAAGTACCTTTATTTTTCAAAATATGAAAAAATTCCACAAAGAAAAGTTATTTAGAATGCAATTTTATACCTCTATACCAAATTTCAGGAATATAAAATTGTTTGCATTAACATTTTTTCGATAAAGTAATACTTTTCGAGATACTTGACGAAAGCCGTTTGGAAATACCTTTTTTTAAAGCTAAAATCACAATTTTGAAGTCGTTATAACTTAAAAACTATCAATTTATGTGAAAAATTGCATAGAACCTTTTCTTCTTAAAATTTGATTCTACTTCAGCTCCAATAAATATATATATTTTTTAAGTGCCACCCCCTATAAATTAGCAAGCCCCCGCACAATATAGAAACTTTTCTGTGAAGCATTTACTATTAAACTGCCAAAAATGAACAAAATCCGTTCAATATGATATTATTCCGAAGTTTTGCATATTTTTTACCTCTAGGTATTGTACTAAATAGCTTATAATCGTCTTTCATAAAGAGTACCCGTAAATAATGGTTATAACCGTATCGAAAACGTTTGAGCAGTTTTTGAGTTTATCGTGTTCATATATAAAAATCGACGAGAGGTAGTTAAAGAAAAAGAAAAAAAAAAAAAGAGAAAAAGATAGAAAAAAACAAGAGATATTTTTCATTGAATTATCATCTTCACTCACTGTGCTATGTGAATCGATTTTGATCACTTTGGTCCTCTATATCTTTGAAACCTTTCTTATACTCAACTCCAAATTTTGTTACGATTAATGTCTCATCATAAGGTATCATTAAGACTTCAAATCAATAAATAATTTGCGGGCCCCAAAACGGGCTAAAAAAGACCGTTTTTGGGGTCAACTCTTTATAGTATCTGCAAAAATACATTTTAACGATGAGAATAGAAACTATAATTTCCTTCATTATATGGGGAATTTATTTCACGACCATAGTAATTACATTAATACCGGTTAATTTAATTTTAATGAACATTTAATTCATCACGTCGTTCATCATATTAAATCAAATACGTTGACACTACATGATTGGTAAACGGCGGTCTAGCTTACGGCTAAAGGGGTCTACACACGATCCACCTTGCTGGAGCCTACCTTGTTGGTATACTTCCAAGACTGCTGCACTAACTCGTAAACATGGGCTAATCTGCTGGAATTCCAACAATATACAAAGCATACTGATAAGGTTGCCCCCCCCCCGCAAGTTGGATCGTGTGTAGACAACGCAAGGATGAAAAACACTTGAAATATCTCTTTGAGCCACCGGCGCCGATCGCGGAGGCATCTTTATTGGGAAAGATAGTGGATATGTTCAAATAGATCTGCCGGAATTTATCTAGCGTTATTTTAAGTTTTTTCTTTCTCATTATCAATGCAATGTACATAAAAGGGAATGTAGGTTACAAAAGATCTTGAATGTTTCGGCATTTCTGACCTAGACAATATTATATGACTAGAAAATGCCGTATTTTCAGCAAATATTTAATTTATGCAAAACCGTTGGGGTAAGGCAAACATTTTTTTAAGACATTTTTGCTTCTGTTGGACCAATATATTATCACGCAAAAAATCTGTGAGTATATTCCACATACCCTGTATATACGGTGAATAGTTTTGTGGTTTATCACCTTTAATGCTCCAAATGAGAAAGATTTTGCAGACGCAGATAATGATTTTTTAACAATTGAACAGATTACAGCGTAAGAAGTTTTAAATTCTCTAAAATCAGAATCAACCCTAAATACACGCGGCAAAATCAGACCATTATATTACATGATTGTGCTGTGTTCTCATCACTATACAAAATATGTGAGAAGTATAATAATATTCAAGACCAGTTTGATACCTTCAACTGCAATGTAGCTGTGTTAAAGAGATTAATTGCATAAATTAAAGTTTTGTTCTGTTTTTATCTGATTATTTAATATTCTTGTTTCTATATTTCTTTGTTATATATTTCTAAGTACTTATTAACTCCTTCCCTGAAGCTGGAAAGCTCTGTTGGGTACTGCATTATTAAATAAATATACAACGAATTCTCTTTTCTTTTGTTACTGATAGTGGAGTCAAATTAGGACTAAAAAATGCGCAATGTGAATTGTCTGATCAGGGCAGTTTAATTGTTTTACCGTGTTCAGGGTATCAACTTAAGTTCACAGTTCAGTTTTGCAGTTTCTGCGAAGTCGGCGTATTGCTTATTTAAACAATTTAACTTTTTTGACCATGTTTTCCATCGGTTTTCTTTGAATATCTCGAAATCTATTAATCCTATGAAAAAACAACAAAAAGAAGGAAAACGTTCATTATGAGCCGTACAAAAAAAGTACATAAACTATAAAGCATTCCAGTTATTATAATTATTTTAAAAAAAATGAATATTGAAAAATTATGCGTTTCTAAACAAATCACTGTTCTTTCAAAAATAATCGATAATATTCACTGAAATTTTGGAGAAATATAGCACATATAACATACAATCACCACTTAAAATTTCAAATGAAAATGATTATTAAAACGGCTCAAATATACAATTGTTGCTAATATTTTACACCCTTGTGAAATCCTGTCATCAAGACCAAGAAATGTGTACGATAGCTCAAAGTGTAGCTTTTTATAAGTACTTTAAAAAGACGGAGAGAATTTTTTTTCAAAATTTTAACCCTTTTTATTGCAGTGGTTTATAATTTTCGAAATTTTAGTTATAAACAAATTCAAATAACTCTCTGATTTTTTTATGGCATAAAAAAACGGTAAAGGAGTTAAAAAGGCCAATTTAAAAAAAAATTAATGCTCTACTTGCATTTGTAGTTG
Organism: Rutpela maculata; assembly: GCA_936432065.2. NCBI lineage: Eukaryota > Metazoa > Arthropoda > Insecta > Coleoptera > Cerambycidae > Rutpela > Rutpela maculata. Next base: position 37,407,110 of record OW386290.2, read on the forward strand.
AGATACGTTAGTTTTTACGTCACTCATAAATAAATAAACAAATCGATATTTTTTATTTAAATTTGGACTGGTAATTCTACAATGTTTATTATTTTGTCTCTGCTACTTGAAAATAATCCAAAGCTACAATTGTTAAAAGATACTGTGTAGAAGCCCGAAAATGGAGTCTTTAGCGATTTTGTTAGAGATCCGAAAATCACCAAATATATCTAAATGTTATTATGTTTTTACAAACCAGACTTCAGTCGGTAGATAGCCAGTGGGTAATACGAGTAGCACTTTTTATTCAGGATGCGGACATCGTGGATTCAAATCCTGCTCGCGAATTATTATTTTTTTATTGTATCAGTGATATTAAAAGTTTTACAAAACTGTATACATGAACATAAGGGTATTTATTCAAGTTAGGTTGGTTTACCATTTTCATGACAAAAATTTAAAAAATTATAAAAAAAATTGAAAATGTGCATTATGTTATTTTAATAATTGTAGCTTTGGATTATTTTCAAGTAGCAGACACAAAATAATAGACATTGGAGAATTACCAGTCGAAATTTCAATAAGAAATACCTATCGATTTGTTTATTTATAAGTGACCTAAACGTAAAAACTAACATATCCCAGCTCCAAATGCAAGTAGAGCATTCATTTTTTTTGTTGTCCTTTTAAATCTACTTTCATTACTCCTTTGCCCTTTTTATTTCATAAAAAAACCAGCGGGTTATTTGAATTTGTTTATAAGTATAATTTCGAAAGTTATAAACAACTGCAATAAAAATTTCGAAAAAAAAAATTATCTCTCCGTGATCTTAAAGTACTTATAAAAGCTTTAATTTGAGCCTCGTACACATTTTTTAGTTTTTATGGCAGAACTTCACAAGGGTGTAAAGTTTTAGCAACAATTGTATATTTGAGCCGTTTTAGTAATCATTTTGATTTGAATTGATTTTAAGTGGTGATTGTGTACCTTATAAGAGCTACAACATTTTTCCAAAATTTTATTGAATATTATCCATTATTTTTGAAAAAACAGTGATATGTTTAAAAGCGCATAATTTTGCAATATTCATTTTTTTTTTCAAATAATAATAACAATTGGAATGATTTATAGTTTATGTACTTTTATTGTACAGCTCAAAACGAACGTTTTCCTTCTTTTTATTGTTTTCCACAGGACTTATAGATCTCAAGGTATTCAAAGAAAACCGATGGAAAACACGATCTAAAAAATTAAATTGTTTAAATAAACAATACGCCGGTCTTGCAGAACATGCAAAACAGTGCCGTGAACTTAAGTTGACCCCCTGAACACGTTAAAATAGAAAAACTACCCTGACCAGAAAATTCACATTAAAATCCTAATTTGACTCCACTCTGAGTCTTATTTTTAAATTCCTAAAATAACGTAAGTATTAGTAATACTTTACCATAGCTGTTCATATAATTTCAGATAAATAAGAAAACATTTTTCCTTCACAAACAAGCTCGAGGAATTGAAACCACATCAAGCGTTACAAAACGCTGGCACAGCATCCCCATTGATGAAGCTTACATCAAAAGTTAGATAAATCCATATAACTACATAGAGTGTCATATTCATCAAAAATTATTTCTTTTCTCTACGGACTTGAGTTCATCCATCAGAGTCGGTGATACAGAGAACTGTACTTCCTTATAAAATTGATTATCCGATAGCAGTTTCCTTCGGTGTTAATAAATGATAAAGATATTTTCTTATTTGTGATAGGTGGATAATCAGCGATCAATACGCTTTTATGTGGGGTCCTATATTACTTTTAAGATCCTCGCGATAATCACTTACATTAAGAAAGAGCTCTCGATAATGTAAATGCATTATTGCTACTTTAACGGGATGTGACGTTTGAACTGCTCGATGCTCAGTATATTCTAATCAAATTAGATATTTAAGAGGCAAATCCTATTTGGAAGTAGCGTCGATTTGAGAATCTTATGTGTTAAACGTGTTATAAAACATATGTTGTAATTTTTAAACCAAATCTGTTGTTGGAAATCTACACAACACGATTTAAAAGTAAACTGTTGAACTTTACTCCAGGGAAATAAAGTTTTTGCCAGGACACTAAATCATTCAGGCATCTGACAAGTTCTTCAGGTAATATAAGCCTATGGGAACAAAACCTATGCTTTTCCTGCAGTGGATTTGACGTGTTTTTTTAGTTATTAACAATTAAAGTCCAGAAATTGTATATTTTGCACATTTTTGCCTACCAGTAAAAAATAAAGTATTTGATCAACAATTCGGAGAAACTATCTTGTAGGGCATTAAGAAACCTTTAAAATGGCATTTTGAAAATGTCGATATGATTATTTGTTGCTTAGAAAATTGCAAACAACGGTCTATATTCGCATAATACTCAATTAACAATAAATATTGCAAAAATCAACCTGCGACTTTGTTATTACGTAAAAAATTGGGTCTTGTAGTACTTTAATATGTGGTAAAAATTTCAGATCGATTCATTGGATAGTTTGTGCAAAATTGTAACTGTTTATCCCAGAGATGTTTTTTTTGCAATAACATTATACGCACAATAATGAAAATACAATGGTTCTACGGGTATCTCATGAAAGGGGAAGAGTTGTTTTATCGTATGTAATATCACTAGTGCTTAAAATTTTATCGAAAATTTTTTCGAAAGCGTGTTGCCTGATAATATAAAGAGTGCAAATTGGCAGTTTATTATCTGATTAAATCCCGACCGCTTTAGCGGGAGGGATTTAATCTGTGATAATAAACTGCCAATTTGCACGAGTTATATTAACTAGGGGCAACTTAGCTTGAGAAAAAATTTTTAGATAAAATTTAAAGCACGAGTGGTATTTGTGGAGAATATTTCTCGAATAAATAATTCATTAAGTATATCTTCAATATTATGTTCAGTAATTAATTGCCTTCAGACGTTTCCTCGTTGCTTTTTAGAGATTACTCACCTTTATCTTCAATTTCATCATTTACGTCACATAAAAATGCATTTCCAAAGCGACTCATCTAAAAAAACAAAGTAGGTTTAAATTATGACAATCAAGAAAAACAATATACGTTAAACCATAGATACTGTAACTTATAAGACTAGTCATCACAACAAAGCACGCTTCGACCAATCACATTACCGGTGAAATCACACAAATTGCATATTACCAATCTATCCCTTTTACGTTCTAAGGCTGCCGGCTCAGATGGTATGGTACCGCCATCTAGTAACGCTAGCTTAACTTAGTTACTAGCCTAAATAGTGAATTGAATTATTATATTAAAGTGTTTATTAATATATATTTATGTATTTAATCCTTATTTCTAATTTGAGAAGTTTGATAGTTAAGTTAAGGTTTACTTGTTTAAGTAGAGAGACTTTAAGTACAACGAATTATAATGTATATAGTGATACTGCAGAGTTTTGATTTTCCAAATAAGTGTTAGCTGCTTTATAATGATTGATGAATTACCATACGTAAGTAACTACATTTGTGTATTTATCATGAAATAACTGATTTGATTGCTTCGTAGATATTCATATTTAATTTTAGTTGTGAAAATTATTTTGTAATTATGTTAGGTATTAAGCTATTGAAAGCTGTATACCTATAACTTGTCCCGAACCTATATAAGTTCCACACAGCATTGGCTTTTTAGGTTATTAATACAATACTACAATTTACAATTTACGTTAACAATTAGTAATAAGCTAGAGAAGATATTTATAGATAACATTTAAAAGCACGATTTGTCCTATTTGCCGAAAATATGTCACGACACAAAACGTCAAAAAATTTTCGCAATATTTGCCGCTGTAGCGACCTAAAAAATCAGAGCGATAAATTTTGCATGTTGGTCCTGTCAAAAGCAGATCTAGCTTGAATTACCACTAATAATGACGTTTGATTGGTGCAATGTTGTGAAAAAACGGGCTCTCATTGGCTATAGCGTTAATGAGTGAAATAATCGAAATAAATTATTAGATCTAAAAAAAAATGTTTTCATTATTGCAAAATCTCATTCCAAAAACCCCATAATTTTTAACTTATAAACAAATAGAATAACTTCGTTGCTATTGCTCGTAAAAGAATGCCTTTTTCATATTCGAAAAACTGGCATTTTTATGGTGAATTTAAAAAAAAATGTCCCAGGTCAATATGGTCCGTAGTTAGCCGTTTTTTTTTTAAATTCACAGCTAATTTGTTTATAACTATTAAGAAACGTAACTAGCGCCATTTTAAAGAGTTAAGGTTTTTGTGTGAAAAAATTGAAAACGATTGCACTTCAACAGGGTCATCGGTGAAGCTTCAAATATGTAGCTCGAACGAAGACGGCTCGAGGCGAGAGAGAGAGGAACCTCCAAATCCGCGCGCTCAACAGTGGAAATAACTAATATCGCAAGCTATATCTCTGGAACCTGTTGGCGGATTTTGATGTTTCTTTTTTTAATTCGTGGTACCTCTTCGCGTACATAACGAATCTGCAGTTTGTTTACCAAGCACTTTGTTTAAACATTTTTAAATTTTTTTTTTTGTAATTGTTATCGGGAAACATAGAAATTACTTAATACACAACAAAATATTATCATAAACAATTAATTTTTGTCATCAATTTTATATAGAAAAATACGCTATCCTTTATAAATTGCATTTATTTCACTCTATTAGTTTTATTTAAGTATTCTTACAATTATTTACAAATGTATTTTTTACTATTCGACAATATTGAAATCATTACTGATAAATGTATACAATGAAAAATCTCTTACAAACATACAAAAAATTGACAATCTGTATTATACTTATAGTGTAGTCAAATTAGGATTTTAATGTAAATTGTCTGGAAAGGGCGTTTTTTGTTTTAACGTGTTCTGTGGGTAAACTATAGTTCACAGTTCAGTTTTGCAGTTTCTGCGAGGTCGGCGTATTGTTTATTTAAACAATTAAATTTTTTAGACAGTGTTTTTCATCAGTTTTCTTTGAACATCTCGAAATCTATAAGTCCTTTGGGAATCAACAAAAAGAAGAAAAATGTTCGTTATGAGTTGTGAAACAAAAGTACATAAACAATAATTCTTTCCAATTGTTACCATTATTTAAAAAAAATTGAACATTGCACAATTATGCGTCTTTAAACGAATTGCTGTTCTTTCAAAAATAAAGGATAATTTTCAATGAAATTTTGGAAAAATATAGCTCTTACAAAGTACAACCATCGTTTAAAATTTCAAATCTAAATGATTATTAAAACGGCTCAAATATACAATTATTGCTAAAACTTTGCACCCTTGCGAAATCCTGCCATCAAGATCAAGAAATTTGTACGATGGCTCAAATTGTAACATTCTATAAGTACTTTAAAATCACGGAGAAATGTAAACCCGTTTTATTGCATTTGTTTATAGTTTTCGAAATTTTAGTTATAAACAAATTCAAGTAACTCTCTGTTTTTTTTTATAAAATCAAAAACGGTAAACGAGTAATGAAAGTAGATTAAAAAACACAACTTTTCAAAAAAAAATTAATGCTCTACTTGCATTTGCAGCTGAGATACGTTAGTTTTTACGTTTGCGTCAATTAAAAATAAACAAATCGATATTTCTTCTTGAAATTTGGGCTAGTTATTCCCAATTCTTCCTCAATTATTTTGTTTCTGCTATTTGAAGATAATCCAAAGCTACAATTGTTAAAATAACATCGAATAATTCGGTTTTGAGAGCATAATGCACATTTTCAATTTTTTTTATAACTTTTTAATTTTTGTCACGAAAATGGTAAACCAACCTAACTTGAACAACTACCCTTATGTTCATGTATACAGCTTTGTAAAACTTTTAATATTACCGATACAATAAAATAAAAATTTTTGTCGAGCAGGATTAGAACTCGAGACGTCCGCACCCTGAATAAAACAACAATAAAAAAATGCAGTTGTCTTACCCACTCGGACATCTGGCCACTTGAGTCTAGTTTCTAAGAACATAATATAACTTGTAGGTTCCCTTTCTCCCGCCTTGAGCCGTCCCTCGTTCGAGCTACATATTTGAAGCTTCACCAATGACCCCGTTAAAGTGCAATCGTTTTCAATTTTTTCACACAAAAACTTCGGCTCTTTATCTTTAAAAACGGTGATAGTTACGTTTCTTAATTGTTATAAACAAAGTAGCTTTGAATTAAAAAAAACGGCTAACTATCGCTCATATTGACCTGGGACTTTTTTTTTTAAATTCACCATAAAAATGCCAGTTTTTCGAATATGAAAAAGGCATTTTTCTACGAGCAATAGCAACGAAGTTATTCTATTTGTTTATGAGTTAAAAATTATAGGGTTTTTGGAATGAGATTTTGCAATAATGAAAACATTTTTTTTTAGATCTAATAATTTATTTCGATAAAACAACTCTTCCCCTTTCATGAGATACCCGTAGAACCATTGTATTTTCATTATGGTGCGTATTAATGTTATTGCAAAAAAAACATCTCTGGAATTACAATTTTGCAAAAACTATTCAATGAATCGATTTGAATTTTTACCATATATTAAGTACTACAAGACTCAATTTTGTACGTAATACTAAAGTCGAAGGTTGATTTTTGCCATATCTATTGTTAACTGAATATTATGCCAATATAGACCGTTCTTTGCAATTTTCTAAGCAACAAATAATCATATCGACATTTTCAAAAGCCATTTTAAAGGTTTTTTAATTCCCTACGAGACAGTTTCTCCGAATTGTTGATCAAATACTTTATTTTTTACTGGTAGACAAAAATGTGCAAAAATATACAATTTCTGGCCTTTAATTGTTAATAACTAAAAAACCACGCCAAATCCACTGCAGGAAAAGTATAGGTTTTGTTGCTACAGGCTTATATTACCTGAAAAACTTGTCAGCTGTCTGGATGGTTGAGTTTCACTAACAGGGTAATTTTTTGCTTATTTCCCTGGAGTACTTGTAGTTGATAATGACTTTAAATTGTATACTTTTAGGGGTTCGTTCGTGGTGGAACATATTTAAAAAAAAAAATAAAGAAATATAAACGCTTTTTTGGTTTCACTAAGTTAAATAAAAAAATAATAATAAACTATATTTAACATGGTGGTGGGGTATCAGCTAAAATCTGGTACAAATTTCAACCACTTTCAATTACTACAAAAAATACATAATGGGCTTTTCCACGTTTTTTTTTTTTTATTGAATATTTGAGTTCTCTTTAAAAAACTCACCCGTATTTTTTCTTTTTTGCGAAATTTGCTTCTTTTCTACAGAAAAATTATTATGTTATGTGAATTTAAAATTAGCGGCATTATTTCTCCCCTAATGACGCATTCGGCGGACGGACCAATCAGTATAGTCTAGCACCCTTAGTAGAGACTAAATATGAGCAGATTGTAGGTATAAGCACAGAAAAGAGAACTACCAGAAACGACACTAGGGCTTCCCGCCAAAATTCTATTGCCTCCATTTTGTTGTTAGTATATCCGTCAGTTCATTTATTGTTTTAGGTTAAAACAATAAATGACAGTCTTTGACATAATACCTACCGAAATAAATTTTTAAAAGATTTTAGTTTTATTGTGCTGTGAATAGGTAAAAGATCATAGCGGGAAAGTGTTGTTAATAGTAATTTTTATTACCGATATGAGTAAAGGTGGTGAAACCGTTTGCGCTGTTAAGGAATATCCAAGTAGTACGACAAGAAAACACATTAGACTATCTAAGTTTCCTAAGGATCCCCAAAGATATTTTATTATTGATGTAAATTATAAAATATTTCCAAGTAATTGTAAACCTTTCTTCTTTTAAGGTCCGTATTGTGAAAAATTTTAAATATTTCCCCAGAACAACCTCCAAGTAAGAAATTAGATTTTCTCAGGCGAGACATTGAATTGATTTCAATACATTTTGTGACTTTATATTAAGAATACAATTATTCGTAGATATAATTTTATCCAGTTTACTTTAATAGTTTTTATACCCATTATAAATAGAATTCTTCGAATGACGTAATTGTATTCAGCCTGTGTAAAGTTTATTTATAAACATGCTGTTTAGATTTCCCGCCAAAATTACTAACAACAAAATGGCGAAGGTCACAAAAAACCATCAAAGGCGGTGCTCAGAGTGTCGCTTCTGGTAGTTCCTTATTCTGTGGTATAAGTGTTTGTCTCTTTCTAGCTTTACTGAATTGACAGACATGACAGGGCATTCACAGGATAACACTTTTTCATCATTTTCATCTATTTTTTTATTTATTTTTTATTTAACTATTTAACGTCGGCCTATTTCCGCTACCAAGGCCTATCACCGACGCCAGGAGACGAGCTACCCCCAACCTGGAAATTTTGACGAACCTCTTCCCTAGGGATCTTTTACTTGCCTAACATTTAATAGACAAGGGACCGCTTGCTTTACATCCCCTCCGAAGGATGGTATATTCACTACGTAATCCTCGTCTGAAATTACGTAACTTCCGAGTATACACTGATATACAAGCCTCTAGAAGGTGGGACGAGAACGCTGTATTTCCCAAGATAGGTGGGTCGCCCATCCAAGTACTAACCGCGCTCGACGTTGCTTCAACGGAATATCGACTGATATTCACATTGAAGTCGCCTCTACGCTCGCCCCATTTTCATCTATTAATACTTCTTTTATTATATTGAATAAACAAGACACTATCTCAGTCTTCCCTTTAAGTTAAATGAAAGTTTAGGTGCTAATTAATAACTTACCGCTTAGTTTTTAAATAATTAATAAGAAACAAAGTTATAAAGTCAAAATACTAGATACGTACGATCACAACGTAAATAAAGAGAACATAACCTAACTTTTAATTATTATTTAACACTCATTTTATTTCCATCAGTGTTGCCAAGTGTCAGTTATTTGTCGAGAGCCGACATATAAAGTGTTTCTTCTGTTAATTATTATCATTCTTGTTATAGTAGGTGGTATTATTCAACGGAAATTCATTATTTTCAAAAGCGGAGATAAAAAGTAGACGTTCTTTAGTGAAATAATTAAAGCATTTCCTCTAACGTTAAACATTCATACACATTAGGCAACATGGAAATAGTCTCATCGGCAGGTTTCCAGACGAGATGTAAAATTCGGAAATGTCAATAGGTTCAGTTAATGTTCGTATGAAGCCGAAAATTGTTTAATTCTGATTAGAGATTTCGCCCATGACGTAATTTGAGCGCGATTACTTGTTTGAAATATGGGGTAAAGTAGACAATATTTTTAATTTTAAAATATTCATTTAAAAGTAAAATATACGATATGACGTGTATATACAATATTATTAGGTGTTAATAAATGATTTATGACATAATAAACATCAAGTTCAATTACGTGGGAAAGGCCCATTGTACTTAATTTGTTTCCAAATCCGAAAAAAGTACGTATTTCTCGGTTTTTCAAAATTTTGATTTTAAATAGTGCCCATTTAAATTGCACGAGGAAAAATCACTTTTTGGGAGTTTTTGAATAATTGTTTAGGGTTAGGGAAAATCTTGCATTAAACTTATAAAACTTGGTCAGGACTATCTAACGAAGAATTTAATGTATATGCATGGGGTTTGTCACCCCTAACACACCTCCACGGTGCCCCGAAATCTACCCTTAAATCAAAAAATGTAAATACTTCAGGTAGTAGTTCAGACAGATCCATGTTCACTGTTACACCGATCAGTAGTGCTTCACTATACTAAGTTCTTTGCTACCCTTGAAAGTATTTAAACTTACAGATCCCAACCTCCCAAAAAGTTTAGGTTTTGAAGGCCTTGTGGCAGGGTCAAAACTTTACGTATCGAGTTCAAATTTTGTACCTGTACTTTTTAAGTGAAAAGGAACAAAATAAGAAACTTCCCGTAGTCAGTTAAAAAGTCAATTTTTAAGGGACACCTTAACCTGTGTGTTATAACGAGATCTGGAACTAGATTATGATCTTATTTCGTTGAAGGGTTGGCGTTAATATGAAAAGCAAGCAAGAATTCATAAAACTGGGATGTAGTGTATGTACGAGAACCAAAGGCCTTAATTTTTTTTTGGCATCAGCCACTCTTCTACCAATTACCACCCTCACCATTATTAAAGGGGATAAAAAATAAAATTGTAATTTAGTGTGCCGCAGTATTTCAGATGTTTAACATTTAAACTAAATACTTTGTCTTACGGACTTTTGGAAGCCACCTTTAAATTTCATGACAATATTTCTAAGTTAAAACTTCTAGCCACGGTTCTATTTCGATCTTTGTAGAAATATTAAGTCTGACACAAAAAACGTACAATCTAAAAAGCAATTTTTTTTCTAATAATGTCAACCACTATTACCTTGATTTGGTCATATCGTATATCAGACTGGAGGTTAATATTCTGGTTTCAATTCGAGCGGATATGATGTAATATAAAATCAACTTTTAATATTCGACTCCTCGCTTTGCTTCATCTCGTGCAATTTAAATTCAATTTATTAAATATACGTCAAGTTGGATTTTGGACGGCTGGGTAACTATCGGGAAAATCGTAAAAGTAAAAAAGTTGCTAAATGTGCCTTTTTAAAAATGTATCTTTGTTAGAGCTTGTCACAGTGAAATGGTTGATTGCGTTGGAGTAATTTAATGCCCTGAGAAAATGTATTTTTAAAACATAACGTCGCCGTGCAATATTGCATATTGTGAAATTGACGAGGAAAATGTAGAACAAGTTCATTCCCTTTATTAGATTCCATTTTTCAGGAAAACGTCCAATGAGCCTTTATATGAGAGATTTTTATGCAAGGATGACTTTATATAACGTTGCTCCCATTTACTAAAACAATTTCGAGTAGGAAGAAATAACACAAATAAAGTTTTATTTCGCAAGGAAGTTTTTAAATGATTCCTGGCCATTAAGCATGATTCTAATTCGCTGAAAATTTAACTAATTTCTTGCCCACGTGTTTGGAATTTTTATAGTGCTTGACCGAAGTAGCGAATATTCATTTTTTGTTGTTACTTCAAAGCCAATAATAGTACAGTACCTAGAGGTCAAAAATATGTAAAATTTCGGAATAATTTCATGTCATGATAATTTTCCTTTATGGGTTATTATTGTAGTAAAGGATCTCTTCAGTTTCTATATGGTCCGGATACTTGCTCTTACCTAAAGAGTATGAGCGGGTAGCCATGTAAAAAGTGCCCCCGCATCTACCGAACTAAAATGGCTTCCATAAGATGTCTCGTATGCTGACTGTCTTGCGTACAAAGTTTTAAGCTCGTGGACTTTGTATGGGGTGGAAAAAAAAATAATTTACCCCCAAATGTTTTATTTTTTTTCTCACCTCCTATTTGACGGATCGCTTTGTAATTTGGCACAAATATTATTAGTATTAGGATAGTTTATTTTAAAAAATATTACTCTTCTACGATGATTTTATGCATTAAAGAAAAATTAATATATTTTTTCAATGGCCGGAAGGGTGACTACCCTGTTTGACACTATTACCATATTTTGATATAATATGTATTTAAACTATAACTATAACATATAACAGTTATAGTTTTATTAAAGCGGTGGAACAGGATAAAAATAAATACAAATTATCTGAACTTGCAATATTATGAGTATATTATTTAATATTTTGATAGATAATTATATAATTCATTCAGACAAGAGTAACTGAGTGATGCAAAAATTGAACCCATATTGTGAGCAAAGGAAAAAGGAATCTGAGAATGGAAGGATGTCTCAACAAAGGAGTAGGATTGAAGAATTTGTGGTCACAATCGGATTCACTTAGAGCATTAGACGGGATGTTATTATTATTACATACGAACATCTATAAGACCTATTTTATTAACCATTAGGAACATGATAACACATAAAAAACAAAATTATTTATTCAAGTCACTTTCCTCATCTAACTGTGGCAGTAAAGAAAGTTTTATTGGTTGATTCGATTATAGTACCTCCAATTTTTTTACATATTATACATTGTTACTGTTTTTGCGTTTTAAATTAAGTGAGCTGATTTTACTCTCAGAACTATTTCTATCAGTTGTAGAACTTTCCATTTCGTGCATAACACTAACTACTATCTAAGTTTTTTAAAAAGGCAAAAATTAAATATTAGGTACAATACAAACAACATAAGAAAACCACGAGTACGATACACACACTTAAAATTCCGGAGATAAGGTAAAGAACTTAATAGTATGAGATGAAGCTACGGAGATTTGTAAGACAGATGCGGCTGCGGCAGAGCGGGGGCGTGAGTAGTCAGCGGTGCGGCAGCCAATTGAAAAATGATTTATTTTGTATTGTGCCTCTTCAACTGTCACAGCACGCACTTCTGACCACGGGGTGTCTTTAAAGGCAGCTTCTACTTCGAGGGCACCCACCGAAGCCTCACTAATATTTTGATGCCGCGATATTCTAAGAATTCGCCTGACCTCTTTGGCCCTGATGCCATCTAAAAAAGCTCCCACGGCTAATTGTTCCTGAAATTCTCTTGGTGCACTCGGATATGCCAGATCTGCCAGTCTCTCTATTGCAGCTTCGAATTCTTGTAAGCTTTCCCCAACCTTTTGCGTCCTTGATTTTAGCTGAGCCTGGTATACTTGGGCAAGTCGTCATATCTCAAGTCTAATGCAGCTTTCAAGACAAGTCCCTTTGTTTCTCCACCGGAATAGTCTGAAGTAACTCTGAGGCTTGGCGCCTTAGCACCAGAACTAATGCCATAGCCTTTTCCTCGTTATTCCAGTTATTCGCACTTGCAGCCGCCTCAAATTGTCTCTTGTACGTTGTCCATGAGCTTTGGCCGTCAAATGAGGGAGGTTTTAAACGAGGACCTGATGATGCTACCAGCTGGCCTCCTTTCTCTCTCAATTGTCGTTTAAGGCGCTCCACTTCTCCTTCGACCTCACTCATCTTTTCTTTGATGTCGCTTACTTCCCCTTTCACTTGACTGACTTTTGTCTTGACCACACCTACTTTATCTTCTACCTTGTTTATCTCTTCTTTGTTTTCGTTAGTGATTGAATTCATAACGTCTTGTTGGATTTTCATTTGATCGCTCAGGATTTTCCTCAGTTCTTCCTGGCGTCTTGTTCCTCTTTTTCTTCTTGGCGTTGTCTTTCTTGTTCTTGTTCTTCTTTCTCTTGACGCCTAATTTCCAGGTCTGCCATTATTTCCTTCATTTCGTGTCTTTCTTCTTGACGCTGCCTTTCTTTCTCTTGACATCTTCTTTCTTGCTCTTCTTTTTCTTATTGACGTCGCTTTTCTTGTTCTTCTTTTTCTTTGCGATGTCTTATCTGAAGTGAAATAACTAAACATGAATGAATTATATGACTACCTATCTAAATATTAAATAATATACTCGTAACATTGCAAGTTCAGATAATTTTTATTTATTTTTATCCTGTTCCACCGCATTAATAAAACTGTAACTGTTATATGTTATAGTTATAGTTTAAATACATATTATATCAAAATATGGTAATAGTCACCTTTCAGGCCATTGAAAAAATATATTATTTTTTTTTAATGCATAAGATCATCGTAGAAGAGGAACATTTTTTAAAATAAACTATCCTAACACCAATATTATTTGTGCCAAATTACAAAGCGATCTGTCAAATAGGAAGTGAGAAAAAAAATAAAACATTTAGGGGTAAAGTCCACGAGCTTAAAACTTTGTACACAAGACAGTCAGCATACACACAAAAATACATTTTAGCTGACAACACTGAATATTTCATTATTTCGTCCTTTTCCTATTGCGTGGGAATGTTTTATTCGGTGTACAATACAATATTATATGTGCATTAAAATCGTGGAATGAAGGTCTTGCGTCGGGACTCTGATTAAATTTGTTTAAAAATCATAGTTAGATCAACTAGTTATTGTAAAATAGACCACTAACATATTTGGTGAAGCAGGAACTTCAAATAGGTAAACATACTTACTTTTCTAGTTGAAGGGGCACTGGAAGGTGAATCAATGGCTGCAGGTCAAGTCCAGACAGGTTTCTACACGCCGGAAAACTCTGTACCATATAAACGCAGGTCTGCCAGGCCCACAGTGTGGCAAAATGGACAAAAATCGCTCTGACAGTCAACTTTTTTTTGAAATACTTGCAAAGGAGTCTGAAATAGTGAATCACTGCCGCTTTGATGAATTTTACTTCCACATCCACGTAGTGGAGTGAAAGTATAATAACGCAAACAATTTTTGTTTTTTCTTTTTTGTTGAGATAGGCTTAGAATGCCATGAATCGTCGAAACTTTAAGTTTGAACGAAAAAATTCTGTCTGCCTGTTTGTCGGTCTGTCTGTCTGTAATTTTTTGTGCGCACGTTCACTCTGGAACCGTTCATTATATTGACTTGAAAGGGCATAGCCGGATAAGTAGGGTGAAACGGCCCTCGGCCCCGTCTTCATTGAGGGAAGGAATATAGTTAGCAATAAGTGAAGGGAACAATTTTGCAAAATATTAACGCAAAAGGGTGGCGCGTTTCACGGGGTGACGAGGGGGATGAAATCCAAAGCACCAATTTTTTGTACCAAAACGCAGCAACCGAAAATTTTGTAAAAAATATATGTTGGACAAGTATTGGAGAGAATTCTCAGAAAAAATTGTCGGTCAATTTGGGAAAGAACTAAGGGCGAGAAGATATCGGTATACTTTTCAAATATTTTTAAGGGTAACTTCCCCTCGTTGCACCACATTCAAAATTTTTCTGTAGCGTCTACTTTCACCCCCATATAACATATTTTTTTCGCAGCGTGGTCGGAACATTACGTCATAGTGAAAAAAAATCACGTCCGTGGTCTTTCGAGACTAGTAGTTTATGTAATGAAGGCAGAAGGAGTGTAAATATTTCGTGCAAAGACGAGATTACCTTTCCCTCCCGTTTTCGAGGGTGCTAAACACGATGGAAGTGGTGAGAGAAGTTTTTGATCGCCGCAACCGTCTGAAACGGCCAAAAACCACCCCTCTTATGGATCCCTTTATGTTTTCGTATATAAACGGGTCTGGGGAGTGATTTATCGACGAGTTATACTTGAAATAAAATGGAAGGGTGTTATAGAGTAAGTGGAATCCAGGCAGCATGCCTAGGGGGTTTAATCAACCTCCCGAGGCGAGGGGTCGAAAATCATTTTTCTTTTCAAATGATTCGGTTCAAATGCCTATCCCCCCGTTTTCGGGGTAGCTGATCATGGGAAAAATATTCATTTTTAGCTCCAACCCCTCGTCATCCTTCAAACGGGCAGAAACCACCAGAAATCATGCTATCCAGGATTTACGGTTTTTTTCGGAACATAACCGTTATTCCTGTGCATATCCCTTCATTTTTCACGGAAGATAAGGTGGTATCGACCTCGACGCTACAAAAAAATTTTGAATGTGGTGCAACGAGGGGAAGTTACTCTTAAAAATCTTTGAAAAGTATACCGATGTCTTCTCGCCCTTAGTTCTTTCCCAAATTGACCGACAATTTTTTCTGAGAATCCTCTCCAATACTTGTCCAACATATATTTTTTCCAAAATTTTCGGTTGCTGCGTTTTGGCACAAAAAATTGGTCCTTTGGATTTCATCCCCCTCGTCACCCCGTGAAACGCGCCACCTTTTGCAAAATAGTTCCCTTCACTTATTGCTAACTATATTCCTTCTCTCAATGAAGATAGGGCCGGGGGCCGTATCACCCTACTTATCCGGCTGTGCTCTTTGGTACACTTATGTATTATAACGAGATCTGGAACTAGATTATAATTTGATCAAATTTCGTTGAAGGGGGTAAATGAGGGTAAATAGGTAAAGCAAGCAAGTAGGAGTCCATAAAAATTGGGATTTAGAGTATGTACGAGAAGCTAAGGTCTCAGATTTTTTTTTTTGACATCAGCCATTATCCCCTCTCACTATTATTAAAACGGGGTAAAAAAAAAAATCGTCAAAGCGGCAGTGACTCACTGTTCCAGATTCCTTTGCAAGTATTTTAAAAAAAAGAAAACATTAATAGCTCAAAAGTTGACTCCAGAGCGATTTTTTTCCATTTTGCAACACTGTGGGCCGGTATAAATACTTACCACTGATAACAATCAAGAAAGAGGGCAAGAACATGGAGTGATTGGATACATCCTACCGTTTGTTGCCAACGGCTGAACCATTATTATAAACAAACTGTGCTCTTTTCGGTCATCAAAAAATGAACATACACATCTCATTCGTGTATTTTTTATCGACTAGGAATTGATGTTTTCTTTGTAGCATATTATATTGAAAAATTTAGAAAATATAGTAAGTACTCCATTTCCATATCTGCCAGAAAGAAGAGTTAGTACTGGGTGTGTTTTTTCAACGTGGTATCCTCTGCAGGTCTACTCCCCATATTAATCACTGTCTTCATGGTATATAAATTGTTTTAAATAGTTACTTAAATAGGATATACGACAGTATCAGATGTGGTATAACTCTGCATGAGTTTTTTTTTACTTTTCTACTTCTACTTTTCCTTAGACTACTTTCATTTATGCAGATACACCTGGCAGATTGCATCAAGAATATATCTCAAAAATATTATTAAGAGGGAGCAACGCGATTAAATCAGAGGGGAGTGGGCGGAAATGAGCCAATAAAGTACTGAGAGCTGTTGTGTTGGTTGTCTAGTTTTGACGTTCGTACTTTCTTTACTATTGCTCCTACCTACTTACAAACACGCCTGAAAGGTCAAGAACACATCGAGACCAATCTTCAAATACACGAAATGAGTGCGCATCGGTTATAAATGTAATTATTTTTGCAATCATTTTTAATTATATCGAAGTGACTCCATCTACTAAAACTGAATTGTATTAAAAAAATGTACGGCAAAAAGCATTTTTTATCGAACTGGCTCATGTTATTAAACTTATCAAAAGATATTCTTGTAACTAAATGAATACTACACTTCTATTGAAGAACATTTTTAGATAAAGCTTGTTAATTAGCCAATGTGAAGAGAGATGTTCCTAATAAACAAGTTTTAGCTAAAAATGTTCTTCAATAGAAGTGTAGTATACATTTACTTTTGGTAGGTACAGTGCCTTTTAATGTAACCCACATAACCTTAAATTTTAAGTTACGAAACCAATTTACGAAAAGTCATTGTTATCCCATGAATTTGAAAATAAATTTGTCCTGATTTGATTGATGCTTTCTTTAATGCACCGCTGGAATACTAAAGCCAATTCCTCGTGCAAGCTTTTCATCGTCTTCTTCTTGAACAGAAACAGAAGTATTGAAACATGTAATTTGTCTCAGTCGTTGTTCTTAAAACCGTTCATTACTGAGGAAATGTTACATTTATTAACAAACAAATTCAAGGCAAAAAATCATCTGGTCCTGATGATATTCTCTGTTTTCTAATAAAAAAAGTGGTAAGCTTTATCCTTCGACCACTCACTTATATGATCAGTTTATCATTCGAATCAGGGACATTTCTAAATAGTTTGAAAACTGGAAAAGCGGTAACCATTTTTAAGAAGGATAGAGACATTTTGGAAAATTATAGGCCTGTAACTGTGCCTTTTGGTCTCTCTAAAATATATGAACACTGTTATTTGGATAGATTATTAAATTTCTTAGAGACTTACAAAATAATTACAGAAAATCAACATGGCTTTACTAGTGGTATGTCAACCAATACGGCTATACATTCATTTTTATATAAAATATTAGAATTTGTCGACGCAGGAGAATCCCCTGTTGGGATATTTTGTGACCTAAGCAGGGCATTCGACTGTGTTAATCATGATTTACTAAAATCTAAACTATTTGCCTATGGAATAAGCATAATATGCATTAAGTTTTGTTAGCACATGTCTGAAAGGACGAAATCAGTATGTTAGTTTACGACATAAAACGCAAAATTCAGTTTACAGAGTTGATTCGGAAAATTTAGAACTAAATATGGGTGTTCCACAGGGATCCATTTTGGGCCCTGTTCTGTTTTTATTATATATTAACGATACAGACTCTTTGGCGTCAAATGCACATTTTATAATGTATGCAGACTATATTATAATATCTAATCCTAGGGACAAACTTTTGGAAGATAATTCTAGTAATTTATTGACTAATTTGATTAATTGGTTTTCTCAAAATTCCCTATAATTCAATGCAGAAAAAACTCACCTAATCAGATTTCACACCAGGCGAAAAGAAATGTTATAGTTTAAATCTTGATATAAATGGTACCGAAATCGATAATGAGGAAAGTATAAAGTTTTTTGGCATATACCTGGATGAAACCTTAAACTTGAAACATCACTGTGAAGTCCTGATAGCTAAAATATCATCAATAACTTATTTGTTCAGAAATATCAGATCGTTTCTAAATAAAGAACAATTAATTAATTTATATTATGCCCAAGTTGATACACGCTTGAGGTATGGTGTCTGTTTCTGGAGACAATCCACCCTAGCAGCAAATGTTTTTATTGCGCAAAAACGTATTTTGCGATGTATCGCCGGCGTACCGGCCACTCACACTTGTAAAGGTATTTTTAAAGAATTTGGAATTTTTAGTTTGCCATGTTTGTATATTTTCGAAATTTGTATGTATGTTTTTAAAAATAGGAATAAGTTTGTTTTAAACAGTGAATACCACAATGTCGATACCAGACAGAAAAATGAGTTCCATGTGCCTTATTCCAGACTTGTGAATCTCCCAGGTCAATGGGACCTAAAATATTCAACCGCTTACCGGATGAAATAAAGTTTAGCGAGACAATGTACGCATTTAGAGGGAAATTAAAAATGTTTTTATTAGATAAGTGTTACTATTCAGTAGCAGAATTCTCTCGATCTTAATGTATATTATATATCATATGTATACATAAGATTTATGTGACTATTCCTATACGATATTCTGTAGTCAAAAAGAAAAATAAATTATTATTATTATTATTATTATTATTATTACTATGTCTTTCCACTACAATGCAAGACATTATTGCTGCTCTTGAATTCATTCTACACCCACCAAATGATCGATAACCTCTTGAATACGCACGAAAAATTATGTCTAAAAGATGATGAAGCACCGGATCTAAAGTCAGAACAGGTTTAAGTTCAAAGTTGCCCTGTTGCCAATGCCAATCTTCTGATAATTAATTCATAACCATACTTGCACCTGATTAAACGCGCACGCTAGGTCTGTTATAAAACAGTTTCATTCTTCGGTAGTCGAGTACTGATGACAAGTTGGGTAAAATACATTTTTTGGAAGTAGTTGAAGCGATGGTGAGATATTTGCGTCAATCATGGCGCTGCGTCACGTCTTCAACATGGCAGCGTTTACTACGTTCGTTATGGATCTAATCTGAAGGTCTGTGCAACAATTCAGCTTTATTGGAATTCTTTATTATTGGGTCTAGTAAACTATCTTGTTTGACTGTATTATTAAAATAACAACAAAATTTCAAAACTGCTAAAGGTTAAAATCTTATAATTTTCGTCGCCGTAACTTCATCGATCATTTAGGAGTTATGTCTGACCCATTAATGTGTGTTAAAAGCCCAGTTTAATGATTTTCTTCGTTACTCTACAGACTGTCCAGAAATACTTGCAAACAATTTCGGGAGTTGATTCCACCCCCAAAAATATATTACTATGAACATGGGCGCGTACTGACGCCACTTCAGCTTTTCAAAGATCGTACCCAAAAATGATTCTTTTATTGTCATTTTGAGAACTACTGTGATAACATTTGCTACTTTAAGACGGCACAAGAAATCACTTGGCGATGATCAAATTGAGAATCGACGAAACTATTGCCAAGATGTCTGTTTCTTGTTGAGATTTACTACTATTTACCAACTTTTATCCCTCTCGCCCCAGTGCCCTTTAAAATAATCACTAAATCCTGCATTTTATGTGTCGGTCTCTGTAAGTATTTCCTGAACTGTTCTTTATATTTTTGAACATATAATGAGCCCCCAAAATTGTTTGTATTTATTTCTGAACACCTTGTATCTAATTCTACTATCCCATACATTACTATTTAAATAAAAACAAAATTGAAAACTATGAAAACATACCAAAACCGCTTTCTGATAATGCGGTATATCCATTGAGGGGACCAAATTGTTACTGACGGGGGAGTCTGAAAAAAAAAATATGTGCGTGGTTAGTTGGATTATTTTTTATTTGCTGAAATTCAACATCAACTTTATCATCAGACTAAAGAATAGTGAAAAAGAAGAGGATGCGAAGGAATAAAAAGTCAGATTCTATTACTGAGTTAAATAAACTTTTCAGCAGCAGAAAAACTGTCTATAAGAATTATTTTCCTGTATACATATCCAATACGGACTTTTTGTATATATGCACCTCTAGGAACTTCGAATAAGCTCAGTTATATTTAAAGAGGTGCTATACTGATCATATGTGACTTCATTAAGCCCACCAAATTTTTCTGGATATGGGATATATTGTGTAATAATAACTCGTCTATAAATACAAGTTATCAACATGTTAGATATTTCTAATTAAAATGATATACGGGGTGTCCCAAAAGCCTTATAGCCAGGGAGGGCTCCCCGACTAATAGGCACTGTAAACAAAATGAATTAAGACAAAATGATACTTTGGACATAACTAAAAGAGTTTTAATTAGAGAGTTAAATAATGTCCTTCCATTTGCAAACAAAGCCGTACTCGTCTGCTTAAATTCTGCACAACTCTTTGCACCATTTCCGGTATAACCGTCGCTAACGCTTCGTTTATTTTGTCCTCTAAGTCGTCTAGGGTATGAATAACCTCCCTACTGTAAACATAGTTTTAAATGACCCCAAAGAAAATAATCCAATGGGTTTAAGTCAGGCGATCGGACAGGCCAGTTTATAGGGCCACCACATCCTATTTACTTATTTGGATACGTTCTGTTTAATATTCCTCGTACAAGCAATGCATAATGTGGTGGGGCACCATCGAGTTGAAACCATATGCTTCGACGTTGTAATAATGGCATATATCTTACAATTCCGGTTGGTCTTCGCTTAAAAATGCCCCGTAGGTTTGTCAGTTCAAACGAGCAGGAAGTTCAAAGGGTCCAATCTGTAGAAACAATTTTAACATTACCTACCATTTTTTTAAATAATTTATTTACTTACAAAAAAATTCCCAAAAATATCCGCCCATAAATTTACACTGAACCTATTCTGAAAACTTCTGGGTCTGAAAGCACGTGGGTTTCCATTGGCCCAAATATGGCAGTTCTGTGTATTAAAGATTCGTTTACGCGAGAAATTGGATTTATCGGTGAAAAATTTTTTCCATTCGTTCCTGTTCTAAAATCCAAGTGCAAAAATCAATATGGGTCTGGTAATCATGCGACATAAGATTTTTTACACGCGTATGATGATAGGCATATTTGACGTCCTCCAAAATTCTTTGTGTTGAGCTTCTTGAAATATTTAACATTCGCGCTACGTTTCGTACAGAATCCGTTGGTTCTACTTCAATTGCATGAATCACAGCATCTTCATTTGCAATAGGGTTCGTGCCGTTCGTGGGTAACCAGCTACATTTTTATACGAAGGAAGCAAAGTACCTGTGTTTCTTGCACGATTTATCAGTTTTAAAAAAAATTTCCAATCGGATGTCTTCTTTCTGCAAACCGAAGCGCATATTCTAGCGCAGCAGCTTCAGAATTACGTTCACATTCATCATAAATTATCATTTCGAAATATTCTTTTGAAGTGTAATTCATTTTGATACTAAGGGGACTGATTTTGGGGCACCCTGTATAATTGTAAATGAGTTTTAAAAAGCTGTGCATTATTTGATTTAATTTCGAAAAAGTACTAGTGTTTGTTTCAATAAGAATTAAATCTAGGGAATCAAATGGCGTCTCCACTTTAAAACAAAATTTTAAAATGTCTTGGAATTAAGTTCTTAGATACTGTTTGATTTGATGCCTGTCACAACATAGATAGAAGACAAATCATCACATCTATTTTCAATAGAAGCGAAACTATTAAAACTACATTATGACCCAATGATGTTTGTGATATACGGATTTCCCCAAAGATTTGTTTTGGACCCTTAGAGCATTGTTCCATTGCCCACAGAAGAGTAATTTAGTCATTGACAGATATTACAGATTTGATTAAAAATGACAATTGCTTTTTAATTGTTGTGAAGCACTAATAATGTTAAAAGTGAAACAGTTTTTACAAAACACTGAATACTACAATCTTGAGGCGTTTCGCCAACCAACTTGACATCATCTGGAAGTGACTAAGACTGTTTTAAGTATCTTCAGATGATGCTCAGTTAATTAGCGATATGTGCGCATATTGTAATGTTCGGTGTTTTTAAGTTTTATCAACCATATCAGCGGTAGTGTCACATCAAAGCTTCCGACCGCCCCGGTAGGATTAGAAATATTAACCATGGTTTTTAATAAAATGCATTGCATTGCTCAAATTATCGTGCTATAAAAAAGTTTGTGGTTTTCGATTACTACAGTTCAGTAAAAGTTAAACTCTCGTAATTTAATCTCGAACGGTGTTTAAGATATAGAACTATATATTCCTGAATTCGGAAAATATCCCTATTTTATTCTTTTCTCGTTCACAACGTCTTTGTAGATGTTCTGGGACCCATTCTTATTCCAGATGACGTCTTTTCCTGTATGGCACGTCTGACAGCATCACACTAGTTGTCGCGGTTGTCTGATAGGCGTACGGTATCACCAAAGCTCTATCCCATCAGTTCCTTGGTAATATCAGCATACCATCCTCTACGGCGCTTACCAACTGGTTTTTTCTGAACGTTATTGGTCCTATATTGTCTTCCCCCCGTCTGATGTGGCAAAAAAATTATAGGATGGGGGAGAATATGATGTTGGGGCATGGAGCGCATCGGTCTTGAAGAATCCAAGCTATCTGAATCTAGCAACATGTATTTGATTTTAAAAAAGATAGACATTGATTTCCGTTTGAACGGAAAGTTATAAGTAGTCTCTTTTAATTAGATTTTAGAGTGATGAACCAATTTTATCTTGGTTTTATCTTGGTGTTACTTGATGTTCCATAGGTTTTCAACTTTCAAGTTGTCAAGTTCTCTGGGAAAAAAAGAAAATAAATTCGTGCCTCAAAAATAATCACGTTCTCTGGTCTGTAACTTAATTGTTGAACTGTGTTTACGTTGTCATGACATCTTTCAATTTTTTTTTAATATTTGTGAAGTCTGGTGTATTTAGAAACTGCGGCAATTTAAAACGAGACAGCATATATAGGGCTATTTTCGCGGTGTCAAAATGCTTTGTCCGTACCTCAGCGAGTTGAAACTCAAAAAAGATGTGAGTTTTGATATTCTCATCATTTTTAAATACTGACTCGTAATTGATACGACGCGACGTAAGAAAAAAACTTGAGGCAGACAAAAGCTTTAGTTAAATATGGTGCATTCAAATCAACAATCCGTTCTGTTTCAACAGTTTTATGTAAGATTCTATCGCGGGTCCTTGGAATATGGGGTTTGCCAACTTGCCCTAACTCCGACCCAACTGATTCCTTTTTGACGAAACCTTTCGTGTGTATGTCTACTATTTTGTGTCAAATTTAAAGCTGGTAGTTTCAACTATCACTGAGTAATTATTAAAAAAAAAAGACTGTTTAATGATATACTTTCAAAGCATCGTAGAGAGCTTAGAAAGTATTTTAGAAAAAAAAATTATTCTTATTTTTTTTGTCTTTTTTTAACAAGAGCAAACACCTCTCGAGATTTGTAGTGAAAAACCCTCTATAGTAAATGATTTAGTTTTAAATATATGAATCTGTTTGGTTCATGAAATGTATCCAAAACTGTTTTTTAAAGCTCCATATCTTTTTGAGGAAGTACTTGTGGACTGAAGTTTGTTTGGCTTAATCTATCCTATTTGAAATTAGCACCGTTAATAAGCTTTACCGGAAACTTATATAGATCATATATCGATCCGATCATTGCATATACAGTGCCAGAAAATGTTTCATTTGGGTCGGCAATGAGAGCAAGCGAGAGCGAAGCAACTAGACTATTCTTTTTTATCGTATAACACATCCTACCCGTGCCACCTGCTTTCCCCACCACATATACGTGGGCAGCTTTGTCTGCGGGAAATGTAAAGAATTATTTGACTCGTTTTGAAAGTATAACGAGTTAAATAATTTTAGTTATTAAAGCACGTAATAATATTACCTATACTGAACAGAGCCAACTACATCCTTCCTTTGAATAAATGGTACTGAAATTTTTAATAGCAATGATGTACGTGTTTTCTTAATAGCCCGTCATTATTTGCTCCCTCTACTAGAGCACTGGTACACGCCTTTATTGTAGGCGGTCTGTCAAGCCGTTGAAACTATGCCTGCCACCCAAATCCAAAATCTTCCGATACTGTACATATTCCGGGTGCCACAGGCTAGTGACTCACCCTTATATTTCCTTTATTTTTTAACTTATCCATTTGAAATTAACTACCTGTAAAATGGATTTTTGGACATAAAAAACGGTATGAGACCATTTTCGGTTTACCCGGAAATGACAGCAACTTTCGAATTTTAAATGGAAAACCCTGTATATTTTTACATATTTGGGTTCAAGATAACATTCTAAGTATACCACATGAGACTTTCGCGAATTTTTAAGTCGATGTTCAATTTTTTTAAGCATTTTAAGATATTCGTCTATAGTGCTTTGGAATACCAAGATTTGTTCTACGGTAGGTAAAGTCCAAGGGAAAAATATAATTTTTCGCTTAATTTCATTAATAGTTATTTACGAAGTTGAACATGTCACTTTTTTATCTAAAACTTTTTTTTTTCAAATGGGAAGGTGGTGGCTCATACAGATTAATAAATTATAGAATTCTGAATTCATTGATATCCATTTCAAATCTATGCTATTTGTTTTTCTATTTTATTTAATTTACTTAAACATAAAAAATCACTTTCAAAATAATTTTTATTGAACTTTAACATAGTTGCCTTTTTGTAGTACGATTTGATACAATATTATAAAACAAAAGAAAGGTGACATTTGTAAACAATTATTGTTAGCGAAAGATTTGTGTTATTGATATTTCTTTACGTGAACTACACCAATAACGAAAAAACTGATTATCTCAATGAAGCTTATGGCTCACAACTTATTTCAAACCAGGGTATCATAGGTGGCCTGCAAGGTCACCTGATCGAATCCCTTAGACTTTTTTCTTTGGGGTTATATCAAGGGACAGGTCTACAAAACTCTCGTTATGACCATCGAGGATTTCGAATTGAGAATAAGAAGAGCTTTTAATAGATAGATAGATAGATAGACATTTATTTAACTATATTACATATAAAATGTTTATAGCAAGTCACAGTAAAAAAGAAAATTTAATTACATTTTAAAAATACCTAGTTTCTAAATGTAAACGTAAATTATCACAATAAAATTATCAGTCTTAATATATTTGCGTAAATAAAAATTAAAAAAAATTTAGCACACGCACACAGACAAAAAAGAAAATAACAGATAAGAGCTAAAATCAATGAGACAGTGTGGTACAAAGGTCACAAGGAAAATTGTACGTAAATTTTTATATTCTCTAAATTACAACGGTCTATCTGTTAATAGTAATTTAAAATAACTGAACAAGAATCAGATTGAAAATTACAATAAGAGATATTAGCTATGTTCTACCGAGGTGTTCATATATTCGTTTATTGAATAAAAACAGTGTCTTAGAATGTGGTACTTTACCTTCATTTTAAATTTATTATACTCAAGTGTTTTGAAACTTTCTGGGAGTTTATTGTATAATTTTTGGTCTAGCGAATTTCTTGCCGATTTTGTGAGACGAAATTTTGATGTTTTCAGATAGTTTGCCGCCCACGTATTGTAATCGTGATAATCTGCGTGAGTGGAGTATGAGTTTTTGTTGCGATGAATTTGCAAGATACTATAATAAACATATAAAGATGGAATTGGCATTATTTTAAATTGAATGAAAAAAGGCCTACAATGCTCTAAAGGATGGACACCAGCAATAACTCTAATACATCTCTTTTGCAACACAAAAATTTTATCAGCGTTAGTGGAGTTACCCCAAAGGATAATACCATAGCTCATGTGGGACTGGATAAGTGCGTGATATGCATTCAATAGTGTTTCCCTATTCACCAATTTTTTAAGTTGGCGTAAAAGAAATATATATCCTGACGTTTTATTACACAGCTGATTAATATGAGAGGACCAATTTAGTGGATCATCTAAAATAACTCCAAGAATCTTTACGCTTTCACCTACAATTAACGAATTATTTGAGGAAAAAATCAGCTTCTGAGTTTTGTCCCTATTGACTTTAAGTAAATTATTATTATACCAATGTTCAGCCAGACTTTGAGTTTCCTTTATCATAAGTTTCAGATCATCCATATTTTTGTTCTGATTTATTAGTGTTGCGTCATCTGCGTACATTACAACGTTGTTTGGAAAAAGATAAAAAAATAAATCATTTACAAATATAATAAATAATAGAGGACCTAGAACTGACCCTTGAGGCACTCCGTGTTTCAAAGTTCTGAAATCAGATATATCATTATTGCTAGATATACAATGTTTACGTGTGCTTAGATATGATTGCAGCAGTTTTAAAGGAGTGCCTCTAATGCCATAAAAATTAAGTTTCTCTATTAATAAGTTGTGAGAGACACAGTCAAATGCCTTGCTAAGGTCGATCAGTGTAAGTGCTGTATACGTTCCCTTCTCAAAACCTTGGACAATGTCCCTTACAACTCTATAGACAGCATCCATAGTTGAACATTTTTTCCTGAAGCCAAATTGGCATTTATGTAACAGGGAATATTTTTCAAAAAAGTTCATAATTCTATTTTTTAATATGATTTCAATAATCTTGCCAAACACTGGTATAATAGATATCGGCCGATAGTTGTCAGGCATATTAGGATCTCCTTTTTTAAAAATTGGCACAATTCTGGTTACCTTAGATACATCAGGGAAAGAACCTTGACTAAAACATAAATTTATAACATGCGTTAAAAAGTTTAGAATACTATCTAAACTACCTTTTATTATACTAGCATTTAAATCGTAGATGTCTAAGCTATTAGTATTTTTTAGACTCTGTACAGCCATCTGTACCACATATATAGTGACTGGTTCAAGAAAAAATGAGAATTGTGTCGATGGAACATAATTTAATAGCGTCACTCCACAAATGTTAAGAAATGTAACACAATTGTGCGAGCAAGAAAATGTATTGATTGTGATGGTGGTCATTTTGAACAATATTTGTAAAATTCAAATGCCGTTTTTCATTTCTCTTTAACACTTATAATTGTGCGATTTGCAGTATAATTGAAAAAAAAAATCATGTCTAACAATAAAATGTGAATAACTACATCTTTGTGAAGAATAGCCTCTTAGTTCTCTCTTTTGTTTCTTAATAGGTATAAGTACTAGTGAAAACTATAAGGATCAATAAAAATTATTTTGAAAATGATTTTTTATTTTTAAATATATTAAATAAAATATAAAAACAAATAGCATAGATTTGAAATGGATGTCAATGCATTCAGAAAAAAATCTATAATTTATTGAACACCATGAGCCACCACCTTCCCATTTGAAAAAAAAATGTCGATAAAAAAGTGATATGTTCAAATTTGGAGGCTTCGTAAATAGTTATTAATGAAATTAAACGAAAAATTATATTTTTCCCTTGGACTTTACCTGCCGTAGAACAAATTTTGGTATTCCAAAGCACTCTACACGAATGTCTTAAAATGCTTAAAAAAACTGAACATCGACCCAAAAATTTGCGAAAGTCTCATGGTATACTCAGAATGTTGTCTTGAATCCAAATATGTAAAAATATACAGTAATATATAAAAATATCCATTTAAAAAACGAAAGTTGCGGTCATTTCCGGGTAAACCGGAAATGGTCTCGTATCGTTTTTTATGTCCAAAAATCCATTTTTACAGGTAGTTTATGCACACCAAATCTCTAATGGATGAGTTAAAAAATAAAGGAAATATAGAGGTAGGCCACTAGCCTGTAGCACCCTGTACAGAGCAGTAGAAAATTGTTAGACCTATCTATAATACGGATACATCTATACATCATTTTAACATCAAAATAGCAACTATCGACGTAAAAAAGTTACAAACCAGTCAAGAATTGAAAAACGGACGCGGCTGTTCCAATTTAACTTATTTTGCATGTCTCACTTCAAATCGTGGCAGTGCGGTTAACATGGTATTAATTAGAAACAATTAAATCATTTTGTTTGATTTTATTATAAATGAACGTTCAGTAGTATATAAAAACCGACGTTGCAACATAAGCAAAACCTTTCGGTTAAACATTTAAATATACAGAAAACTAAACTTGCAAAATAAACTTAAGAAATATACTTCAAACATAAACTACTAGGTACTCTGGTACTTAGAAATGTCCGTATGGTTTACCAAACTCCGGATAATAATTTCTTGGCGGTCCCGCCATGCTGGAAGGCGGAAACTGGTATCCTGCTCCATATCTCATGTCCACAGGATAATTCTGGCTAGTTGATGGTCCAGGATTAAGCCTCCGCGGATCCTTGGGATATGGGGTTTCCCAGGGACCTCTTGACGGTTCCGGTTGTTGCACATAAGAGGACTTGTGACGATAATCATACTCATGGCAAGACGGTCTCTTGTCGACTTCTCCAAAATATGGACGATTTGGGGCATTATTTTCGGATCCGCGATCGCCTCGTTTCTTTCCAACGACGCTGCTAAGTTTAGGAGGTGGGGGTGGTGTTCTGCCTCGAGATACGCCTCGAGATACCTCCTCCCGCTTTCGTTTCTTCTCCACCCTGTCATCTAATCGGAATCCGGGATTGGGGTTGTTGTTACGTAGAATTGGAGATCGTCCACGAGGACTGCGAGCTCGTACAACGGGGGATCTGCTGCGCCTTTTGACGACCTTCTTGGTTTGGGCCTTAAACTCCTCAATTTTCTCCTTTAGATGTTCGCGAAGTTTCTTAACTTCGTCTAATTCTTTGTTTATGACTGCCCTGTCGGCTTCGAACCGGATTTGTTCCAGTTTCTTATTCTTTTCGAACTGTTCTCTATCTTGGTTGAGTCTTCTACGCTCGTTGCGCATCTTATACTGCATTTCCTTCAGCTCTCGCTCTAAAGTGTCGCATTTTTTTCGCATTCCGTCATGCCTGCGTTGGAATTCAACTAATTTCCAATTCAATCTACCCGCGTCAGCTTTGGATCTTTCCAACTTTCTCCGCAGGTCAGCTATAGCAATGTTTGACCTCAAAGTTTCTTCTTCGGTGATTTTTTTCTCCTTCGGCTCCACTTTTTGTACAACGGCAACCTTTTGCTCGATAGCTTTCTCGCTTTTCTTAGAATCGAATTTCTCGCTTCTTTTCTTTCGTGGTTCTATCTTGACTGAGCCCTTCGTTTCTCTCAAATCTGGGCGATCTTTGCTGACTAGTATTTTTCTGTTGTCGAATAACGTGTTATTTAGTTGCTTAATACATTTACCGGCTAGTTCTGCAGAGTCCATTGACACATAGCCGAAATAACTTTTGCCGTTAGTTAAAATTTTCGCGGTTAAAACTTTCCCAAGCTGAGCGAAAAATTTCTTCAGGTCTGTAGCTTTAACGTGGCGACTGATATTTGACACCCAAAAGTAGTTGTGGTCATCCTTTTTGGACTTCGTTTTGGTAGATTTCTTGCCCGATTCGTCGTTACTATTGTTGGTTTTTGTCTCGAGGTTGGAAGTTGACTTTATTGGCTTCGCCACTGTATCTTCATTGGTGGTCAATGTATCATCGAACGCTGTAGAGTCTAGGTGCTCTTCCGTAGTAATGATCAGTGTTGAACTAAGAATGGAGTTCTGAGTGTTTCTTTTGCGGGTGTTTTCCGCCTCTTTGACCTCCTGAACCACTGTCTCGGATACAGCAACTTTTTCCAGGGCTTCCTCCAGAATCATCTCACAGTCAGACTCGCCAACCCGATTCTCTCGACGATTTTCATCTATAACAAACAAGCTGCCTTCACATGACGCATCTTTGGCTGTTGATACCTCACCATTGCCTGGCGTTTCGTCGACTTCGTCTTCAACTTTTATTAGGCACCGTACTTCTTCCTCTGTTATGAACACGTCACTTTCATCTTCCGTCTGAGGAGCGACGTTATCGGTTGATGTGCTTAAACTGTCAACGACTGACAAACCTTGCATGGCGTTCTCCTCGGCTCCATTCGTCTTCTCCGTCATCGTGTGGGCCTGTGAGCTTTTTGGGCTAGCTTTTTAGTAAGGTGTACCTGCATGCAAAACAAAAATTAAAACAAAAATACAAACTAGAACAGAAACAACTAATAAACAAATCTTGTCAATTGGTAAAAACAGCGTCATAAAAGAACGTTCGTATAGCGAAACTAAACCATTACTTCGTAGCTAAGCTGGAACGGAAGTTAAGGGCGATGTTCTATGTTGGCCGTGTCTGTGCTTGAATTGTTAAAGTTTGAAAGGACTTCTCAGTTAGTGCTTAACAAATGCTGCAACGATTTTCAGACTCTCGGTTATAAAATAGCTGGTTGGCCAGATGCGCTTCAGTGAGGTGCCTTGGAGTTGTACTAACATTTGAATTTAATGAGAATGCGGAACTTGTACGGTATGCAGTGCCGCTGTAGACATGTTAATGGATAATCACGATATATTCGGGTAAGTAATGGCATTGATGGATAGTGACGCAGTCGAGTTGGTCTCCTATAGGTTGTCTTCTTTCCTTAAACTAGTAGATTCTTGAATGATGTAGTAACAATAAAAATTCTTCGTTACACGCAAATGAGTATAAGTAAATAACTACATTAGTAAGTAATCTTCTGCAAGGAGTATTAAAATTTTTGTATGGAAATTATCTTCATCAATTACCTTGTTACTATAAAATTGTAAATTTGCCACAATTAAAATAAATGAAAAAAATATAATAAAATATACCTATGTACTTAGAGATGCGCTCAGAAATGAACAAAACTGTTTGCATATTCCAAGTCATGTTCAAGAAAATTAAATGATAAAATATCGTGCAACATTTTATTTATTAATTTCATTTTGGCGACAACATTCCACTGGAAATTTTATTGTTGATTCTTATGTATTATGAAAAAAATATTTGCGCCTAAAAATTCCTCCTGTGTCAAAAGTTGCACGCACTTTTTGACGCGCTTTCACAGATTTTCTACGAATCTGCTTAATGTATCTTGTACTAGTAATCGAATGATAATTTTAAAAATACTGGTTTAATTGCATTAAAATTTTAAAAAAATATAAACCTGTCCGATATGTTTAGGTCAATCCGTCAACTTGGAAAAAAAGAGAAAACACCAAAAATGGCCGAAAAAAAATCAAAATTTAATATCTTTTCGATAAGGAGTGACTTCATCAATGTTGACAAGAATAAAACTCATCTATGGTCAAATATGATGCACCAAATCCGGACGCTGTAAGTCAGATAGAACGATCAAAGATGGCGAAAGAAATAAAAAATTTGAATTCTTCGTCAAGTATCAAGAAGGCATTGTGCGTCACTTTTTTTTCGATTGTAGATTCTTTTAGATACTTTAAGGGGATACACTTCAATTTTTTTTATTTAAAAAAAATACATGCTTTACAATTTTCAAAAATGCATTTTCTTTGACCCCCTCTTTTTTTCACCCAATTCTCATCGAAACAAAATGAAATATACTATAGAAAATCTCGTATAACCTCAAAAATTTAATCCCTTCCACTCCATTCGGTTTTTCGAAGTACGGGGTCCTATTCCAAAATAATTTTTTATGGAAAATACATTTTCATTTGAGAAAAATACACTTACAGCGTCCGGGTTTGGTGCATTATATTTGACCACAGATGAGTTTTATTTTTGCCAACTTTGGTGAAATTACTCCTTCTTATCGAAAAGATATTCAATTATGATTTTTTCGGCCATTTTTGATGTTTTCGATTTTTTTCCAAGATGGCAGATTGACCTAAACATATCGGACAGGTCTGTATTTTTTATTTCAAATCCAGTATTTTAAAAATTCCTATTCGATTACTAGTACAAGATATATTCAACACATAACTTTTGCATATAATTTTTGACGGGTCAGGAATCTTTGGGAGCAAATATTTTTTTTCGGGAGGTCATAATACATAAAAATCGACAAAAAATTTCTAGTGGAATGTTTCGCCGAAAATAATCAATTCAACTGCACTATATTGTCATATTTCTTACGGTTATGTCATGTTTTCGCATCTGACAGTTTTATTCATTACATAGGCATACAAGAAAAAATCATGTACTAAGGACAACTCCCCATAAAAACCACACTACATTTTTTTATATGTTCTTTGATAGCTAATGAAATTTCAATAATTAAAATGCTATGTTTGCTGTGTTATTATAAGTTAATAACTTTAATCAAATGATATGTATTATTTTTTCTTAAAAATAATTTATAAACTAAAAAGATCTATGTTTAAAAAAAACAATCATCTTTAAACAAAAAAATATATATTACAAATTTCTGTTGTCAAATAAAGTTTCTCAATTATCTTTCAAATGGGACCAACTAGGTACATTTATCTTAAATACAGCGTCTTCCAGGGCCACGTGGACTGATAAAAATTATGAAAAATAAAAAATGAAATTTTATAATTGTCACAAAAAAATGTTTTCACAACGTAGATAAAAGTTTCTTTATGTATAATATTATAAGTAAATGGCCACGGAGCGATTTACTTTTTTACCTTTTAGTTTTTTAACTCCCGACCCCAAAAAATAAGTTTGACGCGTATGTTTGTCTGTCTGCCTGTCTGTCTGTGGCATCATATCTCTTCAACGGGTGATCCGATTTTGATGCACTTTTTTTTTTGAAAGAGTATTTTGTCGAGAAGGTTTTTGCCATATTAGATTTTGATGTTTGGTCGTCATCTTGATTACAAGCTTTTATTTAACTTGCCTTGTTCTTGTGGGTCAAATCTTGCAACTGAATTTTAAAATAGTTTTCCCCAACCGATTGAGCTGAAATTTTGCATACACGTTTAGTTTGGATGACAATGCATGGTTAGCTAAGTGACCTCATTCCAAATCCAATATGGCCGACCAATTATTTTTTATGCACCCCCATGATATGGGTATCAAATGAAAGGGTTTGCTGAGAAGAATACGAAAATAAAATGACGTCACACTAAATTCAATATGGCGGACGCCCCAAGATGGCGGACAAATTTTTTTAGTTTTAATACTATAATTTGATCAGATAGTATATAATGTATTCACTCATACGTTGCATTCTAAGAAATGGTGAAGCGAGTGGTGAAGGATTCGGTTTAAACTGTAAATTTTATATCGGATAGGAACGACGCAATGAATATACACTTCTCCAAGAAATTAACGCACCACCAAAAAATAACCAAAAGTTTGATGTTAGTTAATTTTTAATCCCCGACCCAAAAAGAGAGGTGTTATAAGTTTGACGCGTATGTTTGTATGTTTGTCTGTCTGTCTGTGGCTTCATATCTCTTCAACGGGTAATCCGATTTTGATGCACTTTTTTTAATTGAAAGAGTATTTTGTCGAGAAGGTTTTAGGCCATATTAGATTTTGATGATTGGTCGCCATCTTGAATTCGCCATGTTGAACTTCTCTAGAAATTGTCCGATTGAAATAAAATTGTGCAGACAATTATGGTAGCCGATTATGATTTCGGCCTCATTTTGATTCGGTCATATGAAACTGGTACAATTAGACACATTAATCGGGTTTTTTTTTAAATTTTCAATTTTTTAACCCCCGACCCAAAAAGTGTTATAAGTTTGACTCGTATGTTTGTATGTTTGTCTGTCTGCCTGTCTGTCCGTCGATCCGTCCGTCTGTCTGTCTGTGGCTTTATATCCCTTTAACGGAAGATCCGATTTTGATACAGTTTTTATTAAAATTAAATATAACATAAATATATTTATAATAGAACCGGTCTTGTAGACCATGTGCGACTAGTAGAATACAAAATTGGACCGCGTCGGCTTAAAGATTAAATGTTCTATGTGGGACTTGTGATATAATAATACGTTATGTTGTATGTATGTGTTTAGTTTAAAAAGTATAAAATAAAATAAAATTACAAATTTATAAAACCCCCGACACAAAAATATCGACTAAATAATTAATATAAAAAAAATAAATTAACAACTTTAAAAATTATGAAATAATTTTGATTCCATATACGAACTCTTATGATTTATTTAAATCCAGCTTACATTTTCTTTATGTCCTCGAGATTTGCTTTCTTATACGCATGAATATGTCGGGGGCTGCTGTAAAGACGAACTACTAAATAGTTATATTCAAAACAGCAGCTCCCGATATATTCATGCGTATAAGAAAGCAAATCTCGAGGACATAAAGAAAATGTAAGCTGGATTTAAATAAATCATAAGAGTTCGTATATGGAATCAAAATTATTTCATAATTTTTAGAGTAGTGTTAATTTATTTTTTTTATATTAGTTATTTAGTCGATATTTTTGTCGTTTTTTTTTTAATTTGTAATTTAATTTTATTTGCTACACGTGTTTGAAAAGTATTTTATTTAAATCGTGTTGAATTTGTAACATTCTCAATTTTTTGCCAGGAATGTAGAACCTTCATTGAAACTGATAAAATAATCTGGAATTTGGTTCTTTGTACGTCTCGATCGCATGTTTCTACACAAAATTACAGTTATTAAAGTTGGACAGCACTTCCCCTCCCAAATAGCCTATGTTTAACCATTATTATATATAGATGTGTCATCGTTAATTTTTATGCTGACAACGGCTAACGGGTATAGACCAAAAGGTGTTAGGAAAAAAAAACTTTATAGTCGACGTTTCGTCAAAATTTATTGACATCCTCAGGACTATTTAGATGAGCTTTCCTTTGTTACATTGAATTTTAAAAACAGAAACAGAACACATTGATATTAATAAATACAAGTAATTCTTCAACGTATGAGGAACGTTAAAGAATTGTAAGGGTATCTTCATTTTAAGTGAGTCACACTGTAGATTTAAGGAAATGTATAGATTTCGACAAAATATTGCGTTATTTTAGTATTTTTACCTCCTAACTACCCCCAACACATCCCTGAAGAGGAAAATTCTCCCCTCCTAAATGTTCTCTACAATCCCCTTTTGGGCATTCACTGATTGGACTATAATCATAACTTTGAGTTTTGGTTACGTTGACACATATTTGCAATAAATCGCTTTATCAAATTTTGTTTTTTTATTATTCTAATTTCTCACTATAATAATTTATAATATCGTGGGATCTCTTTGTGTAATTTTAGATCGCAATAACTTCTGAGGCCGATATTCCAATTTCCACCGAATATAACACCAATTAAAACGCTTCCTAAATACAAATAGCGATTTTTGCATAGAAATTGGGAAATAACAGCTCCATCAAAATACGGTATTCTTGCGGCTGGTGCAAAGATCGTGCACTAAACCAGGTTTTGAGTTAAAGCTCAAGAATTTAATATCGATATGAATGCAAATTAGCATCATAACAGATTCAGAAGACGCGCGGCGCGCGGTAAACAGCGCGAATTCGTCACGTCTTCCGAAATCCACTTACAACTTTGGCGAAAGTTGCTTAAGGTCCGACAGGCCAATCTGTCAAAACTGAAATCAAATGGCGGCTGGGCCGGAAGAGCCGTTTACTACGTAGCCGGAGAGCCAAACCTGAGACGGAACAATCCGGGATTTTAACGAAGGCCTGCTAAAAATTGAATAGGCTCTTGTATAAAGAAGTGTTTTGCAAATTAAAATCGATTTCGGATTTAGATGATTCCTTTGACTACAGAAAGTTGTACCCTAATTCAATTTTTTCTTTTACTGGTTTTTTTTACAGTTCAGAGCGCACATAATATTCACCTGGTTAGCTTTATTCCCTGTAATAGTCCAATCAACGAAGGAGAAATAGGGGAAATAATTCGTGTAGGGGCCTTTTTTGTATAGTTGTCGGCGGGAGTGTCCTGAACAACATACTAAAAGTACTGACCGGTGTGAGATGAGCGGTGGTGGAAGAGTTTAAAGGTCTCGTTTTCACGTTTTTCTTGAATAATTCGAAAACTACGACCTCTAGCGAAAGTGTCCATATGCAAAATTAAACTAGATGAAATTTCCTACAAATAAGTTCGTATCCATCTTTTTGTAGGATCAATACTTTACGAGATACAGAGTGGAAAAATCGCGGATTAAAAAAAATCGAGTTTTAATGATATAAATGAAATTTTAATACTAAATGAATTTAAAACTAACAGAAAAACTATATTATTATTATTATTATTTTTTTAATTCACTTCCACTCTCGACGAACCGGAAAATGTAAAATTATATAGATTTAAACATGTGTTTTTCTTCAAACATCTTAACTCATTTCATGACATTAAAGTCTGACTTTTTAGACGGCTGTGCGTTTCCATTAACAACGGTGGTAAAAGTACTTTTGTCCACGACTATTAAATAATGTACACATTATATATGTGTTTCCTCAAGGATAATGCTATCCATTATTCCCTACAGTGAATAATGATTTCATTATTCACTAGTGAATAATGAGGACAGTCAGTTGTTTATAAGAAATCGCGTTAGTAGACTTTTTACTAAAAATTTAAAATGTCAAAATTGCAGCAACCGAAATAAGACAACTATTATCTCTCTAAGTTTTCTAGGAAGCACTCAAATGATACATGCCAAAAAGGTACTTTAATGAACACTCAAAAACTACATTAGTAAGTTTTTTTAGCAACACGCGGCAATCTTCAACATGGTTTTTAAAACCAATTACCTACGTGCCTACAAATTGTATTATTTTATTAGTAAGCCATGACAATGTGTCAAAGCGTAATTTTGTTATAAATTTAGAACGTCAAAATTTGTGCGTCATATTTATCTTTTTCATTTAAGTTTGTTAGTTGTTTAAAATAAAAAAAGTAGAACTCTGGATACCGATAGTGAAAGCTGCTGAAATCACCTCTATGAATTTATTGACCAATGTGAAAACAGCAGCCAAAGATAGCAGCTAATTTACACGATCATGCACGAGCGATACCATCGATATATAAAATACGAACCTAAACAAAATTTAAATTAATACAGACCATCAAAAAATCTATGGGTATTCCCTCATTAATATAGAGCGTCAGGGCCGTAGCCAAGGGGGAGGGTATGGGCGTTCTCCCCCCAACTTTGTCAGACTTGGCAAAAGTTGGGCAAAAGTTGGAAATTTGAGACATAAGTTGGCAAGGCAAGGAATGATTTTTTAGATTCTGGCAACGCATGTACAAGGGTATAAAACGAACCCTTATTATAAATCAAATTAATAACTTCTAAACCGCATGTAGATGGGACTTGTCAACTACTCAAAAAAATATTCTTTATTAACACTAATATGCTGCTGTGAAAATAATTTCTCGGAACATATGATCAAGGGTATAAAACGAACCTCTAATGTAAATAAAATTAATAATTTCTAAACCGCATGTAGATGGGACTTGCCAACTACTCAGAAAAATACTCTTTATTAATACTAATATACTGCTGTGAAAATAATTTCTCGCAACGCACGCACAAGGATGTAAAACGAACCCTTAATGTAAATAAAATTAATAACTACTAAACCGCATGTAGATGGTACTTGTCAACTACTCAAAAAAATACCGCTTATTAATACTAATATGTTGCTGTGAAAATAATTTCTCGCAACGCATGAACAAGGGTATAAAACGAACCCCTAATGTAAATAAAATTAATAATTTCTAAACCGCATGTAGATGGGACTTGCCAACTACTCAGAAAAATACTGTTAATTAATACTAATATATCGCTGGGAAAATGATTTCTTGCAATGCATGCACGAGGGTATAAAACAAACCCTTAATGTAAATAAAATTAATAACTTCTAAACCGCATGTAGATGGAAGTTACCAGCTATTCAGAAAAATACTGTTTGTTAATACACTAATATATCGCTGTGAAAATAATTTCTTGCAACGCGAGTTAACTCTTACCTGCTTGATTTACCTATTTACTCCAAATTTACCCCAATTTACCCCCCAACCCTTCGACGGAACAAGATGAAAATATAATCTAGTTCTAGATCTCGTTAAAGTACATATGTGTACCAAATTTCAAGTCAATATCTCAAACGGTTCCAGAGTAAACGTGCGCACAAAAAAAGTTACAGACCGACAGACAGACCGACAGACAGAAAATTTTTTTTCGCTCAAACTTGAAATCTCGACGTTTCATGACATTCTAAGCCTATTTGGACAATAAAAATTTTAAAAAATTTTTTTGTCGTTACTACTATACTTCCACGGGATGTGGAAGTAAAAAAAAAACTGGCTGTATTTCAAAATGGCGGCCATATGTTAAAAAAACTGTTGCCAATGTTCTTTCGTCATTTAACACAAAAACTAAAAAAGATGGACAAAAGCTTTTTTTCACAAAAAAACAACGTGCATAAAATTTTTTACAATTTTGTTCCTATACAATATTTTGATAGGAGTTACCATTTTCCAGATAAATGAGTCCGAAATTAAGAAAACATGGAAATTCATACATATAACGTAAATCACTTAGAGGAAATAACTGACAATTATTGTAAGGCGTATAATATAACTTTATATTATTAACATAACAAAAAATAAAATAAACTGAAAAAAATTAATAATATAATAATATTATAATTTGCAGACATTTACCTCGAAAACGGTAACAATGGTATCTGGAAAATGGTAACTCCTATCCAAATATTATATAGGAACAAAATTGTAGACATTTTTAAGCACTTTGTTTTTTCTCCAGAAAGTTTTTCTCCATCTTTTTTAGTTTTTGTGTTAAATGACAAAAACAATATTTGCATTTTTTTTAAACGGACGCCACTTTGAAATTACAGCCAGTTTTTTTTGGGGGACATGTCTTAAATTGTTCCTTAGGCTTTAATCTTGAATGAAAAACATTGTCCCCAAGGATCGGGGCGGTGCACGGACAGTTAGGGTGGGCTCCCGTAGTATTACGTTTTATATTGAATTTTATATTTTATTTTAAGAGCTGAATCATTTATCTGGGAAATGGTAACTCCTATCCAAATATTGCATAGAAACAAAATTGTAGAAAATTTTATACACTTTGTTTTTTTTGCAAGTTTTTCTCCATCTTTTGTAGTTTTTGTATTAAATGACAAAAACAATATTTGTAATTTTTTTTTAAACGGGCGACATTTTAAAAATGCAGCCAATTTTCCTTTTTTGGGGACAAGGCTTTAATC
The DNA here is from genome assembly GCA_936432065.2 of Rutpela maculata. Lineage (NCBI taxonomy): Eukaryota > Metazoa > Arthropoda > Insecta > Coleoptera > Cerambycidae > Rutpela > Rutpela maculata. The sequence continues at coordinate 37,446,514 of OW386290.2, forward strand.
TTTATGAAAAACATTGTACCCAAGGATCGGGGAAGGGGGGGTGGGGTGAGGGGGTGCACGTACACTCATGGTGGGCTCCCGTAGTATATGTTGTTCAGGGACCCCACCCCCCCGACAACTGTACAAAAATTGGTCTCTACACGAATTAGGAAGTTTCCTATTTCAGAAATATCATGTATATTCAACCTCATTTAGTAGTCTTTCAGATAACTAGTCAAACAAAAAAAATATCTCGATATCTGAAAAACTCACGAACTTATTCAGTTTCTTATTTGAATACTTCGCCTCGGCTGAAGTCCACCGTGACGTCACAATACACAACGCGCTGACTTGCCATGCCGGCGGCGCGCTGTATGTTCCCTTTATTTAGTGCATGTGCTCTATTTTCTGAAATGTCACAAAATGTCACTTTTGATTCGTTCGTGCCGAACCGAATTTTCGAATTTCGCCGTGCAATTTACGATCAGGTTTATCTGGAAGACTTCCTCTTTACGTCGCGACATCATACGGCCGTCCTAATGGTGTTTTTCGAAAAATATGAACGTGCCAAAATTGCATATTTTAGCAATTTTTTTCGGCTCTCAAATACAAGCTGGCTATAAACTGCCGGTGCCTGCCAGCGAATATAAAGGTGCCCGCGCCCGCTCGCTGTTGGCGGAATCATGTATTGTGACGTAATCGAGCTCAGCCCAGATGATCGCGGCATTTTAAACTTGGAAGGACCATAACTTTTTTATTTATAGAGATAATTTAAAAAAAAAATACAGATATTTTTTAGATTTTTACGACTATTTATTACGACAAAATGAGAAAAATGGAAACTTCCTAATTATTAGTCATTGCTGACTGGATTATAAATATACAGTGCATTAGTAATGTTGTGGATAAATTCGACAATTTTTTTTTCTGGAAAATCGCTCGGACACGTCAAAAAGGTTCATTGATTACCTTCTTCTGATGTATGTTTTAAAGTTTTTTAGTAAGTTTTAACAAAGCTCTGACGTCATCGATATATTTTTTTAAATGGCATTTTTTGTTACGGAATTTGAGAGAGTTCATTTTTTAACATACGATAAATATCGATGTAGGTTGCATGAGGAGATTTTTAGGAAAAACTCTCTTGAAACTTAAAAATACTAACTACTAAAAATTCTTAAAACTAAATTAAATGTTCGAATGTTCAAAGCCTAACAGTAACCAAGTTGACTGAGTTTTTTTTAACGCTTTCGGTGATAAGCTGAAATCTTCCTAGTTAGAATGTTTTTATTTTCTCGAATGTACAAATTCCTATCATGGCTAATTCACTTCCAAAAGTAATTTGCACAAGAGTGTGCACTGTAAAAGATGAGGAGGCCGATTACATGGATAATCGATGGTCCATTTGTTGCCACGGTACATAAATGTATGAAATGCTTCATGCTTTTCTGTAAAATTCCATGTAATTGTGTAATATACTGATGGGCAAGTTCTGTAATTCACCGAATTAACTATGTATTTTATTATAAAATTTATACATAATTATATGGAAAATTACATTAATTGAAGTAAAGACACATGAATATGTGTATTTTTAATTTACTTTATGTAATAAACCATAAATATAAGTCTAAGTTTTTTTAAATTGTTCTTGTAAAACTAAAATAATTATGTATAGTTTCATAGAAAATTGAACTAATTTTAACTTAACTTTCAATTTTTTACAGTGTGTTTGCAGTGTCAGGTATCAATTATTTTTCTAAAAATCATGATACCGTGCGTGTAATTTCCCATTAGGCATGTACATACACGTAGCGCGAGAGATCTGACAACACCGGCAGCTGTAAATTCGTCCGTCGGTGGAGCATCCCAGCTTTGTTATTTCATTTCAGCCAGCTGGCACACGCGATGTTGTAATTTTTACTCCCCATGCCTAGCCCGCGACTACACACACGGTATTAATCGAACGTGAAATAACTGAAATTATTTCCACGGCGAAAAGATGCACACACAAACAGAAGTTTATTTATTTTATTTTTATTAATTTATTACTGCAACAAAGTTAATAAAACAGTATGTCTTAGCCTTCTTTACAATACAAAAATGACACCGATAGTCCAGTCAACGGAGCGCTAAAATGACCAAAATCTCTAATATGAGTGCTAATGAATGGATTTTGATGGAACCTTGTGCAATGTGTTTGTAATGACGTTAATAAAAAAGTTGAAGAAGCGATTAGAGCAGGAAATGATCGGAAGGGTAGGAAACACCCCTATTATCACGGGTTCCGTAACTTGTAGAATTAGGTCAAAAATGAAAAAAAAAAAACAATATATTTATAAGATGTTTTTACTCTTATGAATTTTTTTCAAAAAATGCATGTTTTTCAAGATATGGCCACTCGAAAATTCGTAAAAGTGGGGGAGGGGAAAGGTAAAAGTTGAAACAAAAATCTGAAAATATTCAGGTGAATGTATCATCGAAATACAAGACTTTTTTGATTTGCAATATTTCTGTAAAGTACGTTTTTATCGAGTTTTTCCGGAAAAACATGAAAAACTATCCCTATTTTGAAATTGTAGTGCTTTAAAAATACGTAATTTAAAAATTTGAAAAAAAATCAGACATAAGCATTGAGGCCTTCTAAACATTTTTTGTCTCTTGGAATTTTTTTGTAACTTGCTAATTTTCCGAGTTACAGGCAGTTTTCCACGATAAATAATGTACTACATTTATTGCAAAAAATACATGAAAATTCGAAAAATAGGCGTGATTTATATACAGTGTGTCTCAGGATAGATGTAACAAGAGGTGTAATGGACCAAAAATTTTGGAATTTTGGAATGGTATTTGGGGATTGAGTTCTGCTTATTGTAAAACTAAAGTATACCAAAAATGACTTGATTTGGTATTCTACAGTGTGTTTTATAAGCAAAGTTGTAAAAATCACCACTAATAAAAAAATTCCACTAAGAAAAGTTATTTAGAATGCAATTTTATACCTCTATACCAAATTTCAGGAATATAAAATTATTTTTTTGAAACTTCCCATTTTTTCAATAAATTAGTATTTTATTTTGAACCATTCAATTAAAACTGCATAGAAATTATTTTTTGTGAATTAATATTTAAAGTTATGTAGAAGCTAAAAGTAGGCTATGAGAAAAGCAGTGGATGATTAACATTTGCTCCTACACAACTTTAAATATGAATTCAACTCTTAATTCGCAAAAAATGGGAAGTTTCAAAAAAACAATTTTATATTCCTGAAATTTGGTATAGAGGTATAAAATTGCATTTTAAATAACTTTTCTTAGTGGAATTTTTTCATATTTTGAAAAATAAAGGTACTTTATTAGTGGTGATTTTTACAACTTTGCTTATAAAACACCCCGTAGAACACCAAATCAAGTCATTTTTTGTATACTTTAGTTTTACAACAAGCCGTACTCAATCCCCAAATACAATTCCTAAATTTTTGGTCCATTACAACTCTTGTTACATCTATCCTGGGACACACTGTATATTATTATAAAAAATATGAAACCTATGTAGTTATACCATTTTTAAAGGTGCAATAGAATTTTATATTTTTTAATGTGGAAAAAATATAGTACATTATTTATCGTGAAAAACTGCCTGTAACTCGGAAAATTAGCAAGTTCCAAAAAAATTCCAAGAGACAAAAAATGTTTAGAAGGCCTCAGTGCATACGTCTGAATGTCTTTTCAAAATTTTTAAATTACATATTCTTAAAGCGCTACAATTTAAAAAAAATAAGTAGTTTTTCAGGTTTTTTCGAAAAAACTCGGTGAAAACGCACTTTACATAAAAGTTGCAAATAAAAAAAAAGTCTTGTATTTCGATGATAAATTCACATGAATTCTTACAGAGTTTTTTTTTGCAACTTTTACATTTCCCCTCCCCCGCTTTTAGGAATTTTCGAGTGGCCATACCTAAAAAAATATGCATTTTTCGAAAAAATTCACCAGAGTAAAAACATCTTATTTTTGGGCCAAAAAAGGTGAATATATTGTTTTTTTTTTTTTCGTTTCTGACCTAATTCTACAAGTTACGGAACCCGTGATAAAAGGGGTGTTTTCTACCCCTTCCGATAATTTCCCACTTTAATCTTTTTTCAACTTTTTTATTAACGTACGTCATTAGAAACACATTGCACAAGGTTTCATCAAAATCCATTCATTAGCACTCAAATTAGAGGTGACTGGACTAGTGAAGGGACCTCGTATTGTGTCGAGCAATATGTTTTTGTAACAATAATGACAAAAATAATAGGAGTAGTGTATGTGTAACCTATCTAATAATACTATACTATAATATACTAAGTAAATATACTTAAAACTTAATACCTATATGGTTTATAATAAAATAAATCTATAATTGTTAAAGTAGATAAAAATATAATATAAATAATTTGGGGCGGTGTAGGATAAATGCAATGATTTATATGTAGAGGTGAAAATCATAAAAGTATAAATACATAAAATACAAAATGAACAAAGGCAAAAAAGAAAACCGCTACCCAAGGAATCACTGCTTGTATATATCCAAACTTCCTATCCAAGTCTCTTACAACGAAAATGCTGTATTTGCACTCCACTATGTGGAAATAATTATTTATGGAACTTTAATAATATAATATTTGAAACCCATAAAACGATATGCCACATCGGTAATGGGGGTGGGGGGTGATAGTGGGAATGGATGAAGTAAAAAAATTGAAGCCTATGGTTCTTGTACTCACACTAAATCACAAATTAATTCTTTTCACTCCCTTTATTAATGAAGGGGGGAAGGAACTAAAGAGCACTCACTACAAAAGCGCTCAGTAGACTCAATTTACACGAAAATAGAGGGTTATGTGTTCTCTATAGAAGAGGACGTCAGTGAGGAAAAGGAAGACGAAGATTTAAATGAAAATATGTGTAGAATTTTATTTATATTTATTACTTCCACATCCACGTAATCAAGTGGAAGTACAGTAACGATAAAAAAAAACTGAAATTTTTTGTTCATATAGGCTAAAAATATTATGAAATGTCGAGATTTTAAGTTTTAGCCAAAACAAATTTCTGTCTTTTTTGTCTAACTTTTTTGGTACACACGATTACTCTGTAACGCTTTATGATATTGACTTAAAATTTGGAACGTATATATATTATAACGAGATCTCGAGAGGATGGTAAGAAAGAAGGATAGTGATGAACTGAAATGTCAATAGTGTCAAGCGGTCCCAAGTAACACATAAAATCGCGGGAACGTATCGGCGACTATAAAAGCCACGATAAAGAGGACCGCTACCATAGGGTGCCACGTCCCTGCTACGTGGCAGCTACGTAGCCGCCACTAAAATGGGGAAAAATTTTTAGTAACCGCTACGTGGCTGCCTAGTAACTGCCACTATCACTTTTTAAAATGGTGTTTATCTTTTCGCGACCTCTTTGTTTTTTTTCTTTTATAATAATGGCGCAGTGAAATAATATACCAAAAAGTGTGTACTTTAGGCGCGTGTTTAAAGTACTTCTTTAGCCATTTTTTCAAACGCAAGTTACTTTTTTGATATAAGTTGACATATTAAATGACAAAATTTCAACGCGACCTCAAAATAACTTTTTTTTGTAATTTTTTGACAAAATAATTTAAAAAGGCAAGATTAAAAAATTTAAATATTTATTAGGGAAACATTTGGAATACTTTCAAAATCATTTTTCGTAAAAGTTTATGATAAGATATTAACATAACCATTGTCTATTTTTGATTAAACCCAATTTTTTTTTTTCTAAAAATTTTAACAACTAATAATGGTCGATTTTAACAAAGGTACTATAAAGTTAGGCCCTCCATCATAAAGTATAAGGGACTACCCCCATTTTACCTCTAAAAGATCTGTGACTTTGGTGACCCAATAGCAACTATCCTGATGTGACTCTATAGTGTCAGATTCTATTTTGGAACTGTAAAGTACCAACAGGAACTATTTCGCTGCCCATGTTGCCTCTAAAATGCCACGATACTTTAAAGTTCCAAGTGATGGTCACTGGAACTATTCTGGAACCTAGATTGCCTCTCTATGTACCCAGTTACTTTATTTAGGCATCTTAGTGGCACTGGTGGGTGACAGCAACTGATTCACTGGTACTATATACTTTTTGCCACTATAGAGTAACAATAAAATGATACTGCCTAGTTCCAGTAACTACCCAAATGTTACATTGACTTTGGGTGTTTACAGTTCCAATAAATGGTATCGGTGTGGTAACAGTTACTTTAAAAGAACCATATAAAGTAGCCTTACCCAATAAAGTAGCAATATTAGTACCAGGGTTTACCCCCGGAATTAAGGCTTCGTAGCAAAACCGAAACCGAAAAGATTTGGTACCATGTTATTGAGTGCCATAGTAAAAATTATTTTGAATTACATCCCCTGTATATTTAAACCCCAATAGAAACTGTTGCATGCACGGCTCGTGCACATATTACTATCTTCCTTTGCCGGCTAAGGTATAGATTATATTTTGATCTTATTCCGTTAAAGATGGGGCGAGGGGCAAATGAGGATAAGTGGGTAAAGCAAGCAAGAGTTCATAGAATTGGGATTTAGTGTATGTAAAAGAAGCCAAAGTTTCAAAACTGTTCTATCATCAGCTACTTTCACTATCAACCCCTATCAACCCGTTATAAAAGGGGGTAAAAAATAAAATTGTGATTTAATACCTGTACAAGAACAAAGGCCTTAATTTTATTTACATCAGCCACCCCCCATTTTCCGACCTGACTATACTACTAGAAATAAAAATAGATTTTATAGAAACCGTACTTCTGCCATAGCTGCCAAACGTTGTAATAATGTTTTTAATCTAGTCTTTGTCTAAAATTATACTGGAAATAGCCCACGGCTAAGTAAACTTCTGAATATGATATTTAAACTAAGGATTTAAGTCGCAGCTACATCCTTCGTCTATTTAAACCAAGATATCATCAGCGTAGTGTATTATATCTGAATAAGGCTGTATAATATAAGTTTTGTATATATTCAAGTATAATTGTTCTAAAACGCGCTGAAAAACTTTTCATTAGCATTTAATTAAACCACGAATTTTCGCCTGTTTAAGCATCAGGTCTGATGATACTCTCTTGAGGAACTTGTTAAGAGTCAATAACGTCGGCTGTCAAATTAACTCTTTTGGAACAAATTATAATTAAGAAGAAAAAGTTACGCTCATTAATCTCTTTTATAGGGAACACAGGAAATACTGGAGGTCGACAGAATTACATTATACAAAAATTTAACGCAGTTCTTATTTATTACGTTTTCATCAAGAAACACAAATCACTCTAAAATGTTTAATTATTTCTCTAAATTCTTTAGTTATAAGAAAATTGGACACGTTTTAAGATCTGAAAATAGCTACTATGCACGGCATTAGTTTTAACAATCTCCAACGATCTCCAATATGGTTGATGAGACGTGCGTCGAGTGATAATATCCGAGTGTAGTGTTCATGTGTTTTGGTTTTTGTGGAAACTACTTCAGAGACAACTATATCGGAATGGACATGTCATATTACCGACTCAGTAGCGCAGTTCTTACAGTGTTAGGCTTGCGACCACGGGGTCCCGGGTTCGAATCCTGGCTGGGGTACGAATGGTTAGTGGCGCCTTTAACGTGCTGCCGAGGGATAATAGTGGGCTAGACAGCGGCTGTGTAAGAGGAAACACAACTAGTCGCTCTCCTCTCCTGAGTTCGAGTCCCAGCTGCGGTAGATGGCAACGTCGCAGGGAATAGCTGTTGTGTTGTTGCCCGTGTGTGTGTCCTGGACCACTATTCTGTAAAAGCGTGAAAGCACATTCCCGTGAGAAGTGGGCGAAGTTCACTTGAAAATGAATAAAAGTCTATTCTGTAACTACGGGAGTGATCACCTCGTGCGAAAAATGCGTGAACTTACTTCTACTGGTATATCGTGAGGGAATCCGTCAGTTCCCGGGAAGAACGGAGGACAGATGTAGGACAGTTGTAAAATTATTAATTTTTAATAAATGTGTTCTGATTGATTGATTGGGGAGAACGGAGATCCTAACCGTACTTTTATGACAGTTTGCGTCGGCCAAAAATTATTTTTGTTGACTGTGAATCAGAATGGATATTGCGGATTTGCTCATTGCCAATGAGGTAGTAATAATATAATTCTTAGCAAATATTACAATTACTATTTTAGTTTATTATATCATATTTTTTAAATATATAATACCAATGACGAGGGTATATCCTTACGGAATATTTGGTCAATAAATAAATTCTAGGTATTACGAGATCTTTGTGATGCCGCATGCCGAGGAGGATTTGAAAGGGGAACGGCAAGTTCTTCATTAACCGACCAAGCATTTCTAAGGAGATTCAGGGTCACCAAAGAACTTGCCCGTGACATAATCGAAGTGGTAACTCCTTTCATGCTATATGACGTTCAGGAATCACAATAAAATAACAACAATAACAATTGAACACTGAACACCTGATGCTTTTGCGGCAACCTAATTGGTTGTAAATTCGGTTATTCTCGCTGAATCACTTCACGTTCACTACCTCTTCACTGCACTTACGGAATGCAGTCTAGGACGGTCGGGTGAGATGAGTGTGATGGGAGCTCACGCTTCGCACGATGAATGCTCACTCTCCCCATAATTACAGAATAGAGGTCCAGGTCGAGTGGTGGAATAGCTATGGCTAAACTCTGCCAGGATGGTGCTATAAACAAGGCGAAAAATATTCTGTGAAGTACCTTAATTTTATTTTCTGCTAAAATCTCTGTGATAAATTAATAAATTAAATAAAGAACGACAACATGGCAGCTTCCGAACGCCGACTAATTTTAGTCGCACAGATCCACGGCTAAATTTTAATACATAAATATATTCTTCTACGGGGGAGCTTTTAAAGAATTTTGACTATTACAATTTTATAAAATTTTGACGAATCTGAGTTCTCTCAGCGTTATCTGAAATGCCACGGCACATCCTTTTTTATGTTTTTTTTTTTATTCTTGCTAACTCAGTAGAATCTAAAACGTTGGATCATTACACCCAGCTTTTAATTCGCAACAGTAAATACCTTCAACTGAACATAGGAAAATCTTCTTTCACTCCAGGAGTAGTGATTTTTCAACAAGCAGACACTGTGCAGACGCAGATATTATATGAATATAAAGAATTCTTTCATCTAAATGATTGGTAGAAGGTCGATAACATTAAAGGGAGAAAGGAAGGAGTCTAGAAAAACGCTTTTAAAATGTACCAATATACATTAAAAAAGTCATTTGAACCTAAATTGCATCTGTATATTTCCGGTTTTATCTATAGTGGAGAGTCGTTAGGCGTGAAAAATGAAAAATGCCGAACGAGATCACCAGTGAATAAATTTTCATGCTATTTTTTGCATTATATTGCTAAGACCCAATACCAAAATGTGTATTAGTTAGAATTTGATGATCTTTGTTTGTTTAATTAGTGGAGTCAATGGGGGCTAAAAACAGCAACAAAAATTACAATTTAATCGGTTTTTACAGTTTATGACATTAGTTGAGGAAAAATATTACTTCTTAAATTGCATCTGGACTTGCTGATTACGAATCTGAACTCAAAGCAAAAAAATCAAAATGGCGACTCCAATAATGCGGATGGAATTTTTTCTAAAGTAAGTGCTGTAAACGAACAAAAAAACAACTTGGGGTCCTAGGTAATGCTCTATATTAGCAAAAAATTGCGACATATTTACTAAGGAAGTGTGAAGACGCACAAAAAAATCATATGATAGCTTAATTAATATTCTTTAATTTTGATTCTTAATATTTTTGACAGAAGTGCCATAGTTTCTAATATATTTAACATCTAAACTAAATACTTCGTCTCTAAAACGATCGGACAACATCTTTAATGTTCTATATCTTCGAAACTCCTAATTTTACAGGAATTAAAAAACAAATTCATTCCCAATTTATACGGTTTCTTTTTTATCCTTACCATTTTTTCGCTAAAACTAATATTGAATGAGATCTTTCGTCCCTCGTCCATATTAATAACAACATAAAGAACACTTAAAAGATATGAACGAAACTAGTACGTCCGTTGTACTTGCCATATGAAACTATATGGGAACAACAGGTGAACGGTCGATCGCCGAGTGGTGTGACGTCACACTGCGTTTTGCGTGCTCTATTTTCATTATTTATTTTGAGGGAGGAGTTGAAAAAAAATCTAATATTTTGCACATTTACTTACAAGGTGTACTTTCGAAATATGAATAAAAAAAATGCTAAATAAGTCCATTCGATTTTCTGCAATTGTACGAAAGGTTGTGGTTCGAATTGTGGATGCAGAAAAATTGGATTACCATGTTCTATAATTTGTGGCTTTTGTCGTGGCCAGTCATGTTTAACTACTGCTCCCGATGATACGATAGCGAAATCATCTGAAGTAAACGATTATGAGATAAACCCTATCGCTATGATATCCGCAGACGTGAATGTAGATGATAATGGTAAAGAAAATAATGATGAAGAAGAAGAGGAAGGAGAGGAAGTATATGAAGAAGGAAGTGATGAAAAATCATTATAATTATATGACACATTATTATTATGCCTTCAGGCTAGTGCGAAAACGAATGCATTGCAACGCCTAGGCTTTCCCGATCTCACCTCGAAAACTACTGGTCCTACGTCAATTTTGTACAGAATCTTTTTTGTGCAGACTTTCATAACAAATATTTTTCATAATTACTAAAATTGACGTAAAACTAATAGATCACTAGATATACAAGACAAACTAATTTTTACAACCTTTGACCTTGAATAACTTTTTTTGCGTACACAATTTCCCAATGGACTTTTGACACAATATTTATAATACCCTAATAAATAAATTTTGAAAAAGTCACTTCACGATGATTTTTTTTTTGAAGATTCAAGTTATCATTATTTAAATTCAGCCAATCCTTTTTATCAATACTACACGTTTTTTTTTATTTAAAATTTTAGCACCGCAAATTCACTTTGATGTAGCAATTAACAGGCAAACAAACCTGAAAAAACTTATCTACTTTTCATTCCGTCTACAATGAAAGTGGCGTTTATTACATTTGGCTTTTGTGTATTTACAGAACTTCAGCAAATAGAACTTGCATTGCCTCACTAGAACCATATTTTATCTATACAGAAACAGTTGTGATTTCCAATTCCTCCACCTTATTTTCTTGGTGCATTTCCCCGACTTATGAATTCCTCGAAATGAAATTCAATTTATGTCCCGAGCATAATTCATTCCTGCTTTCCATCTTATTTTTGCGCTGCAGTATGCGATGACAGGATGTAACGTCTGCATCCGACTCCTGTTGTGCAGGCAGATTTGCATGAGCTTTTTTCCGGTACGGATTTAGTTATTTCATTCCGATTTGTACGGTTCGCAACGAACAGGACGATAATTAATTTAGAGGTTTAACGGCATAATCGCAATTCCGTTTTTATCAGACATTCTAAATCGTTCGTACATTTGCTGGCGGCGGATTAATTTTTAAACGTCAATATTAAAAAATTGCATTACAGCTGGTCAGACGGCTGAACCAGAATGTTTCATAATTCTAGTTCATTCTGAATAATATACAAGTCGGGGGAGCGCAAACTACAAAATAGTTGCAAGTACAGATTGCTGAACAATCAATCGGAGTATTTGCTACTTTTGCAATATTAAAATGAATCAAATTACATGTAGACCGGGCAGAGGAGGGTCGATTTGGACGGTTTTTGCTCCAAATTATTTTTTTTAACGTCTACTAACAATAATAAGTCGATTTTACCCTAAACGGACAATAAAAAAGGGAGTTAAGGGGAAAAGGGAGTTTAGTGTGGTAGTGTCGTATTTTATCAAGCAAGTATAAGTTTGAAAGCGATATATCTCCCCAAGAACACTGTTAGCAAGTGATGGCATATTCAGGATTGAGGAGGGGGAGGGGGGCTAGGAGGTGGGTAAAATCGACTTATTATTGTTAGTAGACATTAAAAAAAATTTTTTCTGATTTTTTCATCCAAAAATAATTTGGGGCAAAAACCGCCCAAATCTAAAAAAAATTTTTAAAAAATCAAGTTCAACAGCTTTGGAGGCTTTTGGGCAATAGACTAGTGGAGTCAAATTAGGATTTTAATGCGAATTGTCTGGTCAGGGCAGTTTTTCTATTTTAATGTTTCAGGGGGTCAATTAAGTTCACAGCTCAGTTTTGCAGTTTTTGCGAAGTCGGCGTATTCTTTATTTAAACAATTTATTTTTTTAAATCGTGTTTTCCATCGGTTTTCTTTGAATATCTGGAAATCTATAAGTTCTATGGAAAACAGTAAAAAGAAGGAAAATGTTGGATTTGAGCTATACAATAAAAGTACATAAACTATAATTCACACCAATTGTTATTATTATTTAAAAAAAATTGAACATCGCAAAATTATGCGTATTTAAACAAATCACTGTTCTTTCAAATATAATGGATAATATTCAATGAAAGGACAAGGGTAGATAAGCTATATAATTTTCGCCCACTAATTTCATAAAAAAGAAAAGTTCTCCTTAAAGTCATTAAGCGTTATTTATTTATAGTTGAACATATGATCTTTATGTTTCTATACGCTTTACATTTGAAAAACAACAGTAGGTCGTAGTAATAGCATTTGAAAGTAGGCATGTTTGCATATTTTTAGTAATTTTTGACCTTTTTCCGAACTTTTAATGTATATTTCAGTTAGATGCGCTCGATGAAACAAGATAAACTATACCTTATTTCATTGTTGAGCATTTAAGTTTTTAAATAATGGTCAATTTATATTGTTTCATCACACGCTTCAATGTATAAAAAACAAAATCGTTTCCGCGGGAGTCATAGTAGTGTCGATATTGCGTGCAAATTTAAACGTGTCAGCGCTCAAAACCACATATTGTGGTATGTATTGAATAAGAATATGTTTATCCACGACCATCGTATAATTATTGCATTCTACGTTTAACAATTGTCAAATAATAATAGTCATTATTCCAACCTAACGTATAATGAACATAATCTGATTCTAACACGTATTTAACCAACCAGGAACTAGTTGTTTTCATTCTAACGCACCTTTGACCAATCAGGAACTAGCAATTTTCATAAGGAAACGGCGAATCCATGTTTCCATGTTTTCGTGCATATTTTCGTGTTTGACGTTTAACATGTCAATGTTTTACTGTAAATGAACTTTATTTTTTCACTTTTAAACGATTAAAACAGTTAAAATATGAGATAGTCCTGGATAAATTATAGCGTTCAGCTAGCGTATAATGGCTTTTACACACTCGGATGATTTACGACACACCTTCGTCTCGTGCCGTAAAAATCACCCTCGCGAGTAATAGCCATCATTATACGCTCACTGAATAATCTACTATTCCAAAGAACAGTTTTTTATTACTCGTCAAGACATATACTAGTCGGAAAATATAATGACATACAACATGGCCGACGGTCGGAAAAAGGCCCTTATCTACCCTTGTCCTTTTGGAAAAATATAGCTATTATAAAGTAAAATCAACATTTAAAATTTCAAATTAAAATAATTACTAAAACGGCTCAAATATACAATCATTGCTAAAAATTTGCACCCTTGTGAAACCCTACAATTTTCGAAATTTTAGTTATAAACAAATTCAAGTAACTCTCTTTTTTTTTTATGAAATCATAAACGGTGAAGGAGTAATGAAAGTAGATTAAAAAAGCCAACTTTTGAAAAAAAAAATTAACGCTCTACTTGCATTTGGGGCTGAGGTACGTTAGTTTTTACTTTTAGGTCACTTAATGACACACAAGTCGATATTTCTTCTTGAAATTTGGGTTGGCTATTCTCCAGTTCTTATTATTTTGCTTCTGCTATTTGAAGATAATTCAAAGCTTAAAATAACGTCGAATAAAGCGAATGAACATTTTCAATTTTTTTATAACTTATTTAATTTTTGTCACGACAATGGTAAACCAACCTAACTTGAACAACTACCCTTATGTTTATGTATACAGCTTTGTAAAACTTTTAATACTACTGATATAATAATAAAAAAAATATTTCACGAGCAGGATTTGAACCCAAGACGTCCGCACTCTGAATAAAAAGGATTCAATTCAAATTCAAAACAATTGTATTTAACATTATTAATACAAGAATGCGCCTAGACCGAGCCCCGATTCAGAGCCGACCACACCACCACGTCGCGCAACGCCGTGGTAGATGGGTGGTCGGATGGGAAGGGGTGGGTTTTCGGCTTTAACAGCAGGTCAAATGATGACCTCCTGTTTAAGAATAGAAAAACTTAAGCCTGACAATTGCGGATTAACTAGAACTAAGTTTAAAAACACTTAAAGCTACTTAAGGCTAGATTTAAAACTTGGATTAGACACAACAACACACGCGCACTGGTTTTTAGAGTTTTGGTTAGTGATACGGGAAAAACTCAATGAAAAAACCCGTTCGAACAAGTCACAGTCTTCATCCGGTGGTCTGCCTGCCTGAGGCGCATAAATTTGTGTTCTAAGACTTTAAATTTATTCATTGTCGTGGCCGGGATGCTACACCACACCGGCGCCGCGTATGTGATGGCCGGCCTGATCACCATCGTGTACAACAACTTGAATAAAAAGGACTAGTCGCCATAGCCACTGAGCTATCTAGCGACTAAAGTTCGATTTGTAAAAACATAATAAATAACATTTATTAGACTTATTTGGTGATTATCGGATCTCCAACAAAATCGCTAAAGACCTCACTTTCGGGCCTCTATACAGTATATTTTAACAATTGTAGCTTTGGATTATTTTCAAGTAGTAGAGACAAAATAATAGACATTGGAGAGTTACTAGTCCAAATTTCAATAAGAAATATCGATTTGTTTATTTATAAGTGACTTAAACGTAAAAACTAACGTATCTCAGCTCCAAATGCAAGTAGAGCATTAATTTTTTTTTTAAGTTGGATTTTTTAATCTACTTTCATTACTCTTTTACCGTTTTTGGTTTCATAAAAAAAACAGAGAGTTATTTAAATTTGTTTATGACTACAATTTCGAAAATTATAAAAAATTGTAATAACTTAAAAAAAAAACTCTCTCTCAGTGATCTTAAAGTACCTATAAAAAGCTATAATTTGAGCCGTCGTTCGCATTGGTTGTGATGGCAGGATTTCACAAGGGTGCAAAATTTTAGCAACAATTGTATATTTGAGCCATTTTAATAATCAGTAGGTATGCTTTTAGAGGGCAGAATATTTACTAGTGAAATATTTTTGTCGAACTCCTCTATACGTTTCCTTAAATATATAAGGAATAAAAACCAGACTACAACCAACAGCTATTCTCCGGACTAATGCCCCGCCGAGCGCTGAATTACGAATTACAAGTCTGGCCGCGTTAAGTGCAATAACTGTGTATTACAACAAAACGCTAAAGTTTCGATTTTAATAGACACCAGCCGAAAGACATTCCTACTTAAAGGAGCTCTCGTGCTTAACGCGGTCAGGCTTGTAATTCGTAATTCAGCGCTCGGCGGAGCATTAGTCCGGAGAATAGCTGTTGGTTGCAGTCTGGTTTTTATTCCTTATATATTTAAGGAAACGTATAGAGGAGTTCGACAAAAATATTTCACTAGTAAACATTTTAATAATCATTTTGATATGAAATTTTAAGTGGTGATTGTACTTTATAATGGCTATATTTCTCCAAAATTTCATTGTATACTATCCATTATTTTTTAAAGAACAGTGATTTGTTTAGAAACGCATAATTTTGCAATATTCATTTTTTTTTAAATAATAATAACAATTGGAAAATTATAGTTTATGTACTTTTATTGCACAGCTCATAACGAACATTTTCCTTCCTTTTGTTGTTTTCCATAGGTCTTATAGATTTCGAGATATTAAGGAAAACCGATGGAAAACACGGTCTGAAAAATTAGACTGTTTAAATAAACAATACGCTGACCTCGCAGAAACTGCAAAACTGCACTGTGAACTTAAGTTTGATCCCTTGAACACGTGAAAATAAAAAAAACTGCCCTGACCAGACAATTCACATTGAGAATTTTTTTGTCCTAATTTGACTCCACTAGACGGACTTTTGTTAATTTTAGGTCGCTGATTCCAAATCTGACTACTGTTCAGCTAAATTTCAAATAAGCCCAAGAAAGTAAAAAAGGTGAGCGATTTTTGCACTTTTTTCAGAAAAATGCTGGTAACTCGAAAAATACAATGGATTCGAAAAATTTACAAGAAAGCAATGCAGAGCAAAAAAAAAATATGTGGAAATAATTGTTTATGGAACTTTAATAATATAATAGTTGAAATCGTCTACCCCCAAAACCCATAAAACGATATCCTACATTGGTAGTGGGGTGGGGGTAGGGATAGGGGGGGTTGTAGTGGGGATGGATGGAGTAAAAAAAATATTTTGAGACCTTTGGTTCATGAACACACACCAAATCACAATTTAGGGAGTAGTAATGGGGTGGTTAATGTCAATTTTTTTTTTTTTGACACGTTAGCTTCTCTTGTATATATATACTAAATACCTACCAATTTTATGGACTTTATAATTTACCTATTTACCTATTTCAATGTGAATATCAGTCGATATTTCGTTGAAGCAACGTCGAGCGCGGTTAGTACTTGGATGGGCTCCCATCTTGGGAAATACAGCGTTCTCGTCCCACCTTCTAGAGGCTTGTATATCAGTGTATACTCGGAAGTTACGTAATTTCAGACGAGGATTACGTAGTGGATATACCATCCTCCGGAGGGGATGTAAAGCAGGCGGTCCCTTGTCTATTAAATGTTAGGCAAGTAAAAGATCCCTACTCTTCTTAAGGGAAGAGGTTCGGCAAAATTTCCAGGTTGGGAGTAGCTCGTCTCCTGGCGTCGGTGATAGGCCCTGGTAGCGGAAATAGGCCGACGTTAAACAGTTAAAAAAAAAAAATACCCCCCAACCCTTCAACGGAATAAGATGAAAAAATATAATCTAGTTCCAGATCTCGTTAAAATACTAAATAAATAATACTAAAATAATAAAATATATAAATCCCAATGTCCAGGAAGTTTATTTTTAATGATCCATTAAAATATAGAAATACTCTCAATTATTATCTTGGGGACTCATAGTAGTAATCAGCTGTTAATAAAGTTTTCTAGAAAATGTCCAGCTAGTCATTTCATAATTTACCAGAAAAATATATAGGCAAACATACATTAAAATACGCGGCTAAATAAATAGGATAAAAATTCAACTGCTTTGTAAATATAGTGATTTATTGAAAAGTTAATGCTGGGCCACTCACGAACTTCAACTGCACTAATATATTTTACATAAAAGTGCACTTTCTATTAGAAGTTATTTTAAATAAAAGGCTATATACGGGATACGGCCCATTTGCGAAATTATAAACGAGATATTAGATCTTTGTTCAGATATTTTATCGCTATGCAACGAACTGAAATTACTCTATTTCTCCTAATGGAAAATTATTTTCGGTATGCTGTTCTAAAACAAACAGAGAAGCCAAACATACAGTTTTACCACAATGCAATGACTGAAAAGTACGAACACAATGCCAGGTTTGTTTGCATTTTAATCAAGTTGAAAAATGATCGTATCAAAATGAAATGTTGTAAATATTTATACTAAATAAAATGGTTTGTTACTTTTAAATTCCTTTAAAATGAGTTACGTTATTTTACTTCCACATCCGGTGGAAGTAAAGTAACGACAAAAAATTTTTTTTTAATTTTTATTGTTCAAATAGGCTTAGAATGTCATGAAACGTCGAGATTTTAAGTTTGAGCGAAAAAAAATTTCTCTACCACCCCCACCCCACCACCGATGTGGGGTATCGTTTTATGGGTTTTTGGGGTAGAGGATTTCAAATATTATATTATTACAGTTCCATAAACAATTATTTCCACATACAAAATTTTTTCGCTGTGAGTGACTTGGATAGAAAATCTGGATGTGGAAGTAGTGATTCCTTGGGCAGCAGTTTTTTCAGAAGTAATAGAAGGCGATATCAAAAGTCGTAATTTTAGTATGGCGGCAAACTCAGTAAAAACCCTTAGAAAACGGCTATTAGTGAAACAATCTTGTATAGTTGCCCAGAATGTTATAAGACACGTAAAAAATCACAAAGCTTTGGCGCGAATCCCCTTAGGATAAAGTGGGGCATGCCTTATTTTTCTACATCATATTAAATAATAAATATAATGTATTACTTAACCCTTTCCAGCCCAGTGATGCCATATGGCGTCGTTGTGGTATCAATGTATTAAATCTACAAACAGAGATAATTATTGCTGTAGATTTCGTTAAAGTTAATTCGTCTATAATTTTATAGATGGCGTACGGCAAAAACTTTAGTTCTATTATGAGATTCTTTATGAAATGGCGTATTTCTGACAGCTGTGAATTGATAGTATTGTCAATGGTGTAATAACAGTTTGTAAAAAGTTTTGATTCTTCGTGTTTTATCACTATATTATTAAAGTTTTTGCTTAAAAGGTAAGTTAAAATAGCAGCTTATAAATATTTTATAACAGCAAGCTAAATTTTTACCATATTTCGACCTTTATGATAGGTCAAAATTATGTGACTCCATATGAAGTCAGTGGTCATTTAGAAGGAATATGCATTCAACGATAAAATTGTGATTTTGAATAAAATCGCCATGAGTTTTTTGTCAGCTTTGGTTTTTCTTATTTTTTTTTTAACTTTTTTTTTTACGTCATTTTATATCAACGTCTTGGCGAAATTTAGCTAATAGTTATTCCACCACCCATGTTGAATTACTTTCAACATTTCATTGGCGACAATTTATAATTCGAAGCACCTAAATATAATTGTATTTTTAGATGACTAGAGCAGGATTGACTGAAGAAGAAGAACGACATTTACTGTTACTTCTGGAAGGAGATGTATCTGATTTGGATATTGAAGAATCAGATGACGATGGTGAGATAGAAATTACTGAAGTACAAAACTATTCAGCATCTACTGTAATACAACGTGGAATGAATTATGAGGAAAGAAATGAGGAAGAATATGACTCTGAGGACAAAATACCATTGGCTGTCCTTTTTGATATTCAAACGTCTAATAAATCAAATCGTGCTCCTAATTCAAGAAAGAAAAAAAAGGAGGAATATCACTGGAGGAAGAAAGATTTGGATGAAGTAGCTTCAGCATGTGAAATTAATTTTTCAGATCCACCTGAACCAGAACTAACACCGATGACTTATATCAAGTATTTCTTTGATGATAACATAATACAGAATATTGAACATCAAACAAATTTGTATTCTGTAGAGAAAACTGGCTCAGCTATCAATACAACATGCAGAGAAATACAGCAGTTCCTAGGTATTCATATTTTGAGCAGCATTGTGAAAATGCCAAGTTACCGAATGTATTGGGCCGAATCTACGAGGTATTCACCTATCGCAGATATCATGTCTAGGAATAGATTCGATAAACTAAGAAACTACATTCATCTAAATGACAATAGTAAGATGAAACCACGCAATCATACGGAGTATGACAAATTATTCAAAGTTCGACCGATCATTGATGCAGTATGTTCAAATTTTTCAACAATTGAAGCAGAAGAGCACATGTCAGTGGATGAAATAATCATTCCATTCAAAGGCAGAAGCAGTTTGAAACAATACATCAAGAATAAACCTCACAAGTGGGGGATAAAGCTGTTTGCTAGAGCTGGTGTGAGCGGAATAGCGTATGATTTTGAGGTATATATTGGCAAAGGTACAGTCAAAAATACTTCTGAACTCGGGATAAGTGGTGACATAGTCATGAGGATAGTAGATAATATGCCAAAACATAACAATCATAAATTGTATTGTGATAATTGGTTTACGTCTGTTGAGCTCTTCTGCAATCTGAAGAGTTTAGGCATTCTTGCTACAGGAACTGTCAACAGCAACCGAATTCCTGGTTGTAGTATGAAAACGGATGATACATTGAAAAAATCTGGTAGAGGATCTTACGATAACTATTATACATATCAAGATATGATAATAGCTGTAAAGTGGTCTGATAACAAAGCAATGCATTTACTTTCCACTTATAAAGGAATTCACCCTGTTGAATCTGTTGAACGTTGGAGTGTTGCCGAGAAAAAGTACATTCAGGTACCACGACGAAATATAGTGAAGGAGTATAATATGTATATGGGCAGTATCAATCTTCACGATATGCTGGTATCACTGTATAGAATAAATATTGGTGTGATAAGGTAAATTCATGGCTACTATACCGAAGACATATGAGTCAAAGAAAAAAAAAGTACAAGCCATTGATTGTTTTTCGTTCGGAAATAGCCCACGGTCTTATGAGTGCGGGAAAAATTGATCCCCGTAAGAGAGGCCGACCTCTTTCAGATGTAAGTAACACTCCATCACCCCCACCTAAAAGAAATTTTACAGCAGTCCCTATAGATGATATACGCTATGACGCTGTAGACCACTGGCCTGTGCATATCTCAACAAAGCAAAGATGTAGGTTTTGCATTTATGCATATTCCCGTATAATGTGCGAAAAATGTAAGATGACCTTATGTTTAACAAAGGATAAAAACTGCTTTAAATTATTCCATTGTAAATAACTATTATTCATGATAATTCAATAAATAATTTATTGTCCAAACTTTTTTATTTTAGCATATATTTGCCCAGTGACTCCATATGGCGTCAATTCATTTTGGTACTAAAAATGTAAATATTTTAGTTTTTCTTTGCATATATATGTTTAGTAGTATCATTGTGGATTAAAAAAAAGCTAAAAGAATTTTTTCTTGACCTGGATAATAATTCGGGCTGGAAAAGGTTAATACATAATCGTGTAAAGTATGTTCTGGCATGATTAAAATAAGGAATTAACGGAAGCACACCTGTATCAATTATAATTTCAAATTATTTTGATATAATTACGATTTAATTGTTAATGTACTGCAATACTTTTGCCTGTACCGAAGTAAATCAGCCACGAAAAGAACTGTTTATTTCCAAGAACAGGACAACGTGTAACATTCCCCAGGATGCTTTGGAGCAAATTATTTTACGGGTTAGCTTCCAACGTGGGCACATTTGGGGACAGCCTCTGACATCAAATTTGATTTAGCCTAATCTTGAAAAATGGGGATGGTACCTGTCCGAAAATGTTTGAGTGCCAAAATGGTCAATACTTCCGGAGATATCTAAAGCCCTCAGACAATTAATTCAATGTAGTTGCAAAAAAGGAAGCACTGAAATGAAATGTGGTTGTAAAAAAGCCGGCTTGTAATGCACGTTACTTTGCACAAATTGTAGAGGAGAATGTAACTAACTTAAAAAAAAGGTATGTAAGTCTAACTAAAAAAAATCTGTATCTATTTTTAGTAACTTATTTTTAGGTTGAAAAATAATGTGTCTTCAGTTTCTCGTAAAGGAATACTCAACAAAAACATTATAATTATTGGTTTAGATTGTAAAATATACATAAAATCATTCTCTAGTATTTCTCCTTGTAGCGGCTTTATTTTTAGTGTTAGATAAACATATTGTATAAAGTTTCTTTATTCAAATTTTAATGTAGATAGTTTTTCTTAACAATTTTTTTCTATAACAGTAATTATTTAGTTGAAAAACTTGTAAACTTTTAAATTATAAATAAAAAGTAACTTTTTTATATTTTTCTATGTACCACCTTTATTTTTAGCTTTAGGTAAAAAGCTGTATTAAACTTTTTTATTCTTAATTTAATTTGGAACAATTTTTCTTAACAACTTTTTTTTGTAACATCAATAGTTTAGATAGAAAACTCGTTCTTTTAAATTTTCTAAATCGGCCTTCGGCGTCGGGCTATTACCAAGCAACGTGCTTTCGATTGTCATACAATGATCTCGTACATTGTCAATGTCCTAGGGATATTATAGCTGAAAATATTGGTCTTAAGATTTTTTAGATTTAAAAATTTACTTGTTATTGGCTTTGTGAATTCTAATACGTTGAACAATTTATAATGTAAAAGAAATCATTATTATTTCACAAGAGGCACTTATGGCGAAATATAAATCATTTACCAAGTTTTTACTGTTTCACCACGATTCTTGATTCTGGCAGCAGGTAACGACATAAATAATTTTAACGGCTCGGAAGGACCGGCGAAATGCGACGTGTAACCTAAATTTTAATCATGAAATAACAAAAACTCGATTTGGAGTTTTTGCAGTCGGTCCTGAATTATTGAAACAGTGTTCCCTGTTCTGTTGCTATTAATAAATTATCTCGGGAAGTACTGAGTGGGGATTTCGGCTTAGAGGGTGTGTCTAAGTAGATAAATATAAAATCCCGCTGAAATTTCGTTAAATATCACGTTAATGTAAGATCATTAATTTCCGTGTAAAATTAATTTATTTAGGGTGCCTGCTTTTAAAGTCCATAAACAGATTACTTTATGTGATTTCGCGAGGTTGTAAGTGGAAGAAATATTGCTGGCAAGTTCAACTTGGATCGCGACAATTTTTGTGAAAGTTTGTGTAATTTGAATTTGCTAAAGATGCATTAAAGAGACCAAGGAAAACATTGCGCATTTTTTCGATTATTTCACTGATTTTGATTTGTTAAATGCTTAGAATACGTAATTTGTAAAATTCGTAAAAAAGTAAAGAATTTTGTTTTTGATAAAACGTGGAAATGTGTGCAGTAGTTCAGGAACGGCGTCATCAAAAGGGGGTGATAGTTACTTTAAACGAGGTAGTAGATTTTTTTTTATCTTTATTGTAGAGAGTTTGTAGAATCCAAGTTTTAGACCTCCAAATCCTTGGCAAATTGTGTGGACGAAAAAACCACGAATTTTTGGCACTTTTTTAAGTTTGTGGCCTATAACTTAAAAACAATGCATTCAATCGAAAAGTCATCTATTATTAAAATTAAAGAGCATTAAATTTTGCTTCAAATGAGTACCTCAAAGTTGAAATTTCATCAAGAGGTATGGGCGAATTAGCAGTCTAATAACAACAATTTTTACCAACTTGTAAAAAAATCACACTGGGTAACTTTTTAAACGTCCTCAGCTCTGAATCGGCTAATCTAAGTCCACAGAATGAAAGTTGTAGAGCATGTAATTTCAAGTTCATAGATTACCTGGTTTGGATCAAAATTAAACAAATGCAAAGTGCAAGAACAATACAAGGTGTAAGAAAAAACTGAAATGAAGTAAAAATGAGTTTTGGAAAAAACGAATTATTTGCGTGTAGTGGTTATAGTAGTCGAATCCGTTTGGATTGGGGCTGACTAATGTCCTTGTACTGCATCCTATCTTCATGATCCATTGCAACAGCACCACCAACTTCCTCAAGCTCGAAGCAATCTTCGTCGTCGTCTTCATCTTCATCCAACACAATCTCAGGATCGTTCTGACATGAGAGGTCAGAGCAGTGTTTTCAATTGCACAACTGAAACGAGGGAGAAGGGACGTACATGACCAGCGGAATCAGATCGAAGGAAATATGCCCATACCTCTTGATGAAATTTCAACTTTGAGGCACTCATTCGAAGTGAAATTTAATGCTCTTTAACTTGGATAATAAATGACTTTTCGATTGGATGCATTGTTTTTAAGTGCCAAAAATTCGTGGTTTTTTCGTTCAAACAAAAATTTGACAAGGGTTTGGAGGTCTAAAACTTGGATTCTACATACTCTCTACAACATATACAAGATAAAAAAAATCTATTACCTCGTTTATTGTAACTATAAAGTATCTCGTTATTGAACTACAGACATACATCCTGAATAAAATTATGATCGATTTCAAAACATTCGGTAAGACATGTTACAGTATGTCCTTCCTCGAACATTCTGAGTATCTTGTTTTAAAATCCAATTTTTGACAAAATGAATATCCATATATACATTTTAAATGTTTATTTTAGTTAACTAATAAAAATAATGTTTAAAATTAGAGAGTTCCCTTTAAGATTACTAATGAACGTCTAAAAATTCCTGAAAAAGGTGATCTGTCGTCAAATCTTGGAAAATTTTGTAGCGGAGCGGATCTGGTTTTGAAATGAAAACAAATTTTTTAAAAAAATTTAGTATTAGTATTTATTATTTATTTAATCTCACGAGGTAGGGGAGGAATTCGCATTTAAAATTTGTAAAAACACGTTTTTCCGCGACAACTTTATTATTATTGACTTGACGAAAAAAAAAATTAAATTAAAACTCGAAGATCTCGCGAAAGCGCATAATTTGGACGGGAACTTTTCGTGAAAAATGTTTTTGAAAATACGCGTTTTTTGCCGTAACAGTAATATACAAAAAAGTAATTCCTTGATTTTTTCACGAAAAAAGGAGTTAGGGGGTGAGATCTTTTTGAGGAAGGTGAAATAGATAGGAATTGATGGAGACGGAGAATGAGGTTGGTGAGTCAATTAGGAGAGGGGGGAGGGAAAGGAAAATCATTCAACCCCCTATAACTTTTTTCCCTGCCGTGCGATTTTGAAAAACCATAATGGAATTTGTTCACTACTACTTTTAATATTCGACTGATTAATTTTTTTCAAATAAACAAACTTGCTGGAGGAGAAAAACCTTGTGCATTTTTATTTCAAATGCGTTTTTGAGTACGTAGGAAAGGTTCAGTGGATTTTTTTTAATCTTTTTTTTTTCTCTAATTATCGCAATCCAAGTAGTAGGAAGAGTCACTTGTCAGTATAAAAAAAGTAAAAAGGAGCAACTATATCTATAATAATCTGCCTGTGTTTCAAACTTGCGATCCTGGGAATTCAAGCTAAAATTCTATCTATTACACTACCATACCCTATTTCCGAAAGCGATAATATTGTTAATATAATGTCACTATTTGAAAATCATGTCTACGTTTTAATATTACATTGTTATGAAATATATATTAATTAAATATATAAATAAATGATAGGTAATAGCATTTAGCAAAATTTCTATTCAATTACAAAATTTAAAAAATCAGAAAACAATTTTTTAAATTTTAAATGATTACTAACTTTTTTATTTACTGATCGATTTTGTTAAAAAACAAATTATGTTTGTTTTAGGCATTTTTAATGTTATAACGCCAACTTAGTTGTTAAAGTACTCGTCCGAATCTAAGGTTTGTGCAATGTGTACGCTATAGTAACAACGCCGTTTAGGCAGTTTAATATTTGATAAAGGGCAAATAAAATATTAAGATGGAAAAAAGATTTATATTTCCGAATATCAAGGTCCGAAGTAATATTCCTTTTCCTAAATCCTTTATTCCCGCAAACGGATTATGCCCCCTCCCACACTTCCTATTACTAAAAAAAAAATCCTCTGAACCCTTTCCTACATACTCAAAACCGCACTTCAAAAAAATGCAAAAGGTTTTAATCATTCAACCTCCCTCTCCTAATAGACCCACCACGCTCATCCTCCGGCTCCATCAATTCGTATCTATTTCACCTACCTCAAAAAAATCTCAACCCCTTACTCCTTTTTGTTTTCGTGAAAAAATTAAGGAATTCCTTTTTTTATATTAGGTTTACGGCGAAAAACACATAAAATTCACCTATTTGGTAATGAAGCCTATACAACGTGATTTACCATGATATGCGGAAAATAAAATGGTGTACTTGTCTTCAATGTGAGAAAGCTCCTGCAAAATTTTACGAGTGCCCCGAGGTAATTTAGTATTTTAAAAATGGTTAAAACGAAGATACACTGCTGTTATTGTCTAAGTCAGTAATAGGGCGACGAACTTACTTGTGAAAGAACATATTGGAGATGTTTACTTTTTCTTAATTGGCATAAAAAGTGAAGCCGGCGGGTGCGGTCAAAGTGCCGCGTTTTCTGCTTTTGGTCGAATAATCAAGACACCGGCAGGCACAAAGCACCGCCGAAGATGGTGCTTTTGTGTTATTGACGGGTTTAAGTAAAGATCTCTTATATCTGCTTGTTGTTGTAGAGTTCACTAGCAATATCTTTTCGATTTATTTCGCTATTTATGTAGTGTGATTTGATTAAAACCAAAAAGTCATCTCTACCCTCTCCAGCTTTGCTGTCGATAGTGTCAATCCCAAGTCTGAAAAGTGATAGAGTTGTACCGCGTTACGTCAGATTGGTTAAATTCATTGGAGACGCATTTCTACAAAAAAAAAAATAAGGTAATTTTTTTGGTCATTTTTTTTAATTTTTCATTTTTTTAACTCCTTTCGGTGGGGACAAACTACTGATAAATGTTCCGTATGTCATGGTAGATCATCCTATATACATATACTCTAAGAATGTAGCACAACCAGATGTGGGGCGTCAGAGAATTACAAAATATTAAATATTGATGTTTTAATTAGATTTTCATTATTGACTGAATAGATAGTTATTTTGTAAGTAAATTCATTTCAGTTTATTATCTTCTAGCATAACCAGAAGTAGGTTATCAACAAAATGCAAACATTAGAAATTATTATTTTCTTAGATATATTTTCTTTTTTGATTTATCATACATTATTCTTTCTGCTGTTTACGAAATTCTATCAAAAATATTCTTTAATGTAAGATGTAATAAACATAATTTTATAAATGTAGACAAGAATGAAAAATGTCTATAATGTCTTTGTGAATATACAGCAAGGACAACTAAACAGGTCTGACTCATTCTGGACACCGCCCCAACCACCTCCCTTGCAGCAGTGAATCAACAGTAACGTGTGGTGTACCGCAAGGCACAGTTCTTGGCCCTGTACTTTTCATAATTTACGTTAATGATCTGTTTATAAATACTGATACGGATAGTGTGAATATCTTTGCTTATGCCGACGACACAGTTATTCACGTTAGCGGCGAATCTTGGGAAGATGTTCGATCAAAACATATATTACAAGTTATAACAATATGATTGCCTAGTAGTTTGCTAAAACCGAATACATCAAAATCAAAATTTTTGTTTTTCACTTCGTGACAAAGTCAATTTAAATCAATTAATTTTACACCACGATATATGTAATCGAAGTGCATGTAATTGTCCTTCGTATATTGAACAAACTAATA
Source organism: Rutpela maculata (assembly GCA_936432065.2). Classification (NCBI taxonomy): domain Eukaryota; kingdom Metazoa; phylum Arthropoda; class Insecta; order Coleoptera; family Cerambycidae; genus Rutpela; species Rutpela maculata. The sequence continues at coordinate 37,473,643 of OW386290.2, forward strand.
ACATCAAATACCTTGGCATAATCATTGATCAGTCTCTTACATGGTATGAACACATTAACTGTTTATCAAAAAGATTAAAAAAACGCATTTCATATTTAAAAGGTTAAGCTGCATTCCTAGTAATAAATTGGTTAGGAATTGTTACTATGGTCTTGTACAGCCATTGTTAAGGTATGGCATTCTGTCCTGGGGTGGAACTTATAAAAATAACCTAGGAAAAGTATTTGTCTGTCAGAAAATAATTATTAAAACCATCCTTAGGAAACCAATGCGTTACCCAACTAGAATCTTGTTCTCGAATTTTAATGTTCTCACTTTAAGAGAACTGTATATATTTGATATATTGAAATATTATTACAAGCATAAAAATTCTATAAGCCTTTTTGAACATGAATATTACACCAGAGCCATAAAAAATCATAAATGTATACTTCCTATCTCACATAAAACAACAACTCAAAAATATTTCCTGTATTACCTATCTAAAATGTAATTTTTAATATACTACCTAATGAACTTAAATATTTTAATGGCAGCATCATTTTATACAGTAAAAAAATACAAATTTAAATATTGATTACATATTTTTGTCATTATAGAATACTCTAAGGCCTGGTACTTTCATTTCCAGTTAAGTCTATTCTCCAGATAATTTCCTTGGATACAACTGTGTCAATAATTGTTACCATGGGATCTATCTATAGAATAGACTTAACTGGAGATGAAAGTACCGGGCCTAACTTATATAATTATTAAATTACTTAAAACTTTATATTATTTTAGTGTAAAAATGTATCTTTGAATCATTTTATTTCAGTTTTGCTTTAGTAATATGTACTATTTAATTGTATTTAAGAAACTTGTAAAATTAGTAACTTGATACTTTATATTATTTTATTTAATTTTACTTTAGTAGTAAGTACTTTTCTTATTGTTTTTTAGAAACTTTTTACATGTAATTTTATTAGAATAGAATAGAATAGAATGTTTATTGACCATTTAAGATACAATTTGTATATATGGTAAGTCAAAAATTACAAAATCGTAGTTGAAATATATAAAAACAAAACAAAACCAAGAAGAGAAATGCATGTGTGAACATATATATGTAAATATAAACAGCAACCTATATCTATCTGTAGCACAATCTATTACTAGCATAATAAAAACAAATAGACAATATATAAAATGACTGGATAAAAGAATAATACTAACAACTAAACACATCCATCACTAAAATAGTAAAAATAGACAATACAGCTTAAAAACTAAACATAATTTATCACAGGTTTAATAAATTTGAATATGTAAAGTCTTTTATATCATAGAATGAATTAGAAATTAATAATTGTTTTATTTTATTTTTAAATTTATAATAATTTGCAATATTTCTAATTTCATTTGGCAGCACATTGTATAACCGTATACAGTTATAATATGGAGAATATTCATATCTCGCAGTGGTATGCTTAGGAATCGACAGTAATTGGCCGTGTCTCGTATCTTATAAGTGATTTTCCGATCTAGTTTCGAAAATTTTTATATTTTTCTTAGTAAAGCATAAACATTTTAATATGTATATACAGGGTGTTGTAAGAATAATTTTATTTTTGAATATATTGCGACATGTTTCGCGAGGTTGTAAGTTATATATTAACCTAATAATTCTTTTCTGAGCTATAAATTCTCTCTGTCCTTAGCATTTCCCCAACAAATTATATTATAAGAAATGTGGGGGTATGCCAATGCATAATATGTTTGTAGTAATTCCTTTTCATCCAGTACATCTTTTAACTGGAGAATAGCAAAATAAGCTTTATTTAACTTTTTGCATACAGAGTCAATGTGCACGTCAAACGATAATTTTACATCCAGACTAGTTCCCAGCAGTTTAGCTAATTCTGATAAAGTCAGATGGTCATAAATTATTGTAGATGGTAGCCGCCTCTGTAAACCAAAATTCAAACAAACAGTTTTTCTCTCATTTAAGATGAGTCTATTCCTTTGACACCACATACCTAATTCTTCCATAACAGTATAAACTAGCTGTTCTACCTCTTCAGGGCTGTCGGCAGATACAGTTATTGTGGTGTCATCTGCGAACATCGTTATATGCCCACTTTTTATATAATTTGGTAAATCATTTACATAAAGTAAAAAAAGAAATGGACCTAGCACGGAGCCCTGAGGAACTCCAAGGTTTAAACTTTTTAAAGCTGAATATTCATTATTTACTTTGACTCTCAGCGTCCTTCCACGTAAGTAAGACATAATCCAATTTAATATATTTCCACGGAAACCCATATTATATAATTTATCTTTTAAATAGTTTTTATTAACCGTATCAAATGCTTTTGACAAGTCAAACATTAGGGTTACAACATATTTGCCTTTATCTAAAGCTGAATAAACGTATTCTAGCAAATGAAAGCAAGCGGTGTCTACAGACTTACCCGATATAAATCCATGTTGAGATGCGGTTAACAATTTATTTACCTCACAGTAAGAGAATAGGCGGCCATATATTATTTTTTCTATGATTTTTGATATAGAACTTAAGAGGGATATTTGGCGATAATTGTCAATGTCTTGGGGATCTCCACTTTTGAATATGGGTATTACTATGACGAGTTTTAGGACGTCAGGAAAGCATCCATTTTCCAAAGATTTATTTATTAAATATACCAATGGAATAATTATCTCATCCATGATCTGTATTATGATATTTAAACTTAGATCATCAAAACCTGCTGAGTGTTTATTTGTAAGATTATTTATTACACCCTGTACCTCATCCTCTGTTACTGAATAAATGTACATCGAGTTCTCCCTGTAATTATGTACAGTGCATGGTAATGACATATTCATTCCAAAGTGTAAGTTTATTTTATTAGTGGCACTATTCGAAAATGTGGTAGCGAACATTTCTGTTAAAATTTTACTGTCCGATATTTTATTATCATTACAACTTAAAACGATGGTGTTAGCTTCAAATTTATTTCGCCCTAGCCTCTTGTTTATGATGTTCCATGTTTCACGGACTTTATTAGTCGAATTATTTACCTTATTTGAGTAATAACTTCGCTTGGCCATTTTTAAATCAGTTTTATATTTACTTTTATTTAAATTATAGATGCGTTTAGATTCAGCATTGTTTAAATTTTTCATTAACCAAAACATATTTTTGAGGGAGTTACTTTGAGCTACAAGTTCATTGGTTATCCATTCTATTACTACCCTATTAACAAATTGTAAATATTACAGGAGTCACGAACAAACCTTTGTCTCGGTTTCTGCCTGAATATGAACTGTTTTTTTTTTACAATTTTTATACATTTTTAGCACAAATGTAAAAAATAATTCTATTCTATTCTCCTCGCCGCTGAATCCAATTCCTATATATTAAAGTGTGGTATACAAATGAAATAATCTATCAATGAAACTAAATACCAGCAATAATATATAGGACCGGCCGCACCGGAATCAAGCAGACACTTCCCAAGTGGAAAAGCCCACCATGTCGGTGGTAATTTATTAACACCGGAACCGGTAAAACGCTTTCGATATAGCCCGTGCACGTCAGACCGAACATTAACGTTGTTGGAACCGCGCTGCGGCGCGTGGGTGAAACGTCTTGTCGGAGTTCTCATATTAAATTCATAGTGAAAGTTACATTGCTGTTTAGCAATTTAGCATGATTGGCATCGGAAGTTGTGAGCGGTATTTACAGGGCTGGTAACACGGGGGTCTCCGAAGTGCACCCCCTAATTATTATTCAAACACAGCCGCCGTCCCGGCCAACTGCATATTTATGGCGATCCTGTGTCGAGTTGTTTTGATAACATCTAGCCCTTCTGTTTCGGTAAGGATCGTGACAGAATACTCCCGGCACGTTCTGCTGCCAGCACCAGAGTGAGTTATAACAGACACGATTTTTTATAACTAAAAGGGCGATTCAAAGCCTAATGAATGGACAATTCAAATTTAAAATGCGTTAAAATATAGTTTAAATACCAGTTATTGATGTGGAACCCAGCGAAATTGACTAAAATATAAAAATTGTGATTTTTACAAATTACCCTAAAAATCGATTTAGAAAAGATTTCAGTCTCAAAAGACTTATGTCGCAGTGAAACAAAATTTTGTAACTACGCTAAAATTTGACTTTACCAAAAATAAATGCTCAGTCAGAAAGTAAGTACCTTCAGTTGCTAAAATCATTAATTTATTAATTTTAGCTAAATACCCCGCAGAAAAGGTTGTAATTTGTTTTTGTTTTAACATTCAGTGTTTCTAACCTTTTTTTTTTAGTTTAAATTTCATCCAAAATAATACACATTCCATTTCTTTCATGAAAGAAAAATAATGTTAGTGAAGAGGCTTGAATTAACAAGCACAATTTAAAAAAAATATTAAACACCTTTTAAGAATAACTTGAAAATATTAAAGACAAAAGTTTGCAATTTTATTTTGACAAAATAAATTTATTTAGAACTTAATTGAACAAAAAAAAAATTAAAAACGGTGCAAATAATTAAAACTATAACTGGTTTTCAAGATAAATGCCCCCAGCGTCAATACATTTTCGAGAACGTTTTAATATGTTTTTCACTGACCTATCAATCACTTCCGGGTTATTTCTAATGTTATCACATACAGTGATAATTGTTTCTAGAAGCTATTCTCATGTATTGAACTCTTCATTGTACACCACCTCTGACTTGAGATGACCACATAAAAAATAATCTGTAAGATCAGGAGACCTCGGTGGACAGTTTACCAGACCTCCGCGACCAATCCATCTGTTGGTGGAATGCTGGTTAAGATGATTCTGGACCGGTACAGAAAAATGGGGTCCAGCACCATCGTGCTGAAACCACAAACCTCTAGTATTGATGCCTTCTAATAAATCTGGCAAGATATCTCCAAGAAAGTTTAAATAAACTTCACCAGTTATCCTTTCTTCAAAAATGTGGGGCCCTATTAGATGATTATTGTAAATACCACACCACACATTAATATTAAATCTGTATTGGGAATGTTTCTGAATCACTGCATGTGGATTTTCGGTTGCTCAAACATGCTGATTTCTAGTTGTTAATTCCGTCACGTGTGAATTGGGCTTCATCCGTGAATAGAACTCTCGATATTGTTCTTCTGTGAGCCAAAATCCACCTACAAAATGTTAAGCGGGGAACGTCGTCGCCGTCTTCTAGACGTTGAACTGTTTCAACAGGAAATGGATACAAATTTTCCTTCTTTAATGTTCGCCATACTCTTGTCTTAGGTACTGCTAACTCATTACTTATTTTTCTAGCACTTATGAATGGATTATTTTCCACAACCTGTAATATTTGCTCTTCTTGTGGAAAAGCTCTGGGAACATGATCATACTTTGTCATTGACGGAAATTGTCCATGTTCCCTACTAAATTGGTATACCTCTGAAAACGTTTTATGATCTGGTACACGGCGATTTGGAAAACGCCTTTGATACTCTCTTTTTGCAGCTCTCCCATTTCCGTCGCAAAAGCCATACACAAAAATAATATCCGCATAATCTTCATTACTAAATTTAAACGGCATCTTAAAATTTTTAGTTTTATAACTGGCTTTTTATCACTTATTCTAATAATTACTAAGAACGAACAGCAATTCTTATTTGTAAAATTACACATTTGACATGTGCCTACTTGGGATTTTTAATGCAACAATGTCATGTGTTAAACGCATCGTTTTATTACTTATTTTTTATTCGTGAAATAAGTGGAATGTGCTTTATTTTGGACGGAAAAAACAGTGAATGTCAAAACAAAAATAAGTAATAACCTCTTCTGCGGGGTATTTAGCTAAAATTAATAAAATAATGATGTTAGCAACTGGATTTTGTTTTTTGTAGAATGTCAAATTTGGTCTTTCAATACTTTTGAAAATTTATTGAAGAATAACCATAAACGTGCCATCAAATATTATGGTCCATAGGCTTTTTAAAAGTTTACTAACATTTACCAAAAATAATATATAGTGTGATGAAGGGCCATATTAAAAAATGGAGGTCGGTCCCGGAATTTTTCCAAAATCACTTAAGCTATTCATTAACTTAAAAGAGTATAATATGTATACCAAATTTTATCCAAATATGTGCAGTCATTTCAAAAATATGGCGGACTAAAGTTCTGGTCAAAAACCATAAAACACCCCGATCTCAAAAACGGTTCACATTCAACGGTAAGTATAGGGGTGTTTTGAAATAAGCTGAGTGTGCTCTACCTTCCACTAGAGTATGTCCGTTTAAATCTGGCACACCCTGTATAAATCATATATTTCCATAAAAGGCATTTAAAAGTGTTCAGTTTCGACGAATGATATAATCGCTTATAGGCGCTTATAAAGCTAGCCATCAGCGAACCAAAATCTTTATGATGCATATTATTTCCGTCAATCCCAAATTTTTTTCAGCCCCAAAACAAAAAGTGATAAACGTGTTTTCTAAGTAGTAATTTGAATCTTTTTGTGCCAGTCGATTGATAATGCAACTTTCACCATTGCAAGCAGATGTGATTAAACGTCCGCTACGGGATGTGTCCCTACTCGCCATGTTTGGTATGCACATCTGATTTGTTTTTTTACAAAATTACATAGGCATTTTGCACATTTTACAAATGTAATACCATTGAACGTTTATAGAGATGATGGTATATAATTGGAAACATGATTAGAATTAAAAACTACATCAGATAAAGTGCATTGAATCATCGAAAGCAGAGACTCGAGAGAGCATGTAGTAATTAACAGTAAATATAGAATTTTTTTCCATCTATCCCAAGTCGTCTCTCAAGGGATATAAGAACCCGTCGAGATTAGAAAGACACCGTCAAACATGACAGGAAACACGGCCGGCGCCCTCAACATGTAAGTTTCGTTATGTCCTTCGGACCGTATAATATCAAATTATAATCACATAGACTGAACACTATTTAAGCGTTTAAGCTCCCTTTTTTGTGTTTTTGGTTCTGGGCTTCTGCCTCTTCCGAGTCTTCTTGTGAAATATGTGTTGAGTCCTCTTTTTGTATTTCTGCTTCTACAAATCTTCTTCTTCTTCTGATTCCTTTGTCTCTGATTCTGGTAGAGCATATATCCCTGCGATTTCTTTGTGCAATACATTTTTCCCCTCGATTTTCTTTCCCAGTTACATCTGCCCCCCCCCCCCCCCCGCTTCACTGCCTACTTGGACGTGACCTGATCTTACGTTGCTAGATTTAGTATTCGGTCCATTTTTCTTGTGTGTAGATACCATTTCCTTGGGAAAATTCATATGAGCGTTTCCAGCCTTGCTCCGGTGATGAGTTCTGAGGGTTGCTCCTTTGTCCTTTTGGCTCCATAGTGCATTAATTCTTTGTTTAATTTTCCTGTTCCATGTGCAGTAGGGTGGCCCATCTCTATAGGGGGTGAATTTTTTTTGCGTATTTTTTAAGTCTCACCCCACGAAAATATACTATTATACTAGGAATAATTTATGTCAAAGTTTCAGATAATTCGGTAAACGGTAACCCGTGCCGCATTCAGGTAGAAATTTGTAGATAAGATTTTATTACGGCAATACACTTAAATTTTACTTAAAATACAAATATCTACCTTCTCATAATGTTTTATTGGTGTAATTATTTCCTAGAAATTATTTGTTTTGGAAGTTTGGAAATATAATGCATCTACGGTAGGTTTTTATGTCAGTTTGCAATTGTGTTTTACAGTGGTGACATTATAAGTTCTAGCATACGTTCCTTTTTGAAAAAACATTTAACGATGGCTGATGTTAGATCCTTACGAAAGGATACTTTCATTTACTTAGTTGGACACTATTCGTCACAAATCATTGGCAATAAATTGCCGTCTAATAGACACGTGAAGCTAAGTGTACATGAAAGTGCTAAATTAACAATAAAAGAGGTGTCAGTTTTTGGGATAAAGCTCGCATTCCGACACGTCAGGATTTTCATTGTGTTAAACAACTAGATAAACTTTATGCAGAGTGGAGGAACTTACAAAAATCGGCTAAAAGGGCCAGTGCGGGAGTAAAGAAAAAAATTTCGTTGAAAAATTGGACGATCTCTTTGACATTTCTCATGCAAATGCATTGGAGTTGATGCAAATAGATGAAGATAAGCAGTTTTTAATTAACCAAAGAAAAAAGGGACGTCCTGGATTTATGCATGGTATTGATTACCAACTTGCTTCTCAAGAAAAATCAGCTGAGGAGAAATTACAGAAATTATCCGAACGAATGCAACGAAGTCAACAAGAAAAAGCTAGATTAGAGGAAACAGTCACCTGTCCATCATCAAGTAGTAATTCAGCCGACTCCAACGAAAATGAAGATGAAATAATCGAAGCCCAAGAAGAGTTGTTACAAGACCAGCCTGGCCCGTCACAGCCAAAAAAGAGGAGATTGTATGGAACATGTAACATCATCACACCAAAAATAGCCGCTGCATTTGATGCTTGCAAAATAAGCGACAGGTATGGAGTCCATATTTTGACGGCAGTAGCAGAAGCACTACGACATGACACCACATCTTTGTCCATCAGCAGAACCACACTTCAGCGCTCTAGACAACGCAACCGCGAAGAAAGAGCTGAAATATTAAAAACTGCCTTCGGTAATTCTGAATTGCCGGCCGGCCCCATCCATTGGGATGGAAAACTTTTACCTTCTCTCACTGGAATGGGAAATATCGATAGACTTGCTATCTTAGTTACTAGTGGAGATATTGAACAACTACTTGGAGTACCAGCTTTGCCCAATTCAACTGGAAGAGAACAGACTGAAGCAGTTTATGATATGCTTTGTGAATGGAATTTGGACGAAAAGGTAATAGCTTTGTGTTGTGATACAACAGCATCAAATATGGGTTATATAAATGGGGCAGCCACACTATTGCAACAAAAATTAGAAAGAGATATTCTATATTTTCCTTGTAGACATCATATTTTTGAAGTGGTTTTGAGAAGTGTGTTTGACACAAAAATGCCTTCCTCATCTGGTCCAAATGTGCCACTATTTAAACCTTTTTGGGGAATTTTGGCCTAAAATAGATCAAAATAAACTAAAAACTGGATTTCAGGTATCAAAAATTAAACACATTTTACAACCAGTTAAAGCCGAAATTGTAAAGTTTCTAAATGCAGCTTTAACTTTGCAACAACCTCGTGATGATTATAAAGAATTTTTAATGCTTTCTAAACTTTTTGTTGAAGAAGAGCCCACTCACACGACATTCTATCAACCAGGGGCATTTCATCATGCACGTTGGATGGCCAAAGCCATTTACTGTCTAAAAATATTTTTTTTCCAAGATCAGTTCCAACTAACTAAAAAAGAAAAATAGGTATTGAAGATATATGTCTCTTTATTGTAAAGGTTTTTTGTAAAGGCCTGCTTTACAGCGTCATTTGCTAGTAAAGTACCGCTTCATGACTTAGACTTTTGTAAAGAACTCATTAATTATGAAAATATTGACAAAGAAATATCTCAAGCCGCAAGTAGGAAAATAGTGAACCATTTGTGGTACCTTAATTCAGTAAATGTTGGCTTATCTTTCTTTGATGACGATATTTCAGTTACCACTAAAAGAGAAATGGTTAAAGCTTTGAATAGGAAAGCACCAAATCAAGAGGGTATTAAACGACTTATGATTAGTAACATTACTGACGTTGAAAACAAGGAAATTCAGGACTTCATATGCGAGAACACTAAACAGTTTTTTCAAAAATTAGGTTTGTCTATGGAATTTTTGGAAAATAATCCAACAACACGGGGGGAAAATGAAAGTTATACCCGATGTTTCAATATTGTAAACAAAATTAAAGTTGTAAATGATGTCGCTGAGAGAGGAATCAAACTTATTACTGACTATAATGACATTTTAACAAAAAATGAAGACCAAAAACAGTTTTTACTCCAAGTTGTAAATGATTATAAATCACAGTTTCCAAATGTAAAAAAAGAAACCCTGTCGCATGCTTTGGCCTAGTGCAAAAAATATTGTTTTTATTACTATATGTCTTGTAGATTTTGGATAATATTTGGTACTATGTATGAAAAAAACGTTTCATAATAAAATACACAAAGATAAAACGAGAGTTTTATTTCAAAAACTTCTAGTCTAGTTTTCTTAGACTACGAATTTACAGTAGTATGACACATGTCATAGTCACAACAGATAATGTCTTTGATATTTGTATGACTTGATTAGTCATTCTAAAGATAAATGTTGCTGATTAAAAAAAAAACAATGCATCAACCAAAGAATGTAAATAATTCCATTTACTTTTATTATTGCATTCTGCGGCACCCCTTGCCTTCAATTGCCTTCAATTTGCCTCAATAATATTTTGAGGGGACTGTTTTTTCTTCAAATGGAACCATTTGCAGGGGTGAGAAATAAAAAATTTCGATTTCGAAAAAGATGGGCCATCCTAATGTGCAGCATTTCTTCTTGCTCTACCGTGATTTCTAGCAGTTATTCTTTGGAATTCATTGGATGGTGGCTTATTGAAGGGCCTTCTTGTATTAATTTGATTCGTTCATTTTTTGCTTTCTCTTCTTCCTCCAGTTTATCTCCACGGTTGCCGTGGTATGTCTTTTCTCGTGTATGTGCTATCATTTCTTTTGTATCCCCCCCGCGCTTTAACGCCCCTGACTCGTTCCCCCGTTTTTGTGCCTACCAGGATGTGATCTTTTGTTCCTACGTCCTGTATTCGATTCATCATTCTTGTATATAGCTACCATTTCCTGGGAAAATCTGTGCATTTCCATTGAACTGCAAGAGATTCAGCCCCTGGCGTATTATACCAATAGTACACCACTGATCAGGTTGTCCATTTATTACCCAAGTCACCGCTTGTTTATCTAAGGAACCCCGTTTATCTTAAGGAATAACATGGCCACACTTCAACAATCCATTTACCTTGCCATTTATAGTGACAGCGGTCGATATTTTCAAGGGTTTGGATGTATAACACTTCTCAGATTTTCTAAGAAAGTCGTTTGAATCAGCCTCTCAGCAGTTTATTACAGCATTTATAACGCAAAGAATATGCAATACCGCAAAAAACACACTCTTTTTAATACAAATAGAAATTATATAAGAAATTAATCACTACTCACAGAATCGCTAATCGTACGTCCTAAGATATGTATTATTCCTCAAACCTATCACTCATTTGACACCTTAAAATTATATTTTTTGTACCAAATCTTTATTGTTTTTAAATTGATTTAATTTGGCGCGGTGTACTGTTACACTAATGGTACGCCTTGTTGAATATATTTGCTGGAAGAGAATTGTTTATTGACTTATTTCTAATTTATTGCCTGACCCGTGTCAGGTCAGTTTATGAAATTCTTTAAGTTGTCTACAAGTACCTAAGACGTAAATAGTTTAAGGGTATAAGTGGTAAAACTTGGGGACTTAGCTTGGTTGATTTATTGCTTCCTTTATGGTTTGTTCGGGTCGGATGCTCGATATCCGTCAACTGTTTTCACTTTTTTACACTGCACTGAGATATTTAATCACCCGTATTAATTAAATGTTAGCTATCACTTAATTGTTGTTATGGTGACATCCACCACTCTATGCGGAATTTTTTACTTAACAACAAGCGTAATTTTGACCTATTTGGGCCAGCTTATTACCGGTATTTTTTCCGATTTAAAGGGACCGTTTCTAAAAAGCGTCTATTCACCATAAGATCTCTAGAGGGAGTTAAGTCTTATTGGTCAATTATTCAGGGTTCCCACCAAATTTCCCAAATTTTGAATTCCCTGACTTTCTAGGACAAAAATTTCGTAATCTCTAAACCATCTGAGGTAAAAAATATATCTATGCAAAAATGATCACAATAAATATTTTAATGGAAAAGTTTGTATGGTTTATTTTGAATAAGTAAGAGAAATCGATCAATCGATTCCCAAACCTATCGGAGAGCGCATTTATCACAATGTAAGCCGTACAAATAAATTAATTTTTTTATAACTTTAAATGGACAATTGACCTATTTCACGAAAGAACGTTTGGTAAAAAGCATCGTGGTGAAAACTAGATTGATATGACTAAATTAATAATATTTTTGACCATTTACGAACGTGGCAACCATGGTTAACACTTTTAGCAGCAATTTGGTAAACTGAGCTAGCTGGAGTATCTGATAAAATGATAAATTGTACAATATGATTTTTTTAAATATTAGACTACATACATAGTAGACTACAAAACAAACTAATAAGGATGATCTTTAATCAGTCAAAATGTTCTTAATATGAAAGATAATTAAAACAATGATATGATTATTATATTATAGGTATTTCATTTTTACAAAGTTTGGTCAACATGTGCACTGACTTTTTACTACTTTTAGTGATACTGATCTAGTTTCCGTCATGAGATTTTTACCAAACTTTCTTTCGAGAGGTGGATGAATATTGTATACATAAAACTGCAAAAGTATAATCACATGGCGGAAAGTTATAGACCTTTCCAATCTCTTCAAACTTTTCAATAGTGTAATGATATTGTTTACTAACTAACTGTTATTTACTACTAGAAATTCCAAGAATAAACAAAAATGTCTAAAAAAAAAACAATATCTCAAAATCTGTAATACTTTCTATAATGGTATATAATATATACCATCATATTTGTTATAAATAACTTCACGCTCGCTCTAGGTTCACGTCTTGGTTCATTTCATATACGCTAACCGCAGATCAAATTCTCGAAATTCATATCTTCTGCTCTAGATTCATGTTCCTAGACGAAATTGCAAACCGCCGTACATATTGCGAATTATTTCGGCACCAGGCATGCATTAATTGAATAATTCCACAAATTGGCAGTGCTACGGCAGCGATACATATTTCTTACTCAGCGTTATAGTAAATTCGCGGGCGTTTCATCGAGCACTTGCAGTAGAACGTGTGCAAACGGCCAAAACAACATCGTCTCATTAGTCGAGTCGGATGAAAGTGAGAATTTCTGGGTGGTTTTCGCTAATTCCACTCAAAGCTCATCTTTCCATCCATCTAGCGCCCGTATAACAAACGGAAGTGGCGGTGCTACGTGGTGGCGGGAGTCGCAGAGGTAATTGATTTAACCAAAACCGCGCTTTTAATGGAGATTAACACCGCTGCCTTTGTTCTTCACAAGTCCAAAGTGAAATAAGTGTATGTAGATCTAGTCAACCGTGCTGGATGCTAATCGTCACAGGCGTTTCGTATTTTAATGTTTTAAATTACATATAATAGATCCGTCCCCTGAGAATATAAATAAATGTTTCCGGGGAGCCATTTTTTGTATAGTAGATATGCTTCTAGAGGGCAGAATATTTACTAGTGAAATATTTTGTCGAACTCCTCTATATGTTTCCTTAAATATATAAGGAATAAGAAACCAGACTGCAACCAACAGCTATTCTCCGGACTAATGCCCCGCCGAGCGCTGAATTACGAGTTACAAGCCTGGCCGCGTTAAGTACAATAACTATGTATTGCCACAAAACGCTAAGTTTCGATTGTAATAGACACCAGCCGAAAGACTTATTCCCATTCAAAGGAGCTCTCGTGCCAGCCACCCCATACCACTTGCAGACTGCAGTTTCGAGCTATTGGCTCTCGTCAGTGCAAGGTAGGTCTCGTTACAGCCGTCTCAGACCTACCTTGCACTGACGAGAGCCAATAGCTCGAAACTGCAGTCTGCAAGTGGTATGGGGTGGCTGGCACGAGAGCTCCTTTGAATGGGAATAAGTCTTTCGGCTGGTGTCTATTACAATCGAAACTTAGCGTTTTGTGGCAATACATAGTTATTGTACTTAACGCGGCCAGGCTTGTAACTCGTAATTCAGCGCTCGGCGGGGCATTAGTCCGGAGAATAGCTGTTGGTTGCAGTCTGGTTTCTTATTCCTTATATATTTAAGGAAACATATAGAGGAGTTCGACAAAATATTTCACTAGTAAACATTTTTTGTATTGTCAAGTTTATTTTGACGTCAAAAATGCGATTAGTTTTGCAGAAATGAACTCTTAGGGGAACGTGAAAAGAAAAAAACAAAAACGAGCATTTTTTTAAATTTTTCGTTCTGTAGCTCTTTACTTATCTGAGATATCGTAACAGTGAAATTACTTATTTTTCTTAGCCATCTTACCAAAAAAAAATGAGCCCAATCTGACTTCTGATATGGCGGTTAGTGGCCGCGGTACGTAAAACGATACTTCATTTAATGAACACGCGATGCCACTTGGCATGGTGTTAGATTAGATGTTGGAAAATAAATTCCGAAGAGGGAGCCACCCAAAATTTCCCTTAGGATTCAAAACGGCGGCCGATTTAAAAAATAACAATATATATAATAAATTTTATGGTACCGTATTATTTCGAGTTTGATATCGTTTTTGATTATTTTTGAGTTAAGGATCAAGATACCTAGGTTTGATTTGCCATATTACAAAAAAACAGGGACGGTTCCAGTGAATTTGTCTAAATTTTATATAATGTATTCACAGGAATATTACATTGTTTTCTCGTATCAGATTTGTTATTTTAATTGAGTAAACTTAACACGTATATAAAACATAAACTTAATGCTTGTCATTCAGCAACAGTTTTTTGTGAAGATTACAGATACGGTACATGTATTTTGCGACGTTTCTTATTTAGTTCATTTGCCGTTTAAAAAGTACTACAAAGTGTTTTTGTAGACTTTTGATGGAAATGCTTAATTAACTATGACGAAGGGACACCCTGTATGTGATCCCAACGCCATGCACGCACCGTCCTCATGACGACCGCGCACACGTATATCCCACAGAGTTGTTCAGTTGTTCGAGAATATGTAGGAATGTAAGAACCACTAGCACGTGTTGCAGGCAAATTCATGTGTAAAAGTTTATTGTTCTATAAATATACATATTCAAAGGTTTGATATCGTTTAAATACAAAAATGGGACCCAAAATTATACAATCTGTTTGTTGCGGATATTTAACTCAAAATGCCTCCGAAAGTACACAAAAAATTGAAAGTGGCGGCTGTTGAGGCACTAGGATCTTTACAGTTTAAAATCATAGACTGGATGAAATGCTGTTTGTGCCAATGCGAAACAGGAGAACCTCTTATAAATCCATCTCACAACAAAAACATCGCACAGCGAAATAAGGGTTATGGTACTCTAGTAAACAATTTGGAGGAATTTTATCGTTTGGGAGAATTGTTCCCGAGTGTAAATTTAACGGTTTTAAACGAAGGAAATGGAGTTTTTTCGACATTTGTCTGACGAGAAGCAAAGTGGCATAAATCATGTGCTCTACAATATAACAGTACCAAGCTTGAGAGAGCTCGAGAAAGGGCTGAAAAAAATCTAGCAAACGGATTCATTGCCCATAGCGTCAACTTCAGCTTCTAGTGGAGAAAACAAAAGTTACTTTTGAAAATATATGTTGCTGTGTCGGCGAGGAAATCTGTGGAATCAACCATTACATCAGCTGATGACATTTGACAGGGAGACTCATCTCAAGGCGGTAGTTTCTCCCGATATTTTAATTTCACTTGGTACCAGATATTTTATTTCGCAAGAGGTAAAATACCATAAACAATGTTTGAACAAGCGTTTAAATCCTTTAAGACGCCGACATGATACGGACAAGAGTAAATGAATATGTGAGGGCATTGCAATTGCTGAACTTGTTTCTTATATTCAACACAAACTTGAGACAGAAACAACCGACTATATTTTCAGAATGCGAGATCTTACAAAAATATATGAGGATAGACTCAATCAACTCCTTGCGAAAGATGATCGATTGCTAGCTCATACATCCCGATTGCGCTAAAAAATTGAAGCTTATTTTCCCCAGCTCATATCTCGTCGCGCTGGAAAAGAGTACCAATTAGTAAGAAATAAGACAAACTTCGTCAACTACGCAGTGGATGAGAACTATGATCAAGATGATGTTGCTTTCATGAGGTATATTAAACGGCTTAGAAAAGAAATCTCGACGGCTTCTGTTTTATTTACAGGCCGGTTTGAGCAGAACTCCCAAGAAATAGCTGTAACGCCCGCGTTGATAGCTACAGTTAACATGATTCTTTATGGCACATCTGTGAGATACACAAATAAAGCAACGCAGCCAGCACTCACGATAAGCCAACTTATTATCTTCAATCATCATGAGCGCATTTCCAAGGGAAACGTAGTACGCAATAAAAAACAACACTAGGTACCACTACCACTATACTTAAGTTTGTCTATTTATGGACGGTCAAGACAGAAATCAGCTGTCGATGATTTACATAAACTGGGAATCGCTGTCTCGAGTAACAGAATTACAGAAATCACTACGTCTTTGTGCCAGTTTGTTATAAGCTGGGCCAAGGGGGAGGGTGTAGTTTGCCCTGGAAACTTGCGCCGGGGTCTTTTTACAGTTGGAGCTTATGATAATATAGACCATAATCTGAGCAGCACAACTTCAAAAGGTTCCTTTGCCTTCCCTGCCTCCTACTGCAGATGCACTAAAGCTGCATACACTTTGTGCGGCTTACCAAGCCGGCCATATATGCAGCCAATGTTATTGAAGAATTACCATCTCCAGTTAACTGGGTCTGGACACAGGAAGACAAAGTGTGGATCCCACAATGGGCTAGTCAACCTGCCATATGGAAAGCCTGTAGGGAACTATTAAAGTGAGGGTGTAAGCACGGCTGCGCTAATAGATAGAGTTGCGCTTCGGTAGGCATTCCTTGCACATTAATGTGCACTACATGCCGTGCACAGTGCATTAATTCTAAGTGAGATAATTAAATACTGTGTCGGGACATGTTATTGCAGTTGCAATTTAACTTAACGTAAATGATGAAAAAGTTTTGAGTATATTTTCAATATTAAAAAAAAATGAATAAATCATTTATTTATTATTCCTACATTTTATGTCTTTCATTTATTTTGACTTCATGTCGTGTTCCACAAGCCGAAAATATTCGAAAATGAAACGCGAAAAAATGCGGTAATGTATAAGATTTATGAGAATTCGCCGCCATCCTGGAAAATATACCCCCTTTTCGCAGATTTTTGCATTTTTTTCGAAAACTTCGGATCTTATTTCTACGTACTCAGAAACCGCGAGTAAACATTAGTTACAAAACGCCGTCCAGATTTTCAATGATTCGATCGCTGCGCTCGAGGATATCGCCCTTGTGGGAGAAAAATGCATCCTGGCTTTATATGACGCACAACTTACTCCAACATCATTGAATATGTGGTCAGGTGCACGAAGTTTGCAAAATCTACGAAAAGACAGAAGGTCGACTTGGCAGCTTTACAAGCAGCAGCGCAGCAGCACTCTTTCCGCGTATACCATCAGGCAGGGACACGAAAAGAAACCTAATGATTGGAACTGGAAAATCACTCCTCATGGCTTGGTACCTATAACAACAACTGATACCCCTGCCCCACAGAGTCTATTAACTCAAATTTCATGCAATTGCGCGAAGGGTTGCACGACATCGTATGGATGTAGAAAAGTAGGACTGAAATGCTCAATCTTGTGTGGTCATTGCTTGGGAATTTCTTATATCAATTGCATGAAGCTTTGCGAAGAAGACAAAGCAATATGGATGAAGACGAATCTGCCTCATCAGTGAAGCTAGCTGATGAATACGACGAAAGTGGCAAATTAAGCAAATTTTCTTGTCAGTAAACCGAATAAACATTAAAAACTATAATTTATCATACTATTCCATTATTTAAGCGAAACTTGATATTATTTGTTCCAGAGCTTTCCCTTGAGCAGTACCACAAGAAACTTCGATAAAAGGCCATGGAACTCGGCTCAAGCATGTAATTAGCGAAATTGTCATTACACAGATCTACAAAAAAAAAAAAAAAAGGTCTTGTCCTAACATTTTCATTTCACTTTTCTGAAATATTTTGACCCGCTGAAGTCAATTTCTGACAAACAAATTTTTAGGATATAAGGGGGTGGGGTGGTTGGAGGAAACTGACCCGATAGAAAATGTTTTTTCAAAATTGGCTTCAGCGCGTCAAAATACTTCAGAAAAGTTACATGAGAATAAGAATTTTCTTTGTCCTTTTTAGAGGATGAAGGAAAACTGACACGACAGAAACATTTTTTTGTCCAAAATTGGCTTCAGCGCGTCAAAATAATTCAGAAAAGTTAAATTAGAACCTTTGTAGAATTGTGTTATTAACAGCAACATTTCTAGAATACCTTATTCTAGAAATGTTTAATTTTTTTTGTCATATTCATGCCGAGCTTTTTTGTTTAGAATTTAATAAACTTTCATTTTGATAATAACTTTCCTATAGTCGATAGTTTTCGAAAAAAATTCAAAAACCTGAAAAGGGGTATATTCTCCAATATGGCGGCGATTCGTCATGGTCCTGACAGATTATATTTTGAGAGGTAAAAGAGGGACCTTAAATAGGTATGTATACCAATTTTTATCTCTACGCGTTCGATTATGACCTTAAATGCTAAGATGAGTGGGTTACTTGTCTTGTCAAACTTAGCATATAGAGGAACAGAACTAAGATTTGTGGGGAATTATATTACTATAGTAACTTTTACTGGAACTTGTTGGGACATTGCAAGAAGTATATAAAAAAATTTTAGATTAAATCTGAGGCCCGGAACACATTTGTTTAAACAAAATAATGTTCAAAATTATATTTTCATGTAGTTTTCTTAATTATCTCTGGTTGTTTAGCTAGTATTGCAATTAAGAAAAAAACAGATTGGTTATAATGAAATTACAAATAGAACTAGATTTGTCCGAGCTTTTTTGATCAATTTGCTAAGTTGTAAAAAATAAAAACAAATTCATAGTTACAATTTTTAAACAACTGATGATAACCTTAAACCAATAATGATTATATTTTAATGAAAATACAGGAGTGTGCCTCTAATGGAGCTAAATCATTATGTCAATTTTCAGGTTAACATGTTTATAACGCCCAAAAATCTATAACAAAATTGAGTCGTCGATTGTTTAAATGCCTTAAGTCATACAACATTTTTCCCCATATTGTATTTTCTTTTTCATGTATTTTTCAGTGATATTAAAAAAAAATTAACTTTTTAAAACCATTCTTTTTCTAAATTTGTTTAATTTTATTGAAAAACAAATACACTTACTCATCAATATCTTGTCCAAACATAAAAATTATTAATACAGGGTGTCCCGAAACTCCTGCCTTCCCCTTTAGGTGCTAATTCTCCACGCAAAAATAGTAAGAAAAGTTCCTATAAACATGTGTCCGGAAATGCTTCCTAAGGGAGCTACGGCCCTCTAAGAATGTCGCAAAAATAGAGGTTTTTACTAATTATCTCGGAAATGATTTGGGACAACTTTATGAAACTTGGTTAACTTTTTTCGACTATTAAAGGTTATTGTTTTACAGTATTAGCCAAAAATAATTTTATCCAGGGGCGGAGAAACGAGAGGTCGGTGTTCTTTGTTCCTACATATTAATTTTTCCATTTGACATTTTTAGTATTTTAATCCCTGATTATGATTCCCTGGTTAATTCTGCATAAAAAAGGGCCTCTTTACAATTAGCCATATGGCAAGCCGTTTTCGAGTAAAAGCGGTCTAAACGAAATATTGCGTATTCGTTTGCTAAATGCGCATTATTTATTTTTTAAAGTAGGCGTAAAACAATAACCTTTATTAATCGAAAAAAGTTAACCAAGTTTCATAAAGTTGTCCCAAATCATTTCCGAGATAATCAGTAAAAAACATTTTTGCGCCATCCTTAGAGGTCCGTAGCTCCCTTAGGAAGCATTTTCGGACACATGTTTATAGGAACTTTTCTCACTATCTTTGCATGGAGAATTAGCACCTAAAGGGAAAGACGGGAGTTTCGGGACACCCTGTATAATGATAATAATACCCGAAACCTTGGGTGTAGAAGCCTTCTTAGCTTAGAAGTAATGTGTAGACAGCAAGAAGAACGATTAAGAAGATAATAGATGGTCGCAGTTCATTCCATAGAGCGAGGCAATAACTACAGTCCAATTCATTTGACTCAAGAGAATCACCTCTATAGATATCCTAGTCCTAAGACCGTGTAGCGATCTAGCATCAGAAAGAGCTTCATGGAAGGTACGCTGATGAACTTGTCTCAGAGCATGCTGATCAGAAAAGTTCCACGGAGTAGCTTCGTACAGCAAATCTTTATAAAGAAACAGAGATCCAAGATCAAGTAATCGACACGAGGGCATGCAGGAGACACATTTTGGGTCAAGATGTTGATAGCAAGTGCCGATTTTGCGAGCAAGCAAATTAATTCATACAGTATATATGTTATATAAAATTATACGCTTATTACCAAGACTTAGCCATAACAAACCTTCACAGGTATATCATATTACATGATAACGACTTCTCTTATTAATCGCTTATCTTAGATATTATGTTTCACCTTTGTTTCTCACATTTTATGCTGACTGTCGAATTGCATTTCCTTTGTTCTATATTTTACTTACTCAGGTTCTGTATATTATATATACGACTAGACATGCTTTGTAAAGTCAGTTATTAAACTCACTTAGAATGAAACACTTCTAATTATTGTATTATTCCTTCTCCAAGAGCCAACGTTGGCTCCATTTAAGTAAATAAATCTTTTTAAAAAGTCACTCATGTGAACCGTGATCTAACATATATGCTACTGACGTCCTGCGTTGGCACAGACCGGGTACTTGCAGCGACACAACAACGTAGGGAAAGTAATCTACCAAACACATGAAAAGAAGCATGGTCTGATAGCGAGGAGGTACCTTACTGTAAGTGTAAACCTGAGCAGGTTCTCCGAAATGACACTGCCAAGATATTATGGGATACTGCCATTAATACAGACAGGGTAATAGAAGCATATAGACCTAATACTATCCTGTTTGATAAACGATCTCAGAAGGCAATAATCATTGACATCGAAATACCACTGGACCATGAAATGGTAAAAACTATTACTGAAAGGAAAAGAAAATACCAACCACTCTCATTGGAGCTGAAGGATATATACCAACTGCAACAACTGAAAATTGTTTTTTTTTTCGGCCGACCAGAAAGTACACCCTTTCTGGAGAAATTATCGCCAGAAATTAACGTTTTCTCGGGCTAGACAGGGAAGTGACATTAGAAAAGCTTTTCCGATCCCTGTTATTCTCGTTGCTATGGAAATGAATTTGTGTTGATTGGTGAGATAGATAGATAGATAGATAGATAGACATTTATTTAACTATATTACATATAAAATGTTTATAGCAAGTCACAGTAAAAAAGAAAATTTAATTACATTTTAAAAATACCTAGTTTCTAAATGTAAACGTAAATTATCACAATAAAATTATCAGTCTTAATATATTTGCGTAAATAAAAATTAAAAAAATTAAAAAAATGTTAGCACACGCACACAGACAAAAAAGAAAATAACAGATAAGAGCTAAAATCAATGAGACAGTTTGGTACAAAGGTCACAAGGAAAATTGTACGTACATTTTTATATTCTCTAAATTACAACGGTCTGTCTGTTAATAGTAATTTAAAATAACTGAACAAGAATCAGATTGAAAATTACAATAAGAGATATTAGCTATGTTCTACCGAGGTGTTCATATATTCGTTTATTGAATAAAAACAGTCTTAGAATGTGGTACTTTACCTTCATTTTAAATTTATTATACTCAAGTGTTTTGAAACTTTCTGGGAGTTTATTGTATAATTTTAGGTCTAGCGAATTTCTTGCCGATTTTGTGAGACGAAATTTTGATGTTTTCAGATAGTTTGCCGACCTCGTATTGTAATCGTGATAATCTGCGTGAGTGGAGTATGAGTTTTTGTTGCGATGAATTTGCAAGATACTATAATAAACATATAAAGATGGAATTGGCATTATTTTAAATTGAATGAAAAAAGGCCTACAATGCTCTAAAGGATGGACACCAGCAATAACTCTCATACATCTCTTTTGCAACACAAAAATTTTATCAGCGTTAGTGGAGTTATCCCAAAGGATAATACCATAGCTCATGTGGGACTGGATAAGTGCGTGATATGCATTCAATAGTGTTTCCCTATTCACCAATTTTTTAAGTTGGCGTAAAAGAAATATATATCCTGGCGTTTTATTGCACAGCTGATTAATATGAGAGGACCAATTTAGTGAATCATCTAAAATAACTCCAAGAATCTTTACGCTTTCACCTACAATTAACGAATTATTTGAGGAAAAAATCAGCTTCTGAGTTTTGTCCCTATTGACTTTAAGTAAATTATTATTATACCAATGTTCAGCCAGACTTTGAGTTTCCTTTATCATAAGTTTCAGATCATCCATATTTTTGTTCTGATTTATTAGTGTTGCGTCATCTGCGTACATTACAACGTTGTTTGGAAAAAGATAAAAAAATAAATCATTTACAAATATAATAAATAATAGAGGACCTAAAACTGACCCTTGAGGCACTCCGTGTTTCAAAGTTCTGAAATCGGATATATCATTATTGCTAGATATACAATGTTTACGTCTGCTTAGATATGATTGCAGCAGTTTTAAAGGAGTGCCTCTAATGCCATAAAAATTAAGTTTCTCTATTAATAAGTTGCGAGAGACACAGTCAAATGCCTTGCTAAGGTCGATCAGTGTAAGTGCTGTATACGTTCCCTCCTCAAAACCTTGGACAATGTCCCTTACAACTCTATAGACAGCATCCATAGTTGAACATTTTTTCCTGAAGCCAAATTCGCATTTATGTAACAGGGAATATTTTTCAAAAAAGTTCATTATTCTATTTTTTAATATGATTTCAATAATCTTGCCAAACACTGGTATAATAGATATCGGCCGATAGTTGTCAGGCATATTAGGATCTCCTTTTTTAAAAATTGGCACAATTCTGGTTACCTTAAATACATCAGGGAAAGAACCTTGACTAAAACATAAATTTATAACATGCGTTAAAAAGTTTAAAATACTATCTAAACTACCTTTTATTATACTAGCATTTAAATCGCAGATGTCTAAGCTATTAGTATTTTTTAGACTTTGTACAGCCATCTGTACTTCATATATAGTGACTGGTTCAAGAAAAAATGAGAATTGTGTCGATGGAACATAATTTAAAAAATTTAATGCATCCTCATTTACGGGTGGCAATTGATTAATTATATTGTCTGCAACTGTGGCAAAAAAATCAATAAACGAATTAGATGTTATAGAATCTTCCTGATTTTTGTTTTTTGTACTACTGTTTTTTTCGTAATTAATTATTTTCCAACTGTCCCTAGATTTATTAGTAGACTTTTGAATGAATGATTCATAAGCTGACTTTTTCGTGAGATTAATAGCGTTTACATATTCTTTACGAAAAGAATTGTAAATAATCATATCAGCAGGATTTTTTGTTGTATTATAGATTTGTTTAATAGCAGTGAGCGTATCTCTCATATTGCGCAAATTATCATTATACCATTTCACAGGTTTTACATCAGCATCAGAGAAACATTTTATTAAGGGGCAGAAATTATGGACTAATGTTTGGTAGGTATCTACTAAAAAATTTGACAAATAATCTAGGTCATCTGTAAGTAAATTATCCCACTTTATTTGACTTAATGACATTTTAATTTTCCTAATGCCTTTTTCTGTTATTTTTCTTCTCCAAATCGTTTTAGAGGGTAGTATCTATAGATTGATTAATATTTATAAATTGTCCATAGTGGTCAGATAGGCCGGGATCAAAAACTCTTGTTTTATAGCAATAACTGTCAATATTTGTTAGTATATTATCTATACAGCCCGTAGCTCTAGTAAAATCTGCAATCGTTATATCAATTCCAAATGAATTAGTTAAATACAAAAAGTCACTTAACATGGTTGAGGAACCTTCAAAGTGAATATTAAAATCGCCTAGAATTATAATTTTTTGGTATAAGGAAGATAAATATATTAGTAGCTCTTCAAACTTTGTTAGGAAGATATTAAAATTCCCCAAACACGATCTGTATACAGTGATAATAATTGTTCTAGTGGGCACTAATTCGATCCCACAAAATTCGGCATTAAATTCGCTACAGAAATCAAGTAAGTCCAAAGATTTATATTTAAGATAATTTTTTGTAAAAATTGCAACCCCACCTCTCTTATTTGTTTTTCTACAAAAATAGGAACATAACTTGTACTTGTTCAATTTCATATAATTTGCATTATTTTCATAAAAAAAGTGCTCCGATAGACACACAATAGAAAAATTTTTAGTTTCTAAAAATAATGATAATTGATCTGCTTTATTTGCAAAGCATTGTATATTAATGTGGAAGATACTCACAGACTCTAGCTGTGAAATATTATGTAAAATTGTATTTCCTAAATTGGTAGCATTTTTATCTTCTACAAATTCTTGTTCTCGGAGGCTGCTGATAAGATAAATACACTTGACTTTTACGAATTTTCAGACGTCAATTCACAAGTTATGGAAAATATGGATTCAGATTTTGAAGCGTTACTAGCAGAAATTAAAGTTGTATAATAGTATCGGTCGTAAAAATATTTTATTTAATTAGTTATTATTGTTTGTCGTTGTATTTGTTAGAAAATTAAAAAATAATAATACAAAATTGATTTTGTATGACATTGTCGGCCGAAAAAAAAATATTGCACGTTACACAA
This sequence comes from Rutpela maculata, assembly GCA_936432065.2. Lineage (NCBI taxonomy): Eukaryota > Metazoa > Arthropoda > Insecta > Coleoptera > Cerambycidae > Rutpela > Rutpela maculata. The sequence continues at coordinate 37,498,381 of OW386290.2, forward strand.
CCGAAAAACAGTGTTTTGCAGATCTCTCCAAGCTTCCAGGATTCACCTACGGCTCGCCCTGGAATCTGCTTGAGTCAACCTGCAAAAAACACCTGTTTCCGGTCTTGTAACGTACATTACTATTCTGTGTAATATCTGCCAATGGATTCGCCAGAAAAATTGGAAAGCTACAAAGCTAAATCTTCAGCTGTACGGTTTGCACATATGAATAAGGCAGAAGCAGCAATACTAGGTACCATTAACATTCCGCGCATTTTAGCACTTGAATGATGGGTGCCAAGATGAAGAAAAGTGCGACCGTGTTCCACGATTAGGCGCCGTGTAGGGGTAACTACCAATTTTAAAGGAGGAAATTAAAGCAGTAGAAGAGTAGCTGACCACCCAGATATAAAACCTAGTGGCATCTGTCACCTATTGTGCTCCCACACTAACCCTGGGTCACACTGCTGGTTAGGCAACTTCATCTGAATAATTTTCCCACAAAAATTATGACTATTTTATGGGTTTTTGGTTAGACGATTTCAAATATTATAATATTAAAGTTCCCTAAACAAATTTTTTTCATTGTAAGATTTGGATGGAAAATCTGGATGTGGAAGTAGTGATTCCTTGGGCAGCAGTTTTTTGTGATTTAAATATTCGAGTTTTCGTATCAAATACCACCCCGACTAATTCTTGAGAAATTCTATGATACTTTGAAATACGCATTTTACTTTAAAACACTACCTAATGGGTACTATCAAAACGACTGTCCCCCCCAAAAAATCATTTTAGAGTAACCAAACTATATTATGCATCCATGACAATAATCACTCGTATTACCCGAATTAACTTCGAGTAATTATGTACACGAATTTCATGTTAATGTAATCAGATACAGTCAACATGTACTTCAGTGTAGTAACCATGTAGTGTTTGAATTCTCTGCTAAACTTCGTGTAGTCCCTCACATCAGCGCCCATTATCAAATTTAAAACTTATTGCCAGTGCAGAGGAATGAATTGAATCGCTATTAAGAGTGAAGTGCGGTTTACAAAACGTTTCAATATGCGCAGCAACAAATATGAACTTTTCTTTAAACAATTACTCTGTATATAACCAAATTATTCAGATATTCCTCATCATTAGTTTTCTGAATTTCTTTCCTTGCCATAAAAACTTTTTAACGGTGGTTTTAATCTAGCAATCTATATACATGCACAGAAAATGATTTACATAATTCGGTGTTTCACCTTACTTTAAATTGATTTAGTCGACAACTTTCTAAGAAAAAAACCGTCTCACTACTTCCACATCCAGATTTTTCATCCAAGTCTCTCCCAACGAAAAAATTTTGTATGTGGAAATAATTGTTTATGGTACTTTAATAATATAATATTTGAAATCGTCTACCCCCAAAAACCCATAAAACAATATCCCACATCGGTAGTGGGTGGGGGTGGTGATAAGGGGGTGGTATTGGGGGGGTGGATGAAGTAGTGAGGTTTTTGGTTCTTGTACACTCACTAAATCACAATTTTTTTCAACCCCTTTAATAATGGGGTAGAGGTGGTAATGCCAAAAATTTTTTTAAGACCTTAGCTTCTCTTGTATATACTAAATACCAATTTTATGGACTCTCGCCTGCTTCATTTACCTATTTACCCCCCATTTACCCAACCCTTCGACGGGATAAGATTCCAGATCCCGTTAAAGTACATACGTGTACCAAACTTCAAGTCAATATCTTAAACGGTTCCAGAGTAATCGTGCGCATAAAAAAATTTACAGACAGACCGACAGACAGACAGAAATTTTTTTTTTGCTCAAATTTAAAATCTCGACGTTTCATGACATTCCAAGCCTATTTGAACAATAAAGATTTTCAAAATTTTTTTGTCGTTACTATACTTCCACTGGAAGTGAAACTAATTATTGATACTCTGATATAACTATATCCAAGGAAAGTAGTTATACAAACCGTCAATTTACACGAATTATATTACTTTTGGCAATTTACCTCGAGAAAAAAACTTAATTTTTTTTTTTTAAGCACTAATAGTATTTATTGTTTTGCTGTTAATTTCCTCCAGATACACATCCTCGGTATTTTTTTATGTTTACTGACTTTCTTCAATTTCATTTTATCACATGTCACATAAAAATGTATTTCCAAAGTGACTCATCTATTTAAAGAAACAATATAGGTAAAAATATTTAACAAACGCAGCTGCAGAAATTTGAAATCTGTGGAATTCCCCATATTGTAAATGTAATGACAACCAAGAAACAAAACAGCACGTTGGACCCATAGATATTGTAATACATAAACTGAGTCAAGGTCGCTGAGAGCAGTATTTACTGCGCACGCTTTGACTAGTCACATGGCGAACAAAGATAAAGATAGCACTACCACTGCACTGACCTCTGTCCAGTTGATAGACATTATGTATAAATGGCCCCGTTACCAAAAAGTATTATTGATATACATTTACCTATTTGATCCTTATTTCTAATTTAATGTTTAAGAATTAGGTTATAGTTGTTTGGTTAAGCAGGGGATACCCTCTGAGAGGTTGAATTAGTTCTACGAATTGTAATGTACAGTGCATAGTTTTGATTTCCCGAATTATTAATTACTATGTGACAGATTGCAGTGCAGATCGCAGTGCAGGGTGGGCCAAATTATATGGGATTTGAGTTTTTCTCTAAAACTACGGCAGGTAGACAAAAACCAATATAGGTGTCCTGAGCTCGATTTTCGAGAAACAAACAACGCCGCAAACCGCGATCGTCTATCTTTTTCGACTACCGGCGTTTTTGGAAAATTGGCATTTTTGGATGACCTCTACATCTCAATTACTAAGTGTCGAATCGAAAATCGAGTAACACAAAATTATTTAAATGCTCAATTTGGGGAGGATTAGACAGGTATCTATATATCACTCAGGACTAATTTATCAGTGTCTAGTTAGCTAAGTTAACTAAATTGATAACTAACAATTAATTTAGCTAACTGAATATTAATAAACAAAGTAGTTTTGATATTGTTTAATTTTTAGGAAATAATGGTCCTATTTTGTAGCCAGCTAGATCTCCCAATATAACCCTTGCAGACTTTTGGCTTTGGGGTCATTTAAAAAATATTATATACAGTATCGGAAAGTCCTGGATTAGGTATTGCATAGTTTCAACGACTTAACCGACCGCCCACAATAAAGGCGTCTACCAGTACCTTAGCAGAGCAAAGTGTGAGACATCCCTTAATTTTCATAATTGCTTGCTTCGCTCTCGCTTGCCCTTATTGCCGTACCTAATCAAATGCTTGCCGATACTGTACAGAGAACGTTCTAATAACATAGAAGATTTGGATAAACACATTTGCAACTGAGGCATGCATAATTTTCTTATCAGCAACGGATTCTACTCAAGAAAGTGCCTCAAGGATGTGTTACTCGATTTTCGATTCGATACTTGGTAATTGAGATATAGGTCATTCAAAAATACCAATTTTCCAAAAACGTTCTGTAACTCGGTAGTCGAAAAAGATAGACGATCACGGTTTGTGCCATTGTTTGTTTCTCGAAAATCGAGCTCAGGACACCTATATTGGTTTTTGTCTATCTGCCATAGTTTTAGAGAAAACCCCAAAACCCTATAATATGGCCCACCCTGTACTAGTAACGACATTTGATTGGTGCAACGAACTAAAAAAAAATGTATGTCATTTAACAGGAGGTGCAAAAACTGTACAAAATAGTAGAATATTGAATAAAACTAACAGATAAAATTTCAACTATGAAACTAATGTATAGTCTGACTACATCAGGTAAACCGCAGTTCATTTAGTATAACACGTCGAGATACGACGAAAGTTTAACGTACATACAAATTGGCTTACAGCCGAACGTGAAAGTGTTGCAAGTAACCACACAAATGAAAGAGATCTAAAGTTTCTACCTTTGTCAAAACAAATAATATATTTATTACTGTTGGTTCGTTATTAATAGTTTCAAATATAACAAATTGAGAATTATTTCACTAAAGACGAAAAGAAAACATGGAAGATATATTGAGTCTCTATCTTGTGCAACAATAAATGCTTTAAATGTAATGACAAATTATTCTACTCCGTTTTTTCATACTTCATTTAACATCTATAGTGAATATGTGGTGCAACGTGTGCTGGCGGTCTGGCAGGGTGGGATAGCCATAGGGGAAACTAAAATTCCTAATTTGAGTTTTGCAGATTATACCACTTTAGTTGCAGTAAGCGAGGATGAGTTCATATATCTGCCGAGTACGGTTTAAGTGCAAATTACAACAAAACGAAAATTATGATAATAGACTGAGCAAATGAAAACTATTCACATACGTTATGTATAGATGATTGTGAGATAATCAACAAAATATATGTTCTCCGAACATTATTTTTGACGAAGAATGTAGATGGTAAGATCAGTAACTTGCTAGTTGAGCAATATTTAGTGTAACAGAAATATTGCGAACTCTAGTTTTCTCCTTTTTTCTTTATGCGTCTAATATAATCCAACTGGCAATATTACAATGATATTCATTTGAATTGTAGTATAATTATATTTTAGTGGTGATACAATATTTCTTTATGATTTATTAAACTACTATTGTGAACTAATTAGTTCTCTCCAGCAATTTGGCGATATAGAAACGCCCTAATAATATACTTACTCACACTTATAAGACAATTTTAGTCCCCCTAAAGGTCCCGATATATCTCTTATAAAGCCTGAAGGTATTCTGCGAATATTAACAGGGCTCATAACAATTTTTCAAACTTAAATTCCCCGACTTTTCCAGGGACTTTTGGAAGATATTTCCAAGCCTAATCATTGATGATCTGGGGGACACTGCTGGTAGTATAACTTGCAATTTTATGGTTAAGAGAATTAAAAATGTTCAAATTCCTTGGCTTTTTATGAAATTACTAAAATTCACTTACTTTTCAATAAATTTTCCAAATTAACTGACTTTTCCCTGATATTTTTAGACAACTTCAAATTTCCTGATGTTTCCAGGTCGCTATAAACCCTGATTAACATTGAAAATGTTTTTAATTTCCTATATGGGGCCTGAATTCATGAAAAGTGTTTGCTGCATTTGCAGCATGACGTAGACAAGGTTACTAAAGCTATAGGTTGCCTGGTAACGGCTAAAAATATAACTTCTATGATTTTTTTTATTTTATAACGATTACATAAATGCTGAATACAGATCTGTTATAAAACTTATGAGATTGTCCCTTTAATGACGCATGATCAAGTGGTTCTTAAAATTATAAAGCTACATAGATAACAGTTTATGATAGATGCTCTTATACAGAACCTTTATTAAAGTGTTTTAACGGAATCCAAGAATGTATAAAGAATTTTTATACAAAGATCATATCACCTGTTTTAGTTATGATACGTGTATAATTAATTGCCGCCAAACTAACAAAACAGCTGTATGGTTTTATAATGGCTGCGTAATACACTATAATAGAACCCACCCACTGTACCATTGCGTGAGGTTGTATAGTTCTGCTAAGAAGCAAAATTGTTTTCTAAAGTAATCCGCAGCCTATCTCTATAACTAAAAGTGCATAGTAATTGCAAAACGAGCGGAATTGTTCTGTAGAAAAACTTGCGGCAGTCTTTACACAACAAAAAAGGACATATAGCTATATAATAACTGTATAACGAGTTAAATTGTTCTTCAGGATAATACACAGTAGTTTTTACACTACATAAGGAGTTTGTCCCTATATAATGGCTATAACTAGTTACATAGTTCTATAAAATAATCTGTTACAGTATTTATACAACAAATAGTTCAAATATAGCCGATTTATTTTTTATGAGACAGTCTCTAAGCAACTAAAAGATCTTTGTAACAGGTGTTAATAAAATAAATACTTTAGTAAAAGCTGGTTATTTGGACCTGAAAATTACCAATAATATGTCATAAAGTACGACATAGATTTTTTATGGCTATTATAAAATAAATAGTGTTAGTTGGGATGGACCTTTAATAGTAATAATAATTATTTTATTTACCTCTGGTTGCCACAATAAAGTGGATAAGGCAAGTCAAAAATTCACATAGAATTTGTAAAATAAAAACAGATAAAAAGAGAAAATACATACGATATATGATACTTCAGAATGTAAACAAAATAACCTCTCGAGATAGGTACATTTTTAGATTTTAGAATCTTACAGATTTTTTTTTTAAATTTGTTGTTGATTTACTTATCGACGTTCTATTCATAAAAATGGATTAAGCAAAAATTAGTTGTTTATATATATAGAGCGTTCTGCTATTATTGAGGAAGTTTTCAAACTCTCTTGAATTGTAGAAACAGTTTTCTAGGAGGAACTTCTTTATTTTAATTTTAAATATTATGATTGTTAAATGTTTGTAGTTTGCTGGTAATGAGTTGTAGTATGTGCACTCAATATATATATGGGGTGATTTTTTTAAGTAGCTATGGTTAACGAGATTGATATGTATGTGATTTCTAGTCCTAATGAGGTGTGTATGTATGTTATTATTAGTTACAAATTGATTTTTATGGTGGTGCATGTAACACAACAGCTTTAACAAGTATATTCCCGTTACTGTTAATTTTTTGTTTTGTTTTTGAAGCTATGTCTGCATGATTCTTTATATTTTTCTCTATTTAGACAATACTCTTTATATGTCAAATTAAACGTAAGTCTAATTATTCTTTTTTGAATGATGAAGACGCGATCGATCTCAGAGTCGCTTGTCCCCATGATATTATATTTCAGGCGATAGCAGAGTGTACATTAGCATAATAGACACTTAAAAGTGCCTCTTCGTTTAATGTTTGTTTTAATGTGGCAATGGAAAAATACGACTTACTTAACTTAGTACAAACATTATGTAAGTATGTGATTATTCCAATTAATCCTGTAGGCTAAATAAGTGAAAAGAAATTTTCTTTACATTTAAGTATCTGAAATGATTACTGTTGTATCATATAATTTGGCAAATCATTTATATACCATAAAAATAGTAGAGGCCCTAGAACACTGCCTTGTGGAGTACCTAGCTCCACTTCAATTTCTTCCGAATACATATTTTCAATATTTACGACTAGTTGACGGTTAATAATGAATTAAATGATCCACTGGTTTACATTTCCCCGAATGCCTAGTTTCTCTAACTTCTTAGATAGGAAGCTTGGATCAAGAGTATCAAATGCCCTTGATAAATCAAAAAATACTCCAACAACATATTCACCCTTGTCCAATTTGTCAGTAATATACTGTGTAATTTCTGTTGTTGCTGTTTCTGTAGAATACCCTTCTGCTGTTTCTGCTTCTGTAGAATACCCTTCCCGGAAACCGTGTTGACTGTTCGTTATTAAGTTATTTTGGTTTAAAAAATCTTTTCTATTATTTTAGATTAGGATGACAATTGCTCGATAATTTTCATATAGGGTTGGGTCTCCCTTATTTAATATAGGCATGGTCTTCGAGAATTTTAATTGCTTCGGAAAGTTTCCCTCTAGTACAGACGTATTAATAATTGTTGGCAGGCAGATTGATGCTTTCGACGTTTGTTACGAATTTCCTGGACATCACACAGAGTTGTCCAAGAAATACGTCCCTCAAACGACTCTTGTGTCGTATTCTCCTGTATCCTCTTAATTCATGACAACATTAACCGAAAAGAGGACAATGTAAAACAATTGGTAGTGATGGGGAAAATCGAGGGGAAAACCAATGACATGAGGCAAAGAAGACAGCTACCGGCGCGGTAGCTTAATCGGTTAAGGCGTATTGAGTGGCGAATATGCTGATCGACTGCCTGCCGCGCTCTGGGTTCGACCCCCCAGCCCCGGTATTGACAACACCGGTGGGTATGGATGTATATATATATAAAAAAAAACAAAAAACAAAAAAAAACGTTAGTTTGATATAACCAAGAATTTGACGGGAAAGAGTTTTGCTGAAGTCGCGCGCCTAACAGGCAATCGCGACAAATGGCGTGATGCTGTCAGACGTGCCATGCAGCAAAATAGAAAACCTTAAGGCATAAACATAAACGATTGAATTTGACGGTAATGTCCACCTTAAAAACTTAATTTAAATTAACGAAGTCTACTTATTCGTAATATTTCCTTTTTCTGAGATATTTTAACATTACTGCGGAGAATCCACAATAAAGAAGTCACAAAAAATATTACATAGTTGAGGTGATATTCCTTGTCGTCAAACCAAACAAATAGCGCGCCCAGGGCAATGCAGGCACAATGCACTCGCCATGCATTGTTTGTGCCAAGTTTGCGCCACAAATCTTAAAAATAATTCATCTGTTTACCGAACAAATTCAACAAAAGCAAACCACGACCATTCTGCAACTAGCAATGGAATTCCGCTCTGAAATAAAATTTGTCACCTTATTTAATCTAATGTTTACTTTGGATCAGTTGGGAGGAGCGGGTGTTTTTCTTTGCAAAGTACACGAATTCTCTATCGGTTCAATCAATTAAGAGAGGAAAATGTCTATTATCGCAGCAGTGTCAACCGAACGTACCCCCATATTGAGTCAAATCTACAATAAACGTTGTTGATTCGATTATAACAACCGATCGACGTATCTGAGCAAACTAAGTCCTAGAAGTAGAAACTAATATCAAGTTTAAGGGAAATCAACAAGACTTGAAGTTCCGTTAAATATTCGAATCTAATTTTATCTAAGTGTTTACCACGATCTTGAAAACAACTGACCAACTTCATTTCACTTTCGGTTAGTAAAAGGGGCGGTTTACCAGTCTTATTTAAATACCATTTTAATTTTAAATAATTGCTACTATGAAAATCTAAAGTAAACGCAGACAAAAAGTATCTGACAGAAAGGATAAAAGCAGAGCGGAATCCCACTGGATCCTATGATTGTTATCCCATGCGTGTTTACAAATTTCTGACTTCTGGAATTCTCCATTTCGTGGTTGCCGATCCTGAGACGAAGTAAGTAAAAATAAAATAAATATAATTTAATGTCTCATGTGACTATGGAAATACATAAACAACAAACTGTCATGTTTGATATGATTAAAAGTGAAAGTTTTGATAACGGAAAAAGAAATATTTTCCGAAACGTTAACTGTCTTCGATTTAAAGAGGAGCATATCAAAAAATACACAGCCCAACAAAAAATAAATACTCATCAGCTATGGCAGAGCAATCAAAATATTCTTAGAATTTTTTGAATTCAAAAAATTGCAAAATCCGTATACCCATTGATTAATTCAGAGGAGCCAAAAACATCCCCTATATAAGGATGGAAATAGGAAAAGATGCTATTGAGTTATAGAGCTTCCATGAACAGAAATATAGTATAAGTCTATTGGCTGAATGCATGAACGAAGGTGTTGTTGACTAGGGCTCACACAAAGAAATCGAGACACGCCTTTAAGGGGGTGAAAACTACCCCAATAAAATATCAAACTACACAAAAGCTCCAATAACTGCTGAAAAAGCTTGAACCCTCTAAGCTCTATTAATAGGAATGAACCATAAATCTGTTACGACCTAGTACACGAAAACAATCAATTACAGGGTAAAAAACTATCCCTCATCTTGAATTATGAACTTGAGTCAGGGAAAAAATAGTGAATGTACCAGATATCACATTTTGATTGCAGTAGGTATGAATGTGGGACGATAACTAGAATTGTTGTAACTATTTTATGACACACCTACGATGGGGTAAGAGAACGGGACAAAAACTTATTGGTGGGTCTTCACCCCCTGACCCTCGTCGGGATGGATCATTTGGGGGAATGAAAAGGAATCAAGAGGCCCTGACATAAGAGAAAAGCACTCTTGAAAACTGTTACATCAGTATTTTTTTATGTAATGCAGCGACTACGAGATTGCTCTGATATTCATCTCTTCGCACCCTTACCCCCTCATAAAATCCATTTGAGATTTAAAAACGGACCTCTAGACAATGGCGTTCGGGAAAGGCATACTTACCTTTATGTCTGAATTTTCTTCGATACAATATAATGATTGTAAAATTGCTCAGATTTCCATCCTCTAACCCCTGTGAATTTCTCTAGAGCGATGAGAAAGAACCACGAGACCATGACATTCCTAAAGAGCACTCTTGAAAACCCTTGCTACAGGATTTTCGCTAATGTCGCTGACATTTACCCCCTCGCATCCCCACTTTCTTATAAAATTCACTTGAAGTTTGAAAATAGATCATTAGGACATTATTGTGATGTGTTGCCAGCCCTAGAATGAATTCAATTAATTCAGATGTATTTGCACCTACTCGAGAAAGAACCTACCAGAAGTTAGTTCTAAAGTGACATCTGGAATTATCTAGAGAATGGTGGCGTCATCACAGAAAAATCGAGATCTGTCAGTTTTAGGTATAAAAGACCGACCGCATTCTCGGCGGGTAGTTCAGAAAGTATAGAAAGTTATGAAGTTTCGAAAAGTGAGGTTAAGAATACAAAGTGATAAACATTGTTATTTTTAGTCATTAAAGTGCATTTAAATTAATAATAGAATTGTGTGAAGTATCCAGTAAATTATTTAATAAAGTGTGTTAGTTGACAATCTCTTGTTATAATTTTTGGATCCCACGGAATTTGCAAGGGTGATTTCCTAGGGGTAGAAACACGTGACATTATGTTATATTTCTGTTCATGGAAGCTCTATAACTCAATAGCATCATTTTCCCCCATTTTCATTCTTAAAAGGGGATATTTTTGGCTCTTCTAAATTAATCAAGGGATATACGGATTCGTCGATATTAGATATGAATTTCGAGTCGAAAAATACTAAGAATATCTTGATTGCTATGCCATAACTGATAAATATTCACTTTTTGTATGGCTTTGTATTTTTTTATATGCTCCCAGCGTCGGATTGTACCACCGGGAAACCGGGAGATTTAGTGTTTAGTTGATTTTTCGCAAAGACAAAGAGCAACACTCGCAGGATTATCCATAAGGCTAACTAGGCTACAGCCTAGTTGTGACAATGCGTGAAGAGGAGCGCGCAATTAATTTTCGTCTTCGAAAAATTTTTTTTTCCATTTCCTTCTCTCTGCTTATCAATTTTTGGTTAAAAAATTTTTCTTTAGATTTTTCCCACCTGCTCATCAATTTTGAAATTCGGACGATTTTTTTTTCATATCCCCCCATATTACAGGTAAAAATAAAGATAGTTTTGAATCCAGTAAAATATTTACAAGTCTAAACGCAACTAGTGAGGAGTATTTGGATTATCGTTTTCATTCCTTCGAAGAATCGATAGGATGCGAGTAAGATTAAAAATGAGATCAGCATCAAACAATCCTGAAGAACAACTTTTGATCACTTAAACTTAATTTCACTTGAATCTCGAATTTTCACCACCTTAAACCTTCAACTCCTATTTTAACCTGTTAAAAGGTTTATGGTTCATGCGTTAAAAACGATTCAAGAAACTTAAGCAATTAACTTATGATACCATAAAAATGAATTTGGTATCCAATCTACATTAACATTACTTCGTTTGTTTGTGACTCTCGACCAAGGAGGTAACGGAATAAAGAGAAATATCCGCGATTTTTAGGTTAGGTTTTCCCAAAGCCACTTTGTCGCAGTACTACCACAGAAGAAGAAACAATCAGAAGGGAATGTCGGCAAAAAATCCTTTGATCTCGTGTTGTAAATTTCCGCCATTCTTTTGTTGGGCGAGTTCAGGACAGTACTCAATATTTTTTACCCCTTTTAGGAACGGCCCGGTAGAGATTCAGAGAACCTGTGAAACATTAGATGAAGACAAATAATATTTGTTTTAAATTTTCATTATTTCTTAACTAGTTAGGCGGCATCATGATATATAAACTGTATCACGAGGCGAGATCACGCCACTCGCCATTTGTCGCAGACGATCCGGTTACAGAAGAAATCCGTGATCCGGGACTGGCACAAATTTTTTACAATTCCGTCCGAGATTGACAGTGCGCGATGTAGATGCGCGAATTTTTCGCGCCAATGAGAGATTCTATTCTGATTGTTTCTTCTTCTGTGGTACTACTCTAAAATCAGGGTGTATTAAATAGGTGGTCCGACTCCGGCACTTTCCTATGATAATAATGGCTTCATAAGTGCATGCTTTCTATTTAATTTAGTAGATGGCGCGAGCTTTAACGTCCTACAAAAACCTGGATATAGATAGATGAATTTGCTTTGCTGCATATATTCACAACTGAACAGCAATTTCAGTTATGTAAAGGAACAAATATTCACCAGTTTCAGATTTATATAGGTATTAAGAAAATAAGACATGTAAAATATACAAATTTATTTGTAACAACAGTACTGGGCGTAATGGGTTGCAATATTATAAGAACAAGATTTACACAATATGTTTACAAATAGTTCCTTTCTCCAAAATTACTGAGCATTCTCTATGCCCCCAACATGAGTTGATTTTAACACTTTGATAATAATATTTGAACTTGGTCCACCTAAGCAAGCGTTGTAGAGTCAATTTTTAGAAAAATATGTTGAAATTCTTCTACAGTGATCGGTTTACTGATTGATGTTAACTTAATATCCTTATGCAAAAAATAACCAAAAATAACCTCTATTGTAGGACCAAACATGAGACCAAACCCAACCTGAAAATAGAAATTACACAAATAATTACTTGAAAAACTAAATTATTATTTAGAAACAAATACTATCTAAGAAGTACTTACCGTCTTAAAACATGTTGTAATTAATTTATCACGATGTTCTGCTTTATGTAAACACTAAGCTTCTACTTTCAATACATTTATGAATACCCCAATTCTTATTTGGTAATTTGACGTCACATTCTTCAGACAAAAGTGTAAATACAAACTATCAGAAATAAGGATAAATTATACTAGCGTGAACATCACATATTTAACAACTTCTCAATTTTCTTAGGGACATTTTCTAAAGAACAAGCATCTAATTTGCTTGGAAGTGCACCTTTCTTCAACCTTTTTCTTTAAAACTGCCGCTAAAAGCATAAAATATATTTAAAAAGACGTTTCTATACCTATAGGTTATGTTACAAATATTTATGTAAATTTAAAACTTACAGTGTATATAACAACTCCATTTTCAGACTGTGAAGTAAAACTACTTTTTATACTGCTGGAGCAAAAATGTTTTTCACAGCGTATTGAATGTATTTCTTTTAGGTATTTGATGTCAAATGTCACTGATATCTTGTTTGACTACAAGATTTTTCACTAAACACAAACGTAAGGCCGGGAACTTAGGCCGGGAATGTATGCAACACTGTATGCACGTATGTATAGAACCTGCAAAATTATCTTTCTATGCGTAAAAAACGACGGACACTATTGCTCCTGCCATCTATTACATTATGTACAAAGTAAGCACTTATGAAGCCACTCAACGGGCCCTTGTCGCATCACCTATTTAATACACCCTGTCTAAAATACAATGTCTTAAAGGTATTTTCCATTTTTTAAATTTAAATTGATTGATATATCTACTGTCGGCAGATTTTTGCCCAAAAAGGGCACATTTTTCCCACCGTGCGCTGGAGGGTACACCTCCAAACTTTTCACATCTCTGGACTGGCCCCCCCTACATATTTTCCCGGTGGGCCCTTGCGCCCACAATCCGACGCTGTATGCTCCTATATTATATCACGCATATCACAACTTTAATCCCTCATATCTCAAAAACCAAAGATATGCTCATCTTGAAATTTTTTATTCAGGATGTTATCATCATTAACAATAATTTAGCACTTAGTTTGAAATAAAATTCGAGGGCGAGAAAATGAGCGATTTTCTTGTCATTACCATTTAACATTTTTGTTAAATTTTATATAAATCCTTTTATATTGCGAATTTTAAATATTTAGTTAAATATTTAAATATCATGGATTAATGGTATAATTAATATGATTATACGAATGCATTTAGGCTTTTATATTTATGTTTTCCTATTTATTAATGAATCATATAAAGTAAATTTTTATATACGGAAACACTTGCTTCTGGTTTCAAGAAAACTCACAATGGAAATTTTAAGAAAACTGCAGTATACTGACATTCAATCAATAAAACACATGTCGTCCTTTCACGTGTTCGATTCAGACTGAATAAATTACACAGCCACACAAAAAAATTTTTTCTTGTTCTGATCTGGGGATCAGACTTTCATATCCTGTAGTATTCCGACCCGCTGAATCCAAATCTGCCATCAGATGCAAAAAACCGGCTTGTAACTCTTATTTTCACGGTTTTTGCATTTTATGCAGAACTGAGACGTACTGGCTTAAATCTGATGGCAGATTTGGATTCAGCGGGTCAAAATACTACAGGATATCAAAGTCTGATCCCCAGATCAGAACAAAATTTTTTTTGTGTGGTGGTGTTATATTTACAAGCCTCAGTATTTGTCATTTTACTGCTTACATAAGACTACTCATATCCTACATATACACTCTGGACCCTCAAAAAGTTAATGTGGTTGGAATAATGCGTTAGAGTTTTGGGATCATTTTTCTAAGATAATCTTACAGCAAGGATTCTCGCACTTTTGATAACATCATGTTTGCTGAACCGAATAAATGTCCACGTTTTCTTGCTCAGTCCTTTGACCTTTTGTTTTTTTTAAGTAACACGGAAAATAAATATTTTTACGACTTTTGGCTAACCCTGTATAGAGAAATCCAATATTTTTGAGATAATCACTTCCATGTAATTAAAGACTTCCATTTTTTTTTTATCACAATGTATAAATTTGGACCCGCTACTTCAAATGTTACAGTACTTTTGAGGATTTCTTTTTTTAAAATCATTCACTGATTGTTAGCTATCAGAAAACACTCAAATAAGTCCCAAAAATAGGTAGTTTTTTTTTACTCAATTTTTTAGTTAAAAATCAGGAATTTAAAAAAAATTAATACGGGATTATCTCGAAAACTACTAATTTTCGGACATGGTAACACATGATTAAATTTACTGCCAATTAACTTTAACCCCTTCAAAGGAATACGTCTACTGTTAGTCCAATCAATCAATGCCCAAAAGAGGATTGTAGAGAATATGGAGGAGGGGATAATTTTCCTCTTCAAGAATGTGTTGGGGGTAGTTAGGAGGTAAACATAACTAAAAGTCCCCGCCCCTAGCCCCGCTGCTTCAGGGGGTGGGGGAGTGGAAAGGTTCCTTTTTTCGATTCTTCGCTTATAACTCGGAAACGATGCGTCGCACGTCGTGCGGAAAAAGGTAATCTATGAAAAATTAAATTTCTTACAAGAATGTTTATATTCATTTTCTTCCTATGTGTTATAGTTTACGCGATGTTCGCCAGTCAAAATAGATAATTAATAAATAAATTAATTAGGTAGGTACCTTGAATATTTCTCCTAATAAATCACAGTCACAAAACAATCTTTATTTTACAACACTTGACGTATTTACTAATGTAATATTTTGTCAAAATCTATACACTTCCTTAAATACACAGTGTGACTCACTTAAAAGGAAGACACCCTTATAACTTTTTTATTCTGTTTCCGATTTGAATCAAATTTTACTCAAGTATAGAACAAATTAGGATCTACTTATGACCAGAAAAACATTCGCCTGCTACAAGGGCAAAGCCACCTGCGGTACAAAAACATGCAGAAAAAAAAAACATTTTGAATGTTAAAAATTCGAAAAAATGCATCGGATCGGCGCCACAAACGTACATACATCAAAATCTGATTTGGTTATTGACGGGGGATTTCTCATCTGGAAAAGGGGATCCTCAGTTTCCGCAATTTGTGGTAGATACGTGAAATTCGTCAAGACCCACTAATATGATTTTTAATATTATGGCACCGCAGGTGGCTCTGCCATTGTGGCAGGCGAATGTTTTTCTGGTTATAAGTAGATCCTAATTTGTTCTATACTTGAGTAAAATTTTATTCAAATCGGAATCAAAATAAAAAAGTTATAAAGGTGTTTTCATTTTAAGCGAGTCACACTGTATATTTAAGGAAATGTACAGATTTCGACAAAATATAACGTTAGTAAATACGAAGAGTATTGTAAAATAAAGACTGATTTCTTAGCAGACCACGGTAAACTTTGATAGAAATATTCAGGGTACCTAATTAATTAATTTATTAATTATCTATTTTGGCTGGCGAATATCTCGTAAACTATAACACATAGGAAGAAAATGAATATAGGTATTCTTGTAGGAAATATTATGTTTAATATTGAAGAATCGAAGAAAGGAACTTTTCCACCCCTCCCCCCCTGAAGTGGCGGGCTAGGGGCGGGGATTTTTAATATGTTTACCCCCTAAGTACCCCCAACCAGAGCTCCCAGTGGCTATTGCCCCTCAAATTAAAGACTGAGGGACCTGGATAAAAAAAAAAGGACCAAATAGAGACCAAATAAGAACCAAAGATGCATCATTTTCCATTTTTTTTTGAGGCGAGCGTAGATGCGTCTTCAGTATGTATGTAGCTCGATACTCCAGTGAAGCAACGTGCAGCGCGGTTAGTACTTGGATGGGTGACCCATCTTAGGAAACACAGCAATCTCGTCCCACCTTCTAGCGGCTTGTATCAGTGTATACGCGGAAGCTATGTAATTTCAAGACGAGGATTACGTAGTGGATATACCATCCTTCAGAGGGGATGTAAAGCAGGCGGTCCCTTGTCTATTAAATGTTAGGCAAGTAAAAGATCCCCACTCTTCTTACGAGAAGAGATTCGGCAGAATTTCCAGATTTTTCCTGGCGTCGGTTCCTGGTTTGCGAGCATCATCTTCCTTCCTTTTTTCTCGATGAAATCTAATGCGACAAAATTACAAATTTAGTTCGGCAATTGTTTACACGCGCACACTGTTCGTAAACATCTTCTGTACAACACAAAATCAGAGATAAAACATGTAACACCAGTTGACAGATTTACTTACCTATTCACACACTCACAAACCAAAAAAATCTGTAATTAAAGACGACCACAAGTATTGTGGTCGTCGCCGCTGGGAGCGCTAGCAAGCACAGAGTTCATTCAGACAGGGACAACGCGCGCGTTTTAAAATGCTCATTACGGTTTTTTAACAAACGATCCGTGCTCAAACGTATTTATCTCTGCAGTTCATTGAAAATAGGAACTTTAGGGACTACACTGTGAAATTACGGACTTTTCAGGGGCTTTGTCGAAAATAAGGACCAAGTCCGTAATAAGGGACCAACTGGGAGACCTGCCCCAACATATTGATGAAGAGGAAAATGTTCCCCTCCTCCATGTTCTCTACAACTCTTTCGTTGACTGGACTATGTATATAAATTGCATGAACAGTTTTGTGAAACGTACGGTCACTCTTTATAAAAAGTAAATTCAAATAAAAAAATCCTGGCTTTCAAAAAGAGAGTAAAAGCTTCGAGTTAATCTATCCTCCAATGTTTTAATTGAATTTTTAAACAAAGAATACAGCGTTACAATTTGCGTAGCTACAGGTAATACAAAGGCCATTTTCCGGCGTAATACCGGCCCCGGTGCAAATGACAAATGTCGAGCAAATTAATTCACGAGGCGCCTGCTACAAAGCTGCCATAAATACGTCGAACGGCAACAACACGTCGGAAACGTCGTCTGCACGGAACTTTTACGGGCTGAACCGGTCGAGTCTTTTATACTGATTCGTCATAAAATGTAAAAGGTATGGTCCATCGAGAGCAGTTAAATGGTTAAATGACCGCTATTGGCGATTTCCGCTTTAAATGGAACACTCAAATTTGTATAAAATACGTCGTAAAGCGTATGTCGTGCGATGATAAACGACATTGTTTGAGCTTCTCGCCTTGCCGGTGCTGTAAAATTAACAGGGTGTTAGAGATATGAGCGCTTTAATAGGAAATTAAATGGATCAAAAGAAGTAAAACAAAGTTTAGTACAAACGTTATGTTTTACAATGAATTAATGAATGAATGAATGTCTCTAGAGCTTTCGATACCATAGATATTAGATTTTTTTCGACGAAATTAAGTAAACTTGGTATTCGAGGAAATGCTAACTCTCTTATAATAGAAAATAGAAAATTTATTGTTAAATATGCCGACGAATACTGAACTTGGCACCCCACAAGGTAGTGTCCTGGGTCCACTCATTTTTCTTTTATATGTCAACGACTTACCTGACCATCTAAGTGAGTGCAATATCTTCATGTACGCTGATGATACATCGTTAATTATTAGTGATAAATGCGAATCGGAAATTACTCGTAAAGTGACTCTTGTAACGAAGTCTTATAAAGAGTGGTGCGATAAAAACAATTTAATCATCAATATGACTAAGACTGTTGCTTTAGAATTTTTAAGTCCATGGAAACGAAGCAAAAATTTTACTTTTTCCATCGACAATGATAATATTGAGATACTCAAAAATACTAAATTTTTTGGAACAAACGTTGATAATAATTTGATTTGGTTGGACCACATGCTCAATGTGGTCCAACCATTGTCTATTACCTAACAAATAAATTAAACAAGTCATACTTTCTCTTGCCCTTAAAGAACTCACTGACAATCGATTGTCTAGTATCAGTCTATTAGGGAATTTTTTTATTCGCACTTAACCTATAATATTATAGTATGGCACCGGTCAGCACCTTTGGCAAATAGACTATTTTTAATTCAAAAGCGAGTAATTCGAATAATTTTTAACTTGAAATATTTAGACTCGTGTATGCAAATTTTTCGCTCCAAAAATATTCTCACGCTAACCGGCATCTATCTGTATAAAATATTAATTTATGCCTATAAGAAAAAAGAATGGACTAACTAAATGTGAGGATATTCACGAATATAATAACACTAGGGATAAATACAAGCTCTACACGAAAAAACATTACCATTCATTCTATGAAAGGTCACCGAGTTACAGTGGAATTACGTATTTCAACATACTTCCAAATGAGTCAATAAATACTCTTTACCTATTCAAAAGAAAACTAAGAGCATTTCTGATAGGAGAAGTTTCCTACAGCGTTGAGGAATACTTATTCACGTGAAAACATACGTATCTGAAATCTTTTTGTGTCAAATATGTATTGTTTGTTTTCTACACGATTTTATTATTTTTTTTTATTGTGGCATCCTATTGTATTTAATATTTTATGCTATAATTTTATGTTTATATATTATGCTTATTCGTATGTGATTTTTACAAAATTTACTCATATAGTTTTTATATTTAATTTTGACTTGTGGATACATTTCCTGCAAAGGTGTTAACACCAATATATATCTATCTATCTAAAGTTATGTTACACTTGGCAACATTATTCGATAAACGCAAACAGCCGAACACATGTAGATATTAATCAAGGTGTCATCCAGACTAGTATGGGACTACCACGAAGCACTCGAAATTCTAGGTGAGTGAAACAGAACTGCTCTATTCTGGGTATCGGGACATTCCAGAATAAACGGCAATGAAAAAACTAGAACTTGCTAGATATAGAGCAGTCAACACATTCTACGTCCCAGAACCCGTGCTAGACATCACCAAAAGTTCAGCCAGAGGAGTTATCAAATGCTGAATCAGAAACAAACACAAAAATTACTCAGGAAATCGACTTGGGAAAATATTCATTAAAGGACCATGTCCAAAAAAACTGAAGAACTGCTCACCAAGACAAGATGCAGTTGAGAATAATATCAGGACTTCTAAGAGGACACTTTCCTGTCAAGAAGCACCTGCATGCAATTTGACGCCGACCTGAACTGCAGATATCAGGACAGGAACCAGAAACTGTGCATCATATTATGTTCTAATATGAGGCATAGGCTCGCAGAAGACACAATATTTACAGGCAAACATAGAGAGACCCGGAAACCATCACCACTCGCCCAGTCTTAGACCTGTATCATCTGATTAGTAACAAAGAGGTACTAAAATGAGTAAAGTGAATCAGAAGAGGAAGAACTCAATAAGCCTAGGAGGCTGCAGTGCCATCAGAGTTCTTTACCGGTCGAGACCTGAGCAAAAAAATACATAAATTTCATTTATGCGCCTAATAGTTTTTAAAAAAATAAATCTTATTTCGAAAATTATAATTTTTTTTAAACTAGATTTTAGCAAAAATACGTTATAAGGCTTGTCCAATTTTTTTTGCACACGACAGTACGTGTGTATTTTTCTGGAGAATGTTCAAAAAACATATTAGGACACCCCGAATCACTATAAATTAAATAAGAAATGACTGAATATTTTCGTAAATATTTCAATGAATAAAGTTATTAAAATAAAAATATACCAAACACAGGTTTTATGATGTACATATTTCACAACTACTAAACAACTATTTGCGTCAAACGAATATTGTCGTCCGTTTTATGAGGTAACTTGATATTGCTCTTAGAAATTTTTGATGCCTTGAGTAATACCATTTCTATTCCTATATTTTCTCAGGATATTACGAGTTTATGTTTCCAATATTCGTTAATAGAAATATTATGGTCTCGCCATAAAATATAGGAAAATAGCCGTCATGGCCTTATGTATTACCAATTTGCGGCATAGGCTTTATTAACTTTATAAAGATCAGAAATTATAACTAGAGGAAGCATTATACTCTTCGCCGATTTACTGAGCTTTTTATATAATTGTTACACATTCTATAGGATACTCTTCGCATTTTTCTTGTAAATAATGTTAGTTTTTGGACATTCTAAATTTTGTGATACTAACTTTGTTGTGAAAAAAAAATATATGAAAAAAAAAATCACGATGTGAGGGATCGAACCCGGGACCCTTGGATAGAAAATCTCGCCGCTACACCACCATTTCTTATTACTAAAATTGTTAATGAGTGTAATATATACCATTAGAAAATTTATTGTGATTATTAGGAAACACACATTAGTAAAATGTATTAAAAAAAAATAGTGATAGGAAATAACATTTCGCAAGGTTTCTATTTATTACAAACCATAAAAAAATTTAAAAAATATTTTTTTAAATTTTAAATTACTAATAACTTTTTTATTTACCAATCTATTTTGTTGAAAAATAGGGTTCTTCCTCTAGCTAACACTAAGTTACTCTCCAAATTTCAATACAATCGGATTTTTCTTTCTTGAGTTATCGTGCTTACAAGAAACGTGACGGACGGACAGACGGACGTACAGACGGACATTTTGAAAGTTGTTCAGAATTCGTTCACTAACACAACGATATAAAAAATTTTTCTCTACGAGTGATATTTACTGATTTAGAAATGTGCCGATCAAATACAATATACTCTTCGTTTTTGCGAAGAGTATAATAAAATACGAGTTATAGTATTGATGCACCAGTCAATATTAATCATAAGTGTATTTTTTTAGTATTATGTGGGAGCGCCTTCATTAGGAATTCAAGTTGTCGACACTGGTGGGGACGGGTGGGGGGGACGGGGGGCTAATTTAGTCGCCAGCCTCTCATGAAGGGTATAAAATCAATTTTTCCGAAATGACTCGTTTCTTGTCGACCCAGCGGAAAAAATAATTACAAATTTTGTAGAGGACAACATTTTCGACAACTTCTGTAAAATAGATTAAAAGTTATAGTGTTTCTAACGTTTAAAAACTTATTTAATTCCGCAAACTATTATTTAGTCCAGTGAGAACATTTAACTTGTAATAATTACATAAGTTTTTAACTTTTCAGAAATGATTGAGTAACATTTAAAAACAATAAAACTCATTTTTGCTGCTTTTTGCAAAGTCCGGAACATTGTTGAAATTGCAAAAAACCTAATTTTACAGAATTTACAGAAAAAAAATCCAAAAGAGCAGCAAAGTTGAAACACTGTTTTTTGTGGTATATCCCACAAATATTGAGATTTGGTAAAAATTTGGGAATGCGCAACATTATACATTTTTCAAAAATTAATGTTTTTGTTAATAACTCTAAGACAAAAATCTAAAATCTACAAAAACTGCTATCGTCTCAATTATTGCCTCTAACAACTTCGTAAATTTGCTAAATCTTCTGTCGTACGGAACATAACTTTACACATCTAACAGTGCATTGTTCACTTTATCTCTGTCCCAAAAATTACAAAAGTTTAAAAATTGGTTAGCAAATGTTAGATACGAATTATTATAGCCTATATTGGGTTTGCTAACACTTATATGAAACGGAACTTTGTAAAATTAATAATAATAGTGATAGTGATTTTGCACTTTTTGTATCACAAAAAAAAATTGGAAAAGTTAAGCAAATAGATTACAATGTTTGAAACAATATCCTTTTCCTTTTGTAAATAGAAATTTTCTTCTCTGTAGAAGAAAGTACGCAAATCATTTTTCGTAAATATACGTGAAATATTCGGTTGTGAGCATTTTTTTCATTCCCTTATCATTCATATCTACATGGGGATTGCAAAAAGAGGATTTTTTATCTATCTATTTAACGTCGCCTATTGCCGCTATCAGGGCCTATCGACGACGCCAGGAGACGAGCTACCTCCTTTCGAAGAATCGGGATCTTTTACTTGCCTAACATTTAATAGACAAGGGACAAACTGGTTTCCATCCCCTCCGACGGATGGTATATCCACTACATAATCCTCGTCTCGAAATTACATAGCTTCCGCGTATACGCTGATATACAAGCCGCAAGAAGGTGGGACGAGATTGCTGCGTTTCCCAAGATGGATTTCACCCATTCAAGTACTAATCGCTCTGAACGTTGCTTCGAAATCGAAACACATGCCAATTTTTTCGCTAAATTACTTTATTTATTTTATTTAACTATGGTTCACATGTCAAAGGTATATCATTTATTTTAATTGTAAAATTTATAAATATATCTACGATCAAATGAAGGCGAACTGTGCACGCGGAGTAACGCAGAGGCCGATGTTGTGGCAGGTTGACATTCACACTATGTGATTTTAATTTTTTGGAACGGTCTTCTTGGAGCTCAACTGAGTTTGTGTTATTTATGTTGTTACTTCAAATAAAATCGCTCTTTTTGTATTGGTTATGATTTATATAAGACTGAAATGTATAGGGAAAAAAATATAATAGTATATTACGTAATGAGAATTGTAAGAAGCATATTACGCACGAATGGAAAAGTTACGCACGATGCCGCGTAGCGGCGAGTGCGTATTTCCATGAGTGCGTAATTGCTTTACAACTCGAATTATGTAGTATACTTTACCTACGATCATATTTATTTATTTATTTAGTAAAATCTGGATTTAGTTTACTAGTCAACAATGTCATTCAACAAATATTATGTCAGTTTTGACAGCGTTTGAAAATTACCTAGGCCCATTTGTTTTTTTTAAACCCCGCGTCAGCGATATAAGCCACCTATAATTGGGTGTCCCGTGCGTTTTGATTACCGTATGATTTGTTTACAGTGCGTTTTGTTTATAATACGTAAAATTCAACTTACATGAATGGCAGGTAGTGTGTTTTTTACTATTTACAGTAGTTATCGTAGGTAAAAAACCCTACTTAATTTGTCAAAGATTAAAAACCTCTTATGTACAGGAAGTACAGATTTTAAATGCCATAGGTTTCGACGAGGGATCGGGGGTTAAGGGGATGAAATACATGTACAGTCAAGACGCCTCTATGCTCGCCCCAAAGGGAAATTTAATTTTTCATAATTTAATGCAAAAAAAAACATTATAAGTATTCCATTTGACTTAAAGAAGTTTTCGCGGTTTGAAGTTGACAAAATATAACGTAAGAAACTGAACACTTGGTATATTATTATTAAATTTGTTTAAACTGTAGAGCGTAGCTCTAAAAGTTATAAAGGTTATTCCAAACCATTACACCTATCAAATGTTTTATAAAATGTCAAATATCTCTGAAACGGCTGGGTTTAGGGAGAGAGTATGCTATATGTTTTCGAGTCAGGATTTTTCGCTCTTTTCGTGAAATTCGAAATATATAAGCAAGTTGGTATCGACTTCCGGTATAAGCGGAAGTGCCAAATGCTGGTAATTATTGTCTTTGGATTGGCCATGCTGACATTAGTAATTTCCTAAATTTTCAAAAAGTTTTGGTGCGTACTTTTCCCTATATCGATCGATGCAGTTCCCTTATTTTAAGAATTATTATATTAAACATGGCGTTTGGTCAATATTACTCCATTATTATGATGATTTTCAGGTCGAAGCCGGTACTTCATCTATGCAAACTTTCTTTATTTCATTATACACCCCAAATGCTAGTTGCAGACAAAAAATAATTTGGTTACCTATTTAATTTAAGTTCTGATAAATTTTAATCTTTAGGAAATATACTATCTAGTAGGAAACCGTATGATTTTCTATAAGAGGATAATGCAAATCGCGCAACTTACAGTTACACCACCGGTTTAAGCATCCATAAAAATTAATAACCCCACCGCCAGATTACTCATTAAACAACCTAAATGCCGGATTTATTCAGAGTAATTATCAAGCAAACAATTAAGTTTATGACTGACGTTGATTCACTAAGTATATATAAGTCGAGAATAGTTTGTAGGAACTATTATAGGGAATAATTTCGGAATATTCACGTCTCTGAGGAAGCTGTTAAACCTGAATGTTCGAATAATTGTGATTAGTACAGTTGTATATAAATGTAGAATGTTTATACTTAGTAAGGTTAATAAATTTAGTGACTACGGCAAACAGGCCGAATTTCATTATCCTCGGGATATACAGAGGCCGGCCGGCGTCTTAATAACTTTGTCCACGACCACTATATTAGGAAGGTATAATACGTCATTTTCCGTGGATTAAAGGCCCTTTAATACACTAGTGGATTAGAATCCATAATACCACGCTTTGATTTTATAGAATTTTATTTAGAATTATTATTAATATTAACATTAACATTTATATCAAGAACGATCTTCTTGTCATTTTGACCGGTATTAATCAAATTAACTCGATAGGATAATTTTTTTGTTCAAAATCAAAAGATTCTTAGTCAAAATAAACTTGTCAAATCTGACGTTTTTCAAAATCAGTTTTTTTCACCTGCCCTCATACGACTTTCACGCTCCTAATTTGGCCTTGGTCGTGGATAAAACGTTGAATTACATTCGGGAATTAACAGCCTTTTAATCTACTCGAAAAATGTGACTCTCGGCTGTGCCTCGAGGGCACATTTTTTCTCATACATTAAAGGCTTGTTAATCCCCTTATATAATTATTAACTATAATAATTGAAGAGCTAAGTGGATAAAGGTGTTATGTCACAAAAACACGTTATTGAGCAATTTAACTCGAAAGTTTTTAGGCGAGAACTTTTTTGTTATAACGACTATATAGCTTGCATTTTGCGATGATATTGACATTTGATGTACTTTTCAGAGACAAATAACTAAAGTTGTCAGTTGTCATTATTTTCGAAAATTTTAAAAAATTAATGTACATAACACCTTTATCCGTTCATAAGTTTCTCTGAAATGAATAAGGAATTAGTGAATAAAAGTGTTAAGAAATTAAACATATTTTATTATTATTAAAACATTGTACAATTTTTAGCTAGTCGGACAGTTCTACGGTTTTGAGCCACAGTTTGGTCATTTCCAAGTATGTTGTGATAATACGGCCTTACCATTCATTTATGAATGATAATTGTTCTTTAAGATTGGCCAGTTTTTCTACACTTGTTTTCATTAAACACCGTTAGAGCAATACCGTCGGAATTTATCTTATGCATATTCCTTTTCTTTAAAATATCAACTTTGTAAAATGGAGTCATTTCATCTAGTGATGTAATAGTAGCACCCATAGGTGCCATTTTATACCGTCGCGAAAATAAACCTTTTCATTGTTCAAGTTTTTCTTCCTGTTGTACAAATTGAGTTTTGAGGCAATTCCATCAATATCCTTGAAATAATTTTTCCTATCTATGACAACGGCGTCTTTGGGAGTTCTTAAAATTTTTCGATACTGGTCCGGAAAGTAGATGTTTTGATGTTTCCTTAAAATTTTCTCGACTCTGCCAAAGTCTCTGTCTGAATCTAAATACGAATGTCCCACCTCCGAAAATTTATGGTCGATAACTTTAAATTCTCTCTTTAAAATCAACAACTGGTAAAGTGTAATGATATTGAAGTTTTTATTTTGTCCACCACAGGAGTCGGGCCATATTATAATGTAATCGATCTTTTCTTGGAAATATTCATTGTAAATTTGTGAAAAGGTATGTAAGCAACTAGCAATTTCTAGGCTTTCACGGCTGGCCATATCTTCAGTCCATGTGAAAAAGAACGGTTTTTTTTTTCAGTATTCCTCAATGTATGTATGCCACGGTTGTAAAACCACATTTGACGAAGGTAAAATGCTTTCGATGTATTTAATTTTGGCAGCGGCATGGTTTGCTGAAGATCCAAAGTAAGAAGCAAATCGTTCTATCTACTGTAACTTTTGCTCCGTTACGCTTTTGTTGTTCAAAAGTTAGTTTGTAATTTTCTCCGTATTCTTTAGTATTATTTCCAGCATCACATTTGGGAAAAAATGTGAGTTATTTCATGATCTCAATTAAACAATTTTGAATACCATGGACGTAATTTCAGCATTTTTATTGGGTAGGAAGGGATTTTTCACAGATAACCCAATAGATGTAAGCATAGCGAACCCTGTAATTCTTAAACGATAACCTTACAAACCCAAATGACCTTCGACTTGATTGGCGCAATTATCATACTTATTATTTTTCCGCAAGAATTTCGGAATTCGCCAGATTTGCCTTAAACAATTTAATGCTCTTTCAAAATATTGGGTGGGCAGAAGCCATACCAGATATCAGTTTTGCTCTTGTCATAAAAATTTCTACGGTCCAGCCCTCTTCTACTTGTCAGCATAAAAATGTTTGTACAAAAATCAACACCGCAAAGCGTCACTTTCCAGTATTTCTGATTTACAGACTAATTTGCTAAAATACTTTGGTAAATTCGTATTTAATTATTGCATTTTATATTGACAATGTTTTGTTTTTAAAACATTATTAAAACTTGCCTGGGAAGAAATTGCCACTATGTGACTGATTTCTGCTGAATTGCCAAAAGGTATAAATGTGTTTACAGCAATTAGATACTCAAGTACCATCTCGACTCTTGTACCATCTCATACCATTTCGAAATTGAACGAAATGAATGTATGGATTAAAACACTATAAGCACAATTTCCAAATATCAGCCAATTTATAAACATCTTACATGATTCATGAAATCGTTTATTCATTGCCATTTGTAATATCAGTTTACTACGACTGGCCATTTTCACTATAATAGTAAGAAACACTTAACACAACTTGTCACATTAATGTCAATATAACATAACTTTAAAAGCAAAGTGTTTTGGATTAAAACAATTTAATATCGCACAGTAATGGATAAAGGTGGTATGTAATCATGACACTTTTATCCATTAAATTATATAAAAACTATAAGTACATAACACCTTTATCAAACATTAAAACGCATTTAGGAAAGGTTTATTATCCCAAAAACTTATTGAAATGATAGATTATAAGTTAAAATAGTTGTCTGTGTAGAAATCTCAAAATTTTCAAAAATGTCACATAACACCTTTATCCACTTAGCTCTTCAATTAATAAATAATTAATAGTTTAAAAAACTAAAAAAGACGCTTTTATAAATACTGCACTAAAAAGCAAAAAATAATAATCGAACCTGTTCTCTCTGTCTACCCCGTAAGGATCTTAGTGTAAGCCGTGTTTGTAATTAAGGATAATATTTGAGTGTATAAAAGCTTGGTGCGTTTTTCGAAAGCTATTTCGAACAGGTTCGATAATTAAAACGCTAAAGATATCATTAGATTAAATGAAAAGCGCCCCATGCTTTTATATTCAAATATTATACTTAATTACAAACACGGCTTACACTAAGGCTCTTACGGGGTAGACAGAAAGAACAGGTTCGATAATTATTTTTTGATTTTTAGTGCAGTAAGTATTATTTATAAAAGCGTGTTTTTTTAGTTTTTTAAACTATTAATTTATTTTTTTTACTTTTTAGTCTTAGGAGAGAATTTTGGCACTTTCGACATTTTAAAGAATTCGACTAAATTTTATATTCTGCGACCTCGAAAATCCCCACATATCGATTTTCATACGAATCAGATCATAAATGACAAAACTTATCCGCTATTTTGATGCCATCGTTTTGAATTGTTAAATTTGGACCAGATAATTGTAATCTGCAACCTCGATAACCCACACATACCAATTTTTAGTCGAATTCGACGATAATTGGTAAACCTATCCGCCATATTGTAAAGAAAATGATAATCCGCCATCTTGGGGCGGCGGTCATTTTGAACATATTATAATATTGAGTATACTATATTGTATAGTCATCAGAGCTACACACAATTGCCGAGTTTCATGATGATACAACAATTAGAAATGGGTGAAATTCAGTTCCTTCATTTATCTGATTTACAGATTCTGGACGCTAATAGATTTTCATAAATTATTAACCTAACATTGTTTGCAATAAAAACTGGCAATGTAAATACATTAAGTAAACAATAACAAGACAATTCGAAAAGTTAATGCAACCGGTTTCCTCAAAAAAGATTCGAAGCCAAAAATGAAGGTATTAAGTAGAATATATCTAATAATTCATCAAAACAAAGAAGACAAAAATATTAATATCACTTATAATGAAATTAATTGTGGTTAATTATATCATGCTAGTTTTCGAGTCTTGTGATTTTTCATTAAAATGAAGCGGTTAATAATTCTGTGATTTTGTCATACCTATTGGCGAAGTGCAAAAAATGTAATGTTTTCGACAAAACACATCATTTTTAAAATGCACACATAGAATGGTAAACGTTTTTTATTATATTTGAAAAGTATTGAATATTTTTCCAAAGAAATGTCAGTGTGAATTTGTTTAAATATTTATTTTTATAATTTATATTGTTATTCCAACATATGCAGAGAATTAAATTTAATTGGTAGTCTTTAAAATTAGATACAGACTCTAATTTTGAGAAACCTTCACTTACAATCGGTCCAGAGTTTAAAATTTTTAATTTTTGAGGCAAATTTACAATTATGCCTATTTCTATTTCATTATTATTCGATTTTCCGACAGAAACTATGCGCAAAGACTGTATATTTCATATAAATACAGGATATAGGTGATCGATGGAGTATCAGTGTATATAGGGTGATTCATTTTGATCGTCTATTAGAAGTATATATGTAAGAAAAATAATATTGATCTAAAAATTTGGCTATGGTCCTAACTGGGTAGGATCTATTCAACGAAAATATTTTTCCGGTTATACTGAAAGTTGATCCGAAATTTGTTATTTTAAATAGAATGCTCCCATTTTAATTTTTTTCTAGATTCTACAGAAAATTTAAAGGACATTCCGTTAAAGGTTCCTTGTACCTAAAATTAATATTTCCTGAGATATTAATTTTTTTCCTAAATTTTGACAGAAAAGTTGTATTAAGTATATCAAAATTATTAACTTAGTAATAATAATTGATAGTATGTTGATTTTTTTAATGCGGGTAAGACAAGGCATTGGAGTTATCCATCATATAAAAAAATTATCGAATATTAAAAAAAAGTCTTTTAAATTAATGACAGTCGACCATATAAAAACAGCAAAATGTAATTTTTTAACTTGATCTCAATTATTGTTACTGAGATAGTTATAGGAACTTTTATAATCCACAATATTGATAACAATTAATTACTACGTAGGAGCAACAGGGGCAGAGAAAATTGCAAAAACTTGCAGTAAAGCAGAAATATTCGCTTTTCTGGCGGCTGTAAATCGTAAAATATTAACAAAGAAATATTGTTTAAATAAAAAATGTAGCTCTTTTATTCCCTACAATATTAGTAATGCCCAATTTAGAGCAGAAGTAACACGGAAAAGAGATAATCTAGAAAAACTTATTTAGAGCGCCATTTTTAAACATGGCGGCGGTAAGAGGTATCAAATTTTGAGAAGAAAAGGTTCTATGCAACTTTTCATATACATTGAAGATATAACGACTTGAAATTTGGGATTTTAACTAGAAAAAGAGGTCTTTGTCAAATAACTCGAAAGGTATTACATTGAGCGAAAACATGCTAGAGACAAATAAGAAAGGTACTAAATTGAGGATGAATTTCCTTTTTTTCTAATTTCTGTAGAATTAATAGTTTCGGGGATCTGGAAGTATAAAGGTGGCGTCCGAAAATATATAAGAAGTATTTAGTTTAACTGTTAAATATCTTAGAAATTATGGCACTTACCTTAGAAATGCTAATTATCAAACTGAAAGTCTATTAAGTAGTCAGTAATTAAAAAATATATTCCTATATACTCTTATTCGTTAATATATAGTATGATCTAGTCGTTCAAATTTTCGTTCGTTTACAGCGCTTGGTTTAGACATTTTTGTTTCTTTGCAAATATCTCAATAAATATTAGTTTTATCGAAAAAGTGAACCTCAAAAATTAAGCTTATAAATTGAGAATGAAATTAATTGATTTTGTTATATATTTGTGTAGGATAGTTTCGAAGATATTTAAGTTTATAAAAGGCATCCGACCGCTTATAGGATGAAGTATTTAGTTTAAATGTTGAATATCTTAGAAACTGACACTTTTATCAAAAATTCTATAGGACAAAGTTAAAAATAATAGAGTTAACCTATTTTTAAAACGATTTTTTGCTTCTTACTACATTATAAAAAATAAAGAAGTTATGGATGACACAATGTGGGTTTTCACATTTTCTTTTAACAAAATGTTGCCATTTTGTTATTGCAATTGCCCAGTAATTGAATTTTTTTCTTTAAAAAATGCTGTTTTTCGTTAATATAAAGCATCACCTAGATGCTTAATTTGTCCGTCTAAAACATCTGTTTTAGAAAAACTAATGTAGGTGTCCTGAGTTCGATTTTCGAGGTACAGAGCGTTTTTGGAAAATTAGCATTCTTGGATGACCTCTATATCTCACCACCGCGCACCGCTTAAGGATTGAAGTGGCGAGATCAACAATACCCAATAATAACAATACCCTTGATAAAATTGACGGACCCGAGCGTTTGTCGAAAAAATGATCATACGAAGAGAAAACACGCCAGTTTCGTTTTCGGTGGGCCACCCTGTACAATAGGTATGGTGTAAGTAATCACTATGTATTGGCGAACTTTACTGATGTTTGCTAGTGCATCCTTAGAGTATTTCAGCTTTCGAAACTTTTCTAATTGACCAATTGCATTAATTTTCTGAATCACCCTGTATTACTTACTTATAGCGTCAGTTCTTTATATGCATTTCCTTTTATACTGTAAGCATACTCAGATTAATTTTATTTATTTTACTGAATATCCGATACGTCCCACAATCAGATAATTGAAGAATGAAAAGAGAAATAAAATGAAATAAAAAATGTTTACTTATCCACATTGCATAATTCCAGACCATCGTGTATCCTACAATGTTAGTCGCCACTCTGACCTAAAATACCGAATTTAATTATTTGTAGTGGGGCGTGTTAGAAAAGGAGCATCTCAAAGGGTGGTGAGTTTAAGATGACGCCGATTGTACATACATAGTTACAGGTTGACCTAATAAAAGTGTGGTAAAAATCGTGACCTTTTTCTTTTCAAGTTTAAATGGTATAAAGAAAAAATACAAACTTTATTAGTAAAAGTTTTTATTTGCAAAAATAAAACTTTAAAGGGCCTTTAATTAAAGGCTTAAAATTAACTTAACAAACATATGAACAATTTTCAAAATAATTAAACTAAGTATTTTTTATACTCTTACGAAACAAACAGCCTCCTTCGTAGATCACCGTCTAGCCGCGTAATGCTTGTAAAACCCCAAACCACCCCGGGATATTTTTTAGTAAAATGCCTCTCCAGAGATCTCTCCCAAATGTATTTGTCCTCGGGACGAAGAAGAATCACTCTCTGCGTCACGATTTTCATTACAACTCCCTTGCAGTCCGTCTCCTTCGTTCCCCGATTTTAAAACGCCTTTACAGCTCGCCTTAAACACGCTCTTGTCCTCGTCGGTCACGGGGAGGCACTCCTGCGGCTGCACACAGCCATGAACGTGCGGCTCCCGGCCTCTCCCCCAGGAGTTGAGAAAATACGAACGGCTATAAGTCACCGGGGTCGGCGATGTCGTGTGTCTGCCGCAGCCGCCGCCAACGTTGAGCGCACCTAATTATATGCGACCCCCGGGAACACGCCACCACCTCACTAGGCCGCCCTAAGTCTGCGTCTGTACTGCCCCCACGGATATTTATATGCCATTAATGTCAAATGCCAACCGCGTTGTTAACTATTAATAACACCGATTTTAGCATGTGATGGTAGTAGTTTCGAAGGGACTAATTAGAATGACATGGTTTGTACAAGATGATAAGTTCTGAACTTGAAATATATACGTCAGAGCGCGTACATTATCCAAATTCGCAAATAGGCCACTTCAGAGCGAAGACATCACATTTAACTGTAAGTTAGAGCATTATATCTTCAAAAGTATTAATCATGGAGCTTATTTTTAGTTATATACTTTTTGCGCCCCCGAAATGCATAGAAATCAAATTATATATATATTTTTTATATAATATATAAAAAATTGAAACGTTTCAAAGTGGGGTTAAAATCAGGTAAAGTTGGCAAAAAGTCAAAAATCGCATATGGTAATAAATGTTATATTTCTAAGAAAAATTTAGGGGAAGCACGCCGCTTCTCGCCATACAATCGAAACCTGTACGTCTTTAAGGTAGTACTGTCGATACTGAAGGAATCAAAAGTATACACTGTCTCGTTTGACTTGCACAGTATTTAGACTAGGCAACGTCACGATGGAGTGAGATAGAATTGACAATGATTTATCAAAATCGTCGCTTCAACTGCCTTCGAAATCACTAAACGTCAAAAAATGCCACTTTCGATTCGTTCGTGCCGAGCCGAATTTTCTAATTACGATGTGCGATTTACGATCAATAGTCTTCCCCTTTACGTCGCAACATCGTACGGCCGTCCCGCTGGTGTTTTTCCAAAAATATGAAAGTGTCAAGATCGCATGTTTTTGCAATTTTTCCGGTTCCGAAATGTGAGCTATTGTACTTTGCTATTTTTCTTTTGCGAATGTTTACTATTTTAACTGACTGCTCGTTGCATAATTTGCTTCAAGTTGTTATAATTTATACTCTGGTCCATCTGTGAATTATTTTTGGATATAGATAAACATTAATGGAAATAGTCTCGGAAATAGTCTAAAATCTGGCGACACTTTTCATCAAGTGTCTACGTATGTCGAAATTTATTATTATTATTATTAAATTGATAAAAGTAGGCTTGTACTACTCTGGAGAAAAAGAAAAATTACATTAACTCCCTAAAAATATTATAAAAAACATTCATAAACTCCTAAAAATATTCGAATATAACGTATTAGCCAATACATAATGACAACGACTGAGAAAAATAACATTCTGAATGAAATATCACCATCACAATAAAGGGGATGAGGTACGACCATCGGTTTATATTCCGACACTCTATCAGCGAAGCGCTGCTGAGCGAGTCCGGCAATTGGATGGGTGACCCAAGATCTCATCTAATAGTCGGTAGGCTACCAACACAGACAATCCCGGGCCGTTGAACCGCCAGAAGGTGGTGGACGACCCAGGGTAGGTTAAAGTCGGTGACCGAGGACCGTGGTTTGGAGAGTCCACGCTAAATTGTAGATCCCTAGGCAAAATGGGCCATGCTGGTCTAATTGCCTAGCAAAAAGCACTACTAATACCACCACAATAACTCAAATATGAATGTTCCTGTAATATTGGCCGAGGCGTCCCTTGAAAG
Organism: Rutpela maculata; assembly: GCA_936432065.2. Taxonomy (NCBI): domain Eukaryota; kingdom Metazoa; phylum Arthropoda; class Insecta; order Coleoptera; family Cerambycidae; genus Rutpela; species Rutpela maculata. The sequence continues at coordinate 37,532,271 of OW386290.2, forward strand.
AATTCAGCGAAGGTGTGGCGATTACATTTTCAGGTAGTGAATTCCATTGATCAAAAACTCGGTTGGACAGGAAGTGCTTTCTTATAGTAGTTTGAATGCTTTCTTCGCGTAGTTTTAGACTATGTCCTCTCAGATGATTGTTAAGCTCAAATAAGTCTTGGCGGCAAAAAACTCACCGTGCAGAATTCTGTAGGTGGCAATTAAATCATCGCGCTGCCGACGAGCATCCAATGACATGAGGTTGAGTAGGCGAAGCCTTTCTTCTTTCTTAAAACCCCGAGGCAGCTTTGTAGCTCTTTGCACGACTTCCAGCCTATTTATATCCTGCTTAAGCAGGGGTGGCCATATAATGACTGCAAACTCAAGGAGAGGACGAATATAGGCATTGTAAATCTTTAGGAATGAGTTGATAATCAAATCCTGGAAGAACCAATGATGTACAAAATTGGGTTGACTTTGCTGACGACTTTCGTAATATGAGCGCTCCATGACAACTTATCTGTGATGGTGACGTCCAGGTCAATTTGCTGTGATACCCGTGTTACGTTGTGACTCAATCTTATGCCACATTTTTTGATTGTTTTTCCCTATGTCTAGTACAGAACACTTTCCTTCAATGGAATTAACCACCAGAGCACTATCTGGAGCACCAGATCCCTATCTGGTCCAAATCGGACTGTAGGTCAGTGGATGGAGACTGAAATATTTTTAAGTCATCTGCTCGAGGAGTAGCTCAGGGCGTAAGCTAAAAACAGAACAGGGCCAGGTACAGATCCCTGGGGGACTCCACTCAAAACATCACGTAACACAGATGAAATATTTCCCACTCTTACACTAAATTATGTATTTGACAGAAAGTACTCGATCCAGTTTACCACGCACTCTGACGTGTTCTAGTTTATACAGTAAGAACGGGATACCCACTTTTTCAAACGCGCAGGAAAAGTTTAAGTACAAAATGTCAGTGAATTGACCGCTATCTAATTGTTTAGTCCACTCGTTGCAGGCTTGAAGTAAATTGAAGAGGCGACACAACGTCTTGGTAAGAACCCATGCTGATGGTGCGGTATTAAGGAGTTATCTACTAAAAGGGTAATTAGCTCTTTACATATGGTTCTTTCCATAACTTTAAAAGATGCAGAGGTCTAACTACTGGGGCGGTAGTTTTGGCTGGAGAGTTTATCGCCTTTTTTAAAAATTGGAGGTACACTGGCAATTTTCCAATACTCATGTAGGATGCCTTGATGCATCGACTCCTGCATTATTTCAGAAAGAGGCTTGCAAAATCTGTGTAGAATGTAGATTATTATTTGCTAAGACATTTGTTCGATCGATTTCTGAATCCGGATTAAATTAACATTTTTTAATTGATTATAGAAAATTCCTTTAACCAATATAGTAATTAAATTAATAGCAGTTAATTTAATTTCAATGAACACTTAATTCATCACCTCGTTTGATACACCACTTTTTAATTTTTACTATAAATGAACTTTGAAACTAGATACATCGAACATATTGTCAACACTGTATGATTGGTAAATGGCGCCTACCTACAGCGAATAACGACATATAAAAAATATATGAACATTTTCTTTGAATGCCTGTGCCGACAGCAGAGGATTCCTTTTATGAAAGAGACACCGGAGTTTTTTTTTTGTTTTTTATGTCCCATTGACAATACAATAAATACGTGATCTACCAGGACATGCGGAAAATTTAACAGTAGGTTGTCCCCACCGAAAGGAGTAAAAAAAATGAAAAATTTTTAAAAAATGACCAAAAAAATTACCTTATTTTTTTGTAGGAATGCGCCGCCAATGACTTCAACTAATCTAACGGAACGCGGTACAACCATATTACTTTATCAGACTTGGGATTGACACTACTGACGGCAAAGCTGGATAATAAGATAGAAGTGACTTTTTGGTTTTAATCAAATCACACTACAAAAATACCGAAATAAATCGAAGATATTGATCTCATGCTGAAATGGCAAGCAGATATACGAGATATTTAGTTAAACCGGTCAATGACACGGCCGTGTAAAGGCGCAGTTACACGGCGCGTGATTAGGCGAGCCTGGCTCGGCGAGTCACGAAACACGCGCCGTGTGACATAGGCAACTTGGCATGGCTTGCGACTCGGGAGACGTTGCTCGCGTCTTCCATCTAGTTGTCGGTAACTGCGCCTGAAGATCAGTCATCAGTCGATCCATGCAGTTTTGACGAGCCTACAATCCACAACCCCACAGGAAAACTGCATTGGTCACGCGCCGTATTGACACATCTGGCTCGCTATCCGTTACACGGCGCGTGGTTTGCCGAACCACGCACCAGGTTCGTGGATCGGCGAACCACACGCCGTGTAACTGCGCCTTAACTATTGTTCGACCGGAAGCAAAAAACGCGGCTCTCTACACATGATCCAGAGGAACGGAGCCAGCCTTGTCGGCATGCTTTGAACTCATTCGTAAAAGTGAATTGGTCCGCTGGAATTCCAATTATCTTCAAAGCGTACCAACAATGTTGACTACCTGCCGCTGGATCGTTTTTTTGATCTCGCCGGCCGGCTTCACTTTTTATGCCAATTAAGGAAATGTAAACAACTCGAATACGTTCTTTCACCAGTAAGTTCGTCGACCTCTTCAGAATTAGGTCAGGACTTACAGAACATCAGTAGTGTATCTTCGCAAATTGACTAATAATTTAACAAATTAAATTACCTCAGAATCCTCTAAAATTTTGCAGGGGCTTTCCCACATTGAAGACTAGCATACCATTTTATTTTCCGCATTTCTTGGTAGATCACGTTGTATAATAAAAAGAGAGATGTAGGTCGCAAAAAGACATTGAATTTGATTTAGTTTGTCATGCAATACTGACCTACACAATATTTATATATTTTTAGAAAATAATTAATTTAAGCAAAACGGTTGGAGTAAAGCAAAAATTTTATAAGACTTTTTTGCTTCTTTTGAGTCAATATATTATTATGCAAAATATATGTATGCATGCAGCAGACACTCTGTATAACAATATGGACAAAACACGGCACGAACTGTATCCAATTTTATTTCCAAGTAAAATCGAAAAAATATTGGCAATGTAAACAAAGTGATTTACTGTATTAATTTCAAATTATAACTCTATTAAAAGTATTACCGGAATTTTTTCACGAAAATCGTTTAAATTTATATCTCGGCACATTTCCTTTTTGTTTACATTTGTTGCTTGTAAAATTACGAACTCGAGTAGCTTTATTCATCGCAGCGAGATTTCGCATTTCGTCAATGGAAAATATGATGGGAGGCACCGAATCCAATTCGATATAATCCCCGCGATTTTATAAAATAAACTAGTTTTCTCACATAAGAACCAACCAATAAAAAGCACTAAATTCTACTCCTTTGATTTAGTGGTTGAAATGAATTATTTGCCGCTAAAGACCTGATCGATTTTCATCGAAACCAATGTAAATGTTGATGAAATTCGTTTAATTTTGGTCAGTTATGTGCGGCGTACACCACGAAAGATTTATCTAGCGGCGATTTCATTTGGGAATATGTTGCTCATAATTAGTTTTTAATGGGTTTACAAAAATTTCGGCGGTATAAAATGATTAGTTTCATGAGAACAGAAATAAATTCATTTACGTCTGTCTCTTTTTGTCTCGCGTTAAAAAAAATCATTCAGCAGATTTAGAAGTGATAATAGAGTCACAGGTTTACAAAAAAAAAAAAAAGTTGTCTGGATCTGGACGTTTCTTATAAACGTTTCTTATGAGGTTATGTAGCTTTGCAATTTTTTTTCTCCTTAAAAAACCATGTATGGGATCTTAAAGTATAAATCTTCCTCTTTAAAATGCCGTTGAGTTTGCTCAAATATCTTTTTTTTTTTCGCCGAGATATCGAATTTCGAAAATTGTCTCTTCATATCATATCTTTCCTGGTTAGGGGTGAAACCACAAAAAAACACCCCCGCAAAATGTGGTCTGGCCTGCGGACCATACCAGTGTATCCTTATGTATTTTGACCCTCTGAAACTGAATTCGAAGTCAGAATTGTCAGATTCGCTTGTTATTCACCCCTAACCCCAAGAAACACACCCAAAACAAAACAAAAAGTAGTCTGGCCTGCGGACCATATCAGTGTATCCTTATGTATTTGGGCCCGCTGAAACCTAATCTGAAGTTATAATTGTCAGATTACTTCTTTTTTCACCCCTGACCCCAAAAAAACACCCCTCCCCCCAAAAGTGGTCTGGCCTTCGGACCATACCAGTTTATCCTTATGTATTTGGACCCTCTGAAACCGAATCCGAAGTCAGAATTGTCAGATTCGCTCGTTTTTCACCCCTAATCCCAAAAAACACCCCCAAAGCAAAAAAAAGTGGTCTGGCCTGTGGTCCTACGGATAGACCATTTTTGAGGTGGGTGTTTTTTGGGGGTTACGAACCAATCTGACAATTCTGACTTCGGATTCGGTTTCAGCGGGTCCAAATACATAAGGATACACTGATCTGGTCCGCAGGCTAGACCACTTTTTTTTGGGGAGGGGGTGATTTTTGGAGTTGGGGGTGAAAAACGAGCGAATCTGATAATTCTGACTTCGGATTCGGTTTCAGAGGGTCAAATTCATAAAAATACACTGGTATGGTCCGCAGGCCAGACCAAATTTTTGGGGGTTTGTTTTTTGGGGATGGGGGTGAAAAAAGAAGTAATCTGAATTCTGACTTCGGATTAGGTTTCAGCGGGTCCAAATACATAAGGATACACTGGACTCATCCGCAGGCCAGATCACTTTTTTTTGTAATATAAAAACCCTGAAGTGCGGTTCTGTCTGTCAAAAAAATGTCCGGGGCTTTTTTTGGTTGTTGCAGATCACCTAGTAACATGAAATTCGCCACTGATATTCCTTGGCACCTAAGATTGATGAGAAAATTGATTATGGAGGATCTAATTAATACGGCGGCCTTAAGGAAAGTAATAGTAATCCGGTCCATAGTAATAGTCCACAAAAGTAGATAATTACTAAATGAATACATAAGGGTGGAACGCAGGACCTGAAATGGAAAAGAGGTTGCTGTGCAAGCAGTTTTCATCAAAATAATTTATGGTTTATATTAACTTAATGGTTTCCTGAAAGTCCAAACTAACGTATAAAACCAAATCAGGAGGAAAGAAATTTGTAATGACATTCGCCCGGTGGTGTTCAAATTGTCAAAAAACTTGATCATTTGCAAAGTTCTCTCTGGATCGTCCCAAGAATATCTAGCATTCATCCCAAAAATAGATCCCTTCCTCAAGATCCTGACATCCCAACTATCATTAATGCACTAATATTAAGCTAAATTGCCGTAAAATTGTATTTTAGAGACGGAAAATTGTTTTTTATGTTTTATTAAAGTACTATTGGGAACTAATTAGCTCTTAAGAATTTGGCGATATAAAAACGAACTGAGAATGCTTTTTCAACAAAATTATAAAACCATTTTATAAAGGCTCTATGAACCCATTGCAAAGGTTCCCGATATACCTCTTATAAAGCTTCAAATAAAATAACGTGTATTTTTATTTTATTACGATTACATAAATGTTTGTTATAGGACTATTACAAAACCTATGAGTTGCTCTTTTAATGTCGCATTATCAGGTGATATAAACATTCTTAGGCTTATAAAGATAACTCTGCTTGAGAAATGCTCTTAAACAGAAACTTTATTAAAGTGTTTTAGCGGAAATCAGTTAATGCATGAAGAACTTTGATACAACCGAAAGTTCGCCGCTGCAGCATATCACCTGCTGTAGCTATGATAAGTATATAATTGGTGCCAAACTAACCAAAAAGTTGTATGGTTTTATAATGGCTGAGAACTATATTGAATTATTTTATAATAGAACTCATATTGTGGTTATATAACGCCTGCGCAAGAAGCTGAATTGTTCTCCAAAGTAAACCGTGGTCTGCCTCTATAAAATAAAAGTGTTTGTGACTTTATGGTAACTGCTAATAAACTAAATTATATTATAACAAAACCTGCAGCAGTCTTTATACAACAAAAAAGAATATGTAACCATTAATAACTATATAACGAGTAATATTTTTCTATAGGCTAATAATCAGAAATAGTCTTTACATTATAAAAGGACTTTACTATACAATGATTACACAGCGAGTTAAATAGTTCTATAAAACAGTCTGTTACAGCATTTATGCAACAAAAAGTTGGAATGTGTATTATTACTGCCAATAGAGATGAATTATTCCTTAATATATTTCGCAACAGCCTCTGTGCTAGAAGAGCCATGTAACAGCTGTTATAAAACAAATAGTTTTGTAAAGGCTGTTTAATTGCATCTGAAAAATAATATCTAATAAAGAAATTGCCTCTAATTAATAACAGAATTGATTTACAACAGCAATACCACGTATTATACTTGTTAGTTATATAAAGGCGTATGAGTCTTAGTCACCTCAACAAAACTACTTCATAACTGATGCATCAATGAGCTATAAAAGCATATATTGTTATATAGGCCAGTCGCAGTCATAAAAATTTCAGAAATTCAGAAAAAATTAAAACAAGAAGTATCTTGATGTCAATCAATTCATTTGGTTGGCAGTAAGAAGTACTTAATTTGTCTCACTCAAACGAGGCCCGGAACCCCCCTGTAGGGGAGGGAAAGGCACAAAAATATGGTTTTTTGCGATTTCCAGTTTTCCCGTTGAATTTACGACAAAAATGGCTATATGCAAAAGATTATAAAATTCTCTACGAAACACACTATATACAATTTTATCGCCAGAATCGTCCAGAAAATCACGTTTAATAGTGCAGTTGAATTGATTTTTTTTTTGGCGACATCATTCCACCTCAAGTTTTATTGCTGATTATATATATAGTGAAAGTTTGTTGCAATGTTTTATTTCTCCAGGGAGGTGATTAAAAAATTCTAGACTCCTAGACAATTGGGTGATTTTACAGAGACAATAACCATAGACGATAACCATAGTTCAAAAATGAGAATTAACGAAAGTGTCAATATATTATAGTCCCTAAATGTATTTCTACAAGTCTCTTTTGTTTATAAGCCTACCATATATCTTTTAAAGCAACTGTCAATATTTACACCCAAAATTTTTTCATCGGACGTCCTTGTTGATATTGACGCATTATCAAATTGAATATTTGGATAATCACAATTATTTTGCCTACTGTGAAACACTAATGCCTGTATTTTATCGACATTACAATAATAAAGAGAATTTTCCCAGAACCAATTAAGTATTAAGGTTTTTCAAAAAAAAAATAGCACATTTCACCTCTAAAATATCAACATTTATATCCGATAGTATAATAAATGTGTCATCTGCACTAAACTATCCAGATCATTAATATATAATAAGAATAATATGGGTCCTAATACGGACCCTTGTGGTTGTCCCACATTAATTTCAACAGATGCCGAGTTTACAGAATCAACTGAGCTGTGTGTAATATTTTGGGTATATTGTGCTTCAATAAATACTGAGAGAACGTTCTCAGACCTTAAATATAAAGCTTTTATTCTTATACAATGGTGATACAGATGCTCTTATACTTATTGTAAAATAACACAGCCCCACAAAAAAAAAGTTTTTGATCTAGATGACTGACCATAGTATTCCTATGTATTTTTCGACGCTGAATCCGAATCCGAGGTCAAAAAAATTCGTATACCCCCAAACTTTTGCGCTACAGCCAAAAATAACCCCAAAAATGAGGTAAAACCGTCCCATACATCAGGATTCAATGAATGGATGTAAATGAATGGTGAAAAACGTGGCAAGGGAAAATGTTTTATATTCAGCAGTCACTTACTTGAATATTGACTGGAAAACTACCCTTATAATATGCTGAAAACTCACCCTGTACAAGCATAGAGTATATAAATGCCAATAAATCGCGAGAAATGTTAAAGTTTTTTATAGTTTGGAATACAGTACATGAATCTCACGTGTGTCTCAAAACCACCCATATATCAGGGTAGAAACCACCCTTATATAAAAATAGACTGCGTGAATACCAATAGATTGTGGGAAATGGAGGAGTTTTCGATGTTTTAATTCCAGAATAGAATCTTGGGTGACCCTGTTCTACCTTATTCTCAGTCTGTACAAAAACTACCCCTATAATAGGGTGGAAACTATCCTTATTACAGAATAAAGCACAAATGCCAATAAATCACGGGAAATAACTTTTTTTATAGTTTAAGTACAGAACATGAATCTGGAGTGACTCCCAGGGCACCTCGCTTACTCGTGACCCAAAATCTCTTCTATAAAGGGTGGTAGCTACCCTTATATAAGAATAAATTGCATGAATACCAATAAATCGTGGGAAATGTTGGAGTTTTCATTGTTTCAATTCCAGAATAGATTCTTGGGTGACGTTGATCTACCCTATTCTCACTTGGTACCCAAAATCATCCCTAAAAAAACACCCCTACATAATAAAATGTACATATGCCAGTTTTTCAATTTTTCTTCTCAGAATACCTTTTCTTCTCATTTTCAAATGATTTCCTCACTGGCTCTCTTTTATGTTCTTCGTGCGTGTCTCTTTTCATAGACCAACAGTAGTCGGCTATCATGTGGACATGCCACCTTCCTTGATACCGCTTCCCCATGTCCGAAATATCCTGGAGAAAGCGTTCGCCTTGCTCTTCATTCTATTCGCCCGAATTTTCTGGATGGCGGACAACTGTTGGTCCATAAAAAGAGACACACACGAAGAACACAATAGGGAGCTAATGAGAAGATCATTTGAAAATAAGAAAATAGGTATTCTAGGAAAAATAGATTTAAAAAATGTTCATATTCTTCAGTCAAGCTGCATTTATTGCACGAAAAGGTTAATGCAGCTTGACTGAAGAATATGAACATTTTTTAATCTTCTTTTCCTAGAATACCTTTTTTCTTATTTTCAAATGATCTTCTCATTGGCTCCCTATTGTGTTCTTCGTGTGTGTCTCTTTTTATGGACCAACAGTTGTCCGCCATCCAAAAAATTTGGGTGAATACTATGAAGAGCAAGGCGAACGCATTCACCAGGATATTTCGGAAATGGAGAAGCGGTATCAAGGAAGGTGATCCCGTCGGCCATCATGTGGACATCCGTCCACATGATGGCCGACTACTGTTGGTCTATGAAAAGAGACACGCACGAAGAACATAAAAGAGCCCCATTTGAAAATGAGAAGAAAAGGTACTGAGAAGAAAAATTGAAAAAGTGGCATATGTACATTTTATTATGTAGGGGCGGTTTTTTAGGATAATTTTGGGTACCAAGATTATCCTAAAAAACCACAAGTAAGCGATGTGCCCTGGGAGTCACTCCAGATTCATGTTCTGTACTTAAACTATAAAAAAGCTATTTCCCGTGACTTATTGGCAATTGTGCTTTATTCTGTAATAAGGATGGTTTCCACCCTATTATAGTTTTTGTACCGACTAAGAATAAGGTAGAACAGGGTCACCCAAGATTCTATTCTGGAATTAAAACATCGAAAACTCCTCCATTTCCCACAATCTATTGGTATTCACGCAGTCTGTTTTTATATAAGGGTGGTTTCCACCCTGTTATATGGGTGGTTTTGAGACACGTGTAAGATTCATGTACTGTATTTCAAACAATAAAAACTTTAACATTTCTCGCGATTTATTAGCATTTATATACTCTATGCTTGTACAGGGGGAGTTTTCAGCATATTATAAGGGTAGTTTTCCAGTCAATATTCAAGTAAGTGACTGCTGAATATAAAACATTTTCCCCTCCCATGTTTTTCACCATTCATTTACATCCATCCCCAAAGTTTGGGGGTATACGAATTTTTTTGACCACGCATTCGGATTCAGCGTCGAAAAACACATAGGAATACTATGGTCAGTCATCCAGATCAAAAACTTTTTTTTTCGTGGGGCTGTGTAATTAGTGTTAACTGGGATATCTTTCCTTCTTCGCCGTTTTTCAACTTTTCTCCCCTGATAATTGGGCCACAAAATTAGCCGACTACCATTCTTATCATATCTAAATTCATTACCGGGCTGACCAACCACCAAAACGTCGGATATATTGAGATAATTAGGTTAAGTGTAAAAATTGCAATAACTAAATTTTCCTTAATAACAAGACCATTTAATATTATCATTATCAAAGTGTAAATTCTGAAGCAAAAATTAATAATTTCGCACTGCCTTAAGTCATCAATACAACCCAAACTGTCCTACAAAGCCCCACTTCGTGGGTCACTACCACCATATTATCAATAACAAAGGAAATCAAACACTGCATACATACAATATTGAGCATGCCTGCACAATACCACACCGCACCGCACGCCATTATTACAGACCTCATCATCGAGATAATAAATTCCGCCCAAATGAGTTCCATGAATCGTTCAATCAAGCTTCCGCGCCGTACGCTGTTCCGCCGCTCCACTGACACCGCTAACCCCTTAACCTCCACCTCGGTAAACCAGTTACAATCTTTTTGCTTACTCTCAATGGGTACACTTTCCCTGCGTCGTTTCTTCCTGCTGCAAAGTTTTATATTCGTGAAAGTTTACGAGCAGCCGATGCTTTTATGTAGAAAAGCACTCCGTCCCGAATGAGAAAATCAAGCGGTCATATTTCAAGCGATGCTCGCTGTAATCAATGACGGGGCAGAGAAAAAAACGGCTTCTGTGTGGGGGCGGTCGTATATCATGTGACATTTATTGTCGAGAAAAAATAATTAGGGGTTGGTGAGTTTCCATTCTTGGAGTTATTTATTAGGCTGAGTCGATTCGGAAACTGTAGGAAAACAACACTTAGGAACTTCCTGGGCCGATCACTTTTTGCATTTAAACCTTCACAAATCACAGAAACAAAAATTCTCAAAACTATACGGGGTATTTAAAAATAGAGTTGCAAACTACTACAGCTTGTAGTAGGGAGGTAGAGAGAGAGAGGGAGAGAGGGAGAGGGAGAGGGAGAGGGAGAGGGAGAGGGAGAGGGAGAGGGAGAGGGAGAGGGAGAGGGAGAGGGAGAGGGAGAGGGAGAGGGAGAGGAGAGAGAGAGAGAGAGAGAGAGAGAGAGAGAGAGAGAGAGAGAGAGAGAGAGAGAGAACTACTGTATTTACCAATGTCCCGTCCTTATGTTCTATTCTAAGTTGACGAAAGATAAAAGAAATATGGTTATGGTACTGCCATCTAGTAATAGTACCGCTAAACGCTACGTAGAACCACACGCCAGACAGTGAAATATATTTAGCAATTAATATATAAAGTGTTTATTGATATATATTTACTCACCTATTTAATTCTTATTTTCAATTTAAGAAGTTTAAAAATTAAGTTATGGTTGTTTAGTTAAGCAGAGAGTATTTATACTCTGAGAATTGAGTTGAAATAAGTGCTATGAATTATTGTAATGTACAGTGCATAGTTTTGATTTCCCGAATTATTAACGTATCATTACTTTGTGATGAGTTACTACTGAAATACATTTTTGCCTTTCTGTAGCAGTGCGTAGCTTTGTCATTTGTACCGACACATGTAATAATTATTGTTTTACCTGCTTGGTAGGCAATAATCAATGCAATCCACGAGCCAGTGACTAAACTAGTATCCCGAATAATCGTTATTTAACACATGTTTCAGTGTGTTCCTTTTAATATCAGTAACACTAAATTAGAAGTGGCAGAAATTTTCTGTACGCGTAAGGATAACTATTTATAGATTTTCAATTTTTTTATATATTTTACATTTAATAAAAATAGGCCTTAATTCGTTAATATCTGTAGCTTTCATTAAATAATAATAAATAAATGCAATAATAAGTTACTTTTACATCCAAGAAAGTATATTTTTATGTCAGAAAAGTTGGAGAAGACAGTCCCCAAGGGGCAAATTTTAAAAGCTGAACTTTTTATTATAATAAAATTGTAATAAACAAAATCGTATCGAAATTTCTTTGAATTACTTTGGAAATGATCCAAAAGCAAGTACACGAACGGTTTCATGAATTGTCAACATACCTCAACCAGCGATAATTAAAAATGTAAGCACTTAACGAACATGGCTCTATTTTTTTTGCGGTTTTCACGTTTCTTTGAAAAACTAAGGAAAAACTAGGTACTATGTATAAGTCGAAAATTTATTAAGCAAGTTTTAATTTCCTTTTCATATAACAATAACTTATAAATTAACCCAGATACAAATTTTTGAAGAAGTTTTCCTCTGATAAAGTTCTTTATGTGTATTATTCGCGTTTCTTTGAAAATTTATTATCCAGATTGGAAACCTACTATAGGCAATAGAAAAATTATTTAATTCCATATTACCTCATTCACACATTCAAAAGTGAAGATACTACGTGTGCTTTTTACAATCGCACTAAAAACAAGTTTGCTAAAACATTGGAAAATAGCAGAGATTTGCCGGAACATGCTGAAATTTTTTCCTAAAAAACAAAACTTTTCAAGAAATATTTAAAGCTGGGCAAATATTTATATGTATATATTACTTTCCATGCCAGAATAAGAAAAATATTTATTTATTTTTTTTTAATATAAACGCTTTTTAAAATTTGCTAGGAAAAACCATAAAGTTAATTTATGTTCTTTAAACATTTAAAAAGGGTCTACCGTCAAATGCAGTTCTAGACGGACGATCATTTTAATCCAGCCGAATGGGGCTGGATATATATATTATGTTATTAAAACCAAATGTCCAGCTCCAGATAGTTTTACTAATGATTTTTTTGTGGATGCTAAAAACGCTGTGAGCAAGTTGATGGATGTAGAAAGACAGAATTGTATTGCTTAGTTGTTTGTGCGATTTATAACGACCAAAGCTGTACGAGGAACTACCCGCCATATCGAAGGCATTGATGAATTCGAGAATATCGAAGAATTTCTACAAGAGGAATAAATATACAGGGTGATTCTTAACCTACGGTAGCTTACGATGAATAATGACTAATAATGAAAAAAATATAATAAAAAAACCTAATTTATTCCAAAAATTTAAAAATGATTCTAAAAATTTTCGTTCGACGCCCATGACATTGTTCTAATGGGCTTGTTACCGATATATATAATTTTTTTTTTTCGTTATTTTTTTTATGGTATTCAATAGAATTCGATCATCTAGATAAGCTGTTATAATTTCAGCTTCATAAGTATATTCAATCCTTAGATATTCAATGTTTAAGATTGGGTTTCAGTAGAAAGCGCTTCGCCGACTCGTGACGTCATTCTGCATAAACACTACGGCGCAGTTGCTTTTGACACGTTCGGATTTGGAAACTGCGCAAACTCCTAACAGTTCTCTGATCTGACACAAAAATACGCTTCACAAACTTACTAAATCTCGACTGTCACCTTATCAGCATCTGCAAAGTGACGTCACGCAAAGCTCCGCCCCGTCTTCGCGCGGTCCAACTTTGGCATTTTATTTAAACGTCCGAATAAAAACCTACAAAATTGGAAATTGCCTTAAAAAGTATTCTACTTCGATTTCTAGAATTAAAAAAAAATGCTGAACAATTCAACAATTCCCTTGTTGGCCTTTTTTAAAATTTTCCATTTACGTTTAGCAAATGTTTATGTCGGTAACTGTTCCGGCCACAGTATGGCCCAATGTGTGAAGGAATATTTGTAGACAAATTTTTGGCAAATATATTGGCAATTGTTTTTTTTCATTTTCGCAATTCTGGACAATACTGCGCTCTCTGGAATCAAATCCGCAAGATTATTCCGGGTAATACACGCATTTTTTAAAAAAAACTATATCTTCGAGTTCATATAGCAACATTCTTGAAGCGTATTTTAAAAAGCTAGAATCCCTGATTACAAACAATTCATCGTAATAGTAGTAATTACTCAGGCCCGCAAAAATAAACTTCTTGAAAATTATCTTAAATTTTAGTTCACCTAACCAGGACTTAAACTTCGCTAAAATTTATTATAAGTTCTTATGGTATCTTTTTCGTTGATCTTCAAAGCTTCTTTTAGTAAATTTCTCTTATGAACTTTCTGCGAGTCATCCCTCTTAAGTATTCAGCAATAGGCCCCTTGCATGTGCCATATATTTTAAATTAATTTATATATATTAATATAGTGTTACTAAACATTAGCAATTATCAAATCTGTTTTCATAATTTTTAACTGGAAAATATTTAAATCACCGACTAATATCCGAGAGAAGGAGCGTATCTAAGAACACACTCATATTGGACCTGACGTCATCTAACAATATATTTCTGCGAGTGCAATGATTCTGACATATAATTCGTGCAGTTTTCGGTTATTTCCTAAAATTATTTAGCTGTATTCGGTCTGTGATATTAAATTATAGTGTGTATTTAAGTGTAACATATTTAAAAGTGTTTAAATTGTTTTAAACATGACTGAAAAACGTTATTTCAAAGGTCAATCGGAAAATTTACGCCGTACGCTTGCCGGGTGTATGCCATATGCTACTGCGCCACAAAAATATTCATAAATAAAAACTAAAAGTCCTAGATGAAAATTTTTCAAAAACTTCTCCTGTATCTTGGATTCAATTGCTTGTATTTGAAGATATGGCGGTGTAAATGTTAAAAGACACGATTTTTATAAATAAAAAATATCTGTACCACAAAAAATATAATAAATAGCCTTTTCCTATGTAGAATTGTTCACATTATAAAAATCATAAGGTCTGGTCTGGTTCTACGTTGATTTTTTTTCTCGAGAATGGAGAGACTTTTTTAATCTATTTCGCTCCACTATCAAGTTATTACAAGAACAACGTCCATAAATGGAATTAATTTAAAATGTACGCCTGCGCTGCGGCGTCTACTATTACATGACGTCACGCGTTGTTTGCGCGCCTAACGGATTAATTCAAACTTTAATCCTGAATACCGTTTGTAAAAGAAAAAATAAGAAAAAACCTTTACACACTGTTTTTTGCATTAAGTAAAGATTTTAAAACTACTAAAATATTTTTTGCAAGGGGTCTATAAATAGTCAGCAATCCAAATATATTCCAACTTCATCGGTATCTTTTTTCCATTTCTTTAATATATTGATGGAATCTTTCACCTTGCTCTTCGCTTACTGCCCCAAGGTTTTCCCGAAAATAGTCTAAACGGGAATCCAGAAAATATACCTTTTGGCAGCCGTACGTGAAATGAGTATTTCGCGTTCTCAAAACAGTCCGAGAAATTCAATTTCACGGCCGTTACCCTTAGTAACGGCCGAAAAACTAAAAGTCACTTTCATAGTAATTATCGTTTAAGGTAGTACTGTCGGTCTTAGAATTAATGTTCAGAATTTAATAATGATCCAATTAAATTTTTGAAGAGCTACAGAGAACCAGTAAAAAAATATTGACATTTGAAATTTTATGCTTTTAACATTGAGAAATCACAGGTTTTATCATATTTTACAAAAAGTACCGTTCAGATTTCAATTAAAAAGGAGAAAACAAGAGAAAATAATATACAAAACATTTTAGACACAAAAGTACAGCTTTAAAGCAAGTGCTAGTAGTAATTATTATTAGCGAATAAACATTGATTCTTATGAGAAATCACAGGTTTCATCATATTTTACAAAAAGTACCGTTCAGATTTCAATTAAAAAGGAGAAAACGAGAGAAAATAATATACAAAACATTTTAGACACTTAAAAGTACAGCTTTAAAGCATGTGATAGTAGTAATTATTAGCGAATAAACATTGATCCTTATGAGAAATTATAGGTTTCATAATATTATACAAAAAGTACCGTTCAGATTTCAATTAAAAAAGGAGAAAACGAGAGAAAATAATATACAAAACATTTTCGACTCTTAAAAGTACAGCTTCAGAGCATGTTATAGTAGTAATTAGCGAATAAATGTTAAAAGACTACTTTTTATATCGTAGTTTATTAGACGTGGCAACGTCGTAAAAGAAGTTACAATGCTCCCGAAATTTAAAAATGCATGGAATATGAGAATGTAGGTTTCATAAAAGTTCTTTATTAAAAATAACATGAACGATGTTTGATTAGCACACATTATTAAATCTAATAAAATATAAATGACTAATAATGTTACAGATAATAATATTTCATTTTGTTAGTAATTAATCTTATAATAACGATTTCTTGGGTATTTCTTTTCTTTATTTTCTAAAAAATTAAAAATTTTCTGTAATATTTTTTGTGTTTGGTAACAACACCGTTCTCAACTTTCCCTAAAATGTTTAATAAACCATTATATTTATTTTTTTTATATGCATCTTCAACCATTTCATTTTAAAAAAATCATCCTTCCCAGAAACCTTTTAGTCCAATAAAGATATCATTTTTCAAAAAAATTTCTCCCGGCAAGCTGATTTTTTCAGGGTCGATGGAGGGGTGTCTCCCGAGTATCCGACCAAAAAGTCACAGTGCACACCCCTTGGGGGTGTTGCAATAGGGGTGGTTTCTTATTTTTTGTTTTTTTTATTGTTTTTATTTTTTCTTTTTCCAGCTTGTACATACCCAGCAAACACTCATAATTGGCACATAAATGGTCACGCGCACCTTCGCCAGCATTGGCACTTTTATGGGGAGCCACAAGCGGACCATTGGCGAAATGTCCCACCGGCCAGCAGCTGGCCATCCTTCAATTTGCCAACAGTCTACAGTAATATTTATACATCCATAAAGAACGATAAATGGACATCCTACTTTTTATATAAATATATTATTCAGGACGCTTTTTACGAAAAAGTACAACTCAGACATGTAAGTACTTTACTTGATAAAAATGAAATAATTAATGCATAAATATTGTACTATGAATTTGTTATCATCAGTATATTTTATTTACATATTTAATATTGTTTACCATAACTCAAATTTATTCTCACAAGGGTTGCCTGCAAATTATAATGTTTATTAAGTTATTAAATACATTTTTACTTACCTTTAATAATTGCGGTCGGTGGGGTTCGAACCTGCATGTCTCCGTTGTCCGTATTACGTACTGACTCTCTGACCAACTGAGCTATCTTAGTGACCGTTATTTCGGATGTTAAAAGCAGTATTTATGGTGATATGTATGAAGTCTTTATTATGTGAAATGCGCATGCGCGTAATCATTTAAAATATTAGCCTGCATATTACCATAAAAGTACCATCAACGTATACAATGAAGGAGCATTTCTTATGGTTGCACAACAATTAACCATTTCTGGTTATTATGTGGCAATTCAAAACAACATGAAGCTATGGTACGCCTGCATATAATTTATTATGGGCCACAAAAGGTTAGCCTATGCCATTAGAAAGCCATTGATCGCTACGATGGCCCATTTAAGGGCCGCAATTTTTGTGTTTGCTGGGTAGTAGTACTCTCTACAACCTTGCCTAATAAAATTTTTTTGGAACTTTGATTTTTGACGGTCCAGCGCCCATTATCTGGGAAAACATTCACCATATTTATTTATTATGGTTCAGGAAATATACAAGCAAAAGGCTGATAGTTGGTTTTTGTAGGGTTGATTGAGAGCTGTCTCCTGAATCTCCAACCAATTTTCAGCCTTTTGTATATTTCCTGAACCATAGTAAATAAATATGGTGAATGTTTTCCCATATAATGGGTGCTGGACCGTCAAAAATCAAAGTTACACTCAAAGAAATAGTATGGGTAAATTCAACAAAAAAAAATGGTTAACTAACAATATCGTTAATTTTGTTAAACCAAACTATATTGATGGTATTTTTAAACAAGAGGTGATTGTTATTTTAATTAATAAAAAGTTGTCGTACAACAAAACAAACATTAACTTAAAAAATAGATGAATAAGACTATTATTTTGTTCGTCTGACTATTATTTTGTGGAATTCTGTCAAATTAAACTAGATAATAGTATATTTTATTTTTAACTATTATCGAATTGTAATTCTAACCAAGTATTAGTTCGCTGTACTATTGTACTTGGTAGACAAACCAATATTATTGTCGTCTTCTAGAAGTTCTAAAAGAATTACCATAAAATTTGCTTGCTTACCACGTAGTCTATTACAGAAATTATTCCCAGATGACGCCACATACAAATCACTGACAATAATCAATCATGCATTATCTTATACTTTTATGAATTTATAGAAAATTAATAACATGATTGCAATGTTCAAATTCTCTCAGGGATCAACGATATATTTGGATGGATCTTATAAACGATCTCTAATCTTTGGTTTGGGTGATCTGATGTCTCAATACTGAGATTTTGGCTAACCAAAAGAAACTTCATCATACAATAAAGTGTAGATCAACCTAAAAATTAGTTGGTGAACAAAAAACAAAGTCGTTGTACTATTTAATTGTAGACCAAATTGAAAATGGTTAGTGAACATAAAAAAAATGTCATTGTACTATTTAATTTGTTACAAGAAGATATGATTATTAAACTACTATTTGTTTACGAAAACAAATAAAGTTGTATGACTATTCTTTTCTGATTGATTTAACTATGAAACTAGATAGGCGCGATTTCATATGCTCTTTTTGGTTGAATTTACCTATCATTTTCTTTGAGTGTACAAAAAAATTTTATTAGGCAAAGTTCTAGAGAATATTACTATGTACAAGCTGGAAAAAGAAAATTTCAAAAAAATAACAAAAAATAAGAAACCACCCCTATTGCAACACCCTCCAAGGGGTGTGCACTGTGACTTTTTGGTCGGATACTCGGGAGACCATCGACCCTGAAAAAATCAGCTTGCCGGGAATTATTTGTGAGCACCCCCTATAGAGAAGGTCGACTTTTACTGTATTATTTGTTTTGAAGAGTGGAGATTAATGGAGCGTCTAGTTGATACATGATTTGAAGTGGACATCATATATGAGATCAATTTCAATTAATTACCGATTAATTACGGCGCCAAATTAATTTTACCGGAAAATGAAAAGTTTCCAATTCCGCCCAAATGCTTATGGTAGCAAAAGATTTGTAGTGGAAAATGCTTGTTTATTTTTAATTTCGAGCTAGCTCTCGTGGTTCCGGAGATATCTGCGAAAAATAGCAAACATTCGCAAAAGAAAAATAGCAAAGAACAATAGCTCGCATTTCGGAACCGGAAAAATTGCAAAAACATGCGATCTTGACACGTTCATATTTTTGGAAAAACACCAGCGGGACGGCCGTACGATGTCGTGACGTAAAGAGGAAGACTTCCAGTAAAACCTGATCGTAAATCGCACATCGTAATTGGAAAATTCGGCTCGGCACGAACGAATCGAAAGTGGCATTTTTTGACGTTTAGTGATTTCGAAGGCAGTTGAAGCGACGATTTCAATAAATCATTGACAATTCTCTCTCACTCCATCGCGACGTTGCCTAGTCTAAATACTGCGCAAGTCAAACGAGACAGTGTATACTTTTGACTTCTGCAGTATCGACAGTACTACCTTAAGTCATTGCATAATTGACATTTCTAAAATATGACAAACAAAAATTCTTATATTTTATTAAACAGAATTAGTACATAAAATGTTTCGTATATTCGTTTGGATTTTTCTGGTATTAAATCGGCAAGCGCCGAATTTATAATACTTTTTAACTCTGGTAGAGTACAAGAAATTGAAATCTCATTATCGCTCTCAGATATTTTTACGATTATTCGAGAACTATCAAGTATACATTCAAAATATACCGTTTCCATAGAAACGCTCTGACGTTAAGGCCACCGCGTTTATTTAGCAAAATATTGCATAAACGGTGGTGTCATTTTCACCATCTACTAACTGTAATATACGGTTGCACAAAAAATAGTGTTTATACCATGGCCGCGAAATTTTTTTTGCGCCCTCGAGATTATCTTGCCTCGGCCGCAAGCGGCCTCGGTGATAATTTTTCTCTCGGTACGCAAAAAGGAATTTCGCGGCCTTGGTATAAAAATAACTATTTAAGCTCATTCGCCAAACCAATTATTTATACTTCTTCAACATATTTTTGACTGGGGTCTGGGAATCTGGGTCTTCTTTGGTTTTTCACTACATTTTTTAAAGCTTTCCATGTCATTAAATAAGCTGAGTTCTGTGTAATATCGAAACAAAAATTGCTTATTGTGAAAAAAACCATACGTGATGAATTTTTGTCTCTATTTTTTCCGTGATCAGCACCCAAAAAAGTATAAAACTCACCTATTAGATTTAAGACAATTTTACCATCGCAGGCCTGTTATTTACACAGTAATATTCTTGTTCATAGGTAAATATTTTTTTGTTAATATTTAACCAACAAGTAATAAAATGGAAAAATCGATTTAATCCGAGGGCAAATATGTACGTGCAGAACTCCAATATTACTGCGGTCATATTTTCTCAGTAGCCTTGCGTGTTTCGACAGTTTTATTTGCTGTCGGCAAGAGAATATCTCTGGGAAATATTTCTTTGAAAGAATATTAAAATAGAAACTCGAGCCATCAGATATGTTAAGGTATGTGGAATTTTTTTCTATTAAATTGATATTTAATTTTTTCACCGGCTGGATGGAAAAGCGAAAATCATAACTGAATGTACACTTTTAAGGTTGTGACAGTCAGCGCTAATACTAATTAAGTTGCAATTTTATGGAATGAAAGTAATGTTAGAGTATATTCCACTAGATATAAAGTATAGAGGGTAAATACTTACAAAAAAATTAAGAACTATTATCCAACATGTTTAAGTCACAAAGCAAAAAATTCAACATAGCCCCAAAAGACTTTTTTATTAAAAAATATTTATTATTCAGGGTGTTCCCTAAATAGTTCTAGGAGCTCCCTCACTTAATTTAAAAGCAAAAATCCTGCAGCACATTCGGTACATGAGATACACGGTGTTATAGTTGAGCTTTAATATAGTCGATTAAACTTTAACTTAACGTGTCCAAAGGTCGCTTCATCATATAAACTAAGAGAATTAGACATACGCTACTAGTTTCTCTCTCCGTCATTGCAATGGCTCTATGTGCATCGCATATCAAATCGTACGTCGTGTTACCAACTCATTAAACACACGCCAAATTAGAGTTTACTCGACTATAATGACACTCAAATTTAACTTTTTAGACAGGCGTTGCCATTAACAACGGAGGTAAAAGTACTTTTTCTGACGCTGCGAGCGACAGAAAAAGTAATATCCATAGCAACGCGTATTTTATTTAATACGCCGGCCGTGCGATATTAACACTGCGTTTTTGGTGGCGAAATTCGAGATTTTTTATCTCTATTTTTTTTATATAGCTAATCGACGTTTGAAGAAAAAATAGCATGTTTTATTCGGAGAAAAAGCCACTCGTTGTGATTCGTCTGTAACCTACCGACTTGTCACAAAAGTATCACTTTTATTCCTAATAAAACAATATACTATTTTTAAAATACGCGTTTTTTTGCCGTGACACTAATATACAAAAAAGTAATTCCCTAATTTTTTCATGAAAAAAAAAGTTTTCGCGGCCCATTTCTCTAGCTTTAGGTGTCTAATGGATACATAAAACAATTGTTTTTCCGTTTAACTGGCTCTAACTCAAAAACGCACAATGGATTACTCTCAAATTTTTATCGTGTTATCACTATATATTTGATAACAACATGTGTCAATATGTAGGTGAAAGCATTATTTTTTTTTCTAAGGCTATGTCGAAAATTTGCATTCTCAAATGTAACATGCGGGAAACTTTTGTAACTTTCGAAATAGATACCAAGTGTATCAAGAAGAAACGAAGATAAAAGATGGACGTAACTTTTTTATTTGAAACTTCTTTTCTAGCATTAGCAGTTTTCGAGAAAATTGTAAATGAGTGATTGTTGATCAGCTACTGAAATTAATTGCTATTAGATTTTCACGTTCTTTATGATCTCTTTATCATTAAATAAATTTTGCATTTATATTCCCTCTTCAATTAGTCTGGGTGCCAATCAAAAAAGGTGGAAGTAAGGTATAGTAGAGGTTTTTTTTACAGTTATCAGCACATTAGTAGGTCACTCTAGCACACTTGGGCATTTTGAGATATTCAAAATGGGGGCTTATCTAAGGTGCAATTTTTTTATAATTTTAATTTACCAAATGTTGGCATGTGATACATCGTTTTCTGTGGTTCTCAGGTTCGAGAACACAAATATGAGGTTAAAAATCGTGTTGCCCTATCAAAATATAAAATAGGTGTCGATTGTGGGTGTCAAAAAAAAAATTCGATACAAAAAGAAACATAGCTCAGAAATAAGATGCAATTATGTTTTACAACAAATAATTCCCCCTTTATTTAATAATTTAATATTAAACTTTCTCCCGTAAGGAATTAAAAAGTTATTTTTAGTTTCTTACGGAAGAAAGTTAGGACATAATTTAGGTTTATGTTTTTTGAGAGTGATATCTGATCTAGCGACGCAACATGAAGGAGCGGATACCATTATGGTACAGCAACTTATTCACGAGATTAAAGGAAATCCAGACATCGTCGTAAATGTAATAAGTGATGACACCGATGTTTTTGTCTTACTTGTATATTATCATAGTTTATTAGATTTGAAAAACGAGGTTTCTATGGTTTCTTTTAAGTCACTAACTACGAGCCCCCACAGATATTAGAGCCACGAATTTAAAACACAAACAAATCATACCATATTTACCTGCCGCACATTCTTTATCTGGTTGCGACACGGTGGCTCAGTACCATGGGATTGGGAAAAAAAAAGGTCATTAAATGTTTAACGCATTTAGGTCGATTAAACAGCAATATTGAGGATGTTTTTCAAGAATGTACAATTTTTGTAGCTTCGGGTTATGGAGTAAACAATGCTAGCAAAATGACCGATGTTAGAACTTCTCTAGGGGCTAAAAAAGTTGGACAAGCTTAACTAAAAGCACCGCCATTCTCTGTTCTTCCACCAACTACTGTATGGCTTCAAGAAAACGTAAAAAGGGCATATTTCCAAACATTTTTGTGGTTGTCTATAATGGATTTCTCTTGACCAAATATAGGTGCCACTCAATACGGGTGGCAGGCTGACGAGGATAAAATGGAATTACATCCGATCGCCTTGCCAAAAAAGATTCAAATTACCCCAGATTACATTTTGGCATTAGCAAAATGCTCATGCAAGTCAATAAATCTGTGTAACACACTACGATGCAGCTGCGTGGCTAATGGCTTGCCGTGCAGTTTAATGTGCAATTGTCTGCAACTAAGCACAGAGCATTCTTGTCAGAATCCTCATATGAGAATTTCTGAAAATATAACTTCTAACAGTGAAGATTTCGAAGAAGATTAAATGTTGGTTTTAACGTTTCGCTGTTAACAGTTTTTTCAATAATTAAAAAACAAAAACAAAAAAAATACAAAAAAATACGAAAAAAAAACGAAAAAAGTAGGTAAATCATAAAAAAATATAGAATAAAAAGAGGATGATCAAGTCTTTCCACCCTAAAAAAATACATAATATTAAGTTTACGTTTGTTTAATTTTTTAAAAACTTGTTTTGAGCTAGCAGGTCCTTTTAATCGATGTTATTAAAAGGTCATTCAACTTGCTCATCATTTTATGCATACCACTTTTATGGTGTTATCCGTATTCTTAAAGTCTAATTTGGTTATGCAACAAACCTAGGTACTATTTTTTTTGCTTCAAAAATTAATTTATTCTCCGAATAAGCCGCCCTCGTAATAAACTAAATTAGCAACACTTAAAGATTACTTCCTACACGATTTTTAACCTCAAATACTAATTCACAGACCTTAAAAACATATAAAACGACGTGCCACACACCCATATAATGAAATATTTGGAAAAACCTGTTCTTTCACTCTAAGCCAGTCGCCATCTTGAATATCTCAAAATGCCCAAGGATGCCAAAGTGGCATCAATCGAAATCGTAATGTTGACCATTTGAAGAACCAAAAACATCCAAAAAACCTTTACTATACCCTACTTCCAGGTATGGGTAAAAATCCTTATTTGGCACCCAGACTAAATCTCTAAAAGCGTCATATATATTTCTTGGCTATCTTCTTGTTTGCTAGTTTCTTGGTTCCGTCGAATTTTATCAAATTTGATCTTTTTTCATTTTTTATATGGCTAATGTGACAGAGCGCTATATACATCTGGTGTTTCCAGTTCCTGTGGCGCTTTATAATTAGGAAAAGTTTCTATAACAGGTATTCCATAAATAATAGTACTGGGCATTCTTTGTAGACACAACGCAAGGAAACACTGCCTTGACTAAGCTTTTCATAACTGGATCTGCAAAAATTTAAAGAACACATTATTATCCCACTTCTGCGCCACCTTGTATTTTCTAAGAACCAACCGCTTGGAATTTCCACTGGCGATATACTCACGGATTCAAATCAATACACCTAACCACATTCACCTCGACAACCTAAAAAATTATTCGCACACAAAACCCGCCATCCGTATCCATTCCAATACACACGTCCACAAAAGAAACTTGCCGTTCTCCATCTCTTCCCGACATCTCGCCCGCAATACATTCAGGCCGCATGTTTACGCGCCCCATTCGAAAATCCGACAAATGAAAGCGATCGAACCGCAAACATTTATCGCCCGTCCCGAGTAGCCGATTCTGTTTACGCGCGTCTAGGTGAAAAATAGAGGACGGCGGCGTTTGAGGCCCCCGTCGAACCCGGTGCAACGTAGACAAAGGGTCGTTTGTCACGGTGGTCTGCAAACAGATGCGACCAACACGGAACTTTAGCCGGTGAAGTTAGCCAATCAATTGTGTATACATTGATGGTAACAGGTCTTCCTTCAAACACACGATTTTATCGATGTAGAAGTTGGCGCTCAACTAACATGCATATAGTCTAATCCAATTTTTTCATCAGGTACAGATGGGATAAGTACAAATTTACTCAAACATATTATTCGGGGAGCCACTGCCTCTTATAGATTAAAGCCGAAGGAACACTTTTATACCAAAAAATTGGTTGTACTTACAAAATGGCGACCATATCGTAACTTCCGAATTATACTGTTCTACGTCCACTTTTGGTCAAAAATTGGACTATATCCAAAAAAATATTCGAGTTATGTTGTACCATAAATAAGTTTTCAATAAAAATTTGTTCCATTTCTACAAAAATCAAATTAATACCAGGTATTATAGTGTTTTATATCCGATATTACTGGGGTACGTACAGGCGTTTGTTCTATATCCCATATAATCTACAACGAATATTTTACGATCTGACATTGTTCTATATCCATAGGTTTTAATAAAAGTTTATCAAAATTTTGAAAGCAATATTGCAAGATCATCCTAAAGAAAATAATACTATGGTCCGACAGTTGTGTTCCACAGAACCGCAACTCCATTTGGAGATAATTGAACAAAAGTACTCTGAACCGGGCCATGGGAATGTTCAGGAAATTGATGCAGCACATAGCTGCATCGAACGCTATATTAGAAATCTGGAAATATGGTCACCAATAACACCAATTAGAACGTCAATTCACGTGTCTACTGGATGGAAATTAAAATTCAGAGTTCTGCAGATGCTGCCAAATGATTATCTAGATTAAAAAAATATAATTATATATTAATACCCTACACAAAAATAAACACACAATTTACAAAAAAAAAAAAAACTGTGTCTTCAATATAAAATACAGTGAGGGGTTTTGTTGAGGTAAAGCTTTCATATAAGGCTACACGTAAAGCAAATCAGAAGGAAGAGTTATGTAATTTCCCTAGCCAGATCAACAAATTGTCGAAAATCAATGTAGGTATAACAGAAAAGAAAAGAACATCTTTACAGGAAATACTTCCACAAATTTCAGAGAATGAAAGTCTTACCCGACAAGGTAAAAATAAGACAGATGAAAATCACCAATAAACCACACTGGTAACACTGAACAAATCAAAAATCTTCAAAATACTTGACAATAGCTGATAAGGGGAAAAAGACAAAAAAAAACTAAAAAGAAAATCGAGCTGAATGAAACTAATGAAGAAAGACGTGGAAATAATAGCACAAATAAGAAAACTTATCGAAAGAAATCCAAAAATGGTGAAGACAAAAAAGCTGAGCATTTAGCAGGGGAAAATAAGACAAAGAAAACAAATGAAACAACAGACGATAGACATGTCGAAATAGAAGCTAATAAAAACATCAGCATACCTAAGAAAGCTAACACAAGGGCAAACGTACAAATCGTAAAGGAAACAGTTTTGCTCTTATTGGAAAAACCAGAGAAGGTAGCAAAAAAGTCAAAAGAGTTGGAGACAAAAGCGTTCATATTGGAAGTAGCTGGAATGAAAGGAAACTCAGAAGCGACAAAAAGGGTCTTTTAAGGCCAAAAATATAAATATAAAATGTACTGATACATTTTCTTATACTATCCTTTTGCTTTCACATTCAGTAGAAGTAAAATAACGACAAATGTTTTTAAAAAAAATTGTATTGTTCAAATAGGCTTAGAATGTCATGAAACGTCGAGATTTTAAGTTTGAGAAAAAAATTTGTCTATCGGTCTGTCCTGTCGGTCTGTCTGTAACTTTTTTTGTGCGCACGATTACTCTGGAACCGTTTAAGATACTGACTTGAAATTTGGTACACGTATGTATTTTAACGAGATCTGGGGAACTAGATTATATTTTCATATTATTCCGTTGAAGAGTTGCGGGGTAAATTGGGGTAAATAGGATAAATAAGTAAATCAAGCAGGTAAAAGTCCATAAAACTGGTATTTAGTATATACAAGAGAAGCATAATGTCTCAAAAAAATTAGCACTAGCCACCCCCATTTTTTTATTTTTATAAGTTGAATGGTTTGGTTCACTGAAATTTAATTTCTAAATAAAAATTTACTTTTAATTTTCAATTATTATATTGTTTTATTATGTTTTTTTCTAATAGCTACTTACTACTTTTGGTCAATATAGAACATAAACTGAAATTATTAAATGCTGGAATTATATTGTTATTTATCCCGCTACTTGTACTATATCCTCTACTTTTTATAAATAGAACATATTTATTCTATATCCAATTTTGCAAAAAAACTTAATATCGTTTATTTAATGTATAGTTATTACTTACTCAGAAATATTTTGCTTATTTAACCAAATGTTCAGCTCAATATACTGTACTTAACACAATTGTCTTATGTGGTATTTGTGTGATAGAAAATGCCACTTAAACATTGAAACGCGATTATCTCGAAATCTAGTTTTGTGCACATAGAATAGTATAATTCGGAGGTGACGATATTTACAAAAAAAAACTGTTACAAATATGATTTACGTATCTTAACACAGAAACTAAAAAAAATAGAGAAAAACTTTCTGTAGAGAAAATACTTTGCCTACAATTTTGCTTTAACGCAATGTTTTGGTATCAGTTACCGTTTTCGAGATAAAGGTCTAAGAAAAAAAAAATAAAAAAAATAAATAAATTATTATTGGAATGATTATGGATGGCAAAAAATGGAAATCCTCTTTGGTGTTCAGCAGATAAAATAGTGCTTCAATCGCTTACTGAAGTTCTTCAGATGATTCCAAACCAAAACAATAGAAGAAAGTGAGGATGATAACGATATCATAAATGAAGCAATAGAGGAAGAAGACTTGAAATAAATATTCGATGTATTGGGAGACAGCGATACAGAACCTAAAAGCGAATGAGATGTTATACTTACGTTTTATATTGAATTTTATATTTTATTTTATAAGAATTTTTTTCAGTTTATTTTATTTCTTGTTATATTAATAATATAAAGTTATATTACACGCCAGTAAATACCTTACAATAATTGTCAGAGTTACTTCCTCTTAATGATTTACCGATATATGAATTTCCAATGTTTTCTTAATTTTGGAATCATTTATCTGGAAACTGGTAACTCCTATCAAAATATTGTATACGAACAAAGTTGTAGAAAATTTGATGCATTTTGTTTTCTGGGAAAAAGTTTTTCTTGTAAATATGGCCGCCATTTTGTAAGTAGGTACAGCCAGTTTTTTTAGGGGGGGGGGCATATCTAAAATTGTTCCTTAGGCTTTAATCTTTAGGACAAAAATTGATTCATAGGATGGCGAGGGGGAACATGCAACTATGGTGGTCTCCTCTAGTATATTGAAAGGACTCCTGTAGTATATTGCAAGTCGTCTATTGACGTATATTTTTCATAGCTCAATTACTAAAGTGAACGAGATCACTACGGCATAAAAAATTATTCAAGGTCAAAGTTCACAAAAAACGGTTTTTGCGAATATCGCGCTTTCTATGGCTCGGAGGCCAATTGAGGTTATTATGAAAATGAAAGATAATGAAATTTCGCACAAAAATGATCTCTTCCATTTCTTTATGTACAATGAACGGTTTAGGCATTGTACACGTCTGTGCAATAAAATCCAGTACACTTGAAAAATCAAGTAATCCAGTTTTTACTAATATTAAGTGATGTGAATCAGTCTTTTTGGAATTTAGATTTTTTATTATTATATAGGTTATAAAAAAGTGACATTGATTGTGAAACGTCAAAAGTAAGGTATTTGGAAAAATGTTAATGATTTCGATTTTTAACAAATGTGAAAAATGACGTTGAAAAATTGTGTTCGAGATAAGGCCAGATTCTGAAAGCTCAAAACATTAACAAGAGCTACACCAAGGCCATACTCGCTTATCCATCCTCAAACATTAACAGAAAATCGCCCGGACCTGTTCCGCGGAGACACTTAGCGCTCGTGAAACCTGGTATTTGCAGGACGGTACACCCGAATATGTCCGTCATTACAAGACTGAAAAACTGTTTCATCGGTGAATACAACATTGTTCCAAAACTCCAACGGGCGATAGACATAATTTAAACAAAACAGAATGCGGGCTTGCTTATCCTCTTCTGTTAATATGGTCTTCTTGGCATTTGCACGGTTTTTTAATTCCGATTTTCCTATCCTTCGGCTAGCTGTTGACCTCGATACTGGAAAATTTGTCATGGACACAGCGTCTATTGCTGTTTGAAACGGATTTTCCCTCAAATAGCCAAGGAGCGCTTCATCTTAAGCGAAATTTGAACTTCTCGGTCGGCCTGAACCGTCTTTTCTCTTTATGATACCTTCCTCCTCCCACCTTTTCTCCACACTCATAATGGTACTTTTATTTAAGTGATCATGGTTAGCAACTGCTCTGATAGACCATCCCTCTTCAATTTTATAGAGAATTAGAATTTTTTCATGTTCAGTTAATTTCGGCATTTCGAAAATATGACACTGACACTGACAACTAAATAAAGAATGATTTAATATAGCGAAAAATAGGTTTACGGGATTTTATTGCACAGAAGCGTAAGTAAAAAATTAATAAAATATTTTTCGTTCAAAGTTTCAAAATATATATTTTATTACGATCGAAATTTCATATTGTTTCATTTGGATAATTCTTTAACCTTAGTGACTATTTATATATTTTTGTGACGTTATATTCGCCATTTTTTATCAGCAATTTTTAATTTTGATTTTTTGCACATAGAGTCATACTCAGCAGTCTCGAAAACCATAAGAATTCTATTTTTTGTTGATCACATTTGAATTGTACAAAATTTTACGTTTCAACGTTAATTTTTTTCATAGTATCTCTTTTTCGAAAAATTTTTTGATTTCTTTTGTGTTTCTGTGACTAATTAAAACAATCAATTTTTTTGCGAATAACACGAAGATTCGTTCGAAAATCAAGAATTAATTGTTCAAATAATTAAATAATTATCACTATTCTACAGCCTACATGTATTGGAAGTAAAAATTGCAAATTCTTAGTAACTTCGTCATGCTAAATAACAATATAAAAAGCAAAAGTTCAAGTTGGCTCTGGTTTTCCCAATACAGGTAATAAAGTGTAACGCGGGTATAGGGGTCTACAGACGATCCAGCTGCTGGGGTCCGACATTGTCGGTACGCTTTGAAGATAATTGGAATTCCAGCGGACCAGTTCACTTTTACGAATGAGTTCAAAGCATGCCGACAAGGCTGGCTCCCTGCCGCTGAATCGTGTGTGACCCCTTATAAACCCTAGTTTATGGGCGGTCCGATCACAAATAACAGATAGAATTAGAATTCTACGAAAATAGACATACTAACTACCTACCTACTCCTCTATTTGTCACTAAAACTAATATTCATTCATAGGTAGTCGTATATGTACCTTGTGCATGATAAGCGTTCATTTTCGAAAGTAAATAGTGCTATTTTGAAAATATGCCACGAGATTGTGTAAATACACCTAACAACTTTTGTGATATTTGTAGTGAAGTGACTTTTGCGCATCAAAAACGTAATTTTACTCCCAAAATTAAGGAGGCGTACCAGTTGTATTTTGGTAGTACAATTGGAGATGAAGACAAAAAATGGGCAACTCATATATGTTGCAGCAATTGTGCGAACAATCTTTGCAGTTGGCTAAGTGGAAGAGGACGTTCAATGACTTTTGCTGTGCCCATGATCTGGCGAGAACATACAGATCATGTTACCGATTGTTATTTTTGCGTGATACCTCAGATTAGACAGGGTATTAACAAGAAAAAAAGGATGGTAATACAATACACCAATTTACCATCTGCCATTCGCCCGGTTCTCCATAGTGATGAACTACCTATTCCTAATCCACCTCAAGAATACAGCCTTGATTCTGACGAAGAATCGGATGATAATGTAGATGACGACTTAGTCTAGCCATTAACATCACAAGATCCCGATTTCTCTGCCGAAGTGTCCGGTGGTGAACCACACAAAATTAATCAACGCGAATTAAGTGATCTTATAAGAGACCTTGATCTGTCCAAGGCAAAAGCGGAGCTTTTGGCATCTCGATTACAACAATGGAATTTACTACAAGAAAATGTTAAAGTTTCCATGTATCGAAGTCGTCAAAAAGATCTTATACCTTTTTTCAAAATGGAAAATGACTTGGTTGCCTGCAAGGACATTGACGGTTTAATGAGTGCTTTACACATTCCCCATGATCCTAGTGACTGAAGACTTTATATTGACGCCTCGAAACTTAGTCTAAAAGCTGTTACTCCACAATGGAAATAAATTGCCACCAATTCCAATCGCCCATTCTGTCCACATGATGGAAAATTATAGTAACATGAATGTATTGCTACAAACTATAGAATATAACAAGTATAAGTGGCAGATTGGTGCAGACTTAAAAGTGATAGCTATCTTACTTGGGACAGTCGAGCGCGATTAGAACATTACAAAAGAAAAATTTGGCCGCCAAGACTGGGTTTTGAACCAGGAGAAAAAAATGTTGCTAACATTCCATTAGTTGATTCACAAAAGGTAATACTGCCACCACTCCACATAAAACTGGGGCTTATGAAAAACTTGGTAAAAGCTATGGACAAAGAAGGACGTGCTTTCAGTCATTTAAAACAAAAATTTACCAGACTTAGTAATGCGAAAATTAAAGAGGGAATTTTTGTGGGTGCTCAAATCAAGAACCTTTTCGAAGATGCTGAATTTGACAACATTCTAGAAGGTAATGAAAAAGCTGCTTGGAATTCCTTTAAAATGGTAGCAACACACTTTCTCAGTAACAAAAGAGCAGAAAACTATAGAGACCTTGATGGGAATCTTCTTTCTTGCTACCAGAAATTAGGATGCAATATATCATTAAAAGTCCACTTTCTACATTCACACCTAGATTACTTGGAAAACTGTGGTGCAGTAAATGATGAGCATGGAGAGAGATTCCACCAGGATATTCAAAATATGGAAAAAAGATATCAGGGCAAATGGACTTCTGCGATGTTGGCAGACATGTATAAGAGATGCTCCAGAAGTATGCTCCAGAAGTAACTTATAAGAGACGGGCTAAGAAGCGCAAGAAGAATAATTAATTTTCTGATTAAAGGGCTTATATTCTAATTAAATATATAGTATATAACATGTATTTGAAATATATAGCAAAATGGCAAATATCTTTTCGCATGATGTAATTAATTGTTTTACTTCCACATCCAGTGGAAGTATAGTAACGACAAAAAAATTTTTAAAAATTTTTATTGTTCAAATAGGCTTAGAATGTCATGAAACGTCAAGATTTCAAGTTTGAGAGAAAAAAAAAATTCTGTCTGTCGGTCTGTCTGTCTGTAACTTTTTTTTGTGCGCACGTTTACTCTGGAACCGTTTGAGATATTGACTTGAAATTTGGTACACGTATGTACTTTACAGAGATCTAGAAACAGATTATATTTTCATCTTGTTCCGTCGAAGGGTTGGGGGGTAAATCGAGGTAAATTTGGAGTAAATAGGTAAATCAAGCAGGTAAGAGTTCAGAAAATTGATATTTAGTATAGACAAGAGAAGCTAAGGTCTCAAAAAAAATTTTGGCATTAGACACCCCCATTACCACCCCCACCCCATTATTACAGGGGATCAAAAAAAATGTGATTTAGTGTATGTACAAGAACCAGAAACCTCAAAATATTTTTTTACTTTATCCACCCCCCACTCCCACCCCCTGTCACCACCCCCACCCCACTACCGATGTGGGGTATAGTTTTATGGGTTTTTGGGGTAGAGGATTTCAAATATTATATTATTAATGGTCCATAAACAATTATTTCCAGATACAAAATTTTTTCGTTGTGTGACTTGGATAGAAAATCCGGATGTGGAAGTAGTGATTCCTTGGGCAGCGGTTTTTTTATTAAAATTATACCATAATATGTGAGTTAGGTCAGTTATTACAATTTTTAGAGCCAACAAATTTTTTTTATGA
The DNA here is from genome assembly GCA_936432065.2 of Rutpela maculata. Taxonomy (NCBI): domain Eukaryota; kingdom Metazoa; phylum Arthropoda; class Insecta; order Coleoptera; family Cerambycidae; genus Rutpela; species Rutpela maculata. The sequence continues at coordinate 37,565,049 of OW386290.2, forward strand.
CTATGTTAGACGTAGCTGGGACCAAAACAATGCAAATAAGTGGTTTTGTTTAACGATACAAAATAAAAGTTAAAATTTGTAGGTGTGTGATTAGCAATATTTTTTTAATGTAAAAAATTAAAGTCCTTACGATTAGAAACTTAAAGAAAAAAGTTTCACGAAGATCCATTCACTATAGACTAGTTCCGTCTAGTTAGTACTCGACTAGTAGTATATTTGCGTTTTTCTCAAAAAATATACATTTTCGTCAAAATTAGAAACAATGAAAAAGTTTTAAATTGAAATCTGCTTAACCTGAAAGAAAACTTTTGCTGAATGATAAATGGGCGAAAATGTTCAATTAAACCGATTATTTCACTCATTAACGTTATAGCCAATGAGAGCCCGTTTTTTCACAACACTGCACCAATCAAATGTCATTATTAGTGGTAATTCAACCTAGATCGGCTTTTGACAGTACCAACATGCAAAATTTATCGCTCTAATTTTTTAGGTCGCTGCAGCGGCAAATACTGCGATAATTTTTTGACGTTTTGTTTCGTATATATTTTCGGCAAATCGGGCAAGTCACGCTTTTAAATTTTATCTATAAATATCTTCTCTAGCTTATTACTAATTGTTAACTTACCTTGTAAATTGTAATATTGTATTATGTACTAGCAAACATAAACACACCACATATATAGTAAACAATCGTCAGTTCCAAAGAGAAGCCTGTCTGAAATATATAGGCTATAACCCTTGCCTATCTGTTAACTATTTCAATTTGCCTACTTTTCAATCGGATAACAATAATATACAAAGATTCTACTTAATATACCTAGCTCATAATACAGGAACAAGTCAAGCACAGCTTTCAATAGCTCAATAACGTAGTTACAAAGTTAAGCAAAACATTTATTATAAATGTCAAGTAAACACATTCGCTCTGTAAACAAACTAACAATGTACCTAGGTACCTACTTACATACGGTAATCTATCAAAAAGTAACTAGTTGAATCAAAGCTGTGCAATATTTTAATTTGTTGTATTTAAAATTCACTCTGCCTAACGAAGCAAACCTCAACATAATTTGTAAACTTCTTAAGTTAAAAATAAGGATTAAATACGTAAATATGAATCAATGAACAATTACTATGGAATATAACTCTAGTAGCGGTAGCGCTAGATGGCGCTCTCTATGTCAATCTCGGAACCATGAGTGTATAGTAATAAATAGGCGGGACATCGGGAATAAACTAGTGCTCGCAGATTGAACATGTAGTGCTCTCTCTATCGTTCCTCGTCATATTGCACCTCAGAAACGCCTGAAAGGTGTTAAGCCAGTCTATATATTATAATATCTAAGGTTTCAACTCGTTTTATTTACTAGTTGCCATAGAAACGTCACTAGATCATTTTAAAATCTAGGGAATCTCCATTGTTTCTACTGCGTTTGTTTCAGATTTGCTGTTTTGACAATATGAGTCGGTTTGGAAATATTTCTGTATATCAAATTAATGAGGAAATTGAAAATAAAGGTCAGTAAACTCTAAAAAGTGACAAGAAAACGTCTGAAGGCAATTAATGAGAAAACATAATATTGAAGATGTACTTAATGAATTATTTATTCGTGAAATATTCTCCTCAAATACCACTCGTGCTTTAAATTTTATCTAAAAATTTTTTCTCAAGCTAAGTTGCCCCTAGTTAATATAACTCGTGCAAATTGGCAGTTTATTATCAAAGATTAAATCCCTCCCGCTAAAGCGGTCGGGATTTAATCAGATAATAAACCGCCAATTTGCACTCTCTATATTACTAGGCAACACGCACTCGAAAAAATTTTCGATAAAATTTTAAGCACTAGTGATATTACATACGATAAAAATCTCGCGTAGGAGTCACGTACCGGAAAACTTTCATGGCTTGGGAAAAATCTGAGAACAGCCCATTTTTTTTTTTAATAATTTGACCATCAAAGAGAATCTATTAGCTAGAAATACCAAAATATCGCGCAATTTATCAAAAAAATCGAAATAAAAAGAACTTCTGGCCAACGCCGTTGGATGAATAGATTTTATCTATAAACTACCTTTGATGGCTAAAACATATTTAAAAAATGGTTTATTTCCGGATTTTTTTAAGCCATTTAATTAAGATTTGTGCCCAAAATGTCTATTAAATGGGAACCATGTAAGTTTCTAAGATATTAATTTATTTTCGAAATTTTAACGGAACTGAAGTGAATTTTTATGTTTTGACTTTGTCTACGCGTAGTTGTTCTATATCCTCGTGTTTGACACACCCTGTATAGCTTCTGCTATTTATTTTATTAACTCTAACTCTGAACCTTTCTATACTCCATAGAAATGCCGAAGCAAAAAAAATACAACTCGTCGCTGCACTCTCAACCGATACACAATAGCAACAATTTTAGTTTACTAGAGTTTCGAAGCTGAAATCCAACATAATGGGAAATATTCAACTAGGTGGCGTTGTAGATAAGCGGACACAAAACGACGACCAATGACTACGATATGGCGTTCCCGCGGCTCCCGTCGCCTATCGGGGTTTCTTAACGGGAAGACGAAGGAAGGAGACTCCTAGTTTATCGTGTGCGGAGTCCCTCGGGACCTTACAAATCCGCGAAAGACAGAAGGCCGTGAAAGAAAATGGGGGTTCGACATGCCCAGTCAATTTCCTTCATCGGCAAATTGGTAAAAGAATACGAGGTCGACAGATGTTGAATAAAAGAACAAATAAGGACGGCGTGCGGCGTGGGGTTCCCTTTTATTTAACTATTTGTTGGGGGGATTTTGTGAAATTGGATTTACAAATAAAAATTGGTAAAGACAAGGCTGTTGGTCTGATAGTTCTGAGCGCCTAATCCTCGAAGGAAAGTGGAATTTACGTTTCGCGGAATGGAAGAAGGACGTGCGGGATATTGAGACTCTATTGATTGTCTTTTTCATTTAGATAAATAACCTGAGGAGATTAATGTCTTTCTCTTTCTTGATTTAGCTTCTATTACTGGAAACTAATGGAGTGGCAGAGGTGAGGAATTATTTTGTGATTTGTTGCGAGCAGGGTGAAATATTAGTTCAGGAAAATTGGACGTTTTTTAGAACAAATTACACTAGCCCACAAAAAAAAAGTTATTTGAACTGGACATCTGAATATACTTTTCTTTAGTATTTTTTCCCGCTGATTACGAATCTGAATGGGAGGGGTCAATGCGCACATTACAGAGCAAAACGCGAAAAACTGTCAAAAAATGCGTTTTTTATGGTTTTTTGGGCGGTAAACTATGCATGTGGCGTGTTCGACTAGGCTGCATGTATTTTTCTTATGTATTTTTGCCCCATTGACCTCGAATATATTGTTAGAACCCAGAGCTAATTGTCAAAATGTTGAGGAAAATAAAAAAAAAACATCAAAAATCGCGTTTTCACGGATCTTATGTTTTTTTTATGGATATCACGTTTTTTTCATGAACGCATAGCGTGTTCCAATGGTATATACCACAAATCTGATGCTAAATGCAAGAATTCGTTGATTCTATGAATTAAGTAGAAAAGGCGGCATGGTTAAGTTTTAAAGGCGTGTCCACAAAATGTCTCGGTAATACCACAGATTCAGACTACAGAAAGAAGCATTGTATCAAAAATGATAAAGAATTACGAAAAATTAGGTTGTATGATGAGTTTGAAATTGCACTTTCTAGATTCACACCTGGATGAGTTTCCAGAAAATAACGGCGACTTCAGCGAAGAGCAAGGAGAAAGATTCCACCAATATTTAAAAGACTTTGAACGTCGATTTCAAGGTTTCAAGGTAAAAAAAAAAGTCGATGTCAACATGTTAGCAGATTACGGCTGGATGCTACAAAGAGAAGTGGAACCAAAAGGAACGAAACGACGAAGAAATCCCTTATACAGATCGTTTGAAGATAAGCGCGTTCTAAAACGAAAACCCATATAAAATTGAAATACTATAATTCACGTACAATGATTGGGTAACATGAAAACAGATTTTTGACAGTTTTTTAAATTTTTCTCAGTGTTTTCATCACTGACCACAAAATTTGGCTCCAGATTTGTGATCAGCGGAAAAAATTACTCGATAAAGACGTTGAGTGAAGAATCCTTAAAGAGGTGCTGCCCTTATGCGAATTATCGTTCCCGTATTTCCTTCTTTCTCATCTCAGCCCCCGCACGTCTCAATCCACATGTTGTGGTGCCACCACTGCCACCGTCGGCACTTAGCAGAAGTAGTCATAATCTCGCGAGATTTCTCAGCGTTGATGTCGAGCGAACGAGGGTACAAATAAAAAATACTAATTCTATACGCAGATTGTAGACGGCCTGTGATTTAACCACGTACATTTATTTCCCGATACGCGAAAAATATATATTATTGTGTCATTCGATTCAGCTCCTATTTATGAGTACTTAGTACTTTTAAGACCTCCCAATTGTGTTTAAACAATTAAAAAAAAGAAAATGTAAATGTCGAGAATGGTGTTTTTGGCCTTTCAGCGCTTACATAGCGAGAATTGTAATAATTATCGACAAAAATGCATTGCGCTTTTTTTGTACATCGGATTTTCTACAGATATGTCCGCGAGGGCATATTTTTATCTGTTATAATTTTAAGTAAGTAAGTATAAAAATGACTTTTTTACTCTACTCTGCAAGCGGCACGGGAGGGGACCGACTTAATTAACAAAAAGAAATTAAGAGAACGTCAGAAAAATTTTAAAGACTTCAGGGAGCTTCTAAATCGCATGGAGAAATTTGAATCGATTTACGACATTTCTCGAATTTTAGCCACGCTAAATAGTCAAATTTAAATTACACAAAAGTACTGAGTAACTTTTGTTTAAAACTGTTTTTTGTACAATGCATAATATTAATAATGGAGTGGCAAGCATTAAAAAAATGTTGAAATAAAAAAAAATAGTTAAACATTTTTTGTTACTGAAATGTATTTATAGAAAAAAGAAACACTATTTAATAAAAATATGCGGCAAGTTCCAGCTATTTAAAAATTGATGAAAATGAAAAACCGCTGCCCAAGGAATCACTACTTCCACATCAAGTCACTCATAATGAAAAAACTTTGTATGTGGAAATAATTGTTTATGGAACTTTAATAATATAATATTTGAAATCCTCTACCCCAAAAACCCATAAAACGATACTCAACATTGGTAGTGGGGGGGGGGGGGGGGTGATAGGGGATGGTAGTGGGGGGGGTGATAGGGGGTGGTAGTGGGGGGTGGATGAAGTAAAAAATTATTTTGAGGTCTCTGGTTCTTGTACATACACTAAATCACAATTTTTTTCATCCCCTTTAATAAGAGGGTGGGGGGTGGTAATAGGGGTGGCTAATGCCAAAAATTTTTTTAGAACTTAGCTTCTCTTGTATATATTAAATACCAATTTTATGGATTCTTACCTGCTTGGTTTGCCCATTTACCCAAAATTTACCCCAATTTGCCCCCCAACCCTTCGACGGAACAAGATGAAAATAATCTAGTTCCAGATCTCGTTAAAGTACATATGTGTACCAAATTTCGAGTCAATATCTTAAACGGTTCCAGAGTAAACGTGCGCACAAAAAAAAGTTACAGACAGACAGACAGACAGGCAGACAGACAGAAATTTTTTTTTTGCTCAAACTTAAAATCTCGACGTTTCATGACAGTTTAAGTCTATTTGAACAATAAAAATTTTTAAAAATGTTTTTGTCATTACTATACTTCCACTGGATGTGGAAGTAAAATTACACTTTTCGGTACCTAACATTAATTGTTTTTATGCGATAAATAAAATGATATGTCAACAATAAATACATTTTTTTAAGAAAAAAAATTGGGCTTGATTTTGTGTCATTAAGCTTCATCGACTGCTGAAAAAATACATTAAAACAATTGATTCATTGTTTAAAAATTACTTAACATAACAAGTTTTAAATATTTTTTTTGTAAATCAATTTCTTCGCTGCATATGCAAAGAGCATTTTTTTTAAATCAATCAATTACATCCTACAAGGGGTGGAAAAGTCCAAATTTATGTTTTTTTTTTTAATGTTTTTTGCGTTAAAAAATACATATTTAATAAAAAAATTAAGTAGAGCGTGTAGAGCGACCAAAAATTCGTAAGTAAAAAAATCGACCACAATTTCTCATAGGGCAGCTAATATTTAACTGCTTTAACGGGCTGCTTAGAGAACAGCGCAAAAAGGTTATTTTGAAGTTTGCGCGAGGGCGCCTTTAGCTTGTGAGCTATAATAGATAAAAATATGCTCTCAGGGACTTTTTTGTACAAGATACAAGTTACTCACAACGAAAAAATTTTGTATGTGGAAATACTTGTTTATGGAACTTTATTTGAAATTATTTACCCCAAAAACCCATAAAACGATACCCCACATCGGTAGTGGGGTGGGGGGTTGTGATAGGGGGTGGTAGTAGGGTGGATGAAGTAAAAAAATATTTTGAGGTTTCTGGTTCTTGTACACACACTAAACCAGATTTTTTTTCATCCCCTTTAATAATGGGGTGGAGGTGATAATGGGGGTGGCTAATGCCAAATATTTTTTTGAGAGCTTAGCTTCTCTTGTATATATTAAATACCAATTTTATGGACTCTTACCTGCTTGATTTACTTATTTACCCCAAATTTACACCCATTTACCCCCCAACCCTTCGACGGAACAAGATGAAAATATAATCTAGTTCTAGATCTCGTTACATATGTGTACCAAATTTCAAGTCAATATCTCAAACGGTTCCAGTGTAAACGTGCGCACAAAAAAGTTACAGACAGACAGACAGACCGACAGACAGACCGACAGACAGACAGACCGACAGACAGACAGACAGACAGGCAGGCAGAATTTTTTTTTTTCGCTCAAACTTAAAATCTCGATGTTTCGTGATATTCTAAGCCTATTTGAACAATAAAAATTTTTAAAAATTTTTTTGTTACTATACCACTGGATGAGAAAAATTATACTATGTTTGGTTTCTCAAATATTTGCGATAAATCGAAAATAAACGCATACTCCCCTCTCATTCTCCAAAATCCCATCATTAACAATAAAAATGTCGCGTCGGCCCCTTGTCAACAATGTATCGACTAGACTGATAATAAGGTGGCAAAGAAATATAAAGATGAATCACGTCTACAGAGAATTATCGTATACGCCTTTTTTTCTCGATGTATTACATATTAAACACATTGTCCGAATATTAAATTTATTGCATCTTACCGAAGACGAAGATACATTTTCAATTTCACTGAATTGGGAAAGATTTTTAAGATTTTACAAACTAATATAGGTTTGTTTGCAGGCTATATGAAATTTCATTTTGACTTTTCCACTTAAAATATTTTCCTCTTGTTGCAAAATCTTTTCGACACAAATGTCTCGCCTTTTTACCGTGGCATATATAATTGTTTTTACTCCTTGCAATCTAGGATTTTGTCTCACTAATTTGTCATTATCTTTTTTGTCCACAGAATAAACATTCCATTGTTAAGCACCAAATAATATGTAATAACTCAATAAAAATAACTAATACTCATTTGCATTCACATTATATAAAGAAAAGTTTGTTTCTAACTGGCATAATAATAATAATATAAGATTACTTGTATTAAATAGTCCACACTTGCCGGACATCTAGGCATCTAGGATCGAAAAACTCAGCTTTAAATAACAAAATTTCGAAAACTATAAGTCGTAGAGACCTGATTTTTGTTTTAAAAACTTCCTTGAGGTGTAGACTTTATTTCATTCGCAGATGGTATGTCAAAATTCCTTAAAATAAAAAAGTTTTTCGCTTACTGAAAAAAGCGCTGCAAGGGAAGTAAATGTTCAAGTTTTACCTCGTTTTACAGAAAAATTAGATTTTCCATAAAAACAAAATTAAAGCAGTGACCTTCGCCCACATTTCCTCCATCAATTAAAAATACGTATAATTATCTCAATTGGTTCCGGAGATATCACGAGGGATATGTGAAAATGTAAGAAAAATTAATTTTGACAGATTTATAACATTTTTCGTTATAAAAATAGTTTGACCTCCCAAAAAATGTTGTAATTGGACATTACAGATGGCCAAGGACCTAATCTATCATGCTGTGAAGGTCCCATGTGGTTGTACCTTCAAAAAATTTTTTTCAAGAAGGAAGCTACTTTTTCCTCGTTTTAGGGTGCACTAATACAACAAATGACACGAACCATACGAGTGCTATCAGCCGACTGAGGGACTGAGATTGACGAGATTGCTATACCACAATGCCGGTGGCGCCTTACTACACCACAGACCCTGCGCGGGCTATGATATTAAGTACACGGCTGCATCTCTATAAGGACTCTTCACTCAACGATAAAGAGTAATATATGCAGACCATTGGAACACACAGACCATTGGAACACGCGATGTGTTCATGAAAAAACGCGACATTCATGAAAAAAAACGATTTTTGACAGTTTTTTGATTTTTCTCAGTATTTTCATAACTGATTTTTAAATTTGACTCAACATTTGTGATCAGCGGGAAAAATTACTTAAAAAAGGTGTATGCAGGGCATCATAACACGCTATGTATAGTATCCGTGAAAGACGCGATTTCTTACGATTTTTATTATTTTCCTCAACATTTTGACAATTAGCCCTGGGTTCTAAGAATAGATTCGAGGTCAGTGGGGCAAAAAAAAACATAAGAAAAATACATGCAGCCTAGCCGAACACGCCACATGCGAATGCATGTGCATATGCAATGCATATTTTATCACCCAAAAAACCATAAAAACCATAAAAAACGCATTTTTTGACAGTTTTTTGGGTTTTTCTCCGTAATATGCGCATTGACTCCCCATTCTGACTTCAGATTCGTAATCAGCGGGAGAAAATACTAAAGAAAAGTATATTCAGATGTCCAGTTCAAATAACTTTTTTTTTGTGGGCTTATGCTATTTATGACAAAATTTGGCAGGCATATTATAAATCACCCCCCCTCCCCCAACCTTTTACAAATGTGTAAATAAACACACCACACCACACCACATATAGTAGACAACTCCCAAATCCAAAGCCAATGGTGTCTGGAAGGGGGTTACACATCTGGAAAAACGCAGACATACATCCATACCCATCGACATTGTCAGTGCCGGGACTGGGGCTCGAACCCAGAATGCAATAGACAGTGGATCAGCATATTCACAATACGCCTTAACCGACTGAGCCACCGCGCCAACAAATAAGGGTGTATATTTAAGAACTAGGTACTAGGTACTAGGTAAATAGGTACTAGGTAAATAGCCTTTTTAACACATTGGTCATATATTGTAATAATGAGAACATGAAAGAAAGTTAAGTATCATAAAACTTCCTGATTGAAGATTCGTTCATTTTTGAGAAACCATTTAAGTTTGTTGAGTTCCTCGAGTCAAGAAGCCATCGTAAAAATGGCTTACCGTGCTTTAACATGATACGATGGTACCAGTGCGTTTTCTGGTCATGCAAAGAAGTCAAATGAGCCAATTTTTAAGGATCTTTTCAAGCTTTCAGAGGATTCAGGACGTTATCCTGAGTTGAGCGGTGAACAAATCCGGAAAACGGACACGTTTGTTTTTGAAGTTTATTTATACTTCAAGAAAACCAAAATTGAGAGGCATAGACAACATAGACTACTTGCGAACAGCTATGTTTTAGAATATTAAGGGGCTTGATAATCTTCCACCATCTAGACATGCACTTTTCTCCCATTTCCAAAGAGCGAACTATCAAGCGTTCTCCTGACGTACTGCTGGTGTAGCAAGCCAAAGCTTGCCCCTAGCCATTCTGGTACTGGTATTGGTAGTAATTGCTCATGTTATATCTTCCACAACTAAAAGTATTATATACATTTCTTTACTAAGTAAATTCCTTCTATTTAACTTCTTATATTTTTATTCTTAAATGCATGTAATTTAACATATATTTAAAAAAATTAGTAGTAATTCTTAGTTTTATGAACAGATATTTACAATCGTCTCTATATTAGGCACACCAGATATTAGGCATACTTTTCATTGCGCGGAAAATACATTGACACATGTTGCCTGTCCCCACACTAAGATTACTATTAAACCAGTCAAATGGTGCACAAAAAGAGCTCGAAGTGGAAAGTTCTGGTATAATTGTTTCTAGTGGTTTATCTTGTTTTCTGGGGTGCTGAACACGAATTTGAGATCGTATAACAAAAATTTTCCCCGCAAATATGAGAAATCATCAAAAAACCACTAAAAATAATGTTTTTTAGTGGTTTCCAGCTTATAACTTGCAAAGCAAGCTATTTACGCAAAAACTGGTCTTGTAGTAAAATAAAAAGGAGAAAATTACCTACAATTTATATCTCTAACACTTACGTCGTATGGTTTCCACGAAAAAGAGTGTTGAAATATCGGGGAAATCAGTAATTTTTGAAAAATAGCAAAAAAAATTAATAAATTGCAATTTTCACTTCAAGTGAATTATTTCATCTTCAGTTCCTTTCCTTTCAACGTGTTTACCTGGCAAACCATAGAAGCAGTCCTTTTTTGTGTCCTTTGTGACCTCGAACTCCCCCTTTACTAAATCACAGGTGGAGGGAGGTCTTCATGCCTAAACGCCCAATGGTTTTCAGTTCCCAGTTCGTTCAAACAAAGCAGCACAAGAGGATGCGGATACACTTATTGTAACCACAGCAATGGATCTGGCACAACAACATAACTCTGTATTTATTGGGGGATGAAGATGTAGATTTGCTGGTGATCATGATTGATCGTTGTCGGGGTGTATATTCAAATGTTCAAAGGGACAGTTTCACAACTAATTCTATCTCATGACTGCCAACCAGACCAATCCATCAGTAACAACATATTGTTTTTGCATGCCATGGGAGGATGTGACATAACTTCAGCCTCGTTCAAAGTAGGAAAGATGAGGTTTCTCCAAACCCCCAAGAAAAACCCTGCTCTAACCAAGACCATTGAAATGTTTAAAGATCCTACGGCACATGCTGACGCTGTTACTAATGCTGGCCTTAACCTTTTTCACTGCATTGTAAAAATTGACTGACAAGGAAGGCACGTCCTTGAACAAATTGAGGTATAAATGTTACCTTAGGTCTGCATACAGACCAACAGCCCATTTGGCGTCCCTACCTCCTACCGAGGCTGCAGCCCATCAACATTCGTTGAGAGTATACTTTCAAGTACAACAATGGCTTGGGAATGAAAAAGATCCTGAGCAATGGGGTTGGAAGAAAACCAAAGGTAGTACCAACGCTACACAACGCTACACCAGCACCAGAAGCAGTTTTAAAACTTATTTCTTGCAAATGCATGAGGACCTGTCAGACCAATTGTGGATGCAAAAAAGCAGTCCTCAACTGTTCCAATATGTGCCTGAATTGCGAGAACAGCTGCAATAACATGTCCGTTGCAGAAATTGAAGAAGAAGCAGAGGATGACCAGGAGTGCCCTGAATTTCTTGAAAGTAACTATGCGTAAATAATTCTATCTCACCTTTATTTTTTCACTCTCTTTATTTGTGTGTTCAAAATATGTTTCTCAATAGGTACTGCTTTCATATCTATTGAATAAATCGTACAAGTATTTAAGTCACTGATTATTTGTTTTAGACGTAGAAGAACTGGAAGGCTGCCCTGAAGAAATTATGGAACCCGTGTCTAAGAGGGCTCGTATTAGTACTTAAATACATATAAATTGTACAGAAATTCGCCTCTTTCATTAGCATATAGAATAATGTTTACCTACATGAAATAAAAAATATATATTAATGGTGTTTTTTGCCATTTTTCAAAAATTACTGATTTCCCCGATATTTCAACACTCTTTTGCGTGGAAACCATACGACGCGACGTACAAAAAAATGTTAAAGACATAAATTGTAGGTAATTTTCTCCTCTTTATTTTCCTGTGGGACTTTTTGCATAAATAGCTTGCTTTGCAAGTTATAAGCTGAAAACCACCAAAAAAAAAAAAAATTATTTTTAGTGGTTTTTTGACGATTTCTCATATTTGCGGGGAAAATTGTTGGACGACTCCAGATTCGTGTTTGGCACACCAAAAAACATAAAATAAACCACTAAAAGCAATTACACCAGAACTTTCCATTTCAAACTACCATTTGATTGGACTATATAGTCCAGTGGATTTCGACCGTTCGCACCCGACTATAATCTTAATAATGAGATGCCAACGTTTTAAAAAAGATAACGGCCTCAACCCTCCAAAGCCCTCTTCTACGACTCAGGAAGCAGCAATAAAACAAAGATAGCACACCGTACGTTGCCTTTACCGAATGCTTCTCGCCTAACTAATTGCCGCTTAGAGACGACCCCAGGATTAAGAGATGTGTTTGTTCTGGTCCACGTAAACACGCGACGATTCCGCGCCGCTCACTGTCCTCACTAATGCCGTCGCTTTTGTCGGTAACCGACTCTAGTGTGTTTTATAGAGCCGCTTTTTGCTCCCTGCTAAGACAAACACTGCAACTAATCCGTTCTCATCTTTTAATTGGTGGAGAATTTAGTAATTTACCGCGCGAAAATACACTCGGAAATATGTTTTTGGAGTTAATTTGGTCGTGATTTTATTAGCTACACAGATGTTGCTTCGCTGCTGTGGTATTTCCGAACAAGTATTATTCAGCATGGCGTAAGTTAATAAGCGCATTCCGGAGCAGGTCGAGTGAAAATAAAAAGTCGGTTGCGAAATATTTATAGTTGTGATAATATTGCCGGTAATTGCTAGCGAAATGTGTATTAAATTTCCGTTAATTCATGTTTAAGCGGATTTTTTTGAAAAAGGGACTAAAATATGCTCCTGAATAAAACGATTGGAAAAGTTGTAAAAATGTATTCTAATATGATGATTCCACTTGAAAACGATTGTTTGACACTGGAAACAGGGCAGGCGTGACTTGTGGTGCAATGAAGACCTCATTATCCTTACTGTTTTCACAGTCAAACGAATATATACTGACGGATCCACGTCTAGAAATGTCGTTGGTTGTGATTTCTTTACTAAAAGACCAGAGCCCGCCGACCGCTAATTGTGTGTCATAAGTTTACGCCCAAAATGTGTGAATTGTTGTTAATTTGGGGTAGTAGAGCACAGAAATGTTCATGCCAGCCTTTTTTTGGTACAGGGGCGTAGGGCATGTCCCAATGTAAGAAATATGACTTATAAAAGTAAAAAAAAAAACAGCCACAAAATTGCCATGGGGGTTGGAGGAATTTTTTAAAAATCATAAATCCAGACTCCGGATTCGTCTAGTGATCTCAAAGACATCGGACGCGTTTAAGTTCGGTGCCAGTAATCTGGCTTAAATCCCGATTAAAAGCCGGCACAATAGGACGAAATTACGCTGATGTGATAAGTGAAAAATTATACGCAAAGTGATATATAAAATAACATTACAACAGTTAAGTTATATAGCTAATATTTAATTAATGTGGGTGATTAGAATATCTCAGTGCATAACAAGTGAAAAGTGGAGAATAACCCGAGAATCTCTAGGAAACCATAAATCTATCAACACTAAGGCTAAAGATAAGTCTACACTTGACTATACCACTTTATTTAAATTTATACCTATATGCTTTAAATGCTTGATAGTTCCTAGATAATAAATTAAAATAAAGGCACTAAATCTTTTTCTTTCAGCAAAAAATATACAAACCAAACTATTACAAAAATGCAAATAATAATTAATAGCCAAAACCGAATTTATTTCAACCAATCAAGAGAATTACGCGCGATATAATAATGGTGATAATAATAACCCGAAATAATCAGTAATGCATCGCTATTAAAGTGTGATTATACAGATTTCCTGTGTGAACCTTCAAGTGTGTTTTCTAATAATTACTAAAAATATTCAAATTTAATCAAAATTGAACACGTAATGATCAGTGGCGCACTACTCTTAAAGTATACCTTTCAGGTGAGGTTCTCATAATTGCTAAAAATATTCAAACGAGTTTAACTTGGATTAGATCAGAAATAATCAATGGGGCACTGTCGGTGTGTGCACCTCAATGTATGTATACGTGATACAGGTTTCTCTCAGGAAAATGGTTTCCAAGAAAATACGCACAGAAAAGAGCAATCTTGATACCTAGAGCAGCGGAAACTCAACTCAATAAATAGATCATATTCTGGTAGGCAGGGAGATGACTTATAATATAGTGTTTTGTCACCAATGAATACCCATGAAAGCTTTAAAAAGTGTAAATACAAAGTGACAACGTATAGAAGTTATATTTAAGTTTGTATAAGTGAATGTGTTTGTAAAATAATTTATACCTCGGAATATTTTCAGCTTGATAAGGAATATTAGTTAGTGTTTAATTAGATACACAAACCCAAACTTTCCACAGTGCTTCCCTCTGACGCAGTAAATCATAGCATATACATAGTGTAGTGAAATCGTGTACCTGGAGACTTTAATGCACATATACTCCACACATCTAACGAAAATGGAAACGCGCTGAAAAACCTAGCACACATGTTTGACTTAACAATAAGAAATACATGAAGTAAAAGTCAAACATGCATTGACACCTGGATTAATGGAAGCTCAATCAAACAAATAGACCATATTCTGATAAGCAGAGAGATAAGGGGAAGGATCAAGAAGGTTAAAGCAAAAAGGACAGCAGAAAATCTACTGAAGAAAACGCTAACACTGAACAGTACCAAACTAAAAAAATAGGGAGACTATGTTACACAGGGAAAACAACAATCGAGAGGATCATAAACAAACTGGGAAAGAAAAGCGAGGGGAAAAATGGAAAAACCATGCGTCATGTGGCTCTAGCTGCTGACAACAAGCATGACTCAAATCCAACCCAGCATTGGAAATCGAGGAATCAGAAGACTCAGAAAAAGAAGATTCGAAGAAGCAGAAAGAAAAAAAGAGGAGCATAAACAGTAATAAACACTCCATATTAAGATACAACACATATTTCACACGAAGATTCAGAAGAGGCAGATACCCAGAACCAAAAGCACAAAAAAGGGAGCTTAAACGCTCCCTCACAACACAATGCGGTAACGCATCTCACAAATACCTACACCTCCCGTCCCATATTCCTTTACCATGCGCCATGTGGCTCTCGTTGCTGGCAACAAGCATGACCTTAGTCCAACCCAGCGTGGACGTAGCAGGCCCAGCTGTATACCAGCAATGCCTACCGCACGCTGGTAAATAAATCAATCAATCAATTAAAAATCATAAATCCAGACTCCAATTTATTTTGTGTGGTACAAGGAGGCGCTAGAAAGAACACAAGGCGAGCTACACTCTACACTGAAAATAAATTCCATAATAGTGTAAAGTGTCCCATTTTTCACGTCACATTTTGTCAAATTCAAACCTCAAAAACCTTTTTAATTTAAATGGAACATCTTATATTTTTTACATCATGTTATGTAAAATTCAATTCTCTTTTCTCTAGTATAAGTACTGTAGGGATTAAAGTTACAACTTTTTTAGATATTTGCGATTTTCTTACAGGTTCTAGAATTTTTAATAAAAATTGTCTTCAACTTAGCCATGATTAGACACAATCAATAATGTCAGTCATTCTCTTATGTCAAAAAATGCCAGCATTTTGGAATTACACCCACGAAGGCTTTTCAGATTTGTTTATTTCTAAGTTATGTAAAATTAAATTCTCTTTTCTCTAGTATAAGCACTTTTACAACTTTTTGAGATATTCGCGATTTTCTTAAATGTTCTACAATTTTTAGTAAAAATTATCAACGTAGCCATGATTAGAAACAATCATCAATGCTAGTCATTCTATTATGTCAACGTGATGGCAATTTACATACATGTAAGGACATAATTATTTTAATTTGTCTTCAATACCGAGCATTTTAAAAAATTCTTCACTGCGGCCAGCTTTTCTTATAAGATCAGTCATTCATTGCTCAATGTGTGCCGTGTTTCGTGAGTAATGTTGTTTCCTTTCGCATCATGCGTTTGATGAGGAACTTCAACGATCAGCAAAAAATTGAAATTGCTTCAAGGTATCGCCGAGAACTTAATCATCCTGACCTTGAGATAGATGATCATCCGCAATAGGAGAATTGATAGTGGATGTCAAAGAGTAGACATTAATAAAATGAAGAATAAAAGTTGTAAGTGCTTATACTAAAGAAAAGAGAATTTAATTTTACATAACTTAATAATAAATAAATCTAAAAAGCTTTCATGGGTGTTATTTAAAAGTGCTGGCATTTTTTGACATAAGAGAATGACTGACATTATTGATTGTATCTAATCATGGCCAAGTTGATGGCAATATTTATTAAAAATTCTAGAAAATTTAAGAAAACCGCGAATATTTCAAACAGATGTAACTTTAATCCCTACAGTGCTTATACTAGAGAAAAGAAAATTTAATTTTACATAACATGATGTAAAAAAATACAGGGTGTTCCATCTAAATTTAAAAAGTTTTTGAGGTTTGAATTTGACAAAATGTAACGTGAAAATGGAACACTTGGTATACTATTATGGAATTTATTTCAATGTAGAGTATAGCTCGCCTTGTGTTCTTTCTACATGCCAAATAGCAAATGAGGATCTCCTACACGAAGAAAGTTATAACGGTTCTTGCAAACCGTTGCACCTGCCAAATTTTTTATAAAATGTCAAATATCTTGAAACACTGGTGGTTTGGGACCTCCGACCCATTGAGACATTTGATCAGAGGCCCAAAGTATAGAACATATAAAAAACCAGACAATTTAACGGAAGCCACATTTATATAAGGATTTGTGCGGGATCTTTACGGCTGGTAATCAGAACTACACTGGTAACCAGTATATGCGGTAGAAAGCTCCGATACGCCATCTTGTCGTGAAAGGCAAAACCTTCGCCCCATTTTTAAAGATGGTGAATGTATTTTCACACTCAGGAGGTTCATACTTACCAAGTTTCTGATTGCCAATCGTAAATTTATGATATTCATCGAATTACTCAGGTAAACAGTATATGCGTTAGGGAATTCTCTGGTACGCTATCAATTATGGTGAATGGCAAGGTTGTCGTACCATCTTTCAGATAAGGCGAATATATTTTCACACTCAGTAGGTTCACACTTACCAAGTTCCTGATTGCCATTCATAAACTTATCATTTTACTGATTTTTTTTCAAAAATTGGACGAACCTTGTACCACCCAAAATTGATAGGAGTCTGGATTCATGATTTTTGGGGGTAAATTAAAAATCCCTCCAACCCTCATGCGTAAATCTGTGACTTATATGTTGCTGTTTTTTTTTTTACAACAATTCACACATTTTGGGCGTAAACTTATGACACACAATTAGTGGTCGGCGGGCTCCTGGTCTATAAGAACAGGGGAATATTAATACATGGAATATCAACTAAATGAACATTATTCAATATTTACGGCAGAATCCATAGCTATCAGTAAAGATCTACTAGACAATCGAAAATCATAACTCCATTGTAAGCAATTCTCATCATCGTACACTCAATCTCCCTGACCGAAATTTTAAAGCAGCTAACACATGAAATAACAATAACAATATTTTAGGAAACGTTATAAAGCTGAGAGCATTAGGCAAAGAAGTTGTCTTTGTTTGTGTTAAGAGGCATAGTTGGCAACGAAACAGCCAACTTAATAGACAGAACTACTAAATGTCTTGGAATTAAGTCCTGGAATTTCCTCTGCCACAATGTATAATATGTGGAAAATATGGGAGGAAGAATGGATCCACATAACGCAAACACCGAGGCAAACACAAAACAGCCAGTACTGCATACCGGGTGGCTCAACCGATAGGGACACTTTTGTAATTTTAGAATGGGCGAATGGATTTTTTTCTGATTTGGTGTAGTGATATGGGATAAAATTTCCAATTATACAGGTTGTTTCATTAATAATAGGACATACGGTAACTGGAGAATTCTTAGTCTAAAATATGAAGATTTAGCCTGAAACAGATAAAATGTGCCTCATTACTGAGATGCAGGGTGACGAAGTTGTAATTTTTTTTTCTTTTTTTGCACATTTTTCAATATATACAATTTGTCCTTTTCAAATTGAGTTTGTTTTCAAAGAATTCTTGAAATCTTGGCGGCAGTTTTCTCGAAAAAAAAGTGAAAAAATATTCATCATCAGGTACAGCTCATGAGGCGCCCTCCACGGGCTGGCGTGATGTAATACATAAATTATTGTTTCTTAGCTTAAAAAATCTTTCCTTACCAAATTGGGAGAAGATCGGTCAAGAGGTAGTTGAGATATTGCAAAAAACGGAAAAAAAAATTACAACTTTGACACTCTGAATCTCAGTAAGGAGGCACATTTTATCGAAGTGTTCCAAGTTAAATCTTCATATTTTGGACTCAGGATTCTCCAGTTAGCGTATGTCCTATTATTAATGAAACACCCTGTATAATGTAAAAACCAAAATGGCCGACTTCCGGTTCCGATGTAGTTGATATGAAAATCAAATTTTTAAATGAGACAACCTGTATATTTTTGCATATTTGGACCCTCAACTATTTTGATTTTCAAAAATTTTATTTTAACTAAAGCTTTACGCTCATATTCATGCCAGATGGTTTGTAGGTTATATGTTATGTCATACTCACTACAAAGTAAGAAGTAGGTAAATAAGAGGAATAAAATTTTTTAAATGATTTTTAAGAATCACAGGATTCTTCGCCATTTCATAGAACAACCTCTATACAGGATGATTTACCACAATATGCGAAAAATAAAATGGTGTACTACTCTTCTATGTGGGAAAGCCCCTGCAAAATTTTAGAGTGATTCAAAGTAATTTAGTATATTTCCTTGCATTAAAACTTATAGATATGCAAAGATATGCTACTGTTATTATTGTCTAGGTTAGTGCAGAAGGCAATGAACTACGCACCTGGAATGGATCCGTCCTTCAAAAAAAAGTAAGGCCAACACGAAATCGTGACTGGTATCTGTCTCTCTGTATCTTATTACGAATTTCAACGATCGGGTCCGTTGCAAATACGTAGTATAAAAGTTTACTGACATGGGGTTAGTATGTTTATTGTCTTCCCGACCCAGAGCATATTTTAAGTAATTTTCACTGTGCAGCACTAGGGCTCGAAAAATATGTCTACTCAGATCCATAGTCAGGATTTCTTTTGGAAGGTGATTTTGCCGACCCATGCACAACAGTAACACAAGTAAAATCGGAAATGCGCCGAAGGCGAAAATTTTGAATTTTTCAATGTAAAACAATCTAAAATTAAAAGTTACAATTTCGACCTATAAAAGAATTGTCCTAAGAAAATAGTTTTCGCAATTGTTACAACAATTTTCGTCCGTGTTGATATTTCGCATGATATACAATATGATATACAATTCATTTGGATCGAATTTATTGCGTGTTATGTATTTGCAAGTAAGAAAACGTAAACCATAGAGAAAGAAAAAGAAACTACAAAAAGTTTAGAAACGCAAATTTATCCTCAACAAGCACGTCTAGTTCTCATACTGTAGTGCTCAGAAATAATAAATGTGAACAATTTTTAATTTTCAGCTTTTGTGCCGCCGGCACAACCGAGTGGTACTGGGAGGCACAAATTGTGTACAATAAAATAGGAACTCGGACTGTATTCGGAGGATAATTTATTCAATAAAATGAATTTTCATAAAATATCAAAACTTTATTTTACAACAGCCAGAACTTTATTTATAACAATAATAACACAGGCAATGCACACAAATTTTAATATTGATAATATCGATAAAATTAGACTCTTTCTGTGTAATAATAACAGAAAAAACAGCTTTCACTAACAGGCAGGTTGTGCTTTAACGTCAATAGCACGTGAAAGGCGTTTTCCCACAACTTTTTTCTTTCTGGATTAAACTTTAAATGGTCTCTTATTCTGTCCTCAATAAATCTGTATGTTTCGAACAAAAGTTTCTCTTCTTTGTCATTCCGACAGCGCGCCCCCTGAAGGCCTACATCGTTAGATATAAAAATAACGCACAAGTATTTTACAAAATCACGCTTGCAGCAACACATCTCCTAATTCCAGAAGTATCCCAGGATCTATCGCCCATTATCGCCGCCCTTAAGGAAGCAGTAATCGAGACGATGCTCTGCGGTTTTGCCAAGAACAGCAAACGTAGGCAGATAAGCAAGAAAGATCAAAACGGTTATTTCGTATAAAGCCAGATTGTGTGTCTCTGACCCCGTTAGAAACGAGCACATCTCGACGCAGAATTAGGTGCCTCGTCCTTATTGCGAAGGGTAGCGACAGCGTTATTTAGAGATATTAGGGGATGTTACTTCGGCACACTACGCGAATGATAAAGACATAGACTGAATTTTTGTCAGGTGCCAATTGGCAGGTTCGGTGGATAAGTTAATTTTTGTTAAATGATTCATAGCTAATTCGCGATTATTAAAAAAATAAAAATGTCTTTATTGAACCTGGCGGGATATCAACTCACAAGGCTGCTGTAAATGCTAACCAGAGTAAATAGGCAAAAAATTAAAATAGTAAATCTATATATATTCAAAAGGTCTGTCAGAGACAGTTTACTGTTTCAATACATAAAATTAATCTAGGGAAATTTCCAGCAAACCTTTGTGTATGGACGGATCTATAGTTCGTCGTTTTAAACATGTCAAAAGTCTCCATCGATGTGGCCTCTGCTAAAAATTTTACAGGAGTCAAAGGTCAGTTGCTCAAAATGATTGGCACAGAACTTCTTTTTTTATTTGACAAATGTCGCATTAACCTCTTGGGTTATTAGGGTACAGTAAAAAAGATAACTATACATCTAATTACAATGAACCATAATGTAAAAATATTACATTTTTGAAATTACATTGATATCTCACAGAAAAAAGTTCTTTACTTCACATCTATTATCTAAAATTATGCTTAGATCTGCCGGGATTTGTCTGTTAGACCTTTGTAAGTGGTTTGGGGGCACTCTTCACTGTTAGTTTTGTCTGGTACATTTCGCACTTAGGTTCCTCACTTTTTTTAAGTAGGTATATTCATGGGCAAGTGTGCGGCTCAGGAGTACTTGGCTTTTTCTTCCGTTCGGGACTATGTTTAACTGAAACTTTGATTTTATTTAGTTTAGTTCTTCTCTGTTGCCACTTCATTTGGCCACTGTTTTTGTACAAGTTCCTTTACGTGCCACTTTACATCTGTATGTAAAGATGTGGTAACCACCATGGAATTTACACTTGAAATAGCGTCTCGTGCAGATCTGTCGGCTTGCTCGTTACCTAGTATCTCTATGTGAGGAGGTACCCACATAAATAGAGCTGATTTATTGTTCTCTTGTGGAGTTCTTCATTAATTACATTTAATATGGGGTTGTTGGGATACAA
The DNA here is from genome assembly GCA_936432065.2 of Rutpela maculata. Taxonomy (NCBI): domain Eukaryota; kingdom Metazoa; phylum Arthropoda; class Insecta; order Coleoptera; family Cerambycidae; genus Rutpela; species Rutpela maculata. The sequence continues at coordinate 37,586,486 of OW386290.2, forward strand.
TTGATTAATTCCATGGATGACACTCAAAGAGTAAATGTTTGCGATCGTTGTGGTTGTTAATATATTTCAACGCTTGTAGTAGGGCATACATTTCACCTGTGAATGTGCTACTGTTTGCTGATACACTGAGGTACTGCTTTCTCGTCGTAAGGGAGGGAGGTTCACAATACAGTGGGGCTTGTACAATATGCTCCAAGGGCAATTCTTATTCCTGCGTTGTGAATGGTGTCTACTGATTTAAGTAGACTGTTTTTGCAGTGCAGTAGGCTATGGCGCCATACTCAATCTTAGATCTTATAAGGGCGGTATATATGGAGTAAAGTAATGTTATCTGCTCCCCAAGTGTAACTGGATTGGACCTTTAAAAGATTTATTCCCTTTTGACATGATAGCTTCAAGCTTTTTATGTGAAGTTCCCAAGTGAGCTGCTGGTCAAATATGATGCCAAGAAATTTGGTGTTGCTAACAAATTTTAAATTTTCATTATTAAAGCGTTATTGTACTTGACTCTATCTGTTTGGAGAAAATCATGCATTTAGTTTTGGTCGTAGAAAATTGAAAACCAGTGTTGTATTGTTATTGAGGTCTTTTTGTAATATATATTGCATTGTAGTCAGGCTCTTTCCTATCAAAAAAGTACAAGGTCATTGGAGTATAATCTTGCTCTGACAGGCAGCTCTATGCTCTTGATTACGTCACTGATTGCTACGAGGAAAAAAGTTACGCTTAGAATAGATTCTTGCGGAATTACATTTTGTTGTTGTCTTTCTTGAGAAATTGTACCGTTTGTTCGAACGTGAAACGTTCTGTTGCTAAAAAAATTTTTGATAAATATTATAATATTACCTTTTATACCCCAAGACTATAGTTTCTGGATGATGCTATATATCTAGGCAGTGTTACATGCCTTTTTCATAGAACTTTTCTTCATACAGAGTCAGGCAAGTATATCAATAACGTCCGCTTAGTACATATCTGCACTATTTCAAATAACATTTCAACAAAAACTAACAAACTATTAATTGTTGTATAGTCTAATGATAGTCTAACCAATCGTTCAAAAATTTTGCAACTAAAGATCTGTCGAATTTATTAACCAATAACTACGTTTTACTTGCCCTTTTAAAATGGTTGCAATCATTTTTAAAAATAAGGATTAAATATATAAATATATATTAATAAACACTTTAATATAATAATTCTTGAAAAATTCACTGTTTAAACAGTTAAGGTAAGCTAGAGTTACTAGATGGCGGTACCATTTCATCTGGTCTCGGCATCCTTAGAACGTAAAAGCGAGAGATTGGTAAAATGCAATATTGTCTGGCTTTACTCGTAGTGTCATTGGTCGAAGCGTGCCAGAGACTCTTTACATCGAAGACCAGTCTCTAAGTTACAATACCTATGGTTTAACATATATTGTTTTTCTTGACTGTCATTGTCACTTACATCTACTTTGTTTTTTATTAGATGAGTCGCTTTGGAAATGCATTATGTGACGTAATTGATGAAATTCAAAATAAAGGTAAGTAAAATGAAAAAAGTGACAATAAAACGCCTGAAGGCAATTAATTACAAAATATAATATTGAAGATGTACTTAATGAATTATTTATTCGTGCAATATTCTCCCCAAATACCATTCGTGCTTTTAAATTTTATCTATACATTTTTTCTCAAGCTAAGTTGCCAAAAGGTAATATAATTCCTGTAAATTGACAGTTTATTATCAAAGATTAAATCCCTCCCCCTAAACCGCTCAGGATATAATCAGATAATAAACTGGCTCTTTATATTACGAACGCTTTCGAGAAAATTTTCGATAAAATTTTAAGCACTAGTAATATTACATACGATAATATCATCTGCAGACTTCAAATTAGAAATTTTAGTTCCGCCTACAGCTTCTCCACCCTACGAGTCCTCCAACATATGTCGCATTACGCATTACACAGTTTTCAGTATGTTTATATAAAAAGTCCACTTATTTTCTCCAGTTCTATCAACCGCCCATGGTAGGAAGATATTCAATTACGAAACACACTGTATATTTCAAGGAAACTCCCTGGGTAAACTTTTTTTTAAATAGCGACCAAGAAATATCTTGCATATTTTTATAAAACTGTATAAACGATGCGGATGGTTTGAAAACAATAAGAACATATATTTATGGAAAAGAAAACATGTCCGACATAAAGGATGACATAAGTTGGGAAGTGAATCTGTGACATGGAATAGATGGGAAATATACGTTGCAACAACCTATTTGTCGTATATAAAGAAGAGAGATTATTCACTGGAGAAGGAAAAGCAGTGCAAACTGTGTGCGACAAATTTCTCTACACATAAGATTTCCTAGTCGAAGCGGTGTTCACGGGGAAATATTTTTATGTGGAGAGGTATTCACATCATAAATTTTTCAGACAGAAAACTAGCACAATTCTAAGTGTTCTGGTCAATATAGTACAGGAACTCATAAGCAACCGATTATTAAAACGGTAACATATGCGAGTTCAGAGAAATAGTCACACCAATTAATCGAAACGTCGCGTCGCGTCAAGTCAATAAAACTGCTAATTGAACAGTTCCAAAAGGAGTCTGATAGAGAAAGTTTTAGTACTTTCTCAATTTCGTTTTCCTCGAGCTATATAATTCTGAAACCACGTGTACATCAGTAACAGTACATCGTATCGACTGCACTGTTAACATGCTCAAGGTGATTTACAATATTGTGCTCCAAATAAGGACGGTAGCTCTCAGCACAATTAGCTTGCAAACTGGGCATATCTAGCCAAGCAAATTCGCACCAAGCTTATTTACATGTAGCACTATTTGGTAGGAAATCTAAATACTTTTCAAACGATGTAGACAGATTAAATATACCAGTAAAATTAGAAAAAAATCTCCTAGGAAACAAGCCTTGATCAGAAGACAAAATGCTCCATAGATACTTGTGCCCACCATAAAAAAAATATTCAATATGTAGACGGTTCGGCGCGCGGCGGTATGTTTTCGGGGAGTGACAGCAAGCCTACCGCAATGCCAGTAAATCAAATCATATCAAAATCAGAAAATAATATTTTTAATCAGCGGAGTAAAGAACAGCAAAAAAGTAAAAATTCTGAGCCATTGTAAAATTCCAAAATTGATTTTTTTCCATAGATAAATAACAGTTAGGCCAGCGAATTTTCATTATTTTTTTATATATTTAATTAAATGCTAATCGACCCGTTATTTAATTTTTACAATTTAAAACGTTTCGAATTTCTTGTAAAATAACTGTTTTAGTTGCCCTTTGAAGGAGTTGGAGCACCCTCAGGAGCTGATTTTACGGTAAATGTTTATATACAAAACTCAACTTATTTTTTTTAGTACTATCACCCCTCGAGAAGAAAGGAATACAGTTACGGGATACTCTGTATACGCCACTCAGCGTCATACACAAAATCATTAAAGTAGATAACAATAATAATAGTAATAGTTTATTGGAGCGAGTAATAATAATAATAATAATAATTTTATTATCCAAAAGACCACATTGGTATAAGATTAGTCACAGAGTTGAGCACCTTACAATCCAGTGCTATCATTAATTCTTAAAACTAGAAAAAAAACAGACATGTATATAAATATAAAAAAAAACACATTTTTTTAAAACACATATAAAATGACGTATATATAGTATAGCTTAAGTAAAATATTGAAGCGAGCTATTGATTTTCCAAATATTCATCAGCTGATGAATAAAAACATTTATTTATTAAGTATTTTTTTGTTTCATTCTTAAATGTATTTATATTTTCAATGTTTTTTAAGAAATTTGGGATTTTATTGTACAACTTTATTCCTATATATTTTGGGCTTTCTTCATATTTTGATAATTTATGTAATGATGTGCTTAACTTGTTACATTCCCTGGTATACAACAAATATTTACACAAGTCAAGGCATAGGTTCAGAAAAAATGAAAAGAAGTAATATCGAATATTACATAAGATGATATAGGTAAAAATCATAAAATTATTATAATAAAGACAAAAAAAAACAATCGAAATACTAACACACATCAAACTGACTAAAATCTGTACATAGATATTCGTCAAATGAATAGAATGCTTGCCCGAGCAGAAAACGTTTCACCGTTTCTTTAGATTTTTCACAGTTTGACTGTTTGATATGGGTGGGTAATACATCAAAAAACTTTATTCCGTAGTAATTGATGCTGTTCCTAGATTTAGTTAATCTCAGATAGTCCGGCAAAATTGAATTACACCTTCTTGTCGAGTAGCTATATAATTGGCTGTGGGTTGCATATTTGCTTTCATTTTCTTTTATGTGCATTAGACAATGAAGAATACGTACAAGGCAATGTAAGAATTTTAAGTTGAATAAATGGTTTTTGCAATCATCTCTATAATTCAAACCAACGATCACTAACTGATTTTCTTTGCAATGAGAAAACGGAGCTGGCAGATGGGGCATGACCCCAGGCCAGAATTGCGTAAGAAAGAGTGGTATGTATTAATCCATGGTAAGCAGTTAAGAGAGTTTTTTGTGAGACTTTGTAAGAGAGACTCCGTAATAGATATACACTTTTCGAGACTTTTTTACATACATGCGTTGTTTGAGGTTCCCACGATAATTATGTATCAAATTTAATTGCATTTGCATTACTAAAGGTAGAGCTGTCTATGTCATTTGCATTTTTTAGGATAAATATTATTTTCTCGGTTTTAGTCTGATTTAAACACAACTGATTGGCCAGGAATCATTTCTCAGCTTTTGACTACGATATATTTACATTATATATTAATTCATTAAGGTTAGAAGAAGGATTTGAGATAGTGGTGTCGTCAGCAAATAGAGTAAAAGTGGCTGTCAGCTATTGAACTGGGCAAATCGTTGATGTATAAAAGGAATAATGTGGGGCCGATTATAGACCCTTGAGGTACATCATATTTTATAGGTAATAAGGCCGAGCTTTTACTTTTGTTGGTAACGAATTGATGACGGTTAAAGACAGGATAGCTAATGTAGTGGATTTATTTTTCCTAAAACCGAACTGATGTTGACTGAAAATATTATTTTGCTCAAAATGTTCCGTTATTTGTTTTTTTTAGAACCATCTCAATGATTTTAGCTAGAAAAGTAATTACTGAAATCAGACGATAATTCGAGGGCTCATCCTTGGAGTCCTTTTTATGTAGGAGATTTTTTAAGTACATCAGGGAAGATATTATTACGTATACATAGATTAATCAGTAAGTTAGTGGGATTAGTATTATATATTTTATTGTTCTTAAGATTTCCATATTAATATTATAGCATCTTTGCTGTTTTTTTTTTATAAATCTGACATATCAGAAACTTCATTGTAGCTTACTTCCCTAAATTGAAATTTAGTGTTAGTAGGAATTTGAAATTTTGTTTTATCTAAAAAGCAATCATAATTTGTTTCACTTTTGTGGTAGATTTTCTATTATCTCGTTTGCAATGTTCACAAAATAATCATGGAACTTATCGGGATGAATACAAAGATCAGAGTCACGATCGGTTTTATTATTATTTATCAAATTTCACATAGCCTTTTGCGGGTTGTTTGAGCTGTTTATAAAATTATCATGCGCAAATCTTTTAGCTTTATCCAAATTATTTCTATAATATACTTACAGTTCTTAACAAACTCTCTCAACTGCTCAGATGGACTAACTTTATAAATATCTTGTATATAGAAAAATATGGGAAAAAATTCCACTTTTAATGCGACACGTGTTTCGTTTCAGCTTTTGGCTACAGTTCTAATAACAAACATGATTCGTTGTCTACAAAATTGTTATAAATCTACAGAGAACTAAATAATAGGCACGTAAAAACTCCAGGGTATTCCAGTTATCCATGAACACGGTTTGGCACTCTATCAAGAAACGGATTTCGGCACGATATTTATTCTTAAAGTTTGACAGTAATATATTTGCATCTTCTGAATTCGCATTTATCCTGTAAAGTGCAGCGCGAAACTGAATCGAAATGGCATTAAGGGTTCGATTAATTCGGAGATATTAGACATGATGCCGATGAACTGGATTTATACCTAACGACGCGCGACGGTTTGGTTTCTTGGACATGTTAGAATTTATTTAATAAAAAAATATAGATCGGTTTTGAAAGTTTAGCCTGACAACAATCGATCAATCGATCATTTGTAGAACAAAAAGTAGCTTTATGCAATAGGCAATTCCACTAATTTCCACAAAAATCACTTGAACTTTAGCTGGTTATTCAGTAAAAAAAAAATGGAAATTTATTTTTTATGTGATAATTAAGTATGAGAAAACAATTTTTTGTCAGAAATTGTTTGTAACAATTCACTAATTCACAATTAGAAACGATTGTTAATAATTACTAATAATATGTAACAACAATCTAAAGGCTTGGGGTAAAGGGGTAAGAAGTAAAAGGGTATAAGTGTATTTTTTTCCGATAATGAGTTGGCTACAGATTTGGATAAGCAAAAGTCCAAATTGTTTGGTAGCAAAAAGATACAAGTGGTTTACTATAGATTAACGCCATCTGTGACGTGGCGAAATTATTATTAAATTGAAATGGATTAAAGGAACAAGTAGTTTTTTCTATTTTTCAATTTGAAGACAAAACGGTACAAGAGAGTTTAAAAAAAACTTCACGTATAATTTGTTTGTAAAAGTGAATTGTTCAACGGGCGCGTTTCTCAATAAAAGTCTCAAGTCATACTGTTGTCGTAGAAAACATTTTTCGGCTTTTTTGCCTCCATGCAAGGGTCTCCTTCGTTGCGAAATGGTATATGACATGATAGGAAGTTATAATAATGCCCTGTTGTTTGTGAAAAATTATCATTGTTATAAAATCGGGAACTGAGTTTTTAATTAATATGACCGATGATATGCTTGTAAAATAAAAAGAAATTCTAATTACTTCCACATCTAGTGGAAGTATAGTAACGACTAAAAAATTTTTGATTTTTATTGTTCAAATAGGCTTAGAATGTTATGAAACGTCGAGATTTTAAATTTGAGCGAAAAAAAATTTTCTGTCTGTGTGTCTGTCTGCCTGTAACTTTTTTTGTGCGCACGTTTACTTTCGAACCGTTTAAGATATTGACTTGAAAATTGGTACACGTATGTACTTTAACGGGATCTGGAACTAGATTATATTTTTATTTTATTCCGTCGAAGGGTTGGGGGGTAAATAGGGTAAATGGGGGGGTAAATAGGTAAATCAAGCAGGTAAAAGTCCATCAAATTGGTATTTAATATATACAAGAGAAACTAAGGTTTCAAAAAATTTTTTGGCATTAGCCACCCCCATTACCACCCCCACACCATTATTAAAGGGGATGGAAAAAAATGTGATTTAGTGTGTGTACAAGAACCAAAAGCCTCAACATATTTTTTTACTTCATCCACCCCCCTATCACCACCCCCACCCCACTACCGTGTGGGATATCGTTTTATGGGTTTTTCGGGTAGACGATTTCAAATATTATATTATTAAAGTTCTATAAGCAATTATTTTCACGTACCAAATTTTTTCGTCTGCCTGTCACCAAGAAGTTGACGGGAAAGAGCTTTAGTGAGACCGTGTCCCAAACAGGGACATATGGAATTATACTGTCAGACGTGCCATACAGCAAACGGAGGCCAACTAGGATGATGTATGGATCACGAAATGTGAATAATAAGAAGAATATCTGAGACCAGAAAATTTGAAGAAATTATACAAAGTGTCTATAAATCTTGAGGCCCATATTTCATAATCATATTTTGGTGTACCATTTTATTATTTGATATATAGAATATTGAATACTATATGCATTACTTTTCTAAAACATCACCCTATATTCAGTTACATAATCCCGCAGGAATCATAAAACGTAAAGCTCTACCAACTACACATAAGGCATACCAGCTTCCCTAAACACGTTCCATAAACAAGTTTGCGTATAAACGATACATCCCAGAGGCAGGATTATCCTATCTGCGATATAAAGAGGATTAGGACCTTTAATTTTTGATCAGCGAACTCGATTAAACTTATTATGTCGAAGGAAGTACTGGTTTCAAATTTCATTTAGAAAAAGGACCAACGTCCAAAAGACAGTTACACAAAAAATATGTCTAGTATAATTAAATATGGATTGAATTTGGGAACATTATGTCGAGGGTGATTTAGTCCATTATCTATGAATTTCACCCCCAAAATATGTAGCTAAGTAAATTTTGTGCATATAAGAATTTTATATTTATAAGATAAAGGACCCCCACAAACCTTATAGTCCGGGAGGCAGCAACATTTTTGACTAGTAGCATTAGTAATCGTGAAATTTAATTTAATCATGAGCTTAGGTATGGTACAAAGTAAAGCCGGCGTCAGCCACGCGGATCGCGTCGGGTTTGATAGTGGGCGGGCGCGGAGTTGATAATAAAAGTTCAAAATGAAGTGGCATTAGTAATCTTGAAACTTATATGTATACATTATTTAGAATTACTTAGGCACATTTAAAGTTGTCAGTCGCTATTCTGAGAGTGGGGTCGTCGTCAGCTGCTAGAGAAGATCCACGTAAGAGCTTGATTATTAAGTGGCATTAGTAGTACTGAAATTTTTATTCCGTCGAAGGGATAACTAACACCATGAGACACCTAAAAATGAACGTCAGTCATACCGGCAACTATGGAAAGTCCGTCAGCTATGCTCCCGAAGCGGCATCTTTGATGGTCCAGATGACGGGTTTTCCATCACTGTAGCATTGGCTGACGTTCAATTTCATGTTTATCAGTCTGTTAAATATAACGTACATTAATTTCAGCAGTACTAAAGTCAATTTACATGAAATAATACTAATAAATTGACGACATGCAGAATAAACTTCATGAACATTCCTGAATTATATTTCAAAAAGACAATTTTTCATGTATCTTATCACTTATGCGTTTTCCTCAAAATAGATATGTTCAAAATGAATAGTACATTTATTTGTAGGAATATGGAGTGTTTCTTCTAAGCCTGTTTTGGTTTGAAATGAAGAATTTCTCTGCGGAGGGATTAATTTCTGTACGTGGAATCCACGTTTTGGTCTGTTAATAACGGACTCTATTTCTCAAAAAAACGCATAAAAAAATCCCTATCAAACTTCCATAAGGCAACCAGAAGGTCAAGTGTTAATGTGAGTTAACTCGACACATGCGGTTGTCGATACGAAAGTTCCAGGGATTATAGACCGTCAACAGGCCTCAAGATCAATTAAGAAACAATAGTTCAAAGAATCCGTTTATTTAACAGAAGTGGTTATACAAAATTCTCAAGATAAGAATCGTGCCTTCCCCAATCAAGGTAATGGCTTTCAGACCATACATGCGAGAGCGCTTACGCTAACGATCGATTAGGTAGAAAAGATTCATGCATACCTTCTCAGAATCAAAATGTGAGCTTTTTAGAGAAGTCTGAGACTATTTGTAATTCATAATTACGACTGACTGATTTTAACTTAAAAAAGTTTTACTAAATGAATTTAGTTTCGCTAGAGACTACCTAGCTTTAAAGTTCTTGTATCGTGGCGGTTCACGTACTCAAACACATTCGTGAGGACTTATAACTGCATAAGTTTAATGACATTCGATCAGTCCACGATTTACTTGCTCCTATGCAGTTGTTCAATATTATCGAACGACTTTGTCGGGACCACTCAACGCGCTCGACCAAATTGCGAGCCGCTGAGTTAATCCAAACCCTTTCTATGCGAGAAACCGGCCTTGTACATGTGTATTGATTTTTATCAATTTTTGCTTATCGGCACTACGCCGGCTTTGTCAAAATTTTCTATTTTGCCTTTTGGATGCAGTGTATCGCTAAAATTTTATGCTCATACTTTAGAATTGGGCTTTCAATGACCGTACATCAAATGTCAATGTCTTTGGTGGAGGAATAAAAAATAAAAAATATTTAAGTATATAAGTATATTTCGTGGTACTTTTTAAACTGACTTTGTGGTACTTTTGAAAAATCTATTTTAAGACCAATTTCGGCGTACTTTTGAAAAATCAATTTTCAAGCCAAATTTCAACGCAGTTTTGAAAAATTAATCTGCGGGTGAAATTTTGGCGTACTTTTGATAAATCGATTCTCAAGCCAAATTTCGACGCAGTTTTGAAAAATTACTCTGTAAGTGAAATTTTGGCGTACTTTCGATAAATCCATTCTTTCGACGCCCTTTCAAAAATATTATTTTTCAAAGTCCAATTTGTGGTACCTTTGAAAAAGTATATTATTCATAAATCTTTGTCATTATATACTTTTGCTCTCATATCCTGAACCAAAAACATTTTTCCTAAGTGAAAATTCGGTGTTTCTTCGAATTTTCACCTGGTCATTTCCAACGCCTTATAGAACCCAAAAGGGTCCTTATGGACTGATCTGTGCCTCTGCAGACTCTTAAAAATGTCTTTAAATGAAATTTTTGCCTAAGTCGAATTTTGATTCTGTCTTCAACTTAGGACGATTTTGGAGAGTTCTACAACATTATCACAGCGGAAATTTTAATGAAAGCTCTGACAAATGTTGGAGATTGTCGTAGTATTTTGAATGGTTTTATCTTTCTTCTCTTATAAAATGAGGGATTATAATCGCACCCAGTCAGTGGAAGAAAGGCTGGTAACGCCAAAGCTAGGTCATATCCTAAATGTTTGTATAATTTAGATATATCTATGTACCTTCCTGAATTTTCACTACCAACAAACATACTAATTTGACAATCCTTTGGTGTATACTGCATGTTGCCTAGCATTATTATCAGGACATCTATGTCTGAACATCGAATGGTTACATGGACACCGGCGGGTAGTTTACATACGTGAAATACTATTTTTGTATCGCCCTCTTGATGTTCGTAACATGTCAACTCCTCATCTACAGTTCTCATAGTCTTGCCATCTATTACTTCATACTTGTAACATTCTTGATAGTTGACAAATAGTTTTTTTTTCGGTTAAAAATGGTACCATGTAATCGTTCTACCACTCATCAATCAAGAATTTTACCAACGCTTCTTTAAAATAAACATTTTTCAGTTCGTTCGTAAAATTAGATGGCCTTACTTGATCTGGTCCAGTAATCCTGAACAGATTTCCTCTTACTCTACCTCATCATAAGGGTTCATTATCCTTTATTGAAGGATATACATAACGATCAAACGTTATTATGACGGTTGATGCACTACTTTTGGTGTATATTTGAAGTAACTTCTTCGATATCTTCTCGAAGGTGAGAGGAATTTCTTTAATGGAATGCAATTTTCAATATATCTTGACACTTTTTTAAAGTTGTCTCAGTAAAACTTTTCAGTGGTTTCTCTTTTTTTTGAACAAATTGCGCACAACGGTTTAGAAGACTTCTTGAGTTTGCAGCATTTGAATTCTTACACGTACAGCACTATAGCAACTGCCGGATGGATACTGCGAGAACAGACAAAGCGCACAAGGACGCCAGATGTTTGCTTGTTCTCCAGCTGCTGCGCAAAAGTAGGGGAAGCAGGTTAAACATTTCGAACCGAAACAGGCTTAGAAGAAACACTCCATATTCCTACAAATAAATGTACTATTCATTTTGAATACATCTATTTTGAGGAAAACGCATAAGTGATAAGATACATGAAAAATTGTCTTTTTGAAATATAATTCAGGGATGTTCATGAAGTTTATTCTGCATGTCGTCAATTTATTAGTATTATTTCATGTAAATTGACTTTAGTACTGCTGAAATTAATGTACGTTATATTTAACACACTGATAAACATGAAATTGAACGTCAGCCAACGCTACAGTGATGGAAAACCCGTCAGCTGGACCATCAAAGATACCGCTTCGAAAGCATAGCTGAGGGACTTTCCGTAGTTGCCGCTACGACTGACGTTCATTTTTAGGTGTCTCATGGTGTTAGTTATCACCTATAAAAATTTCAGTACTACTAATGCCACTTAATAATCAAGCTCTTACGTGGATCTTCTCTAGCAGCTGACGACGACCCCACTCTCAGAATAGCGACTGACAACTTTAAATGTGCCTAAGTAATTCTAAATAATGTATACATATAAGTTTCAAGATTACTAATGCCACTTCATTTTGAACTTTTATTATCAACTCCCGCGCCCGCCCACTATCAGGACCGACGCGATCCGCGTGGCTGACGCCGGCTTTATTTTGTACCATACCTAAGCTCATGATTAAATTATATTTCACGATTACTAATGCTACTAGTCAAAAATGTTGCTGCCTCCCGGACTATTATGGAAATTGGTTCTCAGTCGAATTTTCTGAAATTTGAATATGCTTTCCTAAGCAAAAGTTCTCATGGGCACAAGTCTCGGCTAGACTGCTTTTCAAGTTATGAGGGCTTCAACGTCACAATAAGCATACAAATCTGGCGGAGTGAAGATAGCAATCTTTTTAACACTCCAAATCCGATATAGATAGGAGCTGAGAGGTAGCAATCCACAAAAAGTGAAATATTCTTTTTGTAACTTTTTTAATATTGTTTTACAAATTAGCCATTTTTAGTGGAGTAATAGCATATGCTATACAAATTGTATTATTATATTCTTATTTTTTTAAAATAAACATTATATTATTAATATACAGCGTATGCAATAGTGAGTCGAACTTCGATATCTCGGGTTCTACGATAGCTAGAAATTAAAAAAATACAAATAAACTAGATAAAAAAGTTAATTTTTAGCTATCGTAGAACCCGAGATATCGAAGTCCGACACACTATTGCCCCACCCGGTATATACATATATTTCAAGAAAACACAACAAAATCCGATATAGGTAAACGCTGACTGTGTAGCAATCCACAAAAAAAAAATTGTTGTAGTTTTTTGAATATTTTTATGTCTAGCTGTTTCTTTTCTGGATATCTAAAAAAATATTGTTTAGGCGGCACTTTTGCCTATCTGCCATAGTTTTAGAGAAAATCCCAAATCCCATCTAATTTGGTCCACCCTGTAATATAAATGACATTTTCAAAACTAATATGGCAGGCAGCGAATCTGATGAAAAGAACATCAAATGAAGACACCCTATTTATACCGACAACAGAAAAAAACAATTAGCGTTTTTTCTTCTCTGGCACCCAATGAGTAAGAAATTTGTTTTTCCGTGCAATATTTTCACAGACCAGACTTGGTCGGTTTTGCTTGAAACTTCATCTAAATTAGAAAAAAAAACATTTCACCAGTATGCAGAAAAACTCATTTAAATATTTGAAACAATTCAACATCGATATAAGTAGTCATCCATGTCATCCTTAGAATTGTATTTACATAAGGATAAAATAAGTCCTTGAGAAAGAAACCCGACAAAACGTTCGGCGGCAACAAAAAATCCATTAGACTGTCTGAAGGACGATCGACAGCTATGATATTTTCATTTATATTATTTACAATGTTTTTACTTTACCACTGAGAGAATCTGTCCATATACTTTTTAAAACGTAGCTATTTAGATGTCTGTAAAAAAATAACACTCTAAATTTATATTTGCAAAACATCCCTTTCACATCTACAGGGTGTACACACAAAAAACGATTTGATTTACGAATACAGTATACTACCCAACAGGCAAAATTGAAATGTTATACAACTATTTTGTTTTATTGCAATTTTATAAATGTAATAAAATAGCAATAAAACAAAATTATTGTAGAAATGACAATTATAAAACAAGTTTGTTTATTGGGTAAGTGACTACAACAAAGCTAATGATATGTCAATTGTCTATTTTTTCGCGGCAAAAACAATGACGATATCAGCTAACAAGGTCCAGTTAAGACTTTTTGTATTTAATTTCTCCACTCTTTTTTAAATTATATTCCTGTTGACAGTAAACGTGAAATTGTTGGTACTCTTAACTTACTTTACAATGAGTTACATTATTATATCACTATTATATCATTTTATAATTGGTTAAAATATATTTTATAAAAAAGTGGGAAGGGAAATTTTTCTGCTAGAATCTGAAAAAGTACACATATATGATTACATGTTTTAGACTTCGGGCGAGGTCGGTGAATATTTTCGATTGACAATTCAAATTTCAAACATCGTTTTTCTCTTTTGTTTTTTTTTTTTTTTGTAAATATCTCCGATCGTATTGGTCGTATTACAAAACTAAACAATGGAGATTGTCCGCAATAAAATTTCGAATAACTCTAGATATACAAAACTTTTAATATATAAGTAGAAAAATATTCTCTTTATGGAGGTTAACAACTACACAGAATTTCAAATCAAAATATTTTTTAAACGACAAAAAATACGAATTGTTTAAAACTTTCCGGCCTCAAAAAATTATGCCATCAAGTCGCAGAGAAATATTTTTTAACTCTAGATTTTTAACAGCTATTTCTGTATTAAGAGCGCAAAGTGCCTCATTGTCGCTCGAGAGCGACAACGACATCTTGCGCTTAAATTACACACAATGATTTTACCACAATTATTTGAAAATATCAAAATAAAAGGAATAATTAAGTTGAATTTTGACCGGACGCGGTGGTTCATCAACATTTTACGAGTATGCCTTGCATATGTGATCAAAATAAACAAATGAACAAAACATAATCGCTGTCAACTTACTTAAGTTTTATTAATTATTATTTACGTATTATTCGTATAAATAAATTAGGTAATTAATTGTTACTTTTACATCAACTCTCATTATTTAACAACAGTTTTGGGGCATTATTAATTCATAAAAATATATATAAAGATATATGGTCAATGTTCCGACCAAACTTGTGTAAGGACAGGCGTACTCGAGCGAGTGTAAAAGTACTTTGCCGCTCGTCGTCATAGGAGACGGGCGGCAAAGTGGCATTATTCAGAGCTCCACGGCAGACGTCAACTTTGCGCTTTCAAAATATGAACAAAAAAAACCTACTTTATATAGTCCACTCAAATTAGGGGAAAAACGCCGTTTTAGAGAAAAATTTTGAACAGCAGTTTCTTTGCATAGATAGTAAATACTCAACTTTTAGAACCATTTTTTGCTTTTGCGCAGAAAAAAAGACATGATTTTTGAGATATGTACATATGTATATATACATTTTTTCGTGTTTTTCTTCATTTCGGCTTTTATATCTCGAAAAGTACGCATTTTTAAGGCAAAATGAACATAGGTAAACGTGTTCAGAATAAGATTTCCTACAAAAAAGGTTCTATACATTTTTCCGATTATCCCATTGGCTTTCCGGAAAAGCGATTTGAATGTGGTAGCCGAATATGATTTCGTCCTCATTTTGATTCGGTCATATGAAACTGGTACGATTAGATACATTGATCGGGAGTTTCTAAATATTTTCAATTTTTTAACCCCCGACCCATTAAGTTTGACTCGTATGTTTCTGTCTGTCTGTCTGTGGCTTTATATTTCTTCAAGGGGAGATCCGATTTTGATGCAGTTTTTATTAAAATTAAACATAACACATAAATATATTTATAATAGAACCGGTCTTGTAGACCGTGTGCGACTGACTAGTAGAATACAAAATTGGACCACGTCGCCTTAAAGGTTAAAAAGCTCTGTGGAACTCGTGATATAATAATACGCTATGTTGTAAAAAAATAAATTAACACAACTTTAAAAATTATGAAATAATTTTGATTCCATATACGATCTCTGATGATTTATTTAAATCCAGCTTACATTTTCTTTATGTCCTCGACATTTGCTTTCTTATACGCATGAATATGTCGGAGGCTGCTGTAAAGACGAACTACTAAATAGTTATATTCAAAACAGCAGCACCCGATATATTCATGCGTATAAGAAAGCAAATCTCGAAGACATCAAGAAGTAAGCTGGATTTAAATAAATCATAAGAGTTCGTATATGGAATCAAAATTATTTCATAATTTTTAAAGTTGTGTTAATTTATTTTTTTTATATTAGTTATTTAGTCGATATTTTTGTGTCGGGGGTTTTTTAAATTTATAATTTTATTTTATTTTCTTTGTAAGATACCTGAATAAGAAATCTAGATGTGGAAGTAGTAATTCCTTAGGCAGTGGTTTTCACTATATTGTCATAAAAAATGAAATCATTTCAAAATTAAAGGATGCTCAAACGTCATTTTGCAATAACAGGATAAGAAAAATGTCTTTTTTTTTCGTCTGACCAGAAAGTACACCCTTTCTGGAGACATTATCCGCCAGAAAATAACGTTTTCCCGGGCTAGACCGGAAAGTGATATTAAAGATCGGCAAAGTCTTTTCCGATCCCTGCTATTCTCGTTTGTATGGAAACGAATTTGTGTTAATTGTTGAGATAAGTGTCAAATAGATAAATACACTTGACTTTTACGAGTTGTCAAAAGTCAATTCACAAGTTATGGAAAATATGGATTCAGATTTTGGAGTGTCGGCCGAAAAAAAAATATTGTAGGGAAGACCGGTGTCGATTGTAACAAAATTTACTTTTTTATTTTTCTTTAGTTAATCTTACTTTTTGAAAAGTTGAATTTACTTTTTTAAGAATGTGTACTACGTTTTGTATAGCTTTTTGGAATTTAAACTTATAAAAATTCTGCTATTATAAAACTAGACGCCTTTTTAGGAGGCTTCGACAACTGTTACAACTGCCACCTATCTGGTGTCAATAGTAACAAGGGCAGTGTTAATTGTAACAACCATCTATAATGATGCAAGAAGTTAAGAAAGCTTCATAAAAAAATATTTCACTCAAAAATCAATTTATTTTTTACGTAAAATACAAAAAATTGGTGTTATTACTTCAAAGCGAAGTCGTTATTGCTAACGAAATCACCTACATGTTCGAATGATTATGAAAATATTAATCTTGTTATTCGGCATCGTCATCAGAATTACAGTCTTTGCAAACGTAATATGGGCTTTTGTCTGTGCAGTTTAATTGTGCCCATTCTTTGCAGTTTCTGCATTGTAACCAATCTTCTGTGCTCGTAGAATATGGTTCATAACACACTGAACATAAAGTGCTATCATCGAAAGAATCTGAAGAGTAATTTTCTACTGGCTTTTTCTTAACTGTTTTCTTTCGTTTCCTCCTAATTTTACCTGTTTTGAAACCTGCGGGTGTTTTTGTCTGTTTTTGTCATCTTGGCCAATTTTGCGTTTTACTGGAAGTTTTTTCTTTAAATTTTGTTCTTCAATTAACATCTTCTCTGGTGTGTCGGTCAATATTGCAGATTTTGTCTCATTCTTCCCCCTTTCCTAGGTTTAGAGTGATCTGCTTTAGGTAATGGTTTCAGAATATCAAGTGTAATGAATGTTGTCGGTTGTGATTGTGGCGAAGGAGTAGTGCTTCTGGCTGTCGATGGCCCTGGTTGTGGCGAAGGAGTAGCGTCTCTGGCTGACGGTGGCCCTGGTTGTGGCGAAGGAGTAGCGTCTCTGGCTGTCGATGGTCTTGGTTGCCCTTCATTTAAATTGGCAGGTGTAACTGTTGGTGATTTTGTTTGGTTTTTATGTTCTTTTGATTCATTTTTAATATTAGATACATTATTTTCAATCACCGGATGATCGTTATCTACTGGTCTATCGGTTACAGTAGATGGTAGAAAATCACAATCTTGAAATATTTCACGGTTAAAAGGCCAAATGCCGGTGCAAAAGAAACCAGCTAGAATATTTGACGGTGTCATGGCTAAAGGGAATGATGCTTTAACAATTGAAGGTAAATCATAGATGGCCATGCGCTTTCCTGGATTATTCTTCATCCATTGATCTGCAGAGTTGTTGAAATACCTTTTAAAAGGACCATAAACTCCTCGATCTAGTGGTTGGAATCGGTGTGAGGTGTGTGGGGGAAACGACAATAATATAATAAAATTAGCTCTGCAATAATCTATCAAGGAAATGGATACATGTGAAGAGTGATTGTCCAATATACATAGAACTTTATTATTCTCGCTGGGTTTAGCGTGTTTCACAAAGTGTTTCATAAAGTCAAGAAACTGATTCTCTTGCATCCACCCGGACTTATTTCCGCCCTCTATGCATCCAATAGGCCCATCTCTAATAAAATGATCCTTGAAATGTAACCGGGAAAATATGAACATTGGCGGAATTGCGTTACCAACTGCGTTTACAGCCACACACAGCGTAACAAGTGTTCCACGCTCATGAAATGCTATTGATCCTATTTGCTTGGTTCCCTTTTTAGCTATTACTTTGGTTGGCTTTTGAACCGTGGAGACACCAGTCTCGTCAATATTGTAAATATTTTGTGGTTCAAAACTAGGTCTTTCCAATACAGTTGCAAGTTTATTAAAAAAGTTGGAGACGTTCTCTCTATTGAAATTCATGGCTCGTGCAAGGCTGGTTGCTTGGGGGGTGCGAAGCGTTAAATGAGGATTTCTTCTCAGAAAGGCTACGAGCCAATCTTCACTAGCCAGTTCTAAATCATTCCATTTTTGAGGATAGTTAAGCCTGTTAGCAAATGCAAACTAAAGCGCTAGTTTACGAAGGTTCTTTGTAGTGAGCCCAAAGTACAAATCGACAGTTGTTTCACAGTATTTTATTAGCTGTGACTCCTGCTCAGCAGTAAACACCCTATTGTAAGGATTGTATCCCACCTTAGGCTGTAAGTTGTTACGTAGGGCATTCACAAAGCGATGTAATGAAACATGGCACATTCCATAATCCTTAGCTGCTTTTCTAACAGATTGTTTATTATCAATCACCTTTCTGGCTGCTTCTTCATAAATAATTTTAGGTATCACTCCCCTTTCGGTCTTTCTTGGTCTGGGTTTCACCATTTTTCAAAGTGAACTATAAAGAAGAAAATATTTTGTCAAAAAAGTGAATGCAGGTGTCAATTGTAACACGTTACAATCGACACCATACCACGTGTTACAACCGACACCCCATAACCTTAAAAGACACTGTTTACATTTCTGTATTTTTTAGGCAAAACATCGAACCACTATCCACTAACAAATAAAGTAAAAACTACACTAAAGCCTACCCTTACCTTGAAATATTGCCAATCTGAATACTTCGAGCTTTAACAAACAATTTGTGTCGCCACGTTTATTTACTTTTTCAACAGTTTATAAACGTTCGTCTACGAAATGAGCGGCGCGCATGCTGGATGCATTCTAACTGAACACCACACAGCCGGACCACATTCTGCTTTGCCTGACACGCACGTTTCAATATAATTGAAAGAGATGGCGCTGTTATCGGTAGTGTTATTTTCGACAGCTGTTACAATCGACACCGGTCTCCCCTACGTTACACGACCGAAAAACAGTGTTTTGCAGGTCTCCCCAAGCTTCCAGGACTCACCTGCGGTTCGTCCTGGAATCTGCTTGGATCGACCTGCAAAACACCACTTTCCAGTCTTGTAACGTAAATTACTATTTTCAGGTTTAAAATATCAACTTATTAAAATTTTCTAAATTTGAAAATTGATACAAATGATATCTCATGACATTCAAATCTCCGTAAAATTTCTAACATTTAAGTTAAAATAAGCAAATAATAACGATGCCAGTCCGAAGTCCGACCAGTACCATTCGCGCAATACGTCACTTTTAGCAGCAGTCGTCGCAACCCAGACTCGGTAACCACAGACGAAGGATTATCCTTCCGTTATCTCCGTACGAGGAGCTCGCCAACACCGATGGAGACCCCTTAATGCTTTCCGGATTGCCGATTATGCCGATCCCCGGCCGACGGCCCCCGATATGTACCCAAACGGAGCCCCAATAAAAGCCTCCTTCGCGCGGGAAAACATTACATCGACACCTCAAATACGTAGAACGTGATCGAGCGTGAAATATACCTCTTTATTTCCTTCCTCAAAGTTTATTCACAGAGAGCGATGATGCTCCGGCTGATAGGGCTACGAATCCTTGTAAACCGTCACTTATCTTGGAACTGGGATGTTCCTGAATCTCATTCCGGAAACTCTGTCCGGGCCTATATGCCACTTAATCCAGTCTATTAATTCGTTATAGGTGTCTACGTTAATCTTTACTTCATCCTGCTACTATAGTCATTTTGGCTCACAAATTTCTCAGTTTAAAAAATTTTTACGAATGCGGTATATACAGGGTGTAATTACTTTAGGGTGACCGTATGTACGGAATTTCGCTGTATTATCCAGAATTTTAATAGACTACAGTATGCTTGGATGTACAGCAAAACGCATGGCATTAGAGTACAGTAAGCGAAGCAGTTAAAATGATAAAATTCCCGGCCCGAAAACGATTTTTTTTTTGCAATATGCTTTATAAAATACGTACATCAAAATCTATATTGTCGCTTTACCTGCTTTGCTTTTTATTTTTAAGGGTGAAAAACTGAAAAATTAATAACTTCTAATTTTACGAATAAATTAACGAAAATCAATATACTTATGTTTTTGTGGTCGCTGAATATGACTGTGAAATCAAAACTTATGAGACGAAAATATTACGGGTTGAAATCGCCCTTAAATACTGAAGAGTTAATGTCTTCTAATTTTACCAATCCAATCACGAAAATCCATATACTTATGTTTTTGGGGTTGCTGAATATGATTAACAAGACGAAAATATTAAAGGTTGAAACCACTCTTAAATACTGAAAAATTAATAATTCTTCTAATGTTACAAAAAAATTCAAGAAAATCCATATAGAGGTACTTATGTTTTTTAGGTCGCTGAATATGATTATGAGGTCTAAATTTATAAAAAAAAAATTAGTGAATTAAAAATTGTCACAAAAGAGTATACCTAGTAATATGTCTAATTTTATTAAAAATACGGATTGTTATAAATAAATCAAATTAATACAATTAAGTAAACTAAATAAATAACATTTTTTAAAATGCACTCTAAAATATGCTAAAGTGTAATGCAACCCGCTTTTTCTGTGTATTCTTTGAAAAACAGACCGGCTATTGTTCGTCTCTCTAGCTACTATAGACATTTAAAATGCGCGTACAAACTGAAAAGTTTCAACATTATTTCAAACTCATATCTTTGGAACAGTTTGTCGTAGGAAAAAAAATAAGAACCCAAACTCTTCGTTTGTTTACAAGCTTCATTTCATTCTTATATCATGTTTTAACAACCTTGCATCTGCGTTCAAGCGCCATCTTTAAACCTTTATATCTCTGGAACAGTTTGTCGTAGGAAAATTAAAAAAAAAACAAATTATTCGTTTCTTAATCATTTTTGTACTCTTACCATTTTTTGTAAAAATATTTTCTGAGCAATTTCCAAAAACCCGATTTTTTTCAAAAAATTATGAAAATTTTCATTATTGAAAATGGGTACAGAATGAAAAATAATAATTTTAAGAATTCGGAAAAAATTGATCATGTTAGCAATAATATGCATTAACAATATCTAGAAGGATTTAAAAAAAAATCGAATTAATAAGAAATTAGAGCAATAAGCCTAAAAACAATGGCGCCTAAATTTTTTAATGCGCCACTTTTTAGTTTGTAACTTTTTTAGTTTTCATTATAAAAGGCAATAATACGTCTCAATCGAAAGAAAATACCTTTAATTTTCACAAGAATCAAATTTTTTCTGATAGTTGTAGATTTCGAGTAATTTTAGATTTTAACGTCGTATATTTTTTCTGAACGTTTCGGCGTCATTTTGAAAATGCCATATTTCCATAACTAAACACCGGAAAAAAAAAGGAAAAAACCATTCGATTTAATTTCATAAAAGCTTTAGTTTTGTACCCTTTATTAAAATCTACATTTTTCGACTAATTAAAAAAAAAAACGTCTAGGAATAACTACTGAAATTGCAATTTTTAGTTCGCAAAATCTCGAAAAATATAAATTTAAGCAAAAAAGTGTGTTTCTCATGATTTGATTCTCTATCAGATTATGTATGTTTTTTGTTTTTTTTTTACGACAATAACTAAGAAGGGACCACCTCTAACCAAAACGCAGGAAAGAAAGCCAATATAGATTCTTATTTGGAAATTCATTATATCGGTTTGGGCTACGATTTAAAAGCTTCTCTTACTGTACTATTACGTTTTACTTGGAATCACGTCATTTTTAATTTGGCAAGTTAGTACACGCGAATTAGACGACTAAAAAAAGACGAATAGGAGAAATAATTTATAAAGTGTTCATACTCCAGATATGAACTCTCAATAGATTGATAGATACAAGACAGGGTACACCAATTCACAATTTTGAAATTCCCAGACGTTCCCAGGTTTCCCAGGACTTTTTAATAAAACATTTTCTGCTCGAAAATGAAACTTGTTAGGGGGGGGGGGGGTGTTAGAATGGAAGGCATTTTTTGACGAGCGGGGGACGCAAGATGGGAAAAACTTTGGATATAAGTAGTTTTAATAAATTTTCCCTGACTTTTTTTATAAATTTATAAATTCCCTGACTTTTCCAGGTTTTCCCTGTCTTCCAGAAGGTATACACCCTGTAAAATATCATTTATGAGTGTCAACACATACAAAATGTTTACACAAGAGTAAATTCAAGTAGGACATTAGCTATTATGAATAAAATATGGTTGGTCAAAATATCTATTGTATTCGTAATCAGCGACCCAAAAAACATGTAATCTCATTAGACTTTGTAATAATTGGAGTAATTTGATAAAAACGTCGAAAGTACCCAAAATTGACTAGACTGAAAGGTTTCTTAATAGGAATTGTTTTAAGATTTTGCAGGTCAGATTTAATTTTTGTCACTTTGTAGCAGCACCATGTTATAGCGACAACCTTTCTATGTAATTATAAAAAAATGTTAGCTTTCGTTGCGAATTCGGTTGTGGGGCGAATTTTGTCCAAAAAAGTCCATAATTTCCCACTGTGGGTCGCACCAAGAAGTAAATTTAGGAAATTGAATTACCTTTCAATTTTGTAATGGCCATTTTGTTTGTCGACCCTTAATTGTTGAGTTAATCGCAAATAACCCGAGGGTAAATTCGACTTAGAAAGAAGTGAACCTTTAAAAATTATATCTCGATCAATTTTTGACCAAATTGGACGGGACTGCTCTCAAATTCAAGGTAATTTTTTCATAAGCTTCAAGTTGTAGTTTTTAACGCTTCTTGATGAAATTCGTAGTTTTCAAGATATTTTCTTCATACTGTTATTTCAATTATATTTTCAATTTATGTTCAATTTAACAAAAGAGCTAATCGTTTTCAAAAGTATTACTATTAAAATAATCTCCACCATAAAAAACATTTACACGATTTATATTTACATTAAAAATAATTTTCCTATACTTACAGTTAAAACTGTAAAACACTCGATCGAAAAATATTTAGAAAAACTCTAGGAAAAACTAAATATTTTTATAAAGTATCACAAGCTAATGAAAAGTCTCACGCCTGAAGTCCCAACGTCACGTTTTTAAGTTCAGAGATATTTGTAATTCGCTGTTGCAATTTAATCCGGAAAGTTTATGTTTTAGTTTTTGAGCAAACATTTGTTAAGGTTTATTTAACTTATTAGATCTGTTATACTTTCCCTTCAAGTTACATAAAATTACAAATAACATCGTTGAATTTATTCAGAGAATTAACAAAATAACACAACAAAAAAAAAATGTCCGACCAATGGGATCCTATTACCGTACCCCGAAGGTTTTTGACGTGCCGAACACGATGCCGTAGTCCGTTTTGCGCCATCACGTCAGGATTTCGAGAAAACTTAACCTGAAAGTGCTAAAATAGTATATCGTGTACTCAGGTGTGAAAGCAATACATTCCCGGACGACGATGCAAATGGTTCCAACAAGCATCGAAGTTCGGGAATGTGCTTTCTCACCGAAGTACACATACTATTTTTTCTGAAATCACAATCAATATTATTATAAATTAAGGAATTGTATTAATGCATAAGATTTCTTCATTACAATCTAACTGCTTACTAATAAATGCAATTTTTATGTGAGTTGGTTTGTCTGCGTGTATTTATTTTTTCTGAAATCGATCGGAAATGTCTACATTTTCGGCGCGATTTCAGATCGAAAAATGCACAATTCCAGTATTTTAATCCGTTGCTAAGAAACTATCAGAAAACAGACCGGAAAAGATCCGTTGCCAAGCAACGATCAACATTCCCGTACGGTTTTTTATGTATATTTTAGACAGTAAATAAATACACGCTGTTTACGCCTAGTTATTATTAATTTATTAATAATTATTATTTATTTTTAAAATTTAGGGGAATCTACAATTTGTACTATTGTTTGATATTTCTTGTCATGTCGCTGGGTGGATAAATTTAAAATATTATTTGTGGATTTCTTATAATGTACAAAAACCAGAATGCTTTTTTGTTTTTCTAAATCAATATAGATTTGAGCTGAAAGCCAACATAGACGGGCCTTAGTTTCTATAATAACATTAGTGCAAAATTCGTATAAATTTTAGTGACATTGAGTTTAATTTTTGTATAAAGTATAGTATCAGGAATTTCCTTTCCTGCCCATCCCAACACCTTCCTAATTCTGATATAACTAAATAAAATAGTGATTGGAGTCATAGATGAAATTGGTAAGATTTTTATTTATATTATTTTGATTAGATACAGTCCAAAAAAATATCGTATTTGTTTTAAAATCAGCTTAGATTCGCAACAAATTTTTTGGTCCAGTTCGATCCGGTTGGTTAATTTTTATAAAATATTAGTTTCGAACTTGGTTATCTATTAGTTAATAAATTTAGGTATATAATCATATTATATACACAAATATATTTTTGTTGGAACTTAAAACTAAAATTTTTTAAGTTATTTGGTTGATTAATATTATTAGTTTTTCATTTGGATAAATAAGTGCCCCTCTGTGTTTCGCATTCTTTTCTTTGTTAAAAATATATTTAACATTTGGTTTGTTTGGTAGATACACTTTGTATCTACGAATATTAATACTCCTGTAATTACTGGGTATTGGGTAAATTGTCTTAAAAATCATAAAGTATTTTTAAGCAAGATTATTTGGCTTATTATATTTTATTATACAAATTCTTTGGCATTCTGGTTGAAACACAACTATTTTTTTGATATTTTTTGTTGACAGAAGAACCACAAATAATTATTTGTTTTATCAAGATACTCGGTACTTTTTTTAGATTTTATCTTCAAACCACCTTTTACTTTGTTGCTTATTGAAATTCCTTATTAATATTAAAATAATACTTTCTTAAATTTTGGAAAATGGTTGAAACCAAGGAAAAAAGATTAAAAGTATTGAGAGCAAAACGGGAACAACTTTTTTCTAGATTACAACAGTTATATGATTGTGGTAAAAAGATAAAAACTAATAATGCTGAATTAAATAATTTTCGTATTAGATTTAATACCCTAGAGGATACAAAAAAGCAATATGTACAAATTGTGGATGAAATTAATATGCTTAAGGTAGAAATAGATTCGGACTTTGTTCCAAATTTTCAGTGTTTAGATGCTTTTGATGAAATTTATTGCCATATTTTAGAAATAGGTAAAGAGGTTTTCAACAAGTCCTCTGCTAGTAAGGCAACTGATGTCATAATTAGAGAAGAGGCACCACAAAAAACATTCCCCGGTTACCCAAATTAGAGTTACCTAGTTTTTCAGGAAAAATTAAAGATTGGCCTATATTCTATGAATGCTTTAAGAGTCTCATTCATGACAACAAAAATTTGAATAATGTTGATAAAATTCATTACTTAATAGGTAAACTCTCAGATAGAGCCTTATCAGTTTGCGCGGGTATACCGCCCATAGGGGAAAACTATGAAATTATTTGGCAAGCATTGATTGATCAATTTCAGGATCAAAGGTCTTTAGCTAATAATTATTTATCACAAATGTTAGAATTCAAGCCTGCACCTTCTCCGTCAGCAAATAGTTTAAACAATTTCCTTGAAAGATTTGACGCAGCATCGAACGCTTTGAAAAAATTAGAAATAACAGATTTATGTGATTATGTATTTTCTTATTTAGCTTTGAATAAGTTGGACTCGGAAACAAAGAATTTATTTGAAAACACCCGTAGAAAATCTTCAATACCTACTTACAAGGAAATTATAGATTTTGTAAAGGAGCAGGCAAAAATTTGTACACGCTCCCAAAGTTCATATAAGTCAAGTTTAAACAGTAGCCATAAAATTAAAACAACTCATTCTTTTCTTGTACAAAATAATAAAGCGGTTGATAAATGTTCGATCTGCAATAGTAGTTCTCATTCGATTGTAAATTGCTCGAAATTTTTAGAAAAATCGCCATCAGAGCGTTATAAAATTATCAAAGAGAGAAAATTATGTTTAAATTGTTTTGGTACGCATAGGGTTGGTGTATGTAAAAGTACATCAAATTGCAAAATTTGCAGCTACAGACATAACACACTTTTACATTTTAATAAATCGCAGTTATCGTCTAATATATCAAAGGATAATAATAATTCAATTCAACAATTGGTAAATAATACTAATGATAATTTAATTAGTCAAAATGTGAATACCTCTACAATTGAGTCAATTGGCAAATCACATTGGTTAGATAATAGTTTAAATAATACTGAGAATATACAGGGTCGGCCACAAACTTGTGCGGGCCCATCAAACATTGCTCATCAAAGCACTTCGACATTTTGTTCGACTACTACTAGTAGTTACCGATTTAACAGTACTATTCTTTTGTCTACAGTAGTTGTAAATATTTTCAGTAAAAATGTAGAAAAGCATAGGGTTAGATTCCTCTTAGATTCTTGTAGTCAAGCACATTTTTTGACAGTAGATTGCGCTAGACGTTTAAAATTAGACATATCAAAATGGCATTCCGCTGTCAGTGGCATAGGTCATACCAGTAGCTCGGTTCACGGAAAAACAAATGTAGTAATCAGTTCGCGTTTTAATCCAAGCATTAGTTATCCACTGGAGGTTTTATTAGTAGAAAAAATAACGGATAAATTACCGTCTTATACCGTGAATACTGATTTACTCTCACACGTTGTACATTTACCTTTAGCAGATGATACTTTCGGTCAACCCAGTAAAATAGATGGAGTCATTGGAGCAGAAATATTTCCACTTTTACTAGGTCGAGTTAAAATCGAAGGGCCTCCCCATTCACCAATTGCATTAGAAACAAGTTTAGGATTCGTAGTAATGGGGTCAGCTCCTATTCTCACAGATTCAGAAGTAGTTAAAAATTTTTGTATCACATTAGAACCGTCTTTGGAGTCATTAGTTAGTAAATTTTGGGAACTAGAACAAGTTCCTTCTCAAGTTGTTGAAAGTCCTGATGATTTGGAATGTGAGAGTATTTATAAATCAACGTATCGTAGGGAAGGTTCGGGTCGGTATGTTGTTTCGTTACCTTTCAAACATGAACCGTCTAAATTAGGCGATTCGTATTCGACAGCGCTCAGAAGATATTTATTTTTAGAAAATAAATTTAAGAAAAATCCCGAATTAAAGAAACAATATTCTGCTGTTATTAATGAGTATTTAACAGAGGGATATATGTCGAAGGTTAGTGACAATTCGATGTCATTAGGATATTACATTCCACATCATGGCATTTTTAAAGCTGATAGTACGAGCACTCCTTTGAGATGTGTTTTTGATGCTAGTGCTAAAAGTACAACTTCTGTTTCTCTAAATGACCTATTATATACAGGCCCAAAATTGCAATCTGACATTGTAACAGTTTTACTAAATTTTAGATTATTCGAAATAGCCTTCACGGCTGATATTAGAAAAATGTATTTACAAATTAATTTACTTAATGAGCATAAATGCTTTCAGCGAATACTTTGGAGGTTTTCAGAAAATGAACCTATTAGTGTTTACGAATTAAATACTGTATCGTTTGGTGTCAAATCTTCGCCATATTTAGCTATTAGAACCATACATCAACTGGCGATAGATGAGACAAAAAATTATCCATTAGCGGCAGCTATTGTTAAAAGAGATTTTTATATAGATGATTTGGTAACTAGCATTTCTAATGTAGAACAAGCAAAAATTTTATATTAGCAGCTAGTTGGATTATTTAAAGCAGGTTGTTTTGATTTAATTAAATTGTCAGTTAATTCAAAGGAGCTTTTACAACAAATTCCAGTAGAAAATCGATCCCCTAAAGTTGTGAATTTTGAAACCGATACATTAAAAATATTAGGTTTGCAGTGGCGTCCTAGTTCAGACATTTTAACATTTCAAGTAAATATTGACAATAGAATTTGTACTAAAAGAAATATTCTTTCAACTGCGGCTAGATTATTTGATCCTTTAGGCTTTATTGCACCAATCACTTTATTTTTAAAACTTTTAATTAAAGAGTTGTGGAAACTTAAAATAGATTGGGATGATGATCATCCTTCGAGTAACATAAAAAATAAATGGACAGTTTTTCAATCTGAACTTTCACTTTTAAACAATTTTAAAATGAATAGGCATTTAGGTATTTTTGAAAATACGTCCGTTGTTTTAGTTGGGTTTGCAGATGCATGTTTGACATCTTATGGTTGTGTCATATATATGCGTGTTATTACTAATGGTCAAATACAAACCAGTTTAGTATGTGCCAAATCAAGGGTTTCACCTATGAAGACAATTTCTATTCCTAGGTTGGAACTCTGCGCTGCTTATTTGTTGGCAAAACTGTTCAAATATGTTTTAGATATATATAAATCTCGTATTCACATTGAAAAAATTGTGGCACTCTCCGACTCAACCGTCACTCTTAATTGGATCGCGTCACCGTCTTATAGGTGGGAAACGTTCGTGGCGAATCGAGTATCTAAAATACAAGATTTAGTCCCGGCCAACTGTTGGTATCATATTGAAGGTAAAGACAATATTTGTGATAGTCTTTCAAGGGGTTTATCACCTGCACAATTTATTGCCAATATCACCTGGACTACAGGTCCTACTTGGTTAAAAATGAATGAACAACATTGGCCAATTAAGTCTATTAATAATATTGACTGTTTTTCACTCGAAGAAAAAGTTGTTTCGGTTATAATTTCGGACAATGAGCCACATCCATTATATTCATTAGTTAATCGTTGTTCTTCTTGGACTAAATTACTTCGTACTACTGTTTATGTTCTTAGATTTGCAAGAGTTTTGCCAACAAAAGGTACCATTTTAATCTGATTTAGAAAAGGCGGAGATTGTTTTATTAAAATTAATTCAAAAGTTACATTTCGCTTTAGATATTTCGTTATTAGAAAAGAAGCAGTTATGTTCTGTTTCTTTACGCCCCTTATGTCCCTTTTTGAAAGATGGTCTAATAAGGGTAGGTGGTAGGCTTAGTAATTCAAATTTGCAATATAATCAACAACATCCGTTTCTTTTACCGAAAAAGGATCATTTGGTTGATCTTATAATCGACCATTGTCATCGTAAAAATTTACACACAGGGCCGCATTTAGTTTTATCAATTCTTAGGCAAAAATATTGGATTCTTGCGGCTAGAGGTATTGTACGTACTCGGATTAAAAGATGCAATTATTGCTTTAAATTCAATCCGAAACCTACCTTTCCGTTAATGGCTGACTTGCCGACAGTTAGAGTAACGGAAGCCAAGCCCTTTCTTCACAGTGGCGTAGATTATTGTGGGCCGTACTTACGCTCGGGCGTAGACGAGGGATAAAAAGTCAAAAGGCTTACATTTGTCTGTTTATTTGTTTGTCGACAAAAGCTTTGCATTTAGAATTAGCTTCTAGCCTGTCCACTGAGACCTTTCTCGCTGCTTTTAAACGTTTTTTAGCTCGCCGTGGTGCGTGCGCGGTCATGCATTCAGACCGTGGCACTAATTTTATTGGTGCTAAAAGAGAATTAGATTCAATTTATAGCCTGATTGACTCAGATGAATACAACAACACCTTGTCTAATGAATTAACGCAACGTAAAATCGAATGGCGCTTCCAACCCCCTGCGAGTCCACATTTTTCAGGAATTTGGGAGGCCAATGTTAAAGCCGTTAAATCTCATCTGACTAAAGTAATTGGGTGTCAAATTTTAACTTATGAAGAGATGAGTACCGTTTTAGCTCAAATAGAGGCACTCTTAAATTCTCGACCATTATGTTGGTTAAGTTCAGATCCTTCAGAACCTTTAGCGTTAACCCCCGCACATTTTCTGACTCTTACGCCTCTTGAACATTTGCCTGCTCCAAATTTAACAAATCAATTACCAAATATTTTGAATAGAAAACATTTGTTAGATCATATGGTTCAAAACTTTTGGAAGCGATGGCATATAGAATATTTAAATAATTTACAGGTCCGTCAGAAATGGAATAGTCCCAGTTGCCCTGTAAAAGTCGGTACATTGGTTATTATTCAACAAGATAATATTCCTCCTCTGCGTTGGCCCTTGGGTATTATTGAGGAGGTATTTTCGGGTAAAGATGGGGTGATTAGGGTCGCCAATGTTAAAACCAAAACTGGTATATATAAAAGACCGGTGGTACGACTTTGTCCGCTACCATCGCAATAAAATGATAGTTATTTTGGTTATTATTAGTTATAAGTTATTAATAGTTAAGTATAAAAATATTTTAATAAGTTATGAGGGTTACCTACTAAGTTATAGTAGTTTTTTTCAAATTGGTTTTTATCCCAGATCCGGTTCTGAAAATAATTTTCAGGGGCGGGGGAATGTTTACGCCTAGTTATTATTAATTTATTAATAATTATTATTTATTTTTAAAATTTAGGGGAATCTACAATTTGTACTATTGTTTGATATTTCTTGTCAGCAAGAGATGTCGCTGGGTGGATAGATTTAAAATATTATTTGTGGATTTCTTATAATGTACAAAAACCAGAATGCTTTTTTGTTTTTCTAAATCAATATAGATTTGAGCTGAAAGCCAACATAGAGGGGCCTTAGTTTCTATAATAACATTAGTGCAAAATTCGTATAAATTTTAGTGACATTGAGTTTAATTTTTGTATAAAGTATAGTATCAGGAATTTCCTTTCCTGCCCATCCCAACACCTTCCTAATTCTGATATAACTAAATAAAATAGTGATTGGAGTCATAGATGAAATTGGTAAGATTTTTATTTATATTATTTTGATTAGATACAGTTCAAAAAAATATCGTATTTGTTTTAAAATCAGCTTAGATTCGCAACACACGCAGACAAACCAACTCACATTAAAATTGCATTTATTAGTAAGCAGTTAGATTGTAATGAAGAAATGTTATGCATTAATACAAATTTCTTAATTTATAATAATATTGATTGTGATTTCAGAAAAAATAGTATGTGTACTTCGGTGTGAAAGCACATTCCCGGACTTCGATGCTTGTTGGCCGAGGCTAGCGCCTCGGCCAACAATTTGCATCGTCGTCCGGGAATGTATTGCTTTCACACCTAAATACACAATATACTATACTGTTTAAAATATACACAAAAAACCGTACGGGAATGTTACTTTCCCGGCCTAGGCCGGGAAAGTAACAATCCCGTATGGTTTTGTTGATCGTTGCTTGGCAATGGATCTTTTCCGGTCTGTTTTGTCATAGTTTCTTAGCAACAGACTAAAATACTGAAATTGTGCATTTTTCGATCTGAAATCGCGCCGAAAATGTAGACATTGCCGATCGATTTCAGAAAAATACCTTTTTCGTTCATGCACAAATTAATTCACTCAAATACAATGTATTTCTCAGACCCACTATTCGCAAATCGCCGACATGTTAGCCGTTCGGAAATTTTCGTATTTGTGAATGATGTTACTGGTAAATTCCCGACGTGTTAGACTAATACGTCGGCGAATTAGGTTTCCCATTGACACTTTACTAATTTACTGTTTACTTGCCGTTGCAAAATAAAGGGTTCTGTGATTTACGTCGTGTGATTTTAATAATTAAAATATTGTGATTACACTTTGTTAAAATAAGTACAATTGAACATGAATCAAAAATGTTTTCCTAATGAACCGTATAGATTTCCAAGAATAAAATACGATTACAAATAAGTAATTAACATGACTTTGTCAATTTTATTAGACTTAGGTTAGGTTTATTGTGTAGTATGCGCTTTTTTATAGAAAGTCTATAGTCTATATACAGATTATTTATGTAGTAGCCCAAAGTAAAATTCTCCACATTCACTTGTAACTTTTAATTTTTTTTTTTTTCACTAATATTGGATATTGTGTATATTTGCGTGAAGTTTTGTATTTGCAAGTTTGTTTGGTGGCGAATTCTGTAATTTTTTTTCAAAGGTCAGGATTTTAAATAGTAATGAATATGCTATGTTTCAAATTAAATCAAAACTGATTTGTCAACCATAGTAAAAAACATTAAATACTTAATGCAATATAATTTTTATTTTCCTAAAATTCATTAACAAAATGTGTCGAAAAAAACGTAGGATTGGGAGATAACAAATACAACAAATAAAACTATGATCCCACTTTACTGTACCTTTCGTGTCTTATTTGTTCCTCTTCTTTAGAGTTATATCCCGATATGAATTTAATAATTTCAATTAAATTTTCTGACTGACCATTCACGTTAAGATTAACGTATAATTTATCAATAAATTTAATTCAAATGCATTATAATTCGTACACTTTAAATTACGGAAGTCACATCGGCATAATACTAGTAAATATTATCAGAAGTATCTTGTGCGATACAATACACTAATTGAACATAAAAATATTGGTCGTAATACGGGCATTATAATATTTATGGTGAACGTAAATGATCCATAGAGATACTTTATGCTTTTTTGAATTTATAAATCGCCGACGTATTAATTCATCACGTCGGGAATTTACCAGTAACACCATTCGTAAATACGAAAATTTCCGAACGGCTAACATGTCGGCGATTTCCGAATATGCACCCGGGTTCCGCGGCCTGATTTTACGTAATCAGGAAGCATATTCCCATCGAAATAAAATCAAATGGAGCGGCATCAAATAATCAACTCTTTGAGGACATCGTCTCCCGGACTACATTTAGATAATTCCCCAACTTTTAGGCCCGGTACTTTCATCTCCAGTTAAGTCTATTCTATATTAGTCTAGGAAATAGCGTGCAAATTCGACGACGAGTGGTTACCGTCTGCCAGTCGGTAATCGAAGAGACCATATAAATACAAGTTTTTCTTTCTCTCTGGAACTTTTTGGTATGGTAGGGGGATAGGGACGGGGGAGGGGGGCATTTATTTTTAAATCGAGTGATTATCGATATCTGTCCGCATAGGTAGTTAGTATATGTACTCCACATACCCCAATTACGCTGGCAGACGAAAATTCCGAACGGCGCGCGCGCTAACCGGAAAAAGAAAAAAAATTAGTTTCTTTTTCCGGTTAGCGCGCGCGCCGTTCGGAATTTTCGTCTGCCAGCGTAATTGGAGTATGTGAAGTACATATACTAACTACCTATGCGGACACATATCGATAATCATTTCGAATTAAAAATAAATGCCCTCCCTTCCCTATCCCCCCACCATACCAAAAAGTTCTAGAGAAAAAAAATTTGTATTTATATTAGTGATAAAAGCAGTTATTTTTTAATAACTGTTTAAACTGCTACTGCTATTTTGAAATAACAGTTTAAAAATAACAGTTCGCTGAGAAGTACTGGCATGCGCATACCGCAGCGCGCAGTTTGCAAATGTTATTTCAGACACGTTATTTTATACATCATGTTGCTGCCGCTGCTGCTTATCTGTTATTTTCTCAGGTGTTATTTTCGAACGGAAATAACAGTCTGTTAATGCTGTTTACAAATAACAGTTATAAAATAACAGGTTGTTAAATAGCAACTCATCTCTAATTTATATGGTCTCTTCGATTACCGACTGGCAAACGGTAACCACTCGTCGTCGAATTTGCACGCTATTTCCTATACTATATAGATAGATCCCATGGAAACAATTATTGACACAATTGTATTCAACGAAATTATCTGGAGAATAGACTTAACTGGAGATGAAAGTACCGGGCCTAAATATCATAATTTTTTTCGTTGTAAATAATGATGAGCAAACAAGAACAATAGACGAGCAAACACGTGCAAACAACGAGCAAACAAATTAGGGAGATGAAAGTACCGGGCCTAAATATCATAATTTTTTTCGTTGTAAATAATGATGAGCAAACAAGAACAATAGACGAGCAAACACGTGCAAACAACGAGCAAACAAATTAGGGAGATGAAAGTACCGGGCCTAAATATCATAATTTTTTTCGTTGTAAATAATGATGAGCAAACAAGAACAATAGACGAGCAAACAGGTGCAAACAACGAGCTAACAAATCAGGCTAAAAATTCAACAGAAGAGGGCTGCTATTAATCCCAATTCCTTCTGTTTTTTCTATGAGCAGCAACAAACAAACGAAAGGAAATGATAAGCAAACGATTCGCATTGAAAAATGTTTTAATTTCGAAAAAAAAAGGGACCAACTTCATGGCGGAGGTATAAAATTTTAAGTAGCACAGTTGGATGAAATGATAGATAATAGTCGGGGAGCCCTCCCTAGCTGTACGTGCACTCCCCCACCGATCCTTGGGGACAATGTTTTTCATAAAGATTAAAGCCTAAGGAACAATTTAAGACATGACCTAAAAAAAAAACTGGCTGTACTTTCAAAATGGCGGCCATATGTTAAAAAAAATGTTGCCGATGTTGTTTTTGTCATTTAACACAAAAACTAAAAAATGTTGACAAAAACTTTTTTTCACAAAAAACAACGTGCATAAAATTTTCTACAATTTTGTTCCTATACAATATTTCGATAGGAGTTACCATTTTCCAGATAAATGAGTTCAAAATTAAGAAAACATGGAAATTCATATATCGGTAAATCACTTAGAGAAAATAACTGACAATTATTGTAAGGCGTATAATATAACTTTAATAGCTGACCCAGCAAACGTTGTTTTGCCATATAAATTATAAATTTTTGTTCAAAAAATAAAAAGAAAATTTCTGGATAGGGCCACCCTTATCACCTAGGGGTATAAAAAATAGCCTACGACCCATTCTCAGACCTACCAAATATACACCAAAAATTTCATAAAAATCGGTCAAGCCCCTTCGGAGGAGTTCGATAACAAACACTATGACACGAGATTTTTATATATTAGATGATAGGTATTATTAACATAACAAAAAAAATAAACTGAAAAATTAATAATAATAATAATATTGTAATTTGCAGACATTTATCTCGAAAACAGTAACAATGGTATCTGTATAGAATATTATATAGAAACAAAATTGTAGAAAATTTTATGCACTTTGTTTCTTGTGCAGAAAGTTTTTCTCCATCTTTTTTAGTTTTTGTGTTAAATGACCAAAACAATATTTGCAATTTTTTTTAAACGAACGTCATTTTGAAAGTACAGCCAGTTTTTTTTTGGGGGGGCATGTCTTAAATTGTTTCTTAGGCTTTATTCTTTATGAAAAACATTGTCCCCAAGGATCGTGGGGGGTGCACGGACATTTAGTAGTATTACGTTTAATATAGAATTTTATATTTTATTTTAAGTGCCGAATCATTTATCTGGAAAATGGTAACTCCTATCCAAATATTGTATGTACCTGAAGTTTCGAACGTTCACTTGAACGAATCTCATATGAAAAATTCCAATTAAGCGACTTAGGCGCACAATTTTGCTGGTAATATTTACTGACAACGATAGTATAGTTGCTAGCAAATATTAGCAGAAAAATGGTACGCCTACGGTTTGTACTTTTTATTAATTTTTCCCTTCCATATGAAATTCGTTCGAGTGAACGTTCGAAACTTCAGATACATAATATTGTATAGGAACAAAGTTGTAAAAAATTTTATGCAATTTGTTTTTTGTGCAGAAAGTTTTTCTTCATCTTTTTTAGTTTTTGTGTTAAATGACAAAAACAATATTTGCAAAATTTTTTTTTAAACGGACGCCATTTTGAAAGTTCAGCCTTTTTTTGGGGGGGGGTGGGGGGCATGTCTAAAATTGTTCCTTAGGCTTTCATATTTATGAAAAACATTGTCCCCAAGGATCGGGGGGTGCGGGAGGGGGGTGCACTGACAGTTAGGGTGGGCTCCCGTAGTACAATACACTCAGAGGATTTCTGGAGATCTCGCAAGAGTACGTGAAACCATTAACCATTATTACATGAAACCATTCAAATATGAAAAAATGTAGATGTTAGAAAGCTCACAAAAGTTTAAATAAATAATTACAGAACTGATCGAAAAAGCTTTCAGAATCGGTGAAAAAAAATGGTTCTACAATATTGAAAAGCTAAACAGTAGAAATGTATTTAGGTGTGTATAATATTCACTTTGTCTGATTCGAAAAACTCTCGGAAAAACTACATTGCGCTTCTGCACCGTGGATGTCTGGCTGGCTCCGAACCAGATGTTAGTAGGTATTGCTATGTAATTAATATTTAGGTAGGTATAGTAAACTTACTGTTGATGATGATGGTATAATAGAGATTATTGAAAAAGGCAAACAATAGCTATTTTATACCCAACTTCAAGACCTCATCTCTTATCGTCTCTGTTCCATCTGTCTTTACAGATTTTCATATGGGCTAATTTTTTTAATTATATGATATAGTTTTAGGAACACCATGATTTTTGTTTTATTTGTTTATTTTAACACCTTATTTATGTTAGCGCCCCGACGGAGTTTAGCTATAGTGATTCCATCACTCAACCACGACACACAACCATTCCCTGCGACATTGCCATCTGCCGCAGCTGAGACTCGAACTCAGGAGAGAGAACAACGACTAGCCTGTTGTCCCACTTAACCGCGGTATATCCCAATGCTATCGCCTCGATAACACGTTAAAAACGCCACTA
The DNA here is from genome assembly GCA_936432065.2 of Rutpela maculata. NCBI lineage: Eukaryota > Metazoa > Arthropoda > Insecta > Coleoptera > Cerambycidae > Rutpela > Rutpela maculata. The sequence continues at coordinate 37,623,318 of OW386290.2, forward strand.
AACATCCATATCCTAGCTAGGATTGGAACTCGGGACTCCGTGGTCGCAAGCCTAACATCGTAAGCACCGCGCCACTGAGGCGGCCAAAATGTAGGTACACTTTAAGGCTCAATGGCTCGTTGCTTATGTGTTAGGTTTGAGACCACGGAGTCCTGGGTTCGAATGCTGGCTAAGGTACCGATGGTTAGTGAAGTTTTTTAAGTGTTGCTGAGGCGATGTTAGTAAAAACCCAAGTCACAAACACTTATTTATAAACCCTTACTTACACCTACAGTGTGACCCATTTCAAGTGGACACACCTTCGTAACCTAGTTATTGGTCATCCAATTTCAGCCAAATTTGGATCGATATCAAAGACCTTTACTACATCCTTTTTGAGTAAAACAAAACTTATTTCAGTCATTGACTTGCATTTTTATTAAGAAAAAAAGGGTCGATTTTTTGAGGAGTCATATTAGGCATTTTTTGTTGAAAAACTAATGCAATATTATTGACCAGCACACTGTAGAACCATATTCAGAATTTAACAACATTTAGATTTTTGGTTTTCGAAATACAGTCCCCTTAAAATTACCCATTTTAAATATTAAATAATCATTAAGTTGGTAATGAATTTTTTTTTTCGAAAAAGTCGTTCTTTATTTTCTCTTGACATTCTCCTTCATGCCCAAATAATTTACAGGGCTGATGGCCCAAAATTTTTAGCAATTTTTCAATGAAAAATCTTGGCCTACGAAATTTGAAAGTATCGATGATATGGAATAGTAGAAAAGAGAGAATTTAAAGAGAAAATGAAGTGATTTTTTTTTCTAAAAAAATTTTCATTACCAATGTATTGGTTATTTGATATTTAAAATAGGAAATTTTAAGGGGGCAGTAATTCGAAAACCAAAAATCAAAATGTTGTTAAATTCTGGATACAGCATGCTGATCAATAATATTGCATTAGTTTGTTTTTCAACAAAAAAAAATGCCTAATGACTTCTCGATAAATCGACCCTTTTTCTCTTAATAAAAATATGCCAATGACTGAAATAAGTCTTGTTTTACTCAAAAAGGATATAGTACAGGTCTTCGATACCGATCTAAAGGTTGAAATTGGATGACCAATAACTGAGCTACGAAGTGTGTCCACTTGAGATGCGTCACACTGTATGCAATCCAATTCCAGGACGTCCATAATGAAGACAAATATGAAACATTAATTACACATTGTTGTACAACAAACTAATTTTCGGACCGGTTAGGTATTTATCTCACTATCTTGGAACGAAGAATCGGTATCATATTCTCGACCAAAGATAAAACGTACGTGTAGGAACATAAAAATTAGTCTAAGATCCAGCATAATCTGTTATTCAGATAAGAAATAGTCGAGGAAATAGTTTATATAAAAGATAACATGTAGGCTAATAGATCGCGACTAGGTTGCCTAGGCATCTCTTGACCCCATGACATTTAATTTGAAAATTGTTGTCAGGCGAAATCGAAATTTTGTCTTTAAACGTATATAGCAGCGAAACCATTAACCCTACAGGAATTTTTCAACAAAGCAAATTCATCATCATTTTATAATCTTTCTAATAGATCCCTACCAGTTTTTTCCTAGAACCAACGTTTATCTAAATACTCGCAATAGATGAGAAAAAAACACGTTTCCTTGGAAAATGTAAATTTCCAGTTGTATCGTCCTCATTTTTTGTCGTAGGGCAAAAATAAAAGATAGCTTGACTGTTGCAACGGGTTTTTGAAGTAAAATTCTACACGTCTGTACCCCTTACTCTTTGCATTAACAAAGGCTTTTTTTAAACATATCTGACGGGATCGGGACAGGTGCAGGTCGATTTAGAATTAAATTCTAACGAATTTGTAGAGAATTTAACAAGTTACAAGTCTCTTTTTACTTCCACATCCAGTGGAACTACAAAAATTTTTATTGTTTAAATAGGCTTAGAATGTCATGAAACGTCGAGATTTTAAGTTTGAGCGAAAAAAAAAAAATTTCTGTCTGTAACTTTTTTTTGTGCGCACGTTTGCTCTGGAACCGTTTGAGATATTGACTTGAAATTTGTATATGTACTTTAACGAGATCTAGAACTAGATTATATTTTCATCTTGTTCCGTGGAAGGTTTGGGGTGGGGGGTAAATTGGGGTAAATTTGGGATAAATAGGTAGATCAAGCAGGTAAGAGCCTATAAAATTGGTATTTAGTATATACAAGAGAAGCCTCGAGAGAAGCTAAGGTCTAAAAAAAAATTTTGGCATTAACCACCCCCTTTATTAAAAGGGATGAAAAAAAAATGTGATTTAGTGTGTGTACAAGAACCAGAAACCTCAAAATATTTTTTTACTTCATCCACCCCCACTACCACCACCACCCCACTACCGATGTGGGGTATCGTTTTATGGGTTTTTGGGGTAGAGGATTTCAAATATTATATTATTGAAGTTCTATAAACAATATTTCCACATACGAAATTTTTTCGTTGTGAGTGACTTGGATAGAAAATCTGGATGTGGAAGCAGTGATTCCTTGGGCAGCGGTTTTCATTTTTTGGCCTCTACAACAAAAAATAAGGACGCTGGGAGCGATAAAACTGAAAATTGACATTTTTCAAGAAAACGTGTTTTTTTCTCATCTCTTGTGAATATCTAGATAAATGTTGGTTCTAAGGAAAAAACTGGTAGGGATCTATTAGAAAGATTAAAAAATAATGATGAATTTGCTTTGTTGAAAAATTCCTGTAGGATTAATGGTTTCGCTGCTATATAAGTTTAAAGACAAAACTTCGATTTCGCCTGACAAAAAAAAGAAAGAATTAATTACTTAGTTTTTTTCAAATTAAATGTCATGGTCAAGATACGGCTAGGCAACCTAGTCGCGATCTATTAGCCTACGTGTTATCTTTCATAAAATCTATTTCCTATATGAATAACAAACAGATGAGAGTATTAACTTCTTATGCCAGATCTTGTACTAAATTTGGAAAATTCCAGTCCTGACACGATAACGCCAGGTACCTATCAATACAATTATTTTGAGCAACCTTTAAAAATATTGATATTAGTCCACTTTTTATGTGGCAGGCTAAAATCTTTACACACAATAAAAAATTGTAGGTATCCCAAATAATGGAGTTAATAATAAAATACCCTGATGATTACAAGAGAGAAAAATTAAATACAATATTGTACCTTGACCTTGATAGAAATAAGTGTATAATTTTCCTCAAGTATCCTTCTTAATACTCATGCCTAATAGATTTTATCACGACTGTCTCACACACTATTTTTTCTCATAAAATGTGTCTGGAAACTTATAGATTATAATCGCATAGGTAGGTACCGAAAGATGTGATATTAACTTTGACTTCGTCTAAAATCTAGACAATATGTAGAAAACAAATATGTTACTTATGTAAGTGTGTTTACAAAAAAAAGGATACAAGAACCATCAAAAGTACCTAAAAACATGACAAATTACCGGAAATGTTTACTTTACACCCTAGTATACACTTATTAATTATTTCAGTTATGGGCATCACCAATATATGTGTATATATTTGAAATTTGCAACAATTTTCTTTCTAGATCATGTAACTAGGTGTCATTACCTATATACAAGATATACTTATACCCAACGTAAAATGTCCAGAACAATCTAACTTAATTCAATTAAGACATTACACAAACTCTACGTATATTAAATATAAAAATATAATGATACTAAAAGCATATAATTTGGTAAAAGCCTCTACTTACAGCAATGAAACAGTTCGTCTAGAAAACCGTAACGGAAAACGTGATGTACCATTTGAAAGATAACCCTAAACAATTTGACAACTGAAACTAGGAAAGCTAAAAACTGACTCACCTGAGTTAATTAGGTAATAACTTAATTCACTATTTCAACAATAACAACACAAGTTCTGCCTTAACCGTTTACAAAATACTACTTTACAAAGAACTGACATAAAAACGTTTTGACTTCGTTATTAACTGTTTTTCAAAGCACACTCACACACTACTTGTCTATTTGAGAATCATGTGTGAAGTTATACGCGAACGGTGTTTACGATCGCGACCACGTGAGGTCGCTGACAGCTAGACACAAGTTTTCCGTTGAAATATTAGCGCAAAACTGAATTTCGTTTATCAGAATATCCGAGCGTCGCTTTGCGATTCCAAAACATCCCCTCTAAAGACGCGTCGCCTTGGCAACGACGCCGTCGCGCATGAATAAAATGATAACTTGATAGTTTCGAACTGATAACGAAATAAAAAGGCTATTTTTTGTGAGAACAGAGGTAAAACTTCGTTTTTCGCTGCATTGTATCTAGAATACAATCAAATTTAAATTGAAATTGGATTACTAAATGCTAACGTCGGCTTATATACAAAAAGTTACAACGAAATGGTTTTTTAAATGTAGATACCTACCGACTCGTTATTTAGATAGAGAAATGAAATATATCTACGTAATATATTCTAAATTATTGTGTTAATTTAAAAATATTTTACTATTATTAAGTTAAATGTGCTTATATGATCGAGTAGTATTAGATGGCTTTGGGATATATTTATAATAGGTCCTTTCCTTTGCATACGAAGTGTAGCACTGAACTACAGTGAATTACCCGAAGTCGTTTCTTTTCAAGGATATGGTGTTACATGCACTACACTTTACCATTCCTTTGCTCAGTGTAAGGTCCACTGGTGAGCACTGGTGTAGCTTATCTCCACCTGGTCGAAGGCAGGTGTGAATTGCACTGGACATGCGCAATCGAAATATTTGAATTAATAGGGTAGTTTCTGGACTTTTAGGTGAATTATTCTTTGTGTATTGATGTAGGAAAATTGAAGAAATTCAGTTCAAAATTGCAGGTTGGAAGATGACCCACAAGTAATTAATCTTCTAAGAAATGGGTAACTATAAAAAATACCGTATAGGAATGTATTATTTACCTAATCTAACAATTTTTCTTAGATGATCAATTCACTGAGGAATTCTTCCAGAAAGCTATCGAAAAAAATAAATTAGAAAAGTTTCAATTTCAGTTACACATGTCCAATCCATACAATCCATACACCCGGGCGACGACGTTTCCATTCCCATTGGTAATGATTGGTCGAAAGTCGTGAGGCAACCGGATTGGTAGATAACAAGCTAAAAACGTACTCTTCGCCGGTTTACTAAACTTTTTATATAATTGTTACACATTCTGTAAGATACTGTTCGCAGTTTTTTGTAAATAATGTTAGTTTTAAACATTTTTAATTTTATAGTACGAACTTAGTTGGTGAAAGACTCAGTGTAAAATAAAGTAAAAATAAAAAAAAACCATTTCATACCCCATGTGGGTTTCGAACTTGGGACCCTTGGATTTCGAGTCAAAAGCGTAAGAACGACCTAGCACGTAAAAAAATGTAAAAAATGTAAATTTTTACAAAAACATAAAAATAAAAAAAATAATTCTCAATTTTAAATCATTAATTACATTTTTATTTACTGATCGATTTTGTTCAAAAACAATAGGGTTCTTCCCCTAGCTAACACTAACTTAGTGTCCAAATTTCAGTACAATCTGATTTTTCTTTCTTAAGTTATCGTGCTTACAAAAACGTGACGGACAGACGGACGGACGGACAGACGAACGGACGGACAGACGAACGGACGGACAGAAGGACATTTGAAAGTTGTTCAGAATTCGTTCACTAACACAATGATATGAAAATTTGTTCTCTACGAACAATATTTACGATTTTAGAAATGTGTCGATCAAATCCAATATACTCTTCGTTTTTGCGAAGAGTATATATAATAATGAGACAAAAGAAATGTTAAACTATGAACTTATACCAATAAGTACTGATTGCTATGCTCAAAATTTATAAAAACGAAACCGAAACAATAATACCGAAGATTAATAGGTGGGAAACTTGGAGTTTATCATGTATTAGAAAACATATAGCGCGTGTATATTTACCTAATAGGGTTAATCTCAAATCAACAATTTTTGAGGTATGTACCTATTTGTTATTATTTCTTTTCATAGAAGAAGAGTTCAAAAAGTATAATAAGTTAATTGTATAGTTTTGCATGTGTGATCATTTTGTTCTTAAGTTCTCAACGTCTCGCGCATCGTATACGGGAAAATTAAAAATGTAAGCTTATCTAACATAAACACCTCTGTTTATGTACTAAAGTAATCGATAGAGGAGTGGGGGGCGTGGCAGCAGTAATTTTGCGTTCTGCGTTAAATGCCAACTTAATATTGCAGTTTGTCACTGGTCACTAATTACGAAGGCGTTGTAGGGCCACATAGGTTTTTTTTTTTAATTGACTATAGTCAGATAATAACTAACTATAGTTAAATGATAATTGACTATAGTCAGATAAGATCCGACTATCTCCTACGGTGATTGCATACCAAATACCGCGGGGGGAGGGGCACGGGAACCGGCCCTGGCTTATAGCTCCTTTGTTTATGAGCCAACTGTTTCGAAATTTGGAACATGTATATAACACTTATTTTCCGATTTAGTGACATGTGTAGTCAAAATTTCCGACTTCCGGTTTCGACAGAAATAACATGAAATTTAATTTTTTAAATGGAACGCCCTCTATATTTTGGTATTTTTGAAATCTACGGACCAAATTCTATCTGATCACGTTGCGAAATTTTCATTTTTGTCAAACATAATTTTAAAATTTTTAATTTCATTTTTAACCCAGAAGGCTGTGGCTAATAATCTGAGAGAAAAGGTACAAATGAGAAGTTATAGATATTTTAAAAAACTATAAAAAGAGCCCCCGAATGTTAAGATAGCTTTATTAGGTCAGTGGTACATTCAAAAAAACGAAAATTTTGATTTTTTTTTTAAATTCTACTAAAATACGTATATATGAAGGAATATCTGGTAATATCTGGCGCACACTACTTTTTCGTATTTTTCGAAAACCAATTATCACAGAGAAATGTTTGTTTTTTAAACTGAACTAAGAAAATAGCACTTCAAAATGGTACACATGACTTTTCGACACTGTATTTCGACACTGTACACGCCCTCCCATTCCATTCAACTTTAATTGGAATTTGTTATGCAAAAAAATCTTCTTTCTGTTCAAATTCAATTTTCACCACTTTTTTCTGAATAATGATCATATAAAAAACATTTGCAATTGTTGAGCAACTCTCGAAGAATAGATTTTTTTTTTCATAGCAAAATCTCACAGAAAGTGAAGTACTTATAGCCATTTTTTAAAGACTTTTTTTCCAAAAAATTGAATCTATCGAAAAATAATGCAGATATCGCTCTGAAATTTTTACCAGATATTCCCACCTACATAACACGTACTTTAGTGAAATTTCAAAAATTTTGCTAAAATAAGGAAAAATTCAAAATTTCCGTTTTATTGAATTTACTTCTGACTTAATAAAGCTATTTTAACGTTCGGGGTCTCATTTTATAGGTTTTGTAGATACTTATAACTTTCTCACTTGAACTTTTCCTCTCAGATTCTTCCCTATTTCCCCTCCTTCTATTTAAACGGGAAAAATCGATTATTCAACTTTACCGCTCCCCACCTCCCTTATCCGGTGTGATATCACTTGGCACGCTATAAGGGCTTGTTTTGAATGTCCAAATCATCCAAGATTTTTAGAGTATAAGGTTGCTTCGTAACTCACGATCCCCACCAAAAAATGTCATTAGCCAATGAGCAGATTGTGTGAAATCACACCAGATGCAGATCCCGATTCAAAATATTATAATAATTTGGTGGTAATCGGGATAAGTTGTAGAATATAACACTACAGATCATAGCATACTTCTGGCCATATTTCGGGCCAGTACGGACCGTCCTTCTAGAAAGAGACAACTGCGTCACTACCACGGGTTCGAAAAACAAGGCTAGTCTGACTGTTCATCGCCACACTCACTTCTCGCCTAAAAGCTGAGAGAACCTTATACTCTACAAATCTTGCAACCCACCAACTTAAACAATAATATCGTAGTTATCTACTTTCCAGACATTTTGATACTTTTCGTGACAATTCGACTGGACTCTAAGTATACATATTAGGCATGTTCAACACATTCCTGCGGATCAACTTATTTTCAAAATAAGGAGTTCGCTTCAAGCACAGAAGACAGGAACTGTCCTGTCTTCTGTGCTTCAAGAGGAAGAGGTTGTCACGGAAAATGTGACAACTGTGACACTGTTAAATTAGTACAGTCTGGTATAATTTTTAAACAATTAATTGTTTAAGATAACTGTTTAAACAAAAGTTTTGGGAAATTTTATAATCTACGATTCTAAAAGAACTAATTACTAGTTAGGAGCAACGGAGGCAGAAACAATTGCAAAATTCTGCTGCGAAGCACAAATTTTCACCATTCTGAAGGCTGCATATCATAAAATATTAACAGCGCAGAAAAACTGTTCAAATAAAAATCGTACCCAGCAAACACACTATAGATGGCAAAGCAGTGGTCCATCAGATTTATGACTGGCAAAGTGTTGGCAACTTTTGCGAATACCTACCTGAAAAGCGAATATAAAGTACTGTTTAACATTATATCATCTGTCCTGTAATGGTAAGCTTACAGTCCTATAATACGCCGCGCCGTTTAATACGCCCTTTTATCAGTAGCGGATTAAAGAATTTGCTTCTTTACGCAAACTTAAAATTTCCGCGTCAAAGACGCTGACATTTTTTATATACAGTGTGTCCACGGATGGACTTAACTATACTTATAAAAATGGTTATTTTCAATTTTTCGAAAAAAACATATTCTTCATAATTTCTTTTGCTTGTTATATAAATACGATTCACGTTAAGAAAGTTTAATTTTGTTATACAGGGCGCGCAAAAATTATAAAAATTTGGATTTTCAAAATAAAAAATTTTAAAATCAAACTTTTTGAGGCATTGGAATTAAGGAGCTTAAAAGCAGTAATCGCAAAGCCAAATAATTTTTTTTTCATGGGAGTTATTGTTATTAAGTTATTTGATATTAAAAATAGACAGAACAATTTTTTTTTTAATTAAATGTGAGAAGGTTATTTAACTTAAGTATTTATACTGTAACGTCCTTACTCAACATGATCCCCTCCTAAGTCAACACATTCCTCCATCCTTTTTCGAAATTCGTTATAAACATTGTGAAGAATATCTGGTGTCACTGTAGCAATGGCATCAGTGATTCTGTTTTTTTTAAATCTCAATATTATCTTGCATGTTAGTTGCATACACTTTTGGCTTAAGATACCCCCACAGAAAATAATCCATTGCGATGAGGTCCGGAGACCGCGCTGGCCAGTTTATCTGTCCATGGCGTCCAATCCATTTTTCGGGGAAATATTCATTAGCCAATCGGTGACAATCATTGCACTATGCGCTGGGCAGCCGTCCTGTTGGAATATCATATTTCTTCTAAATTCCAAACTTACTTCATCCATTTGTGGCAAAAAGTATTCACTAAGAATTTCTAAATAATAATTTGCATTAAGCCTTCCTTCCAAGAAAAATGGACCAATTAATTTATTAAACGTTAACGCACACCATACGTTGACTTTCTTAAATTTTTGACTGTTTGTATGACTCCTGAAGTGTGGATTTTCTTTCGCCCAAAAGCGACAATTTTGACTGGAAATTATCCCATTTATTGTAAATGTAGATTCGTCACTGAATATTGTATGATGGTGAAAATTACGGCTTTCCATTATGCGTTCACCCGTTAGTAAAGAGAATTCAAGTCGATATGAATCATCACCTTCTTGAGGTTTATTGGATAAAGGTTGGTTTGAATGCGTGAAATTTATTTGCGGACAGACACCACCCACCTGACTCGCTCTTGCTCTCAAAGGAAGTCGGGGATTATTGCGAACTGATTCTAACACTAAAATTGTTGTAGCATCATTTTCATCATTTCTTTTTTTTTGTTTTTTTCACATCTTTAACGTCACCAAAAACATCGAATTTACGAACCGTATTTCTTAAAGCATTTACAGAAACTTGTACACCTGGAAACTTCCTGTGGAAAACTTCTATCGCGTATTTATAGGACACTTCTCCAATACCATAACACTTGATCAAGTAAATGCGCTGCCCTAGGATCAACATTTTTCTAAAGATATTAATTGACAAATGTTAACAAATAACAATGTCATCTAAGCATTATTTCACAGCGGCAATCTTGATTACTAAAAGTTAATTCAATGAGTTGAAAAACTATGAAACAACATTTACACCCAAACTTAGTAATAATAGTTACAAACAACGTTTTTTACATGTAATACATAGTCTTTAAAACATATTAATCGATAACAAGATATGGGGAAAAATCGATTTAATTTTTAATATCAAATAACTTAGTAACAATAACTCCCATGAAAAAAATTTATTTGGCTTTGCGATTACTGCTTTTAAGCTCCTTCATCCCATTGCCTCAAAAAGATTGATTTTAAAATTTTTTATTTTGAAAATTTTAATTTTTATAATTTTTGCGCGCCCTGTATAATAAAATCAAATTTTCTCAACGTGAGTCGTATTTATATAACAAGCAAAAGAAATTATAAAGAATAAGTTTTTTTCGAAAAATTGAAAATAACCATTTTTATAAGTATAGTTAAGTCCATCCGTGGACACACTGTATATAATATCACCCAGAACTGAGGAGAACGATACACTTCTTAAAACATTATTTATTATTGTCAAATCTTAAAAATAATGTAAAGGTCTACAGACGACAAAACCAACCAACCAACCAACCAACCTACTCGGTACACTTTGAAAATTACCATGACAACTCGTAAATGTGAGCTGGTCTGCTGGAATTTTATAGTCTTCAAAGCGTAGCGACAATGTTGGCTCCAGCAGTTTTACGAATTCACATGGTAATCTTCAAAGAGTACCGAAAAGGTCGGTTGGTTGGTTGGATCGTCTGTAGACCCCTTTAGGGAAACCGGAAACAAGCAGGCATCTAACAATTAGGTCAAATGAACTTACCGCGACGCCGCCTTGATGGACGGCACCCGACAACCGATAGCAGCATAATAAATTATGTCCATTCATATGTTAAAAGAGATCTACAGACGATTCAACCACCCAACCAACCAACCCTCTCGACGCACTTTGAAAATTGCCACGTGAACTCGTAAAAGTGAGCTGGTCTGCTGAAATTCCAGCGTCTTCAAAGCGTACCGACAATGTTGGCTCCAGCAGACCAGCTCACTTTTACGAGTTCGCATGGCAATCTTCAAAGTGTACCGAGAAGGTCAGTTTGTTGGTAGGATCGTAAACCTCGCATTTAACAGGCATTCAAAAAATATCGGCATCTTTGCTTTGCGATGAGGCGTGTTTGATGGGTCAAAGACGCCGACATTTTTTGAGTGTCTGTTAAATCCGAGATTTACTATACAAGTTTCAAAGTGCAAGATGTGCAGTCGAGCGAATTTTTATTATTCTGATTTTGCCTGGCCGCCCCTAAAAATCTGCCGCTTTACGCACGTGCGTAATTAGCGTATAGGGTAAACCAGCACTGCCTTTTTTTATTGCATACTTGGCATTATATTTCACCATCGTTGGTAAGTTAAATACATAAAAGCTAAAAGTAATCTTTTGTTAATACCAAAGAACCTAATTCAAAGTAATGTCTAACCATTATAACTTGCATGTTGTAATGGTAAATTGATGACCTTATGTGTTTAAGACACTCTTTTGTTATTGTGTATTTGAAAATGTTGAACCATTACTGGCATATTAAATATATAAAAGCACTTTTTTGCCAATACCTGAAAAGCAAATACAAATTACTTATATATAATCCTTTAGGTCAAGATGGGGGAGGCAACAATGTTTCCATTCGATCGAAGAGTAGATCTAATAATAGTATATTATTCATCGAGCGTGTAATGATAGCTATTACTCAAGAGGATGAAGTTTACGGCACGAGCTGAAGGCGAGTGTCGTAATTCATCCGATTGAGTAATAGCTATTACGCGCAAGTAGAATACTATACTTTCTCTACGACTACTTAACAGGAATTTGCACTTTGAGGTAAATTTGCCGACAAATGGCGAGATTTTTAAGGAAAGATGCGAAGACGCATATTGTATCGGTTAAAACTTCTTTATTTTTAAGCAGAAGAAAGATTTTTAAAAAATGCTTTTAGCTTAATCGATAATCCTTTATTTTGGTTTCTTAACATTTTTGGCGCAAGTGCCTTAGTTTCTGAGATATTTAACTTTTAAAGAGGTATTTTGACTTAAAAACGTTTGACACCATTTTTAAACATCCATATCTACGAAAAAACCAAAAGTTGCGAAGATGTGAAAAACAGTAAATTGTTCATCGGTTTATGATCTTTACCTTGGAGTGAAGGCAGTGAAGGCATGCAGGTAGTTTATTAATGGGAGGTCAATTATGTGTTTGCTGGGTATGTTAGTTCGTTGACGATATCATTATGATTTGAAACTTTGGAAATAAAGTTTTAATAATTATTATTATAATAATAATTACTACTTTTCGAGCAACCCCCGTTTCGTATTTTACTTAAATTATCCTGGCTGGCAACAGCATGGCCAAATCTGCTTGTTCTAGCCTCTAGCCCTAAGCGCTGTAGGTATATGAGTGTATGTATATGTACAAGACCCTGTTATAATTGCTAGAAACGTAAACAGGTCACTTCGATTCATCAAAAGTCTTAAATCAGATTTACATTTTCTTGTAACCCAAAAATTAAATGACCATCCAGTCGCGTCAATAGAGAAAAGATGTTTTCTGGCAAAAGACCAATCGGAATAATTTTTTTTGCAAATTGTTTATTTAGGTCTAAGGAACATTGGTAAAAAGAAAAAACAGGCCGCTGGGACTTTTTTTTATTAATAAACTAGCAATTTCAAGCACTAAGCAAATTAAGTAAATTTGTTAATTTGCTATCTTGGAAAGTATTTGAGAAAACCGATTGAAAATGTGTAGGTACTCGAGAGTTTTCGAGGTCACTGATTACGATTTTGAAGTGAAAATTGGAATATTCAAGATTGGCAGCTACAAAGTATAAAAACTCGATACATTTTTTAATACATTATTTAATATTTTTTAAGGCAATTATTATTGTTTTAATTTAATATGTAATTTTACTTCCACATCCAGTGGAAGTATAGTAACGACAAAAAAATGTTTAAAAATTTTTATTGTTCAAATAGGCTTAGAATATCATGAAACGTCGAGATTTTAAGTTTGAGCGAAAAAAAAATTTCTGTCTGTCGGTCTGTCGGTCTGTCGGTCTGTCTGTAACTTTTTTTGTGCGCACGTTTACTCTGGAACCGTTTAAGATATTGACTTGAAATTCGGTATACATATGTACTTTAACGAGATCTGGAACTAGATTATATTTTCATCTTCTTCCGTCGAAGGGTTGGGGGGTAAATTGGGGTAAATTTGGGGTAAATAGCCAAATCAAGCAGGTAAGAGTCCAGAAAATTGGTATTTAGTATGTACAAGAGAAGCTAAGGTCTCAAAAAAATGTTTGGCATTAGCAACCCCCATTACCACCCCCACCCTATTATTAAAGGGGATGAAAAAAAATTGTGATTTAGTGTGTGTAAAAGAACCAGAAACCTCAAAATATTTTTTTACTTCATCCACCCCCACTACCACCCCCCTATCACCACCCCCATCCCACTACCGATGTGGGGTATCGTTTTATAGGTTTTTGTGGTAGAGGATTTCAAATATTATATTATTAAAGTTCCATAAGCAATTATTTCCACATACAAAATTTTTTCGTCGTGAGTGACTTGGATAGAAAATCTAGATGCCTAGAGTAGTAGTGAAGTAGTGATTCCTTGGGCAGTGGTTTTTAAAATTGAAAATAAGGTCTTAAAATAGTAAATATTTAGTATACAATTTAAACTTTGTTTACGTGCATTTTGCGTGGAAATTACAGAAGTAAAATATGTTTTAATATTGTAAGGAAAGAATTGTTAAAAAATAAAACGGGTACAATTTTTTTCTTTTCATTATTTATATCTACACAATTATAAAAATCGTTTACTCAAAAAATATATAAAAATATGAATTTAATTAAACACCATTCCTTAAAATATATTTTTTTCAATTTCATTTGAGTTGTTTGTAAATCAAAATATTCTTCCTCTTGTCATTTCTTTCATTTCTTTCTTCTTCTTGAACATCGTCGATTTCATTATCGTAAAATAATGCATTCAACATATTATTGAGATAAATCTCATCTCTTCCTACTGAAAAGTTCGGTACTATTATTAAGGAGGTACTTTTACCGCCTTTACCGCCTTTACCGTATGTAAATCCCGGGATCAAGAAAGAGCGATGTATTAAAATTTGTATGCCCTTTGAACTAATTAACAGTAAAATTAATACAGTAACGGGTAATTAAATTACATCTATTTAAAATATTTTTACTAAAAAAATGTTAAAATTTTAAAATTATCTATTATTTTAAAAAATGGTTACTATATTTAAATAAACTAAGGTGAACTCCCAATTGAGGTGAAGGAGAGTTACTCATAAATCGTATATTTAGGCAAAATGGCATTCTAAACACTTTTGGGTCAGCCATCTTGAATTTTACAATTTTCAAAATTGTAATCAGCGACCTCAAAATCCCCCGAGTATACATTTTCAGTTGGTTTTCTCAAATAGTTTCCGACTTAGGAAATTAACAGATTTAATTAATTTGTTTAGTACTTAAAATTGTTTGTTTATTAATGACAAAATGAAAAAAGTCCCATCAAAAAACTTAGGCCGATTAATCCTTTGCCAAAAAACTCCTGTGAAAATATCTATCTTGACGTGACTAATCATATATATAGAAAACTAGTGGAAGCATTATACTCTTCGTCGATTTACTGAGCTTTTTATATAATTGTTACACATTCTATAGGATACTCTTCGCAGTTTTCTTGTGAATAATATTAGTTTTTAGACATTCTAAATTTTGTGATACCAACTTTGTTGTAAAAAAAAATATATGAAAAAAAACCCTGTCGGGGATTCGAACACAAGACCTTTGGATTGCCAGACAACAACAACAAAACAAATTTATTTGACATTTCTTGTTACAAGAATGCACCTCATCGGATCCCGGCCCGGAGCCAACGAGACAACCATGGCGCGTAGCGTCGTGGTAAATGTGTGGTTGGACGAGGCGCGTCCGATTTGGTTTGACGATAATGCTTGTTACAGCTAGGACACCTGTCCGCCTTAGGCAGACTTAAAACTAGGTTATGCTTAGGGAATGTGCTCGCACGAGCCTAAAACTAATGAATAAAAAACTTAAAACTAACACTTGCACTGCACTTACAGATTTTTGGTTGCTGATACGGAAAAACAGAAGTAAACGAAAAAACCCGTTCGAGCAAATGACGTCCTTATGGTCTGACCGCCGTCAAGGAAGGTACGGTAGTTAAAAGGGTTGAATTTAAAAAGTTTGGATTTATAGGATGTTATCGGCCTAGAGGGAATTTAGAAAGACAAAAGGGGACAAAAAGAACAAAAAGGATAGGAGAACAAAATTGTACAAACATAAAGAAGGGGTTGGAAAGTTAAAGTTGAGGAAAGATAAATAGTAGAGTAGGGTTAGGTTTTCGTAGAGGGAAGTGTGGCTAAGGAAGTTGCCTGAAGACAGGCAACGCCTGGTATGGTAGGGGGTGTCTTATATCGAAAAGTATTGCGTTATGCTATCTGATTCGAGTAATGTTGCGGGTTAGCGGACTACCGTCCAGCTTAAACTGATAGAATTTTTGCGATGTTTCTCGGACGTAGTTCGCTAATGGGGTTATATCGTGGCAACGTGCATAGAGATCTCTGAGGGAGGTGTACCTACAAGAGTCTGAAATGAGGCGCATAAATTTGTGTTCTAATACTCTCAACTTCCGCATTGTCGTGGCCGGGATGCTGCACCACACCGGAGCCGCGTATATGATGGCCGGCCTGATTACCATCGTGTACAACAACTTTTTATTAGTCCTGTTGAGTCCGATACCCCGTGCCAGGAGCGGGTACAGACTCCTGGACATGGAGTAGACCTTGCGTATCGTCTCGTTAATGTGTGTATTAAACGTCAGTCTTTTGTCTAGGTTCACCCCCAAATACTTCACGCACCGCTTAATTGGAATTTCTCTACCCCCGATCGAAAGTGGCGTTAGAATCCGGTTTTCTGTGAGGCGGCGCGTGAAGAGAATCGATTCCGACTTCTCGGCGTTGATCCGAATTTTCCACCTGTCGTAATACGCCGTGGTACGGGCCATGTGCGCTTTCAGCAGCATATTAGCCGCCTGCGCGTTATGCGAGTGCACGTACATGTGTGTGTCGTCGGCGTATTTTGATTGCCAGACAAAGCTTAAGCCATTGGGCCATCACACATCACTATAAAAATTGAAGTCTGTAGTATATATCATCCGAGTATTATATTCGAGTATTATAACAAAACAAAATTTAGAGAATAACATTTCGCAAGATTTCCATTTAAGTACAAGTGACAAAAATTAAGAAAACATTTTTTTTTTAATTTAAATGGTTAATAACTTTTTTATTTACTGATTGATTTTTTTCAAAAACAATAGGGTTCTTCCTCTAGCTAACTCTAACTTACTTTCGAAATTTCAGTACAATCGGATTTTTCTTTCTTAAGTTATCGTGCTTACAAGAAACGTGACGGACGGACACACGGACATTTTAAAAGTTGTTCAGAATTCGTTCACTAACATAATGATATGAAATTTTTTTTCTCTACGAGCGATATTTACTGATTTAGAAATGTGCCGATCAAATACAATATACTCTTCGTTTTTGCGAAGAGTATAATGAAGGAGTAAAGGAGAAGAAGTCATTCGGCATTATAGCAATTTCGCGCCCCCCCGTAAAAACTGCTTAAAACCGGCCCTGCGTCTGGGCTATAAGGTCATTCTGTTACTTTTCGATATTATCTATTAGTTCATGTAATGTTATGTTAAAGAGGGCTTTTTAACTTTTAAAATTAAATTTACATTACATTTGAAATTTTGATTATTAGTCAATTGCTGTTATTCAAAAATCTCTTAGCCATTTTTGAAACAACTTACCTCGATTCAGACCACTGTGCGCAGATGCTGGTATAAACAAAAGCAATTTTTTCTTGAGAGTACTATTTTTCAGAATTCGTTGGTGTTGTGATAATGAGGTAAGTACTAACTTCGAACTCAGCTTTTATCTGCAGCTCTGTATCTTGATTTGTACAACGACAAATGAAGGTGTTTTAAAAATCACTCTGTTTAATACTTAGCGCGCCATCTGTTAGTGAATAGCCAAATCAATTACAGCTTGCTAGTTTGCTAGGTGCCTTACCGGAATAATATTTTAATTTTCCCATCACAATCAATATTGTAAACCGAGCCCTATAGAAATTTAGATTTTATCACTATTTATAACTGACGAAGGTATTTAACGAGTTGTGCATTATTCTCAGCCAGGTAATTTAAATGAGAATTACCTTGTGCAACAATATATTTACTACACTCTCTAGTTACAGTTCGCACCAATTTCAATTAGGTACTTAGTAAGTGCATTTGTTTAAATAGATGAACCTGTCGCGAGTTTATATACTCATTAAATATATATTGTGGTAAGTTGTAAAATAATTTTTATATTACATGGTTTGCTTATTTCTCATTTACTCATTTCAATTAAGTACCTACCTATTGATTTAAAGAGTATTAAATTGATGGGATTGATTTGATAATTTTAAGGCAACTCCGGATGTAGCAAATCACAGTATATAATATATAATACACAAAAAAACAGTTAATAAAATCAATTTATCTAAACAACATACAAATAACTAGGAAATGGTGAGACACGTTACTAATTTTCAATCGTATTTTCATAAAAATAATCACAGATTATATCCCGAGAGCTCTGAATTTTATCGGATGAACTGCGGGTACTTTTTTTTGTAATATTTTGCTCAGAAAATGTTCGAGACTTAATAATTTATCTTAAAAGCCTGAGACCGAAGGTCGAGGGCTTTTTGTGTAAATTATTAAGTCAAGAATTTTGCAAAAAATATACCTACCCGCAGTTTGTGTTCTAAGATTTAGAGCTGGAAGGGTATATTCAAGATTATTTTCCTAATTGACTAATTCTTTACGTACTTTTATACTCAAGTTTTCATTTATATAAGTTAAGTGAATAACAATTATTATTATTTTATTATATTAATTGGCGGCAACGCATTCTAAAAACTACCTTTGTCCTGTAGCTATGGAAACGGACGTGGTAGATGCTTATTTGACTTTTGTTACGCGATCGTGATTGTAAATCTGACAGTTTGTGTCAGTTTGATATTAAAAATACTTTTGTAACATTGCATAAATACATAGTAATTATAAATAAAACAAGCTAAAAACGTACTCTTCGCCTGTTCACTGAACTTTTCATATAACTGTTACACATTCTATAGGATACTCTTCGCAGTTCTTTGTAAATAATGTTAGTTTTAGACATTTTTAATTTTATAGTACGAATTTAGTTGGTAAAATAAGCAATGTAAAATAAAGTAAAAATAAAAAAAAAACTATACCATACCCCATTTTGGTTTCGAACCCGGGACCCTTGGATTCCGAGTCAAAAGCGTAAGAACTACACCACCAACCTACACGTAAAAAAATGGAAATTTTTTCATTATAAGACACGAGCTAAAATCATATTTTCACGGTTGCATATTACATTATGAAATGTTTATTTGTAAAATATATAAATATTTAGATATTAAAATGAAATATCATTTCACCAGATTTCTATTCAATTACAAAAACATAAAAATCAAAAAAAATTTTTTTTCAAATTTAAATCATTAATATTTTTATTTACCGATCGATTTTGTTCAATAGGGTTCTTCCTCTAGCTAACACTAATTTACTGTCCAAATTTCAGTACAATCCAATTTTTCTTTCTTGAGTTATCATGCTTACAAGAAACGTGACGGACAGATAGACGGACGGACGGACGGACGGACGCACGGACGGACATTTTGAAAGTTGTTCAGAATTCGTTCACTAACACAATGATATGAATTTTTTTCTCTACGAGCGATATTTACGATTTTAGAAATGTGCCGATCAAATACAATATACTCTTCGTTTTTGCGAAGAGTATAATAATAGTTCTTGAATTTGTAATATGTTTTATTTTGTTTTTAGTCCACTGAGAGTAAATTAGGTAAATTATGTGCACTTAAAAGCTAGACGTAATTTATTCGCTGGTAAATTTAAAAAAAGTTAGCTTGCGTTTATTCGGATATTAATGCATAAGAGGTCGATTTTTTACCGGGTAAATTTTTTTTGGACAAAAACCTGTTTTCCCATGAAAATTATTCGAGATTTAAGGGCATGGAAAAATCGCGACACGAAGTGGAGCGATTTTTCCTATGTACCTTAATTCGAGCATAATTTTCATGGAAAACAGGTTTGTCACTCAAAAAAAATTTACCCAAGTAGAAAATCAACCTCGTGTGTATTACAGAAGATTAATATATGATTAAAAAATATTATCTAAAATAATTATTAAAACAACAAAACTGTTTTTTATTTAATGTTTTAAAAATAACGATTTATAATAAAAAATAAAAACATTTCTAATGTTTTTTATCATGTTATAACCCCAGTCAGTCAAAATATTTACAAGTTCATCATAATAGTCGTATCTTTTTCGAAGGAAGAATGGCTCTGCAAAAAGCTTTAAATTGTTTCCATATAGAATTTTTAGTGCTTCTCGTTTTAACTGGGACACTTTAATTCATAGCTTCGTTAATATTTTCTTGTGAAACATCACCAAATCGCTTTTTCTCATTCATTTTGTGTACAGAAATCAAGATGAAAACGTGAAATGTCAGATTTTAATAATTTCAATGACTAGTTTGACACATGGTTACTACGAAAAAAGTAACATACATTTTTCTCGATTTTTTCCACTTATTATCAATAGCCGTTTTTCTCACTTTAAACAAATCCTATTGGTCGATTTTTTTGAAAATGTACGTTTTGATTGGTTAATAAAGCAAGAATATATTAATCAGTGTAAAACTGTTGTCATTGATTGAAATTTAAAAATGCGCGAAATGTCATTGGTCTATCATTTATGAGGAAAATAATCGTATGTAATATCACTAGTGCTTAAAATTTTATCAACAGTAAAATCACAAGAGCTTTTTTTTTATCGGATAAATTTATATTTGTAACGAAATAATTTTGCCAATCAGTGATTTTATAAGAAAAACTGACATGAAAAAATCGCGAGACCGAAGGTCGAGCGATTTTGTCAAATGTCAGTTTTTCGAGCAAAATTACTGATTGGCAAAATTTTGAGTTAAAAAGAAATTTATCCATAAAAGAAAAGCTCGAGTGTTTTTTGGCAAAATAACGACATAATATGTGAACGAACAACAACAATAATTATCTTTATTTATACAATTATTTGAAGGAACAGTTATTAAAAACATAGTTGTTATAAATTGTTTGGTTTGGTGTACTGATTTCAATATTCTCTTCTCTAGTTTCCACACATGTCGAATATTCGTAAATGAAAGCTGACAGTGCAGATTTTAAAGTGACGTGCGACTACTAGATGTACTCTGCTTTTGAGGAACAGGCATTTTTATCGGTGATAAATTAACTCCTATATAAAAAAGTCTATTTGACAGTCACATTTTGTCACTTTGACAGCGATAAAAAAGGTGCATCGTTTTTTATCACGATAAAAATGCCTGTTCCTCAAACGCAGAGTATATCTAGTAATCGCACGTCATTTTAAAATCTGTACTGTCGGCTATAATTTTTAAGTCTTGTGGAAACTATACTGTACGATATGAGTCGTTTTGAGAAAATTATAATTATTTTTAATTGTTCGTTCACATATTCTGTCGTTAATTTATCTTGCCAAAAATCACTCGAGCTTTTCTTTTATGGATAAATTTCTTTTTAACTCAATATTTTGGCAATCAGTGATTTTATGAGAAAAACTGACATGAAAAAATCGCGAGACCGGAGGTCGAGCGATTTTGTCAAATGGCCAAATTATTTCGTTACAAAGAGAAATTTATCCGATAAAAAAAAAGCTCTTGTGATTTTACTGTTGATAAAAAAACGATGCACCTTTTTTTATCGCTGTCAAAGTGACAAAAATGTGACTGTCAAATAGACTTTTTTATATAGGAGTTAATTTATCGGTAAAATGTTTGCGAAAGCTTTGTTGCCAGCGGGAGGGATTTAATCATTGATAATAAACTGCCAATTTCACGAATTATGTTACCTTTTTGCAACTTAGCTCGAGCAAAAATTTATAAGTAAAATTTAAAAGCACGAATGGTATTTGGGGAGAATATTTCACGTGTAAATTAATTAAATGCATAAAACATATATTTAAATTAATAAGGCTTTTCTATAAAACAAGACAAATTTAATAATATTTATAAGTATGTTAAGATATTTGTGAAGCTATTTGCGGAAAACATTTCACGAAACAAAACATGACATATATGTCAAAAAATTATTGCAATATTTGTCGACGCGTTGATAAAAATGAAAGTTTTCAATAAAATATTTGAATATTTGAAAGTTTCCAAAGTTTCCTTTGGGAACTTTCGAAATATTCAAATATTTTATTGAAAACTTTCATTTTTATCAAAATTCGTTCCGGAAACTTTCATATGAAAAGTTTCCTTTATACAATGATGTCATATAATTATAATATTGTGAACAGAGATCTGAAAATACTGCCACACGATTTTATGAAATAAATTACCTCTATCAATTACTTAATATTTTATGGACTTTGGACAATGTTCTAAGGGTGGACAAGTTTACCAAATATTTTATACAAAGACGATTTCGTAATCCATTATCGAATAATCAAGTCTATCGATAAACAAAACCAATAAACATCAGGCCATGCCACACAGAAACGAGCGAATCCTCGATGAGTTATTAGGTAGGCGTACAAATCACATTTCAATGTATGAAAATACTAATGTTATACTCAAAACACATTCTCAGCAGAAACTCCTAAATCCAAAACAAAAAGCGTTTCCAGAAAAATATTCCAGAATTAGAAAATGATAACTACACCATTGAAGTCAATCTAAAGATTTCTACGTTATAAGTAACGTAGAAATCTTTAGATTGACTTCAATTTGTTGGAAATTTCTCTCTTTATATTTATGTAATGCTTCGTTGTCGAGTTATATCCAACAATTAAAAAAAGTTCGATTTTCAGGTTCACTCCTTAATTATTTGAAGGAGTCCATCATACGACAGCAAAAATGAACTTCATTCTTTGTTGTCTATTTATCAGTAGGTGCAGGGGAGGGGTGAAGCGGTCATGTGACTTGTAAAATTTGACATCGGATTTTGAATGAAATTTTTTGCTGTCCATTGCATGTTTTAAAATGCCCTAAAAAATCCAAAAATACCCTTGACAGCATTTTTCATCGTCGGGTCTGGCGTCCAGGCCCAACCTCCGAAAATTCCAAGAGCCATGTTGGAACGTGGAGATTTTTAATTATTTCCAAAAAATTAGTTTTAAAACACCTGGTGAATATAAGGGTGAATGGGATTAAACCACTTCATAGAAAAATGCTGTCAAGTATAAATTTTTTTTAGTTAACAGTCATACAAACAGTTTTAGAGAGGTGCAGCTTTAGATTTGTTCAGTTCATATCTCACAAATCATAAGCAATACGTTCAAATAGGTGAATCAAAAAATAATACGGTTAATATAAGTTATGGTGTCCAACAGGGCTCAATTCTGGGACCTTTGTTGTTGAATATTTATATTAATGATATAACATACAAAATTTTGAGGATGACACGCCGATGACACCTGTATTTTTTACTACTCTAAAAACATAGACAATTTAATTCAGAGTATGCAAAGAGATTTGAACAAATTAGAACTATGGTTAAAAAATAACAAACTCTCTTTAAACATAGACAAAACAAAATATATTATAATGGCATCTATACAAAAAAGCATACCATCAACCACATTATATTTAACCGCCAAAAAAATTGAAAAAGTCAACAATATAAAGTATTTAGGATTAGTAACAGACTCAAATTTAAATTGGCATGATCCCGTACGTTACAAAAAAAGATTAACCCCCTAGTAGCAATTTTCAAACAAGTGTCATATATTTTAACAGATAATTATCCGAAGAAGTTTATATTTTGTACATATACACTCACGGTTAATTTATATGTTGCCCGTTTGGGGCGCCACAACCAAAACAAATCTAGAAGTAAAAAAAGAAGTAAAAAAATATTTTGAGGTTTCTGGTCCTTGTACACACACTAAATCACAAATTTTTTTCATCCCCTTTAATAATGGGATGGGGTGGTAATGAGGGTGGCTAATGCCAAATTTTTTTTTGAGACCTTAGCTTCTCTTGTATATACTAAATATCAATTTTATGGACTCTTACCTGCTTGATTTACCTATTTACCCCAAATTTACCCCAATTTACCACCCAATCCTTCGACGGAACAAGATGAAAATAATCTAGTTCTAGATCTCGTTAAAGTATATATGTGTACCAAATTTCAAGTCAATATCTCAAACGGTTCCAGAGTAAACGTGCGCACAAAAAAGTTACAGACAGACATACCGACAGACAGACAGAAAATTTTTTTTCGCTCAAACATAAAATCTCGACGTTTCATAACATTCTAAGCCTATTTGAACAATAAAAATTTTTTTTGTCGTTACAATACCTACTTCCACTGGATATGGAAGTAATAAAAAAAACCGCTGCCCAAGGAATCACTACTTCCACATCCGGATTTTCTATCCAAGTCACAAGGAAAAAAAAAATGTATGTGGAAATAATTGTTTATGGAACTTTAATAATATAATATTTGAAATCCTCTACCCCAAAAACCCATAAAACGATACCCCACATCGGTAGCGAGGTGGGGGTGGTGATAGGAGGTGGTAGTGGGGTTGGATGAAGTAAAAAAACGTTTTGAGGTGTCTGGTTCTTGTACACACACTAAATCACATTTTTTTTTTCATCCCCTTTAATAATGGGGTGGGGGTGGTAATGGGGGGTGGCTAATGCCAAATTTTTTTTTGAGACCTTAGCTTCTCTTGTATATACTAAATACCAATTTTATGGACTCTTACCTGCTTGATTTACCTATTTTCCCCAAATTTATCCCAATTTACCCCCCAACCCTTCGACGGAACAAGATGAAAATATAATCTAGTTCTAGATCTCGTTAAAGTACATATGTGTACCAAATTTCAAGTCAATATCTCAAACGGTTCCAGAGTAAACGTGCGCACAAAAAAAAAGTTACAGACAGACCGACAGACCGACAGACAGAAATTTTTTTTCGCTCAAACTTAAAATCTCGACGTTTCGTGACATTCTAAGCCTATTTAAACAATAAAAATTTTTAAACATTTTTTTATCGTTACTATACTTCCACTGGATGTGGAAGTAATATGTGAAAAAATTTATCTCTAGTCTACCAGATGCATAAAATGGTTAAATTAAATTATTCTGTGATTGAACAAAGTTGAATAAAATAATCTTTCAATCTTTCTATATTACTTATATATTTTTTCTACTTTTTTCTGTGTTCAGTTTCCTAATTAATCCATATCGTTTGTATAATCTCCCGTTGTGTGATATGTATATGATAATATAAGCCCTTGTAATGTGCCTTGTAGCAATTTTAGGGTTAATAAAACGTATTATTATTATTAGAGTAAGAAAACCTCTTTTTTTAGACCATTGGTTCTGATATTATATCCTCTGCAAATAGCAGCTTCCTTTTAGATAACCTGGCAAAACCAATTTTTGCTGTGACCCAATAGTATCTATATTATCTAAGCTTCATAGAAACCACGTTTAAGCAAAATCTAGATTTTTGAAAAAAAAATCGCCTCGTTCCACTTGGAGCAGTTTTATCGGAATTTTCGGAAGTTGAGCCTGGATGCCAGACATGACCATGAATAATTCTGGATTTTTGGATTTTTTAGGGCATCTTAAAACATGTAATGGGAAGCAAAAAATTTCATTAAAAATCCAATGTCAAATTTCAATTTAAATTTTACAAATCAAATGGAGTTAGGTCCATTTATGCTGTTGTATGATGGACTATATCAATGGTGGGGTTTTAGGATACTTTTAGCACCTCAAAACAAGGCAATATACGAAATTTGAGCTCGCCTCTAACTAGTTCACCATTGTCCATATCATCATGACCGGATCGACCCTGGGCTAGTAATAAAAATTCATTTTCTGATCTCGAAAACATTTCAGAATTTAAAAAATTCCTTTCTCATTATTTTCGACATATAAACATCGTGCGGTTCCAGAATTTTAAGTAAGCGTCACTTCTGTTAACACCAAGAGACGGACAATTGAACATAATATGGAGGACTAGACACTAGTTATTGGAAAATTTGCCAAAGCGCTGTTATACAGGGTGTTTGATTAATAATTGGTCATACGCTAACTGAAGAATCCTTAACCGAAAATATGAAGATTTAACCCAAAAAACTCTTAGATAAAATGTACCTCCGAATTGAAAAATTAAAAAATTATTTTCACATATTATTTTAAAATTACTTAATATTTCTTTACTATATTTGGTAGATAGTGTTAGTGATTCAAGACGCATATTATCAGCGAAATAACTGGTTCTTCACTATTGCCAGGAGTCCACGATATAGGGGGGGGGGGGGTGAAAGAGCCCCCCCCCCCCCTAATTTGTACCCCACTGGCCAAATATTTGTTTTCTTGGTTTTATTTTATTTTCCAATAATTTTTACGCAAAGGAGTACCCTTAATACATTGCACATTAACTTTTTAACTTTAACTTCAACACTGTATCTCAGTAAGGAAGGCACATTTTATCTAGTGTTTTTCGTTAAATTTTGATATTTTGGGCTAAGGATTATTCAGTTAGCGTATGACCAATTATTAATAAAATACTCTGTATAGGTATAAGAACGTAATCAATATAAAATTGTTAGCATTAAAATATGTACATATTTATTGTACTAACGTTAGTTATTTTTATATCAAAGAAATCAATGTTCTGCCATTATCACGCAATGTACATTGAAACCAAAAGAAAGAGAAATAGAAGCTTTCATATAGAAACCTAATTACGTCATGCCATGCCAAAACTCTTCATAAAAATTTAAAAAATAATAATTACTATTATTAGCAACGTGATGAAAATGACTGAATAAAAGTGAAATTTATACCAATTCCAAACGTTAGATAAAATAATATGAACATAATATAACATTTGCCTAATTATAAATTAGAAAGATAATCTGGATATCTAGAGGCAGTATGTTATTAAATCTTTCTTCGGTCATAAAAAGTGATTAAATCTGTAATTTCATGGTACTTCAAGTAAAGTGTATTAATTCACTTTCGTGTTATACATACAGTAATAGTCTAGGTGCCCGCGTATAAAAATGCAATTTATACATATCCGCGTATAACTTATTGTACGCCATAATTGCGCCTAGTCTATCACTTTTTTCCTCTGCGAAAATTTTCGTAAACGCGGCGTTCCTCCTCGGCATGAAAAAGACGATTTCCATACGTCGTACTGGAAAATCGGCAAATATATTTTGTCGGACAGTTTGAGAATTGGATTCTACATATATATTCCATATATTTCTACAACCTGTTGGAACGTTAAGGGTGTCTACCACCCTAAACATAACATAACATAACTTTAAAACATTTATTGATAACCAGCTGATTTTTTCAAGATTGCTTAATAAAAATATGTAGAATTCAATTTTCGAATTGTATACAAAGTATATTTGCCGGTTTTCCAGTCCGACGTGTGGAAATCGTCTTTTTCATGCCGCGTTTACGAAAATTTTCGCAGAGGAAAAAAGTGATAGACTAGGCGCAATTATGCCGTACAAGAAGTTATAGGAGGATATGTATAAATTGCATTTTTGTACGCGGGCACCTAGACTATAACGGAAGCTGAGAGAATTTTGAAAATAAATTGGGTAGATTTAATTAAATGAAAGTTCACATAAAAAATGATCCAAAAACTATCTTAAAACATTCACATTCACATCATTAACAGAAAACCTCAAAACTTATAACAACAAATGCAAATGACAGTCGTAAAAACTGAATAATCTAAAATTATGCTGATTAAGGGATTGTATGCAAATTGCGGAGCAAAAGCAATAAAATATTTGATGGTCGAAAAAGGATATAGGCAAATTCCGGAGAGACCGCTTTTCAGTGATGGATAAACTGTGCAGAAGTAAATACCTGTCTTAAGGACAGGATTTGCCAGAGTGAGAGGGAAATATGCGTTTATCTTCGGTTTATTATAAATAATTAAAAAAACCAAACATAGTATAATCTTTAAAACTGTTTTAAATAATTGCTATCATTCTAATGAATACAACTACATATATTTTTTATTGTAAATTTCTGTTGTACCTGAATATCGTAGATTGTCAATGAAAATTTTTCCCAATTTCATTATTGAAGTATGGCATTTAACTATATACAAAATTTATGCTAAAAACTGTATATGATTATGGTTGTATTCCATAGAGCAATGGGAAGCACCTGAGACTATTTTAAGGATTATACAATTTATGATTTTTTAAATATTTATAATAAACTGAAAATAAGCACATATTTCCCTCTCCCTCTGTAAAATCCTATCCTTAATGGCAAATTGCGGAGAGGCCGCTTTCCAGTGATGGGTAAACTGCGCAGAAGTAAGTATCTGTAAGTGTCTTAATGTTTATCTAAGATACACAGCCGCGTTTACTCTGGTTATATGGGAAGAATCGGCAATTTTGAAAATCAGAATCCCTGGAATCGGATACTCTCGAGAATCGGAATAATAATCTGAAACTGAGAATCGCAATCCTGGCTGACTAAGTTCAGTTATGTAGTGGTTGCAGGGCCAATTGGTGAGCGGGGGGGGCAGAAAAAAAATTTTCGTCCGCGTCTAAAATTTGATGAGCGGTGGGGAGGAATAGGAAAAAAAATTAGAAAACAATTGAAACGTTCCGATTCTTCCAAGAATTTATAAAAATCGGAACATTCCGATTCTGCCCATCACTAGTTCACTCGTAATAGTCCAGTCCACGAATGAATTGTAGAGGACATGGAGGGGGGCAGAATTTCCTCTTCAGAAATGTGTGGGGGTAGTTAGGAGACAAACATACTAAAACTTCTCGCCCCTAGCCCTGCCCCTTCAGGGGGAAAACATTCACTTGCTACAAATGCAAAGTCACCTGATGTAAAGTTTTATAAAACCAAGTTTACTCTTCCCGAATGCTGCAGATGTTGAATAGCAGCCAGTAAAAGCATGCAGGAACAGAATTTCTTTCAGTCCTAACTGCTGCCTTTGGTAGATGGAGTAAAAATTGGTTTGAAATTTTCCTCTGCCAGGTTTTATGCATAAAATATTGCAGCAAACATCACTGCGATAAGAAAATGTCTAATATAATTTTGCATTTTTTTCCACATATTTTGGTACCGCAGGTGGCTTTGTATTTGTAGCAGGCGAATGTTTTTCTGGTCATAAGTAGATCCTAATTTGTTCTATATTTGAGTAAAATTAGATTCAAATCGGAAACAAAATAAGAAAGTTATAAGGGTGTCTTCATTTTAAGCGAGTCACACTGTATATTTAAAGAAATGTATAGATTTCGACAAAATATTAAGTTAGTAAATACATCGAGTGTTGTAAAATAAAAATTGTTTTGTGACTGTGATTTATTAGTAGACCACGGTAAATGGTTTTGATAGAAACATTTCAGATATACATAATTTATTTATTTATTAATTACCGATTTTCGCTGACGAATATCTCGGAAACTATAATAGATATGACCAAAATGAATATAAACGTTCTTGTAGGAAATTTAATATAATTTAATTTTGCATAGAAAAATTTTTCGCGTACGACGACGCATCCTTTCCGAGTTATAAGCGAAGAATCGAAAAAAGGGACCTTTCCACCCCCCTCCCCCTGAAGCGGCATGGCTAGGAGCGGGGACTTTTAGTATCTACCCCCAACACATTCTTGAAGAAGAAAATTCTGCCGCCCTCCATATCCTCTATACTCATTCGATGACTGGACTCTAATGAATTCGAAATTATTCATTTCGCGATGTAACGTTCTAAGGACACTATAACACTTTTAACCTAACCTAACCACCAAACCACTGTAATACCCAATTGACATAAAAGAAAACACTTAATCTGTAGAATTTAGAAACTACTCACCTACAATACCATAATAATTACGTAATTTTCTATGTAAAATAATGCCTACCAACCTACTTTTTCTACCTGTGTTAGATTCTCCGCAATTTACTGTCGTATCTGTGATTCTTAGTTTCGTCCATTCGCAGTTTACCTATTAAGAAAATATTAAATCCGCAATATACCTTTTACGGATTAAGGAATCACTACTTCCACATCCACCTATTCAAGTCTCTTACAGCGAAAAACATTTTGATACTGTTTGCACTTCACTATTTGGAAACACTTGTTTACAGAACTTTGTTAATAATAATATATGAAATCGTCTATTCAAAAAACCCATAAAAGTACCCATCAGTAGTGGGGATGGCAGTGGGGGTGGTAGTAGTGGTGGCTGATGCTGATATCTGATTAATTGCTATTGGTTCTTCTACACACACTAAATCACACTTTTATTATTTTACCCCCTTTAATAGTGGGAGTGGCTGGTGCTATCAAAATTTTGAGACCTTGGCTTCTTGTACATACACTAAATCCCAATTTTATGGACCCTTACTTGCTTACTTGCTTACCTTGCCATTTACCCCCAAGCTTTCAACGGATAAAAAAATACAATCTACTTCCAGATCTCATTATAATACATACAGGTGTACCAAATTTCAAGTCGATATTAAAAACCGTTCCAGAGTAACTATACGCAAGAGAAAATGAATCTTTCTTTTGCTCAAACTTAAAATCTCGACGTTTCATAACATTTCAAGCCTATTACAAAAGAAAATCAGTTTCTTTTTACCACTATTATCTCACTACCTCCATGATGGGGAGATGAAAAACCGCTGCCTATGGAATCACCACATCCATATCCAGATTTTCGGTGGGGGTGGAGGTGGGATTGGCTGATGCCAGAAAAAATGTTGAGACCTAGGTCTTGTGCATACACTAAATCACAATTTTATTTTCGTACCCTTTTTAATAATGAGGTGGGGGCGATAATGGGGATGACAGCGGGGGAGACTGATGCTAAAAGAATTTTGAGACCTTGGCTTCTTGTGTATACACTAGATTCCAATTTTATGGACTCTTGTTTACTTTACCCATTTCCCCGCAATCTCTTTATAATACATAGATGTACCAAGTTTAAAGTCAATATCATAAACCGTTGAAGAGTAATCGGGCGTACAAGAAAGTTACAGAGACTGATTTGTTTTTCTCAAACTTAAAATTTCGATGTTTCATGGCATTCTATAAGCCTATTTGAACAAAAAAATATTTTTTTTACTGTCGTTGTATAGCAAAGATACTCGAAAATTGATAAATCGGCAAGCAAACAAACATTTTTTTTACCAGGTAAAATCACAATTTGCCCAATGATGAAAGCCTAATGTTGGATCACGTATAAAAAACTGATGCTTTAGTGTTCGACTCTCTCATAGACCATAAATGGACTTATGTATGTAATTATTCCTTCGTTTCGCTGTTGGCTATTGTAGAACCCACCACACAGCGTCTGAGTGACGCGACACCAATTTATTTATAAAGGGTGCCAGTCGCGTTCTCCCTTATTCGCGTGTAGTATTCCACTTCCAGGCGGGTTCAATAAGATGTATGAGATATTTGATAGCTAAGAAATAGGCCAAGGCTGGCATTTACCATAGATTACTAACGACGCTCTCTCCAAAAATTGTTTGTTCTCTCATTGCACTTTCTTCTATTTACCTAATTGCGATGGATTTTATGATTAAAGACATCTGGATTGTCTTCATAAAAAAATCCCCCTCGACCTTCCGCAATGTGACGGGGGTATTGAGATGCAAACTTGTGGGGTCCTGGGGTCCAATTTACTCAATTTCAGCCTATCAAACGAAAACCGTCGATGGATAAGACTTACAACAAGTCATTCAGTCAATAAAATGCAAACGTTTAAATAATACCATTTATTTATTAGGTTTAAAATAAGTGCAATTAAAATTATGCAATATCATATCTAATAGATTATATAATTTGAATACAATCGCCTCCCCCAAGTAGGGCAAGGTCGAGCTCTTCTAGAAAGCTTTTAATGCTACCATACAATGGAGGGCGCTAGCAATCGCTTTGGTAGAAAACAAACAAATTCCCTAGAAATTGATGAAAGCATTTTTGGGTTTTTTTGTAGCTGACTTGAAATAATATTAAAATATTTTACTTTAGAATTTTGGGACGGCATTTTGTCTTACTTATGCACAAGACGGTTTTCCGTATAACTTTGTCATTTGGAAAGACCCGCATTTGGTTTTCCTACTATCGCTTTCTACTACTCGTCCATTGATGGCCCGCTGGATAAATCTAAATTTAATTTATTTGAGAAACCGGCCTTGTCCATTTTTACTAATTTTTGTTACGCGCCTTTGACACATTTTTCGGTTTCGCCCATTCAGTACGTTGCATCGTTAAGTACATTTTTAGCGTACTTTTTAAAAAGTCTAACTTTGACTCACTTTTGAAAAAGTATAATGTATTTTTGTCTTTGACCAAATTATACTTTTATTTTCAGTATACTTTCCTGTGACCATAATACACTTTCACTCTTACGGCCTGGACATAAAATATTTTCCTAAGTGAAAATTCGGTGTTTCATTGAATTTTTACCTAGTTGTGCCTTACGTCTTAACGAACGTGTATAAGTCTTTTTATGCCGCTTTTCGGCTGTGATGCCTTTCAATCTTGTATGGCATGCTTTAAAATGCCTTTAAGTCGAAATTTTTATTTAGTCTTCGACTTAGGTCGATTCTGGGATGTTCCATAACACTATCAACGATCAAATGCAGAATTTTGAATAAAGTTTAATACTAAATTAATTTTAACCAATTAACGAAATTATATTTAATAAATTTAACTTAAATTAATTTCTAATGGAATTTTTTGTGGTATTATTCAATTTAAATACATGTATGTAAACATATTTTTTTAATTTGTTTTTACCAAAATTTGTGCCTAAATAATAACGTAATTTTTTTTTAATCAAATTTATAATAATTTATGAATGAGCTAGCGCTGTAAGTAAATAAACATTCCAGCAACAATTTGACTATTGAACAATATAATTATTATTGAACTATTTCTACAGGAAACGAAATATGGAATACTGAATAGTTTATACACAAACAGCGATCATATATTTAATTCAGTAACAATGTTTTTATTATGTTTTAAGTGAAATATACAATAATTGCAAGCATCCTCAGAATTTAGACTAGACAGGTAGTTAAAACTATAAACCGTCTACGCCAAAAACTTTCCACCAAAAAGATCTGGATTTTAGATTTGGATAATATATGGCGTCAGTGATGACTGTTTTTTTTTTTGCTTTATTTTCTTTCCGAGTAGATATGTACCCAGTCTCACTTTCAAGATCTAGAGAATCGATTAACATCGCAATCACAAAAATAAGTGTAGTTCTTATGGAGTTAACGGAAACCATCGTCATCTAAACAAACATACGAACATTACAATTGAATAGTCAGATAAAGATGATTCAAAATATTGAAAATCTTTTAAGAATCTTAAATACTGTATTTTAAATACCTACCTTTTACTTCAGTCTTAGTATACTCTTCGCAATTGCGAAAAAGAAGCGTAATATTGCAATTAATTAAGTAAAATTGATAAGCACCTTATTTTTTTTTTGAAAAATATCTATGAGAAAATACAAAAACTATGAATGATTAAAAAAATAGTGTTAAAATATTCATCAAATTATAAATGTCATGATACACAGGCCCTCAATTTTGTCAGGGCCTTGATGTTAAATCGCCTAATATTAATCATTTAAAAAAATGTTTTTACACAGATTATGCATATTTTTATAAGCTACAAAATGATTTAAAGGCATTTTAAACACATGGACTACTAAAGTTATGACGGAAAGTTTCTAAAATGCGAAAGTCAGATATCTTCGTTATTTGAATAAATACGAAAAAACTTTTAATATGATTTTTTTTTTTGGAAAATACAGCTCTCTAACTAGGTAACGTCTACATTTTTTCAGACCCACTGGATTTCGAGAATTATTCTGCATGGTTTAAACAATATATATCTTGAACATGCAGTAAATCATAGTATTGAATAGAGTATTTTTCCCTCTTTTCAACGATATATCATATGCCATATTTATTAATTAAAACTAAGCAAACAGTTAACTCCAGAAATATTTTTTAAATTAGTAAAAAATTCTTTTTAACTAACATTGTCCTTGACATGGAGAAGCATAATAAAACAAAACAATTAAAAAATTCAACTAGCGGTTCCAACCTTTACTATAATAAAGAATTAACACAGTTTAAAAAAATAAAAAAAAACTCAGAGGATAAAAACAAAGTAATAAAGACAGAATCATAGAGCAATAACTATTTATACATTATTCACAGTTATGAGATCGTCCATAAATACATCATTCGTTGCTCAGAAAATTAAAATATCTTTTCCATACAATTTTAGTACCATGATAAAATAAAACATTCAAAATATTCTAACATTTATTACATTGTGCTTAGTGCTTTTATTGAGAAATGCTTCTGAAAAACAATTGTTCTTTGCCAGCGTGACTTCCTGGTAATTCATTTTTAACAAAAATTATGAAAAAAAAATCGAATCGTTTGTATTTTATGTTATCTACTAAACTGGTTGCACTATTATCATCATTAATTAAAAACGGTTGGCTATAGAAGGACTTGGTATCATTTAATTTTTGTGACAGTTCATCTCAGTTAAGAGGTTACAGTCTCACTTATGTATTAATATCACTATCATTGTGAGTGAAACGCATTTTTGTAAATTTTAAACGGGCCTGTGTAATTTGCATGTCAACTAAAAAGCTTGCAGATCAACCCGTTTTATTGCTACGGTCAAATTGAAAATCGACACCGTTGGTAAGAAAGCATCCCCCTTTCCATTTCCTGTGTCAAAACCGACCTACCCTTATTTTTAAAACTACCCCTCGTAGGAAAGTCTGCAGGTCAACCCGTTCTATTGTTACGGTCAACTTGAAAATCGGCACCGTTGGTAAGAAAGCAAAATCTGAAGGTCAACCCGTTCTATTGCTACGGTCAACTTGAAAATTGGCACCGTTTGTAAGGAAGCAGCACCCATTTCCGGCGTCAAAGCCGATCTACCCCCATTTTTAAAACTACGCCTCCTAAGAAAGTTTGCAGATTAACCCGTTTTATTGCAACGGTCAACTTGAAAATTGGCACCATTTCCGGCGTCAAAACCGACTTGCCCCTATTTATAAAACTACCCCTCCTAAGAAAATCTGCAGATTAACCCGTTTTATTACAACGGAGTAGATCGGTTTTGACGTCGGAAATGGAAAGATAGATGCTTCCTTACCAACGGTACCGATTTTCAAGTTGACCGTAGCAATAAAACGGGTTGATCTGCACACTTTCTTAGAAGGGGTAGTTTTAAAAATGGGGGTAGGTCGATTTTGACGCCGGAAATGGAAAGGGGGATGCTTCCTTACTAACGGTACCGATTTTTAAGTTGACCGTAGCAATAAAACGGGTTGACCTGCAGACTTTCTTAGGAGGGGTAGTTTTAGAAAGGGGGTAGGTCGGCTTTGATACCGGAAATGGAAAAGGGGGCGCTTCCTTATCAACGGTACCGATTTTCAAGTTGACCGTAGCAATAAAACGGGTTGACCTGCAGACTTTCCTACGAGGGGTAGTTTTAACCTACGCCCAGGTCGGTTTTGACGCCGGAAATGGAAAGGGGAGGTGCTTCCTTACCAACGGTACCGATTTTCAAGTTGACCGTAGCAATAAAATGGGTTGATCTGCAGACTTTCTTAGGAGGGGTAGTTTTAAACATAGGTCGGTTTTGACGTCGGAAGTGGAAAGAAGGGTGCTTCCTTACCAACGGCACCAATTTTTAAGTTGACCGTAGCAATAAAACGCAGACTTTCCTACGAGGGGTAGTTTTAGAAATAGGGGGTAGGTCGGTTTTGACGCCGGAAATGGAAAGGGGGGGAGCTTCCTTACCAACGGTACCGATTTTCAAGTTGACCGTAGCAATAAAACGGGTTGACCTGCAAGCTTTCTTGTTGACCTGCAAATTACCAAGGCCCATTTTAAACTCTTAAACCGGTGAGTGAGGGTGTCACTATTAACTGAGATGAACTGTCACAAAAATCAACAGTAAAACCAGTTTCGTATAAATCACTTGAAATATATACAAATGAATTTTTTAAACACGAGTTTCATTAAAAATGAATGGGGCATTTTCCTACTTTTTTTTATTGCATAATATCATAGAATATGTATAAACAAGCTTTCCAAAACAGATTTTCGCGAAAATAATTATCAATTTTTTGAGAAAACCAAAGTTAAAATAAGTGGAGCGAAAAGAGTTTTAAATTGATGACGTAAGTAATCTGCCGATGACGTAGGTAGTCTGTGTCGACTTGTTGATAGAATGGTTTTATACAAAACAGTGTGGTGTTGCCAAGTTGAAATTTCATCTCTAGTTCTAGTAGAGATAATTGAAGGAAACAGGAGTATAAAGCATATTTATTAAATCAATTTTAATATATTCATCCACAAAATTTAATTTTGTGAGGTAAAAAATAATAATAATAGTCGTGAATTATTAAATATTTTAAATAATTTTTAATGCCGATAAGGTTTTTAAAAACATATTTAGCAATATATGGCAACAATGTCAACGGCTAATCAAATGACAGATGTGTTCTAACATCGCGTTGATTTGAAGCATTTCAATTTCTTTCATCGAGGTATTTACTGTAATTTACAAATAATAGATAATGTAATTTAACAGGTGTTTTATAAAAAGCTGGAAACACCAATCCTCCGGATTTTTTTCTAATTGTTCCTAAAAATATGAATATTCGTAGAACTTGGTGGCAAGCTTCCAATATTTCTGATTCCATCCCTTGAAAAATCCAAATTTTGCTTATAGAATGAATCTATCATGTTATAATCAACTTTGTGCAAATTGGATGATTCTCCTTTCACAAAATTCAACTCCATCTTAATAGTTTATTGATAAAATATAAAATAACAAAAAATCTAACCAATATGTCTCTCTCACTTGTATTATGGTAAGAAGTGACAACTGACAGCATGCAAGTAAAGTTGGAAGAGCCGTTTTTATACAATGTTGCTACATAATCCTCTCCGTGAGTTTTGCTTACATTTTTAATATAACTTCTAAAGAATAACAAACATAAATACCTTTTAATTCCTTCTATATACATTTATATAATATTCATTCGTTTTTAAGATATTGAGCAAAAAAGAAGTGTTATAGGTAAAATAATGTAAAGTAAATACACAATTTGCCATTCATATAAGATAGTTACAGTATAAGCGAAAGTTGTCTATTATTGGTTAAATTATTTCCCTCCAAAGAAAATCATTTGAAATCTGTGTCTAGACGGACGTATTCTTATTTCTTATTTTTATTTAAGAAATTATTTTTTTAGTTTAAATTTATTATGCAGTAATTGTTAAAATAATAACATTATATGATACATATCACCAAAACTGAATTTAAAAAAAATGGAAAATACCCTATTACCGAAAAATAACGCTGGCAAAGAATAACTGGTTTTCACGAGCATTTCTAGTAAAAATTGGAACATTTTACTGAATTTCTGATTTTTTTTGTTATATCATGCTTCTCCATAGGGCAAGTAAGATGTTGGTTAAAATTTTTTACTGATTTAAAGAAAAAAATTTAATCACTTCCTTAGTTTTAATGAATAAATAGTTCACATGCTAATAATATTTTGTTCAAAAGAGGGAAATTACTCTAATGGCACTATTTGCCGCCTGTTTTAGAATTTTTTTTTACAAATATGAAGAATAAATCTCGAAATCCAGAGGTTCTGTAAAAATTTAGATGATACCTCGTAGGGACTGTATTTTGCAAAAAATTCGTATCCCTTCAAATAACGAAGATATCTGACACATTCCGCATTTTCAAAATTTACCGGCATAACTCTTAAAGTAGGCCATGAATTTCAAAGGACCCCGCA
The DNA here is from genome assembly GCA_936432065.2 of Rutpela maculata. NCBI lineage: Eukaryota > Metazoa > Arthropoda > Insecta > Coleoptera > Cerambycidae > Rutpela > Rutpela maculata. The sequence goes on from OW386290.2 coordinate 37,660,667, forward strand.
CTTTTTATATGAAATTTGGGTTTCACTCCCGGGAGCTGAAACTTTGCGTAGTGTTAGTTTATGACATGTCGATCAAAAGTCTCCACGGGCACAAAAAATTTTAATAACTGGGTTTCGAGATATTGGCCAAAGAAAGTCATAATTTAACAATTTTTTAAACTAAAAATAATTTTTATCTATGAAACGGATTCTCAAATGAAAAAAATTTATTCTTCATTTTTTTTTTCGGGATAATGTTTTGTACTAGTCTGAATTGATTTTACACCAAATTTATTATTTATTTAATAAGGTAAAAATTCTAATTCGTACATACCTACCTGTTTCTAACAAATGATCTTCAATAAAGACTTAAGTAAGCCATGAAAACAAGTGTATTTATTTTATTATTTAATTTTTGCCTTATTAAATAAATAATTATTTTGTTATAAAAACAATTCAAACTAGTACAACACATTACTCTGAACAAAAAATGAAGAATATATTTTTTTCATTTAAGAATCCGTTGTAAAAACATTTTTTTCTCCGATTGATATTAAGCGACATATTCTAAAGTGCCGTGATAAAAGGGATAGCCTGTGTGTCTTCAAGCCCTGAGTTTTCGAAAGCGAATAAGATGTCTCTATTCACACATGGTATACTGGTAATTCGATACATTCCTTTGAACACGTAATAGGACATGAGCTAAGGAGTAAATTTAACCCTAACTTAGTAGATAACTTATACAAATCTCAATAGTTACTTTCACATCCAGTGGAAGTATAGTAACGACAAAAAATTTTTAAAAAATTTTTATTGTTCAAATAGGCTTAAAATGTCATGAAACGTCGAGATTTTAATTTTGAGCGAAAATAAAATTTTTGTCTGTCTGTAACTTTTTTTTTGTGCGCACGTTTACTCTGGAACCGTTTAAGATATTGACTTGAAATTTGGTACACATATGGACTTCAACGAGATCTGGAACTAGATTATATTTTCATCTTGTTCCGTCGAAGGGTTGGATGCGCAGTGGCTTTTCTCGAGTGCTATAGATGCGCAGTAGGTTACCTCAGGTGATATGGATGCGCAATGGGTTTCCTCGAGTTACATGGATGCGAGTGGGTTACTTCAAGAAGTATGAATGCGCAGTGGCTTTACTCGAGTAAATTGGATGCACAGTGGGTTACCTTGAGTAGTATGGATGCGTAGTAGGTTTCCTCGAAGAAAATGCTTGTAGTAGAGGCTTTACTTCTATCGTGTAGTTTACGGCACACATTTTTTATATCTTTGTCTTGCCATTTTCTGCGTATTAGTTCGACATTCAGTTGAAGTATATTAACGTAAAAAAAAATTTTGGAAATTTTAATTTTTTAAATAGGCTTAGAATATCAGGACACATCAATATTTTAAGTCTGAGCAAAATAAATTTGTCTGTTGCGTCGGTCTGTATGTTAGTCTTGTATCGTTTTGGTGCTCACGATTACTCTGGAACCGTTTAAGATATTCGCTTAAAATATGGTACACGTATGTTTTTTAACGAGATCTGGAACTAGATTATATTTTGATCTCATTCCGTTGCAGAGTTGAAGATTAAGTAAATTAGGGTAAATGGGGGTAAATAGGTAAATCAAGGAAGTAAGAGTCCATGAAATTGGTATTTAGTAAATATAAGAGGAGCTAAGGCCTCAAAAAAATGCCAATAGCCATCTCTATTACCACCCCACCCCATTATTAAAGGTGGTGAAAAAATAGTGTGATTTAGTGTGTGTACAAGAGCCAAAGTCATCAAGAATTTTTTTCACTTCATTCACCCCCACCTCTGTTACAGATGTGGCATATAATTTTATGGGGTTTTGGGGTAAATGATTTCAAATATTATACCATTAAAGTTCCATAAACAATTATTTCCACATAGTGGAATGCAAATATAGTATTTTGTTGTAAGGGACTTGGATGTGGAAGTAGTGATTCCTTGGGCAGCGGTTTTTTTGAAATATTTCAATTTTTGTTTCTCAAAAAGTAAATTTTCTTAAAAGTTGCTCAAAAAAACTACTTAACATTTTGAACTCCTTAATCAGAGATCTCTACGCACGTTGTCACGACATAACTCCACTAGCGGACTTCGTCCAGGATATACCACAAAAATTCAAACTGGGCGATACTCCACTAACCCGCGATATAACACGAATCACACAGCATAATGCCAAACCTGAAACACCCATTACCATACCAGGCGTTGCCTATCTTTCGGCAACATCCCTAGCCACAGTTTCCTATACCACAATTTCCTTTCACCACCTTTTACTTTTAATCACCTTTTACCTTCAAACCCCTTTCCATCCGCTCTACTCATCTCTGTTTGTGTTATATTTGGTAATTTTTGTTCTTTTGTCCTTTTTTGTCACCTGTTTTCAAAATCCCTCCTCGGCCAATAACTTCTTGAAAAATCCAAACCCTTTAAATTACAACTTTCCTTTCACCCCACCTTCCCGGAGGTGGTACAACCACCGGGACGAAGGACGTCATTAGCTCCAACGGGTTTTTTCGTTGAGTTTTCCCCGTATCAGCAATCAGAATTTATAAATACAGTATAGTGTTCCGTGCAAATAAAAACAAAAGTGTAATTTTAAGTTTCTAAAAGTTCTCATGTGCTATAGACAACTAAATTGTTAGCTTTAAGTTTTTATCTTTTTAAACAGGAGTGCTAACCCGCAAATACCTGGCGTTTTAGCCGAACCAGACCCACTCCACCCAGCCGCGCATTCACCACGATGCTACGCGCCGTGGCAGCTCTGGTCCGAGATCCGATTAGGCGCATTCTTGTAAGAATAATTCTCAATAAATTGTTATTGAATTGTGTATGTATCTCGATACTCCAGTGAAGCAATGTGCAGCGCGATTAGTACTTGGATGGGTGAAATCCATCTTGGGAAACACAGTGATCTCGTCCCACCTTCTAGCGGCTTGTATATCAGTGTATACGCGGAAGCTATGTAATTTCCAGACGAGGATTACGTAGTGGATATACCATCCTTCAGAGGGGATGTAAGGCCTGTTAAATGTTAGGCAAGGGAGAGAAGACGCCCGGCAAAATTTCCAAGTTGGGGGTAGCTCGTCTCCTGGCGTCGATGATAGGCCCTGGTAGCGGAAATAGGCTGACGTTAAATAAATAGGTAAAAAAAATGCACTGCAAGAAACACACGCAGTGTTAGTAAAAAACTAATTACAGGGACGTTGTCAATGTTTGACTAAGAATTATCAATACGCATATCCATTGCTTATTTAGTACAAAACGCAGTGTGAAGTAAAGAAAAACTACTAATATATACAAAAATATGTTTATTTAATTCGCTGGAATCATTTAAATATTTAAATTAGTACCTACAATCGTGTCATTAATATAAATTTCACGCGAAAATGTTAGTATCTCTCCGACGTTCACCAAAACCTTTTTTAATGATATCATTAATTCAACTCCTAGAACTAATTATTCATAATTGTTAATTAAAATATTTCGTATTTTAGTGAGAAACTTTACGTTCCCTATTAAAAAGTGCATATTATGGTGGTACGGTGAGGACTGATAAATTGGGTAAGTTCAATTATCTTAAAATAATTTTTTATTTGGAAAGAACATAAATTAAAAGATAAAAAATAAAATATAAGAAATTGAAGAAAGATACCTATAAAAATGGGAAACCTCCCCACTCGGTGGATCCTTAAAGCCGAAAAGAGCACTAAATTGTGTGCCATAACGGCACTAAATGTAATCGTATCTCAACTTACCTTGTTTTTTAATTTTTTAAATCAAATCGATAGGGTGCAAGTGTTGAAATCGGAATTTTTACTGCTTTTCAATGGTTCGATTACAAATTGTAAGTAATCGTAAAATAAACAACTTGTTGTGCCAAAACGGCACTAAACGTAATCCGATCTCAACCAAAACCTTTTCATATCTTCTGGAGCACTCAAGAAACCCTCATGCAAAGTTTCATCTAAATATGTTTAGTAGTTTCATCCCTATCGTGCTAACACACATATACACATACACACACAGACATTTTTCAAAAACCGCTTTTTTGAGTTCCTTGTACCTCAGAACGTAGACTTGATGTTAACTCAATTCTCAATTTAAGTAACCGTTATTAACAATTTTGTGATAAACTGTTTTAAAATATTAGATGTTAGTTATCACTTTTTGATCCTTAATGTTTTGAAATGGTTTCATGAAATCCAAAATCTAATCACCAGTGTATAACACTAGACCCAAATAAATGTCGTCTGCTGACATTGTTGTCAACAAAAATGATCAAATGTGTCTAAAATTGTTTGCAACAATTATTATGTTACCAACACATGCGGCAACAAAATGCTGTTTTCCACTAGCTGTCTGTAAATGGCAGACACGTGTGGTTTTGTTGTTGACAAAGTCAGCAACCTTTGACCGAGATAAATATTTTTTGTTCAGTTTTTCTATCCAATATTTGTAAATATTTCTGTTTCCATAGTGCGTTTTTTTTTTAAATGGAGTTGTTTAGAGAAAGTGTATTGTGAATGCCAATAATTCCAATGGCATCACTTTTGGATCAAGCATCATCGCAGTACTTCTATACAGGGTGTCCCGAATTGCATAGGCCAAACTTCACTAAGTAATACAACTTTTCAAAATAAGAAAAAAGTTCCTATAAACATAGGTCGGGAAGTGCTTAGTTTCCGAGATACAGGGTGTTCAAGTAATTCTCCTGAAAATGTTTTTTAATGAATATTTTCGAAACGTCTACAGATAAACAAATGATAATACATAGGAATTTAACTTCTTATGCTTTTTAAGACAAAATGACAACTATGTAAGAAAATCATTCAGGAGCGGGTGACACTGGGGGGGGGGGGGGGGCTAGGTGTATAATTTAGCCCCAACTTTATTGTGTGACACTTTTACATTAATTTATGAGCAGAACTTAAAAATTTGAAGTTTTCTACACAAAAAAAGTCTCTTGTGTTTTTTCTCTAAAATTATCAGTTTTTGAGTAAATCTTATCTGACCTTTATTCGGGAATAGTTTTTTATGAATATTTTAGCAGAACAGAAAAAAATCAACTGGAGTTAAATCCGGTGAACGGGGTGGCCAGGCTCTTGCACCTAATCGACCGATTCACCGTTCGGGATAATTATTGTTTACCCACAAACGGTTCTCAACAGCAAAATGTGCAGGAGCTCCGTCCATTTGAAACCAGCATTCATTTCTTAAATTAAGAGGAATATCCTCGAGATATTGAAAAAAATGGTTATTTAAAAAATCATTAAACAATAGTCCATTTAAACGGGGAGGAAGGATGTGGGGCCCACAAAAAGTCCCGTTTATAACACCACACCATACATTAACGCTAAACTCCTGTTGAAATGTCCTAGGGCGAATTATATGAGGATTCCGATGAGCCCAGATTCTTAAATTATTAAAATTAACCGATCCATTACGGTTAAAGATAGCTTGATCAGTCCAAATAAATTTACTTCCGAAATCGGGATCTTGTTCCATGGCATTTATAAACCAATTACAAAAATACGCCTTTCGGCATCACCTGGTTGAAGGCTTTGGGCTGTCTGCGTTCGAAAAGCTTTTCTGTGGTCTTTTTTCAGAATCCGAAAAACTTTGTTTTTGGAAACATCCACAGCTTGCGCACGCAGCTGTTGGAGCGCTCTTCTGATAATTAATTTATTATCATTGTTAAATTTGGTCAAAATTATATTTTTAAATCGCCCATTTCACTGTTCTTCATTTCTTGGACCTTTCTTAAGTCCAACATTTCTAAATTCTAGGTGGGTTCGAATAAAAACATCTTTAGATGGTTTCCTTCTATTAGGAAATCTTCTGCGATATTCGCGTACTACGGCATTCGCGTTTCCATTACAATAACCATAAATAAAATGAATATCCGCGTACTCTACATTACTAAACATGACCATTTTTTACTTTTCAATAGGACACTTTTTCCAAAAGGAAATAATAAAACTACAGAACAATGAACTACAAAAAACACAAAAAACAACAATGTCATTATTGTCATTCTGGCATTGTATGCTAGATTATTTTTCATTTGTTACAAACATTATAATCATGGCACACTCCTGCATGCCAGGAATGCTGGTAATAATGGTTACTAATTAATAAAGTTCAGATAAGATTTACTCAAAAACTGATAATTTTAGAGAAAAAACACAAGAGACTTTTTTTGTGTAGAAAACTTCAAATTTTTAAGTTCTGCTCATAAATTAATGTAAAAGTGTCACACAATAAACTTGGGGCCAAATTATACCTAGCCCCCCCCCCCAGTTTCACCCGCTCCTGAATGATTTTCGTACATAGTTGTCATTTTGTTTTAAAAAGCATAAAAAGTTAAATTCCTGTGTAAATTATCATTTGTTTATCTTTAGACGTTTCGAAAATATTCATAAAAAAACATTTTCAGGAGAATAACTTGAACACCCTGTATCTAGGAAACTAAGCACTTCCCGATCCATGCTTATAGGAACTTTTTTCCTATTTTGAAAAGTTGTATTCCTTAGTGAAGTTTGGCCTATGCAATTCGGGACACCCTGTATATCTTCTTCATTTCAACCAAAAACTCCGTTTCCCTTCAATTTTCAATAAACAGGTACCTTAAGTAAACAAACAAATTAAAAAAAGATTTATAGTTGAAATGATTGAAATACAAAAAATCAGAGCCGTAGCGAGCCATCTTTTTTGGGGGGTTATTTTTCCAAATTTGCCAACTTCATAAACTGAAAAGCCAACTCTGTAAATAATTAAATAATAATTCCTCCAAAAAAAAAATTGATGAACTGTGGGGAGACATTCTAAAAAAAAATTTCTTTTCAATGCAAATTGCCAACTTTTACTAAAAATAAAAATTGATGAGCGAGGGGGGGGGGGGGAATAATTCTGAAAAAAAAAAATATTCCAACTTACGTCTCAAATTTACAACTTTTACCCACAATAAAGCGGGGGGCGAAATTCTAAAAAAAAAGAAAATTCAATAAAATTGTCAACTTATATCTCAAATTTCCAACTATTACCCAACTTTTGCCAAGTTCCGCCGAAATAAATATTGATGAGTGGGGGGGAAGAAAATCTAAAAAAAAATTATCAATAGAAATTGCCAACTTGCATCTCAAATTTCCAACTTCGCTACGGCCCTGCAAAAAAACCTGACAAATTTGTCAACAAAAGATCTGATCTGATCACAAATCATTTTTATATGTATCATTAAAGTTTAGTTAATGTTAGAAATTGTTTGGCTTGATTATTATTAATTATTTATGTTTAAAATTTTAAAATGTAGTTTTACAGAGAAAATCTAAGTTAAAACATGAGTAATAATAAAACAGTTCATAATTTTATACGCAATTTAAAAACTTTTGTAATTTTAGATAAATTCAGTATTCTTATGTTTCTATGAAGTGCATACACAGGCGTATGCATCTATGGGCGCACATGTGTGTAAATGTTTGCTTATTCACGTATATTGAATACTTTTCATTTTTTTTATACCTACTAATGTATGTGTCGTTTACCAGAGTTTTGCTAAATTGTAGTTATTTTCCTTCAAAATCTTGAAATAAAGACAAAATGTCGGCTTTTTAAAAAATCCTTCTTTTCTCCTAATATATGCCACATATCCACGATTTTTTTAGTATAATATAAGAATTTTGATTTAAATTTTGTTTTGAACAAAATTTTGTTTTGAACAGAACTTCCTAATTCTGCAATGAGTCGTGAAGAGACAAAAAAAAATTCTTACTTTCTAAATGTTTCCTTTGGCGTTGTCCCCGGCGAGCAGCATAAAAAATCGGAAATTTGGTCAGTTCTATAACGTCTTCTTAGAAGAGGAATGTTCTAAGTCGAATTATTCGATTTTCCGACATGGATGGATTCTCCGAGGTTCTACAACAACACTATTACATTACTTGCCTCTGCAAGTAGAATGATCGCGTCTAATGTCTGCCCAGCTTCGATAGTTCAAGAGTCAACCTGCCGCGCCCAGTTCTTTTTTTCCTTAATTTGCTAGAACACCATTTTCAGAGCTAGCGCATACCTCTATAATTAATAGATAATGGTTGTTTTTTGGTCTTAAGTTTGCTAGTAAACAACAATCCTTACGCCTAGCACATTCTAGTACAACTTTCAAAGCTATCGAGGTTGGCCCCAGCCCCCACGAATTTCGTGGCTCTGACATAAATATTCGGGGGCTAAGAATAATTTTGAAAACTATTATTTACTAGCGACGCAAGACTGTGCTAAGGTGTAAACATTGTGTGCTAGCAAATTGAGGGAAAGAAGTAACTGTTGAGGGAGGAGTTTATTGACCCCATAGCCGACACGGCACATCTCTGCAACTCCAAAATAAGAGTAGTGGTCTCCTAGGTCACAACACTCCACAATGAAAGTTTTCTGCTCCAAAGTTAGCTAGGTTAATTCTTAACGATTTTATGAAAAGCACTCCAAATAATCCAAATACTTAGCTTAATTCTGATTATAAAAAAAAAATCATTGGATTATACAACTCAATTTTGATATTTCAGAAAACTTTTTAATACTAAACAACGATTTTATTCCGTATTTTCCTCTAAGGCTAAAAAAGTAGTTTAAGTCGTTTTTCGGTTTTCATATATCGGACACAGAATATATGATATTTTAGGCAAGTGAAAATTTTTATAAAGATTGACTTTTATCGGAGAAGTAAAAACAACCAAATGTTTCCTCTCCTGGCAGTAATCCGGCGACACACTGTATGTTTAGGTGTAACGTCCGATCCAAAGCTTTTATCTTTATTCGACAAGAACGTTCTTACTAAATATTTTAGTGCCCTTGGGCTAATAAGACGCAGACGATTTCAAAGGTGTCTGTATTTTTTATTTTTTTTAAGATCACGATTTAAGTACACCTCAAGTATTTGATGACCCTCATATGTTATTCATATTCAAAATCAATTATAATCTTCAGTCTGTTGATTAAACTGAATTTTATTTTTCACACATGAATGTTTGTACGTTAAATTAACGTCTAACAAGTTAAAAACAAAAATCGCAATATGACCTCACCAGCTATCGTCTCAATAATTAACGGCCCAGTGTCCAGAGGTTTTGACCTCTTATTAAGATTAAGCAAGCTGAAATTTCACGTGAGTAATTTTAGGTACCATAAATGAAATTAAAAAAGTTTTCATGATTGGGACACCTGCTTCACCCCAGAAACGGGTGTTTAACTCCAAATGAACGTTTTTTTCCTTCGTAAATATTAAGAATGCACAATACATTATCTACAGGGTGTTTTTGAAATACATCCATACATTCAGATCTATGAAAACTCACAACTTACTGGTATACGAAAAATATTTATTTATCAAAATGCTCAAAAATAAGCGGGAAAATTAATTTTGCATATTGCAAACAATTATCGAGTAGCCCATAATGTGGTGATTTTTCTACATCTAACCCTTATAGCGCATCTTTCTGCGCCGGTGCCAAATGCAACAGATGAGCAATAGCAGCAAGTGTCAATAGTGTAGGGTTTACTGCTGTCATAATACGTATTGGTCATTACATGTACTAGCCCAGACGACAGAGAACATTTTATATTGAAACCCACAAAAACTTGCAAACTGAATATATTTTTTTAATGAGTTCGTGAAAGTATATAGAATAATATCCTGAAAAGTTTCATTCCGCTCGGATGCAGAACATAAAGAAAAAGTGAAAAGAAAAATTTTTTTCATCCATTTTTTCAAAATTTTTAAATTTTTAAAAAACAAGGAGGGAAAATATATAATTATGAATGCATACACAGTGACCACACATAGCCGCTGAAACGCTCGCATGAATTTTTAAGTGTCTTTACTATATTGTATTTATTACAGGTACACCTATCCACATTTCAGCTATATCCAACGGATTTCTTATACATTTGTTAATGTATTGGAAAAGTTCCAGAATTTATATTCAAAACAATCAAAGATATTTTCATAGTTATAAGGAGAAGATCGTGAAAATCGCAATTTCTTATGATCCGATTAATCATATTTTCGAAAAAATGCATACAAGTAAACGAATTTGTGTTTGAACATTCGAAAAGTATACATTTTTTCCGAAATAGTGATATTTTATTTTTTCCAGTGGGTCAATTTCTCGGCAAGTTACAGCCTCCAATATATATATTTATCAAGAAAATCATCAAACAAGGAAATTAAAATGATTTGAGATGTACTTTTTTTTGAATCCACGTTACTACAACTTAATAAACCATAATAATCATGAAGTGTACATACTTTTTAACAGTTCTCAATGAAGAAATAATTTTTTGAAGGGCTTTTATTTTTTTCTATATTACTTCCATAACCCGCGGAAGCATAGTAACGACAAAAAATTTTTGAAAATTTTTATTGTTCAAATATTTTTGGAATGTCATAAAACATCGAGATTTTAAATTTGAGTAAAAAAAATTTCTGTCTGTCGGTAACTTTTTGTGCGCGCGGTTACTCTGGAACCGTTTAAGATACTGACTTGAAATTTGGTACACATATGTACTTCAACGGGATCTAGAACTAAATTATATTTTCCGTCGAAGGGTTGGGGGCAAATAAGTAAATCAAGCAGGTAAGAGTCCATAAAATTGGTATTTAGTGTATACAAGAGAAGCTGAGGTCTCAAAAAAATTTTTGGCATTAGCCACCCCCACCCCACTACCGTGTGGGATATCGTTTTATGGGTTTTTGGGGTAGACGATTTCAAATATTATATGATTAAAGTTCTATAAACAATTATTTCCACATACAAAATGTTTTCGTTATGAGAGACTTGGATAAAAAAATCTGGATGTGGTTTTTTATTATGACGATTGAGTTCGGACGTGATAATATATATAAGTATATTTTTCCCATCCATCCTTTGCTTGAATTCATTAAAACAAAAAAGCAGCAGAAAGCTACAGTTTGTATCTTTTAAATGAACCACACACACATATAGATTGAACAAATTCTGATTTCAGTGCGTCGGTGTCACAGTCATGCGTATTCAAGCGCGCACACGCATGTATCTCGCTCCGAGTTATAACGTTACACTTGACTATTTTTTTCTGGGAAAACCGTGGCTTTAGCGATAAATTTTGTTAGGAGATTTTTTGTTCATAAATACGTGATCTATCCATATGTATTTTTTATTTTTCCTAGCTTTACTTAATTTCAAAATTTTAAAAAAATGGATGAAAAAAAATTCTTTTTCACTTTTCTTTTATGTTCTGCATCCGAGCGAAATGAAAACTTTTCAGGATATTATTCTATACACTTTCACGAACTTATTAAAACATATTATTCAGTTTGCAAAATTTTTTAGGCAAATACCTTCATTGACTGGGCTATACAGGGTGGTTGCGCGAACATTGGAACCCCATTTCACATTTCATTCTTGGAGTTACGTAAAAAAGTTCAAAAATAAGTGAATTGAAAATAATCTGTTTGCCAAAAAGCATCTCAGAAAAAGAATTGAAAGTTGCATTTCGGAGATATGAACTACACTTGGGTTTTTTGTAATGGAATACACCATATATTTTTACACCGTTTAAAAGCCCATAAAAAAATCTTTTTGATGGCCAAAACTTAAAGCATGATTAAAATCAAAAGTTTTGCAATTTGGGATGCAGCATTGCCAACTTGTAATAAAAATAATGGACATTAACTACTAATGAAAAATTAGTAAAACTAGGAATTATGGAAATAAAATTTATTTATCTATTTAAACAATTTATGTTTTACATTTACAACTGTCCTCAAGTATCAAATACTCTTTGGTGCAAAATGTTAACTAAAACTCAAACATACTCCTCTTCAGTCTAATGGCTTTTTGTCAAACGATTTTGACATCCTTTTTAGAGGTTTTCGAATACTTGACGTCACGGGATCTGATAATACAAGAAGTCTATGGAAAATGTCTGTTGTCGAGAACATGTGAGTTCAAATTCCTCCCAATTTTTGTATCTTTTATTCAGGACCTCTTCTGGTCCTTGGTCAATTGGTTTTGAAAATCACGAAATATGTTCTTAATCATTATTTGACTGTCACGAAATGATAAAAACTGAAGGTGAAGTTTCTTTAGTCTTTCTCTGTACCATAATTTTCACATGAGTTACGATACTTTTTATGTAGGAATATGCGTGAATTTTCGGATAAACCTGCTTCTTGTTGCGTTTGCTTAATGACAATCATATAACTTTTAATAATTTTTACACCAAAATCGTTGCACCTACGGAAAATTAAGTGAAAACATTTCAGTAATAGAATCTTACGTCTTTAAATTTAGATTGCTGAATATTGTGCGCGCTTTTGGTATTTATTGAATTATTTGAAAGAAATTGCTTTTTTTTGTAGTTAATTCTCTTTCTAGAAGGTGAAACAATTGCTCTATCCATGGAAACTTCCTTGTTTCATTTAAGGTACTAAAAACTACTAGCATATAAAATATTGACTTATTTAAATTTAATAAGAGGATACTGGCATATAAAGCCATTAGTATGCTTCTCAGTCTTTATGAATAATTTTATCTTACATAAAAAATAATTTGCAATTTTTCCTAATTTCATTATTTCCAGACAGTGCTGATATCGAATCCATACCATGTTTTGTTGAGAATCATGAACTTGTCAAGTATTATTAATTTATTGCAGATAAAAAGGTTGTTCTCCTTACAAAAACATTTTTTTTTCTATTAACTGATGACTTTTGCGAGACGTGAAAGGATCATTGTTCGAAACCAGAGTTAAAAATAGATAAATTATATTTTTTCTGTTGATCTTAAGCTTGTGTATAAGAAGATTCACATGTAGAATTTTTTGCAGACTGTAAAGAGCTGGATGAATAGAATTAATAGCCATATATATTTTGCTTACAGTGAAAGTAAACATCTGTTAGTCAAACTTAATGGTTATATTACAAAGTGATGTCATAAAATATCAATAATTCATTGAACTATTATTTTTTTACTCTCCGTTGACCTTAAACTTGATTTTTTTTTCATCGTACAACCAAGGTTGTTCTACCTGCTTTGATCACTGACATTTAGACAATGTAAAATATTCTTACACTCTCGTATTATTTGCCCGTGAAGAAAAATAAATCAAATTTATGTGTGCTGGCTTATTATTATTATTTAAAACATGTCTGGCTTGGATATGTAATTTAAGCAAGAAAAAAACAACAAATCCTGGTTGAAGTATTTGTTATGAAGTTCACAAAGTTATAAAAATGTCAACGTTTAAATAATGTTGTTTTGTAATGGAAGAATAACAAATAATTTTCAACTGGTATTCCATGAATATATACCTATTTTGAATGTCAAGTAACATGGTTTTTCTTATTACTAAAGTTCAAGAACTGAAATAAAATCTAGATCTAATTTAGATGCAAATGAAACTGAACAAAGGAATGAAACATTAATTTACATTACATACAGAATTTGCCGTTTGAACAGAATTTGGCGTGGTAGAAATATTATGAGACACACTAGTTTTCTCCATTTTCTTTACGTTTCTAAGATATGGACCATTAGGGACGTAAACAAACAGAGTTTTGGTGCTTTTGAGGTGTGGGTCTGGAAACGTTTGCTGCGTTTCATCGCCCTCAAAAACAGTTGGTTAATATCACCAAGAATCTGAGAGAAAGAAGTTTGGTGAATCTGTACATCTAACAGGCAACCGCTACAGATGGCGTTATGCTGTTAGACATATCATACAGCAAAGTGAAGTCAACTAGAATATTACAAGAATCACAAAACTTCTGCCAAAACGTTGTAAATAAGAAGATAAATGCATGAGTAAAGAAACGCAATACTAGTAAAAAGAAAAAAGAAAAAGATGGAAACATTGTACCTAAGCACGTGCGGTTATTTTTACTAAAATATTACATTCGAATATGGTGAGTATATTTTCGACATTGTCCAATTTTTTTAAATTGCAAAAATGTCGTTTTTTCGTCATTTGTGTGAAAAGGACCCAACAGAATACTTATGGGAAATGGCTTTTGGTCAAACTCTTTGAAACTTTGGATTCTGATTTGTAGAACAAAAGTTCCCAAGGGCAGTAAGTCCTAAAAATTCATGGTTTTGAGACTGCTGCAGAATGCACGTAAAATCCAACTTCAGAAGGCTATATCTCAAAACTATGAGTATTTAGGACTCAATGCCCTTGAGAACTTTCGTTCTACATATTAAGAACTACCAGAATCCAGAATTTCAAAGAGTTTGACCGAGAGCCATTTCCCTCAAGGATTCTGTGGGGTCCTTTCCAAACTATTTTGTTCGGAATATGAATACTTTGAAAATCAAAAATTGTCGCTTGTAATAATTGTCGAATAGTTTTAATGTTGAATTACAGAAATTATCTAAGGACCAGACTTTATTTTTGTTTATTTAGGTTTTATAAAAGTTTTTGGAAAAAATCGTACCAGAAGAATGATGTTAAAGGCAGAAGAATGAATAAGTTTTACGTCATATTCTATATTTACAATATTTCTTATGAAAAGACAACTAAAATAAACAGTTTAAGCATTCAAAATAAGATCACAACCAAAAGGAAAATGTATAATATGCACTGTAACTAAATATGTAAGTAAGTAATGATAGAACCACACACAAAAAATGCTCTCTATTAGAAATAAGACCATCATTTGCCAAGGTATGTTGACGTTCCCAAAACGAATCTGATGTTCAAGTTACATTATTTCTGTAGTTTTTCTCAGAACGATTGTCCCTGTCAGTGAGGTGACCAATGCCCCCCCCCCCATTGGTTATAATTTTTTTCGCTTTTTTCTTTAAATATTATTTCCTTTTTTTTGTTTCAGTCCATTTCTACCTTCAGGATCTTGTTTCAGCATCTCATTCCCCCGTTTTTCGGCTTCTTGATTTTTCCTTAACCGTTCTTCGTCACTACATGCTATTTATTTGCTTGCCATGAAAAATTGTGCCAACCATTTGAAAAGTTTCGAGGCATAAAAAATATATTGTCAATCTCCAATCATATGCTGCCAAACTAAGCTGCCTGCGTTTGAATATCTACTATAAAATTATGAATTCGTTCAATTAATCAAATATGAGAATAATTTACAAAGTAAATTAAGAATATTAAACTAAGTTATTACACTTAACAATTGTTTACTTCACATAGGCACAAGAACAACCAGGTGATAGAATTTCATTCCTCTGGATAGTAGTAATTAATTCAACTGGCATATACGGAGTCAGAGAAATGACTCCAGAAGAATGACGATTCTTATCGGTTTCCGTGAAATATGATATAGTGCTCTAATTTCATAACCTCATATCTTGCAAGGAGATATATGTTGCTAATATAAATCTGTTGATAATATTTTAACATTATTTTACATAAAACATGTTTGAAATGCAGTGGCGGCTCTAGAAATTTCAATAATTTTTTTCTCGTCTGTGGCGCATGGGACCCATACGAAATATAGGAAATAACATCTAGTGAAGCACTTCTCTAGCGACCCCTAAAAAATTTTGAAATAGCAGTTTGCGAAAAAATTTTTCAAAATTCGGGTACTCCACCTGGTCTAGAGACTCCTATTTAAAATTATTCTCTTTTGTCCTATACATTTTACTTTTCATAAAAATGCAACAATAGGTTTTGGAGTTTATGAAAATATTTTCATTACTAACTGAGATACAACGAATTGAAATTTTGTAATTTGTTAAATTGTAAATTACAAAATTTCAGTTCATTGTATTTCAGTTAATAATGAAAATATTTTCATAAAGTCGAAAACTTATTGTTGCATTTTTATGAAAAGTAAAATATATGTGACAAAAAAGAATAATTTTAAACGGGAGTCCCTAGACCAGGGGAGCACCCGAATTTTGAAAATTTTTTCGCAAACTGCTTTTTCAAAATTTTTTAGGGGTCGTTCGAGAAGTGCTCCACCAGATGTTATTTCCCATGTTTCGTATGGGTCCCATGCGCCACAGACGAGAAAAAAATTATTAAAATTTCTAGAGCCGCCACTGTTGAAATGCACATCAGAGTAATGATATCTTTAAGTGCAACGTACCGCGATTTTCTTTAATGCTTCCTATTAATAATTAGCTCTGGCACCAAGTTTGCAAACAAAATTGTCCATGAACTCACAAAACATCAAATGTGCTCTCCTTACAGCGACTAGGGCAGTAGAGGCATCTTACGTACGATTAGTGAATTTTAAAAGTTTGACAGAGGGACATGAACAAGAAACAATTTGCTAAAAATCTGAAACAAAAATAGTAAAAATTATTATTAATGTTCCTTTTCTGTTTGTTTAAGCGTTGTTATGAATTGTTCACTTCTATGAAATTTCTTAATATATGCTATGCATATCCTCTTTTATACCTTACAAGTGACAGTCCACTTGCACTTTGCTTCCTCATATAAAATACTTATTCTCAAAATTTGTCAATAATTATGGATAGATACATGAGAAAGAACAATGTTAAAAAATTAGCTTTTTTGACCCATCCGTGGTAAAGTGTGGAAGCCATCTTTTTTTTTTACTAATTTTGGGGTGCTGAAAACGAACCCGTCATCCATTTTGGCAAAAAATCTCGGGAACAAATTAAAAAATAACCTCATTTGGGGGTGGCATTGGAATTGATATTGGTCTAATTACTAAGTTTCGATAACTAAGTAGAAAAAGAAGTAAAAAAATCCAAATTGACCCCTTCAACCCTCTTGGCCATTCCCTCACCACCTCCAAGAAAGTACTATAGAAGCTACTATAACTACTAGATAGTTATTTACAAAAAAGGGCTTTTTCGGCCCATCCGTTGTAAAGTGTGGAAACTATCTTTTTTTTACTAATTTTGGTGAATATGAATCTATCATCAGAATTGGCTAAAAACATCGGGAAAAAGTAAAAAGCACCCCTTTGGGGATATTGATATTAGAACTTGCAGCAAGAAGTTATTCTTTAGTGCAGGAAATTCTTTCAAAATACTCAGTTTCGTTAGGTAAGTAGAAAAAGAAACAGAAATTCTAAATTCACCCCCCCCCCCTCCATCCCCCACGTTTCCCTCACCCTTCACCGCCCGTAAGAACGATGTAAGTTACAATATCTAATATACTGTTATTTATTTATTGAAAAAAAAAAACCAAAATTCCTCGGTAAATGGTTATAATGTGATTATTTCTGAATACTCTTACACCCATCCGCACCAATTAATGTGGTGGATTTTATTAAGCTATTGCATAGCTTCTATCGCGGGCCTTGAGCGCGGGGACCGAATCCAGAAATTCCGTAACGAAAAAACCTCACGCTCCCCACTCCGACGGGCAAGGAGGTGTGGCTTGAAGGCCGTGCATCGTCTAACGTCGTTTCAGTTCAGCAGTCTTCGACACGGCGTTGTGTGCGTGCGATTAGACGTATTGTACGACTCTACGAAACTCGCACGAATCGAGACGAGCTGCTCCGAAATCGGACGAATACATAAGCAGCTGTTTATGAGAAAGTATATAGGTGTATAGGTATTTATGTACAACAGTGAATAGCTGTACTTGTAAAATTTGTGTATAAAGTGTTTTGAATATGAATGAACAAAGTGCATTTATTATTAATGAAGAAAGTCATTATTTAATAATAGAAAAATTTGTTTTCTTATCGGTCACCACGCTCAAAAAGTGTAACTTGAATTAATATCAAAGAAAAAGCAATACTGCATGAATAAAATAAATAAATAAAATTATAATTGCATAAGTTGATACAAAATGCTATGCAATAGCTTTACCGCGGCAGTCCCCGAGTGCCACACGTCTTTTTTTTTTAGAGTTTTCATTGGTTTTAATTGCAAAAGAAATCCCTAATCACGCAGTTTTATGTTTTTTTATCATAATAAGGTGATTTAGCCAATTCAGATGAATGTTTCTTACCCTTGAATATTTCTCACATTTTTGGGGTTGGGGTGTAAGTACGGTGTGCATATCACTATCCAGAAAATATTACTTGGTTTTTATATTAAAAAATTCTTTAATTATTTAAATACCTAATTAAATAATTGTTTACTATAAGAATCAAGCAACATTTTTAAAGGGGATATTGACACTCTATACCCCCTCTCTAGAGGGGTAATACATATTCAGGAGTGATCTGAATTGGCCAAGTCACCTTAATATGATAAAGAACATCCAACTGAGTATTAGGATTTTTTTTGTAATTAAAATCGATCAATATCCCCGAGAATTTGAGATCCAGCCCTTTTAGGGGAGGAAGCATATGAGTATACCCAAAAGTAATCAGATTATTATATTCTGATAGCAACCACATAATGGTGTTCTGTTTTTTTTTTAAATATGTAAATAACTTATAACCTTCTTGGGGTGGTGAGGGAATGGCGAGGAGAGTTAAGGGGTGAATTTGGTTTTTTACTTCTTTCTCTACTTACTTATCGAAACTTAGTATTTAGACTAATATCAATTCCAATATCACTCCCAAATAAGGGTTGTTTTTTAATGTGTTCACGAGATTTTTCACCAAAACGGATGACGGATTCGTTTTCAGCACCCCAAAATTAGTAAAAAAAGATGGCTACCACACTTTACCACGGATGGGTCAAAAAGCCCCTTTTTTAACATTGTTCTTTATGTTTAAATATTATACCATAGTCATTATTTTCTGGAAGTTAACAATTATTCTTTATCGGCGCGGAACATCAAATATGATATTTTTGAAATTTTCACCCATTTATGTTTGTTATGATTAAGTTAAAATTGAGAGAAAATCAACGCGAACGTAGTCGCGGGCACAGCAAATTTTCGTCTATACGGCAATACTCTCAAAGCTTAAGCTTAATAAATATTTTGGTACCAAAATATTTTTGTCAATAAATTATTAATTATTGTTTTGGAAGAATCAAGAAAAATTACATTCTCACAAGTTCTTTATAACTTTTTTCAAAGAATACGGAATTCTTGTGTGACAAGATGAACTGGCGGATGCAGCAATATGATCAATATGTTCTTGGTTAAGGCGATTAACACACAGTAAATGCGCAATCCTAATTCTCAGGATAAAAGACATGGAAAAAGCAGATAATAAATATTTTTGACAAAACAATATATTTTAAAATTACTTGAAAAATAAATATAAATTTTAGCTTGTTCTCGGTTCTCAGATACTAGTTCGATTCTTAAAAGTGTTCAGATACCGAGTTTTCAATTCTTAAAATAATCCGATTCCATCCACACTACTCCCCACTACCGGTTTTATATAAGTCGCGAAACTGACGAAGAATGAAGTTAAAGTTAAATTGATCATAAAATTGGGTAAATATTGATTATTTTACAAATAAAGCATTGTAATGTTATTTTGGATTAAAATTAATAAAACTGATAAAAAAAATAACAGATTCGTTAGCAGTACATCGGCAAATCCCAAAGTAGAGATTTGTCAGATAGAGAGCTATCTATTTTAATTTTCTTCTATCAGTGGTATTTTATATTTATTTTTATTACCTATTTTGGAAACATCATTCACTCATAGCTTGCTTAGAATGTTCCTCTTCTATTACGCCAATTTAATCGTATATGAATATAAATAAATATCTTGTATACAACTTGCTACTTTCATATTTATATATACATGTATCAAGAAATTAATAGGAAATATAACCTTCAATTTTTTTAAGTAAGCCATTTTCGATTAAAATAATAACTAATACATGTCATTTTCTTAGTATGTAACCTTGTAATATATTTATGTATTTGGTATCTCCATCCTACAAGATATCATATCTGTTAACGCACAGGTTGAATTCACTGATGACTTTGAGGATAAAATTTAGACACCTTAAAACGTAAATCATAAAACAAGAGACAGAGGAATCGTGATATTATTAATAATATAAAAACATGCTGACAACAGTTGTAGTCGTTCGATATAAATAAAAGACAGCAATGTATTAATTTTATTTTATACGTTTGTTTAAAAAAAACTAGTGACCCACCCAAAATTTTGCCTAATTATAGACTTGGTGTAATCACCAACCTTTTACTTTTGATCCTTGATTCAATAGAATTTTCGTTTCGTTTTCCTAATCGCATACAGTTTTCCTGTAGCCTCTGTGCCACTGTGTGAATACGAGAATTCAGAATATTCAAGTTATGATGAAGGTAGGGACTGCTAAGTAAATATTTGAACCTGTATTTAAAAACACTGTAGAATTTTAATTTGCAATACAACACATTTGGATAAGATCTAC
The DNA here is from genome assembly GCA_936432065.2 of Rutpela maculata. NCBI lineage: Eukaryota > Metazoa > Arthropoda > Insecta > Coleoptera > Cerambycidae > Rutpela > Rutpela maculata. The sequence continues at coordinate 37,680,923 of OW386290.2, forward strand.
ATCAACCTAACGTTATGATCTACATCAACCTAACGTTACAAATAACAAGCTAAAAACGTACTCTTTACCAATTTACTGAACTTTTTATATAATTGTTACACATTCTATAGGATACTCTTCGCAGTTTTCTTGTAAATAATGTTAGTTTTTGAACATCCTGTCTGGGATTCGAACACACGATCTTTAGATTACAACCAATCAATCAATCAACAATCATTTATTTACATTAAACTTACAGAGTATGTACCTCCCCGGAATCTGGCCCGGAGCCAGGTAGACAACCACGGCACGGAGCGTCGTGGTGATTGAAGGACAGAGATCCGGTTTGGTTTAATGAAAAATAACTTAAAATTAGTACTCCTGTCTGCCATAGGCAGTCTTAAAAACTAAATTAAAATAAAAATGTGTCCACATGAACCTAAAGGTACAGCTTCAGCCACTGGACCATCACACATTACTACAAAAATTGAATGTCTGTAATATCTTTCGAGAATTATATTTCAACGCATTAGCTATATTATTATGAAATGTATATTAGTAAAATGTATAAACAAAAAAAATATATATATATATTATAGAGGTAACATTTCGCAAGATTTCTATTTAAGTACAAGAGACAAAAATTAAGAAAACCATTTTTCTTTAAATTAAATGAAATTTTGAAAATTGTTTAGAATTCGTTCACTAACACAATGATATGATTTTTTTTTCTCTACGAGCAATATTTACCGTTTTAGAAATGTGCCAGTCAAATGCAATATACTCTTCATTTTTACGAAGAGTATAATAACCATTAGTAAACCATGAAGTTGTCAAAAGGCTCTAACGTGATTGTGAAGAACTAACAAATTGATTATGGTCTGGATACCTGGCCACTTTGGCGAGGAAGGCAATGAAACAGCTCTTTGGCCAGTATCGAGATTTATAGGACCAAAACCAACAATTAGCCAAAGCAACTATCTTAGCATGGAGAGAAAAATGTTATACTGCAGCGGTCCTTTACTTGCCTTCATATATTCATATTGGTATCTCTTATTTTGTTTAGTATTTCTACGGGTTTTTTAGACTGCATGTTCAGGAAGATTTTGGGGAACTGAAACTGTTGTGTTCTGTTATTTTGATTAGTTCCTGTCTTGAGACTTCAGACCGGATAATATGGGTAACCAAAAAAATTCAATTTCTCAACCAATTTTTGTTATTTCTTGTATTCATCTCGATGTGAAATGTATTTCAATGAATGTGGAAGAAGGCACTGTTATTTGCATTCCATTTGAGATTAGAAGTTGCGATCAAACTGCGGACGTTATATGCTATGGACCAGTTTGTGGATAAAGGGACCAGAGAAATAATTTGGATCCGGCTTGATTTGCTTTGTTAAAAACAGGATTAAATTCAATGCGTCTTGTTGGGTGCATTGAATCCTTTTCATACCAAGAAAATACAAAGTTTCGCATTTATACTTTCATTTCCTCACCAAGACAATTTTTTGGCTTCTATAAAATAAGATTTCTTCTGAAGACCTTTCGAGTGTTTATTATCCTTCTAATACTTCTATAGCTTTGGCATTTTCTTCTAAGGAAGCATCTGAACTTCTTTTTCTTTTATCTGCTACACTTCTTGCGCTTTGCGTCTATTACATCAAGCACAGATTTAAACAATATGTCCGAAAAAGGATCAACTTTGATAATTTATTCTTTCCAACATTTTCTAGTAAAGTCTTGGCTATTACAATTTATAGCTATTTACCACTATTTCATTGTATTTACTACCTTTCCGTTTTTTTAACATTAAATACATAACAATTTAAAAACGCTGCAAAGTTAGATACGGATTGTAATCTCATTGAATCCCCATTTTACAGAAATCTATAAACTGACACCAGGCGCATTTTTTCGCTATTTGGCTATTTTTGTCAATTCTTTAAAATGGTTCCTCAACCAACTTATTCCATTTTGATAAGTAGAAAATCAACAACCAAATTTCAATCTCATTAATTGCCTTGGGAAAAGTTTTAATTTCAGTCTATCATCATCGATTATTCAGTATATAATTTTTGCAGAATTGTCGCACGATTTCGGTAGCGTATAAAAGAATTACACCTACATTATCCATACAAAAGTCTAGTGACAGAAGTGGTATTGGCTACACTTAAAAATGACGAAGCATTTGAAGAAACTGCAGCTAAGCAAGATATCAGCATCTAAAGATAAATATAATCCACAAAAGACCTTTTAGGTCGCGGTGAAGAAAGGCCAACCCAGGACCACCCTTAAACAAGATAAATATAATAATGTATAAATCGCTATGCACCTTTAAAACTTGGGTAGCTATGAGTAGGAGGAGAATAACAGGTCGAATCATATTCCGTACTGAAGGTTGAAAGTTATAAATCACTAATTTTCGGTAGTGATAAATTAATTAAAAATATAATTTTTCCAGGAAGCTGGTGCTATATCTCACTCTACTCGTGGAATCGTTACGTTTTTGAAACAATTATTCTACGACAGAACCGGTAAAGAAAAGCGGCCACGTTAGTTGCCAAACTTGTCCCTCTGAATTGTGTTCTCTTTGGTAAATTGAAAAATTAGATTTTCGAACATCGGATTCTTATCTAGGGTGCTGAATACATGTTGTATAGTTGACTTATTTTGTGAATAACCGAAAAAAAGAAAGCATCGAAAGTGACACAAATTAGGAAAGCCTATATACCATAGTGGTTGAATTTGTTTAGTATATACCTAAACTCATATTATGAATTACAATGCCTTAATTAAAGAATTCTTTGACTAAAAATTAAAAGGATGAAACAACGCCGACGGAAAAAAATTATAAACATTGCATTTATATTATACGGGAATAATGGAGACGGTTTTGATTTTCGAAAATTTATTCCGGAAATCACTGCTGGTTTTCAACTCGTGGTTATTTCCTGGTAGAAATAAGAATGGGACAAAACGCAACAATTGTTTACCCCCCCCCTTCCGTGACACCTTGCACCGTTTGTGAACCCCCCTCCATTAAACGAACGTTCGTTTATAAATATTCCTTGTCTTCATTGTACTTAAAAAATATTCTGCTGATTAGTTTACCACGGAAGAACAAGCTTAAAATATTAAATCAATTTTTCCAAAAACCATCTCGCCACAGAGTATAGATGACTACAGAAGAGTAACACTCTGCAGCATAGGATACAAATACTACGCATAATTCCTGCTCTAGTACGTCGGATGGCTGGCTCTATCGTTCACTAACCCAATACCGAGGTATAACCAAATAAAACCTATTTCATTTTATTCAGCAGGTTTTTTACATAGGAAATTACTTTTGACGACACTCTCCATTGGTCGAGACTGAAGTTACAAGAAAAAACCAAAAAAAAAATGAAAATAACAAAATTCAAATTCAACCACGAATAACTTTCAAACGAAAAAAGATAAAATTATATATTTTTTTTAGTTTTATAGTACAAACGATTCTCTTTAATTTGATGTATAATTTATTACAAAAATAATAACTTTAACATTAAAAAATTGACGTTGATTTAGATGGTACACAAATTGTCAATTTTTTTGAAAGGTCTAACTCATTGTAACTCGCTTATGTATTGAGCTATTCGAATGTTTTATTCACCAAAAACTGCCAAATTTCATAGACTTCATTTTGTCTCAATTAATGCTGGGTCTAGATCTGTAAATAAAAGAGGTACAGCCTTTTAAACACAACGAAGCGCGCTACGGCGACAGAGTCGCGAGGCTTCCCCATTCGTTCCCGGAACATCCCGCGTTCACCATAAATCGCGCAAGGCTACAATCAGCGGCCGTAACAAAAGCTTTAGAATTATCTTCCTTTATTGTAAGATGATAAAATTAACAAATCAAATTGAATAATATGATATTAGTTGTAATAATCTGCTATATATGGTGTCGTACTACGCGGGTGGTGCATTAATAAGGTGAAAATAATAGGTAGGTATCAGACAGATATAACTGATTTTCAGATATATCATTGTAAAAACCGCTGCCCAAGGAATCACTACTTCCATCTCCGGATTTTCTATCCAAGTCACACAACGAAAAAGTTTTGTATCTGGAAATAATTGTTTATGGAACTTTAATAATATAATATTTGAAATCCTCTACCTCAAAAACCCATAAAACGATACCCCACATCGGTAGTGGGGTGCGGGTGGTGACAGGGGTGGGAGTGGGGGTGGATAAAGTAAAAAAATATTTTGAGGTTTCTGGTTCTTGTACACACACTAAATCACATTTTTTTTCATCCGCTTTAATAATGGTAATGGTAATGGGGGTGGCTAATGCCAAATTTTTTTTTGAGACCTTAGCTTCTCTTGTCTATACTAAATATCAATTTTATGAACTCTTATCTGCTTTATTTACCTATTTACTCCAAATTTACCCCAATTTACCCCCCAACCCTTCGACGGAACAAGATGAAAATATAATCTAGTTCATGCCAGCTAGTAAAGTTTTTACTTTGCTTCGTATATTTTAATATTTTCCATAAAATGTCAGAGGTAACCACATAATCAAAACAATTATTTGCCATGCTTTCACTAACTCGTAGAGGCTCTGAACGATTAGTTGGATTTTTGTACATAACTATATTTTTGTTTTCATGTAAACTGGAAGGGTTAAAATCGGTTAAAATTGGATAGACGATCTAAATATGCTTGTGTAAATAGGCTGTTCTTTTTTTTAAATAATACTATTCCTAGTGGGACTTTTACCATCTAGCCTGTCTTCGTTTTGATCAAAATTATCGCTGCGATAAATGTAATTGTTTTCTTCCGAACTTACTGGAGGAACTCCAGGTGGTATAAAAATGTCGTCACCAGTTTTTACTAATACGTGACTAGCTAAAGACGTTAAAAATGTACGCATTTCATCGTAGGAATAACCATAGCCAATAGAATAAAGGTTCTTTTTCTTCTGACGGCACGAAACACATGTAGTGATATGTAAAGGATTAAAAAAATGTCCTAAGCTGATTGTTTTTTTTTCCATAAGTATTAATATAAATTCCATTACTATAGAAATAACGTTTAAATCAAATTTGTCTGTCCTGACATATTTAGTATCCACGACATAAATGTTTATAACAAATCTGAAACTTCTTGTTTACATTTATGTTCATTCAGATTAGTAGTCGTGTTTTTTTATAGTTTTAGAACATCCAGCTATAGCTTCTCTTAAGATACCGGCAGCTTTATCAGGAATTGTCAATTCATTCTCATGAACCAAGTTTTCTTCGCCTGATTCACTTGTGACTGACAACAAAAATCCTTTTAGCTTTATTATATTATCACTTGAATGAACTGTTGTTGTATTTACTTTGTGTTCACAAAACACTTTGTTTGCTTAAATGCTTTTCTAATCTCTTTCTTATATTTCCACTGCTATAATAATCTAATTTTTCTTCCGTCATTTCTTCAAATATATCATTAAGGCGTGTTTTTAGAAATATTAGAGTTAAGCATTCTTTTTTGCAAAACAGCAAGATAAACCTCCTTAAATAAAATATTTAACGCTACTTTAAATTCATTTTTTTTTTCAGTTGTTTAGTTTGTACACATTTAATTTTTTTTTGCTAATATATTTTGCATAATAAATTTTATGATAATTTCCATTAGCCCAAATAAATCTGAATAAATGTGTAACCTGCCTTATATTTCTGTATCACAATACGACACTGCAGCTTTAATATATATTTTTTTCTAGTTTCCGCACCCGTTCCTGTACAAACTGGTACTTAAAGATGTTCTTAATTTATTCTTAATTTTTCTGGATTTTCCACAAATCAGACAATGCCATTTTATTTTAAACTATTTTTTTTTCTTTATTATAACTACACGAAGGCTCACTTGCATTTTTTTGTCGCGTTACTAATATCAGAGACAATACGTATTATCTTTGCTAATGTTATTTATTACAAAAAGATGTCAGACAAGAATAATGAAATCGGTATCGAAGGGTGTGCAAATAAGTGCCACCACTTTGTTTTATACAAATTTTAATGAAATTGCATATTTTCTTTCATTTGCACAATTAATAATAGACCTGATGCCATTGACAGTTGGTTTTTTACCATTAGATTTTCACTGCTTTCAGCAGTTTCGTAAAACAAACATGTAGTTTTTCTCCTTTGATAAAAATGAATCTACAATATACATAAACTGTAATAGCCTACATGTAAGTAAAATAGTATATACTTATTAATATTTATCCAGACAATAATGAGGCCAGCAGCTGATACATTTCTTGATGGGCCGAGAAAGTAGCGGGGGCGGGAAAGGAAGCCTCGCGTCTTCGTCGCCGTACTGTGCTTCGTTGTGTTTCAAGGGCTGTAGCGCTTTTAGTTAAAAAATTAGATCCAGCATTAATCGAGACAAAATGAAGCCTATCAAATTTGTCAGTTTTTGGTGAAAGAAAAAATTGAATACCTCGTTATATAAGCGAGTTATGGCGAGTTAAGAATTAGAAAAATGTTGCTGATTTGTGTGTCTTTTTGAATTTTGCTAGTTTTTTTATGTTAATTTTTTAATTATTGCAATAAATTATACTTCAAATTAAAAAGCAATGTTTATTTGTCAAAACCAAAAAAAAAAATTGTATTTTTATCTGTTTTAGTTCTAAAGTTATATTTGATTAAATCTTAAATTTCTAAATTTCTCTTTTTTTAGTTTTTTTCTTATATCTTCGGTCTCGACCAATGGAGAGTGTCGTCAATTTTGATTTCCTATGTAAAATAACATGCTTTAATAAGTAGTGAAGGTCCCATCTGGTTATACTTCAGTATTGGGTAGGTCAAGAAAGGGAAGGCTTTTCGCGTTCTGCCCGACGGGCTACTCGGGCAACTAGAGAAATACATTGGAAGGCCGCCAGACTACCAGGCAGCATTCATCAAAGGTAGATCAACGGACTTCCACATATACACCACCAGAAGAATACTGAAAGAAAAATGGAGAGAAGGAACAAAACTGCACATAGTCGCTATAGATCTCCAAAAGGCATTCGATACTATCAGTCATGAGGCCATAGTCAACGCCCTATATAACAAAGGAGTACCGTACTATCTAATACACAAGATAATAGAGGCCTGCCTTCATGAAACCACTGCCATACAATGGTTCAGACAAATGACGAAAACCAGACAATAGAACAGAGGAGTCAAATAAGGATGCCCCTTATCCCGCCAACTATTCACCACGGTCCTAGACCAAGTCATACAAAATACAATAAGAGAAACGCCAAATTTCAACGAAGACACGGAAACACCAGCATACGCCGATGACCTCCTAATCGTCGCAGAAGAAGAGCAACAAATTCTCAACTTCCTAAAAGAAGGAACCTAACACATCTACTGAAGAAAGCATTAACACAGAACAGCAGCAAACTAAAAATGGGTAGACCATGTTACACGTAGAAAACAACAATCGAAAGGATCATGAACAAACTGGGAAAGGACCAAACATACTGGGAAAGAAAAGCGAGGGAAAAAATGAATTCCACAAAGAAATGCAGCGATGTATACTCTACCAGGAACAGAAACGGAGGAATCAGAAGACTAAGAAGAAGAAGATTTGTAGAAGCAGAAATACGAAAAGAGGAGCGCAAGCAGCAGCGACAACATATCTCACAAGATGACCCAGAAGAGGCAGAAGTCCAGAACCAAAAACACAAAAAAGGGAGCTTAAACGCTCTCTTACGACACAATGCGGTAACGCATCTCACAAATACCTACACTTCCCATCCCACATTCCTTTACCATGCGCCATGTGGCTCTCGCTGCTGGCAACAAGCATGACCCTAATCCAACCCAGCGTGGATGTAGCAGGCTCAGCTGTATATCTGGGAGTGGCAGCAATGCCTACCGCACGCTGGTAAATCAATGAATCAATCAATCAATTGTTTTTTATTCGAACGTTTACTTTTTAGGAAGCCGGCCTCCCTCTCTCCATCATTTAATTTGTTACAAAGTCTTTGTTGAATAGCTTCTTACGACAGGTGGGTAGTATTAAAAAAAATCTCAATTTACTCCAAAATCAAGAAGACATATTTGTACCTATTGCAAAGACAGAGAGATAGATAAGTCTATAAGGTAGCGAATCACCTTTTCCAATATCTTGAGTAAAGAAATTAATGATAGTACAACAAGATGTTCCGACTAATTTTGGGTGATACTATAATTGGATATTTAACAAAGAATGAGTATTTTTTATTTGTTATTAATAATGACGTACTATTGCGTTGCTATCATTGGTGCTATCATGCGTCGACTTCTGATTAGTTTTTTAAAGTTGACAATGAGCTGTTGTAGTAAAGCAGAGTAAGCAGATACTGGAGCATCGTGTGTGAAATGAGCTTGCAGTGAAATAAATACAGTGGAACATGACCCCCAAGCTTTCAGTTTTGACACCGTTGATGTCTGGGGGGGGGGGGGGGTTCTGGTACTTCCTAAATAAATAAAGAAAATGTTATTTAATGAAATTTTTTTAAATGTAGATGTGGGCTTTGCCTGTGATAGTAGAAAAATGTATACTCCTTATATGATAAGAGGACTTTTCCTAAGTTCGACATTCATTTATTAGATGTAATACCGTTTACGAAAGATATGTTCCAATATGATAATTATAATTGATAAAAAGGCAAGTCTCTTTCACATACCATATTAGCCAACTAAAATTACTAACAACGACAATGGAAACGCCATGGTATATTGTCAATAAAGTTTCGTGGAATCCGCTTCCATTCTCCGCCCACAATACCTTGTTCAACGAGATTATTTGGTGATTCTGATCGACTGTTTATCTATCTTTTTAGTTGGTCACAAACGGATTCTATTGGACTGGCATCTGGTGAAATAGCAGGCCATTCCATGTGAGTTAGGTTTTGTCTTGAAAAAAATTATTAACAGGTTCTGTTCTATGAGGTCTCGCGTTGTCATCAAGGTAAATAAAAATTGTGGCCTATAATATCGGCTATAAATTATACCAATTAGACGCAGCCCAATAACATCGGAGAGTCTCTGCCAAAAGAAACTCTTGGAATCCCGTAGTGTTCCTCATCACCAAACACATTTCCTACTATCATCAGGAGATAAACATATCCTGGATTCATCTGCAGAAAAACCTCATTAATCTAATTCTTAATCTGATTTAAATACAGCAACCAGAAAAATAAAATAACATTTTTCAAGATCACTGTAGATTATTTCAAGTTTTTGAATTGTTAATGTTGATTTAACAATTGGTTGGCAGCTGTCATGAGATTAGATTAGAATTGAGATATTTCAAAAACGGACTCTTTTCCAAGTATTTGATTTTTAATCCTTTGGTTACCTTGGATTTGCTATTTTAAATTTAGAAAATATCTGTACTAAAATTACTTATATATGAATGTATACATCCAAGCACAACATTTTAACACAAATTTAGACAATGATTTTATTGAGTTATTAACTTTTTTCCTTATTCTGACCGAAATTTTGAAGCCACCATTTACCGAAGTCCTTTAGTGTACCAAATGTTGTTAATTTTCATCAAAAATTGGCGTGGTGACAGATTTTTGATGCATAATTTTTACAAAAAGCACCACTGTGAGGCGGTATGTTTTCTGGGAGTGGCAGCAATACCAACCGCATGCTGGTAAATTAATCAATCTTTTTTGAAAGCGGTTCAATTTTTTTTTATTTTAATAAAATGCCAACTATAACAATGACATCACTTATTATGCTGTCGAAAATTACAAATGTTTTTTTTAAATGCACTTTGATTCTCACCGATCCACAGCTATAAATATTAATTGCCGAACAATAAGATAAGGTGTGACGAGAACGAACTTACGAAATTGACAAGATTTTTTCATAATCCAGCACCCAAACTTAAGAATACATTTGTGTTATCTCAAACCAGTATTTAGCATATAAATTTTATGTTTAACACATAAATTAATCAAACATTCTTGGGTATAGAATTAAAATTTCCTTAAAACGATATAAAAAAAATATACACATCTCCAAGATCTTTAACCTGTAAGGTGGTGTTAATAAACTATTCGATGAGGTCAAATGTACAGATCATATGCCGAGTAGTAGAAAAATAAATCATCCTCTTTATAATGCCTAATAATGACATAACACCTTTTAGTAAACGATAAAACGATGGGCAAGCATATAAAGCGATCGTTGCTCCTTTACCGTTAAACGTATTAATTAAATATTACGCAGGTTATAATAAAGCGTCAATCAAACGTTCTAACAGTTCAAGAGTTTTTAAGATTCGTTACGCATATATTAAGGTTCCGTGTAAAGCAATCAATTGTATAAATGAAATGTAATTACTGAGCCTGGTAACAAGAGTGGATTCTTTAAAATGTCTTGATCTGCTAAACAATTCTCGTTTTGTACACAATAATACTGATTTTCCTAAAAGAAAATGAAACATTTTAAAGAATCTCGGGGTGAGTATAGAGGCATCTCGACTATACATGTTTTCCGTTATATATTGTTAAGAAACGTTCATCGTGGATAGTTCTTAGATGGGTCACCGTCCACTTCTAGCGGCCTGTAGCGTATACGTCAAAGCTATGTAATTTAACCCTTTCAGGCTTAGTGGTCATCCTGTGGAACCACCTTATGTACGCAAAAATGAACTTTGAAATAATGAATTAATTAAATTATGTGAATTTTGTGACGAAAAATATTTATCTTCTTTTTCATTATCTGAAATAATCTTGAGAATCGTTTGCCAAGAGTTGTTTGATTTTGTGTATTCGGTAGAACAATGATGTCTCAGGGTCCCAACGCGTAGAGGTACGCAGTACTGAAGATCCACTAGTGAGACATATTCCATTGGAAAAAAAAATGATAACTATATTAGTAGAACTGGTAGACCACGAAAATTTTTTCCAACTCAGATAAGAAGTCTCAAAGTTTCTAAGAATAAACATCCTTACCTATATTGATGATAATAATAAGGTTCATAAGGGCTCTAATCGTATCTCTTGTCATTTTTTATCTGCCCTGAAAGGTTTTTAAGGTGAAGATTGCGTAGTGGATATACCACCTTTCGAAAGGCATGTAAAGCATGCAAAGCAGTCGGTATTAAATATTCGGCAAGTAAAAGATCCCTACTCTTCTTACGACAAGAGGTTCGGCAAAATTTTCAGGTTGGGGGTAGCTCGTCTCCTGGCATCGGTGATAGGCTTTGGTAGCGAAATAAATTTAAAAAAAGAACTCTCTACTAAAATGATATATCTTCTTCATGATACTACGAAAAAGAAGTACACCTGCGCGTAAAAATCCCCTTACCTCAGTCTCCACCGTGACGTCACTCTCTGGCGTAACTAGTGAAGCAGTCAGACCGCATAAAAAATGTTAAGCAATGTCATCTTAACCGAAGTGTTCATGGGCTTATCCTCCGAGACACAAAAATGTGAAAAAATTGTAAACTAATTAAAACAGGTATTTTTTCGCTTAACTCGTTTTGACTAAAAAATAGGACAACGAATTGGTCTCAAATTCTTACCATGTTGTTACTACGTATTTGTTAACAAAATATGTTGATATCAAGGCCAAATTTTAATAAGTGGAGTGGTGAGGCTTTTCTAAGATTATGACATCAAAATGTGAAAATTTGTAGAGGTAAATCTAGCAAGCGGTAGATGATTTCGAAGTATTATTATGGAAAAATAATAGCAGAAAAACCAACAAAAAAAGACGGATCCTGCCTAAAAGAATATAAACAATATATTTGACTTCGTAAGATCATGTACTCTGCAATGTTTGACTATAAAAATGTGGAAGTAAAATAGGACTTAATGCCACTACAGCCATAATTTGTTGAAGCCACTCTACATTAGAAGATTACGAACTCCAATGTAGATTATTAAACTGTTTACCAAAACAATGACAATTGAAGAAAGGTGCAATTCTGTCAGTTAATCTACCTGAAGGAGCTATTACAATGTCTTTAACGCGTACTACTTCACATTCGATTTATAAGGTACCAACTAACATTTTAAAAAACGAAGTTTATTCCAGAAGTTCCATAAGTTACAGCAATTTTTTACGGACTAACAAGACGGGGTTATGCATTTGGTCCATTTGTTTGTTTGTACGTTTCCATACAAAAAAAAGCAAAGGTTTGAGTGTCAAAAATTGTTTATTACCCTTTGCTGTAAATGTGGTAAAAGTCTCATACTGCCGGGTTTGGGAGAGAGGGAGGGGAGACGCTGTCAGAACCTATGTTATTTCAGTATTTTGCAAATATGAGAGAGCTTACATTAACACAGAGTTAAAGTACGATAAATTTCCTACAAAAATTACTCAATACATATTTTTGCTACGCTCGATAGTTTCCAAGATATCGAGAGGCGAGGTTTTGGTAATTTTTTCCTTCCAATGCAAATTGTAGAATAGTTGTTGAAATTATCAAAAAGTCTATAATATTGTTGTATTGTAGAGGGGAGATGAATTCAATGAGAGCAAAACAAAAGTATTTTCATGAGACAAGTAATAATTTAATATATTAAACTTGATATATAACTATATACATATACATAAAACAAATATGTGAAATGGAAAAATCTACATAGCTAGACAAAAAAATCCGAAATGAAAACTAGTACTAGTACGAGTATTAAGCACAAAGATGATTGTCACTTGTCTTCTTGATCACTCTCATCAGTATCTAAATCCGTTTCAAAAACTCCCTACACGTCCTCTTCATCTGGAAACACTAAATCCTCTTTAGTATCAATGGCTGTATTACTGCATCCATATCCAGCGCAGTTGGTGCTCATAGATGTGCACTGAGGGGCACTTCTTCGGCACTCGCACTCTTCTGTGTATGAACAAGAGATTAGGCGCAGCAACTATTCTGGAGCAGCAGCAAGAGATGGTTGGACAAAGGTTTCGCCTTTGTTATTTTCGATATCTCGATGAGGCTGTTTTTTTTTACTAATTTCGTTGTACTAAAGCTGTAAATTTCTAAAAACTTTCAGGGTATATGCAGATATACCTGACAAAGAAGAGAAGGAAATAAGGCAACTTGGAAAACCTGGCAAATCTGGAAAACCAGAAAAAATCGGGGAATTTGAAGTTGTCTAAAAATGGCAGGTAAAAGTGAGGGAATTTGGAAAATTTATCGAAGAATCAGGGAATTTTAGTAATTTTCATAGAAAGTCAGGAAATTTGAAAATGTTTAACGCCCAAAATATAAACCTACAACTTATCTTCCAGCACTGCCCCCCCTGCTGTTCAATTATTGGACCTGAAAAAAACTTCCAAAAGTCCCTGAAAAAGTCAGGGAATTTAGGTTTGAAAAATTGCTATGAACCTTGTTATACTGATGGATCAAAAAAGTCAAGAAACACTGGAGCAGGAGTTATGGGAGACCAACCAAAGACAGACATCAGCCTGGACCTGGATAGCACCGCAAAGTGTTCCAAGCAGAAGTCACAGAAACGTAAATCTGTGCACGAGAAATGGTATGGAGGTCATACACAGAGAAGAGAATTCGTATCATCACTGACAGCCAAGCAGGTCTTAAAGCTTTGGATGCAACAGAGATACGTCCCAAAACGGAAAAAGACTGCCCTGATGCTCTGGCGAAACTAGCAAAAAACAACGTGCAACTTAAGTGGACGCGACGACACCAGAGAAATCAAAGTGATAAAACATCAGATTACCTGGCTCGAGAAGGCACAAAATCTGCATTATGGAACCCGAACCAACCTGCGAGATATCACACATTACTGCAAAAGAATTAGTAAGTAAAAGAACTATTAAGCTAAAAACACAATTTATATTGAACGGAGGCGCCAGGAATAAGAGAGCCATGTGCGTTCTTGCTAATGGGCCATCTATAGCGTTATCGCTATAAATAAAATTAAAATCGAAGTAGATATACGTATATTTGTTTTTAATACATGTTCATATTTTATGCGATTTTGGTATTTTAAAGTATATTGATATTATATTTTTATATCGAATGTTTTTTATTTTTCTTAGCGACTCCATGGAAACTTCTCCATTATGGATCGAGTTTTCCTTTTTGTTTCTTAGCGACTCCATGGAAACTTCTCGCTTTTGGAACTTCTCGATTTCCAGTGAGTGAGTCGCTATAGTCGCTATATACACCCCCTCGTTAAAAAAAAAAAATTCAATCAATCAACGTGTCGATTGCAAAACGTACTTTTTTAATCGGGGTAGGCAAAGTGTCACATCTGTCAACTAATACAAAAGCCGGTTTAACCCTATCAATATTGACAGTTATGACTTTGGCTCCTTTCTTAAAGGTAAATAACTTATCTGAACGAGATAAAACTTTAAACGGTCCTTCATATAAAGGAGTAAATGAACGTTTTAAACGTTCAATGCGAACGAAAATAAAATCGCAAGAGGCATGATCTGAACTAACAAAAGTTTTGTAATTGCCATGCGAAGTTGGAGGAACAAATTTTAAATTATTAAAATAAATGCGTAATTTGTCAATGAAATAAGGAATATCTGGGGAATTATACGATTCAACGAAAAATTCGCCAGGTAAACGAAGGGTTTGACCATATATGAGTTTAGCAGGTGAACATTACAGATCTTCCTTGGGAGTTGTCCTAAATGCTAATAAAATGATGGGTAATCATCTGTCCAATGTGATGTATTGGCTCTAGCTAACAAGGAAGTTTTAAGTGAGCGATGAAATCTTTCAATTAAAGAGTTGCCTTCTGGGTGATATGGAGTTGTACGTATTCTATGAAAACCTAAAAACTTTGCAAATTCATTAAATAATCTTAACTCGAATTGTACTCCTTGATCAGTCGTTACTGACATAAGTAGTCTTTTATTTGCATGAGGATCAGGTCACTTCTGAGTCTGGTCACATAAGTCAGCAGTTTGTCATATTTTATTTACAACTGATCTAAAGTCAGAAGTAATCAGATCAGATCCCCCCTTCCCGATGCTGATCCACCCCGCGCAGGATACTCACTTCTGTACTTTTGGTTAGTTAAGTGGTGGGGTAGAAATACGACGTTTTTGGCAGTTTTTTCGTAGAAATTCTAACCTAAAAATATCGAAGAATGAAATGCTACGTACAATCCTACAAACCAAGAATATTAAATTAGTTGTCAAAAGTCAAAACAAAACTGTTTTATTTTATTTGCTTCAAGTCAGGTCAATTTTGACCGAGTCAGATGTGACCCAAATGAACTAATCCTCATGCAAATAAAAGACTACTATAGGAACACCGAATCGACAAACAAAGTTTTGAAATAAAGTACGTGCAACTGTTTCTGCTGTGATGTCGCGAAGAGGGTACGCTTCCGGCCACCTAGTGAATCGTTCAATCACCGTAAGAATGTAAGAGTTACCTTTGGATGGGGGTAATGGTCCTACCAAATCTATGTGGATGTGGTCGAATCTGATTTTCGGGATGGTGAAGTTCCCGAGAGCACTTCGCGTATGTCGACTGACTTTGACAGCTTGACAGTTAATGCACGATTTTGACCATAAATTGCAATCTGTGTTCATTTTCGGCCAAAAATAGTTATTTGAAATCAACAGTCTAGTGGCTTTAATACCAGGATGAGATAAGTTGTGAAAAATATCGAATATCGTTCGTCTGTAAACAAGTGGGACAAAAGGTCTGACTTTTGCACGAGAAATATCACACCAAATAAAATCATTTGAATCTGGAATTTGTATCTTTTTTAAAATGAAATTGGTTTTAGTTAGTGATGATTTATCTGACAATAAATAGTTGAGATTTGAATCTTTCTCCTGAGCTTCACTAAGCAACTTTAGGTCAAAGTTAACATTAAGGAAGGGAGAATTTTTAAGTTGAAGTGGTAAAATATCTTGTTTTAAGGAAGAAGTGTCGTAAATACGTGACAAGCTGTCAGCTATTACATTATGTTTTCCTTTAACATGTTGTATTTTACAAGAAAATTGAGCTATGTATTCTAAATGACGTATTTGACGAGGAGATCTTTCTGCTTTTGTGAATAAAGCGTTGATTAAAGGTTTGTGATCTGTAAAACAATTAAACTTTCGACCTTCAAGTATAAACTTAAAATGTTTAATTGCAGTATATAATGCTAAAAGTTCTTTGTCAAAAACCGAATAATTGGTTTGTGCTGTGGTTAATTTACGGGAAAAGAATGCTAAAGGAGCAAGAAATCCCTTATTATCTTTTTGCTCTAAAACTGCACCCATGGCAAAGTTAGAACAATCGACTGAGAGAGATAAGATAGTATCGTCATTATTGCAAGGATGAGCTAAAACTACTGCATTACTTATTGCGTCTTTGGCTTTCGAAAATCCGTCTAAACTTTGATCAGGCCAACTATTAATCTTTGTAATTTTATCATGAGATAAACTGTTACAAAGAGAATATAGGGGAAGTAATATTTCAGCAAAATGAGGTATGAAACGATGATAAAAATTCACCATACCTATGAAACGTTGTAGTTGTTTGAGAGTTGTCGGTAAAGGGAAATTATTAATGACTTCGACTCTCTCAGTTGATGGTAAAATACCTGATGAAGAGATGTGATGACCTAAAAAGGTTAAATTGTCAACTCCTAAGATACATTTAGATGGTTTAATGTTAATTCCGTATGTGTCTAATCTCTTGAAAACCTTTTCCAAATGTTCCAAATGTTGTACATCTGATTGACTTGCGATTAATATATCATCCAAACAGACGAAAACGAAAGATAAATTGACAAGTGTTTCATTCATAAAACGTTGGAAAGTTTGACCGGCATTGCGTAGACCAAAAGACATGCGGGAAAATTCAAACAGTCCGAATGGAGTTGTTATAGCTGTCTTATAAACGTCATTTTCAGCGACAGGTATCTGATGGTACGCTCGCACTAAATCAACCTTGGAGAAAATAGTGCAGTCGTGCAACTGAGAGCTAAAGTCGTGGATATGAGGTAATGGATATCTGTCTGGAATGGTAATCGTATTTAGTTGTCGATAATCTCCACAAGGTCTCCAGTCATTCTTCTCTTTTTTCGCCACTAGATGGAGTGGAGAGGAAACTTGAGAAGATGATGGTTTGCAGATACCTAATTCTACCATGTTATTAAATTCTGTTTGAGCTATTTTAAATTTAAGATTGTCTAATCTACGAGGTCGTGAAAAAGGTAAATGACCTTCAGTAACTATATGATGTACAATAGAATGTTTAATAGGTAAATTGTAATCTGATGAACTAATTAAATTAGGAAATTGTAAAAGTAATTTGTTATATTTATCTGTCAAAGGAAATAATTTAAGTGAATCTAATCTACAATTGTCTAAAGGACTATTTTTAATAAAACAATTAACTGACAAATTAGTCTTGTTATCAATTATTCGAGCTCCTTTAAGATCGACAACTAAACCAAAATGAGACAAGAAATCTGCTCCGACTATCGGTATGTCAACGTCTGCTATATTGAAAACGAAAGGAAATAATCTACGTAAGTTTAGATTGACTTTTAACAATTTCTTACCGTATGTAAAAATGGTTGAGCCGTTAGCCGCGGTTAATATCGTATTGAAATTCTTTTTTAAATCTGTGAAAGCATTGCGTGGCACCACAGATAAATCGGCACCAGTGTCAATTAGGAAGTTCAGGTTGTTAGATCTATCGTAAATAAAAAGTCGACGACGTTTGCTGTTAGAAATGTCAAAATCAGACGTCATAAAATTATCAAACTTCAGTCATCTTTGAGAATTATCAGATTTTTTACAATTCTTACTGAATTTGCACCATTCACCTCCACAACGATAGGCATTGGCACCATAAAGTTGATGGTAGTAACAAATAGTATTGTCTGTACGATCAAATTTATTGGAAACATTATTACGGCTGGGTGAACGATTGCGATTAGTGGTACGAGTTTGTGAATTGCTTCTACTTTTGCAATTGTTGCAGCATGAAGTAGAAGGTTGAGGCTCGAAGGATTGATTGGAAAGTCTGGATTCTAAAGAGTTTAATCGGGAATTAAAAATTTCTTGTTTTTGTAATACTTGATTAATTGAATCATGGAAAGTGATTGAAAAATTTTTGATAGTGGTAGTTAAATCTGATAACTGGGTTGACTCAGAGTCAAGAGGATTTTTGGAGTACGATGCAACCATTGAATTTTGACAGGACTCCCAGATCCGATCCGCAATATCTAGAATCTCTTTTGTGTCTGTTTTCCCTGAAGCTGTAATGGCAATATATACTGTTTGAGGCAAACGTCTTTTCCATAGCTTTATCAATAAATCTTGACTAACCATGCTGAAACCTCCAACCATATTCAGCATGGATCTATAGAAATCTGGAGGTTTCAGATCGCCCATTTGGGAACCTGATAACAGATCATTCAGACGTTTTTCCTCACTCGATGATAAACGTGAAATTAAAACTTTCTTTAAATTTATATAGAGATCCATTTCCGGGAGATTAGATATTATATCGTATATATTATCTATCACATCTAATGGCAAATTAGCTATAACCAGATCATACTTTTTCTTGTCATTGACAATTTTTGCAACAGAAAACTGTGATTCGATCTGGGTAAACCAAATTTCTGGTTTTGATTTCCAGAATGGGGGTAATTTGACAGAGGTGACATAATGGGTTTGAGGAAAATCCTCGTCTGAAGGTTGTCTTTGCATAACTAATCGATTGTGATTGATTGATTGATTGATTACTCTCTTAGATAAAAAAGGGAATTTACTTTAACTCACTCACCGACAGATGACAGTACTTGTAATGTACAACTTCAGTTGATTGAATTAGGAAATTACCATAAATTATAGGAACATCTATTCAAATTTGGAACCTCTATTCAAAATTCATCGGGAAAATTCTTCTCTTCATAAAATGGTCAATTTATAACAGTAGTTGATATATTGAATCTCTTCTTGAAATTATTGATAATAATTGTTCCAAAACAGGAAAGTGTTATACTTCGGTAATTATAACTGAGATATTCTTCTATCTTTTGAAGTGGAAATGATTTTATCTCTCCTTCAAATTAATTAAATAACGTAGATTTCATCATGTAAGTTATAGGATAACTTCGGACATATATATCGATCACTTCTGGTATATATTTATCACGTTGGACATAAAATTTTCACTTCTGGCATATATTTATGACGTTGGACATAAAATTTTCACTTCTGGCATATATTTATCACGTTGGACATAAAATGATCACGTCGGGGTCACCAAATTTATAGCGTTATCGCTATAAATAAAATTAAAATCGAAGTAGATATACGTATATTTGTTTTTAATACATGTTCATATTTTATGTGATTTTGGTATTTTAAAGTATATTGATATTATATTTTTATACCGAATGTTTTTTATTTTTCTTAGCGACTCCATGGAAACTTCTCCATTATGGATCGAGTTTTCCTTTTTGTTTCTTAGCGACTCCATGGAAACTTCTCGCTTTTGGAACTTCTCGATTTCCAGTGAGTGAGTCGCTATAGTCGCTATACCATCCATAACAATGACCAACGAATTGCTAAAGCTGAGCAGAAAGCAGCTGAGATATGCAGTGGATATTTTAACAGGACGCACAGGCGCACTAAACAAACACCTAATCTACATACGAATGAGGGACAGGCATTTTTTAACATACATGTTATGTATCCAAGTGGATACGCAGTATTTTAAACTGGATACGGTGTAAAACCAAAATGCATTAGTTAGCGTAAAATAATAGCAAAGAAAATCAATCTAATCAACGTAAGCTAGGCTCAAAAATATATTTAAATTTATAACTTTTATAATGCAACAAACAAGAACGAGAACAAATAAAATATAAAAGAAAAAAAAACAAAATTTCACTCCAAATACAAATCTTACACACATCTAAGCACACACATCAAAATTCTTGGTAACTACTGAAGTAGAGTTAGAACTCATTTTCATCTTTAAAAAATTTCTTTACAATGTCACGTCTTTGGTAGATGTCAACATCCGCTTCTCTAAATCTTCTCTCTTTGATTCCTAAAAATTCCGCGACTGCTGGTCGGGGATCAAAGTGCAGTACCTTTTCCATTTAAGGTAACGAGGAGATCATTGTTCATAGTTTTTTCACTTCAAGACATTCTGTGAGCAGTATTAATGTTGCAGTGGGAAAAAATTTAATTTTCATATGAATATATATCGATATTGGTTCATTATTTAAATTTTTAATAGTTTTTTTTACAATTTTTTGACAATTTATTATGTCATTAATAAAAGTTGACCGAGTCATTTGAAAATTTGTCTCGACAAATGTGTGGGGAATTGAATTACCTTTAAATTAAAAAAAAAATTATCCTGATCCGATGGATATTAAGGTCTCTAGAGATTTTTGAATAGTAAAATTCGGAATTTCCCCACAGTGCGGCGGTCGAGGTGGCGCGATGAGTAAATTGGATACAGTGTAAAATATCCTTAAAAAATGCCCTGCAGCCCAGAATGTAAAATGTGTGGTGAAGATGAGGAAACTCCTCACCACATATTATGTGAATGTCCAGCCTTGATGGCCGGAAGGCTTTCACACTTCGTGGTTCATGGTATCTCTTGTAACTTGTGACCCCGGAAGTGGTAAGCAGAAGAAATGAGTTGACGTGACTATGAAGTACAATAAAGTCAAGCTTCAGTACAGCGTATTATCAGCCCAACAACCCGTAAGGAACAAAAACCCTTTGTATATTTTTTATTTTATGTGCATGTTTATTAACAACGTTCTGCTCTAAAAGTTGTTACGGTTTTTTCCCTCTTAATTTGCTGTGTGGGTAACCAATTTATTTAAATACTTTAAATTAGCATAATTAGTCTCATATATTATTAGAGATATATCTTTATGCATATTATATCTAAATTATCAAACGACAGTCTTGACCGTTTAAAAAATGCAAGGTTAGAATTAAAGTCAATTTATAAGCATTAATTAAATTTAAATAGTTTAAGGTATGTAACATCAGTATTTGTAGAAAATAGTATTTTAATATATTTCTACTTTTCATATAATTTCTTCGAGTACTTAGAACAGAAGGATATTATAACTTGTTTAGTATTGATAATTAAATTTATTCATTTAATAAAATAAAGTTTTCTAACATTAATATAACATCTCTGTTGTTGATATCAATAATCATATACATATGTGATTATTAAAGTAATGTAATTAAAGAGAAAATAAAATTAATATGATTTGTAAATATTTAAAAGTAATTGACATATATTTAAAAATATAATATTAGGATATACCTTATTTCATATGCAGGATGTTCCGAAATTCCCTCTCTTCCCGTCCGTTTGGAAGCTGACTTGTACATGTAAGAATAGTAAGAAAATCTCTTATAGATGTGTGTCCGAAAATTTTACCTAAAAGAGCTTAGAGTCCTCTAAGGATGACGCTTGTAGTAACTTTTGGGTAACTAGGAAACATTTTAACTTAAAACTAAACCCTGAAAAATCACAAGTAATGCTAATAGGTACATCTGTCGCATTAAAAAATAATCAGAAGTTTCATTTGATGTTAATTTAAATAATAAAGTCCTTCCTGTTGTAAATGAGGCAAAAAATTTAGGACTTTGGTTAGACTCTAACACTACACTCAAAGAAATAGTATGGGTAAATTCAACAAAAAAAAAAAATGGTTAACTAACAATATCGTTAATTTCGTAAAACTAAATTATATTGATGGTATTTTTAAACAAGAGGTGATTGTTATTTTAACTAATAAAAAGTTGTCGTACAACAAAACAAACATTAACTTAAAAAATAGATGAATAAGACTATTATTTTTTTCGTCTGACTATTATTTTGTCGAATTCTGTCAAATTAAACTAGATAATAGTATATTTTATTTTTAACTATTATCGAATTGTAATTCTAACCCAGTATTAGTTTGCTGCATTATTGTACTTGGTAGACAAACCAATATTATTGTCGTCTTCTAGAAGTTCTAAAAGAATTACTATAAAATTTGCTTGCTTACCACGTAGTCTATTACAGAAATTATTCCCAGATGACGCCACATACAAATCACCGACAATATTCAATCATGCATTATCTTATACTCTTATGAATTTATAGAAAATTAATAACATGATTGCAATATTCAAATTCTCTCAGGGATCATCGATATATTTGGATGGATCTTATAAACGATCTCTAATCTTTGGTTTGGGTGGTCTGATGTCTCAATACTAGAGTTGGGCGATTCGACTCTTTTTAAGGATTCGTACCAAATGAATCCGTATCAAGAAAAGATTCGTATCGAGAGATTCGTACGATTCGTACCACTTCGTATCACTGATTCCATGATACTAAACAGTATCATGTATTGATTCGTACCATTCGTACCATTCGTATGTTTCGTACCACTGATTCCATGATACGAAACAGTATCATGTACTGATTCGTACCATTCGTACTATTCGTACCCACACTTCCACTCCACAGTGTTCAGCATAGATTATAGAATATTATATGTGGTGTTAGTTAGGGCAAGAGTATTATAATGTTATATTAACCGTACAGTTTAAACTTTTAGGACTTCGAATAGTAATAATCAAATATTTCGAATATATCCATCATATTACATATAAAAACGGAATTTTTTCAATTATGAGATTATGAGTATTTTAAAATCTGAAATCTCCAGTTTAAACGCGCGGTCCCCATCCACCGTTTGAAGTTTAACCTTATACAGTTGGTCCAGTATCGCATCGCAATACCGGTACCGAAATTCCATATTCGTACCAATCGTATCGGTGATACGAAATGTAGCAATCGTATCGGCGATACGAAATGTACGAATCTTTTATTTTTGTGGGATTCGTACCATGGAGTATGGAATTAGCGGGAGGGTGGTCAAAAACCACAGCACTTAGGCCCCATTGGACCCCTTGTATATCCTCTCTCCCTCTAGGCAGACACTCACCTAGGCCTTCAACCAACCTAATCTTTCGAAGTAGGTGGTGATGTTGCCTAGGGGCATCTCCCTTACGTTGAATTCGAACCATTCGTACCACTGCAAGGATTCGTACCAATGATACAAATCATACGAGTACTACCCACCTCTACTCAATACTGAGATTTTGGCTAACCAAAAAAAACTTCATCATACAATAAAGTGTAGATCAACCTAAAAATTAGTTGGTGAACAAAAAACAAAGTCGTTGTACTATTTAATTGTAGACCAAATTGAAAATGGTTAGTGAACATAAAAAAATGTCATTGTACTATTTAATTTGTTACAAGAAGATATGACTATTAAACTACCATTTGTTTACGAAAACAAATAAAGTTGTATGACTATTCTTTTCTGATTGATTTAACTATGAAACTAGATAGGCGCGATTTGATATGCTCTTTTTGGTTGAATTTACCTATCATTTTCTTTGAGTGTAGGCTTTGAAAAATATATTTTATCCAAATTGAAATTCGCTGACAGTCGATTGAAAAAAATATACAGTTTTGCGAAAGACATATCTAGAGAGTGTAAATCTCGGTGTAATTCAAAATTTTGTGATTCACTCGTATTATCTTTAGTTGATTATGGTGATGTTGTATATGGAAAGTTATTATCGGTGACAGCAAAAAGAAAATTCAAAAACTTCAAAATTCATGTATCCCATATAGACAACATATACCGTGCGTGTAATTTCCCATTAGGCATGTACATTCACGTAGCGCGAGAGATTTGACAACACCGGCAGCCCTAAATTCGTCCGTTGGTGGAGCATTCCAGCTCTGTTATTTCATTGCAGCCAGCTGGCACGCGCGATGTTGTAATTCTTCTCCCCATGCCTAGCCCGCGACTACACACACGGTATCACCACATCTAAATAAACATAGCATATTAAACATGGAAAATCGCAGACGTTTACACATGCTCACACTTGTATGGCGAGTAAATCATAATGACGAACTTCAGTACTTAAGAAATAAGTTAATTTCACGAGATCACTTGCATAATACAAGATACATACAAAATTTTGTGGTGCCTCAGCATAAAACTGCGATTTTTCAGATCATTTACGTATTTTGCATCTCATCTTTGGAATGAACTTCCAAATGAATATAAACAATATAAATCAAAAAATTTTTTTATTAAAGTTGTCAAAAATTACATTTTGGCTGATCAGAGGCAGGAGACTTGATGCTGCGTTGTGGATGCGCGTATATTTCTTTCTTGTCCGATATAATTTTATTTACTTTTAACCTTTTTGCTTCGCTTCGCGGGGTCTGCCCGTCTCCCTTGTCTGCTCGCATGTCTGAGTGCTGCTGCTGCTATTATTATTGTTGTTATTATTATAAAATATAACATTTGTTAGATTACAATTCATTACTGAATATTAAAAAATAAAATAATTATTATTCTTTTCTTCTTGAAATTTTAGATTTATATGTATTAATATTTTTTTATAATCTTCTTATAATCTTAGATTTAGGTTATTTGTATTTGGGCAAATGGAAGAAGAGTTCAGTTCAATTTGTACCATTTTTACTTTGAGTAAAATAAATGTATTATTATTATTATTATTATTAAATATATTATTATTTTCCACTGACTTCGATATTGATATTAGGTAATAAGATTCATTTCACCGAGTGACGCTAAACTTTTATTAAACTATTAACTTAATAACTTTTTTTGAAGGCGGTTGAAATATTTTGAACACTTTTTTATAACTCTAGACATATCTGTCTGTTTTCAATAGTACATGTTCCCCTCATTCAAGTAAAAATTGAATGAATTATAGTCATACCCATTAATCATAG
Organism: Rutpela maculata; assembly: GCA_936432065.2. NCBI lineage: Eukaryota > Metazoa > Arthropoda > Insecta > Coleoptera > Cerambycidae > Rutpela > Rutpela maculata. The sequence continues at coordinate 37,705,731 of OW386290.2, forward strand.
TAAAAGGATTGTGTAGCAAAACGGAAAATTGTACAATTCTTCTGGCGCATGAAATGAGAAAACTTTTTCTGGTAAAACAAATTAAATGGTTAAATGAGGGTCAACTTAATTCACCTAGTAATCTCTCTGGATCCCTTCTCCATGCTGGTCATAAGAACTGAATTAGACACATTCTTGTAAAGTACTATTGGACTTAAAAAAGTTATTTACCAGGTGAGAACAAAATCATTGAACAAATAACTTCTCACTTATCCTTAGATCTAGAAAAAAAACCTCATATGTTGTATAGTGGAGTCAATAGAAGCTGAAAATATGCATTATTTCGGAATAATTTTGATATCACTTTTACATAGCTTAAAATAGAAAGTTATAAATATATAACCGTGAGGAAATTGTTTATTAATTACACAGCAACACACAAAAAAAGTGGTCTGGCCTGCGGACCAGACCAATGTATCCTTATGTATTTTGACCCGCTGAAACCGAATTTTGAACTTTTGTATGGCATGTTTCATTAAAAAAGACAGCGTATTACCATAAACCACATCTCGATAATCAAGTAGAGATAGTATTAACGAATTACAAAATATTTGTTTACATCTTTGAGGAATATTATTTTTTAAATGGTATAACTTTTTTAGACGAAAATATGCCAGCTTTATTTTATTTTTGATATGGCTTTCAAACTGCAGAGATGAATCAAGAATTACGCACAGGTTTTGCTTCATTGACTACTGAAATTATTCCATTATTTATTTTAAAGGTTAAATTCATTGATTGAAATTTTTTGTTCATTAACACTGTTCCTATTAAAATGGTCATATGTATATTTATATATATTATTATACTCTTCGCAAAAACGAAGAGTATATTGTATTTGATCGGCACATTTCTAAAATCGTAAATATCGCTCGTAGAGAAAAAATTTTCATATCATTGTCTTAGTGAACGAATTCTGAATAACTTTCAAAATGTCTGTCCGTCCGTCTGTCCGTCCGTCCGTCCGTCTGTCCGTCAGTCCGTCCGTCACGTTTCTTGTAAGCACGATAACTTAAGAAAGAAACGTCCGATTGTATTGAAATTTAGAAAGTAAGTTAGTGTTAGCTAGAGGAAGAACCCTATTGTTTTTGAAGAAAATCGATCAGAAAATAAAAAAGTTATTAATTATTTAATTAAAAAAAAATTCTCTTAATTTTTGTGGCTTGTACTAAAATGGAAATCTTGCGAGATATTATTTCCATAATAATTTTTTTTTGTTTATGAAGTTTACTAATATTTCATAGAAGTGAAATATGTATGAATGTCGAAAGATATATATCACAGACAATCAATTTTTGTAGCAATAGATGGTGGCGCAGCGGCTAAAGCTTTGCGTTGCAATCCGTGGATGTCTGGCTGGCTCCGATGCGTGTGCTTGGGGAGAAAATTTTTATTTGTTATTTAATTTGAAATAAAGTTTATTTGATTTGATTTGCGTTGCAATCCAAACGTCCCGTGTTCGAATCCCACAGGTTGGATTTTTTTTTTTCATTTTTTTTTTCATACAATTTTTTTCACAACAAAGATGGTATCACAAAATTTAGGATGTCCAAAAACTAACATTATTTACAAGAAAACTGGGAAGAGTATCCTATAGAATGTGTAACAATTATATATAAAAAGCTCAGTAAATTGGCGAAGAGTACGTTTTTAGCTTATTTAAATCTTGATTGATCTTAACTTGTACAAAGTTATTATCTGCTAGATCAAATGAACAATAAATTTGCGAATCATCGGCATATTGATGGAGAGTGGTATTTTTAATAACTTTAGATATATCTGAAACATATAGTGAAAACAGTAGTGGCCCTAGGATTGATCCTTGTGGCACTCCTGCCTTTAAAGTTTTAAATTGAGACATTTGATTTATAACAACACATTGACTACGTTCTTTAAGATAGGTTGACATTAACTGCAGTGAAATGTCTGAAAATCCAAAATAATGTAACTTTGGTAGCAGCAGTGAATGATCAAGGATGTCAAAAGCTTTTGAGAAATCCAGCAGTACCAGACAAGTGCACTTTCCATTGTCTATTTCTCTGATAACATCACCAACTGTGTCTGTTAATGCTGTAGTTGTATTATTATTTTTTTTGAACCCTGACTAACAAGTCGACAATAATTAATTTTTTTGTAGATATTCATAGATTTGGTTATGTATATGCCTCTCAATTATTTTTGATGACGCACAGAGTAAACTAATTGGCCTTAGATCTTTGAAATTTACAGGATTATTTTTTTTAGCTATAGGTTTTACCTCGGGTTTTACTATGGCTTTTTTCCATAGTGAGGGATATTTTCCGTGTAAAAGTGAAAAATTTATTATATGTGTTATTGCAGGAAGGATGTCAAAAGCTTTTGAGAAATCCAGCAGTACCAGACAAGTGCACTTTCCATTGTCTATTTCTCTGATAACATCACCAACTATGTCTGTTAATGCTGTAGTTGTATTATTATTTTTTTTGAACCCTGACTAACAAGTCGACAATAATTAATTTTTTTGTAGATATTCATAGATTTGGTCATGGGCGCAGCCAGGGGGGGAGCCATGGGCCCCCCCCCCCCCCCCCCCAAGCCGTCTTCCATGAGCCAAAAAATAAAGAAGCAGTACAAAGCAGTATCTAAATTATCCCTTGAAATAAATATTTTGTAATTAATGCCAATATTATCTAATAGAGGAATCTACATACACATCCGTTTTCAACCATTTTCTGAAAAATTTTCCTCATCCTCTGGGGAGGCCGGTTCTATTGGCCCCCACCCCCCAGATGAATTTTCTGGCTGCGCCACTGGATTTGGTTATGTATATGCCTCTCAATTAGTTTTGATAACGCACAGAGTAAACTAATTGGCCTTAGATCTTTGAAATTTACAGGATTATTTTTTTTAGCTATAGGTTTTACTATGGCTTTTTTCCATAGTGAGGGATATTTCCCGTGTAAAAGTAAAAAATTTATTGTATGTGTTATTGCAGGAAGGCCAAATGACATGAAAAGTTTAATATTGAAAATTGACAGGCCATCTGGCATGAGTTTTAATAGAATGTATCATCTTAGCCACATTATATTCTTCGATAGGTTTAAAACTAAGAAGTTCATTTATGCTTGAATGAATATTACTGTTAAAAAAATTTAAACTAATATCATTTACTGTACTGTACTGCTACTATCATAATCCGTTTTATTATACGTCCACTCCACTACTTGAATGTGGAAGTAATAACTAATAAAGAAAAAAAGGATTATTTGTTTTTATTGTTAAAGTAGTTCATAATTATAAATTTATCACCAATTTTGGACAAATTCTAAAATAACACAGTAACAATATAATTTTTTTGAAAAACCGGCATTTAATTGATTCCATGGCATTTTTTGTGATTTTTTTTAAAACTGACAATTCATGACCAACTTTCATGGAAACTTTGAAATAGCTTCTGTCGCAATTTTAAAGTAAAAAAAATATTTGCAAGATACCATTGAAATGGGAATTTTGTGTAGATATATACAGGATATCACTTAAAATAAGTTAATACCACTTCCGGTTCAACTGGAAGTAATTTTGAGCATCTAATATGCTGATATATGAATAACACTGTATCCTACAACATATGTAGGTTTCAGAGTAAGTGAGAAATTGCTTCTTCAATGATTTCGCGGCCACACGGTATAATCAGTCGGCTCAAATCATTCGTAAAGTTTCAATTAACTTGTAATAACTCTCTTATTAATATTAACTAATAATTGGATTTGACCATGAAACAACTAGGAACAACTAAAAAACATCACAAAAATGTTTACATTCAATTGTGAAAAATTCCGGTAAAATAAGCGAAAGTACATCTAAAATAAAGTCCCACATTAATCAAATAATTTAGTCGAGCAGAATCAACTTTGCGGGCAGCAAGTTTCCAGAACCGCTCATAAATATCCCCGTTTTCTTAGTATGTGGCTATCAGGCGAGGAAAGACCTCTTTGCTCTTTGAAATTATTACCTGGTCGTAAAAATTTGCATAAATAATAATAATAATCTTATGCCAAATACAATCACTATTTGAGCTCAGTCGGCTTTGAAACGTGGGCCGTGGCAAACATGTGTAGTAGGCTTTGGTAGTGCTACAGCCACTGCCAATGAAACGTGCTCGTTAATAAGGATATTCGCCCGTCAAAACAGTGTAAGTGAGCCCAGTATATTGCAATCTTTCTAATTGTAAATAATTGAGTTTTGATACGTTAAAAGTATGGTGATAATATATTAAGCCGAATATAATTTTATTCTACATGATAGTCTAATAGAACTGCTATTTTCAACTATTCTTTGCAATCTGAATGTTATCAGGAAGTTACAGTAAAGTTTTGTCCAATCCGGGAGGTGAGCGTTTTTTCGAAATTAAGTTTTAATTTTAAAAAATTTGTTTTTGTCTCATTTTTTAAAAATATCTCAAGTTCTCTTTATCGGATCAGGCCAAACAAAAAATCAAAATATAAATAAATTATGAGGAAAACTGCGTAGGTCCAAATCCCATTTGCCATTTCGTTTTTTTTAGAAAAAAATTAAGTCACGAACATTTTTAATTTTAGATAAACCGAATTTACTAAAAAAATAATAAATCTTTTTCATGACAACCTAGTCTAATAATTATAGATTTTATGGATATGAACTACTATGAAAAATATTTATTTTCTCTAAAGAACGAGATTTTGGAAAAAACTTTGAACCCTCATAAACATTGCAATTTGATCACACTAAGATTTTTTCTTAAACTGTAGCTTCTTGACGTGCTTTAAACTGGTTATAAAAATCAATTTTAAGTTTGAGCAAAAATAATTTCAGTCTGTCGGTCTGTCTGTAACTTTTTTTGTGCGCACGATTACTCTGGGACCGTTTAAGATATTGACTTGAAATTTGGTACACGCATGTATTTTAACGCGATCTGGAACTAGATTATATTCTGATCTCATTCCGTTGAAGGGTTGGGGGATAAATTGAGGTAAATGGGGGGTAAATAGGTAAATCAAGCATATAAGAGTCCAGGTATTTAGTATATATAAGAGAAGCTAAGGTCCTAAAAACTTTTTTGGCATTAGCCACCCTCCATTATCACCCCCACCTCATTATTAAAGGGGGTGAAAAAACTAAAATTGTGATTTCGTTTTTACATCATCCAAAAATGCCATTCTTGGTTTTTCGATATCGCCATAGTACGGCCTTCTCACCTATGTATTAACGAAGATCTGATCGTTTAAAAATTTTGTGTTTTAGTTTCCGTGCCATAATTCATTAGAGCCACAGATATTTTACGGCCATAGCCCAGTAGTTATAGTGGGGATTTACTTGCAGAAATTCGCTGTTCAAATTCTATACATATAAGTTATTTTACTTTTTTTTTTTAACTTTTCAGCTTAGAATTAATTCAGAAGGGTCTATTTTACTTCCACATCCAGTGGAAGTATAGTAACGACAAAAAATTTTTTAAAAATTTTTATTGTTCAAATAGGCTTAAAATGTCATGAAACGTCGAGATTTTAAGTTTGAGCGAAAAAAATTTCTGTCTGCCTGTCGGTCTGTCTGTAACTTTTTTTTGTGCGCACGTTTACTCCGGAACCGTTTGAGATATTGACTTTAAATTTGGTACACATATGTACTTTAACGAGATCTAGAACTAGATTATATTTTCATCTTGTTCCGTCGAAGGGTTGGTGGGTAAATTGGGGGTAAATGGGTAAATCAAGCAGGTAAGAGTCCATGAAATTGGTATTTAGTATATACAAGAAAAGCTAAGGTCTCAAAAAAATTTTTGGCATTAGTCACCCCCCCATTACAAAAATTTAAACTCTAATTTATCGTTTTTATTTGTTTTCATCCCCTTATTAAAGGGGATGAAAACAAATTATGATTTAGTGTATGTACAAGAACCAGAAACCTCAAAACATTTTTTACTTCATCCACCCCCACTACCACTACCGCCCCCCTATCACAACCCCCACCCCACTACCGATGTGGGGTATCGTTTTATGGGTTTTTGGGGTAGAGGATTTCAAATATTATATTATTAAAGTTCCATAAATAATTATTTCCACATACAAAGTTTTTTCGTTGTGAGTGACTTGGATAGAGACTTGGATGTGGAAGTAGTGATCCCTTGGGCAGCGGATTTTTTTAATTGTTCGCTTTTCTACAACTGATAAATGATTAAAAAAAGCATTACAAAATAAAATGAATTTTACAAAAATGTACGAAATGTAATTTTAAAATGATACAAAAAATTTATTTTTATCACCATTGTAAAGCACATTTAAAAAGCTACGATTTAAGAAAAAGTTTTTTTGTGACCAAATGAGGTTCGAAAAATTTTTCCACAATTTCGGTTTTTAGAGAAAATATAAATATAAAAAAACGCTGCCTAAGGAATCACTACTTATATCTAAATTTTCGGCTGGTGTTAAAAAAAAATTTGGGTCTTGTACGTACACTAAATCACAATTTTATTTTTTTCACAACCTTTAATAATGGGGTGGAGTGGTAATAGAGGTGATGGCTGATGCTAAAAAAAATTGAAACCTCTCTTTCTCTTACTAAATCCCAATTTTATGAACTCTTGTTTACTTACTCTTCGTATTTATCCTCATTTAGTCCACCTTCCCCCAACCCTTCAACGGAATAATTTCAAAATACAATCTAGTTCCAGATCTCGTTATAATACATAGGTGTACTAAATTTCAAGTCAATCTCATAAATCGTTTCAGAGTAATCGGAGAACAAAAAAGTTACAGACAGACATACAAAATTATTAGAACTTCAATTTCGCCATTTCATGACATTCTATGCCTATCTCAACAAAACAAATATTTTTTTTGCGATTACGAAACTTCCTCGATTTGGAAGTAATTAATTTTTTTATATTCAAATAGTCTTAAAATGTCATGATTCGTCGAGATTTGAAGTTTGAGTGAAAAAAAATGCTGTCTGTATCTCTATCTGTCTCTAACCTTTTTTTTTGTGCGCACGATTATTCTGGAATGACACGATATTGACTTGAAATTTGATACACCTATGTATTTATAGCAAGATTTAGAACTAAGTTATATTTTGATCTTATTCCCTTGAAAGGTTGGTGGGTAAATTAAGGTAAATAGGTAAAACAAGTAAATAAGAGTCCATAAATTTAGGATTTATTGTATGTGCGAGAAGACAAGGTCTAAATTTTGTTTGGCATGAAGTCACTCCCACCATGACTCCCATTACTACCCCTCACCCCATTATAAAAGTGGGCGAAAAAAATAAAATTGTGATTTAGCGTGTGTATAAGAACCAAAGGCTTCAAAATTTGTTTTGATATCAGCCACCCCCACTACCAACCCCATTACAACTCCACCCCATTATTAAAGGCGGTAAAAAATTAAAGTTGTGATTTAGTGTGTGTGGGCTTCAAAAAAAATTGACATCAGTCCCCCACCCCACTATCACCTCCACCGGAAATTTGGAAGTAGTGATGCCCACGTTTCATTAAAAATATTTATTAATTTTTTTTTGTAATCTCGCTTTATGTAAAATTACATATTTTCATGATTTTTATTTTTTTGCAAAAAAATAAAATATTAGGTCGGAACAGGATCTATCCAGTTTTATTCAGAATTTATTTGCGCACATTTTGACCTTCTATTTGGCATGATCCACATACCCCAAGATGTTAAGACAAAAACACGTTTTTCAAAATTAAAATTTCATTTCCAAAATAACGCTCCACTCCCAGATTGGACAAATTCTACTATAACTTCTTAATACAGATTGCATTTCCACATTTTTTATATTTTTTTTTACAATTTAACATATTGGAGATAATAACGAAAATCGAGACGAAAATAGAAAATTTTAGTTTTGCAAAAAAAATGTTTAAATGTTATATGAAGCAATTGACAGATTTAATCCAAAACTTATCACTACACTTATTGTCACACCTAAACCAAATTATAACCATATAGTCTAGTTAACGGAGCGCTAAAATGACCAAAATCTCTAATTTGAGTGCTAATGAATGGATTTTGATGAAACCCTGTGCAATGTGTTTGTAATGACGTTAATAAAAAAGTTGAAAAAAAAATAGAGTAGGAAATGATCGGAAGAGGTAGAAACAACTTTTATCACAGGTTCCGTAACTTGTAGAATTATTTCAAAATGAAAAAAAAATCAATATATTTACCCATTTTGGACCAAAATAAGATGTTTTTACTCTGGTGAATTTTTTTAAAAAATGCATATTTTTCGAGATATGGCCACTCGAAAAGGGTATAGCAGAATAAGAATGGTAAAATGACTCTAGAAGCGTTTGGACCTAATTCGGTGTCAGTAGATCGACAATAGGAAAAGAAATGTTTTCCTCGAGTTTAAGCCCCCCGTCGCCACGGGTAACCCCTATACCCTAATAAATATGACAGTTCGTTTTCATTTTTTATCTCTGCAAGTTGTGCGTTAACTATTATGAAATAAATAGACGATGTACATGTAATTTAAATGCATCTTAGAAAAAAAAATCAGCTGATTTTGCTGCCTCCTTCGAATAAAAAAAATGTTTAAAAATTAGAATATTTATTTTTTCATGAAAATAATGATTCGCAGTTTATTGTAGATTTTTTTCAAATTTTTTGAAGCGGTGCGCCATAATTAAAAAAAAATAAAAACTGTTACGACGCATTATTTAGTGATGCTTAACCGTTGAAACTGTCCGGTAGACCAGACCAATGTATTCGTACGTATTTGGACCTGTTAAAACCGAATCCGAAGTCAGAATTGTCAGATGGGCTCGTTTTTCACCCCCCAACCCTAAAAAACATCCCTCCAAAAAATGGTCCGTTCGACGGACCAGACCAGTATATTCTTATGTATTTGGACCTGCTGAAACCGAATCCGAAGTCAGAATTGTCAGATTGGCTCGTTTTCACCCAATCCCAAAAAACACCCCCAAAAAAAAACAAAGTGGTCTGTCCGGCGGTGTATCCTTATGTATTTTGATCTGCTGAATCCGGATTCGAAGTTAGAATTGAAAGATTGGCTCGTTTTTCACCCCCCATCCAAATACATACGGATACACTGGTCTGGTCCGCCGGATAGACCACTTTTTTTTCGTGTGAATTAAAGTTTCAATGGTTAAGCACCACTAAACAATGCGTCGTAACAGTTTTTATTTTTTTTAATTATGGCGCACCGCTCCAAAAAATTTGAAAAAAAATCTACAATAAACTACTCATAACAATGTATTTTTGGTAAAAGTTTTGTCTACGCGAATCATTATTTTCACGAAGAGATAAATATTCTAATATTTAAATATTTTTTTATTCGAAGGAGGCAGCAAAATCAGCTGATTTTTTTTTAAGATGCATTTAAATTACACGTACATCGTCTATTTTTTTCATAATAGTAAAATTAACGCACAACTTGCAAAAATAAAAAATGAAAACGAAATGTCATGTTTATTAGGGTACAGGGGTTATCCGTGGCGACGCACAGTGGAAAAATAAAGCCTTTTTTGGACAAAAATCTGCCTACAAGTCAAATCTTAATCAATATCGATCTACCTTGGCTTAAAATGTAGGTTATTGGCTACACTTTCAGAGTATACTGCCTAAATGGCAAACCCCGATTTCCTAACCTCAAAAAATGTATCAAATGTGAGAGTAATCACTTTTTTCTATTCCTACAAGTCAAATCTTTATAAATTTTGACAATCCTGGGGTTCATAGTTTAGGCAGTATACGCTGAAAGGGTAGCTAAAACTTGCATTTTAAGCCCAGAATTGTCAAAATTGATCAATATTTGACTTGTGGAAATAGAAAAAAGTGATTACTCTCATATTTGATAAATTTTTTGTGGTTAGGAAATCGATTCACAATGTAGGCAGCATGCACTGAAAGGGTAGCTAATAACCTGCCTTTTAAGCCCAGGATTGTCAAAATCGATCAAGATTTGACTTGTAGAAATAGAAAAAAGTGAGACAGATTTGATACATTTTTTGAGGTTAGGAAATCGGGGTTTCCAATTTAGGCAGTATACTCTGAAAGTGTAGCCAATAACCTACATTTTAAGCCAAGGTAAATGAAAATTGATTAAGATTTGACTTGAAGGCAGATTTTTGTCCAAGAAAGGCTTTTTTTTTTCCACTGTGCGACGGGGGGGTAAAACTCGAGGAAAACATTTCTTTTCCTATGTCGATCTTTTTTATTAACGTCATTACAAACACATTGCATAAGGTTTCATCAAAATCCATTCATTCATTAGCACTCAAATTAGAGGTGAAATTGACTGGAGTAATAATATCGCTACAGCAAAACAGTTGCATTCGAAATTTATTTTGACTCCACTATAAGTTTATAAATTTAAATAAATAATTTTGCGAGAGCGTAACGCATGGATAAAGTACTGTTGTTATGCATACCTGTAATTGCTATTTTATTATTATAATAGCATGCAATTATGGGTATTAAGGATGTAAAATCAGTAATAAGTTGCAATTGTTTGAATATTGCTTATGGATATTTTATGACTTTTATAGAAAAATTGATGAATAGTGGTAATTAATTACACAGCAATTAAGAATTACCATATATCACCCGCTCCCATAATTCTAACATTAATGACCATATGCGCCGTTTGAGGATAGGGACCGTTGCTTCCCCCGGAAAATTCGAAAACAAAATACAGGGAATCTTGTAAGTGGACATAGAGCAACTTACGTGTAGGTTAGGTCAAACTCATTGGTAACCATCATAATACAGAAATAGACCAGCGATACATAAAAACGGCGCGTACCCCCAAGGAGTATGCAGCGGATATTGGGAGGCATGCGTATTTCGTATTTACCGGAATAGCTGATGTGTATTTGTCGCCTGGATATATGTAGATCATATTGGAAATACGTAAAAATGTACCAACAGCATAAAGTGTAAACCAAAGATCGGATGATCGAATCCTATCCACCTTTTTCTTTTATTGTTGTTTATGTATCTAGGCACTAAAGTTAAATTTTTTACCACTGTTTGACATTTATCCCTACAGGCTTCAGCAAATAAATCTAATAAGTGACAAAAGGAAACTTGTGCCAAGGAGCATATTAATTTTTTTTTCTTAAAGGTGGCCGTGGTTAAAAAAATGATTTCGTAATTCGACAATTTCTCCTACATCCCTGAATCGATTGAAAAAATATTTTGATAGGCTTTTAGGGAAAACCTGATAGAATGATACCAAACTATTGAAGTCAACAAAAAAAATATATTTTTTTTGATTCTCGCACATGAAATATTTTCTTTTCTTTCTTTAGTTTCCAATAGCCTAGTACCATTCTATAAGGTTGTTGTCTCTAAAAGCCTATCAAAAAGTTTTTTGAATCGGTTCAGAGATGTAGGAGAAATTATCGAATTACGTTCCCTTAAAATCCAGAAATTGTGAAATTAAAATTAATCAACCTTACGTTTTAAATAATTTTAAGTGGCATTAAGAAATGTTATAATTATTTAAATATCAAACGTGCACATTAATAGCAATAGCAATAGTACAATTCTGAATTTAAAAAAATTATAGTTTAAAAAACTAAAATATCTCGCATTTCCAAAGGTCGGTAGAAAAAATCATACGTGCTACACATAATAAAAGTGTTTTTCCGTATGCGGCGTATTTTTCACTGTTCCTAACTTGTTGCACAAATAGCTATTTTATAAAGGGTCTTTATCAAAAAATTTCTATAGTCTAATGATGGCCTTACTCAAATTATATAAAAATTGGCCTGAAAATTGAACAAACGTCACACGACTCTAAGGCTCGCATTAGACTATAAAAGCTATCTGGCAAGAATCTTTTATAAAAGATATGTTTTATGAGAAATGAGTAATATTTCATAAAACATGGTCGCTATTTTGTAAAATTTATTACACCATCACATTTCTCATAAAATATCTTTAATAAAAGAACTTTTATAGTTTAATGTGGGCCTAAGACAGTTTTCCAAACATAAACTTCAAAGTATTGATTTCCTCATGCCCTTCTACCGGTGAATCCGCTCATCATTAGAAATTTTTTCAAAAAAATCTATTCGGAATAAAAATTTCGGGAAAATGTGAGAGGATATAAATAAAATTGGCGCTGTTCTTTGCAGGAAAAAAGTTTATGAAAATAATAATATTTATTTCTTTCCTTTACGACAAGATATAAATATTTTCACATGTTTTCGCCTATTTTCTTCCCATTAGGGCTCAAATTGGCAAGACCAGTTCTGTTCTTAGGTCAAATTTTCAAGAGCCGATCCTGTCTGCTCAATGCGCGTGCCTGCGGAGATTCAATTTGGGGTCAAATTATTAACACAGTATTGCTCATCTATTTATTATATTGTTACATGTTTACATGTTTACACCCCTTTTATAAACTAAAACTAATTTATTAACTTACTTACTTACTTTATTAACTTACCTAATAATTACAACAGATAATTACTTTACTAATATTACACTGTGTACTATAATTCACTAATTCAGTCCCTTTATTACTTTGTTTACTCCTTGATCTGTTCTCACTAATTGAACTGAACTGTTTACCTTCCTAACTGTACTAAAACTGTCCACTCTGTACTTCTCCATGCCTTTATATACCCAAAGATGGAGGGTCCCGAATATTCTCGATTAATTTGTCACTTTTCTAGTAGGCTCTCTACCTTCCAGGCTCTGACACCACACGCCATCTCTGGGCCGATTGCCAAAATAACTAACTAGCTTAGTTTCTGCTACTTATAGAACTCGTATGAAACTCACGTAGATGTCTCTGGGGGTAAAGAGCTTGTCACACTATATATGATCTTTATGTTGGTAACCAAAAGTGCATACCCCAAGTTGCTTTATCGAATGGGCAATGCCCCTGATTTATAAAAAAATAATCACTTGAATTTTAGTTCGTTAATCGGTCAAGACAAAACAAAATGGGTATAGAAAATAAACAAATAGAAAATTATAATTCATTTTGTTTTCTATTTTATATTTGATAATTATGGAAAAAACAAATTTTTAGTTAAAAATTTGTTAGTAACAATTAATAATTAGTATTAAAAATATGTAACAACTATGATTTATGATTTATGCGAGGAGTAAACCGCGAAGGAAATTTGGTGTACACCCAGAAGAAATCCTAAAGAAATCTCAAGAAATCTTGCTTTCAATCATATATTATGTCTATACGCACGCGCATAACTGTGTACTGTCGTGAGCAAAAAAAAATAGGACAACTATTTTTTTCTAATATAAATCTCTCTCTATTTGCACAGTTGCAATGAATTTTGACAAATAACTGACAATGTCACAAAAATTAAAGTTAGATGTACACAATTAGATTTTAGCAAAAATACGTTATAAGACTTGTCCCATTTTTTTTTGCGCACGACAGTACGCGCATGCCCATAACCAGTGTTGCAAATAGACGGATAATTTCATTATTGATGCGGGAAAAAAACACGCAAGACAATGGGTGCTTAACTTAAATAATCCTCCGTTGAGGGGGGGGGGGCGACATCTAGTCTTGAGATCCAGATTGCCGGGGGAGTTAAGTATTCTTAATAACCTCTACCTCATCTGCGTCTTGTTATTTTGTCTCGGTGAATTAATAATTTTTTTGAAATTCTATCCAGTGGGGTTTGGGGACGACGTCTCCACAAAAATAACAGCCGACATGGACGATGTAGGTTTCAAAAATATATTACAGCCTCGTGACAAAATTATATTCGTAGAATAATTTTTCAAAAAGTGGATGTCGAAAAGGTTGTATATATTTAAAGAACGAAAAAAAAAAACGAAAGAGAGAAGTAGGCGTAAAGATTAAAGGGAAAAGAAAGAACCCAAAAGAGAACGACTGTCGTTAGAAATACAGGGTGTAATTAGTTTCATGTCATTAAAAAAAACTGGTAATGGGGACCAACTAGACAAACAAAAAACCTAAGTGACTTTTTCCTCTAGAGGTGTTTTGAAAAAAAACTGAGCTAGGTCAAAAATTTGCATGATAAGGTAGGAGACATTTGAGAACCACTGCTTTTCTGGGGGTCAATGGGCGTAGTCATAAAAAAGTGTAAAGATTACGGACTTGTGTCCTTGCCGTCGCGCGGTCTCAAAAAAAGAAACGCGGTGTTTGATGGTTAAGGGCGCTGACATATGCGACGGTAATAAAGCCTACCACAATATTTCAGAAGTTCTCAAACAATATTACTGAAAATTTTCGAAATTTTTATTAGTTTCTTTTCTCCAAAACTGTGGGCTTTAGACTCTATGTTATATAAGGTTTTTTGTCTATCTAGTCGTTCCCCACCACCAGTTTTTTTTAATAACATGAAACTAATTGCACCCTGTATATTGAAGAATATATTATATATTATATGAGTTGTTACTTGTTTTTAGTGTTTATGTTTCTTTACATTTTTTAATATTTATATTATATTCACTATTTTTACACATTTAAGTTTAGTCACTTTTCATGTGCTGAATTTCGTTACTAATAGTCAAAGTTCAGAATTGATGAATTTTGGCATTTTATATTCCATATTCACTGTTAGGAGATGCAATTATGTTATATTTTTAATGTATTTAAACAGCTAATAGTCCACACTACAGCGCCCTTTTTTTAATGATTAGTAATAGCTGCGCTTGGGTGTATATATGTCGACTGAGTGATTGTTAAAATTTTATTAGTAACAGTTAGTTTTTTAGTTAGATCTTGAGATAATTTGGTAAAAAATACGAAAAAACGTTTGTCCTACAAAATCGATGGTTTGACCGAAGCGTCCCCTACCCCCAACATGTCCAAATAACGAGGTCAAAAAAATGATTAGTAACCAGTTGATTTTTTTACTATTGCTTAATAAATGTTTTTAAAATGAAATGGCCACATTGTCCTACAAATTGAATGGTATGTTTTTCCAGTCCTACGCTCGGAAATTGTCAGTTCCACGGTAACACTTTTCTCATTAGTAACTGAAGGACAGAGATAACACATGATAGGTTAGTGTATTCTCTGCCCAAATAAAATAGTGTCCTATAAAAAAATTGGTATGTATCGCTAGTCCGACAAAAATTGTTTTAAATAACGAATTATTTTATAATTGCGGTTTTGGTAAATTAATATACTTTTATTACTTAATCGGAATTGTGATACCTACCAAATTTAGTACATACATTCAGATTATCAGAAAACAACATTTCCCTTGATTTTAAACCATAATTTGCAAATTTACATTCGTTGTGAACATTTTAATTTTTCATGCACTTTTATATATTTTATTAAATGATCGACTACAAGAGGAAAATTTCTTTAGAAAATTGTTTAATGGCATCTCCTTTTTCCTTAAAATTAGGTTTTCCACACAGTAAATTTCGGGCGTTCGTCGATCTCAACTTCGTCTCAATCTCCAAACATATCCTCGACTAGTAAAGAACACTTACTAGCCTTGGAACTTAATATACTTTTGTGCATTTAATTTTTTGGATAAAAAATTGCACAGACGTAAAGTCGGTAAATTTTTTGGGTTATTATTTCTACCATTTTTGAGAATACTACCTCAAATGTTCAACAACTTCAGAAAATTTTCGAAACAAAATATAAATGCATGTCTTGACTATGGGGTTTAATCTCGAAACACTAATTTTGAATTTAAACCAGTTCATATAATTTGTTTTTATAAACTTATTACTTTTGATCATATATGTGCTAGGTAATAAGGCATGTGATTAATAATCCAGGCAATGATTGCTCAAAAAAGGGTGTAGAGGGAAATTTTACGGACATAAAATTTTACTTCGGAACTTTGTTTGGACTAGTCTGGAGATGAACATATCAAAAGTCCCCACTCCTAGGTGGTGAGCGGAGGTCTCATTTTTTGGTTTTTTGCTTATATCTCGGAAACTATGCGTCATAGCGGCCACTCCACACAAAATTGAAACTGACAATTTGCTACAAGAATAACTATTTACTATTTACATTGCGGAAAACAATTTTTTGCTCTGTTTGTTAAGATAACTCTTCAAATGTTGTTCCCACGAAAAAGTCGTGAGAAAAGAAATTGTAGAGCATTAAATTTCCTTCAAGAATACATATTATTTTGATTTTTGCCATCAAGAGTACTATTAGGTCGACGTCCTCACCAATAACACCTACAGTGGTTGTTTCAGATAATTCCACAGCCGTGTCTAAAATGAGTAGACTGCATCGTTCTATGCTTCTGGGCACTCTGATTCAGCGTTGCCAGGTCGTTAAAATCTAAAAATCGTACAATGTCAAAATTATCGTATTTTATCGTACATATTATCCTACTTACTTATTTTTTATTGGAAAAATAAATTACAAGATTATAAAATTGAAATGTTGTAGGATGGCCATAAAAAACTATAAATACATTGATATTTTAAACTTATTTTATTAATTTTATAAGAATCCACATTTTTCTACAGACACCGTTTTCTACTGTTTTCCCTTTCAAAACCGTCTAGTAACATTTCGTTTTCACCAACTTAAATACCAACATAACAAAGGGCTAAATTCAAAAATATATTTTACAATGTTTTATTTTTCTGTTACAAAACAATAAAATAAAAGGTGAAAGTATTTGTTTTTTATCTATTTATTTAATGTCGACCTATTTCCGCTACCAGGGCCTATCACCGACGCCAGGAAACGAGCTACCCCCAACTTTTTGGAAATTTTGCCGAACCTCTTCCCTTAAGAAGAGTAGCGATCTTTTACTAGCCTAACATTTAATAGACAAGGGGCCGCCTGCTTTACATCCCCTCCGAAGGATGATATATCCACTACGTAATCCTTGTCTGAAATTACGTAGCTTCCGCGTATACACTGATATACAAGCCGCTATAAGGTGGGACGAGAACGCTGTATTTTCCAAGATGGGTCACCCATCCAAGTACTAACCGCGCTCGACGTTACTTCAACGGAATATCGACTGACATTCACATTGAAGTCGCCTCTACGCTCGTCCCTGAACGAAAGTATTAATCTAATAATTAGTCAGTTTAAAGAGCCGTCAACGCTGTTTAGCTGTGCAGGTCCCCTGTCTCTGTTGCCTAATACATAGTTTACAAGTGCGAGGAAGACAGAGAACCTTCCCGCCATTGTTCGAGCTCACTGATGGACAGGGTGTATTAAATAGGTGATGCGACGACAACCCTCACAGTGGCTTCATAAGTGCTTACTTTGTACATAATGTAATAGATGGCAGGACCAATAAGTTCTCTCATTACTTACGCATAGATGGATAATTTTATAGGTTCTGTGCATACGTGCATACAGTGTTGCATACATTCCCGGCCGTTTGTGTTTTGTTTAGTGAAACAAGAGTCCAGTGACATCTGACATTAAGTAGCTATAAATTAAAACATTCAAAGAATATATGCAACACTACATACAGCATTGCACGTGTCGCCACAGCTAACGTCAAAAATATATATTTCTTAAGATTTACGAGTATTACGTAGCTATTATTAAAATTTCTGCCTGGTTCCTGTACTTTCAACCAAAATCAAGTTCAACATAATGTGTATGAAGTTTTAAATAGTTTGTCACAATAAAATAAGACACTTTTTGCAGGTTAGGAATCTAACCTATAATTAGCAGTCTATTTTTATCAATAAACAATATTGAAAAATTATTTGCGTGAATATTTAAATATTTGCTTGGAGCCAGTATGGCTCCAAGCTAAAAATGCCTATACAAACATTAAAAATGAGAATAAATGAAAAAACCTTAAAATTTGAGGTTATGTTAGTTACACGATGCACATGCCCAGGTAATTGTAGGACCTTATTGCTCGCGCCATCTACTAAAGTAAATAGAAACCATGCACTTATGAAGCCATTATTATAATAGAAAAGTGCCGTACGTCGGACCACCTATTTAATACACCGTGCTGATGGATCAACAGTGGTTTCGCACAGTTGCCACAAAACAATTTTTTTTGCTGTTATACTAAAATTATCGTATTTTTTACGATTATCGTACATGTACTATCGTACATCGTGCAGAAGCTAAAATTATCCTACAAAACGATAATTATCGTACACCTGGCAACGCTGCTCTGATTCCCTTTGCCTGTTACTCCAATTTCAGCATGTCGATGAGTCGGCTTTTGTTGAAGACGTTTGAAGTGCCACCCTCCCCCCCGCTCACCACCTAGGAGTGGGGACTTTTGATATGTTCATCTCCAGACTAGTCCAAACAAAGTTGTCATATTTTCTGTCCCTAAAATTTCCCTCTATAATCATTCGTTGTCTGGCCTATAAGTTTGATTACATGAAACTAAACATTTTGAATACCGTTTTAACTATGAACAAACAAATTAACAAATTATTAAGTCGTGATATCCGCGACAACGTATTTGTACATGAGAATTATTGTAATATTTGTCAGCTGAGCACGTATTTTCCGCGATTAATGAAATATTACTGATTTCAGAATGTTTACAAAGCAGATTTGTTTTATTTCGGATATTTTACAATACTAAATTTCCATGTTTATTGAATTTATCTCGTAATTTATTTGATATGAAGTAATTAATTGTAATAATAAATTCTGACAAAACGTTGACCCTTGACGAGGTCAATTATAATGAACCTTTTTTAATGTATTTCTGTACGAAAAGGGTTTCCAGTTGGATATTTCAAAAAGCGATAAGCACCATAGGAAAATCCGTTGACAGCTCTGAGTCACTTTGATATAACAATAATAATTATGTTTATTGATCCAGTGAGTAAATTACAAACTATAGGACAAGTCAAAAAACAAATAGATAATTAGTTGTACCACATAATTATGTACACATATACACATTTATACATACAAACATATATCATTTAATTCATAAAAAAAAATCCTGAAGTGTATAACAGCATTTATCAAGTAAGTACTCCTTTATGTGCTTCTTGAATGAAGGTAATGATTTTATACTTTTATAAAATAATGGTAATGAGTTAAACAACCTTAACCCCAAATTATCCGAAGCATTCATAGTAAGGGATAACTGTCTAAATGGAATATAAAATTTGATTTATTTTTGAAAACAAAAATTAATAATTCCATAATATAAATACAAGGAAAAGGCAACATTTTAAATTGTTTGAACAAGTTCACACAAGAGTGGGTGGCTGGAACACCTGCTATACATCGTATAATTTGTTTCTGGGCCATGAAGACATTGTGTGTTGCTGGATGACCAGATGAGGATACCATAACTCAAAATACATTGAACTTGACCATAGTAAAAAGTTATTAATTCTGGGATATCAAGTACGGCTTTTAAGGCTCTAACCTGATAACATTTAGAGTTTAGAATTTTAACGGTTTTATCACAATGTGGATGAATACTAAGTGTGCTATCAAAAAGAACACTTAAAAACGATATATGACCCTCTTCCTCCAAGGACACATCATTAATTGTAATTTGAGGCGAAGATACATTCGAATTTTGCCAATTATGAAATCTTAAAAATTTTGTTTTTGACGTATTTACGTACAGAGAGTTATTGTTAAACCATGTCATTACATGTAAGGAGAATACTAGTGAAAATTTTCATAAAATGAGCAAGGATTTTAAAATGAAAACTTAACATGCAATTTAACGGTAATAGTTACAATAAATTGTAGTTTTTATCAAAATGTTTGTGATTCTGGCTACAGTTATTTTTCTTCACTTATAAGTTGTAACAAAAATACAAAATAACCTTTTTTTTTTTTAAATAAAAGTATTTTATAGAAGGAAGCCATTTCACGAGACCAGCGTTCGAGGTCGTAAATATGACAGGATATAAAAAGTTTAAAAATCACATTTTTATTAATATTTATGGCAGTTAATATGTGCCAATTATAAAGTTATAATGATTAAAACAAATTGACGTTAAATTTCATTAGGTGTGAAATCGATTTTTATAAAATTTCAAAAATTATTAGAAACCTTCAGTAAACATGAGAGGTACTTAAAATTCATCAAAAACACATGGCATAATTCACAGTAAAATTTCCTTCGCATCAAAAATTACAGGCTGTATGGGTTAACATGTCTCTAAAATAATTATTAAGTAAGTTCTTATCCACTATCCAGTAAAATCACTGAAAGCTTGGTATATTTAGAGATCAGCATATTATATACAGTATCGGAAAGTCCTGGTTTAGGTATTGCATAGTTTCAACGACTTAACCGACCGCCCACAATAAAGGCGTCTACCAGTGCTCTAGCAGAGGGGCAAATAGTGACACGCTCCATCTAGGCGGAAACAAATTGAAATTCCGCAGACAGAGCTGGTGGCACGATTGTAGGATGTGTTATACGATAAAAAAGAATAGCCTAGTTGCTTCACTCTCGCTTGCTCTTATTGCCGTACCAAATCAATATACTGTATTTGTAAGTGTATGTATGCGACTTTTTGAATACATTTAAGAAATCTTTTAATTTTATTGGTGTTTTATAGCAAGTGATTCATAACGCAATTAAATGAAGCTTCAATAAAACTGTTTTATAGTGGTGGTACCGAATTTTCTTAGAGCCTGCGGAAATGTTTATACAGTTATTTTATAATGGTTGCAATAGGCTTTACAAAATATCAATAGTGACTGAACTATTTTATAAGATGGTGCCAATTTTACATTTATAGCAGCCGTAATAACGTTTTTAAAGTGTTTCTGAGAGTAATGTCGTTTTTATAAAATACCAAATTGCTAGTTGGGCATGTGGTACACTGACGGAAATTTCAAGAGGTACTGGAGCAGGATTTACGGGGGATCAACTAGGGACATATATTAGCCTGAACGTGGGGAGCACCGCTACAGTGTTCCGTGCAGAAGTCACAGCTATAGAAAACTGTGCACGAAAAATAATACTGACAAAAGAATCCGTACCATCACTGACTGCCAAACAGTTCTCAACGCTCTGAGTGCAGTAGAGATACGTTCGAAAACGGCAAAAGACTCTTTTGTTCCCCTGGCAAAACTGGCAGAACAAAACAGAGTACAACTGAAATTAACGCGAGGGCACCAGGGTAACGAATGCAATGAAAAAGAAGACCAGCTGGCCAGAGATAGAGCAAAAACAGCCTTGATGGGACCCCAGCTAACCTGCGTGACATCATATACTACTGCAAAAGGATTGGCAAAAGAACTATTAAATAAAAAATGCAACTTACCTTGGACAGGAGCGTCAGGAATGTATGTTCATCGCTGACGAACCATTCAAATCTAAGACCAACGAATTGCTAAAGCTGAGCAGAAAACAGCTGAGATGTGCAGATTGCATTCTAAGAGGACTGTAGCATTCACTTAAGCCTTAACGCTACATGGCTATAAGCTCTCCAATTTTATGTAATTTTGGCTACTATTATGGATTTTTGTAGTTGCACAGTTGTATACATAGCAAAGTGGGTAATGCCACCTTTAATTTTTGTTAATAATTAATTGCAGATTCCTTCCTGGAGCCACTGCTGTCCTGTCTTGCTCGATCTACAATGAAGAGTTCTTTACACGCTTAACGTCGTATTCACGTTCACGAATCATGTTGTTTCACTTGTTAAGTACTTAAACACTGGACAGTCTTCAATTATATGCAAAGCCGATTTAATTCAATAACATTGATTATTAATCATGAATCATTAATTTTTTGGGATAAGATTATATGAAAGTACGTTGATCATCACCTAGCGTACGTAAATTTATGTCTTCGCGGGTGGTTAACCTTTTGGGTGATACCGTTGGTAACAATGTTTTGAGGGTCACTAAGCGGAAGGTAGTTGCCGCGGATTAGGTCGTTTGTTGCTTGTCGGAGAAGGAGAACGACCATCTTCTTACAAGTTAGCCTTGCCGTAAAAAAGAATACTTCATCCTTGGGCTAGGTAATGAAGTATTAGAGAAGAATTTAACTTGACCCCTAACCCGAAACATTATCTTGGTGTTGATGGTGGGAAGTGCATGGAGTTTTTCATGGACCCCAGTATAAGATTAATTAAGTAATTCAGCCATATGGACATGATTATGAGCCGCTCTTAGCCTAAGAACACTTATGGGTATGGTGCGTGGGTGCACATTCAATTATCAGTAGCAGCTGTCGTACGAGTTGAGATACGTCTTGCTGATGTAACTATCTTCAACATCTGGAACTAGGAACGAGTGAGACAGGAGCGCTGTAGTGTGGTTTCCAGGAACGGTGGTGAGAGTATCAACTCAGTCTTTGGTTTCGAATATCGACACTCAAATTTCATTTCCTTTTAACTTATAGTTTAGGCCTTCAGCCACAATATTTTACTTTATAAGCCTTCACCATTTAAACTTTACATTTTGCTCACAGTCAACAAATTGTTATCGCCTTCAGCGCTTATCAATTTTCTCACATGTGAAAATCATTGTGAAGAAAATAGCTATTTTCTATGAATCTGGTTGTCTCATTATTACTACGTTATACTTATTTTATGGTTAAGTAACTTTTTGTTAAATCGTTTTTACATCGTTTGTCCATATATTAATATATTATTAACGGTTGACTTTTGACACCGTATTTACAATATTTCATATATACATTATATTTATACTTAGTAATATATACGTATTTAGACTCATCAAGTAATTTCTTAGATTGTGACATTTTTTTTATATATCTATGAAGATTTAAGGTCACTGAATAGCCACAGTCAGTACTTACAGTTCATCTCAAACTTATAGCAACATGAGGCCCAGTGTTTTAATGCAAAGTTAAGCACTTTATCCTACAAATAAATTAGCTAGAAGTTTAGAATATGCTTTTATTAAACACTTTAATATTGCAACTCCATATTCTAACCTTCTAGCTAATTTATTTGTAGGATAAAGTGCTTAACTTTGCATTGAAACACTGGGCCTCATGTTGCTATAAGTTTGAGATGAACTATACAGTAAGAAGCAGATACGTCATAGGTGTCAGATATTTTGGCTATTGGCGCCCTGGGGATTTCCTTATTTTGCTTGTTAATAAACTCGAACCACGGCCTAGTCTCCATTAAATTCGTGAGAACCGGGTAAGGCTACTTAAACCTCACTGGAGGGATAAGTTGCCTTAGCAGGACATGCACACTAAACAGATAATACAGAGGTGAGAGACAATTCAGAGTATAGGATGTGTGGTGAGGATGAGGAAACTCCTCGCCACATATTATGAATTCCCAGCATTGGTGGCTGGAAGGCTTCCATACTTCGGGGGTCCATTTGTAACCGCTGAAGAAATACCCAGAGTTCCTCTCTACCTACACTCGCCTTTTTGGGAAGAACGGAACTGTGGGTTAACGAGACTATGTGGTGTAATAAGTTTAAGAAAAAATTCTTAAACAGAACAGGCCTGTAGCTAGGGGGGGGGGGGGGGCAGAACGGGCACTGCCTGTTCTGGAATAGGTTTCGCCCGACCTACGGTGATCGTAATGGGGGCAATTTTAACTGTCTTTTAAATATTTTGAAAGAGATTGGGTAAAAATTGTCTAAATTTTTATTAAAAAGTTTCTTTTGGATTAAATTTTTTTTGTATTTCTCCCCCCCGCTCATTAAACAATTTTTCGGACTTTTTTTACGGGCCCCGCCCTGAAAGCACTTTCTAGCTACAGGCCTGAAACATAATGATATTATAAAATGCACCAGCATTTATTAAAACTTTTGTCGGTCGGCTCTTCGGTTCCATTGTACAGGTACGTTATTTAAACAGCAAGCGCTTTTCCAGATGACAACGATCATACATTTTTTATGTTATTTATGTTATGAGCTCCTATTCCATCAGTGTAACTAGGTATAACATTTTGCATAATATGCATTTTGTAAATATTAGTCGTGCTGACATCACAAATTGAGCAATAAGAAATATTAAACGAACGTGTACATCGTAGCTGAAGTTATTAAAAATCCCTTATTACATTACAATTCTTAGTTGAAACTTCTTGACATTATGTGCGTGCGTAAATATGTGGTTTTTAATTACATCAAAGTGAATTCAAGTTTTACCGGTAATGATGGCTCTGCATTATTTACTTTCACTATTAAATAACTGAATTTTATGACGATGTGCGACGGGGAGATGGCACGTATAAGATTATTTTGAATTAATTGAGATTAAGACAGACCTACACGTACACATTCTTAGACACCTTTCATTCAAAAGCATTGATAAAAATAAATAAACAAGTAATAAACGCATCAAGGGACCATTCAAAAGTACGTTCGCTTTTATGGGGGTGGAGGGAATTACCTAAAATGTGGCAAAACGATCGTTGGGGGGATAAATAGTGAACGTTCTCATAGAAAAATTTTTTGAAAAAACCATTAAACCGCCTTCAGAAAAGATCGCAAAAAAAGTATGAAATTAAATTTCAACATTGCCCAGTTAATTAAAGCTTATTACCCAATGTCGATATGGACCACAATAGTCGTGACGTCATACACGATGCGGTTAATTTGAATTGCTTTCCATGTAGTCTTTGAAGTATGCCTTATGTACATGTGCTTTAAGGGTCAAAATAAACTACCTACAAATGTATCTAAGGATTGGTACGTTATTTTTCATATTTAACTATTGAAATCTAACTACTGGTATAAGAATAGAGCTGGATTATAAGTTTTTTACATGTGGTAATCAAGTTTCTCTATCCAGAATAAATAAAAAAATGATTTCTTCATGGGTATTTCTGCGCATGCGCTCTACAAGTGTCTGAAAAATTATTGAGGACGTAGCTCATTGATTATTTCCACATTATTTCTTTGTGCTTTAACCTCAAAGCCTGTTTCATTTATTTTTATATGAATTACTTTCCATTATTCAATAATTCAATACTTTATCATAGATTTTCATCCTCTAACCTCGTGTTAAATATTTATTTGTAATTATTTTCACTTAGAAACGCAAATAAATAAAGAAATTACATCATATTGTATCATTTATTCAGAACTTATGTCTATTAAATCTATAAATGATTAAAATAGTTTAAAATTGAACTGTCTAGTAAATACGACATATTCCATGAGCATGCTTCATCTGTTAGGGTACTAACATGCCGAAGATGCTACGCTGCTAGAAATTCAAGCCGCAGTTTCAGTAGAGGCATCGAAGCCATCAACGTGTAAAACAAACCTATACGTTTAAATGTGACCGCACGTACCGTGGACGATAGCAGGGTGAACTGATCCTAGCACAAATTGATGGCTTCGATGTATCGACTGAAACTACGGTCTGAACTTCTATGGCATGTTCGTACCCAAATATTATAATGTGCAAAGAAAGCCAGAGCAGCCATATGATGTCATAACCATAATCCCCTTGGACAAGTACATTCTGCATCTGTTATATTTTTATCGTTATTCAAAAATATCTGAAAATGATTAATTACATTAAAACTAAAATATATTTATTTAAAAAAATGAACACACCTCTACTTTATCTACTTTATAGGTTCTATCGCTCATGCCAGCATTAATTTCTCCCTTAACAATCAGTACTTCAGAATCATAAATCATTCCCTTCACGTGGCCCGCTTCAACAAAACTTTCTGCCTTGACCATGAGTTTTTCTCATGTTTAAAAAATTGAGCAATCGCAGAAAAATGTAATACGTGTTTTTGTACCATTTTTCAATGCTAAAAATAGGTAAGTATATGGATAGATACATATTTAAAAATCACTTTGTTATAATTTTGATCACAAACGTACTTACGATACCGTTACAATATATTACTATTGACTCCAGTACAAATTTGGAATACAAACAGTTTAAATACTGTAAAATCCTTGAAAATGATGAAAGAAATAATCCACTATACATAACCTTAAACTTCGTCTAGGAAAACAAATAAAAATAAAAAGACGGAAATATTCTCGACATACGTATTACGCGTGCGCAATAAAAGAATAATTTCTGAAAAAATTTCAAGAGAACTTTAAAATTACAGTATTACTACAAGAAGACGCAGCTTTTAAAGTTAAAACATTAGGATAATAATTCAATAGTCAAATATTCACAGATTTTCTGAAATTTCAAATTCAATTTTAACCATGGTCTTATGTACAGTGGCAATAAGGTCGATGTGTGAAATAAGATGGAATAGTTAAAGTGGGAGTGAAGCGTCACACTATTTCGGTTCATTGAAGTCAGTGTACACTAGAGGTGGGTAGTACTCGTATGATTCGTATCATTGGTAGGAATCCTTGCAGTGGTTTGAATCGTATGAATTCCCAAAAAAAAAAAGATTCGGATATTTCGTATCGTTGTTTTAACCGTGTCCGTTTGTATGCACAATCGAGTTAGCTTAGATTCTTGAAACAAATAACGAATATAAACGCTGATACGACTGATACGAATATGGATTTTCAGTACCGGGATTTGTGGAGGTTTTAAAAAAATTTTCGGGCTAAAACAATTTCTGACCCGATACTGGAAAGCCAGCGTCCAGCGGTAGCGGTACGAAACATACGAATCTTTTCTTGATATGTATTCGTTTGGTACGAATCATTAAAAAGTGAATCGCCCATCTCTAGTCTACACTGCATACAAGGAAACCTACTGCGTATCCATTGTACTCGAGGAAACCTACTGCGCATCCATAGTACTCGGGGAAACCCACTGCGCATCGCAATTTGATAAGAATTCATTATTCCATTTTTGTGTTGGAGAGAGTTAAACGAAAAAATAATTATTTTGATCCACAATAAAGCACATGGGCGAGTATGTGTCAAATTACATGATTAAAAACATTCCTCTCCCTGTTCACCAGTTCAGGGTTAAAAACCGTCAAATATGTGTCTCATTATTTTCTTAGAAGAGCCCATCGTTGGAATATCGCGTTTCTGACTTACGCAATTTCAGAGATATTGGTACTCTTTGGACTATTTATATTTACCACCCCCGTTTTCACCCCTTCAAAAAGTGGAAATTGAAATTTTGTCTTACTCATGTCTAATAGATTCCAATACAGAGTATTTCCGCAAAATTTCACGCTTCTAGGTCTAACCGTTTCTGAAAAGCTTAAAAACCTCCCCCTCCCCTTTCACCCTTTCGAATACATGTCTTCTTATTTTCTGACAAGAGTCCAACTCTCGAATAATCACGTTTTCGACTTACGCAATTTCAAAAATACGGGTGCTTAAACCATCTATCACCCTGTTTTCACCGCTTCAAAAATGAAAATCGAAATTTCGTCTTGCACGTATCCAGTAGATTTCAACAAAAAATATTTCTGTCAAGTTTCACGCATTTAGATCTAACCGTTTCCGAAAAAGCCTAAAATTTCAACCTCCTTTTTCACCCTCAAATTTCGAAAAACCCCTTCTTAGTCTTAGTGGTTGCCTACGTCATTCAAGGAACCTCTATGCAAAATTTGAAGTTTCTAAACCCAACAGCGGTTTACACTGTGCGTTGATAGATCAGTCAGTGAGTCAGTCAGTCAGGGTATTCTTCTATACCGTGTGTGTAGTCGCGGGCCAGGCATGGGGAGTAGAATTACAACATCGCGTGTGCCAGCTGGCTGAAATGAAATAACAGAGCTGGAATGCTCCACCGATGGACGAATTTACGGCTGCCGGTGTTGTCATATTTCTCGCGCTACGTGAATGTACATGCCTAATGGGAAATTACACGCACGGTAGATGTAGAAGATAGATTATATTATATATTATAATATTATTATTATAATATATTATTAGTATATATACTGTATAAGTACTAATAAATTAAATTAGATTTAAAATATAAATGCATTTCTAATTTTCAGAAATTTAATAACATTAAGTTTAAGTGACGCCTGAGCTTTCTTAGATATATGTGAAACATTAGGTTGGGATTGCTTCTGTACTCTTTTTGCAGAGTAAACGTAAACTCTCCATTTTCACGAAGTTAAGCTAAACAAATGTAATTAAAGGAAGACTGTAATGTTCACACAAAAATATTAAACAGTTAAACAAACTCATCAAGTGATAGTTTTGAATTGTTAATAGTTAATACATCAAGAAACACTGGAGGACAACTTGTCCGAAAATTCAAATTGTTGCACACAAAAACCACTCTCACATTTTCTTGTCTATCATTATTATGTCATTGGTTGCCTCGATAAACACATCTACAGTTAGCTTCATAGGTCAAAGTAATAGTTGCGACGTTATGATCGTGGCAAATTTTTATAGTACTTGCAACATATTATTTCTACTCGTCAATAGATGGTGACTAGAAAACACATTTTGCTTATGAAATTATACATTATTTTATTCAGGCGCTTTAGTATTGGAGGTCATTCAGAGGTGTCGAAACGAAAAATGAAATAATAACAAAATTGAAAGAGTTTGGATTATATATTTTTCAATATAATCACTAAAAGTAACAAAATTTGTTTATTTTTGTGAATTATGACACGATCTTCGACGCGATATTTCTCAATGATTTTCCAATACTTGCAGACTATAATAAATAAGTAGAAAACTATATTTGATTTAATCCTCGTTTTCTTTTCGTTTGGTCAAATAAAAATAAGTTTGGTTTAGATATTTGTTTATTTTTACACCGACTCCAATATCCATATTAGGTAATAAGGTTCAATTAACCTTTTTTAGTAGTACCTATGTTTAACTTCCACTTTGTAAAAGAAAATATTCGCCGTTTTGAATTTTCAAAGTGAAATCTCCATGTACCAGATTAAGTATCAGCTATTCCGAAAATATCTAACTACTAATTTTAATTTTAATTAATCGATTTTGTCTAGTTTTTGAGAATCCTGCCACTGTGCACTCGTAGTTTGATGAAAAAACTGCAAATTTCATTTGTTTAAATAATTTTTTTCTCGAATATTAGTCAAAAATCCTCTTTTATGACATCGGAAATAACAGACTGCCAGTCTGTTATTTTGAAGTGAAATCAATTTATTTTAAAATAGTAGCATTGACTAAATAATAAATTAATATTTATTTTCAACTTTTCATCAAATTATGCTAGAAAAGTCAGCTTTTTGTAATAGAGTCATAATGAAATTTGTATAATAATCAATTTTATGTTTTTCATATCTTAGGTCTATAATTTAGCAGACCATAATTTATTTAAACGAAATAAATTTGTTTAAACAAATGAGGTTTTATTAGATAATATAGGCAGGCCCCTACAAGGGGGGGTGGTCAGTAGGTACCGTGGTACCGAGGCCCGGCCACTTTAGGGGCCCGGTTAGACCAACGCAATATTCGCTCATTAATTATGAGACCTGGACATTTTTTTTTCACATTTCTCCCCCCCGCCAATTATCAAGTGTGTGGGCCCGCCAGAGGTTTTCACAATTTTTTTTTTTCAAATTTCTCCCCGCTCATCAATTATGAGCGCGGGGGCCCGCCAGAGATGTTGACAAAAAAATTTTTTTCACACCAGTGAATTTGGTACCAGGGCCCATGATTTGATGTGGGGGGCTGAATATAGGTTCATACTCTAATAGGCCCATAATATTTTATGTTTTAGATATCATTATCTAAAACATAAAATGTTATGGGCCTATTAGAAAGAAAACTGACTCTTATAGCATAATCTGAAGAAAAGTTGAAAATAAATAATAATTGATTGTTTAAACGATTGGAAAATATTTAAAAATAAACTGAAAATAAGCTGATGTCAGTCCGATCTCAGAAAACAGAATTTTAGACGAATTTTAGAGAAAACAAATTAATTAAATACAGTGTGTCCCAGGATAGATGTAACAAGAGGTGTAATGGACCAAAAATTTTGGAATTTTGGAATGGTATTTGGGGATTGAGTCCTGCTTGTTGTAAAACTAAAGTATACCAAAAATTACTTGATTTGGTGTTCTACAGGGTGTTTTATAAGCAAAGTTGTAAAAATCACCACTAATAAAGTACCTTTATTATTTTTCAAAATATGAAAAAATTCCACTAAGAAAAGTTATTTAGAATGCAATACCAAATTTCAGGAATATAAAATTATTTTTTTGAAACTTCCCATTTTTTGCGAATTAAGAGTTGAATTCATATTTAAAGTTGTGTAGGAGCAAATGTTAATCATCTCAAAAAGTAGGCTATTGGTAAATAAAAAATTGAATATACGGGATGTAAGAAGGTATAATGTTAATCGAACTAATTGTAAAACAAGAAACAATTACTAACAGAAGATTAATGAGGTTTAAACATTATAACAAGTAATAAATGTCAAAAACATAACAGATTCACAAACAAATTAATTATTGACCAATACAAAACAATGTTTACAATTTTTTTATTATTCGATGTAGCTACCACCCACATCCACACACATTTCGATCCTTCGCCTGAAGTCCTTAAAACTGTTTCGAATATGATCTAACGGTATGGAGTTTACGGCATTTGTAATTCTCTGCTTCAATACTGCTACATCGTTAGGAAGTGGTTTAGCGTAAACCAACTGCTTGAGGCGACCCCATAAAAAGAAATCCAATGTTGATAAGTCTGGGGATCTCGCCGGCCACTTGATCAGTCCATTCCTGGCAATCCAATTTTCTCCAAAATTTAAATTCAACCACCGATTAACCATTTCTGTGGAGTGGCCAGGGCAACTATCATGTTGAAAATGAACTAAAGGCATATCTCTTAAAATATTTAAATGTTCTTCAGAAAATCTTTCAAGAAGCTGTAAATAAGTGTGCTAGTTTAACCTTCCCTCAATGAAATAAAGTCCAATAACTCCAACGTGATAAGAAACAGCACACCACACATTCTCTTTTTTATAATATTGTCTTCTACAATGAATTCTAAAATTTGGATTTTCAGAAGCCCAAAACCGACAATTCTGAGATGAAACAACACCAATGGTCAAACAAAAATCCAACCTACGGCCATCATCTCCCTCTTCAAGCGTATTTTTATAATTTGCTTTATATGCCCTAATTTTCTTTGCCTTGTAAATTCTTTGGAGTTCAGACTTGCTAATATTATTAAGAGCTGATCTCTCTCTTAGTAGCATCCTAGGATTTTCTATAACAGAGGCATGAGCTATAATAGCCCCAACATTGTCTTCATCATATACTTTTATTTTTCTTTTCATGTTAAGAACACTACCAGAAACAAGAATAAAATGCTTAAAACGGTCAATTTCCTGAAGAATTTACATTTTTTTATTTAAGGGTAGTTTTCGGGGCGCCGCGCCGCGCCGTAGAGGTGTGTTAGGGGCGACAAATCAAATTCTTCGTTGGCTAGTCCTCTCTAAGTGCTATAAGTTTAATGTAAGATTTTCCTTAACCCTAAGCAATTATTCAAAAAATCCCAAAAAGTGATTTTCCCCGTGCAATTTAAATGGGAAACTCCATATAAAATAAAAATTTTGAAAAACCAAAAAATACATACTTTTTTTCGAATTTGGATATAAATTGAGGGGATCTATAAAAAATTAAGTCATTTTTGGACCATCCTATTGGGAATCCATCTTGCTGAAAAATAATTTTTCTTCTAAATTCTAAATTTTCATGTCTAGTTCGCCCTAAACAAAATTATTCAAAATTTCTAAATAAGTATTATATGTGATACATTAGACCACACCAAACATTGACCTTTTTATTATACTTTTGACGATTAGTGGTAATTCGAAAATTATGATTTTTCTAAGCCCAGTACCTACAATTTTAAGAAGAGACTACCCCATTAGTCCTAAAAGTAGATTAGTTTTTAGGGTTTTTTGATATTTCTACATCCCCAGTGGAATCAAATTTACAAATTAATTTACGTACTGCTTTGCGAGTCACTTTAACATCTGGATACTTCTCATTAAAAACTTCTATTGCGTATTTATAAGAAACATTTTCGATTTATTAGCACTTGACCAAGTAAATTCGTTGTTCCAGGGTTAACATAATTCAATAATCAGTAATTAATATTTTTATAAAAAATACAAAATACGAATAAATATCTATTACACTGACACAATTTATGGCATTACTTGATGTAATCATCTATAAAAAATTTAGAAACAGATTTAAAAAATGTGTACTGGTAGGAGGTCTACATGTGGAATAGTTTTCAACTTAGTCGAATGAAATGTTATTTTTTTCTTTGAACATTGTTATTTCCTTATTTTGCATCTAAACTATGTATTTAACCTTTTCTTCATAATTGAAGAAACTTTGTTAATAAGATTTTCAATAAAAATGTAAAAAAAGGTAGTTTGCTTTTAAGTCGATTTCATGTTTTCTAATTTTTAGAATACTACGTATAATTTATCTTAATTTTGACAACTGTTTACTTATAAAGAATCACTTTTTTTCGGCAAATCAAAAATAAGAAAGTTTGCAAGAGTGCGGTACCCCATCCGGAAACACACTGTATACACAGCGATCGAATTGAGAACCAACCTCCTTTTTAAAAATTTTTAGAGTCGATTAAAAACTGATTGCCTGGCACCCATTTTGAACGGCTATAACTCGGTTAGGAGCGTTCCTGTTACTGTTGTCTTAACCCCCCCCCCCCTCACACAATCGCCTACGCAGATGATGTAACAATACTGCTCAACGGAAAATTTGAAGGAGTCCTCTGTGAAAGGATGCAGGGGGCTCTAAGAATAATTGAAAAATGGTGCAGAGAACACTCGCTGTCTGTTAATCCCAGGAAGACGGAGATGGTTCTCTTCACAAGAAAAAGTAAACCAGGAGCACTGAAAGCATCAGTTCTCCTGGACACAACACTAAGTTTCGCATCAGAAGTGAAATACCTTGGGGTAACCTTTGACGCCAAACTAACATGGAATCTTCACTTAGACAGAAGACTAAAAAAGGCTTACATTTCTTATGAGCAGTGTCGCAGGACCGTGGGGAAAACCTGGGGAATGAAACCCAAAGTGGTCATGTGGATATACACTGCCATCATAAGACCAATGATAACCTATGGAGCTGTGGTCTGGTGGCCTAAGAGTAAACAGACTACAGCGAGAGCCAAGCTCAGCCAAGTGCAGAGAGTTGCCTGCCTAAGCATAACAGGAGCTATGCGAACAACGCCAACGAGAGCAATGGAGGTAATGCTGTGTTTGCCACCACTAGATTTACATCTAGGAGAAGTGGCCTTAATAACAATGGCACGCCTCAAGTCCGTTGGCCTACAACCAAATGTAGGCTGTGGGGAGACCAGAAGTCGCCTGTGGAACGAGGCTGTCAGGAAGACGCCTCTTCTACAGGCATGCACAGATGGTATCTCTCCCCGATTTGTCTTTGATAGACCCTACACAATACAGACAAACAGTGAAAACGAGACCGCTGGTGAAGGTGTGATTAACATTTTCACAGACGGATCAAGGAAGAATTAGGGGGCAGGATGTGGAATATATTCCAGAAGCCTGCAAATCCAATATAAATGGACTATGGATGAGCGAGCCAGCATAGTACAAACTGAACTGGCGGGCATAATCATAGCCGCAAAAGAGATTGTCCGCAGACAAACTACGGGCAAAACAATCAGGATCTACACAGACTGTAGACAATCACTACTAGCCCTGAGAAGTTACAAAATAACCACAGGAGCAGTATGGGAATGTCATCAAGCACTTGTGGGTGCCTCCAGTACGAACAACATCTCGGTATGCTAGGTGAAAGGACACGCACAGTGCAGTGGTAACAAAAAAGCCGACAAACTGGCCAAGAAGGCAGCAGGCCAACTTATTTTTGGACCAGGCCCGGCCAGTCTGTTACCGATTACGGCGATAATACAATTAATTAAGGAGAACACCCACAACGAATTTAAGAAGCTGTGGGATGAAACAAGCAGCTGTCAGATTGCTAGGGAACTACTCACGTATCCCAACAAGAAAACAGCAATAGACTACCTGGCAATGACCAGAAGGAATCTACGTTTTATAACAGGAATCCAGACTGGACACTGTCCGCTAAGGAAACATCTATACAATATGAGATTAAGCGAAACACCTCTTTGCAGAGGTTGTGAACAAGAAGATGAGACGGTTCAACACGTACTCCGTGACTGTTCAGCCGTCTCATCAATTAGAGAATCCATCTTGGGAGAGCGTTGGCCTACCTTGGCCAATGTAAGGGAGATGCCCCTAGGCAACATCACCACCTACTTCGAAAGAATAGGTTGGTTGGAGGCCTAGGCGAGTGTCTGCCTAGAGGGAGAATGTACAAGAGGTCCAATGGGGCCTAAGTGCTGTGGTTTTTGACCACCCTCCTGCTAATTCCATACTCCATAGGGGAACTTTAAAGGTTTCCGCAACCCCCCCCCCCCCCCCCGATCTACTTTAGAATTTAAAGCACCTTTTGAAACACCATCTATTAAAGTTTGTGTTTAGCCACATTCCAAGTCAATAAACTCTTAGGCCTAGGAGATCTAGATTTGTTTATGTGAAAGAGACGGGAACCTACAGTTTTTAGTAGAACACGAACCACTTCCTGGGGATAATTTACAGTTAAATACTATCGCCTTTTCGTTAGATGCTCCCAGAGTATGCCTAGATACGCTAACCACTGAGCTACCGACCCCCTATAATGATTACTGTTATAAAATTATATCTTTCATACGTAGCGTATCAAAATAGCCACAATTAACTATATCATATAATGTAACCTAGTAATATTCATTTATCCAATTGAATTGATTATAATTTGAAATTAATTGATAGTAAAGAATAATTTCATATAGTCTTGGTCTCATTAAATAGACCATTCAGAATTTATTATA
This sequence comes from Rutpela maculata, assembly GCA_936432065.2. NCBI lineage: Eukaryota > Metazoa > Arthropoda > Insecta > Coleoptera > Cerambycidae > Rutpela > Rutpela maculata. The sequence continues at coordinate 37,740,462 of OW386290.2, forward strand.
TCTTTGTATCATTTGTACCTCAGCTTGAAGATGAAGGAGACAAAAGGACCTTCAGGATATCTGGGCAGCTAGGATTTTCGTTGTCGATTCTTCGGTATTTATTTCCTATTTTGGTTAAGTTTAACAAAGTCCATTTGATTTCACTATCGCCATATATAAAGTTAACTTCATTAAGAATTTTATCGTGTTTTCTTTGGATATATGTATCATACTAGTACTACAAACGATAAATAATTATTATGTTACGTACTTTGTATTATCTTTATAAATATAAACAAGTCTTGTTCAATACAAGACAATAGTTTCATTCAGTATATCGAAATATAACTTACTAAACAGATGAAAACAACAAGTGCAATCTACAGCTGTATAAAGGATCTTTCTTTGTACAACAGTTACTCTTGTATGTGACATATAACCGTAGAAATAATTTTACTAATTTTATATTAGATCTGATCAACTTTTTCGATAATTTAAAATTTTACTTTTACGTTTTCTTTCAGATAAAAAATGAATCCATCAACTGTGATATATTTAACATTTTTTCTCCAAGCAAGTCTTGCAGATATCCATAAAGGTGGGATCCTATTTCCTAGGGAATCGGAAACTAGACAGGTGGTCTCTCTTGATGGTATATGGAACTTCGTAGTACCTAATACTAGCAATCCTTTTGTGGGTTTCGAACAGCATTGGTACAAGAAGGATTTAAGGGAGGTACGTATACAATTTTCAACATACATGGAATCTGTGGAATATATTATTTTATTATTATTTACCATTTATTTACTAACCACTTTCCATACAGTAAAAGTACATTTGAAGTCATGGACAAGAATAGTACCTACTGGGTGTTACCTAGAATTAGTAAATATTTCGTAAAATCATTTATACTGCAAAAGCATTCCTTTATTAGGAATTTTTAACTAACATAAAATGCATTAAAATTCATATTTGTGATGGTAGTGTCCTTAAAATAATTTACAAAATTTATTATTCCGAGTGATGCAAATCCTGCAAATGTTGTTGAACTAGATTGTCTGCGTTCCTAATATTATAAGAGTGCATGTTAGAATATTCTGAAAACTATTCGAACTGCCGATGAATTTGCAATAACGTTTTAAAGATGTAAATACAAGAAAAGGGCATAATACTATATATTTTTTAAAGTAACTGGCACGGGTTACCATAAGCCGCACTTTCAACAGCACGGACAGTAGCTGCAAAACAAATAACACAGGTTTACAAAAAAAAGGTCTTGTCTTAAGGTTCTAATCCAACTTTTCTGAAGTATTTTGATGCGCTGAAGCCAATTTTGGACAAAAAAAATTTTCTACCGTGCCAGTTTTCATGTACCACCCCTTTCATCCCCTAAAAAAGGCAAAAAATGGTCTTGTCCTAAGGTTCTCATCTAACCTTTCAGAAGTAATTTAATGCGCTGAAACAAATTTTGGACAAAAAAAATTTAGGGGATGAAGGGAGTAGTAAAGGAAAACTGACCCGATAGAAAAAAAATTTGTCCAATTTTGGACAAAATTCAGCACGTCAAAATACTTCAAAAAAGTCAGGTCAGAACCTTCAGACAAAACCTTTTTTGGGAGGGTGGGAGGGACGGATAGAGGAAAACTGACATTTGTTTGCCCAAAATTGGCATCAGCGCGTCAAAATACTTTAGAAAAGTTAGATCAGAACCTTAGGACAAGCAAGACCTCTTGCCTTTTTGTGGGGATAAAGGGAAAAAAGGAGGTGGTAGAGGGAAACTGACATGATAGAAATTTTTTTTTGTCCAAAATTGGCTTCAGCGCATCAAGATACTTCAGAGAAGTTAGATTAGAACCTTAGGACAAGACTATTTTTTTTGCCCTTTTTAGGGGATAAGAGGGATGGTAGAGAAAAAGTGACACGGTAGAAAAATTTTTTTTGATCAAAGTAGGCTTCAGCGCATCAAAATACTTTAGAAAAGTTAGATTAGAAGCTTAGGACAAGACCTATTTTTTGTAGACCCGTGTAATTTTCCAACTGTACAGTGTACTAGAGTTGCCCCATAAGGTTAGGTTAGGTTAGGTAAGTTTACGTGACTATGTATTATCGCAAACTACACAATATGTAGAGTATAAGGTAAGATAAGGTAAAGATTGCTTTAACTGACATATGTGCATAAAATTTGAGATGAAATTTTTGAACAGAGATAGTCCACTTAAGGTGACGACACGGTGGCCTACAACCAAATTTAAATCAAAGTTGCTGCCACTCGGAATTTTCTTTTTTTTTACACATTCTTGGATGTAATCAGTTTCCACTATATTTAAAATCATTCATCGGAGAAATTTTTTTTTTTACAAGTATTTTACTTTTTCGAGCGAATCTGACAATTCTGAATTCGAATTTGGTTTCAGCCGATCCACTGGTCTGGTCCGCAGGCCAGACCACTTTTTTGTGTGGCTGTGTCATTGAACAAAAAAATTAAAATACTTGTAAAAAAAAATTCTGCTATGAATGATTTTAAATATCGAGGAAACTGGTTCTATATACATCCAAAAATATGTAAAAAAAAAGAAAATTCCGAGTGGCAGAAACTTTGATTTAAATTTGGTTGTAGGCCACCGTGTGATCAATTTAAGCTACTGTCAAGTATAATTCCAAGCAATTAAGATTCAGACTTTTGCATCCATTTATCTGAGCTAAAAAACATAGAATGGGTCTTTTATTCATTTAGTTTTAGCTTGTTGGAAGAAAATAAGCTTTTTGCAGAAGACAGACTATCTCTATTCAAGTCAATGCCATCCTTAGTAATTAGGATGGTATCACCTGCAAACAGTATCCATGAACCTTGCATTACCGATAGAGAAAGGGAGATCAATAATGTATATGCGGAATAAAATAGGCCCCACAACAGATCCCTGCGGATCCAATTTTTAATAGATAGTAATTCAGACTTAGTACCGTAAAACTTACGTATTGCTGCGTATTGGATAAATAGGAAAAAAGCAATTCAAGCATATTTTATCTTATGCCATTGTATTCTAATTTATACAGCAGTATTTCTGCACTGACGAAATCGAAAGCCTTGGTAATGTCGCACATAGGAGCCATGAAGCTTTTGCCCATGTGAAAACCCTCGATTACATTTTCAACTATTGCTAGTAAAGCTTTGGCGGTAGATTTAATTTTTCGAAAGGCGAATTGGGCATTTAAAAAATATGCTTATCCTTATACACACAATTTGACTAATCTTTGTTTAATAAGTATTTCAAATATTTTACTAATTATTGCAACTGTTACTATGGGATGGAAATTATCAGGAGAATTTCAATTTCCTCATAAAAGCTTTGGAATAATTAATATCAGCACTGTAGACAACTCTTAATCAGTTGCACGAAAAATATGATCAGAACATTTAACAGGGCTGTAGTACAACTATGACCTTTCGTAAAGCCTGACCCATCAAATAATTTGCAGTGCTTCAATGAAATTGTGAATAATATCGTAGAAGAATGAAAGATGAAAACTGGTCACTGCTCAAAGTAAAGAAATTTTTTAAAGTATTAAATCACGTATTATACGGGACCAAGATCTTTAAGTAAATTAAAAATAGTATTAATATTAAACAACTTGATTGAAAATAGCCTTGATTTCTATTATTGATGATTTGCTTAAGGCTCAGGATCAGGGATTGGTCGCATGTTGTATTCTGGATTTTTCTAAGGCTTTTGATACGATTAACCACAGTCTAATCTGTTCTATACTTAAATATTTTGGTTTTGATAATTTTCCAGTCTTATTTATCAAGTCATATTGGCATAGTAGAATACAAGACAAATCTATTGACAATATTTCTTCTTCATTTAGATATAAATGATCATATCGGGGCCACTAACGCCATCAACTCTGAATTTCAAACTATCAAACAGGTCTATGAGAAACATGAAATTCAAAATGAAATATTATTAGGAGATTATTTTACTCTGTAGATAATTTTTTCTTGTTGTGTCTAATGCAATATCTATATAAAGTAATTTAAATAATTTAAAGAAACATCATGGAAATACCATTTTTTCTATGTGTAGGATAAACTATTTTTAAAAATAATTGTCTGTACGTATATTTTGTTGTATTTTATAACAATTGAAAATATGGATTATGGCTCTTTGATCAGTCAGTCAATTCATAAACTGATTAAATTTGTCTAGTCTTTATCAGCACATGACTTATAATATTCATTCATACTGAAGAGCAAAACGCTTCCAACACTTTATTTTACATTATAGTAATGAAACCTTGTTGGAAACGCTACCCACCAAATTTGTGTTTTACAAAGTAACATTAATAACTTTTATTTTGTACAGGCCATGCGGCACAAAGTTTTACTAATGCCTGTACCAGCAAGCTACAATGATATTACCACAGACTGGAGGATTAGGGATCATGTCGGACTAGTGTGGTACGACAGAGCATTTTTCGTGCCAAAGTACTGGACTGAGATAGGGAGGATTTGGTTGAGATTCGGTTCAGTTTCATATGCATCTCAAGTGGTAAGTAATCTTTTCATACATGAACACAATAATATAATTTGCTACTACTTGCATATTAGGTATGATAAAAGATAATATGATTCTTGTCATTGCTCTGAACATATTTTTGCAAAAACACATGGAATATTTCATGAGATCTGTAGACATTGCTCGTAAAGAAAAATTCTTCATATTATTGGATTAATCATCGAATTCTGAAAAATTTTTGATATACCTCATCAGATTATCTGACTTTCCAGAAAGAGAAAAAATTCTCACTAAACAGCAGTATGGTTTTAGAAAAGGTCTCTCAACCCAAGATGCGGTACTATGCTTATATAATTTTAATCTATCAATTTTAAACAATAGTAAAATCATCATCATCATCATTGGTGCTAGAGCCCTACGAGGGCCTCGACCTTCTCAAGCGTCCTCCGCCATTCCTTCCGATTTTGTGCTCTGGCTTTCCAGTTGGGGTCACCGATACATCTGGCGTCCTGGGTTACTCCATCAGCCCATCTAAGCTTTGGCCTACCTCTTTTCCTGCTTCCTACAGGTTCTGTACTAAATACTTTTTTAATGGGGTTCATTTCACTGGCTCTGGCCACGTGTCCTGCCCAGCGCAGTCTGTTTAACTTGGCAGCCGCGACGATATCTCTACCGTTCGTTTTGTCCTTGTACATACTGTACAACTCGAAGTTATACCTTCGTCTCCATAACCCATTTTCACATACAGCCCCGAAAATTTTGCACAGTACGTTCCGCTCGAAACAAAGTAGGGAAGTTTCGTCGGATTTTGATATGGTCCACGTCTCTGATCCGTATAGCAGTACAGGGGTTACTAAAGTCTTGTATATTCTCAGCTCGGTTGTTTGTGAGAGTCTCTTGTTGGAGAAGTGCTTGGATAAACCATGGTAGCACCTGTTCGCCGTTAATATACGCCACTTAATTTCCTCCGAGATATGTTATTATTTGGGTCGACCTGAGTGCCTACGTATGTGAAATCTCTGACTGCTTCGAAGTTATGGTTACCAGCTACCAAGTTTTGTCCTGCATTGCCAGCTCTTGTGCGCGATGTCGCAGGCATGTATTTTGTCTTTTCCCCATTTACCTGTAGTCCCATGGTCTCTGCTGCCCTAGATAGGTCTAGGAATGTTTCTGCAGACATTCTTCCCGTTCTTGTTATAATCTCGACATCGTCCGCATATGCCAGGGTCTGAACTGACTTAGTGAAAATTGTAGTAAAATCACTGCCTGCTTATTTTTTAACTTAAAACGTGCATTTGATACCGTAGATCAGACAATTCTTATAAAATCGTGCAATTCTTATAAACAAATTATATAACTATGGTATACGCGAGACAGCACTAACTTGGACAAAATCTTATTTAAGCGACAGAAGCCAAGAAGTTACTTTTACAGAAAATGGCACAACCTACAGATCTGACGCTCTTGCGACAAATGTTGGCGTGCCTCAGGAGGGTATTTAGGGGTTATTACTGTTAACAGTTTTCATTAACGATAATACAGAATGTTTAGGCAATTGCTACTTTCGTTATTTGCAGATGATAATGCTACTTCTGTTTCCGGAAAAGATTTCAATGAATTAAGCCAAAATGCAAATTGCATTCTCTCTAGCATGCAAAAATATTGCCGAGAAAATTGTTTAGTTCTCAATAATTTAAAAATAGAATTAAGAGTTTTCACCACTCGTGTACTAGAAAAAAGTATATTAGTAAAAATGGATCATAACACTATCCAGCAAACAAACGTGATAAATTTCTTGGATTGCAGATTGATTCTAAACTATCTTGGAGCTATCAGATGGAAATAATAATAATAAAACTTACCACACATTATTTTGTCCTATGGCAACTTAGAATTAGAGTAAGTCTGAATACACTGAAATTGTACTACTTTGCCCATATTCATTCCTGTTTAAATTATGGTAGAAGAATCGTTCAACAAGCTCTTAAGAAGAATAGGTACAAATAAGGGGTTATACAACAAATTATCAACAACCAGAGAAAAACAACCGAAGAACGTGAACGACCTACTACTTATGCATGCCTTCCCCATGTGGCTGGAGTCACAGATAGGTTGAAAGAGACTTTATTGAAGAATAAAATAAGCGTACGTTTCCAAACGGTAAAGAAAATTCAACAACTGCTTCCCTTAACCAAGGACCTCATCCCTAGACTACTAGCCCAGGGTGTTTACCAATTGTAGATATATCGGACAGACAGGACGTAGTATCCAGTGCAGAATAAAAGAACACCAGATAAACACAAGACTCGAGTACACAGATAAATCGACAGTGACAGAACATCAGAGTAAGAACCATAAAATCGACTACGAGAACATCAACATATTGGATAGAAATTTACGCTATTACCCAAGGATAATTAAAGAATCACTAGAAATTATGAAAAACAGTGACAATTTCAATAGAGAAGATGGGTATTATGGAGATTGGCTTTGCCAAGCACCAGTGGCTTTTGGGCAATGACCGTAAAAGCTTGCATTCTACTATTGCATTTATTGTATTTGTCTAATTTTTTTGTCTTATAATTCGTGTAATCCACGAGGTTTCCGTTTAGATATAGTTAATAGCTTTTTCCTCTCAAATGTTCGGGTTGAGGTCAAAAATTGCATTAGATCACTGAGGTATAATATTTTGTTCAAATGTCTTGTTTGTTTCAATAGATGGAAAATAAGTAAATTGGTATTAGCTAGTAAAAATTAATACTTTTAAAATGCATGTATTTACACAGCTGGGTTCCATATTTTTGTGCTCATGTTGTATTTGTTCTGAGACTGCATTTGAAAAGTAACATGTTTATTTTTTAGTGGGTAAATGGTCAGTTGGTCATGAGCCATGAAATAGGCCATTTACCATTTCACACAGAAGTAACGCAGTATCTGAAGTTTGGTAAAGAGAACAAGATAACAGTAGCTTGTGATAACACATTGCTGGCTGATACTATTCCACAGGGGCGTGTCGAAGAATTAGCAAGGTAACATTTTTAAATTTTTGTTAGTATGTCTACTTATGTATCCCGTCCTCCAAGAGTCCCATATATTCACAATTTGACAAGCAGCAACTATACAGAGCGTTTTTTGAAATACGTCCACATGTTCAGATCTATTAAGACACACAGTTTTCTGGTATACGCAAAGATATTTATTTATCAAAATGCCCAAAGATAACCGTGAAAATAAATTTTAAATATTGCAAACTATTATTAAGTACACCTATGATGTGGTGATCTTTCTGCGTCTAACCCTGACCTTGTGGCGCATCGTTCTACGTCGGTGCCAAATGCAACAGGTAAAAAGTAGCAGCAAGAAGTGTTAATAGTGTAGTGTTTACTGCTGTCAAAATGAAGTTACATAGTTGTTACATGTACATGGTTATTCATTATATTTAAGCCTTTATTATCATTATTATTGAAGATAGAATAAAAAGTTTTGGACGAGAGTTGTAGAACTGTAACTGACTTAATAAGTTAATGGAAGCACAGTGGCGTGCAGAAATTGAGAAGTACAAGAAGCAGTAATCTTTTAATGGAACGCCCTGCCCTGTATATTGTTAAATTTTTGAATTGCCCTTTTTTTCTGTTTTCAAAAATATGACATATGATCTCAATTTCTGCACGCCACTGTGCTTCCATTAACTTATTAAAGAGGTTCAGTTACAGCCCTACAACTTTCGTCCGAAACTTTTTTTTCTATCTCCAATAATAACGATAATAAAGGGTGGCTTAAATATAATGAATAACCCTGTACGTGGTAATAGTAAATTATTGTATTTTTACGTTATTAACATTTTAGGAAACGAATTTTACATTGAGTAGACAAACGTTGTGCTTTGTTATGGTGCGGTCGGGAAAATACACGTCAATACTTTACCAGCCACGGGTTTCTACTTTTCTACTACTACTTTTCTCTACGTTTTCTACTCTTTACCAACCACGGTGTTTCTGATGAGCGAACCTTTGTGTCCGCTGTGCAATATTTAGGGCCGGTACATTCACTCAAGTATAAATAGACTTAATCCGGCGAGTAACTATCTGACGGATAAGATAACCGGAACTTGGTAACTCTAGAACAACTTGCATGCTTACTTTCATTCAAAATATACCCTCGGTTAACTATCCGATAGATATGACTTTAGATATTTCCCAAAGTAATTGTTGCCAACTTAAGGCAGTGTAAAGTAAGGAAAGAATTTTTCAATATTGCGAAGAATTTTTCAAAGAGTTTTTCAATATTGATGATTAATAAAATATACTACCAATTATATGTTAGATTTCCAGCTTACAAAAATAGTGTTATATTGTTAGGGCAAAGTATCATTTTACAAATGTTTTTTTTTAAATATGATTATTTGTATATATTATATATATATTGTTATAACTTTAAAGTTAAAACACAATGAAAAGCAAACCAAATTTTTAAAAAGTTGGGTTAGAAGATAAAATAGCAATTCTGTCAATCACAGCGGAACCGCGTGGGGGTGGGTATTTTTATTCGTTAGATAAAATCTTTATCCGAAGGCCGAGGTGCCGGATAGGTTATCCTAGGCATATTTATCTGGTGGATATCACTATATATAGGTGAAAATACCGATATTTTGCTTACCTCCATGATAAACCTTATTCTGCAGATTAAATATAGATGAAAGTACCGGGCCTTAAGGAGCAATGTTCATTTTCAATCGAGGGCTATCACTTTATAGTAAATAAAACATCAACTGTGTGTGTTCATTTTCAGTTTTATTTGCAATTTGATCATTTTGTGCGGATTTGCAATGCTGTAACAAAAGTGAATAACTTACGTTGTAGGCGTCGACACTGGAGGGATAAAGGTGAGTTTAAAATTTTTTTCTTGTAGAATTTTTAAATTTCAGAAGTGGCATTGGTTTTCATATTACATAAGAACTAACAGATTAAAATATATGGATATATTTCAAAGACATTCTGTATAGTTAGCGGCGGCTATTTTAAACTTGTTCTTTAGGATAATAATTTATTTTCGCAAAAAGAATACAACATTTTGTTTAAAGGTAGTCAACTCCGTGTATTTAAATTAAATGAAAAGTTGTTTCGGCCTCTTTAATCCAGCTTTATGATTGCAACTCATATTTTAAAAATGAACGGTACAAAACATAACTGGTCTGAAGGTAACTTTTTTTAACGGGACTTCTTTGTTTTCTTTTTTGTTTCTTCAAATGTCCTCGCCATAAAGTTTAATATTACGTAAGATCAGGTTTTTAAGACATTTCCATAAAGCAAACATTGGAAGAGATTTTGGTATTTATGACCCGTGTTGCAAATAAATAACTTATACTTACTTAAATTTTTCTACAGGGATAATAATTTAGCAAGAAGCTTATTTTGTGGAAGTGATATGTTATAAAAAATGTATTCATAATTAATAAATGGTTAGTAACAAACTAACAGTTAAACTCAGATACTGACTTTATGAAAATAGATCTTCATCTTGTATATTTGATTTGTTGTTAAACGATTATTTTAGAACAGACATTTTAGAACAAATTATTATTATTATTTAATTATTATTTTAATTATTATTATTATTATTATTAATTACTTTTCTCTATCAGTGAACTTAAAAAAATCTCGCTTAGTTGGGCGTTCTATTTAATATTTTTATTTTAGATTGCTCCCTTACCTGCGCCAAGACTACCGGATTTCATTCTAAACTTTAGAAATTTACCTAAGCTGATTTCAAAGTGAGAATTGGTCAAAATATCCAGGCCCGTTTTAAGCGGGCGTGCAAGGCGTGCACAGCATGCGGGCGGCTTTTTTTTTAAATCTTCACTTTTTAATTGCCTATCGTTCTGTCGAGTCAGATTTTCAATTTTTGCCTCTGATTTTTCAAAATTTCCAAAGAAGCTTGAATATTCATCAAAAATTTTGAAAAATCAGGGACAATAATCAATAATCTGGCTTGACAAATCGATAAACAATTAAGAAGCGAACATTTGAAAGAAACCTTTCCGATTGTTTAAGTACCTATTAAGACCAGCAGAGGGTCCATGTTTTTTCAAATCAGTCTGTAGGCCTTAATACACTTAAGCGATCGGAAAGCTTTTTTTTTAGTCGTTTTTTAATTGCCTATCGATCGGTCAAGCCATATTTTCGATTTTTGTCTCTGATTATTCAAAATTTTTGATCAAAATTTAAACTTCTTTGGAAAATTTTGAAAACGCAGGGACAAACATCTAAAATTTGGCTTGACAGATCGATAGCCAATTAAAAAATGAAGATTTCAACTAGACAGTACAAACTAATAATAATTATGCTTTTAATTTTAAACGACAAGTGATGTCCAAAATACATCAATACATGTTCAATATGCATACTTAAGCAAATTTAGTAAATCTACTCCCTTTCTGACGTAAATATAAATATCAAACTATCTCTTTCTAAGTTGTAAGTTACAAGGCAACCTGTTTCTTAGGCAGTTCCTTGTTCCTTTAGTAATCTTGGTCCTCAGTGACTAAGAGTCGGCATTATGACAAGACGTACGGCACGGAACCGCACAGTACGGTCCGTCAACACACGTTTGTATACGAAAAGCTCTATGTGAATACATATGTGTCGGAAGACACTTACGACACAGTACGACATGGCGCGCCTCGGCACGTACTGACACGTGCCGTACCAATACTTGCAATAATGAATTTACATTGTTTTATATGGCGCAGGAACACATATGAACGACACGTTTTTACAAGACACTCTCAAACATACGCGTGTAGTAGAGTGCAATTATTTAGAGAAGATAACTACGTCACATGTCTTCGCGCATCGCGTATAACAGTTGGCATAATAGCAATGCCGTGCCATTAAATTTTATTTAAATATTAATGGTATTAGGCAGTGCACGGCCATGCAGCTGTAAAAATAGGATCGTTACCTAGGTAACGAGCACTCGGTCTCTGCGCATTCTATAACGAAGTTGTCTTCTCTAAGTAAACGGACTCTACATATCGATGAGGTCTAACATTTTACCCTTTTCGGTATGCGTGCAGGGCACGTTTCATTTTGCGCTTGCGCAGAGTATGTTTTCAGGCAAACTTATGTTTGTTTTGTTTGTTTAGTAGTATCTCACGGAATATGAAAATATGAAAATAGATATAAAAATCGTGGGCTTAGTTTTGGAATGACAATTCTCTCACCGTGTCAAGCTCTTGCTCGGTATTTATATTATCTACCCACAAAACTCTATAGGCAGATTTATTTTCTCTAAGATACAAAAATATACTAGCATCATCTAAATCCTTCTCCTAGTCTGTATCACTACTGCTGCTAGCACACTCCATTTTCATACAATAACAGGTCCGGACTGGACAACCGTTTTCTCCCTCCCCCGCTCAACAAAATTTTGTCTCGTTTAAAAAAAATATTTTTTCCAGCAGTCTACTGCTGCTCGAACAATTCGAACAAGGAGGAGCAGTAGTAGACAGCTTTCAGGGAGAACCTGAAGATGGCAGATGGAATTCTGTCACAACGTCGTTTAGACAACCATATCAACTACTCGGGAAAACACCCGGAAGTAAAAACACTGCATTCAACATCCGCGAAAACCTAAGAAACATGTATTGGCGCATAGGAAAGGGCGGCCTAATAATTTTTGCACGCGGGCAGCCAAGTGCCTAGAAACAGCCCTGAAAATATCTGAATCTTAACAACGCGCATGCGTCAATTTTCTGGTCTCATTTTTTTCGCAACTTAGTTGGTAAGATAGGTAAGATAAGATTGTCGGTAGAAAAATTTATTTTTTAAAAATCGAACCGCCTTTAAAAAATAACTCAAAAATCAAGTAATAAAATTTCGCTCAGTTTTACATATACCTGTATTATCTATTAGCGGAAAGTAGCAAGGAACTGTTAGCAATTTAAAGTCGGTGCAAAACGTAATTTTGAAATAAGGTATTTTTGCATCGACTTCAAATTGATATTAGGTAATAAGGTACTTGCTACTTTCCACTAATAGGTAGACAGGTATTTGTTAAACTATGTGAAATTTTTTTCAACCTTTTTAGTAGCTCTTTTTTATTTATTTAATTTCTACATAGTGAAGCAAACTATTGTGAGAAAATCTGCACATTCGTCTGTTGTGAGATAGAAAACTGCTGCCTAAGGAATCACTACTTCCACAACCAAATTTTCTGTGGGGGTGGTTGATGCTGAAATAAAATTACACAGGCACACAAAAAAAAAGTCGAAACCCAGAGGATAGAGCGTAGACCCCCCTACCCCGATGTATTTTGGGACGCTGAAACCGAATATGACAATAAAAAAGGTTTTAATTATCCAATTTTCCCCTAGCATCCCCTTACAACCCTCCTGGGGAACTGAAATTCCACTTGTTCTGAAAATAGGTTTCTTGGTGCGCTGAAACAGAATATGATGATAAAAACTAATTTTAACCACCCTGTCATCCCCTAGTACTCTCTAGGAGTACTTGTTCTAAACATTTAAAAAGTATGTTTATTTCTAGGTCTTTTGGTGCGCTGAAACCAAATATGACGATAAAAACTGAGACTTCAACCACCCAGTCACCCCCTAGTACCCTCTTACAATTTAAAATTTCACTTCTTATGAAATTTGAAAATGTATGTATATTCTTAAGTATTTTGGTCCGGTGGAACCGAATATAACGGGGGGGGGGGGGGTAAAATTTCACTTCTTATGAAAATTGAAAATGCATGTATATTTTTTGGTTTTTTAGTGCGCTGAATATACACTTGAAGTGGTAACACCCCAATAACTTTTTTTTGAATCAAATTTTACTTAAATATGGAACAAATTAGTATCTACTTACGACCAGAAGAACATTCGCCTCCTACAAATGCAAAGTCACCTGCGGTACCAAAAAGAAAATCAAAAAATCATATTAGGCATTGTTTTATCGGAAAATTTTATTAATGAAACTTATTCAGAATTGTCCAAAAACCCTATGCCCAAATTTTAATCAAAAATTAAAAAATTGAAAAATTAAAATTTTAAAAACAATTATTTTTAAAAAAACTGTAAATTGGTTAACAACTACCTGACAGCTTGGGTTTAGTTTCAAACTAAATTGTCATAGTACAGTTTTCTAAACAAAAAACCCATTAAAATGATATTTTCTTGGACATTATTTTAATCAAAATTTATATATTTTTTTATTTTGATTAAATTTTGGACTTCAGGTTTTTGGACAATTCTGAACAAGTTTCATTAACAAAATTTTCCAATAAAAATATGCCTAATATGAATTTTTTATTTTTTCCACATATTTTGGTACCGCAGGTGGCTTTGCATTTGTAGGAGGCGAATGTTTTTCTGGTCGTAAGTAGATTCTAATCTGTTCTATACTTAAGTAAAATTTGATTCAAATCGGAAAAACAATAAAAAAATTATTTCAAGTGAAACACACTGTATGACGATAAAAACTGATTTCAACCACCTAGTGAAATTCTAGCGTTCCCTTACAACCCTCAGGACGGGTTAAAATTCCACTTGTTCTAAACATTTGAAAAGTATGTATATTTTTAGTTTTTTTTGTGCGCTGAAACCGAATATGACGATAACAAATGATTTTAACCATCCAGAAAACCCCGTCTTAGACTAAAAAGGTCGTAGAAAAAAATAAATTTAAATTTATCACCAAAAAAGACATCCCTCTAACTTTATACCCAGATATAATACATAAGATTGTGCGACTTCACCACCAAACTACCCTTCACCTCAAGTGGGTGACCGGGTGGTTTGAATCATTTTTAATCATCATATTCAGTTTCGGCTAGGGATTGCAATTTACCGGAAGTTTTAATAACCGGTAAATCGGTAAATAAAAATGTAAATAACCGGTTAACCGGTATTTACCGGTAATTTTTAGAATGGATGATTAGGGTGGCGAAAATGGCAATTGTCTTTTTCCATATACAAAATTATCTAAATTTAACAAAAACATTTTTATATACGTACTTATATGTGATATAATGAACAAATAAAAGGTTTTTTATCAACAGTAAAATCACAAGTGCTTTTTTTTATTGGATAAATTTCTCTTTGTAATAAAATCATTTTGCCAATCAGTGATTTTATAAGAAGAACTGACATGAAAAAATCGCGAGACCGGAGGTCGAATGATTTTGTCAAATGTCAGTTTTTCGAGCAAAATTACTGATTGGCAAAATTTTGAGTTAAAAAGAAATTTATCCATAAAAGAAAAGCTCGAGTGTTTTTTGGCAAGATAAATTAACGACAGAATATGAATGTGAACGAACAACAATAATTTATTAAAAATAATTATAATTTTCCCAAAACGACTCATATCGTACAGTATAGTTTCCACAATACTTAAAAATTATAGCTGACAGTACAGATTTCAAAGTGACGTGCGACTACTAGGTGTACTCTGCTTTTGAGGAACAGGCATTTTTATCGGTGATAAAAAACGATGCACCTTTTTTATTGCTGTCAAAGTGACAAAAATGTGACTTTTTTATATAGGAGTTAATTTATTAAAAAGAAAAAATATAAATGAAATAAATTTAAATAACTAATTATTCTGTAAATAACAAAAATATCCACTTAAATAACAAAAATTATAAACATAAACTCAAATAGGGCATTTACTGAATACCTAATCTCAAAATACAATATTTTTTAAAAATAGCCTGTTAAAACGGTTAGTTTTTCAAAGCTATATATGTTAGTCGTCTGATATTTGTGCATAGAATACCATCAGCTGAAAATGCCCTTCCTCAATCGATATTGGTGGGTCGATAAGTTAATAAGAATTGGTAATAACATACTTCTAAATGTATTCCACGGATATTTGCGGCAGTGAAATATTCAATTTTCTGTCGTAAGATATTGTCAATGTCTCTCTTGTATTTCTTAGGGCTTGGTGTTTGGAGTTTAGTTTTTATAATATTATTTATTTATTGTTAGAAGTGCTCGGTGTTGGGACAGTCACTCTGTATTTAGTGAATACTAGTCACTGACATAAATAGAAACGTTGAATACGTGACATATCGTAAGTTCAGAATTTACCGAAATAACCGGTAAAAAATTAAAATTACCGGTAATTATCATCATGTATTTTTTGTCCTAATAACCGGTTAACCGGTTAACCGGTAATACAATCCCTAGTTTCGGCGCACCAAAAAACCTAAATATAAACATACTTTTTAAGTCTTTAGAACAAGTCTAATTTCAACCCCTCCTGGAGCTTGTAGGGGGTGACTGGGTGGTTCAAATAAGTTTTGATTGTCATATTCGGTTTCAGCGTATCAAAAAATTTATTTTTAGAACAAGTGCAATTTCAATCCCCTAGGAGGGTTGTAAGGGATTGCTAGGGTAAAATTGGATGAATGAAACCATTTTTATAGTCATATTCGGTTTCAGCGCACTAAAAAACCTAAAAATAAACATATTTTTTAAATATTCAGAACAAGTGGAATTTCAACCTCTCCTGGGGCTTATAGGGGGTGCTAGGGGCTGACTGGGTGGTTCAAGTCAGTTTTCATCATCATATTCAATTACAGCGCACCCAAAAACCACTCCACTAGAGAAAATGGAGTTTCAATTCCCAGGAGGGTTGTGAGGGGATGCTAGGGGAAAATTGGATAATTAAAACCTTTTTTTATTGTCATATTCGGTTTCAGCGTCCCAAAATACATTGGGGTAGGGGTTTCGACTTTTTTTTTTGTGTGAGTGTGTTATTAGGCCTTTGGTTCTTGTACGCACACTAAATCGCAATTTTATTTTTGTACTCTGTGAAGTGGGGGTGGTAACGGGGTGGTACTGAGGGTGGCGGATGTCAAAACATGAGTCTTTTGTTTCTTATAAACACAGTAAATCAAAATTTTATTTTTTTTCGCCCCTTTTAATAATGGGTGGCTGACGCCAAGAATGCTACCAGAAACTCTAAGGTTGGCGGTAACAGTTCATAAATTACAAGGCACCACGTTAGATGAAGCCGTAATTAATTTGGGAAAAAAGATTTTCGCAAAAGGACAAGTCTATGTCGCTCTGAACCGAGTTACAAATTTGTGTGGCTTGCCTTGGCTCTCTCTGATTTAGAATCTAACAAGGTTATAAATAAACCGCATGTCAAAAAAGCCCTTGTAGAAATACAAAGATTACGAAGACTAATACACACGCACGGACGTACACACATACACAAATTATCAGTTATATCTGCCATACTGAATTGTCATCATACTAGCTGTCGCCGAATAATGAAATCCCCAAGTATCAGGTTTCATGTAAATCTAAAAAAAAAAATTCCTGGCATTATCATATCGCAAAAACCATCATACAATGAAATATTTTTCGCCGGCGGGACGTAGATATCGGTCATGTTTGTAATACAGTGTCCTTCATTCATTAACAGCATTGAAAATAACAACCTGGGCGAGAGCGTGTGGTATAATTTATTTGTAAAAGCAAATTATTCACCAGGTGCATTTCTCAATAAAAGTCTTAGTTCACACTGTTGTTGTAGAAAACATTCTTCAGCTGATTCGCCTCCATGCAAGGCTCTCTTTCGTTGTGAAAAAACATGCTAGCTAACATGACATGCTAGGAAGTTATAATAATACCCTGTGGTTTGTAAAAAAATATAATTATTATAAAATTATACCCTGTGGTTTGTAATAAATTATTATTATTATTATAAATCGAAAACTAAGTTTTTGGTCCATATCTAGGGAGGAGGCTAATAATTAGTTTGTTGGATTTCTAATTTTGAAAATTCGTGTCAAACTCGAGCTGTTCTTCAGCCACATCATAATTCGTTCTGAATTTGATATACCACGGATAGACAATTTCAAAGCTCCATAATTTGAAAACTATTAATTTTTCGGCCTTGCTCTCATGGAGACTTTTATTCAGGATGATTTCATAAATAACATATTTCAATTTTAACCAAATCCGCCGGGCATTATTTTACATAAGAAACGTGCGGGGTCCTTTAGTGCGGGACCACCCCCGGACCAAGTAATTGTTCAAAATAGTACCATTTATTTCATATTGGTTATATTTCAACATTTAATTTCAGCGGAAGATTATCCCAAAGCTACAGCTTCGACTTCTTCAACTATGCTGGCATTGATAGACCGGTTAAATTATACACGACGCCAAAGACTTACATAGACGATATATCAGTATTAACCATAGAAGTACAAGCATCCGCAGGTAAGCTAATAATTAAGTCATTTATTTTGTAGGTATAGTTGTCTTCAGGTCTACCAAGAACTCAAAAAATGTCGGCGCCTTTGACCATCAAGCACGCCGCACCGCACCGCCAAAGACGCCGATATTTTTTACACGCGTGTGTAATCAACTTTCCCTATATTTTTTTCTTCCTTTCTCAATTTCTTAGTAGGTATTTTTGTTGATGCGAAGTATAACTCTTTATATTATTATAAATTTCCTTGGTAATACTTCTACAACTCAAAACAAAAAAAAATCCAGACGTGGATATTGTAATTAACTATTTTGTGACATACCTATGCAACTATGTAAAATTGTCTAACACACTGATTGCCTGCCAATCACATTGAAACTTGATCCTTTATTCAGAAATTTGCCAACATCACTAGATATTTGCCGTGCAGAGATTCCAGTGAGATAAGTCGGAAAGAACGGAGGTGCGTCTGAACGTTCCCACTTAAAAACGCGAAAATACCGGGTAAAACTGCGTTAGTTTGATTAAGCTCAGGTGAATTGCAGCTTAAAAAGTTCCGCGTAAATCGATGTGTTGTAACAAAAGAACAAAGTTGAAATAGAATTAATATTTGAAAATAACTAATACAGAGTTATTTAATGGCAATCAGTGTGGTGCATACAGAAACGAACTTAAAGAAACTAGTATGTAAACAAACGACCCGATCCAAGCAATAAATAACAAATATAACACAAAGAAATCTCAACGATATATTGCCACAATCGGAAACCGCGGAATCAGAAGACTCAGAAAAAGAAGATTCGAAGAAGCAGAAACACAAAAAGAGGAACATAAACACTCCATATTAAGACACAAAGCGGCAACATATTTCACAAGAAGAGTCAGAAGAGGCAGAAGTCCAAAAACACAAAAAAGGGAGCTTAAACGCTCCTTCACGACACAATGCGGTAACGCATCTCACAAATACCTACACCTCCCATCCCACAATGCCACCACGCGCCATGTGGCTCTCGCTGCTGGCAACAAGCATGGCCTTAGTCCAACCGAGTGTGGACGTAGCAGACCCAGCTATATAACGCTGGGAGTGGCAGCAATGCCTACCGCACGCTGGTAAATTAATCAATCAATCACTAGATATTTGCCGTGCAATACCGCAAAAAAATGTAATAACAACGTGACGTAAATATAGACTTTTCAATAACGTAAAATCAAAATTTGTATTGGAAAATCGGCATTGTAGCGAAAGTGTGTTAGTGACGAGCTCACTTGGTTACACTATCTATCGTGTACCGGGTTCGAATCTTATCTCCGACACTGATAATGCTAGTGGATAATGCGTATTGCCTACATTTCTTCAAATGTATAACCCACCTCTGAACAGTCTTAGCCTTGGATTTGGGGGTTGTCTACTATCCGCGGTGTGTTCATGTTTATGCTAAATATTGCTTAAACGATAGTTTTATAAAGAGTTGCCCAATATGTGGCCACCGTGAATTTTCCAATATATAAAAATCAATGGTCATCATTATGAATCGATATTGGATGTTATTAAATGAACAAGAGACAGAGGAGGCTTTTCAAGGGTTGAAACACAGCAAAGAATTTCAAAACTTTATAAAGTAAGGTTATAAAGGTTCACGAGAAGTGGGAAGACGATAATACATTCTTCTCAATAGTCATCATGATGATTATAATGAAGATATTATTGACTAAAGAGTTCCTTACTTAAATAAACATTTATTTAGTTTAGTTCAATTCCCACCTTGATTGATTGATTGATTTACCAGCGTGCGGTAGGTATTGCTGCCACTCCCAAGTTATACAGCTGGGCCTGCTACGTCCACGCTGGGTTGGACTAAGGTCATGCTTGTTGCCAGCAGCGAGAGCCACATGGCGCATGGTAAGGGAGTGTGGGATGGGAGGTGTAGGTATTTGTGAAATGCGTTACCGCATTGTGTCGCGAGGGAGCGTTTAAGCCCGCTCTTTTTTTGTATTTTTGGTTCTGGGCGTTGTGTCGCTGCTGTTTGTGCTCCTATTTTTGTACTTCTGTTTCTACAAGTCTTCTTCTTCTTCTTCTTCTGAGGCTTCTGATTCTGGTAGAGTATATATCGCTCTGATTTCTTTGTGGAATTCATTTTTTCCCCTCGCTTTCCTTTCCCAATATGTTTGGTCCTTTCCCAGTTTGTTCATGATCCCCTCGATTCCACGTGTAACATGGTCTCCCAATTTTTAGTTTGCTGCTGTTCAGTGTTAGTGCTTTCTTCAGTAGGTGTGTTGGTTCCCTTCTTTGGACGTGTCCCCAGTACTTCATTGCGTACATTTCTATTCTTTTTGTGATTGTCTTCCCTTCTAGTAGTGTTGATGTTTTATGTCGTTGTTTTTGCCCTGTTGTTTTTCTGAGTAATTGGATGATGTCTCTTTCAGCTCTTCTCAAACTTCTTCTGTTGGCTTTTGTTGTTGCCGCGTTTTTAACTCCATATGTCATTGTGGCCAGGGCCCATGATAGTTTGTTTTTCTCAATGAACGGTATAATTGCTCTTGTGACTCTGTGTGCTGTTTTTATTCTCTCTTTCACTGTTTCTCTCCTTTTCAGTTGGTTCGTCAGATATGTTCCTAGGTATTTCAGTTTGTTCGTTATTCTTAGGGAGTAGTCACCTATTTTGTATTCTTCTCCACTGATCCGACTCTCTTTTGTTGATGGGTCTCGCTCCATTATTAGACTTTTCTTGAAATTTATCTTCAGCCCAGAGATGTGTCCCAATGCGGTTTCATGTTTTCTAGAAAGTTGAGAATTTGTTGCTCTTCTGCGACGATTAGGAGGTCATCTGCGTAAGCTAATACGATTGGGGTTCTCAGTGTTTCCGTGCCTTCATTGAAATTTGGTGTTTCCCTTATTGTGTTTTGTATCGCTTGGTCTAGGACTGTGGTGAATAGTCGGGGGGATAGGGGGCATCCTTGTTTGACTCATCTGGTCTGGTTTCCGTCATTTGTCCGAACCATTGTATGGCGGTTGTTTCATGAAGGCAGGCCTTTATTATCTTGTTTATTAGATAGTGCGGCACTCCTTTGTTATACAGAGTGTTGACTATGGTTTCGTGACTGATGGTATCGAATGCCTTTTGGAGATCTATAGCGGCTATGTGCAGTTTTGTCCCTTCTCTCCATTTTTCTTCCAGTATTCTTCTAGTGGTGTACATGTGGTCGTCCGTTGATCTGCCTTTGATGAATGCTGTCTGGTAGTCTGGCGGTCTTCCAATGTACTACTCTAGTTGCTCGAGCAGAATGTTATTCTTCTGTAGTCTTCTATGGTCTGTGGCGAGTTGGTTTTTGAAAGGGGTATTTGTATAGTCTTGATCCATTCCGTAGGCAGAGGTGTGTTTTCTGTCCATACTCTGGTGATGATTTCCTTTAGCTTTTCCGTGCCGTAGTGTATTAACTCGTTGTTTATTTTATCTACTCCAGGTGCGGTGTTTCTTCTAGCTCTGGCTATTATTTCTAGCAGTTGGTCTTTTGATGGTGGCTTGTCCAAGGGCCAGTGGTCCGTTTCTTTTATTAGTTTTGTCCGTTCTTTAGTTACTTTCTCTTCTTCCTCCAGCTTCTTGGTCCAATGTTGCTTTGGTATGTATCTTCTCCTGTGGGTACTGTTGTTTCTTCTATATTTTTTCAGATATCTGAAGGTTTGGTTTAGTCGTTGTCCTGTTGGAAGTGTTTCTATGTTTTCGAAGAATGATCTGCATTTTACCTCGTCGTGGTTTCTCTCCGCCTCTCTGTTTTCCCTCAGTGCTTCTTTCAGTTTTTCGTTTATATTCCCCGTCGGGTGTTGTTCGCCTGTGGCCTTCATCTTTTTTAGCTGTTCGTACTTGTTATTTTTTTCCCTTTCTTGTCGGGCTCATAGGTGATCTGTCCCTTTTTAGCGGTTTTCTTGCTGCAATTTCTATTTTTGCGCCCATTGATGTCCAGTCTAATTCTTCTCCTGTCAGTTGGTTTTCTATTTCTTCACCGTATTTTTTCCAAAAGTCTTCGTGCTGTAGTAGAGAAATATTCCAGATACTGTGTAGTGTCTTGTTGTTTCCTTGACTTGTTTTTCCTTCTTTTATTTCCAATTTTCCGTATAGAATTTTGTGGTCTGTATTGGTTTCTGCTGCCATTTTTGCTTTAATGTTCTTGATCATTTCTCTTATCTCTCTGCTTACCAGGATATGATCTACTTGTGAGGTTGATCTTCCATTGCTCCAGATGTCAATGCAGGTTTGGCTTTTGGTCCATGTGTTTCTTATTGTTGGGGGTCAAACATGTGTGCTACATTTTTCAACGCGTTTCCGTTTTGATTTAACCATGTGTGGAGTAATGTTTTTCCTATGATGCTTTTTTTCCATTTTAGCTCTTTGTATGCATCCTCTGACGTTCCGTGTTGCCAGAGTTATTCAGTCATCTGGTGATTTCCGTTCTTTGCGATATTTGGTATCTGTTGATAATCGTCGTTTCCTCCCATTCTGGGTGGGGGGTTATAGCCATGCTTGGGGGGTTTGTTTTTTAAAATCGTTCTAGTTCGTTTCTTTTCTGCGTAGTGATTACGCTGTCGTAGTGAATTCTGTTGTTTCCCTGCTTCCTGTACACAATCTCAATTGGCATGTTGTCGTCTTCTTGTTGGTTGTTGAGGTGAAAAGTTATGATTTCGCCCTCCTCTTGGTGTATTATTATTGTCCTCCTCTTCAAGTTTGCTGTTGCTGCTATCGTCTCCTGCCCACCCCAGAAACCATCTTTTCTCAGATCTCCGATGAACGCCTCTATATTTTCTTTGTTGGTGCTGTGTTGATTGTAACGGGGTTCTAGTTCGTTGATGGATGCTAGCATGAACGGGGTGAAATAATCCCACCTTAGACAAAAAGTCAAAAGTCTAGTATATGTAGCTATTGTAACGCAATATAACCTATATGTTGAAATCAGTGGCGTAGCCAGCTTTTTGGAGTGGACTCGGCAGTCTCTTAAAAGGGGATATAAAAAAGTTGCAAATAAAAATGAGTGGTGCCTCGGAGGCCAATTGAGGTTATTATGAAAATGAAAGATTATGAAATTCCGCACAAAAATGATCTCTTCCTTTTTTTATTTACAACGAACGGTTTAGGCATTGTACGTAAAAAATTAATAAAATATTTTTCGTTCAAAATTTGTGTATAATGTGTAAGCATACAAATTTTTATTGTACAGTACAGTAATTTTAATTGGATTTTCTTTCTTGTATATATTATATTAACTAAGGTTATTATGAAAATGAAAGGTAATCAAATTTTGAACGAAGAATATTTTATTAATTTTTTACGTACAATGCCTAAACCATTCGTAGTACATAAAAAATGGAAGAAATCATTTTTGTGCGGAATTTCATTATGTTTCATTTTCATAATAACCTCAATTGGCCTCCGAGCCATTTAGAAAAAAAAATGAAGGATATATTTTGTTAGATCAGAAGCCATATTTTTGTCTAAAATGACTGGAGTAAGTCTGAAATAGTGAATCACTGCTTTGACGATTTTTATTTTTTTTTTGTCTCCTTTAATAATAGTGTGGGGATAGTAATGGGGGTGATAATGGGGGTGGTGTGGCTGATGCCAAAGAAAAATAATTGAGATCTTAGCTTTTTGTACATGCTCTAAATCCCAATTTTATGGACCTCTACTTGCTTGCTTTATTTATTTACGTCAATTTACCCCCGAACCCTTCACCAGAATTAGATCAAAATGCATAAGTGTACCAAATTTAAGTCAATATAATAAATGGTAAACGTGCGCACAAAGAAAGTTACCGACAGACAGACAGACAGAAATTCTTTTTTTGCTTAAACTTAAAATCTCTAAGCCTATTTCAACAAAAAAAATGTTTGCGTTACTATCTTCCACTCCACTACGTGTATGTGGAATTAAAATTCGTCAAAGTGGCCGTGACTCACTAATTCAGACTCGCTTGCAAGCATTTAAAAAAAAAACGTCGATAGCTCAAGGGTTCAGAGCGATTTTTGATCGTTTTGCCAAACTGTGCGTACATAACTCTATTTTTATATTTCAGCAATTTTGGAGTATAATGTAAGCATAATTGGAGAGGTAAACGTTACTTGCAGAGTAAGTTTAGTTGACAAAAATAGGTATGTGGTTGCCACTAGCGGCGAATGCGAAGAACCTTATGGGGTATTGAAAATTGAAAACCCAATTTTATGGTGGCCATATTTAATGCATCCGGAACCAGGATATCAATACACGTTTCAGGTTAGTCTTAAATTATTTGAACCAGTTCTCATCCCACTGTGGCATTTAAAGAAATATTGGTAAAGCACCTAATCATAAATTCCTTAGATTTGACCTTTTCATATACCACAAATAGTTTACGGTTGATTAAGTTAGACGTTGTTAATACCAATAAATACAAATAGATGCCAACTTGCTATGTGGACTGGTGCGATGTACATGTGGTAACTGATTTAGTGTTAATTGTCACATTAAATAAAAAAAAATCCAACTAAGATTTAGCCTATTGCTAAGATAAATATAGATAGTAATATTACAATCAAGTTTATTTTCCTTTTCAGGTCGAATTATTAGACGAGTTTGGAGATCTCGTTGACAAATATAATCTACCCATCGGTTTAAGAACAGTTTCTTGGACTAATACTTCACTGCTGATAAATAATTATCCAGTATATTTACATGGATTTGGGAGACATGAGGATTCAGATATACGGGGTAAAGGACTTGATTTGCCTTTGATTATAAGAGACCACAATCTTATAAAATGGGTAGGTGCTAACGTGTACAGGACTTCCCACTACCCTTATGCCGAAGAAATTATGGATATTGCTGATGAGATGGGGATTATGATAATAGACGAATGTCCCAGTGTAAATACAGAGTAAGTGGCCTTTTTTATCTGTTCCTTTAGTTTGTCATCAGTTAATAAAAAAACACGATATTATTTATAACTTGTATATTAGTCCACGCAAATTAGATATTCTAGAAGAAATAATTTATAAAGTAATAATATTAGAGATACGTACTCTAGATGGGGTTAGAAATAGATACCCGAAAAGTCCTCTCCCATTTAGGGATGTAACGTCCTTTTTTTGCAAAAAACTACCCTTAACGAGGACTTAAAACTGGTTTTTCATTTATCTTGTATACCGTTCGTCGGAAGAGAAAAAAGTATAGGAAATAAAAAAAATTGCCGTTAAATTCTGCATAAAAAATGTCCTATTAACCTTGTAGCTTATCCTCACCTATTTCGCGCTAACAGCCTCCGAACAGAGAGGCTTGGAGCTCACAGGAAAAATCGATCCTATTCGAAGATTCACAGCGAATATCTTAAAACCGGTTATCTTAACGAGAAAAATGCTCAGGAATTATTTTTTTTAATTTTTTTTTTTAAATTTATTGAAAATATAATACAGAGATAAGATATTCGCTGTGAAACTTCGAATAGGATTGATTTTTACCTGTGCGCTCTAAACTACCCCTCTATTCGGAGGCTGTTAGCGCGAAATAGGTGAGGATAAGCTACAAGGTTAGCAGGACATTTTTTTTGCAGAATTTAACAGCAAATTTTTTATTTCCTATACCTTTTTCTCTTCCCACGAACGGTTTAAAAGATAAAAGTGAAAAACCAGCTTTAACTCCTCGTTAGAGGTGGTTTTTTGCAAAAAAAAGACGTTACACCCCCATTTCTAACCCTATCTAGAGTACGCATCTCTCTACCTATTCCGATCATTTCCTACTCTAATCTTTTTTTCAACTTCTTTATTAACCTCAGTACAAACACATTGCATAAGGTTTCATCATCATTAGCACTCAAATTAGAGGTGAAACCCCCCATTGACTGGACTACTTTGCATGGTGAGATAGTTGAAATATGAGGTATAGAAGCTATTCGTAGTTAAATCTGGCAAGATTTATAGGAAATAATTATACTCTATATTGAACAAAATACTCTTAAAATTAGTAGAATTTGTTATTACGAATTAATATATACTATCAATGGTGAGGTCTTTCCATAATAATATGCTGTACCACTTACAATGCACCATTTCGCATTAAGCACAAGTTACCATATTAAGAGTTGCCTATCATCTGGCAGTACCTGCCTTTTCAACAGTAATAACTAACCGTCGTAATTTCCAATCCTTTACTTTTTCTATCCTCTTCTTCGTTTCATTTTGTTATTCTTTGTGGTTTTGTCTTTTCTGAATTAGTCTCTGCACTACTTTTACCTTTTTATATCTTCTTCTTTGTTTCATTTCGTATTTTTGTATTTTTATCTTTTCTAAATTAGTTTCTTCACAATTACACTCTCGAATAAAATCTTAATCTTGAAGATTGGAGTATTAAGTTATTAAAATTAAGCTGTCTAGCATAGCTACCTCTTTCTGAATTACCTGAAACGGGTTGATAATTAATAATTTTCCCGTAAATATATAGAATTGCATCACAACATTTTATTTATACACTGTTTTGTATGTTCTTTTGAATGCTTTATTATATTATTTTGTTGATTTAGTCCTTCCACTGCCACGGCGCACAGTGGCACGAATCGTGATTTTTTTTGGTTCAAAATTATCTAGAGCACTTGTTTCGCAACCGATTGGGATAATTTTTTTTTAAATACTCGCTATTTAATTTCCAAAAAACATAAGAGAGCCGATTTTTTAATTACTCTATCCAAAATTATTGAGCTTAGTCAAAACGGCCATTTTTTTTATTTAAATCTTAATAAAACTACAAATAAAAACCTTTTTCTTATCCAGTTTACATAAATCTTGTTACTCGGGGGGTTTTGGAGGTCGCTGATTACGAATCTGATATCCAAATTGTCATAAAATAATCTGCAAGATGGCGGAATCAATGGCGGCTATAAAATGCTAAAAAATGATGAAAAATGAAATATTTTTGTTAAAGTTTATGCCGAGAAGTTTTGAATATTTCTGATAAGTACTTTTAAGTTAAATTAGACTAAATTTTAAGTTCCAGGAAGAAATTCAAGATGGCGGATCCAATATGGCGGCAATAAGATGATAAAACTAACTTAAAAATAAATTAAATGCATTAAACTAAATAGGTTATTCCTAAGAATTATTAAAAAATTTAAAAAGGAACAAATTTTATGAAATTTTCAAATATATCCAATATGGCTGCCGTACATTAATTATTATCAATCATGCGATTCAGTCCTCCATTAATTTTGAACATAACCTTAAATAGGTCATATTAATATTTCGAGTAACAAAATTTATGTAAATTGGATAAAAAAAAAGTTTTTATTTCTAGGTTTTATTAAGGTTTAAATAAAAAATGGCCGTTTTGGCTAAGCTCAATAATTTTGGTTAGCATAATTTAAAAAAATTGGCTCTCTTACGTTTTTTGGAAATTAAATAAGGAGTATTTAAAAAAAGAAATTATCCCAATCGGTTGCGAAACAAGTGCTCTAGATAATTTTGAACGAAAGAATCACGATTCGTGCCACTGCACAGTGGTCCGAAAATTTAAAAAAGTGGCCAAAAATCTAATTTTGTTATAGATCGATTAACAATAACATATGTAATGAGGGAAAAATAATTTAAAAAATAAATATCCTCAGGGGTGGCTTTTAGGTGTTGTTTTTCTGAAAAATGGGGTATTTCAGCTTTTTTCGGTTGGACGTTATGGCAAACCGTTTAAATAAGACAGACAACCTAATTAAAAATATATTTACCATCGGGGGTTGCTTTTAGGGGTTGTTAGTGTAGAAATTGACATATTAATTTTTTTTTTCAGTTTAACGTTATCAAAAACCGCTTAATTAACCAAAAAAAAATGTATAAACAAATATTTACAAAGAGGGGCTATTTCTAGGGGTTGTAAGAGTATATAAAATGGCACATTTTTGCTTTATTTCAGTTACAGACAATCGTTTATTTAAGACAGATGGAATAGTAACATTTTGCTCTAAAATGACGGATATTGTCGAATTTCAATAGGGAGTATTCTACCATGCTATTTTACATACTTGCCAAATTTGAAACAAAAATATTAAGTCTAACGGAAGTTATCGTGTTTACAAGAAACGGTCTACACACATACATACACCCCCACATACACACACGCATACACATACACTCATACATACAGACCCGCAAACATTTTTTTATTCGATATTTGAATTCAGCCTGTAATGAAACGGATTTCCATACACAATTTTTTTTTTCTACGATTATTATTAAAAATTATGGTCCGGTTATAATACATCTATTTAATTAAATCAAATACGTATAATGACTATAGAACTGAATTTTTTTCGAAACATTCCTTGATAATAAATACTGATTAAAAAAGGATATTATAAATATAAAAAGTTATTTAACAATAATTGATTCCGCATCCTCTTGCGTCAAGTGATCGATGCTGCCGGTGCTCGCGGAATACATGTCGCACGTTATAAAAAATCCAAAATTTCGAAAATCCGCTTGAGATTGCCTAATTTTTTGTTTGTTTGTTATAAAGGAATGCGTAAGGCATTTTTTACGTATTTTTTGAAGGCATGATAACGTAAGATTTGTATCATAGCTCTACTCAAATCTGAACCTACTCGTAAAAGTTTCTGATAAACACCCTATAATATAACAACCTTCTATCTGTTTTTAAATTCAAAACTTTCTATATGCAATATATTAAAATAAAGTACATACCTCAAAGAAGCTGCTGTAAAAATTTCACTTTGAATTATCACCTTTTAGGCACACACTCTCTCTTCAAAAGTTGGTGATTAAATGAGACGTAATACCAGTGACACGGTGCTATATAAAGGGTCGTGTTTGCGAGCCCCTAGTAGGTAGAGATATCGCCTAATGGCCTTTGTATTCTTAGAAAAGATTCATTGACCATTCTTTTAACTGCCCCCAAAGTATCAAAGCGAAATTCGAAAGTTGAAAAAGAGCATTTTTGGCCACTTTTTGAAATTTTCGGACCACTGTGCACTGTGCGGCGCTTCATTATGGGAAGTCTGGCTAACTATGGGCATAGGTGCCTAGGAAGAATAAATCGTTATAGATTTTTATAAGTGTTAACAAATACATTTTGAACTAAATTATGTAATATATCGAACTACTCTAATTTTTTTTCTAGGTTTTTCCTTGACTCACTGTTAGCCAAACATAAAATCTCGTTGACTGAATTAATTAAAAGGGATAAAAACAGACCTAGTGTAATAATGTGGAGTGCCGCCAATGAACCCCGAACGCAGTTTATACAAGCTAAGGAATATTTTAGGTAGGTATTTCTAACATTTTGATATTATAGCAAACACTGTAAATGATATTCACTTTTAATAATAGAAAATAAATTTGTTTTAGGAACATTATTGAACACATTAAGAGCTTGGACCTGTCACGCCCAACGACGATAGTTGAGGCCCAGAATGTTAACGTCGTGGAGTCGGTAAGAATCAGCTAAATTTCTTAATTATGTCCGGCCGCGAATTCAGGTTTTTTGCTGAACTCAAATTTCTCGTATTAAGTTTTTTCTTTTTAAAATATGTTTGTTCTGTAATCCAAAGGAAATACCCACTTCTATTCTAATGTGGTCGCCACTACATGGTCGTTCGGTAGTAGATGCGAAAGCAACAGCTATTAAATGTCAAGATATATTACCCGACATATTAGTAGCTCATGCCATTAGTGGGTATGAACCCACACAGCACAGGATGCTTTGAGATATCCTAAAATGATCCCATATATCCGATAAATGGATTTTTCATTAGAGATGCTGATAGGAAGTTCAACGGTTATTCTTTGATCTTAATAACAGCCAGAATAGAGATATCCACTGGATAACCTATACGAATATCTATAGGATATCCTTTAGGGTGTTGATATCCTATATAAAACCTATATGGGGTTAACCAAAGGCTATCCTAAGGGCCATCCAACCATAGGTCAACTTGTTGGGCTAATGCATGCGATAATTCATAATTCATAATTCTCCTAAGGTACATATAAGAAATTTTGTATTTATTTTATACTTACATTATATTTTCAGTTGCGATACTCACCTAGTCAACAGTGACTACTACCAAAAAGCCACAAACTACAGTGTAGTCTATCCACTACGCAGGAAATGCATATATTGCAAATGCATATTTTCTTATTTATAATATTTTTGCAATATGAGATTTATTTATTTCGCAAGGGAGGGTGAGTACACCCAGAATTTCAAATTGTTGTCTACAGCAATCACGATATTTTAGGAAGAGATACTATGGATAATCGGATGCAACTATGTGAGGATGTCTGTAGGTTCTCCAGATATTAACCTAAATTGGTCCCTTTTTTTCCTATGGACAACAATGGGCTATACTGTGGATGTCTGTAGGTTGTCCTGATTTTAACCTAAATTGATCCCTTTCTTGTCCTATAGAGAACCATGGGTTATCCCATTGAAGACATCCATGGGCAATCCTAGTTAGTCTCCAAAGTATATCCACAGGAGGTCTTAAATCTGAAATAACCCAGTTTAGGACGTCCATAGGATCTCTTGCTTATCATCTAAGTATGATCACTGCTTGTCCTAAGGCTATCGAGTGCTGTGTGGGATATGACCGCAGTGTGTTTGCAAGGCAAACGCATACATATGTTGTATGGACTTTAGTTGTGTGTTATAGGCTAACGGGATGCAAGTTTTATTGAAATTGTTAAAAAAGCAACCAAGTTCATCGCAGCATGCATGGGAGAGCTTCATGCGCC
Source organism: Rutpela maculata (assembly GCA_936432065.2). Taxonomy (NCBI): domain Eukaryota; kingdom Metazoa; phylum Arthropoda; class Insecta; order Coleoptera; family Cerambycidae; genus Rutpela; species Rutpela maculata. The sequence continues at coordinate 37,770,944 of OW386290.2, forward strand.
TCATTTTCAGAGGCCCGCATAAGACTTCGGGTAGAGAGAATTGGAAGTGGTAGGTCACAGATACCCCTTTTCCACTCGCCACCTCCAATAAATGAAGCTTTTGCTGAAAACTCAAAGCGTTCTCACCTTCAAACCTGAAATTTGGAAACACGCTTTGGAATCTGATTCACCAAGTTTGGGCCCAACAGATTATAGATTTTGTAAAAATACTAATGAAAAATGCTCAGAATCAGCAACTTTACCTGAAAACACAGAAGTTGCAACTTCTGACATTCTGCAACTAATAAAATGTTCTTGTGTTAGCACTACCTCGTGCCAAACACAACGATGCGAATGCAAAGTGCAACTTTACCTTGCACGATGTTTGGCGCATATAAGACACCTGCTGTAGAAGAAAGCGATAACGAAGCATCCGAAGAAGAACCTTATGAAGAAGAAAGTTACAATTAATATATTTTTTTGTAAATGCTTTAACGTTATTATTTTATTTATTTATTTTTATTTTATTATTTATTATTTATTATTTCAAACAGTCATTTCGATATTTGTAATATATTTCAAATATTTGAATTAAAAATTCTATATCCAAAGCACCCCCTAAACTACCTTTTCACAAAATTTCAGCCAAATTCGCTGAAACCCAATTTCCATAAGGATTTGGTGGGGTCCTTTTGGAATTTGAATCGAACGTAATTTCTTCAATGAATTTTCCTTGTTACTACATTTTGAAAAAAATGTAATATAGGTTTTGCATTTTTCCCGTGGACCATCGAAATCCCAAAAAAACGTCGGATCGAAATGAAAGTCATATCTATCGACTCGAGAACGAATTTAGAAAATTCCGTCCGTCGGTCAGTCGGTCTGTCTGTCGGTCTGTCAGTCTGTCGGTCTGTCGGTCTGTCGGTCTGTCGGTCTGTCGGTCTGTCGGTCTGTCGGTCTGTCGGTCTGTCGGTCTGTCGGTCTGTCGGTCTGTCGGTCTGTCGGTCTGTCGGTCTGTCGGTCTGTCACGCTCGGCCCCCCTAATCCGTTTTCGGATTTCGATGAAACTTGGGTGATTAATAGGAGGCCTTTAGAAAACCTTAACGCTGGAAGCTCGGCTTCGTTCGGAAACCGGAAGTGCCCGATATAGACGTTTCAAATTTTTCGGGAAAAATTGAATAACTCGGTAACGGGCAGTCGGATCGAGATATTTCAAAAAAGAGATGGTGCCGCTGGCAACGATCTACAGATAAGTATACCGGAGATAATGTCGAAAAATAAATGGAAATTGAATTTTTTTGCGAAAAACTGGTTTTCTCGCAATCGGGCTAGGAAGCACGATAACTGTCCAGGATATCGATCGATTTCGATGAGATTTCGTGGGATCAAAGGTACACGGCCACAAATGAAGCCTATTGCTGGCGGCCCGAATCCGTTGACCGCAAGTATTTTTTCCAAAGCCGAGTATGATTTTCCAGAGATATTGATAACTCCCGAACCGAAGGTCCGATTTTGATTTAGAAAATGGCGATTGTAGGGCTCGATTAAGTCTATTAGGTGACGTTTGTGAGAAATTTGACAAAACAAAAGCGAATCTACAAATCCTGGAAAACTTAATTTTTTTGATAGATTCTACAAATACCCGACAGTTTCCTAATGAAAATCGAAAATTAAGTATTCCGTCGATCAATCTCTATAACCGGTATAAGACACGGACCTTCTCGAACAAAAAAATCTGAAATAGAGTTTTTCGAAAAATCTAAAATAAACGAGTTATTTACAAAGATGCATGACCACAATATAAACTGACTCCCTTTCTGTATTTCAAAATGTAGCCTTGACTTTAGTCAATGCAAGAAGAAAAAAAAGGTACTGAATCATCCCAACAGGAATAAAAATCACATTAAAATGTAGTTTTTAGCTTGTTACTACATTTTGAAAAAACATGTAGTATAGGTTTTGCATTTTTCCGGTGGACCATCGAAATCCGAAAAAAACGTCGGATCGAAATGAAAGTCACATCTGTCGACTCGAGAGCGAATTTAGAAAATTCCGTCCGTCGGTCAGTCGGTCTGTCTGTCGGTCTGTCGGTCTGTCGGTCTGTCGGTCTGTCGGTCTGTCGGTCTGTCGGTCTGTCACGCTCAGCCCCCCTAATCCGTTTTTGGATTTCGATGAAACTTGGGTGGTTGATAGGAGGCCTTTAGAAAACCTTAACACTGGAAGTTCGGCTCCGTTCAGAAACCGGAAATACCCGATATAAACGTTTCAAGTTTTTCGGGAAAAATTGAATAACTCGGTAACGGGCGGTCGGATCGAGATATTTCAAAAAAGAGATGGTGCCGCTGGCTACAGATAAGTATACTGGAGACAATGTCGAAAAACAAATGGAAATTGAATTTTTTTGCAAAAAACTGGTTTTCCCGAAATCGGGCTAGGAAGCACGATAACTGTCCAGGATATTGATCGATTTCGATGAGATTTGGTGGGATCGAAGGTACACGGCCGCAAATGAAGCCTATTGCTGGCGGCTCGAATCCGTTGACCGCAAGTATTTTTTCCAAGGCCGAGTATGATTTTCCAAAGATATTGATAACTCCCGAACTGAGGGTCCGATTTTGATTTTCAAAAATGCCGATTGTAGAGTTCGATTAAGTCTATTAGGTGACGTTTGTGAAAATTTTGACAAAACAAAAGCGAATATACAAATCCTGGAAAACTTGATTTTTTTTATAAATTCTACAAATACCGAACAGTTTCCTAACAAAAATCGAAAATTAAGTATTCCGTCGATTAATCTCTATAACCGATGTAAGGCACGGACTTTTTTGGACAAACAGAGTTTTTTCGAAAAATTAAACGAGTTATTTACAAACATGCATGACCACGTCCGGTATATCAGAGTGGCAGTCCGCCCGAAAATAAAATCGTAAGTCTGAAATCACTGATGTTTCAGCCTTCTGGATAAAGTCTCTATTTGCGATGCCCTTTCTGTATTTCAAAATGTAGTTAGCCTTTACTTTAGTCAATGCAAAAAGAAGAAAAAAATAAAAATAAAACATCGATGGGTTTTTGACAAAAAGTCGCAAGCGACAGATCGTAAATTTTACAGGAACCGACTTTTTTTAAAATAATTGTATTTCTTAGTTCCAACTGTACCAAAATTTGTGTTACGATTTTGTTCGTCATTTCAAATTGATACCGACATTGTTATTGATGATAATACAAATTTTTAATTTAATTTTGCTGCTTAAGATGTTATGTCGGGAATATTTTATTTGAAATTTGTCGCTTAAGATGTACATATATACACGAAATACTATGGCTAGCCTTTAGTTTTATGGGACAAGAAAAATTATCTTAAGCGCCTAAAAGTGTATCGTAACCGACACAACTCCATGGTGCTTACGATTTTCTGCCAGTATATGATATAGGCTTACGATATTTTATGGCTATTTTTTAAAAAAGTGGGTGCTTACGATGTTTTAAAATATTTAATATTAGCAGAATATGAAATAATTCACTTACGAGATTTTCTGGGAACCTATAGTTTAACGTAGCTACCACAAGAACCAATAAAGCTAAAAATGAAGATAATGTCGCTTAAGATATTTTGTCAAAAACCCATCGACATGTCAAAATGTACTGAGTCATCCTACGACCCTCTGCTGAAAAGATACTGAATCATCCCAACAGTGATAAAATGCATATAAAAATGTAGGTTAACTTGTTAAATCTTTAAAACGATTTTTTATGACAAAATTAATGGATATGTCAAAAAAATTTGATCATAACTTTTTCTTTGAAATGATAACTTTTTAGAATGATATTTTCTACTCTATATGATGGTTTCCTTCCAAAAACATTATTTTTGTTCTCTACCTCATTTGCTTATAATAATTTGGTTGAAAAAAATATTTCGGAAATTTGTTAAGTACCTTAATCCACCCACAATTTATAAACATATTTCATCGGCAAATGCACCATTCAAAAAATTGTTATATGTATTTTCATTTTTTGAATTATTAGTGTTTTACCATGTACAAGTTGAAAACGGAAGGAAATATCAAAAAATGTGTAACACCAAAAAAGAAAAAAAAATCATTCTCGTTACAATTCTCACAAGAATTATTTTATTTATTTTAATATACTTTCAGTCACGTTTCGTGGACATAATAAGTTTCAACCGCTACAATGGATGGTACAGCAACGAAGGCAATCTGGATGTTATTACAGATTATGTGATAAAGGAGGCAACCGCCTGGCACGAAAAATTCAATAAACCAGTAATTATGCAGGAATACGGAGGTGATACCCTGGAGGGACTACATTTTGTACGTATAAATTTAATAAAAATCAGATAAGATATTTTTTATAGTGCACATATGCTCCCGACACTCGAAAGCCCCCAAACCCTGTTCTATCAAATCGAGAATTGCAGATGTGGTATTTTTTGATTTCCTAAAACCAAATTGATTATTATAAAAAATATTGTTGTTCTCAAAATAGTTTGATATTTGCTCTGAAAAGCATTTTTCACTATTTTTGAAAAGATTGGTAGTAGTGACACGGGCCCATAGTTATTTGCATCATTTGCATCTCCTTTATTAAATCTAGGAATTACAATAGCCTCTTTAAGACAGTCTGGAAAGCAAGATTTTTTAATGCACAAGTTTGTAAGTTTGCATAACGGTGATATGATCAAATTTTTAATAGCTTTAATTAGAATAATTATATTTAGGCCATAGCTGTCTTTACTGTTTTTGTTTTTTATTGAGTCGCTTCTTTGATATTATTATGAGTTACTGGTTTAAAATCAAATAAGTTTATATTGGGTAAGTCAGTATGATGAATTTTATCCACAGGATCTATTTCACTATCGCCTAACTCCTCTAATATCTTTCTGTGAATGAAAATGTGCGTTTTTCCTCTTTTTATTTATGATTTGCCACGTAGTTTTTATTGAATTTTGAGAATTTCTTATTAACATCTCATTATTAATTTTTTTGCATTTATAATAGCATTTCTATATTTGGTTTGTAATTAGATAAGTCCCTTTTCAGATAATTAGTTTTATATTGTTTATATAGATATGACAATAACATTAATTTTGATTTCATTTCACGCAAGTCTTCGTTGAACCAGTTTGAATCGTAAGTAAGATTTGGATCATACAGAACTAACTTTTCAGGAAAAGCATTTACCATTGCATCCACTATTGCCTCTGTGAACATTTTAAATTTTTTGTTACAATCCAGATTATCATCAATGAAATTCCAATCTATATTTTCTACACTATTGAAAAACAGTGTGGCAGTTATTGGTCTATAGATTTTTCTGCTTTTAGATGCCTCTTGAACTTTATCTAAGTGAAAATTTACAAATTGGCCATAATGATCCGAGATATCTTAAAAATGTTTTCTTAACCGCTTCTCAAGTCACCGAAGTACCTCCTTGAAAATCTAGAATGATTTTGTGTTAGGTAAAGAGAAACGAGGCCCTACAACTTATAGTGGAGTCCGAACCACTTCTTGGGGATAATTTTATAATTAAAATTATTTCGCGATGAGCAGGGATTGAAACTGCTTCGCTAGGTACGCCAGTATGCAAGCTAGACACGCTAAACCACTGAGCTACCGTCCCCCCTAGATCTATACTTAATGATGAACATACATTTCTTTTTTGACGAGGAGGGGAAACCCACGCGGGCTGCCCATCCCAACTTGGAATGGGTCTGAGTGTCAGCCTCCAACTGACTAAAGCCTCTCCTCCTAGGGCTTAATGTGCTCTCCCTATTTTTCCCTGTCTTAGTTTGCACTGTCCATTTTAATACTCCTGTATCACTGACAAGATGATACAGGTCTAAAAATGGGCGAGTTATGACCGTCTCCGGGTTTGGTTGTGTTTGTCCGTAGATATTATAACTCACTCTACCTATTTTTCCTGCGCCGTTGGCAGCAGGTCTGAGAAAATGGGCAGAGTGGTAGTTGCCAGGTCCATTGTCTTTCCCCGTTGATATTATATCCTGCAGTCCAGACCCTGCAGTCGTATAATATGCTTTGTCAGCAACGGTTTCGCTACGCGGCGTTCCTCGCTGGACACCACCCCAGTCAAGTCCTCATCGCGCGCGACGTCGCTCTACTTCGGTGCTCTGTTTGGCAACAGCCTCGACACGCGGTGTCCCTTGATGGTCCATAACCTCATCAAGTCCACACCATTAGCGACGTTGCTTCACTTCGCACCTCTGCATCACTTTAGTGAGGACCGCTGTAGCCTCCTTATTGTGACGCAGTTTTATCTGGAATGGACCTATTTTCCCATTCCTTCAACCTCTTGAAGGTTACCCTCCTTGTCAGCAACGGCCTCGCTACGCGGTATTCCTTGAATGGTCCGTTGCCCCAGTCAAGTCCTTGCTGCTTGCGACGTTGCTTCACTTCACACCCCTGCGTCTCTTTAGTAAGGACCGCTGTGGCCTCCTTACTATGATGCAGGTTTATCTGCACCTTCAGCTGAAATGGGCCTTTTTTTTCCTATCCTTCCTGAAGGTTACACTCCAATAGCTTGGGAACCTAGACGAGAGGCTCGGGCTTTGTAATGGGGGGGGGGGGGGTCTGCACAGAACATGATGTGGAACACCCTCCCTCTCCACGAGTAGAGGGGAAAGGATGGTCGCCACGCACGGAGCCCCTTACATACGTGGAAGGCATTTATACAACTGTGCCCCGAGGTTTGTCGCTAGTGGTCGGGCTCCCCCCCGACCTTGCGTCCCGTCTGCGCGCACAATACCTTGGGATTGGGGAAGTTTTTATGGTGGTACTTCATCCACGTGGTCAGGGCGGTGAAGCCAAGACCCCCGTGCCCCCCGGAGAGACGTACCCCTGACCTGGATCAGGGGGTCGTTGCCACTCCAAGCGGTTTATGGTATGTGAGCTGGTCCGCGACGTGGTTTTAGCTGGGGTGGACTGGGTTATTAGCCCTACCCCCCAGCAGTATGACCACGTTAACCCTACTCCTCGCGGAGTCTGGCCGTTCTCCTATCCGCCACCTGAAGACGCTCCTGGCAGGTGCTCACCCCCCACCCTCGTGAAAGGATGGTATTAGGATGAACATACATTACTTTTAAAGTTGATGAAAATATTATCGATACATTTATCTTGTCGTGTATTTGAAATCATTTGTTGATAGATAGTTTAGTGATTGCTACAATATGCTCAGAAAGAGCCTGTAATCCTTGGATGGTGATAATATTACAGTTGGTTACCTGTAAACACATATTACATAAATATTTTGTTTGGGCACAACACACAACAAATTTCACATTGCTTCTCAACAGAGTGAGCTTATTCTTTCTACAGACCTGCATTCCAGAAATGATTTTGAAAGAATGAAAGTACTACCTCTTCTACTTAATTTCCTAAAATAGTTTGATGATACGTTATAATTACAGATATTTAATGTTTTCATCTCGTCACATGTTAAAAAATGCTCAGATACACATAAGACACTAGCTGGCATAGGCCGAAAGTCAATTTTGACATTATTTATCTTCGTTGGAATTAATTAACTCTTTTACAACCCTCTTGTCATTGCTGCAAATATCACCCTCGTATTACAATATATACTAGTAGTTTCTACATTCCTTCGCGCCATTTAACTATCATTCTTTATTAAACTACATAAACAAATATTTTTGCTAGTCTCAAATTATCTCAGTCAATAATAGACACCTACATGCTTTATACACTTTTTGTTTGGCAGTAGCCACTTGGAAAAAATACATTATGAATTTTTGAAAATTTTTCCAAGATGGCTGTCATAAATGGTATGGAACTAAAGTTATTTTATTTTAGGCTCCCGATTACATATGGTCTGAAGAGTATCAAGTTGATTTACTGTCGAGACATTTCGAGGCTTTTGATCGACTCCGAGCTGCAGGATTTTTTATAGGTGAATTCATTTGGAACTTTGCTGATTTCAAAACAGCGCAAAGTAAGTGTTTTTCTATTATTTTTTTAAGTACAGTAAGATGTCATGAGTAAGAATTTATTATGAAAATTAATTTTATCAACTAAATTATGAACGCCTAGTGTTAAAAATAAATTATAATCATCATAGTATGGAATTCTTGACATACGTGATCTAACATCAAAAGTGATTGATGATCATATTTGTTGATCATAAACCAATAATAAAGGTACTAAACTGAAAATTATTTTATACAGGGTGTCTCTGAAAGGTCTGTGCAAAACACTGCCATATATTTCTAAGATCAAAAATAGAACGATTTTTAACTAAACTTACTTCTATCTAATAGTGCTCCGTTAAAGCTCCGTCTAACAACAAATATCTTCAATAATGTATATTTTTATTTACAAAATATTGCTTTTAGCAATGGTCGTCAAAGGACACCGCACGTTTTATAGGTAAATTAGTGGCCTATCAAATTTGATGAATTTTTGATATGCTGTAGTTCAACTAATTCTGAATAAGTTCCTTTGGCAAAACTTCAAATTATGAACATCAAGAATTCGTCAAATTCAACAGACCACCAATTTACCTATGAAACGTGTGGTGTCCTTACATACAGATGTGAATCTGTAATGGAAAAAGGCGTTTTTTGACATTTATTTGCTCCTGAGTGTGGCATAAGTTGTCAAAAGTTGACCATGCACATGCAAAGATCAAAGAAGTTCATATGTTTTTAACGGCTTGATCAATACCTTTAAAACTTATTTTACTGACAGACGTTCTTATTTCCAATATTTCTTGTTTCTTGTTCGATTTCGCTATCTATCATAGTTTGGCAGAAAAAAAAAAGATTTTCTGCAGTCGAAATGTAACTGATTTAAATTTTATTGGCATTCAAAAAGTCGTGGTATACTATAGACTCATAAATACGGAAGATGAATTGTGGGTTGAATTCAAAATGCAAACACTGAAAATTTATGCTGAAATGTGCAAAGAGTACATTTCAATTTTTTACGTGGGTCGCCTTAATCTTTATATGCATGTAAACGGTGATAATGTTGAACAATTGATGTAAATATTACAGATTTCACTCCAGATGTAATCCCCATCGCTAAAGGCTATATTTATTTTTATATTTTTTTAAGATCAGGAATATGTGGTACTGTTTTGTACAAATCATTCAGAGACACCCTGTCTATGACTCGAGTAAAAAAATAACAAAAAAGCGACACTTTGAATCAATTGATTTCGTGCTTATGTGTTTGTCTTTATGGTATATTTAACGTACTGCGTTGGTTTAATCAATTCTATTGTTTTTAAATTTCTTGCATCATAATGGGTTATTGTGAAATTACAGTCATCATAATTAATTGATGTTATTAAATAGCTGCATTTAACCGAGCACAATTTTCAACTTATTAAAAAAAAAACTTCACAAATATTCGTCTCCCAACCAACGCAATGTTCAAGTCAAATACGAAAAGTATGTTTATAAATCTGGGGCTTGCTTGGTGCTAAAAAGGCAAATGTCACTTTTTCTTTAAAATGATTTATTGACACCAATAGATTGGCGGTACATGACCAGTCAGGTGCAACGTTTTTAAAATGCATGCCAATCATATATATGAATGAAATTACCATGAATATGCCAGAAATGCAAATTTTAGGCAGTCGTCGCGTGCAGAAGGGTGTGCAAATCGATTTTTTTTGTTTTTTTTTTAATTTTAAAATGGATGCCAATAGTGCCAAACGAAAAGCCGTGAAAAAAATCCAAAATCAAAATCATCCAAAATCAAGAATACAAAAATTTTTTACGATATAATGTGCGCACTCCGATTAAAGAATTTATATCTAGATACATAATGGCATGAATTTTATGATCCCGAAAGACTCCCATTCTAAGGCACTTCTTCCCATAAGTTGCTGATTGGCCCATCGGCGTATTCGCGGCCGCTCGTATACGATCGACTTCAGTTCGATTATCATAATCTCAGTTGACAGTTCGGCCATTAATGTCAATAAATGTTTTTCGTGTTCTCCGACCAAAAACTGGTGAAAAAGTAATTTTATTTTAAGTTGTGATTTGCTTAATACCTAAATAATATTCTCTACTCATATTTACACAGTTTAGTGACAATATATTTTGTGCAAATAAATAGTGAAGTGCTGTGCCGTTTGCAGAAAGCAGTTTAGAAAAGAAGAAAATCAATCGTTCCATAGTCGTAACATTTCAGTTTACAGTTATAAAGTAAATAGCAATTAAATTTTAATATCCTTTCAATACATATTTATCTTACTGTTTTATCTTACTGTAATATCGTATGCCTACATCACGTTATATAAAGAGCCGGTAATGCAGGAATTGCAATAATTCATTTTAATGAAAGTATTTACCATTCTACACATTTTCTACACACACAGCGCCACTGTTGCCTATGGGATGTGATGTTCATCTATCCATTTTAATGGACATATAATGTGACTATGTTAGGAGCAAACAAGGTATATAGTGAAAAGATAGCCTGTTATGTATCTAGATATAAGTTCTTTAATCGGAGTGTGCGCATCAAAATTTGTTTTGCGCGCGGAAACTGCATGCCAATGAATTTCTACTGGATTCTTTTTCACGGCTTTTCGTTTGGCACTATTGGCATCCATTTTAAAATTAAAAAAAAGCACAAAAAAAAAACAAAAGAAATCGATTTGCACACCCTTCTGCACGCGACGACTGCTTAAAATTTGCGTTTCTAGCATATTCATGGTAATTTAATTCATGTATATGATTGGCATGCATTTTAAAAACGTTGCACCTGACTGGTCATGTGCCGCCAGTTTACAATGAACTACATTCGTTCAGATTATATCTTGAAAAAAAGGCCAATGTCAAACTCTCATAAATGACTGAGAATTTTAAGTTTTTAGGGAAAATGTGAATTTGTAAAAGAATTTTTGTAAAACAGATAAAAGGGCCAATTGTAACATAGACGGTATTAATAAGGTATGATTCGTTTCTAGAAAAGCCCAAAGTAGACTTTGGCCGTTTTATCATAATAACTTACACAAATAATAATAATAATAATAATATAATTTTCCATACTAGTAGTTGATTTAAGCGGGTCCTAGGCATCCCCCCACCACTTTTCGGTGACGTCACAGGGTGGGAGGAGCCACAGGTGGGGTGCGGGGTAAAGGGGGTGAGAGGGGGTGAGCGGCAAGGGGAAAGCGGTGAGTCACACACCGGAAGAAGGTGAGGGTGGGACCCTTCAACACGTCACACATGAATTATGGCTATTCGTCACGCATGAGTTTTAACGAGGGGTGCAACAACCCCTCTAGTTTAAGCGGGTCCTAGGCCTCCCCCCACCAATTTTCGGTGATTCATACCGGAAACACGAGGGCTGGACCCCATTGATGTGTCATACATGTCTCAACACGTCACGCATGAATTATGCTAGTTTAAGCCGGAGCTCGGGCTCCCTCCACCACTTTTCTATTACGTCATTCCCGGTGAGTCACACACCTGAGGGGTCGGACCCTATTCGTCACGCATGAATTATAAGGGGGACAAATAAGAAATGGTGACTAATACCTGAGGTGCGGGGGAAGGTTTGAAGGAGCCAGACAATCACTTCCGGTGAGTCATATATAAGGGGTCGGACCCTATTCGTTACGCATGAATTATAACCCCTCTAGTTTAACCAGGATCCCCTCACCACTTTTCAATGCGTTATGCATGCATTATGGCGTTAGGGTAGAAATATCCTATGGTGACTAATACCTGAGGTACGGGGAAAGGTTTGAAGGAGCTAGACAATTACTTCCGGTGTGTCATGCATGATTCACATATTTTGACCCCTTGCTATCGACCACTCACTACCAACAATTAAATTTAATGATTGCTTTATTTTACGTGGAGCCACTATAGAAAATATAAATAGCTTTTTACATATAAAAAGACATTGCGGCAATAAATAGTACATATGTTTTGATCCCACAATAGTACAGGGGCCAACGACACTTTCAATTGCAATGTTTATTTAAATTAGGTTTATTTTGTTCGATAATATTAATGTAACCTATTCACAAAACAAGTTCTACTGCTTTGTTAACCAATCAACGATTTAGAAGCAAAATTATTAATTATTTACAAATGACATTCTATTTTTTGTTCCCATAAGCCCCCGAACTATACGTATTGATTATTTCAGTCCATCCATAAAAGCACGCAACACTTTACATTTTTCAAGTGTGATTTAATTGACCAGAACAAGGGAGCATCCCCTATTTTATTATTCATTTTAGTCAAACGTCTCATTTATTCAAAACCAATCAGTTTGTTAACCATATTTGAAAACATAAAGCATAGGTACATTTGTTCTATGCAAAAGATCTTTTTGGTAATTTTTAAAGTCCTTTTCAAACAGGTACAAGTAAGACTGATTAAGCGTAACGACCCCAAACTAGTGCCCTATTCGCTTCACTTATCTGCAACACTGGGGGTGCATTTAATTGACCAACGTTGTTGTATTGATTTTTCTAACAAAAAAATTTATTTAATTACCGTAATCTATTGCAGACAAATAAAGTGTAAGAAAGTCAAATTGGTCTAGAATTGTTTTTGAACCTGTGCGTTAAATAGGCATAATAAAAAATGGTATAATATTTAAATTTAGTACCGGAATGTTTGAAAGCTCGAATACATGACGCGTGTAGGGTAGATACAGGTAGATTTTATTGCTTGAAATAACGGAGAACTTAAAATGCTTAAAACAATCCATTAACATATATTTACCGAATACAGAGTGTTTTGTTGCTTTCGTAAATAGGCATAAAAATAGTGTTTCCTTTACTAATGTATTATTTTTATACTTTGACAATATTATCTTCTTAAGAAAAAAATATGCAAATCTGGAGAACTCATTTGTTTTAATTGTATATACCTATTTTCATTGTATTCTATTGAAAAATATGTAAATAATACACTGTTTTTTTTTTCACTAATTTACTATTTCAGGATAAACAGGTTTAACAATAATTGAGGGATTATATAACAAAGGACAGTTGCCATTGTTTATAGAAAACCATGTGCTGTGAGGATCGTTTATATAAAAAAACATACGCAATGGGGATGGCTTATAAATAAACATGGAAGCCGATCTGAATTTTCATACTTAGGCAAATTAATCGCGTTTATTTATTTCGTCACTTACATTGTTATTACCAGCCATTTTAAAATTATAGAGTATACGTAGACGATTCACCAATTATTTCGGTTTATTCCAATATTCATTCGTTTGTGATAAATATTTTTCGTTTTTTCTATTAAAGTTCTTCATTTGATATCTTAGACTCTCGTTCGCTGTGTACTCTTTGTATGTGCCTTATTACCATTCCAAGGGTGATGCTACGTTGCATTATGATAACATTATTCAAGTCGAAGTTATACAATCAATACATGTATTAGCATTATCGGGAAAGGAATTAAGAAAAAGAGAAAAATTAAATGCTTGGTTTCACACTAAAATTTGAAAAATGATGGTTTATAAAAAATTTAAATATAAGAAATGCTCTAAATTTTCACTATTGCTACAGTATACAGGGTGTCTCTAAGGTTCGAAACAATTTATATCGATTAGGTGATATATCAGTTAAATAGGATAAACTCTGTTGAACTTAAAATTATTATATTATTATAATTTAGAGTAAAATGTTACTACGGTTTTAGATTAAATATACAAAAATATGAGGATGCACAAGATATCTAAATCGCAATATACAGAATGTCTCTCAGGTTCGAACCAGCTTTATGTAGTTTAGATGATACATCAATTTTACCCTAAAATTTCATTATGGAATTGTGAATAGGATCACCATGAAATAAATAAAAGTTTTAGTAGAGTGTAGCCGACTGCGAATATCTATTAAATACAATCATCTCTGTTGTAGTTATTATTTTTCTTCATAAATCAGAATATGTATTATAACATACCCGTACAAGTATCTTAGAGATGCTTCAGGTATTCTTCTTCTTTATTTGTATATTCATGAATAGATAAAATTGTAATTTATATTGCACCATCTGTTATATATTATGTATACGTTTCAATGTATTTATGAGTGATATATGAATAAAGATTATTATTATTATTTTATTATTTTTCTCGACATGTTTGTCGGTTATTTACTACATTTATTATTATTATTATTATTATTATTATTATTATTATTATTATTATTATTATTATCATGGTAGAATATCTCCTATTGAAATTGAATCTTAGCATTCATATAGGGCGATCGTTAGAGATGCGTAAACTCTCATATTTTATATAAACCAAGTTTTATTATAATTTACAGTAAAATGTTACTAAGGTTCTAGATTCAATGCACAAAAAATATGAAGACGTATAGGATATCTAAACCATAATATGCAAGATGTTTCCAGAGTTCAACCCAACTTTAGGTAGGTTAGATGACATAACAATTTTCCCTTAAAATATCATTAAAGTATTTTTAATGGGACTATTATGAAACGAATAAAAATTGCAGTCGAGCCTTACCAACTTAAAATATTTGATTTAAATTTGAAACATATACAAAATAGCGTAGTAGAACATTTTTTAGTGAAATTAGGTCACCTCTATCATATTGGGTAATCGACAGAGCCATGGAAAATAATTATTTCATATAAACTATGTGTTATTATGATTTTAGAGCAAAATATTCCAAGGGTTCTCGATTAAGAAAATAAAAGATCAAAGATATTTAAACTACAACATACAGTTCGTCTTTTTAGATGATATCACACAATAACTACCTTAAATAATTCATACTAAATCAATTTATTCACATAATGTTAATCTATTTTCTGTTAAATTATATTGTGAGATGTTGACGTCAAAAAAAAAAAAAAAAAAAAAATAATAATAATAATAAGGCTACTTTTGATAACACCACAATTGATCATTGATTAATTACGCAAATTACTCTCTAAAACGCAGCATAACAAAAATAAAAGTAAGTAAGTACTTAAATAATTTGATATCACAATATTTCATGTCGATAACGCAATTACTATATTACATTTGTCCATTAAGGAGATTTTTACTAGCTCTTCTACGCTATACATTGAATCTAATTGATTATTTTTTGTCATAAACTATTATCATCTTATAGATATAGCGGGTCACCATATATTTTCTTTTGGTTTTCATATCGTCTGTACTATAATTTTAGAGTATCATCAACAATTTCAGACAACCCAGTTATTCTCCTTTATCGCCTTATATAATCACCATAGTGGCTTGTCTCATCCTCTCTTATATGATAATCACATATGTATGCCATCATATTTACAGCATTAGTTGTATTTTTTATCAACACTACATCAATTTATATAAAAATAAGGTCTTCATACTAGTACATGTCATTTTTTGTTCATACTAGCATCCCCAAATCCCAATCAAACTACCTATGTGCAAACAGATTAGCTCTAAGAATAATAGAATCGTTTACTTGGTGTCAAAAGTGTATCCAAATCGTCAAGTTTTCTACCTAAGGACATCTCATTCACTTCAGACATTCATATTTCAGCAAAATGCATGCTATATATTTTGACGGTGGCATTAACAATGATCTACCTCCGTTTTGTGAATAGTGATTTGCGTTAATAAGGAACCATCATTTAAACACACATCAATCACGCATTTCATGTATTTATTAACTTTCATAAAGAATCTAGAGACCTAATAAGGATACTGTTTACTATATTTGAATAACTACTTAATAAAATATTACACACATATGATTTGTCCGATATCAATATTTCTCCGTTTTTAAAAAATACTTTGAAGAAGGGTACCATTCTACATTATTTCCATATAAAATCAATTTGGCAAAACACATTTTTATGACACAAGTTTAAAGAAATCGATAGTATCGTACATAACCTAGCTTGATAATTCAACTATGTGTTTGCAAACCTGATTATTTTATCTACCAGGCATAGCATACTCTTTCTTTACGAAGGACATCGAGATTTCAACGATTCACATAAAACACATATCCAGTTTAAAACAAAAAAAAAAAAAAAAAAAATACATGTATACATATATATATTTTTTTCAAAGACTAAGCAATAAATAAATTTATTTAACCACATGTCTGTTGAGTTGATACATAGTAATCGGCACTAGAGAAAAGATTAAATCAATTCAATTTATAGGCAAATATCTATACCACTACAAATTTACATAATATGTTACATCAACAAACATTGCTTGAACCTAGATGAAATATGATAAAATACGAAAAATGCACGAATTAAGTAATTATGTTTTCTGAAACGACTAATATATATTATAAGGTATACAAATATCCTTCATAAATATCAATCTAATACGTCGATAATTCCTACTTACCTAAAAATATTTATATACGATCTAAATGAATGAATGAAGAGAAAAATGCATATGATGAATTTTCTTAAAACCTTTAGGTGTAACAACAGCTAGCACCACCAAATTCGAATATTACTAAAAAATAAAAAACTCAGAGCTGCTTAGTTTGAAAACGATTAAATACGATACACTGAGTTACATTTAACGTAAAATGGTTACTTGGTTACCTAATAGAAAATATTAATGCGAACTATAAACATTTCTAAAATATAAGCATTTGTTTTCGTGTGTTAACATGTTAATGTTTTAATGAAAGGCGATTATTGCTAATACAAGACAACTTTTTTTAAGTGATTAAGACTATTTAGGGATAACGATAACGATTTAGTACCAAGTTAAGCATGATATAAATTCAACACGGCGTAGACTTATATCTGGTAATATATCTCAAGAGTAGCAACAATACCTACCGAATGCTAGTAAACCAAACAATCATTTAATATTTTGAGCTTTTAATTTATGCCAAATCTGGGTGGTTTGTTCAGGAAGCATGCAAATTCAACGAAATTTCTTTTCCCAGCATAGTAAATAGGTACATTATTTTTCTAAAACTGACAATATTTTTAAAAATTAAATAATAATTAATGGAAAAAATAATAATAATAATAAACATCTTTTATTGAGAACAAACTAAATTACTCACAAAATGTGGCGAAGTTTAGATAACTTTATCTAGTCTTACATTAATAATACAGTTCGCTTTAGAAAACACCAAAATCAGCATGTATGTATATCTATATAGGCTCGTTACCTAGCAATACATTAAATTTTTACGTATACGCGTTAAATTTCTACCCTTTGTTGGTTTAAGTCTTCAATATAAAAATAAGTTAATTAGGAATTGTGAGACGAGATGTATATTGTGGGAATATGTCACGGTTGTCTGCTTCGAAAGCATGTAGTGGACGAGGATATGTCTTTATGAGGATACGCGGCCACGAGCTACAAATGATGTATAACACATATGTAACTGTACATAAAAGGAGAAAATTCAATGATCATCAACTTCAAATCTAAAAAAGTTACGAATTCAAATAAATTCTTTAAAGCATAAAGATCAAAAAATAAGTTTTGTTTCTCTTTACAAGTTCTCTATACGAAATATGGTCGCATAACATGTTTATCAACCACTACTATGTTTTTATATTAAAATGTATAATAACAAAATATCGTAGCAGTTACATAGTTTCTAAGGTGTTTGCATATATGCATGTAGCAGTCTTTATTTTAAACTCCCTAAACATATTCCCGCGTACCAAAGGAATTAGTGAGAGAGGTAATACCAATTCTATAGCATTGTTCAAGCAGGATGACATGAATTTGCACATTTTCTCTGATCATGTCTCATCAGACGTACCTTTTAAGAATATCAAGAAATGTGTAGAATGTTGGAAAGAAAGATGTGGATTTCTTGTGATTGACAAGGATAGAGAAGTAAATGGGGGGAGATATAGAAAAGTCTTGAGAGTTTCAAATATCCATAAACAATTGTAATTAGGACTTCAATCGATCTGCAGACAGCGTCTGGAATACATCGGTGAAATTAAGCAGAAAGACAATATGGATAGAGATGTGGGTGCTGAAATAATTCTGAAACGTCAATTAGTTGAGACTACCAATTTCGTACGTAAGAAATTCAATTCTCTCAAGAATAGAAATGTTGAGGATAAACTAACGTTGGATCCCATAATCACACCTTTAAAAGACTTATCATCCGCTTCAAAGGTAAAATCACAAAACAATATGCTAACACAAACACTTGGAGGGTGTAAGTGCTAGTACTAGTACACTTAAAGCAACATCTGAAACTAGTGATAAAGATGGGGAGAATAATGCAAGTCAATCATATTTTATAGAACACCGCCAAGATCATCGTTAATGAGCACTCCGGGTTCAGGAAATGTCCTTAGTAGTGTAAAAGAAATGGGTGATGTGATTAAACAACATTTAGAAAATTTAAAGTCTGGCGATCATAAATATGATACTGTATACGGTGTGCGTTTAGATCCCAACAGAGATAAACATCTAATGGGCAACGATGAAATACGCTTTTTAGTGGAAATATAACTTTGTGGCGTGGTAATAAGCAAGTGGGAAAGTATCCTGACAACCCTAGAGTTGTATGATGTAAATATTTATGAAATATCCGTCAGTTCCGCGTGGTATTGAGATTGGCAATCACTGGCGGCGAAGAGCATGAAATATATCGGTAAATATTAAATAAGACAAAAGCACCATATAACCAATATGATACAAGACTGGGTTTGCATGTAAAGAAATTGAAGAAATTCAGTAAAATTATAAAACCACTGTTATTTCCTACAGTAATGACTAAATCTTGAATCGCTTTAGGCATGTCTATTCAGAAATTATACTATAATAGTGGTGTGGATTAAGTCTATTGGAATAAACCGAAGGAACTGATGGACCGTTTACGTCTGCTGTGTAGTTAAGAAATGACTGACAACAACAATGTAAGCAACGAAATAATCAGTACATTGGAGGAAGTAATAGAAGAAACAATAATCAATTAGCGAAAATGAATATGTTATTGTACACATTTCTGTTAAAATAAGTTAAGTAATTTTTAGTTATGTATTATGGGGAATTTAATAAAGAATTTAAGTCCAACGTGTGTATTATTCTAAAACTTCTTACCACAACGAAATAGGGATAAAACGGGGATAAATGGGGATAAACAGGGATAAATCGAGGGTAAATAATAACAAACGAGGATAAAACGGGGATAAAACGGGGATAAATTGGAATAAAACAGGGATAAATAGAGATAAACAGGGATAAAACAGGGATAAATATGAATAAAACGGGGATAAATATGAATAAAACAGGGATAAATATGAATAAAACGGGGATAAATATGAATAAAACAAGGATAAATAGGAATAAAACAGGGATAAATAAGCACGAAAAGTGAGGATAAATGATTAGCATAACTGTAAACTAATAAGACAAGAATAATCTGCTATGTACTAACCGTTTGACATCAAGCAACAAATAAGTAAACATGTAGTTATGTATGTATTACTTGTCCAATAATATCTTTCAGTAGTAGAAAAAATATAATACATTACACGATGTGAAAGTTTACTTTAAGATGTGAGGTGTTTTTTTGAAACGTTTCAAAAAAACACCTCACATCTTAAAGTAAACTTTCACATCGTGCAATGTATTATATTTTTTCTACTACTGAAAGATATTATTGGACAAGTAATACATACATAACTACATGTTTACTTATTTGTTGCTTGATATCAAACGGTTAGTACATAGCAGATTATTCTTGTCTTATTAGTTTACAGTTATGCTAATCAGTTATCCTCACTTTTCGTGCTTATTTATCCCTGTTTTATTCCTATTTATCCTTGTTTTATTCATATTTATCCCCGTTTTATTCATATTTATCCCTGTTTTATTCATATTTATCCCCGTTTTATTCATATTTATCCCTGTTTATCTCTATTTATCCCTGTTTTATTCCAATTTATCCCCGTTTTATCCTCGTTTGTTATTATTTACCCTCGATTTATCCCTGTTTATCCCCATTTATCCCCGTTTTATCCCTATTTCGTTGTGGTAAGAAGTTTTAGAATAATACACACGTTGGACTTAAATTCTTTATTAAATTCCCCATAATACATAACTAAAAATTACTTAACTTATTTTAACAGAAATGTGTACAATAACATATTCATTTTCGCTAATTGATTATTGTTTCTTCTATTACTTCCTCCAATGTACTGATTATTTCGTTGCTTACATTGTTGTTGTCAGTCATTTCTTAACTACACAGCAGACGTAAACGGTCCATCAGTTCCTTCGGTTTATTCCAATAGACTTAATCCACACCACTATTATAGTATAATTTCTGAATAGACATGCCTAAAGCGATTCAAGATTTAGTCATTACTGTAGGAAATAACAGTGGTTTTATAATTTTACTGAATTTCTTCAATTTCTTTACATGCAAACCCAGTCTTGTATCATATTGGTTATATGGTGCTTTTGTCTTATTTAATATTTACCGATATATTTCATGCTCTTCGCCGCCAGTGATTGCCAATCTCAATACCACGCGGAACTGACGGATATTTCATAAATATTTACATCATACAACTCAAGGGTTGACAGGATACTTTCCCACTTGCTTATTACCACGCCACAAAGTTATATTTCCACCAAAAAGCGTATTTCATCGTTACCCATTAGATGTTTATCTCTGTTGGGATCTAAACGCACACCGTATACAGTATCATATTTATGATCGCCAGACTTTAAATTTTCTAAATGTTGTTTAATCACATCACCCATTTCTTTTACACTACTAAGGACATTTCCTGAACCCGGAGTGCTCATTAACGATGATCTTGGCGGTGTTCTATAAAATATGATTGACTTGCATTATTCTCCCCATCTTTATCACTAGTTTCAGATGTTGCTTTAAGTGTACTAGTACTAGCACTTACACCCTCCAAGTGTTTGTGTTAGCATATTGTTTTGTGATTTTACCTTTGAAGCGGATGATAAGTCTTTTAAAGGTGTGATTATGGGATCCAACGTTAGTTTATCCTCAACATTTCTATTCTTGAGAGAATTGAATTTCTTACGTACGAAATTGGTAGTCTCAACTAATTGACGTTTCAGAATTATTTCAGCACCCACATCTCTATCCATATTGTCTTTCTGCTTAATTTCACCGATGTATTCCAGACGCTGTCTGCAGATCGATTGAAGTCCTAATTACAATTGTTTATGGATATTTGAAACTCTCAAGACTTTTCTATATCTCCCCCCATTTACTTCTCTATCCTTGTCAATCACAAGAAATCCACATCTTTCTTTCCAACATTCTACACATTTCTTGATATTCTTAAAAGGTACGTCTGATGAGACATGATCAGAGAAAATGTGCAAATTCATGTCATCCTGCTTGAACAATGCTATAGAATTGGTATTATCTCTCTCACTAATTCCTTTGGTACGCGGGAATATGTTTAGGGAGTTTAAAATAAAGACTGCTACATGCATATATGCAAACACCTTAGAAACTATGTAACTGCTACGATATTATGTTATTATACATTTTAATATAAAAACATAGTAGTGGTTGATAAACATGTTATGCGACCATATTTCGTATAGAGAACTTGTAAAGAGAAACAAAACTTATTTTTTGATCTTTATGCTTTAAAGAATTTATTTGAATTCGTAACTTTTTTAGATTTGAAGTTGATGATCATTGAATTTTCTCCTTTTATGTACAGTTACATATGTGTTATACATCATTTGTAGCTCGTGGCCGCGTATCCTCATAAAGACATATCCTCGTCCACTACATGCTTTCGAAGCAGACAACCGTGACATATTCCCACAATATACATCTCGTCTCACAATTCCTAATTAACTTATTTTTATATTGAAGACTTAAACCAACAAAGGGTAGAAATTTAACGCGTATACGTAAAAATTTAATGTATTGCTAGGTAACGAGCCTATATAGATATACATACATGCTGATTTTGGTGTTTTCTAAAGCGAACTGTATTATTAATGTAAGACTAGATAAAGTTATCTAAACTTCGCCACATTTTGTGAGTAATTTAGTTTGTTCTCAATAAAAGATGTTTATTATTATTATTATTTTTTCCATTAATTATTATTTAATTTTTAAAAATATTGTCAGTTTTAGAAAAATAATGTACCTATTTACTATGCTGGGAAAAGAAATTTCGTTGAATTTGCATGCTTCCTGAACAAACCACCCAGATTTGGCATAAATTAAAAGCTCAAAATATTAAATGATTGTTTGGTTTACTAGCATTCGGTAGGTATTGTTGCTACTCTTGAGATATATTACCAGATATAAGTCTACGCCGTGTTGAATTTATATCATGCTTAACTTGGTACTAAATCGTTATCGTTATCCCTAAATAGTCTTAATCACTTAAAAAAAGTTGTCTTGTATTAGCAATAATCGCCTTTCATTAAAACATTAACATGTTAACACACGAAAACAAATGCTTCTATTTTAGAAATGTTTATAGTTCGCATTAATATTTTCTATTAGGTAACCAAGTAACCATTTTACGTTAAATGTAACTCAGTGTATCGTATTTAATCGTTTTCAAACTAAGCAGCTCTGAGTTTTTTATTTTTTAGTAATATTCGAATTTGGTGGTGCTAGCTGTTGTTACACCTAAAGGTTTTAAGAAAATTCATCATATGCATTTTTCTCTTCATTCATTCATTTAGATCGTATATAAATATTTTTAGGTAAGTAGGAATTATCGACGTATTAGATTGATATTTATGAAGGATATTTGTATACCTTATAATATATATTAGTCGTTTCAGAAAACATAATTACTTAATTCGTGCATTTTTCGTATTTTATCATTTTTCATCTAGGTTCAAGCAATGTTTGTTGATGTAACATATTATGTAAATTTGTAGTGGTATAGATATTTGCCTATAAATTGAATTGATTTAATCTTTTCTCTAGTGCTGATTACTATGTATCAACTCAACAGACATGTGGTTAAATAAATTTATTTATTGCTTAGTCTTTGAAAAAAATATATATATGTATACATGTATTTTTTTTTTTTTTTTTTTTGTTTTAAACTGGATATGTGTTTTATGTGAATCGTTGAAATCTCGATGTCCTTCGTAAAGAAAGAGTATGCTATGCCTGGTAGATAAAATAAACAGGTTTGCAAACACATAGTTGAATTATCAAGCTAGGTTATGTACGATACTATCGATTTCTTTAAACTTGTGTCATAAAAATGTGTTTTGCCAAATTGATTTTATATGGAAATAATGTAGAATGGTACCCTTCTTCAAAGTATTTTTTAAAAACGGAGAAATATTGATATCGGACAAATCATATGTGTGTAATATTTTATTAAGTAGTTATTCAAATATAGTAAACAGTATCCTTATTAGGTCTCTAGATTCTTTATGAAAGTTAATAAATACATGAAATGCGTGATTGATGTGTGTTTAAATGATGGTTCCTTATTAACGCAAATCACTATTCACAAAACGGAGGTAGATCATTGTTAATGCCACCGTCAAAATATACAGCATGCATTTTGCTGAAATATGAATGTCTGAAGTGAATGAGATGTCCTTAGGTAGAAAACTTGACGATTTGGATACACTTTTGACACCAAGTAAACGATTCTATTATTCTTAGAGCTAATCTGTTTGCACATAGGTAGTTTGATTGGGATTTGGGGATGCTAGTATGAACAAAAAATGACATGTACTAGTATGAAGACCTTATTTTTATATAAATTGATGTATTGTTGATAAAAAATACAACTAATGCTGTAAATATGATGGCATACATATGTGATTATCATATAAGAGAGGATGAGACAAGCCACTATGGTGATTATATAAGGCGATAAAGGAGAATAACTGGGTTGTCTGAAATTGTTGATGATACTCTAAAATTATAGTACAGACGATATGAAAACCAAAAGAAAATATATGGTGACCCGCTATATCTATAAGATGATAATAGTTTATGACAAAAAATAATCAATTAGATTCAATGTATAGCGTAGAAGAGCTAGTAAAAATCTCCTTAATGGACAAATGTAATATAGTAATTGCGTTATCGACATGAAATATTGTGATATCAAATTATTTAAGTACTTACTTACTTTTATTTTTGTTATGCTGCGTTTTAGAGAGTAATTTGCGTAATTAATCAATGATCAATTGTGGTGTTATCAAAAGTAGCCTTATTATTGTTATTATTATTTTTTATTTTTTTTTTTTTGACGTCAACATCTCACAATATAATTTAACAGAAAATAGATTAACATTATGTGAATAAATTGATTTAGTATGAATTATTTAAGGTAGTTATTGTGTGATATCATCTAAAAATACGAACTGTATGTTGTAGTTTAAATATCTTTGATCTTTTATTTTCTTAATCGAGAACCCTTGGAATATTTTGCTCTAAAATCATAATAACACATAGTTTATATGAAATAATTATTTTCCATGGCTCTGTCGATTACCCAATATGATAGAGGTGACCTAATTTCACTAAAAAATGTTCTACTACGCTATTTTGTATATGTTTCAAATTTAAATCAAATATTTTAAGTTGGTAAGGCTCGACTGCAATTTTTATTCGTTTCATAATAGTCCCATTAAAAATACTTTAATGATATTTTAAGGGAAAATTGTTATGTCATCTAACCTACCTAAAGTTGGAAACATCTTGCATATTATGGTTTAGATATCCTATACGTCTTCATATTTTTTTGTGCATTGAATCTAGAACCTTAGTAACATTTTACTGTAAATTATAATAAAACTTGGTTTATATAAAATATGAGAGTTTACACATCTCTAACGATCGCCCCATATGAATGCTAAGATTCAATTTCAATAGAAGATATTCTACCATGATAATAATAATAATAATAATAATAATAATAATAATAATAATAATAATAATAATAATAATAATAATAATAATAATAATAATAATAATAATAATAATAATAATATGACTCCTCTATCGTGGGACTGAGCGCGTATATCGGACAGGGGAAGGACAGATTCACTAGGATAGTTAAAGAGCATGATAAAGATAAGAAGTTATATTCCATCCAGAAAGAAGCTAATAAAATTCAAGCAGAATACCTGGGTACCGAGACCACTGACAAGGACGCTAAGAAGAAAATTAAAACCAGCATCGAAAAGAGGAAAATAGAAGTACTCTGCTCAAAGCCGATGCATGGACAATTCTTCCGCGACCTTGATCGACCAGCAGTGGATAAGATGGCGTCTACGAAGTGGCTGAACAGCTCAGGCCTGAAGGGGGAAACGGAAAGCCTGATAATAGCAGCGCAGGATCAAGCGCTAAACACTAGGTACCACCAGAGAATGATCTTGAAACAGCCTATTGACAGCAAGTGCAGAATGTGCGGAGTAGCAGAAGAACACGTCAGTCACGTGGTGGCAGGATGTACTACGCTGGCACCATCAGAGTACACTCATCGACATAACAGAGTGGCCAGATATCTCCACTGGGTCATGTGCAAGAACTTTGATATACCGGTGCCACAAAAATATTATGAATATACGCCTGAGACGGTTGTCAGTACCAACGACGTCATAATTATGTGGGACGTGCCAATTATAACAGACAGAGAAATTCGCGCAAATTGACCAGACATCGTCGTACACAATAAAAAGGAGAAGTCCTGTTTACTGATCGATGTATCCATCCCTAATGACACCAATATAATGCTCAAGGAAACAGAGAAGTTGAGCAAGTACAAAGACCTCCAAATAGAAGTTAGCAGAATGTGGAATGCAAAGACCACAGTCGTGCCAATAATTGTAGGAGCCCTTGGAACTGTCAAGAAGGGCCATGACCGGAGACTACAACAACTGCCTGGTCAACCGAGTGCACAAGAAGTGCAGAAGATCGCACTATTGGGAACAGCGCATATTTTAAGGAAAGTCCTGGATTAGGAGTCTCTGTGATCCCTTGTTGGGATCTGGACTCTGAGCTGTTGGAGTGGACATCACCAACGTCGCCTGAAGGGCCCAAAAACCTGGAACGGGCTCCAACAGAGCCGAATTTCAATCGCGCGCGAGAGATTCGGTGAATAGTTTCCAGCTACGGCTGAGAAAGTGTGCCGCCGTTAAGTCTATGATAATAATAATGATAATAATAATAATAATAATAATAATAATAATAAATGTAGTAAATAACCGACAAACATGTCGAGAAAAATAATAAAATAATAATAATAATCTTTATTCATATATCACTCATAAATACATTGAAACGTATACATAATATATAACAGATGGTGCAATATAAATTACAATTTTATCTATTCATGAATATACAAATAAAGAAGAAGAATACCTGAAGCATCTCTAAGATACTTGTACGGGTATGTTATAATACATATTCTGATTTATGAAGAAAAATATTAACTACAACAGAGATGATTGTATTTAATAGATATTCGCAGTCGGCTACACTCTACTAAAACTTTTATTTATTTCATGGTGATCCTATTCACAATTCCATAATGAAATTTTAGGGTAAAATTGATGTATCATCTAAACTACATAAAGCTGGTTCGAACCTGAGAGACATTCTGTATATTGCGATTTAGATATCTTGTGCATCCTCATATTTTTGTATATTTAATCTAAAACCGTAGTAACATTTTACTCTAAATTATAATAATATAATAATTTTAAGTTCAACAGAGTTTACACTATTTAACTGATATATCACCTAATCGATATAAATTGTTTCGAACCTTAGAGACACCCTGTATACTGTAGCAATAGTGAAAATTTAGAGCATTTCTTATATTTAAATTTTTTATAAACCATCATTTTTCAAATTTTAGTGTGAAACCAAGCATTTAATTTTTCTCTTTTTCTTAATTCCTTTCCCGATAATGCTAATACATGTATTGATTGTATAACTTCGACTTGAATAATGTTATCATAATGCAACGTAGCATCACCCTTGGAATGGTAATAAGGCACATACAAAGAGTACACAGCGAACGAGAGTCTAAGATATCGCAACAAGAAGATCAAATGAAGAACTTTAATAGAAAAAACGAAAAATATTTATCACAAACGAATGAATATTGGAATAAACCGAAATAATTGGTGAATCGTCTACGTATACTCTATAATTTTAAAATGGCTGGTAATAACAATGTAAGTGACGAAATAAATAAACGCGATTAATTTGCCTAAGTATGAAAATTCAGATCGGCTTCCATGTTTATTTATAAGCCATCCCCATTGCGTATGTTTTTTTATATAAACGATCCTCACAGCACATGGTTTTCTATAAACAATGGCAACTGTCCTTTGTTATATAATCCCTCAATTATTGTTAAACCTGTTTATCCTGAAATAGTAAATTAGTGAAAAAAAAACAGTGTATTATTTACATATTTTTCAATAGAATACAATGAAAATAGGTATATACAATTAAAACAAATGAGTTCTCCAGATTTGCATATTTTTTTCTTAAGAAGATAATATTTTCAAAGTATAAAAATAATACATTAGTAAAGGAAACACTATTTTTATGCCTATTTACGAAAGCAACAAAACACTCTGTATTCGGTAAATATATGTTAATGGATTGTTTTAAGCATTTTAAGTTCTCCGTTATTTCAAGCAATAAAATCTACCTGTATCTACCCTACACGCGTCATGTATTCGAGCTTTCAAACATTCCGGTACTAAATTTAAATATTATACCATTTTTTATTATGCCTATTTAACGCAAAGGTTCAAAAACAATTCTAGACCAATTTGACTTTCTTACACTTTATTTGTCTGCAATAGATTACGGTAATTAAATAAATTTTTTTGTTAGAAAAATCAATACAACAACGTTGGTCAATTAAATGCACCCCCAGTGTTGCAGATAAGTGAAGCGAATAGGGCACTAGTTTGGGGTCGTTACGCTTAATCAGTCTTACTTGTACCTGTTTGAAAAGGACTTTAAAAATTACCAAAAAGATCTTTTGCATAGAACAAATGTACCTATGCTTTATGTTTTCAAATATGGTTAACAAACTGATTGGTTTTGAATAAATGAGACGTTTGACTAAAATGAATAATAAAATAGGGGATGCTCCCTTGTTCTGGTCAATTAAATCACACTTGAAAAATGTAAAGTGTTGCGTGCTTTTATGGATGGACTGAAATAATCAATACGTATAGTTCGGGGGCTTATGGGAACAAAAAATAGAATGTCATTTGTAAATAATTAATAATTTTGCTTCTAAATCGTTGATTGGTTAACAAAGCAGTAGAACTTGTTTTGTGAATAGGTTACATTAATATTATCGAACAAAATAAACCTAATTTAAATAAACATTGCAATTGAAAGTGTCGTTGGCCCCTGTACTATTGTGGGATCAAAACATATGTACTATTTATTGCCGCAATGTCTTTTTATATGTAAAAAGCTATTTATATTTTCTATAGTGGCTCCACGTAAAATAAAGCAATCATTAAATTTAATTGTTGGTAGTGAGCGGTCGATAGCAAGGGGTCAAAATATGTGAATCATGCATGACACACCGGAAGTAATTGTCTAGCTCCTTCAAACCTTTCCCCGTACCTCAGGTATTAGTCACCATAGGATATTTCTACCCTAACGCCATAATGCATGCATAACGCATTGAAAAGTGGTGAGGGGATCCTGGTTAAACTAGAGGGTTATAATTCATGCGTGACGAATAGGGTCGACCGACCCCTTATATATGACTCACCGGAAGTGATTGTCTGGCTCCTTCAAACCTTCCCCCGCACCTCAGGTATTAGTCACCATTTCTTATTTGTCCCCATTATAATTCATGCGTGACGAATAGGGTCCGACCCCTCAGGTGTGTGACTCACCGGGAATGACGTAATAGAAAAGTGGTGGAGGGAGCCCGAGCTCCGGCTTAAACTAGAGGAGTGCATAATTCATGCGTGACGTGTTGAGACATGTATGACACATCAGTGGGGTCCAGCCCTCGTGTTCCGGTATGAATCACCGAAAATTGGTGGGGGGAGGCCTAGGACCCGCTTAAACTAGTGGGGTTGTTGCACCCCTCGTTAAAACTCATGCGTGACGAATAGCCATAATTCATGTGTGACGTGTTGAAGGGTCCCACCCTCACCCTTCTTCCGGTGTGTGACTCACCGCTTTCCCCTTGCCGCTCACCCCCTTTACCCCGCACCCCACCTGTGGCTCCTCCCACCCTGTGACGTCACCGAAAAGTGGTGGGGGGATGCCTAGGACCCGCTTAAATCAACTACTCATACTTTAAACCTCATTTCCTCAAATTGTAAATTTTTGACATTGGCCCTTTTAGCACCAAGCCACAGAAATATTAATTTAGTTTTCTTGTGTGTTCTTTATTTATGTTTGCTATCCTAAATCCTCTGTTTTTGTTTTTCCTTTAATAGACTTACCCTGCACATTCTATGTTTTTAAGATTAGGGATTTTTTTTGTGCTCGAAATAGAATAATGTAAAAATTAAATAGAATAAATATCTTAGTTTAAGGTTAAAAACTGCCTGGCACAAGCAACCTCGTCTTAGGTATCAATTTTCTTCTTGCTAATTTTAATTACAATAATAAAAATGATAATAAACATAAATTAAAGTTGTAATTACATGTAATGTACCTTGAAATGTATGAACACATTTTGTGTGCAGTTAATAATAAATAAATAATAAATAAAAATTTGTATGTACAGGGTGTCCTTATAATTTTGAATCAGCTCATAACTTGTTTTCTATTTCACAAAAGAAATATATCCTGTAGTTGTGTTCTATCTCCCATATTTTTGATATATTTGATGTTAAAAATAATTTCTATTTAATTTCTATTTTTTGATGTTGATTAAATTTTGCCAAAACTATTGAGAACATATGTGTTAACTGATTTTTCTAACTTACATTTTCGGTATTTAGAGTAGAAGTAGACTATTAATTTCGCTCTACAGCAACTATGTTCAACATGAGATTTTAATAATTAATTTGGGGTGAGCGTAGAGGTGTCTTGACAGTGATTGTATTTCGATGCTCCAGTGAAGCAACGTGCAGCGCGGTTAGTACTTGGATGAGTGAAATCCATCTTGGGAAACACAGCGATCTCGTCCCACCTTCTAGCGGCTTGTATATTAGCGTATACGCGGAAGCTATGTAATTTCAAGACGAGGATTACGTAGTGGATATACCATTCTTGGGAGGGGATGTAAAGCAGACGGTCCCTTGTCTATTAAATGTTAGGCAAGTAAGAAATCCCTACTCTTCTTACGAGAAGAGGTTCGGCGAAATTTCCAGGTTGGGCTCGTCTCCTGGCGTCGGTGATAGGCCCCGGTAGCGGAAACAGGCCAACATTAAATAAAAAAGATTAAAAAAAAATAATTAATTTGTGTTCATTCTTTCAGCATATACAAGAGTTGGTGGCAACAAGAAAGGCATATTTACCAGAAGTCGACAACCCAAATCGAGTGCCCATCACTTGAGGAGAAGGTACTGGGGTTTGGCCAAGGAATACTATAACGCCACATTACCTGAAGATCTCACAACTTACGTTATTTCAGGTCTAAAAACTCGTGATGAACTGTGATATGTAGAAATAATTAGTATTAATTATTATTTGTAGAATTTACTTTATTAAGTGAATGAAATAGTAAATTATATTAATATTTAAATTGTTAATTTGTGTTTTATTGCTGGTGAAGAAAAATATGTAATTTCTAAATTGATAGAAATCATATATTATTATAGTACGGGAGCCAGCGCTGCATTTTTTCGAGGAATGTTATATTGATTAAATTTCGTTTTTATCAGTTGATTAATATTCAGTAATCAGCAAAATGAGCGTCAGTCGCCGCACCCGCGGTGGAGCTAAAGGTGACAGCATGTTAAAGTTAAAATTATGCTACGAGTATTTTCATACCGTGCCAAAATTTCTGGGATGATTTTTGAGTTCATTTTCAACAAAAAAATGTACTGAAGAGAGGGAATTATAAGTCAGTTACGTATATGAACCATAGTGAAAATGTTCAAGTATAAAATCATTTTATACCATATGAAATTTATGCAGCTGAATTTTTATACTTTTTAAATAATAAAGAAAATCGTCAGCCGTATTTATAACGGGGGTAAGAACGTCAGTCAGCGTCATAAACATGCTGCGCGCTCAGTACATCTGAGCGTTGTAGTCATTTTGACAAATGAACTGCCGATCTTTATACCCACAAACATGCCACTTTATGCTGTGAATAACTAGTTTTTCATACTAATCAAGTTCGTGTCGGTTTTAAATTATATATAAAAATATATATTCATAAAAATACGATGATTCAGATTCTTTTAATATTAGATATTTTAATTTTTGATTTTATTAATAAATTCGAACAATACACAAGAAAGCTAATCTTACTGGTACAAACATTACACAGCCACACAAAAAAAAAGTGGTCTGGCTTGCGAACCAGACCAGTGTATCCTTATGTATTTAGACCCGCTGAAACCGAATCCGAAGTCAGAATTGTCAGATTACTTCTTCTTTCATCCTTAACCCCAAAAAAAGTGGTCTGGCCTGTGGACCATACTAGTGTATCCTCATGTATTTTGACCCTCTGAAACCGAATCCGAAGTCAGAATTGTCAGATTACTTCTGTTTTCACCCCCGACCCCAAAAAACACCCACAAAACAAACAAAAATAGTCTGGCCTGCGGACCATATCAGTATATTCTTATGTATTTGGACCCTCTGCATCATTTTCTTCGGTATTTTCTGATGGTTCAATTTCATCGCTTTCGACGATTTCTGTAAAAAAAAAATAGTACAAATCTTAAAGTTATATCGACAGTCCTTTCCCAATTTCAATGTGTTATAAAAATATATAAGTAAAAGAAGTACCTGCATCAATGATCGTTACGCCAGTTATTGTCGATGGGACTTGATCACCGTCAAACCACTTGAAAGTGTATTTATTATTTTCTTTCATCCATCCATAGTCTAAGGGTGATAACTCTGATAGAACTGACTGATAAGCATGACTCCAAAGATGTGCTATATATGATGTGCGTAGTATGTGATGATGCAGTTCCGATTGACATGGAGGAAATATTGCTGTCAATTGTATTTTTAAGCATAAATCTGTCTCTTTCTTCATTCATTTTACGGGTTTTAGTGAATATAGTGCTGTATTTACATTGTCGATTGATTTTAGACCATGCATTCTGCACACAAATTGTTCGATCTCATTTCGAAGTTGATCTATATTACAGTCGTGTATATTTGAAATATCTGTAAATGCTTCAATGTAGGATCCTGATTGTCTTAAAATGTCGAAAGGTTTTTTTTCTTCTTCTATAGGAAGCGAGATTGAAATCGCATCCTGTATGGGCATGAAATCCTAGCAATGATGCGCTCAAGCTAGGTCAAAATGCTTGATACAATTTAGTGACATTGATGAACGTTCTGTATTTCCACTTCCAAGTAGCATGTAAATTTTCAAGTTTCTCCGGATATGATTCATATTTCCTAACAGTATAATATCTGTATCTGAACATCTTATTATTACATTTGCATCAGTATCCAATTGACAAACGTCAAGTGCTATCTTTGTATCCGTTTTTTCATGAGCTGTACAGCTGAAATTCTGCTCTTGACTTCTTACGATTTTTTCATCGTGTTTTTTATATTTGTAGTATATGCCATGATTGATGGAACCGTGTAATGGATGGTATCGAATGGTAACGTTTGTCTTTCGTTTGTCTCACTCGGTTAGGGTAAACTCACTAGGGTCAATTCCAGTGGCGGCTGGTGAAATTTCAATAATTTTTTTCTCGTCTCTGGCGCATGGGACCCATACGAAATATGGGAACTAACATATAGAGAACCACTCCTCTAACGACCCGTAAAAAATTTTGAAAAAGCAGTTTGCGAAAAATTTTTTCAAAATTCGGTTGTCCCCCCTAGGTCTAGGGACTCCTGTTGAAAATTATTTTTTTTGTCATATACATTTTACTTCTCATAAAAGTACGACAACAGGTTCTGGAGTTTATGAAAATATTTTCATTATTAACTGAAATACAATGAACTGAAATTTTGTAATTTACAATTTAACAAATTATAAAATTTCAATTCGTTGTACTTCAGTTAGTAATGAAAATATTTTCATAAACTCCAAAACGTATTATTGTATTTTTATGAAAAGTAAAATGTATCTGACAAAAAAAAATGATTTTCAACAGGAGTCCCTAGACCTAGGGGGGGGGGGGGCAACCGAATTTTGAAAAAATTTTTCGCAAACTGCTTTTCCAAAATTTTTTACGGGTCGTTAGAGGACTGCTTCTCTAGATGTTAGTTCCCATATTTCGTATGGGTCCCATACGCCAGAGACGAGAAAAAAATTATTGAAATTTCACCATCCGCCACTGGTCAATTCTACCTAGAGGCTTAGAAAAAAAACCTTGGGAGGGGTAAGTCGGGTAGTGGGACTTCGCAATTGAAGATTTCTTGGTTCTACAGTACATAATAATATAATTTAAAACCGACACGAACTTGATTAGTATGAAACATCTATTAAGAACTAGTTATT
The DNA here is from genome assembly GCA_936432065.2 of Rutpela maculata. Classification (NCBI taxonomy): domain Eukaryota; kingdom Metazoa; phylum Arthropoda; class Insecta; order Coleoptera; family Cerambycidae; genus Rutpela; species Rutpela maculata. The sequence goes on from OW386290.2 coordinate 37,804,521, forward strand.
CACAGCATAAAGTGGCATAACTTTGTTAAATTGATATAATACCGATTAAAATTGAAACATAGAGTAATTTTATTGCTACCAAAAATAAAAATCGCCGTCAGCTTAATGTTTCTGGGTGTAAAGATCGTCAGTTCATTTGTCAAAGTGACTATGCAACGCTCAGATGCACTGAGCACGCAGCATGTTTATGACGGTGACTGACGTTCTTATCCCCGTTATAAATATAGCTGACGATTTTCTTTATTATTTAAAAAGTATAAAAAATCAGCTGCATAAAGTTCATAAGGTATAAAATGATTTTATACTTGAACATTTTCGATATGATTCATATACGTGACTGACGTATATTCCCCTCTCTTCAATACAGCTGATTATTATTTTTTTGTTGAAAATGATTTCAAACATCATTCCATAAATTTTGCCAGGGTATGAAAATACTCGTAGCATAATTTTTTTTAACAACTTTAACATGCTGTCACCATTAGCTCCACCGCTACCAGAGTAGCTGACGTTCAGATTGCTTATGTATTAAGGGAAAACTATTATTGTTATGATTTTCAGTAGGTATGAAATGACTTGTTCAAATGCAGCGCTGCTTCCGGTACTATTAGATAAGCGAGCAGGTTCGAAAATCCGCAGTACTAAGGACTGTCGGTTCATTGTATTTTAGGATGGCTCTTTATACAGATAAGAAAAGTTTCGAGTTTTTTGTGTCACTCCCCAGATTTATTCAAATTCCAAATCGAAATATTAAATATTAGCGTTAAATTAAGTCCAAACGACTGTTACGCTATTTTCGCCTAACACATCTGCAACATTGTTTAACTCACATTCATCACCCAATAATATTATAAATGTGACATAAATCATTACATCCTTCCGGAGTGTCATTTTCTTGGGAAAAATTATTCATTTTAGACAAACTGTCACTTGGCTTTCATATTATCTTGAATCAATTTTACGAATTCTTTCACATCGTAACTCTATAATAGTTAGTATAAAGTGACCATTCCAGTGAATCCCATTTGTTATAGAGCTGTCCCCCAATGTGAGTGTCCCCCAAAATATCAACACAACAAAAATATGAGTTTCCTTAAAATTAATACATCTGCAATTGCCAAAACTGTGAAGTAAACGCGGCTTTTATTAACCTAGCACAACTGGCGACTGTCAACAACCCACAGTATGTGAAACTGTTTAAAGTAAAAATTCTTCGGTAATAACGTATCTGCATCATGCGTGCTGATTTTAGGTTGAAAATCATGTGCTCTTATGCCGAACATTTTATTTTTTTATGGTTTTGTAAAATTTGTCCTCCATTGACAGAATTTAAATATGGTTAGTAAGTTAACCGCATTTTAATATGCTGCATATTTTATTAATTATTACTGATAATTGCACTAATTGCACTTTTGAGTTGAGATTATAAGATTTGCGTCATATTAGTAATCAAGCAGATTTATTAATTTTCGCATAATCCTAGAGCAATACAAGTGGGATAGTGGGAACCAAAATATAGTTTATGCCTTTGAAGACTAACGAGTTTCATTATAAATTAATGGTAATTTAAACTCTACAGTTACTTAAAAGTAATAATTGGGCCAAATATTTTCTAAAGTGTGCCTACGACTTCATTTAAGCTTTAATATGGTAGAATAACGTAATTTACAACCTACCAAATTGCTTATTTGGTTCATGAATAAGAGGTCGTTTTTATGGTCAATATTAGGTAAATTTTTACCTTGCAAGAAGCTCGTGGAGTTTTAAAGGCATTTTTCTAAATAAAACTTACGTTAATTTTGTCTTGTATAATAACTTATTTTTTCACGATATGTTAATACATTTTCGAAGCAAGTTTTAGGTAATTTTTAGCACAGCACAATAACTTAAGTAATGTGTGTGATTTTTTTTTATGTATCGAAAACTGCCTCTCCCTTTACGATCTCTTTTGAATACGTCATACGCATCTTCACCTTTCTGTCTCGCGGTTAGCAAAGATGTCTGTACATCAGGTGGTGCTACTCTTCCTGTTGATAACTTGATAATGTCCGAAGGATTGTTGTCAAACAGATTAGTCCAGTCATTATCTAATAATTAAACTGCAGAAGATACACATTCCTCATTACTACTAGTAGTTAAAAGCAACATAACATTTTATTCAATAGTTCATACTAGTTATAACATAGCTTTATTATAATACGAAGAATGGAACATCAGCATGTGAAAATTCCTCTACATATTTTACAAAATTGACTCTTTGTGCAGACATTTTCAACAAGTTTAGTACACCAAATTAAGGCTACATTTGACTGTGACAGATCCCTCACTTACTGTCACAGTCAAATGTAATTTTATCTAAAGCTCACTTTAAATTCGAAAGATTAATGATAGCAATGCTAAGCAAACTCTAGCCGTTGCCTACTTCCAACTATACACTCTTTAAGTAAGTAGTAGTATACTAGTTCAGTGGCCGAGTGAGTTAACCTTTTTCTATCCTTTCTCTATTTGTTTAATTTTGTTCTTGTTTGTCTTTTTTGTCTTTTTTGTCCTCTTTTGTTTTTAAAATCCCCTTTAGACCGAAAAATTCCTTCAAATCTGAACACTTTATAAGAAAACTTCTATTTCACCACATTTTCCTGGCGGCAGGTAGACCTCCAGGGTGGAATTGTTTCGAACGGTTTTTTTCGGTGAGTTTTGTTTTTCCGTGCCAACAATTCAAATTTTTTAGTGCATGTGTGCAACAATTAATTTTGAGAAGTTTTATTTTAATTTTTTTAAGTATCTTTGTAAATTATATTTAAATTGTTTATTGTTAGTGTTAAGTTTTCAATTTTTTAAACGGGAGCATTGACTCGAAAAAACTGGTTAAACCGAACCGGACCTGCCCCGTCCAGACCCACATTCACCACAACGCTGCGCGCCGTGGTTGTCTGTCTGGCTCCGGGCAAGGCTTCGGGGAGGCGCCTAATTGTAGCTCTAATATAAATAAATTTGTGTTCAGTTCAGTTCAGTTCAGTTGACTTTTAAATCGGCCCGATTTAATAGGGAGGTCGGCGGTTCGATCCCTGTTCACTACGTTTTTTTTTTAAGATATCCCACAGGGATGTACAAATATTATCCAAGGTTGTGACATTTGGACGTCCCTCGGCTGCTCGTCGGATGTACTTTGGACCAAAAACGAACGTCCATATGTCCTGTATGCCCGTCGAGGACGTCCTTCAGATATCCATAGGATGTTGTGCTATTAGGGTTGTTAATATGTTGTTTATTTCTTTTTCTAGACTGGCATTCTTCATAAAAATCTGATTCAAAACTTATTTCCTGAAGTAACATAAAACATAATATGCGCTGTGTAAAAATATCTTCAGACCATCTAAAATTGGCCAGACTAAATCATATCTAGGTATGTTTATTTATCATGTTTATTTACTTTCCTGAGCACAATATAAATCTGTTGTATGTAAAATGGCGAAATTATCTTAAATAAACAGTTCCATAGATATCACCGTCTTGGTCTTTCTTTGCTTAGTAGATTTACAAATCAAGACAAGAGCAGATCATGAAAAAAATAATACTTTCCCTATTAACAATAATTCAAATCCAATGTGAATGTGGCATTCTTTACCCAAGAAGTTCTAAATCAAGAGAGTTGCTTTCTTTGGATGGCTTGTGGCAGTTCTCCTTATACAAAGGAAATATATCAAAGTGGTCCGATAAGAATGAGCAGCTGTGCGATTTTGGGGTAAGCAGAAACATATTTATTCTAAATACAACTGATCGAAGAGCGAAATAATCAGTAAGTAGTATATGTATAATTCGATATAATTGCGTTGTATTTCGATAGCTTGTTGCACAAGAGTGTCACTTTGGCAGTTTGAAGGGTTATTCTGTCGAACTGATGAAATTTATCATTGTGCAGGAAGGACTAGGTCTTGAACTTGGGAGGATAACGTAACAAACATAACATTAAATACATATTAAGAAATATAAAATCTTATACAAAAACAACTTAATATAAACAACGGAAAACACATTCTTTAAGGTATTAATAACGTGATAATTGTAAAGAGCAATGTTAAAAAAAGGGCTTTTTTGGCCTGTCCGTGGTAAACTGTGAAAGCCATCTCTTTTTTACTAATTTTCGGGTGCTGAAAACGAATCCGTCACCCGTTTTGGCGAACAATCTCCGGAACACATTAAAAAACCACCCTCATTTGGGGGTGACATTGAAATTTTGCAGGAAATTTTCTTAAAGTACTAAGTTTCGATAACTAAGTAGAAAAAGAAGTAAAAAAATCAAATTCATCCCTTCAACCCTCCTCGCCACTCTTTCACTACCCCTGAGCAGAGCTGGGTAATTACTTGTAATTAAAAAATAATTACAATTACCAGGCGCGGATTTATAGGGGGGACGCAGGGGGCGCGCGCCCCCCCTGCGCCAGTAATTTATAAGGCCAAGGTTTGTAGATTTAGGTGTTTTTAAAAAATAGTTCAAAATGCTAATTACATAATTACAAATTACTTTTTTCAAAAAGGAACTAATTACAATTACAAAGTACGTCTTTAAAAAAGGAATTATATTCATTTAATTCCAATTACATGAAAAATGGATTTAGCAATTACTTTTCTAATTACTTTTATGATAAAGTAAATTATAGTGACCAAACAAACAAAAAGGTGAGTTAAAAATTTTAATTAAAAGTGTGTAATATTGCGTTTTAATATTTATTAGAATCCTTATTAGAATGTTAATCAGGAAAAATTAAATAAATATATAGAAAAGGCAGCTTTTAATAACAATGCCTAATAATAAGAATGATAATAATAAACAGTAAACAACACATTTGGTATTTAGTTTTTAAAAGTTTATTGAACAAAAATACAAAAGTTTGTGTACTTAACAATAAAAAACATAAATGTGCAGCGAACCACGGCAAAAACTTGTTTCTAGTCAGTAACTTTTTTGAGTTTTTCAGATTCATTTTAAACTATGCAAACTGTAAAATTCTGCTTTAATGTAGGTAGGCAATGTAATGTTTAATATTAATAAATAATTAATGTAGGTTTAGAACTAATTTGTAATTAGATAGTTCAAATAATATAATTACAAATTACAATTCCTCTAACAATTTTCCTGCAATCACAATTCCAAATAACTTTAATAAAAAAAAGTACTTAAATACAATTACAATTACAATTACACGAAAAAAAAAGGAATTGTAATTGCCAATTACTTTTTCAAAAGGAATTACCCAACTCTGCCCCTGAGAAGGTTGTAGCTACTATAACTACTATATAGTTATTTACATATTTTAAAAAACACCTCATTGAGTGGTTGCTATCAGAATATAATCATCTGATTATTTCTGAGTACACTTATACGCCTCCTCACCTCTAAAAGGGGTGGGCGGCTTCACCTTCTTGGGGATATTGATCGGTTTTGATTGCAAAAAAAATCCTAATACACAGTTGGATGTTTTTTTATTATATTAAGGTGACTTGGCCAATTCAGATCACTCTTGAATATTTTTTACCTCTCTAAGGAGAAGGTGTAGGGTGTCAATATCTTCTTTGAAAAAATGTTGCTTGTATTTTGTAGTAAAAAATCATTTAGTTATTTAAATAATTTTTGTTTGTTGGAATGGGAATATTTTTTCATTTTATGGCCCCCTCAAATTCCAAATCTACCCACGAAACGGGTGGGAGTAACTATTTTGGGACTTTCGATTCGTCTTTATTGCAACAGAAATCCTTCATTACCTCTTACATGGATTTACATCCTAATAGAGTAACTTAGTGACTTCAAAAAATTATCCCTAAATACTTATTGAAAAAATATATATTAATGTATCATTTACCCATTTTGCGGGAGGTGGGGATGTGGCATTGTGATTACTAGCTCAGAAATATCTTAGAGGTGAGAAGTATTAATCTGAATTGACTAAATCATCAAACTAGGTGATTAGGAATTTCTTTTGCAATTAAAACCAATAAAAACTCTAAAAAGATAAAATCCACCACTTTAATTGGTGGGGATAGGTGTAAGAGTATACAGAAGTAATCACATTATAACCTGATAATAGCCATTTAACCAGGAATTTTGGTTTTTCTAAAAATAAATAAATAACTGTATATATGATATTGTAACTTGTGAGAGAAATGAGGGGGAGGGGGGGGAATTTAGAATTTCTGCTTCTTTTTTGTACTTACCTAACGAAACTGAGTATTTTAAAAGAATTTCCTGCACTAAAGAATAACTTTGTGTTGCAAGTTATAAAATACCAATTTCAATGCCACATTACTGTCTTCCTGATGTTTATAGCCAACTAGGTTGCCTAGCCATATCTTGACCCCATGACAATTAATTTGAAAAAAATTAATTAATTTTTTCTTTTTTTTGTCAGGCGAAATCAAAATTTTGTCTTTAAACGTATACACTGCGCCCCAGGATAGATGTAACAAGAGGTGTAATGGACCAAAAATTTTGGAATTTTGGAATGGTATTTGGGGATTGAGTCTTGCTTGTTGTAAAACTAAAGTATACCAAAAATGACTTGATTTGGTCAGGGTGTTTTATAAGCAAAGTTGTAAAAATCACCACTAATAAAGTTTTATTTTTCAAAATATGAAAAAATTCCACTAAGAAAAGTTATTTAGAATGCAATTTTATACCTCTATACGAAATTTCAGGAATATAAAATTATTTTTTTGAAATTTCCCATTTTTTGCGAATTAAGAGTTGAATTCATATTTAAAGTTGTGTATGAGCAAATGTTAATCATCTCAAGAAGTAGGCTATTGGTAAATAAAAAATTGAATATACGAGATGTAAGAAGGTATAATGTTAATCGAGATGATTAACATTTGCTCCTATACAACTTTAAATATGAATTCAACTCTCAATTCGCAAAAAATGGGAAGTTTAAAAAAAATAATTTTATATTCCTGAAATTTGGTATAGAGGTATAAAATTGCATTCTAAATAACTTTTCTTAGTGGAATTTTTTCATATTCTGAAAAATAAAGGTACTTTATTAGTGGTGATTTTTACAACTTTCCTTATAAAACACCCTGTAGAACACCAAATCAAGTCATTTTTGGTATACTTTAGTTTTACAACAAGCAGGACTCAATCCCCAAATACCATCCCAAAATTCCAAAATTTTTGGTCCATTACACCTCTTGTTACATCTATCCTGGGACACACTGTATAGCAGCGAAAGCATTAATCCTACAGGAATTTTTCAAGAAAGCAAATTCATCATTTTATAATCTTTCTACCAGTTTTTCCTAGAACCAACGTTTATCTAGATATTGGCAAGAGATGAGAAAAAAACACGTTTCCTTGGAAAATGTAAATTTTCAGTTGTATCTCTCCCTAGCGTCCTTGTTTTTTGTCGAAAAGCAAAAAATAAAAAAGGAACTTGTAGCTTATTAAATTCTCTACAAATTCGTTAGGTCGTACCCGACATCTAAATATACTAATATTTTCAAAAATAGGATACCGCGACGCCCGTACCATGTCGATACGGAAAGAGGAAGACTTGTAGTTGATCCGCATCATAAATCGCACGCCGAAATTCGAAAATTCGGCCCGACATGAACGAATCAAAATTGACATTTTTGGCATTTTTCGTTTGACGTTTCTCGATCGCGATTTTGTGTTAGAAGAGTGCCTTTCGCCCATCTCTTTCCGTCAAAAAAAATGATAGTCGACCTTCCCCCATTAATAACTATCAACTATAAACAAGCTAAAACCGTAGATACTCTTCGCCAATTTATTGCGCTTTTTATATAATTGTTACACATTCTATAGGATACTCTTCGCAGTTTTCTTGTAAATATTGTTAGTTTTTGGACATTTTTGGACAAATTTTGTGATGCCAACTTTGTTGTGAAAAAAATTATATGAAAAAAAAAATATTCAACCTGTGTGGGATTCGAACACACGATCCGGATTGCAAAGAAAAACTTTAACCTCTGCTACGAAAATTGATTGTCTGTGCTATATATCTTTCGACAAGTATACATATTTCAACTCATTAGATATATTTTTATGAAATATACTAGTAAAATGCATAAACAAAAAAATATATATTATGGAGATAACATTTCGCAAAATTTTTATTTAAGTACAAGCGAGAATATTTTTTTAAATCAAATAATTAATAACTCTTTTATTTAGTGATCGATTTTCTTCAAAAACAATGGGGTTCTTCCTCTAGCTAACACTAACTTACTTTCCAAATTTCAATACAATCGGACTTTTCTTTTTTAAGTTATCGTGCTTACAAGAAACGACATTTTGAAAGTTGTTCAGAATTCGTTCACTAACACAATGATATGAAATTTTTTCTCTACGAGCGATAATTACGATTTTAGAAAGGTGCCGATCAAATACAATGTGCTCTTCGTTTTTGTGAAGAGTTTAATAATACAACAACGAAAGATAACCTAATAGACGTAGAATTTAATTCTAAATCGACTTGCACCTGTCCCCATCCCGTCAGATATATTTAAAAAAAGCCTTTCTTAATGCAAATTCGCAAAGAGTAAGGGGTACAAACGTGTAGAATTTTACTTCAAAAACCCCTTACAACAGTTGAGCTATCTTTTATCTTTTGCCCTACGACAAAAAATAAGGACGCAAGGAGCGATACAATTGAAAATTTACATTTTCCAATGAAACGCGTTTTTTTTTCTCATCTCTTGCGAATATCTAGATAAACGTTGGTTCTAGGAAAAAACTATTAGAAAGGTTATAAAATGATGATGAATTTGCTTCCGTGAAAAATTGTAGGATTAATGGTTTCGCAGCTATATACGTTTAAAGACAAAATTTCGATTTTGCCTGACAACAATTTTCAAATTAAATGTCATGGATCAAGATATGGCTAGGCAACCTAGTCGCGATCTATTAGCCTACATGTTACCTTTTATATAAACTATTTCTTCTCAGAATAGCCGATTTGGGTATTAATTTCTTATGCCGGATCTTAGACTATTAGAAGAGTAAGAAATATTCAGAAGTGATCTGAATTGGTCAAGTTGGTGAGACCCACCCCTGGTGGGTCTCACCAATTTTTAGGGGTGAGGAGCTATATGAGCATACTCAGAAGTAATCAGATTATTATATTCTGATAGTAACCACTCAATGAAGTGTTCTGGTTTTTTAAAAAATATGTAAATAACTATATAATGGTTATAGTAGGTTACAACCTTCTTGGGGGTGGTGAAAGAATGGCGAGAAGGGTTGAAGGGGTAAATTTGATTTTTTACTTCTTTTTCTACTTAGTTATCGAAACTTAGTAATTTCCCCCTTTGACTGCTGATGACGTCTGGAGGCGTCATCTCCCTACTACCTTTCAGTGACGCCTTCAGGCGTCATTCGTATAACCTAATGTTAAGTTTTTTAGTTTAATTTCTTTTTTTTTTTACTTTGTTAATTTTTGCTTCCATTTTTTTTAAAGATTATATTTTTGGCAATATCTTGCCAAAACCAGTACACGTGCAACAGAAAAACAAGTTTTATTAGGTTAGCCACCAGGTCATATAGGCCATATCAAGTCAGCAGTCAAAGGGTTAAGATAATTTCCTGCAAAATTCCAATGTCACCCCGAAAGAAAGGTGGTTTTTTAATGTGTTCCGGAGATTTTTCGCCAAAACGGCGATTCGTTTCAGTACCCCAAAATTAGTAAAAGAAGATGGCTTCCACACTTTACCACGGATGGGCCAAAAAAGCCCTTTTTTAACATTGCTCTTTAAATTATAAATCATAATCAACCACAGGTTGTTTAATGTTGTTAATATTGTGGGTTAGTCAGGCCTGCAGCCAGAAAGAAGTTATAAGAAGGTGCTCATGGGATTTAAGGGGAGACCAATAATTTTTTTTTTAGATCAAAAATTCAAATAGAGCTAAAATTTTTCCAGTGGATATCAAAATTTTTTCAGAGGATGCCGAGTGTCGTCCTCGCTACAGGCTTAAAGTTAGTGCGCCCAGTTCATTTTAACAGGATAACGGGTAGCATAATCATTATCACTTAACTAAACCTTATCTATACTTTAAACACTTGATAGTTCCTAGACAAATAAGCTCTGGCGGATACTAAAAAATAAACGGTTGGTAATAAATTACAAACATTATAATAAATAACTCTCTTCCAGCAAAAATATACAAACTAAACTAATAAGATAAATAGAGGCATACTATTATGTCAACAGTACAAATAATAATTAATAGGCAAGGCCGAATTTATCTCAGCCAATCGATAGAATTACACATGATATAATAATAGTGAATAATAATAATTTACCCAAGAAATAATACCTCCCCAGTACACACAAAAAATAATGGATCCACTACAGAACATAGGAACGAAGGCACATCAGCTACTGGCACAAAAAGTTGAGGTTGACGGAAATTGTCTTTATGGAGCACTAAACCATCAGCTAGAAGGAGAAAACATAACAATCCCGGCACACACCAACGCTATGAAAAACCTACGAAAAGAAGTAGAGGACTATATACAAGACAAGATAGGTTATTTCACCCCGTGCACCAATCAATGAACTGGAACCTCGCTACAATCAACAGTGTACCAGCAAGGAAAAAATTGAGGCGTTCATCAGAGATCTGAGAAAAGACGGTTTTTGAGGTGGACAGGAGACGATCGCAGCAACAGCCAACCTGAAAAGGAAGACAATAATAATACACCAAGAGGATGGGGGACCCATAACCTTTCACCCCAACAACCAACAAGACGACAAGAACATGCCACTGGAGGTTGTGTATAGGAAGCAGGGAAACAACAGAAATCACTACGATAGCATAATAGCTGCACAGAAAAGAGACAAACAATTAGAAGAAACAAATGCCCCAAGCAGAGCAATAACGCCTTGTCCACATTGGGGGGAAATGACGAATATTAATTAATGTATCAAATATCGCAAAGAACGGAAGAGGAACACAGTCAGGAAGCATCAACTGATTGGATAACTCTGACGACTTGGAATGACAGAAGATGCATACAGAAAGCGAAAAGGGAAAACATTGATGAGGTTTTACAGGCAAAAAACATCGACGTCGCCTGTATATAAGAAACCCACATGATAGACGGAACAGCAATCACACAAAACTACAAATGGCAACTCAGCGGGGGGAGGGGTCAAGAAAAGACCAGCAGAGGAGTGGCATGGGTGACTAGACGAGAAAGCCCCATCGAGGTAAGGACAGAAAAAATAAATGAAAATATTGCCACGGTAATCATACAAATCGGAGTACACGTACACGTACCCTCAAACAAGAGGGCAGGAAGAGTATCCATGCAGTTAATTCTAGAAACCAGAAGAAATGAAACAAGAAAAATGCCCATCAGATTATTAGAATACTTCGACGAACAGGAAAAGGCGACCAGGCGGAAGAAGACAAAAACATCATTGGAAAAACTCTACTCCACACATGGTCCAACGAAAATAGAAACGCACTGAAAAACCTAACGCCCATGTTTTACTTGACAAACACGTGAAGCAAAAGTCAAACCTGTCTTGACACTTGGAGTATTAGAAGCTCAACCTCACAAATAGATCATATTCTGATAGGAGAGAGATAAGAAAGAGGATCAAGATCAACATGGAAATTAAAACAAAATAGATGAATGTCTCAGTTATTTTGTAATTTTGTGACGATTTCGGTAACCCTATAAACCTCATTTTGTCACCTTATTTCATATCTCAAGATATAATACATGAAAATGTGAATGAAATAATAAAGATATTCTGTTTTGTATAGGAAGATGAGGACCTAGAGTTAATGCCAGTACCAGCAAGTTACAATGACATTTCGACTAACGCAGAAGTTAGAGACTACGTTGGTGTTGTTCGATACCAAAGAAAACTTGTCTTGCCAAAATCATGGGAAAAGAAAAGGGTTTGGTTGAGGTTTGGCTCTGTATGCTATTCAGCTAAAGTGGTAAGTATCAAGGACTAAAACACTCATACGCAAGATATTAATTAAATAATTGAATAGTCAAGACACATAAACTGACTGTACAAGATGGGCCATTTAAAACTTTCCACCCCCCCCCCCCTTTTTTTATTGCTGAAACACGTCCATTTTGTTTTGGGATGGGAGGTATAACCATGATCAATTCAACTTCCTTATTTCATCACCCACGCGAGCAAAGAGCAACCCTTCAAGAATTTTAAAAGGAAGGAGGAATCGTTTTAAAGATATTTCAGTTCTCTTTATAGGTGCAAATTTGATTGAACATTTTTCGAGATATTGCATCTAGAAATGGTATGATCTAAGAAATTGAAAATCACTAATGTAAAAATAATTTATTTAACTAAATGTTCGAGATACGTACCACCATCCTCAATACGTTTGTTGAAAAGATTCGCGAACATTTTGTAGGATTTTGTAAAATGTAAAATATTCTAGAGAACTAAGATCGCGTGATCTAGCAGGTCATGCAATTGCTCCTCTTCTGCCAATCTAATAACCGGCGAAACCTTCATTTAATAATTCTCTAGCATGAGCTCCAAACTGTGGGGAAGCTCCTTCTCGCTGAAATAATAGGTCGTCTTCTGCATAGTTCTCATCGAATTCAAAAATTCCTGTTGTCAATGGATCAATCTCACTTTCCAGCACGTCAACGTACATTTCTTCGTATAGAATACTTGGTCCTACAATGTGGTTTCTTAAAATACCAGCCCAAACGTTTAATTTCTGGGGAGCTTGTGTTTCCCTGTAATATCTGGAAGTAGTATCATCCCAATAAACACAGCTATGATGATTCGCTGTTCCGTTTAACATAAGTGACGATTTATCAGAAAAATAAATGTCAAATAGCAAATTATGGTTATTCAGTAATCATTCGCTTTTTCTTCAAAAATTGTAAACTGCAATCACCGTCATGAAGATGATATGAAGTTACTGCAAGATTTGTATTCGATAGGGATAATATTTATTAATTTTTAAAATTATTCATACACTTGTACAGTCCTCCTGAGATTCCAGACAATTGTCAAAATATTGTCTAGTGACACATGCCCTAATATAGCCATTTGGGCAGCTTCATTTGTTTCCATGTGACTTCGATTACGTTTTTTATTAGCTACTGGCTCAGTTTCCCTAAATTTCATCAAATCTAATACATAAGTACAAGTAACATTTCTCTCGGGATATCTATCATCATTTTAGCTGTGGTTCCAAAGTCGTTATATTTAAAATAAATTGAAACAATTTGAATCATCTCTGCAAGAGTATGAACCATTTGAGAAGGAGCACAAACTTCAGCAACGGAATGATAATATAAAAAACTTCAGAAATAATGTGAAAAAAACTTCAAAAACTTCACAAATGGTAAAAATTATTCATTTGACAAAAACCATTCCCATAAAAAAATTCACCGAAATGTTAAATGTTAAAATAATATAAAGTGTTAAAGTGGATAAAGAAACCTTAATAATGGAGTCAATAAAGATTTTCACTTCGGAAAAATTCCGGCAAGTGGTAACTTTTGAGAATACATCTCTAACATGTCAGGAACAACATACCAAAAGTTACCAACAATAGTCCTTGAGCGTAATTTGTTATTAAACAAATTAGTTGCAAAATACCAGTCTTTGTCAAATATATCTTCAAATATTTTTTTCTTTCAAAAATAATTGCGCCATTCGAAAGTACGGGAGATTTCACATAAAAAATGTATGAAGTTTGTACGATCAAAAATGTTGCCTCCAGATTTTTTTGTTTAACGCATAAAAATGGAACGCGAGGACACGTAACTGGGGCGCGCTACACTAAATTTGTTGTAACTTTTGAATTTACCTCACAAAAGCTTAAATGAAAGAAGAAACATGTAGCTATTGGATTATTATATTTTCAAATGTAAAGATGAATGTATGTATTAATAGTACATATATGAAGTCGGAACATAAAGATTTAAAGATAAAAAAAATTTAAAGATAAAAACTTGGGTCTTTCACATTTTACTCTTGAAGTAATATATAAAAAAATCTGATGAGTGAAAAAAATCTCAAAAATTTATTTTTGAAAATGTAGGTACACTTCCAAAATTTCAAAATTTTGAGCAAATGATAAAATTTGATATACAGTGTGTGCGATTTAAGACCGCAACACCCCGTTATTTTGGAACGAATTGGCCGATTTTATTTTTATTTTTTTTTGAGATATAGTGCTCGATGAGCTTTATTTGACTGTTTTGAAAATTTTGTAATTTTCATTTTTTCAAGGCCTACTATGCTCCTCTAAACAGGTCGTAATTTCGAGATCGACTATTAGGCAATCGATTCGCAGTTGTCTCAAATACCTCTATATAAAATTTTAGCTCGATTCCTCATATAGGGTGTCTGTTATTCAATAGCCAAATTTAAAATTTCTCACTTTTCGTCTGGCCCTGTATAAAAGTTAGGTTTACTAAAAAGGTAAGGTAGTCATTCGACTTAAGGAACATCAGACACTAAATGAGGAAGAAGAAAGAAAAGTTATTCTTTAAATAAATAGTGTTTCTATACATTATTCGGTTGCTCTACGTAGGTGCCTTATGAAAATTTTTCAAACAAACTTCAACTTTCAAACAGTTTTATTGTATTTTATGGTATTGTATTGTATTTAGGGCCATTGGAAGAGCACCATCTAGGTGAAATGGTGCCTATTTACCATGTAGATTATATTTTTATGGTAAAGAAGATATTATTATTACTATTATTAAATGGATTAGACGGCCTCGCTTTTCTTTTTTCTTCCGTATTCAGTATCTGATATTGATGTCACTAAATAAGGAAGAAAAAGAAAAGCTGTTCCGTCCAATTCATTTGTTTGAAAAATTGTCATTAAGGCACCTACGTACAGCAACCGAATAATGCATAGAAGCACTATTTATTTAAAGAATAACTTTTCTTTTTTCTTCCTCATTTAGTGTCTGATGTTCCTTAAGTCGAATGACTACTTTATCTTTTTAGTAAACCTAACCGACTTTTATACAGGGCCAGTCAAAAAGTGAGAAATTTTAAATTTGGCTATTGAATAACAAACACTCTATATGAAGTATCGAGTTAAAACTTTGTTTAGAGGCATTTGAGACAATTGCGAATCGAATAGGCTATCCAGTTTGCTGATAAAAAATTGCCTAATAGTCGATCTCGAAATTTCGAGGAGCATTTTTTTTTTCCTTATGGGCTGCGGTGCCGAAGCCCCGCTGTACTGAAGCTTGAGCTTATTGTATCCCATAGTCTCGTTATCCCATTAATCCCGTTCCTCTCCAAAATGAGAGTATACGGTCAATGGGAGCTCTGGCTATTTCTTCCGGGGTCACGGTTAGTCCCCCGAAGTATGAAAACCTCCCAGCCACCAAGGCTGGGCATTCACATAGTATGTGGTGAGGAATTTCTTCATCCTCACCACACATCCTGCATTCTGGATTATCCTTCACACCTATGTTGGTTAGGTGTCTGTTCAGTGTACAGTGTCCTGTTAGAATTCCCACTGCACATCTCAGCTGTTTTCTGCTTAGCTTTAGCAATTCGTTTGTCTTTGTCATAGATGGCCAGCCGGTGATGAACATATATGACTATCTTATCCCCGGCGCGCCGGTCCAATACAAGGTATGTTTCTGACTCAATAGTTCCTTTACCATTCCTCTTGCTGTATTGTATGATATCCCGCAGGATGGCTCCGGTCCCATCACTCCCATCAAGGCTGTTTTTGCGCCTTCTTTGGCCAGCTTATCTGCTTTTTCGTTGCCTTCATTGTCCTGGTGTCCTCGCGTCCACTCCAGTTGCATACTGTTGTGTTGCGCCAATTTCGCCAGGGATTCAAGGCAGTCTTTTACCGGTTTGGAACGTATCTCTACTGGATTCAGAGCTTTGATAGCTGCTTGACTGTCAGTGATGATGCGGATTCTTTTGTCAGTCTATGACCTCCGGATCATTTCTTGTGCACAGATTTCTATGGCTGTGACTTCTGCTTGGAACACCGTTGCGGTACTGCCCAGGTTCAGACTGATGTCTGTCCCTGGTTGGTCCCCCGTAACACCTGCTCCAGTACTTCTTGACGTTTTCGATCCGTCAGTATACCATATGGTATCATTTGGATGTCTTCGCAGTTGCCTTGTTCCTTCCTCTTCCCTATCGAGTATGTATGCCCTGAAGGTCTTCGTGAAGTTGTGGCTTGTGCTGATCCTATCTAGTAGTCGATTTTTTCTTATTTGTTGGAATATTTCGGTGTGGTATCCTATTCTTGGAATGGTCTCATGTCCGTTTATTTTCAGCCTGTACGCCGCCAACAGTGCCTCACTCTCCACTACTAATTGTAGTGTGGGCAGGCAATGTAGCGCTTCCATGGCTGCGGTAGGCGTTGTTGACATTGCTCCCGTTATGCCTAGACAAGCCAGTCTTTGTACTTTCCGTAGTTTTCTCATTGCCTCCCATTTTTCGGCTTTATGCCACCAGATCAGGGAGGCATAGGTTATTATTGGTACTACAACCCTTTGGTACAGCCAGTGCACCATTCTTGGTTGTAGTCCCCAGTTCTTGCCTACCATTCTTCTGCTGGCCCATAAGGCCCGCGTAGCTTTGGTAGTCACTCTGTCTAGATGTGCATTGAAGTTTAATTTGGTATCTAGAATTAGTCCCAAATATTTCACCTCATTGCTCACCTGTAATTCGTTTCACCGGAGATATAATCTTCCCAGGTTGAGTTTCCTCTTTCTTGTGAAGGGATTCACGGAAAGACCTTCCTGGGTACACCATCTGTCTACCATGACGAGGGCGCGCTGCATCTTTTCTGATGCAGCGCCCTCGTGCTTTCCTGTTACCAGGATGGCGATATCATCTGCATAACCTTGCGCATATATTCCCCGCTGTTCCAGTCGAGATATGAGGTCGTCCGCAACCAGGCACCACAGGAGAGGAGATAAGACCCCATCCTGCGGGCATCCTCCTCTGGTCACGGACGCCTCCTCTGTCGTGGATCCTAGCGTGGACTGAATTTTCCTAGTTCTGAGTGCTGAGTCGATTCATCTTGCTATTGACTTCTCCACTCCGCGCCTCTTCACTGCATCACCTAGTGAGTCGAATGAGGTATTGTTAAAAGCACCCTCTATGTCTAAGAAGGTTCCTATGGCAGTATCTTTGATGTCCAGGGCCCTTTCTATTTTTTGAGTAAGTAGAGGAGCATAGTAGGCCTAGAAAATATGAAAATTACAAAATTTTTAAAACAGTCAAATAAAGCTCATCGGGCACTATATCTAAAAAAAAAAAAAAATTAAAATCGACCAACGCGTTCCAAAATAACGGGGTGTTGCGGTCTTAAATCGCACACACTATATACAACTAACTTTAACCACCTATTTCTCTGGTTTCAATCACGTTATTAAATCTCTTTTAAAGTTTGAAATGTGTACTTTAAGATGTTTCAAGGGGATTTACCTTAAAAATTAAATTAACTCTATTTTTTTTTACGAAAATAAAAAAAAAATGTTTGCTCTAAAATTCTTAAAATTATGGGTAAAATAAACGTTAATAACTTCTATAAAAAATTTATTTAGCCTACATAAAAATATGCAGCATATGTTTATAGTATAGAACTACAAAATAAGTAAATCTGATGAAAAAATTTTGGAATAAACCTATATTTTTCACGAAATACTGAAAATATCAAGTTTTTACGGTAAATCGACTCAATGTTGTTTAAAATATCGAAAACATATTAAAAATATACACGCGGTACAGGGCCATGAGTCAAATTATAATGCTTGAATAATAGAAAGAGATTAAAAGTAAAACATCTTCGCGGCAAGCAGTATGCATCACCTGCCCCGCACGCTGCGCTGTGTAATGTGTATGTGTCCGCAGAGTATTGCGAAAGGAGTTTGGGCACTTTTCACAGATCATCTTGTAATGCTATGTAAAATATCACGTTTTCCCAGCTTCTTTTTAAGTTTTTATGTGAATATTTAAACTGTGTTTTTAATTGAATAGTGTTTTTAATTATTTTGTTGCTTGATGGAAGTCTGCAATATTGGATCAGCCATTTTGAATTATCTTTTTTTTACATCATAATTTGTTTCAGCGACCTCGAAAACCCCCTTATGTATCAATTTGAATTAAATTGCTTCAAAATTTTTCAACTTATAATAATTTTGTTAAAAAAGTTTCTTTGTGTTTAAATAATTAATAAACAATTTTCTCGCGATTATATGTTTATTCTAAGCTATGTAAAAGTGATATCAAAAGGTTTTAGGAAAATCGAAGCTTCCCGTAATTATTCCGAAATAATGCATATTTTCAGCCTCTATTAACTCCACTATAATGCGTGAGTAAAGTTCCAAAAATTTATTCAGTTTAACTAAATGTAACTAAATAAAATATTTTCATAACTAGATTTTATACCATTCTGCAATATCCAGAAAAATATTCACTCGAATTTGAAAAAGTTGTAAATAATTGGAATAGATTTAGAACGAGAACATTTTACCCTCCACTCCGATTTAATATTTTTGAAGGGGTTAGATTAATCATGGTATACGCACCACTTGAAAAAAAAAACTCGAAGTGTTTCAGCGTCGTCTAAAAACTTTAAAGAATAGGAAGAAATGAGGTGGAAAAGATTAATTGACCCATCCTATATATTTTCTTTAAATGTGCCAACAATTTACTAATTTTTTTTTTTGTATTTCTAGTATATAAATGAAAAATTCGCAATGTCTCATGAAATTGGGCATTTGCCATTCGTGAACGATGTTACCAATTTCTTGAACTTTGATAAGTATAACAATATCACGGTACTTGTAAACAATGTTCTTTCATATAAGTCGATCCCACAAGGTTATTTGAATACTTTATCAAGGTATGTCAATCACGAAATTGTTAAATATATGCAAATAGATGCAAAATATCTCGTGTATAATAAATGTATTCAATTAAACAAAATATTTTACATGTAAGTTAGATAAGGTATCAATACGAATACATACATTATGTAGTCGATATATTTTAATATTTGCATATATTTTACGTATCAGCCAGTCATCTATTTCATTAGTCTAAGAGCTATTAGTCAATCCGACTAAGCTGTTTTTACAAAATTAAAAATGTGTAGACTTATAATTTAAAATTATAAAAAATAAAAAAGTAACAACCTGGCAGACCTACCCTGGTTGCGACATCAACTATTAAATTTTTGAAAGTATAAAGAAATACTGTCATTAAAGTGCTTTAAGGTGCTACAATTTTAATGTTTCATTTTACATACTTTTAAATGCAGAAAAAATGACTGACAATAGGCTTGTTGCACAAAATAGAATTTTAACATTTTTAGAATCTTTACTTAATACGAAATACAGCGTGTAAAGGATTTTTTTCTTATTTTTTCTTTTACAAACGGTATTCTACATTTTAAATTAATTCCATTCATGGACCTTGCCCTTGTAATACCTTGATAGTGGAGCGAAATAGACCATCTCTCCGTTCTCGAGAAAAAGAATCAGCGTAGAACCAGTCCAAACCTTATAGTTTTTATAAAGTGAACAATTTTACATAAGAAATGGCTATATACGATATTTTTTTGTGATACAGATATTTTTTTTTTAGAAAAAACTTGAGAAATTGATTAATTATAAAAATCATGTTTTTTAACATTCACACTGCCATATCTTCAAATCTAATTGAGCTATCGATCTGAATTTTTTTTTTAAATTCAAGTACACAAATAATAGTCCAAAACCCCAAAAGTGCAGCGACCAAACATGACTACTCTCCTATTTTCGAGGGCGGCCAACACTATGGTGATAGTCGCGCGGTCCTTACCTCCCCTTGAACTACCCATAAACGCAAAAACCACCTCTTTTTTCGATTTTTCGTTGTCAGGCATGCGAGGACTTGTTGGATCAGTCCTTTTTCTGAAGAAACTCAATATGTTCTGTAAAATTTCGCAACCAGACATCCTAATGATCCGCGGGGGTTGAAACCACCCCCTCCCTCAATATCGAAACATGCAAAAAACATCCAAACGTACTGAAAATTGTCTTTCACACGTTTTCAAGGGCGGGGAACACAATGCTGATATTATTTAGCCTCCCACCCCTAATAATCCACGGCATTTAGTGAAAAAAGAGGCACATCTTCAGACCAATTCATACAAAATCAAATGTTGATTTTCCGGGTAGGTTCTGGTGTCCTTAATAAGGTCTCAAAAATCCCCGAAGTGGGAGTGTAAGGATAAAATTTGGCAACGCTGTAAAGGGCTAAAATCGTGCTCGGAAACGAATTTTTCGAGATATCTCGGTTTTCATTGCCTCTACGACAAAAATACATCAGGCCAAAAAGAAAGCTATGGAAATTCTCTATAAAAAGATAGAGGGTCGTATACGCAATAGTTTTCTTGAAAAATTCCAGTAAGTCATACCTAAAATCAAAAAATGTATTTGTGACAATTTTTATTGCAAAACATAAAAAAAAATCCTGGTTGGCTGTATCATTGACACAGCCGTAAGTTTCACGAAGGTGTGCGCAAGACGAACAAGTCAGCTTTCTATAACAATTTCCAGCCATCTGAATCTGAACCAGATCTCCAAAATGCCACTTATATCGTTGATGGGGGATTTCTCTTATATGGCATCAACATGAAACCTACGGTGCTATTTGCCAAGCATTTGTCAATTATGCGCAAAATTATTTTGGCTTGAACTCTATTATTGTTTTTGATAGTTATGAAAATATTAGCAACAGTGTGAAGGCTACGGAGCAGCTTCGCCGGTCCTCAAAAGCTTTATCTGTTGACATTTACTTTGATGAGAAGATGGTTGCAACTGTAAGCCAAGAGAAGCTCCCTTCCAATAATAAAAATAAAACCAGATTGATTTCGATGTTGACAGAAAAGTTTGAGGCAAATAATTATATTGTTAGACATGCTGAAGATGATGCTGACATTTTGATAGTTGAAACAGCGCTTGAGGGATCTTGTAAAGATACTACGGTTGTGGTTGGGGAAGATGTGAATCTTCTTATAATTTTAACTGCTCGAACACATATTAATAAAGAAATTTTTCTCCTCAAACCAGGCAGAGGGAAGGTCCAATGAAAAATTTATTCTTCACGAAGCTTTGATCACCATAAAGATATTCGAGATCACATATTGTTTCTGCACGCATTCTCTGGGTGTGACACTACATCTGCTCTGTTTAATAAAGGCAAGACTGCAGCTTTGAAAGTGATGAAAAAACGGCAGGACTTGAAACTTGTAGCTGAAGTTTTCAGCAAGACTGGTACTTCTCCTGACATAGTTACTTCGAATGGGATAAATTTTTTCCTCGCAATCTATAACGCTCCAGTTAAAGAAATTTTCATCGATAACTATCGGTATTCTTGCTTTATTAAAGCTGTGAGCAAAAGCAAACCAGTGAAATTGAATTCATTACCACCCACTCATGACGCAGCTCAACAGCATCTATTTCGTGTTTATTTTCAAGTACAGAAGTGGTTGGGTAATGTATTAAATCCTAAAGAGTGGGGATGGATGTTGAAAGATACCATATTGTGGCCAAAAACAACATCCCAACTTCCTGCGCCTGATTGCCTTCTGAAGATGATTTTCTGCAACTGTACGACAGGTTGTGGACCATTGTGTGGCTGTCGGAGGTTGGGACTTAATTGCTCACCAGTTTGCGGCAACTGCCATGGAAAATCTTGCTTGAATGCTGAACCGATCGAAAACTCGTCAGAAATAGAAGCCGTCACTGAAGCAGAGACTGAAAGTGCTCAGATTGACTCGCATTTCCTCGAACGAATCGATGAATTTATAGAAGGAGAAAACGGACAAGAAGGAAATTATTAATTTGACAACATTTTAATAAGTATGACAGTCGTGGATTAGGCCTACTGGGGAAACCACATAAAAAAAACGCGCCTAGTAGTCAACCTCAAGGGTGGTGTGGAATAGAGTACTTAAATTATCCATAATATCCCACAAGTTCAAATTCAATGCAAGATTTTCAAGAAAACTATTGCGTATACGAAAAAAAGACCTTCTATCTTTTTTATATAGAATTTCCATAGCTTTCTTTTTGGCCTAATGTATTTTTGTCGTGGAGGCAATGAAAATCGAGATATCTCGAAAAAATCGTTTCCGAGCACGATTTTAGCCCTTTACAGCGTTGCCAAATTTTATCCTTACACTCCCACTTCGGGGACTTTTGAGACTATATTAAGGACTCCTACCGAACCTACCTGGAAAACCAACATTTGCTTTTGTATGAACTGGTCTGAAGTTCCCATTTTTCGTTTTCAGTCATGCGAGGATCATGTGATCCAATCGTCCGTGCCGCACGTGTTGTTTGTTCTTCGTAACACATTTAAATCATTTACAGTTACTTAAATTCACAAGCCAGAAATCTTTTTTTTGTTCTAATTGATTCTATTGCCAAGGCGAATGTGATTCTTTATGTCTAGTCTAGTCCGATTTATTATTATTAATAAAAGGTGTTATTACTTTAATAATAAATGTGCTCCGCCTGTGATACGTGTGATGGAAGCCATCCTTTAAGAAATTAGTTCAGGAAAAATAAGATGATGACGTCAGTTCAAAGATTCATTGATCCGACTATACAAAAGTTTCATGGGAGTGCGAGAATGATAAGGTTATAAGGGTGCTTGAGTGGGAAAGAGAGTGTAAATATAGATTCCGTGGGTTTACTAAAGTATTATAGCAATGAAAATATACAGATGATCAGAGCTCGGGAATTTTGTCTCTGTGACGTCAAAATCAGGGTTGGCTCTAAGTCAGCGTGGAAAAAATTTTATGCAAATATATTATATCGTAAAAGAATTATTAACTACGTTTTTAATGGTCATACATGTGATTTCCGATAAATGTAGGTTACATTTTAAAATAAAATAAAATTCACTTTATCACGTTGTGTACATTTGTGATGGGCACGGTACATGGCAGTTTTATGCCATTAATCCTTAACTTTGTCCGTTATATATGACTTAATATTATATAAACATGGTTTATTTTATTGGGACAAAAATGTTTTATGTTGCCAGCAGCTTGTTGGGTTTTTATATTATTTAATTAGTATGAAAATAAACATAATAAACACGCCACACATATTAAACAGAACAGGAAAGTATTCAGATTCAAAATTGATTTTTATTTGCTAGATATGTATTATTTGTAAGAACCATTAGGTTTTTAGGTTAAATGTATTACCAAGAATATTTCAGTAGGTGTTTTCAATATAATATTATATCTATATTAGTGCCGTCTCTGGCGCCGAGATAAAATTTCCGAGCCCTGCAGATGATATAGGAAATAGAAAAGCACTAAAAGTTTTATTGAAAAAAATCACAATTTCTGTTTTTAGCTGTGTAAAAACGTCATAGTCGGATTGACCACTAGCTCTAATACTGTGAAATTAATTAATGATATTTTTAGTGGAAGGATCGAACAGCGTTACACATTCGACTTCTTTAACTATGCTGGAATTGATAGACCTGTAGTTTTGTACACCACAGAACAAACTTATATAAATGACATCACAATTACCACAAAAATTAGTGGCAAGCTAGGTAAAATGTAACAATTATATCCTAATAATTGAAATTGCAATATATAAAAACCGCTGCCCAAGGAATCACTACTTCCACATCCAGATTTTCTATTCAAGTCACTCACAACGACAAAAATTTGTATGTGGAAATAATTGTTTATGGAACTTCAATAATATAATATTTGAAATCCTCTACCCCAAAAACCCATAAAACGATATCCCACATCGGTAGTGGGGTGGGGGTGGTGATAGGGGGTGGTAGTGAGGGTAGATGAAGTAAAAAAATATTTTGAGGTTTCTGGTTCTTGTACACACACTAAATCACAATTTTTTTTCATCCCCTTTAATAATGGGGGGGGGGTAATGGGGGGTGGCTAATGCCAAAATTTTTTACTCCAAATTTACCCCCCAACCCTTCGATGGAACAAGATCAAAATATAATCTAGTTCTAGATCTCATTAAAGTACACACGTGTGCCAAATTTCAAGTCAATATCTCAAACGGTTTCAGAGTAAGTAAGTAAGTAAGAAAAACAGACAGAGACCGACAGACACAAAAATTTTTTTCGCTCAAATTTAAAATCTCGACGTTTTATGACATTCTAAGCCTATTTGAACAATACACATTTTTAAAAAATTTTTGTCGTTACTATACTTCCACTGGATGTGGAAGTGAAATTACCACTGAATTTGGGCAGAATGCCATTTTCCTGCGACGAGTGGTGACCTAAAAGATTTGGAAATTTAAATTAGTCAATATTTTTATTTTTGCTGATGAAAGTAAATGTGAGGCTGACTTCAGATATATCGTGAAATTTTCACACTATTTTATAAAATCGCTGTATTATTATCTCGGTACATTTTACCCCAAAATTAAATCGAAAACATATTTCAGGTATCGTTTTTTACAACATATCCGTTGAAGGTAACGATATATTTTCTCACAAAGTGACAATAGTGGACAAGAAGGATCATGAAATTGCAAATGACGACGAAACTCTGATTGGAAGTTTACAAATTCCAAATGTCAAGTTATGGTGGCCATATCTCATGAGTGATGAACCAGGATGCCTTTACACATTAAGGGTAATGAAGTAAAACGTTATATTCACGATTACATGATTTTAAAAGTTTTCAAAAACTTTTCAAAATGAATGTATGAATGGGTATTTCATCAAATTCCCATTCATACATGTTTATATAAATAATCTACAGTTAGGAAATCTTGTTTCAAAATGATACGTGAAAAAATATTAATTAGGTATTAAGCAAATCACAACTTACACACTTTTTATTTATTATGAATTATTATTATATTGTTGCCCTAATCTGGGCTAGTGTTGCCGCGAGACTCGTCTCGTCGAGAAATTGGTTTTTCTCGTCTCGACGCGACATTGTCGGGACGAGATTTTTCAGCCATCCCGTCTCGACATATTCTCCTCTGCCCAAAATCTCGTCTCGACAAATGTGAAATTTCGCATTTTTTCCTTTTTTTTCACAAGTGAACTATCTCTATTTATTTAATTTATAAAGTTACACTTCAATTTATATGAATATTTGACTTTTGTTTATTTTTAAACGTACCTTTAACTAAAAGACCTATTTGAAATATTGTGAATTTTAATTTTCTCCATATTTAAAAATTTTTTTTTGCTTCTATACCGTATACTCTAAGAAGATATGAGATTTAATAATTTAAATTAATCAAGTTCGTATTATACTGAAAATATATACGTTGTTGCTAGTTTCTATAGTAAGTAAATATATAAGATTAATTGCAAAAATTTCGAAGAACCATTTCTAAAGCTGAGTTCGACTTACGCACTCTTTTAACGCTTTTTTTTCACTCCAAGAGTACTATTTCCGTTCGGCTTTTGGCATTTGGAGTAATTTGCAATATTTTAGCGTTCAGGCATTACGGAGTGTAGTGAAGAGTTCACTCCTTAAGTCCCACCTCGTGAAGCCAAAGTTCGAAAAATAAAGTAGAATTTGACATTTAATTAACTTGACGTTTTTTGATTTGGCGAATGTTGGGAGTACGTATACGAATTGTTAATTAATGCTTGCTGGAAAGTATTTCATCAAATACCCATTCTCCAGTCACAGATAAAGGTGTTGTTATCAAACATAACAATTTAATATTATTGCAAAATAATACCAGTGAGTTTAGATTGATTTCATGGAGGCGTTATTATTATATTTTTTTTCTTCCTTTTTTTTTATCTTTTTCTTTAACGTCGGCCTATTTATTATTATATTATTATTATACGTATTACTATGATGCATATTTAAGTTATTAACTATAAGAAGTAAATCTTCGAATGTGTTTGGGGAATCCGCATATGCATTTTAAACTGATCGTCAGTCATATCTGGAACAGTCAGCTCTGCATAATTGTCCACTTTTTCTAAAATATTTTCTCTTGAAGAAGAATCATTCTCGAAATACATTTCCCATGCAAAATGAATCACAAGCAAAATTATATTATTCATAATTATTTATGTAACTGATCATAATAAGTTACAAATAAATCTAAATCATAGATATTGAAGGTTTGGCGAGAAAATACCTTTTGACAGTAGTTGGAGTATTTCGCGTTCGAATAAATACAACTAGCAATTTTTACCTGTGATCACGTGATGAAAATCCACTCTCACTCCACTCTGCTACCGTGTGTGCAAGTCGAACTCAGCTTACGGAAGTCGGCAACATTACACTTGCCTAAATTATATTCATTTCCAAGACGTAGCACCAGTAAAAAAATGACAGGGCGTAATACGATACAGACATGATTGATGAATCTGTATTATTAATATTTATAGTCTCAATTTAATTCAAGTTTATATTATTCATTCGAAGGTCAAATGTAGAACAATTTTACAATAAACAAAAGTCGAGAAATTCTCGATCTCGTCTCGTCTCGGCGAGATCTCGACTTTAAAAATCTCGTCTCGTCTCGATTTTTCGAGACGAGAAAAAAATTTGGCCTCGTCTCGAAAAGTCGAGACGAGACGAGACCGAGAAATGTCTCGTCTCGGTGACATCATTAATCTGGGCACGCTAATATACTAATTAGGTAAATACTTTAAAACACTCATTATTGGAGAACCAATCAAAGCAACTACTCTTCTAGTTAATACTGACGAAGTATTGAATTACATACACAGAAAGTAGGTAATAATTTCATAATAAATAAAAAAGTGTGTAAGTTGTGATTTGCTTAATACCTAAATAATATTCTCTAATCATGATGAAAGAAAGTAAATAAAAAATAGTTAATTGTAAAAATGATACGTTAAAGTTTCATAGAAAAATTTAAAAGCCTCATCGAAACGATTCTTGGCGTAATCCCAATTTTTTAAAGTGTGTTCACAATTAAGCATGTTTGTTTCATAGTTTCAAATTCATGTTCTAGTTTCTATATTTCAGATTGCATTTAAAGTTAATTTAAGTATTAGATATAATATTCTTACGTTATATACAGGGTGTCCTAGAATTGAGTTTCCAAATGGGATCCTGTCATTTCTGAGTTTCTATTATATAATCCAACTTACCTTATTCTAAAAACGCATCCCTGATAGAACTATATACACTCACTAAGGCAGAAAAAAACAACTTTCTCAATAACTGACGTAGTATAGAAGATAATCCTCTTAAATTTTGATTAGAGCTCTCTCTCTATGAGTATTTGATTTATATTTGATATCAATCAAATAACTTTTCTTTCTGGATATTCTTCTGCAATATTTAATATTTAACTGGCAGTAGTGTTTTTGAAAACTGTAAAACTACGTAATATTTAAACATTTTTACTCAGCATTGGAAGAATTGCAAAAATAGTAGGTACTCTTGGATTTCTTGGTTGTATCGATCAAAATACAAAAAATAATCGGGTTTTCCTCTGGTTCTATTTAACTTTTATTTACGATTTTAATACAAAATTTTACAAAGCAGAAAGGCACTGTTTATTTAAAAAATTGTTGTTTGTAACAACAAATGTTCTACATGACGTCGACCTGTTGAAGTACACAAATTAATAATTTTGAAAATTCTTGTAATATCAACCAGAAATCAAGGATTATCTTCCTTTTTTTTTTAGGTACTTATGAAACAGAAAACATGGCATGTCGTCATATCAACAAAAAACTTGCTCGTAATGTTAAAAAATTCCAAGTTTAATCTTGTTAATATGCCAACATCGAATTCGGTTTTACAATTAATGAAGAAATTAATAAAGCATATGCTGATATTCGCATTCGGTATAATGACAACATGAAGTGTAATTCTCTAGCCGCCGAGGGAAGATAAAAGCTAAAAAAGAATCCGTGTTCTAAAAGATTTACTGCTATTCACCAATATTTAAGGAAAACAAGACCGGTGGTTCTTCAAAATAATACCAAGGTTAGGGTGTTATTTTTCGACTTTCATTTTTTTTTTGTCTCACCCCCTAAAAAATTTATATTTGATACAAGAATTACACACCCAAAATGTCAGCCTCCTAGATGAACTCCTTCCCGTGCCGACGGGGGTGTAAAAAACCCCAAACTGAAATTTTTTTAAATATGAATTATTCGTACCCCAAATAACTGTTATTTGGTATAAAAATAAAGTAAAAGCAATATCAACTCCTATAATCCATACCTACCCTTATCATCATAGTTTAAAAGTAAGTAAAAATATTTTTTTATGTAGTATTTATTGTTAAACATGATTAAAATATTTGCTTTAATGTGTCTTGTAGACTTACTCCATTGCCAGCCAGGTCACCAGAAAAACCATTGTATAGAGTTTAAACTGATACTATAGGGACAACTTTGGTACCTTGTTGAAAACGTGTTAGATGAATTTAGAAGAAATTTGGGTATCTTCCATCCAATTCGCTCGGTAGATGTGTAGACAGGTAGACGTCATGTGAACCATTTGCTATTATAAATAATATTCTTAAAGTAAAACTATGTGTTATACAAAATTCTGTTCTGAAATTCTAAATAAATGTTAATAAAACCAGAGGAAAGCATGATCATTTGTTGTGTTTTGATTGACACTACAAAAATTTCCAAAAGTCCTTTTTTGCAACCCTTCCAAAGCTCTTTAATAATATTCAAGCATCGCGGTCTTATACAGGGTGAATAAAATTACATCCAAATAATAAACACTGTGAAAGCAAAAAGATATTTTATTTATATCTATACATCGAGCACTTATAGACAGACAGCGTTTATCAAGATTTGAAAATTTTATCCTCTATGTAACGTAAGTTATTGGAAAAATTGAATGTTTTCTGTCTCACTTTGAGAGGATGTAGTTCCTCAGGCATGCATTCTTGGACTGAGGTAAGTAGAGTTATATGGGCCCAATATGAACCCAGGAATGACAGAATGACCCTGTATAGACAGAGGTATTATTTTTAGGTAGAAATTTTCGACCACAGCAACAATTTATTAGATGAATATGAGCAGCCGTTTGGTGTGAGAAACTTGGCTTGGGACAACACAACTTTTAAAATAAACGGAAAGCCTTTGTATTTACGTGGTTTTGGACGCCACGAAGATTCAGACATACGAGGCAAGGGCCTAGATTTACCGCTGATTATAAGGGACCACAATTTGATTAAATGGATTGGAGCAAACTCTTACAGGACCTCACACTATCCTTATGCTGAAGAAATTATGGATTTAGCGGACAGCTTGGGAATTATGATAATTGACGAAGTACCAGCAGTAAACACTGAGTAAGTAATAGTAAAAACCGCTCCCCAAGGAATCACTACTTCCACATCCGGATTTTCTATCCAAGTCACACAACGAAAAAATGATGTATCTGGAAATAATTTTTTATGGAACTTTAATAATATAATATTTGAAATCCTCTACCCCAAAAACCCATAAAACGATACCCCACAACGGTAGTGGGGTGGAGGTGGTGACATGGGGTGGGAGTGGGGAGGTGGATAAAGTAAAAAAATATTTTGAGGTTTCTGGTTCTTGTACACACACTAAATCACATTTTTTTTCATCCCCTTTAATAATGGGGTGGTGGTGGCTAATGCCAAAATTTTTTTTGAGACCTTAGCTTCTCTTGTCTATACTAAATATCAATTTTATGAACTCTTACCTGCTTGATTTACCTATTTACTCCAAATTTACCCCAATTTACCCCCCAACCCTTCGACGGAACAAGATGAAAATATAATATAGTTCTAGATCTCCTTAAAGTACATACATGTACTAAATTTCAAGTCAATATCTCAAACGGTTCCAGAGTAAACGTGCGCACAAAAAAAAGTTACAGACCGACAGACAGAAATTTTTTTTTCGTTCAAACTTGAAATCTCGACGTTTCATGACATTCTAAGCCTATTTGAACAATAAAAATTTTTAAAACATTTTTAAAAAATTTTTTGTCGTTACTATACTTCCACTGGATGTGGAAGTAATACTTAGTAATAATAAATACTTTTTTAACTAAACAATTTACGGTTTTTATATAAAAACATTGCCGTTTATTCAAAATATTTGTCAGACGACTAAAGGAGGAGGGGGCCTATAGTCGGTTTTCGGCCCTTTTTATTTTTGGTCAAAAAATTTCGAAATTTTTTTTATCATATGTATTCAATATCTAATCTATTCCACCCCAAACAGAACTTCCTCCGATAGTAGAACGGTAACCCAGAAAGAAACGGCTATTAGTGAAACAATCTTGTAATTTGGTATACTGATTTTTGTCATTAAAACGATTATTTTTCCGAGCAGCGCCAAATCAAAATGGCTTCCGGTTTCAAGATGGCGGCCGATTTAGAAAATTTAAAAGAACGAGTTTTCTATCTAAACTATTGATGTTACAAAAAAATTGTTCCAAATTAAATTCCGAATAAAAAAGTTTAATACAGCTTTTTATCTAAAGCTAAAAATAAAGGCGGTACATATCGTCCCTCGAAACACGTAGTGGCTTATCTCAGTTTTTCTGATTTTTCAGAAGAAGCATTTAAAATTTTAGAGTGAGCTTGCAAGCTAGAGCAATTAGTGTAATTTTTCCTCTGTAGATAAATACTTGTGACATAATGATATGAGCTAATGATTGCAAGGCGGCTGTCTCTCAGATTATGAAAAATGTTATGTTAAATGAGCTACGTCAGTTTGTGAAATTTGTGTTTCTTCATTTTAGGATACAAAAGACTACTTACGCTATATGGATAATTTTCAATTAAGTACAAAAAAAATGTTCTGAATCGAATAAAAACCTTTATTTGTAAAAATATAACATGAACTGCATAATAGAAATCAAACAATGTTGAAAATCAATAAAAATAGCGGAAAAAGAAATTATTTTAAAAATAACTCAATCATCATCATCATAATGATGTGGAAGAGATTCATAAAAAAATTTGTGTTCGGTTAGTTTGATAACTGGGGTTTTTCCTTCCCATCAGGTCCTTATACTTTTTTTTGTTATCTTGTTTGGTTCTGGATTCAGACAATGCAGTGTGACCGCCTAAATTTACCTTTTGCCTCTACAGTTTTATTGATCTATAATGTTCTTGAAGATGACTAGTCTTAAAAAAATATTGTATCTGGATTCAGCTTACATACTTTGATCTCCATTATTTCATTCCATTTAACAGCACCCTCTCTGGTTTGTAAGATCCACATGTCTTGGGACAATTTTTTTAAATCGTGAAAATCGTTGAATTTTAAGGGATTGACAACGTATGGATTTTGACGCCTGGCCAATTTTAAAACAGTATGCAGTTGTGAGGGCACAAAAAGGTCGACATACGTCTATTCGTGATGAACAAAATTCATTACAATTGAGATACGTCAAGCAAGTAATAGGAAATACTCGTAAAATAATGCTGTTTTGGGTTATGCTTATACGTAATATCGGTGGAGAATGTAAAATTTAGTCAGTACGTGGAATATCTCAATTTTGCATTTTTTTGAGGTACGCCACTACGTGTTTCGAGGCACGATATAAAAATATAAAAAAGTTACTTCTTATTTATAATTTGAAAGTTTACAGGTTTCTTAACTAAATAATTACTGTGACAGAAAAAAATTGTTAAGAAAAATATTCTACATTAAAATTTGAAAATGTTTACCTAACACTAAAAGTAAAGCCGCTACATGGAGAAATACTGGAAAATAATTTTATTTATATTTTACAATCTAAAGCAATAACTATAATGTTTTTGTTGAGTATTCCTTTACGAGAAACTGAAGACACATTATTTTTCAATCTAAAAATAATTTAATAAAAATAGGTAAAGATTTTTTTAGTTAGACTCACATACCTTTTTTAAGTTAGTTGCATTCTCCTTTACAATTTGTGCAAAGTAACGTGCATTACAAACCAGATTTTTTACAACCACATTTGGTTTTAATGCCATTCTTTTTTGCAACTACATTGAATTCATTGTCTAAGGGTTTTAGATACCTCCGAAAGTGTTGACAATCTTGGCCAAACATTTTTGGCCATTCACCATTACCATTTCTCAAGATTAGGCAAAATCAAATTTGATGTCAGAGACTGGCCCCAAATGTGCCCACTTTGGAAGCTAGCCCATAAAATGCGTTGCTCCAAAGCATCCCTTGAAGGGGGGATGTTACACATTGTCCTGTTTTTGAAAGTAAACAGTTCCTTTCGTGCCTGATTTACTTCAATGCAGGCAGAAGTATTGCAGCACACGAAAACAACAAACCGTTGGAATAAGTTTAAAATTTTTTCAGGAATATTTTCTTGAGGTTTCGAAATGAACGTAAAAGCTTTTGTTACTTCTGGATATATGGTCCATGTCTTCCAAACAGTCACTTTTCCTTTTCCAGAAAAAAAGAAACGGTATCACATCCCGTTAGGGAGTGGAATCCTCGTAATGCTTTCTCCTAGTTTTGTGCCACCTCATGCACCTTTAATACTCTAAAATATTTATTAGCCCCAAACTGCATAATCAAATTATTCAGCCATTCTTTATACAAACAGTAAAAAAATGAAACCGTCAATACTACTACGCCAGTATCGACAGTTTTAATACAAATGTCCTTCCAACTTTGTTGAACACAATTATTAATATGCAATATTAGTCTTGCATCTGCTTCTTCTTGGTTGCAGGATTTTAGAGCAGTATTGCAATAAGTTTTTTTCGCCAACAGCCGAAAGTCCAGCATTTTAGAGTACTGTCCAGCATTTATAAGTGTCCAGCAAAAGTCCAGCATTCAGACCATATGTCCGGAATTTCGCTGGAAAGTCTTACAAGTGTCCAGCAAAAATCCAGCATTCAGGTTATAGTGAAGTTACGGCATTACGTTTTGCTTGGAAAACATTTTTTTTTCGGATACTTCGCCCCCCTGCTCATCAAAAAATTTTGTGATCAAAAAAATTTTTCCCCCCGGTCATCAAGAAATGTTGGGAACAAGAAATGATTTTTTGGATTTCTCCCCCCCCCCCCCCCACTTATCAATTTTTTTCCCAGCAGAAGTGTCCAGCATTCACTTAACAAAAATCTGGTCACCCTATGTTACTACGGACTTGCCTTCTTATTTCGACTCCTCTAGCTTCTCTCGTATGACTTTTTAAACTGTCCTTTTTGTACACATCCCATATGTCGACACGTTTAGCTATTAATTTGACAATATTATGTTTAATATGTGCCTGAAAAACTTTTTCTGAATATTCTTCAAATCTCGAAACTCCTTTAGGCAAAAGTAAATGGACAAAAGCGGGGCCGCCGTAAATTAGTCAGCCGTAGTTACTTTTGTATATTTTGTCTACGCGATTGGCTTACAGGACCGAGATTTAAAATATTATGCCTCCTAGTCTTTTAATTTATTCTATAATTTAACTCTGATTGTTACTTTATGGTCAAAGGATAGTTATTATGACAAGTATAGAACAGATAGAACATAAAGTCTTAATTTTTAGTTTTAGAAAAAAAAATATAACTATCTTATTCAAAACTTAATGCGGAACAATTTTTCTTAATAACTTTTATTCATAAAATCAATAGGTAGTTTAACTAGAAACGTCGATCTTTTAAACTTTCTAAAACAGCCGCCATTTTGAAACCGGAAGTCATTTTGATTTGGCGCTGCTCGGAAAAATAGTCGTTTTAGCGACAGAAATCAGTATACCAAATTAGAAAATTGCTTCACTAACAGCCATTTTCTAAGGATTTTTACTGTATATTCCGCCATACTACAACCCTCCCCCCTAAATGTATCCCCCCTTAAATTATTAAAGAATCAGTTTACATTAGAACACATGCCTAGTATAGATCTTTTTGAACTTTAACAAACTGCACTCTAAGCTCCCCCTACTACTATACCCACAACAGAATGGTTCGGCAAAGAGAGTGTTGGGGGAGGGGTAAAAGAGGAATTGGCATTTTATTAATAATGTATATAAAAAGTCCTTTTAAAACTATTTTATATCTGGTAGCAGCATAAAGGTTTATGTTGTGGGAGGAGAGGGTGCTTGTCATTGAGAGTTGGCGGTGTTGGGGGTGTATAGTGGTAGGAGAGGCTTAGGCTACAGTTTGTTCAAAGGAAATACGATTCTTGACGTAAAATAAAAAGGGCCGAAACCCGGCCTTATAGGCCCTCCTCCTTTGTCTATATTGTACGTTCGTCTTGCTCTTCATCATAGTATCATACAGAGGTGTCATTATTGAAAAATAAGTTAGCACATATCTTGACTGTTTTATTATTTCTATAATTGCTATGAACATTTCTGTACGTTTGTAGAGGTACAAAGATTCGTAAAATATTTACAACAGAGAAATATGTACCTTTAGCTAGTAGTAAATAATATTACAGGAAATTCAAGGATGCTTTACTAGTAAATCACAAGGAATCCATAACCCAGTTGATCAGAAGAGATAAAAATAGGCCGAGTGTAATCATGTGGTCAGCTGCTAATGAACCTCGCACACAATATAACGAGTCCGAAGCATATTACAGGTATATTTCTTAGTTCTTTAAGAATATAAAGTTTTTTACGTAAACATTTGGTTTTAGAGAGGTTATAACACATCTTAAAACGTTAGATACATCTAGACCAGTTACAGTTGTAAATAACATTAACTCTACCCAGGATCATTCGGTAAGGAAATCAACACTTTTTTATTATTACGGTTTTAGGAACCAACGGAATAACTGATAAAACTGCAATAATCACTTGAGTGTTAGACCGTAATACATTAGGTATTTTATTCAAGTTCTTTTTAATCTCCCCACCCACAAAAATCGAGAGGTTACTGCACCAAAATCGAAAAATTGAGATAAGACTACTCTTTACGTTTTTAGGTCCCAGGTTTATTTTCACATTTATTTTCAAACTAATGTCATTTTAGGTGGAATAGTCCAACGAAAAAGTGTTAGAATTTTTAGAATTTTATCAAGAAAAGTAAAACCA
The DNA here is from genome assembly GCA_936432065.2 of Rutpela maculata. Lineage (NCBI taxonomy): Eukaryota > Metazoa > Arthropoda > Insecta > Coleoptera > Cerambycidae > Rutpela > Rutpela maculata. Next base: position 37,839,499 of record OW386290.2, read on the forward strand.
ATTTTATGGAACCCAATGGCCACAGACCTGTTGACTTGTTCACGTTGGCTCTCTGCGAAACTAACTGAGTTTGACTCAGTTAGTTTCGCAATGTATGGATACCTACTCAAACAATAGCACGATGAGCTAACGTTGGCCTCAGTGTGTGGAGCCGAATGATTTAACCCCTTAATCGAAGAAGTATCGCAACCATCGCGTTCCTCGCCTCGAAAAGAGAAGGAACCGTTCTTCAGCTCTTTCGCAGTATTTTCGGAATGTTTCATTCAGGGAGGGGCTGGTTCCAACCCCCGAGAGTTGTTTTGGAGTCTCCTAGTCAGAACATTATCGATTTATGAATATCCCCTGTAATAACCCCGATCTGTCAAGCTCTCAAAAGCGTAGTATGGATAAATCATTTACGGGCAGTTTCAGAAGGGTGGGACGGGGGGATAATATTGCAACCACTGTGTTCCTCGCCTCGATAACGGGGGAAACCTTTCACAGGATTTTCCGAATATTTTGTCATTTCGAGAGAGTGGTTACAACTCCCGGGGTTCTGGTCAAAAGATGTTCGATTTATCAATATTCCCTGTAATAATTCCGATCTGTCAAGTCTTCATAAGCGTAGTACGGAAAAATCAGAACAAGTGCTAGTTTTTTTTCATTTAGGGGTAGTTCCAAACCGTTCTTCGGCCCTTTCGCAGTATTTTCGGAATGTTTTCTCCTTCAGGGAGGGGTTGATCCCATCCCCTGGGTTGTTTTGGCGTCTCCTGGTCAAAAGATACTCGACTTGTCAATATTATGTGACTGGAGCCATTTTAAACTATTCAGAAGTTTCATTTCAAGGCGTGTCGATCAATTTAGGGAAGAAATGTCAATTTGCGAAGAATTGAGCAGTGAAACATACATTTTTGACGTAATATTTGGAATCAGTGGCTCAAAAAGCATAAGGTGTCTTTCACCTTTGGAAAATATATTTTTTTGTGCCTGTGTAATCTCTAATTTTGTCCTAAGCAGTTTTGGCGTACATGCCATACTTTCTGAGATATTTAAAATTTAAATTAAATACTTCCAATTCTCCCAAAGTATTAATCTGGAGAAAATAGAAAATAGCAAATTCACATCCTCAGTTTATAAGCAATCATTTACGTCTCTAACATTTTTTCGCTTAATGTGTTACTTTTTCCTAGTTATTCGATGAAAGCCGCTTTGAGATATCTGTTCCTTCAGACAATATCACAATTGTCAAGTTGTTATAACTAAAAAAGCTTTAGAGAATCTTTTTTCTCAACAATTGATTCTCTTTCGGTTATATTTTGTGTTTTATGCCACCCCATGATAGGGGCGGCATCACATATAAAATTGGAGCTCCCGCACCTTTGATGCATTTATTTTCAAATTACTAAAAAAAATGAATCCATATAGCAACCTTTCTAAAATAAAATCCCGTCATTGTACTTTAGGGCGAGTTAAACGTCAGATACTAATTTTTTCTACTACCGTCCATATAAATGACCTTCGTAACTAGCAACACGCGCTATAACAAAAGTAAACATTTGAGTTATCTGGTTTCTAAGGCGTTGCTAGTTAGGAAAATACAACTTTCGTGACCAGGCCAGAAAAATAAAAAAAAATGTTAACGCTTCGTAAGTTTGATTATACCTTGCTTTGAATTTCTTGGGGTAAAGCGAGGCACAAGCAATATTGGCTGCTTCTTGTATTCCATTTTCATCGCCACCAAACATATTTGTTTATTTTAGTTTCAAACCACCAGGAATTACATAAACCTCGATGACAGATAGTAAATGTTTCGTTGGCATGGAAACAATTTTCAGCAGCCTCCTAAACTATAAAATTTACTAAAAACGTCAAATAATTTCATGAAATAATTAGTTTTAAATTATTAAATCCCATAATGTCTTTCTGTAGTAGAAAGCCCTTTTAGGTGTTCGGTGTTTTTTGAAAGGTTTCGGCTTCGCCTCGACCATTCAAAAATCACCTCACACCTAGAAGTAAACTTTCACATCTAGTAATGTAAATAACTATTACTAGCTGTTAACAGTTTGTCAAACAGATTTGCACAATGTTTCTAGGGTCAATTTTTGGATATAATAAGTTTTAACAAGTACAGTGCCTGGTATGATAACTCCGGAGATTTAGATGTTATTGTGTCAGAATTAAAGGGGCTAGCTGATGACTGGCATGCAAAACACAATAAGCCTGTACTAGTAACCGAATATGGTGCTGATACCATGGAAGGACTACATTTTGTAAGTATGATATAAAGATCCAGCGAGTGGTTTGCCGCTAATTGGGCCGTTTTTCGCATCCTAAGTTCCACTTATTCATCCATTCATTTTCATTTTCTATCGCCTCCATCACTCCCTCCACTCATTCTCTCGCAGGTCTATCTTTTTTTTATTTTTTATGGAGCATACCACTGCGTTACTCGTTGAAACCACCTTTCTGGCTCCATACGCCTTAAATGTCCATACCACAGCAGTATTTTCTTCTCTATGTCATCTATAATTGTTTCTTCCGTGTTCGTTCTTTCTCTTATTTCAGTGTCTCTTATATGTTCTAGCCTAGACACCCTACAACTTTTTCTCAACGCGTTCATTTCCACCGCAAGCAGCCTTCCTTTATTTATTTTTTTTTGTTATTTCCCACGTTTCTGATCCATGTCATTATGCTCTGAACAACGCTTTTATAAATTATTTTTTTTTTGTCTGCCTCTTTATTTGTTCTGACCACTAAATCGAGTTTAGTTTTTGAATAGCCTGTTTACCCTGAATACAAGCAACATATGAGTCCCTCTACTGCTTGCTATTCGCTTTTGGCTTTGTATATAAGTATAATATGAAAAAGCAAATAATTAATACAAAATGTTAATTAAATAAATGCCATGAGAGATCGAATTTAATATGTTAAATATGCTGTTTTCCAATCAAACATATTTTGTAAGAAAGTTCACTTTTTACGAACTTCGTCTCCCCATTGTTCATTTTGTCCCATGTTTTGTAACTCCTCCTCCTAAAAGCGAACGTATTTGTTGAATGGCCACTTACACTATTTCTTAGGTTCCATCTTATATTTGGTCAGAGGAATATCAAACCGACCTGATATCCCGCCACTTTGAAGCTTTTGATCAGCTGAGGGAAACTGGTTGGTTCATAGGAGAAATGATTTGGAACTTTGCAGATTTTAAAACAGCGCAAAGTAAGCATGTGCTATACATATGTTGAGTAGCAGCAATAACTGTATATTTAGTAATATTTGCTCTTAACTTTTTAACTCTTTTATTATTTTCAGCGTATAAACGGGTAGGAGGCAATAAAAAGGGAATCTTTACAAGGCAGCGTCAGCCAAAAGCAAGTGCACATCTTTTGAGAAAAAGATATTGGGCCTTAGCAGAACTATTGGATAATACCACTAATCCCTCAGATTTGAACAATTATATCATAGATAAAACGACTAATTTAAAAGACGAATTTTAAACTGTATTTTATGCACCTTTTTCAACGAAAATATCTCATGAATTATTATTTGCTAATAAATATTTTAATTAACATATTTTCACTGTTTAATTACTTCTACCCACGACTATCGTATAATTCTTGCATAATATATAATATCATTTATAACGCACCTTTGACCAATAATGAACTAGCAATTTTCATAACCAACGGGAAGAGTACGCATGGTTTCGTGTTTGACGTCTCAGACGTCAGAACAAAGTTTTACTGTGAACTAAAATTTCAACATTAAACGATTTAAACAATTAGGAGGATAAAATATAGTATTCTGCTATTACACAGCTACATTACGTGGCTATTACACGACTATCGTATCGTATAATTGCATAAATATATATATTTATCAATTGACGACTAATGGTAGTCATAATTCCAACCTAGCGTATTAGTGGCTTCTGTGAGTCGGAAAAAACCTCGAAAAGTGTCACCAATTTATAGCTTAAGGAGATTATGTCTCCCGTTTTCGAGGATTCTGAACACTATGGCGGCGGTTTCAACTCTTTCCGAGTTAACCCCACCCCCCAAACGGCCAAAAACCACCCCCGAAAGGGGTTAACGCGTATACGCCGTCTCATACCGACAAAACCTGCGTCACCTCCCGTTTCATAAAACCGGGTATCAAAGGGGTAGTTTTTGGCCGTTTGAGAGGTTAGTTTGCTTCGAGGAGAAGATCCAGCATCACCATCGTGTTCAGAATCCTCGAAAATGGGGGGTGACGCAGGTTTAGTCGGTATGAGACGGCGTATCCGCGTTAACCGCTTCGGGGGGTGGTTTTTGGCTGTTTTGGGGGTGGGGTTCACTCGGAAAGAGTTTAAACCACCGCCATCGTGTTCAGCATCCTCGAAAACGGGGGGTGACGCAGGTTTAGTCGGTATGAGACGCCGTATCCGCGTTAACCCATTTGGCGGGTGGTTTTTGGTCGTTTGGGGGGGGGTGAGGTTAACTCGGAAAGAGTTTAAACTAACGCCATCGTGTTGAGCATCCTCGAAAACGGAGGGGGGTCATAGTCTAGTTAGGTTATAAATTGGTGACATGTCTGTCCGACTCACAGAAGCCACTATGTTATGAACATGGACTCATAATTTTTCGATTGTTCATTGCCATGTTTTATTGATCGGATGTGGGGGGGGCTAAAGGATCTAGGACCCAGTCTGCATTTGCGGACCCGCGGACCTAGCCGGGACGCCACTGCACAGAAACCCTGAAATGAGGTGCATGTGATGGTCATTGCGTTCTAAGCAACTTTTATAATACGGATAATTTTCCAAAAATCACTTGTTTTCAAGATATTTGAACTTTAATATAATTTTTTTTGGCATAAAATTTTAAAACAAAACATAAATGTTTACTTCTTTTTTTTTAAGTAAAACAAAGGTAGCTGTGACTGCTATTAGGAAATTAAAGATTTTGATATTTCTGTTTATTGTGTAATGTTTAACTTCTGTGTTAAGTTCATGTTGCATGCTTGACTAAATTTTATACTCTAAATTGTAGACACATATGTAGTCCAGTCAACGGAGCGCTAAAATGACCAAAATCTCTAACTTGAGTGCTAATGAATGGATTTTGATGAAACCTTGTGCAATGTGTTTGTAATGATGTTCATAAATAAGTTAAAAAAAGATTAGAATAGGAAATGATTGGAAGGGGTAGAAATTACCCCTTTTATCACGGGTTCCGTAACTTGTAGAATTAATCCAAAAATGAAAAAAAAAACAATTAGTACAGTCAGTGAAACTTTTAAATCCCATCCCGAAAACGATGTAATGAATTTCCAATTTTTTTTCTTCAACGTGCTTCATAAAGTATGTAGACAAGAATCTATATTGTCATTTTCCCTTCTTAAGGGTTGTCGCAAAAAAAACCTAAAAATACACATAATCTGATAGAGAATCAAATTATAAGAAAGAAAGTTCTTATATACTTTTCTGCTAAAATGCTAAAATTTTTCGAGGTATTGCGAACTGAAAATTGCAATTTTCACCCCCTAAAATTAGTACTAGTAGACGTTTTTTAAAAATGATTCGAGAAATGTGGACTTAATATGTAATTTAAAAATTTGAAGAAATTCAGACGTATGCACTGAGGCCTTCTAAACATTTTTTGTCTCTTGGATTTTTTTTGTAACTTGCTAATTTTCTGAATTACATGCAGTTTTTCACGATAATGTACTACATTTTTTGCACATTAAAAAATATAAAATTATATTAAACCTTTAAAAATGGTATAACTATATAGGTTTCATATTTTTTTATAATAATATATGTAAATCACGCTCATTTTTCGAATTTCCATGTATTTTTGGCAAAAAATGTAGAACATTATTTATCGTGAAAATCTGCCTGTAACTCAGAAAATTAGCAAGTTACAAAAAAATTTCATGATACAAAAAATGTTTAGAAGGCCTCAATGCATACGTCTGAATTTTTTCAAATTTTTAAATTACATATTAAGTCCACATTTCTCGAATAATTTTAAAAAAACGTCTACAAGTAGTAGAATAAAGGGGTAGTTTTTCAGGTTTTTCCGGAAAAACTCGGTGAAAACGCACTTTACAGAAAAGTTGCAAATAAAAAAGTCTTGTGTTTCGATGATAGAATCATCTGAATTTTTTCAGATTTTTTTCAACCTTTACGTTTCCTCTCCCCCATTTTTAGAAATTTTCGAGTGGCCATATCTTGAACAAAATGCATTTTTAGAAAAAATTCACAAGAGTAAAAACATCTTATGTTCGGCCAAAAAAGGTAAATGCACTGTTTTTTGTTTCATATTTGACCTAATTCTACAAGTTACGGAACTCGTGGTAAAATGGGTGTTTTCTACCCCTTCCGATCATTTTCTACTCTAATATTTTTTTGAACTTTTTTATTAACATCATTACAAACAGGGGCCATCCATAAATGACGTCACGCCAATTTTTGAGATTTTAGACCCCGTCCCCCTCCATTGTCACGTTTTGTCACGCTCACCCAAAAAAATTACGTCACGCTTATAGAGACCCCCCCCCCTTGTTTTTTCATTTCCGTTATTTATTAGGGGAGGGGGTGCTAATGGAAATCAAAAAAAAAATTTTGTCACCTCATGGGCGCAATGCTACTAAAAATTAAAAAAAATTTACAATATTTTTCTTTTCTTGATTCGTTCACCATTCGTTACGTCACACTGAGTCAGACCCCCTCGTCCCCCTCACCACACTTAGTCACGTAATTACGAACCCTCTCCCCCTCCCTAGAGAGTGACGTCATTTGTGGATGGCTCCACACATTGCACAAGATTTCACCAAAATCCATTCATTAGCACTCAAGTCAGGAATCAAATAGTTTCTTTGCATCGCAACTCCATCTATAGTCCGGTAAACTCTAAGGTGGCGTATGTATGAGTTGGTAACACGACGTGCGATCTGATATGCGATGCGCATAACGCTATCACAGTGACATAGAGATGAACTAGTTGCGTATGTCTTATTCTCTTAGTTTATATGATGAAGCGACCTTTGGACACGCCAGCTTAGAGTTTACTCGACTATATACTGCAATTTCTAAAATCACAATTTTTACTAAAACTGAAGTTATTTATATATTCTAGTGCATATCTTTTGCAGAATTCAAGCATCTCTCTTAGTTATCGAGAAAATGGCCTCGGGAGTTTTAAGTGGGATATTTCAATTATTTTATGTACAATGTATACATAATTAGTATTAAATATTATATTCATTTCATGTCGTGTCTTTTGTTTAAGAATTGAAGGGGGGGGGCTCTAAAACACTTGCGCGCGGGGGCAATCTGATGTTACGCTACTGAGTCTTTCTTATGAGCGTTGAAGACATAAACTCAAACAGAAAAAGCATGTCAAAAAATAAGTAAAACTAATAAAAATTGCTTGTAAAAAACATCTCGATATATGCATCGTCAAATCTGATGAATAAGTAAAAACACTCAGTATACATGATTTAAAAGTTATCTTATGATTTCGGTCAAAGTGCTAAGTAGATTTCTTGTCCGTTTCCAAATCTAATGAACATACTTAAAAAAAAATCAGCAGGTACACTTCATCTACTTGAGTGCATTGTTTTATCTCGGTTCCTTTTTATGATAAGGATAAGTACATATTTATCTCCTTTTTACAATGTATCCCAATTTTCTTCGCACAACAAACAAATTTTAGTTGTGATCTCTTTAATTTAATATTATGTCAAAATAAAATTGGAGATTTTGTGAAAAAACTGAAAATATTCTGCTGGGCATACTCAAAAAAACTAATTTGCAAGATATACTAAATAGTCCAGTCAATGAATGGTTTCTAGAGGGAAATGCTGAGATCACAATTTTTGACTAGAGGGCTGTGTTTGGACTATTTAGGAGGTAAACATACCAAAAGTCCCCGAACGTAGGAGGTGGGGAGGGGGATGCAGGGGGGCACGAAGAAGGTCCTGGTCTCTGGCTTTTCGCTCAGATCTCGAAAACGGTTAGCTCTAATCAAAAAGTGGCTATATGCAAAATTAAAGCTGACTAAATTTTCTACAATAATGTTTCTATTAATTTTATTCGTATCTGCTATGGTTCAGTAATGAATTGTATATCTTTTGACTGTATTCTAACTTTATTATAAATTTATTATAAATTGAAAATAAATTTTAATAACCATCGTAGAAAAAAATGTATTGTACAGATATCCGTTTCACAGCAGACTGAACTGAAATATCGAATAAAAAATGTCTTTGCTTCTGTAAGTGTGTGTGTGCGTGTATATCTATGTGTGCGTGTATACCGCTTCTTGTAAACAGGATAACTTCTGTTAGACTTAAAATATTTTATTACAATTTGGAACATATGTAAAACAGTATATTACAATAATCCCTATTAAAACTGGGCCACATCTGTAATACATGGTGATAACCAGAGGCCTACAATTCTCAGTTCATAATAATGTTATTAAAAATACCATGTTCCATATTTTAGGATAACACTGATATATCATCTAATTTAAATAAAGTTGGTTTGCCTAACATACACCCGGTATATTGTGGTTTAGAAATCTTATACATCTTCTTATTTTTGTGTGCTTAGTAATATTTTGCTCTGAAATTAAAATAAAACGTATTTTATGTATGAGAGTTTGTAGGCTTCTGGTTATCACCATGTGGCCCAATTTCAATAGGGATTATGGTAATATGCTGTTTTACATATGTTCCAAATTGAAATCAAATATTTTAAGTCTAACAGAAGTTATCGTTTTTACAAGAAACGGTATACACGCACACATAGATAGATATATACGCACACACACACTTACAGACGCAAAGACATTTTTTTATTCGATATTTCAGTTCAGTCTGCTGTGAAACGAATATCTGTACAAGAAATTTTTTTCTACGATGATTATTAAAATTTATTTTCAATTTATAATAAATTTATAATAAAGTCAGAATACAGTCAAAAGATATCCAATTCATTACTGAACCATAACAGATACGAAAAAAATTAATAGAAACATTATTGTAGAAAATTTAGTGAGCTTTAATTTTGCCACTTTTTGATTAGGGCTAACCGTTTTCGAGATATGAGCGAAAAACCAAAAACTGGGACCTTCTTCGTGCCCCCCTGCACCCCCCCACTTCCTACGTTCGAGGACTTTTGGTATGTTTACCTTCTAAATAGTCCAAACACAGCCCCCAAGTTAAAAATTGTGATCTCGGCATTTCCCTCTAGACGCCCTTATTGAACGTTCATTGATTGGGCTAAAAAAACAAGCTAAAAACGTACTCTTCGCCAATTTATTGAGCTTTTTATATAATTGTTACACATTCTATAGGATACTCTTCGCAGTTTTCGTGTAAATAATGTTAGTTTTTGGACATCCTAAATTTTGTGATACCAACTTTGTTGTGAAAAAAAAAATATGAAAAAAAATTAAAAAAAAAAAACACCCAACCTGTCTGGGATTCGAACACACGATCTTTGGATTGCGAGACAAAACTTTAGCCACTGGACCATCACATATGACAGCAAAAACTGAATGTCTGTAGTATATATATCTTTCGTGAATCATATTTCAACGCATTAGATATATTATTATGAAATATATATTAGTAAAATGTATAAACAAAAAAAATATATTATAGATATAATATTTCACAAGATTTCTATTTAAGTACAAGCGTCAAAAATTAAGAAAATATATTTTTTTTAAATTAAATGATTAATAACTTTCTTATCTATTGATTGATTTTCTTCAAAAACAATAGAGTTCTTCCTCTGGCTAACACTAACTTACTTTCGAAGTTTCAATACAATCGCACTTTTCTTTCTTAAGTTATCGTGCTTACAAGAAACATGACAGACGGACGGACAGACGGACATTTTGAAAGTTGTTCAGAATTCGTTCACTAACACAATGATATGAAATTTTTTTCTCTACGAGCGATATTTACGGTTTTAGAAATGTGCCGATCAAATACAATACCCTTCATTTTTGCGAAGAGTATAATAATTAAGTTAAAATAAATTTTGGAAATACAACAAAACATTATGTAGAATCAGCGGGCAAAATTTGTCAAAAGTTACAATTACTCAGTTTCACCGTTGGTATTTATAAGAGCAACATTTTTTATTTGACTTTAGTAATCAAATCAAAACTTCGAATTCTCTAAAGGTAGGCAGAGGGACATAGGGAGATAATAGAGAAAGATAACATATAATATCTGGTATATCATGATTGTTATATTTTATATTTGGTTATAGGAAAGTAAAAAGAAACGACAAAGTTTCCTTTCCGTAAATATTCCACAAAAAATATATTTTTGCGAACTTTCGCTGAGACACACTATATGTGTATAACACAATATAAGTACAAGTAACTAAGGTTTTCATGTTGTAAACACTTGAGATTGAACTTGTTATGACAACAGGCAAGCTAGAATTCCAGTTTCATTCCGTTAAGGCACATCAAGAACAAGACAATCATGAAAGAAATATTAATAATTTCTGTGCTAGCCATTTTGCAATTGCAATGTGAATCTGGAATCCTTTATCCCAGAGCCAACACAGTAAGAGAGTTAGTTTCTTTGGATGGTCTGTGGAAATTTTCTTTATCCAAGCTTCCTAGTGTACAGGCTGGAGATAATAATTGGTCCTGGTATCACTTAGAAGTGAGTACATAGCTAACACTACATACATTTTTTAACATACTGTAAAATTTAGGAGGACGACGAAGATGTAGAGCTAATGCCAGTACCAGCTAGCTACAATGACATAACAACCAATGCCAAGGTCAGAGACCATGTGGGTGTTGCTAGATACCAAAGAAATTTTGTTGTCCCAAGATCTTGGGCAGGGAGAAGGGTTTGGTTGAGGTTTGGCTCTGTGAGCTATGCTGCAGAAGTGGTGAGTTTTGAAAACAATGTGTTAACTGGCAAATGAGTAGTGAAATGTTTTTTTTGAACCATTACAATCACCGATCAACGTTAATGAATGATTGTGAAGTTGTGCCTGAAATAGGAAATACTGTGCAGTTTTTAGAAGCGACTATAATATCAGTCATAAATAAAAATTCTCCTTAATTTCAGTATATAAATGAAAAACTAGCAATAACCCATTCAATTGGTCACTTACCCTTTGGTCTCGAAGTTACTTCATTTTTAAACTTGGAGAATGTGAACAATATTACAGTGCTTGTTGATAATACACTTACACGAGAAACCATTCCACAAGGTTCCCTGCAGACGTTACCAAGGTATGTAAATTATCAAATTGTGAAATAATATATTCCCTCACAGTGGCGCAGCCAGAAAATTCATTTGGGGGAGGCCAATAGAACCAACCTCCCCAGAGGATTAGGAAAATTTTTCAGAAAATGGTTGAAAACGGATGTGTATGTAGATTCCTCTATTAATGTAGATAATATTGGCATTAATTACGAGATATTTATTTCAAGGGATAATTTAGATACTTACTTGTACTGCTTCTTTATTTTTTGGCTCATGGAAGACGGCTTGGGGGGCCCGGGCCCCATGGCTCCCCCCTAGCTGCGCCCATGTTCCCTCATCTTTATAAGTTTCCATTATAGTCTAGGTGCCCGCGTACAAAAATGCAATTTATACATATCCTCTTATAACTTCTTGTACGGCATAATGGCGCCTAGTCTATCACTTTTTTCCTCTGCGAAAATTTTCGTAAACGCAGCGTTCCTCCTCGGCATGAAAAAGACGATTTCCACGCGTCAGACTGGAAAATCGGCAAATATATTCTGTCGGACAATTTGAGAATTGGATTCTACATATATATTCTATATATTTCTACAAACTGACCGACAAAAATTTGGGAACGTTAAGGGTGTCTACCACCCTAAACATAACATAACACAACTTTAAAACATTTATTGATAACCAGCTGTTTTTTTCATGATTGCTTAATAAAAATATGTAGAATCCAATCTTCGAATTGTTGGACATATTTGCCGATTTTCCAGTCCGACGCGACGTGTGGAAATCGTCTTTTTCATGCCGAGGAGGAATGCCGCGTTTACGAAAATTTTCGCAGAGAAAAAAAGTGATAGACTAGGCGCAATTATGCCGTACAAGAAGTTATACGAGGATATGTATAAATTGCATTTATTTACGTGGGCACCTATACTATTACTAGCGTTTCAGCTTTGAGCTTCTCTTTACAACATTTATTTTTAAATTGCATGTAACACCCAGAAATGAGATCTAAATTTGTCTAGGCACACAAAGAGGACGACAATGCAGTTTACATTTGACGTGTTGGGGATGTTAGGAAAATGCAAACCAAGCATTTTAGACTCCAATCAAAACTTTTCAAGTTCATATATAATGTTTTTATACAAAATTGGTGAAATTAACAAAATTGCTGACTAACGTCCGTTATTTATCATCTGTAGCTTTGCTAAAGTGTTTGAGATAGCTTTACATGGACCACTTTATTCTCACATCAAGCCAACATGGTTATACACATGGAATATCAAGAGTGTCAAACCTGTCAAACCGGCACGGTAGCTCAGTTGGTTAATAGTCTATGTAATGAAGGCAGAAATAATGTAAATATTTCGTGCAAAGACGAGATTACCTTCTCCCCCATTTTCCGTGGTGTTGAACACGATGCAAATGGTGGGAGAAGTTTTTGACCGTCGCAACCTCCTGAAACGGCCACCCCTTTTATGGGTCCCTTAATGTTTTCATATATAAATGGGTCTGGGGGGGGGGGGGGTGATTGATCGACGGGTTATACTTGAAATAACATGGAAGGAAGGTTATAGAGTAAGTGGAATCCAGACAGCAGGCCTAGGTGTTGATTAAACCCTCCGAGTAGTAGAAAATCATTTCTTTTTCAAATGATTCGGTTCAACGAGCATCCCCCCGTTTTCGGGACCGCTGATTACGGGAAAAATATTCATTTTTGGTGTCCCGTCAATTGGACGCGGTAAAATTGGACGTGTAACATTGGACGAGTTTATTAAAAATAATCATATTGCATAACCTTGTCATGATTACAAACAGTGGTTGCTGATTATGAGAACAGAAGCATTTTGGACTACTTGTGAGGAATTGCCCAACTGCAAGTGTAAATAAATTATATTTCATAATTTCTATGTTTTTATATTTTGATAATTTTTTTGGATGATTATTTTCTCCCACAATATTTTTCATGGTGAATCTGTTTCTATGTTGTATTTGTAATTATTATTTAGGTTGGGTTAGGTTAGGTAAGAGTGTGTATACATGATTTTTTTAAAAACGCGTCCAATGTTACACGTCCAATTTTACCGCGTCCAATTCACCGCGGACAATTGACGTAGATCCTTCATTTTTAGCTCCAACCCCTCCTCACCTCTCAAACGGGCAGGGGGATGACGAGGAGTTAAAAATGAATATTTTTCCTGTACAGCGACCCCGAAAACGGGGCGCTTGAACCGAATCATTTGAAAAAAAAAATGATTTTCCACTACTCGGAGGGTTTAATCAACCCATAGGCCTGCTGCCTGGATTCCACTTACTCTATAACTCCCTTCCATGTTACTTCAAGTATAACTCGTCGATAAATCACTCCCCAGACCCGTTTATATATAAAAACATAGAGGGATCCATAAAAGAGGTGGCCGTTTCAGGGGGTTGCGGCGGTCAAAAACTTCTCCCACCACTTGCAGCGTATTCAGCACTCTCGAAAACGAGGAAGAAGGTAATCTCGTCTTTGCACGAAATATTTACAAAAAAGTCATCTTATAATGCTTCATTACATAGACAATAAGGCATATTGAGTGGCGAATATGCGACCGACTGTCTATCGCGTTCTGGATTCGAGCCCCAGCCCCGGTGCTGACAACACCGGTCTGCGTTTTTCCAAATATGTGACCCTCTTCCGGACAGCCTCGGCTGGATTTGGGGGTTGTCTATTATATGTGGTGTGTTTATGTTTATATTTATGTGTTGTATAACACAATGTATCTCTCAATATGTACATTCTAATGTTCAACTTGCCGTGATTTATACCAACTTCTATACCAAGACTGTCAACAATTTAAACCATGGTGTTCTCTTGAATAATTCAAACAATGTGGGGTTATTCGCACTCCTTTAATTTTCTTAATCTTAACTTTGTATGAGAGAATATGTTGAATATTGTAGTCATAAGTTCTTCGAAATATTGGTCACTTCTGGTGTACCCTAGGGTTGTGTTATTTGTTATCCTTATCGACGATATTGTTGATAGATAACATGCCTGCTATATGCTGTTGATTTAGAACTCTACTGGCGCAGCATCTATAGTCTATAGGTAACTCTGACACAATCTAAAACAACTTAAGTAAGCTTTTGAAGTGGTGCATCGATAATACTTTGTCACTAAATGCTGCTGAGTGCAAGGTTGTCTCTTACCAAATGAAAAAAATGCTTTCTGTTTGGCTTGTCATCTGGGAGAAATAATTATTGAGCGTCTTGAATATTTCTGTGATCTAAGAGTGACATTTGAGGAGTACTTATCATTTTCGAGGCACATTGAAAACATCCTATCAGCAACCTCAGAGAACCTTGATTTTGTTATTAGGAATCTATATGGCTTTACTGATACTCAATTATTATGTATGGCTATTTAACACATTCGTAATATCTAAATTAGAAGTTACAAGCTCAATTTAGATATTTGAAGTAAGTATAATGACTTTTTTTTTTGCTGAACACCATTTGTGGTGGCAGAATTTCTCGTTGAGGTGACCCGCATACGTCCAAAAACCATCCCCAAACGGGGGTTAATGCGTATTATAATAATTGTTTGAAGGACTCTTATTTGGTGTTTCTCCATTTTCGAGGATGTTCAACACCGTGGTGATGGTGAAATTCCTCCCCGGGATGACCCACCCCCATAAATTACCAATGACAACCCTCCAAAAGGGCGAGAGTGCGTTCTCAGTATACCCCCGGGCAAAGCTACCCCCCCTGTTTTTGAAGATGCTACACAGGTAAAAACATTAAGATGTCACCTCGATCTCGTCAACAAAGTAGTCATCTTCATTTACTGTGGAGCTGAAAAAAGATGAATGTATATTTTTTGTACATATTTTTTGGGAAAAATAGGTTTATATAATTGAAACATCTGATTTATCTAATTGTAATATATTATATAAAATATTTTTATTGACCCAAACAGTTATTGCATTTATTGTTACGCTGGCTTTTCTTACATTATAAGATACTAGGACCATAAAAAAAAATTAAAACAATACATTTATTTTTTTTTATTTTCTACGTTCTTTGAACCCGTGCAGTTACACTCATTAAGAAAATGGGAAGGGGTATTTTTTTGCCATTGAAGGGGTGAACGGGTGTCAAGCACTCAATTTGTGCTCCTCTCCGTATTCGGGAAACCTTTTTGTCCAGTGGTATGATGAGAGCACTCTCTTACCCCTTTGGAGGGTGGTTATTGGCCGTTGACGGGGTTGGCGGGTGTCAGGAATGCGTCCTAAGGTCCTCCCCATAATTGGCATGTTCGAAAACGGGGGATAAATAAGTTAGATTCCGTGAAACATGATCAATACACGTTTGACCCCGTATAGGGGTGGTTTTTGACAGTTTGCGCGCTTGGGTCACCCCAACGAGAAATTCTGCCACCACCATGGTTTTCAGTATACTCGAAAACCGGGGGGAGAACTATTTTGGTTGCATCAGACAATAATCGGGTTTTTCGGGTCTTTTTCCGACTTACATAATCCACTATAACCAGGACGGCGAGATGAGATACGGTCTCCCATTCAAGTGATGGACTCGCCCGGCGTGCTTAACTTCGCCGATCGCACTGAAACCGGTACCGTATCTCACTTCACTTCATTGAAAATTTTCAAAGATTCATCAAATTTATTTCTTACAGAATGAATGGCATATATCCTCCAATTGAAGCATCATATGGTGTGCTCCTCAATAAATTCTCAGTACTCAGCTTGATAGATCGCAGAAAACATCACTCGTTAATATTTCTTTTTAAAGTGACATTATTCAATTGTTTCGTAACGAACATGAAGAACCTATTTTCATAACAATTTGGAACTATACAGTATAGTCTATAATTTATAATGTGCATGATACTATTTCATAATGCCATGTAAATGTATAATGTGCATAATATTGTATAGTGTTTATCTAGATGTGTATATCTCAATGTATGTTTATATACCCTTTAAATATTTAGGCATCTCTATTCTGTACATATCTTTCAACATCCATTAGGTATCATATGTTCACTCTCTGAATTTTTTTTATGTTGGATTTATGTGCACATCTTAATGTATATTTTAACCAATTTTAACCAATTTTATGTTTCTTTATGTTTCTTTGTTCTGTGCATATTTTAATCACTAATTAATTATCATACGTCTACACTATGGAATTTTAACAAATCATTTGAAAATATATTCAATTTTATACCGTCTTGTCTGTATTAGATTTACTTGCTTCTAATTTATCTATTCGTAAATGTTCCATTATTTAATAAGCTCTTGGATGAGTATCATAAATGAATAAAGAAAATAAATTTGTACATTGAATTATATTTAACTAGGTATATTTTTTTAATCTTCTTTAGTGGGAGAGTCAAGCAAGATTACGGATTTGACTTCTTTAACTATGCTGGGATCGACAGGCCTGTAGTTTTGTACACCACAGACCAAACATATATAGATGATATTACAATTACCACTGAATTAAGGGGATCGTCAGGTAATATATTTTGGAATTAACAATTTTTTAATCTGTTTCTTAAATTCAAGAGAGAGAAATTTAATGAGAAGAAAGTTTCCTTCACAACTTTTTTACCTCCCTATCTACCAAGACGATTTTTACTATTAGTTTTTGTGTAAACTAAATAACCAAAAAATCTTTAAAACGAGGTGTTCGGTACATTTTTAAAATGTTGCTTTGCAGGTGTTGCTAATTACAACATAACAATCGTGGGAGACTATTCAAATTACACTGCAACAATAATTGATAAAGAAGGCAAGCAAATCATCGTAAGTTATAATCCAGGACTTACTGGAAGTTTGGTTATCCCAAGTGCTAACTTATGGTGGCCATATCTCATGAGCGATCAACCAGGATATCTTTACACATTTAGGGTTAGTAATAATTATAATATTAAATATACCAACGCTTTAATAGATCGGCACACAAAAACAAAAACCCGTGAAGATGCCCATTTTGTTCTATCAGGTCCCAGTTTTTTTTAAACTCAAAAAATAGTTCCAATCCGTGAACAATTCGCTAGTTTTCGACGTTAGACAGAAACTCCGCTGTGATGGAACATATCTACTAAGGGACAGACCACCATACCCTTATATATGATGATGAAACGACAGAAATGAACGATTTGGCTTTTGTAGAAGGGAATCCTACTGCTTCTACTAGAGAAATTGGCAATGAGCAAATTAGTCATCAATCAGTAATAAAGATTCTCAAAAAGATATTATTTATTTATGTGGACCTAAATGGGTTTACTTGTTTATATTAGTATTCTTTAATGGGCGAATAATTGCAACAAATGGATTTGTACCTTGGACCTACCGGTTCACCAGATCTGAGAAATTTAGATTTTTTGTGTGAAGTGTTGTGTGTGTTATGCACAACTAAGCAGAACACAACTGACCGAGCCAGAAAATGTCAAAAAGGAAGAGGAATGCATTCTGAACATTTATTTACTATCTTATTTTAATTTGGACAGTTTTTTAATCTCCCCACAAAAATGGTCCAAAACCGAAAATGAGATAATATCAAATCTTTACGTTTTGAGGTTCCAGGAATCCAAAACATTGTTTTTGAAAAACATCTGTGTGTGTGTGTATGTATGTTAGCATGATAGCGGCCAAACTACTTCCAGCTTCCGAAGAATACTTTAGTGCTTCAGAAGATCTGAAAAGGTTTTGGTTGAGATCGGATTACGTTTAGTGCCGTTTTCACACAACAAGTTGTTTATTTTATTTTATTACTTACAATTTGTAATCATACCATTGAAAAGCAGTAAAAATTCCGATTTCAACGATATATCACACTTGCACCTTTTCGATTTGGTTTCCGTGAAAAAAATTTGAAAAACGGAGCAAGTTGAGATCGGATTACGTTTAGTGCCATTGAGGCACACAATTTAGTGCTCTTTTCGGCTTTAAGGATCCACCGGGTGGGGAGGTTTTAGCTGCTTTCAGTAGCTGACGATTTTTTTTATTGTTAAAATAAATCATGTCGGACCGAACGCTTTAGTTACTTGCAATGTTGTTTTGTTGACAAACTGAACATATTGAATCTAGTTTTATTCAATTTCTACGGCATATTTTACAAGAGTATTTTCTCCATTTTGTTTTTGTGTGCCTGTAATAGTTATCTAAACTACTAAACACAACTCACTGTTGAATTTTTAACTTTTAAGATTGATGTTTTCGATACTAATAACAATTTAATTGATCGATACGAGCAACCATTTGGTGTAAGGCAATTATCTTGGGATAACACAACTTTTAAGATAAATGGAGAGCCTTTGTATTTACGTGGTTTTGGACGCCATGAAGATTCAGACTTTCGCGGAAAAGGTTTGGACTTACCTCTTATTATACGAGATCACAATTTAATAAAATGGATTGGGGCCAATTCTTACAGGACTTCTCACTACCCATACGCCGAAGAAATCATGGACTTGGCAGATAGTTTGGGTATTATGATAATTGACGAAGTACCAGCCGTTGGTATAAGGTAATTAAGTAGTAATAATAACAATAATAATAATAATAAAGAACATGATCAAACGATTTTTAGTCGAGGGTTTTACATATACAGTAATATATGGTTCTTCGAAACATATGACCTATTTCCAAACATTCAATACATAATTAAAAAATCAAAATGGAAATAAAAGCATAATTTTAGTTTCTAAAAATAACACAGTTCAAAAGTCTTCCACTTAAAAAACGGATTTATGCAAATTCTTTAAAAATACGAATTTTGTCCAAAAGTGTTAAGTATGTAATTTGAAGCTTATGAAATTACCTTTAATGTGAGACTGTTATCGTCCAATTTGGTCAAAAATTGGTCGAAATGTGATTTTTGAAAAGTTCCCTGCTTTTCCGACCTTTTCTAAAAATCAAATTTTGGCGTTCGTTATGCGTGATTAAGACAAGAACTAATAGACTGAGAGCTAGCTACATGAAAAAAGTTTACATCAGCTACACGATTGATTTCTATTGGAAAAGGATCCTTTAGGCTAGCCAAGTCCAAATCGTCTGGTCTGCCAGCGTATTCCAGTGGCTCAAAGCAGGGGCGGGGGTCAAATATATAAAATTTCGGTATAAAAAATTTTACAAGCTACATAGATTATAATCCCGAAAATGGCTTTTACTTATGCTTAAGAAACGCGGAAAATTGTTGGCAGACAGTTTTCTAGTGGAGAAAGTGCCGGCAGAGGGTGTCAAAGTGCCGTAAAATTTTGAAAAAAAAAAATTATCAGATACATGCATGCGGATTCATTGTACATTACATTTAAACATTTAAAAAGCCATATGCAAAAAGGCAGACAAAAAAACGATGGCTAAAACCGTGGCAGACGGTTATAAAAAGAGCGCGAAAAATGATTAAAAATTATAGAATACACGCGGGAAACACTTTTTCATCCCCTTTATTACTTTAAAGTTTAATAAATATGCCAATGTATATTTATAAAGTAGCAGGTGGCAGTAACGTGTAAGAAGCGCCCGCATAGAAGGGGACTGCTCACATTATAAATGAATATGGTATTATATTTAATGTATTTGTGTTTTTATTAAAAAAAAAAGTGATAACACAAACACTATTCGGCTTCGCTGTTTGCATCTGACTCATCACTTTGCAGATCCTTGCTATCGCAAACTGAGTCTTCCGCACCGTCACCTGAAACATAATTGAATTTTTACGTATTTAACTTTATGATATATGTAAAAAATATTTTACCATTAATCTCTTCATCAATCACATCTTTTACTGTGCTTGGCAGCTGAAGGAAATTGAAATTTGCCTTAAAAATGTACTATAGAGTGACAAAAGTAAGTTTCACAGTAACGGCACAATCACAAAACATAAATGTAGATATTGGTCGGAAAACAACCCAAGATGGATGATTCGAACAAGAAACCAAACTGTGTTCAGCGCAAATGTATGGTGTGGTTTTTAAATGATCATATTTTAGGTCCGTTTCTATACCTTGAAAATTTAATGGGTGTGCGTTATTTAAGATTTTTAGAAAATGAGTTACCAAGACTTTTACCACAACAGAGCTGAAATTTGGTTTCAGCAAGATGGCGCCCCACCCATATTGTTGTAAATTATTTGAATGGCACGTGTCCAAGGCGCTGGATTGGCACCTCAGGACCGGTTAGATGGCCCGCGCGTTCTCCGTACTTGACTCCTCTGGACTTTTTCTTGTGGGTATATTTGAAAAGTAAAGTATATCAAGAGCCAATAGAAGATATGGCAGATTTATACAATAAATTCTACGCTTGCGCTGGTGCAATTAACAGACATACATTATTACACCAGCAAATAATTATCTTATAGTAGGCAAACAAATTATTAAGAACCTACATCCGAATATCAAGATTAAAAAAGTTACAGCAATTTAAAAAAATAAATAACACTCAAAAATTAGACAATAAAATTAAAATAACTCAAAAACTACTACAGATCTGACTTTTTGGAATAAGAACAATTTTGTTTAAAATTTAATTCTTAATCGAATGGCATATGTTTCAGACCTTCCTTGATATGATAATGTGATAATGTTATAATAGTAAATTGTACTTCTTGAAGAAGGCATTAACCATAGAAATCCATTACAGAATAAAAATATATTTCTTAGTTTCCGAAATATCTGCTGTGGGAATGTTGACTGAAACACACTGTACATTCCAAATTTTTTTTTACATCAGATTTACTTATCTAAGGTCCTACTATAAACGTATGCTGGATAAGTAGGCTAAATAAATTTTAGAAATGGTAGAGCTTTTAGCGATTTCATCTCAAATCTCTTTATGTTCCGACTTCATATATTAGTCCAGTCAATTAATATATTGTAGAATGCATGGAATATGCGAGACTTTTTGACTTCCATACATATTTGTCGAATTTCCAACGGTTTTCGAGATATACGTTATTGAAAATCGATAATTTTCGAAAAAATCATTTTTATCTAACTTTTTTTGTCAAACATTTGCTTCTAGTGCCCCCACAATCGTTTCTCAGAAAAAATGTCAGCAACGAAGTTGTAGAGCATTAAATTTCCTTCACTTTGATATACACTCTTGCTATTTTATCTTCAACCAATCAAAAGTTATAAAATTTCTAACATGTTCGCTTAATTTCGATGTTCCTCTAGAAATGAATATGTTGACGCTACCATGATGATTAACAACATTTTAACAATAGAAATAAGGTAGTTGCAATTGACACACAACACTTTTGTTATAATTATAGCTTTTATTATATTATTACGAATCATATAATGAAAGTATTTACATGGACTGATAGTAATTAAAAAATGAAAAAAATAAGCATTCAAGGTGACATCTTGGTTTTTTTGAGGTGAAAGGGTCGAGGCTCATTCATCTTCGTCAGCAGAGACGTTGTCCAAAGAGATTGGTAGTGTATCGATGTTGTCGTCGTCGCCTTCTTCCTGAATTAATATTCCGACTCCGTTGTTGCAACTACCCTTGCAATTCGGGCATGCGACAGAGCAGTTTAACGATGCTTTTCATGCGTTCGGATTTGGAACTGCGCAAACTCCTGACAGTTATCAGACGGAAATTTTCAGAACCAGAATTTACCTAAAGAACGTGCGAGAGAACCTCATCCCCTCCACTCGGTTTTTTGGAAGAAGCCAGGTGACCGGCGACTTGACGGGTCGTACACTGTTTTTTCTACATTCAGTACCTTTTACAACTCCATTTGTGAAACGTTTATTCAAATTCAACATAAAATACATTTCTTTCTGATTTATATAAAAAAATGAAATTATTAAAGTTTAAAGTTCTATATTAAGTTATGAGGGAACAAACTTGCAAATAACTGTACAGACGTTTTAATAATATTATTTAAAAATAAATAACTTTACCTCGAAAACCGTTGGGAATTCCAATGTATGGAGACAATTGTATAGGAAATTTAATTTTTTGAAAATGAGCGTACATATTAGAAATTCTATAACTTTTGATTGGTTGAAGATAAAGTAGCAAAAGTGTGTATCAAAATGAAGGAGATTTAATGCTCTACAAATTTGTAGGTAAAAATGATTTTTTCGAAAATTATCGATTTTTCAATAATGTATTTCTCGAAAACTTTTGAAAATTCGACAAATATGTATGGAAACAATTTTATAGGACTTTTAATTAGCTGTCATTTTTATTTAAAACATATTTTTTCTAGAGTCCACCGTTTCCGAGATATAATCGAAAAACCCAAAAATAGGACCTTCCACGGCCTCCCCCCCCTCCCACCGTAAGCTCACCTCCCAGGAGCGGACACTTTTAGTATGTTTACCTACTAACTACTCCCAACGAAGTCCTGAAGTCAAAAAGTCTCGCATATTCCATGTACTCTGCACCCCTCTTTGAGCACTCATTGACTGGATTACATTATTAGTCACTTCTGGTATGTTGTTCCTGATATGTTCAGAGATGTATTCTCAAAAGTTACCGCTTCCCGGAATTTTCCCGAAGTAAAAATCTCTATTGACTCCACTATAATTATTGTGCGTGTTTACTGGCCAAATAACTGCAATTTTGTTAGATTACACCTATTCCAATTAGATAAATATGTGCCACTTCTGACATTAGTAAAGAATTAATGGCAACGTTTTCCAAGACGTTATATATAAGAGAAAAAGATTTTGGGCCATCGCTATAGAATTTAACAGTGTATCTGGCTGCATGAACTAAAATCTTAATACTAATAGTGAAAAAGTGTTAATATTTGATTTATTTTCTCATGGATATATATTTCAGTGGTGGTTTCGGTTCTGCTTTACTAGAAAATCATAAGAGATCCATAACAGAACTATACAGAAGGGATAAAAATAGACCAAGTGTTGTGATATGGTCATTAGCTAATGAACCTGGCACATCTGCAGCAGCTTCCGAAAATTACTTTAGGTAATTTCCATTTTCCACTTTATTTTTAGTTTATGGGAAAAAGTAAAATATAATTTTTTTAGGCAAGTTGTGGCCCATGCAAAATCGTTTGATAATACTAGACCAGTGACAGTTGTAAATAATGTAGCTGCTAACCAGGATCATTCGGTAAGTGTTTGATAACCTTAGACCTTGCAGGCACGCGCTTCGCCCAAACGGACTGATAATACTTTCAATAAAAACAAGCCGAGATTGCAAAGGACGAAAGATGTACATGTCCTTTGCTCGGGCGGAAATGAAAACAGCGCAGGCGCGTGTAGTTCATGTTTGAAGCTCTTCCAACGTTGCCGATACAGAGCAACCAACCTTACATCCTTCCTGCTCAAAACATTAGAGAGGTTGGTTGAAAGGTTTGTTAAAGACGGGGCACTGACCTTAGCGCCTCTGCATCCGTCGCAACACGCTTACCAGGCCGGTAAGTCAGTGGAGACAGCCCTTCACCCGATCGTTTCCAGGATCGAGAAGGCGCTGCACCACAAGGAACTTGTGGCCGGTGCTTTTTTGGACATCGAGGGAGCATTTGATAATACCTCCTTCGACTCAATCTGCGCCATTAGATGGTTGAGGACCATGTTGGCGGGAAGGCAAATTACAGCTGCCAACGAGGAAACGGCAGTAAAAGTTTCGGTAAGGAGAGGCTGCCCACAAGGAGGCGTCCTTTCCCCTCTGCTATGGAACCTTGTTCTCGATGGTCTACTCCAGGAACTCGAGAACGAGAGTCTTTTTGATCAAGGTTACGCAGATTACCTAGCAATTATCATCTCGGGAAAATTCCCAAATACGGTTAGCGGGCTCTTGCAAAGGGCCTTGCGATCATACAGAGGTGGTGTAACGACCAGGGCCTTAGAGTCAACCCCTCTAAGGCAGTACTGGTAATTTTCACTAGAAGGCGCAGGCTAGACGGTTTCGTGAGAACTTAGCTTCTCTTATATATACTAAACTAGCTGATGCCCGCGACTTCGTCCGCATGGATCTTGCACTGCAAATGTAATCTAGTTCATGATCTTGTTAAAATACATATGTGTACCAAATTTCAGTCAATATCTTGAGCGGTTCCAGAGTAATCGTGAGTACAAAAAAAAGTCACATGAAAATAACTAATAAGTACACAAATGCTAATTAAAACTAGTAAAAAAGAGTCGATAAATATCCAATATTAAATGCAGCAAATGCCTCTATGACATGACACAAAAATATTTGAAACTGTGAACATTTTTCTGAAACAAAAACTGTTTTAAACTTCTTAAATCAGACATGTACGTGTGTGAAAATAATGAGCATTTCTCACAAAAACATTTTTCTGAAATTGATCGGCAATGTCTACATTTTCGGCGCGATTTCAGATCGAGAAATGCACAATTCTAGTATTTTAGTCCGCTGCTAAGAAACTATCAGAAAACAGACCGGAAAAGATCCTTTGCCAAACAACGATCAACAAAACCGTACGATAATATTACTTTCCCGGCCTAGGCCGGGAATAGTATATTGTGTATTTAGATGTGAAAGCAATACATTCCCGGACGACGATACAAATTGTTGGGCGAGGCGCTAGCCGAGGCCAACAAGCATCGAAGTCCGGGAATGTGCTTTCACACCGAAGTACACATACTATTTTTTCTGAAATCACAATCAATATTATTATAAATTAAGGAATTTGTATTAATGCGTAACATTTCTTCATTACAATCAAACTGCTTACTAATAAATACAATTTTAATGTGAGTTGGTTTGTCTGCGTGTATTTATTTACTGTCTAAAATATACATAAAAACCGTACGGGAATGTTACTTTCCCGGCCTAGGCCGGGAAAGTAACATTCCCGTACGGTTTTTTTTGATCGTTGCTTGGCAACGGATCTTTTCCGGTCTGTTTTCTGATAGTTTCTTAGCAACGGAATAAAATACTGGAATTGTGCATTTTTCGATCTGAAATCGCGCCGAATCGCGATCGATTTCCGATCGATTTCAGAAAAAGTAACATTCCCGTACGGTTTTTTATGTATATTTTAGACAGTAAGTAAATACACGCAGACAAACTAGCTCACATTAAAATTGCTTTTATTTGTAAGCAGTTAGATTGTAATGAAGAAATATTATGCATTAATACAAATTCCTTAATTTATAATAATATTGATTGTGATTTCAGAAAAAATAGTATGTGTACTTCGGTGTGAAAGCACATTCCCGGACTTCAATGCTTGTTGGCCTTGGCTAGCGCCTCGGCCAACAACTTGCATCGTCGTCCAGGAATGTATTGCTTTCACACCTAAATACACAATATATTATTACCTATAGTAAATCTGATGTTGATCAAACATCAAGAAGGCCTGGAATGAAGCTCCAAAATATGTTATTTTTTTATTCTTCCCAAACCGGTGCACCTAAAACTACAAGTTTTTTATTGTGAAAAACTGAAATTACTTACTTTCAGGGACAATTTTTGGATATTCTGAGTATGAACAAATACAGTGCATGGTACGAAAATACGGGAGATTTAGATGTCATTGTACCCAACTTTATTAGCGCCGCTGAGGCTTGGCACACCAAGCATAATAAGCCTGTTCTTGTCACCGAATATGGTGCAGATACACTAGAAGGGTATCATAGTGTACGTAATATTGAAAACAACTTGGTTTAGTCAGCAATATTCGTAAAATACTTAATAATGTTCTAGGTTCCCAATTTCATTTGGTCTGAGGAGTTTCAAAACGACCTTATATCTCAACATTTTCGAGCTTTTGATAAGCTGAGGGATGAAGGATGGCTTATAGGAGAAATGATCTGGAATTTTGCAGATTTCAGAACAAAACAAGGTATGTAATTTATTTTTCTTATAGTAGAGCACGTGGCGCAGTTGGTTAAAGAGCATTGTTTGACACCACCACCAAAGAAATCCAAAATATCATCAAATCTACCCCCAACAAGAAAACCCTTGGTCTAGATACTCTTCCTAATATTCTTCTCAAAAATTTACCAGAAGTTGGTAAAAAAATACCTGAGAGGGGCAAAAAGAGGGGGGAGGCAGAAAATAGTAGAGAAATAGGAGTACATTCCATGCCAAAAATCTATGTTTCGATATTATTCAATTTGAAAAAATAATATATTATTTTCGATTTTTTCACTTTTTGACATTAAAAATGAGTTTGTTTTTAAATATTTATTGTGTTAGCTTATTTTCTTATAACTCCTAATTGTTTTTTATGTTTTTGACCATTGATATCAAATAATGTAATGTGCATGTTCTTATTTGGATCAGTATTATCAAAAAAAAAAAAAAAAAATCAAGTTTAGATGGAAACTGGGTAAGTAAAAATAATAAAAAGGTTCGAATGATACATAGTCCACAGAACATCGCCCTTTTTTTAATGATTAGTAACAGGCTGAATTTTCGTGAGTAGCTTCGTTTTGACGAGACGCCCAATTTTTCTCTCTGCGAAAATTCTCGGTAGTTGTAGGTAATAGCAAAAATTATTTTTTTTATTTCACACGAATTAGACAATTCGACACCCTGTCAAATTATGTTGTTGTGGACAAACACGGGGTTTATTATAATTAACTCGCGCAAACGTAATCAAGGCAATCGAAAAACAAACTCTTTAACAAACGTTTAACGAATGAAAAATATATTGCCAAAATAATTTGACAAGTTGTCGAATTGTCTAATTCGTGTGAAATAGAAAAAATAATTTTTGCTATTAGGCTATTGTCTATGTACAAAAAAAGAGGGTTGAAAGGAACTAAAACGTTAAAGGGTTTTTATTGTTTATTATGTTCAATTGATCCCAAGATATGAAAAAACCGCGGAGTGCTACCATTTAAAGTGGTGCGTTTTTGAGATCGAAGTAAAAAGGTCCACTTTCATATTTTTTTTTTGCTCGAAAACTACGAATTTTTTCTATAAACACGTCAATAAAAAAGTGTGTAGGGAATTAAATTTCCAATCGAAATGGCACCTTCAGAAGTCAAATTTTTATTTTTTACAAAAATACGTCCAAAAAACAAAACAAAAAAAACGAAAAAATGCAATTTTTTATTTTTTTTTATTTTAGCATGTAACTATATGTCGGGTACATTTAGGCATAGACATTGCTGCATAACAAAAGAAGCTGGCGTTTTACCCGTTAAAATGAGATTTTATAAACAGTTTTACGATTAATAGTGACCGAGATAATATAGCGTTTCAAAGTTTGCAACTTTTAACTTTTTTTTGCTAATTTTTACTATTTTTTTTTCAAATTTCGTCCTGTAACTTTTTTCTAAGTGAATTTAGGTGTAGACATTATTATATTAAAGTGAAAGCTGACTTTACGCCCGTTGAAATGGTGGCTGGTAAAAGTCTCTGCGACAAATAGAAACCTAGATACAGCGTTTCGAAGAGTGTTACTTTTATTAACTTTCTTAGTTAGTTAATTTTTACGTTCTTTTTTAAATTTCGGCCTATAACTTATTTGTCAAATGCTTTAAGTACAGATATTACTGAATGACCTCGCAGCATTCTTGTTTAAATGGTCTGCAATAGAAATTTAACCCATCTTAAAGTATTGTTTTTTAATGTATTGTAACATTACTATAAGGTATGAAAATTGATGGCCAAAGCACCTGTCGCTATAAGTTATTTCAGAAGTACTCAACAGGTGCGAAATTCTCATTGTCCCGATTGCCTCCAACAATTGATGCTGCTAAATATCATGGTTTAAGAACTTACTTGCAAATGCAACATTGGAAAGGAAATATTGTAAATCCTCTCATCTAGGGTTGGAAAAGTTCAGAAAATGTACTAGTACCAATTTTGACAAATAAACCTCCCGCACCACAAGTTTTGCTGGAAAAAATAGCCTGTAAATGCACCAAAGGATGCAGAGGAAACTGTGATTGCAGGAAATTGGGAATGAATTGCTCCATTTCTTGCAAACAATATATGGGAATGAACTGTGAAAACGCTGATGTACCTGAAATAACGGAAGACGATGTTTACATAAATGCCGATGAAGAAATCGACTTTGATTTTGAAAATATGTTAAATCCAGCATTTGAATAATTTCATAATGTAAGTTATTAATCTAAGTTATTTGAACAAAAAAAAAACGCGTGATGTAATAAAGTTGAGAAGTGGAAAAATGTAAAAAGTTATTTTTTAAGTACAATAATCTACTATATCTAGACTGTATCTTGGTTACTATTGATCACATAAACTTCTATTGCAGACCATTTAAACAAGAATGCTGCAAGTACATTCCATGTAGCAATATCTGTATTTGACAAATAAGTTATAGGCCGAAATTTAAAAAGGAACGTAAAAATTGGAAGAAAGTTAATAAAAGTAACACTCTTCGAAACGCTGTATCTAGGTTTCTATTTGCCGTAGAGACTTTTACCAGCCACCATTTCAACGGGCGTAAAGTCAGCTTTCACTTTAATATAATAATGTCTACACCTAAATTCACTCAGAAAAAAGTTACAGGACGAAATTTGAAAAAAAAAATAGTAAAAATTAGCAAAAAAAGTTAAAAGTTGCAAACTTTGAAACGCTATATCTCGGTCACTATTAATCGTAAAACTGTTTACAAAATCTCGTTTTAACGGGTAAAACGCCAGCTTTTTTTGTTATGCAGCAATGTCTATGCCTAAATGTACCCGAAAAATAGTTACAGGCTAAAATTAAAAAAAAAAAATAAAAAATTGCATTTTTTTCGTTTTTTTTTTTGTTTTTTTTTGACGTATTTTTGTAAAAAAAAAATTTGACTTCTGAAGGTGTCATTTCGATTGGAAATTTAAATATCTACACACTTTTCTATTGACGTGTTTATAGAAAAAATTCATAGTTTTCGAGCAAAAAAAAATGAAAAGTGGACCTTTTTACTTCGATCTCAAAAACGCACCACTTTAAATGGTAGCACTCCGCGGTTTTTCCATATCTTGGGGTCAATTGAACATAAGAAACAATAAAAACCCTTTAACGTTTTAATTCCTTTCTACAGTACATGGACAATAGACTATATTAGCTACCACTACCGACAATTTTCGTAGAGAAAAGATGGGCGTCTCGTCAAAACGAAGCTACTCACGAAAATTCAGCCTGTTACTAATTATTAAAAAAAAAAAGGGCGATGTACTGTGGACTAATAGATTTAAGCTATAACATTCATAGTGGAGTCAAATTAGGACTAAAAAATTCGCAATGTGAATTGTCTGGTCAGGGCAGTTTTTTTGTTTTAATGGTTCAGGGGATCAACTTAAGTTCACAGTTCAGTTTTGCAGTTTCTGCTGGGTCGGCGTATTGTTTATTTAATTAACTTAATTTTTTAGATCGTGTTTTCCATCGGTTTTCTTTGAATATCTCGAAATCTATAAGTGCTATGGAAAACAACAAAAAGAAGGAAAAAGCTCGGATATGAGCTGTACAATAAAAGTTCATATACTATAATTCATTTCAATTATTATTATTAAAAAAAATTAAATATTGCAAAATTATGCGTTTCTAAACAAATCACTGTTCTTTCAAAAATAATGGATAATATTCAATGAAATTTTGAAGAAATATAGCTCTTATAATGTACAATCACCACTTAAAGTTTAAAATCAAAATGATTATATTAAAATTGCTCAAATATACAATTGTTGCTAAATCTTTGCCTGCCATCAAAACCAAAAAATGTGTGCGACGGCTCAAGTTATAGCTCTTTATAAGTACTTTAAGATGACGGAGAGATACTTTTTTTTTTAATTTAAACCCTTTTTATTGCAGTAGTTTAAAATTTTCGAAATTGTAGTTGTAAACAAATTTAAATAACTTTCTGGTTTTTTATGAACTCAAAAACGGTAAAGGAATAATGAAAGTAGATTAAAAAAGCCAACTAAAAAAAAAAAATTGAATGGTTTTCTGCATTTGGAGCTGAGATACGTTAGTTTTTACGTTTAGGTCACTTATAAAATAAACAAATCGATATTTCTTATTTTTTTGACTGGTAATTCTCCAATATCTATTATTTTGTCTCTGCTACTTGAAAATAATACAAAGCTACTATTGTTAAAAAATACTGTATAGAGGAGCGAAAGTGGGGTCTTTAGCGATTTTGTTAGAGATCCGAAAATCACCAAATATGCCCAAATGTTATATTATGTTTTTACAAATCAAACTTTAGTCGGTAGGTAGCCGAGTAGGCGACGAGCACATTTTATTCAGCATGCGGACGTCGCGGGTTCAAATCCTGCTCGCGAAATATATATTTTTTTATTGTATCAGTAATATTAAAAGTTTTATAAAGCTGTATACATGAATATAAAGGTAGTTAGTTGTTCAAGTTAGGTTGGTTTACCATTTTCGTGACAAAAATTTAAAAGGTTTAAAAAAAAATGAACGTGCATTATGTTCTCAAAGTCGCTTTATCCGGTATTGGTACATTATATTTGACCATAAATGAGTTTTATTTTTGCCAACTTTGGTGAAATTGCTCCTTCTTATAGAAAATATATTCAATTTTGATATTTTTGGCTATTTTTGGTGTTTTCTATTTTTTTTTTTTTTCAAATTGGCGGATTGACCAATACTTACCTATATTTTTTAAGAACTTTATTTTAAATAAGCCACTATTTTTAAAATTCCCATCGGATTACTAGTACAAGATATATTAAGCAGATAAGTTGAAAATCCGTGAAAGCGCGCCAAAAAGTACATATAACTTTTAACGCACAAGAGACTGTTGGGCGCAAATATTTTTTTGTGTTGTCGCCGAAAAAAAATCAATTCAACTGCACTATTACTGAACAGTGAAGGGGTTGTTTACATTACATATCCTGAAACCAAATACTAATATAAATTTATTTTAAAAAGAAATTAAATGATAATCGACCGTCATTTTAATTCCTGTAAAATAACTAGTAAGGGAGGAAGCAATGGCTACTATGATATTCCATAAAATGACATTATTGATCCAAAATAATATTTTAGGATTAAGAAATTACTTCCACCATGGGCCTTTTTAATACCATCTCTTCATTAGATTTTTTTATGCATTTTTGACCTAATCTGTATAATAAAAAGTTTTCTTTTTCAGGATTTGAACGGGTTGGAGGTAATAAAAAAGGATTATTTACCAGACAACGGCAGCCGAAAACAAGTGCACATCTTATGAGGAGAAGATACTGGACACTAGCGGAAACATTGAACAATATTACCCCACCTTCCGATTTAGATAATTACATCGGAGAGGCCAAAATCAAAGTAGAACTGTAGAGCTTATACAAATAAAATAGAAAATAATACATACATCATTATAAATATGAAATAAAAGCATTATTCTATACGGTTGTAGTTAATTATTTAAATAAGGTTATGACGGTGTACTGGTGGAATAGTAGGCATATGAATTAATATCTTGTGTATGGTAGGGGTAATATTTTTCGACAAATAGATGGGCTGTTTCCAAAGCTTAAACTTTAAATAGTGTCAAGTTTATAATGCGTACACTAGCCTGGTTTTCAATATAATCCGAAATCTGTTGATGAACTCCACATCACCTTCCAAAAATACTGCTTGATACCTATACATTTTAACAGAAATATATAGAGGTAAGTTGATCTAAATTTATCTTTAATGACTTTCTTTGTGATTTTCACCTTTTTTTGATCTCTGCACCTTGGGCTTACCATTTCTTTGTACCTTGTACAGTAAATTTAATAGGCATAAAAAACGTATCCAGCTTTAAAGGTTTGACAATTCAAATTTCAATCAAGACTTGGATATTATGTTAGTACTTATGTATTAATCAATATTATTCATATCATCTGATATTAGCCACATAGCAAACATTTTATGGTACAAGTTGTATCTTTCAATGAATTGCATATTTTATCATCCATTGTAAATAATAAATTATTTGATTTTAATTCTTCAGCCCTCGATTTCATGTGGTGTCGACACTAGGGCATGTGTTTGGTTCTCTATGTGATCCCCTTTCTCTTCTAACAAGGTCAGTGGTCTCATGAGCAAATTGAAATTTGATTACATGGAAATATCTGGTTCATGAAGTATTATTCAAAAGTATAACTTGCTGATGTGTTGGTGATTCTGGATCATCAAATAGAAGCCTATTAAGACAAGACAATACACTTATATGTCTATCTGATCCACTAGAGAACCTTTGTTCATGAATTATCTGAATTATCAAACGAGTCATGGAAATCACACTTAGTGATCAAAAATAATTGTTGCAAAGTCGTTTGACTTTCAGTACCTCAAATAAGTTAGCACCAAATCGGTATTGGTTCAGGGCTGTAAACAGTAATTATTGAAATTGTAATGTGTTTTAATTTGGTTTTAGTCCAACTGTGAGTAAATTAAATCAATTATGTGTATTTCAAAGCTAGATGTAATTTATTTGCTGGTAAATTTTAAAAAAGCTAGCTTGAGTTTATTCAGTGTAAAACTGTTGTCATTGGTTGAAATCTAAAAATTCGCGAAATGTCATTGATCTATAATTTGTGAGAGAAATAATCAGAATAGTAACCAGAAAGGAACAATTTCACAGCTAATTTTTGAAAAAATAATGGCACTGATTTTAAAATTGTATGTTTTTTCTGTTATATGACTTTGGGAGACACATAACGAAGATGGAATTTCCTACATTTCTGATGATAAAATAGAAATTTGGAACAAGTTGTACTAAAACAAAGTTTTTGGTAGATTGCATTCTTTTTAATTACTATTACAAATCCATTTAGATACGCATTTTTTTAAAATTAATAACATGAGACTTCTAAAGTTTGAATCTCACTGGAATAACGTCTGTGATTATGAATCACCCTTTGCTGTCTTCTATCTCCAGGTGTGACAAAGTGGCAAAAACACTCCATTGCATATAATTTTAAAGTTATCGTATGATTTTTCGTTAAAGTGTTAAGTTGATTCATTATTCATATCTAAATCTGATGACTGTAGGTAAAAACACTCAATAGATAAAAACGTGTTTTTATCTATTGTTTGTTTTTTTTTATGATAAAGATAATCACGTATTTACCTCCCGTTAAACTTACTTCAGCTATCTACTGCACTATCCAGTCAGAACCTTTCATAAACTTCCCAATCAATCTCAAAAATACCTACTCAGTATGAAAAGGAGCAATTATCATTACGTACATTATAGTCCAGTCAATGAAAGAGTTGTAGAGAACATTTTGGAGGGGAGAATTTTTCTCTTCAGGAATGTGTTGGGGGTAGTCAGGAGGGAAACACACTAAAAGTCCCCGCCCTTAGCCCCGCCGCTTCAGTAGGGGAGGGGGGTGGAAAGGTTCCTATTTTCGATTCTTCTGTTATAACTCGGAAACGATGTGTCGTACGAAAAAAGGTAATGTATGCAAAATTAAACGTAATTAAATTTCCCACAAGAATGTTTATATTCATTTTCTTCCTATGTGTTTTATTTTACGAGATATTTGCCAGCGAAAATCGATAATTAATAAAAAAAAAATCAATTGTGTACCTTGAATATTTCTATCAAAGAGGTTTACCGTGGTCTGCTAATAAATCACAGTCACAAAACAATCTTTATTTTAAAACACTCGACGTATTTACTAACGTAATATTTTGTCGAAGTCTAGACATTTCCTTAAATATACAGTGTGACTCACTTAAAATGAAGATACCCTTATAACTTTTTCATTTTGTTTCCGATTTGAATTAAATTTTACTCAAGTATAGAACAAATTAGGATCTACTTATGACCAGAATATCGTTCACCTGCTATAAAGACAGAGCTACCTGCGGTACCAAAATATGAGGAAAAAGATTAAAAATCATATTGATTTTTAATCTTAGGAATGATGAATTTTACGTAGCCACCACAAATTGCGGAAACTGAGGACCCCCTTTGCCAGATGAACTTATGTATGAGATATCCCCCATCAATAATCAAATCAAATTTTGGTGTATGTACGTTTGTGGCGCCGATTGGATGCATTTTTTAGAATTTCTAACATTCAAAATGTTTTATTTTTTTCAGCATATTTTGGTACCGCAGGTGGCTTTGCCTTTATAGCAGGTGAATGATTTTCTGGTCATAAGTAGATCCTAATTTGTTCTATACTTGAGTAAATTTTGATTCAAATCGGAAACAAAATGAAAAAGTTATAAGGGTATCTTCATTTTAAGTGAGTCACACTGTATATTTAAGGAAATGTCTAGACTTCGACAAAGTATTATGTTAGTAAATACGTCGATTGTTGTAAAATAAAGATTGTTTTGTGACTGTGATTTATTAGCAGACCACGGTAAACTGCTTTGATAGAAATATTCAAGGTACACAATTGACTTTTTTTTTATTAATAATCGATTTTCGCTGGCGAATATCTCGTAAAATATAACACATAGGAAGAAAATGAATATAAACATTCTTGTGGGAAATTTAATTACGTTTAATTTTGCATAGATTACCTTTTCCCATACGACGCATCGTTTCCGAGTTATAAGCGAAGAATCGAAAAAAGAAACCTTTCCGCCCCCCTCGCCCCTGAAGCGGCAGGGCTAGGGGCGGGGACTTTTAGTATGTTAACCTCCTGACTACCCCCAACACATCCCTGAAGAGAAAAATTCTCCCCTCCAAAATGTTCTCTACAATCCTCTTTTGGGCATTCATTGATTGGACTATTAGTCGACCTGCTAAGTTCAATAATTCATAAGAATCGTTCAGATTGTGATACTAAGATGAAATTTGGTGAACAGGCAGTTCAGAAAGTACTAAAAACAATGGGATATAGTGCCAATCAAAAAAATTTTCAAGAATGACAGTTGTGACCTTGAGTCATAAAATGTCTATTTAATACTTTTAATAACATAAACTTTTATCCTTTTTATAAAGTGTTTACAAAAACAAACGGTAAAACTAAAATTTGAAGACATAAAAAAATAAATAAATATACAGTGTGTTCCAAAATCTTAGTCATCAATTTATCGAAAGCCAAAGTGATTCCGAAAATTCTGAGATATATGACTATAAAACGTACTCTAAGT
The DNA here is from genome assembly GCA_936432065.2 of Rutpela maculata. Lineage (NCBI taxonomy): Eukaryota > Metazoa > Arthropoda > Insecta > Coleoptera > Cerambycidae > Rutpela > Rutpela maculata. Next base: position 37,874,712 of record OW386290.2, read on the forward strand.
GATATTTTAGGTAATTGTCAATTTTATGTGTCCCCTTTTGCATGTTTTTTGTAGGTAAAGACGAGGTCTGAACAAATAATGCTATTGTCTGAACAAATAATGCTAAAAAATGCTATTGTCATAAAGATAACTTTTCAATGTTGCATATCTCAGAGTTCTCGAAATCTTTAAGACTTTCATTTATTAGTATGGAAATGGGACATCTAGACAGACTGCATACATGTACTAAGTGTAATTTTACTGCCAAGTAAACTAGTAAACAAAAAGAACTGTTGTTATTAATTTTAATTTAAAATACTATTCACTGTCCGTTCCATAACAGTCGCTATCACATAAACACAATATTGTGCACTTTAACTCGGCTCTAGCACATGAACACTTTTGGCTGCAGGTAATTTTACATTTACAAGAAAGAAGTTTTTGACAAGCTACCAAAGCTTCTGGCGATGTACTCCATAGCGGTTGATATACACCTTCATTTAATTTTCACCCCCATTGCTCAGGATCAGGAATATTCGAACTTGAGATCAAACTTTGTCCCCAAAGAAAGACACCTTGCAAGACAGCTCTTCTAACGTGTTGCACAAGCGATTCTCTTGTTGGTGGGAGCGACTGAAGTGGCCTTTGTTTTTTCGTAAAAAGATATTTGCGTGCCTCATTAATATCACAGATAGGAGTAGCTTTATCGTAGAGCAGAATGACAAATCTTTCGATACATTTCAATGCTTTAGAACCCACCCTAAACTCGTTTTTTATATCTAGCAAAGCCTCTGTCAGATCATCAAATTTTGCCCATATTGCCCAAGCTGTTTTTTTTCCTTTGCCAAGAAATGAGGAAGTGGTGTCGCATCCAGTTAGTGCATGAAACATTGGTAGACATACTGACTTTCGTGGTCCTAGTCCCTTGGCAATTTCATGTGCAGGTATGAAAGAAAAGTTCTTGCCAGTGCCAAATGCTACCCATAAATATTTAGACTTTATTTCATGATAAAACCCTACTGCCAACACTAAAACATCAGTGTCACTGTTCGGATCATTACAGATTCGTGACCCTTCTGAACGGCATGAAACGCATGAAGTAAAATTCTAACATCAGCCTCTTCATGGGAACAGGGAGAAATTAACTTTAAATCTCGGTTAGCAGTGGAATACGCCGAGTTTCCAGAAGTTACGATAATCTCTTTTTCGGTGTCAGTCGTTAGTATTTCTGAATTAATATATGAGAATAATTCTTCCTTATTTTTATCCTCCCTCAAGAAGGCTTTCCACTGAGATGGAATAGATGTTGAAGGGGTTACAACATATCTTGTCCCAGATCCTCGTGCTTGCCGGGTCTGTTGTTTAAGACTGTTCGGTTTGTATATATCCCAAACAATATCAAGTCTTTGGGTATTTTGAAGCTATCTAAGAATGTAGGGGAAACAATATTTTTATAATACTCTTGAAAGGTACAGCATTTGCAAACTTTCTACATTTGGACGATGACAGGATCATAAAAAATCGAGGCAGTAAATATTGGTGATTCTGTTGTAGGCAATATAGTTTCTGTTAAGCAAGCAACTAAGTCCGACTTAACACCGTATCTCATATAACCATTGTCAGAAAGTGACGGAGGATATAGTTGGTTTTCATGACTGAAAAATGTTTCTAAGTCGCCGTTCCTGTTTTGGCAAGCGACATAAAGCCTACCGAACAGGTGTACGTCATTTTTAAGCGTTTTTACATTGTTAGAACTTTTAGAAACTTTTAGAGGTTTTAAGTCAAACATAGGAAATTTATTTTTTTTTATTACGTCAGATACGAGGTGACTATGATTAATTAACCGATCTTCCATAGATTGCCTATATTGCTGTTTTCCTATACTTTCCATGTTTGATAATGTTTTATCTACAAATTCCGAAGATGCTAACATTTTTGATACTGGTGAAACAAGTTCGCAGGATTCATGACTAAAAGAGTTGCCAAGCTCGGAAAGTACGACAACAACGTCATTGACGTTGTTCCTAAATCTGGTTTGTGCAGAACAAGATGATTCATTTTACTAAGATTTCGGGCTAAGCAATTTTTGGTGTAAATTATTATAAAGGTAAGGATGAAAATAAAACATGTGTATTATGTCTTGCTTATTATTTTTAATTTATTCATGCGCTAAAAAATTATATATACAAGGTGAACAAACTCAAGTCGGTATTGCTAACTTCTTTATTATTGAAGCTAAGAGGTTAAATTTATTAGTAAACTAGTAGTAGTAGTAGTATTTATTCCGCTGATTAACAGAAAAACAATTAAATATCGTTTTTCCGATATATTTCAAAAAATGTATTTTTTTGAATGGGATACCCTTTATATTTATACCCTAATCGATTAGCAATTTTTTCCTTCTTTCTTTTCTGTTAGCACCACGTTAATCAGCGGGAAAATACTAATAGTTCACTAATTTAACCGACCTCGTAGCTTCAATAATAAAGAAGTTGGCAATATTGCCGACTTGAGTTTGTTCACCCTGTATAAATATATACATAATGTTTAAGATATATTATTGTTAACATATCTAACAGATATAACATACATTACCTTCAATCTTTCACACATATTATAACAGTAGTTTTTGCTCGTATTATAATAAATCACCTATTTTTTTGTTTCCTCAAGGTTGTGACAAAAAAAAAACTGGCACTATATCACAATCTATTTTTTTTTTTTCTCCAATTTTTGGCCTTGGATGGGTTCCATCAGCCAGCTACACAGATAGGGAAAAGATAAGGAAGTAAAAAGGATAGACACATTTCACGCCCAGGGGTCCATCAGGGCGACTTAACGTTACACATAGACTGGACCGCGGATGGTAGGTTAAACCACAAAGGTTATATAAACAAAGGCATATTAGGAATAAATATCACAAATCAAGATAACTATTTGACAAACGACAACTAATGTTAAACAACTGTACCACATTGAGATAAAAAATTATAAATTAATCGGAATACATTTACATTTTTGCTTGAAAGAACGTAGTTAAGATTCATTGGTAGCTGAAAGCCCATATGTCTTAGTTCACTTACAAGGATCAATGATTCAGGGGTGTGTAAAGAGCAACCAAATAAAATATGATTAATGTCACCTTTCTGTCCACAAGCACATAGATCATTATTTAGGATTCCAATTTTAAATAAGTGATCTGGAAATCTACCGTGATTAAGTTGCAACCGTGTAATAGTAGAATAAAAAGGTCTTGAAACAGGGAATCCATCATGCCATCTAGACTCAGCAATCAGGGGGTTTAATTGATAATAGTTTGTCCCTCGTTCCGTGTACTTTTGATCGTATTGATATTGCCATTTCTTAAAAAGCTTTTTCTTATATGTGATAAATAAATCAGTCGCAGGTATTTTAACTGAAAGGGGGATGCCACTTAACGTGGCTTCCTTAGCCATTTTGTCGACCATTTCATTTTGATACAGATCAGAATGTGCTTTAATCCAGACAAGATTAACAGAAACCCCTCGTTGTGACAAAGAGGCCAGTTTTGCAACAATGTTCACAATCACAGGTGACGATTGTTCTTTGTAGTTATCAATACTACTCAAGACACTCTTAGAATCAGAATAAATAGTTATATTCAAAAAGTCAAGTGAATCGGCAAAGCTCAAAAATTCCTGAATAGCTCCTGAACAGCTTCGGCTGTAAAAATGGAAGCTTCTGTAGGCAGCTTAAATTTATGTTCTATTTCAAGGTCAGGGGTATAAAAGGCACATCCAGTGCCTAAATCGCTTTTAGAGCCATCAGTGAAAACGGAGAGGTTTTCTTTATAAACATCAAGTATATGGTGATATATGTTTTTATTAAGGGAAGGTAAAGTTGTGAAATTGGGCAATTCTATTTTAGGTGAATATTGACTGACATCAAGAGTGTAATAGAAGAGTTCTGTGGAGCACTGGTTGTATATTAATTCATCGAAAGTAGCTGTATCAGAGAAAGCCACCGCGAGCGGAGGGCTCGCTTTTTTTCGCCAGAAGAGATTAGTGAGATCCTGTATACAAAGATCTGATATATTATTGCATATGTTAGCCATACTTTTAAAACAACGAACTTTTAAGACAAATTTTGCGCTAAGATATTCTCTTCTGAGATTAAGAGGGGGTTCTTTCGCCTCCACTTCCATTGCTTCAATAGGTGAAGAATTCATAGCTCAGAGACAGATTCTAATGGCCTTATTTTTGACAGTATCTAACCGGGATAACAAAGTTTTACAGGCTGAGCCATAAAAGATGGAACCATAATCTATCACAGATCTAATCAGCGATCTGTACTTTAGTGCAGAAACGAAAAGCATTTATGCCTTTTTCACATTTTCCGATAATATAGTTAATATGGCTCTTCCATGTTAATTTTTGGTCTAAAATCATGCCGAGATATCTTACTTCTTTTTGAAAACGGATGTTACGATTTCCCAACTGTAAGGATTCATAGTTAGGGAGACGATGTCTGGTAAAAATAGTTGAGCATGTTTTATCAAAAGAGATATTTAGGCAATTTTGGTCACACCAGGTTGAAATCATCTCCATAGCATCACCCAACTTTTGTATGCAAACATTTAATTTTCTCTCTTCACAATAGACGACGAAATCATCAGCATACTCCACTACGTTATATAGAATACTGGGGCTAAAATCCTGTGTATAGATATTAAAAAGTAGAGGGCTCAACACAGATCCCTGAGGAATGCCATGAGATACCACTCTAGGCCCAATTTTAATATTATTTTGCTTTCTCACAAAAATATGTCTGTCTTTATACATTTTAACAATATTGTGGCACAAAAAACTGGGGAGATGAATATTTCTCAGTTTATGTTCTAAAATATTTAAATCAACGGAGTTGTAAGCCCCTTCGATGTCTAGAAAAATAGCCCCTATATAGTTATTTCTAGAGAAATTCGTTTGTATTTCACAAATAAGTTTACATAAACCGTGGTGTGTGCCGTAGCTGTTACGAAAGCCATACTGAAAATTTTTATGGGCATTGCTAAATTCTAACCACCATTCCATTCAAAACATAATCATCCTTTCTAGTGTTTTAAATAAACAAGACATAAGCGAGATAGGTCTAAAGGACCTGGCATCATTATGATCTTTATTAGGTTTGGGAATCGGTACTACGACACAATTGTTAAAGTTGTCAACTTGTTCTCCATATAAATAAATCTTATTAAAAATTTCCAAGAGATATACTTTGGCTGATAGGGGCATATTTATTATCATAGGATAAATAATACTGTCGTCACCAGGAGCGGTGCTAACTTTATTTTTTAAGGCCATATCGAGTTCGTGTAAAGTAAAGGGGGTGTTTAGTGGGTGGTTGTCATTATCATTAGTTATGAGGGGAGTATCTAAGTGTACCATATCAGGTGCTAACAGGTCAAAGAAGTCCTGAGCGGTCTCGTCACGCATGTATTTCTTGCCGTGATTTTTATTGCGCACACCGTTCATCAATTTTATTTGTTGCCATACATTGTTCATATTATTACCTTTGTTTAAGTTATTACAGAATGTTTTCCAACTGTTTTTAGCCTTATTTTTCAGTAACCGTTTAACCTTAGCAAACTGCGCTTTACATTTAATATAGGTTTCTTGGGATGGCTCCGTTTTAAATTTGTTTAAAGCAAATTCCCTGCTGGTAATTGCTTGAGAACATTCATTATCCCACCATACAGGGTGTTTTTTATTTTTTGGTAAAAACGGCCGATTTATACCAAAGGCTTTGTCGGCGGCATCGCTGACACCTCTAATGAAGAAATTGTACATATCCTGTCCAGATATGTTTACGGGAGAGTCTTGAAAATATTCATCTAACTGCGAATAATACAGGTCCCAGTTGGGATTTTTGAAATTCCATTTAGCGCTAGGAAAAATTAAATCGATTGGGTTCTTAAAGTTGACGAGTTCTATTATAATAGGAAAATGGTCTGACCCTAAGGTATCCTCATATACCTCCCAGTTCGCCAATCCAGCTAAGTTTGGCGAAACCATTGTTATGTCCGCTGATTTTAGGTTTGAAGTGGGATTTACTAAATGCGTAGCATCCCCATTATTAAGTACAACCAAATTACACTCATCAATAGCTCTTAAAAGCGCATTACCATGGTTATCATTTTTTGAAGAGCCCCACATATTGTTGTGGGCATTGAAATCTCCACCCACGAGAAGGGGCGTGGAGAGTTGAGAAAACAGATTTTTCCAATCGTTATGTGAGGCGACAATATGTGGTGCACGGTAAATTGATAAAATATCGAGCCTATGTTGACCTTTAAGTGTAACCGCGCACGCCAAAATATCATCATTGAAATTATCCATCATTTGGTTAACAACAAAATCAATTTTATTTGACACCAAGATAGCCACCCCGGCTTTACCATCCAAACGATCCTTTCTAATTGTGCTAAAACCAGGGATGTTAAAATTTTCAGCGGGCTTTAACCATGTCTCTGACAATATCGCTATGTCAATATTATTTTGATATATGAAATTATGAAAACTATTAGAGCCCTATTAGAGTTGATAGATCTGCAATTCCACTGGACTATATTTAGAGTGTTATTAATTATATTATGACTACTACCCATAACGAGAAAAAAAAACAAAAAAAAAACAAAACAAAACATATAGAAAAAAGAAAAGACATAATATAGTCATAGAGCCATATCTATGAATATATGGTTATCTAAATTTGTCCACTAAAGGCCAAACTATTGATCATATCGCTCACAGTTCTTCTAACACCTAACATCTTCACTACTAAAATTGTTTTTAAATTTAATAAATATATCACTAATGTATGTGGTAAGATTTTCAATTATAACTTCCGGGGTATCCTTACTTACACTAGATCTATGGGGGTTAAAAGGTATGGGGGTTAAGGGTAGTGACTGTGTATTATATTCTCTTTGTGGGTTAATAAAGCGTTTCTCTTGTTGGGAAAATGTCTTACGTTTCTTTGGACTGGGCGATGTAAGCTCCTTTCGTTGGGAGCTTGTTGACGAAACATTGCTATTAGGTGGGAGGCTTGGAAAGGCTGCCTCATCATTTAAATTTTCTAAAACCGAGAATTTATTTTTTGTTGATAATGCTTGTGCAAAAGATGGAGCATCAGATATATTTTTTGCGTCTTTAAAGGATAGGTTATTAGAAGCCATAATTTTTTTAATTTCATGTTGCTTAACATACATCGGACATTTCTTGTATAGAGAGTTATGAGAAGTTGAATTACAATGTATACATTGAAGAGATTGCATGTCACAGTCTCCTTCATGACTACTTCCGCAGTTTTTACAAATTTTTTCTGTTGATTTACACTGATTTAAAACGTGCCCAAAGCGCAAACAGTTGTAACATTGTAGTACATTACCCACATATGGCTCCACCTTACAACGTACACCACTGATATCGACATACAGAGGCAATTTATTACCTAGAAATGTCAATACTACGGTTTCAGAAGGTTTATATTCAACCTGCCCATCACTACTAGTTATTTTCTTATTTATCCTTCTACAGTATTTAATTTTAGACTTACATTCCATATTTTCTAAAAGATACTCATCACTAAAAGCGGTGTATACCTCTTTTATAACACCACGACGCTCTGTTAGATGTTTAGGTACGTAAACTATGTACCCTTTTTCCTTTAAAAACGGGTTTTCAATTAATTTATTTATGTCTGAAATAGTCGCCATTGTGACTTTAATTCTGTTAGCTCCTAATTTTGAAATATCTTTTATTACAGCTTTAGGATTTTTAACCTGTTCACAATTTACCAATTGCCATAGGGTGAAGACGCCCTACATTTCTATCACTATGTTGTATATACGCATAATGTGGACCGTCGTATAAATGTAAATGTTTGAAATCATATTTATTACAAAAAAGTTCATTATTTGTATTAATTACCTGTGTGTTATCGCTTGCACTTTTTACTTCGGGTTTTTTAAAATGGTAGTCACTGACATTAACATTTTTTGGCTTTGTACTTACATTTTCTGGGTTATTTATCCTACCTCTGACCTCTGATACATCCATCTGACTTTCATTATAAATAATGGTTTCATGTCTAATATTATAATTATTACTACAACCTCCCGGGTCGGGAGGTCCTTTTTTATCCATGAATGCGGGATCTAAATGATATGTAGGTCGCTAATAAAATGTTCGATATCAAATCAACCTAAAAAGACCTGAAAAAGTCACAGAAACACCGTCACACGCGTCCTCACTCGATAGCTACCGACGGGGTAATGGGCACAATCTATTTGGTGCTAAACATTTTGTAAGCATGCCAAATCTCATGTTAGTATCACAAACTGAACGATTGTTGTGGCTATCAACCCGACTACATCCTCTCCCCGTAAAATTCCGGGAAATTCCAATGTAGCAGCTGAAAATGTTAATTTTTAAAAAAATTGTACAGTGTATTTGATCAATACATAGCGGCCATATTGCTTTTTAGTGAAAAATAGACAATGTATGTTTTGCGCCAATATGAGCGATTGTAATTAAATTTTCTGTGAAATGGCCGCCATCTTGGTTCCTAAGGGAAAATGTTAAGGCATCCTAATCGAAAATATCTCCTTGGTGTAAAAAATAACCATGCCAAATGGCATCCTTAGAGTTGAGGTACCGAGAGCCTCTGCTAGTATATATAATCCAAGAAACGTTTAAAATTATAAACAGATGCATAAAAAAAATAACTTTTTTAAATAAAGCAATTGGTAGTTTTTTGTAGCTTTCTATGAGAAAAACGAACTCATATTTGTGTTCAGGATGCAAAAAACAGCCGAACACCATACCAAATATGTTCAATTTGAAAATACATTTTTTTTTTAATTGCACGTGTATTTGTTCAAAATATAGCGACCTTATTGCTTTCTAGTGGAAAATAAACACCGTATTCGTATTCGCCAGACATAATTTAAGTAGTAGTAGTATGATCTCTGGTCATACTCCGAAGGAATGTTTTGCACCAAAAAAAAAAAAAAATTACAAAATTCGCTACCAAGCAAACTTCTGACAGATTGGAAATTAACGTAGTTATCATGAAGAAAATAAAACATCACATCACTTCTACATAAATTGATTTATTGAACACAGACGTAGATAGGAACAGTTGAACGACAAGCCTTATACAAGGGCGGATCTGGACCTTGAGCTTGGGGGGGGGGGTAACACAGCCGCGTGCTGAAAATAACAAAAATGTTTTTCCTCGAAAATTAAAATTGATGAGCGGGGGGGGGGGGGACAAATTCTCAGTTACGCCTCTGTAAATACAATTATATTCAAAAATATAAAATAAAATAATAAAAACTATGAAATTTTAAAACGAAAGTTGGTGGTTTACAGAATCTTGGGGGGGGGTAATTCCCACGTTACCCCCCCCCCCCCATAAATCCGCGCTTGGCCTTATATCAGTTTGCATGTAATTTTACAAGGAATTAAAATATGTAAAAATATACAGGGGCTCATTTAAAAAACATAGTCTCTATTTAGCACTTTTCGTTTATTCATTATTTCTTCAAAATATTATTTTATTTTTTATTTTCCTCTGCCGATTAGTTATTTTTTAAAGTGACCCCCCTCCCCCGTATACGTTTCACTAAAAGTAAGTCAGATTTCTTCCTCGATAATTCTGTCAACTACAGTCTAAATATTATATCCACCATAATTAAGTTTGATAGTCACCACATTGTATATTTTCAATATTTTTCTTCCCTGGCAGTTGTGCAAACTACATGCGGAATATTATCAGTAACATTTTTCATATTTTTTTAAATCTTTCTTTGACAGTTGTATTAACTTAATGCGAAATAATATTTCGCAATCCGTCACGTTTCTCCATTATTTTTTCTGTATATTCATATTTTTCTCCTTGACAGTTGTGTTAACTACATGCCAAATAATAAAGTCTTCCGTCATATTCTTTCATCATTTTTTAGGATGACCACCCTATATATTTTCTCATATTTTTCTTTAACAATTGCGTTAACGGTTTACTGCATGCGAAATATAATTGTCCTTCATCACATTTTTTTAATTTTTTTGTGATCGCCCTGTATATTTTGTTTTTAAAATTTTTCCTCTTTGACAGTTGTGTTAAATACATGCGAATATTGTTGCCACCCCACACATTTTTCCATTCTTTTTGTAGGGCATATTTTTTATATTTTCTCCTTGACAGTTTGTGTTAACTACAGCCAAGTATTATCGTTCCCCGTCATATTTTTTATTTATTTATTTATTTATTTTTGGAGGACCACTTCATATATTCTTTATATTTTTCTTCTTTGGCAGTTCTGTTAACTACATGTCAAATATTACTGTTTTCCACCATATTTTTTTTCTTAATTATGTTTTTTATGGGGTACACCCTGCATATTTTTCAATGAAGCTGCTTCCCAGTTCTTCGTTGTCAGTAGCGTCAACTACCTACCAAATATTATTCTTTTCTGTCAAGTAGTTTTGTAGATATGGGACCAACAGACAAATATCAGACCTACAGATGGTCAGACTGACGAAATTAAATGGCTTTAATTTAGTAATTTAAGTACTCTGAAACGTGAAAATTTGGGGAAATCTCGGAGGGTGATTTTTTCATGGTTACAATACTTCCGTTCGGTAATCGAGGGAAGTAATAAAAAATATATATCAGAAGTTATCGTCCTTATTAGATATTCGGCAACGCCCTACCACATATTCCTTCTATTCGTAATAGTCTTATTAAAAATATCTCAATAACATTTTAAGGTAAAATTGATATGTCATCTAACCTTCGTACCTACATTTACTGTATATTACAGTTTAGATATCGTGTATAATTTTGTATTTTTTATGTTCTTAATAAAAAACCTTTTTTTTAAATTTTGGTTTAAAATCATAACAGCATAGTTTATATAAAACTTGGTACTTTACACGCCTCTGACGACCACCCTGTATGACTACTATGATCAAACTTCAATAGGAAGTATTCTACCATGCTATTTTATATCTGTTTCAAATTCGAAATAAAAATTTAAAGTCTATCAGAATTTATCGTGTTTAATAGGTATTGGCCGTCGGCAACGCCCGATTGGAACTTTTATTTACTTCATAATAGTCTTATTAAAAATATGATATTTTAAAGTAAAATTGATAAATCATCTAATCTACACAAAGTTTGTTCCAACATTAGGGACACACTGTATATTACGGTTTAGAGATCTTGTACATTTTCACACTTAATCAAAAACCTTAGTAACATTTTGCTCTAAAATTGTAATAAAACGTAGTTTATACAAAAATAAATGTTCACACGCCTCTAATGATCGCCCTGTATGACGGATATAGCCCAATTTCAACAACGAGTATTCTACTATGCTATTTTATATATGATCTAAGTTTGAAATAAAAATATTATGTCTAACAGAAGTTATCGTGTTTACAAGAAATTAAAATAGCCGAAATATAGGCAAATATAGGCATAGGAAATATATCAGCATTTACCTCCCCCATTGACATCCCCGTAATCATGAAACCCCGGACCACTTTCATGCGACGCAAGAAGGTCCAACCTACACAACGATACCAAAATTACCCCGATCGGACCATAGCTTATACGGTTTCTCTATTAGAAGAAGAAGAAGGAGGATGAGGAGAAGAAGAAGGAGGAGGAGAAGAAGAAGAAGGAGGAGAAGAAGACATTACACTTGAAGTTCCATTAGATAATTATCAATCAGACGAATAGTTTTCCCCAATTACTCATAATTCACACCGCTTTCATAATTTCCATTAGTACCATTTTTTATTTAATACAATATTATTTAATTAAACAGGACCACAATAAATCGTGAAATAGGCCTAACGGGGAAAGCACGTAAAAAAAACGCGCTAAGTACACTACCTCACAGGTGGCGTGGAAACGTGTGTATATTATGGAGAACACAACTTTTTCAACTATTTGAATCGCTATATCTCAGAAATGGTGCTTCATAGGAAAAAAAGTGAAATAAAGATTTTTATAGATATGGTATGGTCTACAATTTTTATCTGATCTATTTTTATGATAAAACTTACCGTTTGGGTGAAAAATACAAAAAAACACATATTTGCGAACTTTGACCTTGAATAATTCTTTTTGCAGAAGTGGGATCGATGAGGACTTTCCACATTTCATTTATAATGGTGTTCCCAATATTCGTACCAATTTTCAGCTCTATGGGAATTATTGTAAGCTTACCCCCATTTTTTGAGCTATTTTGACCGGGTTATCTACCATATTTTCCTAACATCTAGTATCACACTACCGATTCCTTAAACATTTCCAATGTTAACATTTTCAAAAAATGAGTCTCTTTGGTGTAATGACCAACCATGTCAAATGGCACCCTGTGGAGTTGAAGTGCAGTATTCGCCCTATTTATGCGGCGTGCCGCACCGACGATGTGCATTTTTGGTTTTGTCAACGTTCATTTTTCTCCGTCGAATAGATTTTTAGGTATAGTGCCAACAAACACACACATGGAATTGAAAGACCTTAATCACAGAAGACCTATACCAGAAACGACTCTCTGGCCTTCCCGCCAATATTGAATTTTATGCGCATATGTCATATGTCGGTGGTATTATTGTCAACCTATAAATCCGCAGGTTTCTAAATTCATCGGTGGAGCGTACCGGTAAGCAATAACAATATATGATTGGCTATTTTGAAAACCAAAGCCAAAATCAGCTTCGAATTTTATCTACCAATGCGTCCAGTGGTGAATTTAGAAAAGTGCGGATTTATAGGTTGACAATACCACCGACAAGATGGCCGAAGGTCACCCCAATTTACCAATGAAAGGGTGCGTTTGCACGCACTCAGTAATTTAGTCGAGTCGCTTAGTAATTTAGTACTCGACCAATGTGGACAGCGTGTTTTAGTCAAGTAATTTAGTGGAAAGCAATTACTAAATTACTGGACCGTCTCTCTACTCGACTAAATTACTGGATGCGTGCAAACGCACCCAAACATCGAACGTGCCTCCGACAGTGACACTTCTGGTATAGGTCTTCTGTGCCTTAATTTCGTAACTTACATAACCTGAAACGTGAAAATCCGAATAAATCTTGAAGCACGATTTTTTCACGATTACAATAATACTTCCCTTCACAGCAGAGCGGCAACGGCTATTAGTGAAACAATCTTGTAATTTGGTATATAATACTGATTTCTGTCATTAAAACGACTATTTTTCCTAGCAGCGCCAAATCAAAATGGCTTCCTGTTTCAAGACGGTGGCCGATTTAGAAAGTTTAAAAGAACGAGCTTTCTATCTAAACTATTTATGTTACAAAAAAAGTTGTTAAGAAAAATTGTTCTAAATTAAATTCTGAATAAAAAAGTTCAATACAGCTTTTTACCTAAAGCTAAAAATTAAGGCGGTACATAGAAAAAAATAAAAAAGTTACTTTTTATTTATAATTTAAAAGTTTTTCAACTAAATAATTACTGTTACAGAAAAAAATTGTTAAGAAAAATGTTCTACATTAAAATTTGAGTAAAAAGCTTTATACAATATGTTTATATAACACTAAAAATAAATCCTCTACACGGAGAAATACTAGAAAATGATTTTATGTATATGTCACAATCTAAAACAATATTTATAATGTCCTTGTTGAGTATTTATTTAGGAGAAACTGAAGACACATTATTTTTCAACCTAAAAATAATTTAATAAAAATAGGTAAATTTTTTTTTAGTTAGACTTGCATCTCTTTTTTAAGTTAGTTGAATTCTCCTTTACAATTTGTGCAAAGTAACGTGCATTACAATCCGGCTTTTTACAACTAGATTTGGTTTCAATGCGTCCCTTTTTGCAACTACATTGAATTAATTGACTAAGGGCTTTAGATACCTGCGGAAGTGTTGAACATTTTCGGACAGGCACCATCCCCATTTTTCAAGAAAATCAAATTTGATGTCAGAAACTGTCCCCAAATATCTCCACTTTGGAATCTAGCCCATACAATGAGTTGCTCCAAAGCATCCTTTGAAGGATGCTTTGGAGGGGGGATGTTGCACGTTGTCCTGTTGTTGGAAGTAAACAATTCCTTTCATGCCTGATTTACTTCAGTGCAGGCAAAATTATTGCAGTACATTAAAACAACAAACCGTTGGAATAAGTTTAAAATTTTATCAGGAATATTTTCTTGAGGTTTCGAAATGAATGTGAAAGCTACTGTTACTTCTGGATATCGTCCATGTCTTCCAAGCAGTCACTTTTCTTTTTACAGAAAAAAGAAAACGGCATCACATCCCATTAGGGAGTGAAAACCTCGCAATGCTTTCTCCTAGTTTTTGTGCTATCTCATGCACCTTTAATACTCTAAAATATTTATTAGCCCCAAACTGTATATTTAAACTATTTAGCCCTTCTTTATACAAACAGTAAAAAAATGAAACCGCCAGTACTACTACGTCAGTTCGACAGTTCTAATGCAAATGTCCTTCCAACCTTGTTGAACGCAGTCATTAATATGCAATATTAGTCTTGTATCTGCTTCTTCTTGGTTGCAGAATTTTAAAGCAGTATTGCAATAACTATTTTCCGCAATTTCTTCGCCAACAGTTGACACAATTTCGACAGAATTAAAGTTATTAGAGTTGCTATATCATTTTTCAATAAAAAAAGAATTCTCTTTTATTTTCAGTATTTTTCAGAAATTCTGACCAATTCTTTGGTGGTATATTGTTACTACGGACTTGCCTTCTTATTCCGACTCCTCTAGTTTCTCTCGTAATGCCTTTTTAAACTGTCCTTCTTGTACACATCCGTACTATGTCGACACGTTTAGCTTTTAATAAGACAATATTATGTTTAATATGTGCCTGAAAACCTTTTTCTTAATATTCTTCAAATTTCGAAACTCCTTTAGGCAAAGGTAGATGGACTAAAGCGTCGTAAATCAGGCAGCCGCAGTTATTTTCCGGTGTAATGTTTGTTTCATTTTTAGTTAATAAAGGTATATTTTGTATATTTTGTCTACGCGAATCGCTTACAGGAGATTTAAAATATTATGCCTCCTAGTCTTTTAATTTATTCTATAATTCAACTCTGTTACTTTATGGTCAAAAGATAATAATTATTATGACAAGTATAGAATATTACGTATTTTGTAAAATATCAAAACTTTATAATATTTTACCCCGTAGAGTTTTAGAAAAAAACTCATTCTTGTTCAAAATTTAATGCGGAACAATTTTTCTTAATAACTTATTTTCATAAAATCAATAGTTAAGCTAAAAACGTCGATTTTTTTAAATTTCTAAAACAGCCGCCATCTTGAAACCGGAAGCCATTTGGTTTGGCGCTGCTCGGATAATAAATGACAGAAATCAATAAACCAAATTACAAAATTGTGTCACTAATTGCCGTTTTCTAAGGATTTTTACTGTGTTTGCCGCCATACTATCAGTAAACGAGGAAAATAAAAATCATGATAACTATACTTTTCATTTCAGTATAAGAAACTAAAAAGAATCAGGGAAATATTCTTTATCTTATCTATAATAAATAATTATCCGGAAATAAATAAATTTCTCTCAATTTTGCGTTATGACACACTATCTGTGGATAAAATGATGTGATTCATTAGTATTGCACTTGAGACTGAACTTGTTATAATAACCGACAAGCAAGGATTTTAGTTTCATTGCAGTAAGACAAATCAAGAAGAAAACAATCATGAAGAAAATACTAATTATTTCTGTGTTGGCAATATTGCAATCGCAATGTGAATCGGGAATCCTTTATCCCAGAGCTTCCATAGTAAGGGAACTGCTTTCTTTGGATGGTCTGTGGAAATTTTCTTTATCCAAGCTTCCTAGTACACAGCTTGGGGATGATAACTGGTCTTTTTATCAATTGGAAGTAAGTAAATAGCTAACAATTCATACATATTTTAACACTTGGTAAAATTTAGGATGACGACGAAGATGTAGAACTAATGCCAGTACCAGCTAGCTACAATGACATATCAACCAACGCCAAAGTCAGAGACCATGTGGGTGTTGTCAGATACCAAAGAAATTTTGTTGTACCAAGATCTTGGGCAGAGAAAAGGATTTGGTTGAGGTTTGGTTCCGTGTGCTATGCTGCAGAAGTGGTGAGTTTTGAAAATCATATATTAACTGGAAAAATAGTAGTGAAAAAGTTACTGTTTAGAATATTACAATCATTGATCAAAGTTAATGACGGATTGAAATATTATTAGTACAGTAAGCGAAGCAGTAAAAATGGTAAAATTCCCGGCCCGAAAACGACGAAAGGAATTTCCTTAATTTTTTGCAATATGCTTTATAAAATACGTACATCAAAATCTATATTGCCGCATTACCTGCTTTTTATTATTAAGGGTGGAAACTTAAAAATTGATAAATAATCTTCTAATGTTACGAATCAATTAACGAAAATCCATATACTTATGTTTTTGAGGTCGCTGAATATGATTGTCAGGTCAAACTTATAACACGAAAATATAAAGGGTTGAAATCACCCTTAAATACAAAAAAATTAATGTCTTCCAATTTTACGAATAAAATCACGAAAATCCATGTAATTATGTTTTTGAGGTAGGTGAATATGATTATGTGGTCAAAACATAGGAAAGACGAAAATATTGAGGGTTGAAACCACCCTTAAATACTGAAAAAATAATAATTTTTCTAATGTTAAAAATAAATTTATGAAATCCATATACTTATGTTTTTTAGGTCGCTGAATATGATTATGAGGTCTAAATTTATAAAAAAAAATGATGAATTAAGAATGGTTACAAAAGAGTATAGTAATATATCTAATTTAATTAAAAATACAGATTGTTATGAATAAACCAAATTAATACAATTAAGTAAATTAATTAAATAATATGTTTAATCTGCACTCTAAAACATACTAAACTGCAATGCAAACCGTTATTTCTGCATATTCTTCGAAAAATAGACTTCTATTGCTCGTTTCTCTACTTACTAATAGACATTTAAAATGTGCATAGAACTGAAAAGTTTCAAGATTATTTCAAACTGTCATATCTCTGAAACAGTTTGTCGTAGGAAGGGAAATAAAGACCCAAACTCTTCGTTTTTTATAAGCTTAATTTCATTCTTATATCATCCTTTTATCAATCTTATAGTTTTTGAGATATTTCAATTTTAAATACATAATTCTCTTGCGTATGCGCTCAAGCGCCATCTTTAAACCTTTATATCTCTGGAATAGTTTGTCGTAGGAAAATTAAAAAAACCAATCTATTCGTTTTTTTATAAGCTTCAATTTTGTACCTTACAATTTTTTATAAAAAAATATTTTCAGAGCAATTTCCAAAAATCCGATTTTTTTCAAAAAATTATGAAAATTTTCATTATTGGAAATGGGTACAGAATGAAAAATAATTATTTTATAAATTCTAAAAAAATTGAGCATATTAGTAATAATATGCATTAACAATATCTAGAAGGATTTAAAAAAAATTTGAATTAATAAGAAATTAGAGCAATAAAAGTAAAAAAAAATGGCGCCTAAATTTTTAAATGCGCTACTTTTTTGTTTGTAACTTTTTTAGTTACAAATAAAAAACCATTCGATTTGTTTTCGTAAAAGTTTTAATTTTGTACCCTTGCATTCCTTTATTAAAGTCCACATTTTTCGAGTAATTCAGAAAAAAGTCTAGGAATACTGAGTTTAGGGGGTGAAAATTGCAATTCTCAGTTCGCAATATCTCGAAAAATATGCATTTTAGCGAAAAAGTGTATAAGGCCTTTTTTTCTATCAGATTATGAGTATTTTTTGCGACAATCCCCAAGAAAGGGGTGGGAACCACCCTTGCCAAAAAGCAGGAAAAATGACAATATAGATTCTTATGTACCTATTTTATGAAGCATGTGTAGAGAAAATTTGAAATTCATTACATGATTTTCGGGCTGGGATTTAAAAGCTTCACTTACTGTTATATGCCTGAAATAGGAAACACTACCAAAAACTGTAATTTTTAGAATCGTCTAATATATCAATCATAAATAAATTATCTCTTTAATTTCAGTATATAAACGAAAAATTAGCAATAACCCATTCAATTGGTCACTTACCATTTGGGCTTGAAGTTACTTCGTTTCTGAATTTGGAGAGTGATAACAATATTACCGTGCTCGTTAATAATATACTTACACAGGACACCATCCCTCAAGGAAACTTGGAAACGTTAAAAAGGTATGTGGATTATTAAAAACTCTCTCATTTTTGATCTCCCGCTATTAGTGCTTAAGTTTTGAGCTTTTCTTATAATATTTAATAACCAGTCGTGTAACTCTCGAAAAGCAGATCTAGATTTGTGTACATAAAGAGAACAGAAATCGTACAATTTGTGGTAGGGTCTACAGGATGGCACGAAAAGAAGAAGGATGGACGGATATTTTAGACAATAACCAAATTTTTTCATGTATCTGTGGACAATTTTACCACGTCTGAAGAAGACAAAAATTTATATGCTAAGCCCAATGGACACACGTACGTTTAATAAACGTTTTTAAAACGTCATAGTCGTTGATTAAACGTTTTCCGTTGAAAGGAGGATGTTAAAAAGTGGCTAATTTTCCGCATTTTCCCGACATTTTTCGACAAAGCAAAGTAGATCATCATATTCTATAAGAAAAGTATTAAAAGAAACTACCATAATTTAAAGTAAAATAAAATGGATTTTAAAAGTTCAACTTGTGAATATCTCAGACAGGATTTTGTAAATTCTCAAACATTTTCTTAATGTTTCCATCTTTTCCCGCCATTTTTACGTAAAACCGAATACATCATCGCATTCTACCGGAAAAATGTTATTAAAAACCGTGTTCATTCTTCCTTGCCCAGCTTAGGCCAAAATTAGCCACTTCTTAACATCCTCCTTTTCGACATTTTCATTTGGTTGAAAATTTCAGCGTTTAAATAAGGCGTTTAAAATACGTTACTATTACACGCATTTTTAACCACTAGTAAAAGAAAATACTGAAATAAAACGTATTAGTAGGCACGTTTTTTACACAAATATATAATAACGTATAAAACACGATTGTAATCTACGTTTTAACGACTCGCTAAAGGTAACGTTTGTGAAACAAAAAAGTTTAGCGTTTCTTACTTACGGCGATTCAAACGTTTTATTTAAAGAAAAAGAAACATAATTTTTACAGCGTTAAAATAATTATTGTTTCCAACTTACTAAATGCAGGGGAATTTTATATCCTCCACAAGTGAAATAGAAGGTAGCAGAGTAGGTTTTTTAAACGTGTTTCCACGAATCTATATCAACGCATTAAATTCGGTTGTAAAATTTTATATTTAAATAGAACCTATAAAATACGTTATCTTACACACCTTCCTAACCAGTAGTGGAAGGGATTACTGAAGGTTGACGTTCATATACATGGCGGCTCATTCTGCAACCCATCATACATTGGAAAATGGAGACCTCCTATAAATATATTGTATTTCTGCTTACATCATTGCTATAAAATATTATTTCGGGTATTCAGCAGATAACTTTCAAAGACCATTCGTTCCTTTCACTTACCATTGAACTAAATCTGACCAAGCTAGAATATCAAGTTCTCTTACGAATCGACTTGTCAACTTCTTTCATACACATTCAATATGGAAAAACAAGAAAATAACCATTCTTTATATACTGACGATCTAAGTCCGATCAGGCCAATATATTTAAGAAACCTCCGTTATGAAGTGTTTTTCTAGTATCTCTAGCCCTACCTAGTGAATACTCGATCACAAACAAACATTTGTTACATTTCAAAGCCAAGAACTACTAAAAAGCACAAAGAAAATATGTATAAAATTTTACTCATATGTCTTAATAAATAAAATATTTCTATCAGCATCCGATTAATCAAATCTCCCTAAAAATTGTACAGCTTTTTTCATACTCTTTAGAACTCATCAGGAGATATATATATATATGTTCAATTCAAAAACAAAATTACTATTAAGAAATAATAAGAAAAAAATTTTCATGTAAAAAAATTGACAGGAGTATTTATTTATTTGACAAATATCAAGAATAAAAAATAATCACTTTTCTAGAGCCTCATATCTTGTATTTCTGCTTACATCTATTCACTTCAATTAATCAAAAATAGCTGACATATCGAGATAAACATCGCAAAAACGTTTATATTTTACGTTTACTTTCGCTTCGTAAACGTTAAAAATTAACGAATATTTAATCGTTATCTATAATGTATAAAAAACATTTATACTTAATTAAGAGGAACGTTTTTCGCATGACGTTTTTTAATTGTATTAACACGTTTCTAAAAACTCTACAACAACGTGTGATTCTCAATTCTTTTTAACGTTTTTTAAACGTATGTGTGCCCATTGGGAGGAGCTGGTCATGCCGAGAGATCCTGAATAGACGTGAGCAACTATATAAAGTCTTTAATCAGTTGCCGATCCAACACACAAAATTGCACAAGGTGTTAAGTTAAAGGACAATTAGTTCAATAAAAACGACTGGAATTAAATAATAGGAATATATATTTAAAAATAAATCTGAATGAAGTAAAATAATTCATTGTATAACTGTTCATACATAAAATAAATCAGATCTGCGTACTATGCATGGCAAGATAGGGACACATTCTACAGGAGTGTTTAATCACAACTACATACAATGAAGAAATTACAGGCACAAAAAAAATTGAAGTGTTCTTTAAAGGGTATGGTTATCAATTTTGGCTTTAAAGACTGAATGGACGGGATTGGCGGTAATAATATTTATGGATATTTTGCATCATTTGGGGCTAGCTTTAAAAGCTTCTGGGGGCGATTTTATCATTCCTCAGAACTGAACTCTCATTTTATGATGCTTATTTCTAGCCCAGTCGTTGAAGGCATTTACCTCCAAAAACTTGGAAAATGAATAATTTTTTTTTAATGAATTCGTGAAAGTGTATAGAATAATATCCTGAAAAGTTTACATTTCGCTCGGATGCAGAACATAAAAAAAAGTGAAAAAAAAATTTTTTTCACCCATTTTTTCAAAATTTTGAGATTAAGTCAAGGTAGGAAAAAATAAAATATACAAATGGATAGATCACGTGTTTATGAACAAGAAATGTTCTAACAAAATTTCTTGGAGCGAGATCCATGAGTGCGCGCGCTTGAATACATATGACTGTGCACCGACGAACTCAATTATATGTGACTAAATCAGAATTTGTTCAATCTATATGAGTGTAGGTTCATTTAAAAGATGGAAATTGTAGCTTCTTGCTTTTTTGTTTTAAACAATACAAGCAAAGGATGGATGGGAAAAATATAACTATATATATTATCACGCCCGAACTCAATCGTCGCAATAAAAAATATAGAAAAAAATAAGAGGCCTTCAAAAAAGTCTTTCTTCATTGAGAACTGTTAAAAAGTACATACACTTCATGATTATTATGGTTTATTAAGTTGTAGTAACGTGGATTCAAAAAAAAGTACATCTCAAATCATTTTAATTTCCTTGCTTGATGATTTTTTGGATAAATATATATGTATTATTCTTAAAACATGTATGTAAGATAATTCTTTTATTGAACAATATTAGGATACAACGTATAACAATTCTGACTGTTCATGACTTATGTTATTAATGACATGTCCAGAGCTAACTATATTCAATCTCATAACAAAGGTTATAACTACATAAAGATTAACATAATATAATACATCTCCCCATTTAAGTTTCCTAAAACTATAAATACAGGGCAAGCTAATATTTATTAGGTTCTGTATGCTAACAGTTCATAGATCAAGTTTATTTGGTCTTTTAACGGTGCGACCAGACTTTGTTCTAATTGTAGATTTAGGAGACGAAGATGAAGATGACTGAGAACCTAGGGACAACGGCGCATTGAACTGATTAACATATTCATTTGGCTCATCAGTTAATTTGTTCTCACTATCTTGAGGAGCATTATCAGAAGGAATTTCTACATCTATTGTTTGAGGCTCAAATTTATTTATGGATGACCGTAAATCAAATCTATTCCTTCTGACAATATTTCCTCGACTATTTTCTACTACATATGATCTAGGCGACTCATGAATCTCTACAATTCTACCAGGTTCCCAGTACTTATTAATATGATATAAATACTGACATCTGTATTTGGGGGTAATGTACCAAGATCTTTAGCATTTTTATTAAACTGTTCTTTATTCTTCTTTTGTTTAATTTCTAACTTTGTTTCTACAGCTTGACATACTGCTGGTGTTAATAATTCTACAGCAACAGGCAATTTTGTTTTGCATAGCCTGCTCATTAATAACTGAGAAGGAGCGTAGTCCATATATTTAAGTGGTGTGTTTCTATACTGCATTAAAGCAGCAAAAATATCTGTATTATCATTCAAGCATTTTTTTAACATGTTTTTTGCAATAGACACTGCTTTTTCTGCAAGCCCATTAGACCTTGGATAGTTTGGACTTCTTGTAATTACATTAAAGTTCCATTCCTGAGCAAATTCTTTAAATGCAAAACTATCAAAAGGTACGTTATCAGATACCAATACATCAGGCACGCCAAACTTAGCAAAAATCGATTTCAATCTGAGTATGACAGAACTTGCAGACTTATCTTTCAAACTTACTAGCTCAAGCCAATTAGAATAAGCATCCATAACAACCAGATAGCTTTTATTCGCAAACAAAAAAATGTCAGTCCCTAACCTTTGCCATGGGCGATCTGGTATTGGATATGAATGTAATGGTTCTTTGCAATTTTTTCTATTAACTTTCTCACATGTCTTACACTTTTTAATGAACGACTCTATATCTGTATTTAAATGAGGCCAATAAAAAATGTTTCTTGCTCTTGACTTACATTTTTCAATTCCCAGATGACCCTCATGAACTCGCTTTAGCATTTCAGCTCTTAATGCAAAAGGAACAACTATTTTATAGTCAATGAAAAGTAATCCATCACACAAGCTTAATTTTTCTTTTAATTTAAAATAATGACACACATTCTCCGGCATGCTAGCTTTTTTAGAAGGCCAACCATTCTTTACAAAATTTATAACAGTCTTTGGCTGCAGATCTTTCTCTGTTTCATTTTTAAACTGTAATTTTTTTTTCATTAGACATAGGCAAATAAGTCACCAATGAATGTATCGCTAGATCAAAGACAGTATCACATTCTAAACCTGAGTCATTCAAAAATGCTCGTGAGAGAGTATCTGCAATATACAAATATTTTCCAGGTTTATACATAACGTTTAAATCATAATTTAGTAGACGCAATAACATTCTCTGCAGTCGCGGAGACACTGAATGTAAGCCCTTTCGAAAAATTGTCTCTAAAGGTTTGTGATCTGTACAAATATTAACTTTGCTCAAGCCATAAATGAAAAAATGAAATTTTTGAATTGCAAATACAATAGCAAGCGTTTCTTTCTCAATTTGAGCATAATTCTGCTCTGCTGTGTTTAAACTCCGTGACACAAATGATATAGGATGACCATTTTGCAGCAAACAAGCAGCTATCCCATCCTTTGACGCATCGGTTTCAATTTCCACGGGTAACTTAGGATTGAAAAATGACAATACAGGGGCCGTTGTCAGTAAGTGCTTTAACTGAGACAACGCTACCTCATGTTCAGAAGACCAACTCCACTGCACATCTTGTCGCCTTAAATTTCGTAACGACGCAGTTATCTTAGACATATTTGGCACAAATTTCCCCAAAAACTTAGCCATTCCCAGTAATCTTAATAATTCTGTCTTATTTTGTGGAGTAGGCATATCTGAAATTGCTCTAACATTATCCTTATTTGGCTTAATACCATCTCGCGAAAAAAACTGGCCCATATATTTTACACTACTTTTTTTGTATTGAAACTTTGATTTATTAAACTTGACATTAAATTTTAATGCCCTTTCTAAAACTAGCTTTAAGTTTTCATCATGTTCCTTTTCCGTAGACCCTGTAATTATAATGTCGTCAAAGTAAATACCCACTCCATCAATATCACCGAACATTTGATAATTATATCTATGAAACACTTCCGGAGCACTGCAGACACCGAAAGGAAGTCTTCTAAACTGGTACCTCCCAAACGGAGTCTCAAAAGTGCAATAATCAGAACTCTCATCATCCAACTCAATATGGAAATACCCGTCTTTCATGTCAACCACTGTGAAGTATTCTTTTCCACTCAATCTGCTAGCAATCTCATCAACTGTGGGAATTAAAAAATGTTCACGCTGAATAACCTCATTTAAATATGAAGGATCAAGACATAACCTCAAATCAGAACCTGCATTTTTCTCAACTATTACTAAAGGATGTAACCAACTTGTAGGCTTATCAACTTTATTAATAATTCCTTGATTTTCAAGCTGGTCCAACTTAGTTTTGACTCTTGCATATAAAGCTCTTGGTACACGCCTCATTCTTCGAATACATGGAACAGCATTTTTTTTTAAACTAATATGATACTTGCCAGGAAACTTGCCTAGTTTTCCATCAAAAACACTAGCATATTGATCAATAATCTGCTCAAGGTTGTTAGCGCTTTGCGCAATACTATCAAGACGTGTTATTAATTTCAAAGCCAGACAAGCATCCAGGCCTAACAATGGCAACTGATTATTAATATCTAGAACTTCAAAACAAATACAAGCACTTTTGTTCCCTACAACACAAATTATCTTAATGTTACCTTTAGTCTAAAATCAGAACTACCATACGATACAAGAGTTACATTACTTTTGTCCAATTTCCGATCTTTACCCACCAACTTCAAAAAGCGTAACGGCAAAACACTCACCTCTGCACCAGTATCTAATTTGAACTCTAATTTCTTGCCATTCACCTGTATTACCTTCGTCCACATCGTGCCTTTCTTTTGTGACCCAATAACTGACCCAATTACTTTTGTGACAGCACTGACAAAGAATTCATCTTCACCACTCTCATTTTCTTGCTGCTGTGATACTTCATGTACCGCCTTTTTCTTTTCAAATGTTTCCTTCTTCCTCAAGCAGACTGAAGCAAAGTGATTTCTACCTTGACACTTCGCACATGTCTTATTAAATGCTGGACATTTTCTTGGCGCATGCGTGTACCCACAAAATTTACATTCAAGCTTATCACTCACTAGTTTTTCTTTTTGCTTAAACAGTTTCTTATTCAGTGCACTAACTGATGCCTCACCCTGCATTTCCTTCACAAACTGCTTAGTGGTCTCACAAGCCCGACAAAAGTTAGTAGCCTTTTCTAGGGTTAAGGTAGGCTCCCTCAACAACTTTTCCTGAGTCGATTTCTCCAAAATTCCAAAGACAATCCTGTCCCTAGTCATATGGTCCTGCTCAGGGTACTCCGTAGTCTTGACTGATTTTCTTAACATAGTTAAGAAACTGTCAAACGACTGACCTTCCTTCTGCACTATGCTGTTAAATAGGAATCTCTCAAATATTACATTCTTCTTTGGTGCGCAATGTGCCTCAAATTTCTCTTTAATCGTATCCAGTGTTAAGTTATTAGTCACCTCAAGAGAAAACGAGTTATACAATTCAAGACCATCATCACCTACCATGCTCAAAAAGGTTGCAATCTTCTTTTCTCTGGCTTTTCATTTAAACTAGAAGCCTCCAAATAAATCTCAAATTTTTGCCAAAATCTCCTCCAGTTTTCAGACACATTACCTTCCAGGGACAATGGTTCTGGTGACTTGAACATGAAGTTTTCCATGTTTTCTTTTTTTTTTTTTTTACTACAAGACACAACACTTAACTTGTGTACCTGACACCATGTATTATTCTTAAAACAAGTATGTAAGATAATTCTTTTATTGAACAATATTAGGATACAACGTATAACAATTCTGACTGTTCATGACTTATGTTATTAATGACATGTCCAGGGCTAACTATATTCAATCTCATAACAAAGGTTATAACTACATAAAGATTAACATAATATAATACAATATATACAGCGTGATCCTCCATGATATGCAGAAAATAAAATGGTGTACTAGTTTTCAATGTGGGAAAGCCCCTGCAAAATTTTAGAGGGTTCTGAGGTAATTTAGTATATTAAATTATTAGTAAGTGAAGATACACTACTGATTTTGAGTAGGTCAGTAATAGGTCGACATCCTTACTGGTGAAAGAACGTATTGGAGTTGTTTACATTTCATTAATTGGCATGAAAACTGAAGCCGGAATGTGCCGGCAAGCACAGATCAAAGTGCCGCGTTTTTTGCTTTCGGTCGAACAATCAGGACACCGCCGTGTTATTGTCGGGTTTAACTAAATATCTCGGTCTACACACGATCCAGCGGCAGGGAGCCAGCCTTGTCGGCATGCTTTGAAGATAATTGTAATTCCAGCGGACCAGTTCACTTTTACGAATGACTTCAAAGCATGCTTACAAGGCTGGCTCCCTGCCGCTGGATCGTGTATAGACCCTTGCTTATATATCTGCTTGTTGTTTCAGAGTTCATTACCATAGGGTCAATGTCTTTTCGATTTATTTCGATTTATTTCTGTTTTTGTAGTGTGATTTGATTAAAACCAAAAAGTCACTTCTATCCTATCCAAGCTTTGCTGTCAATAGTGTCAATCCCAAGTCTGATAAAGTGATATGGTTGTACCGCGTTACGTCAGATTAGTTAAAGTAATTGGCGGCGCATTTCTATAAAAAAATAAGGTCATTTTTTTGGTCATTTTTTTTATTTTTCATTTTTTTAGCTCCTTTCGGTGGGGAAAACCTTCTGTTAAATTTCTCGCATGTCATGGTAGATCACGTTCTACATATTAGAGGCTGCCGAGAACTTGACTCATTGGAAACAATAAAATATCACTATTTCGGAAACAATGTATACTTTTCGAATGTTCAAACACAAATTCGTTTACTTGTATGCATTTTTTCTAAAATGTGATCAATCCCATATCATGATCAGAAATAGCCATTTTCACAATCTTATCCTTATAACTCTCTATAGTTTTGAATATAAATTCTGGAACTTTTCCAATACATTAACAAATGTATAAGGAATCCATTGGATTTAGTTGAAATGTGGTAATGAATACAATACAGTAGACAGGTAAAAATTCATGCGAGTAACGGCGCGGCACATCTGCTTCGATCCAGCGGCTATGTGTGGTGTATCCGTTCATAAATATATATTTTCCCTCCATACTCACTATTTATCCTCCTATTCACTAAGAAAAATGTTAAAAATGTGTAATCAGAAAGAGAAAAAAAGCTTTATTTTACTAGTTAGAATTGCTAAGAATTTTTAGAGGTTCCGTAGTATGCATTTAACTGTGCGCATGGCGCACAGAGTGACAATGTTAATTCACTATTTTTTGCAGGAATACAGTGGCTTTAGCGGTAAATTTTAATAAGACATTTTTTGTTCAGAAACACGTGGTCTATCCACCACTATTTTTTATTTTTTCCTTTCCTGACTTAATTTCAAGATTTTGAAAAAATGGATGAAAAAATTTTTTTTTACTTTTCTTTTATGTTCTGCATCCGAGCGAAATGTAAACTTTTGTAAACACTTTCACGAACTCATTTAAAAAATTATTTATTTTGCAAGTTTTTGGAGAATTCACTATACTTTACTCCTCTTTCGGCTGGGCTATTTATTAGCCATTTGGAATGAACGAAGCTTAGCTAAGACGCCATTGCCAAAATTCTTGTCGCCGCCCAATGAAACCATCCCAATTCGCATAATTTGATTTTTTAACCAAAGTTCAGATTTGAGCGTACTTCCAAAATGAACAGAGATTTTATTTTTAAGGCAGATTCTAATCAATTTTGAAAAATGTTTCAATCCAACGTCGGCGTATTTTGCAAAACTTTACTTCGTCGGGTGACATCACGCCTTTGAAGGTTGAAACTTTTGTTCAGACTTTATGGTAGTTTGAAAAATTTTTATTTTATTGTTTTTTATCGATTTTGTTAAATTCTCTAACATTCCTACATTGTACGAATTTTGATTAAAACTAGCCACTTGACATGACGCCATTGCCGAAGCTCCTGTAGCCGTCCGACGAAACCTTCTCTTCGTAACGTTAAAAATTCCAATTTTCCCAATTCGCATAATGGGGTATTTTCCTTTTTTTATTGAATAATATCATAGAATATGTACAAACAAGTCTTCCAATACAGATTTCCGCGAAAATAATTATCAATTTTTTGATAATTCAGATATGAGCGTACTTCCAAAATAAACATAGATTTTCTTTAAGGCACATTCTAATGCAATTTTGAAAAGTATCTCAGTCCAATGTCGGCGTACTTTGTAAAACTTTTCTTCGTCGGGTGACATCACGCCTTTGAGGCTTGAAAAACTTTTGTTCAGATTTTATGGTAGTTTGGAAAATTTTTATTTTATAATTTTTTATCGATTTTGTTAAATTCTTTAATATTCCTATATAATATTTGTACTCTAAATTATACATAACTATTTTTTTTTTAGTGGAAGAGTCAAGCAAGATACTTCATTTGACTTCTTTAACTATGCTGGTATCGATAGGCCTGTAGTCTTGTACACCACAGACCGAACATACATAGACGATATTACAATTACCACTGAATTAAGGGGATCATCAGGTAATATACATAGAAATTATCATCTTAATAATTCCTACTGTTCATGTAGGCAAAAATACGGAGCTTTGGAAGGGACACATAAAATAAAATTATTTCTAAAATTCCGTGCTGTAAATAGGAATTTTACGTCAAAATTCTGAGTTATAAGTCGGAATTTTGTAAATAGAAATTATTTTATTTTATGTGTCCCTTCCAGAGTTTCGTATAAAAACAATTTTGAATTGCTTTTCTAAAATAACTCAACATTAAATTTATCAATACAAATATATCTAAGTGGGTATTTGTAATTGGAAGTTCAATGTTTCTGACGGAAGAGATATTAGTTTGTGTAGACATAACGTGTAGACATAGAAGTAATAAGTTTTTTAGATCAAAATGAATTAATTTAAGCAAGTCAGCAAGTTGTCTTTCTAAAACAGTTTAAAAACATGTTAAGCAATGGGGTATTTTCCATTTTTTTTTAAATTCAGTTTTTGATGACATATATCAAGAAATGTCAATATTTTAACAATTACTGCATAATCAATTTAAATCAGAACAATAATTTCTTAAATAAAAATAAGAAATAAAAATACGCCCGTCTAGACACAGATTTCAAACTATTTTATAGATCTATCTTATATGAATGCCAAATTGTGTATGTACTTTACATTATGTATGTACTTTACGTTATTTTACCTATAACACTTTTATTTTGCTCAATATCTTAAAAATCAATAAATATTATATAGGTACATATATTTATAAGTTTGTTATTATTTAGAAGTTAATTTAAAAATGCAAACAAAACTCGCCGCGAGGATTATGTGGCGACATTGTATAAAAACGGCTCTCCCCTTTTTCCAACTTTACTTGCATGCTGTCAGTTGTCACCTCTTGTCACAATACAAGTGAAAGACGCATATTTGATTAGATTAATTTGTTGTTTATTTATGTGACGTTTGATTTTGTTATTTTATATTTTACCAATAAACTATTAAGATGAAACTGAATTTTGTGAAAGGAGATTCATCCAATATGCGCAAAGTTGATTATGACATGATATATTCTATCTATAAACAAAATTTGGATTTTTGAAGAGATGAGATCAGAAATGTTGGAAGCTTGCCACCAGGAGCTGTTTTCTTTCATGCTGAACAAAGTGAATACAATCAGTAAGTAACCAATAGAGATTAACGATTTCAAAAATATATCGATTTGATTGGCTCTTTAGTGATTGCAATCAGTTAGTTCAAAACAGGTAAGTTCTTCGAATATCCATATTTTTCACACATTTGTGTTTCCACAATTTTTAAAAAACACCTTTTAAATGACATTATCTATTATTTGTAAATTACAGCAGATACCTGGATAAAACAAACTAAAATTCTTCAAATCAACACGACGCGTTAAATCACATCTGACATTTGACTATCCGTTGACATTGTTGCCGTATATTGTTAAATACGTTTTTAAAAATCTAATCGGCATTAAAAATTATTTAAAATATTTAATAATTCACGTTTATTATTATTTTTTACATCACAAAATTAAATCTCGTGGATAAATATATTAAAATTGATTTAATAAATAAGCTTTACACTCCTGTTTTCTTCAATTATCCTTACTAGAACTACAGAAGGAATTTCAACTTGGCAACACCACACTGTTTTGTATAAAAC
The DNA here is from genome assembly GCA_936432065.2 of Rutpela maculata. Taxonomy (NCBI): domain Eukaryota; kingdom Metazoa; phylum Arthropoda; class Insecta; order Coleoptera; family Cerambycidae; genus Rutpela; species Rutpela maculata. Next base: position 37,905,067 of record OW386290.2, read on the forward strand.
CATTCTATCAACAAATCCATACAGACTACCTAGGTCATCGGCAGATTACCTACGTCACCAATTTAAAACACCTGTTGCGCCACTTATTTTAACTTCTGTTTTCTCAAAAAATTGATAATTATTTTCGCGAAAACAAGAAAATAGAAAATACCCCTTTGGCAATAAGCAATAATACCTTTGAATGAAATTAAGTGTCATGATTAAACAATTTATGACAATTTTCTAATATATTTTACAAGTTTCAGAACATCTATGTTCTATTAAATTCTAATACTAAAACATAGTCAACATTTTCAGGAGCACAAAATAAAAACCGCTGCCCAAGGAATCACTACTTCCACATCCAGATTTTCTATCCAAGTCTCTCAAAACGAAAAAAATTTGTATGTGGAAATAATTGCTTATGGAACTTTAATAATATAATATTTGAAATCGTCTACCCCAAAAACGATATCCCACATCGGTAGTGGGGTGGGGGTGGTGATAGGGGGTGATAGTGGAGGTGGATCAAGTAAAAAATATTTTGAGGTATTTGGTTCTTGTACACACACTAAATCACAATTTTTTTCATACCCTTAAATAATGGGGTGGGGGTGGTAATGAGGGTGGCTAATGTTAAAACATTTTTGAGACCTTAGCTTCCCTTATATACTAAATGCCAATTTTATGGACCTTTACCTGCTTGATTTACCTATTTACCCCCAATTTACCCCAATTTACCCCCCAACCCTTCGACGGAATAAGATGAAAATATAATCTAGTTCCAGATCCCGTTGAAGTACATAATATGTGTACCAAATTTCACGTCAATATCTTCAACAGTTCCAGAGTAATCGTGCGCACAAAAAAAGTTACAGACAGACAGACAGACAGACAGACAGAGTAAAATTTATGGTGTGCGAATTCAGCAGTATCAAGGAAAAACTATTTGGCGCATTGTGTTTGTTTATTACTTGAATGGCTTAAGGATGTTTGCATTGTTACGTGTGATAGGTTGAATGAATTGTCCTTAGAGCCCGGAAAATAATTCATGAATCTGCTTCTAACGAATCTAAAGTGTAACCACTAGATCATCATTCATTAGTTTTAGATGCGTCACTGCCTATAATATAATATGTATAAGTGAAAATCTTATTTCTGCGGTTGGATATTATATTATTATGAAATGTACCTTAGAAATAAATCTTGAAAAGATATAACATTTCAAAAGACTTTTACTCAATTACAGAACATAAAAATTTAAATGATTAATAAGTTTTTTATTTGCTGATCGATTTTGTTCTAGGTTCTTCCTAAAGCTAATATTAACTTACTGTCCAAATTTCAATACAGTCAGACACTTCTTTACGCGCCACGTAAATTGAAAATGTTTCCTTTAGTGCCAAAACTGCAGTACATACAAATTGCAATAAATAATGTTGAAAAATAAGTAAAATGCTAGTAATTATTAAAAGCAGATCAAAGTGGGCGCAAGCCCCCGCTGCCTTCCCCGAGCGAGATTTTTAATACAAAATAATAGAAAATACCAATTTGAAATTCATTTTAAAAAATTTGTACAACATTGAACTACCTTCCAAAAAAAGTTTATATCTTAATATGTTTGTATTTCTGATGCTTTCTCAGAAGTTCTCGAGAAAATCGTTCTGGTATAGACATATATCTAGTGAAATTGTGGTCATTTTCAGTTCGTCTTTTTGATTTTTTTACTTTTGACTTCGGATTCGATATCAGCTATTCTGAAAACACCTAACCAGAGACGAACCCAGCTATTTTTTTGGGGGGGGGGGAAGCTACAACTAATTTGCCAACTGCCCATTTTTTTTACAACTTATATTTCCTTATGTTTTTTTTATTTCAGACTTAATCTATAGGTAGCCTAGCGATACAAATATTATGCAAAAGAAGTTTAACTAAACTACATGATGTAGGCGCTAGACCTTAGTTGATCACGCGCTCTCCTTCGTCTAAAAGCTACTGGATGAGGTAACCTTTATAGTTTAATGACCGTGGAGAAAAACAAGATATAGTTTGTACCAACGATAATAGGGTCTACACACGATCCAGCGGCAGGGACCCGACATTGTCGGTATCGATGAAATATTTGTGGAATACACTATACAATACGATTACGCGCAAGTCGGGGCGCAAGCTCGTGAACGTCCGCGCTAGTACGTCTACCAGCCACTTCACATTGTGATACGCAATAGGTAGCATTGAGGGGTCTACACACGATCCAGCGGCAGGGAGCCAGCCTTGTCGGCATGCTTTGAACTCATTCGTAAAAGTTAACTGGTCCGCTGGTATTCCAATTATCTTCAAAGCGTACCAACAATGTCGGGTCCCAGCAGCTGGATCGTCTGTAGACTCCTTTAATAGTTCCAGATTCTGATTCAGTGTCCTCTAAGAATTTAATATTTTAACAATTTCTGACCGACAACAATTTGTTATTATTATTATTATCTCTCGTTGAGAGGTTGGTAACTGATATTAGTGATACTCAGTATAAACCAACAACAAACGACTTTATAGCTAGGACAAAGCATTGTATTGATAAAGGCAAAAAGGAGTAATATTCTAATATTTCTAATGTAAGACAGTCTTTGAGAATTGTATGCTCTGGCCGTGCCGTCTACTGGGTCGAACGTCGAATTTCCGCGAGTTGACGAGTTTATTTTGTTGGCCCGTCGCGTAGGCCCGTCGGCGTTGTGCGTTGTCCGTGGACTATTCTGTGGCTCTCACATCAGTCACATCTAGTCATAAATAATATCAATTAAAATTATTTATAAAAAAATGGTCATAGTGACAGTGTCATTTAACTTTTATCAACTCATTATTCGTTTTTTTGCAATTATACCCAATAAAGATTTTTTTACATTTTTGGTGATTTTCCCAACTCAATCAACATTGGGGGGGGAGCGTACCCCCCCATAACCCCCCGTGGGTTCGTCTCTGCACCTAACCGTCATTTTAGAACGATTCCGACGAAACATGTTCAGTTTGTGGTAGTTCGGCCTACTGTACACTGGACGTAGCTTGATGAATGAACTTCAATGGAACCACCATTGCCACCACTAAGCAATAATACCTTATTGTTTCTAACCACCCCACATACTCTAAATCTGCCCTTGGCGTTTTCGCTATATCATGATGATTCACTATCACAAAAGTAACGGCTTGCACAATTCAACTGATTATATTTATCAATTGTTGCTTGCAGGTGTTGTCAATTATAACATAACAATCATTGGTGACTATTCAAATTACACTGCAGCAATAACTGATAAAGAAGGCAGACAAGTCATCGTGAGTTATAATCCTTCACTTAATGGAAGTTTAATTATTTCAAGTGCTAATTTATGGTGGCCATATCTCATGAGCGATCAACCAGGATATCTTTACACATTTAAGGTTAACAATTCTTATAATAATAAATTTAATAACACTTTAATCGCAATTATAAACTATTAAAAACACCTAATTTTTAAGTTTTGAATTTTTTAGGTTGATGTTTTCGATACAAATAACAATTTAATTGATCGATATGAACAACCCTTTGGTGTAAGGCAATTATCTTGGGACAACACAACTTTTAAAATAAATGGAGAGCCTTTGTATTTACGTGGTTTTGGACGCCACGAAGATTCAGACATACGAGGCAAGGGCTTGGATTTACCTTTGATAATACGAGATCACAATTTAATAAAATGGATCGGGGCCAATTCTTACAGGACTTCCCACTACCCTTACGCTGAAGAAATCATGGATTTGACAGATAGTTTAGGCATTATGATAATTAATGAAGTACCAGCCGTCTCTATAGAGTAAGTATTTCATAATAGTAATGGGAAACAAGCAATTAAGATTTTTAATCAGGTGTCTTATAAATAGAGTACAGTACCTTCGATAGTATGACATTCGTTAGCTAATCTAATAATGTCATTCAAATTCCCCCATCGGTAGCAAAGCATATGGTGCAAGTATGCTTCTGAAATTAATTCATACTATTTGTAACTGAATATGAAGAAGTTGGTGGAAATTTGCTCTCATTCTTCATCTTCCTAAAATGAAACCTCTCGCTGGTTTTGCCCCAACAGTATTTTCCTCATTTTATCAAAAGTATTTGTAATAGTATTAAACTTAAAACTTAGGAAACGTCTATAATATATCCACTTCCACAGAGTGAAGTACCGATTTACACAGCCACACATCACGCAAATTGAATTTGATTCAGTCACAGTTTAAGTCGACCATAGATTTTAGAGAACCGATTGTAGTGTGAAGTTGCCTCGCATCTTAGCTAACGAGAAACTGGGAAATAGCTCCCTATCTAAAACCAACGCTTCTTAAAGTAACAACATTTTTAAAATGAATTAACTATAGCTGTCTTCGAAATTGTACCGGATATTCAGTCTGGGTTCAGACCATCATTGTGCAGTGGAATAATCGATGATACCTTCTCAGCTGTCGATAATAACTGACAAGCTGCCGTAGTTTTATTAGACTATTCTAAATATGTGAAAAGGTAATACCCCGCAGTTTTATAGGCGATTAATACCAGCAACTAAAACTTCAAAATACATGTACAATTGTCCAAGTTCAGCAAATGTTAGTAATAGCGTACTACAGGGGCCCATTCTTGGTACCTTGGTATTTATTATATATACAAGAAATCTCAATTCTTACTGGTAGTGGCGGACTGACACCAGTTCGTCGTTGTGGCAATTTGTACTTTTTTCTTCCGCCACTGCTTACTCGTACAAACGAAATCTCTGGAATGGTGGAAGAATTTCCTGCGACCAAGACAGGTCAAAATGTTCATTAGTGGGTCTTCTCACTGGACACTGTCGGTTTAATAGAGGTATGAGTCTAATTAGTGGCTTCTGTAAGTCGGACAGACAGAGCCTAACGAGACTATGCCCCCCCGTTTTCGAGGATGCTGAACTCGATGGCGGTGGTTTAAACTCTTTCCGAGTTAACTCCACGCCCCAAACGGCCAAAAACCACGCCCCAAAGGGGTTAACGCGGATACGCCGGCTCATACCGACTAAGCCTGCGTCACCCCCCGTTTTCGAGGATGCTGAACGCGATGGTGATGCTGGATCTCCTCCCCGAAGCAAACTCAAATGGCCAAAAACTACTCCTTTGATACCCGGTTTTATGAAGTGCACCGAATAAGGGAAAATGAATCATATATTCACAGATCATTGAATACGCACCGGATGATGATCGCAGGTTTCTTTCTACAATTTCATTTATTTTATTATATTAAATAATGAACTTTTTTATTGATGCATACAATTACTTATTTACTATATATATTTATTTACTATATATACAAGTGGAATTACAAGGTTCGTATTCCTCGTAGTGAACACCACATCCTTCAACTTCACAGGATTCATCAGCCGTTTCGGTATCAGATTCGCTAATGTGAATTTCGGGGATCAGATTCAACAACATAATGTCATTATCGGTATCGTTATCTTCAATTTCAGGTATCAAAGGGGTAGTTCATGGCCGTTTGCTTCGGGAAGAAACATCCTCAAAAATGGGGGGTGACGCAGGTTTAGTCGGTATGAGACGGTGTATTCACGTTTCACTCCTTTCGGGGGTTGCTTCTGGCCGTTTAGGGGGTGAAGTCAACTCGAAAAAAGTTTAAACCACCGCCATCGTGTTCGACATCCTCGAAAACGGGGGGTGGCGTAGGTTTTGTCGGTATGAGACGGCGTATCCGCGTTAACCCCTTTCGGGGGTGGTTTTTGGCCGTTTGGGGGGTGGGGTTAACTCGGAAAGAGTTTAAACTACCGCTATCGTGTTCAGCATCCTCGAAAATGGGGGGGAGACATAGTCTCCTTAGGCTCCGAATTGGTAACACTTTTTGAGGTTTTTTCCGACTCACAGAAGAAGTCTGGCAGAGGATGCAACATGCAGAGTCTGTCAAGAGGAAGAGAAAACCTCAGTATATGTGCTATGCCATTATGAAGGCCTAGTTAGACTGAGATTTTAACTACTTAGCGAGGAGAAATCAAGGGCTGATAGCTATACTAAGAGTCCCTTATCAAGGCTGTGGAGTCTGATTCAAAAGATAAAACTGGATAAGCACCTGTAAGGAAAACTAGAATAGTAGCACCACAATAAGTCCACAGGCGTCGCGGTGTTCAGGGCCAATCAGCCACCTCTGCTTTCAAATCTGACTGTGAAGGAATTTGATAAGTTAAATTATCTTTTAGTTCTCACAATTTTTCACAGGCGTATAAGCAACCTTAATTCTTACTTCGCGTTTTGTAAATTTCATTGATACGCAAATGACTATCACTTATCTTTTAATCATGGAGACTTGGAAGATGCTGGCGTAAAAATAAATAAATAACAGACAAAAAATAAAGGGATTCATAATTTTGCGATGGCGTTGTAAGTAACTCTGAATCATCTTCAATGAATTAAATTTTGGGTACTGGGTAGAGAAAATATTAAACTTGCCAAAGGGTTAATTATTTTCTTATCCTATCCATCAGGTTTCCTTTCTTTTCTATCTTATAAATAGTTCAATACATCTTGAAAGGCAGAACATATTTCAAAAATATCAATAGGTATCATTATAATCTTGAGAAACATTGTGAAAAAGTGGATTTGACAGATTTTATGAAAAGAAAGGAAAATCAGAGAATATTGACAAGTTCTTTTAAAAAGAGTACATCTGGTCTCCTCAGGCATTAACTTGTTAGAAGTAAATGTTTCCTCAGCTCAGTCTATGTAGTTTAAGCTATAAGAATATTTTTTAGAATTTTTTTGCGGGCTATAAACTGTAACCCTCACCCTCTTTTCTTCAAAGAAACTCATTGAAATAATAGAAAATCACAGTAAAAGACAAAGATAGCCATTATTAACGCCCGCTAGTTAGTCACTTATCAAAACAACCTACTCAAAATAAGTCATGCCTATATAAGAACTGCGTATTTCATTTATTTTGCATAAATATGTTTCAGTGGTTTCGGTGATGCTCTTCTAGAAAAGCATAAGAGATCCATAACAGAATTATACCAAAGGGATAAGAATAGGCCCAGTGTAGTAATATGGTCCTTAGCTAATGAACCTAAGTCATCAGTACCAGCTTCCGAAAATTACTTTAGGTAATTTTCATTACTTTGTTTGAAGTGTATAAAAAACAGAAAACTTTTTTTTTTTTTAGAGAAATTGTAGCCCATGCGAAATCTTTTGATAATACCAGGCCAATAACAGTCGTAAACAATAATTTAGTTTCTAATGATGATCTCTCGGTAAGTGTTTGAGAATAAGTAGTCAGAACTGATATGCGCACTAGAAATTAAATAACTCTAAAAAGAAATGTGGTTATAGTGTATTTTATTAGAGGATTCAAACTGTGAAATATTTTTTAGAAATAACATTTTCCAACTTCTTTATCATTTTTGCAATTAATTATTCTTTATCATGTATGTTTTGAAAATTATGTATATTTTTCTACATATATATAATTTTTCAAACATAAGCATAAACAATAAATATACCACACGTATTAGATAACCTCCAAGTCCCAAATCAAGGCTATCCGGAAGGGGGTTACACTTCTGCAAAAAAAGTTGACCCACATCTGTTTCCCTATAATCTATAATCCTTGTAGTACGGCAACCCATTACTAAAATTTTCGAGTTACTTTAGCGAAGATCATTCAAGCGTTTCTCTTCAGTTCTGAGAGAGCTGAGAAGAAAAGTTCAGGGTGACGAAACTTTTTACCTGTCCTAAAGGGTTCAAATCGGGCTTTGAACATGTAAAGAAAAACCGGTCATCTCGGTCTTCACAGCGAGGCAGTTTCTTTTGTCTCCTTGTCGAGGAAAGTAAATATGATAAGGAAAAATTGAGAACTACCCTTTTGACCTATACGCCGAGTTACAAAGACCGAAATAATGACAAATAGCCTCCGGTCAAAATTCTGGTCATCGCGGCGAGACAATTCTACTCATTATCGAGTAGTTTCGATGTCTCTTGACCACAAGAAAGTTCCAATGGAACTTTTTGCTAGTTCAGTGGGCGGCTATATTCGCATGTTGCTTAATTTTGAGAGCTGATGAAGTCATCGCAGCGAGGCAGTTCTCCACTTCAGGCTATTCCAAATATCATTAAGAAGACGAAAAAAATAAGAACTGAAATTTTTCCCAGTTCACATTTGAGAAAAATGATTTCCGCCGCGATAAAAAAAAAAGAAGAAACAAATTAAGGCCGTTTGTAAGCACAGGCTCTCAAAGAATTTGTTTAAATGGAATTGAATTTCAAGGTTCCGTACATACAGTAATGATAAAAGAAGGATCTAAATTGTCAGGTTTATTATTGTAGCTTTAAACATTAAATACATCGTCATCTGATGAATTTCTTGTGCTTCATTACTATCTAAGAGGCGAAGTATCCTTCTTGAAATATCGCCGTATGTGCGTGCTACCAGCGTCTTTCAACGAATATAGAAAGGAAAACACATCAATGATTATAATGCCCGGAGAATCGGGGCCTTCAGTATCAACTCTCTTTTTCAGCAGCCGAAGCAGAGTCGCCTTCTCGGGTCTTGTGATGTACTCCACTAGGGTGACAAAAAGAAGATGCAACGGGGGATATTGGGAAAGTAAGCGTAAACTGCAGGTCAACCTAGGCATTCAGAGAAAGATTGAGCAATGTTCCAAAAATCTCCCGTTGTAATCGGATTTCCTGAACTTTCCCGTTGATAATCGCTTTCGCGGGATCATATGTGACTTCGATATATGGTGATTCACATTCATCTGCTATTTTTAATGCCATTTGAAGAATTTGATAGACAGTAGAGGCTTTGGTTGAAGATTCGTTAATTGGAGGCAAATAAGATAATCTTTTGTATTGGGGATTGGTCAATAATGATCTTGGCATTGAACCCGATCCACATCGATTTCTACCAAAATTCTTAAATTTTTATATCGATTTTATATTATTATTATTATTATTTCCCGCAGCTACGGCCAACGGAAAACGGCAGTTCGCATTTTTTTTACCGTTTTATACAACCTACTATATAAATAGAAAAAAAATTTAGCTTCGCTGCTTTAATTATTTTTGCCTCCAATTTGATACAACTTTGATTGATATTATTGGAACTTAGGCCAATGAAAAATGGCAGTTCTCGATTAATTCATGTCTTGTTCGTCATTTTTAACGAGAATTAATCGAGAACTGCCTCGTCGCGGTATAAAAATTACGACATTTTTTTCGACAGACGTAAAGTCGTTTGCCAGCCGCCGTATCGTTTTTCGAACTTTTGTCGTATGAAAAAGTATCTTAGAATTTCATAATCTATAGAGTTTCCCTGCGATGGAGCTCGCTATTATGATAGAGGTTTTTGGTAACGGCTTGACAATCTTTTATATTATTATCCTTATAACTGCCATTTTTTCAGGCCAACTTAACAGCTATTACATTTTATATACTTAAACAATAAAAACTACAATATATCTACATGCCCCGCCTTGAAAGGACTAACTTTCGAAACTATTTGTCACGCAGTACGCTCGAAATTATCAATTTTTTGAATACGTTCTACCCTTCCTATCGTTTTGAGAATTGGAGATATTTGAAAAGAAATGATGGGTGTGCCTAGAGAGCATCCTCTAAATTTTTTTTTATTTTGAAAAAAAATTTTCAACGCTTTTTTCCGACAAATGAACTCAATAATTTTTTTCTACGTTTGTGTCATCAAAAGCTATGACATTTTTTTTTCATGAAAGTCAATTTATCCGTTCTTGAGAAAAAAATGTTTTCCATTTTATCTTTTTACCCCCATAACTCCCGTAAAAATGGTTTTCGAAAAATAATATTTTGGAAAATTTCATCCAACATTACTAACAACACATGCTTATCCTGCTATGCCATTTTTAAATGTATCGAGGAAAATGATGACTGCCATTTCTGGAATTGAAAAATAAATTGACAACTGAGCACATTCCTGATGAGAAAACGATTAAGGCGTTGTCACATTATCTAGATAATATTCTATTGTCTCCTAAATTTGGCTCCAGTACAATAATATGCTTAAAGAAACACCACAAGATATTATTAAAACTATATTATTACTATTACCATTAAATAAACAAAGATCGTTAAATTCTAACTAGTAAACATTTTAGTATTGGGTCTTAGCAATATAATGCAAAAATGAAAATTTTTTATCTGGTGATCTTGATCGGCATTTTTCATTTTTTACGTTTAACGACTCTCCACTAACATGTTTGTTAACAAAATATGTTAATATGAAGGGCAAATTTTTTCACGATCAACCATCATTTCTTCTTTTAGGGACAATTTCTGGATATTTTGAGTATTAACAAATACAGTGCATGGTATGAAAGTGCAGGAGATCTAGATATAATTGTACCCGATTTTGTTAATGAGGCTGAGGCTTGGCATACCAAACATAATAAACCTGTGCTCGTCACCGAGTATGGTGCAGATTCGTTAGAGGGATATCATTCTGTAAGTAAAATTGAAAACAATTTGATTTATTTCATAGTTTCCATGCAATATTAAATACTGCTCTAGGTTCCAACTTTCCTTTGGTCTGAAGAATATCAATCCGACCTGATGTCTGGGCATTTCCAGGCTTTTGATAAGTTGAGAGATGAAGGATGGTTTATAGGGGAAATGATCTGGTGTTTTGCAGATTTCAAAACAGCCCAAGGTATGTGTTAATCAGGCAACATAGTCACGTCAATTTTATGTCATCATTATCATCAATGTGACGTTACATAGGTATAACGTGAAAATGATGCAAAACATCATTTTGTGACATTAGATTGACGATATTTAACGACGTTTATCTGACTCGTAGGGTACTTTTGATTAAAGGTATTTTTCATTTATGAAATATAATACTCTAATGAAGCGGTTTCTTCCGGGTGTCGCATAGTCGTCAAATTTTACTCGACGTTTCTCTGATCATGATATCAGCTTCTTCAGAAGCATTCTAAATTCTAAAGTTGTTGTGTTCTGCTCCTCGTTATATACCTTGCTGCAGCTTGGCTTCTGCTTCGTTGACAGTTACTGTTTAAAACCCATTTGAGTTTTTAGTCTTTTTCATTTATTAAAAAAAGTCGGTAATTTTGTTCAAAAATTTATTAAATTAACATATTTATCACATTTTGTTGAGAAAATACTTGGCGCCATAAAAAAAATGATGTTACATATATGTAACGCTGGGCCATTAGAGGACCGTATCAAAAAAAAAATAAATAAAATATGATGATAAAAACAGGTTGAAATTACATTTAATGTGTTTTGGTATGAAAATAATAATTACACTCAATGCACATCGCATTTTGAACACCTCATTCTGGTGCTGCTAGAACAACCTTCGCCTGCACACCGACGACGTTTTTTGTCAAGGATGGATATTAAAAGATGATTGTGTCCATCATATCTTAAATTGTCTGACACTCTGTTGAAGGATACACTAAATTTTGACAAACTGGGCCGTCCGCCACTTTTAGGTGCATTCCCATTCTTTTGTAAGTAGCACTGAGTGATGTTCCTTCTGAAATCTAGTTAAGAAATTTGTGGGTCATGGTACTTCTTATATAATATTCATGCATTGCTGATACTGGCATCTATCATCCAGATAAAAATACACCACCGGCACTTTTTAGAACGGATCCCAATTCTATAGGTAGAGATGTTTTGATCCATAAGATCGGTACCGCCCATATTATTATTGTATTTACTTATAATGTTAGGTCTTGTAACTTGATTATATTTTCGTCAGTCTTGTTATATCTTCGTACATGTCATATAGGTTCAATTCCATACACTATTGTCGACCCATTTAACGAAAATAATGCCGTGATCACTGTCAATTGACGATGTGTACTTTCCTCTGTTCCAGTTTTTCATTGCTTTTTTACCAAGTAGTGGACATGTTCTTGGTATTCGGTCATCTCTAAAAGTTCCCGTTATACCATAACTTTCTGATTTCAAATAATTAAAAACATTTATATTGGTAAAAAGGTTATCTATATATAATTGGTAAGGATATTCTTTAAGTACATGGTATTTCGTCAAGCATATTGGTAAGTGGAGCGGTGGGTTTTCCGACAATGTGTTCGACTTTGGAATTGCATTGGGTTGTTTTCCTCGGTAAAACTAAAAATTTATTAAATAACCATTATAGGTATTTAGAACCCACATTTTGAATCCAAATCTAATTGGTTTCCCTTTTATAAACTGTTTGCATCCATGTTTACCAAAATATCTAATCATAGATTCATCATAAGAAAGGTGTTCCTCTGAGATAAAATTTTTAGAAAAATTATGTTTTAACTTGTTGGCCAGAGAACGAAGTTTAAAAAGTTTGTCAGCTACATCAATTTTTTAATTATCCGCACAATGAATAAAGCGCAAGATCTGAGTGCATCTGTCTCCTCTCAGGGAATTGTAAACGGCTTCATTTCTCAAGTCTGGTTGAAAGTCCCAGAAATGTATTTTGCTAGGTTTTGAATCATATCCGCTTATGATTAAAATAACAATAAAGCACCGAATTTCATCCGCTGTAATGTGAGGACAGTTTTTAAAGAGTGCATACTTTTGAGTTTCCTGTAATAAATATTGAACAATATCGTCATCGATAAACTCTTCAAATATTTCGACTGGATTATTTTCTCGGCTGTCAATAACTGTTAATTCGCTAACTTCAGGAGGTTCAATGAAAATTTCATTTGCATCATCTATATATGCCATTTCAATAGTTTCTTGAAGTGTCAAACCATCTCTAAAGACAATTAAACAATATTGTTAGTATTAGTTAACGAGACGTACCCCCTAGAAACCTGGCGTTACATATAAGTAACACTGGGCTTAACAGACATCTCTATAAAATATATCTAACGTTAGTAACTATATTCACATACTATATGAAAATTAACTATTTAAGAGTAATTATACAAAATACCATGCACTTTTGACACTAAATATCGTTTTAATTGTACTTACTCAAACCTTATGTTGCAATTCATACCGCCAGAAACAATTCAAACACTTCACGTTGCCAATATTCAGTGGATGAAGTAAAAAAATATTTTGAGGTTTCTGGTTCTTGTACACACACTAAACCACAATTTTTCTCATTCCATTTAATAATGGGATGGTGGTGGTAATGGGGGTGGCTAATGCCAAAATTTTTCTTGAGACCTCAGCTAAATACCAATTTTATGGACACTTACCTGCTTGATTTATCTATTTACCCCAAATTTACCCCCATTTACTCCCCAACCATTCGACGGAACAAGATGAAAATTTAATTTAGTTCTATATTTCGTTAAAGTACATACGTATACCAAATTTCAAGTCAATATTTCAAACGGTTCCAGAGTAACCGAAAATTGCTTTATGTTTTATGTGTTGTTATTTGTACTCGCTAGCCTGAAATAAAATTATTTTGTAAGTAAATAGTCTAAATTTGTATAAAGTTGCATTTGACGAATGATCTGAAAAATACACACATGCTTTCGTTAATAAATATTATACTATTATATTAATTACAACAATAAAACGTTAACTTTTCGTCCGCGTTTTCCGTATAGCTAGTTACAGTTTCCATTGGGTAGCGCAGCGGACAGGTGTTGTCTCATTCTCATTCGTGAGTCCATCCTAATCGCGGCACATGATGAATAGACCGCAGCAAACTGCAATGAACGGAGAAATGCTAGTTGATGCCCTCACTTATACTATATGTATGTTTCACGCACACAGTTGTATATTTAACAGGTAAATTTACATATTGATAAATAAAATTTCATGTAGGAATATGATATTATTTTTCAATTTGTTTTTATTATAATTAATTGTACTCTATTTAATGCTCCTGAATGCGACCCTGTTATCGCTGAAGGATTCCGACCCTTGCTGATGTCCGATCCTTACAAAAGGATACTTTCGTTTATTTAATTGGACACTATACGCCACAAATAAAATTGACAATAAATTGAAGTGAATTTTTTTGGACTAATTTTTGCAGTAAGCGAACATCAATAGGATTGTTCAGCTAGTAGAAAATCGTACATTAAGTTCAGGGGTTTTCCGATGGGTTGAGTGAGAAAATGCTTTTGAAAATACAAATACGTTCCACTTTTTTGCAGTAATGAAATTGGTTCTACTAACAAGTCGTACACTAAAATCAAGTAAAAAAACAGAGTGGCTAATCTGTAGCTATGGCGAATATGACATGTGAAAAACTGAAAAATATTTAAAAAATAATTGCCCTTATTTTAGCAGTCGTAAAAATTTTCCAGGTGACAGTTTGCATTATAACAATAGCTTGTCTGGCTATAATGCGAGATCACCAAAACCCTGCCAGACTCGTCTAATAATACAGTAACTACAGGTTTTTACTTCTACACTACACTTCTACACTTCCACTTTTACTTCTAAAGTTTCTAGATTATGCGGAGGCCTGCTAATTTATAGGAGGTGGTCAGGGATGGATGGGGTCAGTCCAATCGGCCCTGGCAATTTTAGGGAAACGGCCCAAGAGGCACGGAACTAGAACCTCAAATTTGGGTGGACCAGGGCAGGATCAATTTTTTATTTGTGGGTCAAGATCGAAGGAGATAAAATGCGTCGCATGCGAAAATGTACTTTTGACTCTAAAATGAAAAGTTAGAAATTCGAGTTGCGAAAACATTTTCTTCGAAAAATAGGTTTCGTTAAACGAATTTTCGTTTTTTTTTTTCATGTAACTGCACAAAAATTAGAGGTTCAAAGTACTAAGACGTAGTCTGACTCAACTACGGTCTAGAGCAGACTGCTACAGTCTGTCTCTAAGATTTCTTTCGTTTTAAATAAGGACTAAGGAGGGAAAAGATCTGCCGTTTTAATTTTTTTGGCCGTCGGGTTTTTTATCCGCCGGAACAAATGCCTATTTACCTCAGTCCGGCCCTGCCCGGCCCCAGAGCCACCGAAGAAAAGGTTTTATGCAACTTTTCATATACATTAAAATAGTCTTTGAGTTATAACGACTAGAAAATTTGGATCTTCAAATAGGTTTTCGTCAAATAACTCGAGGTATTACATTGAGCGAAAGCAAGCTAGAGACAAATAAGAAAGCTGCTAAATTGAGGACAAATTTCGTCATAATTTTAATTTCTGCAAAATTAATGGTTTCGGTGATCTGGAACAATAAAGATGACGTCCGAATGTTTATAAGACGAAGTATTTGGTTTAAATGTTAAATATCTCAGAAACTATGGCACTTAAGTCAAAAATGCTAACGAATAAAGTAAAAGCCTACCAATTAGGCTTTCAAATGGTTCTGTGAGAATTCCTATGGCATAAAAGAAAGTTATGACAAGCAATATGAACTTCTTCACATATTTTTAATAAACACTTAACAATTTTTATGCAGTGTGGACGGCGTTACAAAAACCAGCTAAGGGGTCTAGTGCGAAAAAGAAAGAACAAATTTTTGTCGAAAAATTGGACGATTTTTTTGATATATTCTTTTCAAATGCTTTGGAGTTGATGAAAATAGATTAAGATCAACAGTTTTTAGTTAACCCTGGTTTTATTCAAAATCAATTTACAAAAGGTCCATCGACACCAGCCGCTTCCATTAGCTGCCCATCTTTTTCATTCGCATTACTGTGGTGTATTTTTTGCCAAATCTGTATAATAAAAGTTCTCTTTTTTCAGAAATTTATCGGGTAGGGGGAAATAAAAAAGGATTATTTACCAGGCAGCGACAGCCGAAAGCAAGTGCACACCTTATGAGGAAAAGATATTGGGGGCTAGCCGAAGCATTGAACAATATCAACCCACCCTCTGATTTGGATAACTACATCGTAAAGGCCAAAATCAAAGACGAACTTTAAAACGTATACAGAAGGAATAGAATATAAAAAATTATTATCACATATAAAATAAATGCATCATTCAATACGTTTGTATTTTATTACTCAAGTAAGTTTATGACAGTGTGCTAGTACTAAAACCTCGTAAACTAAATCCTCAGATTCTCCTGAAGTTTATAAAATTATGTTTCAATAAATTTTCGATATGACGCGATCATGTTTTGACAAAAGTTTCATTCATCAAGAAGCTTTGTAGTGTGATTTAATTAACAGGGCCTTAACTTGTTAAAAGATATTCATGTTTGGAAGCTGATTTTTCTGAATTTTATACATTTTTGTTATCTTTTACTCCATCTATAACGATTGCTAATTTAATTTATGCAAGAATGTATCATCGATGATGAAATTAGTGTCACCTTTAATAAAATACTATACGGCTTTAATGCAGGGTTTAATATTCTGCAATAAGAAGCCTCAAATGCCATAAGTTCTCACCTCCATTACAACTATCTCACCTCTGTGATTACTGTTTATAACAGTAGTCATAAAGGTAGTTTTGAGATTCTCCTGAAGTTTATAAAATTAGATTTCAATAAATTTTCGATATGACGCGATCATGTTTTGACAAAAGTTTCATTCATCAAGAAGCTTTGTAGTGTGATTTAATTAACAGGGCCTTAACTTGTTAATTCCCCTGTTCAGATTCTTCACATTCTTCTATTGTATTCCCAGAGTTATGAAGTTATGGGTTTACGGGGTTGCTGGGTTATGTAGTAGAAGGGTTTGCTGCTGGAGAGCTGAAGGCTTACTTGGCAACAAGGTAACAAGGTTCTGTGGGCACAGTCTAATTGACTTCCCAAACGAGAGTCTTATATTTATTTAATCGAATCCTCCTCCTTATGAGGATAGAGGGATTGGCGTTGAAGAGCTATGGCACCACAAGTCGTACCATAAGGTGCTTGATTTCAAGATTCTAATGCCACAAATTCACCTACTTAGAATTCCATTTTATCCGTTGGATTTTTAGAGTTGAGGTGTTACGGGGTTGTGGAATGCTGAGGTTATGGGATCATGAGGTTGTGGATGTATGACCTTCAAGCATAAGGTCACATTCTCATTAACTCCCCAATCAAAATTCCCACTATATTCATCGGATTCCAAAGGTTATGTGGTTAAGAGGTTATGGGGTTTTACAGTTTATTGAATTATAAAGTACCACAACGCAACGTTATTAGTTGTAAAGTTGAATCACTTTTGAAGTCCGAATTAAATGAGCTGGGTAAGCAATATTACGATCCATTTTTTTTGGTGTTAAAAAAAACATTCTGGGGAAAAACTAAGGTCAGATTCATGTTCAGCGGCTCAAAATACAAAGGATAGGTATGGTCTGTACCCCAACACAGATCATTTTTTTTCTTTTTATGACTTGTCAGTTTTTTACTTTTTGTGTATAGCGATGTGTAACAATATACAAATACCAAAATATTCAGCGGGACGACACTGTATCGTGCCCGATCGTGCAGAAGGTTTCCTTCCCACCTATTAAATGTTTTTTTTTTCAGCGGTCTAACAAAAGATATAGATAAGATGTCTAAACGATAACTTCGTTCAATCGGCACATTTGTGTGATTGTGGGGTTAAAGAGTAAGAATTTATCTCTTATAAGCGGCAAAACCGTAATAGTCGTAAACGACGGTGCCGCTTCAGATATATTTTTCTGCTATTTCCTTTGAATAAAATACAGCTCATTTTATGCTCTACTGTCCACTCTTATTGCAAAGACTATACACAGGCATGGTCAGAGCCACCGACTGATTCCAGAATATTTAATTCCTGGATTTGAGTGCAAGGTTAAATTCAAACATTTTAGACTGTTTATTTAAATACCAACGGAGGTGAGAATGTTTTATAGCAACGTTGTCATAATTTAGAAAAATATTTATTTAAAATAGTAACCAGAATTAAAAAATTTCGGAGCTAAATTTTTAAATAAAAATGGCACTGGTTGTGAAATTAGTACGAAATCACATTTAGATGTATGTTTTATCTGCTAAATGACTTTTGAGAGACACACAACGGAGGTTGGGTTTCAGACAATTCTGATGATAAAAAATTTAAATTGGAACAAGTTGTATTAAAACCAAGTTTTTGGAAGATTATGTTCTTTTTAATTACTGTGGCAAATCCATTTAAATACGAAAGTTTTTTAAATTAATAACACGAAACTTCTAAAGTTTGTATTTCATTGGAATGGTTCTTGTGATTACAAATCACCCTTTGATGTTTTCTATATCCAGATATGATAAAGATAGGCAAAAGCACTCCAATGTATATAATTTTAGAGTTATCTCATATTTTTGGTTAAAGTGTTAAGTTTATTCACTGTCCATATCCAAATCTGTTGACTGTGGTAAAAACACTCAATAGATAAAAACAGTTAATTTATTTATAAGGAGTGCAACATATTGTCTTATTTTCCTATGATAAGATAATTACATTCACCTCCCTTTTACAGTGTGTCCCAATTTTCTTCGGACAACATGTAATTTCATATTAAATAAAAAAGTGTGTTGTGATTTGCATAATACCTATATAATATTTACTAATCATGATGAAAGCAAATAAATAAAAAATAATTAACACGATCAAATTTAGCTTTATATCTCATATCAGTTTTCTTTTAATAATGAATTGTATTAGTGATTTTGTTGAAAAACCGAATAAGATGTATATCGTATTCAGAATTCGGAATGTGAAGTGCTCTAAATTGTTTTATCTGGAACACTCCAGAAACCAAAGGTTGAATGCCGTAGGAAAAATTTTATTTAAATAATTAAACTTCAATAAATTTAAAAGAGAAACGGAAATAAACATCGGATTTCTATTATTTAAATTTCTTAAATTTTAGGAAAAACTGCTGAATATTGGTTTTTCCTGCAAAATTATTTACAAGTATAAAGAATATTGATTTCTTTAGTCCTTTTCGTTTATTTCTCAGTTCCTTTTTGGATCTCTGCCATAAGGCTGTTAATAGTTTACAAACTATTTTCATATACGTAGGTAACTTATGAGTAAAGTATCCCAGACGTGAAAGTATCTCAGAAATAAAAAAGATCTGTAAAATTACTTACACAAAACCTCTTTATTTTCCTATTTCATTATTTTCTTTTTTTTCGTATATTTTTATCACTAAAAGTATACAGTGTGTCCCAGGATAGATGTAACAAGGGGTGTCATGGACCAAAAATTTTGGAATTTTGGAATGGTATTTGGGGATTGAGTCCTGCTTGTTGTAAAACTAAAGTATACCACAAATGACTTGATTTGGTGTTCTACAGGGTGTTTTATAAGCAAAGCTGTAAAAATCACCACTAATAAAGTACCTTTATTTTTCAAAATATGAAAAAATTCCACTAAGAAAAGTTATTTAGAATGCAATGTTATACCTCTATACCAAAAATTTCAGGAATATAAAATTATTTTTTTGAAACTTCCCATTTTTTCAATAAATTAGTATTAACATTAAAATTATACCTTCTTACATCTCGTATATTCAATTTTTTATTTACCAATAGCCTACTTTTTGAGATCATTAACATTTGCTCCTACACAACTTTAAATATGAATTCAACTCTTAATTTGCAAAAAATGGGAAGTTTCAAAAAAATAATTTTATATTCCTGAAATTTGGTATAAAGGTATAAAATTGCATTCTAAATAACTTTTCTTAGTGGAATTTTTTCATATTTTGAAAAATAAAGGTACTTTATTAGTGGTGATTTTTACAACTTTGCTTATAAAACACCATGTAGAACACCAAATCAAGTCATTTTTGGTATACACCTTAGCAACAACAGTAAAATTGAACTAACTAACTATTGTTGATTTAATGTCTATTAAACGTGTAAATGATTTCCGTTTTAAGTTAAAAACATTGCAACTGTCATTGTAAATTTTCGATATTGGTAGTTGCCCGTGTTTCCCTACTACTGTTGCTGTATTTTACTGGGTACACTTAAGCGCCATTTTTAATTAATGGAATCTATTTAGTTTTGCTTTTTTTACAATAGAATCTACAGAATATAGTATCTGCTTCGAATGGAACAGCTGCGAAATATATTCCTTTATTTAAAAATAGCTCATAAATATTTGAGGAAAGCGGAAAGGTACATATTATTCTATGAGCAAGTAATAACAACGAACAAGGTATAGGAACACATGTTTAATATCATTATAAAACATATAATAAAATAAAACCACAATATTACTATACTGGCATGTACTGACTTGTAGATTACATCGAACACTTACGAAAACTCTGAAGGGTCACATTATATTACTTCACATCCAGTATAGTAACGACAAAAAAAATTTTTTAAATTTTTATTGTTCAAATAGGCTTAAAATGTCACGAAACGTCGAAATTTTAAGTTTGAGCGAAAAAAATTTCTGTCTGTCTGTCGGTCTATCTGTCTGTAACATTTTTGTGCGCACGCTTACTCTGAAACCGTTTAAGATATTGACTTGAAATTTGGTACACATATGTACTTTAACGAGATCTGGAACTAGATTATATTTTCATCTTGTTCCGTCGAAGGGTTGGGGGGTAAATTGGGGTAAATTTGGGATAAATGGGTAAATCAAGCAGGTAAAAGTCCATAAAATTGGTATTTAGTATATACAAGAGAAGCTAAGGTCTCAAAAAAAATTTTGGCATTAGCCACCTCCTTATTAAAGGGGGTGAAATATTAGGGTAGGAAACATTTGAGAACCACTGCCTTTGTGGGTCAATCGACGTGTACTAGGTATAATTCTACAACTTTTAAATTGTCATAAAAAAGTGCAAAGATTACCGACCGACTCATCCCCGACTCGGCGGTTCAAAGCAAAGAAGGGCCTCAACCGAACCAATTATAAAAATGTAAATAATTCGTTAACTCTTTTTGCAGAACTGCAAGCAATTCTTAGGCGTAGAAGAGGTTTAAACACAGCATTTCTTTACATGTGTGTTTTTTTAATTTAGAACAAAATATTGAAGCTTTTATTGTTGTTTATAATTTATCAGATTTAAATGTGATTTATTAACATTTGTAACCTAAATGAGTGTTCTGGGTTAAAAGCTTAAAAAATGAATAATCATTGCATGACATTGGGAAATAAGAGTTAGACGTCTGAGATATGATAACAGAATTATGTGTATTTTAAGTTAGGAAAAAATCTGATTTATTTAACGAGTTGCCGATCAGGTATCGAAAACTAAAATTATTTGATATATCTAGAACTCACTAAAGTTGATTTACATAAATTGTTCTAAATGGCTTCCGTCTGCATCAATACACTTTTCGGCACGTCGAACTAAGGACATACGCACTCCGTTCAACACATTTGGTAAATTAGGATCATTTTTTATGGTTTCTATGCACATTAAAATACCACACTAAACTATTAACTGACGTTGTCAATAAAGAAAATAAAAACAAAAATTTGGTCCAAAATCCAAAACAAACACAAAAAAAACAAACAAGTAATGTCTGTACGTAATCAAGAACTTAACGACTTGAACGGTAAGTCAATAATATGACGTGTGTGCTTAACAAGGTGCCCACAGAAACTAAAATACCGCACCGCTAAAGACCTTACCTTACCTAGTTTTAAATAGCCATAAAAAAATGTGATTATCAACTTGTGCCCTCGCCAACGCATGGTCCCTAACAAAGGAACGCGACACTTTGCGAAAGAGCCGTATTAACGTATTTGATGGTTAGAGGCGCCGACATACGAAAATAAAAGCCTATCCCAACATTCCAGCAGTTCTCGAACAATTTTACTGAAAATTTTCGAAATTTTTGTTCATTTTTTTTTTTATAAAACTAGGGGCTTTAGACCCCATGTTATATAAGGTTTTTTTGTTAGTTTAGTCGTTCCCCACCACCAGTTTTTTTTTAATGACATGAATCTGATTACTGTATTTACAGATTTTATGTAAAAATGTACGTCAAATTTACATCAATATTTATTAATGTAACTTGCACTGTGAATTTACCTTGACTTTTTACAGTGCACCTCGTTTACTTATTACACCGCTAATAAAAAATATTCATTAACACTATGATATGGAGACCACAATAGTCCTAATACGTGGTAAAAATATAGTTGAATTGTTGGACATTATGTCACAGAATGTTGGCTTAAAACAATAAATGAACAGAGGGAAATACCTACAAAACGATGGTGAAGGTCATAAAAATTTATCAAAAAAATATCAAAGGCAGTGTGGAGAGTGTCGCTTCTGGTAGTTCCTTATTCTGTGACGCTACTGGCGATGCCCACCTGATATAATAATTTAGATAATGTCAAGTAATTGACTTTTCGTTTCTCTTGTAATATATCGAATGTGAATATGTCATATCCCAATGTTTTGGAAGTTATTAAAGTATTACATTCAGGATTTTATTAGGAAGTATTTAATTCAGGATTAACTACCCATTTTCATTAATTCCCGATACAGGCCATATGTATCGCAAGGTCTTGTACATTTGTACAATAAACAAGAAAATATTTCTTTAACAATTATCCGGAAAAAAAAAATTTTGTAAATCTTGCGCTATGCCACACTATATGTGGATAAGTAGATGAGATTTATCAATATTGTAAACACTTGAGATTGAACTTGAGAACCGACAAGCAAGGACTTTGGTTTCATTCCGGTAAGACAAATCAAGAGGAAAACAATCATGAAGGAAATACTAATTATTTCTGTGCTGGCAATTTTGCAGTTGCAATGTGAATCTGGAATCCTTTATCCCAGAGCTTCCACAGTAAGGGAGCTGCTTTCTTTGGATGGCTTGTGGAAATTCTCTTTATCCAAGACTCCTACTGCACAACATGGAGACGATAATTGGTCCTTTTATCAGTTGGAAGTGAGTAAATAGTTAACAATTCATGCATATTTTAACACATTGAAAAATTTAGGAGGACGACGAAGATGTAGAGCTAATGCCAGTACCAGCTAGCTATAATGACATATCAACCAACCTCAAAGTCAGAGACCATGTGGGTATTGTCAGATACCAAAGAAATTTTGTTGTACCAAGATCTTGGGCACAGAAAAGGGTTTGGTTGAGATTTGGATCGGTGTGCTATTCTGCAGAAGTGGTGAGTTTTCAAGACAATGCATCAACTTGTAAAACGGTAGTGAAAAGTTACTGTTTACTGTTTGGAATATTGTAACCATTGATCAATGCTAATGAAAGATTGTAAGGTTGTGCCTGAAATAGGAAATACCCTGCTGGTACAGTAAAAACGGGGTTTGAACATAAAAATTAGTCCGTTCATAAAAATTTGGTTATAACTCCTATTCGACATGTAGTTTAAGAATCCTCAAAACTTGGAGGGGTAGAAATAAGGTTTTTGGAGGGAAGAACTGGTGAGAAATTTTTGAAAATGAACTTTTTGGGAAAGAAAGGTGTGGGGAGTCGTTTTCTACGTTATTTTGCATGCTGAATCGAATGAGACAAAAGTAAAGTCGATAGAATCAACCCTTAACAAATAAAAATACGATGGAACGCAAGAGATTTTATTAAAAAGGAAAAAAGATGTACAGTATTAATGTAGTACTTAAAAATTTTTTATATGAAGTATGTAGTACTTGGTAATAAGTATTTTATTCATCGAACATGTTATGCTCTTCGCCAGAGTGACGTCGTCAAAGTCTGAATCTTCATCAAAGGCATCTGTTGATATGGGTAACACGTCTGACGAAACTGCAATTTCGGTACAACTGTTCATGCAGGCCCCTCCCTCACAAATTTTGCACAAAATTGAGTATTCCACACCGCTTTTTACACAGGAGCACTGAAAAGTGGAGCAATTTCCTTTGTAGGTACAGAAAATCAACTTAAGGATGGCCTCTGGAGCAGCGTCAAGGGTTGTCCTGATTGGGTACAAATCATTGCCATGACGAACCCGATCCCAGTGTTGTGGATCCAGTTTATTCCCGAGCCACAACTGTACTTGATAGAAGGTAGATATGAATGTTGTGCAGCACTTGCTGACGTAGGAGGAAGTGATTCCAGCTTTGCTACATTTTTAGTGAGTAATCTCTGGAACATTACGTACCGTAGTTCATCTAACGTATGTTTCCCATCTTTGGAGCCATAAATATACAAAAAAAAGAGTCTCTCTGGCTTTTTCTACTTCACTGAGAGTTGCTGTAGCTGTTTGGAATACGTGTATGGTGTGGCGCAATGCAGGTTCTGTCACAAGCAGCTTGATGATGTTGGTTCTTTTTCCCTTTTCCATAACTTGCACTTGTGGTGTCGCAACCACTAAAAGAGTGAGCGAGTAGGATGTAAGTGTTGATGTGCATATGGTTCTGAAGGCTAACTGATGAAAAAAGTTTCTTCTTCGTATGTCCAATTTTTAGTTTGATTAAAAATGTTTCTCGATTCAAAGGAGCCAAAGCAGTCAACAATACTAAAATGTCAGTATCCTGACAAACAATGGCAGAGCCGTGTTTTCCTATGGCTGTCTGGACTATTAGCACAGAAGACCTATACCAGAAGAGTCACTGTCGGAGGCACGTTCGATGTTTGCACGCATCCAGTAATTTAGTCGAGTAGAGAGACGGTCCAGTAATTTAGTAATTGCTTTCCACTAAATTACTTGACTAAAACACGCTGTCCGCATTGGTCGAGTACTAAATTACTAAGCGACTCGACTAAATTACTGAGTGCGTGCAAACGCACCCTTTCATTGGTAAATTGGGGTGACCTTCGGCCATCTTGTCGGTGTTATTGTCAACCTATAAATCCGCATCTTTCTAAATTCACCGCTGGACGCATTGGTAGATAAAATTCGAAGCTGATTTTGGCTTTGGTTTTCAAAATAGCCAATCATATAATGTTATTGCTTACCGGTACGCTCCACCGGTGAATTTAGAAACCTGCGGATTTATAGGTTGACAATAATACCACCGACATATGACATATGCGCATAAAATTCAATATTGGCGGGAAGGCCAGAGAGTCGTTTCTGGTATAGGTCTTCTGTGCTATTAGTACGTCAGCATCTCCAATGTTGCTGCCCTCATTTTTTTTTAAGCAGCTCGATCAATTGCTTTATATTTTCCACATTGGAAAGAAATTTTTCTTGGTTGGAATAGATGGGGGTGTACTCTGATATGTGGAATTGAGGAGTACACTGTTTGTACCTGCGTAGATGTTCGGATCTCTTGATACTGTCATGATCATCATATCCATCGAAAACAACAATAGATGATTCATAATGGTTTTTCATGTAAGTGAAATATGTTTCACAGACATCTGAATATGTTTGATTTTTTTTCTTCATATCCCACTTAACTGCATGCAGGAAGTGCCCACCATCAATGACGTAATTTCTGACGCTGTCCATCCTGCTGTCGTCGACACATTCAAAATCTTCATACAATGCAGACTTGACGTTCTTCCGTATCCCACTGCTGGTGAACAATGACAATGTGAATGGCGCTATTTCGTATTTAAAGAACGTGGACAGGTCTTCATCTTTTCTCAATAGCATCCTTTGATACAAAATCAATGGGTCCACATTTACAACTTTCTTTTTAATTTTAATAGAGAGTTAACTGTTGCAAGAAACTTCACGTTGTCACATCGTTTCAATTTAATTTCTATGAACTTCTTATTCGCAAGCTGCTTTAATCATTATATACCAACCTCTTTTGCTAGATGACGATTAATGGTTCATTTCCGGTTATTCCAGTTGCTAGCGAAACAACAACGTTACTTGTGTTTGAAAAGGATCACTCAACTCCAACCTATCTTTTTCTCATTTTTCCACTATTAGAACGATTTTTATTCGTTGAGGGTTGATCCTTTTGGTCTCATTCGATTCAGCATGCAAAAATGTAGAAAACGACTCCCCACACCTTTACTTTCAAAAAAGTACATTTTTAAAAATGTCTCCTCTCCCCAAAAACCTCATTTCCATCCCTCCAATTTTTGGGGATTCTTTGTATTCTTAAACTACATGTCGAGTAACACTAACAAGAAAGTTTCAAGGACGGACTAATTTTTATGTTGTTTAGGTACTATGGGCTGCAATTTTCACTGTACTATGCGGAAAGATATAATATTTAAAACACTCTAAAATATCAGTCGTAAAAATTCTTCTTCATTTCAGTTTATAAACGAAAAACTAGTAATAAACCATTCAATTGGTCACTTGCCATTTGGGGCTGAGGTTACTTCGTATTTAAATTTGGAGAGTGATAACAATGTTACAGTGCTCGTTAATAATATACTTACACCGGACACCATCCCACAAGGAAATTTGGAAACATTAGCTAGGTATGTATGTAATTGTGAAAAATATTTTCGTAAAAAAATCTCTCCTTTTTGATCTTTTTACTGCCGGTATTATCAACTTTATTTAAATCTCGATTTAGTTAAAGGGCCGTTTAGCTAAATGGTCCTTTAAAGTTCCCATATGTATTATCAACCACGATTGATGAGTTCCTATTTAACTAAATCCCTGTTTTAGTAAGGCTGATAATAAAATTTCTAAGAAAGAAATGGCGATATTTGTATTTAACCTAAAAATCGTTAACTTATGCCTTTCTGATAGCATTTGTTGACTGTAGTTAAGGTACCACAGAAAAGGTAAACTATACAGAGGCGAAAGCTAGGCTTCATGGCAGGACCGAATTTGAGAGCGGATGTCCAATATCCGGCATGTTATAACCACCCCTTCTGTTAGCTGTCACAACACAAGCCATGTGACTATTGTTTACGTTGTGCGATTCATGGTCTTACAACGCTCACACGGTATTTTGTGATTTTTGTGATCTTTTCGTTTAATTTTCAATAATTTACTATTCTGTTATTGTTTCTTTACGTATTGAGATTATCAGTTTAACGTGTTAATATAGTTATTGTGCATTTTTGCGAACGTTTCGTGTATATAAACTTATCTATCTCTGGGCTATTGTGTTTTATTTTTGGTGTTTTCAATGGAAAGGAAAGGGGTGTGCTTATCGTCCATATCGTCCATGTCCTTCCAGGAAAGGTAAAACAATAAGCTTTTTTGTATTTCCAAAAGATCCTGAAAGGTACAACGTATATATTTATATCACTGAAACAACTAGAAAGTAGTATTATCTTTAGTAATTAACAAATAAATGGTCGGTTTCGCTATGGGTTCGTTAAGGTAATTGAAAAACAAACAAGGCTACACTTTTCTTTATATGTATCTAGGTTAGTACTTGAAAAGAGGCAATATTAAATGAAACATTTATCTATAAATTGCTGCTACGAATTCTGAGTAATCTCGAAGTGTGATTTAAAAAGAACATTTTTATAAAAGCGATAGGGTTTCATAACTAATAAATATTGAAAGGAGGGGGGGTGTTATTCAATCAAGTTTTTATTAAAGACCTACGCGAATTTCTTTATTTATATCATATAATTAAAAAAATAATAAAATAGTGGATGTAATATACCCACCATTTTCACAGTTTATAATACCAAATTACCGTAATAAAGCATATTTAGATATAAACAAATTATTGTAATACCGTATATAAAAATAAATATTATTATTCGTTATTTTTATTTATCTTAATGAACCCGCAAAGGAACACAGGTATTTTGCTAGTTAAATATAAAACTAGACAGTTTTCTCAGTATATAATGCATTAGTGCCTAATAAAGTTGACGAACTGTAAAAATTTACTTCTCCCAGTGTGATAATAACAGCTCCTACTGTCACTTACGAGGTCACGGATGAGGCTTCCGACATGAAAGGTGCCGCGGCAAGCTTTCGCTTCTTTATAGTTTACCTTTTCTGTGGTAGTACTGTCGGTCTTAGAATTATTAATGTTCAGAATTTAATAAAATTTGGCATGTTAGTAGATTATGGTAAGATAATGATCCAATTATATTTTTGAAGAGCTACAGAGAATCAGTAAAAAAAGATTGGCATTTAAAATTTTATCCTTTTAACATTGATCCTTATGAGAAATCACAGGTTTTATAATATTTTACAAAAAGTACCGTTCAGATTTCAATTAAAAAGGAGAGAACAAGAGAAAATAATATACAAAACATTTTAAATACTTAAAAGTACAGCTTCAAAGCATGTGGTAGCAGTAATTATTATTAGCGAATAAACATTAATCACAGGTTTTATCATATTTTACAAAAAGTACCATTCAGATTTCAATTAAAAAGGAGAGAACAAGAGAAAATAATATATAAAACATTTTAAACACTTAAAAGTACAGCTTCAAAGCATGTAATTAGCGAATAAATGTTAAGTCTACTTTTTATATCGTAGTTTATTAGACGTGGCAACGTCGTAAAAGAGGTTACAACGCGCACGAAATTTAAAAATGCATGGAATATGAGAATGTAGGTTTCATAAAAATTCTTTATTAAAAATAACGTGAACTATGTTTGATTAGCACAACCATATTTATTAAATTTAATAAAATATAAATGACTAATAATGTTACAAATAATATTTCATTTTGTTAGTAATTAACAACGATTTTTTGGCTATTTTTTTCTTTATTTTTTAAAAAAATTAAAAATTCTTTGTAATATTTTGTTGTGTTTGGTAACTTTAAAAACACCGTTCTCATCTTTTCCCAAAAGGTTTAATAAACCATTATATTTAAAATTTTTATATGCATCTTCAACCATTTCATCTTAAACAAATCATTTTTCCCAGAAATCTTTGTTTTGAATGGATGGAACGTTAATGAAGCGTCTAGTTGATGCATCATTTTAAGTGGTCATCGTATATAAGATCAATTTCAATTAATTACCGATTAAATTATGGCGACAAAATGGCGTCATTTTACCGAAAAACGAAAAGTTTTCAATTCAACCCCTTTAATTCCCTCATTTTGGTAGAAATTCAAAAGATAAAAAAGAGAGTTTCAGTAAATTTAATTCTATGCAAATTAGCCAGAGTAGTGTTGTGGCGTAGGACCCAATATTAAGAAGTTGTCATGTTTTGTAGCACAACATTGCGATTTTTTGCCCTACATTGCCGACATTTTAGTGCTATCTCGGAAACAAAAAAAATCCATATTTTCGTTTATTTGTACAGTACTTTTCAACTTGGAATATGTAGACCATAAACTGGATGCCTTAAGAGATTTTGCCTAAAATAACGAAAGACATTGTATGAAAAACACTAAAATATGTATAAAAATAGCTTACCTTCTCAAAAAAATACGGTAGCATTACGCTCTCATCAGTTCTTAGTGCATTTTTTGTCATCCTCCAGTTACAAAATATTTCATATACCTTCTCGTACTTTTCCTTGGATTTTAAAGGAAGTAAGCTCGAAGATGCTTCTCGAGCGGCATTTAAAATGTCTACAGAATAATTTTCTAAATTGTTTTCAGTAGCAAGACTCATTTTTATAATAATTAATATATAACTATAATCAATTCGACTCACAAAAATTATACTTAACTGTTATTATATAAATAAACAAAGCCGTGTCAGTTACTAGCAGGGCTGGCTCTAGGGGGGGGGGCGAAGCGGGCGGCAAATTCTTCAAATCTACAGTAGGCGTGGATTAATGGGGGTAACGGGGTAAGATTCCGTAAAACGAAATTTTTTTTTTGTATTTCTCTCCCCCGCTCTTCAAAAAAATGTTGGAATGAAAAAATTTTTTTTTGGATTTCTCCCCCCCCGCTCTTCAAAAAAATGTTGGGACGAAAAAAATTTTTAAGAGAGGGGCGGCAAAACGAAACTGTGCCCGGGGAGGCAAAATACCTGGAGCCAGCCCTGGTTACTAGGTTACGGAAATCCTACACAAGTACCTACTATGAAATTTTTAAATCTCAAACTTTGTAATGCTTTTACATCTATCACTATTTGCTTATAATTACCTACTAACACAAAATGTGAAGAAATAGTATAAACAAATCTCGTAAGAAAAGCAGTTTTTCTAAACTAATATAGTTTCTCGCTCGCTGCGCTTGCTCGTACTGAAAAACTATAATCGTTTAGTAAAACTTTGCTTTTCTAAACTTGTTGTTTAATGTACTATTTTGTGACTTACCAGAAAAAAAGGGCGTCCTTCAAAATTTCGCACGAGGGCATTTGAGGAACTAAGATCGGCCCTGCATATTCCTAAATATTTGCACACTAAACTATATCTAACTATTTTTTTAGTGGGAGAGTCAAGCAAGATTATCCATTTGACTTCTTTAACTATGCTGGTATTGACAGGCCCATAGTCTTGTACACCACAGACCAAACATACATAGACGATATTACAATTGCCACCGAAGTAAGGGGATCCTCAGGTAATATACATAGAAATTGTTATTCTAATTACTATTATACAATTCAGATGTATTTAGGCATGACTTTAACCGCAAATATCTAAAAAATGAAGGACAGGAAAAAAATTAAAAATAGTAATAGTTTTTTTTATTGAATATTTGAGAAGTTCTCTTTAAAACAGCTCACCCGTATTTTTTCTTTTTTGAGAAATTTGCTTCTTTTCTACAAAAAAAAAAAAATATGTTGTATGAATTTAAAATTGGCGACATTATTTCTCCACTAATGACGCATTCAGCGGACGGACCAATCAGAATATTCTAGTACCCTTAGTAGAGGCTACATATGAGCAGATTGTACGTATAAATGTTTGTCTCTTTCTAGTTTTACCGAATTGACAGACATGACATCAAGCTTTGTTAGTTCTAGTGACGTGTGACCAAGGTGTGACACATTCGATAACAACATAACCTCATCAAATCAGTTCGTTTTATGTAGTTTTGTTTCTAAAGTGTTTCGTGATTTTATTTGTGATTGTGAATCTTATTTGAACTACATATAAAAATGGTTGTAAGGCATTGTATTGTATCATCTGGTAAAAATACAAGTGTAAACGCTGGTTCTAAGTTATTTATTTCAATACCCAAAAACTCGAAAAGCATGGGCTATGACGATGTCTATAATTAACATACCGGATTCAGGAAGACATAGAGTTTGAGAAGGTCATTTTAATGTAAGAATACACCTTCTTGTAAAAAAAAACAATGTATATACATACACATTCTAGCATAATTATAAAAAACTAGATAAGTACGATCACAACGGAAATAAGATAACATAACATATCTCTATTAATTATTATTTAATACCCATTTTATTTCCATCAGTGTTGCCAAGTGTCAGTTATTTGTTGAGAGCCGACATATAAAGTGTGTTTCTTCTGTTAATTATCATTTTTATTGTAGTAGGTGGTATTATTCAATGGAAATTCATTATTTTCAAAAGTGGAGATGAAAAGTAGACATTCTTTAGTGAAATAATTAAAGCATTTCCTCTAACGCTAAACATTCATATACATTAGGCAACATGGAAATAATCTCTCATTGGCAGGTTTCCAGGCGAGATGTAAAATTCAGAAATGTCAACAGGTTCGGTTAATGTTCGAATGAAGCCGGAAATTGGTTAATTTCGATTGGAGGGTCCGCCCATGACGTAATTTGAGCGCGTTTACTTGTTTGAAATATGGAGTGAAGTAGACAATATTTTTATTTTTAAAATATCCATTTAAAATTAAGAATATTATACGATATGACGTGTATATACAATATTTATTAGGTGTTAATAAATGATTTATGACATAATAAACATCAAGTTCAATTAGATGGGAAAGGCCCATTTACGTTACAAGACCGGAAAGAGGTGTTTTGCAGGTCAACCCAAGCAGATTCCAGGCGAGCTGCAGGCGAGTCCTGGAAACTTTGGGAGATCTGCAAAACTGTTCTTCGGTTATGTAACTTACATTTTTTTTTTTTTTTCGGCTGACACAAAATCAATTTTGTATTATTTTTTTAATAAGTTTTATAAGAAATACAACGACAAACAATACTAACTAATTAAATAAAATATTTTTACGACCGACACTATTATACAACTTCAATTTCTGCTTGTAACGCTTCAAAATCTGAATTTCTATTTTCCATAACTTGTGAATTGACCTTTGAAAACTCGTAAAAGTTAAGTGTCTACAGACGACCCAACCAACCAACCTTCTCGGTACACTTTGAAAATTGCCATCACAACTAAAAGTGAGCTGGTCTGCTGAAATTCAGCGCCTTCAAAGCGAACCGACAATGTTGGCTCCAGCAGTTTTATGAGTTCGCATGGCAATCTTCAAAGTGTACCGAGAAGGTCGGTTGGTTGGTCTGCTCTTATAGACGGAGGGCTGGGCACGAGATTTCGATATGACTCGGGTTATGAAAAATTTCCGTCACAATACGTCGTACACTAAGGGAGGACCCTGATTTGGGAATTTGCTGACAGCTCAAGCGGAGAGGGTCGCCGCCATATTGAAAAAATGGCGCACAAGAACAGTTTCTTTGCAATATCTCGCTTCGGGTGTCCTACACATTTTTTCGTTAAACGAATAGTTTCGGTGCAGCAGCCGATCGAAGTCAAGCATTCTTGACAAATTTATGATTTTTTGCTGAAAACTGTTTGAATTGCTTCATTTGGACATAAAATATAATATATCAAGTTTCCTACAATGAAAGTGAACAGGAACATTATGAAATTTTCCAAAATATTAATAATTAATTTTTGGGAATTTTTTCGATTCTTCGCTTATAACTCGGAAATGATGCGTAGTACGTGAAAAATTTTTCTATGCAAAATTAAATTATATTAAATTTCCTACAAGAATGCCTATATTCATTTTCTTCCTAGGTGTTACAGTTTCCGAGATATTGTGCAACGAAAATCGATAATTAATAAATAAATTAATTATGTATCTGAAATGTTTCCATAAAAACGGTTTACCGTGGTCTACTAATAAATCACAGTCACAAAACAATCTTTATTTTACAACACTCGACGTATTTACTAACGTAATATTTTGTCGAAATCTATACATTTCCTTAAATATACAGTGTGACTCACTTAAAATGAAGACACCCTTATAATTTTTTTATTTTGCTCAAGATTTGAATAAAATTTTACTCAAGTATAGAAAAAATTAAGATCTACTTATCATCAGAAAAACATTCTGCTACAAATGCAATGCCACTTGCGGTACTAAAATATATGGAAAAAAATAAAAATATATATTATTCATTTTCTTATCGCAGTGATGTTTACTGCAATATTTTATTCATAAAACCTGGCAGAGGAAAAGTTCAAACCAATGCTTACTCCACCCTCCAAATGCAGCAGCTAGGACTGAAAGAAATTCTGTTCTTACATGCTTTTACTGACTGCTATTCAACATCTGCAACATTCCGGAAAAGTAAACTTGGTTTTATAAAACTTTATTTACATCAGGTGACTTTGCATTTGTAGCAAGTGAATGTTTTGCTGGTCATAAGTAGATCCTAATTTGATCTCTACTTGAGTAAAATTTGATTCAAATCGGAAACAAAATAAAAAAGTTATAAGGGTGTTTTCATTTTAAGTGAGTCACACTGTATATTTAAGGAAATGTATAGATTTCGACAAAATATTACGTTAGTAAATACGTCTAGTGTTGTAAAATAAAGATTATTCTGTGATTGTGATTTATTAGTAGATCACGGTAAACCGTTTTGATAGAAACATTTCAGGTATATAAATAATTTATTTATTAATTATCGATTTTCGCTGGCGATTATCTCGGAAACTATAACACATAGGAAGAAAATGAATATAGACATTCTTGTAGGAAATTTAGTATAATTTAATTTTGCATAGAAAAATTTTTCGCGTACAACGCATCGTCTCTGAGTTAAAAGCGAAGAATTGAAAAAAGAGACCTTTCCATCCCCCACCCCCCTGAAGCGGCAGGGCTAGGGGGTGAAGACTTTTAGTATGTTTACCTCCTAACTACCCCTAACACATTCCTGAAGAGGAAACTTCTGCCCCCCTCCATGTCCTCTACGACCGAGTCTACAACTCATTCGTTGACTGGACTAGATTATAAGTTTAAGTGCCATACTTGCAATTTGAATGATCTCCTGATGATACCATCTTGACTGTCGAAACGGTGGTCAGTATATTATGCAGTATCTTTGTTTACAGAATCATCAATGGTGTTACAACACTCTTCACGTGCATTTTCTTCATAAAATGTTTCATAACCTTTTTATTTAATGATCCAATTTTTTTCAAAATCAATAGCTAGCTAACACTAATTTATTGTCCGAATTTCAATAAGATCGGACTTTTCTCTTTTAAATTCTTTAGCTTAAAAGAGACATGGCGGACGGAGAGGTAGGCGGACAGACAAACGGGCTGATTAACATTCTAAAAGTTATTGCGAATTCTACGACAACACAATGATATCATAGTTTTTTCTCTACGAACGATATTTACAATTTTTGAAATGTTTCGATGAAATGCAATATATTCTTTTCTATTTGCATATAAATGCATATAACCTTTTTTGTAGAGAATTTTGTCCTCTTCATTTTTGTATTTAACCTTTGTTACCCTAAAACCTACTAAAACCGAAAAAATTGCCAAAAACTGATTTTTGGAAAATTTCGAAATGCTCCGGTCCACTCTCATTGTAAGAAACTTAATATATTATATTTTATGTTCAGATAAAGCGATTAAAACAGTTTCCAGCTTTATCCTATTTTTTTAATTGCGGCCTTTTTTCGCCCCTGTCGACTAGCCTACAAGCACAATAAACAATATTAATTCAAGAGAAGTCAACTACTGATAGTGAGACCATTCAATACTGGTTCAGAGGTGGACTCATGTCTTTCTCAGCTAATGTTATTCAAAAGTCTTGACGATGGGATAAACGGTAAAAGTGAAAATCGTAACCACGTGATACTTTTGAATTGTCTACGTTAGAGCACATCTACTCTGTGGTTTGTGAGTGTTCAAGATATGCAAATTTATATTGGTACACAATTTCATTATACCAGTTTTTTCTAATTTGTCGAAAAGTGTTTTTTTAATATGTCAAAATTGACGTCGAATGGAAGTCATATTTACCTAAAGAGGTATAATAAATAACCATGGATACTGTGCAAACGTAGGGAAGATTTATGAATAATAATACAACTAAATTTCATGTTATTCTCCGCCTGTGTCAATTCTACCTCGCGTCGACGTGACGTAAATTTTACCAAAATGTGGTTAATCCAAAATTACTCTTAATTCAGTTATACCAAAATATTTGCTATGAATAACTTACACAACTCAAATGATTATATTTATCAATTGTTGCTTACAGGTGTTGTTATTTACAACATAACAATTGTGGGAGATTATGCAAATTTCACCACAGCAATACTTGATAAAGAGGGAACACAAGTCATCGTAAGTTATAATCCAGCACTTAATGGAAGTTTGGTTATCTCAAGTGCTAACTTATGGTGGCCATATCTTATGAGTGATCAACCAGGATACCTTTATACATTTAAGGTTAGCAATAATTATAATAATTAATACGTTAACACTATAATACCATTTATGAGAAACAACTAGTAGTTAAATTTTGAATTTTTAAGGTTGACGTTTTCGATAGTAACAACAATTTAATCGATCGATATGAACAACCATTTGGTGTAAGGCAATTATCTTGGGACAACACAACTTTTAAAATAAATGGAGAGCCTTTATATTTACGTGGTTTTGGACGCCACGAAGATTCCGATATACGAGGCAAGGGTCTGGACTTGCCTTTGATAATACATGATCACAATTTAATAAAATGGATTGGGGCTAATTCTTACAGAACTTCCCACTACCCTTACGCTGAAGAAATCATGGATCTGGCAGATAGTTTGGGCATTATGATAGTTGATGAAACACCAGCCGTTGCTATAGAGTAATTAAATCATAATAATAACAGAAAACATAAGCAATTAAGTGTTTTTATCTGGTGTCTTATAAATGCAGTACAGTATAGTAAATCCGATAGGTGTGATATGCGCTAACTGATATAATAATAACGTCATTTCAGTTTTCCCCACTGATAGCACAGTGCAAGTCTCCCTCAAAAATTATTTCATCTAACTGAAAATGAGATGGTTGGGGAAATTTGCTCTCATTCTGCCTCTTTCTAAAACGAAGTCTCCTAGAAACCTAAAAATTAGAAAAGAATGAACTTTAAGAATGAAGTACCCTCGAGATCGATGCACACAGCAACAACCCGTAGTTTGAATTTTAATCGGGCACTGATCAATCCATCACAGGTCTCAGAGATCTGACTGGAATGTAAACACGGCTCTCATTTTGGCCAAAGAGAAGCTCGAAAATGGAAATAGCTCCCTATTTAAAACTAATGCTTCATTCTTAAAATAAATGATCTATTAGCTATCTTCAAATTGCACCTGACACTCACCCAGGGTTGAGAGCAGGGTGTATTAAATAGGTGGTCCGACATACGGCCTTTGAATGCATGCTTTCTATTTAATTTAGTAGATGGCGCAAGCTATAAGTTACTACAAAATCCTGAATATAGATAGATGAATTTGCTTTGCTGCATGTAGTATTGCATATATTCTTTCAATGTTTTTAATTTAGCTACTTAATGTCAGATGTCACTGGACTCTCGTTTCACTAAACTTAAACAAAAGTATGCATGCATGCACAGAAAATGTAAAATTGTCTTTCTATGTATAAATATCAACAGAACTTATTTCTCCTGCCATCTATTATATTATATTCAAAGTAAGCACTTATGAAGCCACTCAACGGGTCCTTGTCGCATCACCGTTTAATACACCCTGGGTGAGAGTAACCGATAAAATGCTGTCAGCTGTAGATAATAATAATAATCAATAAACTGCCATAACTTTATTAGATTTGACAAACTAAATCATCATTTAATTTTATCCCATAATTATATAGACGATTAATGCCAGCATGTAATTCGTGGATAAAGCGAAGAAGGGTGATAGAAAGGTGAGGTCATTTTCATTTAATGGTTGAAAAATTATTTCAACTTTGGTATTTTTGCCCGAAATCGCCTAAAAAAACCCGTTAAAAAAAGTCTCTGAATTATACTCCCCTTCGTTTGATCCTCGACTTTTAGGACATCATGTATAAAAACTTTGTACTTAATTTATTTTAACTTAAATATACGTTTTAGTGGTTTCGGTGATGCTGTTCTGGAAAATCATAAGAGAGCCATAACAGAATTATACCGAAGGGACAAAAATAGGCCAAGCGTTGTAATCTGGTCGTTAGCTAATGAACCTCGCACAGCAGGTGCAGCTTCCGAAAATTACTTCAGGTACTTTTCATTACCTTAGTTAAAGTATGTGGGGAATAATTAAAACTGTTTTCTTTTTAGGGAACTTGTAGCCCTTGCGAAATCTTTTGATAAAACCAGGCCAATAACAGTCGTAAATAATGTAGCTCCTAATGATGATCACTCGGTAAGTGTTTGAAATAAGTAATCAGTCAGAATTAATATGCATACTAGAAAGTGAATAACTTTAATAACTCGAAATGTAATGGACCAGGAGCCCGCCGACCACTAATTGGATGTCATAGGTTTACTCCCTTTTTTTTGGGACAGGGGCGTACGGCAGACATATTTTGTCGCTACCCTTGCACTTTTGGGGTTTTTGCAACTTTCGCATGGGCTATACTCAATGGAAAGTTAGAAGGAAAACTTTCCGTTTTGAAAACCCCGAAAGTTTTCAGGAAGTCTTCCTTCTAACTTTCCATTGGGTATATTGGTGGTCTATTTTTGTGGTGAAATCTGACTCGTGATGCAAGCTTCATTTTGATACCAAATAAGTGCATACCATTATATTATTTACATGCGTTTTACAGACATTTATCAAATATGGAAAGTTTCCTCGACTAATCACTGGACTTATTTATATCATTTCTACTTTCAGGGACAATTTTTGGATATTTTGTGTATAAACAAATACTTTGCATGGTATGAAAGTGCGGGAGATTTAGATGTGATTATACCCAATTTTATTAGTTTGGCTGAGGCATGGCATACCAAGCATAATAAACCTCTCCTCGTCACCGAGTATGGCGCAGATTCATTGGAAGGATATCATTCTGTAAGTAATATTGAAAACCGTTTGGTTTATTTAGTCATAGTTTCCATTCAATATTTTATCCAACACTTTCATATAAAGTGATCTCTATTGATGAGATTTTGAAGGTATAAAGTGGCCCATAAGTCACGAGTGAGATAAAGTAGTGAGCTAACGTATAAACGTAAATTTAGATCACTAGTGAGCTAAAGTGATTTAGTTACTAAAGAGTAATTTTAATATAAAAAAAGTCCAAGCAATTTATTTATTTTCTTTATTATATGGAAAATTAACAAAATAAGGAATCCATGCACTAACATTTATTTATATTTATATTAACATTTATTGTCATCATATTCGATTTTTCACCAAAAAAACTACTCTCATATACACAATTTTTCTCTATACTAGTAACGACGTCTGTATCGCCTGACTCGTTGCGCTGTTCTCCCTGTATTTTTTAGCAATAACAATCTTGTTTGAGACTGAATATTCCAAATAACTCTGCGCCACGGTGGATGATTTCCACCCACCGTGACGTTTAAGGGTGGTAATATCCCCCCAGCATTGGCCAAAAGTGTTGCCGAGGAACGGTGCATGCTGTGGCCAGTATACAAATCTGCATCTGGCAATTGCAAATAATCAGCTACAATTCTTGGAATTTTTGAGAGCTTATTTAATCCAACGCATTGGACAGTGCACTTTCCCCTTTGTAAATTTACGAAAAATCTTTTGTGAGACACATTTTGCGGTCTTAAAGACACATATTTCCTAATCAAATCAAGTGAGTTTACCGAAAATCCTTCATTTAAAACTATGAAACTTCTTGATTTATTCATCTTGGTATCTGATATGGATATATATATATATATATATATATATATATATATATATATATATATATATATATATATATATTGTTCTTTATCTTTTATATCTTCGACGCTTGAAGTAGGTCAGTTCACCGCAACGACAGGCACCGCAAACTCCCAATATCAATGCAACCTAAAAAACCCAAACAATTAAATACATAAAAGCAAGAACATCATAATAAACACCTACCTTTGACATAAGATGCTCATCGTCAGGGGCATGCATCGAATGTTGTTCGATATGTGCTCTTTCCAAAATTTTGGCCTTTTTGTGTTTGAAATTTCTTGATCGGCTTTTTAAGTATGCCAGAAGTTTTCCATATCTTGTTATATCAAAGTTACTGTATACTTTTAGAGTCGCCTTTATCATAGAATATTCAGTCCATATCGAAGGTGCAATTTTTTTACTCAAATGTAGAAAGTAAGCGAGAAGCACTTCTTCGTTTACAATACTAACATCTCTTTTATTCATCCAATTTTCAAATTGTAGATATTTTTAAAATAGGTTACTTTGGACTTTTCTGGAATTAAATTGGCTGTAGCTTCTTTGGCTTCTTGCAAAATATCGGTCGGAATTTCCATTTCAATATTATATCTTTCCATTTTGATAAACAAACCTGGTTACAAACATAATGGATAACATCCACAGCTTTCTCAGCACAGCCATTCATATTCTACGTAGCAATAAGCTACTTGTATTTTATATTTTTAGAGAAACACTGTTGACTTTAACATTGATAACTGACAAAATCGATGACATGACAATTTAATTAGACACGTGAGTTATTACATAACTCACTAGCCTAATAACAGTTATTTATTAGGCTAGTGAGTTATGTTATATATGCCACGCAAGAAAAGTTTAGCCCTCGAGCCCGTGGCGGTGGGTTATTTGGAAGATTCAGTCTCAAACAAGATTGTTATTGCTAAAAAAAATACAGGGAGAGCAGCGCAACGAGTCAGGCGATACAGACGTCGTTACTAGTATAGAGAAAAATTGCCTACAGGAGAGCAGTTTTCTTTATCAAAAGTCGAATATGATAACAATAAATGTTAACATAAATATAAATAAATAAGCGTTAGTGCATGGATTCTTTGTCTTGTTAATTTTCCGTATAATAAAAACAATAAATAAATTGCTTGGACTTTTTTTATATTAAAATTACTCTTTAGTGACTAAATCACTTTACCTCACTATATAGTGATCTAAAGTATACTTTAGCTCACTACTTTATCTCACTAGTGATTTATGGGCCACTTAATACCTTCAAAATCTCATCAATAAAGATCACTTTATATGAAAATGTTGGAAAATAACTATAATACTGCCGTAGGTTCCAACTTTCCTTTGGTCAGAAGAATATCAATCCGACTTGATATCCCAGCATTTCCAGGCTTTTGATCAGTTGAGAGATGAAGGATGGTTTATAGGGGAAATGATCTGGAATTTTGCAGATTTCAGGACAGAGCAAGGTATGTAGTTTACTTAACATCGAGCAAGCGGTGGCAATGTATGCTTTACCATCAGGGACGAAACCGAAGTTTATTTCGGTTCGGTTTCGGTTACGGTTAACTGACGTACACCATTTTCGGCTTTCGGTTTTCAAAGCAACGTCGGTTTTCAGTTAGGTACGCTTTCGGTTTTCCAGAATCTCACATTCCTGTTTTCGGTTTCGGTTAGGGTTTCGGTTAAAATTAAATTAGTACTTGCAGGGACCGAAAACGACATTTATTTCGGCTCAGTTTCAGTTACGGTTACCTAACACACAGCATCTTCGGTTTCGATTTTTAAAGCAGCGCCAATCCGGTTTTCGGTTTTCCGGATTGTCTCATTTCGGTTTTCGGTTACGGTTTAGGTTCGGTTACGGTCCCTGTTTACCATTAACTATTTTTGGAGTACGCCACTGCGCCCCGTTGTTCTACTACCCGTCAGCCAGATGGTACTTTTTATGATCATCACATTTTATGATTTCCAAATATTTCCATTTCTAAATGACGCAAGGAAAATTTTCACTGGCTCTAAGGGCGAGTTGTACCAAACTACCATAACTAATGTTAATCTAACCCCGTATTAAAATTTAACACAGTTTTAAAATTGTGCTAGTTGTACCCTCTGAATAAACCTTGGGATTAGCAAACCCAGAAATAACAAAGTATAAGTGCAAGTTGAGATGTTGAGAGTCGAGTTACATGAAATAAAATAAAAAACTTACTTTCTGAAATAGTACAAGATATATATTTTCCATTATTATGCGTTGCTCATTCTATTACCTATTAGTATGTTGAGTTATAATATGAGCAATTCTGTCAATGGGGTCATTTAGTCAAATTTAATATTGCACTTATTATTACAATTGTGCGAAGTAATCATCAAATAATTATTACACTAAATATTTCAGCTCGATCCGATATGTAGTTCCAGAAATATACTGCTTTAAAATCTAATTCTTCATAAGCTGAGGCGGTCGAATCGCTGACGTAAATGTCTCCACAGTCCTACCTCGCTTACCTAATAACCTTGCCCACCGTAATCGAATGTCAGTGTTAGCGCCAGTTTTATAATATCGGATTAAACCGCGGAGTACGGATTAAACTTCGGCCTTGAAAAAAAGTCTGTTTTATAATGTCCGTAATCTTCAGTTTGCAGATTAAATACGTCCCGGTAAAGTTAAACTTCAAACGGTGCGGTGGATGGAGACCGTTTAAACTGGAGATCTCATATTCATAACCTCATAATTGAAAAAATTCCCTGTTTTTATATGTAATATGATGGATATATTCGAAATATTTGATTATCTATTATTTATTTATTATTATTTACTGTCTAATGACAACGAAGAAATTGTTAATGTAATATAAGGTGCTTCAAGTTCCAAGTTTAAACTATACAGTTGATCTAACATTATAAGGGCCGGTACTTTCTGTCAACGTTAAACGTGGTTAAACTTTAACCGTCTGCCAAATCATTGAAAGTACAATTGTTTCCATGGTAACTGAATTGGTTTGACCCACCGTTAACGTTTAATCGGGATTATTCGGGATCGAAAGTACCGGCCCTAATACTGGCCCTAACAGGCACTTTGTAAAGTAAAGCTTAAAGCTTGGTTTAATACTAGATTTAAACTGTACGGTTAATCTAATATTATAATACTGACCCTTAGTATTATAGTACAGTACCTAGAAATTTTCGTCGAAAACCCGACATCTAAATATACTTATATTATCAAAAATACGATACCGGGACGCCCGTACCATGTCGATACGGAAAGAGGAAAACTTGTAGTTGATCCACATCGTAAATCGCACGCCGAAATTCGAAAATTCGGCTCGACAGGAACGAATCAAAATTGACATTTTTGGCATTTTTCTATTAACCTACATGTTATCTTTTATATAAACTATTTCTTATCTGAATAACAGATGAGGGTATTAATTTGTTATGCCGGATCTTAGACTACTAGGCAAGCGGGTCAGCTACGTCTACGTCTCCCGATGGGATAGAGACATTGACGCCACACAGCTATAACACGAAAGCGCCACGTGTTGATATCTTCTTGATTAATTTCGAAGCCTATAGAGACCCTAGAAAATTCTTTTTTTTTGCATTTCGCTCTAGAATTAATAGATCTTTCAGAAAGTTTAATCAAAAAATAATGTTAAATGAGCCCATTACATATTGCACTTTAGGTTTAAATAAACTGAAGAAATCTTTGAACTTTTTATTCCAACAAAGAAAGTTACCTGGTCGGAGGTTATAGTTTTACGGCGCTCTAGGATTTAACGCCACTAACTCTACATAAACTTCATCGCTTTTCCTCCCTTCTAATATGGGGAATAACTCCTTACCTTCCATATCAATATTAAACAGGCTCGTTCAGCATTTTTTTTATTTTAGAAATCGAAAGTAGAATACTTTTAAAGGCAATTTTCAAAATTTTAGGTTTTCATTAGGACGTTTAAGCCCTTAAATAAATTACCAAAGTTGCACCGCGCGAAAACGGGGAGGAGCTTCGCGTGACGTCACTTTGCAGATGCTGATCAGGCGACAGTCGAGATTTAATGTGACTTCACAGCTAACCTCAAAAATATATATTTCTTAAGATTTACAAGTATTACGTAGCTGTTATTAAAATTCCTGCCTGGTACTTTCAACGAAAATCTAGTTCAATGTAATGTTTATGAAGTTTTAAATAGTTTGTCACAATAAAATAAAACAATTTTTGCAGGTGGTTAGGAATCCAACCTGTAATTAGCAGTCTATTTGTATCAATCAACAATATTGAAAAATTATTTGCCTGAATTTTTAAACATTTGCTTGGAGCCAGTTTAACTCCAAGCTAAAAATGAGTATACAAACATTCAAAATGTGAATAAACCTAAAAAGCATAACAATTGAGGTTATGTTAGTTATATGATGCACATGCCTGAAGCGTGTGGCGGATGTTATTGTGTTTCTCTATGGAAACGGCGTTTGATTGTTAAATTATATCTGTTTTATCTTCTTGCTAGTTTAAAATGAGTAGTGTTTATATAGAATGACGTCACGAGTCGGCGATGCGTTTTGTACTGGAACTCAATCTTTAATATTGAATATCTAATTATTGGATACACTTATGAAGCTGAAATTTTAACAGCTTATCTAGATAATCGAATTCTATTGAATGCCATAAAAATAACAAAAAAATAAATATTGGTAACAAGCCCATTGTTAATATGTACACTTCGGTTCAATAAAATCCCGTACACTTGAAAAATCAAGTAATCCAGTTTTTACTAATATTAAGTGATGTGAATCAGTCTTTTTGGAATTTAGATTTTTTATTATCACATAGGTTATAAAAAAGTGACATTGATTGTGAAATGTCATAAGTATTTGGAAAAATGCTAATGATTTAATGATTTCGATTTATAACAAATGTAAAAATTGACGTTGAAAAATTGTGTCCGAGATAAGGCCAGATTCTGAAAGCACAAAACATTAAAAAGCGGTTTTCTGTATAGCTGTTCTGCACGTGTCTGCCTGTCCATTAAATCTACCTTTACCCATGATACGCCACGCTACACCAGGGCCATACCTTATCCATGCTCAAGCATTAACAGAAAATCGCCCGGACTGTTCCGCGGAGGCACGGAAT
Organism: Rutpela maculata; assembly: GCA_936432065.2. Lineage (NCBI taxonomy): Eukaryota > Metazoa > Arthropoda > Insecta > Coleoptera > Cerambycidae > Rutpela > Rutpela maculata. Next base: position 37,948,958 of record OW386290.2, read on the forward strand.
AATAATAATAATAATAATAAATCGTCTTTATTTATTTTACTGTCTTGGCGGAGTTCAGACTAGCTGTTCTACCACTCAACCAAGACAATTCATACAATAAACAATTAACATTTCTAGACAGTACTAGATAAAAAAAAATACAGAGTAGAGAAATAAGAAAAGAAAAAAAAAATACAAGTGTTCATATTTACAATAGCAAAAATACCGGATCATTGTTTACCTAGATACAACTTTTTTGCGTTGCTTTTAAAAGCAAGTAAGGACAATGGTTTCACTTCCTCTGACAAAGAATTATAAGTGGTTGCAGCTTGATAAGAGAAAGATCGTTGGAATAAGGCAGAAGTATGTTGGGGGATGGTAAGCTGATTTGTAAATCTCAAGTTTCTATTATGTATGTATGTTCTCGGAGTTAATTTACATGATAAATAATTAGGAATGCGAGTTGTCAGAACTTTGTGAGTAAAACATACCAAATGGAGATTTCTACGATTGAACATTTTAAGCCATTTAATATCCCTGATGAATGGAGTTGTATGCTCTCTGCATTGCAGCCCAAAAATAAAACGTATACATGAATTTTGCACTTTTTGTATTCGCGTGGAAGTGTAAGCGTCTAAACACGGGCCATAAACAATATCACAATAATTAAAGATTGACAGTATTAAAGTGTCACAGAGTCTAATTTTGATATTTCGCGTAAGGCAATGACGGTTAGCATATAAATTTTTTAGTAAGTAATACGATTTTCTGACAAGTGAGTTGACATGGTCTATGAACCTAAGCTGGAAATCTATATTTAATCCTAAGCATTTTATTTTGTCTTGATAGTCCAGCCTCTGTCCATCTACCCGTATGGACACATTGTTTATGGCCCTCTGTCTGTCTTTAGGACTACCAAATAAAATGGCAGATGACTTTGTGCTGTTAATATTGAGACAATGATTTTTTGATATTGTAACTAAGTTGCGAATGTCCTCGTTAAGACAAATTTCCATTTGCAGAAATTTTTCAATGTTAGCAGCAAAATATAAATTTGTGTCGTCGGCATAAAAATGAGAAGAAAAGTGATGTAAAACTCTTTTAAAATCTGAGGTATATATGATAAAGAGTAGTGGTGCCAAAATAGACCCCTGCGGGGCTCCATGGATTATATTTTTAGTGACTGACAGTCTACTATTACTGATTACCTGTTGATTTCTATCAGTTAAGTATGACCTAACTAGGGAACATGCGGTGGTATGAAAACCGAAATATTTAAGTTTAGCGCTTAGGAGCTGGTGACTCATGGTGTCAAAAGCTTTACTGTAATCTAGTGACAGTAATATAGCTACACTGCCTTTGTCACGACTGCTGATTATGTCATCAGTAATTTTTAGGAGTGCACTGGTGGTGCTGTGATTTTGCCTGAAGCCTGATTGGTTTTCAGGTAAAATTGATTTAGCTAAACAGTAGCTGTAGATCTGGTCGTATAATGCTCGTTCCAAAATTTTTGAAATTACGGGTAAAATATTTATAGGCCTTAGGTCTGAAAATTCATTGGGTTGACTTATTTTACTAAGCGGTATTACAAGTGAAGTTTTCCAACTCTTTGGAAAAATCCCGTCAGTGATACATTTGTTAACCATAAAAGTGATAATAGGGATGAGGAAAGGTAAACAGACTTGCAGCATTTTCAGGGTGATTCCGTCAGTTCCTGTTGCATAAGTTTTTATATTTTTAATGTAGTTCTCCACTTCGACATCCGTGACTTGATTAAAAGTAAAATTATTATTTGGATCTAATAGTTGTGAACTGTAGAAATCAATGGTGTAATCCGGAGGGGGTGTGATTAATTGACTAACTGACGTGGTAAAGTAGTCATTGATTTGATTAGGATCATTAAGGTGATCTGGCAGGTTATTCGTCCCCTTCTTTTTTATTATGTCAAGTAGTTTTAGAGTGTCCCATAATTTTTTGTTGTCGTGCTGATCTTGTATAAATTCTAAATAAGCTTTTTTTTCATTTCGGACAGCCGCGGTTACCATATTACGTACATACTTATACCGTACCCAATCACCAGCATCGCGAGTTCTTTTAAATTTAGCTAGAGCATTCTTTCTTGTTTTAATCATAAGCTTTACTACATCTGTTAGCCAAGGAGCCTTCGGCTTGTTAATTCTGACAGTCTTAAGAGGAGCATGAATATTAAATAAGCTAGTCAGATAGTCAGTGAATACATCTACTATTTCATCACAATCATTTAACAAGTACAAGTTGTGCCAGGGCAGTGATCTAAGGTCTCTATCGAAGTTATCAAAGTTAAAATATCTAAAATCACTAAATGTTCTAAAGAATTGTTTTGGTTTAACTGATTCAATGGATAATTCACAGTACACTAGACAATGATCAGATATATCATATGTTTCGAGAGTTTCACAGGTCCGAATAAGCTCACGGTTACTGATACTGATTATATCAATTAAAGAGTTACTATGGGCATTAACTCGAGTAGGCTCATGATTAGCTAACGAGAGACCATACGCCTCCAAAAATTCCGTAAATTTTATACTATTATTATTGGCTGTGTTTAGTAGATTAATGTTAATATCGCCAGTTAACAAAATTTCATCAACTACGGGAGTCGCATAAGATATTGAATTTTCTAACTCATTAATACATTCGATGACATTAGTATTAGGTGGTCTGTAAACCCCTCCTAGAGCGAAAGTAATATTATTAGATTTAAAACTTACCCAAAGCTGTTCTAAAGGTGCATTTACACTACTTTCAATATTTAATTTGCTTACTTTTAAATGGTCTCTATGATATAAAGCTATACCCCCACCTCTGCCTCCCACACGATCTTCCCTAATTATTTTATAACCATTTATTGCTACTTGCTCGGATGGTATTATAGGCGAAAGCCAAGTTTCAGTAACTAGAAATAGATCAAAGTTGTAAGTAAGTACAATATTTTTCAATTCGTTGAATCCAGTAAACAATGACCTAACATTTAGTGTTGCCAGTTTAAGTTGCATCGTTAATGCAGCACCTCAACATTTTAACCAGAAGTTAATATTAGGTGAGAAACAAGAAAAAAAAATTATAATACTCCAAACAGCTGCAAAGCGCAACTAACACATAGTAGATATATAATTTGATATCAGATGTTTTTAATAATCAATATTGAAATGCGATAAATACCTATACGTATACAAAAACTACTAAGAGTAAATAGACCCATGCGAGTAAACTCGTAATAAAATCACTAAAAAGAAATCTAAGAAAAACCAATTATAAGAAGAACCAAATTAAAAGATAAAGATATTATTTTTTACCCGTATGATCCATTTAATTTTTTTACTAAACTAACTATTTATTTAACAGAGTAATATATGCAACAAAAAACAATAAAAAGCAACATGACTAAAGAGTACATAGAGCGACATAAAAAAACAAAAGAATTCGTTGAATTGGATCTCCTAAAATTACTAGAGGAAAAAAAAAATCATACATTATTTGACATTTCCAGTACAATTTCTTCTAGTTGATCCAGAGTGGGCTTTATAACTTGACCGTCAAGTTTCCATCTTATTTTTCCGTCAGTTGTCCAAACGTTTTTTGGACCGAATTTTTTTACTGCAGCTTGAACGGCTTGATGACGGGGGCTCGTGAGGTCTTCCCTGATGACATACTGAGTGCCATTCAACTTGATTTTGGCACCGTATACCGTTTGTTTCATATCATGTGATTTAAATTTCACTAATACAATTTTTTCATTTACTCTGTAACAATTCTCAAAGTCATTCACAGTAATATTAGTAATTTTTAATTTTTCGGAAATTATTTTATAAACTGCTTCTGACACGTTTTGTGTGGACGGATGCTCGAGGCCGAAAAATCGAAGATTGCATCTACGGGAATACTGTTCTAATGTGTCGACTCTTTTATCAATCTTGCGGATATTGATATTATTTTTAGTTACTTGTGCATTAAATCTACTCAACTGTTCATCCAGGCTTTGAAATTTTTCATTCATATTGGCAGTTACATTTGTCGAGACCGCTTCGGATACTTGTTTGATAATAAGATTGATAACTTTTTTGTCCATGGCGGGGTATTTCTTTGAGCGTAGCTCTCGATCAGCTGACGATCATTGGCTGTACATTGATGCGCTACCACTAGTTAATAAGGAAGCAATGAGGAATCGCTTTATTACAATTAGATTGACTGCTAATAAGTAACACTTGCGCCGATTGAACCACTCAATGTTTTGTCCAGAATACAGAATTACAAATATTAATTATTATCACGAATATCTAAATATCTGCTGGTCTAGTATATATAAATTACCGAGGAAGCCAATAGAAGTTCACTTTGCACTTTGCAGGAATTATCCGTATGCATTTGATTAGGTAAACAGACTGGTTAATCAGAGGTAACACACGACACTACTCACTGTGTGCCATTTTTCTCCAATGTTCGTGAAACCTGGTATTTGCAGGACGGTACACCCAAATATGTCCGTCATTACAAGACTGAAAAACTTTTTCATCGGTAAACACAACATTGTTCCAAAACTCCAACGGCGCTAGACATAATTTGAACAAAACAGAATGCGGACTTGCTTATGTTCTTCTGTTAATATGGTCTTCTTGGCACTTACACAGTTTTTCAATTCCGATTTTCCTATCCTTCGGCTAGCTGTTGACCACGATGCTGGAAATTTATCATGGACACAGCGTCTACTGCTGTTTGAAACGGATTTTTCCTCAAAAAGCTAATGAGCGTTTCATCTTGAGCGAGATTTGAACTTCTCGGTCAGCCTGAACCGTCTTTTCTCTTTATGATATCTTCCTCCTCCCACTTTTTCTTCACATTTATAACGGTACTTTTATTTAAGTGATAATGGTTAGCAACTGCTCTGAGAGACCATCCCTCTTCAATTTTAGAGAGAATCAGAATTTTTTCACGTTCAGTTAATTTCGGCATTTCGAAAATTTGACACTGACGCTGACAAATAAATGAAGAATGATTTAATATAGCGAAAAATAGGTGTACGGAATTTTATTGCACAACACTCAAGGGGAAAATGTCAAAATTTGAAATAAAATTTTTATTAACCCCGCCTTAAGTTGAATTCACATGCATCCGATGTTCGATGATACGATGATCTGAAAGTTTTTCTATTGGTAGAATTATTTGAAATTAATTTGGCGAGCTGCTACCGTCCGAAAGTTTTAATTTTTATCCAACGTAGGATATTTTGACGTTGAATATTTTTCTGATGACGTATAGATCTTAACCTCACTTTTATTAACAAATTGTTCCTAATCATCAAAATATTTAAAAACGTGGCTAAAACGAATTTAATGATAGTTATTGTTTTTATTAAAAGAAAAAGAGAAAAAGACTTTGGCTGCGAGATATTTCCAAATATAGAAAATTACAAGTTGATTATCACCGCCTTTTTCATGAAAAGAGTCATAGTAATACTAAGAATAAAAAATATTTTAATTATTTCACAACGTCTGTCAATAATTTCAAAAAACCATTGGAATACTTAGATAATATTACTAAGGTATTAAGCAAATCACAATTTACACACCTTTTTATTTATTATGAAATTACCTACTTTCTGTATATTGTTGCCCTAATCTGGGCACGCTAATATACTAGTTAGGTAAATACTTTAAAACACTCATTATTGGAGCACAAATCAAAACAACTACTCTTCCAGCTAATACTGAAGAAGTATTGAATTACATGATAGGATTCCTAGCATAGAAAATCTAAAAAAAAAAACTGTCAATAAAAATTGCCAACTTGCGTCTCAAATTTCCAACTTTTGCCAAGTCTGACAAATATCTCCCTTCGCTACGCCCCTGATGAAGTAAACAAATATTTTGAGGTTTCTGGTTCTTGTACACATACTAAATCACAATTTTTTCATCCTCTTTAATAATGGAGTGGGGGTGGTAATGGGGGTGGTTAATGCCAAAAATTTTTTTGAGACCTTAGCTTCTCTTGTATATACTAAATATCAATTTTATGGACTCTTACCTGCTTGATTTATGTATATACCCCAAATTTACCCCAATTTATCCCCCAATCCTTCGACGCAGCAAGATGAAAATATAATCTAGTTCCAGATCTCGTTAAAGTACATATGTGTACCAAATTTCAAGTCAATATCTTAAACGGTTCCAGAGTAAACGTGCGCACAAAAAAAAAGTTACAGACAGACGGACAGAAATTTTTTTTGGCTCAAACTTAAAATCTTGACGATTCATGACATTCTAAGCCTATTTGAAAAATAAATTTTTTTTTAAATTTTTTGTCGTTACTATACTTCCACTGAATATGAAAGTAAAACGGATAAGTATGAGAAAATGCCTAATATAATTTTATCAAGTGAATTTTTTGAGATTTGTTTCGACAGTTTCAGCACAAAATTACCCTTCCATTAGATGTCAATAATAAACGGATTTGTTGTTCGCTCTTAGACATGTTATACTATCAGAATGTTGCCCACTCCGAGATTTTCCCTAATACTATATATATTTTATTGTGCCCAGAAATCTCCTACCGTTTTATTGACCACTATGTTTTAACAAGATACAAAATAATAACAAGCTAAAAACGTACTCTTCGCCTGTTCACTGAACTTTTTATATAATTGTTACACATTCTATAGGATACTCTTCGCAGTTTTTTGTAAATAATGTTAGTTTTAGACATTTTTTATTTTATAGTACGAACTTAGTTGGTAAAAGACTCAGTGTAAAATAAAGTAAAAATAAAAAAAACACACCAAACCCTATTTGGGTTTCGAACCCGGGACCCTTGGATTCCGAGTCAATTTCAATTAAAAGCATAAGAACTACACCACCACCTTACACGTAAAAATAATGTAAATTTTTACATTATAAGACACGAGCTAAAATCATATTTTCACGGTTGTATATTACATTATGAAATGTATATTTGTAAAATATATAACTATTTAGATATTAAAATGAAATATCATTCCACCAAATTTCTATTCAATTACAAAAACATAAAAATCAAGAATTTTTTTTTCAAATTTAAATCAGTAATAACGTTTTCATTTACCGATCGATTTTATTCAAAAACAATAAGGTTCTTCCTCTAGCTAACACTAACTTACTGTCCAAATTTCAATACAATCGGATTTTTCTTTCTTGAGTTATCGTGCTTACAAGAAACGTGACGAACGGACGGACAGACGGACATTTTGAAAGTTGTTCAGAATTCGTTCACTAACACAATTTTTTGTCTGTGAGCGATATTTACGATTTTAGAAATATGCCGATCAAATACAATATACTCTTCGTTATCGTATTTGCGAAGAGTATAATAAGAAACTGAAACTGCTTATTGAAGTTATGAAAATATATACAAAATGAGTGTAGTAAAGATTCTAAAAAAAAAACCGCTGCCCAAGGAATCACTACTTCCACATCCAGATTTTCTATCCAAGTCACAACGAAAAAATTTTGTATGTGGAAATAATTATTTATGGAACTTTAATAATATAATATTTGAAATCCTCTACCCCAAAAACCCATAAAACGATACACCACATCGGTAGTGGGGCGGGGGTGGCGATAGCGGGTGGTAGTGGGGGATGGATGAAGTAAAAAAATATTTTGAGGTTTCTGGTTCTTGTACACACTAAATCACAATTTTTTTTCATCCCCTTTAATAATGAGGTGGGGGTGGTAATGGGGCTTTTAAGCCTTAATATTTGAGGATTTTGGGGTGCTTTAGTAATAATATTGGCGGGGGTGGCTAATGTCAAAATTTTTTTTGAGACCTTAGCTTCTCTTATATATACTAAATACCAATTTTATGGACTCTTACCTGCTTGATTTACCTATTTACCCCAAATTTACCCCAATTTACCCCCCAACCCTTCGACGGAACAAGATGAAAATATAATCTAGTTCTAGATCTTGTTAAAGTACATATGTGTACCAAATTTCAAGTCAATATCCCAAACGGTTCCTGAGTAAACGTGCGCACAAAAAAAGTTACAGACAGACAGACAGACAGACCGACAGACCGACAGACAGATCGACAGACAGACAGAAATTTTTTTTTTTTTCGCTCAAACTTAAAATCTCGACGTTTCATGACATTCTAAGCTTATTTGAACAATACAAATTTTTTAAAATTTTTTTTGTCGTTACTATACTTCCACTGGATGTGGAAGTAATAGATGATCATTTGGAAATCCACGAATTGGATGACAAGAGACAGGATATATTTATATAGTAAGACAGGTAAGTTGTGCATGTCTATTTTATGTATAGTTAAATTTCGATATTTGTTTTTATATTCGAAGATAATATAATAAATAATGAATATTAGAAAAAATATATATTAATTAATGTATTACTTGTGCGTATTAATATCCTATTATTATTTTTCTTATTATTTATAAATTCGGCAACAACCACAAGAAGTGATAAGGTTATTTTCCTTCATAGGTATTTGCAGTAACTTGGTACATTTTGCTAAATCATTGAAGCACTTGTGGCAACCTTGATAAACCGTTTTTTTTGTCACCCGTAGTAGTACATTTTAACTAGCAATAAAACATACCTATGAAATGATAACTGCGTCATCGTTAGACGATAAGACCCTTAGCACAGAAAAGAGAACTTCCAGAAACGACACTAGGGCTTCCCGCCAAAATTCCATTGCCGCCATTTTGTTGTTGGTACATCCGTCAGTTCGTTTATTGTTTTAGGTTAAAACAGTAACCGCAGATTTCTAAATTCACCGTTGGAGCGCACAGGTAAACAATAATATTATATCATTGGCTATTTTGTAAAACATAGCCAATCAGGTTCGTATTATATCCACCGCCTAATGGTGATTTTAGAAAAGTACGGTAAATGACAGTCTTTGACATAATATCGAAATAAATTCTTAAAAGGTTTTGGTTTTATTGTGCTGTGAATAGGTAAAAGACCATAGCGGAAAAGTGTTGTTAATAGTAATTTTTATTAACGATATCAGTAAACGAGGTGGAATCGTTTGCGGTGTTAAGGAATGTCCAAGTAGTACGACAGGAAAAGACATTAGTTTATTTAGGTTTCCTAAGGATCCCCAAAAGGTATTTTATTATTGATGTAAATTATAAGATATTTCCAAGTAATTGTAAACCTTTCTATTGTAGTTGGAAGCATGCAATCGTGGGGATTTGGCAAGTAATAGTTATTTATACCCAATATAAATAGAATTCTTCGAATAACGTAATTGTATTCAGCCTGCGTAAAGTTTGTTTATAAACACACTGTTTAAATTTCCCGCCAAAATTACCAATAACAAAATGGCGAAGATCACAAAAAAACATCACAGGCGGTGCTGAGAGTGCCGCTTCTGGTAGTCCCTTATTTTGTGCCCTTAGCTAGCATTGTCTGTGGCACTGTATTGCAATACGGGTCTTATTGTTTCCCCACTCCTTCTTCGCCGGGTAGGTGTATCCAGTGCGAGTTCATTATTATAGTACAGTTCAATGCATAAAATGTAGTGGATAAACAGTTGCGAGTTTAACACTCACTTTAACCTGAAGTTTAAATTATCCCGGGCTTGGTTTACAAGTAAAGACCGACACTAAATGGGTTGAATTTCCGAGATTGACTATTAGTCATTTTGTATCGAAAAATTGGATACCGTATTCAGTGGCGGCTCGTCAGGGGAGACAGGGGAGGCTGAGCTTCCCTTTGGAAGAAGCAGATATCTTCCAATCTTCCAAATTAATATCTTTTACTTGTAGAAATTTCTCTAATTGTCTTTCAAAATATCGAGCCTCCTCTGCAGACAATATCACGAGCCGCCACTGACCGTATTCGGTTCGAACATGCCTCAAATACCCATATACAAAGTTTGAACTTAATAGCTATTTTCTTTCGTGCTGAACAAAGTGAACACAATCAGTAAGCAACCAATAGAGACTAAGGATTTCAAAAATACCTCGATTTGATTGGATGTTTAGTGATTGCAATCAGTTCGTTCAGCACGAAAGAAAACAGCTAATATCTTTGATTGTAATTGTCGTTACACAATGGCAAATTTTTTAATTTTTAAAGTTTCGTCTGTTCTAGTTTTTATAAAAAGGCAAATCAACAGTTTTTTGTAAATCCAAAGAACACTAGAACTAATTAATAATTTTTGTCAATTAACTTTTTAAAACTATTTTTTAATTAGTCGAATTATTTTTGGCGAAATTTGTATAATAAGAAGTCCTTTTTCAGCAACTCGTCGGGTAGGGGGTAACAAGAAAGGAATATTTACGAGGCAGCGGCAGCCGAAAACAAGTGCACACCTTATGAGGAAAAGATACTGGGGGTTAGCCGAAGAATTGAACAATGTCAACCCACCCGCTGATTTGAATAAATATATCGTAAAGGCCAAAGTCAAAGATGAACTTTAGAGCGTATACAAATGGAATAGAATAGAGAAAATTATTGTCAGAGATTAAATAAACGCATCATTCAATATGTTTGTATTTATTATTCAAGTTTATGTATGTCAATGTGTTGGTAGTTTCAAACAGATATATAAGAGTACTTAAAATTAAATGGAACATTCTTGAAACAAGCTTTTATTATTATTTATGCATTTTTTTGGTCACTTGAGACGTCATTTTGACGTAACAATAACGTAAAAATGACATCACCGCCCGCTCGAGGGAGTGCGTTAACTAAATGTCCGAACCTGCGGTTCCTCTCGTACTGAGCGGTAAAACTAACCTGTCTCACGACGGTCTAAACTCAGCTCACGTTCCCTATTAGCGCAGCGATGTCATTTTGTGACACTAAATTGACGTCATTTTGTGATGTCAAATTGATGTCATTTAGCGACGTTTAACAGACTATATGTAAGCTATTTTTGAATAATTGAAATAAATGTACGTTTGACCAATACACCAATTTGGTGCAAATAGATATGTGAATTACAAAAAAACGGCTCCAACTACCACGATGGAACGTGACGACTTTTTTTCAAAAGTCGAGATAGTGTTTAAACGTGGTTGAAGATACTACTGACAGCATTTTTTTGTCACAGAAAGGGTTAATATGTAAAAAGGGTTTTGCCAGGTCGTCCAAAGGAAGCTGTTGTTTGCAGAGGATGTAATATCAGAACCAATCGTCCAAGAAAGGTTTTCTTATTCTAAAAATATTTGTATGGCTGTTAACAAAATTTTACAAAATTTACACTTGACAGTATTTTATATTCACCACGTGTTTTAAAACAAATTTTTGGAAATAACCAAATTCATGATAGCAATTTGTTTAAATTGAGCAAATAAAACATACCACTACATAGAAAAATGGTTTTTGGCCCTTTTTATTTTTGGTCAAAAAATTTCGAACATTTTTTTTTTATCATATACAACGTGATCTACCATGACATGCGGAAAATAAAATGGTGTACTAGTCTTCAATGTGGTAAAGCCCCTGTAAAATTTTAGAGTGATCCGAGGTAATTTAGTAATTATAGTTGCATTAAAGTTTGCAAAGATACGCTACTGAACCATGGAGTTTGGCTAACCTGAGGTTTAAATGCTTTCAGTTGTTTAAAGGCTATTTTTAGTTGTCTGAGGTCAGTAAATGAGAAAGACCATATTGAAGATGTTTACATTTCCTTAATTGGCAGTCGGCGCGTGTGATCAAAGTACCGCGTGTTTTGCTTTCGGTCGAACTCTGTGGCAGGTATAAAGTACGGCCCAGTTTGGTGTTTTTTATTGACGGGTTCAAGTAAATATATTATTTGTTATTGTAGAGGCATAGAGTCAATGTGTCGAAAGACATTGACCTTATTAAAATTAAATTGTATTCGTAGATCGATGTTCAATACGCCATTCGGCGCTTAGAACAGTGCATTTAATGTAACATTTTCTTTGACTTTCCATTACTTTTACGTTTTGTGCTATGCTGTATTCTACAAAAATTTTTACGCGTTACGTCAGATTAAAGATTAAAGTCATAGGCATTCCTGCAAAAAAATAAGATAATTTTTTTGGTCATAATTTTTTTATTTCTCATTTTTCTCCGTTCGGTGGGGACAACCTACTGTTAAATTTTCCGCATGTCATGGTAGATCACGTTGTATATTCGATATCTAATCTATTCCACCCCAAACAGAACTTCCCCCAACCCATCCCCTCCATGTTATTATAGAACCAGTTAGCACACATGCTTAGATGTTTTTGAATTTGAATATTTCCTTTGAATAAACTAAGCTCCCCCTACTACTGTACAATACCACAATTGAAGACACAAGTGGATGTGACATTTTCGAAAAAAATGAGTTTTTTATATGAATGAAGGCTATAAGTACACAAAATTCCTTCAGGTACATTACATTTGTTTCTAATGCAAAAATATCTGATTTATGAATTTATAAAAGATATATGTACTGTTGAAGGTGGTAGGTTTAAAAACTTTGAGATCAATTATCTCAAAATCACTTTGTTGTTACATAGACCCTTCATCCACTCGTGTCTTCAATTACTATGGACCGCATTATAGTGTGTCATATCATATAATTATGCAACCCTATATACTAGTCATGACACACGGGTTGCCTGCCAAGCACACTGAAACTTGACTCTTAATGCATATTATGCTTATAGTCCAATCAATGAATGAACATTTTGGGGATTGTAGAGAACATCTTCAGGGATGTGCTGGGGGTAGTGAGGACGTAAACATACTAAAAGTCCCCGCCCCTATCCCCGCCGCTTCAGGTGGGAGGCGGGGTGGAAAGGTTCCTTTTTTCGATTTTTCGCTTATAACTCGGAAACGATGCGTCGTATGGGAAAAGGTAATCTATGCAAAATTAAACGTAATTAAATTTTCCACAAGAATGTTTATATTTATTTTCTTTCTATGTGTTATAGTTTACGAGATGTTCGCCAGCGAAAATCGATAAAATTAATAAAAAAAAAATCAATTATGTACCTTGTATATTTCTATCAAAGCGGTTTACCGTGGTCTGCTAATAAATCACAGTCACAAAACAATCTTTATTTTACAACACTGGACGTGTGGACGTATTTACTAACGTAATATTTTGTCTAAATATACAATGTGACTCACTTAAAATGAACATAACCTTATAACTTTTTCATTTTGTTTCCGATTTGAATCAAATTTTACTCAAGTATAGAACAAACTAGGATCTACTTATCACCAGAAAATCATTCACCTGCTATAAAGGCAAAGCCACCTGCGGTACAAAAATATGCTGAAAGAAATAAAACATTTTGAATGTTAGAAATTCTAAAAAATGCATCCGATCGGCGCCACAAACGTACATACACGAAAATTTGATTATTGATGGGGGATATCTCATACATAAGCTCATCTGGCAAATGGGATCCTCAGTTTCCGCAATTTGTGGTGGCTACGTAAAATTCATCGTTCGTAAGATTAAAAATCAATATGATTTTGAATCTCTTTCCTCATATTTTGGTACCGCAGGTAGCTTTGCCTTTGTAGCAGGTCATAAGTAGATCCTAATTTGTTCTATACTTGAGTAAAATTTGATTCAAATCAGAAACAAAATGAAAAAGTTATAAGGGTATCTTCATTTTAAGTGAGCCACACTGTATATTTAAGAAAATGTCTAGATTTCGACAAAATATTACGTTAGTAAATACGTCCAGTGTTGTAAAATAAAGATTGTTTTGTGACTGTGATTTATTAGCAGACCACGGTAAACCGCTTTGATAGAAATATTCAAGGTACACAATTGATTTTTTTTTAATTAATTTATCGAGTTTCGCTGGCGAATATCTCGTAAAATATAACACATAGGAAGAAAATGAATATAAACTTTCTTGTGGAAAATTTAATTACGTAATTTTGCATAGATTACCTTTTTTCGTACGACCCATCGTTTCCGAGTTATAAGCGAAGAATCGAAAAAAGGAACCTTTCCACCCCCTCTCCTACTGAAGTGGTGGGGCTAGGGGCGGGAACTTTTAGTATGTTTACCTCCTGACTACCCTTAACACATTCCTGAAGAGAAAAATTCTCCCCTCCAAAATGTTCTCAACAACTCTTTCATTGACTTGACTATTATAAGGCAACATTTCCAAGGATAGAAACAGCGTAGAAATATATTATATTTTCCCGTGGAAGAAATATTTAAGAACTTTCAGTTACCATTTATCATGCACAAGTTATTGGAAAATACATACAAGTACAAATAGACCAGGAGCCCGCCGATCACTAATTGTGTCTCATAAGTTTACTCCCAAAATGTGTGAATTGTTGTTAATTTAGGGTGGTAGAGCACAGAAATGTCCATGCCAGCCCTTTTTCTATGTACAGGGGCGTAAGGCAGGCCCCCAAATGTGTAAGAAATATGACTTGTAAAAGTAAAAAAAAAATAGCCACAAATAAGTCATAGGTTTACGCATGGGGATTGAAGGGAGTTCTTAATTTACCCCCAATTATCATGAATCCAGACTACTATTCATTTTGGGTGGTACAAGGAGGCACTACGTTCGCCCAATTTTGAAGAAAAAAGTCAGGTAAAAAAAATTATAAGTTTATAAATGGCAATCAGGAACTTGGTAAGTATGAACCGAGTACGAAAAAACATTCGCCATCTTTGAAAAGTGATGCGAACGTCTTGTATTTCACGATAATTGACGACGTATCGGCTCTTCCTACCGCATGCACTAGTTACCCTTGTAATTCGATGAGTATCATAGATTTACGACTAGCAATCAGATACTTGATAAGTATGAACCTCCTGATTGCAAAAATACGTCTTGCCTTTCACGATAATTGTGGTGTCATTTGGTATTGACCAGCAACATAACAACACACCACATGTATTAGACCACCCCCAAATCCAAAGCTGCCCGGAAGTGGATTACACATTTAAGAAAACGCAGACGACATCCACTACTCACCAACATTGTTTATTATAGAAACTGGGGACTGAACCAAGTATACAATAGACAGTGTGACCAAGCATGCTCACCATGCAACCTTAGCCCGCTGCGTTGCCGAGCTAACAACAGGTCTATAGTTGAAACAATTGTTGCCTTTCATAGTTTTTGCCAGGGTTGGCATGTTTAAAACATGTTTGAAACATCATACTAAGTATGTTTTAAACAAATGCATTATTTTGGAGTTTGTGGAAAAGCGAGAAAAGTACCGATGATGGTCCATTCCGATAAATAATTCCGATATAAACACTCACAAAAAAATTGCCCCTCTAGTCTTACTCATATGAGTCAAATGCACAGATAGACTTAGCATTAATATAAGTGAAACCTTTCATATCTTACAAGGGATAAGGGACATTTGGGAAGTACAGGGTCTAAGTATGCCACCGACCTTCAAATGCTCTGAACGTTATTGCATGTCCGTCATCATTTAATATTGTCGACGTTTTTGTTGCAATATTTCTTAAAATCAAAAAGCTTTGCAATAAGTTTAATCATGTATAACTAAAAAACACACTGATTTCTTAATGGATCTACAGAGACATAGACTAGGCTGCTTACATGATATAATATGTAATATATAGATTACATATTATATCATGTAAGCAGCCTATCTAAAATATGCCTACTTGAAATTTTGATGAAGCAAATGTAATTTTGCTTCAAATTAAAGAATAGATAAATGCGACATTTTAGTGATAAAATAATTTATAAAGTAGTAATGCAGTCTGTAGAGCAAAAAACATTAAAAAAAACCAGTAACATGGTCTACGCGTAGCCCAATTTACAGTAGCCAGCGATCTGAAAGTCATAAGCACATGGGGAGGAAAGATATTTTTAAAGGAACATGAAAGGCTGGCTGGAAAAATATTCACCTCTAGCAGAATTAAATGGGCGGTACCGACCTTCAAGCCCTTTAAATCACCGGGCAGAGACGGCATTTTTCCTGCTCTGCTTCAACATGGAATTGAGGAACTTATCCCATGCTTGAGCATATTCATAGCAAGTTATACTCTTGGGTATATTCCCTAAGCTTGGAAGGAAGTTAAAGTGGCGTTTATCCCGAAAATAGGCAGACGTCCACCAGACGAGCCTAAATCTTATCGCCCCATCAGCTTAACTTCTTTTCTCCTTAAAACAATGGAGAAAATACTAGATCAACAGATTAGAAGCGAAACCACTACAGAGAAACCGCTTCACTCGAAACAATTTGCCTATCAACTTGGCAAACCAACAATAAATGCTCTACATGGCCTGGCCAAAGACATTTACAGCAGGGGAACTGGCTCTGTGTGCTTTCATAGATATAGAGGGTGCTTTTGACAACACCTCCTATGAATCCATACAAAGAGCCGCGGAAAAAAAGGGGAATACAGTCCCCAACAATCAAATGGATACAATCCATGCTAAGAAGCAGAATAATTACCACAAATATGGGGAACGAGTCGGCCACCGTGACTGCAGTTAGGGGCTGTCCACAAGGTGGAGTCTTATCGCCCTTGCTGTGGTCAATGGTGGTCGACGATCTCCTCCATAAGCTGAGTAATTATGGCTTCAACGTTCAGGGCTACGCTGATGAACTGGTCGTTACTGTGAGAGGCATGCATGAGGTTATGATCTCAAACCACATGAAAATTGCCTTAAACATAATATCTAAATGGTGCTCGTCAGAGAGTCTTAGTGTCAATCCGAGCAAAACAATTATTGTTCCATTCACCAAAAGGAGAAAACTCAATTTGAGAGTTCGTATGTTAAATGAAACAGTACTGAATTTTTTCAGTGAAGTCAAGTATCTGGGAATAATCCTAGACCAAAAACTTACATGGAACTCACACTTAGAAAGGACACTTACCAAAGCAACGACAGTTATTTGGACGTGCTGTAGGCTGTTTGGCAAGACTTGGGGTCTGAAGCCGAAAATGATACATTGGTCCTACCTTTCGGTTGTGAGACCCATGGTTACCTACGCATCATGTGTATGGTGGCAAAAACAGAAGAAAAAATAGCACAAGGAAAGTTGCAGAAATTGCAACGCCTTGCCTGTCCAGGGACTACAGGAGCAATGCGCTCGTGTCCAACAGCAGCTATGGAGGCAATGCTGGACTTACTTCCTCTGCATTTGCATGTAAGGAAGGAGGCAGCACTTAGTGCTTTAAGGCTGCATCAGGCACTTAAATTCAGACCAGGCGACCTGGTTGGTCACTTAAGGATTCTGGAGTTAATCCAATTCGAATCCATGACCAAACCCACTGACTCAAAGTCAATCAAGCATGACTTTGACAGCCCGTTTGATGCGTTGATTGAAAGCCGCCAGGCAGGCAGGGTCGAAGCACTGCGGTTGAAGAAAGAGTCACACATCTGGTACACAGATGGATCCAAGATGAATGAAGGGGTTGGTGTGGGCGTAGCAGGGCCTAAATGCAGGCTATCTAAAACCCCTGGTAACCCCCAACCATCGTCCAGGCACAAATGTATGCTATAGATCAATGTGCCCAGGAATGCCTAAATAGAGGCACTCGAAGGGCAAAGATATATATATTGTCAGATAGCCAAGCAGCATTAAAGGCTCTCAGGTCCTATACCTTCGAGTCAAAAATTGCCTGGGAATGCAGACAATCCCTGAAGCAACTGGCAAAAAACAATGTGGGTGCCAGGGCATGAGGGAATAGAAGGCAACGAATTGGCTGATAGCCTCGCAAGAACAGGGGCTGAAGCCCCGTTTTTTGGACCCGAACCGTTCTGTGGCTTATCCAAGGAACACATAATGGAGGTGGTCCTAAAATGAGAAAAGGAACAAAACAGGTCCTACTGGAGGAACACTCCAGGCCAAAGGCAAGCGAAAAGATTTATAACCTGTTCGACAAAGAATGCCACAAGGCTTCCCGAACTCGAAAAGTTCGACCTAAGGCTGATGACAGGCCTTCTAACTGGCCATTGCCCCTTGAGATATTATCTCAAGAACATTGGCATGGCAGAAGATGACAAATGCAGATACTGCGAAGTTGCAACTGAGACTGCGGAACATATACTTTGTGAATGCAAGATACTAAATCGCATTAGGCTAAATTACCTAGAACAGGCGGAATTAACGCCTGAGGACATAGGGAAATTAGCTCCCACGAAAATCACAAGCATGACAAAGTCATGGAATCCTGGACAACAACTATTTGCAGGGTAATTCACAAAAAATCTTTTAGGCCGAGGTAAAGAAAGACCAACCCAGGGCCAAGCGATTGTCTACAATCTACAAGGAACATGGAAAATGTCAGGAACAAGTGAAACTAACCAAACTGGCCACGTATCCAAGAGATGGGCAACTGATATAGAGAATGTACAGGGCGTTTCATGGGGCGAACTCTGACTGGCCATTTCTTGGTAGAAGTCAAGATGAAACAAAAAATATCCACCATAACAAAAGAAAAGTCAAAAGGAGCTAAAAGATGGAACACGGAGAAACTAAAAAGTTGAACAGAATTATCAACAGAAGTAAGACAAATATTTCAGAAGCAGAAAACGGATTGAGTGTTAAGGATGAACGAAGCTGTGTAAAGAATTCAATTCTCAAAGCAGCAAATGAAATAGTAGAAGAAACTAAAGAGTAATAAATGAAGAATGGTATGACAATGAAGCAGGGCTGCTGTAGATGAGAAGAAAAAAGCCAGAATGAACTGTCTGCAATGAAACACAAGAGCGAACAGAGTGCTATACAACGAAAATAAGATTCAGGCGGCTAAGGTATGCAGATGGAAAAAAACGAGAAGCGACAAAGCAAAAAATTGAGGATTTGGTGGAACATCATAGTAGAAAGGGAAATAGAAAATTCTACAAAGAAGTATAGGATCAAACAAAAAAATACAGACCAAAATTAACAGCATGTAGAAACAGACGGGGAAACTTGTTGACAGAACAAAGTGAAATAATGCACAGGTGGAGATAATACTATCAAACGACGAAATTGATGCTGAACAACTTACATAGCACACAGTAGAAGAGCCCAACTATGAAGAGCTAATAAAAGCCATAAAATGTTTAAAAAACTTGAAAGCGCCTGTGATCGATGGAATTACCGCAGAACTACTGAGGGGAAGCATTAGCACAACTGTACGAGGAATCTCAGTTAAGAGGGCTCGAAATTAGTGAAACAAAGACAAAATCCATGGAATCGAAAAGATTAGCAAATATTAATAATAACAATATACGTATAGAAAGATTTTACTTCAAGCATGAGTTATTCATTATATTTAGGCCACCCTTTATTATCATTATTATTGGAGAGAGAGAAAAAAAAGTTTCGGACTAAAGTTGTAGGGCTGTAACTGAACCCCTTTAATAAATTAATGGAAGCACAGTGGTGTGCAGAAATGGAGCAATAATATTTTTTTATATTGTTGAATTTTTGAATTATTCTTTTGTTTCTGATTTCAAAAATATGACATATGATAGTCCTATCTTTAACAGTTTTCGAGTTATTGAACATTGAAAATCGTATTTAAGCTATTTATTATACGAAGGGAAATTACAATTATTAAAGTAGTGTATGAAAATGACAAGTATTCTGTTATTAAATCTGTCAGCGTTTCATATATAACAGAATATTTGTCATTTTCATAGACTACTTTAATAATTGTAGGAAAAGCTACAAGGTTAATAGAACATTTATGCAGAATTTGACGACAAATTTTTTATTTCCTATACTTTTTTCTCTTCCGACGAACCGTATAGAAGATAAAAGTGAAAAACCAGCATTAAGTCCCCGTTGGGGGTGGTTTTTTGCAAAAAAAGGACGTTGCACCCCTAAATTGGGGGGAACTTTTCGGGTATCTATTTCTAACCTTATCTAGAGTAAGCATCCCAAATATTATTACTTTATAAATTATTTCTTCTAAAATATCTAATTTACAAAAAGGCAAATCAACTTTGTATAATAAAAAGTCCTCTTTTTCAGCAATTCATCGGGTAGGGGGCAACAAGAAAGGAATATTTACGAGGCAGCGGCAGCCGAAAACAAGTGCACACCTTATGAGGAAAAGATACTGGGGGTTAGCGGAAGAACTGAACAATGTCAACCCACCCGCCGATTTGGATAAATATATCGTAAAGGCCAAAGTCAAGCATGAACTTTAGAGCGCATACAAATGGAATAGAATATAGAAAATTATTGTCAGACATTAAATAAACCCATCCTTCAATACGTTTGTATTTTATTATTCAAGTAAGTTTATGTACGTCAGTGTACTGGTAGTTTCAAACAAATACATAAGAGTACATACAATTAAATGGAAAAAAAAACTTTCTTAAAACAAGCTTTTATTATTATTTATGCATTTCTTTGGTCACTTGAGAGGTCATTTTGACCTCTGGAATGACGTAACAGTAATGTAAAAATGACGGCATTATGTTACAGCTCAGCGACGCCATTTTGTGACAATAAATTGACGTCATTTTGTGACGTCAAATTGATGCCATTTAGCGACGTTTATCGGACCATATGTAAGCTATTTTTGATTAATTGAAGCATGTCCATTTGAGAAATATAATAAACCAATTTGGAGCAAAATGACAGGTGAATCTTAAAGCCTCTAGAAAGTCTTTATTTTCCGATGCGTAATAGGTTACAGAATGAGCCACCATGTAGATGAATGGGAAACATAAGCATCCACTAGTTTTTAAGCTACCTCGGCCCAGCCATCAGTGATGGACGGGTAGTAACTATTCATTACTTATTGTAATCGTTACTCAGTAGGACCGTTATTACCGTTACTTGGGAGAACGGACATAGAATAAACTGGGACTCGGCAAAAATTTTAACAAAAGAGACAGATAGCAAGAAAAGAAAAATTAAAGAAGCGGCTATAATACTATTGAATGAGGATAAATGCGTGTCGAATTGTTCTGTAGATGTTTGCACAACCTGGCTGCCGATGTTAAAAGAAGAACTTAACAAACTCAACATTGTTTAAAATAAAACTATCAATTATATATCAACAGTTCTGTGTAAGCAGTAAGTATCTATGGATACTGAATATAACAAATATATTCTTAAAGCTGTGTATTTAATATACACAGCCCACAAACATTATAATACGCTTTGAGAAAGGAAACAGATTCGTTTTCCGAAACGTCAGCAAAATACGTCATTTTTATATTTTTGTTCTTATTCATTATTTGTCAAAACCACCCTCTAACTGATCCTTTGACGTAAAAGTCACAGGCGTAGAGGTTATTTTCCAGTAAAATACTGGTTAATTGTATTATTTTGTAGATTTCAGACATTGTTTAGAAGAATACATGTGGCAGAGCATCCCAATAAGAATAGAGAAAAAAAAAAAAGGACCCGAAGTACCGATTAGTCGATTGAAGGGATTTACAGACGATCCAACTTGCTGAAGCCAACATTGTTGGCATGCTTTGAACTCATTTGCTTAGGAGCAACAATATACGTATGGGACGATTTAACTTCGAGCATGTACATGATTTCACTTACCTAGGCTCACAAATCAACAACGAAAATTTAGTATCAAATGGCACACATACTGAGTGGAAATATGAGCTACTTTGCCCATGAAAAATTAATGAAATTTAAAATTCTAAACAGAAGCTTGAAACTTAAAAATATAAATCCGTGATACGACCCGTACTTATACATGGGTGCGAAGCGTGGACATTATCCAGTGCTGATGTGAACCAGTTGAGAGTGTTTGAAAGAAAAATTCTACGAAGAATATATGGGCGTCATCCAGGAGAAAGACGGTTCCTGGAGAATAACAATGAATCATGAATTTGACCACCTGATCAAAGAAGCCAATATTGTTACGTTCATAAAAAAGCAGGGGTTTAGAGTGGCTTGAACAAATGCAAAGAATGGATGACGAAAGAATAACAAAAGGTAATGCAATGAAAACCGGCGGGGAAGAGATATAGAGGAAGGCCACATAAAAGATGGATTGAAGATGTGGAGCAAGATATTAGGACATTGGGAGTGAGCTCGGGAGTGAAAGGATGGAGAAGGACGAATAATTTCTACAATTTCTTTTTTATACTATAAAGGGATTCGCCCCAGTAATTAACTGATCGTGCCCGTTACGGCGGCCATGTTGAAAAAATGACAGTCAAAATAGGTTTTTCTCAATTATCTCATTTCCTGTTAGTTCTACCCTAAAATTAGGTATTACCAATATTGTGGAAAATGAAAAAGGCTAGGTTGTACAACTTTTATTTAAACTATTGTTCTCCATTATTATTTTACAATTTACAGCCGTCAGAATGGTGAAAATTTGTGCTTCGCTGCACAGTTTTGCAGTTATTTTTGTCCTTGTTGCTTCTTTATAGTAATTGGTTATTATCAATATTGTAGATCATCAAATTTCTCAAAACTAGAATTTTCTTCCACAGTAAACTGTTTTAACGGAAAAACAAATTTTCCGAAACGTTAACTGTCTTCGATTCAGGGGCGTAGCGAGCTAACTTTTTTGGGGGGTTATTTTTAAAATTTGCCAACTTCACAAGACTTAAAAAGCCAACTCTGTAAATAATGAACTAATAATTATTCCTCCAAAAAAAATTGATGAGCGGGGGGGAGGGAATTAAAAAAAAATTTTTTTTCACTTTTACCCAACTTTGGTCAAGTTCCGCCGAAATAAAAATTGATGATTGATGAGCGGGGGTAATTGTACATACTTTAGGATCATTTTCACAAATACTAAGTAATATTTCAGATAAAGTATTTGCAAGTATAAATACAAATACTTTTGCAAGAAGTATTTAAATACTTATGAGGTAAGTACATATTTGCCCAGCTCTGTATGTTATCAACGTATTTAAATAATTTTTGGCACGTAACTTGTGTTATTGTATAAACTAACGTGAAAAACTGAAATAGTAAAAAAAGTTTTATTTTTCTTATTTTTTTTTTATTTTATACCGAGGGGTAAAACGCTGGGGTATTTTGGTGTACAACTTCCAGGTATTACTAGATATTATTCTGGCGATACCAGGTATTTCTCAGTATTTTCTATTTATTTATTAGTGGGAATTAATTGGTTTTACTGGTACTATTAAGAAATCCCAGATATTACTATAAAATTTAATACCGTTGTATTATTAGGTATTATCACAAAATACCCAGGTGATATTGGCTATTATTATGCAAAGTGGTAGTAGGGTACGGATTATTTTTTTTGCGATTTATCCCTTGTTTTAAACATTTATAAAATACAAATTAAAATATCTTAAAAACTAATGGGCTTTGCATAATGGATATTATGGCTATATCAATTGCAAATAAGCTCTACCAACACCACCTGAAAAGAATATGTTTACTTACCAATCACCCTCTATATAGCAATGACTGTGGGCAATTACATGTTAAGTTAATTAGGGTCGTTTTTTTTTTTAATAATAATTTACTTTATAAAACATGGTTTTTAAAAATATTTTAATTCAAAACATTACGCCTATGATAACCATAGTCTCTGTGCTTTATTTGTGTATTTGCAGAAGACGCAAAGGTCTAGCTCTACGGATAAGTAAAAGTCCAATTCCCAACTAGAACTGATTAAGTATAGAGGTATTAAAATAGTGTTGTATAAGTTCATGAAAGTCATGAAACCTAAAATTTTGACACCTCAAATGGTCAAATAGTATTTAATATAATAATGATAATGATAATGATAATAATAAGTCTATTGATTTCTACAAAAATAGAAAATACAATTTGGTGAAATAGCCCAGACGACAGATAGCATTTTATAGTGAAACCCACAAGAACTTGCAAACTAAATAATTTCTTTTAATGAGTTCGTGAAAGTGTATAGAATAATATCCTGAAAAATTTACATTCCGCTCGGATGCAGAACATATAAAAAAAAGGGAAAGAATTTTTTTTTCATCCATTTTTTCAAAATTTTTAAATTAAGTCAGGGCAGAAAAAAACAAAAAATAGAATAGGTCACCAATTTCTGAACAAAAAACATTCTAATAAAATGTATCGCTAACGTCATGATATTCCTGAAAAAAAAAAAATGAAGTAATTTTGTCACTCTGCGCGGCTAAGTACACGGTTAAATGAATACTACGGAACCTTCAAAAATTCTTAGCAGTTCTAATGAGTAAAATAAAGCTTTCTTCTCTTTCTGATTACACGTTTTTAACATTTCTTTTAGTGAATAGAAGGATAAATGGTGAGTCTGGAGGGAAAATATATAATTATCAACGCATACACAGACATCACACATAGCCGCTGAATCGCTCGCATGAATTTTACCTTTACTGTATTGTATTTATTACAGGTACACCTATCCACATTTCAGCTATATCCAATGGATTCCTTATTGATTTGTTAATGTATTGGAAAAGTTCCAGAATTTATATTCAAAACAATCAAAGATATTTTCATAGTTATAAGGATAAGATCGTGAAAATCACAATTTCTTATCATGATCTGATTGGTCATACTTTCGAAAAAATGCATACAAGTAAACGAATTTGTGTTTGAACATTCGAAAAATATACATTTTTTTGAAATAGTGATATTTTATTTTTTCCAATGGGTCAAGTTTTCGGCAAGTTACAGCCTTCAATAAATATATTTATCAAAAAAATCATCAAGCAAGAAAATTAAAATGATTTGAAATGTACTTTTTTTTTATCCACGTTACTACAATTTAATAAACCATAATAATCATGAATAATCATACTTTTTAACAGATCTCAATGAAGAAAGAATTTTTTTGAAGGGCTTTTACTTTTCTCTATATTTTTTATTGCGACGATTGAGTTCGGGCGTGATAATATATATAAGTATATTTTTCCCATCCATCCTTTGCTTGTATTGTTTAAAACAAAAAAGCATCAGAAAGCTGCAATTTCAATCTTTTAAATGAACCAACACTCATATAGATTGAACAAATTCTGATTTAGTAACATGTAATTCAGTGCCTCGGTGTCATACGCATGCGTATTCAAGCGCGCGCACGCATGTATCTCGCTCCGAGTTATAACGTTACATTTGATTATTTTTTTTCGAGAAAACCGTGGCTTTAGCGATAAATTTTGTTAGGACATTTTTTGTTCATAAATACGTGATCTAACCATCTGTATTTTTTATTTTTTCCTAGCTTGACTTAATTTCGAAATTTTGAACAAATGGATGAAAAAAAATTTTTTTTTCACATTTTTTTTCATGATCTGCATCCGAGCGAAATGTAAACTTTTCAGGATATTATTCTATACACTTACACGAACTTATTAAAAAATATATATTCAGTTTGCAAATTTTTGTAGGGAAATACCTACATCGACTGGGTTAAAGTTTAGCCATTAAAGGCTATTTTTACACTTAACTATGCTTCAAAATATTTCAGTGTTATCAAAGTATTTAAATATTCAGAAAGTGTTTAAATACTAAGTTTAAACTATTTAATTACTTGTTATTTATTATTTAAATACTTTTATCTTTTAAAAATAATTACTTAATATTTAAATACTTTCAATTTTCTTAAATTATTTATTATTTAATATTTAAATACTTTTTCAAAGTATTTGCCCAGCTCTGATAACATAAAAATATAGCAGATAAAACCATGTAACATTTTATTTACTGAGATTTACAAGTGTAGGTTTTAGCTCTTGTATTTTTATCTGATCAAAGTATTTAACATAATTTTTGGTATATAACTTGTGTAACCAAGGTACACCCTATACCAATTCACAGTTTTGAAATTCCCTGACTTTTCCAGGTTTTCCAGGACTTTTCGATAAAAATTCTAGAAATCTTTTCTGCTCGAAAATGAAATTTGATGAGCGGGGGACGGGAAACGGAAAACATTTTTTGACGAGCCGGGAGGCTAATATGGGAACAATTTTACATATAAGTAGTTTTAATAAATTTTCCCTGACTTTTTTCATAAATTTATAAATTCCCTGTCTTTTTCCTGTTTTCCAGAAAGTATACACCCTGGTAACTTACTGTGTAAACTAATGCAGAAAACTAAACATTAAGAAAAAAATTATATTTTTAATTTTAAATATTTCTGAAAAAAACAATTAAATTAAAATATTTCAATAATTATAGTAGAGTGCTCGGTGCCCAGATGTATGCATAAAAATAAGTTCTGTGGGGGTTTCATTGTTACAAGCTGAATTTGATATAAAATTAATGATGATATACTGATGTTTCAAAATCTCAAAGCCGTCAAAAAATGTCCTACTCAAAAGGTTATTATAATCAAAAAACGAGTTATTTCTTAGTGAATTAGGTATTTTGATATTTCTACTTTTGAGTAATAGAAAATCCTTTCAACCATGAATAGTCAAAATAAGTAGATTTTCTAACAAACCCACCTCGAGAAATCATGCCTGCTCCCTCTGCCCCCCCACCCCCTCAAAGGGGCTGCCTGTATCTGCCTTCCAACAACGACACATGTAGAGGCTATACCTACCTCTAAACGGCCAAATAAATCAAAATTCTACAAGATATAAAAAATAAAGACCATTATTTTTTCTATCGATTGGTAGATTATTTGTATATGATATTTGTTTATATAAAGCCGTCAGTGGCGTACAAAGAGAAAGATGCACATGTGCATAATGAATTTATTTAAAATAATTTATTATTGTTGTTAAAAACAATAATAATGTAATAATTTTGAACAGGTACAATCAATATTTTCGCAGTTTGTAACAACAATAATAAATTATTTTAAATAAATTCATTATGCACATGTGCATCTTTCTCTTTGTACGCCACTGTCGGCTTTATATAAACAAATAACATATACAAATAATATACCAATCGATAGAAACAATAATGGTCATTATTTTTTATATCTTGTAGAATTTTGATTTATTGGGCCGTTTTATAGGTATAGCCAAACATGTGTCGTTGTTGGAAGGCTCCTCACCCATTTTTTTACTGTGGGGCCTTAAAAAAAAGTAAATAGCAAAAAGTAAATGGAGGGTCTTATGCAAAATTTTGTACTTTATCGAATGGCGCCAAGATCATTCCTCTAGCTCCTACCGTTTTTGAGAAAAAAAATATATATAGGCAGATACAGGCAGCCCCTTTGAGGGGGGCAGGGGGAGCGGGCATGATTTCTCGAGGTAGGTCTGTTCGAAAATCTACTTATTTTGACTAGTTCTATTCATGGTTAAAAGGATTTGCTATTACTCAAAAGTAGAAATATCAAAACACCTAATTCACTAAGATATAACCCGTTTTTTGATTATACCTAATGACCTTTTGAGTAGGACATTTTTTGACGGCTTTGAGATTTTGAAACATCAGTACCTATATCATCATTAATTTTATATCAAATTCAGCTTGGAACAACGAAACCCCCATGGATGTCACAATAAGCGTATTAATGTACTCTACTATTATTGGGTTTTGCATTATGGTTATTATAGTTTCAATTTAACTGCATATGACCTAATGAGCTCTACTATACCTTAGCTGGGAAAGAAGTATAGTGATGAATGGAACTGTCAATAGTGTCAAGCGGCACATGTCATTGACCGACGTTGATTTGATAAGCCTTTGCAAAAATTATTTTGAATTAAACCCTCTTCAAATTTAATCACTAATACGATCTGTTTCACATGCATTTATTACTATCCTCCTTTCTCGGCTGAGGTATAGCACCCTCTCGAAGAAATACGTTCACTTAGGTACCAGTCACTGTGTATAATTGGTACCACTTATAAAATATTTTCAATAAAATTAAATAGGCACTGCTAAAACCAAACAAAATCAAACATATTAAAAAATTTATTATAATAGTACATAGATTATATTTATACATATCTACCATAGTCTGATATATCACAAGAAATAAGCAATACAATAAATTGCAGTGAAAAACACATAAAAAAATAAAATGGTAAATCACCTTTCCTCAGTCTTATTATGTCTCCTCAGCATCAGGTTCAACAACCTTTAGACAGGCATCTGCGAATTCGACAAAAATGGGTTCTTGCATTGCCTTTTGCATTATAACTTCAGCATTTTCTGCCTTATCTATTACCACTAGTAAATTTCTTAAGTGGCCATTTGTTAACAATTTCTTAATTTCCTCACTGCTCTCTAAAACAATAAATTATTCAGAAAAATGACAAATAAACTGTGGAAATTACTCACTTAATGCACCTAATTTCCCTTCCGGGACAGTACAATCACTTTCAGTTTTCCTCTTTTTCTTAACCTGTTCCTCGTCATCGTCGTCTTTATTTTTGAGTTTTATAACATCACATTTATTTTCTCTGTGTTTTCTACAGCAGGTCACTGAACAGCTACAAAAAACTGAGGTTAAAATCGGCCAAGTTATTTTGAAACTTGTATGAACTTACTAAAATATGAAGCAGGTCGGGCACTTGTATATTCCTTTTTTGTGGCAAATATCACAGGTTTTATTCATCGTTATATTAACAAAACAATTTAAACTGTAAAAACACTGTAATAAAATAAATCGTCCAAAAACATCAAACAAACACGAGACGTATGAATGTCAAACGTCAAATGAAGCGTTGACCACAGATCGTAGAAAAAGTGTGGATTGTCGACACGTCCACACTGTTCACAGAGCTGACAGAGCCCAGCGCTTACAAACGAAACTTTTGCCTTGAAAGTATGTGAAGATTTGTGCGTTTGTGCTTCTTTAAGTACATCTTCACACCCACGCCAACATCAGTTAAATAAAAATATTCAATTATTTTTTAAATGAAAATAAAGACCATTTAAATTTTATCATATAAATCTATGCCTACCTATTTTATAGATCAATGGAAATTTTTAACTTGTGTGACATCTATGACTTCTAGGAAGATTCATGCTAGAAGCAATATACACTATTTTACAGTTCTCTATCCATCGCAGTTCTTTCTCTGTTCGCCCTACGTTTCGATTTAATATAGATATTAGTTGATAGATGGCAGCACTAATCCAAAAAGTTCAATTTAAAAATAATTATATTTGTATTAGATACAAATTTTAGGGTTGTTGATGTCGTATATAAAACCTATCTAGGGATAACCAAAGGCTATCCCAAGGTCCATCCATAGGTCAACTTGTTAGGCTAATGTAGGTTCCAAATACATGATAATTCATAATTCACCTAAGGTATAAATAAGAAATTCTTTATTTAGTTTATATTTACATTATAGTTTCATCGTGATAGAGTGAATTTTATTAGGGGGCAATTAGGGGGCAATGCCCAATGGCAATGCCCGTCCTGCCCCCCCCCCCCCCCTAGCTACAGGCCTGATACACTTTTGTCAAAGCTTGTAAAAATATATCTTTCAGCTCCTTGCAGCAGTGTATACAGTGATAGGCTCTATTCGGAAGCTGGCAATGTATACGACAAGAAACGCAGTGCCGTCTAGTACCTCTAAATGCTGAAAAACTCCTCTTTATTCACCATAATTTACCACTGGTAAACTTTAAGTATTAATTTAGTAGGTAACTAATCAATAGATATTGTCAGTTTGTAATATTAATTGCAATGCAGGATAAGTGAAAATAATAAAACTCTTTCATTTTTTATACCATTTTTTAATCTTTTAACTATCCGGTTTTTAGCCGGATATCAGGTCACTATCCGGTGCCCAACCGAATAGTAATAAAGTGGCCGGATAGGCCGCATACCGGATAGTAACCGGATATCCGTTGCACCTCTAATTGTAAGGCGTATAATATAACTTTATATTATTAATATAACAAAAAATAAAATAAACTGAAAAAATTAATAATAATAATAATAATTTGTGGACTTTTATCTCGAAATTTTGTGTTTAAGTTAATGACAAAAACAAAATTTGCATTTTTTTTAACGGACGCCATTTTGAAAGTGCAGCCAATTTTTTTAGGGACACGTCCAAAATTGTTCCTTAGGCTTTAATCTTTATGAAAAACATTGTCCCCAAGGATCGGGGGGGGGGGGGGTGCACGGGCTCCCGTAGTATATATATTAATGAGAAACAGTGTTTGAAATAAATTCCTTTTTTTTTTATTACTGGCTAATTACAGTAACAAAATGGCGACGTTGTTATTAAAAAAATGTGTAGACGCACATTGCTTCGGTCATAACTTCTTTGTTCTTTATGCTACAGAAACAAATAAAAATCCAGTTGAAAGCTTAAACACAAAAACTATTATTCTACCTATTAGCATCCTTGACGTAGGTGTCATTATTATCTTATGAACACTTGGATGCCAAATGTAAACTTAAATACATCAATAAACAAGAAATATAAGTAATTCCCAGTTTGTACAGTCTGTAATTGGCCTGTAACATTTTTTCGATAAAGTAATACTTTTCGAGATACTTGACGAAAGCCGTTTGAACATATCTTTTTTTTTAAGCTAAATTGGCCTATAAATTGGCAAGCCCCCGCATAATATAGAAACCTTTCGCTGAAGCATTTACTATTATACTGCCAAAAATGAACGAAATCCTTTCAATATGACATTATTCCGAAGTTTTGCATATTTTTTACCTCTAGGTATTGTACTAAATATCGTTTTCCAAACATTATTTATCATTCTTATTTCCTCATTAATGCAGGAATTTTTTGGACAAATCTTGCTCCAAAGACAAACATTATTTATCATTCTAATTTCCTCATAGATACAGGAATTTTTGGACAAATCTTACTCCCAAGACAAAAAAGAAGGAGTACAAGTTTCAATTTACGATTTTGCAATGAGTTACCTTAAACTGAAATACAAGTTTGAGAATATTGGATACCTATATATTCATATACTGGCTAGCTCGTTCCTAGTGCTAATTTCAATAAGTCGTGGCAAATGGCTCTCCTTGCAAGTTGCAAATTACTTCTGTTGCGATACTCACCTAGTCAGCAGTGACTACTGCCAAAAAGCCAAAAACTACAGGTGGTGTAATCTATCCACTTCGCAGGAAATGTACATCTTGCAAATGAATATTTTATGAAAGTTTATTTTTTGCAATATGAGATGTTTATTACGCAAGGGAGAGTGAGTATACCCAGAATTTTAAATTGTTTACAGCAATCACAATATTTTAGGAAGAAAAAGGGACCAAAATTGATCCTGTGTAGATACTATGGATAATCAGACGTAACTATTTGTGGATGTCTGTAGGTTGTCCAGATTTTGACTTAAATTGATCCCTTTCTCTTCTTATGGAAAACCATAGGACTATTCTATTGTGGCTGTATGTAGGTTATCCAGATTTTAACCTAAATTAGTCCCTTTTCCTTCCTATGGACAACCATGGGCTATCCCATTGAAGACATCCATGGGCAATCCCAATTAGTCTCAAAAGGATATCCACAGGATATCCTAAATTTGGAGTTACCCAATTTAGGACGTCCACAGGATGTCTTGCTTATCCTCTAAGTATGGCTACTGTTGTTTTAAGGCTATCTAGTGCTGTGTGAGGTAAGACTGAAACAATGACATAAAACATCAACATTACTAGGAGCAAAAATAATTACAAAAAGAATAGAAATGAACGCAATGAAGTACTGGGAACATGACCAAAGAAGGAACCCAATACATCTACTGAAGAGAGTGCTAATACTGAACAGCAACTAACTAAATATAGGAAGACTATGATACACATAGAAAAAACAATTGAGAGTACCATGAACAAACTGAAAAGGATCAAGCATATGGGGCCCGTGCACCGTTTGACAGCTTGGAGGTCACACAACCTCAACCTCAATCATTCTTCTACTTCTAGTGCTGTCCCCTTAAAGGGCTCGTGCACCGTTTGATAACCGACATTTTTGGAGGGAGGAGAACGAGACACAACGTCACAACACAAGAAAACTACGAACTGCACATGTAGAAATCGGAAAATTTGAGGTTGTGTCTCGTTCTCCTCCCTCCAAAAATGTCGGCTGTCAAACGATCAAGGTCAAGGGGACAGCGCTAGAAGAAGAAGAATGATTGAGGTTAACGAGGTTGTGTGACATCCAAGAATGTCGGCTGTCAAACGATGCACGAGCCCCATACAGGGCACGCAAAAGTTAAAAAAAATACAGCTGGGAATTTTGCATTTATTAATGATCGCTAACCTCTGTTAAGAGGGCAGCACTAGAAGAAGAAGAATGATTGAGGTTAAGTGTTGTGTGACCTCCAAGTTGTCAAACGGTGCACGAGCCCCATACTGGGAAAGAAAAGCGAAGAAATAAAATGAATACCATAGAGAAATATCGCAACGATATATGGTCTACCAGAATCAGAAACAGAGAAATCAGAAGACTCAGAAGAAGAAGAAGATTTGTAGACGCAAAAACCGAAAAAGAAGATCATAAACACTTCATATCACAACACAATGCAACGATGCATTTCACAAACACCTACTTCTGTACCATGCGTCATATGGCTCTCGCTGCTGACAACAAGCATGACCCAAATCCAACCCAGCATGGAAGTAGCCGAGCCAGCGATATATCTTGGGAGTGGCAGCAATGCCTACCGCTCGCTGATAAATCAATGAAATAATTATTTTGGAAACGATCTTTTTATCGTATTTTAGGTATTGGTTCCTGTGCAACGCTAGGTAACTTCAGCTAATATAAAATACAGCCAACTTATATCAAATAAACAAATGGACAGGTACGAACAATTTTTCTAAACTCAAGCCAGTTATAAAGAAAAATATTCAATAACAAAAATTGTCTGCATTATATGTATAAAATAATTAATATTATTACTTTATTTTTATACTATCACTGTCATAATTTTTATATTAGCGAATACGTTATCTGAAAAAAATTGTAATCGCATGTTCCTCTCTCTATTTATAGTCCGAATTTTTACTGAAACGCAGTGATGATATAAAACTGAAGGCCGAAAAATTCGTTTTACGCTTGATAAGAAGTTCGGAACCGGGTAAATAAAGGAACTGCATAGCGAGAATAATATTGTAGGCGTCATTGCACTCTAATATGTATAAAGCGTCTCAAATTATGCAAATTCAAGTGACAAACTATTATTTTCTTAGCAGCCAAGGTTTTTGGTTGCAGCATAGCTGCTGTCATGACCACACAAACCTAATATAATTAAGCTGATTACGAACGATTTGAGTATTCTTTCTAGTCATATAAACACAGAATATCAGCCATTTTTATATACTTTCTGTTTATAAGTGTAAATTGGACCTAAGAGATCTTATAAAGTTTGTTTTGTTGTGAGGTCGCCTACAGTGCACATGCCTACATTCATCTCGATCCATTCGGTAATAAAAAAAAGACGGCCGGAAAGTGATCTCGTTAACACCCGGTATATGGAATCATAGAAGGCCAAGTTTTAAGTCACATGTCCAAATTTTTCTGCTATATGGTCAATCACGTATATTTTTCAAAATTCTTATAGCAACTTTTGTTTTGCAATGTACTTATAAATCTAAAAATACAGCTCTATCAAAATCGAGACATAATTATTTATTACTCTATTAATCTTTATTCATTTGTTTATTTATTTATTTAAGAATACAGCTGCCCAGATAGATAAGCATCCAATTAAAGAGCAGGAAACATACAAGTAAATGAATATAATAAACACAATACAAAATTAAAAATAATTTTAAAAAATGTAGAAATAAATATAAAACGTATCATTAAGGCATATTAGTAATACGCGAATAGTTAATTGCATGATGGAAAAGAAATCAAAATAATGAAAAGTAAGGGTAACTCAAAATATATTTTTGCAATTAATTATTTTTTATTTATTTGTTTTCATTACGATTAGAAAATATTAGAGAATATTATTAAGCAAATCACAACTTGCACATTTTTTTATTCAATATGAAATTATGTACTTTCTGTATATTGTTGCCCTAACCTGGGCACGCTAATATTCTAGTTAGGTAAATACTTTAAAACACTAATTATTGGAGAACCAATCAAAACAACTACTCTTGTAGCTAATACTGACGAAGTATAGTGAAAAATAATGTTACAAAATGTACAGTATATAAAAAAATAAAAGATAAGAAAAGAAAGTCATGGATAACAAATGGATTACTTAAATTCATTGACACAAGAGATAAAATGTATAAACAGTCACTTAAAGAACCTGACAATATCCAATTAAAAGTCAACTACAAAATATATAGATATAAAGTAAATCACCTAATAAAAACGACAAAAGTAAACTATTATAAAAATAAAATAAATCAGAAAAAACAATGCACCAATAATCTATGGAAAAATGTAAAACAAATTTGTAATCAACAAACTAAAACAAACCACAATGAAAATAATATAAAAAGTATTTTTACTGACAGCGGAGAAAAAATTGAGGATCCTAAGATAATGTCAAATGCATTTAATGATAGCTTTCTAACAACAGGAAAGAAATTGGCAAATAAAATAAAAAGAGACCCTAATTTTAAACCGGAAAAAACATTTAAATTTTTTCTTTTTAGGCAACACTAACCCCATAGAAGTGGAAAATATTATTAAAACACTAAAAAACAAAAAAGCCGAAGGCGTGGATGATTTGAAGGCAGAAACTCTGAAAGTAGTTGCACATCTAATATCTCTTCCATTAGCTAATATTAAAAATAAGTGTATGGATGTTGGACAGTACCCTTCTTCTTTCAAGTCTTCTATAGTCCTCCATATTCATAAAATTGATAATAGAACAAACATAAATAATTATAGACCAATATCTCTAATCACAAATTTTGCTAAAGTGTTTGAAGAAGTATTAAAACAGAGATTAAACAGCTACTTGAAGAAATACAACATAATTTCAAAAATGCAGTACGGCTTCCAAGAGGGAAAGTCCACTCAGGACGCTATCTTGCAACTTACTACCAAAATGTACTCTGCCTTAAATGAAAGTTGCCCATCACTATATGTTTTATATCTTTCAAAAGCCTTTGACACTGCAAGTCATCCGCTACTTGTGGAATCGCTAGAAGACATCGGTATGAGAGATAATGCCTTAGAACTTTCTAAAAGCTATATTACCAACAGAAAACTGCGTCAAGTTGATGGACACCTTCAGGGATTACCAAACAAGTTCCATAAGGAACTATACTAGGCCCTGTACCTTTCAACATATATTTTTAATAAAAAGGAAAGGGGCTATCATCACATACGTCGACGATACGGCAAATATTCTACTCATGTAAGTCTTGGGAATATCTTAGACAAAAAGCAGAAACAGATATAAGAAATATTAAACTATGGTTTGACCACCAATTACTTACAATAAACTTTAGTAAAACTTACTATCTAACTATTGCCAACTCTCGACCTGCATTACCCACTTTTGGTAAGCTAAAAATAAATCACGAATTTGAAATCGAACAAAAAAACAATATAAAATATCTTGGAGTGTTCATAGACAACCATTTGAGGTGGGACAAGCATATCGATTTTATTATAAAAAAAAAAAAAATAAAAAAAACGAATATTCATACCCAAATTTAAAATACTTAAAGATATCTTAGACATAAAGGAATTAAAATTACTCTATTACTCTTTAGTAGAGTCTCACATTAACTACGGTATCTTAGGATGAGGTAGCGTATCAAAATCTGTAGTAAAAATTATGCAAAAGGCCATACTAAACATGATGTACACAAAACCAACTACTTATCCTTCAGATCAATTGTATAAAGAGGCAACAATAATGGATTCTAGACAACTGTTCTTTGTGCAATGTAATATACATCAGCACAAAAATAAACAAAACCTGACACAACCCAACCACCATTACAACACAAGACAATAATTTCGTTATCCCACATATGAGAAGAACTATTGGACAAAAAAGTTATACTTACCTTGGCCCTAAACTATACAACACTCTACCTGTACTTTTAAAATCCTTAACATCGTAAAATTCGTTTAAAAATGAACTCAAACAATACACCCTTTCTCTCAACAGACAATCAATACATAATATTATTGAGTCAAATTTGAAAAATTAAGTATAATTATGTTACACAATTAATTTCACTAAGATAACTAAGATAACTTTTCTTTTGGCTCTGATGTATGGATTATTAATATTAATTGAAGTGGTTAATTCTTGATGTTATGTTACTAGTAACCTCAATTTATAGCCCTTCAAAACTAAGTAGATGATATCTTATATTTTTACTGTTTTCTGCTAAGCGGATCCTATTTTACTATAACTATAGAATTTAAGTTTTACTAGAATTTTCCAGTTATTTAGAGTATACAAACAAATTATTATTATTATTTTACTAAAGTTCTAATCTCACATGCAGGATTATCACCTAAGTGAGCAACCTTACATGTTTGTTTACCACTCTTTATTTAAGTAGAATGTATTATTTTTTTTGTGAAAGTAATTCATTGTAAATGCTGTGGTCTAATAAACATATATTAATATTATTATTATTGAATTACATGATATCCTATCATTTTAAAGCAAAAAAAATGTTTTAAAATGCTGGGAATCCTATCATCTAATTCAATTCCTCGTCAGTATTGGCTAGAATAGTTGTTTTGATTGGTTCTCCAATAATGAGTAGTTTTTGTTTTTGAGACGGGGCCCTACAGTTTATGGTGGAATCCGAACCACTTCTTCGGGAAAATTTCCAATGAAAAATTTTTCGCTATGTGGGGCTCGGACCCACTTCGCTAGGTAGGCGATAGTAGATAATTTCATATTAAATAAAAAAGTGTATACGATGTATAATATTATCAATAAGTATAACTTTTTCTGGGATAATATTTCTATTTTCTATTTTTCATAATATTAATGGACTAAAGAACTAACAATGTTTGACGATACTATTCGTTACGACTAAATATTTATTTCACTATATTGTATTTTTTTATTCCCGATTCCGCCTGTTTCCCTGCAGTATGCACTAATTATTAAATAATTCACAAAAAAGTGTGTGCCACACTTACGTGTGGCACACAGTTTTTATCAAGTCCAATGTACACTGTTTGTGTATTCGCAATAAGTGTTTAAAAACCCATTATCTATTTCTCTTAGAAATTGTTGACCAGTTAACGCCGCTTCTAATGTGGCTAATTACCACAAGCAAATTTTGAGAAAAATGGATATTTACTGTTTACTACCTTCACAACAATTAGTCAACTAGCCCAGGAAGTTTAGTCTGGGACGCCCTGTACAGGCTAGAGAGAGAAGTGCATTGACCCACCGGAAGGGTCCCCGCCCACACGCAACTTCCGTTTTGGGCGCCAAGCATTAGCATTTGCCACCCGCTTTCTACACAGGATAGGATTCACCTTCAGAGTGATTCATTTCCATTGTTGACACTGCAATTGATTAATTCACTTAAACTTTGCTTAATTCAAATGACGCTAACGTCAATTCCCCATTGGTATGAATAATATTATTCTTTTAAGAAACCACACAGAGAAAGGTTTGTAAATACAGTGACCTTCTTTATCTCTGCATCCTCTTTAAGTCTTTAAGGAAAATACAATCAGTGGCGGTACTAAAAGTTGACACAGGGGAGCAAAATTCTTTGTTGTAATTAAATCAGTGAATATTATTATAAATATGAATATAAATTGTGAATATTATTGCGTATTAAATCAACGAACTTAAGTTTATAATATCGTTCACTTTTATTCCTTAAGTTATAAGTAGAGCATTAAAACTGTATTTCCACAGTTTCAAATCATAATGATATCGTCAACGAACCAACATACCCAGCAAAAACACATAGTTGGCCCATCATTAATAAACTACCTACATGGCTAAATTATTGAATAAAGTGCAACACCACCCAAGGAACAATTTTGGTTTCTTAAATATATACAAGGGTGCTATAAAATTATTTATAAAATGCCTTGAAAAATCTATTTTGCTGTAACAATATCCTTAATACCATCATAAAGAGACTTATAGACTAAAAGGGCCCACCTTTATGAAGGTTGTTAAAGCCTTTTTAAATTCCATCATAAAACTCCTTAGTGAGGCATAGTGCCGCTTCCTGCATTTCTAGAAAACACCTAGAAACCTACCTTAAAACTGGTTTTTAAAACTCAGTCCATATTAGAACTGAGAAGCTATAAAAATGTCCACGAAGGGATCCAAATAATTTTATTATTGCATTTATTTTTTCTAAACTGATTTAAGCAAACACACCATCAAACTTATTGAAGATAAAATTGAATTTTAAATTTATAAAGTGTAGAGTGGCACTATAACCTCTCTAGGCCGATTTAAAAGGTAATAAAAAGACATCAGGTATGACCAAAAAATTAAAACCAACAGCAGTTTATCGTTAAAACTACAAAAGAAAGGCCCAAAAAACACGGGCGCTTCAGAAATAATAATGATTTTAATATCCATACAAAATTTGCATAGACACGTAATCAGCCAATTTAAAAAAGTGGACTGCTTCTCGGTTCCTACTGTAATTTTCAGTCGTTTCTTGTAATTCAACCTTAATTTGCTAAAAAAAAAGTGATAATTATTAATAATTATAATTGTGAGATTGACTTTGAATATTTTTATATAACAAGAAAAACATGGCCGGCCAACTAAAAACCTAATTGTCATTTTACAGTCCTCTCATTAAACTATATATTCTAATAATGGTAATGGCCTAGAATATTTACTCTAAATGAAGTCCTTTTAGTCTTTTTGTATACTATTACAAATAAACCCTTCCTTACATAAATGCAAATATGCACTTGGCGAAGATCACATGGACTTGATAAAAGCTGTAATAAAACGTTTCGGACGTTGACATTTGATACAAAAATCTTGAAACTTAACCTCAAAATAATTTGTGTGCGTTTGTGTGTTTTAACAGTCCTTTTAAAATGGCCATTCTTTTTTATTTTCTTCCACCTTTCAAAAAAAAGACAATTACACATCAGTAAGTCGTGAAATGCTTTTAATTAACACACACACACACACATGCATCAACGACACTTCAGGCAGACATATTGTTTATTATTTTTATAATAAATGTTTTTTATTGAGGTTTTGGAAAGTGCTTTATGGAATTAAAATTTGCCTTTTAGATTTATAGAGGCCTTTTTTCTTCATAACAGTTTCATCACAACATTTGTAAAGGATGTTTTAAGAGTCTAGTTTTGTAATGGCCTTTAATAAGTACTAATAGGCATTGAAAATATCTAGTTTTAAAAAGGATTTGAAATGCATTTATTGCAAATATGTTAAAACCATAAAGAATAATTTAAAGCCTCTTTAAATCTAAATGGAATTTAAGACGTTAATAAAATTAATTAGCTTTATGGAGAGTTTTATGTAGGTATGTTAAATCCATTACAAATACATATTATCCTAGAAGCCAATTAGCTTTATAATTAGGTCTTACAGAATGCTTTAAAACTTACCATATAAGAGCAAGTATACTTGAAGCCTAAAAGACAACTACAACATCAATATAGCACAAGACTATTTCCTAACCCCGACAAACCTTTCTTAAAACCTCCTCAAGTCCAAATTACTTTTAAATTGTTCGTTGGGCCGGCCAGTGGTCGGCCATCACACACTTTGCCAATAATAACGGTTGTATACTGGATTTTTAGCACATGCCGTTAATGAAAAGTATGATTATTTTACTATTGCTTTGATATATAGTAGCATACTGATAATACGGGGATTGCAGTGATAGATGCAGAGAATAACGAATGTACATACCCACTACATAATACAACAACGTACTATTTTTGAAAATTGTGTCAATATAATTTATGCATATTCTTGAAATATGTTTGCCCAGCTAGTTTTACTGAAAACCTATGTAAAATAGTTATAGAAAACGAAGGAGCCTCATGAAATATCTACATTTTAAGAGCGGATAATAGAATTTAATCTGAATATTTATTTTTTTGCAAAATTTCAAAATGGCAGAGTTGTATAAACAGTAACCATTAGTAGTTAATACGTTTATTTAGTGAGATAAAATTGGACATTGGACATGCATTTAAGAAAATAATATAAATTTCACTAGATCTACTTTTCAATCGAATGGAAACATGGATGCGTCTCATCTGAAGGAGGCTATAATGATTATAGACAAGTAATTTGTATTCTTTACAATTAATTATTTTTATTTATTTGCTTTTATCATGATTAGAGAATATTAAATAAAAAAGTGTGTAAGTTGTGATTTGCATAATACCTAAATAATATTCTCTAATTTGTATTCGCTTTTCAGATATTGGCAAAAATAAATATATATTTTTCGTCATTCCTCCCTCGTAAGTATACTCTAATTCCATTGTTTTGTCGATCGTACGTAACGCTTTATGTACCAAATATTTATTGCCATTGGCAACGTGTTGTTATTTTTCATAACGTCCCTGGGGAAATAAAGTAAATTTGTGTAAATTTTCTCTTTTATATAACAAGTATTAAATGTTTTGGAAGTCCTACAAGCCCTACTTGCTATATCTTCTATATCCGACATTATTTTCAAAAATGCTTAGAGCTATTATAATAATATGATTTAATTACTTCCACGTCCAGTGGAAGTATAGTAACGACAAAAAAATTTTTAAAAATTTTTATTGTCCAAATAGGCTTAAAATGTCATGAAACGTCGAGATTTTAAGTTTGAGCGAAAAAAAAAATTCTGTCTGTCTGTCTGTCGGTCTGTCTGTCTGTCTGTCGGTCTGTCTGTCTGTCTGTAACTTTTTTTTGTGCGCACGTTTACTCTGGAACCGTTTAAGATATTGACTTGAAATTTGGTACACATATGTACTTTAACGAGATCTAGAACTATATTATATTTTCATCTAGTTCCGTCGAAGGGTTGGGGGTAAATTGGGGTAAATTTGGCGTAAATGGGTAAATCAAGCAGATAAGAGTCCATGAAATTGGTATTTAGTATATACAAGAGAAGTTGAGGTCTCAAAAAAAATTTTGGCATTAGCCACCCCCATTACCACCCCCACCTCCTTATTAAAGGGGATGAAAAAAAATGTGATTTAGTGCATGTACAGGAACCAGAAACCTCAAAATATTTTTTTACTTCAGCCACCCCCCACTACCACCCCCTATCACCACCCCCACCCCACTACCGATGTGGGGTATCGTTTTATGGGTTTTTGGGGTAGAGGATTTCAAATATTATATTATTAAAGTTCCATAAACAATTATTTTCACATACAAAGTTTTTTCGTTGTGAGTGACTTGGATAGAGAATCTGGATGTGGAAGTAGTGATTCCTTGGGCAGCGGTTTTTATCTTGACAGTAGTTTTTATTTAAACAGAAGCCGCGTCCTAAATTTATTTTATTGACGATTGCCATGGATATTCCAAGCATCGCTACCTTTATTATTTGCTTAGCAAATTGAAACCTGACTCAAATAATTATAGTTTTCCACTAGTTTTCTAAGTTTTTTCTAGTTTAATGATTCATGGGTATGATGAAAATATAATATGCACCGCGGATCGCACAGTGCGATTTTTTGATCTCGAATACTTGCAAACCTCGGCCTTACGGGCATTGGCTTGCAAACTGTGTTCTCGACCAAAAAAAGTGCAATTACGACCTTTGGTATATAAATAACTATAATATACCAGTAATGGTTAAATATTTCCAAATACACAATAACAAAAGGGCGTCTTAAACATATAGGGTCATCAATTTAAAATTACAACACGGGAGCTATAATGGTTAGACAGTACTTTGTATTAGCTTTTTTGGTATTGACAAAGGAGGGCTTTTAAATATATATAACGTACCACCGATGGTGAAATAATTTCAAGCATGCTATAACAAAAGGGGCGCATTAAATACGTAGGGCCATCAACTAAGCATAACAGGACAGATGATATAATGTCAAACAGTACTATGTATTGGGTTTTCAGGTACATATTGGCAAAAGTTGCCAACACTTTACCAGTCACATATCTAATGCCCATTGTTTTGCCACCTATAGTGTGTTTGCTGGGTAATGTAATGTAATGTATTTTAAAATATATAATTATCTGATAAAAATAATGTTTGCTTTTCTTACAATTCTGTTTAATGCTTGAAAATATTATAAAGCAATGAGGTCATATTAGTTCTTAGTGACGTAATGCCCCACATAAAGTTCTCAGGTGCCATGATAGATGCAATGCTAAAACGTGCATTTTTTTTTCTCAGCAGTCATTGCATCAATTTATTTAGGTTTAAGCTTTACAAGTTGTTTACCTTTTATTCTGTCTTATTACTACTACATTATTAGTATAGAACCCTAAAAAGACTTTGGTTCAGTTATAAAAGAAATAGAGTAAAATATACGCTATATTAATTATTCTGTTCCTAAGAAGAAAATATTTTAATCAGGATTTTTTTCAACGTCAACATTTCAGCATAACTTTATTATTATCGATGCCTCTTATCATTTATGTTGTTTTTATTTATTGATTAATTGATTTACAAGCGTGCGGTAGGCATTGCTGCTACTACCAGGATCATACAGCTGGGGCTGCCTCATCCACGCTGGGTTGGATTAGGGTCATGCTTGTTGCCAGCAGCGAGAGCCATATGGCGCATGGTAAAGGAATGTGGGATGGGAGGTGTAGGTATTTGTGAGATGCGTTGTGTGAGGGAGCGTTTAAGCTCCCTTTTCCGTGCTTTGGTTCTCGACTTCTGCCTCTTCTGAGTCTTCTTGTGACGTATGTGTTGTGTCGTGATATGGAGTGTTTATGCTACTCTTTTTGTGTTTCTGCTTCTTCGAATCTTCTTTTTCTGGGTCTTTGGATTCCTCGGTTATCGATGCTGGGTTGGATTTTTTTCTCGACTTATTCGTATGTTTAATTTTAAAGGTGCGTGGTTATCAAACAGATCTAAAAAATTTTTACTGGGTATTTCGACTTGTAGGCATAAATCACGAGTATTCATAATATTTAAATTTCAATCTATTGTTAAAATATAGTTTGCAAAATTTTCATTGTCAAACATATAGTAACATCGAGTGTCAAATCCTAATATATATTTCTTCTTTATGTTGGATATTTATTTTACAAGATACAAGGGCGTAAATATTTTTTTTTGTAGGGGGTAATATGAAAAATAAATAAAACAATTTATGAGGAAATTTTTTGAGCGAGGGGAAGAAATGGGAAGAACTGTTTTATCCGGTGTCTGGGGTCTAATAATTGGTAAGCGGGGAGCGAAATAACAAAAAAAAAATTTGCCCTCGTCTAATAACACAGCCACACAAAAATAGTGGTCTGGTATGTGGGCCAGATCATTGTATCCTCATGTATTTGGGCCCGCTGAAACCGAATCTGAAATCAGAATTCTCAGATTGCTTCTTTTTTCACCGTTAACCCCAAAAAAACACCCCCTCAAAAAAGTGGTCTGACCCACAACCCAAATAATCACCCCCCCAAAGAGTCCGGCCTACGGGCCAGATAACTGTATCCTTATGTATTTGGACCCGCTGAAACTGTATCCGAAGTTAGAATTGTCAGATTGGCTCGTTTTTCACCTCTAACTCCCAAAAACACCCATCCTAAAAATGGTCTGTCCGGAGGATCATACCAGTGGTAGTGTATCTATATGTATTTGGTAAGGATACACTGGTCTGGTCCACTTTGGGAGTGTTTTTTTGGGGTTGGGGGTGAAAAACGGGCGAATCTGAAAATTCTGACTTCGGATTCGGTTTCAGCGAGTCCAAATATACAAAAAGATACACTAATCTGGTCCACAGTGCAGACCACTTTTTTTTGTTTTGGGGGTGTTTTTTGGGATTAGGGGTGAAAAACGAGCGAATCTGGCAATTCTGACTTCGGATTCGGTTTCAAAGGGTTCAAATACATAAGGATACACTTTCTTTTTTGTGTAGCTGTGTAATTGATGAGCGAAAGGGGTGAAATAGCATTTATTCTTACCTGGTCTGATAATTGGTGCGGGAGGGAGAAGGGTCAAAATGACGAAAAAAAATTTATGTTCCTCATCTCATAATTGATAAACAAATGGATTAAAATAGTAAACAATATTTTTGGAGCCAAAATAAAGCGTAGGCGTAATACAATTTTGTATCTGCAGATAAGCCATTAAACCACCCTCCCCTTATATATGTCCTTGACAAGATATCAACATGTGG
The DNA here is from genome assembly GCA_936432065.2 of Rutpela maculata. Classification (NCBI taxonomy): domain Eukaryota; kingdom Metazoa; phylum Arthropoda; class Insecta; order Coleoptera; family Cerambycidae; genus Rutpela; species Rutpela maculata. The sequence goes on from OW386290.2 coordinate 37,992,984, forward strand.
CTATATTATATTTCCTAAATCAGCGGCGTTAACCGCGTTAACGACCTTATACATATTCTAAATCATTAGTTAAGCAGACATCAATTATTAGCAGTAATGCTTCCTTTTAGCTTTTTTACTTGAATTTTTTGCAGAATTTTTTCTCTAGAAGAGAATATTCTAGAGCCTAAATGGTTGAACCGATTTTCACGAGGGGACAGAAAATAGTCAAGTTCTCTTTCTAAAATTTTAAAAGGCAATAACAGGAACGAATATAAACTACTATTATTATTTCGCTCAAGGCAACCAAGCAATATGATATATCATTTAATAAGAACTGCCCAGCTCTCATATACTTAACTTCTTGAAGGAATAAATCTGTAGATCACTATAATCATGATACACGATATTGATGTCGATCACTCATCCAGTTCAATCGAAAAAATATAATATCCCAGGTTCAAGCTACTCTTTTAATATTATAGAAAACATCGATAACAACACCTGATAACTACCGAGCATGACTTTAAACTTATAATTTATCTGCTAAATGAGGCATAGATGAATATTACTGAAAAGCAGGGCCGTAGTTAAATAAAATTAGTAATTATTTTAGGTATACAGTGAAGACTATAAATAATTATTTTCCTAATAATTTGCGTTCAATGATTATAAATCATTTAAAGAGAAAAAATAAGCTAACAATTTGTGAAAATATGTATGAATCGCTATTAGGAGAAGCGGCGACCATATGGGAAGTACCTGATCCCGTACCAGGAGGAAACATAATTAAATCATTAAAGGAAAAAGTAGCATGCAATGAGAGACCACCTTTGATGTGGATCAGGGTGAATTCATATTACTTCAGGCGAATTAGACTTTTGCTGCCAAAATCGTGCCCTATGCGCAAGGTGCGCCTGTGCCACAGGTCCACAAAAAACATTTTCTGTCCCAAGGACTAAACCTATCATGCCTTAAATATTTTTGTGTGCTGAATTTTAATTTTAATTAAAAAAAAATTTTACCGCCTAGATTTCGAGTAGATCCGGGTTTTTATCATCAATATACGGTTTTTTGACAATTTTTGATGCTTACTCGGTAGAAAATTTTTTAAATTGAAAATTCGGATTCAGCACATAAAAATATTTAATGTCCTACAAGTCTGTTATTTTACAATAACCACCCCATTTTGAGATACATTAAATGAAAAATAACGCCCTAGGGCGTTATGAATATCTATAACGCCCTAGGGCATTATAAAATTATAATACAACCCAAAACAAGCAAATTATGATAGTGTTATTGATAAACAAAATGCGTCGCTATGCAACGGCGACGTTTACAAACAATTTTGATTTTTACTCTCTTTTAAATCAAATCGTTCTGAAATAATAGATGTCAAATTAATAAATCGTAAATGTCAAAAAAAAATCGGATTAAATAACAGACTTGCAGGACATTAAACGTTGAAGGCACCACGGGTGTTATGACGCCCTCGGTCAACGTACATTTCCTCGGGCCAGAGGCCCTCGGGATTGTACACAGCCGACCTCGGTGCGTTATTATTCTTATAACACCCTTAGTACCTTAATAACTATAACGCACGATAGTTTAGTCCTTGGAGCAGATTTTTTTTTTTGTAGACCTGTGTAATTGGATCTAAACATAATTGCCGAAAATACTCCGGAGATGATATTAATGTATGTATAAAAAATAATAAAATTGAAGTAGTATCTGAGATAAAGTACCTGGGAGTTATTTTGAATCAGCAACTTACATTTTCTCATAATATTGATGATCTTTGTAAGAAAATAGGGAAAAAAATTTTTTTTTTCTATCATATTTCAAAATGGAGTACATTGTTAATATACAACATAATTCTGTCACCTCATTTTAATTATTGTATTTCTTTATCAATTTCCTGTTCAAATGAAAATATAAATAGACTACAGGTTCTCCAAAATAAAATAATAATAATAATAATATTAAATTGTGACAAAGATACCCCTTTTTAACCATGTTGAAATCACTGAGATGGTTGTCCGTGAGGCAAAGCATTGATAAGGCGAATGTCACTTTAATCTATAAAATCAGACAAAAGATAATTATAATATTGAATTGGTAAGATCTAGTAATTTGCAGAAAACTCTCCTTATTGACGGTCTGAGACTTTTCAACGCTTTGCCGGACGAAATGAAAGATGTTCGTAGTATTGGGTTATTTACAAAATTAGTAACGAATTTATATCTTGATTAAATGTGTAAGTTGTATTAAATGTTATATTCTTTTCCTTTGCATACGTTTGTATTTAAAGTTGTCTTCTATGTATTCTATGTATGTATCTCTCTTTTTGTGCACAAATAGTATAGCATGTGCGCTGAATAAAGCAATTTATTTAAAAAAAAATCTTTTATAAACGAAACTAAGCGCTTGTGCGCTGAGCTAGACTAGAGCACACACTCAGCGAGGTGAGGTGTACGCTTATAAAAATCTAAACATGTCATTTTCGTTAAGTAAAATTTTACATAGACTTTCATCAAGTAATGTCGAATTAATCAACAGGGGCGACTTAAGGGCCGGGCAACCCGGGCGACTGCCAGGGGCGCCAAACTGGGGCAAAAATTATTTAATTTTTTATGTACCCTTTTTAATTTAATAATAGTTAATTTTTGTTGGAAAATAATAACAAGTAATATGAGTACACTAACGTTTTTATTTAGCTATGAGACACCTCACTATAGTGAGCTTCTCGCCTTATTATTGACTGACACGGAGTCGACTATTAAATATTTTGCATAAATGCAGGCCGGCAACGTACACTTTTCATTCAAAATATTCAGAAAATTGTTACACCAACATTAGCTGTTTGTATTTCATATCTTACATAAATTACTGTTTATAAATAAATAAATGCCAATTTGTTTTGAGTGAAATATTAAAATAATAAAGAGGAATCTTCCTCTAAGTAAACTTATGTCTCATTATAATAGCGTTTAAATGGCGTAGATAAAAGATTATATACCACAAATTAATTATCACTAATAAAATGTTGTAAATGCACATTGATGTGTAAACATATATTACTTGAGAATGGTTTAGCGAAACACAATAAGAATGTCTTTTTTATTTCTAATGATCTCAAAATAATTTTTTCTAAGGAATTTTTTGACTGATACTGTATAAACTGATGTTCGGCCTGGTGACATCTAAACTTAAAATATGAATTTTATATTTTGAGGCGGTCGAAAGATATGGCAGAAATACTGATATTTATAATTCCCCATTAAAGGGGTATAATTTCCTTATTATTCATTTAGAGTACCTTTATTTTTGGATGTACTATCGGCCACATAAATATCAAGAGACAATTTTGGACCACCGTGTATAGACGGTTATATTACTCCATGTGTTAAGTTAAAAAGTAATGATCACGGAGTCCGAAGGGATATCCTTTCACTTTAGTATGTAGTACGTCCGTGAAATTTCCGTGATTACCTCAGGAAGCCGGAAGGGGCGCCAAAAAGTGCTCCCGCCCGGGTGGAAAATTTATCTTGAGGCGCCCCTGATCAACTACATAAAAATCTGTCAACTAAAGTTTAGATATTTATTTTAACTCTTCATTTCAATAGGGCTGAGTACTTGTAAAATTACTATTTCAATTATTGAACTATTTAAACTTAATAATTCTAATTCAATAATTGAGTACTTGTCTAAATCTTTATAATATTCTCTCCCGCCAAAATTTTTTTGAGACATTAAGTAACTGATTGTTAACCGCCATTCTGTATAATTCTTCTAAAGTGAAGAACCTTTGTACAACCAAATGGACCAAATTAGATGGGATTTGGGTTTTTCTCTAAAACTATGGCAGATAGACAAAAACCAATATAGGTGTCCTGAGTGCGATTTTCGAGAAACAAACAATGGCGCAAATCGCGATCGTCATCTTTTTCGACTACCGAGTTACAGGTTTTTGGAAAATTGGCATCTTTGGTTGACTTCTATATCTTAATTATCAAGTGTCGAATCAAAAATCGAGTAACACATTCTTGAGGCACTTTTTTAAGTAGTATCCGTTGCTGATAAGAACAAAATTATGCATGCCTCAGTTTTCGAAATATAGACATAACTTTTGTTTTTTTAAATGGAACACAAGTTATTTCATTATTCGATCGCAGTTTAAATTAGCTATCCAACGATATATCATTTTTGTCATGTTTATCTCTAGAAAAACTGGTTAATTTTCGAAAAATTTAATATATTTGTGAGGAGGCCATGGAAAACTATTAACAACAACACTTCTTATAATATAAAATAATTCTGTCAAAAATAGGAAAAATTAAACTACAACAAATGTTCGAATTGTCTTCCATTGACATCTATGCATATTATTTCTAATATTTATTGAGAAGGCCATGATAAAAAAAGAAAATCGAAATAATTTGTAAATGTCAAAAACTAATTTGGGAGTTAATTGTGAGTGAGCATTGTTAAAAATGGTTCAATTTAGTAATGGTGAAAAATATGATATGATTAAGTGTTTTGTAGAATGCGGACAAGATTCAAATTTAGCTTCCAAGCTTTATTTTAATAGGTAAGTTATAGACAGCAAAACTTTGTGCCAAAAGTGCCGCCTAAACAATATTTTTAGATATCCAGAAAAGACCAGACATAAAAATATTCAAAAGGCTAAAACAAAATTTAAAAGAGTTGATCATTTATAGAACCTCGAGCAAAAATATAAAATAAAGCAGGTAGAGAAACTGTAGAAAATACAGTTTTAGAAACTGTAAGAGAAAATCCTAATGCCTGCAATACACTCTCGCCGAGACCGCTCGGCGGATGTCTCGGCGAGACATTTACCAAGGGACCAGGAAGCACGAGGGCGATGTGTACACTCTCGCCGAGACCGCTCGGCGAATGTCTCTGTTTTTAGTAATGTGAATGAAAGATATGGATATTTTTACAGTTAATTAATTTTATTTATTTGCTTTTATCATGATTGGAAAATATTATTTAGGTAGTAAGCAAATCACAACTTACACACTTTTTTATTTATTACGAAATTACCTACTTTCTGTATATTGTTGCCCTAATCTGGGCACGCTAATATACTAATTAGGTAAATATTTAAAAACACTCATTATTGGAGAATCAATCAAAACAACCACTCTTCTAGCTAATACTGACGAAGTATTGAATTGCATGACATGATTCCTAGCATTTTAAAGAAAAAAATTATGTTGAAAATAATATTTTCTAATAACGACATGGACGTTGCTGAAATTGCTGCTGCAGCTTATTGTGCGTTTGCATATTTTAATTATGTGCATATATACAAAAAATATAAAATTGAAAATGATGGTGGATGAAAACAATTCATCGAAATAGTGAGTGTTGAAAATTTAAATGTGATATTAATTATTATTATTTACCTCACTGTATAACAATGAAACATGTCTGAATAATAAAGGGTGTAGCCGGTTAAGCATATGAAAAATGCCCATAAAGGAAATTACATGAAATGGACATCAAAATATTCCCTTGACTATAAAAAAATATTTGTTACAATATTATTGCAGAAATCCAAATCGATAAAATTCTCAGAATATGTTAGTTATGAGGTAATCTTTGCAGAACGGCAATCAACCCCCTCATCTGTAGCTTAATAACCCAGCCAGACCATATTTTTAAATAAAATTAATAAAGTAATAAGCAAATTAGCCTTATAAATACTTCTAAACTATGTATGATGTTTTAGGGCACCAGATTTTAGGTTTCTCAGGTTAAGTTTACTTAATTTTTCTCCAAGAAGTATGGTTTCTAAACGTTTTTTTGTGTAATGTAGTACAAAAATTATGTTAACAATACATCATCGGAATGACACAGAATGACTCTCGTCATCAGAATGACCTAATTACTAACAGTATAATAAACTTTCGAATTGATATGAAAATAAACAAATGAAAACAAAATAGAACAAAATTGTAATGTTTAATACCTATTTAAAAAAATGAAATAAAACAAGAAGTTACAAAATCTACTACGTACTTGTTAAATATTTGGTTAAAAAGTGTGTCAATTTCATCGTTATTTAAAACTTTAAAATATTTTGATGAAATTGGAACCGGTGCATCTTTTAATTTGCTCAAAATTCCAGTGCACTCCAACTCCTGCCTATCTTCCTTATTGGGCCAAAAGAAAGTTTTGTTGTTTCGGGCCATGAACGAAACAAGAATCTTGGTACCAATTTCTGTCTGTCTGTAATTAATTCGTGCAGAGAAGACACTGGACTATCACCCACTTTTTGTTCCGTGAATTTTGAACACCCTGTATATGAGTTAAGTTTGAAATAAAAGTCACTTTTCACGAGAGAAAATAAAATAAGTTTTTATTTTTGTTCACGTTCTCACAATACTTGATTTTTGTTGAATAGAACTTAATTAGAGCGATTAGTTAATTAGTACGATTAATTAGAACGACTGGATAAGCACTAGAGTAAAAATTTGCCTTTGAATTTTGTCGCGTTTCGACGTAATATTTTTTTCTGAATTCATCTGGAAGATCTTTATGGTCGATAATTTTCAAATTTTTTCGTCAATTAGGTAAGTTGCAACAAATTTTTAATTAACAATTGCCCTTTTTGCAAAAATTCAGCTCCCCCAGACAAGAGCAAGTGAGAATATACTAGGTGCCCTCGGCCTCGTGGCTTGTGTTCCCTTTGACTCGTGGCCAAAAAACCGACACAAATCGGAGCGTTAACGAGGCGAGGCGGGGCGATGCGAGCGTAGCAAGTACACTCTCGCCGAGGCGTTGCGAGGCGTTGCGAGGGCAGGCGAATGCATTAACGAGACAAGGCGAGGGCACACGGCGATGCGGGAGCAGCAAGTACACTCTCGCGCTCGCCTGCCCTCGCAACGCCTCGGCGAGAGTGTACTGCAGGCATAATATATCGTCTAGCGAGGTACTGTCGTGAGCAAAATTAAATAGGACAAGTCTTATAACGTATTTTTGCTAAAATCTAGTTGTGTACATCTAACTTTAATTTTTGTGACATTGTCAATTAGTTGTCATAATTCACTGGAAGTGTGCCAAACTAATATGCCCCATATAAGTGACTTAGTTAAAGCTGGAGTTTAAAGAAGTGGAGAATAAACGGTACGATTAGTAGAAATCCTGGACAAGGGCGACGAAGGATATCAACTCAACAACAAGATTTGCAATTGGTAAATAATTCAGTAGAAAATAGAAGACTTATAGAAGTTATAAATAGAAATGGTGCAAAAACGAAATATTAATAGTTAGTTTCTTGTTCTTGTTAAGTTAGATATCCTTTGTTGCCCTGATCCAGGATTTCTACTAATCGTACCGTTTATTCTCCACTTGTTTAAAATGTTAAACACATAGTTTTTGTTAATGTTGTAATGCAGTGCAATTTGTCGCATTGACCATCTATCTTCCGCTTTAGCAATAACTGCAGCATTACAATAAAAAATAAAATAAAAATGTTAACTGTTTCATTTCGGCTACTCATTACATGTTCAAATAAAGACAGATTTACATTAGAAAAAAAATAGTTGTCCTATTTAATTTTGCTCACGACAGTACAGGAAAATTCAGAAATCCAAAAACAATCGCGTTGCGTTTCATAATTTTAATCGGCATAATAACCACCATTGGGCTTATGAAAATCCGCACGTAACCGCTACAGTTAATCGTCAAGGACGATTTGGATTTGGTGTGGTTTTATTGGATACCAAATAATAGGTCCTCATTTTTTTCACGGTAATTTGAATACCGAATATTTTATTAACATTCTACGACAAGAAATAGAGCCCTCTGTAGACAATATGCCTGTAAGACAATTTTAAAGATTAATTTACCAGCGCCCCAGGGCATACGTCAAATGAAACACGAAATTATTTAAATGCTCAATTTGGGGAGGGATTCATATATCACTCAATACTAGTTTATCAATGTAGTTAGCTAAGTTAACTAAATTGATAACTAACAATTAATTTAGCTAACTGGACATTAATGAACAAAAAAGTAGTTTAGATATTGTTTAATTAGGAAATAATGGTCCTATTTTGTGGCCAGCTAGATCTCCCGATATAACTCCTGCCGACTTTTGGCTTTGGGGTTATTTAAAAAATATTATATATAGAAAATATTCTAACAACATAGAAGAATTGGAAAACAAAACATTAGCTGCGTTTTGGACAATAACTTCTGTCATGATTGGAAATGCAACAAACGCTGTAAGGAGAAGGTGTCAAAAATGCATAGATATCAATGGAAGACAATTCGAACATTTTTTGTAATTTAGTTTTTCCTATTTTTGGCAAAATTAGGTATTTATATTATAAGAAATGTTGTTGTTAATAATTTTCCATGGCTTCCTAACAAATAAATTCCATTTTTCCAAAATTAACCTCTTTCTCTTGAGATAACCCTCTATCGCATAAAAATCCATATATGGATTTAATAGTTTACCATTTTTTTTCTCTGATTCAAATTCAAGTACATAAGTTTACTCATTAAAACGTTAAACGCAGGTCTTCAGTAAACCCTAATATTTTTTTGAAATCTGACAACACTGTTTCTAACAGTTTGAAATCCCGTCTTTATAACGTGCTTGTTTGGTGTGATCTATCTGTTTGAAAAGTTCGGAAGTTTATCTTTAAACATCGGCGATTTACTGGTAAGTAATTATAATTTTAAAATTTTTCTGATATAATTGGTACTTTTTCTTCATAACCCAGCTAATATTTATCAATTATTTACCCAGATTTGTCAGTAAAAACAACATTTAGACATCAGCCATATATGGCTTCATATGAGTTATCTTCGAAAATGTACTTTTTATACAGTAGCCATATATGGCTTTGTATGCATTTTATAATTTATATGAAATATTATTTTTTAAGAAATGGATGCTAAGACATTTTACAATAGTCCTAAATATGTCAACGAAATTCCCAGTGATGGAGGGATAAGTGACTATGATGAGGCAGCTAGTGACTCAGACGACGAATATTTGCCTCCTTCTCGAAAACAACGTCTAAATACGTTTGATCCTGAATTTGATTATAGTGATATAGACACATCTGAAGCAGAATCAGATATTGAAACTCCAACTACCTCAAAAGCAACTGAACAAAAAGACAATAATAAAAAACAGTCACAAACTAAATCTAATCAGAAAAAGAAAAAAATAGATTGGAAGGGATCAAAATTAAAAAATTACGATGAAAATGTTTATACATTTTTAGGAGTATCGGATTGGCCAGAATGTATGCAGGAATTGGAGAGTCCTGTTGATTTTTTTTCTTTTTATTTAATGATGATTGTTGAAGAGTCAAATCTAAAATCTGTTCAAGATAATGTCAACAAGCCAGCTAACATTACTAAGAGTGAACTTGAACAGTTTTTAGGAATAAGCATGTTCATGTCACTAGTAAAATTGCCTTCAAGTAGGCTCTACTGGAATGCAGGTTTAGGGCAACGGCTTGTATATGAGACTTTGACTTGCAACAGATGGGAAGAAATAAAAAAAATTTTACATTTCAATGACAACACTAAGTTTATATGTGCTGGTTTGCCTGGCCATAATAAACTTTTCAAAATGGAAAAAACACGTAAACAGCTATTAATTGTTCCTAGAGAAGAGTATCTTTCTATCGACGAACAAATTATACCTACCAAAGCAAGACAGCCTAAAACAGTATAACCCCAAAAAACCTAAAAAATGGGGATTTAAGAATTTGGTACTTAATGGAGTTTCAGGTTTTAGCTATGATTTCGACATCTTTGCTGGAAACCAAAGTAATGTTATTCCTGATGGAGCACCAGATCTTGGGACCGTAAGAGTTAGCTTGGATTCTTACGGTCCCGCTGCATAAAAATCATAAAGTTTCTTTTGACAATTGGTTCAATAGTCTAAAGCTACAAGTTTATCTTTCAAAGAATGGTTTGTTGCCCGTAGGAACTGCTAGAATGAATCGTGTAAGAAACTGCCAAATGCTTACACCAAAAGATATGAAAAAGCGTGGCCGTGGTAGTATGATAGGGAAAATTGCTGTTATAGATGAAGTGGAAGTCTCTTGTGTGTGTTGGTACGAGAACAAATTAGTTACCATGCTTTCAACTTATATGGGTAGCTCCCCTGAAATAACTAGAAGGCGTTTTTTTGGAGAAGCTCATGAACACCGAGAAATTCCGTGCCCTAAATCAATAGATGTTTATAATAAACATATGGGGGGCGTTGACTTACTGGATTCTATGCTAGGCTTATATAGGATTCAGTTGCCATATGGGGGGCGTTGACTTACTGGATTCTATGCTAGGCTTATATAGGATTCAGTTGCCTTCAAAAAAATGGTATAATTTTTTTTTTTTTTCATCTGGTGGACATGTGTGTTGTGGCGCCAAAAAAGTAATGAGTATATGCCATTATTTGTTTTCAAGCAAGTTATTGCCGAACATTTGTGCAAGATGGGTAAGAATAGTTTGCCAAAGAAACGAGGTAGACCATTATCCAAAGCTTATGTTGATTCTCCAACTACAAGTAGTGTCGGAACCCTAGTAACTGAAGCAGAAACACCAAAAAAATCAAGAAAACGGCCAGTAATGCTTGAAAACTATCCACTAAATGAAGTGCGTACAAACGCTATTGCCCATGTGGAACGATACTAGATTGTTGTGCTATAACGATTGTAAAAGGTCTTTTGTCTCCTGTACTAAATGTAAGGCAGTTTAATGAATAAGAAGAGACACTGTTTCTTATCATTTCACTCGTAAAAAGGCTTTAGTGCATAATAAGCCATATTTGACTGTCTTTATTTTTATATATTCACCTTTACTGTACTTTACTATATGGCGTAACTTTTAATTTGTTCAATTAATAAAAATATGTTGTTTTTTTTGCTTGTATAGCTTATTTTGGCCAATAAAATTATCGTTAAAGCAAAACAATTTTTTTTATGCCTGAAATATACTTCATGCAGTAGAGAGATAAATATGATATATGATAATATCGTTGGATAGCTAATTTAAGTTGTCATCGAATAATGGCATAATTTACAGGGTATTCCATTTAAAAAAACACAAGTTATGTCTATATCTCGAAAACTGAGACATGCATAATTTTCTTCTTATCAGCAACGGATTCAACTCAAAAAAGTGCCTTAAGAATGTGTCATTCGATTTTCGATTCGACATTTGGTAATCAAGATATAGAGGTCGTCCAAAAATGCTAAATTTTCCAAAAACGCTCTGTAGCTCGGTAGTTGAAAAAGATAGGCGATCGCGGTTTGCACCATTGTTTGTTTCTCGAAAATCGAACTCACTATTAGTATTTATCTATGTGCCATAGTTTTAGAGAAAACGTCAAATCCCATCTAATTTGGTCCACCCTATACTTTGTAATGCTTATTTTCAAGCCGCATCAAAATCCGTTCATCAAACGAAAACATAAATTCTCGTATGCATCGACTTCCTTGGGGGCTACAAAGGTGTTAGACCTAACGCCATCATTACCGGATTATCTTCACATGTAAAGAGGTTGTAAATTACACGGTTTGTATACTAAAAATAAGACAATGTTTTAGATGCAAATTGTTGGCTATTATATGACTACCAGGAGTACCAAGCGGAATGTGTGTATTTTTAGAAATAATTTATGCACTGTGTTGCTGATTACCTTTTTGGAATTTAAAACGCCCATATATAGGTAGGAGCTGTTGGATTGTTGTTTGGTCATTTATGGACCAGTGCGAAGATAAGGAACAGCTGCTAATGCCAATAGTTTTTTAAAGTAAACTTCAGCAACAAGAGTGTAAATAAAGATATCTGTTACGGAAAAATAAACCATAATACACATAAATTTAAATAACAAACTGGTACATTTATTAATCTATTGGTGCTTAACAACTTATTTAAAATCTTGTATTTCTGCTTACATCATTGTTATAAAATATTGGTTTGGGCATTCAGCAGATAACTTTCAAAAAAATCATTCGTTCCTTTCAGATATCATTGATCTAAATCTTACCAAGCTAGAATATCAACAAGGAGTCCCCTTACGAACTGACTTGTTAACTTCTTTCATATATAACTATATCTAACATTAAATATGAAAAACAAGGAAATAATCATTCTTCCTATATATTGAAGATCCGTACACCCGGTATATTGCGGTTTAGAAATCTTATACATCTTCTTATTTTTGTATGCTTAGTAGCATTTTGCTCTGAAATTAAAATAAAACGTATTTTACTTATGAGAATTTTTAAGCTTCTGGTTGTCACCATCCCAAGGAACAATTTAAAAGTCATTTGGACTTGAGGAGGTTTTAAGAAAGGTTTGTCAGGGTTAGGAAATAGTCATGTGCTTTATTGATGTTGTAGTTAAGGCCTTTTAGGCTTCAAGTATACTTGCTCTTAATAGTAAGTTTTAAAGCATTCTGTAAGACCTAATTATAAAGCTAATTTGCTTCTAGGATAATATGTATTTGTAATGGATTTATCATAACCTACATAAAACTCTCCATAAAGCTAATTAGTTTTATGAACGTCTTAAATTCCATTTAGATTTAAAGAGGCTTTAAATTATTCTTTATGGTTTTAACATATTTGCAATAAATGTATTTTAAATCCTTTTTAAAACTAGACATTTTCAATGCCTATTAGCACTTATTAAAGGCCATTACAAAACTAGACTCTTAAAACATCCTTGATAAATGTGATGAAACCGTTATGAAGAAAAAAATAAATCTAATAGGCAAATTTTAATTCCATAAAACACTTTCCAAAACCTCAATAAAACATTTATTATAAAAATAATAAACAATATGTCTGCCTGAAGTGTCGTTGATGCATGTGTGTGTGTGTGTGTTAATTAAAAGCATTTCACGACTTACTGATGTGTAATTAAGTCTTTTTTTGGAAAGGTGGAAGAAAATAAAAAAGAGTGGCCATTTTAAAAGGACTGTTAAAAAACACACACATACAAATTATTTTGAGGTTAAGTTTTAAGTTTTTTGTATCAAATGTCAACGTCCCAAACGTTTTATTACAGCTTTTATCAAGTCCATGTGATCTTCGCCAAGTGCATTTGCATTTTTGTAAGGAAGGGATTATTTGTGATAGTATACAAAAAGACTAAAAGGGCTTCATTTAGAGTAAATGTTCTAGGTCATTACCATTATTAGAATATATAGTTTAATGAGAGGACCAGTGTTACCAGATCAAAATTTTAAAAGTTATCGGATGACACTTTAAAAAGTTACTAAATCTTACTAAAATTTCACTAGATTTGAAATTAAAGCTCTCATCTTTAATTTTCAAAAGTTGCAGTGTCTGTAGGACACGTAATTTTCTTGAGCTCTCTGAGCACAGCATAGCTTTGAGCGTCCTCTATCTGATTATTTCGTTGCCAGACTTCGTAGTCTGTATTGTATTAAATGGCTTGTAACTAGAAAGTACTGCTTGTCTACGAGACGCTAGAGGGCAACGAGCCCAGGCTATTCGGTTGTAGCGATTTACGGTCAATAAACTATACGGTTACCTCAATTAGCAGCTTCTAGACGAGAGAGACGCGCGGAGCGGGGAATCGAATGAAAGATATTCTGTTAGGGTCTACAGCCTACGTCAGATGTAGACACTACAGGCATCTTTGTCTGTGTCTTTTGCACGGAAATCAGATATGTCTGTCTCTTTCATTCGATTCCCCGCTCCGCGCGTCTCTCTTGTCTAAGAGCTGCTGATCGAGGTAACCGTAGAGTTTACTGACCGTGGTAGCGAGTAACGTGAACAGTTCTGTATTAAATGGATCGCAACTCGAATTTGTTTGCCTACCTACCAGTAGAGAGAAATAAATTGGATGATTCAAAAATCATTAAAAATGGGCATTTTCTTAAAAGTTTTCACTAAATCACTAGATTTTAAAAAAATCACCAGATCTAGTGAAAATTCACTAGACCTGGCAACACTGGAGAGGACTGTAAAATGACAATTAGGTTTTTAGTTGGCCGGCCATGTTTTTCTTGTTATATAAAAATATTCAAGGTCAATCTCACAATGAGCAAAATGCATAAATTTTTTTGACATCACCGAATAATAGATCACTAAAAAGCGTTATTTTCTATGTATTTTTTTTTTTTTTTATCGGAATTAAAGGATAAAAAAATAATTTAGTTTCGCTGAGAATTTAGACACGTTCAAACGAAGCAAGTTTCCCGCCGTTTGCGTGTGACGTCATCCGGCATTTAGCATTGGCAATGTTTATTAGTATTATTTTCAACAGATATTTAATCTATGTACTTAGTGGTGGCAAACTATTTAATATAAAAAAGTTATATAATCTGAGACGAAAAACAATAGTTAATGTTGATAAAAATATTAAAATAGTGCATTATGTTTACATATTCTGAGGTTAGGTATCTAAATCTAACTGCAGTAAAAGGATAAAAGTGAGCGTAAACAAATTTATTGTTACGAACAATGAATGATGCATCCTTGTCGCTTTTCCACCTCCAATTTCTGCACTGATATAATCGGTATTATTACCAAAAAATTGCTCATCATAAACACGTCGATTTTCGGCAAATTGTCACTTTGAGCTTGCACAAAGTCTCTGTTCGTCATTTTTACCACTTAGATAAATTAATACACTAATAATTTTTAGAAAAATAAACAAATCGATATTTAAAGGTCAGCAGACTAAAATTTAACATTTAATTAACACACAATTTAATATTTCAGCACTAGCAGATGTAAACTGTCAAAGCTATCAAACTTGTCACTTGTCTCCGTACTTTTCTAAATTTACCGCTGGGTGGATAAAATACGAAGCTGATTGGCTGTGTTTTTCAAATTAGCCAATCATATAATGTTATTTCTTACTGATGCGCTCCACCGGTGAATTTAGAAATCTGCGGTCTATGGATGAAACTAAAACGTTATGCCAGATGACATCAGTACCGTTTATAGTCACGTGGTTTTGTTCCGATAAAATTTGAATTTTAAAATGATTTTTTTTTACAAAATAACTTTTTTTATAGTTTCCTTTTATTATATACTCGGCTTATATAATATGTATAAAGAAAAAATAATAAATTAATGCATTTTTAAAATTCATGCATCTTGCTCATTATAATTATCAATCATTAGCAAATTAAGGTAGAATTACAAGAAACGACTGAAAATTACCATGGGAACCGAGAAGCAGCCCACTTTTTTAAATTTGCTGATTACGTGTGTCTATGCAAATTTTGTATTGATATTAAAATCATTATTATTTCTGAGGGGCTCTTGTTTTTTGGGCCTTTCTTATGTAGTTTTAACGATAAACTGCCGTTGGTTTTAATTTTTTTGTCATACCTTATGGCTTTTTATTACCTTTTAAATTGGTCTTAGAGAGGTTATAGTGCTCTACGCTTTATACATTTCAAATTCCATTTTATCTTCAATAAGTCTGATGGTGTGTGGTCAGTTTAGAAAAAATAAATGCAATAATAAAATTATTTGGATTCCTTTGTGGACATTCTTATAGCTTCTCAGTTCTAATATGGTTTTAAAAACCAGTTTTAAGGTAGCCTTCTAGGTGTTTTCTAGAAATGCAGGAAGCTAATAGAAAAGCTTCTGACAGCTTTAAAATAGGTTTTAAAAAAGGTTTTAAAACGGCCCGAACAATGTTTCCAAGAGCAGCACTATGCCTCACTAAGAGTTTTATGATGGAATTTAAAAAGGCCTTAACAACCTTCATAAAGGTGGGCCCTTTTTAGTCTACAAGTCGCTTTATGATGGTATTGAGGATATTGTTACAGCAAAATAGATTTTTCAAGGCATTTTATAAATAGTTTTATAGCACCCTTGTATACATTTAAGAAACTAAAATTGTTCCTTGGGATGTATTACAGATATGGCCCAATTTCAATAGGGATTATGGTAATATGCTGTTTTACATATGTTCCATATTGAAATCAAATATTTTAAGTCTAACAGAAGTTATCGCTTTTACAAGAAACGGTATACACGCACAAATAGATATATACGCACACCACACATTTACAGACGCAAAGACATTTTTTATTCGATATTTCAGTTCAGTCTGCTGTTAAACGGATATCTGTACAAGAAATTTTTTTCTACGATGATTATTAAAATTTATTTTCAATTTATAATAAATTTATAATAAAGTTAGAATACAGTCAAAAGATATACAATTCATTACTGAACCACACGAAAAAAATTAATAGAAACATTATTGTAGAAAATTTCGTCAGCTTTAATTTTGCATATGGCCACTTTTTGATTAGGGCTAACCGTTTTCGAGATATGAGCTAAAAACCAAAAACCGGGACCTTCTTCGTGCCCCCGGTCAAATTTGAAAAGGCCATTGGAACGGTCACAAAATTCTTCAAAAATGTCCCTATTTGACCGTTTTTCTGTCTCTAATAATAATTAATATGCATACACCTTTAATGTATAAAAGTAAGCGATAATAAATAAAACTAGAAATATTCAATTCTTTATTTAATACAGAAAAAAACTGTCAGTGTCAAAAATTACTAAATACTTCCTTTTCAAATTAAATCCTTACAGAACTGGCCTATTATACGTAACAACTAGATTTTTTAAACGAATGATATGGCCAATAATCTAAAGAAAATAAAATCACCCAATTTGGTCCTAATAAATCATCTATGGGCAGTTGATGCACATGGTCTACCTAGTGTAAGTGACAACGCACTGACGAGCTTGTGCAGAGATAATAAGAATGTTAACAATGCTCTTTCTTGTGTGTCATGCATGGCTATTCGGTCTGCAGAAGAGAATCCAGGTTAGCGCCCTTTATACGCCTCGCCCACAGCCCACTGGACGTACATTAGCTGCTTATTCTCGCTTCACTTCATTTGTTTTGCTGCTGTCTTCGCTTTTCGAACGCACGTCAAACATAAATTAAGGCACTTTCCTCGCCGATATCGCAGTAGGCCTGGGAGATAAAGATAAGTCCGGATTTTTGCATTAATTATCCTCCTCGGGCATCCTAAAAATACTCGAGGGAGTTTAAATTGCCATGTGGGAACGTAATTGCGCCGGGATGTTGATCTCAACGGTTGGAATCTGGAATTTAGTGGTGATAATAAATATGCACAAACTATCTTATACGATACTTATGTGTGAGTCACATCAATTTAAACTGATATGTATACAGTATATTATATAAAATATAGTAATTAAAGCAACTATGAAAATTGTCACAGATTTTCTATTGGCTGTCTTAATAGAACCTCTAAAATTTCTTATCAAAGAAGTAGTTTGTGACGGTCATTCTTCTTGTTCCTTTTCATTTTTGTGATTCATCAGTTATTCTAGATGGTCTTCTTTTGTTGCATGACACATCTGACAGCAACGCTTCCTCAAGAAAGAGGATGAAACCTACACAGAAACACTAACGGAAAGCATCAAATTGCTCATGGAGGCACACTTTCCGGGCTCACTGATATTGGAGGGTTCGGAGGCCGTGCAATTCCCAGATCAAAGGCCGGAGCGGCCCAGATCTGCGGATTGGAGGCTGGCCAATAAGGTAGTAAAACCCGACAAAACCAGATGGGCAATTAGCAAGTTCCAACCATTCAAGTCTCCTGGAATTGGGGATTGCAATTTACCGGAAGTTTTAATAACCGGTAAATCGGTAAATAAAAATGTAAATAACCGGTTAACCGGTATTTACCGGTAATTTTTAGAATGGATGATTAGGGTGGCGAAAATGGCAATTGTCTTTTTCCATATACAAAATTATCTAAATTTAACAAAAAACATTTTTTTTATACGTATATTTAATATAATGAACAAACAAAAGGTTTTTTATCAACAGTAAGATCACAAGAGCTTTTTTTTATCGGATAAATTTCTCTTTGTAACGAAATAATTTTGCCAAATCAGTGATTTTATAAGAAAAACTGACATGAAAAAATCGCGAGACCGGAGGTCGAGTGATTTTGTCAAATGTCAGTTTTTTGAGCAAAATTACTGATTGGCAAAATTTTGAGTTAAAAAGAAAGGACCCCGTACCCCATATAGGGGGATTTCTGCCTCCAGTCAAATTTAATCTAACCCACGTAAAAGTGTTCTTTTAAACCCCCCGAACAAATGTTCAAATGCAGCCAAGTCCGAAAAGGTTTTCGTTTCGAGATATGGAGCCCTAAAGATCGTTCCAAATCCAAAATCGCCCAAAGTTACGTTGTCTTAATGATTAAATTCTATTGCTGTTTCCATAGAAATCAATAGTAAAACAACTAAATATTAAGTTTTATTTTACACTTTTTTATTTCTTTTTCACTTGTCAATAATGACATTGTTTTGATTCATTGAATTTCCTACTATCCAAGAACGAGTGTGTTATTTTTTAAAAAATATCGGCATTTTTTGAGTACGTGGACACGAATTACTCATCGAAATTGTTTAGGTAAGATTACCACAGAAAATTCCATAATCATAATTCAAATAAAAATCAATGGACCTGATTAAATCGCCCATTTAATGGGCATTTAAAATAAAAAACATGATACACTCTGAAAGTTCAGATAAAAAAAGAACAATTCCAATCCTAGGAAGCTCGGAAAACAATAATTCATCATAAGATTTTGAGTCACAGAACTTAACAGAAGTTTTTTATTTAAAAAAAAAAGTATCACAACTTTATTCTTGAATTGAAAAAACCCACGGTGTCATTAACATGAGTAAGAAATATGGTGTTATTTAAGAATTAATTATGCAGTTCTGAATTTCCATAAAATCAAAGCCAACTTTAATTTAATTTTTTCAATTTTAAAACGTATTTGGAACGAGCTTTAGGGCTCCATATCTCGAAACGAAGACCTTTTCGGACCTGGCTGCATTTGAACATTTGTTGAGGGGGTTCAAAAGAACATTTTTACGTGGGTTGGATTAAATTTGACTGTAGGCAGAAATCCCCCTATATGGTGTGCGGGGTCCTTTATCCATAAAAGAAAAGCTCGAATGTTTTTTGGCAAGATAAATTAACGACATAATATGTGAACGAACAACAACAATAATTTATTAAAAATAATTATAATTTTCAAAAAACGACTCATATTGTACAGTATAGTTTCCACAATACTTAGAAATTATAGCTGTCAATACAGATTTCAAAGTGACGTGCGACTACTACATGTACTCTGCTTTTGAGGAACAGGCATTTTTTCGGTTAAAAACGATGCATCTTTTTTATTGCTGTCAAAGTGACAAAAATGTGACTGTCAAACAGACTTCTTTATATAGGAGTTAATTTATCAAAAGGAAAAAATATAAATGAAACAAATTTAAATAAATAATTATTCTGTAAATAACAAAAATATCCACTTAAATAACAAAAATTATAAGCATAAACTCAAATATGGCATTTACTGAATACCTAATCTAAAAATACAATATTTTTTAAAAATAGCCTGTTAAAAGGGTTAGTTTTTCAAAGCTATATCTGTTAGTCGTCTGATATTTGTGTATGGAATACCCCAGCTGAAGATGCCCTTCTTCAATCGGTGGGTCAATAAGTTAATAAGAATTGGTAATAACATAATTATTCTAAATGTATTCCAAGGATATTTGCGGCAGTGAAATATTCAATTTTCTGTCGTAAGATATTGTCAATGTCTCTCTTGTATTTCTTAGGGCTTGGTGTTTGGAGTTTACTTTTTATAATATTATTTATTTATTGTTAAAAGTGCTCGGTGTTGGAACAATCACTCTGTATTTAGTGAATACTAGTCAGTGATATAAATAGAAACGTTGAATACGTGACATATCGTAAGTTCAGAATTTACCGAAATAACCGGTAAAAAATTAAAATAACCGGTAATTATCGCCATGTGTGTTTTGTCCTAATAACCGGTTAACCGGTTAATGCAATCCCTACCTGGAATGGATGGAATTTACTCAACGCGACAACGCAATCTTTAACGAATGCGTTGTTAAATAGAGGAGTTCCAACAGTACTCTGCCAGAGGATTAAAGCCAGCCTAGAAAAGAGGATAATAGTATCCAATCTAGGCGAGGCTACCATTGAGGCAAAAGTGAGTACAGGCTGCCCTCAAGGGGGGGGTATTATCTCCACTGCTGTGGGCAACCCTTGTTGACGAACTCCTCCGAAAAATTTCCGCAGAAGGCTTTTACTGCCTAGGATATGCTGACGATCTAGCGATAGTAGTCAAGGGGCGATTTGCGAACACGATATCAGAGCGTTCACAAAGAGCCCTAAATATTGTCGACAGGTGGTGTAGTGAGGAAGGACTTTCCATAAATCCTCACAAAACTACAGTTGTCACCTTTACACGGAAAAGAGCCTTGGGAGGCCTAAAACCCCTGAGGCTCAATGGAGTGGAAATTCCATTTGCCAGCGAGGTTAAATACCTAGGAGTCATTTTTGACCAAAAGCTGACATGGAATTCCCACATCCAAAAAGTCACACAGAAAGCAACAATTTTCCTGGGAAGGTGCAGGCAGATGTGTGGAAAAAACTGGGTGTTAAACCCCAAGATGACCCTATGGTTATACACTAGGGTTGTAAGACCCATGATAACCTATGGATCGGTGGTATGGTGGACCAAGACACTGCAGCTTGGAGCAGTAAGGCTATTAAGTGGCGTACAAAGGCTTGCTTGCCTGTGCGCCACTGGGGCCATAAAAACTGCTCCCACGGCTGCATTGGAAGTCCTTTTAGACCTGACACTGTTGTAGAACTCTCCAAAATCGTCCTAAGTTGAAGACATAATCAAAATTCGACTTAGGCAAAAATTTCATTTAAAGACATTTTCGGGAGTCTGCAGAGGCGCAGATCAGTCCACAAGGACCGTTTTGGGTTCTATAAGGCGTTGGAAATGACCAGGCGAAAATTCGAAGAAACACCGAATTTTCACTTAGGAAAAATGTTTTTGGTTCAGAATATCAGAGTAGAAGTATATAATGACAAAGATTTATGAATAGTATACTTTTTCAAAGGTACCATAAATTGGACTTTGAAAAATAATATTTTTGGAAGGGCGTCAAAATTTGGCCCAGGAATCGATTTATCGAAAGTACGCCAAAGTTTCACTTGCAGACTAATTTTTCAAAACTGCGTTGAAATTTGGCTTGAAGATCGATTTTTCAAAAGTACGCCAAAATTTCACCCGCAGATTAACTTTTCAAAAGTACCTTGAAATTTGGCTTGAAAATCAATTTTTCAAAAGTACGCCAAAATTTCACCCGCGGATTAACTTTTCAAAAGTACCTTGAAATTTGGCTTGAAAATCGATTTTTCAAAAGTACGCCAAAATTTCACCCGCAGATTAGTTTTTCAAAAGTACCTTGAAATTTGGCTCGAAAATCGATTTTTCAAAAGTACGCTAAAATTGGTCTTAAACTGGATTTTTCAAAAGTACCACGAAGTCAGTTTAAAAAGTACCACGAAAATATACTTTAAATTATTTTTTATTTTTTATTCCTCAACCAAAGACATTGACCTTTGAGGTACGATCATTGAAAGCACAATTCTAAAGTATGAGCATAAAATTTTAACGATGCACTGCATCCAAAAGGCAAAATAGAAGATTTTGTCAAAGCCGGCGTAGTGCCGATAAGCAAAAATTGATAAAAATCAATGCACATGTACAAGGCCGGTTTCTCGCATGGAAAGAGTTTGGATTGACCCAGCGGCTCGCAATTTGGTCGAGCGCGTTGAGTAGTCCAGACAAAGCGATGGTAGAAAAGCCAATAACGGGGCTTTTCAAATGACAAAGTTATAGAGGAAAACGCCTTGTGCATAAAAATCAAAAAATTCAATTTTGCCTAATAGTCGCTCGAAGGTGAGACGCTGCCAAATCGATATTATTAATCGACTGTGATAAGGGTTAGTAAGTCGTGGACTGATCGAACGCCACTCAACTTATGCAGTAATAAGTCCTCTGAATGTGTTTGAGTACGTGAATCTCCACGATACAAGAACTTTAAAGCTAAGTAGTCTCTAGCGAAACTAAATTCATTTAGTAAAACTTTTTTAAGTTAATTTCAGTCAGCCTTAATTATTCATTTACCCAGAGTCTGAAATGATTCTAAAAGCTCACATTTTGATTCTGAGAAGGTACGTATGAATCTTTTCTACCTAATCGATCGTTAGCGTGAGCGCTCTCGCTTGTATGGTCTGAAAGTCACTACCTTGATTGGGGAAGGCACGATTCTTTCTTGAGAATTTTGTATAACCAATTCTGTTAAATAAACGGATTCTTTGAACTAATATTTCTTAATTGATCTTGAGGCCTGTTGACGGTCTATAATCCCTGGAACTTTCGTAGAGAAAGCCGGATGTGTCGAGTTAATTTGCATTAACGTTCGACCTTCTGGTTGCTTTACGAAGGTTTGATAGGGATTTTTTTATGCGTTTTTTGAGAAATATATTCCGTTATTAATGGACCAAAACGTGATTTTCGCGTACCAAAACTAATCCCTCCGCAGAGAAATTCTTCGGTTGGGATTTTTTTATGCAAAAATTCAGGAAATTAAGAGGTGCCTAAACCCCTAACGAGGGAATTCGGGTCCAGAGAGAGCGTAGTTTCCGATCTGTGGTAGTGCCGCCGTGGTCCCATTACTCGGCTACCGAAGTGCATCTTATCTCGAACCCGCCTGGGAGGTAGAAGAACGGGGTAATACGCGACTGGCGCCCCCTGAGAAATAAATTGGTGTCGCGTCATTTTGACGCCCGGTAGTGCGTTCTTCTACATGGCGCCCAACGTGGGGCGTTGTTAGTCAGCAGGGCTTTCTGGAAAGGATATGGATGAATCAACGCCTTTCCAGTTTTACGACGAGCCGACATCTGTGATCGACAACGTCTCTAGAGGGTTAGAGAGGCCGTGCGCGGAGGATGTACTGGGTAGTTCGGGGGTAGGCCCGAGTACCACTGAAGGAGTCATACAGCCCTCCTCAGAACAAGTGTTCGCCCAAATGGCAGCAGGTCTTGCCAAAGCTCTAAGCGAAGCCACACACGAGCATAAGTATCGGTCGAAGCATCCAAATGCGGAATTTCATGGCTTCGAACACGAAGACCCTGAAACCTTCATTCATCATATGGAGGAATTTTTCGTCCGAGTACGAATTACGCAGGATAACGACCGTTTGTATAAAATATCAGAACAGCTCAAAGATGATGCTAGGAAATGGTTCGAACAATACCGAACCCTAATTACCACGTATCCTCTATTCCTCGAGCGGTTCAGAAGCCGTTACGCTTCAGGTGAAGTACTCACCGAAGCAGTAGCTAATTTATATGGCAAGAAACAAGATGCCGAGGAAAATACGTCAGTATTTATTTCCAGGAAGGTATGCCTCTTCAAGAGGATCGATCCGTTTAAGCCGGAGGCGATGAAGGCGGCTACCATCTTCAATCAGTTGAGACCTGATATGAAAATGCTCCTAAAGAGTGCCGTCATACTAGATACAAATACACTAGTGACGATGACCGAACAAATGGCCAAAATCATGGATGAAAATAAAGAATTCGAGGCTCTGCAAAATGTCAAAAAGAGCAAGGACCAAGAAGCATCCACCTCTACCGCTTCAGCTCAAAGGAATCAGCAATCGAGCAGTAACTGGAGAACGGAACCCTCCGCATTAGCGAAGCCGTCCTCCAGTTCCTTTGGTGCATCTAGGACACCATTCAATGGATCTCAAAGAAGAGATAATCCGCCAGCACCAAGGGTGCATTTTGCAAATAATATTTCCTCGCTGCCTAGAGGGGATATACCGAGAAGGGGTACTGGAGACGTAAGGAACTCCCGAGTCCCGTATCGCCCTTGCAGATATTGCCCAACGGAGCAGTGGCATTTTCATGCGGAATGCCCAAACAATCCCTATCGTAATATGAATACGGGAAACCAAGCGGGGGTCAGAGGCGATGGCCCAGGCCGAACTGTACCAGCCCCGCCTACCAGGCCCCAGCAGGCTCGAAGCGACCCTCGGGGAAGCTCCGAAGCAAGAAGTTTAAATTAAAAAACTTCGATGACCTTCCTGACCTTAATTACCTGTTTAAGCATCAAGAAGTCAACCTATCTCCCCACCGATTCACTCCATTAGAATCTATCAATCAAACCAACGACGCTTTCCCTCTGCCTCGCATTAAGATTATAATTAATAATCGAGCGGTTAACGCTTTATTGGATACAGGTTCGACAAGGAATATTATCCAACCGAAATTTTTGAACGACATTGATCAACTTACAGCTCCCCAAACTTTTGTTATGGCTTGTGGCGATGGTTTAGTAGAATCCCTTGGGACTACGACCATAAACGTTAATGTACTAGATGTACCCTTTCAGACCACGTTTCAGGTCATTCAAAATTTAAACGAAGAGCTCATTCTGATAGCCCCCTTTTTATATGCTCACAATGTCGTATTCGATTATCAACGTAAATGTGTCTACGTCGGCACTGAAGAGCGAATAACCGTCTTCTGGAATCAAGCGGCACATCAAGCAAGGAAGCAATGCCGGCTTCCCGAAGAACTGATCATCGGAAACGACAATTTAAAACCTCTATTCGAGGAATTCGCTGAATTGTTCACCGCGGTGCCTACCCAAGCTACCACGGTGACAACGAAACATAAAATAAAAGTTAAAGACGACCGCCCGTTCAATATCAAACCCTACCCTATGTCTCCTACTAAGAAAAAAGTTATGTACGATCAAATTGAAGAGATGCTGAAAGCCGGGGTCATAGAACCGAGTACCGCTCAGTACAGTTCGCCTCCCATTATAATTGAAAGGCCCGGCAAGAAGCCTCGCTTCTGCATTGATTATCGTCACTTAAATGAAGTAACGGAAGACGAAGCATCCGTCTTACCAAAGATATACGAGAGTATAAAGGATCTAGGAAACGCCAACATATTTACGGTGTTGGACCTCAAGAGCGGATATTGGCAAATCCCTCTTGAGGAGTCGTCAAAAAATTATTCTACGTTTACAACATTAGATGGAGCATCTTACCGATTTAACGTGATGCCTTTCGGATTGAAGACCGCTCCATGTACATTCCAAAAATTTATGGCAAGAGACGTATTGACCGGCTACTTGCATCATTTCTGCAAAGTATATCTCGATGATATTATCATCTACAGTGAAAATATAGATCAGCATGTAAACCATCTGAGAGCCGTCTTTGAACGCCTACGTTTACATAATTTAAAAGTGTCACCAGAAAAATGTGTGGTAGCCACATCCAGTATAACCTATCTCGGGCATAAGATAAATGCCAATACTACTCAACCTTTAGAAAAACATATTCTGCAGATACAGAACTATCCTGTGCCTACGACAAGGCGCCAGCTTCAGAGTTTCCTTGGCCTATGTAATTGGGTACGTGAATATATCCCTAATGTTGCAATAATTACTAAGCCCTTGACCCGACTACTCTCGAAGGACTGGCGCTATAAGTGGAATACAGAAGCCCAAGAATCCTTTATCCTACTGAAAGAGGTATTAAATAAACCTCTAGGACTGCACCGGCCAGATTTCAATAAAATGTTCATACTGCAGACGGACGCATCCTTAATAGGATTATCTGCAGTATTATATCAATTGGGGGATAATGACCAGAAGCACATCGTCTCTTATGCTAGTAATACGTTATCTCCGACGGAGAGAAAATACCATATCAATGAATTGGAATGTTTGAGCGTCGTTAATTATATAAGGAAATACAAAATATATTTGGCAGACCGTCCATTTATAGTCAAAACCGACAATCGAGCTTTACTATGGTTAAATAAGCATAAGGACGAGAAAACGAAATTTACACGTTGGTCATTATTACTTCAGGAATACAGCTTCACAATAGAACATTGTCCCGGCAAGGAAAATATATTGGCAGACTATTTGAGCAGAAATCCTCAAGGCCCGAACGTCGAAGCAGACGACGAAGAGGAGAGAATGTATCCACCAAAATTCTCGTACAAGGAACGAATATCAGTGATTACCACATTGGAATTAAACGATCAGGTCAGAGAAGCGCAAACGCACTCCAGAGATATCCAAGACCAAATTGAACGATGGAATACTCTAGTGCGACAAGCAGATAAAACCGAGGCAGAGGTGAAATTCGTCAATACAAGACAAGTGATAGGCGGCACACTTTGGATAAGAGGCGAAAATGTTATAGAAAAATTATACGTACCAAAACGTATGGTCATGAGAGTAATATCTCATTTTCACGACCGACCGGAAGTAGGTCACCCCGGCCGCGATGAAACTGTTAGAATCATCTCGGGCCGCTATTATTTTAATAATTTGTCGAGACTAGTTAACAAATATTTAAATGAGTGCATTATTTGTAATTCCGTAAAAAGCAGACAATCACAACCGAAGGCTCCTCTCAGAAGCCATGCTCCATCGCATCCGTTCGAAGTTCTAAGCGTCGATGTAATCGGACCGCTTCAGCGAACCAAAGATGCAGATAACCGATATATATTAATGGTAGAGGATGTATTTAGTAAGTGGGTCGAAGCCAAGGCGTTCACCCAAGTCAGTGGAAAAACAATAGCACAATTTATCGAAGAGGAACTAGTGGCGAGATATGGCGTTCCGAGGGTCATCATTTCCGACCAGGGAGGCCACTTCAATTCCGGCTTTTACGATACGTTCTGTACACGTAACAATATTGAAAGATTCTTCACAGCAGCTTACCACCAACAGGCCAATCCAATAGAAAGGAGGGTGCAAGAAGCTAAGAAGATCTTAAAAACCTTATTATATGGTTCACCCAACGACGAGTGGGATCGACATGTTAGTCAGATGGCATATATCTTGAGAACAAGAAAAAACGCCGCTACGGGGCATACGCCCAGTTTCGTAGTACTCGGCTATGAATTACCGCAGATTGGTGATTGGAATATGTTCGCTTATAGACAAGAACGTCGTAATCAAGCGGACGTTCCCCGCCTTGAAAGAGTCAAGGAGATTCGTAAAAATCAAACAAATTACCAATGGCGTTACGCGCCCAAAGTGGCGGTAACGCCGGTCGTATATAAAGTGGGAGATATGGTAATGACTAAAAGGATCAGGAAGGATCATACCTTCACACCGTCGTGGAGTGGGCCACACAAGGTTTTAAAGAGATTGTCCAATGAAGTTTACCTCATTCACAAGGGGGTAACTTCGACGAGATTACATGTCGATGCCATCAGGCCGGCACCTAAGGGAGACCCCGATGTTGAATTGGAATTGTCTGAAGAATCAGAAGATAGTCCGGATGAAACTCATCTTAGTGACGACGCTTCCTCATCAGACAATGAGATCGCGCCCAGGTCAGAGCGACGTAGCGATACCACACTAGTTCAAATCAATGTTCCCGCAAGAGCTCAAGATGAGCAGGATGTAATAAGTCGAGATCCCGATGATGCTCGAGATGAGCCAGACATAGAAGAGTCACCTCTAGATATTTCTGAGGTCGACCACGGCTAATAGTCGTTTTCGCTTTTTTTTATATTTTTTCTCAAAATTCTAAGTGGCGATTTTGACCTATATGCGGTCGAATCGAAAATTTAAAGTCTACTCCATGAGCAGACATGGAAAGACGGCGAACCCGACGCAAGAGCGCGATCCGGTAAGCCTAGCTTCTCAAGAGCGAGAGCCGCCAAGTTCGAGTAATGGACGTAGGCATAAGTACGAATCAGTACGAGTTTCGGAAGCTGTTTTTCTTATGCAAGAAGACAACTTCTATTTTAATCATTTTAAGTCAACAAAATTAACGTATACCCCAAATGGAAACTACGAGTTTCAGAAGCCGTTCTTCGCTCAAGAAGACGCTTCAATTTTTTTTTTATACTTTTTTTTTTTTTTTTACAAGTCGTGATGACCGCACGAGTATCGTAAGCCGATTTAATCTACCTTACGAAGTAGAAACTACGAGACGAGTTTCAGAAGCCGTCCTTCGCTCAAGAAGACGCTTCAATTTTTTTTTTTATACTTTTTTCACAAGTCGTGATGACCGCACGAGTATCGTAAGCCGATTTAATCTACCTTACGAAGTAGAAACTACGAGACGAGTTTCAGAAGCCGTCCTTCGCTCAAGAAGACGCTTCAATTTTTTTTTTTATACTTTTTTCACAAGTCGTGATGACCGCACGAGTATCGTAAGCCGATTTAATCTACCTTACGAAGTAGAAACTACGAGACGAGTTTCAGAAGCCGTTCTTCGCTCAAGAAGACGCTTCAATTTTTTTTTATACTTTTTTTCACAAAGTAGTGATGACCGCACGAGTATCGTAAGCCGATTCAATCTACCTTACGAAGAACCAATTTCTAACCATTATAAGTTAACAAAATTCATGTTAGAAAAATATTTCATTAAAAACAACACATTGTGTTTGTTAGTCGACGCGTTCCAGTCGACGACTTGCTAAAAAGTCAATCTAGTTGCAGAACTGCATTTTCCATGTGCAAAAATGGAAAGATGACCCAGCCTGTCGCAAGGGCGCGGCATGGTGAAGTCTGGAACTCAAAGGCGAGGACCGTCCAAGCTGCGGCATGGAGATATAGACAGCCTCTTCTAGAAAGGACCGAAGTTAAGCAAGAGCGAGACCAAGGCAAAAAAAGCGAGTGCAACGAATTAGTGAGAGTGGACGCTAATCAAAATTGTGCTACGCTTCGCTTCGCTTCGCACCTCGACGCGGGTGTAATTAAGTTGATAAAAATGTTGTATCAACTTGTCGTATTGTTTAAAAAATGTATTTATTTTTAAGTTAGATAGGCGAATCAGCCGTCTGCCCCAATTAAGGCCGTTATTTTTAAAACATCTGTACCATAGGTCAGACCGTCAAATGAAGGCATACAGACATACAAGTGAATATGGAAATTAAAGGCAATCGATGAGTAGAAAAGATTCAACCAAAGGAGGGGAGTGTTGTAGAACTCTCCAAAATCGTCCTAAGTTGAAGACATAATCAAAATTCGACTTAGGCAAAAATTTCATTTAAAGACATTTTCGGGAGTCTGCAGAGGCGCAGATCAGTCCACAAGGACCGTTTTGGGTTCTATAAGGCGTTGGAAATGACCAGGCGAAAATTCGAAGAAACACCGAATTTTCACTTAGGAAAAATGTTTTTGGTTCAGAATATCAGAGTAGAAGTATATAATGACAAAGATTTATGAATAGTATACTTTTTCAAAGGTACCATAAATTGGACTTTGAAAAATAATATTTTTGGAAGGGCGTCAAAATTTGGCCCAGGAATCGATTTATCGAAAGTACGCCAAAGTTTCACTTGCAGACTAATTTTTCAAAACTGCGTTGAAATTTGGCTTGAAGATCGATTTTTCAAAAGTACGCCAAAATTTCACCCGCAGATTAACTTTTCAAAAGTACCTTGAAATTTGGCTTGAAAATCAATTTTTCAAAAGTACGCCAAAATTTCACCCGCGGATTAACTTTTCAAAAGTACCTTGAAATTTGGCTTGAAAATCGATTTTTCAAAAGTACGCCAAAATTTCACCCGCAGATTAGTTTTTCAAAAGTACCTTGAAATTTGGCTCGAAAATCGATTTTTCAAAAGTACGCTAAAATTGGTCTTAAACTGGATTTTTCAAAAGTACCACGAAGTCAGTTTAAAAAGTACCACGAAAATATACTTTAAATTATTTTTTATTTTTTATTCCTCAACCAAAGACATTGACCTTTGAGGTACGATCATTGAAAGCACAATTCTAAAGTATGAGCATAAAATTTTAACGATGCACTGCATCCAAAAGGCAAAATAGAAGATTTTGTCAAAGCCGGCGTAGTGCCGATAAGCAAAAATTGATAAAAATCAATGCACATGTACAAGGCCGGTTTCTCGCATGGAAAGAGTTTGGATTGACCCAGCGGCTCGCAATTTGGTCGAGCGCGTTGAGTAGTCCAGACAAAGCGATGGTAGAAAAGCCAATAACGGGGCTTTTCAAATGACAAAGTTATAGAGGAAAACGCCTTGTGCATAAAAATCAAAAAATTCAATTTTGCCTAATAGTCGCTCGAAGGTGAGACGCTGCCAAATCGATATTATTAATCGACTGTGATAAGGGTTAGTAAGTCGTGGACTGATCGAACGCCACTCAACTTATGCAGTAATAAGTCCTCTGAATGTGTTTGAGTACGTGAATCTCCACGATACAAGAACTTTAAAGCTAAGTAGTCTCTAGCGAAACTAAATTCATTTAGTAAAACTTTTTTAAGTTAATTTCAGTCAGCCTTAATTATTCATTTACCCAGAGTCTGAAATGATTCTAAAAGCTCACATTTTGATTCTGAGAAGGTACGTATGAATCTTTTCTACCTAATCGATCGTTAGCGTGAGCGCTCTCGCTTGTATGGTCTGAAAGTCACTACCTTGATTGGGGAAGGCACGATTCTTTCTTGAGAATTTTGTATAACCAATTCTGTTAAATAAACGGATTCTTTGAACTAATATTTCTTAATTGATCTTGAGGCCTGTTGACGGTCTATAATCCCTGGAACTTTCGTAGAGAAAGCCGGATGTGTCGAGTTAATTTGCATTAACGTTCGACCTTCTGGTTGCTTTACGAAGGTTTGATAGGGATTTTTTTATGCGTTTTTTGAGAAATATATTCCGTTATTAATGGACCAAAACGTGATTTTCGCGTACCAAAACTAATCCCTCCGCAGAGAAATTCTTCGGTTGGGATTTTTTTATGCAAAAATTCAGGAAATTAAGAGGTGCCTAAACCCCTAACGAGGGAATTCGGGTCCAGAGAGAGCGTAGTTTCCGATCTGTGGTAGTGCCGCCGTGGTCCCATTACTCGGCTACCGAAGTGCATCTTATCTCGAACCCGCCTGGGAGGTAGAAGAACGGGGTAATACGCGACTGGCGCCCCCTGAGAAATAAATTGGTGTCGCGTCATTTTGACGCCCGGTAGTGCGTTCTTCTACAACACCACTACACATATTTATCCAAGGAGAAGCTCGTTCAGTGGTACATAGGCTAATGCAAGGCACAACGCCCATAAGGCAACAACACGAAACAGAGCACCAAAAGTTATACTCAGAGCTGAAGGCAGATCCCATTCTGGGAATGCCCAAGGACATTATGGTCCCAAAGTATAACTTCTACAAAAATTTTCAAATCAAAATACCAGACAGAGAGGACTGGAAAAACGGTCCTCCAATATCGGCGCAAACGATCTGGTATACGGACGACTCCAAGACAGAACAAGCTGGGAATACACGCCACAATATTTCAGGCTGAAGTGGCCGCTATACAGTGGTGTGCAAAGGAAATAATGAGGAAAGGAACTGTAAACCAGTCAATTGCCATTTTTTCCTATAGCCAAGCAGCGCTAAAGGCACTCGATTCCATGCAGGTCGATTCAAGACTAGTATAGGATTGTATAAATGCCCTTACAGACCTAGGAAGTCAGAACAAAGTGACCGTGGCATGGGTGCCAGGACACGAGGGACACAGGGGACATTAGAAGGCTGACGAACTGGCCCGAGAAGGAGCATCTAAGGCCCTAGTAGGACCCGAACCCTTTTGCGGTGTGGCTAAGCCACGCATACGAACATCTATTAACGAATGGGTACAAAATAAATCTCTAGAGTGGTGGAAGAATTTCCCACAACAGAGACAGGCCAAAAAGTTCATTAAAGAACGATCGGCTAAATTCACGGAAGACCTGCTACGCCAAAATAGAGGCCATTAGGATAATAGTAGGTCTTCTAACTGGACATTGTAGACTTAATAGACATATGAGTCTAATGGGCCTGGCAGAGGATGCAACATGCAGATTCTGTCAAGAGGAAGAGGAAACCTCAGTACATGTGCTGTGTCATTGCGAAGGCCTAGCCAGACTGAGGTTGCAACTAGTTGGCGAAGAGAAACCAAGGGCAGATAGCTATACCAAGGAGCCCTTATTAAGGCTGTGGAGTCTGATACAAAAGACAAAGCTGGATAAGGAGCTCTAAGTAAAATTAGACAAGGAGAGCCACAATAGATCCACAGGGGTCGCGATGGCCAAGGCGAATCAGCCAGCTCCTTTTTCAATCTAATCTAATATAATCTAACGCGTCATCTGCGGTCTCTCCAAAGCTCTCTTCCATCAGTTCTTTGGTGACATCAGTCCAACGTTTGGGGTCGGGTTCTTTTAGCTTCCTACCAACTAATTTTCCGTGAACCATCAGCTATTCTGTTTTGTTATCTCTTCGTGATACACCATCCTGTTTAAAATTTCATAATCACCTGTGTCGGGGTGGTTTTCGTTTGCATGGTCTACAATAATAATTTTTCTGAAGTCGATCGGCAATGTCTACATTTTCGGTGCGATTTCAGATCGAAAAATGCACAATTCCAGAATTTTAGTATGTTGCTAAGAAACTATCAGAAAATAGACGAAAAGATCCGTTGCCAAGCAACGATCAACAAAACCGTACGGGAATGTTACTTTCCCGGCCTAGGCCGTGAAAATAACATTCCCGTACGGTTTTTTATGTATCTTTTAGACAGTAAATAAATACACGCAGACAAACCAACTCACATTAAAATTGCATTTATTAGTAAGCAGTTAGATTGTAATGAAGAAATGTTATGCATTAATACAAATTCCTTAATTTGTAATAATACTGACTGTGATTGCAGAAAAAATAGTATGTGTACTTCGGTGTAAAAGCACATTCCCGGACTTCGATGCTTGTTGCGTGCGTGTTGCGATGCATCATCGTCCGGGAATGTATTGCTTTCACGCCTAAATACACAATATACTATTTCGTATTGTTATAATTTACATTTAAAGCATTTTAATAGTTATTATTCCACCCTGCTATTCTTCAGCACACGTCGTATTACGTGTTCATTATAGATGTTAAAGGATGTAAAAGGGGATTGGTGACAAGCGTTACCAATGGATCAAAAATTAAATTTACTGGTATCGAAACAAAAAAAGTACTGATCTTAGGAAAAAAGTACTAATGTTAATTAAATCATTTATACGATATCTAAGAATTTAAATAAATAGAAAAAAATAGTTCGCCACTCAGATGGTTTTTATTTGTTTTGTCAGTGCACTATAACTTCTCAAGAAACACAAACATTTTTACAGTTCCTATACACTGCAAATACTTAACTCCTTGTGGATAACCCACGTTGTTCCCTATTGCCATGCATATATTATACATATTTTAAATACAAGGAAAATACCTTATTCAAGCAGGAGAGAGAAACAGGGTTTTCGAAAGTGATGGAAAATCCGGAACTAACTTACGAACAAAAACATGGTGTTCTTTTGATCCTGCCGTATTTCATTTCACGGATGACTTGTTTTAAAATTTGTCGTCTAAAGTTGCAAAATAGGCCAATAGATGACGTTCTATTGACCTATTTTGCAACTTTAGACGACAAATTTTAAAAAAATTTATCATGTAAAAATAATGTACTGATACAATGAAAGTAGCACTGACGTACTGACTGTACTCTAAAACATTATATTTGTCGGAGTTGGTGTTGGCAAGCTTTCGCTATAGCAGAGTTTGTTTCATACAGTTGCAGATTAATAGAAATTAGATGCCCTTGACATTATGTTATATAATATTTAGTACACCGTATGAAACTTGTACGTGACTTTTATTCCTTTTTAAACTATCTCAGCATATCATATTTCAGCTACGTGTTGATAACGAATTCTCTCATATTATTTATCGCTGATATGTAAATATCACATTTCCTTGTGGCCTGTCTTGGGAACAATACTAATGCTGATTAAGTACAGCCAACCGAGGATATAAATTAGATAGATAACCTTTTGTATTCAGTTCATGTACTTATGTCGTAATAAAAACTTCAATAAAATATTATAATTTTCGTTCGAAGAATCGACGTTGACTCTTTTTAATTTAATAAAAGTTTTTAAAAAGTCTTTAATATAAACCGTGATCTAACAATTGGTGCAGTCGGTAGGATTCCGTGAACACCATTTAGAACAAGAAGCCTAACTGATAGTGACCCTCAAGAACAAGAACAACATCTTCACGACGTGCCTAACTAGTGCAAGTTGCCTATCAGAACAAGGAGACCTTCCTCACTGGTGGTGGAGGATCCTAATCCCTTACTGGAAGCACCTACACTCAATGAAGAATTTATTACTGTAAGTGCTTTAGCGATCACCTCGCAATTTTTATCTTACTGTTTTATTGTGCGAAGTGTATTATGCTGCTAATACACACAAAAACCATTTCTATTATCGAATTCTCATTTATCTTTATTTTTATTATTATTATTAATACAAACGAACTAAATATTAAATCGAAACCACTTAGCTAAAGCTTAGACGTGAAGCACAAACGATTAATCTACAGCATTATACTGCTAATGCTCAACTAAAATCGTAAAATCTAATTTAAAATACTGTGCATTATACTGCTAATGCAACATTCGCATCATTAGAAACCAATAGATCTATTAAAGGTACAACATTTTAATTTTAATCAATTCGTTTTACCTCCTTAATTTACTACATATCGAGCAAAATGCCCGAAGAGGCAACACCAGGCCAAACACCAGGCCAAACACCAGGTACAGCACCAGCACTAGCACCAGCACTAGCACCAGCACTAGCACCAGCACTAGCACTAGCACCAGCACTAGCACCAGCACTAGCACCAGCACTAGCACCAGCACTAGCACCAGCACTAGCACCAGCACTAGCACCAGCACTAGCACCAGCACTAGCACCAGTACTAGCACCAGCACTAGCACCAGCACGAGCACCAGCACTAGCACCAGCACCGGTTCTCGAACCATATAGATTAAGTGAAATTTTCTCCATTGTGCCCGAATACGATGGCAATCCTTTATTTTTACAAACTTTCTTATATGCTTGTAGTCAGGCCTATTGCATGGCCGTGGCAGACCAAAAAACATTGCTTTCGCTACATATAAAAAGTAAACTAAAATGCAAAGCTGCCGAAATAGTAAATTCAAGAAATCCAACTTTATTGCCTTACTAGAATCTCATTTTGGAGACGCGCGCGATCTAACCTCGCTTATACAAGATCTGCAGCGACTCCACCAACTAAGCAACGAATCACCATTAACTTTTATCTCTAGGTACAAACTCATAACGCGAAAATGCTCTCCACGATAAATAAACAAATAGCTATGACAAATGAATAGAAAGATGCGCAAACACGCCTAATTGATACTATGACCCTTGACACTTTGTTAACTGGACTTGAACCCAAATTAGGCCAGATAGTCCGAGCTGGAAACCCCGCTACTGTACTCGATGCAACTCTCCGAGTAAAAAGAGAACTACAATTATCGTATTTTGAATCTCAGAAATCAACAAACTTAATCCGAATAAAAATCCCATTCAAACTCAAGCGAAACGCCCTCCAATTTCACAAAAATTCTGTTCTTTCTGCAAAAGAAACGGACATACAATTAACGAATGCCGCACAAGGCAAAATCAACAATTTTCATGTCCTAGTTTCATTCCAAACGTTTCTTCTAATTAGGCGCAAACTTCAAGACCAAATTTTCAGAATTTTTCCAGCCAATAATCAAAGGCAATTTTCTCCGCAAAATTTTCAACCAGCAAATAATCCACAACAAAACAGACTTTCGGTAATAAGACCGAACCTCAACTTCCAACAAAGATTTTCCAATCAACAACAAAATCCAAATATCAATCGTCAAAACCCACAAAGAATGCACCACGTTAATTTTGGCAATTACTATGATCCTCTAAACTATGAACATTGTAATTATTGTAATGAACCTGATAATTTCGACAATCAGCAATTCAATGATTTCTAAAATTACCAAACCGATTTTAACGCTCAGTATTTGCCGCAAGTGAATTACACTGGTAACTCTCAAAATCCACAAACAAATCATACCGATATTTGGCAAAATGAATACGAGAATTATACTGCTAATTCTCAAACGCCACAAGAAGATTATAATACCAATTCTCAGGATTTTTGTTCAGGTCCGGAGTATCCTGCGGATACTCCATCACAGGAAACAAGTCAATTCGACCCAATATCGAACCAAATGCAAGCTATGAATCTAAACGACAATTTCAACCCGTTCCTGAACTTCCCGGAAGAAGGGTTCATGTAGAAACGATATCACACTTAGTCCGGGGTCCAAGCACTCCAAAATCAAGATGACCTGTTCCGACATGACGTACAAATGTTGATATAAGTAATGAAGAGAGCATTACCTGGGGCACTAGAAAACACTTGTCGGATTAATTTTTGCTCTTGCGCGACTTCAGAAATCGCAAAAAAGATGGCGGATTGATAATTACAAAATTATGTTTTACAATGGTTATTCTCCGTTAAAACAAAAACTATGTAACCTACCGATCTGCTTTTTGGTATGTATACTCAAAGGATATACGTGACTCTAACTAAGCTATTGGTATTTTTGAAAAGAATATTTTTTTTGGAAAAAAATAATTAAAATCAAAAGGTTGATATTTACGTTCTAAAAATTTCGATATGCGGACAACTATGTTAAATTTATGAAATTCTTATATACAATTGCTTACCAAATATAGTCCATATATTGAAAAAGTTTTTTAAAAAAAGATCCTGTAGATAACGTATACAGTTTTTTGTTTATGATATTTTTATGAGGCGCGTAATTATGCAGCATTAAAATAAAAATAGTCTACACGATAATTGGTACAGTGTAACAGTAAAAAGCACTATATTGTTCAATATAATTGCAAATTTGAATTACTTTATGTTAATAATAACAACAAAACGAATGAAAGTAGTAGTCGGGTGTTGCCGATTGCGGCCACTCATTTAAAAAAATAATCGATACAAAGTGAATTGTGTGTTCGAGCAAAATGTTAATCAAATAGGTATTCGCAATTGGCCATGCCCGAGTACAACTTCTACTCGTTTTTATATTGTTTAAGAAATAAAACATTAGTGAGAAATATTATTTTAGGTATTTAGCATATTTAATAGAAAGCAGAAAAGGGAGATATTTTAAATAAAACATTAATGTTGTATATTATGTAAGTTTTGTGTATAACTATTCTAACATTTTAGTCAGAATCACTATCATTATAAAATGATGCATATTGCTTTTTCCCTTAAAACAATTTTCAGGAAAAGCAGCACACGAGCACGCAACTGAATACCACTCACAAGAACATTTTGTGTCGCATTTTATTTTACAGTTGCACTTTTTAACTTAAGTTCAGATAAACTTTTTTTTGTCGACATTATCGGTACCAGCTCCTGATTTCCAATTCTGCATCCAAAATTTTGTGCAAGAGGTAATTTGAATGACGGTTCACAACACTGTTTAAAAACAAGTAATATCTGCAACATGTTGTTGAAAAGCGTCTTCCGTCGGTGGGAGGGAGCGTAAATCACTTTTATTAAATTATTTTACCTTTTAATAATTTTCAAACGTATACATATAATACATTTGTAAAGATGACGTATATGTACGTTGAAAATATTTGCAAAAAACTGTTGTGGGGGATGTAAGATGAGTAATGGAATACATTAAGATAGATTTTGGAATTTTTCTCTGTTTGTCTGCTTGTCTATTTGAACGCGCATCACGCAGAAACTACTGAACCAATGAGGTTCATCTAAGCTTGGAGTAACATTTAGTTCTTATTTCATCGAAATCGGCCTAGACTAAGCCAAGTTTTATGAAAATCGGTCTAGTAGAACAGGAGATACAGCTTGATCTTTATAATAAGCGTATTTGCACGGCATAAACTTTTAAGATTAAACTTCTGTAATATTCCAGAAAATTCGAGAGTACTCTGGAATATTCCAGAAACTTTATGAGTTTTCTGAAATATTCCAGAATGGTGATTCTACCTCAAACGTCGTTTATAAAGAAGCTTTTTAGTCAATTTCAAAATTCCACGCGAACGTAAAAGCGGGCATAGCTAGTAAATAATAAATATGAACCGCAAACAATAATCAATCACAATAATCAATCGATTTAAACAATCAAACACAATTAGTTTTTATAATGTTAAAATGTTAAGACAAATACACATAAACATACCAGCTAATTCCACTGTAAACTGTTTTCATGCGCTTTATGAATTTTAGGATTTTTAGATTATTACATGCGCCGCATCATGCACCCATTTTAAAAATTCACAACTCGAATACTATATGCAATATCAACTTAGTTCTTGTCTTAAAAACATTTTCAATATATTGGGTATGTTTGTTAGCATAGTTTATACACAAAAAAATTAAAATTGAAGTACTTGCTCGTATGTTGAAATTCTTACTACAATATTTTATAGTTACAGATTTCATATTTTTTTCCCAAAAAACTAAACATATTTAAACAGTGCCATCGAGCCTCATCCAAGCGCTGATGTCTTTAGTTTAGATGGATAGCACTCATAGTTTCTTTTACAGGACGTGTTATGTATTAAAAAACATTTTTTTAGGAATTATCATTTCGTCTCTTTTCTTATCATTTAAGAAGTTATGCAAGAGCTGATAAGAATCCGACAAGTCATTTCTGATGTCCTATATAACCCTTTTTGCAAATATGAAGTTGAAAAATGTACGTCATGTCGGAACAGGTTACTTGGAATTTAGAGCGATTTCGTACTGTTGGACCCCAGACTAACTCATTATTGACCGTAAATTAAAAAAAATTATACTACATTAAAGACATCACAAATAAATTCAAAATTCTAATCGATACAGGTGCGAGTATTCCTATCTTTAAACCAAAAATGGCGGAAAACTACAACCCAACTATTACGCCTTTGTTGGTATTACCAAAATTCAGGCCAGTTCCAACAAAGTGTTAGATGTTAAAGATAACAATCACGCAGTTAAAATTCCGTACGATTACTGCAGTAACCTTCCAGGTAAAACTTCGACTACCAAATTTAAAACCATTGAAATAAAATAATTTGAACACAGAAGACCTCGAAATTGCGAAACACAAATTAGACCAATATTCCAAGGTTTTAGACGACCTCATTAACGAACCCTACGTGACAAAACACATCTCGTGGTTCACGCACTTCACTATAACCTTAGTAATTTCCCTTATCCTCCTCTACTTGTTCTGCAAATGCAGAAAAAGAAGCCGAAAGTTAGCCCTTGTTCATGCATCACACGGTTCACCTCCATCTTCACCGATGCCAAGAAGAACATTCAAAAGTTTCACCAGTATGTCACCTCCGAAGAGAAGACCCAGTATCCAAAGAGAAGAAGAAACCGAAGAAGTCGAACTAATTTAAAGACATTTTACATTGTTACCAATTTTTTGCTTTCATGATTTAATTGTCATGATTAATATTATTTTATGTTTATATGTATATCTTTAATATTCTTATTGTATGCTATTTGCATTTTATATTTTACAATTTTATTCTTTTCATTTTATCATTATTTTGCTTTTATATTTTACAAAAGTTGCTGCATAATCACCAACTTTATTAATAAGGGGGAAGTTGTTATATAATATTTGGTACACCATATAAAACTTGTACGTGACTTTTATTCCTTTTTAAACTATCTCAGCATATCATATTTCAGCTACGTGTTGATAACAAATTCCCTCATATTATTTATCGCAGATATGTAAATATCACATTTCCTTGTGGCCTGTCTTGGGAACAATTCTAATGCTGACTAAGTACAGCCAACCGAGGATATAAATTATATAGATAACTTTTTGTATTCAGTTCATATACTCAGGTCGTAATAAACACTTCAATATAATATTATAATTTTCATTCCAAGCGTCAATGTTGACTCTTCTTAATTTGATAAAAGTTTTTAAAAAGTCTTTAATGTAAACCGTGATCTAACATATATGCCGACCTCCCATTGTATATAGCCTTACCCTCATAAATTGACTCTGTGGAGGCAGACTTCTTCTCTCGTCTACTCGTAGGACATATACATTGTAGCACCTCGGCAACCAGTTTAACTGTATGTCAGCTGTATGTAATGCAAACGGATGTCATCCTTATCCAGGAACCCTGGGCTCATCAGAAACTCGTCAAAGGACTGGACTGTCTTCTATTGCAGCAAAAGAGGAGACCCAGAACCTATCTGGATCTGGATTGTTTGAAGGAGGATGAGCTTGCGTTCACGTGCACTCAAGCCTCATGGATGGGACCATTGTACTACCCTCGCCAAGCCCTCATTTCTCAAGCTAACCAACTGTTCTGATGTACTTGAGGAGAAGGCCTCGGGATGCCACTTATTCTGGCCATACTGGGCCAGAAGTCCCCCAGAACCCATGCGTACGTAAGTAAAAATCTATAAACATGTCTAATGCCAAATTTTTATTCTAGAAATCTAGTTGCAGTTAAGGTGAACTCGACAGAGAAAGGAAGTTGTGGAAATCTAATCATCTGTTCGGAAAACCTACTATAGGACTCACCTGCCCCACCCCTATACGTAATTCAGGAAATTAGTACAATTTCCAAAGGAAAAACAGCTGTCATTGCTTACCATAAGGGGTAGCTCGGACGTCAACCTGCAAGGCACAGCACTACTGGAATTTCTGAAATTCTCTTCAAACCTGGATATTATAAACGGACGCAGTGCTCTTATGTTTCTAATCCAAGGAAGACAAGAAATAATCGACTTCTCGACTAGGATCCACAAGAATGAGAAACAGAATAAAAGACTGAAGAGTTACGTTAGAACCCTCTTTATTGAACCATCGATACATAAGACTTATCCCGGAGGGAAACCAACAGGAACTCATCATGTACAAGAATGTCCACTGGCTAGATCTCTTATACAAGGGACCTGCAAGAAAACCTGAAAGACATGTACTATAGACCTCCCTACATGTTTTTCAGGTTTTCTTGAATTCCTTATCCATGAGAAGTGGAGACAGTAGTTCACATCTGCAGGCTGCCATTAACTCCGCGTTTGAAAATTACTGCCCCTTGCAAGTAAGTGAAGGGGAACATTGCTCCCCAGGGTGGAAGAAAAAACCAAATGGGTTGCGTAAAGAAACGCACAAGGGGCTCAATAGGATAATGTTGTTTAAGGTATCAGTCACTGGGATATCTAAAAGTCAGCCCAGCCAAGGTCTAAAAGCTTGATAAACACGCAGAAAAAACAGATCTGGAGGACCTTCTGTGAAACTAATGAAAATCTACCGGCAGTAGCTAGACGACGTAAAATTCTTCCGAAAAGCCCATCATCACGGTTTGCATCAGGCTTCCAAATGGGTGTTACACAAATCAACAATTGAGTGTCTTTTTTATGCTCATTTTCTAGGATCAGATATTTTGGAAATGTAGTGGGGCAATTGGAGAAAATGGTAGTGAGGTGGGAACAGATGGTGAAAAGGTGAGAGAATGCGATTCGAAAGTGGGAGAAGGTGATGGAAAGGTAAAGGAAAGTGGTGGAAATGTAGGGAAATGATGGGATGTAAAGGTGGTTGTTGAATAATGTGAAATGTGGGAAAAAGATAGGAAACAACACGTGTGTTGCTGTGGGTACAGGCTAGAATTTTTTAAAATAAAATCATCATGTACAGTAATGTGCAGGTAACTTGGCTTGATTTTTATTTCATTTACCTGCGTACGGTAGGCATTGCTGTCACTCTCAAAACATACTGCTGGACAGGTTGTATTTTCGCTGGATTGGAGTTGCTTGTTGTCAGCAGTGAAAATCATATGCAACATGATAAGGGAGTGTAGAATGTGAAGTGTGGATGTTTGTGAGATGCGTTGGCGCGTTGTGTCGTGATACTGAGTGTTTATGCTTTATCTTTTTGAGTTTTTGCTTTCATAGTTTTTCTTCTTCTAAGTCTTCTATTTCCTCTGGTTCAGGCATGTATCATTGCAAATTGCTTGCTTACTAATTGTTCCAAGTGTGATTAGTCTTTTCCTTTGTTCATGATCCTCTCAATTCTTATTATCTACGTATGGCATGGTCTACCTATTTTTAGTTTGTTACTGTTCAGTATTAGCGCTTTCTTCAGTACGTTGGGTCCCTTCTTTGGATATGTTACGAGTATTTCATTGCGTAGACTCTATCCTTTCTGTAATTGTTTCCCTCCTATTAATCTTGACGTTTTCTGACTTTGCGTTATTGTTTTTGAAAGTGATTGGATGATGTCTCGTTCAGCTCTTCTCAAGTTTCCTCTGTTGGTTTTCGTGTTGCCTCCTTTTTAACTCCGTATGTCTTAAATAGTTACCCGAGCGGTTACCTATAATGCAAAATAAATATAAATTTAAAAGCACATTAAAGAAACTATATTTCCGTCATAAATATTTCAAGGCTGTTACAGACCCTTTCGTGAATGAAGGTACTATTTTCCTTGACTCCCTTGTTGTTCGGAAGCATTTTAAATAATTAAACAGAGTAGTTCTCAATTTGTTCCCGAACGGCGTGACATAAATTATAAAAATACCTACCGTTGAAGAATTTTTACAAAGTAAATCACCCCATAAAAGCATCGACAAAACATTCCCAACAGTGTATTTGGAAGGGGCTCCGGAAAAACTAAAACGTTTATTAATACCAAGGGACGTTCACTTCGTAAGAAAATTTAGAATGCTTTAAAACTTTTATGCTTTATATGCATAAAGGAGTTATAAATACATCACCGGTGTGAAGGGAGACAGTGGCGCCACTGAATTGTTAGAGAAGCCCCAAATAATTAACTTAATTTAAAAGGATTCCGTTTAATGCTCCTGCAGACAGTTGAGGCTTAAAACTCTATTCGGATTTTAAATAATGATTAAGGGCAATTAAAACTCTAATTAAATATAACTTATGCTTTCTACATTTTTGGGGAAATAATTATAAATTAATTAATGACTTGCGAAACTCCTTCCTTAATCTTAGACCCTTAGAGTTCTTAG
The DNA here is from genome assembly GCA_936432065.2 of Rutpela maculata. Lineage (NCBI taxonomy): Eukaryota > Metazoa > Arthropoda > Insecta > Coleoptera > Cerambycidae > Rutpela > Rutpela maculata. Next base: position 38,035,867 of record OW386290.2, read on the forward strand.
AACCGCATTGGAATTATAACAATCCAACACCAACTAAACTGCTTATTGAGTTCAGAGGTTTGAAGCGCTTTAAACTCATTCTTTATTCATTACTAGTAGATCAATCTGTTTTTACCAGGCGCTACCATGCTTGTGTGCAATAAAAGTTGAAATAAATAAATGAATCTCAGCGTTCGAACTATAGTTCGAACGCTGAGATTCATTTATTTATTTCAACTTTTATTACACACAAGCATGGTAGCGCCTGGTAAAAACAGATTGATCTACTAGGGGCCATCAGTACGTTATAACGTACTGATGGCCCCTACTACATAAAACTGCGCATGTAGAGATTCGAGTAAATCAGTCAGAGCCAGCGATTGCCAGCGTATGTGTAACGAATATCGCATATTCAGTCAAAAACGAATTCGAATAAATTTTCACATTGTTTTATTCATTTCTAAGATAAAGTATTTTTTGGAGAATATCTCTTTTCATCATGGAACGACATGTTATACTCATTTTAGGTGATGGCAATTGTTTATTTGTTAATTTGTTTATTTTTTCGTTGTTTGAGACCCATCTTATACACATCCCAAATAACACTGCTCCACAAAATAAAAAAGTGGGCTGTTCCTGGAACTCCATTGGGTGACCTCTATGTATTTCGACGTGCTGAACACGAATCAGGTGTTCGTTTAGCTCCATCTTCCATCATTTTTTTTTGTAAATCGCAAAAATAACCTTAAAAAACCTCATTATTTTCGGGATTTACTAAAAACAGCCCAGTCGACGTAGGTATTTACCCACAAAAAATTGCAAACTGTGTAAACTTTTTTTAATGAGTTCGAGAAAGTGTGTAGAATAATATCCTGAAAAGTTTACACTTCGCCCGGGTGCAGAACATAAAAAAAATGTGAAAGAAAAGTTTTTTTTCATCCATTTTTTCAAAATTTTGAAATTAAATAAAGCTAGAAAAAAATACACGCCTGAACTCAATCGTCGCGAAAAACAATATAGAAAAAAATAAAAGCCCTTCAAAAAAAAATTCTTTCTTCATTGAGAACTGTTGAAAAGTATGTACACTTCATGATTATTATGGTTTATTACGTTGTAGTAACGAGGATTAAAAAGAAGTACATCTCAAATCATTTTAATTTCCTTGCTTGATGATTTTTTTTTTGATAAATATATGTATTGGAGGCTGTAACTTGTCGAGAAATTGACCCATTGGAAAAAATAAAATATCACTATTTCGGAAAAAATTTATATTTTCCGAATATTCAAACACAAAATCGTTTACTTGTATGCATTTTTTCGAAAATATGATCAATCAAATCATGATAAGAAATTGCAATTTTCACGATTTTATCCTTCATCAACCGGCAATTTGCGTCCACTGTTGGACATATGCCTCCCGTAAAGATTTCCATCGATTCTGTCTTGTGCCGTCTGCATCCAATTTCCCTTAAACCGCTTTGTATCATCTGTCCACCGCGTGGGGGGTCGGCCTCTACTTCGATAAGCCCCTTGTCTAGGTCTCCACTCCACGATTCTCTTAATCTATCGATCGTCACTGAACCTTGCAACATGACCTGCCCAGTTCCACTTTAGGGAAGTTATTCTCTCTATGGCATCTGTTACGCTTGTTCTCTGCCTTATGATTTCGTTTCGTATTCGATCCCTCACGGATATACCCAACATCGATCGTTCCATGGCTCTTTGAGCGACTCGTATTTTGCAGATTGCTTTCTTCGTTAACGTTAAAGTTTCCGCCCCGTAGATTATTACTGGGAGAACACATTGGCCATATACCTTTCGTTTAAGGTTCATTGGGATATCTGCCTTAAGAACATCCCTCAATTTACCAAAGGCTGCCCATGCCAGTCCCATCCTTCTGTAGATTTCGCAGGTTTGGTTATCTCGGCTTATCTGAATTTCATGCCCTAGGTATTTATACGACATTACCTGTTCGATCTTAGATCCACCCACATATATATCGTCGCTGAGGACGAGGTTTGTCATAAACTGGGATTTTTGAAAATTGATTTTTAAACCGACTTCTAGAGATGCTTCGTACATGCTCCTTATCATTTCACTGGCGTCTTTTGTATTGTCCGCTATCAGACCGATGTCGTCAGCAAAGCGCAAATGATTTAGATATTCTCCATCTATGTTGATGCCTTTTCGATCCCAATTTACTCTTTTGCACATAAGCTCCAGTAGCGCTGTGAATAGCTTTGGTGATAAAGTGTCACCTTGACGTACCCCTCGACCAATGGGGAATTTGTTGGTGTCTTCATGAAGTCGGACACAAGCAGTTGCGTTTTTGTAGATGTTACCTATCAGTGTTGCGTATCTGTGGTCGATCCTACTTTCCGCTAGAGCTTTTAGCATAAATTTCTGGTCTACCGTGTCGAATGCCTTTTCATAGTTGACGAATATCAGTATGAGCGGTTTATTGTATTCAATAGACTTTTCAATGAGGCTCTTTATAACTTGAAGATGGTCGTTTGTCCCGTGCCCAGTTCGGAAGCCTGCCTGCTCTAATTTGGGTGTTAAGCGGTTTGCTATTATTTTCATAAAGAGCATATATATATGTGACAAGAGCCTAATAGGTCTATAGTTGTTCAGGTTTGAAATGTCACATTTTTTATGCATTATGACAATAACCGCGTTGTTCCACTGGGATAGAGTCGTCCCTCTTCTTAGACATTCCGTAAAAAGTCTACTTAGGGCGGTCTTAATAGCTTCTCCCCCTGCTTTAATAACCTCGATCACTATTTGGTCGTCTCATTGTCGATAAAGCAAGCTGCTTTATAGACGAGGTACAAGCTGTACCTCGTCTGTTGTGATATCTGGTGTGTTTTCGAACTCTGGTTCCGCACATCTGGGATAGTAACTTCTACGTTTTCTTCTCGTCTCGTATATAGTTCCCTGTAGAAGTCTTCTACTATTTTCAGGATGTCGCTTCTGTTTGTTGTTAGGTTGCCACGCTTGTTTTTTAATTTGTAGATATCTTTCTTTCCTACACTCAGATTTCTCCTCAGAACTTTCATATTCTTGTTATCTTCTATGACTTTAGTGATTTTGTCTGTGTTGAACTTTCGTACATCTTTCCTAATGGCTTTAGATATGTTTCTATTTAGTTCTCGCAGCCTAACGAAGTTCGTTGAGTGCTTTTCTTTTAAGTTTCTCCGTTCTCTCATAAGACATTTTGTGGTTTCTGATAGTTTCTCATTTTTTCCTGCATTGTTAGTTTTATAACGTTTTTGAACGTCCATCAGCACATTGACAATCCGCTCATTCATTTTTTTACAATCAATTATTTTTATTTATTTGCTTTTATCATGATTAGAGAATATTATTTAGGTATTATGCAAATCACAACTTACACACTTTTTTATTAATTATAAAAATACCTACTTTCTGTATATTGTTGCCCTAATCTGGGCACGCTAATACTTTAAAACACTCACACGTTAGGTAAATACTTTAAAACACTCATTATTGGAGAACCAATCAAAACAACTACTCTTCTAGCTAATACTGACGAAGTATTGAATTGCATGATAGGATTCTTAGCATTTTAAAGAAAAAAATGTATTAAAAATACTTAAATCATTCATTTACATTTAGTCATTCACACTTTTTTTTATTTAATATGAAATTATCTACTTTCTGTATATTGGTACCTTAATCGGGTCACGCTAATATACTACTTAGTAAAACACTTTAAAACACTCATTGGAAAACCAATCAAAACAACTACTCTTCTAGCTAATACTGACGAAGTATTGAATTACATGATAGGATTCCTGGCATTTTAAGGCAAAAAAAAAAAAATTATTGAAGATACTTAAATTATTTATTGAAATTCAGTCATTCACAAGAACTATTGAACATTACATTCTATTTCAACTCTAGAAAAATTGTACAAGTTTTTTCGAACTCGTTAGTTCTCATCAGTAGAGTATAGAAACATTCATCCATTATTTACAAGCCTATACTTGATTTATTTTTTTACAATCAATTATTTTTATTTATTTGCTTTTATCATGATTAGAGAATATTATTTAGGTATTATGCAAATCACAACTTACACACTTTTTTATTAATTATAAAAATACCTACTTTCTGTATATTGTTGCCCTAATCTGGGCACGCTAATATACTAGTTAGGTAAATACTTTAAAACACTCATTATTGGAGAACCAATCAAAACAACTACTCTTCTAGCTAATACTGACGAAGTATTGAATTACATTAGTATATTAGCGTGCCCAGATTAGGGCAACAATATACAGAAAGTAGGTATTTTTATAATTAATAAAAAAGTGTGTAAGTTGTGATTTGCATAATACCTAAATAATATTCTCTAATCATGATAAAAGCAAATAAATAAAAATAATTGATTGTAAAAAAATAAATCAAGTATAGGCTTGTAAATAATGGATGAATGTTTCTATACTCTACTGATGAGAACTAACGAGTTCGAAAAAACTTGTACAATTTTTCTAGAGTTGAAATAGAATGTAATGTTCAATAGTTCTTGTGAATGACTGAATTTCAATAAATAATTTAAGTATCTTCAATAAATTTTTTTTGCCTTAAAATGCCAGGAATCCTATCATGTAATTCAATACTTCGTCAGTATTAGCTAGAAGAGTAGTTGTTTTGATTGGTTTTCCAATGAGTGTTTTAAAGTGTTTTACTAAGTAGTATATTAGCGTGACCCGATTAAGGTACCAATATACAGAAAGTAGATAATTTCATATTAAATAAAAAAAAAGTGTGAATGACTAAATGTAAATGAATGATTTAAGTATTTTTAATACATTTTTTTCTTTAAAATGCTAAGAATCCTATCATGTAATTCAATACTTCGTCAGTATTAGCTAGAAGAGTAGTTGTTTTGATTGGTTCTCCAATAATGAGTGTTTTAAAGTATTTACCTAACTAGTATATTAGCGTGCCCAGATTAGGGCAACAATATACAGAAAGTAGGTATTTTTATAATTAATAAAAAAGTGTGTAAGTTGTGATTTGCATAATACCTAAATAATATTCTCTAACCGCTCATTCATCTCTTCAACATTTTGTTCTCTTTGCTCTTGGTCTTCCGGGTTTCTCAGATTTGTCTCAACTAGGTTTCTGTATCCTTCTGTGTCTTCGATTGAGGTCCATTTCTGCGTATTATGTTTGGTTATCATCCTTCTCCTTTCTTATCCTTATAACTATGAAAATATCTTTGATTGTTTTGAATACAAATTTTGAAACTTTTCCAATACATTAACAAATGTATAAGGAATCCATTGGATATAGCTGAAATGTGGATAGGTGTACCTGTAATAAATACAATACAGTAAAGGCACGTAAAAATTCATGCGAGCGATTCAGCGGGTACGTGTGGTGTCTGTGTATGCATTAATAATTATATATTTTCCCTCCATACTCACTATTTATCCTCCTATTCACTAAGAAAAATGTTTAAAACCTATAATCACGAAGAGAAAAAAGCTTTATTTTACTCGATAGAACAGCTAAGAATTTTTATAGGTTCCATATTATGCATTTAACCGTGCGCTAGCCGCGCAGAGTGACAAGGTTACTTCACTATATTTTTCCAGGAATACCGTAGCTTTAGCTAAAAATTTTATTAGGATATTTTTTGTACAGAAACACGTGGTCTATCCACCTGTATTTTTTATTTTTTTCTGCCCTGACTTAATTTAAAAATTTTGAAAAAATTGGTAAAACAAAAATTTTTTTCACTTTTTTTTATGTTCTGCATCCGAGCGGAATGTAAACTTTTCAGGATATTATTCTATACATTTTCACGAACTCAATTTAAAATAATTATTCAGTTTGCAACTTTTTGTGGGTTTCACTATAAAAATGTTCTCTGTCGTCTGGGCTAAAAATTGGTAGATGATAGAGCTAAACGGACACCTCACTCGTATTCAGCATGTCGAAATAGATAGGACTTACCCAATGGAGTTCCACAAACAACCCACTTTTCACTTTTTTGTGTGTGTTTGTGCAATATATTTGCATACACGGTTTTTCTATAAAATAGCGGTGGATCCGGTGATATTCATTTTTAATTCGCTTTACTGCGAAAGGAGTTTGTGTTCAACTTTCAATTGTTTGTAATCCGAACTGGCCTCGTCTCGTCCAGCCTTTCAATGCCACGGCGCCTCGCACCGTGGATGTCTGGCTGGCTTGATGCGTCTGCTTGTGGAGGAAATTTTTATTTATTATTTAATTTGAAATAAGGTTTATTTGATTTGATTTGATAAGTGCGTGTTATACGGAGTGGCTCAGCCGATAGGGACACTCTTGTAACTTTTGAACGGGCAAAAGGATTTTTTTCAAATTTGGTGCAGTGATATGGGATAAAGTTTTCAATTATCTGATGTAAAGAACCAAAATGGCCGACTTCCGGTTTCGATGCAATTGATATGAAAATCAAATTTTTAAATGGGACAACCTGTATATTCTTGCATTTCCAAGAAAAATATAGATTTTTTAATTTTTAGTTTTAATCATAGATGGCCGCGATTTTTCCAAAATTGTTAAAAATCAGTCTGAACGTACTTTTAAAATATTATCTATTCCTATACTAATATTAAACATGATTTATTCATCATTAAGTTCAACAATATTGGTTTTTCAACGAAAACTATTTTCTTTATATGGGACAACCTGTTATTTACTTAGATCTTTAAATTACGAAGAAAATGATATGCATAATGTTTACCGTCTCTTTGTACTAAATTTATAATTAAATAAATAATAATAACAATAATTTTATTTTAATATTTCTTTGGAAATCAAAATAATATTTGAGGGTCAGATCATCTGTATTTTGGCCAGCAGGATCCAAATATGCAAAAATATGCAGATTGTTCCATATAAAAGTTTGATTTTCATGTAAATTGTATCGAAACCGGAAGTCGACCATTTTGGTTCTTTGCATCATATAATTGGAGATTTCATCCCATATTCCTACACACAATTTGAAAAAAATCCGTTAGCCCATTCAAAAATTACAAGAGCGTCCCTATCGACTGAGCCACCCGGTATAGAGGGGAATATCGTAAAAATTTCAAATCGATATCTGCATTGTTTTTCGATAAATTCGATTTTTTGGAAAAAAAGGGTCTTCGAAAAATGGCTATAAGTACTTCACTTTCTGTCAGATTTTGCTATGAGAAGAAAAATTCTATTCTTCGAAAATTGTTCAACAATTACGAATTTTTTCTATATGGTCATTATTCACAAAAAAGTGGTGAAAATTGAACTTGAAAAAAAAGATTTTTTTGATTGGATTGATTTGATTTACCAGCGTGCGGTAGGTATCTGCCACTCCCAAGGATTATACAGCTGAGCCTGCTACGTCCACGCTGGGTTGGACTGAAGTCATGCTTGTTGCCAGCAGCGAGTGCCACATGGCGCATGAAAAAGGAATGTGGGATGGGAGGTGTAGGTATTTGTGACATGCGTTACCGCATTGTGTCGTGAGGGAAGTTTAAGCTCCCTTTTTTTTGTATTTTTGGTTCTGGACTTCTACCTCTTCTGGATCTTCTTGTGATATATGTTGCCGTATTGTGTCGCTGCTGTTTGTGCTCCTATTTTTGTTTTTCTGCTTCTATAATTATTCTTCTTCTTCTGAACCTTCTGATTCCTCCGTTTCTGAATCTGGTACTTCAATTTGTTCATTGTTCTCATCTATTTTGTGTTCCACTCCGCTGGTCCAACTCTCTTTTGTTGACGGCTCTCACTCCATTATTAGGCTTTTCTTGAAGTTTGTTTTCAGTCCAGATGTGTCCTGCGTAGGCGCGTACGCAGGAATGTGCTCTGGGGGGGCAACCAAATAAAGACATAACACAGCACAGTGGAACTTAAAACCTCACTTCTCTTTTTGGCATATGCATAAAAACGAATTTAAACTAATATTTGGGATGTAAAAACACATGTGAAATGATTGTCACTATCCCAAAAATTCTTAACCGCGCCGCGCCTGGGGGGAGGGCAACCAGGGCAGGGCTGGCTCTAGGGGGGGGGGCGAAGCGGGCGGCTGCCCGGGGCGGCAATATTCTAAGGGCGGCAAATTCTTCAAATCCACAGTTACCAAAAAATATAAAAAAGATAGGAAACTATTGTTTCACTAATATAGTAATAGTAATGTTAACTTTATATAAATAATTTGTTATTGTTAGTTTTTTTTGTGTATAAAGTTACATGCATACATTCTGTTTCTTATATGTGATTTTATTTCTTGTCTAATTTCTGTGGTGGGGTATATTTTTTTTAAGTTTCAATACGGTTAATTTTTTCAATTATTTTATTTTACCCTTTTAAATACAGTAATCATATTGCTGAAAATCCAAAAATTGCTGTAAACCTTATAACTAAAAAAACAAATCATCAAGAATATTCAGTAGGTGACTCTTAAAATGTTATAAAAAATAACGGACTGAAAAGATAGGGTCATGCGGGGTAAAAATGAGACAGACAGGTAGCGGGGTAAAAAAAGACAATGCGGGAAAAAATATTATCCAGTAAACTCTTTAAATCACTTTTTAAAAATTGTTTAACGCACCTTAGTACTTTTTTGGGGATTTTATAGTTTCTCTATTTGTATTGTCCGTATTCGGAAGACGTCAACTAGAAGTGTCATACGTCATACTTCACATTTTGTGATCAAGTTTATTAATCTGCTAGTTTTAAATAATCAAAAATTTGATTTTAACGAAAAAATTAAAAGCGGGGTAAAACAGAGACTAAAGAGACCAAATGAACAGACTGAAGCAGGCACATTTCAGCTTCCTAATTTAGGAGAAGCTAGCCCTTCTGCAAGCCCCTTCTTGTTTAGTAAAAAATCTGTCTTATTTTTGAACTTCCATTTGCACGACGTCAATAAGAATGGGAATAAATCACGTGTCTTTTATTTACCCGCCACTGTCTTTTTTTACCCCACTTTGAGGGTAAAAATGAGACACGGTTTATTTTTGTTTATCAATTAACGGTACTTTTTAGTAAAAAAATATAGTTTTTCCTGTCATTTTTACATATGATACCAATCTTTCATTAAATATGACCGATTCTAAGCAACCTAAAAATTGAAAGATGTCATTTTGTCTCATTTTTACCCCGCCTGACCCTAATGTTATTTATATAAGAGAGGGGCGGCAAAATAAAACTGTGCCCGGGGCGGCGAAATACCTGGAGCCAGCCCTGACCAGGGGGGAACCGAATAAACACATAACACAGCACAGTGGAACTTAAAACCTCACTTTTTTTGGCATAGGTTTAAAAACGAAGTTAAACTAATATTTGGTATGCAAAAACAGATATGAAATAATTGTCACTATCCCAAACTTCTTGAACCACGCGCCGCGCCTGGGCGGGTAGTTGCCCCCCTTGACCCCCTGCGTACGCACCTGGTCCTGCGGCGATTAGAAGCTCATCGGCGTATGTGTATGTTTTCTTAGAAAATACCATTTTTCTGAAAGAAGCCTGCACCACGCATACCTCCGTTGAGGTGCTGTGAGAATCTGAGAATTCAATTTTGACTCCGTATTTTATGTTCCACTCCGCTGGTCCAACTCTCTTTTGTTGACAGATCTCACTCCATTATTAGGCTTTTCTTGAAGTTTGTTTTCAGTCCAGATGTGTCCTGCGCAGGCGCGTAAGCAGGAATGTGTTCTGAGGGGGGGACCAAATAAACACATAACACAGCACAGTGGAACTTAAAACCTCTCTTTTCTTTTTGGCATATGCGTAAAAACGAATTTAAACTAATATTTAGTAAGGTATGTAAAAACACATATGAAATGATTGTCACTATCCCAAAAATTCTCAACCGCGCCGCGCCTGGGGGGAGGGCAACCAGGGGGGAACCGAATAAACACATAACACAGCACAGTGGAACTTAAAACCTCACTTTTTTGGCATATGTTTAAAAACGAAGTTAAACTAATATTTGGTATGCAAAAAGAGATGTGAAATAATTGTCACTATCCCAAACTTCTTAAACCACGCACCGCGCCTGGGGGGTAGTTGCCCCTCTTGCCCCCCTGCGTACGCACCTGGTCCTGCGGCGATTAGAAGACCATCGGCGTATGTGTATGTTTTCTTAGAAAATACCATTTTTCTGAAAGAAGCCTGCACCGCGGATACCTCCGTTGAAGTGCTGTGAGAATCTGAGAATTCAATTTTGACTCCGTATTTTATGTTCCACTCCGCTGGTCAACTCTCTTTTGTTGACGGCTCTCACTCCATTATTAGGCTTTTCTTGAAGTTTGTTTTCAGTCCAGATGTGTCCTGCGCAGGCGCGTAAGCAGGATTGTGTTCTGAGGGGGGACCAAATAAACACATAACACATCACAGTGGAACTTAAAACCTTACTTTTCTTTTTGGCATATGCGTAAAAACGAATTTAAACTAATATTTGGTATGTAAAAACAGATATGAAATGATTGTCACTATCCCAAAAATTCTTAACCGCGCCGCGCCTGGGGGGAAGGCAACTAGGGGAGAACCAAATAAACACATAACACAGCACAGTGGAACTTAAAACCTCACTTTTCTTTTTGGCATATGCGTAAAAATGAATTTAAACTAATATTGGTATGCAAAAACAGATATGAAATAATTGTCACTATCCCAAGCATAAAAAATTTCAATTAAAGCTAAATATCTTTTGAATGGAATGCAGCATCGAAATCATGTATACCATTTTGAAGTGCTATGCCTTTAGTTCACTTCAAAAAAAAAAAACTTTACTCTTATGATAATTGGTTTTCGAAAATTATGAAAGAGTAATGTGCGCTAGCGAAACGGTGCGCAGATTGGGCAGTCATAAAATCCATTTAAGCATAATAATTGATACAAAATATTAGCTACTTAGTTTTTATGTTTTATATTGTTAAAATGTGACGGTAGTTGTAATTATTATTTAAGAATAATTATTTTTATTTCTTATAGAATTTTTAAAAATTACATTAATTTCATACACTCGTCACATAAATTGCTTACATATATCGCAGTAAAGAAGCTTAACTTACGAATCGTTTTCATCCAACCTTATTCTTTTATTACTTTCTAAATCTAAATCTTCGTTTTCATCTGGTTCGTCTGGGTATTCCTCACCATCTATATCTATATTTACATCGTCATCGTCGTCAGGTAACTCAATGTTTTTAAGTTCACAAGTTTCGTCGCGACAAGCTACACAAATACTTGTACATTGCAAACTATGTTTTTTACAGCTGCCAGGCGCGGATCCAAGGGGGGGGCAGAGGGTGCAATTGCCCCCCCCCCTTGGGCCTGCCTTGTGCTGTGCGAAAATCTGAAACGTCCGGTCTGGCGGCGCCGCTTTGTCGAAGTCACCCGGCATATGTTTTTTTACACCATTCCCAAGTGGCAAAGTAATTTTATAAAGGTTGTATAAACTACTATAAAATAAATTATTTATTTTGCTACTTTTGTTGTTTTATCAGGTACTTTTCAATATTTGTGCAAGTGCCCCCCCCCTTAGGGAGCTCCTGGATCCGAACATGACAGCGGCAAGTCATTGCTTTACGCCCACTTTCACATGCGCAACTAACTATTTTTTATAACTTTTCTTCAGAATAAACTGAATTTAGACCATTAGGAGAAACTGTCCAACCATCAGGGCTTTTTTCCTTTCGTAACACAAAATTGTAATTGTAAATATGTTCTCAAAGCATGTTGTTTTACGGCATCTTCAGTTGGTGGTAATAATTCTAATTTAAAAGATTTCTTACAAGTTAATTTTTGAAATAAGAAAAAGAGATTCTCATTGAGTGTCATGTCTTCGTGTTTTAAACCGTATAAACTGCAAATAATTTTATAACTCGAATTTCTAACTTTTCATTTTATAGCGTTTGAACTTGAAAAATAAAAAATTTTCGCCTGCGGTGTATTTTTTCCCTTGTGTCTTGGCCCGCAAAAAAAATTATCCTGCCCTGGCCCACCTAAATTTGAGATTCCGATTCCGTTCCTGATTGGGCTGTTTCCCTAAAATTGCCAGGGCCGGTTGGACTGACCCCATCCACCTCTGACTAGTGCTGCAAAAATTCTACTCTTCACTCTTCTAAGGCTCCTGACAAACTAGTTTACGATTCGGCGGTAATCCAGGTAAAAATAGTACCCAATCCAAGAATAATGCACGATTCAACAAAATCATTACAATTAAATGTAATGATAATAATATAATAGTAATGCTATGTATAATAATTAACAAATTGTATGACGATAAAATATTTAACATTAATTTTTAAACGATAAAGTAAATTTCAATTACATTTTGCACAATTGTGTTACTTACATTCTGGTGGTGTACTAAAAATAATTATAATATAAAAAATGTCACATAACATGTCACATAACAATGATGAAACTAAAGAAATTAGAAAAAGGATTAACGCAGCAAATAGAACCTACCACTCAATATTACCCATCCTAAAATCGAGGGACGTACACAGGAAGACCAAAATTAGAGTCTACAAAACAATGATCCGTACAGTTTTGACATACGGAGCTGAAACGTGGAACCTCTCAGCTAAAAACTAGGAGTTCCTAGACTGTTTTGAATGGAAAATTTTAAGGATTCTGGGCCCAGTGAACGATGGAGATCACTGGAGGGCATGTATGAATCATGAAATATACCAGCTATATGAAGAACCTAGAGTCTCAATGCATATAAAACTGATGCGATTGAGATGGGCAGAACATGCCCAGAGAATGCCAGACGACAGGATTCCAAAAAAGGTGCTCACAGGAAAACCTGAAGGAAAGAGATCGGTAGGAAAACCGAAGCTGTGCTGGGAAGATGGGGTACGGAAGGACGCTGAAGAAATACTGGGTATAAGAAATTGGAGACATGCAGCGGTGGATCGGGACGGTTGGAAAAAAGAGGATTGAGGAGGCCAAGGCTCGATATGGGCTGTAGCGCCATCGTAATAGTAGTATAAAAAATGTAACAAACAGTCGCCCGACTGCCCAATCCGCACACCGTTACGCTCGTGCGCACTTCTTTTTCAAATTTTTCGAAAACCAATTATCGTAGAATAATGTTTTTTTTTTTTAAGTGAACTAAAGAAATACCACTTCAAAATGGTACACATTATTTTTTTTCACTGCATTCCATTCAAAAGATATTTAACTTTAATTGGAATTTTTTATGCAAAAAAATCTTTTTTTTCAAGTTCAATTTTCACACTTTTTTCTGAATAGAAAAAATTGGTGAATTCTGAATAGAAAAAATTTGTAATTGTTGTACAACTCTCGAAGAATAGAATTTTTCTTCTCATAGCAAAATCTGACAGAGTGAAGTACTTTTGGCCATTTTTCGAAGACCCTTTTTTTTAAATTGAATTTATCGAAAAATAATGCAAATATAGATCTGAAACTTTTACCAGATATTCCCTCCTATATAACACGTACTAGTAAAATTTCAAAAATTGTTCTAAAATGCTGAAATTAAAAATTTTTTTAAAAATTTCCGTTCTTTTGAATTTGCTCCTGACCTAATAAAGCTATTTAACGTTTTATGTTTTTTTTTATTACCTATAACTTTCTCATTTGAACTCTCCTCTCAGATTATTAGCCTTCTATTTAAACGCGAAAAAACGATTTTTCAATTTACGACCCCCCATCCGGACATCCGTTGGCACGCTATAAGCGTCTTGGATGTCCAAATAATCAAATCGTGGTTATCTATTTTCGCCACATTTTTATACTATTCGTGACAATTCGACTGGATTATACATACATAGGCTTTTTTTTGATATTCGAGTTCAGTATATTATGAAACGGATTTTTTCTACGACTGCTTTGGAAAGTGTTTAAAAACATAGGCTTGTACGCTTGAAAGTTATTGATTTCACATAGCGTATGACAAATCCTTGTCGCACGCTAACAGCGTGTGAAAAGTCACTCTTCACACGTTCCTCATATGTACGTTCCTCATAATAGAGCGCATTGAAAACAATTGAAGTCGCGACCTTCGCCTTAGATACGTCAAATTTTAGATATATTTTGACGTTGATTCTGAAATATATTTATTTAAATATGGAAGCTAAGGATAGTCGTAGAAGAAGCATAACGCATGTATTAAGATCGCTTTTCACCACTTGTTGTACATTATACTATTTTTCAACAATGATTAAATTATTATAATATACCTATTTAATCAAATCAAATACGTGTAATACGTGTTAATTTTATCCTGCATATCTATTTCGTGCTACCTGGTATATTTACTTCCTTCCTTCCTTTCACAGCAGTTATTTAAGATTAAATTATCAGCAAATGCAATTTCCGTTTCCTGCAATAAAAGACAAAAATAACTTCTTCTTAAATACATATTTAGCACAGGTAATTCTATAACTCATATGGCATATGACTCAAGATGGTTCCCTTAATATCTACTAAAATTATACTTTCTCCACAACCATTATAGAATGTAATAATTCCGAAATAATTTTTAATAATAGAAAGTAAAAGTTCTCACTCTTGGGATAGAATATACTATTCTCCACAACTATTATAGAATGTAATAATTCCGAAATCATTTTTAATAATAGAAAGTAAAAATTCTCACTCTTGAGATAGGGGGCTGTCCATAAATGATGTCACGCTTTTAGGGGGAGGTCCTGAGAGTTGTGACACTTTGTGACGGGGGGGGGGGGGGCTCAAGCAATTGTGATGTCACAATACAAGAAAATCTGAGAAAGAATTTTTCCTTGCAAAATATGTATCATAGTTCAAAATTTATAATTTTTATTAATTTACATAAAAGTTATAGTGTGACGTGGCAGACAGGGGGTGGGGGGGGGGATCGGGCGAGCGTGAAAATGTGTGACACAGGGGGGGGGGATTGGCAAAAAAAAGCGTGACATCATTTATGGACGGCCCTTAGAATATTTATTCTGAAACACTTGCTTCTTATGTGTTTTGCATGTATTGTCATTCTATAATAAGTGCCAGAATGAATATTCCATAATTATGCTCAACGAAATCCATAGATTGCCGTGGATGTCAAAACTGTCAGTGTCAATTCAGTAATTGTACAAACACTATAGACATAAATATGAATACAATGTAATATAATTGTTTCAATAAATAACTTGTTTTGTTCAGATTTAATTGTTTTTTTTTACTAATGGTCGTGGAGAAAATACAGTCTGTTACTCGGTTAGAATGAAAATTCGATCTACTCGTGGTTCCTTCCACTCGTATCGAATTTTCATTGTATCCTTGTTACAGAATATACTATTACTAATAAATAACGATTATTACTTAAAAGTATAAAGTTAAGTATATAATGGTAGGTTAATATTAATTGTTAACGGTAGGTTATCATTTGTAAGCGGCAAATATCAATGAATATTGATTTGAAACCGGATTTGCATTGTGGCGACATACTAATTAATCATGTGAGAATTCTAAGCACATTTCTTGGAGAAAAACATGTAAGGTAATTTCAGGGAAACTATTAAACAAGAATTATGAATGTGCACTTTGAAAATTACCAGATTTCATTTAGTATGATTTTTATTTCTTTATATGCGTAATATCAAGTTACTTTCCATTTACTGTTACATATGTTAAAAGGGATACTTTTCTAATAATATTGAACAAAGGCTATGCACCTACGTAAAAAAATTCCGACTTCATGCTATGCAACTGCATTAGTAGAACTAGAAAATAATTGTGTAATATATGTATGATAATTAATGTACCATTGTAGCGATTCACTCACTCCAGTGAAGAAGATGCGACTCACTATCGAGATTCAAAATCGTAACCATGAAGAAAGAAGAAACAAAAATTACACAGGTTTACAAACAAAAAAAAGTTGTCTGGATCTGCGGTCAGACCATGTGTTTCTTATGTATTTTTCGACGCTGAATTCGAATCTATTTTTAGTTTTGCTCACGTTAGGATTTTGAGATATTCTAAACTAAAAGTGAAAAAAACACGGTTTTTTGACATATTTGAAGTTATGTAGCTTTGCGATTTTTTTTTTCTCGAAGAACCATGTATGAGATCTTAAAGTATAAATCTTCCTCTCTAAAATGCCGTTGAGTTTGCCCATATATCTTTTTTTTTTCGCTGAGATATCAAATTTTTAAAATTGTCTGTTCATATCATATATTTCCCAATATATTTAATTAGTACGGAAACCTCATGATCATTATTTAAATTTCAATATCTCGGCGAAAAAAAAAGATATTTGAGCAAACTCAACGGCATTTTAAAGGTGAAGACTTGTACTTTAAGATCCCAACCATGGTTTCTTGAGAAAAAAAATTCACAAAGCTACATAACTTCAAATATGTCAAAAAACCGTGTTTTTGCACCTTCAGGTTAGGATATCTCAAAATCCTGACGTGATAGAGCAAAACTAAATATAGATTCGAATTCAGCGTCGTAAAATACATAAGAAACGTATGGTCTTACCCCAGATCCAGACAACTTTTTTTTTTGTAAACCTGTGTTATGATATTTTATACAAAATGAATTATGCATAGGTTTCCTCGAGATGTTAATATTATTAATATACTAATTTGAACTAATATTTATTTTATTGTATGGGTAAATAAGAATCAAACCCATAACCATCTGACCCAAATACATGTTGGGCTTTCATAAGAAACAAATTAGGATCAATCAAAACCGCTACCCAAGGAATCACTACTTCCACATCCAGATTTTCTATCCAAGTCACTCACAACGAAAAAATTTTGTATGTGGAAATAATTGTTTATGGAACTTTAATAACATAATATTTGAAATCCTCTACCCCAAAAACCCATAAAACGAGACCCCACATCGGTAGTGGGGTGGGGGTGGTGATAGGGGGTGGTAGTGGGGGTAGATAAAGTAAAAAATTATTTTGAGATTTCTGGTTCTTGTACACACACTAAATCACATTTTTTTCCATCCCCTTTAATAATGGGGTGGGGATGGTAATGGGGGTGGCTAATGGCAAAATTTTTTTTGAGACCTTAACCTCTTTTGTATATACTAAATACCAATTTTATGAACTCTTACCTGCTTGATTTACCTATTTACCCGAAATTTACCCCAATTTACCCCCCAACTCTTCGACGGAATAAGATGAAAATATAATCTAGTTCTAGATTTCGTTCAGGTACATACGTGTACCAAATTTCAAGTCAATATCTCAAGCGGTTCCAGAGTAAACGTGCGCACAAAAAAAAGTTACAGACAGACAGAATTTTTTTTTGCTCAAACTTAAAATCTCGACGTTTCATGACATTTGAACAATAAAAAATTTTTTAAATTTTTTTGTCGTTACTATACTTCCACTGGATGTGGAAGTAATATGTTTTATGGCGAAATTAAGCTTGATAATGCCAGAGATATTCTTAACTCATATTCTGATTTTTTTAGTAAATTGTTTACACCTTCATGAACGTAATTTGACAATTTCTCCTATATCCCGAACCATTTGAAAAAATTCTTTGATAGGCTTTTAGACACAGCTTTATAGAATGGAACTAGGCTATTGAAAATTAAAGAAGAAAAAACAATTTTTTCTTGTGCTAAAATCAAACAAATTTTTTTTGTTAATTTCAATAGTCTGGTATTCTATCAAGTTTTCTCTAAAAGCCTATCAAAGAATTTTTTTCAATCGGTTCAGGGATGTAGGATAAATTGCCGAATTACGAAATCATTTTCTAAAGCACGGCACCGCCAACCTTAAAACAAATTAAACCCAAAAAGACGACTGGACCCGATACACTTTCAAAATTCCTAGTTAGGGTCTCTATTTATGTTGTCGCCACTCCATTAAAAATTTTGTTTAATTTGTGCTTGAGGACTTGTAATTTTCCTAAGATTTGGAAATATTCTAAACTGTCTCCCATTTATAAAAAAGGTGACAAACATGATCTAACGTCCAAGTTCAATATTGTCCAACTTTAATAAGTTTAGTAGTTATAACCGTTATTTAAAGCGATTTACTTTATAATATTTAACCTATCTAGTATACCATACTATTGTAGAGACAAACAAGCAGCCTACAATAGTATGGTACATAGGTTAATAAGTGTCCCCCTACCTCAGAGATCCCTATGCACGTTGCCACGACATAACCCCACTAGCGGACTTCGTCCAGGAAATATCATAGAAATTCTGTCAATTCAAACTGGGCGATAGTCCGCTAACCCGTAATATAACACGAATCAGACAGCATAATGCCATACTTTTCGACTCATTACCATACCAGGCGTTGCCTATCTTTCGGCAACTTCCCTAGCCCCACTTTCCTATACCACAATTTCCCTCTCACCATCTTTTACTTTTTATCAGCCTTTACCTTCAAAGCTTTTTCCATTCCCTCTATTCGTCTCCTTTTTGTTAATTTTGTTCTTTTGTCCTTTTTTGTCTCCTTTCAACCCCCCCCCCCCCCCCCTCGACCAATAACCTCTTGAAAATCCAAACTTTTTAAACTACAACTTTCGTTTCACACTACCTTTCCGGAGGCAGTCTGACCACCGGACGAAGGGCGTTACTAGTTCGAACGGGTTTTTTCTCTGTACCAGTAACCAGACTTTTTAAACAGTGCGCGATGTGCTCGCGTAAGCAAAATCGACCAGTGTAGCTCTTAAGTATTTTAAAACTATTTAGTTCTGTTAAATGAAATTGTTGAATTTAAGCTTTATTTTAGTTTAAGCAGGAGTTCTAACGTAACTCAACATCCGTCGTTAAAGCCAAATCAGACCCGCTTCACCCGACCGCGCATCCACCACGACGCTGCGCGCCGTGGTTGTGCGGTCGGCTCCGAACCGGAATCTGACCAGGCACATCAATGTATTTGCTAATTATAAATAAATCTTTTAAATTGAATTGAATTGGTTAATAAGTGTCCCTATGTCTGAAGAAAACTTCAGCAAGGAGTGAAATATAATAAAGCAAATCGCTTTAAATAATGGTTGTAACCCTAAAATGATTGATAATATTCTTACAAAAAGAAGCTATTATTAGACTTGTACATGCTACTACTCATAATAGACCCGGAGCCGGTGACACTGAAAGCCTCCTCATAGCGGAATCGAAAAATTACTTCCACATCCAGTGGAAGTATAGTAACGACAAAAAAATTTTTAAAAATTTTTGTTGTTCAAATAGGCTTAGAATGTCATGAAACGTCGAGATTTAAAGTTTAAGCGAAAAAAAAAAAAATGTCGGTCTGTCTAAGTTTTTTTGTGCGCACGTTTACTCAGGAACCGTTTCAGATATTGACTTGAAATTTGGTACACATATGTACTTTAACGAGATCTAGAACTAGATTATATTTTCATCTGATTCGGTCGAAGGGTTGGGGGTAAATTGGGGTAAATTTGGGGTAAATAGGTAAATCAAGGAGGTAAGAGTTCATAAAATTGGCATTTAGTATATATAAGAGAAGCTAAGGTCTCAAAAAAATTTTTGACATTAGCCATCCTCATTACTACCCCCATTTCACCCCATTATTAAAGGGGGTGAAAAAAAAAATAAAATTGTAATTTAGCGTGTATACAAGAACCTATGGCCTCAATTTTTTTTTTTACTTAATTCACCCCCACCCCCAACCCTCTACCACCACCCCAACCCCCACTATCGATGTGACATATCGTATTATAGGTTTTTGGGGTAGGCGATTTCAAATATCATGTTATAAAGTTACTTCGAGTAATATGGATGCGCAGTAGGTTTCCCCGAGTATTATGGATGCGCAGTAGCTTTTCTCGAGTACCATCGATGCGCAGTAGGTTACCTCTAGTAGTATGGATGCGCAGTAGATTTCTTCGAGTATTTAGGATGCGCAGAGGCTTTTCTAAAGTTCTATAGATGCGCAGTAGGTTACCTCAAGTAGTATGGATGCGCAATAAGTTTCCCCGAGTATTATGGATGCGCAGTGGCTTTCTTTGAATACCATTGATGCGCAGTAGGTTACCTCAAGTGGTATGGATGCGCAGTGGGTTTTCTCGAGTAAAATGGATGCGCAGTGGATTTCTTCAAGAAGTATGAATGCGTAGTGGCTTTCCTCTAGTAAATTGGATAAACAGTGGGTTACCTCGGGAAGTATGGATGCGTAGTAGTTTTTATTGAGGAAAATGCTTGAATTAGAGGCACTACTTCTATCGTGTAGTCCACGGCACAGAATGATTTTTTATATCTTTGTCGTGCTATTTTCTGCGTATTACTTCTACATCCAGTTGAAGTATACTAACGCAAGAAAAATTTTTGAAAACTTTCATTGTACGAATAGGCTTAGAATGTCATGAAACCTCAATATTTTAAGTTTGAATAAAATAAATTTGCCTATCGCGTCGGTCTTGTAACTTTTTTGTGCTCACGATTACTCTGGAACCGTTTAAGATATTGACTTAAAAATATGGCACACGTATGTATTTTAACGAGATCTGGAACTAGATTATATATCGATCTTATTCCGTTGCAGAGTTGAAGGTAAATGGGGGTAAATAGGCCAATAGGTAAATCAAGTAATTAGGAGTGCATGAAATTGGTATTTAGTAAATATAAGAGGAGCTAAGATTTCAAAAACATTTTTAGCAATAGCGACCACTATTACAACCCCCACCCCATTATTGAAAGGGGTGAAAAAAATATTGTGATTTAGTGTGCATAGAGGAACCAGTCATCAAGAATCACCACCCCTACTACTGATGGGGCATATCATTTTATGGGTTTTTGGGGTACACGATTTTAAATATTATACTATTAAAGTTCCATAAACAATTATTTCCACTTAGTGGAGTACAAATATAGTATTTTCGTTGTAAGAGACTTAGGAAGTCTTGATGTGGAAGTAGTGATTCCTTAGGCAGCGGTTTTTTTATGTGAATTGATAGTTACAAATTATACGAACAAAATAAGCTTGGTATGCGTAGATTTAAAAACACGAAAAAATGTAAAAAAACTAGTTATTATAAAAATGCAATAATGTTTTCCTCTCATCGTGGATATTGATTATTTGTAGTGTATTCGATAGAAAATTTCGTACTCTTTCAGAAAAAAAATACGCAAACCACTTTATTTGGCCGGACAGATGTGGCATACCTATTTGAAATGTGTGAAGGGGGATGAAATTTCTCCGTCATCATGCGCAAACTTTTTTTTTAAGTTCATTTCGATGTGATCTTAAAAAATATCTTGATATGCGGGCCCAAAAACTGCCGGAAGTATCCGGCATACCAGCTTTATTGCATGGTCTCGATTCACATCTATTACAAAAAGTAGTATGTTAAACAAATTTGTTTTCGAGTAAAAGTTTTTATAGAATAAAATGTCTTGTTCCTTCCTTAGATCTAAAATTATATGAGGATAAATATGATTAAAGGAATTATAGAAAAATTATTATTTTAGATGACTCAAGCAATAAAATAACATCCTAACGATCTCCGGAGGCTGAAATCACCCCCCCCCCCCCTTTTCAATACCAAGACATGCAAAAAACATACAAACGTGCTGAAAATTGATCGCGCGACTATCACCATCTTTTTATTTCCGTCCTCGAAAACGGAATGGTAGCCATGTTTGGTCTTGCACTTTTGGGATTGCAACTTTGGCATGGACTATTAAGTAAAATCTCAATCAGTAAGTGTACATGCACCCGTTCTCTAAGTATCAAAATTTTACATTTACAATGTTTCTTTGGGGGGATAATTATTACAATAATTCCTTTCACGAGAGAAAATAATACTTCTTGACTATATATTATGATATACAAAGTGTTTACTGTTTTGCAGAACAATGGTTTTCAAGCAAATCAGCGTCAAAGTATTGAAAAATACCAGTTGTTGACTTGCCAATATTACGATATTATAATTTTTCTAAATTCCAACCTTCACTCAAGTGTTTATACACGAAGGCAAAGGTTGCCTTTACAATATATACTTTTAAATATGCGGAAACTGAAAGATAATACCTATTACTACATGTTGCGTTGTATTATTAATAATGAAAATTACCATATTTACAACATCAAAATAAATGTTCTCTCCATCGAAGCTCTATTAATAATGTTAATAAATAATCATAAATGGACTTTAGTAAATAACACAGAGTACGCTGAACGTTTAATTTATTTGTTTTAATAATAAATAAATGAGCCTTTCTCCATTACTTAAGCTTTATTCTGTGGCTTTATCTACCGTTACTAGGTGAGTCAGTCATTTCAAAACTTGGGATTCTTGTTGAATAATAGGTAAGTAGAAAATGAATAACTGGGTATAGACCAAAGTGATTAACTGAACAGTATAATGTTGAACTGTGGGTTTAGGGGCAAAAATTATTGTCAATATTATTACACAATTAATAATGTGACTGCTTAATTGGTCTGAATCATACCCTTGAATTCCGTCTTCGATGCATGAGCCACTGTGATTTAGAATTTAAAATGTAGGCTAGCTGACTATTCTGAAATGTTTTCTTGAACAAAATTTAACCTGTACCCACCTTCTGCCTATTACCTTTTTATAATGCAGTATTTTGTTTAGAGGATTTTAATGGTAAGACGAATTCCCTGACACTTTAAAAAACTCATTGATATGTAAAACGTATCTACTAACAGTCTTCTTCTTCATCTTATTTACAACGTCTTGGTAGACGTTTTGTCATACATGCATTATTCTAGTTGGCCTTCTTTTGCTGTATGGCACGTCTGACAGCATCACGTCGTGGTTGCTTGTTAGGTGCAATGCTTCACTATCACTCTTTCCCATCAGTTTCTTGGATCTGCTCAACGTTTTGAAGAGCGCCCTGTTCGCTTCATGCTATCTAAGTTTCTCTGAACTATTAACCATTCTATATTATTCTATATTATTGTAATATTTGAATAATATTATGGTCATTTGACTTCAATTTAACACAAAGTGTGATCTCATCTAATAATTTCCTATGACAAACGAAGACTTATTAACTCAGTCATTTGTGAGTAACCAACCACATCATGACTTAATATGATTTACCGTAAATATATTCCAAAAGATTTTATTGCAATATTTTTTATATACAGTGTATTCCATCTTCAATTCAAAGATCTGCTCAGAAGTTAAAAATTTAAAATGGCGAATCTAATATGGTTGCCACAAATTTTAACAAATTTACATGAAATTTGGGACGTGGCCAATGTGGTCATATCACAATCCTCTGATAACGAGTCTGATATAAGTTTCAAAATTCAAAACAACTGATATTTCCTTTTATTATGTAGAAGCCAAATAGAAGATTGGTAAAATGTGTGGAAAAAACTGACATGCCTTCAAAAAAATGTCACAAAATATCGATTTTGAGTTCGGTGAAAAAATAAGCAAATACCGAAATCAGACGTATTTCTATCAACTGCAATATCGATATTAGAAGAAGAAGAACGCGAGAGGATATTGAAATCCGAAGTACTCAGGCCTGTCGCCCATTGTACGTTCGTGACGTATAGGATCCCCTAGAAGAGACGAGTGCTTTCTATAAAGGACAGCAGTCTGTTCCAGGACAGATCCCTCCAGATCATCTGGATGCAAAAATTGCCTCTCGAGGTGCCTACACCTTGACGCTCCTAGTGGAGCGTAACTGCATAGTATATGAGTGATGTTTCATCCCCCACTCCACACATCCGACAAATAGGATCATCTCTCAACCTCATTGTATGTAGGTGCCCACCATCCGTCTCATTTTTTCTCTATTGAGCCCAAGCAACTTCTTTACGGCAGAGGCAGCCGAAGATGGGGCCCTCGGCAGCCTCGACTGCCTCATTCCGAGGGCCTAAGACCAATAGTTCTTAAACTGTACCGCGGCCCAGTCTCCCAGTTCTGAATGAATCAGGCTCTTTGGCATACCGAGGGCTGGCTCAGGGCCAGGGAAGGGAATTTTCGCTCCCTCTCCAGCCAGACGATCTGCTTCTTCGTTACCCACCACACCGCTGTGTCCGGGCACCCATATGAGTTTAACCGAGTTACGTTCACAGAGCTCAGTCGAAATATTTCGACAGTTCAGTACCAACCTAGAGGTTACCTTGTTTGATGTAGGAGACCTCAGAGCCGCCTGGCTGTCGCTAAATATAAAAATATGTTTATGAAAGTGAAATTGTACTTTGAATTGTGCGCCTTGTTGTACTTTACGTTCCTTTTGTGCCAGTCTTCTGCGCTGATGCCTTAAAAATGTTGCTCTAAATTGTCTTTTAATAAATTTTCACTTATTTTTCGACTTAGGTCGATTCTGGGAGGCTCTATAACACTAACACCGTGCCTATTTCACATTTATAATAGCTTTAAAAGAGTTTTTAAAATAGAACTAGAGACTACAATTCTTAAAAGGATTTATTACAACGCTTATAAAGCTATATGCCCTAGCTGGGATATTTCCTTGTTAAATTGTTTGTGTGTAGTAAATAACCTCCGATTAAAGAACTTATATCTAGATACATAACAGGCTATCTTTTCACTATATACCTTATTTGCTCCTAACATAGTCACATTATATGTCCATTAAAATGGATAGATGAACATCACATCCCATAGGCAACAGTGGCGTTGTGTGTGTAGAAAATGTGTAGAATGGTAAATATTTTCATTAAAATGAATTATTGCAATTCCTGCATTACCGGCTCTTTATATAACGTGATGTAGGCATACGATATTACAGTAAGATAAAACAGTAAGATAAATATGTATTGAAAGGATATTAAAATTTAATTGCTATTTACTTTATAACTGTAAACTGAACTTCATCATGTTACGACTATGAAACGATCGATTTTCTTCTTTTGTAAACTGCTTTCTGCAAACGGCACAGCACCTCACTATTTATTCGCACAAAATATATTGTCACTAAATTGTGTAAATATGAATAGAGAATATTATTTAGGTATTAAGCAAATCACAACTTAAAATAAAATTACTTTTTTACCAGTTTTTGGTCGGAGAACACGAAAAACATTTATTGACATTAATGGCCGAACTGTCAACTGCGATTATGATAATCGAACTGAAGCCGATCGTGCACGAGCGGCCGCGAATACGCCGATGGGCCAATCAGCAACTTATGGGAAGAAGTGCTTTAGAATGGGAGTCTTTCAGCGACAAATAAATCAATGCCATTATGTATCTAGATATAATTTCTTTAATCGGAGTAAATAACTGATTCTGCGTTTAATAATCTCAATCTGATTTTTGAGAATAGATATCCTAATTCATTATAAATAATCTACACAATTTAATATTCATTTTGTGTTTCTTTTCCCTTTTTTCCATACTTCCTAGTGAGCTAGACAGTGTAAAATAGGACATTTTATTTTTTAAGAACCTTATATTGATAATACCGATTTCAAAGAATTTGAGATTATAGAATACTATTCCAAGATGTTACAAAAAAAATATGATAATTTTAGCATCAGCGTATCATAATTTAAAAAATAAAAAAGGGCATTCTATATTTTTCAAGTACCAAGTACCCATTTGACCGCTTTAGAAAAATTATGTGTGGTAAAAAAGACATCCCAAGATTATACAAAAAATAAATGGTAGTTGTGCCCAAACTTTGTAGGTGTTAAAAGAAATCAAAATATAACTGTAGGGGGTGAACTACACCCCAAATAAAATAAGTTTAAATTAAAATAAGTATAGGGCGTTGAATAAACTATGTAGAAGACTTTGTTAATAAAATGTATAATACTTATGTGTAAAGCTAATCAGTCCATATTTAGACTTCCAAGGCGTCCACCTCTGACTCAGAACCCAAACAATATTTCCCTCAACTATTTTCGAAAATTTTCGATTTTTTACTCGAAAACGGTTTCATCATTGAGGGATGAAACTTGACAAAATTGTAAGTGATATTGTTAACAATCGAAGCTAAAAAATGAGGACCATCCATGCGAGGGCAAATTCACCCATCTTAGCCGACCATGGCCTTTGCTGTAAATTACTATTTAAGTATTTACATGAGTTGACTATAAGATATTAAAACATTTTCTATTAATAATAACATCAGCAGCTTCAAGGCAAAGTGGCATGTTTATTTCTTATTTTTTTATTATTTCAGTAAAAGTGAAATAAAAAGCTTGAGGACAGACGATTTTCTTAGTTACTCCAGAACATGCATCTTTTGTCTCCACAATGAAGCTATGCTACAACTATTAATGAAAGAGATTCTGAACCTCCTGGACGAAGAGATACACTATATAATCTGAGCATCGATCCAGTAGATAGTGGGGACACCTCTAAAAAAGACATCTGGCTAGTAGATATCTTAAACAGGCTTCAGAATTAGACCTTCTACAGAATTAGTGCGTACTTGCTGAAGCCAGTCTTAAATCATAAATTAGATAACTCTTCAACTCTATATCGCATCGACAAGAAATCGTCTTGCAACAGACGTGAAGATGAAAGTGAAGGTAAAACGAATGTTCAATAATGAAAACTCTTAAAGTTTATTTAAACAATTTCGAAATGGGTTTCTCGTTCTGAATTTGTTTCAGATATTCTTCCCCTATTAGACAATCCATATGATTACACTTCAAACTTTGAAAACTCTAATCTTTTTTCGAAAGTGTCATTAATTACACCACAATACAGTGATCATCCAAATATTAGTATGAACATTTTAAATACAATTTTGGATAAGTGGGATAATCCATTGTTGATATACTCAGACGCTTCTAAGTCTCTCTTGGGTACTGGTTGTGCATGCTACATAACTTCGACCAATAACTGTATAAAAATCAAATTGTCGCCTCAATGCTCCATTTTTACAGCTGAAGCAATTGCTATATACAAGGCTCTCAAATTTATTTATTCTTCTAATTCCTACACTTCCATAATTTTATCAGATTCTCTATCGGTTTTATCTTCATTAGAAAACAGCTTTTCCTTCAACATCAAAACCAACCCGTATATTCTAAAAATAAAGAAACTGCTACACAATGTTTTAGGTATGGGAAAAGCGCACATTGGCATAAAAAATAATGAAATTGTCAACTCTTTGGCCAAGGAAAGCATCGTCTCAGGATTCCCATTAGAACAATAAATCTGTCTCTGACTCCTTTAACGTTCTAAAATCTAAATTTAGAAATAGATGGTTAGAGCTGTGGCGGGAGTTTTGTCATTCCAGTCCTACTAGATATACGCATATTCATCCTGACCTCCCATCTAAGTTTTGGCACGAAAATTATGAATATCCAAGAAAATATATCACAACAATAATACGCCTCAAATTTGGACATGCCTGTTATCCAGCACATTTACATAAAATAAATGTTCTGCCTTCAGGCTCCTTTTAATATACTGTCTCTCCTCAGCCTCCATAATAAGCAAATTTTTGATTGTATCATCGGTTTTTTGGAAGAAACGAATATTTTATTATGAATTTTGTGAGTGAACGTTTAAGTAGGTTAGCTTCGTATCATGTGTTTTGTCCTCTATTGCATCTCTTAAATTATAGTGGTCCTCTAATTTTGTTTGTGTTTAAAAAAAAATAAATGTCCTGATAGACCCCAGGACCAGAAGCGTGTGTCCCTGTTTTTTCTCCTTTGTTGATCTTCAATATTTATTTTTTCATTGTCGACATAGGTTAATTGGAATAAATGGTTTTTTAGGGTAGCGTTTGGCTGTATGGCTAGTGGCCAGATGCAAAAAAAAAATTGTTTCAGAATTTAAAATATTCATCCTGGAAGAACTTAATTTGCGAATTTAACTATCTAGCTAAAATTAAACTAACTTGTTGCGAATAATTCGCAGCATCTACAACAAAATTAAATTATTTAGAAACAAATTTGACACAAATCTCATACGAAAAATCCGCATTTCGATGTTGTCTGAATGAACCTTAAGAGAAAACATAGTTTATAAAGAAATATTGTTACGTGATAGACATTAGACATATTTAAGTGGAACAACTTAGCAAGGCTTAAGTATTTTAAAATCGTCATAAATGATTAATGATCTATTTTGTTATTTAAGAAGAGCACTACTCCCAGTTTCATCATACAAAGCTTCATCTTACTAAAATGGCAGACAGGTTTAAATACCAGCATATACATAAAATTATATTGGCTTATCAGAATAATGTGAAAATGAAAGATACCTGTCAATGCTTAGATGCTTCGTCTTCAAACACGTCCCACGAATCAAATTACTTAACAAGTGCCGGAGAGAAAGCGATTGATTACTTTCCGTGTTTGGATTAATGGACTTATAGTGCTCTTTGAAAATAGAAATTTATATAAACACATGTGTACAGATGTAGGATGTTTATTTATTTGTGAATATTTATACAAAGTGTGTAGGTATACATTTTTACAATAAATAAATGCGTAAATTGCGGAAGAGAAGGATGAACAACGAGTTAATGACTAGGTTATTAGATATAAATATAAATGTACAATTTATTTCACAATGTAGTTCAATGAACATAAACAATTATGGTTCGATAATAACTAATCAACTAAATAAGTACTCTGAAGTATTCAAGTGGTCAATCACGAATGACAACCTTGGTAAATCTGAATATAAATAAACGAAATTAAATATTAAAATAGAGGATATGATATCAAATAGTCAAAAAATCACTAACCTATTCCCCGAATATTTCGTCAACTCGTCAAATAAACCAACTTAATCTAGCGAGAAATCGAAATACATACATTACCATGGATAAAAATAACCATAATTCAATGTTTCAACTCTACTAACACAAATCGATGTAAAAAAATATTCTTGAGTTAAAAAATAAAAATAGAACTTGTATAGATAAAATTTCAACCAAATGAATATCTCAATGCTGTGGTGAAATATTGTACTATCTTGCTGAAATTACAAATGTATCTCTACAACTTGGGTAGTTTCCTATATAAATAAATATATCAAAGGTTATACCCGCCTTTAAAATATTATATTTTGTATATGACTTCCAATATTTTTGTATGAGGTATTATTCACTATCATCCAGTATCAGTAATTTGGATTTGGTAGGATTTCCTGCAAATTTTTTTTTATAAATATTTATAAAAGTATACATTTTACACATAATAATCTATACAATGATGGGGTATCGAGACAGAAATACCTTTATCTACCAACGTAGATATTTTAGATGTACTCATTGATTTTAGTAAGATTAAATTTGCGGAAAATTACGAGGGAACGGAGGGAAAATCACAGGAAATCACAAGGAAATCTAAAGAAAATCAGGAAATCTGGTGTATAAAATTTGGGCTACAGTTTGACTCTCGAGGATACATTTTTAAATAAATTGGTATTGCAGTGTAGTGACCTCGTCTATCTGTTGGAAAAACAAAGACAAAAAAAAAATAAAAACAGCAGTGATCGCCAAAAGTTAAGTTTTCATATTATTTGCATTTATGACAAACGTATATCAGGTTTCTAATCGTTCGAATAGCTTTAACTTTGCGACACTTATCCACAGTTTCCAAAGACTTCGAGAAAATAAAAAAAACAACTGACAGGAGAAGAACTCTAGACACTAATGAGTTCAGAAATAAAAACTGCTGCAAGGAAAATTTTAAAAGGAGAGAAATCATCTATGAGCCCAACAAGAAAATAACAAATATGAATAGCTAAAAAAGATGAAGATCATAGATAAATAATATCGGATAAGGAACATAAATGAAAGACTAAAAGAAGTATTGAAAGAAATACGAGAAGCGTAAAAAATTCAAGAGAAGAAAAATGTAGAAAACTCTTCGGAAACATAAAGAACCTATATGCGGGGCAACGATTAAACCAAACCTCCAGAGATCCGAAAAATATGGAACAAACAACAATACGTATATTAGAAGATATCTGCAACATTGGACCAAGAATCTAGAGGAAGAAGGGAACACAAAGACATAATGAATAGGAATTAATACAAAAATGGACCACTGGCCCTTGAACAAACCTGTATCAGAGGATCAACTGATGAATAAAATTAATGGCTAGAGCTAGAGGAAATACTGCACCTGAAATAGACAAATTCAGTAACGAATTAATGCACTATGGACCGGAAAAGCTAGAAGAGCAAATCCTACAAATCATCATCAGAGCATGGATAGAAATTACATCTCAACCTACTGAATGGAATACGATCATATAAGCCCCCCTCTCCAAAATCAACTCGGCATGCAGCAGATCAACGGACAAACATAAATGAAGAAGTTTGAAAGCAGCTGAGAGAAACATCTTTCAACTACTCCCAAAAACAATAAATTTAAAGGAACATCAGGAAACGTTCACATTAATAGGGGAAAACAATAACAAAAATATATGCGCAATGAAGTACTGGGAACTTGTTTAAAGAAGGGACTACATACATTTAAATAGGAAGATCATGCTACATGAGAATAACAACAACTCTGAGGATCGTGAACAAACTAGGAAAGATCCAAGCACACTGGGCGAACATCAAGGAAAAAAGGAATCCCATGAACAAATCGCAAGTATATACAGGGTGCAATTAGTTTCATGTCACCAAATATGAACAAAAAAACGTTATATATAGTCCGACCGATAATTGCAAAATCAGAGGTAATCGTGAACTAGAAGCAAAAATCATGAAACTTGGTACATTTGTGGATAATAGTGCACACTCGAAAATCCAAAATGGCGGCCGTGGTGGCGATTCTTCAAAATGGTCGCCGAAAATGCAAAAAAAAACTATATCTCTGGCAGTTTCGCCGTATTAATGTAGGACATAATCTAAGTAAATTGACATGAAGATTGCCCATTTTTGCAATAAAAATACATTTTTAGTTGTTCAAAACCCGTATTTAGTTAGCATCTTGCCTATTTATTTCAATTGAATTGAGAAAAGAAGTGGCAGGAGAGAGAAATTTTCAATGCGTTTTAAGCAATGATGCTTGTGCGGTAGTTTAGGTAAAAATGTTTTAAATACACGGTATAAGTACGGTAAGATGGTAAATTTAGAAAACAAGTCAAAGAAACGGGAGAAACTTGAAATCAACTCTCTTAAAGAAGACAGTAGCCTTTTCTTATGATTGTACATTGTATGTCAAGTTCGTGGAGGCGATCTTGAAAACTTCTTTAGGCATGAGAATCATTCATATCCAGTGTCACTTTCGGATTACGGCCGAATCAGATTAGGCTAAAAATCAGATATACTGAATTGCTTTGCAAAATTACAACGCACCACAGAAGAGGAGGAAATGCAAAATGATGATGATTCTGTTCATGGTTACGATTTTGTTTTGCTAGATGGAGCGGCCATTGTGAACGTGATCAGCCCTACCGGAGACGACACATACCAAAATTACGTAAAAAAATTTTCAGAATACGTCCTCAAGCAGTACAGTCGACGAGTTGATGTCATTTTTGATTCATATTACACGGACAGTTTAAAGGCAGGTACGCGGAAGAAGAGGGGGGACGGAACTCGTTGGCGTGTGGAACTCCCAAACGTGTCCCGAAGGATTGAAAAGGTTTTCTTGGGTGAATCAAAACAAAGAATAATTGTTTCAACTCTTGGCTACACGTCTCAAAAAATTAGATTTCCCGGAATAGTAATAGTCACAAATGGACAACGCATCACAAGCAACTGAAATGAAATAGACATTTCAGGACTATCCCCATGCAACCAAGAGGAAGCTGACGCGTGCATCTTCCTGCACGCCCATCATGAAGTCAGTCTCGCAGCCCGCAATTTGCTGATCAGGTCCGAAGACTCAGATATTGTGGTACTGGCAGTCAGTCTCGCGAAAAAACTGAATTGCGATCACCTTGACTTCGCTTTCTCTGTAGGGAAATCATTCAGGTGAGTGCGGTCGTCTTTATTTTTTGTGAAGTAATAATATGTCTTTATAATTTTGGTACTTTTATTCTCCAGGTATATTAATGCAACAGTTATTGCTGATAATTTAGGAGTTGAGAAATGTGAAGCCCTGATGGCATTTCATGCGCTATCAGGCTGTGACACAACGTCACTTTTCTGGACAAAGGAAAACAAACAGCCTGGACGACGTCGTCTAGCTTTCCCGCAGTAACAATGGCTTTGAAGGCACTTTCCCAGACCCCAGAACTGACAACAGTAAGTTCCTGTTTCTCAACTATAGAACGATTTGTGGTACTCATGTATGACAGAACAAGTTCAGAAGATTCTGTGAACGTCGCACGGCATACCATGTTCGTGCGCAAAAACCGGCAGATTGAAAACATACCATCTACTCAAGACGCATTGCGCCCACATATCCTACGTGTGGCATATCAGGCTGGGCATATATATGGGGGAAAGCTTTACTGCAAAGTCCAGTTTTACCCTCACCTGCGGACTTTGGATGGGAAAAGTCATCGGACGGAACCTGGGAAGTGAGTATACGTTATTCGTATAGGCGCATCCAATTTCAATTTAATGTATATTGCAATTTTAAAATTTATTCCCTTGACATTTAATTTACCTTATATATCTCGTCTTTTATCAGATCAAATGGATGACTTCTCTACATGCCTCCAGCATCAGAGGCATGTAGAGAAGTGTTGAAGTGCGGGTGCAAGAAAGGCTGCTCATCAAGAAGCTGCATATGTAGAAAAGCTAATTTGCCCTGCAGTGAACTTTGCTTTTGTGGTGGATGCGAGCCGAACAGTTCATAAATTAATTAGACTAAGTATTAAACTGCAATGCAGTATTTGAAATATAGCTTGATTTTACACCTGAATTGTGATTTGATTTAAAATGCAGATATCCCCATAAATAGTCAACGCACTGACTAAGTGATATTTCCTTAAAGAAAATTCCACTTTTTATTGCAAAGTCGACGTTCTTCATGTTAATTTAGTAGGATTCTGTGAAAATCCTACATGAATAGAGCTAAAACTGACGAAGATATCAAACTTTTTGCAATTACGGCGGCCATTTTGAAAAACCGCCGCCACGGCCGCCATTTTGGATTTTTGAGTGGGCTCTAATCTTAAAATTGAAGTATTATCTACAAGTGTGCCAAGTTTCATTTTTTTTTGCTTGAAGTGCACAATTATTTAGCACCCGGCTGGACTAATAACATGGGGTCGAAAGCCTATAGTTTTGGAGAAAAAAAATAAACAAAAATTTCGAAAATGTTTAATAATATTGTTTGAGAACTGCTGAAACATTGAGGTAGGCTTTATTACCGTCGCGTCTGGTCGCTCATGATACTCTTCATAATTGGTATTAAAAGTTCGACGGTCCTATCGAAGTGCTGCGCTTCTTGCTTTGAGACCGCGCGGCGGAGAGGACACAAGTCGGTAATCTTCACACTTTTTTATGACTTTTCAAAAGTAACTAAGAAACTTCTATGATTCGGAATTATGCGTCCATTGGCCCAGAAAAGCAGTGGTTCCCAAATGTCTCCTACCTTAGCTTGACCTAGGTCAGTTCTTTCAAAGTGCCCCTAGAGGAAAAAGTCATAGATTTTTTGTTTGTCTAGTCGGCCCCATTACCAGTTTTTTCTAATGACATGAAACTAATTTCACCCTGTATATACACACTGCCGGAATCAGAAAATGAAGGAAACAGAAGACTTAGAAGAAGAAGAGCTCTAGAAACAAAATCATAAGTAGATGATCATAAATACTCCAAATCACAAGGCAGTGTGGAAACACGCCTCATAAACATCTACACTTTCCATGCTATATACTTGTACACCATACGCCATGTAGCTCTGGTTTCTGGCAACAAGCATGATCTTAATCCAAATCAGCGTAAACGTAGCCGGACCCCGATGATGTTTTCCGGAAGTGGAGCAGGTAAATCAAATTAAATTCAATCAAAAACTAATACGAATCAAATAAAAGTTACAGTCGGGCGTTGCCGACTATTGAACAATAAAACAAAATTGATATTGACTGCGTACATAATATCAGTAGGCTATTGACTATGTGATTGAATAATTGCAATAAAAGTTTTTATTGTTTTATCCGTTTATCGGTTACATACATATTGTAAAATCACAAAATGCTATTAAATTTAAGGGTGTATTTTTGAGAAGAGGTGAATGGGGTGAAAGGAGTGGTTTTTTAGTTTTTTCAACATAACTCAAAAACTAAGCGGAATTCTAAAGAATTACAAGAGTACTTTTTTGTAGAAAATTAAATTTCCAATCAAAATTGAAGAAACCGTTTTCATACAAAATTTAAGCATAAGCATATCTGTAAAAAAATACGAAAAATCGCGATTTTTTTCTTTTTTACATTTTTGCTTATAACTTTTTTCTGAGTATAGGTATATGAATTAAAATAAGCTATGAGAAAATGTTTTATGGTGAAAATTGGTTGAGATATTGCCTTTCAAAATTGGCTATTTTTTTTACCGCTTTTGCTTATATGCACTTTTCTTTACAATTATCAATAAAAAACTTTATATATATATATATATATATATATATATATATATATATATATATATATATTTATTGGGTATAACTCAATTTTAAGGTTATAGAGTGATAATTAAAATTTAATAATTGTTACAAATTAAAAAAAAAAAATAATCTTCTCGACAGTCTTTTGAATGACATAAAGCGACATTTAGCTAGGAACTTATCATTAGATTTGTCACTATATAAACAAGCCACAATATATTCAGACGCAATACTTATTACTTCCTCACTTGCATTCTCACGTAAAAATACTTGAACATATTCTTCTAAATATAAGATTTTCTTTTTGCCAACATGGAAGAACGCAGATGTCGTATCACAGCCACTGAAAGCGTGGATAAAACCAAGCAAATGCTGATATTGTGGATACTGACAGCTTAAGATACACAGCGACCTTACAAACTCATTTTAGGTAGAAAATCAGTAATATAACGTTGGCATAGAAAAACTTCTATAACACAACCTGTTCAAAGTCGTTCAAAGAAAAAAAAGTAATTTATTTATTTATTCTCATTTGCAACAACAAATAAATTTTACAACTTAAAAAATATGTTTATTGTAATCCTGTAACTTTTAAACTGCATTGTACCCAATAAAAATAAAAATTTTTCATTAATAATTTTAGAGAAAAGTGTATACATATAAGCAAAAGCGGTAAGAAACGACAAAAAATAGCCAATTTTGAACGCCAATATCTCAGTCAACTTTCATCATAGACCCTTTCTCCACAGCTCATTTTAACGGTTGGAATCTCTACTTTCTTTTCTCTGAAACAACTCCTATACCCATCTCTGCTCAGAAAAAGTTATAAGCGAAAATGTAAAAAAGAATTCTTTCGTGATTTTTTACATTTTTGCAGATTTGTTTATGCTTACATTTAGTATAAAAAAATAGTTTTTTCGGAGTTGCAAAAAGCTATTTGGATGGGAAGTTCAATTTTCTACAAAAAAGTACTCTCGTAATTTTTTTGAATTCCGCATAGCTTTTTAGTTACATTGAAAAAACCAAAAAACCACCTCTTTCACCCCGTTCTCTAAATTTATTAGCATTTTGTGATTTTATCATATTTAGGTGACCAACAAACGCATGAAACAATAAAAACTCTTTAACGCAATTGTTTCTTACTTCCTTTTTTTTTTTTGTATACAGTAGTGATTTTAAAATATTGAATCGATGCCAAAGTAAGGTAGAAGAGACTGATCTTAGTGCACTGCTACGATGAAGGTTCCAAAACGTGGCTGAAAGGCACGATTGGAACCATCACACCTCGCGAGGACTTGGAGCTCCAAGTTTTGGAGCACGAGTTCATATCGAGATTAAAGAAGATGATGGTTTGGATTCCAGGGCCTCCCCAGGACCAAACAGATCTCTTCAAATGGCTCGAGTGCCAAACCCCAGGGCTCAAACCAGGGCTCTGGAAGGTGCACGAGCGGAAGGTCATCACTAACCCCTCAGGGGTTAGACTGATCGTGGGGATTGACTTGGGCTCCTACGGGGTCCTTCAGTCCTCTGATTTTAAAGCCTATGCGGGGATGGCGAAGTTGTCCTTTACGGACACCAAGCCATCCGCGCAAGGTACACCAAAAACTGGCTCTTCGGGAGCTCCATCAGGGGGACCCGGGACCAGTCAACACTAAGGAGGAGTGTAGGCTATAATGAGGTACTATTAGGACACTTGTATCATCTACTTAGATCCTGCCTAGCTTTAGGATATATCCCAACATCCTGGAGAAAGGTTAAAGTGGTCTTCATACCAAAGACAGGTCGTACTATATACGACCAGACTAAGGCATTTAGACCAATAAGCCTGACATCCTTTCTTTTAAAAATATTAGAAAGGCTAATAGAAAGGTATACCGTGCGTGTAATTTCCCATTAGGCATGTACATTCACGTAGCGCGAGACATCTGACAACACAGCTGCCGTAAATTCCTCCGTCGGGCGGAGCATCCCAGCTCTGTTATTTCATTTCAGCCAGCTGGCGCACGCGATGTTGTAATTTTACTCCCTATGCCTAGCGCTCCGCTACACGCACGGTATAAAGGATGAGGTATTGGTGCGATCACCAATTCACCCGAACCAACATGCATACCAAGCTGGGAAATCTGCAGAGACGGCCCTTCATCAGATCGTCGTAAGAGCTGAGAAGGCGCTGGAGCAGAAAGAACTAGCCTTGGTGGTGTTTATGGATATCGAAGGAGCATTTAATAATCTTACCTTCGATTCTCTCTGTCAAGCAGTTGCGGACCGCGGCGTAGACCGTACCATAGTTAGATGGATATCGTCCATGCTGAGAACCCGCGACATTGAAATTACGCTTCGAAATGAAACGGTTAGGGCCAAGGTGGGGCGGGGGTGTCCGCAGGGAGGGGTACTGTCTCCGCTACTGTGGAACCTTCTGCTCGACGGGCTACTGGCCGAATTAAACGAAGCAGGTTTCTATGCACAAGCATATGCAGATGATCTGGCTATCATGATAAGAGGACGATTTGAAAAGACTATTGCAGGGCTCATGCAAAGGGCTCTCAACATTGTTCAGGAATGGTGCAACAGACACGGGCTCTCTGCCTGGCAAAACAGAGTTAATGTTGTTCACTAAAAGGAGAAAAGTAAGCGATTTCCCGCTTCCTTCTCTCATGGGCACACGTTTGTGTCTTTCCCGCACAGTTAGATATCTAGGATTCCAAACTGTCATGGAAGGACCACGTGGAAGTTCTAACGAGGAAAGCGTGCGCATCTCTATGGATGTGCAAGCGCATCTTCGGTCTTAAGTGGGGTATAAGTCCAAAGACTCTCTGGGCTTACACTGTTATGGTAAAACCCCTCATTACATACGCGGCACTGGTGTGGTGGCGCTCCCTAGAGCGCTCCACAATCAGGGCTCGCCTATGCCAAGTTCAAAGACTAGCGTGTCTAGGTATAACATTCGCCATCAGGACCACTCCAACGATTGCGATGGAGGCCATTCTTGGACTCACTCCCTTGCACGTTGAAGTTTAGCTTGAAACTAGGAAAGCAACAAACAGACTGTTCAAAAATGGAATGTGGAACATGATGGGCCAAGGGCTAGGGCACACAAAAGCTCTGGCTCTACTGGTAAGGGACCAGGTTATTGCTCAATCAGGTGATGACCGGTGTCTCCCCGTCTACTCTTTCACAATTCCATATACCGTCGTGTTTCCCAGTCAAGATGTCTGGGAACGTGACAAAACGCATCTCCTGAGTCCCGGTGGTCTGGAATGGTACACAGACGGGTCCAAGACTCAGGAGGGAACGGGCGCAGGCACACACGGATGCAAATCAAGGACTCGTATATCGGTGCCACTTGGTAGGTACCCTAGCGTGTTCCAAGCAGAAGTGTATGCCATACTACGGTGCGCAAGCGAAAATCTCAGCAGAGGTTTCGTAAACAAACATATTTACATATGCAGCGACAGTCAGGCGGCTCTGAGGTCCCTTGCGTCAAACAAGGTGACCTCTAGGCTGGTGCTTAACTGTCGAAACATTTTGACCGAACTTTGTGAACGCAACTCGGTCAAGCTTATATGGGTGCCCGGACATAGTGGAGTGGAGGGCAACGAAGAAGCAGATGGTCTGGCGGGAGAAGGAGCAAAAACTCCCTTCCCTGGCCCTGAGCCAGCCTTCGGTCTGCCAAGGAGTCTGATTCACTCAGAACTGCAAGACTGGGCTGCGGCACAGTTTAACAACCATTGGGCTCGAGCCCCCGGTATGAGGCAGTCGAGGCTCCACATAAAGGGGCCCTCGGCTGCATCTACCGTAAAGTGGTTGCTTGGGTTCGATAGAGAAAAAATGAGACGGGTGGTGGGCCCAATAACAGGACACTGTCCTCTGAACAATCACCTACATACAATGAGGTTTAGAGATGATCCAACTTGTCGGATGTGTGGAGTGGAGGATGAAACCATCACTCATATCCTATGCGGTTGCGCCCCATCGAGAGGCAATTCTTGCATCCAGAGGAACTACGGAATATCCCTTGGAACAGGCTGCTCTCCTTTGTGGAGAGCACTGGTCTTTTCTAAGGGATCCTTCACGTCGCGAACGTACAATGGGCCAACAGGCCTGAGTACTGCGGATTTCGACATCTGCTCGCGTTCTTTAATAATAAAAAAAAAAGGTAGAAGAGAAGAGAAATGGACAAATAATATGCTGAAAAGAAACAGATTTAACCTACGCTGTTGCCACTTTTCTCTTTAGCTACTTTTAGTTGTCGGCGGAACTCTTAACATGCTGAAGTGCCTGGCATCAATGTTAATATATCGCTTTCTTTCACGTACATTATTTTGTTATTTATATTTCACTCTATCTTATTATAGGTATCGACCCCAGATTTCTAGGTACCACTAGTGTATAGTCAATAGCCTACAGTGGCACCCCGTAAAAGGGAATTAAGATGTATTTGAGCAAAATGTTAATTAAATAGGTATATGTAGTCGGCCACGCCCGACTACGACTTCTACTAGATTTATTCTGTGCATGATCGTTACCTTTATGTTTAGAATATGCATATTAAATATTGTATTTTATAATTCTTAATTTATTTTTATATTCTTGTCGTTCTGACTTGTCATATACCATTTCTATTTTCGCTTGGATAATAAGTTTTACTCTACTGTACGTTGCTTCTTCATTGTGCCTTGTTATACCAATTTCCAAACATTTCCTAAAAATTGGATTACCCTATACACTTTCTCCATTTCGTAAAATGACATTAGGTAATAAATTAAACATGTTAGTCGCTTACAAGCCACTTATTCTAAGAACACTTCTGAATTGTAACATCTAAAAGCTCGTGTTCATGCATCTCACAAGCGTTCTTACAATACCTTCTTTCAGTTTCGTCAAATAACTCTGGTAATTAGCAATTTAGTTTTATCAATACATGCAATATGAGGCAATACCAATTGGGGCACACTCCAGAGTCCATGTGACCGCAATAGTTGCATAAACAAATTTGTAGTACTTCAGCCGATAACTAGGTGAAATTAGTCGTCGTGACATATGAAAATTAATTTGAGAATATTTATATCCGTCTAATAAAAGGCGACTCACTGCACAAGCATTTCTTTGTTGGCCGCTGCACGTGTTTGTGCACTAAGGATTTAATACCCCGTATTCATGTTTTGAAATTTTATTGCCTTCCCTAAAAAGGAACAAATATGCTCTTTCTCAGACGAGTCACAGCACACTGTTAAGAGGTTTCCTTCTGTTTTACCAGCCGCGCTTTTTGTAATGCATTATTTTTATAAGGTCGTGATGCCCAAAATTATTTGAACGGAACAAATATCGCGCTATGTGGTAGACAGGTATCAAATCCGTACATTCTGCATTACTTTTCTTGCGATTTTATTAAATATGTTGTTTATGCTAGCTTTAGGTCGAACTTGTAAGCAGTATAACTTATTATATTAGATTTAATCCCCGGTTAAGATAGGTGAAATGTCCTAAGCTAGAATTTTTAAACAAATTGAGTAAAAGTGTTACTTTTTTTTCACCTTACTTATATTAATGTCTCATGGATCAGGAGCCCGCCGACCACTAATTGAGTGTCATAGGTTTACTCCCAAAATGTGTGAATTGTTGTTAATTTGGGTCAGTAGAGCACAGAAATGACCATGCCAGCCCTTTTTTTGGGGGTATGTACATTTTGCATTCCCAATGTTCTAATTGCATTCTGTACTTGCCATGTATGTTCCCTCAACATTCCCATATAAATAATATTTTCACATATGCAATATGATTATACATACGATATAAATGGAATATACAGAAAAGTTTATGTTCACAGTCGCATATACTGTGTACACGTATCAGGGAACGTTCTTCGTATATGTGTTCATGTACATCGTATAAACATTCGTCAATGATTTTATCTGTATAATACAGGTATATTTTTTGTAGAAATATTTGCATCGCCCGAGCGCCGCGCAGACAGTAATATCATCAAAAGTTCAGCACTTTTAACGCGAACGCTGATTGGTTCGATTTTTGCACTAATAAAAATAAACCTGCATCACAACTGATGAGACAGCAATGCTAGTTTTATAGTACCTATCTACCTACCTACAAAAATAATTATGATATTTCTCTATCTATATAGATTTGGTTTGAGTACATTTATAATCATCCCCTGTGCGGTGTATGACGTTTTATAAATTTTAAATCGTTCGTCAATATTGTATATATGAAATATGTTTTAAATTTTTGAATCCAGACTTTAGATTTGTGATCGAATATTAAATAATAATGAATATGAAATATTAAATAATAATGAATGAAATATTAAATAATAATGAATAATAACCCTTTTTTAATTTATGTACTGTGTTCAGTTAATTAGTACACTCAAAGAAAATGATAGGTAAATTCAACCAAAAAGAGCATATGAAATCGCGCCTATCTAGTTTCATAGTTAAATCAATCAGTAAAGAATAGTCATACAACTTTATTTGTTTTCGTAAAGAAATAGTAGTTTAATAATCATATCTTCTTGTAACAAATTAAATAGTACAATGACATTTTTTTATGTTCACTAATCATTTTCAATTTGGTCTACAATTAAATACTACAACGACTTTGTTTTTTGTTCACCAACTAATTTTTAGGTTGATCTACACTTTATTGTATGATGAAGTTTTTTTTTGGTTAGCCAAAATCTCAGTATTGAGACATCAGACCACCCAAACCAAAGATTAGAGATCGTTTATAAGATCCATCCAAATATATCGATGATCCCTGAGAGAATTTGAACACTGCAATCATGTTATTAATTTTCTATAAATTCATAAGAGTGTAAGATAATGCATGATTGATTATTGTCAGTGATTTGTATGTGGCGTCATCTGAGAATAATTTCTGTAATAGACTACGTGGTAAGCAAGCAAATTTTATGGTAATTCTTTTAGAACTTCTAAAAGACGACAATAATATTGGTTTGTCTACCAAGTACAATAGTACAGCGAACTAATACTGGGTTAGAATTACAATTCGATAATAGTTAAAAATAAAATATACTATTATCTAGTTTAATTTGACAGAATTCAACAAAACAATAGTCAGACGAACAAAATAATAGTCTTATTCATCTATTTTTTAAGTTAATATTTGTTTTGTTGTACGACAACTTTTTATTAATTAAAATAACAATCACCTCTTGTTTAAAAATACCATCAATATAGTTTGGTTTAACAAAATTAACGATATTGTTAGTTAACCATTTTTTTTTTGTTGGATTTACCCATACTATTTCTTTGAGTGTAACTATCTCGGTAACTATCGGCATTTCTTAAGCAGGTAGTTCAGACTTAGAATGGTTATTTAATTACATTTTATCTTTTATATTTAGATTTCCGCTTTCCATGTCATTACAATCCCCTTGTAGAATTTTTTAAATGCGCGCCACGGTCCTTAGGTTAGTGCGCATGCTCATCGTGTTACTAATTAACACACTACGTCACGCTTCTGCTGTCAAATGTCGATTTCAATTTGTGTTTGGTTTTTTCAGCGACATTAGACCTCGTTGGGTTTTTTGTTTTCCCGTGATTTATTATAATTATTCCAAGTATGCATTAATTGCATTGCAGTAAGTATTTTACAATTGTATACATA
The DNA here is from genome assembly GCA_936432065.2 of Rutpela maculata. NCBI lineage: Eukaryota > Metazoa > Arthropoda > Insecta > Coleoptera > Cerambycidae > Rutpela > Rutpela maculata. Next base: position 38,077,904 of record OW386290.2, read on the forward strand.
ATGTGTATCCCTTTGTACATATTATACTAAGCATACCACCTATATTAGTTATAATAATTACGGCGTTTGTAGGTATCGATTTTTGGAAAAAAAAAACAGATGGTTTTTGTAATGGTCTCGGTCCACGAAAAGGAAGCTTGGTTGTCACCATTCAAACGGAAACACTTTGACTGATCATTGAAAAACAGGAGAAAATCAGATGAAACGTGGGCATTTTACGGGTTGTTTAAATCTTATTTTCAAGAAGGTAGGTTCGATCTATTTCAATATTAAGGAGCTTTTGTTTATTTAAATAACAACCATTGGATTTGATTACAACATACGAGTTGTGATAGGTATTTATTTGCAGTAATTTGCTTTATACCTATTTCAGAAGATTATGGAAGAGCTGCAATTAATTAAAAAAGGGCATAGATCACTTCTGATGTACAGAGTGAACAAAAACAAATCAAAGGACTATGTACAAAAAGCACGTTATTCCTCCCGTCAGATGAATATAATGATATCGAAGAACATATTGGAAGCCGTCGATTTCCCAAAAAAGCGTGCGTGAGAGAGTGAAAGTGTGTTCCTATCAAAGAGTTCTATAAATTCTAGGAGAGGGTACGAGATGTGCGATAAGGACAAGGATGCTCGCGCCGTCCAGCAAATCACATTAGAATAACAACGTTAAGCAAATCCTCGTCATAATATGATACTCTCAACTATGACAGCGGGTACCGATATTCCTGATCTTTGACCTTTCATATCTCAAAAACTGGCGATTTTCAGATATTGTGCCCATGAAAACTTTTGATCAGGAGGATATTATGAAGTACAACATACTACATTTTCAGCCCATTTGACTTTACCTTCTTTTCCATTTATTTTGTGCCTACCGTATCCTTTATGATAATACTTACCGTGCGTGTAATGGAACGCTAGACATGGGAAGTAAGAATTACAACATCGCGTGTGCCAGTTGACTAAAATGAAATAACAGAGCTGGGATACTTCGATACTTCAGTAGTCGAGTGCCGGCCGGCAGGCGGATTTTACTATTGCTGATTGTCACATCTCTCGCGCTACGTGGATGTACATGCCCATTTCGCAGTTACACGCACTGTATCAATTTGTTTAATTTATGTTTGATCAGTTTTATTTTTTCTGTAAGATCTTTTTATATTTTTCAACTTTATCATGGCCAGTTTTTAAAGAGAAATAAGTACCTATTCAAATATAATACAATGTATTTTCTTTTGTAGTTGGACTAGCACGTGTATCTCCTCCTCTAGACAGGAAGGAAATACCTTCTCCTAAAAATTGGAAAAGCCAAAAGAAAGTATTCAGCCAATAGGATCAGTCACAGATGATGTGTTGAGAATGAAAAGTGGACTTTCGCAATTACAAGTATCACCATCGGTAACACCTGGACACTGGTTTTGAACATGTAAGCCCTCCAATTTTTACTATTTTTTACTTACTGACAAAAAATTCGTTATGGTAAAATATGACAGTTCATAAGTTGCAAAGAAAATTTTTTTGTTAAAAATTTTTGTCACAATTGTTTTTTATTATTGCAATTCATTTTTGTAACAAAAAATAAAAATATATTTAAAGTAACACAACTGTTTTATTTATACCTCTTCCTATTTTATAATTTAAGTTGCATACTTAATTGTTACAACAATGTAAAGTAATTAATCAAATAAAATCATGTTTTGTTCTTGGCAATTTAAAACACGATTTGAAATAGATAAAACTTTAAGGTAATGTAATATGATCATTAGATTTTTTCATAAATGACACATTAAATATGATTTTTAAGCTGAAGTTTTACAGTGATAAATGTTTGATCCATTTTAAAATGGTTTTTAACAGATCTTATTATCGTAAAACTATTTTTTTTACATATATTCTTGGACCTTTGTAAAGTATTGTTATAGCAAATACAGTTTTGTTTAAGTTTATTTAGCATTTGTGTGCTCCATTCAATAAAATTTGATGAATAAAACATTTGACTTTAGTTGAAAACTAATGGTAAAAACAAATTTTTTGTGCATATATTCCACATTTACTTACATAATATTCTTCACAAGGAATGTGAAATGTGGAAAATTAGAATAAGTACCTAATAATTGACTGTAACAATTAAACTTTAAAATTAGATATTGGATTTATTATATGCAAGTACTTCACTCATATCATGTATTCTCTTGAGTTTAATTATTACAATAATTTATTATTTGCTGGAATAATAGATGAGTCGCTGCGCCATACTGAACGTATTCAGAATGAAGCAGCGACTCATCAATGATTACAATAAGTAATAAATTATTATAATAATTAAACTCTGAAGAAAATACATGGCATGAGTGAAGTACTTATAGCTGCCACTGATACTGAATCTATGATGCATGTATATTGTAGGAACGAACATTATGTTCATTCCTACAATATACATGCATCATAGATTTATGATCCATGTGTAACATACCAGGCACCTACGGTTTAATCCCTACGAAGGTAGTACTCATATACCATGAACGTGCAGTGTACATTGTGAATGTAGGATGGACCTTCCTCCTATATACCTCATGTATCTATCAGTATATCAATATACGTTTCTGGTTCACATTAAGTTCCGTTTTGGTCTATGGGTATGTTGTAGGAATCTTACTCGTAAATCGAGAGGCGGTCATCTGTACGTCTCTCTGACATTCAGATTATCTACATGGAATACAAAATGAATATACATTCTTAGTTCCATGGTACATAAAGTACGTTCCGAGCACATGCTCTGAATGTAAAAATGCTATCTGGGGTATAAGAAATATGACTTGTAAAAGTAAAAAAAAAAGTCACAAATAAGTCATAGGTTTACGCATGGGGGTTGGAGGGATTTCTTAATTTACCCCCAAAAATCATGAATCCAGACCCCCATTCATTTTGGACGGTACAAGGAAGCGCTACGCTCGCCCAAATTTGAAAAAAAGTCAGATAAAAAAAATTATAAGTTTATAAATGGCAATCAGGAACCTGGTAAGTATGAACCTCCTGAGTGCGAAAAGGCATTCGCCATCTTTCAAAAGTGGTGCGAACGTCTTTCCTTTCACGATAATTGACGGCGTATCGGCTGTTCCTACCGCATGCACTAGTTACCCTTGTGATTCGATGAGTATCACAAATTTACGACTGGTAATCTTAAATTTCATAAGTATGAACCTCCTGAGTGCGAAAATATATTCGCCATCTTTGACAAGTGGTGCGTAGGTCTTGCCTTTCACGATAATTGACGGCGTATCGGCTCTTTCTACCGCATGTACTACTTACCCTTGTGATTTGATGAGTATCACAAATTTACGACTGGCAATCTTAAATTTGGTAAGTATGAACCCCCTGAGTGCGAAAATATATTCGCTATCTTTGACAAGTGGTGCGTAGGTCTTGCCTTTCACGATAATTGACGGCGTATCGGCTCTTTCTACCGCATGTACTACTTACCCTTGTGATTTGATGAGTATCACAAATTTACGACTGGCAATCTTAAATTTGGTAAGTATGAACCCCCTGAGTGCGAAAATATATTCGCCATCTTTGAAAAGTGGTGCGAAGGTCTTGCCTTTCACGATAATTGACGACGTATCGGCTCTTCTACCACATATACTAGTTATCCTTGTAATTTGATGAGTATCATAAATTTACGACTGACAATCAGAAACTTGGTAATTATGAACCTCTTGATTGCGAAAATATATTCGCCAACTTTGAAAAGTGGTGCGAAGATCTTGCCTTTCACGATAATTGACGCCGTATCGTAGCTTCCTACCGCATGTACTGGTTATCCGTGTAATTCAATCAGAAGCTTGTGTGCTCGCGTGCGTATTTGTGTGTGTGTCACATTACGAGAGGGTAATTAAAGAGACATTAATTAAAACTAGAAGAGAAACTAATCAGAAAAAACCAACTTTATTAGAATGAAAATAAATTATTATAGTGGAACCAGGCGCTCAGACGTTTCAGCCCCCTCTAGCTGGCCCTTGTACCACTTTTCAAAGATGGCGCACGTATTTTCGCACTGAGGAGGTTCATACTTACCATGTATCTGATTGCCAGTCGTAAATTTATAATATTCATCGAATTATGCGGATAACCAATATATGCGTTAGGAAGCTCTGATAATACTCCATCAATTATCGTGGAAGACAAGACCTTCGCGCCACTTTTTAAAGATGGCGAATCTATTTATTTCTGATTGCCAGTCGTAAAGGGTATAGCAGAATAAGCATGGTAAAATGGCCCCAGAAGCGTTTGGGCCTATTCCGGTGTCAGTAGATCGACAATAGGAAAAGAAATGTTTTCCTCCAGTTTTAGCCCCCCGTCGCCACGGGTAACCCCTGTACCCTAATAAACATGACATTTCGTTTTCATTTTTTATCTCTGCGTTAATTATCATGAAAAAAATAGACGATGTGCGTGTAATTTAAAAGTATCTTAGGAAAAAAAATCAGCTGATTTTGCTGCCTCCTTCGACTAAAAAAAAATATTTAAATAATAGAATATTTATTTTTTCATGGAAATAATGATTCGCATACACAAAACTTTTACTAAAAATACATTGTTATGAGTAGTTTATTGTAGATTTTCTTCAAATTTTTTGGAGAGGTGCGCCATAATTAAAAAAAAAATGAAAACTGTTACGACGCATTGTTTAGTGGTGCTTAACCACTGAAACTTTAATTCACACAAAAAAAAGTGGTCTATCCGGCGGACCAGACCAGTGTATCCGTATGTATTTGGACCTGCTAAAATCGAATCCGATGTCAGAATTGTCAGATTGGCTCGTTTTTCACCCCCTACCCCAAAAAAAACTCCCAAAACAAAAACAAAGTGGTCTGTCCAGCTGACTATACCAGTGTATCCTTATGTATTTTGACCTGCTGAATCCAGATTCGGAGTTAGTATTGACAGATTGGCTCGTTTTTCACTCCTAACCCCAAAATACAACCCCAAAACAAAAAGAAAATGGTCTGTCCGGCGGACTATACCAGTGGATATTTATGTAATTTGACCTGCTGAATACGAATTTGAAGTCAGAAGTGTCAGATTTGCTCGTATTTCACAAAGAACCCTAAAAAATATTCCCAAAACAAAAAAGTGGTCTGTCCGGCGGACCATACCAGTGTACCCTTATATATCTGGACCGCTGACACTGAATCCGAAGTTAGAATTGTCGGATTGGCTCATTTTCACCCCTGACCCCCAAAAAACACCTCTCCCCCACAAAATGGTCAGCCCGGCGGACCATACCAGTGTATTTTTAAGTATTTGGATACACTGGTATGGTCCACCGGACAGACCACTTTTTTTTATTTTGGGGGTGTTTTTTGGAGTTGGGAGTGAAAAACGAGCCAATATGACAATTCTGACTTCGGATTCGGTTTTAGAGGATTTAAATATATAAGGATACACTGGTATGGTCACCCGGACAGACCATTTTTTTGGGAGGGTGTGTTTTTCGGGGTTAGGGGTAAAAAACGAGCCAACCTGTCAATTCTAACTTCGAATCCGGATTCTGCAGATCAAAATACATAAGGATACGCCCCCGGACAGACCACTTTCTTTTTGTTTTTTGTTTTGAGGGTGTTTTTTGGGGTTGAGGTGAAAAACGAACCAATCTGACAATTCTGACTTCGGATTAGGTTTCAGCGGGTCCAAATAAATACGAATACACTGGTCTGGTTGGCCGGACAGTTTCAATGATTAAGCACCACTAAACAATGCGTCGTAACAGTTTTTATTTTTTTTAATTATGACGCTGCTTCAAAAAATTTGAAAAAAATCTGAAATAAACTACTCATAACAATGTATTTTTGGTAACAGTTTTGTGTATGTAAATCATTATTTTCATGAAAAAATAAATATTCTAATTTTTAAATATTTTTTTTATTCGAAGGAGGAAGCAAAATCAGCTGATTTTTTTTCCTAAGATGCATTTAAATTACATGTACATCGTCTATTTTTTTCATAATAATTAACACACAACTTGCAGAGATAAAAAATGAAAACGAAATGTCATATTTATTAGGGTACAGGGGTTACCCGTGGCGACGGGGGATTAAAACTCGAGGAAAACGTTTCTTTTCCTATTGTCGATCTACTGATATCGAATTAGGCCCAAGCGCTTCTGGGGCCATTTTACCATGCTCATTCTGTTTATACCCTTTATGATATCGAATTACAATGGTAACTAGTACATGCGGTAGAAAGAGCCGATTAATTGACGTTAAATGAGTTAAATTTCTCAAAAAAAAGACCATAAAACAATATGCCATATAAGTAGTGAGGGTGGTAGTGGAGGTGGCTGATGAAAATAAATATTTTGAAAGTCTTGACTACTCTAAATCCTATTTTATGGACTCTACTTGCCAGTGCATCCAGAAAATTCATCTGGGGGGGGGGGTCAATAGAACCGGCCTCCCCAGAGGCTGAGGAAAACTTTTCAGAAAAAGGCTGAAAAGGATGTGTATAGATTCCTCTACTAGAAATATTGGCATTAATTACAAAATATTAATTTCAAGAGATATTTGGATACTGCTTTTAGTCCCTTCAAATTAGTCAAAAAATTGCTGTTTTATGGAAAATAATCTTCCCACAGTTATGAGACCTGTAAGAAGTGAAGTATTTGGGTTGTCTAATCATGATTATCACCCCCCCCCCCCCGCAGTTTTAAAACAGGGTGGTTTTTGAGAAATATATCCATATGTATGAATTTTAGCGTTTTTTCGTCTTTTTCTCTATTTTGAGGAAAAACTATGCATTTTGGTGAAAAATATCAAGAGAGCAAAGTTGTAGAGCATAAAATTTCCTATAAGTTCTGCCTCTCCCATTTTTTTTTTGAATTCCGCTTAGTCTCGCCGTTAGAGGGCACGAAAGAAATAAATATACATATGGACTTTTGCGCCTTTTTTTGGATTTTGAGCCAAAATTATGCATTTTTATAAAAAATTACGTGAGATCAAAGTTGTAGAACATAAAATAAATATATTTTTATTGAAAAAAAGAAAACTAGAACTAAACATAGTGAATTTTATGTTCTACAACTTTGATCTCATGTAATTTTTCATAAAAATGCATAATTTTGGCTCAAAATCTGAAAAAAGGCAAAAGTCTATATGTATATTTATTTCTTTCGCGCCCTCTAGCGGCGAAACTAAGCGGAATTCGAAAAAAAAAGTGGAGGCAAAATTTATAGTAAATGTTATGCTCTACTACTTTGCTCTCTTGATATTTTTCACCAAAATGCATAGTTTTTCCTCAATATAGAGAAAAAGACGAAAAAACGCTAAAATTCATATATATGTATATATTTGTCAAAAGCCACCCTTTTCTAGAACTGCGAGGGGTAAAAATCATGTTTAGATAACCCAAATACTTAACTTTTTACAGGTCTCATAACTGTGGGAAAATATTCTTAAATATTTCCTAATTTGAAGGGACTATTTGTACTAATAGTGATTATGCTTCTTTATTTTTAAGATCTAAATATAATCCAGTTTTAGATCTCGTTATAATACGTCATAAATCAATATCATAAACCGTTCCAAAGTAATCGTACGCACAAAAAAGTTACACACAGACATACCAACAGACAGACACTATTGTCTTTTGCTCAAACTTAAAATCCGACGTTTCATGTCATTCTAAACCTGTTTCGATAGACAAAATTTCAATTTTTTTACCGTTACTATACTTCCAAACCACTACGTGGAAATATCAATTGCCAAATTTGATCTGTCAACGGACAGATTTAATCTGGCATTTAAAAGATTTTAATTTTTATACCCTGGTCGATATGAGCCGTTATAAATTTCCGATTAATCTAAAAAAAAAAAAAGAAATTGCTTTTACTGGCTAAACGTTGAACTATTTTACATTAAAAACATCGCAAGAGGCTTCAGGCAAATTGACTGAGGATTTATTCGGAGATAGTGCTCTTTTGAGGTCTAATTGCAGTCCACTAGCAGTTTATTTAAAAAAACCCGCGGGCTCCTTTGCAGCCACATTGGAAAAGTATTGTAAAGAAGAATCGCTTACTTGCAATGCCGTATATGTAACTTCACTCGGAAAATAAAAATAAAAAACGTCCCTTTGTTTTATATTAACCGGACATTGGCTCGAGATTCCGATAAAAAGAAACTGGTAACACAGTGATCGTAATAACAAGTTCACGATCTCTTATGTCAATTGAAAAGAAACTGCAATTGTTTACTTACACATGGCGTTTAATCCAGTGGTAACATCAAGGCCAAGATGAGTAGTTTAATTGTCATCGTTTTCCGCACTTGTTTATTCTCTGTTTGTTAATTAAAAATATAATTGTTTTAATGTGAAAAACAGCAGTGAGAGTCCTGGGCAAAGTGATGTTCTCAAAAGCGTTGCTAACTGTGGATAGTTTTGGGCATAGTGGGGCATAAAAAATCTGACAGTATCTTAATTACAGCTTATAGCACTTACGTCGTCGCTAGGCAAAGCTAGTTACGCCTGATTTGAGCCATATAAAAGCTGACACCGAAACTTCCCGCCAAAACTCAAAATTGTATGTCCGTCATGTTTTTGATAGTAATGTACCTCAAAGGAGCACATTAATTTTAGAAGAATCAGACAAATTTAGGTTTATTTTTGTTTGGTGCCGTGACTTTCTTTACCTTAAAGTTGGGTGAAGAGATTTATTTTCTAGTTTTATACTATTGTGTCTTATCTATACCTAAAATATTATTCACAGAGGATGCTCACTTTCCGAGATATAAGAAATTTAAAGCCAGTATGTTCAAAATCTCATTAAAAAGTAGGACACTTTTCAGCTATAATGTCCCAAGGACGTTGATATTACGAAATAATTTTATCAATTTCCGAAAGCACGTTGTTTGGCTTGATATTACCTAAAAGCAACGTGCTTGAGGAAGTTGTAATAAAATTATGAGGTACTTATCAACATTCGAGGGGCATTCCATTGAAAATTTTTTGTAATTTGTTTTTATTTATTTTTATCTAAATCATATTTCTAGTGCCGCAAAAGTCCACAGATGTATTCCAGATGTACTTTTTACTTTTAATTGTATTATATAGCGTGTTTTCCTATACTATTATATTCATCAAGTCGTTATTTAGTACAGTAACTAGAGGTTTTAACTTCGGAATAATGTCATATTGGACGGATTTCATTCATTTTTGGCAGTATAATAGTAAATGCTTCACAGAAAAGTTTCTATATTGTGCGGGGGCTTGCTAATTTATAGGGGGTGGATGCCGCCCCCCTCTCAGGGGGTGGCACTTAAAAAATGTATATATTTATTGGAGCTGAAATAGAAGCAAATTTTAAGAAGAAAAGGTTCTATGCAATTTTTCACATAAATTGATAGTTTTTAAGTTATAACGACTTTAAAATTGCGATTTTAGCTTAAAAAAGGTATTTCCAAACGGCTTTCGTCAAGTATCTCGAAAAGTATTACTTTATCGAAAAAAATGTTACAGACCAATTACATAAAGTACAACCTGGGAATTAATTATATTTTTTGTTTATTGATGTAGGATTAATAATTTCGGAGATATTTAAGTTTATATTTGGTATCCAAGTGTTTCGAAATTACCTTTAAAGTTTAAAATGCATTTTTTTCTAAAGCAAGTGCTTTAAATGACCAAAAAACTTTGAGTATCTAGGTAATGCTACATCTTAACGAAAAACTGTATTAGAGATAACTTTTTTAAATTACTGGCTAATTAGAGTAACAAAATGGCGACCTTTTTATACAAAAAAATATAAATACGCATATTTTTCCGTCAAAACTTCTTTATTTCTTATGCTACAGGAACGAGTAAAAAATAATTTGAAAGCGCAATTAATTGTCTTTAATTTAATTTCTTAGCATGCGTGACGTAGCTATATTTCTGAGATATTTAACATTTAAACTGCATTTTTCGTCTTATAAACGTTTGGACGCCATTTGTAAATTTTCATATCTAAGGAACTATTAAATCTATGTAAACAAATAAACAAGCGAAATTCGTTATCAGTTTATGAGCTTTATTTTTGGTCTCTACCCATTTTTTAATAAAACTAATATTTATTGAGATATTGGGAAAAGGAAAAAAAAATTACGTTTTATCGAAAATACCTTATAGTTTAAACTGTATTTTTTTCGAAAGCAAGTGCTGTATACAAACCAAAAAATTTGAACATCTACGTCATGCTATATATTAATGAGAAACTGTCTGAAATTCCTTTTTTTTAATTATTGGCTAATTACAGTAAAGATATGGTGATGTTGTTATTAAAAAAATGTGTACTCGCACATTGCTTCGGTCATAATTTCTTTGTTTTTTATGCTACAGGAACAAATAAAAAAAACAGTTGAAAGCTTAAGTAATAACCTATTATTCTACCTATTAGCATCCTTGACGTAGGTGTCACAATTTCTGGTATATTTAACTCTCACTCTAAATAATTATCTTATGAACACTTGGATGGCAAATGTAAACTTAAATATCTCCAAAATTATTAATCCTGCATCAATAAACAAAAAATATAATTAATTCCCAGTTTGTACTTTCTGTAATTGGTCTGTAACATTTTTTCGAAAAAGTAATACTTTTCGAGATACTTGACGCAAGCCGTTTGGAAATATCTCTTTTTTAAGCTAAAATCGCAATTTTGAAGTCATTATAACTTAAAAACTATCAATTTATGTGAAAAATTGCATAGAACCTTTTCTTCTTAAAATTTGATTCTACTTCAGCTCCAATAAATACATATATTTTTTAAGTACCACCCCCTGAGAGGGGGTGGCATCCACCCCCTATAAATTAGCAAGCCCCCGCACAATATAGAAACTCTTTTGTGAAGCATTTACTATTATACTGCCAAAAATGAACGAAATCCGTTCAATATGACATTATTCCGAAGTTTTGCATATTTTTTACCTCTAAGTACTGTACTAATTTGCAGTGTCAAATTATAATTGCGACATTGTCAAAAAATAAATTATTGAGCTGTCAAACTGGATGACATAAGTGATAATTGTCCTAGGGAGATTATCACCTATAATACACTTAGAGCATTGATTACACCGAGATAATTTTGTTATAGAGACTGCTGAAAGCGTGTTGGTTTACCACTAATAATGACGTTTGATTGATGCAATGTTGTGAGAAAACGGGCTCTCATTGGCTATAGCGTTAATGAGTGAAATAATCAATATAATTTACCCGACCTTCAAAACTGTTCGATACATTCTTTCAGCAAGTGATTTACAATGAAAATATAATGAACACATAATTTTTTTCTCTTCTACATTTTTTAAATAGTTAAAGTGAGAGATCAATATATTTAAATCGTATATTAGAAATTTCATTCAAGTGGTAGAGTCGTAATACTGCTCCAAAACAAGATTTTATAAGATCTCATCCTACGAATAAAGACTTCTGTTATAAAAAATGATAACGTATATCGATTCGTGGCTTCACCACCCGCACTGCACAAACAGCAGCGTCATTAGCATCATTAAAGATAAAAGACCATTAATATGCTACTGTATTAGATATATTATTATAATGCGCCTTCAGAAAGACACTGGGCTAGACACATCTACTCATGTGGTCCAGCAGGCTCTCATATTACCATCAGCATATAAACAGACATTATTTAAATCTAATTATGTATGCTGTCGTATTTGGACATTTGAAATGTAATGAAATTATTAGACTAATTTTCCATGGGCATATGCCTCTTAATGATAAGATAATTTACGAAGAGACATAAAAAATAAATATAGTGAACAGAAGGTCAACAGAATGAGCAGATTTTATGAAGATCTAGATTTGTTTGCTACTGATACAAAGAAATAATTAAAATTCAGCGTATTCTTTGAAAAAGCCTCTGGCAAAATTTTAGTAAGGATTCAGTTTGTATACAAGTGATGTTGGCAAATAAGTTAATCGCTGCAATTTTGATGATCTGTCTGAAGATGGGAAATACACTACTGAAATACTGAGTGAGTTTTCTTTGGCCTATAAAAATTAAAAACTATCTTGAATCTTTCAAAAATTTGCATATTTAACAGTACCCCTGTCCCACCTAACCAATGTCGGATTGAATCGGCTGGCTAACCGATGATTACCGGGGACCCGGAGCTTAAGGGGCCAACAAGCAGTCCTACTCTACGCCCGAAAAAAATAACATTATATGTAAAAGAAAAACAACTTATCCTAACATTTCCAATACATTAAATCCTTAAAAATATATTATAATAAATGCAAACGTTTTTCCGAATATATAAATAACAAATCAGATTTTTAATGGAGACATTAAAAAACAACAAATTTCCAGAAAAAAAACTTCCAAGAACCCAATTCTTTGTGTTACTTTAAAATTTTATTCTGGAAAAAAGTCTGTCTTTCTCTTGATGTGAATGGAAAAAAATTCTCAATAGAATTCGAAAATTCTCTTATAAATTTTACTTTTAGGCAGAGATGGGGTAAAGGAAACAAGTTCCCGGCACGAAATTTTTTTAAATACTTCCATATCCAGATTTTCTATCCAAGTCTCTCACAACGGAAAAAAATTGTATGTGGAAATAATTGTTTATGAAACTTTAATAATATAATATTTGAAATCTTTTACTCCAAAAACCCATAAAACGATATGCCACATCGGTAGTGGCGGTGGGGGTAGTGGAAGAGGGGTGGTAGTGGGGGTGGATAAAGTAAAAAAATGAGGCCTTTGGTTCTTTTATACACACTAAATGACAATTTTATTTTTTTCACCCCCTTTCACTATTCTACAGCCTACATGTATTGGAAGTAACAATAGCAAATTCTTAGTAACTTCGTCATGCTAAATAACAATATAAAAAGCAAAAGTTCAAGTTGGCTCTGGTTTTCCCAATACAGGTAATAAAGTGTAACGCAGATAATAAAGTGTAACGATCCAGCTGCTGGGACCCGACATTTTCGGTACGCTTTGAAGATAACTGGATTTTCTGCGGACCAGTTCACTTTTACAAATGAGTTCAAAGCATGCCGACAAGGCTGGCTCCCTGCCGCTGGATCGTGTGTAGACCCCTTATAAACCTTAGTTTATGGGCGGTCCTATCACAAATAACAGGTAGAATTAGAATTCTACGAAAAATTGACATACTAACTACCTACTTCTTTAATTGTCACCAAAACTAATATTCATTCTTAGGTAGTCGTATTTGTACCTTGTGCATGATAAGCGTTCATTTTCGAAAGTAAATAGTGCTATTTTGAAAATATGCCACGAGATTGTGTAAATACACTTTTGTTATATTTGTGGTGAAGTGACTTTTGCGCATCAAAAACGTAATTTTACTCCCAAAATTAAGAAGGCGTACCAGTTGTATTTTGGTTGTACAATTGGAGATGAAGAAAAAAATGGGCACCTCATATATGTTGCGGCAATTGTGCGAACAATCTTTGCAGTTGGCTAAGTGGAAGAGGACGTTCAATGGCCTTTGCTGTGCCCATGATCTGGCGAGAACCTACAGATCATGTTACCGATTGTTATTTTTGCGTGATACCTCCTATTAGACAGGGTATTAACAAGAAAAAAAGGATGGTAATACAATACCCCAATTTACCTTCTGCCATTCACCCGGTTCTCCTAATCCACCTCAAGAATGACGAAGAATCGGATGATAATGTAGATGACGACTTAGTCCAGCCATCAACATCAGAAGATCCCGATTTCTCTGCCGAAGTGTCCGGTGGTGAACCACACAAAATTAATCAACGCGAATTAAGTGATCTTATAAGAGACCTTGATCTGTCCAAGGCAAAAGCGGAGCTTTTGCATCTCGATTACAACAATGGAATTTACTACAAGACAATGTTAAAGTTTCCTTGTATCGAAGTCGTCAAAAAGATCTTATACCTTTTTTCAAAATGGAAAATGACTTGGTTGCCTGCAAGGACACTGACGGTTTAATAAGTGCTTTACACATTCCCCATGATCCTAGTGACTGGAGACTTTTTATTGACGCCTCGAAACTTAGTCTAAAAGCTGTATTATTCCACAATGGAAATAAATTGCCATCAATTCCAATCGCCCATGCTGTGTACATGAAGGAAAATTACAGTAACATGAATGTATTGCTACAAACTATAGAATACAACAAGTATAAGTGGCAGATTTGTGCAGACTATAAAGGATAGCTATCTTACTTGGTATGCAGCAAGGGTATACCAAATATTGCTGTTTTCTTTGTGAGTGGGACAGTCGAGCGCGATTAGAACATTACAAAAGAAAAATTTGGCCGCCAAGACTGGGTTTTGAACCGGGAGAAAAAATGTTGCTAACATTCCATTAGGTAATACTGCCACCACTCCACATAAAACTGGGGCTTATGAAAAACTTGGTAAAAGCTATGGGTAAAGATGGACGTGCTTTCACTTATTTAAAACAAAAATTTCCCAGACTTAGTAATGCGAAAATTAAAGAGGGAATTTTTGTGGGTCCTCAAATCAAGAACCTTTTCAAAGATGCTGAATTTGACAACATTCTAGAAGGTATTGAAAAAGCTGCTTGGAATTCCTTTAAAATGGTAGCAATACACTTTCTCGGAACAAAGAGCAGAAAACTATAGAGACCTTGTTGAGAATCTTCTTTCTTGCTAGCAGAAATTAGGATGCAATATATGTCATTAAAAATTCACTTTCTACATTCACACCTAGATTACTTCCCAGAAAACTGTGATGCAGTAAGTGATGAGCATGGAGAGAGATTCCACCAGGATATTCAAAATATGGAAAAAAGATATCAGGGCAAATGGACTTCTGCGATGTTGGCAGACTACTGTTGGACATGTATAAGAGATGCTCCAGAAGTAACTTATAAGAGACGGGCTAAGAAGCGCAAGAAGAATAATTAATTTTCTGATTAAAGGGCTTATATTCTAATTAAATATATAGTATATAACATGTATTGAACCATATATCAAAATGGCAAATATTTTTTCGCATGATGTAATTAATTGCTTTTTTAATTAAAATTATACCATAATATGTAAGTTAGGTCAGTTATTACAATTTTTAGAGCCAACAATTTTTTTTATGACTATGTTAGACGTAGCTGAGACCAAAACAATGCAAATAAGTAGTTTTGGTTAACGATACAAAATAAAAGTTAAAATTTTTAGGTGTGATAACAGGGTGGGGGTCTTTAATGGGGGTGGCTAATGCCAACATTTTTTAAGCTTCTCCGTTATATACTAAATACCAATTTTCTAGACTTTCCGATGCTTGATTTACTTATTTACCCCCATTTACCCCGATTTACCCTCAACTTTTCAACGGAATGAAATGAAAATATAATATAATTCCACATCTCGTTAAAATACATACGTATTCAAGTCAATATCTTAAACGGTTCCAGAGTAATCGTGCGCACAAAGAAAAAGTTACAAACAGACTGACAGATAGAAATTTGTTTCTTGCCAAACTTAAAATCTCGACGTTTCATAACATTCTAAGTCTATTTGAACAATACAAATTTTTAAATTTTTTTGGTCGATACTATACTTCCTCTGGATGTGGAAGTAAAATGAAAGTTTTCAATAAAATATTGGAATATTTGAAAGTTTCCAAAATTCCAGGAAAGTTTCCTTTGGTAACTTTCAGAATATTTAAATATTTTACTGAAAACTTTCATTTCTATCAAAATTTCGTTCTGGAAACTTTCATATGGAAAGTTTCCTTTACCCATCTCCCGAAAATTTACTACAAACGTTTACTGGAAAGTTTCCTTTATCCATCTCTGGTTTTAGGTTATGTATATAGTTCGTGACATTAATAATTATGGATGAATGAAGGGATACAAATTAACTATTACTAAGTGTTTTTGTTTTGTTTTGTAGAGTATATATAATTTATCATTTATTGATGGATAATTTTCATCCTCAAGACATAATTTTACAAAAATTGGAAGATGCTGAGGTTGCCATGGCTCATGAGAAGCATTTTATTTCATTGCTGGGGAAACACTGTAACAACAAATTATAAATAATTTTAAATTACACTAAAATATTTTTTAATCATGTTCAACTACTTATTTTTTTCTTTATATTTTTTAAACTCAATTAACCACAAGTCTTTTATTAAAATCATCAATCACTTTTCTTAAGAAAAATTTCTGTGGAGTTAAATAAAGAACTTTACATTTCACATCTATATTAAGTAATAAAAAATAATCAAAATAATAAGTATCATCAGTGTTGCCAATAATAGATATACAAAAAAAGGTATTAAAAATGCAATCTTCCCAATGACTGTTGCAAATATTGATACAAACATACAATTTGACATGCGCCCCACGGCCGTTCTCATCGATATTCGATTCCTACGAGGTTCAAAAATGACAAATCTATTTCCATAGTAAAAAAGCCAACAGCGAGGTTAGACAATTTTCTCCATTTTACAAATACAACTCGTCCAGTTCTGTGGAGTTGTGATATTTTTTCAGAATTTGCAGATTTCTAAAAGACTGGCAGTGAAAACAACAGTAATGATGACTACAAAGAACCTGGAAAATATGATGAAAAAGAAGAGAAAATTAGTTACTCAGATCCAGAAGGAAAAAATGCTGTAAATGTCTACCTTATGTTCTCTTTGTACTGATCGAAGTTTTTTCTCAGTTTGAGCTATTACTCTCTTAAATATGATGACATTTTTACTCACCCTGCCTTAAACTTCCCCATGACCTAGTTTAAGTTTTACGGGGTTAATGCGATCGATAACCTTAAAATTCAAGGTTAGCATTTTGGTACAACGCGACATTGCTCTTAACCCACTTTTAACATAGTGTTAGGACTAACCGCGTGTTAGTACAACTTGTCCTTAAAAGCATTTATTGACGGGTTAGCACTTATACTATTTTTATGTTTTAGAATAGAAACCTCATTTGCAAATAAAATACGTATTAAGTTTTTCCCTTGCCTTTATTTACTTCTAAGGTATATGTATTATTAAATAATCGAGTTTTGATCTCTTTTCCTTATATCAAGAGATGCCACCAAATTATCGTACTGCTTGGGGCTCCACCGACAAACCAGTCGAACAGTGCAACCAACATTTATAGTCAGAATTATTTCAATTTGTCCTACAAATAGGTTGTAATAGTTTGATTATAAGTAAATTTACCTGAAATTGTCCACTTTACCAATGTGGGGAAAAGCTAAAGTAGATTCGAGGTCAAAAATAGACAAGAGGTTAAAGACAGTGAAATGTGAAGGTAATAATCATATACAGGGTGCACCACTTAAAACTCCCCAGACCTGTAACTTTTTTATTTTTGAAACTATGACTATGTTGGGCACATCAAATTGTAGACATTTTTAAAGCCTTTAAACATGCAGAGTGAATTAAAAAAAATTTTTTTTTAAATTGTTGAGAAATGAAACTTAAATTCTTTTGAATATTTTTTTACCTCACCCTGTACATGAACTGTGGTAATGTTTTCTTATAAAGATTTTAATTAGCTTCAACTTATGTTATTAAAAAGAAAATTAATAAAAATTTTGCAATTTCCTATTTAGTACAAAAAATTGAGTTTGGATTCGAAAAGAGTGTTTTTAATTTATTTCTCTAAAACCAACAAGAATTTCCAA
Source organism: Rutpela maculata (assembly GCA_936432065.2). Taxonomy (NCBI): domain Eukaryota; kingdom Metazoa; phylum Arthropoda; class Insecta; order Coleoptera; family Cerambycidae; genus Rutpela; species Rutpela maculata. The sequence continues at coordinate 38,095,564 of OW386290.2, forward strand.
TATGACGTAATAACATAAATTGAAGCTAATTAAAACGATTATAAGAAAAAAATTAACGCAGTTCATGTACAGGGTGGGGTAAAAAAATATTCAAAGAAATTAAGTTTCATTTCTTAACAATTTTTTCAATTTTTTTTTTAAATCACTCTGTACATATGTTTAAATGCCTTAAGAATATCTACAATTTGATGTGCCCAACATGGTCGTCGCTTAAAAAATAAGAAAGTTACAAGCCTGGGGAGTTTTAAGTGGCGCACCCTGTATATTACCTAAATAAAAAGCTATTTATATCGTAAAGACAGAAGAAGGAAAATTATAATGTTGAATAATTATTGGGATGAAATATATAATAGATGATAACTTTGAACACATGTCTAGTTACTAGTGTAGTTAGTACATAAAATAATTTTGGTAGGCTGTTCTCTCACTATGAAAGGACGAAATTCAGTTGAAAATAAAAATTTTCTTCTAAAAAATAGACATGAATTTTCCTGAAGAAATAGAAATAAACAAGAAACTTAAAAATGATCATTACTTTTTCAAACAAAAATCTAGTAGACTAATATGTCCAGTGGGGATTACAAAATAATTTATATTACGTTTCTTAAAACTATTTTTTGTATAATAATTGACTTAATCCTTATTTTTAAACTAATAACATGTGTTTGGCCATGTCGGAATGAAATGTAATATGAAATATAGAGTCGAGACTTGAAAGTCTCATAGTCTTCAATTATTAACTTATAAATTAAATTATCTAATGTTTTCGACTTCGAGATCCCTATTCCCTAATTAAGGAAAGTAGGCGTTAAAGTAAATAATAAAAAACAAGAATTTACCAAAAATCATCAGGTCCTTCTAAGCTGTTAGTTATTTTTAGACAAAGCTGCCACTTGCTCTTCACATTCAGTCGCATCAATCTTACAAATTCTTTTACACCTAATAATTTTCTTGACAAGTCTATAATAGTTTGTGGAGTATCCCGATGATTTGAACTTAATTTTAACATGCTAACATGCTACATGATTTATTCATGACAATTGCATTAATTGCACTCTTGAGTTGAGGTTATAAGGTTTGTAAAGTAAAAAAGATATTAGCAAATAAGTATTCGTTGTCGGCCACAACCTCTACTCAATGTAATGTTTCGTCAATAAAATTTTTATTATTACAAAAAGTTATTATTCTAAAATTGACTATCAGCATGATAAATATGTAATGAAACATAAACATTTTATAAATGGAAATAATTATACGATTTTTAGCTTCTGGAAAATCATATGTACCCAAGAAAAAATAAATCGATATTTCTTCACATTTTTTCCTGTTATCAATTTTTCTTTTAGTATAACCGACAAAATCTGTAAAAATATGAAATGATTCATGGAAAGTTATTCGAAGATCTGGTATTTAAAATAAGCTTTTGTGACAGTCCTCTTAAACAACTTTATAGTTTAAAACTGAACTGTCACTCATTGTTAGTGAGACGGCGCATTTCTCCGAATTCTTATTGATACAAGCTGACTTGGGCCAAAATAAACTCCCGGCTCTATAAAAAAAATATCTGCATTGCTAATTGTAATAAAAATAAGATGAATAAAAATATATACATATGGAATGCACTACCAACGACTTTGGCTCTCAAAAAATGCATATAGTTAATTTGCAATAAGAAAAACTTGTCTTTGCAGTTGTTAATTTTGATGACTTAATTGAAATTGTTAACAAGCAGTCTCGGTTGTTTGTATGCGAAATAAAATAGTCAGGGGCCAGGTAGAGCTTGAGTGCAGCTTCGCCTGGTCTCACGAGACATTCAGAGATTATTTAATTAAATGTATTCTTGTGTTTATATCTGTCAATATGTTACCTCCCCACCCGTAAAAATGGGGGCTTACTAAATTTGGTCCGAAGTCGAAAATTGAGGTAAGACCAGATTCTTAACGTTTTAATGTTCCAGGAACACGAAAAAGTTTTTAAGAAACCGCTGCCCAAGGAATCACTACTTCCACATCCAAATTTTTTATCCAAGTCACTCACAACGAAAAAAATTTGTATGTGGAAATAATTGTTTATGGAACTTTAATAATATAATATTTGAAATCCTCTACCCCAAAAACCCATAAAACGATACCCCACATCGGTAGCAGGGTGGGGGTGGTGATGGGGGGTGGTAGTGCGGGTGGATGAAGTAAAAAAATATCTTGAGGTTTCTGGTTCTTGTACACACACTAAATCACAATTTTTTTTCATCCCCTTTAATAATGGGGTGGGGGTGGTAATGGGGGTGGCTAATGCCAAAACTTTTTTTGGGATCTTAGCTTCTCTTGTATATACTAAATACCAATTTTATGGACTCTTACCTGCTTGATTTACCTATTTTCCCCAAATTTACCCCAATTTACCCCCCAACCCTTCGGCGGAAGAAGATGAAAATATAATCTAGTTCTAGATCTCGTTAAAGTACATATGTGTACCAAATTTCACGTCAATATCTCAAACGGTTCCAGAGTAAACGTGCGCACAAAAAAAGTTACAGACAGACAGACCGACAGAAATTTTTTTTTCGTTCTAACTTAAAATCTCGACGTTTCGTGACATTCTAAGCCTATTTGAACAATAAAAAATTTTAAAAATTTTTTGTCGTTACTATTTTCCACTGGATGTGGAAGTAAAAATGTTCATGTGTATGTGAACTCCTGTGTATGTATGTGGAAGGCTTTTATTGCTTAGGATACGCTAACTATCTAGTGAGTAGTCAGGGGATAAATTTGGGATCATTATGTCAGAGCGATCCCACAGAGCTCTAAATATTGTCGACAAGCAGGGCCGGATTATCTATAAGGCTAACTAGGCTAGAGTCTAGGGGCGACAATGAGTGAAAGGGCGCGCTCTAGGACATGAGGGGCGTCGCGAGCTCTTTGAACCCTCTACTTATTAAAAAAATATATTTTGTCCCGCCCCCTGCTAATCAATTTTCGTTTTCGAGAATTTTTTTTTCCATTTGCTTATCAATTTTGATTTAATTTTTTTTTTAATTTTTTCCCCAAACAAAATTTTTTCATATTTCTAACCATCTCTACCCTCATTAATTTTGTTTCCATTACGAAGAGGGCGCAATTACATGATTAGCCCAGATGCGCGGCAATCCTCAATCCAGCCCTGTCGACAAGTGGTGTAGTGAGGTAGAACTCTCCAAAAATCTTTACAAAAGTCGTCACTCTTACACGAAAAAGACCCTTGGGAGTCCTAATACATCTAAGGGTATGAATATGCCGAAGATGCTACGCAGCTAGAAGTTTAGGTCGAGTTTCAGTCGAGTCATCGAAGCCATTGGTAAAACGAAAACAACATTTAAATGTGACTGCACATACCCAGGATGCTAGCAGGGTAAACTGCTGCTGATTCTATTCATCGACTGAAACTGCGGCCTGCCTGAACTTCTAGCTGCGTAGCATCTTCGGCTTGTTCGTACCTGAAGGCTCAAGGGAACGAAAATTCCATTGGCCAGCAAGGTTAAAGTTGACTACACACTTGTTAAGCGTGTAAAAAATGTCGGCGTCTTAGGCGGTGCGGTGCGGCGTGTTTGATGGTCAAAGGCACCGCCATTTTTGAATGCCTAATAGACCTGAAGACAACTATAAATAGTTAGGAGTCGTTTTTGACCAAAAGCTGATATGGAATACGCACATCCAAAAAGGAACACAGAAAACAACAATTGACTTGGGAAGATACAGGCGGATGTTATAACGGCGTCATTTTCTTAAAGGTAAATATATTAATAAAGTCCCAAAAAAAAGAAACGAAAATGTATTGCCCAGTTATTTATTTAAAAAAGAAAGAATAGCGTCGGTAAAACTACTTAAAAAGCAATTTTTAAAAAGTAAAAGCAAAACAAAAGTTAAACTATTATTTAAATCAAAAACCTAGCTTATTACTTAAAAGAAATAGAATAAATACCTAAATAAATCTGGGGTGTAAAAAGGTAAACTGGTAAATAAATTAAGGGACTTTTGAAATAAAAAAATAACAATTTAACAATAACAAATTTATTGTAAAAATAAAGGTGTCGGCAGAGCAAGGAAACAAATCAGAGTGCGGGCAAATAAACTTGTCCTGGCGAAATTAAAGTTATACATAACAATTTACACAAAGTGAATATTACACAGAGAGATAGACAGACGTGAAAAGTACTGGTACACGGTAATCTAAAAATGTAAGACACTAATACTTGGCAAAAGGCCACAATACATAAAAACTTACAAGGCATATTCTGACAAAAATTGATCAACGTCATATTACTATAAGACGACCTTAATTAAAATATTACTAATAAGCAACCTGTTTTGATATTTAACATCAATAAACAAATCTTTTACGTAAATAAAGGTAGTTACAAAGGAAATGACATTAAATGCATATTACTTGAAGGAAACGTTAAAAAAATGTTTACAAACAAAAAACATGTAGACGAAGCACTCGCGGAAACAATTTTGTTTGTCTGTTTAAACAACGGGATAGACAACAAAGTGAAATTGAACGAAAAACACACGACACATGTTGAATGACGTACAGTATAGCGTCCACAGCTACGATATACAAAGAAAAGCAAAGGAACTCAGCCCTTAGATACTGCAAATCACTGATAGGCACAACATGAGAAATATAAATGTTTTTGTACTTACAGAAACTGCTGTGAAGCGACGGATACACTATATGATGTTTACAGAAACATATTATAGGTTGATATCAACTGTAACTCTGCTACAATGAAAAACTATACCAGTTTTGACTTACTAAACACAGTAACCACTTTATTATTAAACTGCACTTAGAGCAGCTATAACTACACTATCAAATTATTATGTAGTTCTGCACTTCTTTACTAGACAAATTCTTGTATTAAAAGTATTTGGTAGAATTCACATAAAAGTTAATTCGATAACACCACAGATAAACGACTTCCAGGACCAAAGGCCGGCGGAAAGTAACCCGAAGACATTGAGTTGTCATTTTGTATTCTTCATTTCTCGCACTGCCTTATAGCTATGTTCGAAAGTGAGCGTTGGATTACAATTCACGATTCATTACGTTAAATTTGTGCTCTTCTATTGGAGAAATGTCTAACATTGAGACCGTCAAAGCATTTACTTCCGCGGAATAGTCTGGAATGTCTAAAGTGCCTTGAAAGCAGTGACGGCGATAGGTTGATGAACAATATAAAACAAGTAAATTAGGAGATTTTAATAGAAATTTATTACAGGCTTAAAAGTAAACCGTTACAATGTGTGGGAAAAACTGAGAGTTAAATCCCAAGATTGCCCTATGGTTATACACTACCATGATAATTTATGGATCGATGGTATGGTGGACCAAGACATTGCAGCCGGAAGCAATAAGGCTATTAAGTGGCGTATAAAGGCTTGCTTGCCTGTGCGCCACGGGGTCCATAAAAACTGCTCCCACGGCTGCATTGGGAGACCTTTTAGACCTGCTATTACTACACATTTTTATCCAAGGAGAAGCTTGTTCAGTGGTACACGGGTCAATGCAAGGCAAAACGTCCATAAGGCAACAGCACGGAACAGAACACCAAAAGTTATACTCAGAGCGGAAGTCAGATCCCATTCTAGGAATGTTTGTGGATACCATAGTCCCCAAGTATAACTTTAAGAAAAATTTTCAAATTGAAGTACCAGACAGAGGATTGGAAAAACGGTCCTACAATATCGGCACAAATACGGACGGTTCCATGACACATCAAGGGGTCGGAGCTGGGATTTACGGGATAAGGTCGAAAACAACAATTCCGATAAGTCTACGACAACACGTCACAGTATTTCACTGTGACTGAAGTTGCCGCTTCATAGTGGTGTGCAAAGGAAATAATGATTCAAGGAACTCTCCAGTCAACTGTCATATTTTATAATAGCGCTAAAGTCGATTGATTCTATGCAGGTTGATTCAAGACTAGTGTAGGATCCCATAATTGCCTTCATTGACCCAAGAAGTCAGAACAATAAATGAAAAGGCTGATGAACTGACACGGGAAGGCTTGTCTAAGGCCCTAGTAGGACCCAAATCCTTTTGCAGTGTAGCTGAGCCATGCATACGAGCGTCCAATAATAAATAGGTAGAAAATAAACCTCTAGAGTGGTGTAACAGTTTACCACGGCAGAGACAGGCCAAATATCAACCAAGGGCAGATAGCTATACCAAGGAGCCCTCATCAAGGCTATAGAGTCTGATACAAAAGACAAAGCCGGATAAAGAGCTCTAAGTAAGGTCAGAGGTGGTGGTCAAGGCCAGCCGGCCAGCTCCTCTCGTCAAATCTTATCATGATTTTTCAGATAAGGAGAGTTTCAACAGAATACTGATCTATTTATATAAAAGAATACCCTGACTGACTGACTCACTGGCTGAGTGATCTATCAACGCACAGCTTAAACCGCTGGGTCTATAAACTTCAAATTTTGCATAGGGGTCCCTCGAATGACGTAGGCAACTACCAAGAAGTTCGGCCTCTAAGAGGGTGAAAAGGGGGTTGAAATTTTAGGCTTTTTCGGAAACGATTGGACCTAGAAGCGTGACATTTGGCAATAATACTCTTTATTGGAATCTATTAGACACGAGTAACACGAAATTTTGATTTTCATTTTTTGAAGGGCTGAAAACGGGGGTGGTAGATGGTTTAAATGGTGCCCGTATCTCTGAAATGGCGTAAGTCAGGAACGTGATATTCCAGCGACGGACTCTTCTGAGGAAATGAGGAGAAACGTATTTGACGGTTTTCAGAAAGAGACTCCGAATGGGTGAACAGGGAAAAGGATGTTTTTAAGTATGAAATTTGGCACATATCAGCCCATGTGTTTTATTGCTAATTATTTTTTCGTTTAACTCGATCTAATACAAAAATTAAATAATTAATTGTTATCAAATTTTGCGATGAGCAATGGGTTTCCCCGAGTACTATGGAGGCTCAGTGAGTTTCCTCGAGTACCATGAATGCGTAGTGGGTTTCCTAGAGTACAATGGAATGGATGCGCAGTAGGTTTCCCCGAGTGCTATGGATGCGCAGTGGATTTCCTCGAGTACAATGGACTTGTAGCGGGTTTCTCCGAGTATCACGGATGCGCAGTGGGTTTCCTCGCGTACAATCGATGCGTAGTGGGTTTCCCCGAGTACTATGGATGCGCAGAAGTTTTCCTTGAGTGCAATGAATGAGCAGTGGGTTTCCCCTGGTACCATGATTGCACAGTGGGTTCCCTCGAGTGCACTTCCTGAGTACTATAGAAATATTCAGTGAGTATGCAGTACTTCTTTATAGGCATAAGTTAGTAAGTCAATGTTCTTAATTCTATGTGCAAGAAGTCTTCTACGCGAACGAAGTCGCGGGCATCAGCTAGTATACTATCTCTTTCTAATTTGATATGATATTTTCGTTTTGCTTTTTATTTTAATTCATGACATCGATATATCAAAGGATGCAGACTGTCTAAGTAAACAGATATTTGAAAGTTCATAAAATAAGTCTAAATTGTTATTTAACATTTTATAAAAACCTATTATTATTTGCGATTCTATACGTCTATTTTTAGAAGTTTCTATGGATAACTCAATTTGCAGTACTAAGTATTTATTGCTCAAATTTTTAATTTTCTTGGGGAATTTTATTTTATGTAAAACACAATGATTTCTATGTCCAAAGTTTGACTATAAGAAAGAGTATCTAACCACTTGTGGATAATCAGACTAGATGCATTTTTCTCTCCAAGTTGCATCAACAAACTTTATACGTTATGTAAATAGTTGAACATAATTCAAAGAGGTCATTTTCTATTAGATAACTTCTGTGTACATGCGTTTTTCTACGACTGCTTTGAAAAGTATTTAAAAACGCGCTGCTAAAAAAACGAGATGAAAACACTTTTTCAAATTTAAAACTCAATTTACAAAAAACGCTCAGCTCCAAAATTAAACAAAACTTCTCCGCTGTAGCTTCCTGATAATACACAGACTGCATTTCCAAAAAAAAATCCCCCCCCCCCCCCCTCAAAGCAATCGTTGAAATCATACTTTTAATGCTTAGTTTTATTCGACTATAATAAATGAAGTATTTACCAAAAAATGTTTAATAAAAATATACAGTATAAGTCCTATTTCCTTTATACCTTTTGGTTCTTTATGATAAATGACAACAAGTACTTCCGGCAATAAATAATAAAGTACTAATTGCTCATTGTCCAAAGTTGATGACAAAGACAAATGTTTTTTTTGTTTACTCATTGTAAAAACATGAAAATTATCTAGTATTTCGTTTAGAAGGTACGTTGAACTGTACCTACCTTCCCAAATGTTTGAATTTATAATTACCCCTTTGACAATAATGACCTGTTCACGTGCTTAATCAGAATAATTTAATTCTAATTCCATAAATATTCGTTAACGCTGTTTTGTAAAGCAATTACTTGATTACTTGATTTCAATTATCATCGATTCATGCTGCTCAATTATGAATTCGCTTGACGTAACTCATGAACTGTGTATCTAGCAAATTCCATTTATAGGGTGATATTAAAATTGCTAACTTCAAGTATAGGCCCCACTGTTTAAAATAAATACACCGACGCGCGACGTCCAAAATTAACAGACTACCTAGAATCTACCATGATTTTGATGTTGAATCTTTTCTAAACCGTTTTTCTGATTTTAATGTTTTTTTTTTGTTTTGTAGGTTTTGTAGGTTAACTCTTGAATGCAGAACTTATTCTTTTTAAATAGATAGTGTAACAATAAAGACTTGTTCTTTTTTAAAACAGCCTGTAGGAATCCCCAGAAGAAAAATTAAAAAACAGTTTAAACCCAGTTATAACTGCAACTTTTCTTAACACCTTTATCTCTTCTATTAACGGATATATTTTCCTCCTCGTATTCACAACGTCATGGAAGACGTTATGTGATCCATGAATTATACCTGGTGGCCTCTATTTGCTGTATGGCATGTCTGATAGCGTCACGCCATCTATCGTAGTTGTCTACTAGACGCATAGCCTCACCAAAACTTTTTCAAATCAGCTCCTTGGTCAGTTCGTAGTTTAGGAGATTGTCCTCTTCGTTTTTTGCGGTCTGGTTTTCAATGAACTATCCACCGTTCTATATTTTCCTCTCTCTGATTGATGTGACCAAAAACTGACGGGATTTCGGGGAAATGCTGGAGAGTCGCTTTGAGAGACGTATTTCTTGAAAAATCGTATTTGTACGATGGGCTGTTCAGAAAGTTAGCAACAAACGCTCCAGAGCCACATTTTGAAAGCATCAATGCAAAGTATGTTTGCCACTCGAATGATCCACTTCTCAGAAGCGTAATGAAAGACGAAAAAACTAGGCGGTAGCAAGTATGACCTTTGTGCGTCTCGTGATTTTTTAGTCTATGTAATGAAGCATTATAAGACGACTTTTTTGTAAATATTTCGTGCAAAGACGTTACCTCCCTCCCCCCCCGTTTTCGTGGGTGCTGTACACGATGCAAGTGGTGGGAGAAATTTTTGACCGCTGCAACCCCCTGAAACGGCCACCCTTTATATTTTCATATATAAACAGGTCTGGGGAGTGATTTATCGACGGGTTATACTTGAAATAACATGGAAGGGGGTTATAGAGTAAGTGTAATCTAGGCAGCAGGCCTAGAGGGACGATTAAAACCTCCCGAGGGGTGGAAAATTATGTTTTTTTTCAAATGATTCGGTTCAAACGCGTATCCCCTCGTTTTCAGGGACGCTGATCACGGAAAAAATATTCATCTTTGACTCCAACCCCTCCTCATCCCTCAAACGAGCAGAAACCTCAGTCACCGTTTGAGGGGTTGAGCTAGCAGGTTGGAGCGAAAAACGAATATTTTTCCCGTGATCAGCGACCCCGAAAACGGGGGGGATACGCGTTTGAACCGAATCATTCGAAAAAAAATTATTTTCCACCCTTCGGAAGAGTTTAATCACCCCCCTAGGCCTGCTGTCTGGATTCCACTTACTCTATAACCCCTTTCCATGTTATTTCAACTATATCCCATCGATAAATCACTCCCCAGACCCGTTCATATATGAAAGCATAAAGGGATCCATAAAAGAGGTGGCCGTTTCAGGAGATTGCGGCGGTTAAAAATTTCTCCCACCACTTGCATCGTGTTCAGCATCCTAGAAAACGGGGGGGGCGTCTTTGCACGAAATATTTACACTATTTCTGCCTTCATTATATGCCAAATTTTGTTTAACTGGCAAATTACTGATATGCCAAGTGTATTCTTCGTCGAATATCCAAGAATATCCAAAAGATGATGCAATTTTTTTGATACTTAACCGATTCGTATAAATTTAGCGTCAAGAGATAGGCAATTTTTTATTCTATCAAACTTATGCTTAAAAATAACAGACGGATGCTTTTAACTTTCAGATTTTTTTAGTCTTGTTTTTTTTTACTCCCTTGGTTACGACGTTATGACGAATCAAAAGATACTGGTAAACTAAGTTGAAGATAACTTTACTGTTTATATGTAGAAGAGTATCATCTGAAAAAGGGTGAGTAAAGTCCCATCCATGATATAGATTTAATAATTTTTGTAAATTAAAAACAATAAGGGTCCAAGGATAGTAGCTTATGGTAGCGTGAAATTACTTAGAGAAGATAACATCGTCATAGAATGCGCAGAGACCGATATCGTTACCGCGTGCTCGTTACCTAGGAAACGTTCCTATTTTACTTCCACATCTAGTGGAAGTATAGTAACGACAAAAAAGTTTTAAAAAATTTTTATTGTTCAAATAGGCTTAGAATGTCATGAAACGTCGAGATTTCAAGTTTGAGCGAAAAAAAATTTTCTGTCTGTCGGTCTGTCTGTCGGTCTGTCTGTCGGTCTGTAACTTTTTTTGTGCGCACGTTTACTTTGGAACCGTTTGAGATATTGACTTGAAATTTGGTACACATATGTACTTTAACGAGATCTAGAACTAGATTATATTTTCATCTTGTTCCGTCGAAGGGGGGTAAATTGGGGTAAATTTGGAGTAAATAGGTAAATCAAGCAGGTAAGAGTTCATAAAATTGATATTTAGTATAGACAAGAGAAGCTAAGGTCTCAAAAAAAATTTTGGCATTAGCCACCCCCATTATTAAAGGGGATGAAAAAAAATGTGATTTAGTGTGTGTACAAGAACCAGAAACCTCAAAATATTTTTTTACTGTATCCACCCCCCACTCCCACCCCCTATCACCACCCCCACCCCACTACCGATGTGGGGTATCGTTTTATGGGTTTTTGGGGTAGAGGATTTCAAATATTATATTATTAAAGTTCTATAAACAATTATTTCCAGATTTTCTCATTGTGTGACTTGGATAGAAAATCCGGATGTGGAAGTAGTGATTCCTTGGGCAGCGGTTTTTTTTATATATGGGGGCTAGTTTTCGCCCCTCCCTGGGGATGTGTTTCATATCTATTGTATGTACGCTGCTGTTTAACCTTAATTTGTATAATTCGATTGATTAAGAAGTAACAACTATTCTGGTTTTACCCTTAATAAAATGCTCTTTGTCCTGTTGCAAAATATGAATTATTTTTTTTTTGCAATTAATTTATAAAAATAAAATTCAAATTATTATATTAAAAGATCAAATTAATATTTTATAGTTCTGTTTCGGTAAATATATTGTATTTGACGTACATTTACATAATCAAAAAGAATATTGGAAAAAAAACTAATTTAGGAGAAATGTAAATATCTCAGTGGATTTTGCAGCGGCATTTCAATTGTCATAAAAAACACGAATTAAAAAAATGTTCCCCAAATATTTTTACTTGAAAATTTAACTGAATATTTCTCAGACTGTGTGTTATCAATGGGCAATGGAAAATAGTCGACAAAATTGCATCTTTGGCGCTCGAGCTGACGCTAGACGCCAGATCCCCCCCTCCCTCCTTCACTTCGAACGGCGTACTTGGACAGTTTCACCGCGGCGGCAGCTTTATTTCTCTTTTTCTCGGCTTCAGGAATAGCTAGATGGACGTTTTGTTTTTAATCCAACTTATTTTTTCTCAGCTTTCCGATTCTTCGCTTATTTTTCAATTATTCAATTACGTTGCTCCGCAAAAAGAACATCTTGTAATACAGCGGCTTTATTATTTTATAAGATAAAATTCGGTAGTTTATAATCAAACATCTTATAATTTTTACAAATAGTGCGAGAAACAGACACAGAAAATCAACCTAATAAAAAAAAATGAGGACAAAAAAAAACTTTATTTGTATATTCAATAAATTAATTTTTAAATACAAAATGTATATCTTTTTTATCCTCAATAAGAGTAAAAACTATTCACTCATCAATATATTATCAAATAAATTGTATGTAATATTTTAAATATTTATTTTATGAAGCAACGTAATTGAAAAAGGCTTTTGATTGTGTTTCTCATCAAATTCTAATAGACAAATTAAAATTTTATAAATTTGACATGATCAGCTGTAACTTAATGGAATCATTTCTAAAGCATAGACAGCAGTACATAAGCATAAGTAATACTAACTCGACATCCCAGTACATAAAGAGCGGAGTGCCACAGCGATCGATCTGAGGACCAACCCCATTTTTAATTTACGTAAATGACCTAGGTAAGTCTGTACCTGATGTTGACTTAATATTACTTAAAGACGATACCTGGTATCAGACAATAAATAGGATGTTGTTCAAAGGCAAATAGATGAAGCTAAGTTAAATGCTTTAGAATGGTTCTCATCAAATAAATTATCACTAAACGAGCATAAAACTACAAATATGATATTCAGTCATAGGCCAATTGAAAATTATAATAACCCAGAAAAAGTTAAATTTTTAAGCGTTTTGCTTGACCCAAATCTCAACTGGTTCCACCATGTTGATTACACAGCAAAAATAATATCAAAAAATATATTTTTGGTAAGAAACTTAAAAAACATTGTAACTTTTATTAACGGCCTATTACTCGCTAATAGTGTCCCATATGACTTATGGTCTGATAAACTGGGCCCACACCCCGCAAGCTAACAGAATTTTCTGTGGATATAGAGAGGATGTAAGATATAAATTTATTGAAGTGGGAATTTTAACATTTCCGTCATTATACATTTTTCATTGCCTGATATATATTTATAAAAATATAAACCAATACAAAAAACATGAGGATATTCACAAATACAATACGAGGACTCAACATAACTTAGTGATAGATTTTAATAGGCTTAAGTCAAGTGATTGTGGCTTTAATTGTTACGGCCCTAAATTTTTTAATAAAATTCCAAATTGGGTGAAAGCCTTACCAGAGGTGAAATATAAACAGTTAATAAAAAAAAATTTAAGAAAATAATGTTTCTATAGTATACATGAATTTTTAAATTTGAATGGCACTGAAGCCAAAATAATGGACAACAATTTTATATAAATTTTATATAAATTTACAGTATATTTTATTGTGTATATTTGTGTATGTGTATAAATATTTTGTATGTATATTTGAAATATTTTTAATTATTTATGTTATTTTACAATTTATTTATATTATTGTATCCTATATTACATATTTTATATGTGACATTGCATAATATTATGACAATTTCTATATTTCTATATTTGAATTGTGTAAAACTGTATTGTTAAAGCACCAATAAATTTGATTTGATTTGAATGATTGAAAAATAATCGAAGTGACGGAAATCTGAGAAAAAAATAAGTTGAATTAAAAAAAAAAAAAAACGTCCATCCACTCCTGAAGCCGAGAAAAAAGAGAAATAAAGCTGCCGCCGCGGTGAAACTGTCCAAGTACGCCACTCGCAGCGAGGGGGGGGGGATCTGGCGTCTAGCGTCAGCGCGAGCGCCAAAGATGCAATTGTCTCGTTTTTTTTCCATGGCCCATTGAAATATTAAGTTTTTTCAAATCAAAATATTTTCAAATTTGGCTGTAATCGCATAAAACTGAATTCTTCATATCTCCCAAAGCATCAGAACACAATATTTTTTTCAAATTCATGTCTTTTTATGACAATTGAAACGCCGTTAGTTGCAATACATTTTATGCAAAATCTACTGAGATATTTACAAGATATTTACATTTTTCTAAGTTGCAAAATTGATTTTTTGCGTAAAAAAATCGCAAATTATTTTTTTTTTGTAATATTCGTTTTGATTATGTAAATGTACGTCAAATACAATATTTTTACCGAAACAGAACTGTAAAATATTAATTTGATCTTTTAATATAACAGTCTGAATTTTTTTTTATAAATTAATTGCAAAAAAATAATTCATATTTTGCAATGGGACAAAGTACATTTTATTAAGGGTAAAAATATGTACTATTTGTCAAAATATCATTAATATACAGATTTTATATTTCGTAGGCGTACAAGGAAAATCCACCAAGTCCACTTTTAGAAAATTTTTGATAATTGCAGTCTCTAAGTCCATATTTCCTGATCTTTCATATGAAAAACAAACTAAGTCCATATCAGGTGTCTGTTCAATATTATAGAAGTGACCATTTAGTGTAAGTCCAGTTTACACTGATGGACAGCTAAAATCAACTAAGGGCACTTCTTACTGAACAGAATGTGCTGAAAAATATTGCGTAATTATCCACTAGTAAGGTCATGTTCGTGTTTAGTGTCAGTTCATACGAATAACTCTAACAAAATAGTGTATTAGACTAAGAGCTGGTGGCCGCGGAGTTACTACGATATTACCTCCGACTGAAATTTTGAGAAGTGGTTGGGTGGACCATCAGGAAGTGCCATCTGTAAGGATTTTGCTCAAAACCCCTGCAAAGGACACGTCAGACGACTCAAAAATGAAAAAATTTTTGTTCAAAAAATGCTCATACCTCCGGCTGAAAATTTGCACATTACCTGTTTGAAGGTCACAGATAACGTATGTAAATCGTCAGACGCCTAGGTCGCTGCCAAAGGGGTGTCAGACGCCCTCAAAGTTGTCATTTTTTTTCAATTTTTTTTTCCTTATCTCCGTCTGACGTTTTACCATATTGCAACAGAGATCATTGTAAGCACAAATTAAAATCGTCAGACGAAAATGCCGCTGCGAAGTCCCCGTACAACGTTCACAAAGTTCCAGCCCGCCTGAGAGTTATACTTTTTTTTCGAAAATTTATTTTCGTTACCTCTGTCTGACTTTTTACATATTATCCTAGAGACAATTTTAAATACATATGTGCATGTTCCACTTATAACGCGTACGTATCACTATCGCGTTATGAGCAGGACAACCATCCTGCTGGTACCAAATCTCTTCGAGGTCAATGCCCAAAGTTCGAACGGCCGGAATAATTTGTTCACGTAACAAATTCAAATATTTTTGTGTTGTAAGGTTGCCGTCGATAAAAAGGGGGCCAACTATTGAATTACCTAAAATTCCAGCCCACACATTGACTTTCTGACGGATGAATTGTGACGACCATGCAGCGAAAATGAACTTTCGTCAGTAAATAAAATATTTTTAATGAAAGTTTCATTTTCGTTCGCCTTTTCCATCATGGTCTCACAGAATTCTATACGTCGTATAAAGTCATCGGGAAAAATTTCTTGTGTGACGGCAACTTTATAACAATGATATTTGTTACGTTTTAAAATTGCCCGAACCGTGCGGTCAGGTACATCGAGCTCGGCAAAGATTTGCCTGCTGGAAAGGGGGGGCATGTGCCTCCGCAAAACTACACACATTTATTTTCCTCTGTTCCCGTTCGTCGCTCATCTGTCTGCCATCGCTGTTACCACCTTCATTATTACATTTTCTGCAAGATTTTACACATCCAGACGGATCAAACTTATGAACAATGTTCAAAACTGTTCGTTCCGTCGGATCCTCAAATGTAAAAACAAATCGGGTGACAACTTCTGCAGCCGTACTATTTCCAAAATATCATTTAATAATTTGCACTCGTTCTTCCGTTGTATAAATCGTCATTTTAAAAGAGTTACCTACCAACGATAATACTGTTTAACGCGGTATTTTCGTCTGACGATTTACATATGTATTTAAAATTGTCTCTAGGATAATATGTAAAAACGTCAAACGGAGGTAACGAAAATAAATTTTCGAAAAAGAAGTATACCTCTCAGGCGGGCTGGAACTTTGTGAACGTTGTAGGGGGACTTCGCAGCGACATTTTCGTCTGACGATTTTAATTTGTGCTTAGAAAAAAATTTTTGAAAAAAAAATAACAACTTTGCGGGCGTCTGACACCTCTTTGGCAGCGACCTAGGCGTCTGACGATTTACATACGTTATCTGTGACCTTCAAACAGGTAATGTGCAAATTTTCAGCCGGAGGTATGATCATTTTTTGAGCAAAAATTTTTTCATTTTTGAGTCGTCTGACGTGTCTTTTGCAGGGGTTTTGAACAAAATCCTTGAAGATGCCACTTCCTGATGGTACCCCAAACCACTTCTCAAAATTCCAGCCGGAGGTAATATCGTAGTACCTCCGCGGCCGCCAGCTCTCCGTCTATATAGTGCACACGTATTATATGATTTTGATGAACCCTTATCTGACTTAGTCCCTTTATCTATAATATTGCGAGCGTCTTCTAAGTTGTGACAAGAAGAACACACTAAGTCCAGGTGTTTTTTTTTGAAAAATAAAAATAAAATAATGTTTTAGGATATGTTGTCTAATTATTTTAATGTTTTTGCAAATAACTACTAAATCGAAATAAATACGTTTGAAATATTTTTATCTCATTTGATTTTATACTTTCTAATAAATATTACTATCCATTTTTCTCGAAACTACATATTTTAGACTTAGTTGCGTTTCCTTGTACGCCCACGATTTGTTTCTACAGTACTTAAAAGTTCGAGAATCGAAAAATTCAATTTTTTCAGTTTTTTTGCCATAAAATGTTATTAGCAATCAAAGATTCGTTCTTTGCGTATACCTACCTTACAGGGGAGCTCATGACGAAGAAATTGGCGGGTCGAATATTTTTCTACGACCTTTAGAAACGAAGATATAAGCAAAAAAACTAAGTTGCAAAATTCATTTTGTTTGCAAAAAGTTAAGTAACAATTAAAGCCGCCGTTTTGAGTGGTCAACACTATTTTTTTTTCGGATTCGGGAGAAAATTCTGTAGGGGGTAGACTAATTTTTAGCTAGTCCCAAATCTTTCCGAAATATCGTTATTTTTTAAGGTAAAATCACCGGACTATATGGCGATAAATACTTGCCTGTAGGTAGGTGCACATTTTTATTATAATTCACTAGTGCTATAATTTAATTACGACATTCTAACTTTCATGAATATATCATTGGCCCATGCCCATTTATGCCGTGATATTAATATCTACACTTTCTATGTAATGCACTACATTGCATAATACATAATTTAAGGAAGACCTGCATTATGCACAAGAATTTCATTATTCAAATAAGCCAAAATGATTTTCTGTTGTTACAAAAATGCCATTCCCGTAAATGGTTTTATTACAGAGAAGTTTGTATCAGAATATTTAATTTGACTTATCCAAATATATACACATATTGTTTAGATATTCCTTTTATAATAAAATAATCACTATCAGACACACCCAAATTATTATTGCGTTGAATAACCTATTAATTTTTAGTAAATATTTTCTAACAGATCATCAGCTACGGTTGGAATATAAAGTTCTTATTATCAGCATACTCAGACACATAAAATATTTCTCGTAAAAAATACAGCAATTAATTTAATGTGGAAATAAATTATGCACAGATATTTTTCATAATATATCAAGGACGAAAATGCAATCACAATATGCATAAATATGATCAATATCTATATGTCCTAAGATGTAACTACTTGTTAGAGAGGTAAATGCGCTTGTTTCAAGGCCTAGGAAAATGTAAGTTGTCTTTCAATTTTTTTTTTGTCGTTACTATACTTCCACTGGATGTGGAAGTAAAGTTAAAAAAAAATATATTGTTAAAATAGGCTTAGAATGTGATGAAACGTCGAGATTTTAAGTTTGAACGAAAAAAAAAATTCTGTCTGTCTCTCGGTCGGTCTGTTTGTCAGTAACTTTTTTTGTGTCCACGATTACTCTGGAACCATTTAAGATATTGACTTGAAATTTCGTACACGTATGTATTTTAACATGATCTGGAACTAGATTATATTTTCATCTTATTCCATTGAAGGGTTGGGGGTAAATTGGGGTAAATGCGGGTAAATAGATAAATCAAGCAGGTAAGAGTCCATCAAACTGGTATTTAGTAATATATACAACAGGTTATAGTCTCAAAAAAAATTTTGCATTAGCCACCTCTATTACCACCCCCACCCCATTATTAAAGGTGATGAAAAAAATGTGACTTAGTGTGTGTACAAGAACCAAAAACCTCAACATATTTTTTTACTTCATCCACCCCCACTACCACCACCAAATCCTACTACCAATGTGGGATGTAGTTTTATGGGTTTTTGGGGTAGACGATTTCAAATATTATATTATTAAAGTTCTATAAACAATTATTTCCACATACAAAATTTTTTCGTTGAGAGAAACTTGAATGGAAAATCTGGATGTGGAAATAGTGATTCCTTGGGCAGCGGTTTTTTTGCACGCACATAAAAATTCTCCTGTTATGTGTATAATTTCCATGTATGGGAAAGTAAAAAAAAATAAGACGATGATATTTTCACATTGCCTCGTTTACAGCAACAGTATGCATATTCATCATTAATCTGTTATTGTTTTTATAAAAAAATACGTGGTACACGTCACTTCCTTTATTAGGCCATTCAAAGGTGATGAGCAACATTATATTTATATAACCACAAGGCTGTCTAATGCACAGATTTGGCAGCTGCAATAAAAATGATAATTATTATTGTTATAACGTGGCGCCTACCGCAGAAGCCTTGTCTATGAGTCTAAGATCAATGAATGAACGAATTATGAATTAATCATAGGCGTTCACAGAGTTTAGTCACTGAGGGAGACATAACAAACCTAGCTAGTGTCAAAACGCAACTAAATGCATGTAATATGCATTTAGTTCAATTAGTTTCTTACAATAATAATAATAATAATAATAATAATAATAATAATCACTTACTCCCAATAGATAAAATGAAAAAAAAAATGGCTATAATTATAGATCTCTGTATCCCACTTACGAACAGTTTGATAAGAACTGAGCCAGAAAAATTAACAAAATACCTAAATCCAGCAATGTAGTTGAAAAGAATATGGAAACTCCAAGAACTCCAAATAGTTCCCATTATCATATCTGTGGATGGAGTGGCCACTACTCATCTGAAGAGGAACACAGTACCACTAGGACTTCCAGTCGTAATAACAACTCTGAATCAAAAAACGTCGTACGAAAATTCGTATCGTTTTAAAATCTAGTCGCCAGGTGGATATAATGAATTTTCTCCCACCTGTCCACAGAACCTAATCCCAATAACATTAAAAAATCAGGGGATAGGTAAAATGTTTGAAGCTTTTTAAAGCTGAGAAGTGCTTTTAAACAATATAATAATAATCATGGTAATAGTAATAAATAAAATAATAAATGAATAAATAAATAGACCAGAGACGAAGTGTGAAGAGACATCTTCGTAGTAATCAAATTTTAGCTAAAAACTTTCTTCAATAGAAGTGTAGTATTCATTTACTTTTAGCAATCCGTTTTTATTAATGAATATAAAAAAAATATCTGCGTGTATTCTTAAATAATGTTCGCTTGAAAAGCTAAAAATGCAGATACTAAAATTAAAAATAAGAATAAACTTAAAAATTTTTTAAATTATATTATGCAGCACCTGCATATTGAAAGTGGTTTTCAGTTATTTGTATATAGTGCAGTCACTTGGTGTCAAAAAGTACCTAAATTTTGAACTAATTTTATAGCGGCTTGCAATTTTTTTTTTTTTTTTGGTTTGCAGATTCTTAAACTTAAGGTATTAATTTCAAATATTAAAAAGTAATAATCAATCAATCAATCAAGTCAAAAAATCGATAATTAACGATGTACTTACTAAGAATAAATTAATGAAACTTATATTATTTATGTTTTTGGGATCGCTAATAACGAATGTGCAGTCATAAATTAAAAATTTTTTTTCACCCTCAATATGGCCGATATAAGAAGGGTAGGGGTATATGCATGAATTAATTATTTTTTGTTTATTTTGAGAAATTAGGACTTTCTACAGATTTTTACATTTTGAGACGTAAAACTCATCCTCTAATAAGAAAAATAATTGCTCTTACTCCTAAGAGGGTGAAAACCACCTCTAAAGTTAAAAAATAAATATAAAAGAAGTACTGGGAATTTATTAATGAAACTAATATTATTTATGATTTTGGGGTTGCTGATTACGAATTTGGATCAGGTTTTTGTGTTAAGGTGTAGCAAATTAATAAAATAAAAATCAATATTTTCTAATTTTATTAACCATATAGAGAGAGATTTCACCTAAATTTAATGTAATTATTCATCTTCATCAATCTTTATACATATTTACAGAAATAGTACAGTAAGTGAAGCTTTTAAATCCCAGCCCGAAAACGATGTAATGAATTACCAAATTTTTTTCTTCAACGTGCTTCATAAAGTATGTAGATAAGAATCTATATTGTCATTTTTCCTGCCTCTTGGTTAGGGGTAGTCCCCACCCCTTCTTAAGGGTTGTCGCAAAAAAAACAAGAAACACACATTTAATCTGATAAAGATTCAAATTATAAGAAAGAAAGATCTTATACACTTTTTTGCTAAAATGCATATTTTTCGGGATATTGTGAACTGAAAATTACAATTTTCACCCCCTAAAATCAGTATACCTAGACGTTTTTTAAAATTACTCGAAAAATGGGGACTTAAATAAAAAAAAGGGTACAAAATTACAGCTTTTACGAAAACAAATCGAATGGTTTTTTTCTTTTTTTTTCTCTGATGTTTAGTATTGGAAATATGGCATTTTCAAAATGGCGCCGAAACGCCCAGAAGAAATATACGACGTTAAAATTTAAAATTACTCAAAACTACACTATAAGAATAATTGTAAAATTGTAAAAATTAAAGGTATTGTTAAATTTTCTTTCGATTGAGACGTATTACGACATTTTTAGTCTTATTGCTCTAATTTCTTATTAATTCAAATTTTTAAAAAATCCTTCTAGATTTTGTTAATGCATATTATTACTGACATGCTCAAATTTTTTAGAATTTCTAAAATAATTATTTTTCATTCTATACCCATTTTCAATAATGAATATTTTCATAATTTTTTGAAAAAAATCGGGTTTTTGGAAACTGCTCAAAAAATATTTTTTATAAAAAATGGTAAGAGTACAAAAATTAAGCTTATAAAAAAAGAAAAGTTTTTTTTTTATTTTACTACGACAAACTGTTCCAAAGATATGAAGGTTTAAAAATGGCGCTTGAGCGCATACGCAAGAAAATTATGTATTTAAAATTGAAATATCTCAAAAATTAGAAGATTGATAAAAACATGATATAAGAATGAAATGAAGCTAACAAAAAATGAAGAGTTTGGGTTTTAATATTTTTTCCTACGACAAATTGTTTCAGTTTGAAATAATGTTGAAACTTTTCATGCCTATAGTAGGTAGAGAAACGAGCAATAGCTGTCTATTTTTTTCGAAGAGTACGCAGAAAAAGCGGGTTGCATTGCATTTTAGTATGTTTAGAGTGCAGATTAAAAATATTATTTAATTAGTTTACTTAATTGTATTAATTTGATTTATTTTTACAATCTGTATATTTAATAAAATTAGACATATTACTATACTCTTTTGTGACCATTTTTAATCCCCCATTTTTTAAAATAAATTTTGACCTCGTAATCATATTCAGCGACCTAAAAAACATAAGTATATGGATTTTCGTCACTTTATTTGTAACATTAGAAGAATTATTAACTTTTCAGTATTTAAGGTGGTTTCAATCCTTAATATTTTCGTCTTTCCTATGTTTTGACCTCATAATCATATTTAGCGACCTCAAAAACGTGATTTTATTCGCAAAATTAGAAGACATTAATTTTCCTGTATTTAAGGGTGAAAATATTAAGGGTTGAACCTTAATATTTTCGTCTCGTAAGTTTTGACCCCACAGTCATATTCAGCGACTTCAAGAACATAAGCCTATGAATTTTTGTTAATTTATTCGTAAAATTAGAACAGTTATTAATTTTTCAATTTCTAAGGGTGGTTTCCATCCTTAAAAATAAAAAGCAGATAATGTGACAATATAGATTTAGATGTACGTATTTTATAAAGCATACTGCAAAAAAAAATTAAGGAAATTTCCCTTCATCGTTTTCGGACCGGGAATTTTACCATTTTTACTGCTTCGCTTCTGTACTAAAATACATACATACTTGCAATATCCAACGAATATCAAAAAAGTGTAAAAATTATGATTATTTCCTGTGTGATTGAAAATATTGCGAGATTTTACCGCCAAACTAGCAATATCGTAATTTGCTAAAACGAGGCCGCGCTCCTTATTTCGGTCATATCTCCTTTGCAATTAACGCTAAAAATCATCCGAGAAAAGCATGTTGAAGGTTCTTCAATCTTATTTAATGTCAGGTAGGTTAAAATAATACAAACGTTGTCAGTTTTTCTGTAGTCATCTTAAATGCGACAATTTAAAAAAAAGAAACGTTAAGAGTTAACTTCAAACACTTCTATCTTCTAAGGTATTATCTTTATCAAAAAAATTAAAGAGCAACATTTTTCTTTTTTAATTTGGTTCAAGGTAGTTACGTATTAAGAGGTTCTTTTAAACCAGAGTTATGACCTAACATTAATTATATCTCGGCAACGATGAGCCTAAACAGATTTTTATTTCATGGATTATTTTTGTTATTTCATAAGCTAACTTTATTGTTATGACCAACTTTTTCGAAACTGTGATCCCCTTTGAGTAATTTGCTTAAATCCTTTGAAAAATCAGTGTTTTTTTCCTTAAAAATCAACGTTCTCTGTAACTCGGCAAAAATAACTTTATAGGGTTTTTTTTTTGGAATAGAATTCGATGATCTACACGTTCCAATACTTTTTTTTTTTCGAAACCCGTGAGTTGGGGTGAAACTCACTCCCAACGAAAAAGCACCCTTATCCCTTTTTAATAAACCATATTGGACATTTTGAATCAAACTATCCAGAAATATTTGAATTTAAAGTCCGAAGTAGTCACCAAGTTACTGTACTAACATTGCATCGAGTACAGTAACTACACTAGTTAATGTACTCTGTGTACATAGCAACTGAGAAAGTCAAATAAATATGTAACATAGCAAACTGCATTTAAATAGAAATATGAGAATATGTTCACGAAAATTCAGACAGTTGACGTTGACGGTTGGTCCACTACCGAATAACGGCGAAAAATTAATTTTAAGGAAATTCCACTTTATTTTCATAGTTCCATAGGTAAGAAATACATTTTCGTATTTACTTTCTGCAACTTTTATTTGATTTTGTGGCTGTGTTTGGTTTAATACAACAATGGCGTACTGTGCGGGGATTTTGCATCGACAGGTAAGCGTTTAATTTTCTATTAGTAGAGCATACATTTATTTGAACTTGCTATTGTTACTTTTACAGACGAATACATTGACATGTTTAGTGGGTAATTTATCTTCGCTTTCTGTTCCCGAAACTTTCTCATTTTTATTTCATTTAAATTGATGGCTCGTCCGTTTTTATTTCTTTCTCTTCTAGACCAAGTAGGTAAGTAAATTTTTTTATATTGCTTACGTAAGTCTCAAACCGCAAGAATAACGGCCAATCTACAGTTACACTCACCAACGGCGGCTTTTCAAAATTGCTGATAAAATTAAATATTTTTTAAATCTCAAGGTTCTTTTTTTGCTGTAATCGATCAATGCCTAAACCAGATGGAACCACGGAAACGTAAACTAAGCGCATACTGCCGCTGGTTCGTGTTTGTAACCTTACTTGCATTTTTGACATTTACTTAAGCAATATAAAAAGTTTACTACCTAACGAGGTAGCCGCTGAGAGTATCACTTCAAGTGTTATGGACCCTCCCTCTATTTCTTACGTTCTATACTATTTACTGTGCCATAGAAATTTTTTAAAATTCCACGTACCTTATCATGCAAGCACCAAGTTATTCTAATAGACAATCTATTTCATAATGTATTCACAGTAAATATTTCTTCAGGGAAGCAAAGCTAGCAGGCTTTTCTCAAATGACATACATGCAAGATGTTTCCATGTATCACCTCTAGCAGCAGCTGCTATAAAAGTTGCGATGAGCAAGTTCGATTCAGATTCGTTGCCTTACGAAAAACTTGTGAAGAACTTGGATATAGTGAAGAAACGACTAGGCAGACCTCTCACGCTTTCTGAAAAAGTATTATATTCACACATCAATAAACCAGAAGAACAGGTATGTTCTCCATAACTTATAATATACTTATTGCAAAAATAATTAAGTTGGATAAATCGTAACCTTTGGCTATTTATTTATTACTCAACAAGTAATAAAAATGTTTTCGTTTCTTATTTAATGACTAAGGAAGTCCATTCTGTTAAACATAATAAAGCAGTCTGATTATTCTAGTGGAGTCAAATTGGGATTTTAATGTGAATTGTCTGGTCAGGGCAGTGTTTCTGTTTTAACGCGTTCAGGGAGTCCACTTAAGTTGACAGCTCAGTTTTGCACTTTCTGCGAGGTCGGCGTATTGTTTATTTAAACAATTCAATTTTTTAGACTGTGTTTTCCATCGGTTTCCTTTGAATATCTCGAAATCTTTAAGTTCATGGAAAACAATAAAAAGAAGGAAAATGTTCGTTTTGAGCTGTACAATATAAGTACATAAACTATAATTCATTCCAATCGTTATTATTATTTAAAAAAAATGAATATTGCAAAATTACCTATCCCTACGTATCTATATCACAAAATCGTTAAAGACCTCACTTTCGGGCCTCTATACAGTATCTTTTAACAATTGTAGCTTTGGATTAGTTTCAAGTAGAAGAAACAAAATAATAGACATTGGATTCCAAATTTCAATAGGAAATATCGATTTGATTATTTATAAGTGACTTAAATGTAAAAACTAACGTATCTCAGCTCCAAATGCAAGTAGAATCTAAAAATTGTTTTCAAAGTTGACTTTTTAAATATACTTTTATTACTCCTTTACCGTTTTTGATCTCATAAACAAACCAGATAGTTATTTGAATTTGTTTATAACTACATATTCGAAAATTATAAACAGCTGCAATAAAAAGGGTTTAAATTAAAAAAAAGAGTCTCTCTTCTCGATCTTAAATTACCTATGAAAACCTACAATTTGAACATCTCACACATTTCTTGGTTTTGATGGCAGGATTTCACAAGGGTGCAAAGTTTTAGCAACAATTGCATATTTGAGCCGTTTTAATGATCATTTTGATTTGAAATATTAAGTGGTGATTATACTTCATAAGAGCTATTTCATTGAATATTACCTATTATTTTTTAAACTACAGTGATTTTTTTCGAAACGCATAATTTTGCAATATTCATTTTTTTTTTAAATAATACTAACAATTCGAATGAATTATAGTTTACGTACATTTATTGTACAGCTCATTACGAACATTTTCCTTCTTTTTGTTGTTTTCCATAGGACATAGATTTCGAGATATTCAAAGAAAACCGATGGAAAATACGGTTTAAAAATTATATCGTTTAAATAAACTATGCGCCGACTTCGCAGAAACTGCAAAACTGAACTGTGAACTTAAGTTGATCCCCTGAACACGTTAAAACAAAAAAAAATGCCCTTACCAGACAATTCACATTGCAAATTTTTTAGTCCTAATTTGACTCCACTATTCGCCCGCTGTTGTTGATTATGTAACTGTTAAAATAAGTTGGCTTATGTAACTGTCTTTTTCACATTGGCTCAGAGCCGGCCTTTATGGGGGGCGCGACTGTACCCTGCACGAGGACGCCGCGAGCTTACTATACTTTTTCTTTTCGAATAAAATTCATGAGGACGAAAAAATTTTGTTTTGGATTTTGCCCCCTCCTCTCGTCAATTTTGAGATGAGATGAGGCCGAAGAATTTTTTTTCCGACTGTAGGGGCGTCTTTTAAAATTCCGCATGAGGGCGCTTGAGAAACTGAGGCCGGCCCTGCATCGGCTAAAGGAGGCTTAAACTTTATTATGTTAAATGACAATATAACATAACATAATATAACATAACATAAATACACCACACATGGTAGACAATCCTCAAATTCAAAACCAAGGCTGTCCGGAAGGGGGTTACTTGCACATTTAAAAAACGTAGATAAATCCATTACCACCGACATTGCTAATGTCGGCACTGGAGATAGAACCCAGAACACAATGAACAGTGTAACCAAGCATGCTCGCTACTAACAAGCTCTAGCCCGTTACGCTAATGTGCGGTATACCAAATAATTCGTAGGTTTGCATATCGGTTTAAATTTGAAATATTAACGTTTAAATAACCGATAGAAATGGGGAGGTTGCTACAACTGATCTTAAATCTAAAATTTATCAGACCAGATCTTACGTTTCTAGGTCCTAGGAACACGAAACAGCGGTGTCTGTACGAATGTGTGTATGTAAGTATTTGGACCTCCGATTAAAGAACTTATATCTAGATACGTAATGGCATGAATTTTATGATCCCGAAAGACTCCCATTCTAAGGCACTTCTTCCCATAAGTTGCTGATTGGCCCATCGGCGTATTCGCGGCCGCTCGTACACGATCGGCTTCAGTTCAATTATCATAATCTCAGTTGACAGTTCGGCCATTAATGTCAATAAATGTTTTTCGTGTTCTCCGACCAAAAACTGGCGAAAAAGTAATTTTATTTTAAGTTGTGATTTGCTTAATACCTAAATAATATTCTCTATTCATATTTACACAGTTTAGTGACAATATATTTAGTCCAAATAAATAGTGAAGTGCTGTGCCGTTTGCAGAAAGCAGTTTAGAAAAGAAGAAAATCGATCGTTCCATAGTCGTAACATGAAGTTCAGTTTACAGTTATAAAGTAAATAGCAATTAAATTTTAATATCCTTTCAATACATATTTATCTTACTGTTTTATCTTACTATAATATCGTATGCCTACATCACGTTATATAAAGAGCCGGCAATGCAGGAATTGCAATAATTCATTTTAATGAAAATATTTACCATTCTACACATTTTCTACACACACAACGCCACTGTTGCCTATGGGATGTGATGTTCATCTATCCATTTTAATGGACATATAATGTGACTATGTTAGGAGCAAACAAGGTATATAGTGAAAAGATAGCCTGTTATGTATCTAGATATAAGTTCTTTAATCGGAGATTTGGACACGATAGCGCCAAAACTAGCGAACCGATTGATGAAAGACACAAGGGTAATATTGTTACCGTACATGAGATTAAAAGGTTTCGGTGCAGATCATATGACGTTTAGCATAGACTTTCCTATTTTTTAACGTAGAATCCATTTTTTATAACATTCCAAAGTAGATGTTATTCTGATTTCAACGACATATTACAGTTCACTTCCGTTTATTTCCCGTCAAAAACTAATTTCCGGGTCCCGCGACATTGGTCGTTAGGTATCAGTTCTAGCACCCACGGAGCGGAGGTCTGCATCACATAACTCAGCAGTGATGAATCCGGTTATTAAGCAGATTATCAAATTTTGTCAAACATTTGGTGGGGATGTTCCAGCCGCTTCCAGTAGTTCAGTTTCCGTTTTTTTTTTCATTAATTTCGTTTCAAACCAGAGTATTTCTGTCTACACGGAGCCACTTTTAAAAAATTGACCTCTTGTTAACCACAATGTCTTGACAGATGTTTCGTGCCCTATGCATTAGTTGGCTTCTTCACAGTCGATTTTCCTGAATTCTTAACTGTTCTATATATTGCTCTCTTCGGACGTGTGTGGCCAATGAATGGTGGGGTACGGAAGATTACGAAGCAGTTAAGGCCTTTTGTCCACGAATCGTCTGGCCACAGACGTGTACAAGGTTCAACTTACGATTCACCTACGCTTACATACCTGGTTACAGATATGTAAGCGTAAAGTAGTTTCCACAAAGACTAAAACACTTGAACACTATATTTGGATACTACCACTCGACGAGCATTTCGCTAACTTTATTGGAATCATCTTTATATGTACATATCTATACACGGAACGAACGGCAAGCGGATAAAATTTGAAGTGCAACTCATTTAGAAGATGTCTAGCGAGGAAGAGGACGTATTGTTTTACCATTTTATTCGCAAACAAAGAAGACAGCGGAGAAGGTTTTGGATGCTTAAAATGTTCGAGAAACGCCCAAACTTGCAGCAATCAGCAAAAGTTTTTAAGCAGGAAAATTGTCCAGTAGAGACCATTTTGCAAAATGGAGTACGCATTCTTCTAGAAATCTATGAAGCTTCTAGACCAGAAGTATCCATTGACAATTATCGATACATGACATTCGCGAAGTCAACAAAACTTAACACCGCTGTGAAATTGTTATTTCCAACTACTGCCACAGTGCTGACGAACATCTGAGTCGAGTGTATCATCAGGTACAGAATTGGCATGGTAACAATTTAAATCCTGAAAAATAATTACATTTTGGAGCCTATTAAGACACTATCGTCACCTGCGCCAGATTTACTTCTGAACATCATAGTGCTATCGAAGACTCAATAGAAAATATTCAAGATGAAGAATATAATGAAATTAATTCTGTTGATCTCTTCACAGAAAATATTACAGAAGCAAAAGTAAATGGTGACGAAGAAGTTAACGAAGCGATAGCAAAGAACGAGGACGAGCTGTAACAGGTACTTAATACAAGGAAAAACGTGGATTAGGCCTACTGGGGAATACTTGTAAAAAAATGCGCCTTGCACCTTACTTCTGAGATGGTGTGGATGCGGATGCACCACTGCTCATTATTTCTCTAACGTATAGCGTGAAAACGGCTGATTATACGTAAAAGATGTAAATGAAAGTTCTTGTAAAGTGTTTTTTCGTCTTTATTTTCTGTAATAACTAAAAAAGTCATACGACCAATAGGAAGCAAGATATTTGCGAAAAACCGATTTCTGTAACCTTTAACCTTGAATAAATGAAAACGCAAGCCCGATATGGATGGACACTTTTGAGACATTATTTGTAATGACAAAATAAAGGTGTATGCAAAATTTCAGCTCACTTGGAAACATAATACTAATATGTGAAAATCTGTAAACGCGGTTAATAGGATATTCTCACTCAGTTCAATTGGATAACGTTCTTTGAATATTTTGAAGTTCTCATAAAAGGAGCACCTTTGCCGAATATCAGTCCAATAATCCCAATAATTGGTGAGATATAGCTATTTGATGAATTTCCGCCACTAGCAAAATTTGTAGTAACCTACTGACTTAGCATTCAAATTTGATTAATTTTACTCAAGGTGGATAGGAGTGAGAACCTGATGCATTCGACGAGAAATCTAAAATTTATTTCTTGAAAGCAGAATTGCCAATATTCGTTCATTTTAAAATTACTGAGGAAATTTCCAAATAATATCCTATTTTGGCATTTTGTGTCATTATAATAATACCTCTGATTTATTCTCTTTAAATAAAGAAAGGAACAAAGAATATGTGAAATGTAAAACAAGTGCAGATAATGCTTGAAAGGATAGATACAGATAAATACTGGGATATCCAATGATATCTGTTGATATAGATTTTATCGTCATAAAGTTTTGGAGTATCTCCTAAGTAAAGGAAACAATTATTGTAATAATAGTATATTATATTACTAGGAGTAGAACGCACTCTTTTTTTGTGTTGAGCCCAGGATTTGCGGCTGAGGCGAAGCCGAAGCCGCAAACTGGGCGAAACACAAAAAAGGCGTTCTACTCCGTGTAATATATACTATTTTTTCTTCAAGCGTATTAAAATGCAAAAATTCATTTATTTATCATAAATGTACAAATATTCAAACTACAGTCTTACATGTTGACACAATATGACAAGTGGGTAGTGGATAGCGCGCCACCGGTGGCTTTCGGTATTAACATTATGTTACTAGTAAAACAATACCCACCGCGGTGGCGCTTTCGGAACTAACATTATGTTACTAGTAAAATAATGTCCACTACGGTGGCGTTCGGTACTAACATTTTGTTACTAGTAAAACAATGTCCTACTTCTACTTCTGTTTTTGGTGACATAATTTAAACATTTTAATACGCTTGAAGAAAAAATAATTATAAGCCAATGGAAATAGTTATATATGTAGGCAACTTGGCAACGTATTAATCGTATAAACATCAAAATCAAAACTAGTGAATTTGGAAGGTTATGTTCCATTCTGTGTATGAGACATTTCTTTTCATTTTGGAGGTATATATTAGCTTCCTAAAACTGTTCAATTAGATACTAATAGCACGGTAGTCATATCGAGATAAATAAATAATGACAGTCGAAATACTTGAAAAAGGCTGTTTTCTGTTCTTTATTCGATATCTGTTGTTTGCTATTGCATGCTCACATGCAATGCTTCTGTGTTTGCTCACTGTACTTCTCGACTTGTGATTGGCAATTGATCTTTGACAATCCATACTGACTAATTGAGAGTCAATGTCCAGAACGCAATATAGTCTGATCATATGGTAGTTTTAAGTGGAAAGTTCTGGTGTAATTGTTTTTAGTGGTTTATTTTGTGTTTTTTGGTGTGCTGAACATAAATCTGGAGTCATCCAACAAAAATTTTCCCCGCAAATATGAGAAATCATAAAAAAACACTAAAAATAATGTTTTTTAGTGGTCTTCGGCTTATAACTTGCAAAGCAAGCTATTTATGCAAAAAGTGGTTTCTGTAGGAAAATAAAGAGGAGAAAATTACCTACAATTTATGCCTGTAACATTTTTTTGTACGTCGTATGGTTTCCACGAAAAAGAGTGTTGAAATCAATAATTTTTGGAAAATAGCAAAAAACACCATTAATATATATTTTTTATTTCATGTAGGTAAACATTATTCTATATGCTAATGAAAGAAGCAAATTTCTGTACAATTTATATGTATTTAAGTACTAATACGAGCTCTCTTAGACACGGGTTCCATAATTTCTTCAGGGCAGCCTTCCAGTTCTTCTACGCCTAAAACAAATAATCAGTGACTTAATTCCAAATACTTGTACAATTTATTGAATAGATATGAAAGCAATACCTATTAAGAAACAGATTTCGAACACACAAATAAATAGTGAGTGAAGAAATAAAGGTGAGACAGTTGAGGCCTGCTTTTTTGCATCCACAGTTAGTCTGCCTTCATGCATTTGCAAGAAATAAGTTTTAAGGCTAGGATTTTGCAGAGTGAGAGGGAAATATGCGTTTATTTTCGATTTATTAAAAATATTTGAAAAATCATAAATGATATAATCTTTAAAATAACTTCAGATACTTCCCATTGCTCTAAGGAATACAACCATATACAGTTTTTATCATTAATTTTGTGTATAGTCAAATGCCATACTTTAATAATGAAATTAAGGACTATTTTCATTGACAAACTACGATATTTAAATATAACAGAAATTTATAATAAAAAATATATATAGTTGTATTCGTTAGAACAATAGCAAGTATCTAAAGCAGTTTTAAGATTTTACTATGTGTAGTTTTTTAAATATTTACAATAAATCGAAAATAAACGCATATTTCCCTCTCACTCCGCAAAATCCTAGCCTTAAAACTACTTCTGGTGCTGGTGGCTGTAGCTTTGGTACTGACTGCCGAGCACCTTTGGTTTTCTTCCAACCCCATTGCTCAGGGTCTTTTTCATTTCCAAGCCATTGTTGTACTTGAAAGTATACTCTCAACGAATGATGCTGTGCTGCAGCCTCGGTAGGATTTAGGAACGCCAAATGGGTTATTGTTCTGTATGCAGAACTAAGGTAGCATTTATACCTCAATTTGTTCAAGGACCTGCCTTCCTTTTTAGTCAATTTGTACAATGCAGTGAAAAAGGTAAGGTCAGCATTAGTAACAGCGTCAACATGTGCCGTAGGATCTTTAAAAATTTTAATGGTCTTGGTTAGAGCAGAGTTTTTCTTGACGGTTTGGAGAAACCTCATCTTTCCTACTTTGAAAGAGGCTGAAGTTATGTCACATCCTTCCGTGGCATGCAAAAACAATATGTTGCCACTGATGGATTGGTCTGGTTGGCAGTCAGGAGAAAAAATTAGTTGTGTCCCTTTACCCGGCTTCAGAAAGTATCCATTTGAATGTACACCCCGACAACGACCAGTCATGATCACCAGCAAATCTACATCTTGCCAGGTAAACACGTTGAAAGGAAAGAAACTGCAGATGAAATAATTCACTTGAAGGGAAAATTGCAATTTATTTATTTATTTATTTATTTTGCTATTTTCCAAAAATTACTGATTCCCCCGATATTTCAACACTCTTTTTCATGGAAACCATACGATGTAAAAAAAAAAATGATAGACATAAATTGTAGGTAATTTTCTCCTATTTATTTTACTGCAGGGCCACTTTTTGCGTAAATAGCTTGCTTTGCAAGTTATAATCTGAAAACCACTAAAATACGTTATTTTTAGTGGTTTTTTTTTATGATTTCTCATATTTGCTGGACGCCTTCAGATTCATATTCAGCACCACAAAAAACACAAAATAAACTACTAGACACAATTACATCAAAACTTTCCACTTCGAGCCCTTTTTGTGAACTATTTGACTGGATTAATATGCCAATGCCAACAGTGCCTAATTCATGAAATGGTGTGGTCGAGTTGAATATAATGGAAGACTTTCTCTTAATTTTTCCTAGATGCAACAGTTTTCATGTAAACTAGATTAAATAACTACATGTCTGTCAATACATTAGATTCCCAGTGTCGGCAGACGAAAATGTCAATGAGATTGGTTTTGTGTCTACACTTTTCAACTATGTAGGCCCTATC
Organism: Rutpela maculata; assembly: GCA_936432065.2. NCBI lineage: Eukaryota > Metazoa > Arthropoda > Insecta > Coleoptera > Cerambycidae > Rutpela > Rutpela maculata. The sequence goes on from OW386290.2 coordinate 38,128,618, forward strand.
CAGACAGCTTCGGCTTGAACTTGGGAGTTGTCAAATTTATGTGGTGTTTTAATGTTCATCTTAATCAAAATACTTGAGGATTTCCTTGTTTCTTTTACAGCCTTCGTCATCTATTATCTTCTTCCAATAGGCAATCGAGCGTGGAGTATCTTACTTGGGATTAAGGCCCGACCGTGTAGCCATGCAAGACGCGACAGCACAAATGGCCATGTTGCAGTTCATATCTAGTGGCCTGAAGAGAGTCGCTGTACCCAGCACCATCCACTGTGACCATCTTATAGAGGCTCAGATAGGAGCAGACCAAGATCTTTACAGAGCTAAGGATATTCACAAAGAAGTATTTGATTTCTTGGGCAATGCTAGTAACAAATATGGGCTTGGCTTCTGGAGACCAGGAGCTGGTAAGCAAACAGCGATTACTGCATAGAATAGAACAGTCAGTGAGGACATTTTAAACATTTCTCAGAGGCTCATTAATTAAAATCCAGATTGTTTTACCCGAGATCCATCACAACAAAAATACTTTGTTGAGTATATTTTTCACAGAAACTTGCTTAATTATCCCGTTAATCCTTAAACCCAAGGGTGGCTATTCTTGAGCGCGAGAGAAATTGTTACTCCTCGGCGAATTAATTCCCTCGCCTTTCACTTGAAATTCCCATACTCAAAAGACATATATTCTTAAACAAAAGGAATAAGGGGATCGATGAAAGTTTGAGGGAGAAGTCTACAGTGTTGTCATATTGTTCTTCACAGTATAACCAATGGGAACTCTCCTATATCTGATATTTGTGAGCTGTCAACTAGCTGTGGCCAGACAGTTGACATATTAAAAATATATATTTATTCTAGGGATCAAACAGTTCATCTCATACGAAACCAATAGTATTGTTTATTGTATACATAGTAAAACAAACACCAATTATTTAAAAAAAGTCGTGTCATGTCACAAGTCACAAAAAGATGTACTAGTTAAGTATAACGATAGTAATTGCTACAAGTTATTTCTTGGTAACTGCCAGTAGCCAACGTCATGTAACAAATATCTAAAAATACGGTTTAGTTTTAAATAAAAGAAAAGTACGTTATTTCTTATACCTAACCTACAAAACTAAACAATATATAATGCACTTTATTCCTTAATTTATCTTTATGTCGATACTCAGTGCCGATCTACGGCTAGGATGGCGAAGCAGTGGGTTTAAAATATCTATAAAAGATACCTCACTAATGGTTTGGAAAACCTAAATAAACGTACAAAAATTTTATCCGACAATTGAAAGGGATCCATTTTTCCTAAATTTCGAATATTTTTCGCATTTTTCAAACTGTTCCTCCGCATGTTCTAAATCATCCAACACTTGTATAGCCACTAAATCTTCGTTATCCATTATTTAAATAAAACCGAATTAATAAGGTACGTCTTCACACGCACGATCATAACCTATAAAGTATTTAAAAAATGTTTCTTTTCTGCTTTCCCTCGACTTTCTCTCACTAAAAGTAAGGGAATTAGTAGGGAGTGTTTTCGTCTACCTGGCTGGGGAAAATAAATTCAGGAATACAAACTTCACATGAGGGAATAGAAAAAGATTATTTTCTCTTACTCATTCTACTCCCTTAAGTTCAAGAATAGCCACCCAGAGGGGAAACGAATTCAACCTTTGAATTTTCGTGATAGAATTTAAACAAAACGAGATCCTTAATAAAAACCAAACAAATCGAGATCCACATATGTTGATGTATATAATGTAAGATAAGATCCTGCGATGTTGTCATACTTCTTGAATAAACGCAAGGCATAACTTTGTTTCCGTTAGGGATATCGCGCGTTTAACAATCGACATGTGTTTGTGGCAGTGAAGTGCTGAAAAAATGTCCAATTATGGAAAGAGACAAGTATGTTTTGTTTAGCTTTGTATGAAAAATCAACCACAGCTGGTGGTACACAAGTAAGTGATACATTGATCCTACCTTTCAGTTGTCAGACCCACGTTACCTACACATCACGTGTATGATGGCCAAAAACAGATGAGAAACTAGTACAAGAAAAGCAGCAGAAACTGCCTTGCTTGTCTAGGGACTATAAATAGGAGTAATGCGCTCCTGTCCCACAGCAGCAATTGAGGCACTAATGAACTTACTTCCTCTGCATTTGCATGTGAGGAAGGAGCTGGCACTTAGTGCCTTAAGGCTGTATCAGGCACTTAAATTCAGACCAGATGACCTGGTTGGTCATTTAAGTATTTTGGAGCTAATACAATTTGAATCTATTACCAAACCATCCTCCAGGCAGAAATCTATGCTATAGATCTTGTGTGCCCAAGAATGCCTCAACAGAGGCAATCGAAGGGCAAACATCTATATACTTTCAGATAGCCAGGCATGACTAAAGGCTCTCAGGTCCCATACTTTCGAGTCTAAAATTGACTGGGAATGCAAACAATCCCTGAAGCAACTGGCAAAAAACAACAAACTTGATGTGGGTGCCAGGGCGGGAATAGAAGGAAATAGAAGGCAATGAACTAGCTGACAGCCTCGCAAGAAAAGGGGCTGAAGCTCTAAAAATCCAACCTAAGGCTGTTCGCAGGCCTCCTAACTGGCCATTGCCTCTTGAGATATCATCTTGAAAACATGGGCATGACAGAAGACGACAAGTGCAGATATTGTGAAGCTGCAACTGATACTGCGGAACATATACTTTGTGAATGCAAGGCTAAAGTACCTAGAACAGGTAGAATTAACGCCTAAAGACATAAGGAAATTAGCTCCCAGGAGAAGCAAACTTTGCAAAATTTCTTGGTGTCCTGGGAAACAACAACTAGTTGTAGGGTAATTCACAAAAGATCTTTTAGGTCGAGGTGAAGAAAGCCCAACTTAGGGCCAAGCGACCTACTAAACAATCTACAATCTAAGCCTTCAATCATTGCCATCGACTGGTGAACGTCTCCTACCGTTCTTGACACTTAATATATAATTAATCCTTATGCATAATGTACATAAGGTTTACAATATTACAGATAATGCACCATGAATTCATGTTGCGTATTGCTTACTTTCGGGAACTTTACACGTCACAATAAACTAGTCCAATAGTAATCGGAGTTTTTAGAGAAAACATTTTTAATTTAATTTAAATAAAAACCTGCCTGTGTTTTCTGTCGAAATAGTGGCACTTATTCAATAAAAGAATAGGATTGAAAATAATTGTTCTACAGGTATCATTCATCAGATCCTCTTGGAAAATTACGCCTTCCCCGGTCTCCTGATGATTGGCACTGATTCTCACACACCCAATGGTGGTGGTCTTTGTGGGCTCTGCATTGGTGTCGGAGGCGCTGATGCTGTAGATGTTATGGCAAACATGCCCTGGGAACTTAAATGTCCAAAAGTTATTGGTGTAAAATTAACAGGTAAGGGCAATTTTTTTTGTATTCTGTTTTTAAAATAAAACCTAAAAGATTTCAAAAAGTTTCCAACTGTTTTTTATAACATCTTTTATTCTTTAACACAACATCTGGACAGATGTTTTTGGGATCCATGCAATGTTGTAGTGTAGTTGATCTCCTTTTGCTGAGTGGCTGGTCTGGCAGCATCAGGTCATCTATCGCGGATGCCTGTTAGGCGGATGACCTCGTCAAAAGCTTTGTCCCATCAGCTCCTTGGTAATATCGAGGATGTCCTTCTCGCTTCTTACTATTTGGTTTTCCCTAATCTATCAATCATTCTATATTGTTTTCTCTCCGGTTGATGTGGCAAAAAAAATGAGAGAATTCGTGAAAATATAATGCCGTTTCTCTTATTGTCTTATTTAGATTAATGTTATGGCAGAGTTTAACAGTAGGTTATTCCACCAGTGAACCAGTACACACACACAGACAACATAACAACACTCATTCTCTGAGACATTGCCATTTGCCACAGCTGAGACTCGAACTTAGGAGAGATAACAGCCCGTGCTGTCTCACTCAACCGCGCTAAAAGTGGATGAGAAAGAGCACAAAAATGAGGTTTTACTCGTTCATAGGATGTGCTACAGTTTCCTTTTTTTCTGGAAATATATTCAGAAGTAACATTTCTTTTCAAAAACATATTCAACGAAATTTTTAATCTATTTTAACAATGTATTATTCCGATGTACTGTAATACTTCTGCTTGCATTGAAGTGAATTAAGCTTGGAAGAAAATGTTTGCATCCAAAAATATAACTTCCAACATCCCGCCATTAAAAGTTGCCTTGGAGCAACACATTTAGAAGACTGGTTACCAAAATGATTACCAGTTGCAGGAAATTTTTAAAATCTAGATTTTTTTATCTGATCTTAACAAGTGGCAATAAGACATTCGATTGCCAAAATGGTCGAGACTTCCAGACGTATTTAAAGCCCTTAGGCAACTGAATGATTAGTTTGCACCAAATGTGTCTGCAAAAAAGTTAGTTTGTATTACACTTTACTTTACAAGAATTATAAGGGAGAATATGCTCTGACATAAAAATGTATGTACGCCTGAAGCTTACTTCTATTAAAGTATTTTTAGGTTTAGGTAGCTAACTGCACTTCAGTTTCTACTCTGATGTAGTTCTTCAAGCATTCAACATTAAATTGCATTATTGTATAAAATGTCAATAACAACATTTTTTTCTAGATTTTATAGAAATGTATTTGCCTTTTAGGAAAATTGGGTGGCTGGACAGCAGCGAAAGATATCATCCTGAAAGTATCCGAGCTTCTAACAGTCAAGGGAGGCACCGGTGCTATCATGGAATACCACGGACCCGGTTGTGACTCAGTGTCTTGTACTGGTATGGCCACCATCTGTAACATGGGAGCCGAAATTGGAGCAACCACTTCTTTATTCCCCTTCAATAAGCGTATGGTTGACTACTTGAAAGCGACAAACCGTAGAGAAATAGCCGCCGAAGCGCAGAATTACAAGGATAAACTATTCACCGCCGATAAAGGTTAGATTGCTAGCACATTAAAGAGACAATGCAACATTTTTTTATATAGGTGCTAAGTATGACCAAATCATCGAAATAGATCTCAACACACTCCAACCTCAGGTCAACGGTCCATATACTCCAGACTTGGGCAACCCCATCAGCAAATTGGGTAAAAATGCGAAAAAAAATGGATGGCCCAATGAAATTAAAGTTGGACTTATTGGGTCGTGCACCAACAGCTCCTATGAGGACATGGATAGATGTGCAAACATTGCCAAAGACGCCCTCAAGCACGGTGTTAAATCGAAGATTACATTCAACATCACTCCCGGATCTGAACAAATCCGTCAAACTATAGAAAGAGACGGCATCGCCAAGGTCCTTACTGACTTTGGTGGCACAGTAAGTATTTTATGTTTCATTCTTCTAGGAACATCTCCTCTTTAAAATCCTAGTAAAGTTGCATGTGACAATTGGATCGATTGGAAAAAGAATAAGAGAGATATGTATTAAAGCCTAAAGTTCGCCCCGCCCCTGACTCTGTAGCGAGACCTACGTGACGTCACACCAGTCGAATCAGCGGCGGTTATGAGTGTGAAAACAAGTCACAAAAGAAAATAAACTAATGTCAAATCAAAATAAATAAAAATTAGATAAAAGAGCCTTAAAAACAATAACACAAACAACACTTTGCATCACAACCAAATCCAATATAAACGATATCTACTCATCAAACATAACACATCTCTTAAAACATCAATAACATAAAAATAAATTGCTAACCCTATATAGCATTGAAATAAGCCGAAGCATAAAACTAGACAGTCGCAAAGCAAAGACGTCAAAATACATGTATCTTCAAACTAAGACAAGCATCCATAGTGGATAGCCTATGCCTACGCATCATACACTATACTTCACTTCTCGCAATACACGTTTGCATATTCACTTGTACGTTTAAACTACGATTTCTGAGGCTGCTTTTATTAAAGGCGATTCTGGGAATTTTCCATATATTAATTGGTCATGGAATATTTTAATAAAAATAAAAATTATAGAAGCTGCAGAGTTGAGAGGCATGACAATAGAAAGAAAAGAAGAATAAAAAGGAAAATTATTTCTGTTGGTGAATTTGTCTCAAAATTTAGACACAGACATATTACTTCCACATTCACGTAGTGGCGTGGAAGTATAGCAGTCGGTAAAAACAAATTGAATTTATTTTTGCTCAAATAGGCTTAAAATGTTATGTAGTTGGTCTAGAAGTTTCACAGAGAATGGACGCTTTAAAAAACTGTCCCAGAAAGTTGCGTAAAAACCCGGTCAAAAGCTGGTCCAAATAGGTCAAAATTACGCTTGTTGCTAAGTAAAAAATTCTACATAGAGTGATATATAACAGCATAACAACAACTAAGTGATACAGCTAATATTTAATTAATAGGGGTGATCTCTCAGTGCAAACAAATGAAATAGAGTGACAACGGTCGAGGACCGACCCGAATCAAAACACTCAGGAAGAACTAGATCACAGGGAAGTGCAGAGTGGCCACGCATCTACATCAACGAATGCTAAGTATCCAACTTTTACCATAAATTATTTACGCCTATGTACTGCAGACAGCCTAACCTGACTCGTACATCTAAAAAGGTCAGGTAATAACTTAAAAACATAATAAATAAGATAAACCTGAGTCAACCAGGGGCATACCATTAGGGTAACAGTACACCGCGCCAAATTAAATCAAATTTAAAAATATAATGAAGATTTAGACAAAACTGCTGCCTACTATCGGTGGAACGGGTCAGGGGCGTTAAAGCGGGGGGGATACAGAATAAATGATAATACGTACACGAGAAGATGCATACACTGCAACATTGAACAGATAAACTGGACGAAGAAGAGAAAGCAAAAAATGAACGAATCAAATTAATACAAGAAGGCCACCATCCAAGGAATAACTGCTAATAGGCTTAAAATGTGATGAAACGTGGAGATTTTAAATTTGAGCAAAACAAAACTTCTGTCTGTCGGTTTGTAATTTAGTTGTTTACAAGAACCAAAGATCTCAAACATTTTTTTTGGCATCAGCCATCACTACTACCAAACTAAGAGACTTGGATAGGAAATCTGGATGTGGAAGTAATGATTCCTTTGACAGCAGTTTTTATTTTTTTTTTAATAAATAAAACTAACTCTTATTTTGAGTCACTCATCTAACACAATCGTTGTTATATCAAAAATATTTTTGATAATATGTTTTATCTAATTTTATAAAAACTATACTACAAACGGAGTACCACTTTGGTATGAGCGTGAAACCAATTGCATTTATATACAAGGTGGTCAAATATAGTTCTTCTTTATCACATGTTTTTTTTTATATAGCGCCAACTGGCGGATGGACGGATAGACAGAATTGAAAGACTTTGATTTTCCTAATCTACTAATTCTGTTTTTCAAGTAGCATAGTAAATTGTAGCACTTGCTTAATACCATACTTATATTCAAATAATCTTCACAACAAGAGTGCATTTCCTTTAGTGGATACGAAGGTGAATCTTCTCAGAGCTCCCTGCCACAACTTTTGTGTTCTTAACTTATTTGGTATAGAAATAAAAATTTTATGCGATGTAGTTACTGCAGTTTTTCTGCATTAGGGACCAATGTAACTGTACTTTTCTATTACTCACATTCATAGATTTCCCTCAGTCTCATAAAACTACCAATTACCAATAAAATAAATAGGCAACTCCATTACCAGTGCACGTATTACCGACGTTGCTGCCAGCCGTTGAACTTTGAATCGACTGATGTGACGTCACGATTGGCCATGACCATGTCCCATTTCGCAACGCGAATTTAATAATTATTTTGAGTAAGCCATTACGACAAAATTTGATTTTTGTATTTGAAACATACATTTTCAAAATATACCATAAAAAAAATTCTTAAATGAGTCCATTCTTGCATAGATTCTCGCCAACGCTTGCGGACCCTGCATCGGTCAATGGGATCGTAAAGATGTGAAGCATGGTGAAAAGAACACAATTGTAACGTCTTACAACCGTAACTTCACAGGTCGTAATGATGCCAACCCTGGCACTCACTCTTTTATCACATCTCCAGAACTCGTAACAGCACTGAGTATCGGTGGAAGACTCGATTTTAATCCACTTACTGATGAAATTGAAGGTAACATTATTTGCTATTTTTACTTTTACCACTACTTTACTAAGTCACGGCAAATTATAGAAGTAATTGGTTATATTGATGCTTCATTAGTACTAAATGGCTTATAAATCAATTTGGTGTAATAAAACGCTTTTAAAGCAAACATTTATTTATGCAAAATACCATCTAATATGAATTACTTATAAAAACCTTTTCCATGTACTTAGTAGAAGGAGCATTTTATAAAAATTGTATACAACTGAAATTCTCTTTTGGAGCTATGTAGCTGCAATCTTCGGCCTTTATAGAAAGAACTGTTTTAAAGCTAAACTTACTCCATTTCATAACCTATAAAAAATCGCTTAGATAATTTGATAAAAGCCCAATTCAATTCAATTCAAAAAGTATTTATTTATAATTAAGTTTACAAATATGCGCCAGAGTCGGATCCCGGTTCAGAGCCGACCGCACAACCACGCCGCGCAGCGTCGTGGTAAATGTGCAGTCGGATGAAGTGGGTTCGACTCGGGCTTGAACGACAATTAATGGGTGGGTTAGGGCTCCTGTCTAGGAAAAAAAAAAGACTTAAACCTAACAATTTGGATATTTATAACTAAAGGAAGTTTAAAAACACTTATAACTAATTAAAGCTAAATTAAAAACTGTGGTTAGGGGCGCGCGCACAAACACACGCGCACTGTTTTTAAAGGTTTGGTTGGTGATACGGGAAAAACTCGATGAAAAAAAACTCGTTTGAACAAGTCACAATCTTCATCCGATGGTCTGCCTGCCTTCGGGAAGGTAGAGTGAATGGGAAATTATGATTTAAAAAGTTTGGGTTTGCGAGAAGTTATTGGTCGAATGGGGATTTGGAAGAAGAACAAAAAAGTACAAAAGAACAAAATTGTCAAAAATAACAAAAACGAGATTAATAGAGGGAATAGAAAAGGGGTTTTAGAGTAAAAAGTAGTGAAAGTAAAAGGTGGTGAAAGGGAAATTGTGGTGTAGGAAAGATTTGGCTAGGGAGGTTGCCGAAAGATAGGCAATGCCTGGTAGGGTAGGGGGTGTTTTATATTGAAAAGTATGGCATTATGCTGTCTGATTCGTGTAATGTTTCGGGTTAGCGGACTGTCGTCCAATTTGAATTGGTAGAATTTTTGCGATGTATTTTGAACGAAGTCCGCTAGTGGGGTTATGTCGTGGCAACGTGCATAGAGATCTCTGAGGGAGGTGTATCTATCAGAGGCTGAAATGGGGCGCATAAATTTGTGTTCTAGTACTTTTAATTTTCTCATTGTCGAGGCCGGGATGCTGCACCACACCGGCGCAGCGTATGTGAAAAAAAAGCCCTGTGTGCACTTCATGTAGTGTTTTTTGCTAAGTGTTATGCAATAATATGCATGCGTATTTGAAAAAGACAAAACAACGTGAAACAAAATTTCAGAAATAATTAAAAGCAACATACACACCAATTAAGATTGAAACAACAATATAAACTTTTTGCTTTTCAAGCGACAAGTGTAGCAATTTCAACACTGTAATATACCATTAACAGAGCAACGAAATAATCATTAGGTTCTATGGGTTTTATATAAAGGTCATATAAAACCTTTATAAAGCCAAATTCCAGAGTAATCTTTTATTAGATTATAAATGCTTTAAAAGTGAGCTTCCTCGAAAAATACTTCTTGTAAAATAAATAGTACTCATATACAGTCAAATAGCTGTGTTATGGATATAACTGCTTCTGTAGTGACCTTCTTCGAATCCTTCGGTGGAGCCATATCGTATTTTCTAAAAGTAAATGTGACGTCATTGGTTTCAGTTCGTGGTATAATTTATTCTTTATCACTTGAAAGAGAAAATTTTGCCAAATATTTCGGCAGTTACTTATGGAGTATTCAGTATACATGTGGTTGCATCATTTTAAGAAAATTATATAATATATTTCTTTTAATAATTTTTAAAGATGTCAAATCAAGCAATTTTGGAAGTCCATTTCGTATTTATCACGAAGTAGAATGTCATGTTTCGATAGAAAGTTTTCCTCGCATGGCAATTTTAGTTTTCTGCTTCTACTAAATTGTAGACAAAAATCTTCGTTCAGTTTCCTAAAAATTCTTTCACAATTTGCTTCTTGCCTTAAAAGTTATTAAATTGAAGCTGTTACAGATACTCTAATATAGATTCTTTAAAATTGCAACATGTGACTAACATGCTACATAAAAACTTACTTGCAAAAAGTAGCAGAATCTAAGGCGGATTTAATAGCTTAGGCAGTATCAATGATGAATGTGCAATTCTGCCAATCTATAAGTTCTGCAAAAATGAATAAAAATTAAACATGTTGCAAAAAGGGATATTTATCGATTTTCTGAAATGTCACAAAATGCCACTTTTGATTCGTTCGTGCCGAGCCGAATTTTCGAATTTTGCCGTGCAATTTACGATCAGGTTTATCTGGAAGACTTCCTCTTTACGTCGCGATATCGTACGGCCGTGCCAATGGTGTTTTTCGAAAAATATGAACGTCAAGATTGCATGTTTTTGCAATTTTTTCGGCTCCGAAATGCAAGCTGTTTTTTGCTATTTTTCGCAGATATATCCGAAACGGTGGGAGTTAGCTCGAAATAAAAACTTTTGCTTTCATCAGAATTTTGATTTTTTTTTTTTTCGTTTCGGAGATAACTACTGAAATGTCGGCCATGTACGGCAAAAAATCGCAAATTTTGAGCTTCTACAGTTGGCAACTTTTTAATCTTGCCTCCAACGCCAAAAGACTACTCTAGGTAATTTAAATAGAATTAAATTTGCTATAACCATTTTTTTTATTTTTTGAATTTCGACAAAAATGAAGGAACAGTAAAATTTCTCAATTTTGTCACCATAATTAATCGGTAATTAACTGAACTCGATATCATATACGATGTGCACTTAATGTCATGTACTTCTTTGATGCTCCGTTAACCTCGGCCCTTCAAAACAAAGGTTTCTGAGAAAACATATTTTTTTAAGATTTACATACACTCTATAGGAAAACATGTAATTTCCTACATTTCCTCGAATATCTCCATAATTATCGTTTTTTTCGAAAAATTTGTAGTTAGCTTATGTAAAGAGAATTGATTGAGGCTTCCGACACTTTTCTTATTCTTTCTCTAACATAAAAACGAAAGACTTATGACCGAATATACATATATTTTTACTGTAAAATTTACTAACGTTTATACACCTTAATGAAGTGCCAACGCCAACTTCCATCCACACCTTCACTTCATGATTCACAAATTTCGTATTATTTAACATTATTATCAATATATCGTGTCTGACCATAGCACGAGAACGTTAAGTGGTGGCTGAATCTCTTCGAAATTGCAGAAATGAAGTCGGAAGGGCATGTCGATGGACCTTTAATTTCACTTTTTCGACCTCGATGGGTTTCTCTCAAATCATGCTTGTGATGTTTGATCGAAGGAGAGGAATAAGTATCAAAAACGATTATCACAAACTGTGCACCATTTCTCAAAAACATATGCAACATTTTTTTTTGATATGTCTGCATTGGTCATTGGTGCTGCTACACAAAATTTCTCCGTGAACTGCAAAAGCCCGGAGCGCAGCGGCCACGGTCACGCGCTTGCATTCCATTACGTTTACCGAGTCTTTAGCAACATGAGATGATCGGTAGACTATTTTTTGGATGCCCCATTAAATAAAATATTCCAGAAAAAAATTTCACCTTTAAATAGACATAAGTAAAAAATGTTTGTTTCTTCCACACTTTGCGTGGGTAGTAGACCTGACATGGCAACGCTTCCGATGCGGTAGAATATTATTTTCCGGTATGTATTTATGTCCTTTGTGACTATGTAAAATTTCAATCTTGTAGATATAATGCATATTTTTTTTTAGATTACTCTAGCAGGCGATTGGCCTTTCGATTGGCCTTTCCCACTGCGACCTATAAGGTCTATTGTAGTACTCTTTTTTTTGCCTTGGGGCTCCCTATCCAAACATGGTCTTCCTAGACTTTGAGTCTGTTAATAAGGACCCCCAGGTACGGTTATCACCCTCTGTCTTTCTCTCGCCGAGCCGCCTCAAGTCCAGTCAGGCTTTTACAGCTCAGCATATGGACTGAGATCTCCAACGAGAACTTGGGTCACCAATCCAAGCGCCGGACGCGACCGACGTTGCTTGACTTCGCCGATCGAATGCCGGCGCAAAAGCAAAAAAAAAGCAAAAACATATATTATTCTTCATTTAAGTACAACTATGTGCCTTACCGGATCCTGGCCCGGAGCCAACCAAACAACCATGGCACGTAGTACCATGGTGAATGTAAGGTTGGACGGGGCAGGTCCGGCTCGGCTTAACGGTTAACGGGGAGATTAGCTCTCCTGTTTGTTATAAACAAACTTAAAAACTAATAATATATTAAAAATTGCTGTCTACGCAGAGACCTAAAGCTAATTAAAATTAACACAACACTTGGCAAAGCACTTACAAAATTCGGGTTGTTGACTCGGGTAAAAAGCTAAACGAAAAAACCCGTACGAGAACTGTCGCCCTGGTGGTCTCCCTGCCTTCAGGAAGATATGATAAAGCAAAAGAGTATCGTTTAAAATGTTATAATTTTCAAGAATTTTCTCGGCCTAAAAAGAATTTACGAACAAAATGACAAAAAGAACAAAAAGAAAAACAACAGAAGCATAAAAATGAACAAATAGAAAAGGAAAGAGGGAATTAAAGATAAAGTTTAGGAAAAATGATAGGATAGGGTTTTGGTAGAGGAAGATTTGGCTAAGGGAGTTACCGGAAAATAGGCAACGCCTGGTATGGTAGGGAGTGTCTCAGATTAAATAATATTGCATTATGCTGTCTGATTTGGGTTATGTTGCGGGTTAGCGGACTATCGCCCAGTTTGGTGGTGTAAAATTTTTGGGAGATTTCCTGGACGTAGTCCGCTAGTGGGGTTATGTCGTGGCAACGTGTATAGAGATCTCTAAGAGAGGTGTACCGAGTCTGAAATGAGGCGCACAAATTTGTGTTCAAACTAAGTTCGCGCATTGTCGTGGCCGATATGCTGCACCATGCCGGCGCCGCGTATGTGATTGCCGGCCTGATCACCGTAGTGTACAACAGTTTTTTATTATTTCTGTTAAGTCCACTACCTCTGGCCAGGAGCGGGTACAGACTCCTGGTCATGAAGTAGACCTTACGTACTGTCTCGTTGATGTGGGTGTCAAACGTCAGTCGTTTATCTAAGTTAACCCCCAGATACTTCACGCACCATTAACAGGAATTTCTCTACCCCTGATCGAAATTGACGTTAAAATCCGATTTTTGGTGAGTCGGTGCGTGAAGAGGATCGCCTCAGACTTCTCGGCGTTGATCCGAATCTTCCACTTGTCGTAATGCGCCGTGGCATGGACCATGTGTGCTTTAAGTAGCATGTTCGCTGTCTGCGCGTTACGTGAGTGCGCGTACATGGCTGTGTCATCGGCGTACTTGACAAGTTTCGTATTCGGAAACTCCGGGAAGTCGGAGACGTACACATTGTACAGCTTTGGTGACAGGCAGGAATGCCCGCGCGAATCTCCCGCCATGTTGATAGTTTGTTATTCACTCTGACCTGCAGCGATATACCCATCAGAAAAGAGTGAATAAGTTTGATTATGTATGTGGGGAAATCCAGCGTGTTTGGTTTGTAAAGTAGTCCCGGGATCCAGACGGTATCAAATGCCTTCAATATCGAGGAGCACGATGGCGGTGCCCTTCCCGAGATTGTACTGTACAACAACATCATTCACGATCCTGACGACCTGCTGCACAGTGCTCCTGCTCCGACTGAAGCCGAATTGGCACTCGTCGTCGATGTGAAGTTCATCCTGAACAGCATCTAGTCTGATCAGGATGACCTTATCCACCTACTTGGAGATCGTCGTTTTTGTTCAGCTTCAAGATTGGCACGACCACGGCGCCCAGATCGGAGGCTGCACAGAGAGCTGTTCATAATACATGTATACATTTATGCAACTTTTTGTAACATGTTTAATTTTTTACTCATTTTTGCAACACTAAAAGTTTCCTTAGATTTGCACTTTCATCATTGAAACTTTTCATGTTAGAGAAAAAATAAAAAAGTGTCGGAAAGCTCAATCAATTCTCTTTACATAAACTGTCTACAAATTTTTTGAAAAAAACAATAGAGTGTATGTAAATCTTAAAGAAATAATTTTTCTCAGAAACCTTTGTTTCGACGGGCCGAGATTAACAGAGCGTCAAAGTAGTACATGATAGTAAGTGAACATCGTATATGAGATCGATTTCAGTTAATTACCGATTAATTACGGTGACAAAATGGAGAAATTTTACCAAAAAAAAAAAAGAGTCCCAAATCCCGCCCCTCTAATTCCTTCATTTTTGTCGCAATTCAAAAAGTAGAAAAAAGCGTTTCAGCAAATTGAATCCTATTTAAATTACCTAGAGTAGTCTCTTGGTGTAGGAGCCAAGATTAAAAAGTTGCCAACTGTAGAAGCTCGAAACTTGCGATTTTTTGCCGTACATGGCCGACATTTCAGTAGTTATCTCCGAAACGAAGAAAAAAAATAAAAATTCTGATGAAAGCAAAAGATTCGTAGTGGAAAATACTTTTTGACCTTATTTTTTATTTCGAGCTAACTCCCACTGTTTCGGAGATATCTGTGAAAAATAGCAAAAAACAACTTGCATTTCGGAGCCGAAAAAATTGCAAAAACATGCAATCTCAACACGTTCATATTTTTCGAAAAACACCATTGGGACGGCCGTACAATGTCGCGACATAAAGAGGAAGTCTTCCAGATAAACCTGATTGTAAATTGCACGGCGAAATTCGAAAATTCGGCTCGGCACGAACGAATCAAAAATGGCATTTTGCAACATGTTGTTTATTCATTTTTACAGAGCTTGTAGATTGGCAGAATTGCACCTTCATCACTGATACTGTCTAAGCTATCATGGGAAAAAAATCTAGCTTTGTAGATATTAACGCGAAAAATCTGTCGCTATCTCCTTGGCTATAACGCTCATCTATTATTTTAAAGGTTCCGATGGGAAGAAATTCAAACTCAGCCCACCCTATGGTAATGAACTGCCCAGCAAAGGTTTTGAGATTAGTCATGGTGGCTACAAAGCTGGGGCTGCCGACGGCAGTAATGTGGTGCTTAATGTCGATCCAAAATCACAACGCCTACAATTGTTGGAGCCATTCGAGAAGTGGGACGGGAAAGACTTGGAAGATATGCTTATCCTAATTAAAGTTAAAGGGAAGTGCACTACAGATCATATCTCAGCTGCAGGGCCGTGGTTGAAGTACCGAGGACATCTGGATAACATTTCTAATAACATGTTTATTGGGTAAGCAAGGTGTTACTAATTGTCATATTAGCTTTTGGATTACTACTGTTGGATTACAAATCACTTGATAAAAATTGATGTGAAGAAATGTTGGAGCTTGAACACGTTGAGTCACCTCCTTTCAAAACAAATTTTCCAAAAACTAATATAAATATTTCGATATATCTAACACTTACATATGAGGAGGAAATTAGGACAATCACAGGGGAGCTTAAACTAAAACAAGTAAAATTGAAAAATTTTTGTAATAATATCAACTTTTTTCAAAGCAGTCTCTTTCTAATATTTTTTGTTCTGATTTGAATGTGAGCTAAAATGTTTAACATCGTTCTTATACCCATGTCCAGTATACAAATTTCGTGTAATGATGCCTTGCTTGTGAGTCTTTTAAAGTGCTGGCGAGCCATAAAGTGCTTGGGAGCTTTTTGGAGTGCACGAAGCACTAAGCGTCAATTTTAAAAAGTGCTCTAAAGCACAGTGCTCACGAGAACAAAAATGCTGAGAGTATTTAAATCAGCAATAAGCACTGTGCTTAGGAACAGCTCTTCTAACAATTATAAAAAATACATTTTCAAAATGTAAGAAGCATTTTCACTTTCGCCGCGTCTCAATGAAAATACCCTCTTGAACATATTTTATTTATAAATATATTGACATCCAAGCTTGCCATTTATTCACGACCTTCAAAACTTCAAACATGACCATTTTGAAAGATTAAATAGACTTTTCTCGAGGTCATTTCCCATAAATATATTTACTAAATCATATTTTATGTGAAATTTTCTTCATAACATGTCTACGAAAAATGAGGAAGTTATTCTTGCCAGTTCGTTGGTCCTTAATTTTAAATAAAAGTTTTGCAACTGTAATATATTTAGGACCGGTTTATCAATGTAGGGTCAAATTTGCGTGTTAGCCCTGGGCTAACTTTAACCTCGGGGCAAAGTGAATGTTAGTTAAACTGGCATCCGTTTATCCACCATATTTTATGTGTGGGTTAGGAAACCCTTGAATAACCTGAGGTTGGCAACGCTTTCTGCAGAATTGCCAGCTCTAGGTTGATCGTGATTGGCCGAAAAATGAGTGATTTTCTGTTTGTTAGCTTTTTAAGTCTTTGTTACTAAGTTAAAAGCATTTGTTTGCTTTTGTCTAAAAGTCACCTGACAGTGATACCAACGAACAACAACAATTATTATAATAGGTCTGTCCAACACGCTGTCACTTTCCTTTGTTTGTACCACAGCAGCTATCTTTTGTTATGGTAGGTTAGGGGCTTGGATAGGCCTAAAGGGCACCTTACACGTTCAGTAATAATGTCATTCCAGCATTACAGAAACATCATTACTAAAAATTTCCCCGTCATTCCCTGTCATTATTTTTTACACCTTACATGTTCATTATTACTGACATTATTTTTTCGTCATTATGTTTCAAATTGCGACAGAAAGCACGCCAATTTTGTTTTATCAGAGAATGGATTTTAAGAAAAAATCATGTCTAGCTATAATTATGGCATTAAGTATGAAACTAACTTTACACGTTCATTAATAATGTTATTATTTTCAGGTAATGACATTATTACTGAACGTGTAAGGTGCTCTTTAAGCCTGTCCAAGACCCCAACCTACCATAACAAAAGATGACAGTTGTGGTACAAACAAAGGAAAGTGGCAGTGTGTTGCAGGCCTATATAAAGTAAAATATTTTCTGGTCGATAATTATATTTTTGTTTTAAGAAAACGAGTGAAACTCCAACAAAAATACGCAGAGGCCCCTATTTTTCATTATCATAGCCGTTGTTATTTATTAAAATAGCAAATAATTATAAACACGTAGCAGAATAAAAAAAGCTGATGCAATATCTTGCAGGGACAAAGAAACTGAACTATTTCTACAATACAATAAAATAGATTTTAATATTTTAATATTTGCCTTTTAAACAAAGTATGTCTTTCGTATTCCAAAATATTTGTTTCATTATCGCTTATTTGTCGAAAGCTTCCTGTTTTAATAATTTAACCAAAAAATACCTTGACTTTTCACCCAACTGTCAACACCAAACATATAATGTTTAGGTTAACCTCGCATTTTCGGTTAGCTGATTTTGACGCAGCTGTCTGAAGGGCACACAAAACCTCATCCAATAACAGGCAATGAAAATGAAAACAATTAATTAGAGATGAGTTGCTATTTAACAACCTATCATTTTATTAAAAAATGACAGCTTGTACCCATCTCTAGAAAACAAAATGAGTTGTGTGCCCTCCAGCGTGACGTCAACCGAAAATGATCAATAGAGATAACCCCCATCTTGAAGCTCGGGCTAAGTTACCTCTGACTTTAGCCTAGGGTTACTTTTAACCCGACTTCCAGGCTAAAGCCTGGAGTTAGCATTTAGCCCCGGGGCACACTAACCTAACCCTGCATTGATAAACCGGCCCTTAGAGTACTTATCTTTGCAATATACCAAAATTTACTACTCTATACAAAAACTTACCCTTATTTTCAGTGCTGTAAATGCAGAAAACGGAGAGATAAACAAAATCAAGAACCGTCTGACTGGTGAATGGGGAGCTGTGCCAGACATAGCACGCCATTACAAAGCCAAGAAAGTAAATTGGGTAGTCGTCGGCGATGAAAACTACGGTGAAGGCAGTTCCCGTGAACATGCCGCTTTAGAGCCGAGACATCTAGGCGGCCGCGCCATTATTGTGAAGTCGTTTGCCCGTATCCACGAAACTAATCTTAAAAAGCAAGGCCTTTTGCCTTTAACTTTTGCGAATTCCAAGGATTATGACAAAGTTAAACCCGCCGACAAAATCAGCCTCAAGGGACTTAAAAACCTCAAACCTGGCAAACCTGTTGAATGTATTTTGAAACATGAAGATGGCAAACAGGATACAATTTTACTCAATCATTCTCTAAACGAACCTCAAATCAAATGGTTCAGAGCTGGAAGCGCCCTTAACCGCATGAAGGAGCTACAGGCAGGAAAGTAAATGAAACTTCAGTGTTGCAGATTAAGATTTGTATTGT
Organism: Rutpela maculata; assembly: GCA_936432065.2. Classification (NCBI taxonomy): domain Eukaryota; kingdom Metazoa; phylum Arthropoda; class Insecta; order Coleoptera; family Cerambycidae; genus Rutpela; species Rutpela maculata. The sequence goes on from OW386290.2 coordinate 38,147,169, forward strand.
TCATGTTAGTCCATCCATCGGGTAGTTTTAGGTGGAATTAACTCGGGGAGTTTTGATATTTGGTATAATGGGGTCGTTGCACGTATTTTTTTATTGCATATTCTGAAAATATAACGAAAAATATTAGACCCGTGTTTTTTGTTGCATGCGTTTTAAGGGTGTAAATTAGCATCATAGTTCGGTCTGTGGCTCTTAAAACTCTTGAAATGATGACGCAGAGCGGGCAACGCCGAATGCCTCCGAAAATAGTCGGAACTTACCGATCTATCCGTGCCCGTCCCTGTCATTCAAAAACCTGTTGGTTTGACAGTTTGATATTTCCTTGTTTTGTGCTCGTGCTTTGTTTCTTCGTATGTGTTGTGAGATAGATGTCTAGTACTAAGATTCACATTTTGCACAAAGCAAGCATTGCCGCTCGAGCCGCCATATTGGTAAGATGGCCTCTCAAATATCTCCGTTACCGTACGCTCTACAGTCAAAATATTTATAACCAAAATTACATAGTAGGAAATTTTCTATAAAACATGTCATATGTATGTTTTCTCTACAATCAACGGTTTAGGTACAGCAACACATTATTAACAGGCTATCCTCGTCCATGGGTAAGCCCTCCAATAGCTTTTATCGTCCTCATTAGCGTTTGTTCAGTGGTCATATCTGACCAACAGACCAAAACTTATTAGTGCGCCTGATTGTGAAAAAGCCGTCTGTTGTAAATTTATTGTACTCATCAGGAGTCATTTTGTCTTTTAAGGATATCATATCTTGCAAAAATATAAATGACACGATTTTGCATAATTATGATGGCCGCTTGCGTGGAAATAAGGCAGCATTTTCTGGTCAGTTTCTAGGTGAAGCTGCCAATTACCCATTCTTTATGGTTCTATAGACTGCTTCATCAAAGTTACCATGTGAAAATATTGCACCCACAGTTCAGCGTTAAGTCCATTATTTTCCAGTTTTGCTAGTCCTTCAAATTTTTTAGTAATTGTTTTAAACAAACCTTGGTGTACCGTTAGGAAGATCGTAGATCTGTTCAAATTACAAAGAATGTTTTTCATAGCCAGGCGTTGTTCTTCTGTAAATTCCACACTCTGCAAAATAGTATGTCCCAGAGCAATGATAACAAAAATAACAAATACAAAACGTTGTTATACTTGCACTATGGTCAAAGCAACACTGAAAAGCGACGGCGCCCGGCCGGCGGAGGTTTGCTTTAATCACATGTAGACGTGGCGCAGGTAGGAAGTAGGTAGAATTTCAGTTGAAAAGGTTTGCAAATAATAATCCAAATAGAATTCAATAGCCCCATGTTCATTTAAAACTCATAAATTTAAGCATATCGTTGGGAAAAGTAAAATGAATATGTTTACCTTTAACCGACTGTCTAAACTGTTGATTTTACAAAGAACATATATTTAACGTAATTTGTAGGAAATTTGCTCCTCTTTCAATTCTTTTAACTCTAAAATCCAAGGTAAAGGAGACATTTCAAAAAAACTGTTTTGGCGGATATCTTGGCAATATGGCTACGCCGGCGGCAGATATTGCTTTGTGCAAAATGTGAATTTTAGTTGTAGATACCTAAATCTACAACTCTGCCTTTCAGAACTTCCCGCCTTAATTCCTGGTAAGGCCTTTTTATATGACCTGACGGGTGGACTATGTACTCTGTGAAGAAATTTAAAAGTGATCTGTAGCTTATACATCGATTTACCCATATTCTGTTGTATTTTCCACTTACGCGAATAGATTTGTACTTATATATACACAGTTGCTTTTATGTTTTAACATACAGGTCAGTCGTCAGGGAGTTCAGGATGCGTAAATACTGTTTTAAATAGGTCAAAAGATGTTACTGTTGAAACCAGTTCCTTATAGGCCTCTTTTAGACATACTAATTTTTCCCCCTCGCCCACCCCTCAATTTTGGGGCAATATAGCTTAAAAATCATTTTTTTGGCAATATCTCTGTTCTGAACGGTCCTACCTAAAAAAGATTTAAAATCTAAAGATAAGTAAATTCTCTATCGAAATGGTTTAGACACATGTTTAAGGTACGGTCAGACACAGCTACTTTTGCTGCACAGTTTTAGGATTGCAGCTGCAAAAGTTCCGTATCGTGTTCACACTGATCCTAAAAGTAGCGTGCAGCGGGCAGTTTTTTCTACTGCAGCTACCCGTCAAAACTTCAAGTTTGGAAAAAGGTTGCAGTGACGTTCACACACAACACGCTGTTTTTGCACCATGCAACCAGATGCTGTATGTTAGCCGTTAGCTATTGTTCCTTCACATCTCACTGTGTTCGTACCGTAATATACGAAATAAAATCCGATTTGTGTACTGTAAAACATGGATGACGAGACACTAGCTACAGTTTGCTGATTATCTGTACTATTAAAATGAAGAAGATGTCGATGCCAGACGAAAACTGGAATTTGGATGAAAGAATGGATAAGAAATAGATAAAAGTCAGAACTTTCGGACGGTCACAGCTCGCCAAATTAATTTCAATATATATTGACTTTTAGGTGTCAAAACAATGTTTCTTAGCTATAAATATCAAATACTTAAAGATCTCTCCAATATCAAACATATATCTTAGTAAGAATAGATAAAAAAAAATTACTACAAGCTGCAGCTTTAATTCTATATTTATTTTTTTTTATACTATAAACAAACAAGAATGAATCATTTAAATACATTAATAGTTTTGTCAAGTCGAAATTTATTCACAAATATATTATTTAAAATGTTAGGTACACAAATGGACACCAACTTTAAAAATACTGCACTCGCTGCCGCTGCAAAAGTTTCAACCAAACATATATATTTTGTAGCCATCGCTACTCTTTAAAATTCAATTCAGACGTGGCTACTTTTGAGGCTGCATGCAGCATATAAATGTTGCACGCAACCAAACAGCACGCGCTACTTTTAAGGTTGCACAGCTATTCACATGAAGTTTCACTTGAACTGCGCAGTTTTTTAGACTGCACCGCAGCAAAAGTAGCTGTGTCTGACCGTACCTTTACGTAGAATTAATGTTCTTGGAGTTTTCGGCGAGGGAAATCAAGCATCGTATCGCATTCGCGCTGTATATCGACACTTTCCTACACTTCCATGCTTTCTACTTGATATAATTTCAATCGACATTTTACAATATAGCGTTTGTGACGTAGATATCGATATAAGTATTTCATGAAAGAAAATTATGTTTTATAATCAATATAATCATGCAGTTATATTCAATTTTTCTTAGTCGATAATTTGACGAAGGCGTCATGTAAAATTTAATCCGAATTGCATTTAGTCGGGAGCCCTCCCTAGCTGTACGTGCACCCCCCCTTCAATCCTTGGGGACAATGTTTTTCATAAGGATTAAAGCCTAAGGAACAATTTAAGACATGTCCTAAAAAAAAACTGGCTGTACTTTCAAAATGACGGCCATATGTTAAAAAAGACTGTTGCCAATGTGCCAATTTAACACAAAAACTGAAAAAGATGGGCAAAAACTTTTTCACAAAAAACAACGTGCATACAATTTTCTACAAATTTATTCCTATACATTATTTTGATAGGAGTTAGCATTTTCCAGATAAATGAGTCCAAACTTAAGAAAACATGGAAATCCATAAATGACTTAGAGGAAATAACTGTGAAAATTTCACACCTCTACTTTTTAACCAATAAGATACCTTAATTTTGACTAGTTACCATGGCAATTAAAAAAATTTCCGGAAATTTTTTCGAGGCGCCACGATATTTAAGTGAAAATTTCACACCGCATTTTTTAACCAATCAGAGGCTTGTTTTTTGTTAAGTTACCATGGCAACCAAAAAATTTCCGGAAATTTTTTACATTCTGTCAAATTAATAAGTGGAAATTTTTCTGTCATTTCAAATGTCAAAGTAAAGACGCGAATTATGTATCGACCCCCCATTTAAATTATAAGGGGACGACTATGTTTCCCAGCATCAGCAGTTGTAACCTGATACTTAGAAGATAAGGCGCTGTGCCTTCTTTCCTATTTTGCATTGTTTTAGATTCAGTCTGTAACTAGCTTTCTTAGATTAAATACATACATTGTACTTAAAACATTTTTATAAAAAATAAATTTTTGAATTTAATAATTTTTTAAAAAGAGACTTTTGGGTGTCGAAATCGTTAGTGGCGCAGTCGGTCTAAGGATTATCGAAATTATCGTGTATCGAACAGATAATTTTCGTTTCAACGATTAATCGATTATCGGACAAAAAAGTGAAAAATTCGCGAAAGTGCCTAAAACAGAGTGGCTCCTCGAACATTAGGAAACCCAGTTTATCGCAAACCTGTGCAAGACTCTTTCAACAATAATTCACGAGAATTGGAACTACATCGTCCCATTCTGCAAGGAACTCGTAATTTGGAGAAGACAAAATCGCTCATCCATTTGAGGGCTCCTTATAGTTAGTGAAAAACGATGCTCAAAGTCACAATAATATTAATGTAAGTACAGTTTGATGTCACTCGAAAAACTTTTTGAAAACTTAAGCTTATCACCTTTAACTGACTCAGACGTAGAAGATAACAATTCTCTTTTGCCTTCTAGTTCCTCACATAAACCAGAAAATAACATTCAATATTCTAGTGAAATAAGTAATTTAGAAGTTAATTTAACCTTAAATAATACGAAAATGACTCAGTTCAAACCAGAGTATTTAAAATGCGTTCCGCAATTTGACGGAAATCCGAACGAATTAAATAGATATTTAAGTATTTGTGATAGCATTATATCAGAATTTTACGACACAGCTCACCCTGATAGTTTTCATAACGTGTTTTTATTAAACTCGCTAATAGGCAAATTAACAGATAACGCTAAATTAGTTGTTAATATACAGAGTGTTACTACTTGGCAAGAACTAAAAGACACTTTATATAGAAACTTTGCAGATCAACGCGACGAAGCTTGTCTAAATAGAGATTTAGTTTTGCTAAAACAGCTTCCAAGCGAAAAACCGCAACAATTTTACGACCGTTGCTTACAATTATTAAATTTAATATGTTCATATGTAGACATTCATGAAAAAGAAGCAGAAGCCAAAGTATTAAAACGAGCTCTCTATAACAATCTTACTCTAAAAACATTCTTGTCAGGGCTAAAAGAACCTCTAGGCACAACTATTCGTTGCATGTGCCCCAAAGACATGAAAGAGGCGATGCAATTTATTACTCAAGAAGATAATACGCACTATTATCAAAATTTGACTAACAAAAATTTCGTACAACAGGCTCCTGTACAACCAAGACCAATATTCCCAACCATTCATCAACAAAATTCAATGCATAACTTTAATAGACCAGTAAATAATTTCAGCAGACCAATGAACCATTTCCCCAGAAACCCTTTCAATGGCCAAATGCCCTCATTCAATTATCAAACTCAGAGTAATCAATTTCGTCAACAAAATAGTTTCCCATCTCAACCGATTCAATTTCACCCTAGAGTGAACAATCCACAGCAGAGATTTTTCACAAATTCGCAAATATTCAGGAACCAAAACCAAAACGTTTTCAGGCCAAATCCATACAAAAATCTGCCTAACCCCACTCCTATGAGTATATCAACGAGGCAAACTTCGAATAATTTCCGACCTCAACCGGGACCATCGACCTCAAATCAATATCGCCCCTCTCAAAGAAATTTCGCTTCCCATGAACTTCATAACACTGAAGTAAACGAAATTGAACCAACCTCTAGCGGTGTTTACGAGTACGACAACCAAAACCTTCCTGAAACTTACGGAGACGTAAACGAGGCATATTACCAAGATAATATTAATTTTCAGCAAGATAATATAAATTTTCAGCAAGATAATATAAATTTTCAGCAAGATAATATAAACCTTCAGCAAGAAAATGTAAATTTTCAGCAAGACCCACCGGTCGACGATCAAACGTAAACCCTGAAATTATCTCAATCAATGCCACCAATTCTAATGAATTACCCTATATTATACTACCTGAACATAACCTAAAATTTTTAATCGACTCGGGTTCAACGAAATCATTTATCGACCCTAATCTTGCTCATAAATTATACCCTAACTGTATTCAAAATGATCCATTTATAGTCTCTACCGTTTTTCAAAAATCCGCTCACAAAGAAAGTGCATTAATACCATCTTCAAAACTATTTAATTTACCACAACCAACAAGTTTAAAATTCTTTTTATTTAGATTTCATAATAGTTTTCACGGATTAATCGGATTGGATAATTTAAAAATACTTCAGGCTAGCTTAAACTTCGACAAAGGATTATTGATAACGCCGTATACAAAAATTACCTTATCTTACTATAAAACAAAAAACGAATTAAATTTAATATCATTCGCACCTCGCAGCGAACAAGTAATAAAAATAAAAACGTCTCTAGAAAATGGAGAAATAATAATTCCTTATAAAAAAATTCACAATTGTGAGATACCAGAATGTTTAGCCACCGCCAACAATGGCGAAGCTATTACTACAATATTAAATAATACGGTCAATCCCATCACTCTAGACTTTTCCGAACCTATAGTAGTTGAGAGATTCGAAAAAAAATCAATTCATGAAATAAACTTAAACAATTTTGATGAAACACCAAAATCATACTTAAGCCTATCTAACATTCGTACTGACCATCTAAACCCGGAAGAAAAAAGTAAAATTGAAAATTTATGTAAAGAATATTCAGACCTTTTCTATCAAGAAAACACTAAATTAACTTTTTCTAATCAAATTAAACATAAAATTAATACGACGGACGAAGTACCGATATATACGAAAACATATCGTTACCCGTTCATCCACAAAAAGGAAGTAGAAAACCAAATGAAAAAAATGTTAGATCAAAATATAATAAGGCCTAGCAATTCACCGTGGTCATCACCTATTTGGGTGGTGCCCAAAAAACCCGATGCTTCGGGAATACAGAAGTGGCGTGTAGTGGTGGACTACCGCAAACTGAATGAAAAGACGGTCGACGACAGATACCCACTTCCCAATATTACCGATTTATTGGACAAGTTAGGTAAATGTCAATACTTTACCACCTTGGATTTGGCTAGTGGTTTTCATCAGATAGAGATGAACGAAAGCGACATAGCCAAAACAGCTTTTAACACAGAAAACGGGCATTACGAGTATTTAAGAATGCCTTTTGGCCTAAAAAACGCGCCCGCGACGTTTCAGCGAATTATGGACAATATTCTTCGTGGTATACAAAACGAAAAATGCTTAGTTTACTTAGACGACATAATAATTTTTTCTACGTCACTTCAGGAACATATAGAAAGGTTAAGATCAGTTTTTGATAGACTTAGACAATCAAATTTCAAAATTCAGTTAGACAAGTCAGAATTTTTACGCAAGGAAGTGGCCTACCTAGGCCACATTGTTACACCGAACGGGGTTAAGCCAAACCCTGATAAAATAAAAGCTATAAAAAATTACCCAGTCCCTAAGACAACTAAACAAATTAAAGGCTTTTTGGGACTATTGGGTTATTATAGGAGATTTATAAATAATTTCGCCAAAATTACCAAACCGATGACGAAATGCTTAAAGAAAAATGCAAAAATCACCCACGACGAAGAATTCTTATCTTGTTTTGAAGTTTGTAAAAATTTGTTGATTAACGAGCCTATCCTACAATACCCCGATTTCACAAAACCGTTCAATTTAACCACTGATGCGAGCAATGTGGCCGTTGGCGCCATTTTGTCCCAGGGCCAAATTGGGAAAGACTTACCCGTCGCGTACGCGTCTCGAACTTTGAATGATTCCGAGCAAAATTATAGCGTAATAGAAAGGGAACTTTTGGCTATCGTTTGGGCTACTAAATACTTCCGGCCATACCTTTTTGGACGGAAATTTAACATAATAACTGACCATAAACCCCTACAGTGGCTATTCTCGTTAAAAGAGCCAAATTCTAAATTAATAAGATGGCGTTTCAAGTTGGAAGAATTCGACTACAATATCATATATAAAAAGGGTAAATTAAATACGAACGCAGACGCGTTATCCCGCATAGAATTACACGCAAAAGAGACGAGTGATATATTTGAATATATTGACAAGTTTAATGAGCAAATCGGCGCTAGCACTTCAGCTCAACCCTCGGAATCCCCAGAACCCGCGGAACCTCCAGATCCGGAAATCGACAATATTTCCACTCGGGTACTACCAGATGAACACAGATTAGAGACTGATAACCCCGAGGACGATAACGATAATGATAATATTACTGTACACACAAATGCCGAGCACCATCCCATAGCAGAAATTCCCATCGTGGAAACACCCGTTAATTACGGACAAAATCAAATAATTATTAAATCGGTTCTACATTCCCCTGCTAGACCAAAACTGACGATATTATTCAATAAAAAGCAACGCCTAGATTGTCAAATATCTCAAAATCAATTCGAGCAAGATATAATCAACTTTTTCAAAAACTATGTAGTGCCAAAAACACCTTATCATTTATATTTTGAAGACCCTGATATGTATGAACCATTTTGTGAAGTTATACGTAAGAACTTTAAATGGCCGTACCTAAAATTAAAAAATTGTAAACTAAAATTAATCGATGTCAGTAATAAGGACGATGTTCAGGAAATAATAAAAAATTATCACGAAAGCAAAAGCAACCATCGTGGTATAAATGAAACCGAGCAACAAATCAGGAAGCGATATTATTGGCCCGAAATGAAAAATTCAATTCAAACATATATAAACGACTGTGAAATTTGTCAACAAGGAAAATACGAAAGGCATCCCGTAAGAATGAAAATGAATATTACACCAACCCCGGTTCAACCTTTTGAAATTATTCATATAGACGCTTTTACCTTAGAACAAACCAAATTTTTGACTATCATAGATACATTTTCGAAATATGCACAGGCATACAAATTAATGTCACTATGTTCTACCGAAATCGTAAACAATTTAATAACATTTTTCTCTCATCATGGCGTTCCAAAACAAATTATCGTTGATAACGGTTCAGAATTTAAAAATTCAGTTATTACCGAACTTCTTAACTTGCACAAAATAAAATTGCATTTTTGTTCACCCAATCACCCTCAATCTAATGGTCCCATAGAGAGATTACACTCAACATTAATAGAGCATGTACGGTTACTAAATACTAGAGGATTTTTAAAAACTCCAGTACACATGAAAATGATTTATGCAATACTAGCGTATAACCACTCGATTCATTCGACAACAAAGTTAAAACCAATAGACATCATTAAAGGACACATAAATAATGAAAATCCATTCGATATGGACATTGAAAAGATACTCGTTAACGATTATATTAACGAACATAAAGAAAGGACTAAATTAATGTACTCAAAAATAAATGAAAACCTTATAGAAAATAAAGAAAAAACTATAGAGAAACTAAATCAAAATCGCGATGATCCAAAATTATTTCAGTCTAAATCAACCACTTATATTAAAAAACATAAAAGGCAAAAGACCGCGAATAAATTTCATAAACCAACGGTAATAAAAACGGTAGACAAAAATTCAAAAACCGTATCGACCGAAAACAAAATCCACATGGATAACTTAAAAAGACCACTAAAGAAAACTTACGATTTTAAATAACTAAACTGTTATATTTCAGATTTCCCCTTGTACTCGGATTACAAGAGAGAATAACAATCAAAAGCTTAGAAAACAACCCCGGATTAATACCACTTAAACTAGGACTGGCAAAGGTACAAGAATATAGTCACACCTTGATCCATTACTATGATTTAAACCCAATTATCATCGAAATTAATAAGCTACATGAACAATCAGAAAATCTTATGCATAGCATTAATTTGAATAAAAATTACTCCCAAGATACATCAAACTATGTTAAAATATTAAAGTTGACGGAAGAAAAGGTCGAAATCAAGTTAAAAGAAATTCTTCCGCATCCCCAAAGAACCAAAAGAGGTTTAATAAACGGTCTAGGTTCTATTTTTAAATCAATATCTGGTAATTTGGATGCCACCGACGGAGAACGGTATGACAATCTCATTAGGCAAATTCAAAATAACCAAAATAAATTGGCTGCAAGCATTACAAAACAAAACTCAATCTCTATAGACATAATTAATAAATTTAATTTAACCATTCAACAAATATCTCATAATGAAAAAGTATTACAATCAGAAATCGAACGGATTGCCGCCATTGCTGAACGAGACTTAAAACGCAAAACTACTAACTTCATGAAAGACATTTTAAATCAAATTATAAATATGTATGAAATAATTAACTCTATTCTCCAAGATATAGAAAATTCAATTACGTTCACCAGATTAAATATCATGCACCCAAGTATAATAAAAACTGTCGATCTGTTCAAAGAACTATTAAAATTGGAAAAAAATATACAACCGGGACAATTGCCCTTTGAAATAACACTAGAAAATACCCTACTAATAGAAAAATTAATAGAAATTGAATGTTATATCCTTAATAATAAAATCACCTACTTACTTCGTTTACCAATCATGTACCCTGAAACCTTTAATTATTATCACCTGTACCCAATTCCTGTGTATAGTCAGAGTCAATTCAAGGCAATAATTCCAAATAATAGATATTTGCTAAAAGACAAATTGTACTTTACATTCGAAAGTGACAGATGCACCAAAATGGCACCACAATATTATGCTTGTAAGAAACTTGACATAAAAGAAATCGACGAAGACAGCCCTTGTGAAATACAACTCCTGGATATGAAGAACACCGCAAGCTGTCAAAGAACCCAGATCAAAACTACAAGAGCAGTAATCAAGCAACTAGAAGAATCGACACAATGGATTGGTATATTTCCCAGCAAGCAGGCAATCACCATGAAATGTAAACAACAAGAAGAGGTCCAAAAGTTAATTGGTACCTATTTAATCAACATCCCAATAGGGTGCGAAATAATTAGCACCCGAGAGAAGATCAGCAATAAACAGCAAGCCATAAATCAAAACGAGCCGATATTTTTCCCAGAACTAGACCAAGAGGAAAATCCTACACCAAACCAAAACTTTACCATCCACTTAGAGAATATCAACCTAGACGAACTACAGGATATTCAAAAACAAATAATTGAAAATCAACCCCAAATATCTTATGACGAAATTGGAATCTCCAATATTCCCAGTACATGGACAGTACTCCTCTATGTTATGGTTATTTTAATCATCTCATATTTTTCATATAAAAAATGTATATTAGCCAGACGAAGGAAACATAATGAAGACATCGAGGGAAATCGACCAGAAGCCATCCCACCAAACGTTCAACTTCCTCGCTGCACTCCGTAGTTGAATCTTCGAGGGGAGGAATTATGTATCGACCCCCCATTTAAATTATAAGGGGACGACTATGTTTCCCAGCATCAGCAGTTGTAACCTGATACTTAGAAGATAAGGCGCTGTGCCTTCTTTCCTATTTTGCATTGTTTTAGATTCAGTCTGTAACTAGCTTTCTTAGATTAAATACATACATTGTACTTAAAACATTTTTATAAAAAATAAATTTTTGAATTTAATAATTTTTTAAAAAGAGACTTTTGGGTGTCGAAATCGTTAGTCGCGACGGAGCTGGAGTGCTTTTAGAATTAAATTTATTTGGCGACGCAAAGGAGGATATTCACGAGGATATTATAAGTACAGACATTAATATGTTAATATTTATTTTTTTGTTTACAAAAATAAAGTTGTGGGTATCACAATAATATATATTAAACTAACAAATTTTATTAACGCATGTAAGTAACATAAATGTCTATGTTTAATAAAATGTATGAAATATTTCAACACAATTTTATTTAATTTTAATTTAGATAGCCTATTAAATTTACTTGAAGATATTCTTGGATTCTTCTGAATAGCTTTACATCCAATATTTCTTCATAATGAATATCCTCAACCAATTGTGACAAGTAGGTAAGCTGACGTGATATTTTTCAATGTCTGAATATTTTTTGCACAAAATAACAATCCATATGTTTTAGAACCTGGAGCCATTTGTGTGATATATGCCCACGCACTTTATTCTTTTGGCTGATAATCAAATTTTGTTATGATTAGAATGTAAAAATTAATCTAATGGACGTCTGTAAGTGCGGCAGCCATTACTATCTTGTTACCTTTTATTATTCCATGGCCGCCTAGAAGTTGTTAATTATTGGCTCGGCGACAAGAATGAATACATTCCCTGTGCTCGCATTTAAGTAATATTATCAGAAATAAATGATGTTCCACCAATTTTAGTAGACCAAAGTTAATAAAAAATGGAAATATAATATGTTTTTAAGTTATTTATAAAAAGTTCATGTAACTAAACTTGGAGAATGATATGTTATTTCACTAAGAAATTTCTTATTTTATTAAACATATAAATCTTGAAGTAGGTAGGTACTTCAGAATAATTATCAAAAATAAATGATGTTCCACCAATTTTAGTAGACCAAAGTTAATAAAAAACGGAAATATAATATGTTTTTATGTTATTTATAAAAAGTTCATGTAACTAAACTTGGAGAATGGTATGTTATTTCACTAAGAAATTTCGTTTTCAAAAACACAATCTAATAAATTAGCGAATTGCACAAACACAATGACTCGATGACAGGTGGTGGAACTTAACCACCCGTTGTTATTCCATGGTTCACTATGATGAATGAATTTTTGTCATTCGTAATAAAAATGTTCAATTTTGGCATAATATTTATAAAATAATGGTGTGAAATTTTCTTACCGAATATCCCACGAGCTTAAATTAATATCCGGAAATTTTTCCTCGTTCATAAATATTTTAAGAAAATTATTCCTCGCCTGCGGCTCGGGATAATTTTCAAAATATTCATGACCTCGAACAAATTTCCGGAAATAATTTAAGCTCTAGGGATATTATATGTATCTCAAAATAGGGTGGTTATTGTAAAATAACAGACTTATAGGACATTAAATAATGTAGATATACCTGTGAATAATGCAAAATTTCTGAATTAACATTATTATTTATTATTCGCTATAAAGTTTCATTAAACAGAAAACATGTTAAATTATTATGCATTAACAATTTATAATTCAAAAAACGTAGGATGTACAAACATAGTAAGATTTAAATGTTGCTTGAATTCTAACCCATTCTCTCTTCTTAATGGTGAATAGGAAGGTGACGAATTAATTAGATGTCTGTGTTTTAAGACGTATATGTAATATTTTGAAACAATTTTGTTCAAATCTCTTTTACGCAAAATGCCATATTTACTTGACATCTGCAGCAGACTTTCTTGGATTTTCGTAAACAAACCATTCGACTCTAACGCTTCTAAATATATTAATCTTGGATGACATATTTGCGCTTGACTCAACTCTTTGCAGTATTTACATAAATTGTACTTTTTAAAGCATTCCATTTTTCTCAAATTGTTTAACGCAAATGCTTACAAGAAATGTTTTACATAAAAATATCTATGTTTGCTGGTTTACTATACAGTAACTTAATATAATTTACCAATATAAACCTCATCTGTCAAAAGCATGGCCGCCTATATCACGGCCACCTACTGCAACAAACCATGTTAATATTATATTTTTTAAATTAGAAGTGTTATGGATTACTTTAACAAAAAATACATTTCTACCACCTTTAGTAACCTAAAATTATGAAAGGGCGATAGACTGAACTAATACCCATCTGAGTTTTAGCATTTGGTGTAACTAAAGTTGGTATTTTTTTTTATTTAACGAAATATGGTGGATATACCTATATGATTTTTTTAGAATTTATTTCATGTTGAACTAATATCTTCATTAGCAAATCTCTAATGATATCGACTAATAAGCAAAATAATAACGAAATAAATTTAATTATTATAGGTTTTATTAATATTAAAAACACAATTATTATAAATGTTTGTGGGCTGACTTGAATTGGTGGGTTGAATCTGGGTACTTTCTGTTTTATTTTGCATTGTGCTCTGATCATGATTAAACTTGCTAGTACTTGATGAAATTCTCCTCATGGATTCAATCATCTGATGATGATGTTCAACGTCCAATTGTAAGTAAGGTTTGATTGACTGACTATTACTGTGACCAGTAATTTTAATGAGCTGTTGTTCACCAACTCCTTCCTTGGCCAATTTCGAAACAGCTGTTGCTCTTGCAGAATGATTAGTTATTTTTACTTTTTTAGTGTCAATTCCTATATCAGAGGCTGCTGATTTAAACCATGAAGATACAATGTTCTTACCAACTAGGCTATTCTTGTACCATCCTTTCGAATTGGGTTGACTCCAGTATGGGTTTGGTGTTAAGAATAATCTGTCAGTCTGAATAAGATTTCCCCTTTTTTCCATCAACTTCTTAAACAAACGAACCGGACACATTTGTGGATTATCGAAATTTGTAATCAACCATTTACTATCCGACAGTTTTTTAGAACCACCTTGTGTGGTTTTGGAGAATATTGGATTATATTCTATCCGACTTTTTGGGTTTCCGAAATTATCAGTTTCTTCTTTGAAGTATTGGATACACGCAGAATATCCTTCCCCTCCTCTCCATGCCAGCTCATGTGAAACTATGTGAAAAAATTTACGCTGCAATCCATCTGGAGTATTTTCATCCCACATTTCAATAATTTTTTTGTATTCGTCGCTGGTTAAGGCTGAAGCACTCACTTTTCTTTTTAATGGGTCTCTCTGTAATTTTTTGCGCTTAGCATCGCGTGCAGCTCTGGCGGTCGCAAATTCCACATCAGAAAACGGATTAAATTTTATTTTATATTTTTCGTAATAAATTTCTTGTAACTGCTTAGCAGTAGAGTTCCACATCACTTTGACCACACTTTCCTTATAATCTTCAAAATTTTTCTTTTTCATATTAAATGCGTAGTCCTCCAGTATAGTAGCCACCTGTACTACACTCATTCACTCATGAATATTATACAACTTTTCGTCACAAAATTCAACAAACTGTTTCCATACACTTGATTTTGATTTTCGGGTGTTATCTGGTGTTATATTTCGAATTTCTTGTCTAATTACTTGTTGATTTTCTTTACCAAATCGCGACATTTCGCTATACACTTATTAAACTCAACGACAGACCTTTTAAACTAGTAATTATTAAGCTTTGTGACAGAACCGGTTAAACAAAAATGACAAATCAACATAATATGTCAAAAACAACAATACCCTGGCCAACTTGACAAGCAGTGAAATTAATTTAAAATGTCAGGTTGGATTAATAATTTTTTTTCCAAATTATGGTGTTAAGTGGTGTGAAATTTTCTTACCGAATACCACGCAAGCTTAAATTATTCCGGGAAATTTTCTTTCGGGCACGAATATTTTAAGAAAATTATCGTGCCCTCAAGAAAATTTTCGGAAATAATTTAAGCTCTTGTGATATTATAAGTGACAATTATTGTAAGGCGTATAACATAACTTTATATTATTAACATAACAAGAAATAAAATAAACTGAAAAAAATTAATAACAATAATAATAATAATAATAATATAATTGGCAGACATTTATCTCGAAAGCGGTAACAATGGGTTATGAACAGATTAGAGTTAAAAGTGTTGATAGTGACATCTTTTGTATTCTGCTGGCTCATTCCAATAAAATTAAATTTAAATTACTCTTTGATACTGGATTTGGCAATAAAAGAAGGCTTATTAACATATCCGCCTTAGCAGAAGAGTATGGACCTCAAAAATGTTCGGCATTACTGGGCCTTCATTCATTTACTAACTGCCATTAGACAGAAATGTGGTGACAAAGATTTGATCAATTGACACAAAAGTTGATTTTTCTTCGATTCCACCATCAAGAGCTTGTTGCTTTATCGAGAATATTAAAAAGAGTGTTTACCAAACGTGTATTTGGCGATTATCCGACGAAGTTATTCACAATATTCCAAAGCCTTGGAATGATTATGGATGGCAAGAAAATGGAGAACCTCTTTGGCGTTCAGCAGATAAAATACTGCTTCAATCGCTTTCTTAGTTTTTGTGTTAAATGACAAAAACAATATTTGCAATTTTTTTTTAAACGGACACCATTTTGAAAGTACGGACAGTTTTTTTAGGACATGTCTTAAATTGTTCCTTAGGCTTAAATCTTTATGAAAAACATTGTCCCCAAGGATGGGGGGGGGGGGGTGGTGCACGGACAGGGTGGGCTCCCGTAGTAATTAGATATTACGTATTTTAGGAGTAGTTGATACTGCATATTATAATCTCAAAAATACAATAACATGTATTTTATGAAACCAAACAAGGTGAAAACGGACGAAGGAATTTATTCATTGAAATTTTTTAAATACCCAAAAGAAGTTGCGGATAACGTATTATTCCTCCACGCATTCAGTGGATGTGACAAAGAACTTCTGCATTTTTTATACAAGGCAAAGCAAAATTCTTTAAATTGTTACAAAAATCTGCAGGATTACAAAGAAACGTGGAAAGTTTTAAAGATCCCAATTCTCACCTGATATTATATATATGACAATCGTGTAAAAATGTCGAAATATATGTAGACGACTTAGATCAAGCCGAAGAAATTGAAGATAAGATATTACCTTTTTTGGAACACGATAAACATGAGGAGGCTAAATCTGACAAAGACGATGCAGACGATAATGAAATCGACACTCGCAGTTTTATTGAAGCAAGGACCCTTTTGGACCTTCAACTTCAAAAACATCCAAACTAATGTAATGAATTGGCAGTAGAGAATAAAAGAATTAGAAGTAAGTTAACCAAATAAACAAAAAGCGGATTAGGCCTATTGGGGACATCACTTAAAAAAAATGCGCTCTACCGCAAGGTGGTGTGGAAACGAGCGCATAATGGCAGTAACCACCGATAGTTGTAGACAATTGTAATATCAAAATTGATAATAAATGTATTTACTTAAACTACAAAAATGAAGATTAAACGTAATAGCATGTAGAAAGGGTGGAAATATAGAAAAATGTCTATACCGGGTGTAAACGAGTAGTGGGGCACCCCTGTAACTTCCTTGTTTTTAAAGATATCGGGATGAAATTTTGTACGGTGAAATTAGGTGAGATTTTTAACTTTTTGAGATTTATCCGCCATATTTGTCACTTCCGGTTTCACCGAAAATGGCCCCAATAATCTTTTCTAAATGGACCATCCTATATGTTTTTACATTTTTGAAATAAAGATCACATTTTGGATACATTTATACTATTTTGAACAATTTATACAGTGTTGCACGAAAAATAATTCGAATTTTAGTTGTCAATCTGAATGGCCGCGAATATGTTAAAATTATTTTTGTTCCAATGTAATTCATATAAAAAATACGAGAACGTCAATATGTCCAATAATACATCATACAGGATGCTGTAAACTCATTAAAATCACATTTTTCAAAATGACTCATTTGTTTTAATATTATGAAATGGGCCACCCGGATATTCAGAAAGCTCTATTTAGTAGGTGTTAAACAGTACCAAAAGTTTTTGTTAATATTTTATGATCTGCCACCCTCCGCAGGAGACAGAATGGGCCTCTGGCTCATTCTTGTTGCATATCATAAAATATTAACACAAATATACAGAGTTGATAAAAATTTAATTGAAGTTAGATATAAATCATAAATTTCTTAAGAAAAATCGTCATTCCTGCTGGTAACGATTCCACATTACGGAACTTTTGGTACCGTTTAACCCCTACTAAATAGAGCTTTCTGAATATCCGGGTGGCCCATATCATAATATTGAAAACAAATGAGTCATTTTGAAAAATGTGATTTTATTGAGTTTACCTACGATCACTATTGTAAATAGTAAAAAACACACTACCATCTATGTAAGATGAACTTTACATACTGTAAACAAATCGCACTGTAAACAAATCGCACGGTAAACAAAACGCACGGGACACGCAATTATAGGTGGCTTATATCGCTGACGCGGGGTATAAAAAAACAAATGCGCCTACGTAATTTTCAAACGCTGTCAAAACTAACATAATATTTGTTGAATAATATTATTGACAATTAAACTAAATCCAGATTTTACCAAATAAATAAATAAATATGATCGTAGGTAAAGTATAGTACATAATTCGAGTTGTAAAGCAATTACGCACTCATGGAAATACGTAACTTTTCCATTCGTGCGTAATATGCTTCTTACAACACTCATTACGTAATATACTATTACAGCATCCTGTATGATGTATTATTGTACATATTGACGTTTTAGTAATTTTTATATGAATTACATTGGAACAAAAATAATTTTAACATATTCGCAGCCATCTAGATTGACAACTAAAATTCGAATTATTTTTCGTGCAACACTGTATAAATTGTTCAGAATAGTATAAATGTATCCAAAATGTGATCTTTGTTTCAAAAATGTAAAAACATACAGGGTGGTCCATTTAGAAAAGACTATTGGGGCCATTTCCGGTGAAACCGGAAGTGATAAATATGGCGGATAGGTCTGAAAAAGTTGAAAATATTACCTAATTTCTCCATACAAAATTTCATACCAACATCTTTAAAAACAAGGAAGTTATAGGGGTGGCCCACTATTCGTTTACACCCGGTATACAGAGCAAATACTCCAAGAATATTAATGCTATGTAAAAATGTATCTGAAGCATCAGAAGCATTTCGATAGAGAATTTACTTATTTACTTATTTATAATTTGATAACCATCTTCTTTTTTGGTAGGACCGTTCAGAACCGAGATATTGGCAAAAAAATGTTTTCTAAGCGATACTGTTCCAAAACTGGGGGTGTTCCGGGGGGGGCAGCGAGGGGGAAAAATTAGTATGTCTAACAGGGGCCTATAATGAACTGGATCCAAGAGTAAAATCCTTTGCCCGATTTAACACGATGTTAATCTACCTGACGGCTGGCCTAATAAATCTAAAAGGTTTGACAATAATAAAGTGATTTTGACTTTGATGTTTAGTATTTCTAGTGACACAGAGTCTAAGTTTATCTGTTCAGGCTTTAGCTGATAGTACAGGCTGAGCAACGAGGTAATACGCATGCACAAGTAGGTATATGTAAATAGGTACCTATAAACATGAGTCAACTAAGAATGAAAACTGGTTAAAGACGATTAAATGTAACGTGGTAAAAGTTGATATATCATTTTTCCCAATACCGGCAACCGAGAATAGATACAGCAAGGTTCTCAACTTGCCTAGTTGGGCAAAATTTGGCATAACAGAAATAATTCAGATTTTTTCATTGACAAATCCGGAGGGAGAAGACTTCATGTTACGTGCTAGCCCTAACAAGACTTTTTTCCTTAACCAACAAACCAGCATTCGGCACTAGGTTTCAAACAAAAGAAAACTTACAGACTGCAAGAGTGTTGACAATATAAAATGGGGCAAACAGTGGACTGTACTAATGTACCGATGGATAGGAAGCATCTTGGCCTTCGGGTTAGGCTCCGGCCTGAATAGGGGAATTCACTAAATTAGTAGCAGTAGCACAATGGGCCACAAGCCCCAATAAAGGAAGAAGAAGAATATTACGTACCTGAAGACGTGCAATGATAAGTATATTCATATCATATTACTTTTAAAATCTTTAATACTAGAGTTGCGTCACTGCGGAATGAAATAAAACAAGGAACAGCAAAGTACATATTTCACACATTTTATTATCACATATGCGAATATGAATAGCGACAGTCTCCTTATCTAAAGTGGCTGCAGCCGTTATCGCTTATTAAGTAAGCCAAGCAATAGTACGATGACTCTTTAGTCTCCACCTTCCCACATTTCGAAATCGAAATTACATTCCAGCTTATTCGATGAGCTCCAACCAATCCAGACCTAAGTCGTTTGCATAACTCGTATGACAAAAGAGCAATTATCTACTGTAGAAACCTGAATAAGATCATCTGCTGTATATCGGTGTGAAATCGTCAGTAAAGGGACGTGATTTTAATTTAAATATTTTACCATAGCTTCGCTTGGCTTACATAAACATGAGGGCAGCGGGTCAAGTTTAATCTCAGATCGAGTTTTTCTTGTCAGATTCGATGTAAAACATCCTTCGTATATTTTAAGACCAATCTGTGGTGAATAACATGTTAATAGATTCAGAAGCTTTTGGTGGTTATAAATAAACTTTGTATTCACTGCATTATACTTGACAATGATTAGCAATTTTTAACTGTGCTACAGTTATTTGTTGATTTGATATTTGAGATGTTATTATTCTTCGAATTCGGGCTCGAATTTAATAATACAAAATAATCAGTGCTTTAATATCCGGTTTTGTAAACGAAGGTTAACTTTCTTGCTTGTTAATACTCGCATGTTGACTACAATTTTACGGACATACGTGTTTCTCAACATAAAATTTGTAATCCAGAAGTTACGTTTGTGGTGTACCTAATTTACAAATTATGAACAAAGTGTCCTGCAACAGAATTTTTATTCTTGAAATTTATTTTTGTTATCTCAAGAAATATGGCAAATTTTACAAAATGTTTTCAATAATATTTCAAATTATATTTTCCCGCCGTTTTATGTAAATATCTAAAAATATACTACTCTTATCGTAAACAATTTCAGCCGGTCAGTGGCAATCAAAACCATTCCAGAGATTGCTGGAGGCCATTTTAGGTCTCACTCCTTTGCATATTGAAGTGAAACTGAAAGCTAGGAAAGTAGCAAACAGACCGTTCGAGAATGGAAGAAGGAATGCGATGAGCCAAGAGCTGGGGCATACAAAGGCTTTAGCCTCAACTGTAAGGAATTAGGTCATCACTCAATTGAGAATGACTGTTAACAGGTTCACTATTTCACATACAATCATGTTCTCTACTCCTGATGCCTGGGAGTGCAATGAGAGACATCTTCTGAGTCCCGTTGATCTAGAATAGTACACAGGCAGATCGAAGACGGGAACAGGCGTTAGCGTACGCGCGGGTGCAACCAAAGGCTCGTATTACGGTGCTACTTGACAAGTACTCGAAGTTATTTAAAATAAAGGTACATACTATCTTATTGTGTGCAAGAGAAAAGTCCCAAAAGAGCATATTTATATATTTAGAGATAGCTCTTGCATCAAACAATGTGACCTCTAAAGCTGGTGCTGAAGTGTCGGAACATTTTGAACCAGCTCACAGTGGTTCCGCGTTAATATAAAGGCGGTCAAGTGCGTTTTTTTAATTTAAATTTAAAAAAAATGCATTTTTACAATTTTCAAAAATGCATTTTCTTTGACCCTTTTTTTCACCCAATTTTAATCGAAACAAAATGAAATATATGATATTATTTTCATTATCGTCATATGCCATAATTTCACCGCATTCCTCATCGATAGCCGATTCATCAAAGGTAGAAGAAGCCTTGGCACAATTATTTTCTTTTACAATAGACACAGAATAGAACATTATATACTCAGTTTTCTAAAGCTACACTGATTATTTTTACAGCCTTTCTTACATTTATAAGAAATATCACTTGGTAAGTTTTTAGGAAATGCATTACTTTCACTCGTAACATCAGGCATTAAGCCATTCTCAGTTTTAATCAGGGTGTATTAAATCACCCCGGTTTTAAGCCACCCGAATTGTAACATAACTTAACCATTTTTGGACTTGGAAATATACTCTTAAGCAGTGTTTTTCTATTACCTCTTCAGTAGGTGAAATTGCAGACAATTCTATTTTCATCATAATGTTTGCCAATCATTTTATTAATCTTAGGTTTGTAAAAATAGATTTTTTTTATGATGATTCCATGCTAGTTGAGTCATTAAAACCAAAAGGTCAATATTTTCAACAACTATTATAACTTGATTGTCTTCGGTTTTTAAATCAATAGCAGTTTTAACGATTGTAGTATCGGCGTCTTCTCTGCATATTTTAACGTTAAAATCATTATTTGTTAACTCTTCGCGCAATCATTTTATAAAGCTATCCTTATTTTTACTATTAGCTAGAATTTTTTATTTGACTAACCGAGGATTTCATAATGTCGTTTCTAATTGAAATATCTACGTACACATTTTTTTCTAAACGACGAATGCGCTCGTTATTATTAATGCTATTCTGTTCATCGGCATACCCATCAAAAATAATACTACTCTAGTCTTGACTTGTCTGATTACACACACCTACAAATTTTAACTTTTATTTTGTATCGTTAACCAAAACCACTTATTTGCATTTTTTTGGTCCCAGCTACGTCTAACAGAGTCATAAAAAAAATTTGTTGGCTCTAAAAATTGTAATAACTGACCTAACTCACATATTATGGTATAATTTTAATAAAAAAAGCAATTAATTACATCATGCGAAAAAATATTTGCCATTTTGATATATATTTCAAATACATGTTATATACTATATATTTAATTAGAATATAAGCTCTTTAATCAGAAAATTAATTATTCTTCTTGCGCTTCTTAGCCCGTCTCTTATAAGTTACTTCTGGAGCATCTCTTATACATGTCCAACAGTAGTCTGCCAACTTCGCAGATCAAGTCCATTTGCCCTGAATATCTTTTTTCCATATTTTGAATATCCTGGTGGAATCTCTCTCCATGCTCATCACTTACTGCACCACAGTTTGCTGGGAGGTAATCGAGGTGTGAATGTAGAAAGTGGACTTTTAATGACATATTGCATCCTAATTTCTGGTAGCAAGGAAGAAGATTCCCAACAAGGTCTCTCTCTATAGTTTTCTGCTCTTTTGTTACCGAGAAAGTGTGTTGCTACCATTTTAAAGGAATTCCAAGCAGCTTTTTCATTACCTTCTAGAATGTTGTCAAATTCAGCATCTTTGAAAAGGTTCTTGATTTGAGGACCCACAAAAAATTCCCTCTTTAATTGTCGCATTACTAAGTCTGGGGAATTTTTGTTTTAAATAACTGAAAGCACGTCCTTCTTTGTCCATAGCTTTTACCAAGTTTTTCATAAGCCCCAGTTTTATGTGGAGTGGTGGCAGTATTACCTTTTGTGAATCAACTAATGGAATGTTAGCAACATTTTTTTCTCCTGGTTCAAAACCTAGTCTTGGCGGCCAAACTTTTCTCTTATAATGTTCTAATCGCGCTCGGCTGTCCCACTCACAAAGAAAACAGCAATATTTGGTAAGATAGCTATCACTTTTAATTCTGCACAAATCTGCCACTTATACTTGTTATATTCTATAATTTGTAGCAATACATTCATGTTACTGTAATTTTCCTTCATGTGGACAGCATGGGCGATTGGAATTGATGGCAATTTATTTCCATTGTGGAGTAACACAGCTTTTAGACTAAGTTTTGAGGCGTCAATAAAAAGTCTCCAGTCACTAGGATCATGGGGAATGTGTAAAGCACTCATTAAACCGTCAATGTCCTTGTAGGCAACGAAAAAAGGTATAAGATCTTTTTGACGACTTCGATACATGGAAACTTTAACATTTTCTTCCATTGTTGTAATCGAGATGCCAAAAGCTTCGCCTTCTCCTTGGACAGATCAAGGTTTCTTCTAAGATCATTTAATTCGCGTTGATTAATTTTATGTGGTTCACCACCGAACACTTCGGCAGAGAAATCGGGATCTTGTGATGTTGATGGCTAGACTAAGTCGTCATCTACATTATCATCCAATTCTTCGTCAGAATCAAGGCTGTATTCTTGAGGTGGATTAGGAATAGGTAGTTCATCACTATGGAGAACCGGGCGAATGGCAGATGGTAAATTGGGGTATTGTATTACCATCCTTTTTTTCTTGTTAATACCCCGTCTAATAGGAGGTATCACCCAAAAATAACAATTGGTAACATGATCTGTAGATTCTCGTTAGATCATGGGCACAGCAAAAGCTATTGAACGTCCTCTTCCATTTAGCCAACTGCAAAGATTGTTCG
The DNA here is from genome assembly GCA_936432065.2 of Rutpela maculata. Taxonomy (NCBI): domain Eukaryota; kingdom Metazoa; phylum Arthropoda; class Insecta; order Coleoptera; family Cerambycidae; genus Rutpela; species Rutpela maculata. The sequence goes on from OW386290.2 coordinate 38,171,117, forward strand.
CACAATTGCTGCAACATATATGAGGTGTCCATTTTTTGTCTTCATCTCCAATTGTACAACCAAAATACAACTGGTACCCCTTCTTAATTTTGGGAGTAAAATTATGTTTTTGATGCGCAAAAGTCACTTCACCACAAATATAACAAAAGTTGTTAGGTGTATTTACACAATCTCGTGGCATATTTTCAAAATAGCACTATTTACTTTCGAAAATGAACGCATATCATGCACAAGGTACAAATACGACTACCTAAGAATGAATATTAGTTTTAGTGACAAATAAAGAGGTAGGTAGTTAGTATGTCTATTTTTCGTAGAATTCTAATTCTACCTGTTATTTGTGATAGGACCACCCATAAACTAGGTTTTATAAGGGGTCTACACACGATCCAGCTGCAAGGAGCCAGTCTTGTCGATATGCTTTGAACTCATTCGTAAAAGTGAACTGGTCCGCTGGAATTCCAATTATCTTCAAAGCGTACCGACAATGTCGGGTCCCAGCAGCTGGATCGTCTGCGTTACACTTTATAACCTGTTGGGAAAACCAGAGCCAACCTGAACTTTTGCTTTTTATATTGTTATTTAGCATGACGAAGTTAATAAGAATTTGCTATTTTTACTTCCAATACATGTAGGCTGTAGAATAGTGTTATTGATCATATTTTCTTATATTATTATCGTTATTATTACCATGTATGCTTAATAAATTTCCTTTTCAAATTAATGAAATTTCATTTTGTATTAAATGTTATACGAGACTTTCTATAGTATAGTTTCGATTAAAATTGGGTGAAAAAAGAAGAGTCAAAGAAAATGCATTTTTGAAAATTGTAAAAATGCATTTTTTTTTTAAATAAGAGTTAAAAAAAATGAACTCTATTCCCTAAAAGTACATAAAATAACGTATAATCGAAAAGAAAAAAAAGTGACGTATAATGCCTTCTTGATAATTGACGAAGATTTTATTTCGTCCGCCATCTTTGACCGTTCTATTTGACGCACGTTGTCTGGGATTGGTGCATTATATTTGACCATAAATGAGTTTTATTTTTGTCAATTTTGGTGAAATTACTTCTTCTTATAGAAAAGATATTCAATTTTGATTCTTTCAGCCATTTTTGGTATTTTCTATTTTTTTCCAAGATGGCGGATTGACCAATACATAGCGGACAGGTCTATACTTTTTAAGAATTTTATTCCAAATAAGCCAGTATTTTTAAAATTCCCATTCAGTTACTGGTACAATATATATTAAGCAGATAAGTCGAAAATGCGTGAAAGCGCGTCAAGAAGTGCATACAGTGTCGGAAGATTTTGGATTTGGGTCGCAGGCATAGTTATTTCAACGGCTTGAGAGACCGCCTACAATAAAGGCGTGTACCAGTGCTCTAGTAGAGGGAGCAAATAATGACGCGCGATCAGGAAAACACGTACATTGCTATTAAAAATTTCAGTACCATTTATTGTAGTTGGCTCTGTTCAGTATAGGTAATATTATTACGTGCTTTAATAACTAAAATTATTTAACTCGTCATACTTTCAAAACGAGTCAAATAATTCTTTACATTTCCCCCAGACAGACCTGCCCACGTACATGTGGTGGGGAAAGCAGGTGGCCCGATTGTAGGATGTGTTATACGATAAAAAAGAATAGCCTAGTTGCTTCGTTCTCGCTTGCTCTCATTGCCGACCCAAATGAAAATTTTTCTGACACTGTATAACTTTTGACGCACAAGGAATTTTTGGGCACAAATATTTTTTTAGTAATCAGGAGGTCATAATACATAAAAATCAACAATAAAATTTCAGGTGGAATGTTGTCGTCGAAAAAAATCAATACAACTGCACTATAAGGTAAGTATATGAATTTGAATAAAACTTGGCAAGAAATGCTTCACAGAACCAAATGTTCGTAAAAAAAATTTTTTTTGGCGCAGAAGATACTGCATCTTACCCATTAGAGTTCAGATATGATTACACAGACACATACAATAAAAAAAATGTGGTCTGTTCCTGAAACTCCATTGGGTGACCTTTATGTATTTCGACGTGCTGAACACCAACCAGGTGTCCGCGTAGCTTCATCCCCCGCCATTTTTTTATAAATAACCTAAAAAAATAACCTAAATTATGAGTTTTTTAGGTTATTTTCGCGATTTACAAGAAAATGGTGGGTGATGGAGCTAAACGGACACCTCATCCGTGTTCAGCACGTCGAAATACATGGGGTATTTCGAGTTCCAGGAACAGATCACTTTTTTATTTTGTGTGCTTGTGTTATTAAACGTCTTACTTACGTTCTCGAGACACTCTGTATATTGAGGCAATTTATATCTTTCCAAATTCGATAGATTAAAATGTAAGTTCAGGATATAGTAAACGAGAACATGACTAATTTAACATTTCTCATGTAATGTATAATTAATATGAAAGTAGATTATTGTCGATATTATGACTGAATAACTTATAGGTCGGCATAAGTTGTTTACATCTAAAACTGGACATGAAAAATGAAAGTGACCTTTAATTTCAACCTTATAAGGGGAATTGCATAAAATAATGCATGTAAAATGTACAATGAAGTGATCCGAGTGTATAGAACAGAAGGTTGCTGCGCTGATAAGTGTAAAAAACTCTCGCTGAACAATAAATCATAAATCACACTTTTTATTTATGCATAAATGACGTTCAAATCGATTTAAATGTGGGAAATATTTACTAGAATAATCGTTTCGTGCAGGATATGTCTCATTTAATTGGATACAATTATCGATAATTAGAACCATACACGAAAGAAAACTGGAGAAAATACCAACGAAATGTAAATAAGGGAAACAAGGTAGATAAGGGAAGTGATAAAACTTTCGAGTATCGTCGACCATGCTCCTGTTCGTCATCGTCCTGAATGAAATTCTGAGGAAGATATTACCCTATTACGATAAAATATCGTAGAGACGAATAGTGAAAGAAGAAATTTAATTACAATACATTACAGTATACGATAAAAAAGAGCTAAAAGAAAGGAAGTCCAGAAAAAAATGAACAAATCAATTGATAGATGAAATAAAGGAGAATTGTATTCAACCGAATATATTGTAGAGGGCCGACAGTCATCCGACGTCAGTGAGATTTTGGGACTTAGCCTATTCCTATTTATTGGAAACCACTTCACTGTACTCCAGACAGAAATTCTGTCTATACTTGAATGTGTACGTGGAAGAGCTAATCAACGAAACGTAAACCTTCATTACAACAGATAGTCAGGTGTCACTAGAAGCATTAGCCTCTAATAAAGTGTTATCCAGAATGGTATGAAACTGCCAAAAAGGGCTTAAAATTACGAGTTCAGAGATACTCTTCTATAAAATGTAATGAAAAATCTAATGATCTTACTAGACAAGTTGCAGCTAACACTTTCTATGATTCAGAATCCGTGCTAGGCATTACCAGAAGCTCACTCAAAGAGGTTGTGAAAGACAGAGTTAAGGGCAAATGCAAAGCCTCTGGAGGAACATTCCAGGAAATCGACATGGAAAAGTACTTATTAAAGAACCATGTCCAAAACAAGTTGAAGCTTACAGAGAACAGGGTAGGGGGGGCAGAACCGATAGTCGCATTATATTCAAATGAGACGTATTGACCCGCAAAAGATATAATATTTACGAGCAAACACAAACTGACTCTTAAACCATCACTACTCGCCCAATCTCAGACCTGTGGCACACAGGTGATAAAACGGGTAGAGTGATATAGGACAGAGAGAGTGCAATAAGCCTAGGTGGCTGCAGTGCCCTCATAGATAGATTGATACATTTATTGAAGTTAATGTGCTCGAAATATATAACATAAGATCAAAATATTGATCAACGAAATGATCTACATACATATGTCATTGGTCACTTAAATAGATACACTATAGAGAAACATAAATAATAAAATAACGTAGAAATACATAAACAGAACGTCCCAAAATCACCGGAGGAGTTCGTAATGGTAGATTCTTTACAACATTCTGAGACAAAAACCTTCATACAAATATGTCGAGTCTCCAACCGTTTTCGAGCTAGACTCTATTAAAGTTTCTGTATATGTAGGCGCTGTAAACAAAATGAATCATGACAACCGTACTGAATTTATTAGTGATATTTGTTAATTGCGTACCTAAATTTGCTTATTAAGTTTCTTAATATCAAAATGAATTATACTTCAGAAGAATATTGCGAAATGATAATAATTCATCGTGAATGTGAACCTAATTCTGAAGCTGCTGCGCGAGAATATTCTTCGGTTTCCAGAAAGAAGACATCCGAATGGAAATGTTTTTTTAAGACTGATAGATCGTGCAAGAAACACAGGTACTTTGATTCCTTCGTATAAAAATGTAGCTAGTTAACCACGAACGCCACGAACCCCGGCAAATGAAGATGCTGTGATTCATGCAATTGAGGTAGAATCAACGGATTCTGTACGAAACGTAGCTCGCATGTTGAAATATTTCAAGAAGCTCAACACAAAGAATTTTGAAGGACGTCAAATATCATGCTTATCATTATACGCGTGTACAAAATCTTATGCCGCAAGATTATCAGGGCCATATTGATTTCTACACTTGGATTTTAGAACAGGAACGAATAGATTCAAATTTTTTGCTTAAGTACTTGCTTATGTACTTTTCACCGATGAATCCAATTTCTTGCGTGAAGGAATCTTTAATACACTTTCATACCCAGAAGTTTTCAGAACAGTAAAACAGTAAAATGGGCGGGTATTTTTGGTAATTTTTTAGTAAGTAAAGGATTTTAAAATATATAGGTAAGGTTAAAATTGTTTCAACAGATTGGACCCTTTGAACTTCCTGCTCACTTAAACGGACAAACCACAGAACCGAAGCCCTACCGGAATTGTTGGAAGATGTGCCATTATTACATACAACATGTGGTTTCAACCAGATGATGCTCCACCACACTATGCATTGCACGTAAGAGGAATATTAAACAGAACGTATCCAAATAAGTGGATAGCACGTGGTGGCCCTATAAACTGGCCTGCCCGATCGCCTGACTTAAACTCATTGAACTATTTTCTTTGGGCTCATTTAAACAATATTTTGCAGTAGGGAGGTTATTTATACCTTAGACGACCTAGATGACAATATAACCGAAGCATTAGCGACGGTTATACCGGAAATAGTGTGCAGGATTTAAGAGACGTATATGTATTTGTTTGCAGATGGAAGGGGACCATTTCGAACATTTAACTCACTAATTAAAACTCTTTTCGTTATGTCCAAAATATCGTTTTGTCTTAATTAAGTTTGTTTACTAGAGGACAACATTTTGTATTTAAAGGACAACAAATTATAAAATTTTAAAGCAATGAAATTCGTATTTTATTTTGCCTTTGGACAATCTGCAGCATTTTGGAAGTAACATATTATTTTTGCGGGTCTGGTATGGTTTAAGTACGCCCGATTTTAACAATTTTCCAATAAGTTATGAAAAGAACACGGTTAATAGAGCACATTTTGAAAAAAAAAATTTGGATGAACCATAAATTGTTGAGAAAAAAATTACGAAAGTTACGGGACCTCTGGGAGCGAAATGGGGTGCTGGGTGGGGAGATAGTGGAATATAATAGTGGAAAAGATGGTCAATACAGTTGTACGACGTAATAGCAGTTAATTAGCGACCTCCGGTGCACAGCACTAATTGGACAAGAAAAAAACCATGACCTAACCCAACGTAAGTACACCTAACAGAAGTAGAACAAACGAACGCAATATGAAAGTGAACCGAACGTAGCCCAATCTAACTCACCGGACTTGATGCAAATTGTAGTAGAAGAAGAAAAAGTTATGATTTGATTATATCGAGGAAAGATGGCATGTTTTATAAAAAATTAAAAAACAATTATTTGGGACAAGGACAAAGGTATTTCGGAAATAATTTTCTTAAGCACAACATTTCAACAATCAGAAACGATTACTATAACGTCTGTGAACACATCTATGCAAAAATTTGGAAAATGTCCGAAAACTTTCGAACGGGGCGTATTTTACCAAGTACGCCAAATAATAATATAGACACCACATTTGACGTACAAAAATAGTAAAGAAATACATCATTTTATATGCTTTTATTATTAATATCAAGTAATCATCCATAACTAAATCGATTAATATTAACATATAAAAGGTATGTAAACTGAAAACAGTGTAAAAAATGATTGATTTAGGACGTGCTTAAACCATACCAGAACCCACATTCAAATATAAATATGCAGGAAAAAGTCAGTATACCATTATTGACGAACGAGATCTACACTCATCTCCGTATCTAATTCTATACCGTGCGTGTAATTGGCCATTAGGTATGCACATTCACGTAGCGCGAGAGATATGACAACACAGCGCAGTAAACTCGTCCGTCAGCGGAGTATCCCAGCTATTAGTAATTTCATTTCAGCCAGCTGGCACACGCGATGTTGTAATTCTTACTCCCTATGCCTAGCCCGCCACTACACACACGGTATATAATTCTTACAGCTCTACGCTGTAATCTGAAGATCCGGTGCCACCGTCACGAGAACGAATATCCCTGTGCCAAGATGGCATATGATATCGCTGAGTGGTCAGAGCATAATATACCATTTTTAGTGTAGGTTCAGAGACACAGTCATCTGATAGTTTTAGTAGATAGATATTACTAGAAAACTTACTTGCCACTGGATCAGTGTGATAATTCCAAATATGATTGGGGCAATGGTTACACTTAGAAATTTAACTGTTTTGGGATTATCAAATTTTATATTTCTTAAGGACAGAATCATTATTTGTGTTTTAGGCAAATTTAAACTTAGCCCATAACTCTTTAACAAACTAGCCGTGTTTGTTTTACAAGTTAAGCTTCGCTATAGTTATTTCCAGAATAATGCTATTTTTCCAACTGATGCCTCTTACTGGGATGCTCGGTTGCATCTAGAGCTCGGCCAATATTCTTGGCTATAGATGTCGGTCTCGGATGTCTGGGGCCGGGCAGGACTATTGCCCTTTACCCCAGTACATCGCTGTAGACCGGGGACCAGCCTCGTGCAGGGCGGGCGAACTTACTTTACGTCGGCCCCACTCACAGTTGTGAGCGGTGCAGACGATTTCGGTCCACCTCCCTGGGTCCTGGCTCGTTGGACCTTGCTGGCTAAGGCCTCTTCTGGCGTTCTTCTTTCTTCGTCTTCTGCTCTTCGCCAGCTTGTTTGCCCCCCGGGGGGTAGTCATCGGTCTGTTGGGTGTTTTGGGTTTGTGGCGGGAGTGACTGCCGGTACACAAGATGCCAAGAGGCATCCTGTCATCCGGATCATCGGTAGGGTAAGGATGAGCTGTGTAGCTCGAGGAAGGGCAGACCTAACTGCTTTGGTAGCATTTTTGGTCTGCCCGGAGCTAGGGGGACTACAGGTACTGGACGGTTGTTTGTCCGGTACCCGCAGGGTCTTGGGTGGGTGGTTTAGAGCTCGGGGTGTGGTAGCGCATTCTTATACCCCTTTATGCCTGTCTCAGATAGACAAGGATATCTTGTAATGATGATTTAAATTTTTGCAAAAGTATCATCGGTATAAAATAATGTCGTCTTCTTTTCATTTCTTAACTACGTAAAATAAACAAAATAAAATATATTTCCGTATATAATAAGTAGAGAAAATAATTTAAATTTACATAAACTATTTAGAAACAGTTAGAACACAGCTTCCACTCTGACATTCTCATAAATGTCTTATTAAAACTGATTTATTACACTGACTGTTGGTTAAAACTGATATCTAATATTGACTATACTTGCATTAGTTTGAGTCCATTATTTTCAACTGAACAGAAATCTATTATAAGGAGAATTATCATTTCCTAATTTGGTTTTAATTACTAGATGTCTTATCTAGTGGTACATTAGTTAACAACAAATTACGTCAAAACTGACAAGTAGACCGTTAATTTATATAATAACTCTATTTAACTTTATAACACAACTATTGTCACACAGAGCGCTGATAATATTTCAAAATGAATGGAATAATGGGTGTGTTCATTACAGGAAGACCATAAAAATCAGAAAAGATACTGTTACTGTGTACATTATTCTGAAAAGACATATTGTAGGATAAAACGCTCCCTTATACTATACAGGATGATTCAGCTAAAATTCCCTATGCCGGTTACTGGGAAACTAAAAACGGCATTGAATGTCTATAAACAGCAGTGACTAGATACTCCTAAATACTACATTTTGATGTTCAATCGACGTAGTTGACGATTATGCGTGTATGATGTTCAGATTTCCTCGAATAGTTAAATCTGTAAATGTCTATAGAGCCTGTGAAATTGCAACTGCTTCATCTGGATTTTAACTGCTCTAGTACAGACTTCATACTTTCAAAATTAGAGTAACAGTAGGGTCAGTGGGGGTAACTGTGATTTCTGGGTGAATGTGAAATTAAAATAAAACGTAACTAGAAATCTTTTGCCACTAAAGCTTAGTATATTAGTTAATAATACTGGATTAAAATAAGGAAAAAAAACAGCCAACAATAAAAATGTTAGTCAAATATTTCTCATGTGTTATTTTTATCGACTTCAAAATTAATTCACGCTGTTTCAAAACACTAGGAGGTTACAGTGATATCAATAGGTGGGGGCATCGTGATGCAATAGACTTGTTTACAGAGAAGCCGAGAATACTTACAGTAGTGATACAGCTGAGTCATAAATAATAACAGTATCGTAGGGAGATAGTGACTATACACCAGAAGATCGTAGAATGGAATCGACGATGGTACGGTCCCCTAAAAATGAGGATTTAAAGAAGGGAACTTTCATGTTAGCTAGTTTTAAAGGAGGCAAAAGAAATCAAACCATTTTTCGTTGAGTGTGTATTATGCAAAGTTGTTTCAAATAATGAATTAGAAGTTATGGGTCTAAAAAGTGTAAAAGACAATAAAACTGCCTTTGTAATAATTGGAAAAGGTGGGTCTCTTATTTCTACTAATGAAATTGTTGGAATTTTAGAAGAACCCCAACTTTTAACCCAAGGTGGACGAATAAGATATGTTTTCCCTGGTCCTGTAGACGTATTTGAACCACTGTAACTTATTTTGTGTGCATTATTCTCTTTTAATTATATGTAGTTATTTTTATTTGTTCTTTTGTAACGTTAAATATTAAAATAAAGTTTTATAAATTTTTGTACTAAGTAAACAAAATCTGTTTTTTTTTAGTCACCCCATCGCAGTCAAATGAATAATGATTCAGAAAATTCATGGCTATCACACTAGCCCCATCCTCTGTCACCATTACCCCATTACCCCAACGCGGTGGGGTAACTGTGGCAGGTGGCAAAAAAACTATATCTAAAAAAAACAATAATTTTGGAGATAATCCGGCATAAAATCTTTAAACAGAATATTTCTAAGATTACACAATTCAAATTTCATTTCGATATTTACAATAGTATTTGTGTAATCTAAAAACAAACACAAACTTTTGATTTTCCTATCACAGTTACCCCAGTGACTTTATGGTATAATTCATTGCATATTTATACTGCACATAAAAAGCTCAAAGCTGCCAACCGAGCTAATATTATAAGGGGAGCCTGGGGCATGTTTTATTTTTTAACACTATATTAAACAATAAATATAATGTATAACTTACTAGATAAAACACCATTACTCTTATATAATGTATGTTCTGGCATGATTAAAGTAAGAAATAAACGGAAACAAACTTTTTTAAGATTTAAAACTTTTAGAACCGGCGTCCTCAGAGGATGAGGAAAATTTTTCAGAAAATGGTTGAAAACGGATGTGTATGTCGATTCCTCTATTAGATAATATTGGCATTAATTACAAAATATTTATTTCAAGGGATAATTTAGATACTGCTTTGTACTGCTTCTTTATTTTTTGGCTCATGGAAGACGGCTTGGGGGGGGGGGGCATGCCCCCCCTGGCTGCGCCCATGATAACTTGTTCTCGTTTTTTGCGAATATGTCGCCTCATAATTCTTATAAACTTGAGGGCACTACGTCCACTATAGTGCTAAAGTTTGTAGAATGAACTTAACTTTAGTGTAAGGTGAACAAAAATTGGAAAGTATTTTCTATAATCTCAATGCGAATTTGACAATGAAAAACAATTGATATTAATATTATATTACACTACTATAAGTTATTACTGCTCAACGGAAGTCTTATTATGGTATTTTCATCAAGCTGCGTCCAGTACGGAGTCGACCGGATTCTCCTCAAAAACTAAAAAAAATTTCTGAGTAGCTGAGTGACTGTCGCAAAGAACAACGTTAAAAAATAGGCATTTTTTCCCATCCTGACAAGAGTGCAGAAATTGTTTCTCGACTAATTCACTATTCTACACAGCCTACATGTATTGGAAGTAAAAATAGCAAATTCTTAGTAACTTCGTCATGCTAAATAACAATATAAAAAGCAAAAGTTCAAGTTGGCTCTAGTTTTCCCAATACAGGTAATAAAGTGTAACGCAGGTATAGGGGGTCTACAGACGATCCAGCTGCTTGGACCCGATATTGCCGGTACGCTTTGAAGATAATTGGAATTCCAGCGAACCAGTTCACTTTTACGAATGAGTTCAAAGCATGCCGACAAGGCTGGATCCCTGCCGCTGCATCGTGTGTAGACCAGTTCACCGCCCGTAAACCCTAGTTTATGGGCGGTCCTATCACAAATAACAGGTAGAATTAGAATTCTACGAAAAATAGACATACTAACTACCTACTTCTTTATTTGCCACTAAAACTAATTCATTCTTAGGTAGTCGTATTTGTACCTTGTGCATGATAAGCGTTCATTTTCGAAAGTAAATAGTGCTATTTTGAAAATATGCCACGTGATTGTGTAAATACACCAAACAACTTTTGTTATATTTGTGGTGAAGTGATTTTTGCGCATCAAAAACGTAATTTTACTCCCAAAATTAAGGTGTACCAGTTGTATTTTGGTTGTACAATTGGAGATGAAGACAAAAATGGGCACCTCATATATGTTGCAGCAATTGTGCGAACAATCTTTGCATTTGGCTAAGTGGAAGAGGACGTTCAATGGCTTTTGCTGTGCCCATGATCTGGCAAGAACCTACAGATCATGTTACCGATTGTTATTTTTGCGTGATACCTCCTATTAGACAGGATATTAACAAGAAAAAAAGGATGGTAATACAATACCCCAATTTACCATCTGCCATTCGCCCAGTTCTCCATAGTGATGAACTACCTATTCCTAATCCACCTCAAGAATACAGCCTTGATTCTGACGAAAAATCAGATGATAATGTGGATGACGACTTAGTCCAACCATCAACATCACAAGATCCCGATTTCTCTGACGAAGTGTCCGGTGGTGAATTACACAAAATTAAACGCGAATTAAGTGATCTTATAAGAAACCTTGATCTGTCCAAGACAAAAGCGGAGCTTTTGGCATCTCGATTACAACAATGGAATTTACTACAAGAAAATTTTAAAGTTTCCATGTATCGAAGTCGTCAAAATGATCTTATACCTTTTTTCAAAATGGAAAATGACTTGGTTGCCTGCAAGGACATTGACGGTGCTTTACACATTCCTCATGATTCTAGTGACTGGAGGCTTTTTATTGACGCCTCGAAACTTAGTCTAAAAGCTGTGTTACTCCACAATGAAAATAAATCGCCCATGCTGTCCACATGAAGGAAAATTACAGTAATATGATGTATTGCTACAAACTATAGAATATAGTAAGTATAAGGCCGTCCGCACATGGGGCTACTCGAAAGAATCTGATTGGTGACTGCAGTTAGTAACCAATCACTCAATAGTCACTTCCTATGACGTTCTATCGAGTGCCGCATACGGCGCTACTAGTTAGTAACTAGTTGGTAATCGGTTTGTGATCAGTTTTAAGAAATCCTACGTGCAATCACTTCAGTATCTAGTTTCCGAGTTTCGGGAAGTAATTACAGAGTTTTTGTGCGTTTACAAGTGTCTTTTGGATGATTTCAAGATGAACGAGCAATTGAATGTGAATTTTGTGGCAGATACAGTAGCTTCGTGTGCGGAGTCCGGTTACTAACTAGTTAGCGATCAGTTTATATTTCCGTCACAAACCAGTTACTGTTTCTAATGAGTAGCTCCATGTGCGGAGCACCTAAGTGGCAGATTTGTGCAGACTTAAAAGTGATAGCTATCTTACATGATATGCAGCAAGGGTATACCAAATATTGCTGTTTTCTTTGTGAGTGGGACAGTCGAGCGCGATTAGAACATTACAAAAGAAAAATTTGGCCGCCAAGACTGGATTTTGAACCAGGAAAAAAAAATGTTGCTAACATTCCATTAGTTGATTTACAAAAGGTAATACTGCCACCACTCCACATAAAACTGGGGCTTATGAAAAACTTGGTAAAAGCTATGGACAAAGAAGAACGTGTTTTCAGTTATTTAAACCAAAAATTTATCAGACTTAGTAATGCGAAAATTAAAGAGGGTCCTCAAATCAAGAACCTTTTCAAAGATGCTGAATTTGACAACATTCTAGAAGGTAATGAAAAAGCTGCTTGGAATTCCTTTAAAATGGTAGCAACACACTTTCTCGGTAACAAAAGAGCAGAAAACTATAGAGACCTTGTTGGGAATCTTCTTTCTCGCTACCAGAAATTAGGATGCAATATGTCATTAAAAGTCCACTTGCTACATTCACACCTAGATTACTTCCCAGAAAACTGTGGTGCAGTAAGTGATGAGCATGGAGAGAGATTCCACCTGGATATTCAAAATATGGAAAAAAGATAGCAAATGGACTTCTGCGATGTTGGCAGACTACTGGACATGTATAAGAGATGCTCCAGAAGTAACTTATAAGAGACGGGCTAAGAAGCGCAAGAAGAATAATTAATTTTCTGATTAAAGGGCTTATATTCTAATTAAATATATTGTATATAACATGCATTTGAAATATATATCAAAATGGCAAATATTTTTTCGCATGATGTAATTAATTGCTATTTTATTAAAATTAAACAATAAGATGGGAGTTAGATCAGTTATTACAATTTTTTTTTATGACTATGTGAGACGTAGCTGGGACCAAAACAATGCAAATAAGTGGTTTTGGTTAACGATACAAAATAAAAGTTAAAATTTGTAGGTGTGTGATTGGTCGCTGAACACTATTCTGGCATTCAAGTTTATCGAAAATTATGGAAACATAGTCAAATTGGCAGTTTTTAACTGTCAATGACTCTATCCAGTAATCGAATATTGCCTAATATTAGCACGTCAGCTGTCATAATAATCCTATTTGCAAAAAAAAATTACACAGCAAATTTATAACCGTCTATTATTGACCCTTGAATTAAATAAAAGGTCATTTTATCCTCTATCAGTAACATTATTTTGACAGTTGACAGCTATCATAATGCTGCCAATGGTGACTGACGACGTTGTAGTGGCACATGCGTAATCCTTCACTGACCGAAGCTCAGGGGCAATAAAGGCTACTAATTATGCTGTATAATTATATAATGTTTCATAAGTCAGTAAGATTATTTTAACAATCTGACAGTTGCGAAACGCTGCCAATGGCCATTTACGACGCTAGGCACACAAATGACCCTTTATTTAAGACAAGGGTCAATAGACGGTACTAAATCTGCTGTATAAATTTTCTGCAAAAAGGATTATTATGACAGTTGACAGCTGTCATAACGTTGTCAATGTCATGGGTGAAGCAGTAAGAGTCCAGAGGGCCTTTAGTTGACTGAGCGTAGGGTCTACTGATATTATGAATTCTGCTGTATTAGAAGTATTTTTGCATGAGTAAATTATATTATTTTGAAAATGGACAGCTGCCAAATTCTGTCAGTCATTTACACTTTAATGATTTTTATTAATATTATCGAAATAATAAAACTGCATGTTAACAAATAATGTTATCCTTGCCCAATGTCAAAAGTAACTATTGATTGACAGTTGTCAAATGCCCCGTTTGAATTGTTTAAAAGTCAGTATTGGCATTTTGCAATTATCAAAGTAGCATACAAAATAACTTACACAAGTGGAAGAAACGATAATATTATATTCTATGTGCTAATCGATTACCGGATAGAGTCATTGACAGTTAAAAACTGCCAATTTGACCCTGTTCCCATCATTTTCGATAAATTTTAATGTCAAAATCGTGTTCAGCGACCAAAAATTAGTTGAAAAACACTCTTTCTGCGCTTTTGTCAGGATGGGCAAAAAATGCCCATTTTTGTTTAACATTGTTCTTTACATGAAATTTGGTTCATGGTGACTTCAGGATTCTCCGAAAACAAGTCAGATGATAAAAAAAATCCTAAAAATATTAAAAATGACATGTTTTTTTCTACGTAGGCTAAATAAGAAGACACTAAAAATAAAAAAACTTAGCCTCCTTCAAAAAAGGTCACTGAAAATTATGAAATTCAATTTAATGATTTTTAATACCTTTTTTGAACATTAACATTTATGTCTTGCTATCTAAAAATTATTGCTTGTTCATTTCAATTTTACATTTGTTATTTTAACTCGCCCTATGCCATTTATGGACATGTTTGGCTTTAATAAGTGCTTTTCCTTTCGACGAAGTGAAGATAGCAATCTTTTTAGCAATTCTCTATATTTTTTTCTCTTACGTCGTATAAATTATTTTCAGTGGACAAATAGCTTAATACATATATTTCAAGAAAACAGAACAAAATCCGAAATAGATGGGGGTTGACGGGGTAGTATCCACAAAAAGGAAAATACTCTTTTTGTAACTTTTTTAATATCGTTTGTGAATTAACCATTTTCGGTGGAATAATAGCTATATACAAATATTTCAAGGAAGTCCAACAAAATTAGTTGCTGACGGGGCAGCAATCCACAAAAACTGAAATATTATTTTTGTAAATGTTTTAATATCGTTTGTGCATTAACCATTTTCGGTGGAATAATAGCTATATATTTAGATATATTTCAAGAAAATAGAACAAAATCCGTAGTTAGGGGCTGACGGACTAGCAATCCACAAAAAGTAAAATTTTCTTTTTGCAACTTTTTTTTCACCGAAAATGGTAATGGTAACATATTAAAATATGTTACAACAGAATATTTTAGTTTTTGTTAATTGCTACCCCGTCATCCCCAACCTATATCGAATTTTGATGTGTTTTCTTAAAGTATATCTATATAGCTATAATTCCACCGAAAATGGATAATGCACACACGATATTAAAAAAGTTACAATAAGAATATTTTACTTTTTGTGGATTGCTACCCCGTCAGCCCCTACCTATATCGGATTTTGTTGTGTTTTCTTGAAATATATGTCTATAGCTATTACTCCACTAAAAATGGTTAATTCACAAACGATATTAAAAAGGTTACAAAAATAATATTTTACTTTTTGTGGATTGCTACCCCGTCAGCCCCTGTCTATATCGGATATTGTTCTGTTTTCTTGAAGTATATGTACAAAGTTATATTTCCACTAAAAATAATTTATAAGGCGTAAAAGAAAGAAAAAAATGGAGGACTGTTAATAAGATTGCTATCTTCACTTCAATGTTTTACTCTTATTGTGACGTTCAAACCTTCAGAACTTGAAAAGCAGTCATAGCCAAGACTATGAGAACTTTTGCGCAGAAAAGCACATATCCAAATTTCAGAAAATTCGACTGAGAGCCAATTTTCATGATGTTTGCGGGGGTCCTTTTCTTAACTTAGCATATATTTTATGCATTCAAAGAGTATCCCTATTACATTTGAAAAAAGAAAATGTTTGCAGAGGCTTATATGGATTTCATCTAATTATGTAAGTCAACTAATTTCGAAATTTCAATATGCATATTTTACTCAACTGCACTATTTATAAGTATATAGGTAATTATTTTTTAAAATAACAATCTAATTCAAGTTTGATATCGTGACCTGTCATGCAGATCTGCAAGTTCAACTTCCAAATCCAAAATACTAGCAAAACATGGCAGATCGCGCCTGAAAAAAACTGAAAGCTGAAAGCTCACCGAGACCATGCTGTTCTCGTCTCATTCTTTAATACAGAGGGCGCAGAATAACGCACTAATGCAACCATAATATACTTCAACTGTGTTTTCTGTTTTAGTCCGCTCGTCCGCGAAGCAGGCGGCGTCTGTAGCTGCACAGCCCGCTATAGCATTCACCACACGTCGTTTCTACCGTATTTTCACGCATATCAATTTTACCGCAACTATCTCTATATCGTCTTGTAATCCCTCGCCAGTTGGAAACTATGTGGAAAAATATTTACTTCAAAAGAAATAAGAAGAAATATCGTTTATCACAATAAAAAACCCTCTTACAAAGTATGATTGAGAAAATTTGTGCGGTTTGCCAACTTCCTATATCTAGATAGTAAAAATGTCATCATTTTGTAGGTATACAATCTAGTACATGATTGTCCGATATCGAGTGAGCATTCTATATATCTTTGTTTTAAACAAAAGACGATCGATCCTTAGGCAAAATGTGTCAGTGCAATAATAGTCCATTTTGTTCGTTCGCACGCCTGTGTCAGAAGTGGTGCTTAAGTGTTTTTGTTATTCTAGTGTTTTGTTTAAGTTTAAATGTTACTGGAAAGCCCTTAGCCAGGATAAAAAGGGAGAATTTGAACGGGAATGTTGTAAGTAGATACCCATGTTATCCGCATGTAAATAAACTTAGCCACTTCATGTACTATAATTGAATTTGATGTGCTCATTTTTTTTTGTTTATATTGGAGATAACTTTGTTTACGTTCTAAATGCGCCAGCAAAAGTGGAGTTTCATATTTAAATACCTACAAAACTAGTGTAATTATATTTTAAGCGATAAGCTTTTTATGTTTTATGTTTATATGGATAATTGGGCCTTTTTATAGCTACATTGCAAAACAATGTTGACAAAAGGTTATTCGTATATTTTATGATCTGTCGACTATTACTTACATACATGGTCATTGTTTTGAAACTTATCAATTTCAGTAAAATTTGATACATGCATAAATGATATACCTACACGTTTTTATTTTCTTGGCCGTTGATATCAAATTAATATGATGGGATATCCTGGAATTTTCGTTTTTTTTAATGAAATTATTGTAGTTCCTTGCGTTTCGGTTTAAGTATCTTCAGAGAAAATTATTGTTACTAAATTTTTCTATAATAGTTTTACGTTTTAAGTCTATTTCGGTTGAGTGTTTCAATATAACCCAGTTACATTAAAATACTAAACACTTAATGTAAAACTAGTACATAAAACTCAATAATAATTAAATGGTAATTCTGCAGATTAGCAAAGCATTGGAGTTTTTGCGAAATATTTTCAGGATACACTAATTTGGGGTCATAGAACACGAATCTTAAATTAGTTTTCAATGTAAATGCATGGTTTAAAAACAAAACATTAAATTTTACTTCCTCTCTATCATTGTAGACACTAAAAACACTTTGAATTTCGGTCGATTTGGATCTCGTATTCACAATGTAAAAAGTGCTCTTCAGAACGATGCACTTTTTAGCAGTGGCGTAGCCAGCTTTTTGGAGAGGAGGGGGCAGTCATTTAAAAAGGCGGTTTAAAAAAGTTGCAAGTAAAAATAAAATACGGATTTTTATCTACAGTAGGGGCGCCACATCATGGGGGCGGGATGTCAGAGTGCCCCCCCCCTACCTATACCGCTGGCTTCTACGCACCAAAAAAAATTATTTTTCATAGAAATAATAATAATAATATTAGTAAATAATTTTTAAAAATTTAAAATTTTATTAAAATAAAAAACTTAAAATTATAAAAAAAAAAAATTATGAGAGAACAGGAGTACAATTTCCTTCATCTAAAAGACGAAGTTTACCTTAACAGCTATTTTACCACCTCTACCCTTGCAGTATAATATTTATCAAATCTTCAACAATTAGGAAAACCGCTGCTCAAGGAATCACTACTTCCACATCAAGATTTTCTATCTGTCACTCACAACGATAAAATTTTGTATATGGAAATAATTGTTTATGGAACTTTAATAATATAATATTTGAAATCCTCTACACAAAAACCCAGATAACAATACCCCACATCGGTAGTGGCGTGGGGGTGGTGATAAGGGGGTGGTAGTGGGGGTGGATGAAGTAAAAAAATATTTTGAGGTTTCTGCTTCTTGTACACACACTAAATCACAATTTGTTTTCATCCCCGTTAATAATGGGGTGGGGGTGGTAATGGGGGTGGCTAATGCCAAAATTTTTTTGAGACCTTAGCTTCTCTTGTATATACTAAATACCAAGTTTATGGACTATTACCTGCTTGATTTACCTATTTACCCCAAATTTACCTCAATTTACCCCCCAACCCTTCGACGGAACAAGATGAAAATATAATCTATTTCTAGATCTCGTTAAAGTACATACGTGTACCAAATTTCAAGTCAATATCTCAAACAGTTCCAGAGTAAACGTGCGCACAAAAAAGTTATAGACAGACAGACAGACCGACAGACAGACAGAAATTTTTTTTCGCTCAAACTTAGAATCTCGACGTTTCATGACATTCTAAGCCCATTTGAACAATAAAAATTTTTTTCAATTTTTTTGTCGTTACTATACTTCCACTGGATGTGGAAGTAATTAAAAGGTAATCAAACTGTCTCCGTATTTTCAAAATTGTGTCAAAATTATCGAGCAAAATCATTAGGCGATTTTTTACCTGACAGGTTTTTAAATGGCATTTGTATTTCAGCAAGGAAATATATGACGTTAGGTCGCTTTAGAGTTAGTTTAATATGTAATTAGTTGCATTAAAAATTTTAAGAAGCTATATGCACGGTTAGTTGTTGAGGTTAGGTTGGTTTTCGTTTTTGCCTCGGGTTTTTCAAATGGCTGCAACCTTCTTTTTATTGTATTATAGTTGTATTAAAAGTTTTAAAAACCTATGCACATGGAGTTGGTTGTTAAGGTTAGGTTGGTTTTCTTTTTTTGGATGCAGCTGCAACTTTTTTAATGTATAATTAGTCCGGTCAACGGAGCGCTAAAATGACCAAAATCTCTAATTTGAGTGCTAATGAATGGATTTTGATGAAACCTTGTGCAATGTGTTTGTAATGGCGTTAATAAAAAAGTTGAAAAAATATTAGAGTATTTTTTATCGCGGGTTCCCTAACTTGTAGAATTAGGTCAAAAATGATAAATAAAACAATATATTTACCTTTTTTCTCACAAAATAAGCTGTTTTTACTGTTGTGAATTTTTTCGAAAAATGGGCACTCTAAAATTCTTAAAAGTGAGGGAGGGGAAATTTAAAAGCTGAGAAAAAAAAATCTAAAAAAATTCAGGTGAATTTATCATCGAAATACAGGAATTTTTATTTGCAACTTTTCTGTAAAGTGCGTTTTCACCAAGTTTTTTCGGAAAAACATGAAAAACTACCCCCATTTTTGAAATTGTAGCGCTTTAAAAATATGTAATTTAAAAATTTGAAAAAATCCAGACTTACGCATTGAGGCTCTCTAAACTTTTTTGTCTCTTGGAATTTTTTTGTAACTTGCTGATTTTCTGACTTACAGGCAGTTATTCACGATAAATAATGTACTTACTACATTTTTTTTGAAAACTTTTTAAAATTTTCAATTTAAAAATTTTATTAAACCTGTAAAAATGGTATAACTCCATAGGTCTCATATTTTTTTACAATAATATATATAAATCACGCTCATTTTTCGAATGTTCATGTATTTTTTAATGTGCAAAAATGTAGTAAAGTAGTATTACTATGAGAAGATGCCAGCAAAAAATATGCGCAGAAACGAGTTTGTGCACTCCATCATTCTAAGCCAATGAGAAAGAATTACGTGACATTCAATGTCAACACCAGTGGCGGCGGTGCCCTGCAGTAGAGCGGCGGCGGCGACAATAATAATAATAAAACAACTTTATTATGCAAAGTTTAGTAGAACTTACTATTCTTACACTTCTCCTGAACAAAGGTTACTCGTAACAGTTGGCAAGTTTTAATCTACTCCATTTTCACAGTTCCTTGACCGCGAAACTTTTATTGCAATTACACATCCCCATACCCCAGATAAAGCTATGCCACTGGTAAAAATATTCGCGCATTTTGGCTCCGCCCTGGCATCTTCTCATAGTAATACTAGTCTACATTATTTATCGTGAAAAACTGCATGTAACTCGGAAAATTAGCAAATTATAAAAAAATTCTAAGAGATAAAAAATGTTTAGAAGGCCTCAGTGCATACGTTTGAATTTTTTCAAATTTTTAAATTACATATTTTTAAAGCGCTACAATTTTAAAAAACAGTTATTTGTGTACCAAGGCCAAAGTTGATCTTTTTCGACCGAATCAGAAATTTGCGACCGAAGCGCAGCCGAAGCCAAGCAAATTTCGGGTAAGGCCGAAAAAGATCATTTGGCCGAGGTACACACAACATTTTTTAGGCGACTGTTTCAGAAAGTAAAATAAGTAACTATTTTTAGGACTTAAGAGAGACAAAAATGGGGAATTAGTTTTTGTGTTCGATACAAAATAACTAAATATAACATATATTTAACTAAACAAAAAATTGTAATATATAAATATATTCTTATTTATGCATGATTAAATTTGATGATTAGGCAATAGGTATATGCGGCTGGGATGGGGCTGGAAAGTGAATGCGGCCGTGAACTAAAGTAAATGCGGCCGTGAAGTAAGTTTGACAGAGGAGTACAAAAAAGTGACACTTTAGGAACGCTATCGAATCCGTAAAACATCAATTTTTGCTGCAGTCGCCTAAAAAGGGTAGTTTTTCAGGTTTTTTTGGAATAACTCGATGAAAACGCACTTTACAGAAAAGTTGTAAATAAAAAATAGTCACTTATATTTCGATGATACATTCACCTGAATTTTTTCAGATTTCTTTTCCAACTTTTACATTTCCCGTCTCCTACTTTTAGGAATTTTAGAGTGGCCATATCTCGAAAAATACGCATTTTGTGAAAAAATTCAGGAGAATAAAAACATCTTATTTTTGGCCAAAAAAAATGTATATATTTTGTTTTCTCTTTTTCATTTTTGACCTAGTTCTACAGGTTACGGAACCTCTTCCGATCATTTCTTACTCTAATCTTTTTTTTTTCAACATTTTTATTAATGTCATTACAAACACATTGCACAAGGTTTCATCAAAATCCATCCATTAGCACTCAAATTAGAGGTGAAACCCCCCCCCG
Source organism: Rutpela maculata (assembly GCA_936432065.2). Lineage (NCBI taxonomy): Eukaryota > Metazoa > Arthropoda > Insecta > Coleoptera > Cerambycidae > Rutpela > Rutpela maculata. Next base: position 38,192,405 of record OW386290.2, read on the forward strand.
TTGACTGGACTAAATACAATAATAAAAGTTACATCCAGCTGCAAAAAAGGAAACCCAATCTAACCTCAACAGCTTATATTAAGATTATGTACATACATCTTTTTAAAAGTTTTAACATAATGACTAATACATTATATATCAGTTATGTTAAGTTTTAAAAAGTTGCGTACATGAATTTGAGGTAGCTGTTCAAGTTATGTGGCTTTTCCTTTTTTGCAGATGGTTGCAACTTTTTAAATGTACCTATAATACAATAAAAAAAAGTTGAAGTCATCTGCTAAAAGGAAAATCAACCTACACTGAGCAACTAACTATATATATATTTAGTTATTTTAAGACTTAAAATAACTAAATATATCGACCTCATAAACTAACCCAAAAATGATATTGTTACCTCCGACGCCATATCTTCCTCTGCTAGAATACAAAATCTTTTAAGAATCTAAGAGGCAAAAAAGTCATCTGTTGATTTACCATGATACCTTAGACACAACTTTGAAAACTACAGAGACGCATGCGTGTTAGTTTGACAGTTTAATTTCTGGAGTTTTGGTAAATAATGCCCTGTTTTTTTTATTTTAAATTCCTTTTAGAGAAACTACGCATTTGCATTTAAATCTAATTTCAGATTCATATTCTTCGACTCCAAAATACTGTATCCTGAAAGAAATTCGCGAAAATTTCAGTGCCCCGCTACTTAAACTGCAGAATTATCAATTAATTTCTCTGACGATGGTAAATAAACTGAAACGTAAGAAAATATAATCATTTTCACCTAAAAAGATTGAAAATTACAGGATGCTCATCAAGTTAAATGAGGTATCGTAATATACAGTGCGTCCCACATAAAGTGAACACAAGCCCGTAAAATCTTTATTTTTTGAGATAATCCAACCAACATTTTTTTATTATTCAGAGCACAGAAAGCGTAATTTTTGGGTACTGCTATGTTCTAGATGTCAGTCTACGACACACTATGATTTTTTTATATCTCCAAAATTCGAGAAATCATGTTAATTTTTTTTTAACCTGATATCATGATGTTAATCAGAACATTTTGAAACGTCTTTGTGCTAAATTCCATTTAAAAGCATCAAATGGTATTTATTTTATTAGAGGGTCAAAGTTGAAAATAGTGCCATTTAATTTTCTAGTAAAAAGCTAAGTAGGCCTTGGAGAAACAATAGAATGTGAAAGGGAAAAAGTATTTATTTTGAATGAGAACAATAAGTCATTGTTTTCTTATGCATTTTGATGAAAAAAACATGTAAAAAAATGATTGGATTTCTTAGGTATAAAAGTATAGTGTTTTCTATAAAAATGCGTAAGAAACAATCACTTTATTCAAAATAAAATATTTTTCGCTTTCCACATCGGTTGCTTTTTTTTCAAGGCCTTCTCAGCCTCTTGTTAGAAGATTAAACAGTGCTATTTCCCTCCTTTGATTTAAATGAAATTTGATAGAAACACGTTTCAAATTGAATTACCTCAAAAAATAGAGCTCTTGTGGGCTTGTATCCACCTTAACTGAGCACACCGTAGGTACCTACTTACTACCCATTTAATGTTCGTTATTTCATTCGCTATACAGCGTGATTGCTCGAGCTTTCAAGTTTTAGGTAAGGTTTTGGAATTTGTTGGGTAAAAATTAAGCTTTTTTGTTGTAAAAAAAAATAACAATAACAAAGAATTTAAATACCGCTCCAAAAAGCGTAGGTTGTACTAATGAAAGTTATTCAAAGTATTTAAAATCATGTTAAATCCCGTGTGGAACTTTTTGACTAGTTAAGAATTAGACAATTTTGGTACCTACTTGTATGAGTCAATACAGAACGAGATGATTTTTAAAACAATGTTAACATTGAAAACTGAAGTGATAAAAAATACAATGAATAAAAATGTTTACATTTTGCGGTTGCTCTATTGTCGTTAGTAGCTTGTTTTGGCCATGATCTATTGTAATTTATTTATGTATTATGGAAATGAACCGATTGTTAGCGCATATGATTTTGTTAAACTCACCTAGTGTGAAATTATGCTTCTATTTGGAGCTTTAAGTACTTGCCTACATACTGCACTAGTGCAGATGTGTTTATTTTAGTCTATCTGTAAAATTGAAGTATTTGTGTGTCGATTTATCTGCTTATGTAGCATTTATTTGATTACAATACAATGTCAATAGGATTTATTTACTTTTATTTCAAGTCGTTGTCAATGCCTGTTAACCTGTGCCGCATTGATGATGATAAATGTGTCGAAACTACAGTCAGCAGACGCTGATATAACATACAAATAACTTTTTAGCTCTGGATAAATTGAAGAGGTGGATGAATAAAGGTGTTAATTTTCTCAAAAATTGAGTTATTCTATTCAGTGGAGCTGTTAAGTGATGATACAACTTGTCACCACGTTTCGCTTATCTCTATGACTATATTCTTATACCAAATTGATAAAGGCGCTAAGGAACAACATAACTCAATGCTTCTAGTCGATAAGAGTGTTAATAAGTAACATTACCACCTTTATCTAATTTGTTAATTAACAATTTGTCCATCCGTCCTTCCATTCATGTGTCATTTATTTATTGCAATTTATACATACAGCATTTTGTTCCTTGATCATGTTGTTATTCAAAATGAAGCAAATATTTGTAATGTACTTTAGTTTACAATTGGTTTCGTCTCTCCGAGAATGTAAAGAGTAAAGAAAGAGTTCCTGTTTCTTTACATTCTGTATTAAAATTTAAAAACCTAAGCTTCTATCGAGGCTGCTATTGAAAATGACGAAAAAAATCTATTATTAAAGATGGTGTTCCGCAGGGATCTGTTCTAGGACCTATTTTATTCCTCATCTACATATCTTTCTCTGTTGCTCGGTTCATGTATGCTATTTACAAATGATACCACCATAATTACCAAGATGATACTGACTTAAATAGAGGTAGTCTAATTTCTGTAAAAAGCTGGTTTTCCTCCAGCAAGCTAAAACTAAACGAAAAGAACACCGAAAATCGACAGAAAATATGCTTTCAGCTCTGATAAGTTGGCGCAAAAGTGTGAATCTAAATTGCTTGAGGTTATACTTGACAGTAGCTTGAATGTTTTCTGCATACGTCAGTTAAAATGATCTTTAGGTCTGTTGCTTTACGTATTGTATATTTTGCGACGATATTACCTTATGGGTCAGTCAGTCATACGGAAATTTATTTGTTTTGCAAAAAGCTGTTCGTGCTATTGAAGGTGCGGCTATGGTACTCTGTGCTAGGTGCTTTTTAAAAAATATAGGAAATTGTTTGCCTTGTATTTATATTTTTTAAACGTTATTTCAAATTCACCGGCAGTTAGATACGTCTCGAAATAAGTTTACAAAAGATTCTGATATGCACTCTTATAGGTAATACTAGGAACGCAGACAATCTAGTTCAATAATATTCTAGGATTTGCATCACTGTAATAATAAATTTAATGTTGTATTATTTTGTAAATTATTTTAAGGACAATAATATCACAAATGTGAATTTTAATGCATTTTATAAATTAGTTAAAACATTTCTAATAGAGGTATGTTTTTACAATGTAAATGATTAGGTACCTAATGTTTGCTAATTCTGGATATAGAACTCGGTAGGTATGTACTATTCTTGTATATGACTCCAAATGTTTTTTATTGATGTAAAGTGGTCAACGAATGAATAGAAATAAAAGTATTAGAAAAAACATGTGGAAATATCTACATTATACTTATTCCTATGTGATTCAAGCCCTTGGTATGATATTTAATTTCATGAAACAAAGATTGTGCAATTTAAATTAACACAGGTGATAAATTACATTGTTTGAGTAACTTTAATATTTATTCTCTGGAACAAAAACCTACAATATGTTAATATGTAACCGAATATGTAACAATGAGAGCAGTAAGACTTGATTGTCCCTCGGGTTTTCCGTACCTTTATAATAATTTAACACTTTGCAGTTTATTGCGTTTGTTTAAAAATACATTAAAATTTTAATAGCCGTAAATGCATTAAAATCATTACCATGAATATCATCTCGGATAGTGCTTTATTATATCTCTGTTATTCATTTTATCTGTTTTTCAATAACTTTTACGAGTTAGCAGTGGTGTGGTCAAGAGGGAGTTAAGGGGTCAAAAATTACAAATATTTTGCAGTAAAGAGTAATTACTAATGTTCGCTAATGCATATATTATGCACTTTTTAATGTACAGTATTCTATGTAAACGCTAAGTATATTTGCTAAGTGGCGAAGTTCCCGGGGCTGTGAGCCTAACAGGCCACTGCATCGCAGTTAGACGTACCGTACAGCAATGAGAGGCCAACTAAAATAATAATTCATGGATCACAAAACGTCGGCCAAGACGTGAATAAGAAGAAGATCCGCTAAGTGAAAGTTTATGCCATACTACCTCTTAGATTAAACCAGATTTCTGCAAAAATGTGTTTTTTTCCTAAAAACATTCATTCAAATAAGGAATTATGAAGCGTATTGATATTTGCTCGATGTATAGAGATCCCATAGGAATTTTTCCCTAAACCTATGGGCATTCTAAAGTATAGAAGCCAAAAGAAAATTTATTAGATTACAGATGTATAGGGTGGACCAAATTAAATGGGATTTGGGGTTTTCTCTAAAACTATGGCAGATAGACAAAGAACAATATAGGTGTCCTGAGCTCGATTTTCGAGAAACAAACAATGGCAGAAACCGCGATCGCGAGGTCAGCCACTTCGGGAATACCTGTACAAAATGTTAGGAATACCATGGCAATATTTTGGGAATATCGGAAATATATAGAAAATACGCGGAAATACTCGGGAATACATGAGAATATTCGGAAATATCAGAGAATACTCAGGAATAACTGGAAATAACGGGGAATATTTAGGAATAATAGGGAATACATCGGAAATATTCAAGAATAGACCCATTCGTAAACATTTCCGAGAATCTCGGGAGACGTCGACTGACGATCTTTCTTCCCGTACGTTTGCGAGGAATACACGCAAACTATCATCAGTCATCACACAGTGAATTACACTGTTTCCTCGATATTACTTCCACATCCAGTGGAAGTATAGTAACGACAAAAAAAGTTTTTTAAATTTGTATTGTTCAAATAGGCTTAGAATGTTGTGAAACGTCGAGATTTTAAATTTAACCAAAAAAAAATTTTCTGTCTGTCGGTCAGTCTGTAACTTTTTTGTGCGCACGTTTACTCTGGAACCGTTTGAGATATTGACTTAAAATTTGGTACACATATGTACTTTAACGAGATCTAGGACTAGATTATATTTTCATCTTGTTCCGTCGAAGGGTTGGGGGGTAAATTGGGGTAAATTTGGGGAAAATAGGTAAATCAAGCAGACAAGAGTCCATAAAATTGGTATTTAGTATATACAAGGGAAGCTGAGGTCTCAAAAAAAATGTTGGCATTAGTCACCTCCATTACCACCCCCACCCATAATTAAAGGGGATGAAAAAAAATTGTGATTTAGGGTGTGTACAAGAACCAGAAACCTCAAAATGTTTTTTACTTCATCTGCTTTAAATTTCTACGAAATATTAAATAAATCTATTAACTATGCGCACCATATCTTTTATTTTTCACGATACCAATTTTATTTAAAGGAAAGTATTGCCTGTCTGATGTCTATCTGTCTGTTGGCGCTATATCTATAAAACTATTTGACGGAGAAAATATTTGGTAAACAGTTGACTATTATCTAGGAAGAAATGAGATATACTATTAATGAAAAATATACAGGGTACAACCCCCAAAAAAAAATAAGTAAGTATTGAAGAAAATTTGACAGAGGACAAAAATATTTTGCATGTAGTTAACACAATTGTCACGGAAGATATCTGCAATACTTTTAGAGAAAAATTGCATATTGCACGATGATCACTCTAAAAAAATGATTAAGAAACGGCGCAACAGAGGCAAGTAATATTATTTATAATGTAATTGTCGCAATTGCCAGCAAGAAATAATATATATATAATAATATACTGGGTGGTCATCCAATGGAAAAATAGCACAGATCTACAAAAAAAAAGTAGTCCTTAGATTCTCTAACTTTTCTGAAGTATCTTTACGCTCTGAAGCCAATTTTGAACACACAATTTTTTTCTATCCTGTCAGTTTCCCTCCATCACTCCCTTTTATCCCCTAAAAATGAGATTCTTTTTCATATTTCATATATAGTTAATAAAAAATTATTTTTTTTTTATTTCACGTGATTATTTGTCTATATACAGGGTGAGAAGTAGTGTGTGGATGGGCAATATCTCCTCATCCGTTTGAAATTTGAAAAAATGTCTCAGATAAAAATTGTTTGAGATCAAGTGTGGCATATTCTAAAATGATATTAAAATCTACAGGGTGTCTTACAGAGTAGTGACAAACTAAAGTTTTCATTTTTTTTTTATTTAGGTGGACAAATTTAAAAGTAATTTTAAAAATATGCCTAATATGATTTATTGATTTTTTTCGTTTATTTTGGTACCGCAGTTGTAAGAGGCGAACGTGTTTTGACTATAAGTAGATCCTAATTTGTTCTATGCTTCAGTAAAATTTGGTTCAAATCAGAAAAAAAAAAGTTATAAGGGGGCTCGCAGCCAGCCATAAGAAGTAAAGTTTCCGAAAAATTTCAGACTGTACACACACACATAATTTGTTTTTATTGTCGAATACCTATATGTTGGGTACAGTTGGGTTAAAAAAAGTTTAGTGCACCATTTAACTAATATAGAACATTTAAAAATGGTATGTTAAAATCTGGGAATACAGAAAATACTTAGGAAATAATTGGGAATGTTTGGAAATACTCGAAAAAGTTTGGGAATAACTGAGAATATTTGGAAATAACTGAGAATTCTCGGGAATAGTTGGGAATAACTGAGAATTATCGGAAATATTTGGGAATAAGTAACTGAAAATTCTTGGGAATATGTGGAATAAGTCGGGAATAGAGGGTATTCCCGGAATACCTGTACAAAATTTTGGGAGTGGCTGACCCCTCGCGCGATCGTCAATTTTTTTCAACTATCAAGCTACAGAACGTTTTTGGAAAATTGACATTTTTGGATGACCTCTAGGCATATCTCAATTACCAAGTGTCGAATCGAAAATCGAGTAACACATTCTTAAGGCACTTTTCTTGGTAGAATCGGTTGCTGATAAGAAGAAAATTATGCATGCCTCAGTTTTCGAGATATAGATATAACTTTTGTTTTTTTTTTTCGGTGGAATACCCTGAAAATTATTTCATTTTTCAATCACAACTTAAATATTAGCTATCCAAAGATATATCATATGTCATTTATCTCTAGAAAAAGTGGTTAATTTTCGAAAAATTTAATATATTTGTGAGGAGGCAATGGAAAACTATTAACAACAACACTTTTTATAATATAAAATAATTTTGCCAAAAAATAGGAAAAATTACAATAAATGTTTATATTGTCTTCCCTTTACATCTATGCATTTTTGACACCTTCTTATAGTATTTGTTGCATTTCCAATCATGACAGGAGGTATTGTCCGAAACGCAGCTAATGTTTTGTTTTCCAATTTTTCTATGTTATTAGAACGTTCTCTATATACAATATTTTTTAAATAATCCCAGCGCCAAAAGTGGGCAGGGGTTATATCGAGAGATCTACTGGCCACAAAATAGGACCATTATTTCTTAAAAATTAAACAATATTTAAACTACTTTGTTGTTTATTAATGTCCAGTTAATTGTTACTTATCAATTTAGTTAACTTAGCTAACTAGACATTGATATTGGTTCTTGTCTATCTGCCATAGTTTTAGAGAAAACCCCAAATCCCATCTAATTTGGTCCACCCTGTATGCCCGTCTTAATTTCTAGATAAGAATACAGATAGAAAATTTACGATTATTCTTGAAAACTTACCAGTAACACAATCAAACCTAAATGAGCTGCAATAAAATAATGTCACCATTATCTATCTCTCTATTTCATAATGTTAACAAACTATGCTTAAATTCGTTTGAGGTTATCTGCTACATTAAATGATAATTGAACGCCGGCCTACTTTGATTAATGCATCAAAATTATTATTTCCCGTTATGTAGTTCTCGGTATTTTGTTTCTGAGAGATATTCTTGACTCTTTTAGCACTCAAATAGCGTATACAGGAAACACTGACATATATTGGGAGGTAGCCGAATACGAATACTTATTTGTTTTGATTAATATGATCTAGCAGAGTATACCTAAATTATTAGATAAATTATAATGGTTTGTTCGACTACAAAGGACCTCGAACTTTGTTCTTGTTTCCTTTCCTGGTTGTCGTCAATAGAGAAATGTTTAAAGAGATATTTATAACTATGTGCTTGGATCTTGGATACTAAATATAATTTTAGTAACTAAAAAAGTTTGAAATAAACGCCGAATTTTAAGTAAAACACTTAAGATAAGTGTCCGTGCCTTTGCAACCTTTTTGCGTGTGGTTCCTTCCAGTGATGTATCTTTGCGTAAGATACTACCACAAAAAGTTTTGACCTCAAAAACTTCATAATTTTTTTTTGCTTAATCAAGTGAACCAATTTGTTTGTAATTCACATTATGGTAAATCTACTCAATACAATTAATTAATGATATTTTCAGGAAATCTCACGAAAAAAAAAATTGATGCTTTTGAATTTTTTGAAAAATTAGATACCTACGTACTTACACGTTAGCGACCACCACCATTTTTTTGATGATTATACACCATACAATAAGCTATAACACATATTTTTCCCAAAACTCTAATAGATGTGTCATCGTAGTCGAATTGACACCCCCCCTTAGTAAACACCTGCATCGTGGGTTCAAAAATTGTAACACCAGAGTAACATTAAACAATAAAGTATTTACTTACGTACTAATTACAACAAATAAAGAAAAAGAGTATAAATTGGTTAGAAAGTCGATATATTAATAAATATATGAATGAGCAACAACTGCTTGATTACACGTATTGAACATTTTTTGAAGCAGCCTACATATTTTTTTGAAATAACGAGATGTATTTTTCGCAATACATACCTATATTTTCTACAAAACTCCATCGAAACGGTAATTCAAACGGTAATAAAAAATTATGTGTTTATTAATAAGAATACATAATAAAAAAGAATAGTTATCTGACTCTAGAAGGACGGTCCGTACGGCCCGAAATATAGTCTAAAGTATACTATGATCTTTAGTGTTACATTCTACAACTTATCCTGATTACCACCATGCAAAACGGTGACTTAAAATACGAGGTAATTACTCCCTACCTCAGGCGGGTCATTGCGAGCTCGTTCCAGTTACGAGTTCTTTGCATATTTATTAACATTACACAAATTCTTACAATATTTTGAATCAGGCCCTGCATCTGGTGTGATTTTACACCAGCTGCTTATTTGCTAATGACATTTTTTGGTGTGGATCTTGAGTTACGAGGCAACCTTATAGTGTTCAAATTTTGGAGTTGGTCAACATATGCAGTGACTTTACAGTGCAGTAGTGAATGGTGAATCTAGTTTTCGCCATGACACTTTTTACAAAACTTTTTATGGTGAAATAAGTCAATACTTTACATATTAGAATACTCGTCTAATTTGTAGAATATTTTATCAATTAAAAACAATTTAAGTCGTTTCCTAAATAGGGAAAATTACAATTTTTTGTTTCTGCAGGAAAGTCACTAAAAAGTTTAGGTCCTAGACTGTTGGGTGATTTTACGGAGATATTCAATTTATTAAAGCTACTAGCTTAAAAAAACGTCATATCATTCTCGGCAAAATATAAGTTCATTAATTGAGCCATATTTAGTACTTTTTTTATATCTTTGAACTGGTAAACTACTGAATGTAATTTGGCTACCAACAATTCACAATAAATTTTCCAGTTTAAGCAACTGTCAATATTTATACCCAATAATTTTACATTGGACATCTTTGTTGTAATGTATTATCAGGTTGAATATCTGGATAATAACATTTCTCTTGCCTGTTGTGAAATGTTAATGCCTAAGGTTTTTCAACATTTAAATAAAGAGAATTTTTGCACAAGCAATTACTAAGATTTCTCAATAAAATGGCACATTTGGTCTGTCGGAATGTCAACATTTTTATCTCATGATATAATAGATGTGTCATCATTTGGTTTTCGAGCTAAGTGCTCGACAAATGCAGTCTGCAAGATTATGAGTGACATCGTGGAGGGCTTTGAGGAGGGCAACCAAATAAACAGTGATTATGCTGTGTGACCTCAGTAAAGCCTTCGACTGTGTCCAACATAGCCTTTTAGTGAAAAAACTCAGTTTTTATGGAGTGAAGGGAACACAATTGTCTCTCCCTGAGTCTTACCTACAAAATAGGCAGCAATGCGTTTCAGTAAGTAATAAAATCTAACGATAGATCAGTAGCACATGGTGTGCCTCAGGGCTCTGTTCTGGGGCCACTGCTATTCATTATTTATGTTAAAGATTTATTTTATTACTTGTTCCCTAGTCAAATCATTATGTTCGCTGATAACGCTACCCTATGCGATTCAGATAAATGCCTTGCGAATCTACATGAGACAATATGTGAAACTGAAAGTCGTGCTGAACTGTGGTACACCTCCAATATGCTAAAACTAAATCGTGATAAAACTCAAAAACTATTATTTTTTTCACAAATAACAGCATTACAAAAGGAAACAATGTGAAACTTTTAGGCATGGTCCTTGATGATACTTTAACCTGGTTGTCCCATATTTAGCAACTCAGTAGTAAATTGGCTTGCTACATCTTTTTTTTGTGAGATGTTTAAAACATGTGGTAAATAATAATACATTACTATCGGCATATTATTCATTGATTCATTCTCATATAAGTTATGGGGAAACTCAAGCAATGCTCTCAGAATTTTTATACAACAAAAACAAGCCATTAGAATTATTGCAAAAAATGTAAATCTCGATGAACACTGTCAGCCTTTATTTATAAAATATGGTATTGTGCCCATTCCCTCGTTATATATACATTTCTCATTGCTAGAAATACACAAAAACGTTAGTCTTTTTATGCTAGGCCAGTTGATTATCATAATCATAATGCAAGGTCAGCAAACTTACTAAAACCACCTAGATACCGTCTCACTAAATCGGTTAAAACTCTCTTAACTTAAAATTGTACAATAGGTTACCTGAACAGATAAGAAACTTACCACAAATAAACTCAAGAAAATTATTAGGACCTATGTTCTTACATACTGTTTTTATTCTGTTGATGAATTCATGCACTGAACTTGATATCAACTTATATACTGTATGTTAATATGGCGGATACTCGCAGATTTTAAATCATTTTAAATCTTTTTTATCTTTTATATATTATTATGAACTAGTGCCCATTGTGTAAACTTATAATGCATCTCAATTAATTCAATATTCTTAAATTGTCACTGACTGTAAATGTATTATTCGACTATTTGCTTCTATGTAATTTACATTATTCTTTGTATTAAATTTTTTTTCCTTATTAGTACGTGCCTATTTTAAAAATGTGTTGTCTAGTAAACTATGTTTTTAAGCTTATTCAACTGAAATATCAGTGTTGTTGACTTGCTACAAATGTATGATATGTTTATAATGTAGTCAAATAAACATCTATCTATCTATCTAATCTATCTGCGTAAAAGTAAAGTACTCCAGCTATCAAGGTCATTAATATAAAAAAACATAATATGGAACCTAATACCGACCCCTGTGGTACGACCATGTTAATTTGTACCGCACTGACTCAACTAAATTGTGGGAGATGAAGAGCGGCATATTCTAAAATTACTTTCAAATCTACAGGGCGTTTCACAGAATGGTGGCAAGCTAATAGAGGGATTTTTTAAATGAAACTCCCAATAGTAAAATCTGCAAAATTTGAGTCATATCATTTTTCATGTACTAATTTACAGAACTCTCAGAGTTGAACTCAGTTCGTGTTCTCCACCATGATTCAAATTTTTATATATTTAAACTGTCATTATTCAATTTATTCAAACGGAACACCCTGTATATTTTTGTTTAAAATGTTGCGGCAATTAATTACCTACCTGCTGATACCTAGTGACTACTTTTTTCACGATTTCAAGTGAAAAAAGTCTGTTATATATTCACCATATTTCTTTAGCTCTTCCTTTGTTGTACTTCTTAATATTATAAATAGTCCTTATTGATGTTCCACTATACAGGAACTTTTCATTTCGCAAAAATTCAAAGAGTTGAAGTCTTTTTTTATAGAAATAACCGTTTTTTTAAAGCTCAAATATAAATGCATAAATGTTTCATGATGTCCAATTATTCAACTATGGGTATGTATGTTAATTTTGACTGGCAGGGAGTTTATTTTTTAAGATTTCCCTCCTAATATTGGAAAATTGTCCATGGTGGCGACGGTGAAGCCTTATTTCATAATTTTGAGCCACCTTTTATGAAAGCGGTTAAATTTCTTAAACAAATTAATGCAATCATGAACAGTTTAATAAGAATTTTCTAAACCTAATCAACATTATGATACCTAATTACTATAAAATTACAACTACCGCAATTGCTTTTCCTTGTAATTTGCTGCTACTACAACCAATTACTACTAATAACTTTATCAAAACACACCTTGAACTACAGATAATGGAGCATGAAACGTTCGTTTTCGTTTCAAACAAGAAGTTTTATCGATCTGGAGTTCTAACTTCTCCGTAAAACGCGACCAGGGACTAGTAATCCTTACTCATGGGGCTGGCCCTAGTTTCCCCACATTTCAGATACTATAAGTGAAAATAAGAAGAAGAAAGAACTATGTGGAAAAGGTCGGAAATAACAAACAAGTTATCGTAACCATCGATGCAATCCAAAGGGGAGACATGCGTAAAATAGAAAGAACAAGCGTGAAACTGACTTTGAAATGAAATTTCAGATAATAATTTAATATTTTTCACCAACAAAGCACCCTGATGTGATGTTATTTATTATATAATAAAACCTAAATAACTAAGTAAGTGTCTCTATTTAAGTCATGTGATTTATTTATTTTAATAATTTATATTTTATTAATGAATCTACCAAGTATATACGTTTTTTTCATAAGAAGTATAGTTATTGATTTTGAATTTAAGTTTGATTTTACAGAAAAAAACGTGAAACAGAAATAATAATAATAATTGACACCGTTATGATATAATAAATCATATCTTTAACTTGCTCGCCCATAAAAATGGGAAGGTTCTGCAAAGGGTCCAAAATCGAAAATTGGGTTAAGGCCAGCTTAACGTTTTGAGGTCCCAGAATCGCGAAAAAATGTTTTTTTTTAAAATGTCTACATATGTATGTGCATATATATGTATGTATGTGGACACTACACTGCCGATTTTGATGAAAATTGGCATAATTGCATAGTTCACTCCATTTTACGTCCACATTCAGTGGAAGCATAGTAACGCAAAAAAAATTTTGAAAATTTTTATTGTTAAAATGGCATGAAACGTCGAGATTTTAAGTTTGAGCAAAAACAAATTTCTGTCTGTCTGTATATCTGTAACTTTTCTTGTGCTCACGATTACCGTTTAAGATATTGTCTTGAAAGAACCCCGCACATTTCTTATGTAAATTACCGAATTTAAAAAATTTACAGAATATCAAAGGAGAGCTAAAAATGCATTTCAGAAAGAAATTAATATTGACCCACAAAAAAGTAGTAGAGATATCTCAAAACGAATTTTTAGCATCAGTGTCAAATAAACATCAGTTAATTAAACTTCTAACATCAAATTTCAATCAAAATATCAGTGAAATGTGCGGATGCAGATGCTGATTATTTAATTGTAAAAGCTGCTATTGATTGCTCAGCTGATATATGTAACCCCATTATAGTTGTTGGTCAAGATACAGACTTAATAACGTTACTTATTGAGCGTTGCAAAACAAAAAATGTATACATGATGAGACCCGGTGATTGAGGTAAATCTGATAAAATAACGAATATCTGCAAGTTACGTTCAGAACTAAGTGAAAATGTAGTAAAAAATACTCTATTTGCACGTGCCATATTCGAATGCGATACCACCTTCTATAAAAATGGCAAAAACCAGTATTTTCAGTTTTAGAAAATAATACTGAATTAAGTAACAGTCTATTCATTTTCAAAAGTTTTGCTGAATCAAATCAGCTTGCAGTAAGTAGTAATTGAGGAAGAATTAATTTTTTTAATTTTAATTTTAATTTATGGCAGTAAAAAAACTAATAGTTTAAATGATTACAAGTTCGTTAGGAATAATCAGATTTTTGCTAGGCAAAATATTTTCCAGCACTTCGATCTAACAGTTCTTCCGCCAACATCCGATGCCACTAAATATCATACTTATGGAGTGTATTGGCAAATTCAAGTCTGGTTAGGCGACAATCTTAATCCAGAGAACTGGGGTTGGAAAAACAGCGGTTATCTAGAACCAATAAAAACAGTACAAAAGTGTGCCCATGATTAAATTTTAAATATTTTATTAATCCCCGACCCCAAAAGAGACGTGTTACAAGTTTGATGCGTATGTTTGTATGTTTGTATGTTTGTTTGTCTGTCTGTCTGTCTGCGGCTTCATATCTCTTCAACGGGTGATCCAATTTTGATGTACTTAGTTTTTTTTTTATTTGAAAGAGTATTTTGTCGAGAAGGTTATAGGCCATATTAGATTTTGATGTTTGGTCGCCATCTAGAATTCGCCATGTTGAACTTCTCTAAAAATTGTCCGATTGAAGTAAAATTGAAAATGTGCAGACAATTATGGTAGCCGAACATGATTTAGGCCTCATTTTGATTCGGTCATATGAAACTGGTACGATTAGTTATATTGATCCGGGGTTTTTAAAAATTTTCAATTTTACTTGTTCCATGATTGCAAGAAAAATTGCAAACAGTCTTGAAAATGTAAAAAATATAACCTTAAGTGCAGTACCAGCTGTGTAAATTGCATTGAACGTGACTTTGACAATGCGTCAGAGGTGTTAGTTTCTGAGAATGAGGCTAGTTTTTAGTTAAAGCTCGTGTTTGAGAGTTTTTATGCTTATTTGATTTATTCATGCTTTTTAAAGAGTTTATAGTTTATTTTTTCACTATTTATGAGTTCTGTTATTGTGTTTGTTGTTACGTTCTTTTATTTTTAGAATGGATTTTATTTTATGAATGTATTACTTTAATTAGTTATTATTAGCAATAATAATTGTTGTTGCCTTTTGTTGCATTTTATGGTATTAAAATACAAGAAGTAATATTTTTTTATACAAATCTGTCATTTTGACAACCGTAACTTTGCTAATATTTAACCGATTGCAAAATTATATCACATTTTTTTCCTGAAGTGTCATCAGTGCGGGCTGTTACCGATTAAAGGGAAAAATGCCTAATTTCAATATGGCGGCGCATTTTTCTTTATTTCTGCATGGCGGATTTTTTGGGAATTTCAGTCAGAGACTCCTGGATAGCTATAGAATATAATCCTGAAGAAATCAGCTTGTTACAAATTTGTTCCGGGTCAACTTTTAATTTTACTGTACTACAAGTAAAAATAAATCTTATTAGCGAAACTGCAATACACCTAATCTGAAAGGTTTTAGTTTCATCGCTGTTAAATTTTAGCAAAATCTAACATCGGTTTATCAATATAACACTACTGACATATATTTAAAATTTCACAAAATATGATTAGTCGCTAAGGGAAATAATCATAAAAGAAACAACCATTATTATCTCTCTAAAATATCAAAGGTAGATCTGGTAATAACAACTCAATGCTTATCATGTTTCATTAGATTTTACTTTCATTGTATCCTGTTTTAGACCATCAACATTGGGCTATCCAGTGGCTATTAGAGGAAAAAAGTTTGAAATCGACGAAATACGAAAGAATGTAGGGCCCACTCTGGTAACCTTTTGCCTGGCCAGTGTATGTATTTCTTTATCAGTAAATAACAATAAACCCCGGAGTGTCGCACTCGACCAAATATTTATTTTCTGCAAATTTCTGTTTGCATTGACGTTTCTGTAATCAGACTAGGTTTATTTAATCGGATTGTAAATATTTAATTTCGAAATATACATCCATATTGCCAATAAACATTTATAGGCTACGGTTGGTGACTCCATAAGAAAATAATACGTCAATGGTGGATATTTCAGAGATGAAGAAACTGCTACCATGTGTTAAATTTTTATTAAAACAATTAATATTAATGTGGTGGATGTGAATCAGCAAATTATTCAGTAATGTTTCAACTGAAGTAATTTATTGTGGTAAGCTAAAAACTGTTAGATAATGTAGGTACTTAAATTATTCTTGCGGTTGACTTAATATTATTTTAAATGAGTCAGTTGTGTATGGGCCAGTCCTGGAAAAACTAAAACAGGATATGTTTAGTAACTGGGATTTCTTTCAGGTGTAAATCGACTTAAAGTATATGTGTATCAATATTTGCAGAAACAATTCGGGGTTGAAAGCAATTAAAAATGGTAAAACAGGACATTTTTTTTCACTTTCTGTGTTATTAATCGAAAACAATGTCATATTTCAAAAAAAAAGTGTACAATACTTTTTTATAGCGAAAAAGTACTCCGCTGAACTTTATAACTAGCCCAGTTTGAGAAATTGTGCTTCAATGTTAGGTAAGAAATATGCAAGAAATGTAAAAAATAACTACTTTTTAGTTCTACATATTGGCTTTGGAAAGTTAGGAAAATTAAAATGAAGAAAAAAGTGAGCATCCCTTAAACTATACATCAAATAAGGAAACAAATGAGCTTCGTAGAACTCAATATCAAGGTCAGATGAAACTGAGATATATGAGATCCTAAAGTAAAGTATAAAATCTCAATTTTTTTACTTTTTTGGTAAAAAGTCGACAAAGTAACGATCTATTATTAAAATTTTTATATTCTATTCTTAATTATACAACATTCAATAGCTATATATAAAGTTCCCATTACTTATATAATTCAAGATCTTTTGGATTCGCTTTGTTAGAGAAAGGCCATAACGAGTATACTTGCCAATGCTTGTACTGCAGGTACTTTAAAGGCGTCTCTTTTAATTATTTGATATACTCCAGAGCGTCAGTAGAACATTACCAATGAGCAGTGCATGTATAGAGAGGATTTGCGATAATAATTGTTAATTTGATAATTAAATTTTATAATTTAAAATAACAGCAAATTTAACAGAGATTAATTACTGTAAAATAGGTTGCACTATTGATCGTTAATATATTACAGTTTTTTGAATTACGTATTCATGTTGTGCAAAATGATTACAAAATTATTCCCAGTTTATTTGAAGTTAATTTTTTTGAGAGGAAAAACCATACTTATACTTATGATTCAACAGATAAACTAATATTTCCTGGTAATTGCACATACTTTTTTTTTATTAATTATTTTACTCATCATATTCTTTGACATAAGAAATACTTGCGGTTAAATACGATATATAGCGATTGGTGATTCACTTTGATCGCTCTACCTGAAGAACATGAAATACATCACAAAAATGTGCTAACACTAAATGTTATGCTAGAAAACATACGGTACCCAACTGATATTTGCGCCATTGAACACATCCTTGAACCCACATCCTATTGCAGAAATAAGCAAAAAAAGAATATTTTAAAAATGAGTAATTTACTATTACATTTAATAATGAACCGCGAGCATGTAACGAAAATGGCGCTAAAATAAAACACACCACATTAAACAGTACTGTCTAGAAACTTTTCATATGACAAATACACGAATATGATTAAGGATTTGAATAGGAACAAAGTTATGTTAAAATATCTAATACAGATGCTTTGTATTCTATAGACGAGCTTTTAGCTTATACAATCTGAATCTGTTGAGGAAATAATTTTGGTCTGTTTATTGGTTGATTTTATACGTAAAAAGAATAAATGACGCAAAATAAATGCCACAGAATACAATAATTTTTGAAATTCTAATTTAATGAGAATGATTATAATGATATATTTAAGATTTATAATTAAATATATTCACTTCGCAGAGCCTTGCAAAATATAATAATGCCACTAGAGAATTAATAAATGATTGTGTTAATTGAAAGCCCTTAATACTATATGTTACACGACATCAAGAATTTTCGTATCAGAGGACGTTATTACGAAAGTTATGTATATAATAGATAAAATTGAAAAACTGAATATTTGTCTAAATGTTAGTTGGTGGCATTTCCTTAATTTTTATGTTTTTTTTTTGGGATTCTCAGCCACATATATTTTCTTCTAAAAACAATGGATAATTGTATTATTTTGAAGATGTCGCGGACATTATTTTTAGAAGAAAATATATGTGGCACAGACGAAAAATAGAAAAATTGAATATATTTAACGAACTGTACTTTGAGATTTATTTCAAAAAACACCTTCCCAGCCATATTACAACACATTTATATTAAATACTGTGACGTGTTTCCACCCTTAGGAAACCACCCTCGCAAATTCCGTGGGTTCCAAAAATTATAACAAGAGATGTCCACTAACACACTTTATTAAATATTTACTGGATACTTCACAATACTGTTATTAATTTAAATACACTTTACTGACTAAAATCACAATGTTTATCACTTTGTTTATCTTTGAAGTCTTAACCTCACTTTCTATACTTTCTGAACTTCTGAACTACTCGCTGAGAATGCGGTCGGTCTTTTATACCTAAAAATGGCAGATCTCGATTTTTCTGTGATGACGCCACCATTCTCTAGATAATTCCAGATGTCACCAGAACTAACTTCTGGTAGATTTCTCGAGTAGGTGCAAATACACTACATTCATTCAGACATTCGATCTGTTGAAGTCTGCCTACTTTTTAGTAACATAACCTTAAATTTTAAGGGGTGCAACATATTACACTGCCCCCTCCTTAAGCCTGAACGTCCCGGTCAGGCAATTCAGCCTCTTTCATATACTTCGCCAGTCTATCCAAGTGTACGATCTTCATCTTGGACTTTTTGTTTCGTTGAATACGATAGACGACATCATTAATTCGGGTAATAACAGTGTACGGTCCATCCCAAGGAGGTTGAAATTTCGGGGATCTCCATTCCTTCCGCTGTGGGTTGTACAGCCAAACCAGATCCCCCACCTTGAATTCCCCTGTACTGGCATTCTGATCATAACGAGCCTTCAAGCGGTTACTAGTTCTGTTCATCTGCTCTCGATTATTCTTTGGCTGTTCTCGACTTCCATTCCTGTAGTTGCTCATCGAAAATGGTTCTCCACGGGCAGCACAATTTTTACACTTGTGACACCAGGCCTCCACATCCTGGCGACTATTAACCCAATAGAACTGTTCCCGTGCTCTACTCAATGTCTTGTTTATGCCGAAGTGTCTGCTGGACGTTTCATTATGTGCTTCCTGGAGTACTTCTGGTACACGACACCTGGGAATCACTAGACGCATGGCAACCTGCTTCCCATCTGGGCTTTCCCATGCTCTCCTCAAAAGCCCATCTACGACCGTAAGTGAATCCCATTGTGACCATAAAGCCTTCAGCCCCACTTCTTTGTTGGAAACATCCTTCCGTGCTGGACGCGTTCCCTCTTCTTTTGCTCTCAACATGGGTCCGATTTCTACATCGCGCAATTGCTCTTGCCTGAGAGTTTTCTTTGACCAACTCTCTGGAAGATCGACCTTGACAGTGTTGACTTCAACCATGTTCGACAATCTTTCCACCTGAGGGTAGCGCTTGCAATCTTCTTTATCTGGTTTTCTGGATAATGCAGGAGTCTTGACTGCCTGCGTTGTCAACAGCCTGGTTTTCTCGCATTGGTCGTTCACTTTTGACAAAATAAATTGTTCGTTCCCAATCCTTAACATTCGCTTCCCTACGTCAACAATAAATCTATACTGTTCCATAATGTCCAGTCCCAAAATGAAGTCATCCGTAATGTCAGCCACGATGACCCTGTGGTCGAACCTCAAATGCCCAATCTGCAAACCCAGGTCTACTTCTCCATGAACCGTAGCCCTGTCCCCCGTAGCTGTCCGGACGATCACTTCTTCATTTTGCCTCTTGGTAATCTTTATGCCCGATATAAATCCTGGCCGTACTATTGATGACGTAGTACCTGTGTCGATGGTAAACAAACATTTTCTTCCGTTCACATATCCATGCAACAACAGACTGCTTGCGATTCTTCGAAGCTGGGAAATCTTTATTTCTCTGGGGTCACTGCATTCCCTAGCCAGAACAACCCCCTTGGTACTGTTTTCCTGCTTCTCTTCAAGATTCACAGCATTTACTCGACTCTCCGAATTCTGCTGTCGACAGTCTCGCTTCATGTGTCCTACCTTGCCGCAGTTGTAACATTTAATACCTCCACTCGGCTTTCCTTTATTTTGTTGTTTTCTCTGCTCCCTAAGATCATCCACTTTGTTCAATAATTTGGTAAACATTTTCTGCATCTCCGTCAACATGGGGTTCTGGTTCATTTCTGGTTGCGATTCTTCGAGAGTCACAGCTCGCACTCTCGACCTTGGTGTATCTCTGTAGGCGGCTTCTACTTCAAGTGCACGCACCAAAGCTTCGCTACTACTTTGGTGTCTCGTCAGCCTCAGAACTCGCCTGACCTCTTCGTCCCTTATACCATCTAAAAAGGCCCCCACGGCTAATTGTTCCTGGAATTCTTTAGGTGCACTCGGATACGCCAGGTGTGCCAGTCTCTCTATCGCAGCTTCAAATTCTTGTAAACTTTCCCCAGCTTTTTGCATCCGGGATTTCAGCTGAGTCTGGTATAATTGGGCAAGGTGTTGATCGCCATACCTCAAGTCTAATGCAGCCTCCAAGACTTTAAAGTCCCTTTGTTTCTCAACTGGGATGGTTTGGAGTAACTCTGAAGCTTGGCCCCTTAGTGCTAGAACTAATGCCATGGCCTTTTCCTCATTATCCCAATTGTTCGCACACGCTGCTGCCTCAAACTGCCTCTTGTACGTCGTCCAGGAACTTTGGCCATCAAAAGAAGGAGGTTTTAGTCGCTGTACTGATGATACCACTTGCTGGCTTCCTCTATCTCTCAACTGTCGTTTAAGCCGGTCTATTTCTCCTTTGACTTCTTCTTCGAACTTGTTTACTTTCTCTTTAACTTCGGTTACTTCTCCTTTTACTTGACTGACTTCTGTCTTGACTACTCCTACTTTACCTTCGACCTTGTTTATCTCTTCTTTGACTTCACATTTTAGTACTTCATTGGCAGAAATTATAGCGTCCTGTTGTATTTTGATTTGTTCATTTAGAATTTTCCTTAATTCTTCCTGGCGTCTTTCTTGCTCCTGTTTTTCCTCTTGATGTTGTCTTTCTTGTTCTTCTTTCTCCTCTTGCTGTCGTATCTTCAGGTCTTCCATAATTTGTCTCAATTCGTCTTTCTCTTCTTGACGTCTTCTTTCTTCATCCTCTTTTTCTTTCTGACGTCTTGTTTCTTCATCCTCTTTTTCTTTCTGACGTCTTGTTTCTTCATCCTCTTTCTCTTTCTGACGTCTTCTTTCTTCATCCTCTTTTTCTTTCTGACGTCTTATTTCTTCATCGTCTTTTTCTTTCTGACGTCTGATTTCCTGATCTTCCATCATTTTCTTTAATTCGTCCCTTTCTTCTTGACGTCTTCTTTCTTCCTCTTGACGTTTTTTCTCCTGTTCTACTTTGTCTTCCTGCCGTTGCTGCGCCATCATTTTTTGGAATTGTTCGAATAAGTCCTGTATTTGTTTATCGGATGCCATACTTCTTGTTGTTACGGGCATACGACGAAATTAAAATAAAATAAATTTAACTGTCACGTCAATATCGGTAATGGAACTTTTCAGACAAATCTCGAAATAGCACGAAAAAGTCTTATCCAGAGTCTTTTGTCACTATCCAGTTCAGAGAATTTAATAATCTCCACTAATGTCCAAATAGAAAAGTTCTAGAAATTTTCACGCACTAAATGAGTCTTTTTCAGTGTCTCTATCACTTCTCAGTTCAAAGGATTTAATTATCACACTAATGTCCTAATAAAATGTTCTACAATGTCTCAAAAATGCACTTAAACACTATTTTCCTGTTCGAAAATAACCCTCGAACAATGTCCAGTAAATTAGTCCTGTGTTAGCACTAACTCTCGAGAATACTTCTCGAACACTCCAACACAACTTCAGAGCTCCTCTTGTCATAAAATTCCGCTTTCTGACACCAATTGTGACGTGTTTCCACCCTTAGGAAACCACCCTCGCAAATTCCGTGGGTTCCAAAAATTATAACAAGAGATGTCCACTAACACACTTTATTAAATATTTACTGGATACTTCACAATACTATTATTAATTTAAATACACTTTACTGACTAAAATCACAATGTTTATCACTTTGTTTATCTTTGAAGTCTTAACCTCACTTTCTATACTTTCTGAACTTCTGAACTACTCGCTGAGAATGCGGTCGGTCTTTTATACCTAAAAATGACAGATCTCGATTTTTCTGTGATGACGCCACCATTCTCTAGATAATTCCAGATGTCACCAGAACTAACTTCTGGTAGATTTCTCGAGTAGGTGCAAATACACTACATTCATTCAGACATTCGCTCTGTTGAAGTCTGCCTACTTTTTAGTAACATAACCTTAAATTTTAAGGGGTGCAACATATTACAATACTTATAGTCTACAATATAGCGCCCTTTTTTTTAATGATTACTAACAGACTGAATTTTCGTGAGTAGCTTCGTTTTGACGAGTTGCCCAACTTTTCTCTCTGCGAAAATTCTCGATAGTGGTAGCTATATAAACTGCGCTCGGGTATATTTGTCGATTGGGTGATTGTTCAAATTTTATTATACTTCAGTCATTTTAGACAAAAATATAGCTTCTGATCTAACAAAATATATCCTTCATTTTTTTTGTAAATCGATTTATTTTGGTGTTTTAAAGAAAACAAAAAACGTTTTTTTGCGAATATCGCGCTTTCTATGGCTCGGAGGCCAACTGAAGTTATTATAAGAATGAAAGATAAGGAAATTCCGCACAAAAATGATCTCTTCCATTTTTTATGTACAACGAACGGTTTAGGCAAAAATGTGCCTCGAAGTTATCTTGATGCTAAGGCTTTCGCGGAGCTGGTGATCTGGTTGCTGGTTTCCGGGTCTTCTTCCGTGTAGACTTGGTTGAGTGCTTGACGTTTCGACCATCTTGTCATGGTCTTCTGAAGCGAAGTGAGCTCTGCTGGACTGGGCTCCTCTATTTATACAGATTATCAGGAGGCGTGTTGCGGATCATTGCTCATGCGGAACATTGACTTCCACGTTATTGGTAGTTGTAGTCCGGTGTCACGGTTATAGTTATTCGGATGTTTATTTATTTCAATGGCTTTTCTGTATCTTCTTGGCCAATAATTCTTGGTGTTGGCTAATTTCTTTGTTTTGTCGAATTTTATCAAATGGCCGGTTTCTTCTGAATGTTCGGCAACTGCTGATTTTGTAGAATTTCCCTTTTTTGTATTTCTAATGTGTTCTCTGAGTCTGGTGTTTATACGTCGTTTGGTCTCTCCGATGTAAACTTGTCCGTAGGAACATGGAATCCTATATACTCCTGGTGTTTCTAGTTCTTCTGGACCTTGGTATTTGGGAGAATGTTGTGCCACCTTCTGTTTTGCATTATATATTACTTTGACGTTCTTTTTCTCCAAAACTCTTCCGTTTCTGTCCGTACATCCTTGTATATACGGTAAGTAAGCTGTTGCCGTGCATTTTTCTTCTTCTTTTTCTTCTTCTGTTGTGGTTGTATCTTGTCTCTTTATTGCGTTGTCTATGTCCTTCGGTTTGTATCCATTTTTCTGACAACGCAATAAAGAGACGAGATACAACCAGAACAGAAGAAGAAAAAGAAGAAAAGAAACACACGGCAACAGCTTACCTACCGTATATGCAAGGATGTACGGACAGAATTGGAAGAGTTTTAGAGAAAAAGAACGTCAAAGTAATATATAATGCAAAACACAAGGTGGCACAACATTTTCCCAAATACCAAGCAAGGTCCAGAAGAACTAGAAACACCAGGAGTATATAGCATCCCATGTTCCTGCGGACAAGTTTACATCGGAGGGACCAAACGACGTATAAACACCAGACTCAGATAACACATTAGAAAACCAAAGAAGGGAAATTCTACAAAATCAGCAGTTGCCGAACATTCAGAAGAAACCGGCCATTTGATAAAATTCGACAAAACAAAGAAATTAGCCAATACCAAGAATTATTGGCCAAGAAGATACAGAGAAGCCATTGAAATAAATAAACATCCGAATAACTATAACCGTGACACCGGACTACAATTACCAATAACGTGAAAGTCAATGTTCCGCATGAGCAATGATCCGCAACACGCCTCCTGATAACCCGTATAAATAGAGGAGCTCAGTTCAGCAGAGCTCACTTCGCTTCAGAAGAAGACCACGACAAGATGGTCGAAACGTCAAGCACTCAACCAAGTCTACGCGGAAGAAGACCCGGAAACCAGCAGCCAGATGTGCCTCGAAGTTTCCGCGTTAGGCATAATATGCTCCATTTCATATAGTCCATGCATAGAATAAGTGCTTGTTCTATGTATAGTATTTTTAGCTGATCGATATATAAAATAAAATAAATACATATATACAGTGTGTTTCACTTGAAATGGTAACACCCCAATAACTTTTTCATTTTTCTTCCGATTTAAATCAAATTTGATTTAAGTATAGAACAAATTAGGATCTACTTATGACCGGAAAAACATTCGCCTCCTACAAATGCAAAGCCACCTGCGGTACCAAAATATGCGGAGAAAGTCGAAAAATCATATTAGGCATTTTTTTATCGGAAAATTTTGTTAATGAAATTTGTCCAGAATTGTCCAAAAACCCTATGTCCAAAATTTAATTTGATCAAAATAAAAAAATTGGAAAATTAAAATTTAAAAAAAAAACTGTAAATTGCTTGACAACTACCTGGCAGCTTCAAATAAAATTGTCATAGTGCAGTTTTCCAAACAAAAAAAAACATTAAAATTATATTTTTGGACATTATTTTCATCAAAATTTCAATATTTTTATATTTCGGTCAAATTTTGGACTTAAGGTTTTCGGACAATTCTGAACAAGTTTTATTAACAAAATTTTCCAATAAAGAAATGCCTAATATGATTTTTTTATTTTCTCCGCATATTTTGGTACCGCAGGTGGCTTTGCATTTGTAGGAAGCGAATGTTTTTCTGGTCATAAGTAGATCCTAATTTGTTTTATACTTATGTAAAATTGTATTCAAATCGGAAGAAAAATAAAAAAGTTATTGTGGTGTTCCCATTTCAAGTGAAACACGCTGTATATATTTATTTATTTTATTTTATATATCGATCTGCTAATAAATACTATGTATAGAACAAGCACTTATTCTATGCATGGACTACATGAAATGGAGCATATTAATGCCTTGTGAGGAAACTTCGAGGCACATTTTTGCCTAAACCATTCGTTGTACATAAAAAATGGAAGAGATCATTTTTGTGACGAATTTCATTATCTTTCATTTTTATAATAACTTCAATTGGCTTCCGAGCCATAGAAAACGCGATATTCGCAAAAAACCGTTTTTTGTGAACTTTGACCTTGAATAATTTTTTATACCATAGTTATCTCGTTGTCGATTTTTAATATTTTCTTTAAAACATCAAAATAAATCGATTAAAAAAAATGAAGAATATATTTTGTTAGATCAGAAAAGTCTAATTTCACTGGATTATTACTAACAGTTAGTAGTTTTTTAGTTCTATCTCGAAATAATTTGATAAAAAACACGAAAAAACGTTTGTCCTACAAAATCGATGGTTTGACTGAAGCATCCCCCACCCAATTATAAAATAATTCGTTATTTAAAATAATTTTTGTTGGCCTAGCGATACATACCAATTTTTAGTAGGACACTATTTTATTTGGGCAGAGAATACACTAACCTATCATGCGTTATCTTTCTCCTAGAGTTAGTAATGAGAAAAGTGTTACCATGGAACTGACAATTTCCGAGCGTAGGACTGGAAAAACATACCATTCAATTTGTAGGACAATGTGGCCATTTAATTTGAAAAATATTTATTAAACAATAGTAAAAAAATCAGATGGTTAGTAATCATTTTTTGTGATCTTTTTATTTGGACATGTTGGGGGTGGCGGACGCTTCGGCCAAACCATCGATTTTGTAGGACAAACGTTTTTTCGTGTTTTTTATCAAATTATCTCAAGGTTTAACTAAAAAACTAACTGTTAGTAATAAAATTTGAACAATCACTCAATCGGCATATATACCAGAGCGCAGTTTAGATAACTACCACTACCGAGAATTTTTGCAGAGAGAAAAGTTGGGCGTCTCGTCAAAACGAAGCTACTCACTAAAATTTAGCCTGTTAGTAACCATTAAAAAAAATAGCGCTGTACTGTGGACTATTATTCTGAATATAACTGTCAACAATTTGTTTTGTTGGTGATGCAGCAAAATCTTCTTGTGTAGTAAAATACGACAAACTGTATCTACAGAATTACTAAAGTATACAGAAATGATTTGACGAACTAAGAACTAAGCAACTATAAACATCTCTAAATCAACTAACCTACCTTATTGTTCATACAGGAATAACTGACCTCACTTTACAGATATAAATAGATGCGAAATTTCATATCCGGGCATCAAATAATATAATTATCTTTGTGTAATATTAAGTAGTTGCGCATATGAAATGTGACAAATTAATAATTAAAAAAATATACTCCGGCTGGGATTACAAAATCATTTTAAAATGGTATTTTGTGGAGTAACCCCTTCCCCATTTTCAAATTATCAACTAGGCTTTCTACAGACTATTTTTATCTATTCAACAGTCATTCACAAACACAGTAGAAAAATTCTTTGAGTTTTCTGGTGTAAGGAAAACTTATTTAAAATTGCTGACAATTCAAAAAGTTTTCTAAAAATAGTATATGTGAAAACGTTATCTTATTCCACCTAGTCTCTATAAAATTCACAGTGGCTTTTTAACCAGGAGATAACTCTATAGAGAATACAGAGAATATGTTGTGTAATTATTTGAAGATAGAATACTAAAATTAAATAGCAAATCTCATGCTAGAACAGAAAACATATACGTAAGATTATTTACACAAAACTCCCTATATGATAGGCCAAGCAGAGGGTACAAGAAAAATTGTGCAAAAGGTCGGAAAGAAATGAAATTTGGTGGGATGGTAGACATAGATCCCCTGATAGTACACCAGAGTTTGCGACCTCGGGGGGTTGCCGCTCGAGGAGTGGGGGAATGAAAACTCTGCGTCGCGACGCTTTTCGGGAAATAGCGCCGTTGTTGTGGTAAATGCTATCAAAAAAAAGTGCAAATGAAATATGTAGAGAACAAAATTGTGCACAATTTTGGTCTTTATATTTTTCGTCTACGACCAATAGTTTCCGCTCTACGGCGCGCCAAAGTTGGGGTTGATTTGCAATTTTCAACAAAATCAGAATTTCATCGCGGATTAAAACAATTCTGTAATATTTTTTTCTAAAAGAGTAATGTTTTCTGAGTCTGCAGATGCCGCAATGAAATTCTGATTTTGTTGAAAATTGCAAATCTACCCTCAACTTTGGCGCGCTGTAGAGTGGAAACTATTGGTCGTAGACGAAAAATACCAAAATTGTGCACAATTTTGTTCTCTACATATTTCATTTGAACTTTTTTTAGATAGCACTTACCACAACGGCGCTATTTCTCGAAAAGCGTCGCGACGCAGAGTTTTCACCCCCCCCCCCCCCACTCCTCGAGCGGCAACCCCCCGAGGTCGCAAACTCGGGTGTACTATCAGGGGACCTGTCTACCATCCCACCAAATTTCATTTCTTTCCGACCTTTTGCGAATAGAAACTCCCCATTGCTTGGCCTACTATCTAATTCGCACGTTATTTATTTATTATTATGCTTTTTGGTAACTATACCCTGCATATTTTATTCCACTAAGTAAGTATGTCAGGTTTTCTTTTATGACAGTAGTTTCAACTATGGTGTTTCGCGAGAAACGAGAGTTTTCTTCTCGCTCTCGATCTCGCCGATAACGAGAACTAGAGGCGACAATAGTAACCGAGATCGAGTGCGAGAGGATGGTGACTGAGATCGAGAATTTTGTTCTACTTCTCGCTCTCGTTCTAGGTTTGGAAAAAATATTATTTTCTTTTGTATTATTTAGAGAAAATTGTTAAGAATATACAAATGTAAAATGACTAATTTTGATTTAAAGTAAATTATATATTAAATTATAATTCTAAAAGTTGTTTATTTTCATAACAAATCTTTGCGTTTATTATTAGGTGTAATTTCCAAATACTTCCGCTAATTACCCCCACTAATTCCCAGCTCGTCCCACCTTCACCTAATTACCACTAATTACCTTGAATTGCCCTGAATCAACCAATTACATTTAATTACCCTTAATTACTCCCCCACCAATTACTCGCCAGTTACCCCCACTAATTCCCACTTTGTCCATCTTCCCTTAATGACCCTTAATTAACCTCCATCACCCGCTAATTACCTATAATTACCCTTAATTACGCTCTATTTACCCCCAAGCCACGCCTCCCGTGACGCCACAGAAAGGGTGGAGGACCTACTATAATATTCTACTCCAGCGAACTTTCGAAAATATGTGGAAATAACTGTTTATGGAACTTTAATAACATAATATTTGAAATCACCTATCCCAAAAACCTATAAAACGATATGCCACATACGGGTGGTGGTAGTGGTGGATAAAGTAAAAAATGAGGCCTTTAGTTCTTGTACACACACTAAATCAAATTTTTTCTCACCTTCTTTAATAATGGGGTGGGGGTGGTGATGAGAATGGTTAATGCCAAAAAAATTTTTGAGACCTCAGCTTCTCTTATATACTAGTGGCAGTTAGAAATGTTGGGTCGATGCATATAATAAGATAAATAGCAAAATGATGTACGTGAAAGAAAGCGATATATTAACATTGATGCCAGGCACTTCAGCATGTTAAGAGTTCCGACGACGACTAAAAGTAGCTAAAGAGAAAAGTAGCAACAGCGTAGGTTAAATCTGTTTATTTGCAGCATGTTATTTGTCCATTTCTCTTCTTTTCTACCTTACATTGGCATCGACTCAATATTTTAAAATGCCATTACTGTATATACTAAATACCAATTTTATGGACTCTTGCTTGCTTGATTTACCTATTTACCCCCAACTTAAAATCTTGACGTTTCATGACATTCTAAACCTATTTAAACAATTGAATTTTTTTTTTTTTGTCTTACTATACTCCCACTGGATATGGAAGTAATTACCGCAGCTCTCCAAGGCCAACATTAACTACCACTTTATCCATCAGACATCTTTAGCTGCCAGACAACTAACACAAAAGTAATGATAAACGGGTCCTTAATGTAAAATGTCATATTGCAGTTAATTTTTGAGAAAATTATTGTACACATTTGTAATAGATACCTACTTATGTATGCATGCATGCATGATTGTTCATTAGAACAAAATGAATAACAATCCACTTTTTTTAACTATTGTTGACCGACCGTAGATTCTTGACCTTAATTCCTCGAACCTCCAACCCGTGAATTCGAACCGTTTCATTTAACCGAAACTGTCTAGATGGAAGTTAAAAACAACTTGACATGGTGCAAAAATAACACCCAACAATTGAGTTGAGGTCATTCGAATCCACGCTACAATTTCGTTTAATTAAATGAATTGCCAAATTACGTTGAACGGAAGGAGTCGTTTTTGCAGCCTTTTGTCTTTTCGTTTAACGACGCGAACTCATGTCACTCATTCAAAAAAAATTACAGTTCACGTGACATTGTTAGTTCGGGGAGACTGAACTTGCATCCGTCGTTTTCTGGATTTGTTTATCACAGCAGGCTTTTTAAGCCCATAAAATAAATAGGCAATTAGAGCTTATTTAATTTTCTATTTATATAGTCTACACTATGAAACAAAAGCTCGGACAGGAATAATCCTACAAGCTACGAGACTAAAATATTGATTTACAATTTGGAAGGCCACTTCTTATCATAATCTTACAAAGTTAGTTTTAACTTAATCATAGTAGGCTTTAACAGTTTCTTAGACATCTGGCCATTTTTCATCGACACAGTGTTGTTTGTTATTATACTCTTCTCAAATAATGAAAACGAGGAGTACATTGCATTTGATCGGCACTTTTCTAAAACTCTAAGACATCGAGCCTCTTTGAGAACACCTTCCACGAATGACGCCTATGTGTTACTCTTCTGCGCCAGTTCGTGTTTATGGTGTTGAAACCCCACTCTCGAGGTAGCTACAGTGAATAAAGTGATATGTCCAGAGGGTTGATGCAATAAATAAAACGTGCATTTTAAAACAACAAGATCGTAAGAAAGAATATTATTAGATAGGATCCGATCCCTTATTAGTGAGTGTCATCACTAATAAGCGGTAATCGCAGCAAAAGACGACAATATGTAAGTGAAATGGCTATCTAATTTCAAAACAAAGTTGTCTATATTTGCAACATTTATATCGCATAGTGCAAATAGATCATCCACATATCAACCAAATTCTAGGGAAACACTCGAATTCTTCTTTTACATCTGTTTCGAATCTGGTCATGAATAAATTGGCAATGAAAGATGACAAAGAGTTTCCCAGTAAAACAATGTACCCAAATATGCCTCCAACGCCATGGAAACATGATTTAATAGTACAGTAACTAAAGGTTTTAACTTCGGAATAATGTCATGTTGAATGTATTTCGTTCATTTTTGGCAGTATTATAGTAAATACTTCACAGAAAAGTTTCTATATTGCGCGGGGGCTTGCTAATTTATAGGGGGTGGATGCCACGCTCTCAGGGGGTGGCACTTAAAATATATATATTTATTGGAACTGAAATAGAATAAAGTTTTAAGAAGAAAAGATTCTATGCAATTTTTCACATAAATTGATAGTTTTTAAGTTCTAACGACTTCAAAATTGCGATTTTAGCTTAAAAAAAAAGTATTTCCAAACGGCTTTCGTCAAGTATCTCAAAAAGTATTACTTTATCGAAAAAATGTTACAGATCAATTACAGAAAGTACAAACTGGGAATTAATTATATTGTTTGTTTATTGACGTAGGATTTTTTAAAGCAAGTGCTTTAAATGAGCAAAAAAATTTGAGCATTTAGGTAATGCTACATTTTAACGAAAAACTGTATTTGAGATTATATTTTTTTAAAGTACTAGCTAATTAGAGTAACAAAATGGCGACCTTTTTATATAAATAATAAAAATATAAATACGTATATTTTCCGTCATAACTTCTTTATCTCTTATGCTGCAGAAAGTAAAAAATAATTTGAAAGCACAATTAATTGTTTTTAATTTCATTTCTTAGAATGCGTGACGTAGGTGTCACAGTTTCTGAGATATTTAACATTTAAACTGCATTTTTCGTCTCATAAACGTTCGGACGCCATTTGTAAACTTTCATATCTCCGAAACTATTAAATCCATGTTAAAAAATTTAAAAAACGAAATTCGTTATCAGTTTATGAGCTTTATTTTTGGTCTCTACCCAATTTTCAATAAAACTAATATTTATTGAGATATTTGGAAAAGGAAAAAGAATTACGTTTTATCGAAAATACCTTTATAGTTTAAACCGTAATTTTTTCTAAAGCAAGTGCTGTATACAAACCAAAAAATTTGACCATCTACGTCATGCTATATATTAATGATAAACAGTATTTGAAATTCATTTTTTTTATTTACTGGCTAATTACAGTAACAAAATGGCGACTTTGTTATTAAAAAAATGTGAAGACGCACATTGCTTCGGTCATAACTTCTTTGTTTTTTATGCTACAGAAACAAGTTAAAAAGCAGTTGAAAGCTTAATTAATAATCTATTATTCTACCTGTTAGCATTCTTGACGTAGGTGTCACAGTTCCTGAGATATTTAACTCTCACTCTAAATAATTATCTTATGAACACTTGGATGCCAAATATAAACTTAAATATCTCCGAAATTATTAATCCTACATCAATAAACAAAAAATATAATTAATTCCCAGTTTGTACTTTCCGTAATTGGTCTGTAACATTTTTTCGATAAAGCAATACCTTTCGAGGTACTTGACGAAAGCCGTTTGGAAATACCTTTTTTTTAAGTTAAAATCGCAATTTCGAAGTCGTTATAACTTTAAAACTATCAATTTATGTGAAAAATTGCATACAACCTTTTCTTCTTAAAATTTGATTCTTTTTCAGCCTCAATAAACATATATATTTTTTAAGTGCCACCCCCTGAGAAGGGGTGGCATCCACCCCCTATAAATTAGCAAGCCCCGCACAATATAGAAACTTTTCTGTGAATCATTTACTATTATACTGCCAAAAATGAACGAAATCCGTTCAATATGACATTATTCTGAAGTTTTGTATATTTTTTACCTCTAGGTACTGTACTATAAGGGGAACAACAACAAAAGTTTTTGGGGTGATCGGCTCAATCAGCTCACTTTATTTGGAACCTGTGGGAAAACTATTATAAAGTCGAAAATGTTACTAAACAATTGAAGTTTAATCAATGAAATAACTTTTCGAGAAATATCCCACTTCAGGTTTTGCAGAATATAATTATGATATCTATGTTACTTTGTGAATATCTACAAAGGTATTAGACCATTTTCTTTAAACGGAGTCTTAAAGAAAATATAGATAAAGTATGTCATCATGACCTAAAAGTATATAGTTTTATCTCTTATTTGATTCCAAGATAAATTAATCGGTTAATGATAGATACAATTGGGTTGTTGCACTAAGTTAAAATTTGAGGAGAATCTATGTTAAACAATAACAATTATTCATAAAAAATCATTAGAAACATGTAGAAGTTGAAAAGAAAGTCTTATAATATTATAATATTAATTACAAAAATACGTGCATTTAAAACGGAGATGACATAATAACGGCAGTCTGTAGAGAAGTTAGTTATAAAACGATGAGAAACGGGTACTAATTTAGAAACTCGCTGATAGCGACATTATATTTAACGTCAAATTCAACTGACGTTCATAGGTTACAATTCGGTATAGTTTAACAGCCTCTAGTTATGGATAAATATAAGTACAGATAGTGTTTTCTGCCGTACTGTGTAAATAATACCACCAATTCACCAGAAAACTGTTGTGTTCCAATAATAAACGCAGAACGTAATAATGAATGATTCAAAGCCACCAGAGACGGACCAAGTCTTCTTATTGTGGAGACCATTTCAATGTCAAGTGACGTAACAAATTAGAATGTATTCTAAGCGTTTTATTTGTGGTAAGTTGTATCTTAATGTAGGAATTTGATTTTTAATATGGGTTTATGTTGTAGGAAAAACGGCCGCATTACAATAAGACTTGTGTGGCGTTCTAGCTGTTACAAATTTAAATTACCCGCCAAACTGGTGGATAAAACAGGGCGTATTACTGTATTCTTAACGACTCTAGATTAGAATGTTATTCATGCTTTGACTTCCTAAAAGGAGGGAAATGGCTTTAATCTGCTTTTATGTATTTTATCTAGTTTATGTTGGAATAAAGTGCAGTTGTTTTTGTTAGCTACTGATTATTTGTGAAGACGCCCCATAATACTAGGATGATCAATAAATTAAGAAAGGAAATTTAAAAACTCGCCGTTGAAAAACTATATGAAACAAACTGTGAAAGTCGTCTAAAGTCGGTGAACACAATCAGTCGGAAATGGCTACGAATGCGTTGGATTGTAGTTATAAATGCCCTTTGAATTATGTGTGTTATAAATACATATCATTGTTTATTGCTTAGAAGATAGGTACTAGCATAAAGTACTTACCTATTTATTATTTTTTGTTATAATACAGACCTTTCTTGATATCTTCGTTAGTCTCATTCTGACTCTTCTTAAAAGTGAGTATCAATGGATAATAAATAATTTCTTTAGTAGATAAACTTATTTTGTTGTTTTCAGTTAGATACGCATATATATAATTAATAGGAAAATAAAACAATGAAAAGGAAATATTTAATAAAATACAAAGTATAGTTAACAAATTCATCTAAATTAAATAATAAAATACATATTAGACATATGTAATATTAATAAGATAAGATAAAGTTCTTGCAGAAATTACAATAGTTTGTACTGTCTATAGCAGCTGTAACGTAAGTACCTTGCAGCTTTTGCACTTCCAACCATTGCAATGTCAAAACGATCGTCCCTTTTTAAAAATTCGCTGATCATAAATATATATACCGCAAGTAGAATGTCAGAATTAGCTTTTACAGATATACTGCCTTGTAAAAAAATATTAACAATAACTGCAAACATCAATCACTGCTAACTAAACGTCAAATTTACTTTTGACATATGAGGTTATTTTCTTTCTTGTCAGCAATGTCAACTTATTCGTCTTCATCTGTTCTGCTTATAAGTTCACATCTAACTGCCGTTATGATGTCACTACCGTTTTCGCGGCACATTCAAATAGTCGAAGTTTAACAATTTTTTAAAATATGTTGCGCTAAGAATTTTTCTTCCAAATTAAATATATAACTAAATTAAGTCCACCACTACCATATTTCACCATTTTTGAAAATTCGTCAACAACCCAATTATAATGAAAAAAAATCCCGGTCTTTATGATCCACCTTCCATAAATTTATGTTACCCTTAACACAGCTTGATATAATTGTTAGAATAAATGTCTTCTGATATTAAGTACATTTTAACTAAAACATATATAACCAACCAAATATTTTAGTTTTAAGTGAGTTGTTTGTAAATATAAAGTTAATTAGGTAAATAAAACAACGTAAATACTTTTCATTTTATGAGGGCATTTTATAGATTTTTAAAGAAAGTCTATCATCCGGCCATTATTTTCTTTATATCAATCAAATACTCGATTAAATGTTATGATTTATAGTCTATACACAGATGTAAAAAGTTATACTTGTATATAAAGCTATAAAATAGATAAATCCTTTCCTTTATTGCTATATGTTTGTCGTAGGTTATTAACACTGTCGGAATTTCCAAATAAGAAGTGTACAAGTTTGAATTATTTTTAGCATGCAATAGGATCTTGATAAAAATGCTATCTATTTCTGGAAAGGAAACAATCCCTATCTATACATTGAATCTATGCAAAGCTAATAATGTTTTAATACGAATTTTATAGCGCCATAATTTCACTTCAAGCAAGTAGTAAGTGTGGCTATAAAGTGACTGAAAAGAACTCGCCATTTTCACTGAGCCATGTTTTGGCGCCTTTTAAGAATAGAAGAGAGACTATATGAAGAAGACACAAATTTTCTGCAAATAAGAATTAATTATCTAACACAAAGCAACCTAAACAAAACAAAACTGGAAGTTTTAAAATCCCTGAGGGCAAAATTGACTTGGCGAATCCAAAATGGTGGCCAAAATTGAAAAGTTTAAACATCCATAAATCTTTCTGTTGAAATACTAACTCGTATGGTGAAAGTTGCGCAGAAAAAGTGTTTATTGATCTATTGCATAAGTCAAGTTATTCTCATATGGGTGTACTCGAGGGTGAGCTATTAATTGCGATGGGAATAGTCATAAACTATTCAACTGTCTAGAAACAGAACTTCAGGATGATGTTTATAATGATAGTTTTCAATTTGTTGAAATTTAACTGTCTTATAATTTCAAGTTCAAGGTTAATGAATATTTAATTGATTTTGATACTTGGGAGTGTTCAACGATTTGGTTGACCTTGTGTTGTAATTATATAGCTCAGATGGAGTTACATAAACATTATTTTTATGAATCTCTGACAGAGAGTAATAGATTATAGGCATGAAATTGGCTTATACCATATTTAATTAATAATGGTTGACAGTGTGCTGCTCATTCTACAATTCTTATGGACTCTTTCGTTGATTTGATTTAAAGGAGTACGGAAAACATTTATGCCACTCGCGGGAAAGATACCGCTGGGCCAGTTACGTCTACGCTGGGTTGGATTTAGGCTATGCTTGTTGTCAGCAACGAGAGCCAAATGGCCCATGGTCCAGGAATAAAGGATGGAAAGTTCAGGTGTTTTTGGTGACATGGCATATATCCCACTATTTCATTGTTTATGTTTCTGTTCTTTTTGTAATTGTTTTCCCTCTTATTAATGTTGACACTTTATGAAGTTGCTTTAATCTTATTGTTTTTGAACTCTTATGAACTCTTTGTGTTGTCGGTTGTCGAAAATTGTTACTGCGTTGCTTAAGTTGAAATGGGTAATTCATTGAAAGGAAATCATGGAGAAGTGGAACAGTTCTTAGTCTTCGTAAAAGAAATATATAGCTTAGAGTTTATTGCTAAATTAGCCCAAATGATTAGTTCAACTCAAAATGTTATCGAGAACTGTCCG
The DNA here is from genome assembly GCA_936432065.2 of Rutpela maculata. NCBI lineage: Eukaryota > Metazoa > Arthropoda > Insecta > Coleoptera > Cerambycidae > Rutpela > Rutpela maculata. The sequence goes on from OW386290.2 coordinate 38,228,979, forward strand.
AGTAATTCAACACTTCTCTAACCCTTTGTTATGTCCACTGGACAGACCATTTTTTGGGAGGGTGTTTTTTGGGGAGTTAGAGGTGAAAAACGAGCCAATCTGACAATTCTGACTTCGAATTCGGTTTCAACGGATCCAAATATATAAGGATACACTGGTCTGGTCCGAAAACCAGACCACTTTTTTTGTGTGGCTGTGTAATGCTTGGCAATGTGCTGCACATGCTACAATTCTTACAGACTCTTTTTGTTGATTTGATTTAAAGGCGTACAGAAATCATTTCTGCTACTTGCGGGAAAGATACCGCCGGGCTAGTTACGTTTACGCTAAGTTGGATTTGAGCCATGCTTGTTGCCAACAGCGGGAACCAAATGGCGCGTGGTACAGGAATATAGGATGGGAAGTGCAGGACTGTAGGTGTTTTTGGTGATATGACATATATCCCAGTACTTCATATGAACATTCCTGTTCTTTTTGTAATTGTTTTCTATCTTCACAACACTTTATGTAGTTGCTTTAATCTTATTGTTTTTGAACTCTTCGTGTTCTCGAAAATTATTACTGCGTTGCTCAAGTTAAAATTGAATTAACAGGTAATACATTGAAAGTAAAGCGAGGAGTGGTAGAACAGTTCTTAGTCTCCGTAAAAGAAATATATAGCTTAGAGAGTTTATTGCTAAATTAGCCCAGTGGTATGATTAGTCCAACCAAAAGTGTTATCAAGAACTTTTCAATTAATTTAACACTATCTCCCTTCGTTATGTCCTACCTGATAGAAAAAATTAGTTTTACCATGATTTAGTTTGAGTGAATTAATACTGTACCATAGTTCAGCATGAGTTTCAGATTCACCATGATGTTCTGTAAACTATTAATATGATTAGCGTTATCTTGAGTCATTTGTAAACATATCAATAATCTTAGGAAATCAATAGTAAAAATAAGTTATGTTTATATTTATGTAAATTATAAAATTAAGAGGTCCCATCATAGATCCATGAGGCACTCTATGTTTACCGGTCTAAATAAAATAAGACACTATGATAATATTGTTATGCGAGATGCATTGTTGGATTCACTCCACATATGACTTTATCAAAGACAACGGCATACTCCTTACTCCGTAGAAACTATGAAGTATGAGGGACGTTGTTGAAAATTTTGCTGAGATCACAAAATATGTTTACCTTCTTCAAGGCCCTCAACTGCATCACCCATAATCTTACGGATTGTGGAACATTTTATTTCTAAAACCATATCTAAAACACGGCAGTAACGAACATTTTTCTGAATATTTCGGTAAACAATTTTTTTTAAATAAATTCAGAAATTGGTCGACAGTTATTTTAATTATTTAAGTCACCATTTGTAAAAATGTACAATTCGAATTACCTTAAATATATCAGGAAAGTACCCCCAGACTTAAGCAATCCGTGATCCACCTACTGGAATAACTAGAAAATCTAAAGTTTCATTAACAATTTTGCTGTTTCAAGAAAAAAAAAATTCCAAAATGTTTGAGACCTTTACTTTATTTAAAGATAGACTATTTATGATTTTATCTGCTACCGTTGAAAAATGATCAATAAAGTTGTTAAGGTCAACTCTGTCAAAGGTAGTTATTACCTTGCTACTATTACTTACAATGTATGAATTTTCAGCTATCCCTGGATTTATTATAAGAATTATGTATTGTAATATGTTGCAACCCCTTAAAATTTAAGGTTATGTTGGTTACTAAAAAGTAGTAGTATTTGCACCTACTCGAGAAACCTACCAGAAGTTAGTTCTGGTGACATCTGGAATTATCTAGAGAATGGTGGCGTCATCACAGAAAAATCGAGATCTGTCATTTTTAGGTATAAAAGACCGACCGCATTCTCAGCGAGTAGTTCAGAAGTTCAGAAAGTATAGAAAGTGAGGTTAAGAGTTCAAAGAGAAACAAAGTGATAAACATTGTGATTTTAGTCAGTAAAGTGTATTTAAATTAATAATAGTATTGTGAAGTATCCAGTAAATATTTAATAAAGTGTGTTAGTGGACATCTCTTGTTATAATTTTTGGAACCCACGGAATTTGCAAGGGGTAGTTTCCTAAGGGTGGAAACACGTCACAGTATAAATAGTTATAAAATATTATTTTGGGTATTCAGCAGATAACTTTCAAAGAAATCATTCGTTATCTGCTGAATACCCAAAATAATATTTTATAACAATGATGTAAGCAGAAATACAAGATATTTATTTTTTAAAAAACAGTATAAATAGATTGTTGGCAGTTTTTTTTACTCTAAATATTTCATTTTTATATATGTTCTGGTAAGTGATACCAGCAGCTTTATCAGTAGGTCTATTGTTGTTCAGTATACCTATTTACTGACACTGAGTGTCTTTCATAAGTAAGTTGTCCTTAAACATGGCGACTTTTCTCCTAAAAGATATTTTCTGATTGAAAAATGTTTGTGCATAGGGCTTCACAGCTATTTATTAATACAACTCGTTTTTTCTTAAAAAATTACGCAGATACAGGTTTTAAATGTACCTGAAGTTTCGAACGTTCACTTGAACGAATTTTAGATGAAAAAGAAAAGTTAATAAAAACCACATATTGATTTAGGCGTAAACACTTCATTGTCACATTTGCTGACAATAATATCCACAATACTTAAGTTTTTAGACCTAAATCGAAGTGAAGTTTTTTAAAAATTTTTTTTTCATATGAAATTCCGAGTGAAATTCGTTCAAGTGAACGTTCGAAACTTCAGGTACATGGTTTTAAATAATTTGCTGTGGTACAATTTTCCTTTTTATTAATAACTTTGACAAAGTAAGAACGTCTAAAGTTCTAGCAACTATCAGTTTTTGGACTTACACTGTAAAATAGTTATTAATTTAAAATCCCATTTTTAATGTTAAGCCTGCATAATTATAGAAATATATACATATACTTTGGAAGTAAAACATGCAATATACGCGGAAAGAGCATTCATGTTCAAAGCTCACTTTGTCATAGTCACAGTTGATTTGCGTCGACATAAAATAGGTGTGTGGGCCTTCACACTACTTTTAAGGTCCATTTGCTTTATTACCCCATCGGACCACACACCCCTTACTTCACATATGTTGTACTACACACACCCCAATATGGTAAAATGTCGATAATTATCCCGTGAACTTATGATGATACTTCGAAATAATGGGATCATAATGGATGTGTTTTTTAATCGATTAAACTCGTTAAGAAATTCTCAACATCTGTTAAAATTCAAAGACCAGTCACTTTGTTTCAGTTTTAATGAAAAACTTGGGTATTTTATCACTTTTTCACGGAGCCATTTACGAGATGATTAATTAAATATTTGAACCTAAACAAGAGTTTAGTAGTTTTGTCGAAAATGTTAAAATCTTCAACGATTTAAGTAACGAAAATAAAACTTTAGATTTCATTTCATTTTTTTTATAGAATTGATCGTATAGTAGTTAGTTCTTAATGTTCTTATGTTGAACCAATATGTCATGGCATGATATTTTCAATTTCTGATTTTTTAACAAGAAAGTCTGAACTAGAGGAAGCATTATATTCTTCGCCGATTTACTGAGCTTTTTATATAATTGTTACACATTCTATAGGAGATACTCTTCGCATTTTTCTTGTAAATAATGTTAGTTTTTGGACGTTCTAAATTTTGTGATACCAACTTTGTTGTGAAAAAAAAAATATATGAAAAAAAAAAAACACGATGCGAGGGATCGAACCCGGGACCCTTGGATTGCGAGACAACAACAACAACAAGCATTTATTAATATTCACATACAATAATGCGTCATTCCAGAGTCCGGCCCGGAACCAGCCAGACAACCACGGCGAACGTCGCCGAGGTGGGTGTGAGGTTCGGCGGGGAGGGTCCTGCCTAATAGGGAAAGGCTTAAATTTAACAGTATTGTGCAACGTAGTACACGAGGGTACTTAAAAATAATTAAAATTAAAACTGTAAAACTATCGATTTCACGCACACGCGAACACTTAAAAATTTTGATTGCTGGCACGGGAAAACAAAACTCAACGAAAAAACCCGTTTGAGACAATTCCACCCTGGTAGTCTTCCTGACGCCAGGAACGTGTCGTGGATAGTTAAAAGTGTGTAATGTTATGTGAAATTGTTGTTTGTTAAGAATTTATTGGTCGAGACTGAATTTAGAGACAAAAAATGGGCAAGGAACAAAAAAGGTAAAAACAAATAGAGAGGGGTTGGTTGTAGTTTTTGGTGAGGATTAAAGGTGGGGAAAGGAGAAGTTGTCGTAGAGGAAAGTGTGGTTAGAGAGGTTGCCGAAAGATAGGCAACGCCTGGTATGGTAGGGGGTGTCGGATATCGAAAAGGATCGCATTATGCTGTCTGATTCGTGTTATGTTGCGGGTTAGCGGACTATCACCCAGCTTGAATTGATAGAATTTTTGGGAGATGTCTTGGACGTAGTCCGCTAGTGGCGTTATGTCGTGGCAACGATTATATAGATCTCTGAGGGAGGTGTATCTGCCCGAATCAGAGATGAGGCGCATAAATTTGTGTTCGAGAACTCGGAGTTTTCTCATTGTCGTGGTCGGTATGCTGCACCATACCGGCGCCGCATATGTGATGGCCGGCCTGATCACCATCGTATACAACAATTTTTTATTTGTCTTGTTGAGTCCGCTACCCCTTGCCAGGAGCGGATACAGACTCCTGGACATGGAGTAGACCTTGCGTATTGTCTCGTTTATGTGAATGTTGAACGTCAGTCTCTTGTCCAAGTTCACCCCTAGATACTTCACGCACCGTTTAATTGGAATTTGGCGACCCCCGATCGAAAGTGGTGTTAGAATCCGATTTTCGGTGAAACGGCGCGTGAATAGAATTGATTCCGACTTCTCGGCATTGATCCGAATTTTCCACTTGTCGTAATACGCCGTAGCACGGGCCAAGTGAGCCTTCAGCAACATATTAGCTGCCTGTGCATTGACGAGACGAAACTCTTGCCGCTGCACCACCATTTCTTATTACTAAAATTGCTAATGAGTGTAATATACACCATTAGATAATTTATTGTGATTATTAGGAAACACACATTAGTAAAATGTATTAAAAAAAATAGTGATAGGAAATAACATTTCGCAAGGTTTCTATTTATATTACAAACCATAAAAAAAATGTAAAAAATATTTTTTTAAATTTTAAATTATTAATAACTTTTTTATTTACCAATCTATTTTGTTAAAAAACAATAGGGTTCTTCCTCTAGCTAACACTAAGTTACTCTCCAAATTTCAATACAATCGTATTTTTCTTTCTTGAGTTATCGTGCTTACAAGAAACGTGACGGACGGACAGACAGACGGACAGACGGACATTTTGAAAGTTGTTCAGAATTCGTTCACTAACATAACGATATAAAATTTTTTTCTCTACGAGCGATATTTACGATTTTAGAAATGTGCCGATCAAATACAATATACTCTTCGTTTTTGCGAAGAGTATAATAACAGTTATCTGTCACAATAAATTTTATGAAAGGCAAGGAACCATTGTCAAAACTTCCTGTAGTGGTCGAAATTCATTTAGTGGTGGAATTTTCTGTACCATCTACGCTGTTTTTGAAATATTACTTAAAATTTCTATACAAATTGTATTTATACACCGAGAAATGGTTGCCATAGCGATGCAATTTTCTACGAGCATGTAGAGCGTTTGATATTTCCAATATGCAAGACAGTGTAGAAAATGTCCTTTTACAGTATCCTGTGAAAAAGATTACTTACCGCAATAGTACTCAAAGTATGTTTTTCTGCACGCCAATAAAAAAATCGTTGAAATCTTAATTGTTATTATAGTTATTAAGGTACCAAGGGTGTTATAAGGATAATAACGCATCGAGATCGGCAGTGTACTTCCCGAGGGCCTCTGGCCCGAGGGAATGTACGTCGACCGAGGGCGTCATTATCCTATAACACCCGTGGTGTCTTCAACGTTTAATGTCCTACAATTCTGTTATTTAATTCGATTTTTTTTTTGACATTTACGATTTATTAATTTGACATCTATTATGTTCAGAACGATTTGATTTAAAAGAGAGTGAAAATCAAAATTGTTTGTAAACGCCGCCGTTGCATAGCAACGCATTTTGTTTGTCAATAACGCTATCATAATTTGCTTGTTTTGGGTTGTGTTATAATTTTATAATGCCCTAGGGCGTTATAGATATTCATAACGCCCTAGGGCCTTATTTTTCATTTAATGTATCTCGTAGGATATTAACATTTTAAAATCTACATTAATTTTACAAAAATAAAATTATTAAAATTTAAGCCAGAAAGAGAGTTTAAATATGATTTGAAGATACTGAACTCGAACTCTAATAATTTTCAGCGATATAATAACTTTGGCAACGGAAGACTGATGGACTGGCCAGGGTAGACGCGTCCAGGGCCCTAGCAGGGTCTTTTGCGATGTGATTAAGCCATACATACGAACATTCATTAATAAATGGGTACAAAATAAATTTTTGGAGTAGTAATAGAGTTTTTCGTGACAGAAACAGGTCAAGGAGTTATTTAAAGAACGATCAACCTTTACGAAAGGTCTACTAGGCCAAAATAGAAGGGCCATTAGGATAATGGTGGATGTTCTAACTGGACACTATCGGCTTAATAGACATATAAGTCTAGTGGGTCTGGCAGGACACATAACCTACAGATTCCACCAAGAGAAAGAGAAAATTTCAGTCCATGTTTTGTGTCACTGTGAAAGCCTGAACAGTTTTTAACTCCTTGGCGAGGAAAACCAAGAGCTGACAAAACTAGATAAGGAACTCTAAAGGAAAATTAAAACAGTAACGTCACAATAGATCTACAGGGGAGCCACGTAGATCAAGGTCAATCTGTTAAATCGAATTTAATCTAACTGTTGAAGATTGTAGACTGTAGATGATTCAAGGGGCCGCTCGGCTCTTTCAGCCCTACTTCACACCGACCTAAAAAGATCTTTTGTGAATTACCCTACAATTAGTTGTTGCTCAGGACTCCCAAGCTTTTTATAAAGCTTGTGATTTTCCTGGAATCTAATTTCCCTATGTTTTCAGGCGTTAGTTCCACCAATTCGCAAAGAATATGTTCCGCAGTTTCTATTGTAGTATCGCAGTATCTGCACGTATCGTTGTCTGCCTTGCCCATGTTTTTAAGATGGGGGGATTGAGGGGCCATTGCCTGTTAAAAGACCTGTCATCAGCCTTGAGTAGGACTTTTCGAGTTTGAGAAGCCTTGTTGCATTCTTTGACGAATAAGTGATAAACTTTTTCGCTTGTCTGTGGCCCGGAGCATTCCTCTAGTAGGACTCTTTCTATTCCTTTTCCCATTTTAGGACCTCCTCCGTTATGTGTCCCTTAGATAAGCCACAAAACGGTTCGGGCCCAAAGAAATGGGCTCCAGCACCTTTTTTTTTTTTTTTTTTTTTGTAAGGGCGTCAGCTAATTCGTTTCCTTCTATTCCCTCATACCCTGGCCCCCACATCAAGGTAACCTTGTTGTTTTTTGCCAGTTGCTTCGAGGATTGTCTGCATTCCCAGGCAATTTTGGACTCAAAGGTGTAGGACTTTTAACGCTGCCTGGCTGTCTGAGAGTATATAGATCTTTGCCCTTCGAATGCTTTTATTTCTGGGCACATAGAGCTATAGCATGGATTTCTGCTTAGAAGATGGTTGGGGTCTTGCCTAGGGCTCTGGACAGCCTGTAGTTAGGCCCCACTATGCCCGCGCTAACCCCTTCAGCCATCTTTGATCCATCTGTGTACCATATGAATGGTTCTTTCTCCAACTACAGGACTTCGGCTCTGCTCGTCTGGCGGCTCTCGATTAGCACATCAAACTGGCAGTCAAAGTCCCCCTTAATTGGCATAAGGTCAGTGGGTTTGGTCATGGATTCTAGTTCAATTGTTCCTGTTGAAGATTTCCATGGTCAAGTAAAATATCCCCATCAGCATCGACAAATTGTAGATATTCTGCGAAAGCAATGTCTAGTAAAATGATAAGAATTGAACAATTTCAGGTATTCTGTCATTTTTATACTAACAAATAATATATTCACACCCACCGGTTGTACTGTGCACTTTCCATTTTTGTAATATACAAATATTTTCGATATTATGTGTTATAACAAATAACATCTAATTTTTATCTGCCATATCATTTATAGATGTAGCTTCCAAAGCTCATCTCTTCTACGCACTTCTGTTACTTCCATTACTACAACAGCAACAAAATTTTGTTACCCCATGATAGTACACGGACATACAATCTGAAACTAGGACTGTCCTGGATAATCCAGGACGTATGGTATCCGTAATCAACCGGGACAGTTTAACTGAGAACCTCTAACTTTTAATTAATTATTTAATTACTTCCACATCCGAGATATTAAGAGCAAAAAAGAATTATGTCTGTAGGACAGTTGTATCTATGTATAATGAGATTTGGAACTAGATTATATTTTGACCTGATATGAAGGGTTGGAGAGGTGGATATAGGGATAAAAAGGTAAATCAAGTGAGTAAAAGTCCATAAAATTGGGATTTAGTGTATGTACGAGGCCTCATTTTTTTTTACTCATGACGATAGAGTCTCATATGCAGTATTACCTGCTACAGAATTCAATATATATAATATATTTACAATTTTTTACTCAGCGAACAAAAATAATTAATTGTAGGTCATACTTTATGACATTTGGATAAATGAAGACGTTTACTACCATTGATCTGGGAAGTTGCCTTAAAGCATCCATAAATCCTTATAAATTCTAATTGATATTTCGTACAATTTCGATCTATTGTTTATGTGGGATGTTGTCGACAGACCTGTTTTTTTCGAGTCTTTCAATAAAAAACTCAATAATTTCCGATATATTAGTCATAGTAATGTAAATCAGCCAAAGACAATAGTTACTAACGTAACTGTTCATTTGTTATGTATTTTTGAGTAATATACTTACCTAAGAATGATTAATATCTTGCTAATAGGATGTATAACAACTGAAGAATCGATTTTCTCGATGACTAAGATATCATTTGGCCAACATATGTCAATAATTACCACGTTTTCAAATATCTTCAGCATTTGTGGTTCAGGTGGAAGTATTATAATAATGATTCACTATAGGTATTAAATATCAATTTTATTCTGCGTCACAATTGCGGTTTGTCTTATGAATCTGTGTGTTTTCTTAAATTTTTCATCAATTTTACAAATTCCGTCTATTGATTGATCAAACATGAACCCGAACGTTTTTATCGAAATATCTCGTAAATCGGCGTTGAAATCCATTGCATTGAACAGTGCATTTGATAGCATATAATAAAATTACTGATTTCCTGTGTCTGAAAGCAGATGTGGCAGAGTTTATTATTTCAGTGCATCCTACGTTACCATTTTCTTATTACCTCTGAATGTGTGGCCTGTAAATATTTTGACTTACGCCGAAAGTGAAGTGATATGTCTCTGAGGCGAGGATATATCCCTGTCAGGACTTCACTCATTAGCAAAGGTAGTTTAACGTTTTAGGTGGGATGTTAATAAGTTCACGATGAAAGTGACAGAACTAATTATTTCGATATTAAATTTTTCGCTATAAAAGAGAAAATTGAACTAAGAAGATAGGCGTCTGAAAATAAGGAGTACGCCACCTGGTGATCTATAGTCAAACTAATTATAGGCCTTTCTGTCATTGTCTCTTTAGTGTACGATGATATCAACAATAAGTAAATAATGATAAACTGAGATGCTAAGTTATTAAAAATATGATAGCGTTTAAAGGGGCTACACAAGATACAATTTGCTGGAGCCAACCTAGTCGGTATCCTCCGTAGATTGCAGGGACAACTCGTGAAAGTTGAATTGGCACGACAATATTCACAGCATATCCTCTTTGATGTAGACACCTGTAACCAGGCATTGAGAGGAAAAAAGCTGGTGCAAATAACCGTGGCCCGAGGGGTCCGAGTAGCAATAATAATGGCCTGGACAATCACACATTGTAAGTGAAATTTTTAAAATGAGTAAATATATGCAATTTCAGTATATTTATAAAAGTAATGTATACTATTGCAGCATGCACTATTATGTTTTACATGAATATTTCTATTTCATATTTTACAAAATACTGTTTCAGTTATTTTACTTAAAGAAATTAATAAATATCTTTTCAGTTACCTATATTCAATGTAGGTACCACTAATTTCATGATCTGGCACTTGTTTGTAAACATAGAGCACACACATTTATTAAGTTTTGTGTTGAATATGGGTTGTACCACACAAAATAATATGTCCTGCATTTAAAACATATTCCCCTTCATACACACAATCAGAATTTTTACATTTTTAGTGCTTCCCAAATGTTCCATACATTGCAATATGCTTAACCTAAATGTCACTCATGTTTCCTGAAAAAAAAAAGTGATTTAAACTACAACTGTACATAAATTTAAAGAAGTATTTAAGTTTATTAATATTTAACTAGCCAGACACCGTTTATGTCGAAGAAACTGTACTTTTCAAGGGGAAAACCAGATAATCTAAAAAATATGAATTTTGCTGAATAATGCCATTAACATCTTGCAAATCACTTACACAACAAAATCTTTCAAACCTTTAGGTCATATATTATTAATGTTATTATTTTTAACGCCAAAAATAACAATAAACAGAAAAAAATCGATATAAGTATTCGCCAAATAAATAAACAAACGGCCTATAATTAGTTCACAAGTTCTCCACTTTGGCGCTGGCATCTTAAATTCAGACGCCTATAGCAACTGCTGAATATAGTATGGTAATTAGAACAATCTGAATTAATAATTATCTTAATATTCACTGTTCAAAAATAGACTCACGTCAGATAGAAAAATTTGAAAGTATATTAATTAACAATGACAACTATTAACAATATACACTATACAGTCCCGTGCAAATAAATTTGTAACAAGTCTTGTGGACGTTTTTTTATTTTATTTGTCACATATTCTTTAGATATATGTCACTGTCATTAGAATTATTTACTGTTTTTTAGCTGTCGACAAAATTCTACTTACCCATCTAAACTTTGGTGGTCCAGATTCATTTGCACAAAACTGTATCAGTCATATCGAGCTCTTTTCCTGGCCAAATAATTATTGCCTAAAATTTTTTGTTGCTCAACTTTGGCTGTTGGTTCTTCTTATCTGCATTATCTTACCTGGTATTTTCTTGTCTGGGTGCGTTTTGCATACCTTTAATGGTGCTCCTAATGAAAAAATTCAAATTCTAATGAAGAGATCCTTGTATATTGGAAATATGGTGCGCCACGGAAAGCAAATGTTGCTTAAGTGTTTTATGATTTGACATATTTTTGTTTAAACAACATGATATTAATTGTTTCGTCAACAGGGTGGTTTCGTAAAGTGTCCAGAATATTACACAGCATGTTACAATACTATACAGATACAAGATATAATTAGTTTCATGTCATTAAAAAATTGGTAATGGTAGCGACAAACAAAAATAGCTTATTTAACTTGGGGCCTAAAGCCCATAGTTTTGAAAAAAAAATAAGTGAAAAGAAATTTTAATGAAGCTAGTTGAGACCTTCTAGCCAAAAAGTAGCAATAATTTTGACTAGGTCAGTAACGCCGGTTGAACTAAACCAAGTTCAAGGTCTTTTTGCGATATATACCTCTCTTTTTTTAATGGTCACCTTTTAATCGTCACCTGACCTATCTATTTCAATGCTGCCGACGCGATGTCTTCTATTACTTAGTTCTAAAAAGCGTAAAGATCAGTGACATTTTAGCTTAACTTTTTGGGTCAATTAGTAAAATGTAAACTCACATATGTTCTTCACAATTATACGTTCATTGAAGAAACCAGAGGCCAAATTTTTCTTGGGTAAGTGTTTAAATTATTGACCTAGGTCAGATTTTTAAAGTGCCTGTAGAGAAGAAAGCAAAATAGGTTTTTTGTCTTTCTGGTTGTCTGATAATGCATTTTTTTTTAATGACATGAAACTGCACTCTATAAATATGGGTTCAAAAAAGGCTATTAATCCATTATCAAAAACAAAACTTCTTGCTACAAAAACTTTCAGAAAAGCAATAGAACAAGTATACTTACGTTTACTAAGATATAATTAAAAAAATTACATACTTTAGCCAACTTACAGAAGTTGCTCAAAATCTGTGAAAATTTCAAAATTTCCTACAAAATGACTGTACCAATACACAGTAAATTAATTGAAACAATGAAGACAGAATGAAAACTAAAAACATTATACTCTTCGCCGATTTATTGAACTTTTTAATTTAATAGTTGCACATTCTAGAGTATATTCCTCACATTTTTTTTTGCAAATAATGACAGTTTTAGACATGTTTAATTTGATGTTGTCAACTTAGTTAATAAAATACTTGTCAGTATAAAATAAAGTAAAGAAAAGCAGCTGCATCCAACTTATTTGTGTATCTGACCAGCGATTATCATTCGTTATTTTTGCAGAAGTTATCGTCTGTAATATAATATGTCTAGGTGAAAATCACATTTTAATGATTAAGTATTATATTATGAAATATATATTAGTAAAAATGTAAAATAGTAAATAACATTTCACGAGATTTCCATTGAATTACAAAACATGAGAATTAAAATGACGTTTAATAAAAATTAAGATTAATAATTCTTTTATTTACTTATCCATTTTGTTCAAAAAACAATATAGTTTTCCATCTAGCTAACATTAACTTACTGTCAAAATTTTAATACAATCGGATTTTTCTTTCTCAAGTTTTCTTTCAAAAGTAGAATAAGAATTGTAGCCTTTGGTTCTTGTACACGCACTAAATGACAATTTTATTTTTTTCAATAATGCCAAAAAATTTGTTAAGACCTTAGCTTCTCTTATATATACTAAATACCAATTGTATGTACTCTTGCTTACTCGATTTACCTACTTACCCCCATTTACCCCAATTTGTCCCCCAACTCTTCAAACATAACAACAACAATATAACGGAATAAGATCAAAAGATAATCTAGTTCCAGATCTCGTTAAAATACATACGTGTACCAAATTTCAAGTTAATATCTTAAACGGTTTATTATCGTGCGCACAAAAAAGTTACAGACAGACAGAAATTTTTTTTGCTCAAACTTAAAATTTTAAGCCTATACTTCCAGAGGATGCGGAACTAAAGTTTGTGGAAACAGTAAAAGAGTGAAATTTTATTTTTTATTAATTAGGGGATTTTCATTAAATTAAAGGTAAACTCTAAGGTGGCGTATGTATGAGTTGGTAACACGACGTACGATTTGATATGCGATGCCCATAAAGCTATCACAGTGACATAGAGATGAACTAGTTGCGTATGTCTTATTCTCTTAGTTTATATGATGAAGCGACCTTTGGACGCGCCAGCTTAGGGTTTACTAGACTATACAGGGTGTCCCGAAACTCCCGCCTTCCCCTTTAGGTGCTAATTCTCCATGCAAAAATAGTAAGAAAAGTTCCTATAAACATGTGTCCGGAAATGCTTCCTAAGGGAGCTACGGCCCTCTAAGAATGGCGCAAAAATAGGTGTTTTTACTAATTATCTCGGAAATGATTTGGGACAAATTTATGAAACTTGGTTAACTTTTTTCGATTATTAAAGGTTATTGTTTTACAGTATTAGCCAAAATTAATTTTATCCAGGGGCGGAGAAACGAGGGGTCGGTGTTCTTTGTTCCTACATATTAATTTTTCCATTTGACATTTTTAGTATTTTAATCCCTGATTATGATTCCCTGGTTAATTCTGCATAAAAAAGGGCCTCTTTACAATTAGCCATATGGCAAGCCGTTTTCGAGTAAAAGCGGTCTAAACGAAATATTGCGTATTCGTTTGCTAAATGCCCATTATTTATTTTTCAAAGTAGGCGTAAAACAATAACCTTTATTAATCGAAAAAAGTTAACCAAGTTTCATAAAGTTGTCCCAAATCATTTCCGAGATAATTAGTAAAAACACCTATTTTTGCGCCATCCTTAAAGGTCCGTAGCTCCCTTAGGAAGCATTTCCGGACACATGTTTATAGGAACTTTTCTCACTATTTTTGCTTGGAGAATTAGCACCTAAAGGGAAAGGCGGGAGTTTCGGGACACCCTGTATACGTGATTCTGCTAAGTGCCAGTGAATTTCATACGCTTCAGCATTTATTCAACTCTTCTGCCATTAGTGCCATTATACCAGGTAGGCTCCCCACGAATCCCTAGAAGAACGGAAACAGAAGGACCAGCACGTTCTCAACCGGATACCTCTATGTGAAAACGGTAGTGTTGTCTACCGCTGGAATATTAATTTAGTGGGTTATGTGATTCATTGCGTCGAGAATGCAGAGCCAGTTGTTTGTAAGGTGTAAGAAATCGTCGACTAGCCAAATCGAAAGCTAATTTAGCCCGTCTATTTATCGAAACAAGAGTTGTACGTTCATTCACAAATATTATTCTAATTGACATCTCCAGCTTACGATATCTGTATTGGAATGGAGATATTTAAATTTAGATCTAGCGCCCAGCGGTGTTTGAACTTACAGGATATTGACTGTATTGGTTATTTATTATTCAATTGATCAAATAAACATATTCATGAGGTGTTTGTTTTAACAATTTTAATAATAATTAGATTTTTTATTTTGACGTTTCATTTTTTTAGATAGGTACTATTAAATTATGCACTGTATAAATATATTGTTAATAGCTTATACATTATGCATGTTGTTGACTGATGTGTGTACATAATTAATTACAAAAATATGTATTATATGACACATCTATAAATTAATTAATAAGTAATTATCATTTGGTGTTTAGTTGTGTAGGGATATTGTATTTAAAAAAATCGACTTGAGCCCCAGTCCGATACTTAATATATTTTTTTCTCAAAAATTTTACATTGTAGAAAAAAATCTGTAAAATTGTTTACACGAAGCTGCGTTATTAGGCACCTTTTATTTATTAATTGTATTTTTTTACAAAAATTATATCAGGATTTCCTGCTAGGCAGTAATGTCAACTACATTCCAAATATTATTTTCCTCCAATTCATTATTTCTTCAGGGGGGACCTGTATATTTTGTACCAAAACTGTAGCAGGTTTCTTCATTGGTAAGTAACGATATATTATCACAAAAATGTTAATACAGTGTTATATACATTTCAAGCTTGAACATCTTGATAAAAATGCTCTGTAAGTGTCATTTTTTGACGTCTGTCGGTGTTATGAAAGTGTTACTTACAGCTCATAGGGGAAAAAACACAAAATTTACTTTTATGTCCTAGGCCAAAAAAGTAATCAGGAAGTTAAATAACAATGAAATTCTGGCACTAACGAAGCACACGCATTTTTGGCTGCTTCCTGAATTGTCGATATTTTCATCATAATCCATATTTTTATTGCAAAAACTCACGTAAATAACTTGAATGAAACTAATATGAAGTTATCAATTTGCTTATTGACAGTAACCATAGCAGAAAGCAAACACACTTAGAGTCTAAGCCAATTAATAAATGAGTTCAATAAATCTTGAAACAGTAATTTTGAATGAATTTTCCTAAAAATTATAATATTGCTAGTAGTACGAAAAACATCGTATGCACCTCGGTTTGTATCGTGTATTTACAGGTCTCGAACATTGGAAATCTCCCTACGGGCTTTGGTTTGCACTGTGTTTTCGATCTGTAAAATACACTTACAAGCCTTGGTACATAAATAACTATTATTGATCGACTTCGACCGGGGTTTTCTAAAACTATAAGACAGCATAAACTGTAATCAATAATTAACAAAACTAATTTTGTTAATATCACTAATCAGTAAAAATATAAAGGGACCGATAATACTGTAGTACAGTAAAGCAAAAAAATTAACAATTGAGAAGAATTAATTTACTTTATACTCATATTTTTTAAACTCCCACCAAATCGCCATTTATTCAAATACATTTCTCTTAACATTTTCGAATATTACTTCTTCTTAATTGTACAGGGGTAATTTCTACGAATGCATTTCTCATTTTAGTGGGGGCCCTTTAATCGTCTGTGGTCTTAATCCTAAAAGAAACAGTCAAGAGGTGTTAAATCCGGTGATCTAGGCGGCGATCCAATTAGAGGACTATTGGGACTTATCTACTGGTTTTAAAAATTAAAATTTTACCTCTGTCACTACTATTGCCTCTGAAATATTGATACATTTTGCATATACGATTTTCGACCCCAACCTTTCTCTCGAATTTCGAGAAAACAATAAATAAATTGTTATTATAAAAAAATCCGACATAACAGCTGAAAGGACATCATTCAAGCTTTAATGTCTTCTCGACAAAATGTAAATATTTTATTTATTAACTGCGTTAGCGCCATTTGAAATTTAATGTGTGAGAGACAGAAATGATTTTTTTTTAAATTTATGTCTTTCAAAGGGATGCATTTACAAAATAATTTTTTGCATTTTTTTTCGTTTCATACATGTTATAATTTAGTGTTTTGAGAGTAAGATCCTATAATATGAAGTCGTTTAATAAAAAATTATAACAATGACAGATGTTGACTAAAATAAGTGAAAAATTTCATACCTTGTAACTTTATCTATTAATATTTATTAATTTAAAAAGCTTCTTGGAAAACAAATGTATATATCAATTTTATGATAATATCGACTTTAAAATATTTTTTGGTTTTTGTCATTTGGTTGTGTCAGTCAAAAGTTATACCACTTTTTGTGTAGCGTGCGCGCGCTTGCACTGTCGAAACGCGTTCGAGTACCGCACCGTTGAGTTCGATAATTTTGCTCAAATGAAAAAATTGGTATATGTATAAATGTATAATGTATGAAAAGATATACTTTTCTTTAAAATTTTCTCCTCTTTCTTTTTGTCCTCTTATTATTTTTCGAGAAAAATTAAATTAACAAAATTATTTGCAAAAATCCATATTTGTGTACTTAATTTGTCAAATAAAAAAAATTGCACAAGGGTTAATTCTGTAAACACTTCGGATTATCATTTCTGACATTTTTGAGAATATCTTTTCAAATAATCAGCGAGTTCAGAGAATTTCCGAAACAAAAATCTAAATGAATTGAACTATTTTGGAGAAAAACTATTTCTTTCCACTTTTTTTACCAGTATTTAGAGGACCATTCCTCCCACATTTGAGCTAGAATGAATTTTCCCTCAAGGTTTGAGCGACCTGACCACATAAGTATATTCAAAAATATTTTAGCAAAATCGATCTAGTAGTTTGGGTTTTACGTGCATCTACAGACATGTAGATAGACAGACGACACAATATATACAGTGTGACCCATTTGTTTTGGAGTCACCCTGTAAAATCTTTATTTATTATGCGATTTGAATCAAATTTTACTCAAGTATAGAACAAATAAGGATCTAATTATGATCAAAAAACCATTCACCTCCTATAAATGCAAAGCCACCTGCGGTACTAAAATATGCAGGAAAAATCAAAATATCATGTCAGGCATTTTTTTATCGGAAAATGTTAATGAAACTTGTTCAGAATTGTCCAAAAACCTTAAGTTCAAAATTTCTTCAAAATTAAAAAACTGAATAATTGAAACTTTAAAAATTTTAAAAATAATTATTTTAAAAAAACTGCAAATTGCTTGACAACTACCTGGCAGCTTGGCTTTAATTTCAAGCAACATTGTCAAAGTACAGTTTTCTAAACAAAAAACTCATTAAAATGACATTTTTGGACTTGGACATTATTTTAATCAAAATTTCAATATTTTTTTATTTTGATCAATTTTGGCAATTCTGAACAAGTTTCATTAACAAAGTTTTCCGCCAAAAAATGTCCATTATTATTTTTTGATTTTTTCTGCATATCTTGGTATGGCAGGTGGCTTTGCATTTGTAGAAGGCGAATGTCTTTCTGGTCAGAATTTGATCCTAATTTGTTCTATACTTAAGTAAAATTCGATTCAAATGGCACAATAAATAAAGATTTTACAGGGTGACTCCAAAACAAATGGGTCACACTGTATATCCAACGAGTGGTTTACAGCTAACTGGACCGTTTCTCGCATACTAAGCGCCACATTCTCTTATTCATCCATTCATTTTCATCCAGGTCTCTTCGCGCCTCCACCACTCCCTCCATTCATTCTTTCGCAGGTCTGCCATACTCGTTGAGGCCACCTAACTGGCCCCATACGCCTTAAATGTCCATATTACAGCAGTCTTTTCTTCTCTATGTTATTTATAATTGTTTCTTCAGTGTTCATCCGTTCTCTTATTTCGGTGTTTCTTATATGTTCTAGCCTAGACATCCTACAGCTTCTCAATACCGCAAGCCGCCTTTACTTATTTTTTTTTATAAATTCTTTTTTTGTCGGCTTCTTTATCTGTTCTGATCACCAAATCGAGTTTAGCTTCTGAATAGTCTGTTTGCCCTGTATTATTCTGTTGTTTATATCTCTTCGGCTATTCCCCTCCATTGACATAATGGCTCCTAAGTACGTGTACTCACTACAGACTTTAATTTTTCTTCCATTTACATCCATGTCATTCTCTTCATCCCCGATCACCAAATATTTGGCTTTGTCAAATTTTTAATCCCCATTTTTCATATAATAGGTCTCCTTCAATTTTCGCATCATGTAGTTGATGTCATCTTTATCTGATGCGCAACAACCACTTGGTCGTCTGTAGAAAGAAGGGAATGCAGGTACTCGTCGTTTACAGACACGCCCATATTTCTGCATTTGGCCTGCTATTCTTGTAAAACCTTATCTATATAGATTTTGAATAGGGTCGGTGATAGGCAACATCCTTGGCACAATACTTTCGTGACTTCAAAGGTGTCGGACATTTGATTTCCTATTTTAATTCCACTCTTTTGCCCTTCATAAAGATCTCTTATAGTGGTAACGTATTTGTATGAACAGAGCTGTTATGCAGCACTTCGAATAATTTCTGTAAGGGCACCGTGTCATATGCCTTTTGTAAGTCTACAAACACCATATGAGTCTCTCTACTCCTTGCTATTTGCTTTTGGCTTAGTTGTAGAGTGAGTCCGTAGTCCGTGAGTCCGTGAGTCCGTAGAGTCCACGCACGATCTTCCAGCTGTGAATCCGCACTGTTCTTCACCGATCTCGATTTCCTGTTCTAGCCTTGTCTTGATAACTCGTCCATATAAGCTTCCAATAAAAGAAGTTACAGTAATTCCTCGATAATTGCGACAGTTAGTACGAAGTCCTTTTTTATGTATCGAGCTACTGTTTCCAAGTTTCCACTCTTCCGTCAATTAAACATTTATTGAAAATAGTTTGTAATATATCAATTACAACCTCCGGACGATATAATAATTTAATAAATATATTAAAAAGTTTACAATGTTACGATTAACAAATGGAAAAATGAAATAAGATTTACCTAATAAGCTAAAATGGCGAGAGCAGCGTGATGAGGTAAAAAATGTAAAAATAATATTGATCTACTTATACAGGTCTTAAATAGGATGTGGCGCCTCGGCAAATTTATTCTTATAACTTTACTCATTCCGGCTCAGAGTTTTTAACGGTTAGTGAGCATGAGAAACATTTACGGAAACTTGTTTCTGAATGATATTACTCAATCGTGAATTAATTCAATTCAGTCTTACGGCAATTATTTTTTTTTCTCTTTTGCCAAATGTAAGTTAGAAATGTGTTGACACTTAACTTTATGTGCTTATATAAATAAACAAATATAGGGTGTGTCACGAGGAAATGGACTTGCTTTAAAGGCAGATAGAGAATGCCGGAAAGGAAAAGCTAGTTGGGCTCTCGTTGCTGAAATACAAGGTGTTTTATGTATTTTTGTCAAAATTTCTTTTGGTTGTTAGTTTGTAAAGGAATGGAATAATAAATTCATATGTGGCACATATAATACACTAGTGATCCTGAATAAGTATTTGCATCACGCACCCAAAAAATCCAGGTCCAGACTTGAGGAAAAAAAAAAGTTTTTTTTTTTTTGTTCTTCAAGAAAACAATACCCTGTATATGTTTTTTTTATTTAAATGTTAAATTCGAAAAGTACATAAAAAACTGAACAAAATGGCTTCATTAATTTTTTGCTACACCTTTGCTGTCTTCGAAATAAATTCCACTAAATAATGCAATATGAGACTTTAGAAAATATCGATTAATGATACGCGTAAAAAATGCTTCCTCCGTTAAATTAAGGTGTCTACACACGATCCAGCGGCAGGGAGCCAGCCTTGTCGGCATGCTTTGAACTCATTCGTAAAAGTGAACTGGTCCGCTGGAATTCCAATTATCTTCAAAGCGTACCGACAATGTCGGGTCCCAGCCGCTGGATCGTAGGCATTTACTTTTTTTTCATCAATAATTATTATGTTTTATTTACCAATTAAAGTTAATAAAAAAATAAATGATAAGGGATCTACACACGACCCAGCGACAGGGAGCAGACCAACCAACCTTCTCGGTACACTTTGAAGACTGCCATGCGAACTCGTAAAAGTGAGCTGGTCTGCTGGATTGAAGTGATCTACTCGATTGTCGGTACGCTTTGAAGACCTGGAATTCCAGCAGACCAGTTTACTTTTATGAGACTTGTTATGGCAATTTTCAAAGTGTGCCGAGAAGGACTGTTGACTGGTTGGCTGGATCATCTGTAGACCCCTTTAGAGGACACCGAATCGGGAATCCGTTCATTCAGCTCATTTATTAAAGACTGGTAATACATCAGCATAACATATTTATTAACAACAATAACTGTAATAACATAGATGCATATCAATAATGCACATGGTAACAAGATAACAACATATCAGTATAATAATTGTAGCGAAAACAAAAAATGCGGATATTGTCATAAAACGTGTTTACAAATTAGAATTATAATTAAATTTTATGTTCAAAATGCCCTCATCAGCTTCAGTATATTTTCTAGTGCGGTTCACGAGATGATCGATTTATCTTTTCATCACATCTGAACTATTTCTAATTTCGTTGCGTCATTCAACAATTCTTTGAATTAATTGATCTATGCCGTTAATGTCCACTCTTTAAGTAATAATATAAAATCTAAAACTGATTCTACGTTTAAGGGCATTGTTTAAAGTGTCATTGTTGATTGATGATAGTAAGCCTTACTTCAAAATGACAATTATTAGAAAAACAAATGATGTGACAAATTTAAACAATAGTTGCTTTCTTTCCACCAGCGAACTGAGCTAAATTTAAGAAATCTTAGTTGGGCGTTCATTTGATTTTATTACTTTAGATTAGCTGTCAAATACCTTCCCCCTTACCTACGCCAAGTCTACCGAACTTCACCCTAAACTTTAGAAACTTGTCCAAGTTGATTTCAAGGTGGCGAATGGTCATGACATCTGAATCTTAACAACGCGCATGTGTAAAATTTCTGGTCTGTTTTGATCATTCTTTTTGCATGTTAGTTTAGATAAAAATCTCAAATTAAAGTTTTTATAACATACGTTACCGAATCTTTTAGGAAATATAAATATCCGAAGTATGTTCTTTCAACATGATGGGGCCCCACCGCATTTCTTCCACCAAATTAGAAACCATTTTATTGATACATATTCAAACAACTGGATTGGTCACGAAGGTCTTCATGTATGACCGACGAAGAATTCGGATTTCAACCATGTATTTTTTGAGGTCACGTCACGAGGTGACGTCTACAAAGTGGACATCAATTAACTCAAAAGACTGTTGAATACTCACAAAGAAATTAGAGACAGTCCAGATGTGATAAGAAGATCAATCGGTCATCTCGTGAGAAAATATACTGAAGCTGAGGAGAACATTTTGAACCTATAAATTGAGAGTACAAGTTTAATTAGAGTAAAAATTATACTCTTTCCCGACGACGACGTATTGAAGCTTTTATATATTTGCGGATTCTACAGGATTCTCTTCGAAATTTCTTTGTAGAAATGTTAGTATCAGACATCTCACGATGCTAACTTAATTGATGAAACACTCATCAACACAAAATTCAAAAATAAGTAACTACACCCGACCAATTTGTGTTTTTGGTCTAAACCAATAACTATTAAGCTAGCTGTCGCGTCGTGGCCAAAAAGTAAATACATGCTCAAAGGTCGGGCATGCGATAGGTCGCATTTTCCCATTTATTTTGATTTGCATAGATATTGCGATTTACTAGTCAATATGTAGGAAAAATGCATATAAAAAACCTGTTTAGTTAGATATTATATTATTATGAAATGTATATTTATATAAAGTAACTAAATATTAACAGGAAATAACCTTTCACAAAATTTCAATTGAATTATAAAACATAAAAAATAAGAAGACAATTTTTTAAATTTAAATGATTAACTTTTTTATTTACTGATAAGTTTTGTCCAAAAGCGATTTGGTTCTTCCTCTATCTAACACTAACTTACTGTTCAAATTTCAATATATTAGACGGACATTTTGAAAGTTGTTCGAAATTCGTTCACTAACTCAATGACATGAATATATTTTCTCTACGAGCGATATGTACGAAATACGGCTTTGTGGAGTTTAATAATTAACTTTTTATCCAGAATAAATCTGCAATGATGTGAGCACTTCCTGGATTCATATGAAAACACGTAATATGTTGTGTTGCTGAGCATAGAATCTGCTATAAATGAATTAAACGGAAATAAGTCCAATTTTACGGTGTATTGCTCTACGGGCTATGAATTATAATTTTGCCTTGAATTTTTGCATGGTCATACATCGATTTTATCCCAACGAAATTTGTTATATCACCATGATGTACACTCGCTGTAGGTTCACGGTCATATCTATTACATGTTGCACTTTTTAAAATAACATTCTGTTAGGTAATATGCGAAGTCATTGGCCCACGGAATTTTTATATGCGAGTCAATAAGGAGTTACAAGTAAGAAATGGGCAAGGATTATAAGTTGAGAATGAAGCATTAATTTCTTTGAGAGAATAATGATCTTTCCTTCAATCTTTTCTAACAATTTTTTAGATAATTAACTTCGAGGTCCATTTTTTTTTATCACCTTATTTGAATATATCATGATCTACAGTTTCTTTTGTTGTTTCATCTATTTCACAGCAAATAATCGTATTTCATTACTTTTAAAGTAAATCTGTCGGTAGGAAAATACAGGGTGCCCTATTATATTTCGACCCTTTTTAAACCTATATAACTTTTCAACTACTTGAGAAAATGAAAGGCGGTTTTGGCCAGTCTTCTTCTAATTTTGATGTTATTTCCTGAGTATCCTCTTTTTTTGCTCACTTCCATTTTAACCGGAAATGACATAGGGTATTTTCGGGGATAGGGCAACTTTGTTATTTCAAATGGAACACCCTGTATATTTTTCCACAGTTGGTAAACCCATTGTTTCCCCTTTCCAAAAAGCACATATTTGTAATGGAAATTCTACAGGGTGCCCAGTGAACACTAAACCATTTAATAAACGTTTTTCTTTTGTTTATACCACCCGTATAATTGAAGTTTATGGAGCCGTTGAATATACTTCAAAATGTCCGCCCAATCAACTTTTATATTTCGTATACGACAAACCATCTGAGACGTTTGAGTTTTGTATCCCCACTATTAAACGTATACCTAAGACGTCTATATTCCGTATAGGACACCCCACTATTAAACGTATATCTAAGACGTCTATGTTTCGTATATGCCACACCACTAATAAACGTATATCGAAGGCGTTTATGTTCCATATGTGACATCTCACTATTAAACGTTTATCTAAGACTTTTATGTCACATATATGCCACTCCATTAATAATGTTTTGCATTTACAGTCACACAAACAATTTATAAACGCATATAAAATATATCTATATCACATATATTGTATATGTGGCAAGTATGTCATAAATATATTCCATATGCATTTAATGTTTGTGTTGGATATAGAATACAAAAAGATTTACCAATGTATTACTTATTAATTCACCTATTGACGATTCTTTCACGTACCTATATGAAACCTAAGTTATAAAAACCTCTTTACGCTAAGTGATTCTCCTATTATTTTTTATTTTATTTTCACTTACATACGACACTAATGGTTTAACAAAAATAATAAGAGAATCATGTAGGCTAAGCAAATTTTAACACGTTCGCGGACGGTAGACAAATTTGAGTGCTACTGAGAAACACACATGCATAACTTTTAAATTAGGAATCGCAAAGTATTTTTAAGGGTAGCTATTTGTTTGTTTTGACCTAAATAGCTTATTTTTTTAATAAAAAAGTGTGACGTCTTATAACGTCCTGTCCCTGAATTTTCATATTTTTTATCTTCAAGGACAAGACGTCAGATGACGTCGTTTCATTTTTTTAGAAACATTTAATGAAAAAGCTTATAAATCAGTATGTAACAAACAAAACACAAACAGGAAGCGAGTTTATTATAAAATATATAAAAAAAAATAAATTTTACATATTTTTATGAAAAATTTCGAAACATGGTATCACGCACAAGGGTGGCATTTCGGGGCAATTTTTACATCTATATTTAGTTTCTCTACGCAGTCCTTGCTGTGAGCAAACTCTACATCTAAGAAATGACGATTTCTTTTTAGTATCCTGGCCTAGGTAATTCTTCCAAAAAATGCATGGTATTTCCGTTTCGAGAAGTTGTAGCTTCATCTCGAGCTTCATTTTCTATTTTTCGTTTTTTACCTCCATGCATAGGTCCATCCTTTACAATCGATATCGATCTTCCATCTTTAATATCTCCTCTAATTTCAAGGAACTCTTTTACCAGCATTTCACGAAACTCTAAGAGTGTCAGACGATTTTGTTTTGTTTTTTTTTTTTTCATTATGAAATACCAATTCCAAATTGCAACATCTAATAAACGGAATAATACTTTTTTGTACCACCGAACACTTTTTCTTGGAGATGAATAGTAGCTGGTCATTTGATCATTTCTGTCTACCCCCGACATATTTTCATTATACTTTGCAACTTCTATAGGTTTTTGTTTACTTTTTCCATACCTGTTTTGTACTTCCATCATAGTAGGATATTTTGTAGTCAAGCACAGTACTTCTCTCCGATCTCTCCACTGTGATACATATATTTTGCCTTGCCTCTTCCATTTATATTGTCCTTTCTTCAACTTGGTCTTTGTGATTGCGGTGGGATTTCTGCGCCTATTTGATCTGAGAGTACCAGTCGAATGGGTTTTCCTGGAAAGTAATTTGTTGGACAAACTTACGCTGTTGTAATAATTGTCCATAAAGAGGTGGTGTCCTTGGTCCAAATATGGTTTCGTCAGGTCCAAAACAAGCGTCTCTAACTTTGAAGTGCCCTCTATTTGATCTGAGTTTCCACTATATATTTGAATATTCAAAACATATCCATCCGTGGAGCATAACTCATAAAATTTTATGCCATAACGGGCTCGCTTTCCTTTGTTGTATTGACGAAAAGACAACCTACCTCGAAAGAGAAGTAGGGATTGATCAAGAGACAAATTTTCTGGAGGTATATATGCTTTTCTAAAATTTTGCAACAAAATATTCAGTAGGGGGCTGACTTTCTTCAGTCTATCACTGATGTTGACATTTTGACCATAGCAACAACTGAAACAGCGTAGAAGCTGCTCAAACCTCCTACCGGACATAGAAACATGAAAAGTGGGATGATAATATAAGGGGTCATAGCTAAACATCTTCCTTAGTGATGGAACTTTAATCTGCCCTTGCAGTATACAAAATGCTAAAAATACTTTCAATTCATTCATGTCAATTGGCTTTATGGAAGCTGTTCTGCAATGTTTAGCATGGGGTCGCGAAGTAGTTTGAAGAATTTCTGCGCATCGATTCATAGATTTAAGAATCATGTTCATTATATCATCGTTCCATAATGCTCCAAAAAAGTCAGGGGCAGTTTGTAAATTGTCTAAATTTTCATCGATTCCAACTCTTGATGAATCAAAATCAAAATCTGGAATGCTGGAAGTGTCATCATACCATTCCTCATCGTCGGATATTGTATTTTGATTGGTACCGCTAGTTGATGGCCCATCAGGCCTGCAGTCAGTGCCTACCTGCTCGTCAATATCGTTCTCTGAAGAACTGGCTGTACCTTCACTTGAAGAAGAATAATTCGGGTCAAGAATATCATCATCACTGCTAAAAGGTTCCTCCTCAGACTCAGTTATTCCACTGCTAATTTCGTCCATAAGTTGGCGAAGTCTGCCCTCCTCTTGTGAATCCATTTCCTAAAAATTATGCATTCTAATTTATTTGTAAATTTTTCTGAGAGTCCGTGTTCTTGTTATTAGACAGTATCGAAGTGTAAAATTAAAACAATGAATTAATTCCGTATTCTAATCTCGCATCGCGAATATTTCCGAAAAAGCTTCATACAGCCGTAAAAGAGATGTCGCGTCTAATCTCTAAAAGAGTCCCATTTTTAGACAACCAGCAAATCAATTTACATTTATGTGGTAATATAACCTAATTTTGTAATTTTATACAATAAATATAATTTTTGTGTGAATATGTGACATGAAAAGATGAAAAAACGTTTATCTGTGCCCTACGTATATTTAGTTTATAAAACTTACCTTAAAAAATAAATAACCACTGGTAATTTAAAAAAACTATGTAAATAATTTATTGCATACATGCACTAAGCACGGTCCAGACAACACTGTTATATGTTATGCTATCGGCATGTGGTGACTAATTTACAGGGACAAATCACAAAATATTATATTTTCTTCTGGGACAGTATTCATCATTCAGTAGCCTTTAGCATGCATTTGTCGACGTCTATCGACGTTGTGCGTTTTATGGAGGTTTAAAATAGGACGGAATACGACGTCCTGTCCCTACAGGTCTGACGTCGTACGACGTTATGTCCGCGAACGTGTTAAGGTATATTTTATAAAACAACCCGGTCTTATTTTGTTATTTTACTAAAACTTGAGATTGTCATAATAAAAACAAATCACTTTAGAAAATAAAAATATTAAATGTCCATTGCATTGCATTGAATTAAGAAATTTTAATGCTTTTATAGCAAGAGAATTGAAGAAAACGTACCAACGAATCTTATTCAGTTATCATTTTGGTCTCTTAGCAAAATCATCTTCAGAATTTGCTTTCAGAAATTGAATATAGTTAAAATAGAAAATATAGCTAGAAGTAAAAAAGTCTTTATTAAGTAAAGTAAATAATTTAACATTATTTTAAACGAAACAATAATAAATTAGGAAATAAAAAATTTCATTTATTGCTATTTGCATATCTAGATTTAGCTAGTTTCAGCCAATCTTGCACGGCTGTTTTAATTGCAATTTCACTGACCTCCTGACCTGCCTCCCTGAAAATATGAAAAAGTGTTAATTTTTCTTGGTGAAATTACTTTTTTCATTTTAAAATCAGAAAATCAGAAAATAACATGTAATGATTACGCACTAATTTCACCTTTTTTTTCATTTTTCAAAAAAAAAAAGAGTGAAAATTAGTGTCTAGGCTTATTTTAACATTTTAAACAACTTTTTCAAATAACACGAAAAATGAAAAACCTCTTTACGCTAAGTGATAGTTATCTCTTCAACTACTTTTATATTTTCTATATTTTTGAGCACCCAGTATATATATTTTTGGCCATTTCACATACCGCCGATTGTAAAATACATATTCTGTGAGCAAAAAAACGTAAATAATTTCTACGAGGAATTTTTTGTTTGGATAATGCAGAGAAATTGACACAGTCTTTTAATTAATCCGCGAGTTCTATTATTCATCAATGTTTTGCTATCTCTGTCTCTTTTACGCTGTAAAAAAGGGACGGATGCGCACGACTCGTCCAATGAAAGAACATGAGGAATGTTTTCTATAAAAATGTCATGCCCCTACATCCGCCATATGGAAAAAATTATGGTCAAACTATGTTTTTTCAATTATTTCCTTTCATGTTAGTTCTACTTTGAAATTAGACAATAACAATACTTTAGAAAATAAAAATTGATACAAAAAGAGATACAACTTGTATTCAAACTATTTTTTTCTATTGTTAACGTTTTACCATTCACAGCCGTTAGTATGGTGAAAATTTGTGTTTCACTGCAGATTTTTGCAATTACACCTGTCCCCGTTGGTCCTACGTAGTAATTAGTTATCAATATTATAGATTATATTATATATTTGCCAAAACCTTTGTTTAAGCAATCTTCTTCCTTCGTTATACAAACATAAAAGTCCTTGTAGGAATTATTCACGGATCAAATGACAGATTGACTAGAATAATTTCTTGAACCTTAACCCTAAACTACTATAAATAATAGTGATTATTACCTTGAAGGGAACAGGTAATAATATACCTTCAATACACACTCACAATGATAAACACATCAGGGCCACCTTTCACAAAATCTAAGAAGAAATTGAAGTTCTAACAGGTCAGTCTGATAGCCTCGATGCAGATGCAGCTTCGTGATTGGCTGTCCAAGGCGCACTGCGTCGGGAACATTCACGGTAAACGATGAATCGGGAAGTTTTGGTATAAATATGGTATGTATCATACCATTATTATACGTATAAAACGGACATTTAAAAGACGTTCAATATAAACTGGTTCAAAACAATAAATACAATTTTAACAAGATTTCTTCATTTAACTCACATTTGTAAAACTGTTGACATGTATTGAAATTAACTAGAAGAATTTTGCATAACATAAATAAAAATATGTATTTCACTGGTTTATTATATACGTGATAAAAACGTTTATATTATAGACGTTTACAGAAAACGTATAACAAATATACGATTTCGAAAATTAAACCATCATTTCGTATAATTTTCGTAAAATAAACGTTTTCTAAACGACTGGGTGTTCACTGGGTGATGGTTTTAAAAGCATTTAAAGCGAATACTGCGTTTTATCGAAATGCTACGAAAAAAATAATAATTCACAAAGTAGACTATGGGAATAAAAGACAACATCGCTCAAATTAGTTTATTGACAACTCGGGTACCTGAGTTTCTTTAAGAAAAATGTTCACTTTAAGTGAAAAAGCTCTGAGTATGTATTTTTCTTTTGCTGAAGCTAAATCTCACCAAAAGAAGATTACACACTTAGCTTTTTCACTTAAAGTAAACATTTTACGGGCTATTTATTAAATCTAATATATAAAAATCTCGTGTCACAGTGTTTGTTATCGAACTCCTCCGAAACGGCTTGACCGATTTTTATGAAATTTTTGGTGTATATTTGGTAGGTCTGAGAATAGGTCGTAGGCTATTTTTTATACCCCTAGGTGATAAGGGTGGTCCTATCCAGAAATTTTCTTTTTTTTTTTTGGACAAAAATTTATAATTTATATGGCAAAACAACGTTTGCTGGGTCAGCTAGTATAATATATTAATAAATAAATAACAGTCAAAACAGCTTATGGAAGTTCCTAAATTGGCACGTCAATGGATATACTGCCAATACTACGCTTCTAGTATATTGAATTAAAAAATATATTGGTGGTATTTGCGTTATTAGCATGAATTAAAAATAATTTATTAGTTTATAGATTTCCACAATAAAATAATGTAATATAAAATACTGATAAGCCTCCACTTCACACAATAAAACGATATACTTCGATGACAATGACTTGTTTTGGTAAACATCCCGATAACCTCCGAGAGTGCATCTTGCGTTAGTGGCTTTAATTACTTCTCTTAATTCATAGCAATTGCTCCTTTCAGGACGATGTTATGTACGAGATGACCTCGGAACACTCCTATCTATCTAACTTTAACGTTATTTCAGTCCCAACTCGGCTTTTATAGCTCCACATGAAACACTGTTTTATTGTAAGAATAAAAACTTTATACCCTGTTGAGTTTATGTACGGATAGGCGCCATTTTTTGCTTTCATAAATGTCATTTTTGACACAGATTTAGCTTAACGTACTCATTATATTATTGACTACTTGTTTTTTGATGAATAAATCCGCTGAATTTGTAAAGCTATTATAATCAGTATACAGGGTATCCCTAAAGTGGACGGTCAAACGAAGTGGGGATAGGGGAGGTCATTTCCAACCAAAATAATCACATATAATAATAACATATTTATTTTACTCAAAGTAAAAATGGTAGAAATTGGACTGTAGAGCTTTTCCTCCATTTGCCCAAATACAAAAAGCCTAAATCTAAGACTAGAAAACAAAATTTATATATATAAATCTAAAATTGCAAGAAAAAAAAATTTTTTAATATTCAATAATTTTTGTTGATGTTTTCGTCTTCAGTTAAAACTGTTCTGTATCAGAGGCTTAGTTTTTTCTGAGTGTTTTAGCTTTAGGTCTCTTTTACAAGTGTAGGGTTGCTGGCCGTACGGCTAAACCCCCATCCTTAGAGGACCGGGCATTTCTCTTAGTCTGGTCCTTTTCCATCGACCTGTTCCACTTGGCTGACCTTGCTGGTAGCTATGCTACCGACGGCATAGCTCTTGGGATCATTAGGATCTTAACCATGAACTTCTGCTTGCTAAGTTGCATATATGTATAGTTTAAGAGGTAAAGGACTGGATTGGTTCGTACCTTTCTCAAAGGAGCCAAATAGTTGAGTTTCATGGTTGCAGGTCAAATAAACTTAATACTGAATGCGGGGAAACTCAGGGTTCAGGTCTTGGGCCATTTTATTCATTATTTTTATAAATGATATATCAAGTAACGTTAAACAAAGTAACCTGACGTTGTTCGCTGACAATACTTCTTTTGTTTGTTCAGATTCATCTCAAAATGATGTTATTTTACGTAGTCAAAATATTGTATAAGTATGTATTTGTTGAGTGGTTTAATAAAAGCAAACTATTTTTAAATATTTCAAAGAGAGAATTATCTGGGTCGGGAATTGGAAGTAAAATTCGTATGGCCAATTTTAAAATTGAATTTTTCTATATCTGATAACCTTCTAGTGCCAAGAGAAATGAAAGGCTGTAGCGGGAAGTTCAAAAATCGGAAAAATAAAAAAAAATAGCAAAAGAAAAAACATGTGATACCTCATCCCATATCATTTGAATTGGTTTGATTTCAACTTTAAACGCAGAGAAATAAGTGTGTAAGAAAATGTCTTGGAAGCAATCGTAACTATTCGCGTGTTTTGGTGAATATACTGGTGATATCTCGACATTTTTGTGTTCAACATCAAAAATTTTGTGCACAAAATTTGTTGGTAGTGTATAAACACATTGTTTATGCACCTGAGAACTTAAATTTCAAGCACAAATTTGGTACTGCCTAACACTATCTACGCTCTTTTATATGAAAAAATATATACTACTTAAAAATATTTTCCTCAAAAATTGTTTTTTTTCCTTTTGGACATACAGTACGTTATTTTGAAAAGTTTTATACTTCATTTTATTATTTTTAACTCTTTACCCCCCATAATTAGGGATTGCTTGGTTGTAGTAAGTCAAAGCTAAGAGTCTGTCTATTATTAATGACTTAGTAATGTAGCATATCATTTCAGAGAAATGTACACGCCTGCCAAAGAGATGCGAGTTAGCGAGTTAAACAGGCTAGTCAAGGCTACTGCGTGCTATAAATCCATGTCGAGTTAAATTCACCCACAATGGTTTCAATGTGGTTAGCAACGTAAAGTTTTCCATCAAAGATAACACCAAGATCGCGAAATGTATTAGGTCTTGCCAAAGTCATATTTCCATACAAATATTACTATTAAAATGTTTATTGAAAGTAAGGACATTACTTGATATCTAGAAATATTTAAAAAAGGTTATTTGAAATGCATCATTCTGACAATTTATCTAAATTATTTTGAAGACACAAACAGTCTTCATGTCATTCGACTGTGAAAAATATATCTGCGCCATCCTCATAGAGCAGACAATTTACATCTAATACTGTGGTAATATCATTAATGAATATTATAAATAACGGAGGTCCAAGAATAGTTTCTTGTGGAACACAAGACGAAGCAAATTAGTCAGTAGATTGAAAAACATTAAAGGCTACAAATTGTGACCGACTTGTTAGATATGATTGAAAAACCTATAGTAGAGAATTAAGAAAGGCAAAGCTTTGCTATTTGCTGAGTATAATAGAGTGGTCAAGCCTATCGAAAGCTTTAGTCTTTTTTTATGTTTACCTTCTCTATAAATATTGGTACGTGTCTTTGAAACACTCTGTATGTTTTGGTAAAAGATCGAAAAATCGTTAAGTTTTAATACATCCATATATTACATAAAGCACTTTTCACCTTTTCCCGAGTTTTTATGTTTTGTTTCTATAATAAATTACCCAAATTGTTTGTTTATATTTGTTTGCATTTAGTGTGATAGCAAAGTATGTAACAATTTATAATTAGTGTCATATCCCTAGTTCTGAGGAATTCTGTCCAATTTAAAGCATTAGAGAGGTGAAAAATGGTTTTGTCTTGCCTGAGGGACAAGCTGACTTATCGGCCAACATAAGAATGTGTTGAGGACGAAAATATTTTTGTACAACGTAAGACAGTAGACAAATTGTGCAGTATTCTTTAAAAATCATTGTAAATTTCAAGATTGATTTACTGCGCTCATTGAAGTAAAGTAAAAATGAAAAGGAAACGTAAGTTATACGTTATCACTTGTTTACTCGTTATTTTTATTTTGATAACGATACTAGTAAATGTCATAATAAATATAGTTATAAATAATATTGATAGTTTTACGCTATCACTTGTTTACCCATTATTTTATTTTGATTATTAAACGTCTAATAAATATAGTTATAAATATTATCAAATGGCCACAAGTTTGATAAACCGGACATATAAATATCCGTACCAAACTCGCAGCCATCAGAAAGTGTTGTAAGCTGTTCTAATAAAGAAGTTAGTCCAATATTGCAGTTTTCTTCTACCGAGAAATCCTCGTAAACTTATTTGGCGCAGTCGGTAGGATAGTGCCCTTTTGGCAAGTTGTTCAGTGCATCGAGTCACCCCCTGAGAAAAATCCTGCATCGAGCAAGAAGTCCCAGAGGTACGAAGCCAGAAGTCAATCTTTATTGTTGAGGCCTATCCAAACAACCTACGTGGAGGAGAAGAAAAACGTAAGTCAATACTCAGCTCCTTAGAACGCTTCCCTTTCTCAAATTCAAATTGAAAGTCACTTAATTGTTTAATTTTCAAACTCTTGTGATCCTTTCGGTCTTGAAATTAAATTTTTTCTAAATTCACTTACTATCTCTTAATAGAATTTGTGTGATATTTGGAAAAAAAAACTATTAGTTGCTAAGTCAGTCTATCGTAGACAACTAAAGAATTAAGTTGCTGTTTATTACATTCTGTAATTTACAGACAGGGAAGAGTCAGATCCTCGACCCTATAATTAAGTAGACCACTCATATGTCATTCACTGATTTACTTGAAAGCCTAGAGGAAGCTATTACATCTCCTGGCACAAGTAACGAACCAGAAAATAATACTTATACACCTATCCAAGCAAGATTAAGACCCAGTAAATTAAATCCTATTCTTTCTGTTAGTACTCAAAATACAGAGATGGCTCAAGTTAATTATCAATTATTAAAAATGTATGTTGATGCCATAAGACCATTTGACGGCAATGTTTTCGCCCTCAATGACTTTGTCACAGCCTGTAACGCACTCGAAGTTAACTACGCGAAACCAAACGATACTCCTGATAACATCAATTTAAACAACTTTTTACTTCAATCAATTAAATCAAAATTACACGGGCAAGCTCTCACCATAGTCGGTTGCCGCTTTGACCTAAATTCCTGGACGGACATCCGCAAAACGTTAATAGACCATTTCTCAGACCCAAGATCAATTGCAAATCTTGAACACGACCTAAGACAAACGACCCGACACAATAATGAATCACTACATGACTTTGGGTTAAGATTGCAAAACTTACAAAGTTTACTATTAGCAAAACTTTCGCAATCAAACGACGGAGCTGCAGAAAAAACAGCTTATACCAAAATATACGAAAAACTAACGCTTGATACATACACCCATTCCTTACCACAAAACTACCAGGTTATGATACGTTTAAGCCCCTTCACAAAACTAGAGGAAGCTATAAATTTGATAGCCCGAGAAGAACAATTCAACAAAACATCAAGACAGACATCGTCGCAAAATTTCATAAAAAATAACTTCCATATGAACCAAAATCATAGCTTTAAACCTCAATTTCCATCTCAACCAATGAATTTACCCCCACGTCAAACTATTCAAACACATTTCCCTACTAACCAACAAGTATTCGGAAGACAGAATACAAATCAAAATCAAAACGTCTTTAAACCAAGACCACAAAACACTCAGTCATATAAGCCCACTCCAATGTCTGGTGTTTCTGTCCAACCTAGACAAAATTTTGCCAACCCTTCAACGAGCAAACAGAATTTTTCGCCCCAATTTCGACCACACACGAACTCCCAAATTAAACGACAATTTCCATGGTTCAAACAATCGAGTCCCCAAAACTTCGTAG
Source organism: Rutpela maculata (assembly GCA_936432065.2). Taxonomy (NCBI): domain Eukaryota; kingdom Metazoa; phylum Arthropoda; class Insecta; order Coleoptera; family Cerambycidae; genus Rutpela; species Rutpela maculata. The sequence goes on from OW386290.2 coordinate 38,263,572, forward strand.
CCCAAGAACTACACACAGCTGAACTTGATCCAACGGTAGGATACTACTATTATCCAGAAGAATATTCTGAGATTCCTAATCCTCGACTTGCAGACTTAAACATTTCCGAAAACATCGATCTCATTCCAGAAGAGCCAGACGAGTTCCAAAATCAAAATGAAAAATACAATGAGAACGTAAATTTTCTCAAAGAGCCTCGGAACGATCAATCGTCGAATTGAATTCAGTACTCGCCCCTTGTAGTTTACCATATATACAAATTCAAAACCCCCCAATGAAACTTCTCATAGATACAGGTTGCTCCAAAACTATCATTAGACCCCACATAATCGAAAACTTCTATTCTGATCGTATGTACACTAACTCTACAAAAATTAAAACATGTCACGGAGAGACAGACATACAATTTCATGCTGAAATCCCCGCCTTCGATGAATTTAATTCAGACAACACTCTCGACGTATTAGTATATAACTTTCACGAATTTTACGACGGTTTAATAGGTTTTGAAGACTTAGCTAAATTTAAATTTCTGTTAGATTTCAAGAATAACGCCCTCTTTAACCACAATGTTTGCATACCCCTGTTATTGAGAACTCCTAACGACACCTATGATTTAAATTCACATGACGTGCTTGTAAAACAGACACCTGTAGATATTTACAGTGGAGAAGTTCTAGTTCCATCATTCTCAAACGGCACAGTTACTATCCCTGAAACCCTAACCACTGCAAAAAATGGGTTAGCTACAGTAGAACTTCATAACATGAAGGAATTCTCTACACAAGCTACCTTCGACCAGCCTTTCGATGTTCCACCATATCCAGATTTCGAAACTTTCATACGTCCCCTAGAAAACTCTAAACAAAAAATCGATCTAAATAAAAACTATCCACACAGATCATTTAAATTTCGAAGAAAAATGCACTCGTTTCAGAAAAATCCCAACATACTTTACTTTCCTGACGACAAACCTTCTTTCGCTAACCAGGCAAAACTCAACGTAAACGCAGATTGTCTCTCACGACCCCCTATACAAGAACTTAATGCCATCAACAATGATGACACTAATTCGATGATTGTAAATTCTCCAGATCTACAATCAATTCTAGATGAATTACCCGAAGTAGACCCAGAAATCACAGACAATTTAATAAAAGACATTGACGAACATACTTTCGACAACAACACTGTACATACAGCTCTTTCAAGTTCCACATTCACAATGCCTTACTCAAAATCAGCCATTAACATTTATAAAAACCAGATTTTTATAAAAGAAAGCGACAACGCAGTCACTAACACCCATATCTTAGAAACACCTTTCCCCGGATACAAGAGACACAGAATTGTACTAAAATCACGGACATCCGATGAGGAGGTATTTAAATTTGTAAAACAGTTCTTACGTTCCACTCAAAATACTCAAAATTGTTTTAATTTCAACGACGAATCTATCAAACACAAAATAATTAGAATATTTCAAAGGTTCTTAAACTCCAACGACTCAATGAGTTGTATAATTTCAAATAAAGTTCTTGAAGATATCTCTCAAGAAGATAAACAGAATCAAATAATAAAATATATGCACGAAGGAAAAACTGTACACCGCGGAACCAAAGTCACAACTAGTTTAATAATGAGAAAATACTATTGGCCTAATATCAACTATCAAGTTGCCCAATATATAAAAAATTGTCACACGTGTAACACTTGTAAATACGACAGGCACCCACAGAAAATTAAATTCCAAAATACACCAATACCCAAGAAACCTCTAGATGTTATTCACATAGACCTTTTTCACTTTTCAAATGAATGTTACCTTACTATCTTCGACCCTTTCTCGAAAATCGGACAAAGCTATCCCTTAAAGTCTAAAACAGGAATGGAAGTACAACAAAACCTCTTAACCTTTATCCAACACTACGGAAAACCTTACAAAATAATTTGTGACAAAGGAAAAGAATTCAATAACACCATGATCATCGACTACTGTGACCTGTATAAAATATCTTTACATTTTACCAGTACCGATAGTCATACATCCAACAGTCCTGTTGAACGCTTCCATAGTTCATTAATAGATAGCATGCGATGCCTAACCTCAGAAAATCCTAATTTCCCCAACTACTACCTAATGAAATTGGCTACTATCGGATACAACGAGTCGATACACTCCCTTACTAAACACCACCAACCAACCCGACTTATTAATAACTATCACTCATTCTCTTACATCATCGACTTAAACATAGTCGAAAATCAAATCCAACAGACTACCGAAAATATGTTAGATTTCCCGAATATATGTACTAATTATTCAAACACGCGTTTAACCCAACTCTCGAAACTAGTATATTCAAAATTCCTAAACTTTCAACCCATGAATCGAAAAAAACGAGGACTAGTTAATGCTATTGGAAAAATTAATAAATTCTTATACGGTACTCCTGACGCAGATGACTTAGAAGACATAAATTCAAAGTTAAATACTCTTATGAGGAATCAACATTCTTTAACGGCTCAACTAAACCTAAGAACCTCTCTGTATACGCAACTAATGGATAGAATAAACAAAACTTTAGGGGTCATTGAAACAAATGAAAAATCAATCATGTTTCACTTGAACACGACAATAAACCAACTTAATAATTTAGGAAAAAACGTATATTGCCAAAGCTTAGCAAACCAAATATCACAGAACTTCCTACTCATTTTAAATCACTTAGAAACTTTAGAAAATGCACTAGTAAACTCCTATTCAGGAATTATACATCATTTCTTCATGTCTCACTCAGACTTAATACATATTTTGAAGACTTTAGTAACTCTTTATAACTCTAGAAACCTCTTAAAAATAGACACTGATGAATATTACAGATTATTTCACATTCAGACTAAAGTTAACAAGAATTTGATTTATGTTCAATTAACTATCCCACTCTTTGACATTAGAGACTTTCAATTAGTCCAGTTAATTCCCATTCCCTTAAATAACACTATCCTCATACCACCAAAACCCTACCTAGTACTGAGTATTGATCATTCTGCCCATTTATGGAAAGACACTGCCTGCCAAACGATCAACAAATACCATATTTGTGATGGAGAACCTCTACCTTGGACTTCCAATTGTTTCCTTAACTTGTTAGAAGGAAAACAACCTAACGACTGTGTCCTACAAAAGATCAAAGTAAATACCGATCTTCTATTAAGGATTTCCAAAGATAAAATTATTTGCTTCCCTCGAGAAGAAGTTGTTATTAAAAGCTCATGCCCAGAACAAGAAATAATCCAACTAAATACTCTCAGCGAAATTACACTCGAACACAACTGTAGCATTATTATTAAAAACACTACCTACTCGATAGATAGTACTAGACTTGAAGGACGTCCATTCTATCTACCGAAAATCGAAAGATATACTATGTCCCAACTACCAGACCTTCACTTAGAAGAATTTCCCGCAGACTTAAGCAAAATGTCTGAATCATTGAAGCAACTCCAACCACTAGAAATTGAAGACTTCAAGACTCCTACTCATCACACTTGGATTCTCTACTTTCTTATCTTTTTGATTATCTTTGTAATTTTAATTTACGTTTTCTTTAAATATTTCAAGACAAAGCCATTTAACATAAAAATTATAAATAAAGGCAAACCGCCCAATGAACCTATTGAACTCCAAGATTCAAACCTTCATGTAAAGGATATGAATCCATTTTAAGAAGGGAGGAGTTATACGTTATCACTTGTTTACTCGTTATTTTTATTTTGATAACGATACTAGTAAATGTCATAATAAATATAGTTATAAATAATATTGATAGTTTTACGCTATCACTTGTTTACCCATTATTTTATTTTGATTATTAAACGTCTAATAAATATAGTTATAAATATTATCAAATGGCCACAAGTTTGATAAACCGGACATATAAATATCCGTACCAAACTCGCAGCCATCAGAAAGTGTTGTAAGCTGTTCTAATAAAGAAGTTAGTCCAATATTGCAGTTTTCTTCTACCGAGAAATCCTCGTAAACTTATTTCGTATAATACATACAAAGAATAATTTATTAATTTCTTGTACGTTTCTGTTATTTTTAGATCTGTTATTAATTAGTATATTTCAACCTTGCTTGTATACCATGAATAAACTGTGAACCGAGCATATGCCAAAGTAATTAACGATACTGTAAATGGTTGAAGAGGGGTTTAGATATAACTTGTTTTGCAGCAAAATATGAATTATTTCAAATATGTACCCAAATTTTATTTTACTAATTTCGTTCATAACACAGAACAATAATTGACCAACTGAATTGCGTGCTGAAAAATATACCTTGTATGTTATGGTCTAATGTACCTATGGTAACAGCTATAACTTTGTTGGTCGTGGTAGAATGATTAGAGTAGGAAAACATAATATATTTTACAGCCTGAATTTCTATGTTAAGTAGCCTTGTCTTTGATTCTGAGATTAGTCCAGCAAATAAGCAGTTTTCGAATAACTCTGCTATATTTGCAAAATTAGAAGTTATTTTTGTGGTGTCTCCGGTAATTCTATTCTATACGTCATTTTATTTGTTACTTTATTTTTCGCCTTTTTATTATTATAGATGGACCGAGTTCGTCGGTGATTTTGATTGTCAGACGGGTTGGTAATATCTACTCCTATATCCATTTACTCTGCCATTTTGTACACTGGCTTCGTTTCTGTCTCCATTTCATCTTCTTGCTCTTCGTCAACATCTTCCAGATCATCTTGTTGGGTAACACAAGCATCATTACAATTTCTGCAAATACTAGAGCACTTAAGGTCTGTCTTTCTGTATCCAGATGCGGCATCGCTTCTTGCATTTGAAAGAAATTTTAATTTTAGCAAACTATCGAGAGCTGAGTGCTGGAGGGTGGGAAGAGGAACTAACCCATCTTTGCCTTTTTCCGTCCACATCCCTCTGCATTTTTCGAGGCTCCTTATCTTCTTTGAAATTGATGGTATGTCCTGAGTGAACCTTATATGCTGCTGCCTTAGTCGGTGGTAGAGAAACCTGCGTAGGCTTATTTTACAAAGCGGCGATATATGTGGTTGTATAACTGTTGAGGGCTCTTTGTACCTTTTTGGCACTGTAACCATACAAATTGAGTATAAAATATTCTCCGGCCTATGCTATTACTTTTGGATCAGTATCAGGTTGTTTAAATACCTAGTGGAAGTAGGTGTACAACCCACTGGAAGTTTGATGGAAGTATGTGGAAGTATGTGAAAGTGGAAGTGCATGGAAGTTTGGTGGAAGTAAGTGGAAGTATGGTGGAAGTATCTGAAAGGTTGGTTGATGTTGGAAGTGCGGCAATATTGAAAATTATTGCAAAAACTTAACTCAAGAAACTCTAGCAAATAAGGAACGTAGCACAACAGATGCAAGTTCAGGTCAAGGATCTGATGAAGAAGCGAACGAGGAAGACGAATAATATATCGACAATGAACAGGCAGTGATAAATGAAGATAATGACCATGGCTTGGCTCTTGACACAATCGATGACGAAATCGTCTGTAGTGATACATCTGATGATGTATTTGAAATTTCGCTTTTAAAAAAAAATGTAGGGGAATCTTTGTTATTGAAAGACTATACAAGCAGAGGCAAAGGAGGTAACTTTTATGTTAAGGGGACATTTGTACGCGTTTTTATCAAGGACAAAATATCTGTTGTCAAAAAAAGTTCATTGTGTTGGTTGTTAAGCACAGAAAACCAAAGAGTAAGTTCCGATCGATTAAGAAGATTTATATGTGATAGTAAGTCTGCGATCGAAATGTCGAAGAATCGTATGGTTGATCTGGTTGTAAAATTAGAAAAAAGGGATGATTTAAGAATTGGTGACTGGTGCATATTCTACAACATTTCCAAAAATACCAGGAGTAAAATGCTCAATCAAAAAACAAATTGCGACAAACCCACACTTCATCATTACACTTGTGGTCGAATTCTCTATTTTAAAAGCTCTGGTAAAAAAAACTACTTCGGTAGAATCGGAAGCAAAGGGAATAGGATGCTTGTGTATTTGGTATACCATTCAAAATGACGGAAAATTAACTCGGTCCTCGTCGTCTCGACATGAATTTTATGACATCACACATAAAGACTGATAGTATAAATTTGGTGCTGCAAAAACAAACCTTAAGTGACCTGCAGAGAGAAATTAATGGCTATTCTGAAGATGGAAGTTCCGTAGCTATTTCCTCGGCGATTTCTGAATGTGAAAATTTCGCAATCGATCGTAATACGGCTTTCACGGACAATGGTGATACCGAGGGTGTTACCTCGAGTGATACAGATGACGGTGTGTACGCCTGGGAAGCCGACGATGACTCTGTGGAACATTGCAGTGAGGATTACGCTTCTTCCTTGGATTCTTCTGATGACCTCCCATTAGCTGAGCTAGCCCCCTTTCGAGCACATTCTTTAAATGACAAAAATATAGATATCAAAGTGGAACATTACTACGCTGTGTACTACGATGATTCGTGGTATATAGGGATTGCAATTTACCGGAAGTTTTAATAACCGGTAAATCGGTAAATAAAAATGTAAATAACCGGTTAACCGGTATTTACCGGTAATTTTTAGAATGGATGATTAGGGTGGCGAAAATGGCAATTGTCTTTTTTCATGTAAAAAATTATCTAAACTTAACAAAAAAACATTTTTTTTAATACGTATATTTAATATAACGAACAAACAAAAGGTTTTTTATCAACAGAGCTTTTTTTTATCGGATAAATTTCTCTTTGTAACGAAATAATTTTGCCAAATCAGTGATTTTATAAGAAAAACTGACATGAAAAAAATCGCGAGACCGGAGGTCGAGCGATTTTGTCAAATGTCAGTTTTTCGAGCAAAATTACCGATTGGCAAAGTTTTGAGTTAAAAAGTATCCATAAAAGAAAAGCTCGAATGTTTTTTGGCAAGATAAATTAACGACAGAATATGTGAACGAACAACAACAATAATTTATTAAAAATAATTATAATGTTCCCAAAACGACTCATATTGTACAGTATAGTTTCCACAATACTTGAGGAACAGGCATTTTTATCGGTGATTAAAAACGATGCATCTTTTTTATCGCTGTCAAAGTGACAAAAATGTGACTGTCAAACAGACTTTTTTATATAGGAGTTAATTTATCAAAAGTAAAAAAATATAAATGAAACAAATTTAAATAAATAATTATTCTGTAAATAACAAAAATATCCACTTAAATAACAAAAATTATAAACATAAACTCAAATATGGCATTTACTGAATACCTAATCTAAAAATACAATATTATTTTAAAAATAGCCTGTTAAAAGGGTTAGTTTTTCAAAGCTATATCTGTTAGTCGTCTGATATTTGTGCATAGAATACCCCAGCTGAAAATGTCCTTCTTCAATCGGTGGGTCAATAAGTTAATAAGAATTGGTAATAACATAATTCTAAATGTATTCCAAGATATTTGCGGCAGTGAAATACTGGTATATCGGCCGAGTTATTGAGGTAATCGATGAATCCATGAGCAGAATAAAGTTTTTAAAAATTAGTTTTCTTCATTGTCCTAAATCTGATCTCATTTTATTTGGCCGAAACGTGACGATATTTAGCAACAAAATAAATATATATATTATGGTCCGATAATATTACAGGGAGTTGGACTATTCTCTTTAACAGAGTCGGTGAGAGCCAGAACCATACATGGTTTCAAAGATATTAAGAGAAAACTAAATTAAGTAGCAGGATGAAGTTCGTTTACTTTAGCACTTCATTTTATAACCAAAGAAAAGGGAGACTTGTTAGGAGTTCGAATTGTGCTTTCCGAGCGAACGGACGCGTCCGAAAAACGCTGCCGTTAAAACGTGAAAACGCCCGCTAAAAGTCAGCTAAATTTGATAAAAATTAGGTGAATTTGTAGATTAAAGAATTCCGCGCAAATCGATATATCATAACAAAAGAACAAAATTGAAATAGAATTAATATTTGAAAATAACTAATACAAAGTATTTAGTGGCAGAACCGATAGTGCATTATACATAAAGAAACAAGCTTAAAGGACCAGGCAATACATAAGAGGAAGAGATAAGCTAAGTATCTTCTCATTTTTAAAGTACCGCCCAAGTTTATTTATCCAGGTTTATTTATGTCTTAATGATTAACAAGTGTCTGCCGCATAAAACCATTGTAATGCTTTTTAGGTCTAAGCCCTAAATTCAAAGTGTAAAAAATATAACTTTTAATGTGTCAAGTGAATAATAGGTAATTTCGTACATAATGTGACGTGTTTCCACCCTTAGGAAACTACCCCTTGCAAATTCCGTGGGTTCCAAAAATTATAACAAGAGATGTCCACTAACACACTTTATTAAATATTTACTGGATACTTCACAATACTATTATTTACACTTTACTGACTAAAAATCACAATGTTTATTACTTTGTTTATCTTTGAACTCTTAACACTCACTTTCTATATTTTCTGAACTTTCTGAACTACTCGCCGAGAATGCGATCGGTCTTTTATACCTAAAAATGACAGATCTCGATTGTTCTGTGATGACGCCACCATTCTCTCGATAATTCCAGATGTCACTTTGGAATCTTCTGGTAGGTTCTTTTTCGAGTAGGTGCAAATACACTACATTCATTCAGACATTCGATCTGTTGAAGTTTGCCTACTTTTTAGTAACATAACCTTAAATTTTAAGGGGTGCAACATATTACACTGCCCCCTCCTTAAGCCTGAACGTCCCGGTCAGGCAATTCAGCCTCTTTCACATACTTCGCCAGTCTATCCAAGTGTACGATCTTCATCTTGGACTTTTTGTTTCGTTGAATACGATAGACGACATCATTAATTCGGGTAATAACAGTATAAGGTCCTTCCCAAGGAGGTTGAAGTTTCGGTGACTTCCCTTTCTTCCGCTGTGGGTTGTACAGCCAAACCAGATCTCCTGCCTTGAACCCTTCTGAACTACCCTTACGGTCGTATCGAGCCTTCATTCGGTCACTGGCTATGGTGATTTGGTCTCTAACCAGCTCATGAACATTTCTTAGCCGTTCACTCATTTCATCCACATAGCTGTTCACAGGAAGCTGTTCTCCGCCTGGTGTTCCGAAAATCAAATCACACGACAGTCTGATCTCATGTCCAAATACTACACGGGCTGGTGTTTGTTTCGTAGACTCGTGGATAGCAGCTCTGTATCCATGAGGAAGAACGGTATGTGGAGATCCCAATCGCGTTGATTCTTATGAACCACTTTAGAGAGATGTTCTTTCATGGTCTTGTTATATCGTTCCACCATTCCATCTGATTGCGGGTGAAGGGCTGTGGTCCGTGTTTTCTGTATCCCCAATAACTTGCAGATTTGCTGAAACACCCCTGACTCAAAGTTCCTCCCTTGATCTGAGTGCAGCTCCAGGGGTACACCAAACCGACATATCAAATTATCTACCAAGACTTTGGCAACAGTGACTGCTTCTTGGTTTGGAATTGCATAGGCCTCTGGCCACTTACTAAAATAGTCCATGGCAACCAGTATATACTTGTTACCGTCCTTGGTTACTGGGAATGGGCCGGCTATATCGATCGCAATCCTCTCGAAAGGAGCTCCGACGTTATATTGTTTCATTGCACCCCTACTTCTAGTCTGCGGTCCCTTACTTGCTGCACAAATTTTGCAATTGCGACACCAAGCTTCTACATCCTGACGACTATTTACCCAATAAAATCGTTCTCGTACTTTATTCAGGGTCTTATTAACGCCGAAGTGTCCACCGGATGCTCCATTATGCACTTCCTGAAGTACTTTCGGTACTCGACACCTGGGAATCACTAGACGCATAACAACTTCCTTGCCATCCGGGCTTTCCCAAGCTCTCTTTAGCAGCCCGTTCATAACTTTGAGTGAATCCCATTGGGCCCACAAAGCCTTCAATCCAACTGCCTTATCCGAAACATCCTTCCACGCTGGTCGAATTCCTTTCTCCTTTGCTCTCAATATAGCCCCAATTTCTGTGTCATTCAGTTGTTCTTGTCTCAGGGCTTCGGTTGTCCAATCGTCCGGAACCTCTATTTTAATAGTGTTGACGGCCACCGTACCCTGCAATTTCTCAACGTGGCGGCAGTGCTTGCAATCTTCCTTGCATGGTCTTCTAGATAAAGCGTCTGCGTTCTTATGAGATCTTCCAGGTCGATGTTCTATTTTGAAATCATACTGTTGCAACCGTTCTATCCAACGAGCCAGTTGACCTTCAGGGGTTTTCAACTGCAACAGCCATTTTAATGCAGCATGGTCAGTCCGAATCTTGAAATGTCTTCCATAAAGATATTTATGAAAATGGTCCACTGATTTTACGATGGCCAGTAACTCTTTCCGGGTTACACAATAATTTCTTTCTGGTTTGGACAGCACCTTGCTGAAGTACTCGATCACTCTTTCCTGCCCATTCTGGATTTGAGACAGCACAGATCCGACCGAAGAATTGCTGGCATCAGTGTCTAAAATAAAAAGTCCTTCCCGTTGTGGGTACGCTAGCACAGGACCAGTGCATAGAGCTGCCTTCGATTTTCTCCATGCCGTTTCACATTCCGGTGTCCATTGGTACTGCACTTTCTCTTCTGTCAGCCGGTGTAATGGTTTCGCAATTTCTGCAAACCCTTCCACAAAGCGCCTGTAATAAGTGCAGAGGCCAAGGAAGCTCCGTACTTCATGAACGTTAGATGGTCTTGGCCAATCTCGTACAGCAGAAATTTTGTCGGGGTCTGTTTGTATTCCATCCGAAGACACCACGTGACCAAGAAATTTGACTTCTTTCTGGAATAGCAGGCACTTCTTCGGGTTCAACTTCAGGTGGGCATTCCTGACTCGCCCAAATACTTCTTGAAGATTTTTCAAATGTTCTGTAAAGTCCTGTCCCATAACAAGCACGTCGTCAAGGTAAACCAGGCACGTCCTCCAGGTTAGCCCTCGCAGCACGAACTCCATCAGTCTTTCAAAGGTAGCTGGCGCATTGCAAAGTCCAAAAGACATCACAGTAAATTGATAAAGACCACTGCCTGCTGAAAACGCTGTCTTCTCCTTATCATCAGGATGAAGCCCCACTTGCCAGTATCCACTCCTAAGGTCTAACGTAGAAAACCATCGTGAGCCTGCCAACGTGCTTAACGTGTCGTCAATTCGTGGTAATGGGTAACTGTCTTTCTTCGTGACATCATTTAATTTTCGATAATCGACACAAAATCTTAATGTTCCGTCCTTCTTGGCAACCAAAACTACTGGCGATGACCAGGGACTCGTCGACTCCTCAATGACTCCATCTTGTAGCATCTTGTCTATCATTGCCGAGGCATCTTCTTGTTTTGCTAATGGAAGCCTCCTAGGTGGTTGTCGAATAGCGGGTGAGTCGCCAGTATTTATCCGATGCTGGACTATGTCTGTTTTTGTAAGGGCCTCTGTATTCTTGGCAAATACTGAACTTTCCTTTTCCAGGAACTTGATTGCCTCCCCAACAAGGTCAAAACTTCCTGGTCTATTTTCATAGATGAACTTCCCTCTGTTTCTTCCTCGCACCTCGCTACCCATGTGACCGGTTCATAGGAGCCAATCGGTTTGCCTTCCTTAATTGTCACCGAGTGGGAATTTAAATTAACGACTCTAATTGGGATTTTGTCTTTAGTCCGGGTTAAAGTTCTCGCCACAATAATATTGGGTAGGGACTTAATCGATTCGTCATCTTCAACTAGGCCAACACGGTACCCTCCAGGATTTCCTTCTAAGGCAACATCAATCATTTGTTCTGAATGAGCAGGAATCTTGATTGTTTGTGTTGTTAACAACCTTGCTTTATGGAATTGGTCGTCTGCGGTTGCCAGAATAAATTCCTCATTTCCAATTTTTAAGACTCGCTCCCCTACGTCAACAATAAATCCCTGCTCTCCCATGATGTCCAGACCCAAAATGAAATCATCCATAATGTCAGCCACAATGACCTTGTAATTGAACCTCAACCGTCCAACCTGCAGTTCCAAGTTGATTTCTCCATGGACCGCAGCCCTGTCCCCCGTGGCTGTCCGAATGATTACTCCATTTCGCTTATTGTCAATCTGCAAGCCTGATATAAACCCTGGCCGCACTATTGATGACGTAGCACCGGTGTCAATAGTAAACACGCATTTTCTTCCATTCACATATCCTTGCAACAACAGACTGCTTGGAATTCTTTGGAGCTGGGAAATCTTTATTTCTCTGGGGGCACCGCATTCCCTAGCCAGCACAGCCCCCTTGGTGCTGGCTATCTTTAGTTTTCCTGCTTCTCTTCTACATTCTCAGCATTTACTCGACTCTCCGAGTTCTGCTGTCGACAGTCCCGTTTCATATGTCCAACCTTGCCGCAGTTGAAACATTTAATACCTCCGCTCGGCTTTCCTCTATTTTGTTGTTTTTCTTGCTTTCCGAGGCCATCCAATTTATCGCATAATTTGGTGAATATTTTCTGCATCTCAGTCAGCAAGGGGTTCTGGTTCATTTCTGGTTGCGATTCTTCGAGAGTCACAGCTCGCACTCTCGACCTTGGAGTATCCCTGTAAGCGGCTTCTACTTCGAGTGCACGCACCAAAGTTTCGCTACTACTTTGGTGTCTCGTCAGCCTCAGAACTCGCCTGACCTCTTCGTCCCTTATACCATCTAAAAAGGCCCCCACGGCTAATTGTTCCTGGAATTCTTTAGGTGCACTCGGATACGCCAGGTGTGCCAGTCTCTCTATCGCAGCTTCAAATTCTTGTAAACTTTCCCCAGCTTTTTGCATCCGGGATTTCAGCTGAGCCTGGTATAATTGGGCAAGGTGTTGATCGCCATACCTCAAATCTAATGCAGCTTCCAAGACTTTGAAGTCCCTTTGTTTCTCAACTGGGATGGTTTGGAGTAACTCTGAAGCTTGGCCCCTTAGTGCTAGAACTAATGCCATGGCCTTTTCCTCATTATCCCAATTGTTCGCACACGCTGCTGCCTCAAACTGCCTCTTGTACGTCGTCCAGGAACTTTGGCCATCAAAAGAAGGAGGTTTTAGTCGCTGTCCTGATGATACCACCTGCTGACTTCCTCTATCTCTCAACTGTCGTTTAAGCCGGTCTATTTCTCCTTTGACTTCTTCTTCGAACTCACTCATCTTTTCTTCAAACTGATTTACTTTTCCTTTTACTTGACCGACTTCGGTCTTGACTTCACCTACTTTTTCTTCTACCTTGTTTATCTCTTCTTTGACTTCACTCTTGACAGAAATGATTGCGTCCTGTTGTATTTTCATTTGATCGCTCAGGATTTTCCTTAATTCCTCCTGGCGTCTTTCTTCCAAGTTTTCCATTATTTTTCTGAGTTCATCTTTTTCCTCTTGACGTTGTCTTTCTTGCTCCTCTTTCTCCTCTTGTTGTCGTATCTTCAGGTCCTCCATCATTTCTCTTAATTCGGCCCTTTCTTCTTGACGTCTTCTTTCTTGCTCTTCTTTTTCTACTTGACGTCTTCTTTCTTGCTCTTCTTTTTCTACTTGACGTCGCTTTTCTTGTTCTTCTTTCTCCTCTTGACGTTTTTTCTCCTGTTCTACTTTGTCTTCCTGGCGTCTTCTTTCTTGTTCTTCTTTTTCTTCATGACGTTTTTTCTCCTGTTCTTCTTTGTCTTCCTGCCGTTGCTGTGCCATCATTTTTTGGAACTGTTCTAATAAGTCCTGTATTTGTTTATCGGATGCCATACTTCTTGTTGTTACGGGCATACGATGAAATTAAAATAAAATAAATTTAACTGTCACGTCAATATCAGAACTTTCCAGACGAATCTCGAAATAGCACGAAAAAGTCTTATCCAGAGTCTTTTGTCACTATCCAGTTCAGAGAATTTAATAATCTCCACTAATGTCCAAATAGAAAAGTTCTAGAAATTTTCACGCACTAAATGAGTCTTTTTCAGTGTCTCTATCACTTCTCAGTTCAAAGGATTTAATTATCACACTAATGTCCTAATAAAATGTTCTATAATGTCTCAAAAATGCACTTAACACTATTTTCCTGTCCGAAAATAACCCTCGAACAATGTCCAGTAAATTAGTCCACTGTGTTAGCACTAAACCTCGAGAATACGTCTCGAACACTCCAGCACAACTTCAGAGTCCCTCTTGTCATAAAATTCCGCTTTCTGACACCAATTGTGACGTGTTTCCACCCTTAGGAAACTACCCCTTGCAAATTCCGTGGGTTCCAAAAATTATAACAAGAGATGTCCACTAACACACTTTATTAAATATTTACTGGATACTTCACAATACTATTATTTACACTTTACTGACTAAAAATCACAATGTTTATTACTTTGTTTATCTTTGAACTCTTAACCTCACTTTCTATATTTTCTGAACTTTCTGAACCACTCGCCGAGAATGCGATCGGTCTTTTATACCTAAAAATGACAGATCTCGATTGTTCTGTGATGACGCCACCATTCTCTCGATAATTCCAGATGTCACTTTGGAATCTTCTGGTAGGTTCTTTTTCGAGTAGGTGCAAATACACTACATTCATTCAGACATTCGATCTGTTGAAGTTTGCCTACTTTTTAGTAACATAACCTTAAATTTTAAGGTGCAACATATTACAATAATTTGTATTTGTATCAAAAAGAATGTGTTTTGTGGTGTTGTATATTTTTTATGCAAATTTTTAAGGTGTAAAAAGTGAGTGAGAGGTTTGGGGAATAATACATACCTGGGACGTACGATTAGTGATTAATTTCGCACATAATTTGTGTTTGTATTAAAAAGAGTGTGTTTTTGTATGTTGCATATTTTTTTGCAAATTTTTAAGGTGTCAAGTAAGCGACAGGTTTGAGGAACAATACATATCTTGGGAAGTGCAATTAGTGATTAATTACGTACATAATTTGTATTTGTATTAAAAAGAGTATATTTTTGTGGTGTTGCATTCTGCATTATAAATGCTGTAATAAACTGGTGAGGGGCTGATTCATACGACTTTTTATAGCAAGGCAATAATGGTGTTATTCCTTAAGCAAAACAGAGTTTCTTAGATAAACAAGCGTTGACTTGGGTAATAAATGTACAATCTGATCAGTGGCGTACTATTGGCTTAATACACCGGGGGCTGAATTTCTTGCAGTTCAATGGAAATACATAGTTTTTCTCAGGAAATGGTATCTATACACAAGAATGATGAATCGAATGCAGAACATAGGACCAAAAAATCAAAGAAACGGGTGAACGAATCAGGGGCAGTAAAAAGCGGCGGCAGGGGGGCGTACAGAAAAAATGATAACACATACACGAGAAGAGGTATACCACGGCAACAGTGGAGATAAACTGGAGGAAGAAGAGAAAGCAAAAAATGAATGCATCAAATTAATACAAGAAGACCCTTCAATAAGCCACCATCCAAGGAATAACTGCTAGAAATCACGGTAGTGATAATAATTAAAATTAAACTCGAAATAATCAATGAGGTATTGTTGATATACTGCGTCAGGGCTGAGTTCCCACAGCACTTCAGCGAAGGTATGCCTAGTGAAGGTTTCTTTCAGAAAAATGGTGTTCTCTAAGAAAACACACACATACGTCGATAATCTCCTAATCGATGCAGAAGAAGAAGAAGAGTTGGACCAGCGGAGAGGAACACAAAATAGATGAATATTCCCTAAAAACACCGAACAAATTGAAGTACCTAGGAACAGACCGGACAAACCAGCTGGAGCGGAGAGAAACAGTAAAGGAGACAATCAAAACGGCACGAGGGTAACATACCGTTGAGAAAAATAAACTATTATGGGACTTTACCAAATGTATGTACATAGCCGTCATACGGCCAACGATGATATATCAAGTCAAAAACGCGGCAACAACAAAAGCCAACAGAAGAAGTTTTTGAGAAGAGCAGAAAGGGCATCGTCCAACTAAACAACAAGACAAAAACAGCGACACAAAACATCAACATTATAGAAATATACGCAATGAAGTATTGCGGACATACCCAAGGAAGGGACCCAACACATTTACTGAAGAAAGCGCTAGCACCGAACAGCAACAAACTAAAAATAGGGAGACCATGCTACAGTGGAGAACGACAATTGAGAGGATCAGGATCAACAAATGAACACCACTAACAAATCGCAAGGATATATACTCTACCACAATCAGAAACCGAGGAATCAGAAGACCCAGAAAAAAGAAGATTCGAAGAAGCAGAAACGCAAAAAGAGGAGCAAAAACACTCCATATTGCGACACAACACGGCAACATATTTCACAAGAAGAGTCAGAATAGGCAGAAGTCCAGAACCAAACACACAAAAAAGGGAGCTTAAACGCTCTCTCACGACACAATGCGATAACGCATCTCACAAATACCTACACCTCCCATCCCACATTCCTTTACCATGCGCCATGTGACTCTCGCTGCTGGCAACAAGCATGACCTTAGTCCAACCCAGCGTGGACGTAGCAGGCCCAGCTGTATACCTGGGAGTGGCAGCAATGCCTACCGCACGCTGGTAAATCAATCAATCAATCAGTCAAAGAAAAGGAAGACTTGTTATTTTTTTTTAAATTAGAGCTAGTATTTTTATTTCCTTGTTTTGTAGTTATAATAATAAAACTGTTTAATGCATGTAAATAAAGCATTTTATTTAATTTGATGTCTATTACCCCTCCCCTAGATTATCCTTATTACCAAAATAAATAATATAAAGAGTCCTTCACTCGCCCCGTTTTCACGATCGGCTCGTAACACATATTAAAAACGAATAAACTTAGCGACTCAATACAAAAAATAATCAAAAGCTCTTTTTTTCCTAGGGTTGCCGTGTAATAGTTTTTCGAAATTAATTGGCCGCTGTATTTTATTATTTCGGTTTTTCGAGTGCTGCAGACGTTCTGGATATAGCATAGAATTTTGAGTATTTTTTATCAAATTGAAATTGATAATATTTTGGTATCATTGCAAAGCTATTATATAGGCACACTTCCCTCGTGTAACCGATTTTTTAAAAAAGCCTATTTTAAATATCGGAAAAAAATTGTAAACATGCGATTTTATTGCATATTTTACTAATTAATTCCCAATAATTACAAATTAAGTTCGAAAAACTATTACACGACTGCCCTAGGAAACAAAGCTGGTTTTTAAATGTTTTTGTTTTGGGTCGCTAAGTTTATTCGTTTTTGAAATAAACGTTATGAGCCGAGCGCAAAAATTAGGACTAAATAAAGCGAGTTATGGACTCGCCTTATTTAGTCCTAATAATAATAATAATAATAATAACTACCTAATAATAATAATTAAAAAATTATTATTATTAGGTAGTTCCGAGGGTAGTTCAAAAGAAAGCTCGAAAGAAAGTTGAGGGAAATTTGGTGGAAGTATGTGGAAGTTTGGTGGAAGTAGGTGGAAGTTTTTTTAAAAGTGGAAGTAGGTGTACACGATTTTTGCCGGTGGCTTACCCCTCGTTCTAAAATAAATATTAAGTAAGTTCTTATCCACTATTCAGTAAAATGGTATATATAGAGATCAGCACATTATATATTTGTAAGTGTATGTATGCGACTTTTAGAATGCATTTAAAACCCTTTCAGGGCAGATAAAAAATGACAAGAGATACGATTAGAGCCCTTATGAACCTTATTATTATCATCAATATACGTAAGGATGTCTACTCTTAAAAACCTTGAGACTTCTTATCCGAGTTTGAAAAAAATTTCGTGGTGAAGGTATTGTCTACTAGAGATGGGCGCGTGAGTCGATTTTGACTCACGTTCACGCACGCTCACGACTTTAAACCTTTAGCTCTCGCACACTCACGCACGACTGATATATGTTAAGGCAAACTCACGCACGCTCACGCACGGGATCTTTTGACTCACGCACACTCACGAAATCTTCCGTGATTTGGTACCTTAAATGTACACGCTTACGCCGTGACACGGTGAAATTCACGTCATGTGCCCATCACGTGCCCATCTCTTGCGTCATTCATCCTGTCTCCTGTCCTTTTCCCTCCCTTCTCGCGCTCGCGTTCCGTCTTTCGTCTATCGCTTCGCTTCTTATTCTTGTCACGACACGACAGGTTGAAGTTTTAAAGCAGAGATGGGGCGTCGTGTCACGGCGTGAATATTATCTCACGCACGCTCACGCACGGGATCTTTTGACTCACGCACACTCACGAAATCTTCCGTGATTTGGTACCTTAAATGTACACGCTCACGCCGTGACACGACGTGACACGGAGAAATTCACGTCACGTGCCCATCTCTATTGTCTACCAGTTCTACTAATATCGTTATCATTTTTGTTCCAATGGATTTAAATATGTCTTACTAGTGGATCACAAAATTCACATCATTTAATTTAATTCATTATTTGTCACAAAGTTCATTTTTGCGTACATAAGGTGGTTTCACAGGATAACCACTAAGCCTGAAAGGGTTAAGAAATCGTTTTATTTTATTGATGTTTTATAGCAATAATAACAAACAGTGAAGTATGTGCTTTATAATGCAATTAAATGAAGCTTCAATAAAACTGTTTTATAGTGGCGGTACCGAATTTTCTTAGAGGCTGTGGAAATGTTTATACAGTTATTATGTAATGATTGCAATAAACTTTACAAAATATCACCAGTGACTGAATTATTTTATAATATGGTGCCAATTTTACATTTATAGCAGCCGTATTAACGTTTTTAAAGTGTTTCTGAGAGTCATGTTGTTTTATAAAATTTGTGTCGGAAATATTTCTGCAGCTTTTATAAAATACCAAATTGCTAGTTGGGATCCCCATTTTGAATTCCTAATTTAAAACATCAGATTTGATATCAGCTACTCTTAGAATAACTACCAGTTTTAATGTAATTCCGGCGAAATTGAAATTTCCCATAAATAACACAGGTTCACAAAAAAAATGTCCGACCAATGGGATTTCATTACCGTACTTCGAAGGTTTCTGACATGCTAAACACGATTCTGTAGTCCGTTTTGCGCCATCACATCAGGATTTCGAGAAAACTTAACCCAAAAGTGCTCAAAATACCTTTTTCGGTAATGCACAAATTAATTCACTCAATATTTTGGGCTGAATTTTGTTACTCGGGGGGTTTTTGGTGTCGCTGATCAGGAATTTAAAGTCAGAATTTAATAATCTCTATATTCAAGATGGCGTATCCAATATGGCGGATGCTAAAATCCAGATATTCATCAAAATTTGAAGATTGTGACCCAAAAGTTATTAGTCGGAGGTTTTTGGGGTCGCTAGAATGAATTAATTTGGGCATGAATGAAGGCGAAAAAGGTATTTTTGGCACATTTAGGTTAAGTTTTCTCGAATTCCTGACGTGATGGCGTAAAACGGATTACCGCGTCAAAAACCTTCGGGGTACGGTAATGGAATCCCATTGATCGGACATTTTTTTTTGTAAACCTGTGTAATCTTCTATAAATAAAAGAAAAAGAAATGAATCTTATACATTTGTTTTATCACTAGCGCGCCTTTGCCAAATTCTCGACTAAGAAATTAAGAAATCTTGTTACCAATTTTTGCTCATCTTTTGCTATTGTATGGGACCACCGCCAAGCTATACCTAGCAGTTATACATACGAGTTAAATATTTGACATTTTTTGAAATCGATTAAAAAAACGTTTCGCCTTTTAATTATTATAGATGGACCGGATTCGTCATTGATTTTGGTTTCCTTTAGCAACTCTTATCAACGGGTAACGAAGCTTTTGCCCTAAATTATCCAAAAAAATCTGTATAACCTAAAAAAATTGCCATAAATCAAGTAAAATTACAAAATGTATTGAACTTCCGGTTTTTTGAAGCAGTCTACCATGAATTTTCGAGCATACAAATGGCAGTAACCTGCGATTGCTCGGTATTATTATTTATAAACACTTTAGCAAGCAGCTTTGGCCAATTTCCAAAACTCTTATTCATACGAATTCGCAACGATTCACTCGACTAAAGCAAGCCGGGATAAAAGGTTTTCTAAGTTTGTTATATAAATAAAGATGCAACGATTTCATGTGAAAGGGTAAACATTGTGTCAACGCAATTATCGGAATTTTATTGCGTATGGGAGATGTGATGTGACTTCATTTATATGGTTATCAACCTTTTAAAAGTTTGTACAGAGGCACATAAAGAAAGACTGTGTGTCTTGGTAATTGTACACAGCATAAATAATCAATAGGGGTTTCTAGGAAACGATTCTATTATTATCTTCTTTCTCTGATGTAACAACAATTCAATCAATGTAAAATATTGTATCACTACATATTAGTTTAGTAGTCAACACTGAAGTTATAATTTCGATTATTAATGTCAGTACATTGTAAGTATTTAAGTGTCTCAAAACTAATCATCTTGGAAAAATTGTTTATTTATTTATATCATACACTGCCTAATACGTACTAAACCCAACTACAGGACAGGGGGTTTCTAACAGACTTGCTAAATGGAAACAAAATGGTAAATAAAAAAGAAATTAAATCAAGACAGATAGTAACTAAACTTAGAAATCCAGAACATGTGTAGAAATAAAATTCACAATATATAAACTTGACAAATAAACTAATAGTACAGTAACTAGAGGTTTTAACTTCGGAATAATGTCAGATGAATTAGATTTCGTTCACTTTTGGCAACTTAATAGTAAATGCATCAAAGAAAAGAAAAAAAACAAAAACATTGGAGCTGAATGAGAATTAAATTTTGAGAAGAAAAGGTTCTATGCAGCTTTTCATATAAATTAATAGTATTTAAGTTATAATGATTTGAAAATTGGAATTTTAGCTTGAAAAAAGAGATTTCAAAACGATTTTCTTCAAATAACTCGAAAAGTATTACATTGAGCGAAAACATGATAAAGACAAATAAGAAAGTCACTAAATTGGGGATGAATTTTGATTTTTTATAATTTTTGTTAATGATTTCAGAGATCTAGAAGTATAAAAATGGCACCCGAACGTTTATAAGACGAAGTATTACTAAATACTTCGCCTTAAAGACCAAAATGAAAGTCTATTAATTAGGTTTTCAAATGTCTTTTGACTATTTCTGTAGAATAAAAAGCAAAGAAGTTATGACAGAAACAATGTGCTTCTTCACATTTTTTTAATAAAAACGCCACCATTTTGTTAATGAAGCAGTTAGTAATTAAAAAAATATATTCTGATATACTGTTTTTCGTTAACAAGTACTATGGCCTAGACGCTAAAATTTTTTCGTCTTTTTGCAGCACTTGCTTTAGAAAAAAATGCATTTTAAGCAATAAGATGATTTTCGAAGAACGTAAAAATTTTTGTTTCTTTACAAATATCCCAATAAATATTAATGTTACCGAGAAAATGGTAGTCATAAAAATAAAACCTATGAACTTAGAATGTATTTGTTTTTATTTTATATTTATGTAGGATTAATAGTTTCGGAGATATTTAAATTTATAAATGACCTCCGAACGTTTATAGGATATACTATTTAGTTTAAATATTGAATATCTTACAAACTATGGCACTTTCATCAACAGTTTTAAGGATAAGGATTGAAGAAGATCAATCTTTAAAATGATTTTTTGTTTGTTTCTGTATCATAAAAAATAAAAAATTTACGAACGAAACAACGTGCCTTTTCACATTTATTTAAACAAAATGTCATCATTTTGTTATTGTAATTGCACTATAATTTTTTTTTTTCAAAAACGCTGTTTTTCATTAATATACAGCATTACCTAGATGCTCATTTTTTCCCGATTAAAACGACAACCTGATAAAAAAATTTCATACGTCATATTTTGAATTTTTCAATTTTTACTTCAGATTCGTAAAGAGCGATCCCAAAAACATACATATCCTACGTTTCAAAAATAAATTAGTAATACTTATTCAAATATTCAATATCTAAAGGGGGAGGCCTGTTTTCAGCCCAACAATTTTTAAGAAAATTCCCGAAAGTAAGATTTTTGGACTTCTTGAGCAAACATAAATTATTTCCAGGTGAAACCGAACATTTTCACAGAGGAAAGCAAAGGTGGCGGATTAGGTAGTTTCGTCATAAGTTTTCAGAACACGAGGGCTACTGTTAATTACGTTACTATAGATAGAGTTGCGATTTTCGCGGGAGAACATTTTAATGCATTTATGCTTGGTGTTGCATGGTAAAATACATTGCTGGGACGAGAAGTTATTCTGGGAATGTAAAAATTTAATTTAGAGATTATTATTATTAATCAGCTTGAACAATAAAAAAATGAGATATGCACTCTCGTCTTAGGTTTAAGTTGTTAGTAATAGTACTTATCAAGTAAGTCTTGCTAACAAGAAACAATGCCCCAATCCAAATGAACCACGCACAAATAGAAGCTGTTGACGAATTCACCTATCTTGGAAGTATCATCACTAAGAGTGAGGGTGCAGAAACTCACATTCGTAGCAGAATATGAAAAGCTCAAAAAGCCCATAGTTTTGCCTTCGCCTAGTGTGGAGTTCTAGACAGTACTCCACACAAACAAACTTACGAATTTTCCAGTCCAACGTCAAGTCTGTTTTATTATACGGGTACGAGACTTAGAAAGCCTCGAAGGTACTATCACAGAAGCTGCAAGTCTTCTTCCACAAATGCTTACGAAGAATACTTCGTTTATTCTGGCCAGATTGCATCAGAAACGACGATTCTCTGCACCTAGCAGTGCAGAAGAAAATAGGTACCTATAGAGAGAGAGAGAGTGTTTTTATTAAATGCATAGGAAGTGAGAAAAAGCCTTGTAACACGAACATTTTTCTGGCGCGCAATCCCTAACCGTATATCAGGCAACAGATAGTTTTGATTTTATTACATTTCTTTGTGAATATAATGTTTAGTTAACTACTGTTTGTTTTTTAGGATGTATTATTCTAAATATTGCAATAATTTAAAAATAGATAGTTTTATTTTCAACTGCTTCATGATTAACAACATGAAGAGATCAGGTGAGAAATTTTTACTGCAAACATATGAAGGAAAATGTAAAGTTATGAATTTAATAATTTCTAAAAAAGTAAATTTTTGAAATCCCGTAATTTGGTGAAATTAATAAAAATGGCGCATATGTTACTTAAGATTTCTTAATAAAAGTATGTAGAGTTTTTCAAGTCATTATTATACGGTCGTCCATAATTCTCGGAAAGTATGGACCATTTAGGAGCCCATTTGGTTCCAAATGATATATTTATATTTCCAAAATACATAATAAAGAAATATCTACGGAAAGCGCATTTCGTTATCATAACATTACAAAATAGCACTCATTTTAACCGTCAATGTATCAAAAACGGAAGACCTTACAATACTCTACAATATTGAAAAAACTATGTGTTTATTGCAAACCAACCACTAAAATTTGAATAACTTACGTTAAACATTTTTGAAGATCTGCTAAATTATATTGAAAAATGTGCCACTTTTTAAAGATATTTTAACCATACCAGCTTTTAATCCGTTATATCTCGAAAAATATGCATTCTATGTGAATAATATTTTAGTCATAGATATAATAAAGCTTTTCTCATACGGTGATATTTTTATAATATTTTACTTTAAATTTTCAGAGCTATTGTCAAGAAAGTTACTTCATGCTTATTCCGTTTGTTAAAATCTCTTTGAAAAGTGGGATATTTTTCTATATAACTTAGCACATCTTTAAAACTGTTCAACGTAAGTTATTTAAATTTCAGGAGTGTTTTATAATAGATACATAATAAACACTACTTTTTAAAATTTTTTCGGCCCCTCGATTTTTGAGATATTAACGATTAAAGTGAGGGTCTACTGCATCGGTAACCTAGAAGCGCGTACAACGTTCAAATTTATTACGCATCTATGATCACCAAAATGTTGTAAACAACGATTTTTTGTTTTTCAAAATTTAATTCAGTTCTTAAACTACATTTCATTCGCTTATACTAGTACTCTATCTTCAATGATAAAAAAGTTTTCCCCATACAAACTTTTTCAATGCAGCTACCGAAAAATTCTTGCAATCTCGAATGAAAATATTTTTTTTATACCAGATATTTTATGTTTGGTACAATTTTACGAATGGCAATCGATTCATTATGTTTCAGAATATAAAGGGTGTTTTTTTTTAGAAGTTTGTTTTTTGAATTGGCGACACTGTTTCTAGAGACAGTTAATTTAACAACTGACAGCTGATTCGTGCTCAGTATGTTTTGCCATTTCACCATGAATAGACTTACGGTAGAACAACGCTTGCAAATCGTGCAAATTTATTTCGAAAATCATGGTTCAGTTCGCGAAACTTACCGTGCGATACGTCCATTTTACGGTCGACATAATCCTCCATCTGAGCAACTCATTCGAAAAACTATGAATCGTTTTCGCACCACGCATACTCTGATTGATAATGTACATCCGCAGAGACGTCGTACAGTGCGCACCCAAGAAGTTGTTGCTGTTGTGGAGCGTAGTGTTGAGGAGAATCCGAATGAGTCGATTCGCCGTCCTGTACAGCAATTGGAGCTGTGCTCATCCACCTTATGGAAAATTTTGAGGAAAGATCTTGGGTTACGAGCTTACAAGATTCAGCTCGTGCACGAAGTAAAGCCGCGTGACAATCATTTGCGTCAGACGTTCGGTGAATGGGCCGAAAACAAGATTGTTCTTGATCCTCATTTTCACCAAAAAAATTTGCGTTGTGAACCTGTGAATTGGCCTCCACGGTCGTGTGATATCACACCTTGGATTATTTTCTGTGGGGATATGTGAAGTCGCTAGTCTACGCCGATAAGCCAGAGACATTGGACCATTTTGAAGCCAACATTAGAAGAGTTATTGCCGACATACAGCCCCAGCTGCTCGAAAAAGTGATCGAAAATTGGACTTCCAGATTGCGCTACATTCCAGCCAGCCGCGGCACCCACATGCCCGAAATCATATTTAAGCACTAATGGCATAAAATTATATTTCCAATAAATTCAATACCGTGGGCTTTTGCAAGATTTTTATGTGTTTTATTTCATTTTAAAGTTCTATTCCTCTAAAAAAAAAACACCCTTTATGTGACCGAATTTTCAAGACGAGTCAATGGTTAGAAACAAAGTTATGGGATAGGAAATATAAAATATTGTATTTTTGAGAAATTTCATAGAAAAGTGGAAAAGTCCATTTTTTTCAGATTTCGCAAATGGGAACCGAATCGCGATCTCCATAATCGAATTCGGCAGGTCATTTTACATAAGAATATGACTTCAGTTCTTGTACGTTTGCGAGTTGCATAGGCCACTTTTATTTTCCATATTTCAAAGATCTCACTCTCAGACTATATCCTTAAAGCTGACGAAGACGGTGTGCTAGAAACACCTCTCATGCCTCGTTACCAATTACGATGGAAATGTAAATAATTTACATTTGATTGCGTACTAACAAATTTAAAACAAATTATGCCAATTTGGACGTAAATTGACGAGTTAAAATTGTCCGTGGGCGTTACCCAAGAACACTTAACTGCAACTGCAACACCAGACAAAAAAATGCACGCGTTAAAATCGAATTGAATATAAAACAATGCTCGAGATAGTAAAATATAAAATGTCGTGTTCCTCATAAAATTACAACGATAAATTCGTCAAGGTTGTGCCTTATAACGTTATAGGTTTTTAATTATGAACTCACTTTCTTTATAAGGTTTTAATATATAATAAAACAACAAGATGCTGACTAAGGTTGTTCCCATTATTGTCTCAAAACAAAGACTTGGAAGTTTTCCAAGATATTTTATTATTATTAAAAATACATTTATTATACCTGCTTGAAAAACAATGTGATGATAATGGGTTTATGAGGAAAACCAAAAGACTCATTAGCCGCATAATGTTTTATTGTTCCTTTATTCCTTTTAGATTTAGATGTTTACGATAATAATAATCGCCCTAATCAAGCAAGTAGAATGGGAGGCCGTTCTTTAGGTCACATTACTCACATTCAATAAAGTATTGATGGACAGTTGCCTTGATGGTAAAGAAATATTAAAAGTCATTTATTTATTACACAAAGATATTGTGTCTAGTCTTTATTCGCTAATGTTAGTAAAAAAAATATTTCAATTTATTTGCTTTAGACATAATAGCCTAGGAGTGTTAAAAGATTGATGAACACTACGCTGGGTGTGTGCTCAGCGTGCCAGCGCTCCGTTTCGATGATAAAAGTCATTTTCAAAGAGTCAATTCAGCAAAAAACCCACAATGCACTCGATAGCCTTAGGACAACCAGTGGCCATACTTAGCGGATAAACAAGACTTCATATGGACGTCCTAAACTGAGTTACTCCAGATTTAGGACCTCCTGTGGATATCCTTTTGAGACTAATTGGGATGCCCATGGATGTCTTCAATGGGACAGCCCATGGTTGTCCATAGAACGAGAAAGGGATCAATTTAGGTTAAAATCTGAACAAAGACATCCACAAATAGTTGCATCCGGTTATCTATGGTATCTCTGTCTAAAATATCGTGATTGCTGTAGAAAACATTAATAAGGACAACCTTAATAAGGAAATTAGACCGATAAGTTTGGAAAACGATATTAATATTTCACAATGAAATTTAGCATATCATCACCTTAATATTACAGGGTTCTATGGGCACTAAATGCAGTGCTGAGAAAATTGACTTTAAAGTTTAGGGGTGTTACAAAGACAGAAGCGGCCAAATTTTTTTTATTTTTTATTCTTCTCAATTCACTCAAAGTGCTTATATTACTCGATTATGTAATGGTCATATTTTTTATGTTCAATTTCAAAACATATATTTTGATTTAAAAAAATACATACAACTTTGGTCTTCCACCAGTGAGATTTGTTTTGTCACATACAACTTAGTTTTTCTATTGTGTATTTAAAAAAAAAGTATTGTGGCAAATCATTTATTTATTCTAGAATACAAAAAAATATTGAAATAAAGTATATAGCATTATCAAAGTAAAGTCTAATTGGCTTTTCTACCAGTTTTCTTACTAGTTTCTCCATTTTCTTTTTTTTTTTAATAATGGCGTCATAGTATTGCTCATCAATAGTGGGCATCCAACGATACATTGAACGGATTGCTTTAACTTTTTTATTGGGCAATGTATTAATTTTAATAACTTGTGGTTCATGCAAATTTATTGCCAAATTTTTGATCCCCGGTCTATTAGCCATGGCGTGTTTTATATTAATGGTAATGAATTTGGTCTGACTGTACGATGTTCTGTACTTTACAATATAATAAGAGAGCGAATTTAAAAAACTTTTTCATCATTGATGAGCAGTCCTGGAAGTTAACGTACAACTATCTTACTTTAAAAATATCTCGATATTAAAAAAAGAGTTGTATGTTAAACCATGCAACTATGTTATTCAACTAGTGTAATATTTTTACATGCACCTTTGTTTTAGAAAGTATAAAATTCGATACAGATGTGCTGCCATCTATTAAAAAGTCGCAAAAGATTCGCCACGCCACATACAACTTTGCATTATTACTAACTAAAAATTCTCAAATATGTTACATACAACCTTGTAATATTGAGGTGACGATATGTAAATCCCAAGGTATTGGTCACTTATATTTATATTTACGATGAAGATATTTTGACATTATTACTTTGTAGCCCTTTCATGCCATGTTTGTGCTGATAATATAAATTTTGTATATAGTATGAAGGCTATCCAGTGGATATCCCTATTCTAGCTATTATTAGAATCATATTTTATAAGTATAATGTCTTCCACTAATAAAATTCATTCTGTCACAATGAAAATATAATGTAAATATAAATTAAATAAAAAATTTCTTATTTGTACCTTAGGTGAATGATGAATTATTATCATGTATTTGGAACCTACATTAGCCCAAAAAGTTGATCTATGAATGGCCCTTGGGATGGCCTTTGGTAATCCCTATAGATTTTATATAGGACATCAACAACCCTAAAGGCTATCCTATGGATTTTCGTATAGGTTATCCAGTGGATATCCCTATACTGACTGTTATTAGGACCAAAGGATAACCACTGAACTTCCTATTAGCATTCCTAATGAACAATCCATTTATCTGATACACGGAATCATTTTAAGATATTCAGAGGTCGTCCTGTGCTGTGTGGGAATCGATTTTAATTATAGCTTTCTGAATAGGGACGATTCTGCTCTAGAAAATGGTACAAGTTTTTGATTGATTTGAACTTTTTTAAGTTATAAAATTGCTGTTAAAAATTGCCATACGTTTCCATCAATTGGTCTGTAAGCACGTATATACGGAAACACTCCACAGGTCGTCTAAAATTGCTGTTGAAAATTTACATGCGCCTCCGTTAGTTGGTCTGTACGTACGTACGGAAACACTTTACAGGTCCCAATTTCTAAGGGAAAAAAACAAAAAAAAAATATTTTTTAGTATAACTCGTTCTAACTGAAAAATTGAGGAATGAACAGATTTCAAATTTTTACCTTGTTGTTGTAGAAAAACTCACCATCATACGCCTAGAAGCCACGTCAACAATTTATTTTGATGAGGGCGCCAGTTCTGTCTCCTTTAACGAAGGACGATTTTTCTCTTCTCTTCTTATAATTCCTTAGAGATAACCTAGGAGCGGAGTCCTACAGTAAACGAAAAATATGTAAATTCTTACTTACCATAGATTGCTTAATTGCTATTTCTAATGTCTCAGCCTTCGATACGATGTACTTTATCAGATATCGATCATATTTCTAAACACTTATTTTGTTATCACTTTTATAAAAATGTCTCGTTAATTTCTGTGATATGATCGATGTCCTGAAAACAGACTTGAGAAATATTATGGAGGTCCTATGAATTCAGATGTCGATCCAGCACACAGAATCGTTCGAGAGATTAAATTTAAAGTTAATTCATTCATTCAATCAAGAAAAGGACGAAGGTTCAAATAATAGCATTCACTGGATAAAAGTTCAACAGTTTACAATAAAAATTGTTACATCGCTTATACAATTATGCATAAGATTATCAGATCTGCATATCAAACATGGTGAGAATGGACATATTCCATAGGCTATGTTTAATCACAACTACATGCAATTAGGAGAAACAGTATCAATCGCAAAAAGGTAAAGAAATTCTTAGAAAAAATATAGATATATTATAATTTTGACTTTGGGCAGCAATGTTTAGTGGCTGACGGTATCGATATATCCATAATGATAATTTTGGTTCGCTTGTAGCTTGCTTTATAAGCAAGGCTCGTGAATTTTATCTCTGTGACGTCAAAATAAGGGTTGGCTCTAGGCCAGCGCGGAAAGATTTGTAGGCAAGTATGACACAATATATCTTACCTTGTACTTTTTAAAAGAATTCTGTAATATCCAAAGTCAGTTTATTATAAACACTCACTCGAAGAGTGGGGGATGTAACATTGAACTAACACGCACACACACACACACACATACATGTATTTTTCACTACCATAAAGTAACACACACACATGTAATTTTTCACGAACTGCAACGAATATAAAAGTATATTATTTACAATGGTTATAATTCTTCTCAACATTTTGTTACCTCTGATGTCCCTCAAGGGTCTAATCTTGACCCTCTTCTGTTTTTTCAATTTTTTAGTGATTTAGGTGACGTTACTGACTGACCTAATATTTTCTACGCTGATGATTTAAAAATATTTTCAGTCACATTGATGATTGTAAGAAGTTGCAATGCGAACTAGATCATGTCCAATCTTGGTGCACAGATAATAAATTACATCTTAACATCTCGAAATGTAAGATCATGAGCTTTACAAAGAAACAATTAACATATGAATACGCTTACAATATCGCGGCAAGCGCTATAATTATTATAAAGGCTTAGGTATAA
Organism: Rutpela maculata; assembly: GCA_936432065.2. Taxonomy (NCBI): domain Eukaryota; kingdom Metazoa; phylum Arthropoda; class Insecta; order Coleoptera; family Cerambycidae; genus Rutpela; species Rutpela maculata. The sequence continues at coordinate 38,293,539 of OW386290.2, forward strand.
CGTTTGATTGTAAGCTTTCTTTCAATGATCATATAGCTTTGAAAGTATCGGAAGCCATGAAGTTTTATGAATTCTTTGTAAGAAATTGTAAAACATTTACTGATATTGAGGCGTTAGAGCTTTTATATTTCACTTATGTCTGAACCAGGCTTGAGTATGCTGATCTAATCTGGTATCCATATTATGATTGCCAAAAGATGACAATAGAACAGGTTCAAAGAAGATTTTTAAAATATTTGACATTTAAAACTGAGTGTGTACCTCGAAAGAGGTATAAGTTATAACTTCTTATCTGACAGATTTAATATCATCAGCTTAGATATGAGAACTTGAGTATCGTTTATATTTTTGTATATGTTACACAATATGATTGACTATTCTGATTTACTTTGTGATATTAATTTTCATGTACCTAGAATCTACATACGACAGAATCTAACATTTAAATATGAAAATATGCATATTTCTTTTTTTTTGGCTATTCAAAAAAGATTTTTTTATACATTCTTTTTTAGTAGATTTCCCACTTTTTTATAAAATTTTCATATAAATTATGTTATTTTTGAATTAAACATTTTTTGGTCTTGTAGTCGAACATTTATCAAAACATATAAAAGTTCATGAAAAATTTGAAAATTCGCAATGAATGTAAATTTGCAAATTATGGTTTAAAATCAAGGGAAATGTTGTTTTTTGATAATCTGAATCTATGTGCAAAATTTGGTAGATCAGAATTCCGTTTAAGTCATTAAAGTATTACCACGTTTACGCGAAGATGTTAAAAGTTCTAACGTCGATGTTAGTAGTATTTAAGAGCGTTTATGTGCGTTAAGATTCATTTTGGATTTATCCACCAGATGTCAGTCCGTTACCAAAGTTGTTAGTTGAATTTCTGATTTGATTTTAAATTGTTTACAATCAACCAATCAGATGTATTCTGTGTATATTTTTTTAGACCTGACATGCGCCGTAGCGCACACTAAAGCCGCCTAAAGCGTTTACGCGAAGTCCTTAACTCAGTTTTGCTTAGTTAGATATGTTAACTTAACACATTTAGTAAGGCTTGACAACACTAAGCCAAGTAATATTAAGGCGCATTTACGCGCAAGAATTTCAATATTAAGACCATTCTTAACAGTTTTAACGTTAGCTTAAGTCTTCGCGTAAACGTGGTATATATTAATTTACCAAAACCGCAATTATATAATAATTCTATATTTAAAATAATTTTTGTCGGACTAGCGATACATACCAATTTTTTTATAGAACATTATTTTATTTGGGCAGAGTATACACTAACCTATCATGTGTTATCTTTGTCCTAGATTTAGTAATGAGGAAAGTATTTCCGTGGAACCGACAATTTCCGAGCGTAGGACTGGAAAAACATACCATTCAATTTGTATGACAATGTAGGCCATTTAATTTTAAAAACATTTATTAAGCAGTAGTAAAAAAATCAGCTGGTTAGTAATCATTTTTTGTAGGATAAACGTTGTTTCGTGTTTTTTTATCTAATTATCCCAAGATTTAACTAAAAAAACTAACTGTAGTAATAGAATTTGAACAATCACCCAATCGACAGAAATACACCCAAGCGTAGTTTATTAGCTACCACTACCGAGAATTTCGCAGAGAGAAAAGTTGGACGTCTCGTCAAAACGAAGCTACTCACGAAAATTTAGCCTGTTAGTAACCATTAAAAAAAAGGGCGTTGTACTGTGGACTATTAGTGTTATCATGTATTCAGTGATTCACTATCTCACCTGTAAATGGATTTGCTGTTGGACAATAAAACTATTATTATTATTATTAAACGCACTTTTAAGATGTGTATTTTATTATGTTTGTTGTATTGATAAATTGTATTTTATTGTAAAATGACCTTTTAATTGTATGCTGATATTTTAGACGTTGCCGTGTCCTTCTGTAAATCTTTTGGCAATAAAGAACATTTTTTATTTTATTTATTTTTGATTGATTTATTAAGATAATAAAATAAAGTCTGTTGTTACATATTATTATTAATTGTTACAGATAATTTCTTAACAATAAATTGTTTTTTTCATAATTATCAAATAGGAAATAGAAATAAAAAAAAATTATTTCTGTATGCGTTTACTTCTAAATTCACTCATTTTATTTTAATGGATTAACAAACTAAAATACAAGTGATTTTTGTGGAAATCAGATACATTCCCCATTGTGTAAAGCAACTTTCGGGGTGTGCACTTCAGTTTTGTCAATAATATGCATAACTTGTTGCCAAGAAAATTGAAACCAGTCCCCAGCACACACGCAGAAAAAGTGACGTCAAAAGTATTCATCCCTCACAGTCAGACGCCTGGAAAATAGACGACGCCGACGGTTTTACTGTCTCTTTAAATGACTTATGTTCCAAGGAAAACAATGTTCCCCTAAACTGCTTAAAATGCAAATCCATGTGTGTGGTCCTCAAATTTATCATCAAAGGGACTTTGTTGAATATGCGTTCCTCTGCGGGCCCGTCCTTGGTAAAAGCCTCTTATCAATAGTATTACACAAGAAAAAAGTTTCTTTACGCGTGTTAAGAATATTAAATTACATTGTTACCGTCATTTGAAAGTTGTAACGGAATTAATTTTCGACTTTCTCTGGATTATAATTTATATCGAATTATGGGATTAGGCGGTGTCGTTTTTGTTAGTTAAACCGTTAGATGTCCCTTTAATTCTGTTTATGTATTCGAAGACAATTATTCAGAATTGGAATTTGGGATGGACGGTTGTAAATATTCTCGGCGAGTAAACTGGTTTACGTGATTCCATAAATGCCAATGGTTTAATTTAAAAAACTAAATTTCGTCAGAATATCTAGGTTTTTGTATGAATTATGGTCGTTTCGTTTAAAATAACAAGTGGAACGTTTGTTTCACAAGATTATTTATGATGTTCTAGCAAGTTTGTCATTTATTATTACTAATTATATGAATATTGTCGGTAAAAATGGGGTTAGATACACTGTCACTCTTCCTTCGGTACTTTCTGTGGTAAATTAGTAAAATTTAGCTAAAATTATTTATAGTGTAGGTAAAAATAACATAACGTCAAAAGAACAATTTTTTTTACGCAGAAGAGATCTAGCCAACAGAAGAAAACTACAATCGTGTAAGAGAAAAGGATCCCACACAAAATCAGTAGGAAAGGCCTTTTTGTCAAAATGTAAAATTAGTTCAAATGATGATGATCAAAAGAATAGATGATAGTAATTTTAGAATTTAATAAAAGTTGAGGTCAATCTAATAAATAAAACCGCTGCCCAAGGAATCACTACTTCCGCATCCAGAAGTCTCTCATAACAAAAAAATTTTGTATATGGAATTTTTATAGAACTTTAATAATATAATATTTGAAATCCCCTAAAACGATATCCCACACGGTAGTGGGGTGGGGGTGGTGATAGGGGGGTGGTAGTGAGGGTGGATGAAGTAAAAAAATATTTTGAGGCTTTTAGTTCTTGTACACATACTAAATCACATTTTTTTTCATCCCCTTTAATAATGGGTAGGGGTGGTAATGGGGATAGCTAATGCCAAAAAATTTTTTGAAACCTTAGCTTCTTCTTGTATACACTAAATACTAATTTTATGGATTCTTGCCTGCTTGATTTACCTATTTACCCCATTTACCCCAATTTACCCCCCAACCTTTCGACGGAATAAGATGAAAATTAAATCTAGTTCCAGTACATACATTCCGTTAAAGTACATACGTGTACCAAATTTCAAGTCAATATCTTAAACGGTTCCAGAGTAAACGTGGGCACAAAAAAAGTTACAGACCGACAGAAATTTTTTTTCGCTCAAATTTAAAATCTCGATGTTTCATGATATTCTAAGCTTATTTGTCCAATAAAAATTTTCAAAAATTTTGACCATACTCTACTCCACTGGATATGGAAGTAATTAAAAAAACTTTTAAAAAACAATTGTCTTTTATTTTAAAACTAAATTGTACTAAAAAGTAGAAAATAATTTTTAACCTTGTAAATAGGAAACCAATGGGCGCTCATAAAATAGTACTTAGTCTAATCATTCCGATTTATGTTTACATTTTGTTTTTTAAGGTTTTTGTTTTATTTACTTATTTTTCATTTTAGTCATCATCACGTAGCTTATCGTATTCTACTCGTCAAATCCGTATGTATGACAAAAAAAAAAAAAAGGTAAGCCGCCATCTTGGCTTTTGAAAGGTGTCACGTAGCTTATCGTATTCTACTCATCAAAGCCTTTCATTTGATGCTCATGTCAAGGGAGTTGTAAAGAAAAAAACTACCCAAAAGGGTCGCAATTCGCAAAACAATGTATAACTAATTTTTGTGTCTGGATATGATTCTTTAAATTTTGTATATAAATCTTTTAAAGAATAATTTAGAAATCTTTTTTACTTTTTTAACTTTCTAAATGTAATAGTATCCTTCATCCCAGGATACATTCTGGGCCTTGGTTTTCATACACACTCTGATAGAAGATAATGTCTTAATCTGTCCTTGAAATTTATATTTTCTTATAATATTACCAATAATATTTGAAACAATCCTTCTTTTTTCTCGCCTACTGCTTTGGTTTGATAAGTTTTCTCTAATCTGAGTGGCTAAAACTTTCCCAAACAGTAGCTTCTTCTTTACAGCTGGGGTTACAGATTGACGTTGAAGAATTTGTTTTACTTTCGAATTAGGAGAATCTTTTTGTTTTTTCTTGCTTCAGTATAGTTCTTTCGTGTACTTTTCTTTTTTGGCCTTTTCTTTTTTAACTTTTTCTCCAACTCTGCAATTTTTAGTTTGAGTATTTCTCTATTTCTTCTTGATATCTTTTTCCCAGCTGAAACTCCGCCATCTTAGAGCATCTGCCATATTGGGTTTATAATAACGCCACGTAGCTTATCATATTCTACTCGTCAAACCACGTCAAGGGGGTTGTAAAGAAAAGGTACGCCATCTTGGGGCGTCCACCATATTGGTAGAACGCTATTAGATATACTATATTGTATAGTCATCAGAACCAAAGCTGTGTGAAAAATTTCAACTCGAGCGGATAACGGGAAGTGGGCGAAATTTCAATCAGTATTTCCAAGTATAATAAAACCTTGAAAAATGGTACCATTTTTTAGAGATTTGAATAGATCTTGTTTTAAACTTGTTGTGGTATGGAAACATTTTTTTTTGATCTGATATTTAAAAGGATCAATTTTGACGCTAAAAATTGTGTTAAATAGTGGACACCTTTAACACGGGCGTTTGAAAATAGCTATTTATGCAACAAGCTCAAAGACAGTCTTGCTTGTTGCGTGAAAATTGTATGATAACATATTCTATCATTGCAACTTATATTTCGAAACATAAAGAACATTCCCCCTTCAAACAGATTTCTTTAAGTTTTGAGTCAGATGGGCAGGTAAGGCTTTTGATTATTTCTTCACTACTATTCTCTTTAATTATATTGTTCGACTTTAATTTGGTAACGATAAACTGAAAATTTGTATGAATTTCACACAAACAGGTTTCTCTATTTCTAGTATTTAATGGTACTATCCCAAAGGGGCGCAATCTGCAAAAAATGCATAACTAATTTTTGTGTGCGGGTATGATTCTTTATATTCTGTATATAAATCTTTTAAAGAATAATTTAGAAATCTTTTTTGCATTTGTTTGACTTTCTAAATGTAATAGTATTTTTCTTCCCAGGATATATCCTGCTGGATTCATCTTTCTTCTAATTTCAGTATTAGAAAGTTGGGACTTTTTCTGGGGCTCGGTTTTCTGGCACAATCTGGTAGAAGTTAATGTCTTAATCTGTCCTTGAAATTTATATTTTCTTAAAATAATAATAATAATAAAAGTGCTTTATTGAATTGACATATACAATTCAACAGGCCATTGACCGAGGTCCTTCAGCCTTTTTCTTATAAGATTAACAGAAATATTTAAAGCAGTTCTTCGTTTTTCTTGCCTACTGCTTTGGTTTGATAAGTTTTCTCTAATCTGAGGAGGATCGAGAAGTTTCCTTCCTATTAGACGCTGAAATGGAAGATAGTGATGGAGACTCAATGTGATTTAAAACTGGAACTGGCGACGCACAAGTGGAGATAGAGGCGGGGGTTTCCATATTTTCTACATTTTTCTGTCTTAGTTTTCTTGAATCATAGCTTTTCTTACTTCGATTTTTCAATAGCTTTCTCAATAACACTTCTTTTCGTACGAGATTTCATACATTTTTTCTACGATCATGTAAAAAGTGAGAAACATTCATTTATGTCGTGAAGTCATGACTAGTTAAATAAAACATTAATCACAGTAACATCCAGTGTTCTAAATTAAGTAGTCGTGATTACTATGATATCCCAACAAAACGTTTGGTTTTATTATCCAATTTTAGTATCTTCTCTAAATGTTATATACCTCAATAACATTTAGTAGAAGCTAATAACAGGCAGGTGATCGACGATTGTTCCAAAATAAGTCTTAAAACAATAATTGCTTCCGCTTCGGATCGAATTCAACTGTTATTTTCGAATTTAATGATGCCACTGAAAATAGAATTTGATTTAAAAAACAAGAAGTTCAGCTATAGTTGTTTAAAAATAAGGAAATAATTATTCGAAAATTTAATTCTTATCGTTTGTTAAATAAATAAAATGCTGATTTTAAATAAGTCGGATATATTATTAACTTGCACAAGAAATCGAATTAATACAAAGTATTGCAACCTTTACTACTGAAACAAGCCTGTAGCACCATTTTGGTAAACAGTGACATAGACAGCTGTTCGGTGTAGGGGGGGGGGCAGCCAATTACTGGGCGGTATTAAAAGTTACAAATAAAAAATAAGATATGGGTTTTATTTAACAATTTTCAGGACATCTTAGCAGGGCCACTACATAATTGGCTAGGGGCATATATGCCACAGGAGTCCCTCGGCTATTCTTTGGAGCTGCCACGACAAGCTCTGGTATGGCAGAAAGACTGACTGAATTTATAACTACCTGTTAGTCGGGGATCTTGGGTGCCAAATTCGATCCTCGGACGTGCACTGGAAAAAATTTCGTTAGAGAAGCATTGTTATCGTGAAAATAAATATCATGAGTATCGTTAACAGCAGCCAACAGGCTGAGTCGGGTGCAGAGACTGGTCTGGGAATTACAGGTACAATGAAAAGCACCCCTACAGCAGCCATGGAGACCCTGTTAGACCTCCCTCCACTTAGTTTTGTGACTCGAGAGGAGGTCAGAATGGGAGCTTACAGGCTATAAAACTCTCAGAAACTGACACCTCTCGGAGGATAATAAACATTGTAGCAGATCCTCTATTGAGTATGAGGTCGGACTATATGGTACCAAAAATTACATTCAACAAGCCCTTCACTATCACCATTGGAGACAGGAAGAACTGGATGACAACGCTTTACGCAAAGGTCTGGCCTGCTATACCGACGGGTCCAGGATGGAAACAGGAGCTGGAGCAGGAAAACATGATGAAAAGCCAAGAGTATAAGTCGCTCTCTTGGACACTGTATTCCAGACAGAAATTCTAGCTATACTACAGTATGTACGCGAGAATGTCAAACGACGATATGTGAACCGGCAGATCTCAATTACATCAGGCAGTCAGGCGGCACTTCAGGCACTAGCCTCTAACAAGGTGTCTTCCAGACTGGTTTGTGACTGCCACAAAGAGCTCAATATTCTCGGTGAGCGGACCAGAATAAGACTACTCTGGGTGCCGGGACATACTAGTATAAAGGGCAACGAAAAAGCTGGTGAAGCTGGACAAGGAACAGCTGATATATTTTATGACCCAGAACCCGCGCTGAGTATCACAAAATGTTCAGCTAGAAGGGTAATCAAAGACTGGGTCAAGAGTAAACACAATCACTACTGGAGAAATATTCCAGGAAATCGACATGGGAAAACACTTATTAATGGACCATGTTCAAAACAATCTGAGGAACTGCTCACAAAGAACAGGATTCAGTTGAGAACCATAACAGGTCTTCTGACGGGACACTTTCCCGTTAAGAAGTACCTGCATTCAATTGGAAAGTTTGCTGGCGATCTTGACTGCAGACTGTGCGGAAAGGTACCAGAAAGTGTGGAATATATTATACACGACTGCAGGCATTGGACCGCAGAAGATATAATATCTACGGGCAAACACAAACAGATCCGGAAACCATCAAAATTCGCCAATTTTCAGATGTATATCATCTTGTCAGTGATGCAGCAATATTAAAATGGGCAGTGTAAACAAAGACAGTGAGAGGACAATAATCCCAGGAGGCTGCAGTGCTTTCGGAGTAATTTTGACAGACGAGCCCCAGAGGAGGGGCTCTAACTTTAGTCAGTTAGAGTCTGATACTCAGACCCATTCCAGCGATGGGCAGCCCATGTGGGTTTCCCCTCCTGGGGAAAAAAATGAGGATCGTTTTTATCACTGTTTATTCGACGTTCCTAGAATGTCGACTAACAGTCCTTCTCTCAGCCCTTCCACTATAAACTAACTTATTTAGTGCATTTTGTAAGTGTGCCTCTCCCCGTAGTCTCATCGAGCTACGAATAATAAAAAATAAAAAGGATCTGACACCAATAATTCGCCGGCCATACTCAAAGGTTAGTATGGTGTAGTAGATGACTGTTAATTTTCTGGACCAGGTGAAGAAAGGAGTTTTTATGTCAAACGCAGTTCTCGAAACAATGAAAATACATATCTCATTCTAAAATTAAATAATCCATGTTGGATGGTGTGGATAAATATTATTATTAAAAAACCAGCAGCTACTGCAACCGGCTGGAACCTCCCCACGCGGTGGATGTTTGAAGCTGAAAAGAGCACAAAATATTAATGATCTCGTTTAATTATATTTATTAAGTTGAAATAATTTTTTCATACTAAAACAAACAAAAAAATCTTGCTATCAATAGGATTTGAGAATTAATTATTTTTTATTTATTTGCTTTTATCATGTTTAGAGAATATAATTTAGGTATTATGCAAATCACAACTTACACACTTTTTTATTTACTATGAAAATACCTACTTTCTGTATATTGTTGCCCTAATCTGGGCACGCTAATATACTAGTTAGGTAAATACTTTAAAACACTCATTATTGGAGAACCAATCAAAACAACTACTCTTCTAGCTAATACTGAATTACATGATAGGATTCTTAGCATTTTAAAGAAAAAAAAGATATATTGAAAATATTTGAATCATTTATTTACATTTAGTCATTCACACATTTTATTTAATATGAAATTATCTACTTTCTGTATATTGGTACCTTAATCGGGTCACGCTAATATACTACTTAGGAAAACACTTCAAAACACTCATTATTGGAAAACCAATCGAAACAACTACTCTTCTAGCTAATACTGACGAATAATTTAAGTAGTTTCAATATATTTTTTTGCCTTAAAATGCCAGGAATCCTATCATGTAATTCAATACTTCGTCAATATTAGCTAGAAGAGTAGTTGTTTCGATTGGTTTTCCAATAATGAGTGTTTTAAAGTGTTTTCCTAAGTAGTATATTAGCGTGACCCGATTAAGGTACCAATGTACAGAAAGTAGATAATTTCATATTAAATAAAATGTGTGAATGACTAAATGTAAATAAATGATTTAAATATTTTCAATATATCTTTTTTTTCTTTAAAATGCTAAGAATCCTATCATGTAATTCAATACTTCGTCAGTATTAGCTAGAAGAGTAGTTGTTTTGATTGGTTCTCCAATAATGAGTGTTTTAAAGTATTTACCTAACTAGTATATTAGCGTGCCCAGATTAGGGCAACAATTTACAGAAAGTAGGTATTTTCATAGTAAATAAAAAAGTGTGTAAGTTGTGATTTGCATAATACCTAAATTATATTCTCTAAATAGGATTTGAGCTTGCGAAACTCAAGTTTAAAATTTATAGTCTCGCCAATTGACAATTAAATATGTTTTATTTTATTTAACTAAAGTGTACATGACATGGCTGTATTGCATTTATTCATTGTTTACATTATTGGATAGTTACGTGACCGCTAACGCGAAGAACCACGTGATGTTAGCGACGGCCAGGTTTTGAGGTAAAAAACACATCCAAACTTTTTTGGGTTCCTGGGACCTCAAAGCGTAAAGATCTGATGTTATCTCAATTTTGGACCAATTTTAGTAACCTCCCACAATTTTGTGGGAAAGTTAATATTTATACCGGTAAAACATTATGTGAAAATAGGTAAACGTGTTTAGGCAGTTATCTACTTTGTCCCTGATTGCGGCACTGGTTAACGTTCTCTGATGAATCCGAAATATTCAGATAAATTATTCCTATTGTGATAGAACATTTTCGTGGGGTGGGCAGCAAAAAATTTAAAAAAAAAATGTTTTAACCCCCCCCCCCCCCATAGAGATGGGCTGCCTCACAGCTATTAGTTATTATATAAGATTGCAATGAAATTCATCCAGTATTTTTCATTTGCAAATTCCATTTGTCATAGTTTTATATAGTACTCAGTAGGATAATATTGGAAATAAGAACTAGAAAATTAATAATGGAGAATAAAATAAACAGTCTTAATTAACCATAAAGACGAACCAATTAAAATCCCGTTTAATGTCTTCCCTAATGTCGCTTACTAATTAAACCCAATAGGAAGCCTTAAGTGCATATCCGTTGCACCTTTGAACTATTATTTTAGAAAGAACAATCTCAATACCGTGATGCCAAACAAAACGTGATCTCTACAATGAAGTTAATAAAGTAAGTGACTCACTCATAAGCCTTCGTTTGCTATTAATTACAGCTACAATTTAAAGGCGAATTTCATATTTATTTGTAAATTGGTTTTAATTGACAAAGGAGATGATATATATTAGCTGAAAAACTGAGTATTTTAGCAATAGCTTTTATTACAATAATTATATTAATTTAAAATTTGTATTTCCTGAAAAAGTCAAAAGTAGAGGTTATACAAAATTTCAAAATTACGTACTAACTTTAAACATTTGTGGCACTTACCTCAGAAACAAATAAAGGGCAGGAAACGATTTTCCTATGACAAATTGATGATAAAATTAGGGAGTGATCGAAAAAGTTATAGTCCGGGAGACAGCGTTGCATTTTTTATGATGATTTCAGGTCGCTTGATTTTGTGTGTAGTCGATAGTCTAGATATGGCTAGCAATCCAAACAAGCGTCAGCTGTCAGAATCGTGGATGTAAGAAAATGTCTATTATGCCGAAAAAAAAATAAAAAATTCAAAAACGATTTCAGGTCGTTTGAAAATTTGTACAACAAATGTTGTACGTGATAATAATAATTTTTAAAAAAAGTGAGCTGCTTAGATAGTGGGGGATTATACGTCAGCCACTGTATAAAAAATAATTGATGGAAAATCATTTCAGGTTCAATGAAACTTATACAGCTGACTCTTTATATTATTAAAATGATAAAAACAATCGTCAGCTATTCAATGGGGTTAAGACCGTCAGCTGAGGGATTATAAGTGCCTGAGCGAGTATTTAATCTGAGTATGGTGCAATCCAATGTATGATTTAACTGACGATCTTTCCAAACTAGTAACTGCCGCAAGAAATCGATCGTAATTATGCCTTTTAAAAATGGTAGTGCTATTTTAGATTGATTTGAACTTTTAAGGTCTAAAATTGCTATTGAAAATTATCAAACGTCTTCATTTGATATGTTCATATGTACAGGTTATTCATTATATTTAGGCCGCGCTATATTATAGTTATTATTGGAGATAGAAAAAAAAATGTTTCGGACGAAAGTTGTAGAGCTGTAACCGAACCCCTTTAATAAGTTAATAGTAGCAGTAGCAGAGTGGCGTGCTGAAATTGAGAGGTACAAGAAGCATTAATATATTTTTTAATGGAACGCTCTGTGTATTGTTGAATTTTTGAATTTGTTCTTTTTTTTCTGATTTCAAAAATATGACATATGATAGTCTTATCTTTAACTGATTTTTTCCATTAAAAACGCCCGCTGTGGAAAATGAAGACATCTATCCATAGTATTTTATTGAATTTCTCAGGATCTTCGTTTAATTTTCGAATCATCTGGTGGCAAAAATCCAGCCGTTTCCTTTTCTGAGCTTCCGTTAAATGCTGAACTAGTAACATTTTGTATGGTCTGTAGCTATTCTTTTTTAGCGTTCATTGAATTTTAGAGTAACTTTTATCCAATTGAACTGCGGCGTTGTTCAGACTGCTTTCTGAATTTTCTGAAAATAATAATATTTCAACAATAGTATATTAATAGTTATTATACATAGGTTTACCTTCAAAATGTTACAAGATATCCAACTCTTCTTCTTCGTTTGCTCTAAGAGAACGCTGTTTTCTACTGAAGCTGGAGGTATTATTTATCTTTCGGCAAACATATTCAAACGTGCTTATTGATGCATTTGGACGATTTGGATACAACGCTCTGTAGTCTCTTCGTGCTGCACGTTTATTTTTACTTCCACGTCCAGTGGAAGTATAGTAACGACAAAAAAAATTTTTTAAATTTTTATTGTCCAAATAGGCTTAAAATGTCATGAAACGCAAAGTTTTTGAATTTGAGCGAAAAGAAATTTCTGTCTGTCTGTCTGTCGGTCTGTCTGTCTGTCGGTCTGTCTGTGTGTCTGTCTGTAACTTTTTTTTGTGCGCACATTTACTCTGGAACCGTTTAAGACATTGACTTGAAATTTGGTACACATATGTACTTTAACGAGATCTAGAACTAGATTATATTTTCATCTTGTTCCGTCGAAGGATTGGGGTGTAAATTGGGGTGTGAATTGGGGTAAATTTGGGGTAAATGTATAAATCAAGCAGGTAAAGAGTCCACGAAATTGGTATTTAGCATATACAAGAGAAGCCAAGGTCTCAAAAAAAAATTTTGGCATTAGCCACCCCCATTACCACCCCCACCCCCTCATTAAAGGGGATGAAAAAAAATTGTGATTTAGTGTATGTACAGGAACCAGAAACCTCAAAATATTTTTTTACTTCATCCACTCTCCACTACCACCACCCCCACCCCACTACCGATGTTTGGTATCGTTTTATGGGTTTTTGGGGTAGAAGATTTCAAATATTATATTATTAAAGTTCCATAAACAACTATTTTCACATACAAAGTTTTTTCGTTGTGAGTGACTTGGATAGAGAATCTGGATGTGGAAGTAGTGATTCCTTGGGCAGCGGTTTTTATTGTTTTTTATATAACAAGTGAATATTTGCACTTTTTCTGCGTCACTGTATCCCACTTTGATTTGATTGAATAAATGTCATATAATAACAGAATATTTGTCATTTTCATAGACTACTTTAATAATTGTAATTTCCGTTCGTATAATAAATAGCTTAAATACTATTTTCAATGTTCAATAAATGGAAAATGGTTAAAGATAGGACTATCATTCATATTTTCGAAATCAGAAAAAAGGATAATTCAAAAATTCAACAATAAAAAAAAATATGATTGCTTCTTTTTCTCAATTACTACACGCCACTGTGCTTTATTAACTTATTAGAGGGGTTCAGTCACAGCCCGAAACTTTTTTTATCTCCGATAATAAAGGGTGGCCTAAATATAAGGAATAACCCTGTACGTACGGAGACACTCTACAGGTAGAAATTCTTAACGTATTCATTTCATTTTTTTTTTAATCATATTAAAATAAAGACCTACTCAATTTCATGATGATGAGTAGTTTAATTATTTGAAATGACTGACTATTGTTTAACTATTATAAATTTAATAGTCACGAGTTTTTGTGGACCATTTCTCAGGTTCTCGACATCTATTGGATAGAAATAGCAAAAAAAAATTCGATTAACTCGCTATAACATGAAGAATTTATTTATTAGCGTATATATAAATATATTAATCCTTGTTCAAAACATTTTTTTTGCCTGCAGTATCTATATTGAGATCGATGCAAAAATGAACAAATAACGAATTCAGACGTACTTTTAACGATCCACGTTCTTTGCCATTATGTCATGAAATAAGTTTTGTATATATTCCCTCCACTGTTTTACCTTATCTCCGATCTCCAATATTGTCCTTCACTGTTGGCGAATTATTTATACCAAAAAATTAACCACAAATTTAGATATTAACAAGCTAAAAATGTATTCTTCGCCGGTTTACTAAACTTTTTATATAATTGTTACACATTCTTCGCAGTTTTTTGTAAATAATGTTAGTTTTAGACATTTTTAAAAATATAGTACGAACTAAACCATACCCCATATGGGTTTCGAACCTTGGATTCCGAGTCAAAAGCGTAAGAACTACCTAACACGTAAAAAAATGTAAAAAATGTAAATTTTTACAAAAACATAAAACTCAAAAAAAAAATTTCAAATTTAAATCAAAAACATTTTTATTTACTGATCGATATTGTTAAAAGACAATAGGGTTCTTCCTCTAGCTAACACTAACTTACTGTCCAAATTTCAGTACAATCGGATGTTTCTTTCTTGAGTTATCGTGCTTACAAGAAACGTGACGGACGGACGAACATTTTGAAAGTTGTTCAGAATTCGTTCACTAACACAATGATGTGAAAATTGTTTGTCTACGAGCTATATTTGCGATTTTAGAAATGTGCCGATCAAATGCAATATATTCTTCGTTTGCGTAGTTGCGAAGAGTATAATAATATGACCAATGAACTCATGTTATACGGATAATCATTGGATGAAGGAACTTGCGGGAAATGCACTTTTGAAAAAACAAATATATTGTATTTCTGCTTGCATCATTGTTATATAATAGAAGTGATCTGCTGAATACCCAAAATAATATTTTATGCACTTTTGGTTTTATCAACGATTAGTACTTGCGAAAAGTTTCTTATATTTTTCTGCAACCAAAAGTCTTATAATGTTTGTATTGGAAAAAATATAGAAATTTTTACAACTATTTTTTGATATTTGCTTCTTATTGGCTGCATTAGATTTTACTATTTTTTTTTTAACTCTTTATTTGTTTATTTATTTGCATATTGCATTGCTTGTCGTAATTTTGATAATTATAAGTATGAAGGAGAACGGAAAATATTGATATTAAAAAAAAAATCATGAGTTTGGATTTCCTAAAAATATTTTTCGGAAATATTTAGGATTTTTTAAAAATTCGCTTATAACTGTCCATTTAAAAAGTTACAAATTATAATGAGAAGAAGCTGAAAAATGTATGAATAATATATATGCCTTGTCCATCAGCTCTTCAAACTGGTTGACATATTTTAAATAAACGTTTTTCACGCGAAAAATGTTAATTTTGCTTGGTTATGAATTTTGCGGCGAAACTATAGATTTTACAGGCTGATTTCGGTGGATTCTGCATTATAATACTCAAATTTTCATTTTTAATATTAGCAAATCTTTCCAATCATCTCCTAATTGACCTTAAGTTAGAAAGTTCGGTAAAAAGTGTCATGCGAAAACTAGATTGGTATCACTAAAAGTAGGAAAAAGTTACTGCATATGTTGACCAACTCGTCTAATTCTCAAACTTTATAAACATGAAATACCTATAATATAATAGACATATCATTATTTTTAGCATCTTTAATATTAAACTTACTAAAGCAAGCTTAAAAGTTAAAGCTTAAACTTATTAAAGTAAGCTTAACTTTAAAGATGCTGAAAACAAGGATATGATTATTATATTATAGGTATTTAATTTTTGCAAAGTTTGGAAATTAGATGAGTAGGTCAACATGTGTAGTGGCTTTTAGTGATACCAATCTAGTTTTTGGCATGGCACTTTTTACCAAACTTTCTAACGTGAAATAGGCCAATTATCATCATTGCGTCACCTCTTTCTTTGGACTAAAAGGCAAGGCGAAATTCCGTTTGGCGACGTTGACCTTAAATTAATTCTAAAGTGATTTTTATGTCACAGTTCCCTTTAAATAAAGGTTTTTCCGAGATTGTGTTATAGAATCGGCTCTTAATTTAATGTAGTGTTTTTTTTCTGGTAGATTTAAAAGTAGTATTAAAATTTCGCTTCCTAAAGATGGCTCTACCATAATTTATTTCTAGAAAAAAGATTATTTCACTGGGCTTCTTGAAATAGACATTAACATCCGGATACGTATCACTTAGATCTCTTTGTATATGCGGACCTACAAGACCGTATTCTGTGTGGTACCTCCTGCAGCTGAAAGGTTGTAGGGTTATGGTATTGTCGTCTACTTAGTGTCAACTATCCAACATATGGTTCGCTTTGTAAGTAATCTTTATCTTTTCTTCATGCACAACTCACATTACGTTATTATGTTTACGATTGTTCCAGCGTGCAAGCACTTGAAAGCCAATTTCTCATCTTTCAAGAGCCTACGTAATCTTTAAATCTTTCACCTGATTATACCATAACGCAGCTTCCTTATGTCATTTGAGCTTAGAGATAATATTACCATATCATAAATATTTCAACCAAAATGTTAATTTCTTGCCTTCTCAGTAGCGTAACTTGGGGCACCCCGCAAGATTTTGAAGACCCCTCCCTCACCTCTCCAAAAAAAAAAATCTCTTGGTAAAATAAACATAATATTTATTATCGATCAGTGGCGCAGCCAGAAAATTCATCTGGGGGGGGGGGCAGAACCGGCCTCCCCAGAGGATGAGGAAAATTTTTCAGAAAATGGTTGAAAACGGATGTGTATATAGATTCCTCTATTAGATAATATTGGCATTAATTACAAAATATTTATTTCAAGGGATAATTTAGATACTGCTTTGTACTGCTTCTTTATTTTTTGGCTTATGGAAGATGGCTTGGGGGGGGGAGCATGGCTCCCCCCCTGGCTGCGTCCATGTTATCGATTATATATGCCTTGTATATAATATATATTTAATAGACCTTTTTACGACCTTTAGTATTCGTGAAAGCTTTTATAAGCTCTAAAACGTTAATTCTTTTAACTTCCTGGGCACCATTGGCGAATAAGGCTACTGGGTTAAATCGTGTTTGGAACATGGTAGTTCGCATATAATTTTTGATTAGCTTTAGTTTCGCTCGCCATACTTGCTACTGTAACTGTAAAAGTCAAAAAAATAATTAAAAGTGATATTATTTCAGTAAAACTAGAGCTTACATCTGAATAAGTTACTAATACTAATCCGGCTAATCGTCGTATACTTGTTTTTTGTAACTCAGAGTTCAATATATTTTCGAAAATACTAGCTGTGAAGCGAACGCCGATTTAACATCTTTGTCATCCATTTTCTGCAGTTTGTCAAAGTTTTCGATAGTTTACAAATTATTTAGTTTAAGCAATGTTTGGGACTCAAGAATTGCAAAATTTCACAAACTTCGGAGATACCTTCAAACTTTGACTCTAGTTGCTGAATAATAATGTCCGCGATTTTAAAAAATCGCCCATTCGCACATAACTTTTTACGTTTTTACTTTAACGAAAGAAGTATTTGCAAAGATTACTTGTGGCCTCCAGAACCACGGGGCCTTCCTGCAGCAGCAGGCCCGTAGTTACGCCCCTGTTTCATCTGGTGAATGTGTAGTGTGATAAGCTACTCTACAGGCTGTCAAATTGTAATGCTTAAATTTCGCGGGTAGATTCTACATGCAAAATTTTTAAAAATGTTCGTAATAAAGTAAAGGACGTGTGGATGTCACCGAACGCGGGAACATGCTACCGCACAGTGGGCAAAAAATACAAGTCAGAGGTCAAAATTCTGAAACTCTCCATACCTTCCTGGAATATTTAGAGACTACTGGGAAAAATCTTGGAAAAACTTAATTTGTACACGGGGGTGAGATATAAGGGTTGAAAAAAAAAACAATGTGGAAAAATTTCGAAATTTA
The DNA here is from genome assembly GCA_936432065.2 of Rutpela maculata. Lineage (NCBI taxonomy): Eukaryota > Metazoa > Arthropoda > Insecta > Coleoptera > Cerambycidae > Rutpela > Rutpela maculata. Next base: position 38,311,417 of record OW386290.2, read on the forward strand.
TAATATAAACTAAATAGATTTCGAAAACTTTGGGAAAAATAGTGGAAAATTTTAATCTGTACTCGGGGGTGAGATATAAGGGTTGAAAAAAAAACAATGTAGAAAAATTTCGAAATTTATAATATAAACTAAATAGATTTCGATCACTTTGGGAAAAATACTGGAAAAATTTAATCTGTACTCGGAGGTGAGATATAAGGGTTGAAAAAAAAACAATGTTGAAAAATTTCGAAACTTATAAACTAAATAGAACACTTTGGAAAAAACAGTGAAAAAATTTAATCTGTACTCTGAGATGTAGAGATGCAGCTGTATATTGTCCCGTAGTCCTAAGTTTCATTTTCGTTGCATGCTTAAGTTCGGGTGATGTAACTTTTTTCAACAGTTCTGCCGTCTTTCGTCGTTTAGTTCTCTTACTACTTGATTCATTGTCCTTCGCTGGACGGCCTACTCCAGATTATGATGGTATTGTTACTTCTGGAATGGCAGCTGAAGTTTCCACTGGAACTGGTGCCAGTAGCGTGGGCACGATGAAAATAATTTCTTTTTGCAGCCACGATGAGTATTTATTCAAGAACTTAAATTTAGTTCTACCGCTGTTAGTCCATGCGACTAATTTCATTGCACAGCAGATAAAGCTTTTGCTTAGAATCAAACATTATTTCCTCTGCATAATTTTCATCTCTAATAACATGACAAACTTGGATGTAAACGTATTTGAACTTATCAGCAGCAACCCCAGTTGTGTCATGCCAAAAATAAAAAAATTTCTGCCGATATAATTTTATTTCCTTCATAATTAATGAAGTCACTAAGGTTTCCTGTAACGAAATACAAGATTATGCAAATTACTTCGTTTATTGTTATTATTATTATCATTATTATTATACGCGGAGCAGCAGTGATGCTAACACGGTTTGACCCGTTAAATATAACTAAATTGGTATTTTTCTTACTATTATGGTTTTACTCTTCAAAAGTGAATATTTAAAGGCTCTGATATTACATAATATATTATATATTTACTAAAAAATACTGTAAAAAAAATTAAAACATTATTAGTAATCGTGCAAAGATGTTTCAATTGTTAAATCGCTAGGCGAGCGAGTTTATCGCACCTGGCGATCCATGCAGTTGCATGAATAAATTGCAATTTTATATAGAGGCGCAAGTAGGCGCAGCTTACCTTTATGCAGGCAGCTAGTAGACACTTCAACTAACGTCACGGCGAAAAATCGCGGCACCCTGATGCACCTGGAATTTTGTAAGTCTACGCAAAGTGGAGCTTTATCTATAACACTTATCTTTTTACACTATTATAAACAATGTTCTTAAACTAAATAATTTTGTAAACAAATTCAACAGTCTATGTAGTATTCTTTACTATATACATGTGTCTTATATACAAAACAATATTCTACATTGTTTTTTTTATATATCTCACCCCCTAGTACAGATTAAATTTTTCCAAGATTTTTCCCAGCAGTCTCTAGATATTCCAAGAAGGTATGGAGAGTTTCAGAATTTTGACCTTCTACTTGTATTTTTTGCACACTGTGTGCCGGGGTGCGCATTAGTTCTACTAATAAATAAAAAGAGTTGAAATAACACTGCAAATAATTACAAAATTCCTCACTTTTAATTTGTACTACGTCGTTATTTGGGCGCAGATTTCCATGATTAGGTATAATGAAAACATTTACCAGTGCCGCCAAATGGCGATAGCTTGGCGTGCTGTTCCGCCAGTACCGGTATTAGACCAGGAGCCATCCCCCTTTTTTTGGTACAGGGGCCTAGGGCAGGCTCCTAAATGAGTAAGAAATAGTCATAGGTTTACGCATGAGGGTTGGAGGGATTTCTTAATTTACCTCCAAGAATCATGAATCCAGACTCTCATTCATTTTGGGTAGTACAAGGAGGCGCTACGTTCGCCCAAAAAAAAAGTCAGGAAAAAAAAATTATAAGTTTATGAATAGAATCAGGAACTTGGGAAGCATGAACCTACTGAGTGTGGAAATATATTCGCCTTCTCTGAAAAGTGGTACGACATCCTTGCCATTCACGATAATTGATTCCCTGCCGCATATACTGTTTACCAGTGTAATTCGATCATAAATTTACGACTGGCAATTAGAAACTTGGTATGTAAGTATGAACCATCTGAGTGCGAAAATATATTCGCCATCTTTGAAAAGTGGGGCGAAGGTTTTGAATTCTTTTTATCTGGCTTCTTTTTTCAAAATTGTGTGAACTTAGCGCCTCCTTGTACCTTCCAAAATGAATGGGAGTCTGGATTCATGATTTTTGGGGGTGAATTAAGACAACACCCATGCGTAAACCTCTTACTTGTGGCTGTTTTTTTTTTACTTTTACAAGTCATATTTCTTACACATTTGGGGGCCTACCCTACGCCCCTGTCCAAAAAAAAAGGGGCTGGCATGAACATATCTGTGCTCTACTACCCCAAATTAACAACAATTCACACATTTTGGGTGTAAAATTATGACACACAATTAGTGGTCGGCAGGCTCCTGGTCTATATCGGTCATATCCGCTCGTGTAACAACAAAAAAAAAAGCGGAGAATTGCCTCCCATCTAGCACTATTGCATTCAGTTGAATTGTAATATAACTATTCTTAGTGGTGGAAAAATGTTCGTTTATGTTTTATTAAAGTACTATTCTGAACTAATTAGCTCTCTGCAACAATTTAGCGATGTAGAAACACCCTAAGAATGTTCTTACAATATAGTTATAAAACCATTTTATAAAAGCTATGTTATCCTCTTGTAAAAGTCCCGGATATATCTTGTATAGCGCAAGTAATTATGCGAATATTTCTACTTTACAACGCGTACAAAAATATTGGTTATAGAACTATTATAAAACTGATGGGTTGCTCGTTTAATGCTCTATTATCAGGTGATACAGACCTTCGTACAACCAAGTAGTTATAAAGCAGTTAGGGTGGGAGTTCTCGATAAGCATTCTTATACAGAATCTTTATTAAGGTGTTTTAACGGAATCCAGTGAATACTTAAAGAACCTTTACATAGCTGAAAGTTTCCGTTGCTGTATTTCACCTTCTGTAGCTCTGATATGTATGTGATTACTGCCAAACTAACCAAAGAGCTGAATAGCTTTATAATGGGAGCTTAATACACTCAATTGTTATATAAGAAAACCCGCTATTGTCACTACGCGAGCTTCGTGGTGTATAATACCTACTTAAGAAGCTGGATTTTTCTTTAAAATGCACCACAGTCTATCTCTATAAACTAAAAGTGCTTGTGACTGTATAGTAACTGGATAACGAAAGATTTTAAGGCAGAACCTGCAGCAGGCTCTACAACAAATATGTAGCTATGTGTAACGAATTATATTGTTCTATAGGACAATTCTCAGTAGTTTTTTTTTCACTACATAAGAACTTTTCCTCCATATAATGGCTACATGATGAGATAAATAGTTCTATAGAACAATCTATTACGTACAGTATTTATACCACAAAAATTTGGAATATGTATGATTACCGCCAATAGAACCGAATTATTCTTTAAGATACTTCATCCACCATATCTTTCAAAATGTAAAATGTAAATTTTTGGATGTGGCAAAAAACACGTAAGAAAATTGTTAATCTATTTGCACAAATTAAAATGGTCCACATGTTCTTTCAATTACTTGTTGTCTTAAATAATTAATTTATGAAATCAGTAATAGTTTTGGTTGTATAGGAGCACCTAAATAATTTCCTAAATCTTGATTAGTCACTTAATTTGCAGAGTTTCGATGGCCCATTGTTATTTAATGAGATATCGTAAAACATATCGACAATGAAATTTAAATCGCAAATTAATTTTAGCTTTAATAATCTCGTCAAAATTGAAATTTAATATACACTTATAGAGCCACAAAACGGAAAAGTCGAAACGGTGATTGAATATGTTTCCATATTTTATATAAGTTCTTATAATCCGTAAATCCGACTGTAATGAAACAACAAAGCTCTTTAAATTAATCAACCAAGAACCGTTATACAGTAATACATGAACAATGGAAACTTGCAGCAAAATTTCTTTCTTTTATAAAACAGTTTTTTCTAATAGTACGATCGGCTGCATGCAGCAAATATAAAACTGATTTATAGGAGTCAATATAGTCATCAAAACCAAATTACTTCATAAGTCATACATCAGTGGGTTACATAACCGCATTATTGTTATATAAATGAGTGTAAACGAACTTCTATTCGGCTCTCTGCTTATTTGTAACCAGCTACGATACTTCATAGATACGATGAGACCGTTACTAAATAATATGTATGAGTACTGTTTTTTGCGATATTTAAACAATAAAATGGCTTTATAAACCTGCGCCTGTTCTAGATATACAGGGTTGGACGAATGTGTGGAAACACCTAATTTCTGGCTATATAAGTTCGATTAAAAAATATCCTTAAGAAAAGTTTTTATAGTATTTTTATTCTATTCAGTGACGTACTTTCCTGATTTCGAGATATGACATCGTCTGCAGTTTTTTTAAATGGGTGACTCTGTATATTTTTACATTTTCACTTTTTCATCAATTATAATGATATATGGTTTGGCGGGTGTGCGACTTGTGGTTTTTTAAATATTAAATAAATTAATAAAATAGAGATATGTTTACATCTTAATTATCAAGTCTATCTGATAAAAAATATTTGTTTTTTAATTATGGGTGAACTAACTGAACGCGAAAGAATTACGTTGTTAATAATGGTTGAAATATTTCCACAGAGATGGGTAGGTCGAAGAGGACATATTGAATGACCACCGCGATCGTCAGATTTAAGTCCTGTACACTATTTCCTTTGGAGTCATTTAAAATCAGTTTTCTATAAGATCAAACCTCAGTCGTTAGAATAGTTGGAAGATCGAATTAGGATGGCTGTTCAAGAGATATCACAACATGCTATTTAAAACTCCTTAAGAGCCTTCGTTGATCGATTAGGATATTGTCAGTCTGCTGAATGTTTCCAGATTCAACATTTATTATGAATATTTTCTTTTTTTCTCTCAATATTAAAGTGCTCAGTATTTTGTAAGAACAAATTTAATTTTCAGTAATAAATATTTATTATTTTTTATTTTATTATTTTATTTAATATCTAAAAAACCACAAGTCGCACACCCACCAAATCCTATCATTATAATTGATGAAAATGTCTATCTGGAAATGTAAAAATATACAGTCATCCATTTTTAGCTTTAAAAGAACTGCCGATGACGTCATGTCTCGAAAAACGGGGTAGCTGCTGGAAATCAAAGTATGTCACTGAATAGAATAAAAATACTGCAAAAACTTTTCTTAAGGATATTTTTTAATCGAACTTATAGTTTAGCCAGAAATCAGGTGTTTCCACACATTTGCCCAACCCTGTATAAGAATTGTATAGATACTAAGAGAATGTTGTTGAATCTTAAATTTATAAGGCTTTTATCTTATAAAATGACGATATGGATATTTTTTTATTCGAATGTGTCAAAAAATGACGTTTCTCGGTTAGAAAACAAAAGCGAAAGGTAGAACTTTTCTATGTACTTCAAGTAAGCAGCCGGAAAAGTGACAGACAAAAAGATTAAGCGGTTTTTAGTTACCTACTTTTTAAAATGCTGGCCCTTCTTTTCTACTGTAAAATGGTAATGCACATGCAAACATAATTTCAATTCAGGCAATTTTAATTGAATAAAATAAGAGATTTCTAAATTTTAATTGAATAAGAAACCTAAGATTATTAAACGTTGTTAATTAATTATTATAATGGCTAGTAAGTATAATACCTAAATGTTGTAAAACGAATAGAAATAACTGCGTATGTTCTCACCTTATAGATATGCAACACTTCGAGTTTGCATAGTGGCAAACCATAAAATTGCACAGAAAAATACTAAATGAAGTCTTTAATTTAACCTAAAAAACAGTACAACGTACAACAACAAAACCTTGTTTTTAAACTTACTTTAATTTACAAAAATGTACTTATATATGACTACATTGTCTCTGAATCTTTCATGTTAATAGTAAAATTGGAACAATTTTGTATAATTATCGGTCGGTTCAAACTTTCTAAGTCTAGTGGAACATTTTCAGTTAAACTGGATTGGGGTGCGATAATTGTCTGAGTTTTGTATGTGTTTAGTGTGTTATATTCTGTTTGAGTAATAGTAGTGGTCAAGTCTGTGTCTAAAATACTATTTTCTTGTTAATGTTGTGATGTTATTGTGTTTCGAACCGTAGAAGTGTGGGGTAAGTGATTCAATATTTTGTTAGCTATTTCAAGTTTGTTATTTATTGACTCATCCACAAAGGCCTCAGCTACAGTGGAAGATTTCCATCCTCCGTGGCGTTTAAGTAAGGTTATGTCTGCTCCTGCATCAGCCAGCAACGTAGCCGACGTTCTTCGGAAGCAGTGCCCCGTATATTCTTTGGCATTCGCAAGCTTCAAATGAGATGCAATTTCAAAAGGAATTACCCCGATTTTATGAATTCCCACATTTTGTTTGCAACACGTGCCATTTCTATATCCCAAGAAAAATCGGCCATTTCCTTCAAAATTTGGTGGTCGCAGCAAAGAATATTTCCGATAATATCTTAAATATTCCCCTGTTACAGTAAATGAGTGAGGTCTATTTGTTTTATTATCGGGAATTTTTCTTAAAAGAGCTGTTCCTAAATCCTCTATTTGTGACACTTTTAAAAATGCCAATTCTTCACGACGACAGGCACCTGCTACGCCTAATATATATACCACCTACAAATAATATGTTAACGGTAGGTAGGTACTTAGTTTTAAAAAATTACCTTATGCATTAAATATTTGTCGTCTGGCGCTTCTGTTAAAAATTTTTCAAATTGTTCCCGTGTCAATGTTTTCGATTTTTTTGGTACATAGCCAACATGTTTCTTTTTTAGAAAGGCCCTTAATTTCATAAATTTTGAAATGTCAACGTTTCTCCTAATTTTCAACATACAATTTAACATTGAATAAGCCGACCATAAAGTTGATGATTTATAATTTTCTGCAAGTTTAACCATATATGCAAGTAATACATTTTCGGAAATCATGTTTATATGGTTTTGCTCCAAATATTTTTCAAATTTATAATAGCTTCTTTCATAAATAATACTTGATTTTTCTGGAATTAAATCCATCGAAGCCAAACTTGCTAGCTCTCTGACTTCTGGGGGTGTTCCCGCAACAAATTCTTCACTATTCATTTTATTGTATTTATTTTATGTAGTATATTTTCCATTAAATTCGATATTATGATATAAAAATTGAATGAATTCGATACTAATTTCAAGCAAACTGATATGACAGCAGTTGTGCAGTTGTTATTTATTTTATCTGGCCTTAGTTCACAGCTGTTACAAGAAAACGTGAAAATTGTATCATTTGCGGGGTAGCAAGTAAATCTTAAGAACATAATATTTTAATTTTCCCTATCATTTTAATAACGATAAGCACATTTGAATAAAAAATATTGTATGACATACAGACGAAAAACTGTTTTTCGGACTCCTACGAATTGCCAGCCTCGACTGTGTCTCGGCTGGCAATATTTCGTAGTCGCCCGAAAAACTAGATTTTTCGTCCTTATGACATAAACTACTATTATAGCATAGCTATATGACTTTTCAGTCAAATCTTATAACTCATAATTCTGTATGATCACTGGCGCCATTGAAGTTAGTTTGAAACATAAATCACGGTAGGGCTGCGGTCTTTGAAGGTTATTATTTAAAAACTGTACTAGGTGATCTGCATTAACTCCAATTTTTACGGGTGTCTTGTAGGTAAGATTTTTCGGCATTAAGTCCGAATTTCTCGCGTCAGTTTGTTATAGTCTCCTGATTGGCACATCCAGTACAACACTGCTTTTCTTTTTATAGACATCGTAATGGTCCAATGTTTGGTTTTATGAATGACTTCTCGCCAAGCATAAATAAATAAATTTCAAAGCTGTGTGTAAAAAAATTGTAGGTCGATTTAAATTTGCCTAATCGTATCCGCGCCAAAATAGAATCTTCTGGGAACCTTCCCATGTAAAATAAACATCTAATTTTAGTATGACAACCAGAAAAAAGAACGTGTAAATAAATTAACATGTGCAATTAAATTAACGGCAAGCAGCGAGTGCTTTTGTCTCTTATTTGGGGATCTCACCCGGCCGGCCTGGAGGTTTAGATTTCGTGCGGGCTGAGTCACACTGCTCGACAGACATGGCGTGGCGTAATTTAAAAATTAATTATTTAATTTATTCATCGAATAAAGTTAAACTGCTTCAAGGAAATAACAATAATCAAAATTATAGAGGCAGCAACATGCGATGTCATTTAACCCTGATATGTGTCCATAATGAGAAATTTTGATTGATATCTCAGGCGAAAACATTATATGGACCTATAATATGTTCATGTGAGTTCGTTTTTTATTATCGATTTGTATGCTGTGCTTATGTCGCTACGGTGTAAATATTTTTTACCGGTGTAGCCCGCTGTGTGACCTGTTGCGAATAGATTTATACAGTGAGTTCACCATGACAGGAATAAATTGGATTATTTCACTCATTAACGTGATAGCCAATGAAACCTCGTTTTTTGAAAACATTGTACGAATCCAATGTTATTATTAGTGGTAAACTAACCTAGATCGGTTTTTGACAATACCAAGATATCGCTATAGTTTTTTCTAGCGACAAATCGACAGATTTATCACTGTAATTCACATTGCACCCATTTTGACATATCTCATGTTGTGTTTAGTGAAATATTCTTTTTTCTCTCTAACTTATCGCCCAAAAATTAATGTAACTTCAGAATTGTAGTATTGTATTATATACAGGGTAATTTACGGAAAGCGGGTATTGACGTTTCTTGGGATCTGTCGAGTTTAGAAATTTGAAAATTGGTATGAGGGGGTTTTTGGATATGGCGGATCCATCATGCTTGTGCTACTTCCGCTTATACCGGATGTAGCACCTAACTTTGTTATTTTAAATGGAACACCCTATATTTTATTGCATATTTCGATTCCTCATAAAATTTTAGCTTAGGTTTATGTACCATAACATACTCTTAAACATACCGGTTTTCGAGATAATTAATATTTTTGGAGGTTTTTGACGGTTCCCACCCTTCGGAAAAAAAATCGATATCTTCTATCATGTAGCCGATTAGGAAATTTTCTTTTCAAACTCTTACAAGTATCCTATGACCTAACTAAAAGTTCTCTTATGTTTTCACAATATCATACAGAGTATTTTATTTTCCCAGTCGAACATTGTTTTAGTTCAAACGTTAAAAAGTCATTTTTTTCAAATGGAACCCACTGTATATTTTCACAGAATCTAATAGAGGATTGAATTCTGCATCGATTGATATTACCATTCCCTATACCTATCTCTTTTTGTTTTCTTATTATGGACGAATATTTGTAAAACGTACAAACAAAATCAGCACTGTTTGTTAGTAGACAATACAAGTCATAACTTGGTTCCTTTTTTATCATAAACGAGAATAATCATGTAGATAATTGATAATCATTTGTTTATTATCAAGATGACAGCTTCAAAAACGAGAGATTAGATTTATAACAAATACTTTGGGACAAAAATTTACAAAATTAATGAACACTGAATATAAATATTTAATGCAGCAACTGTTCAAAATGCCCTCTAAGCCAATATCCTGGAATTCACGGCACTTACAGTGGCTTGGCTAATTTCATGGGGATTTATTTGTTAAAATGTAGCCCGTTCTCTGTTCTTTGGATCTTCTGGAGTGAGGAGGCATATGAGTGTACACAGAAGTAATCAGATTATTATATTCTGATAGCAACCACTCAATGAAGTGTTCTGTTTTTTTTTAATATGTAAATAACTATATAGTAGTTATTACTACAACCTTCTTAGGGGGTGATGAGAGGATGGCGAGGAGAGTTAAATAACTATAGTAGTTATAGTAGCTTCTATAGTACCTTCTTAGAGGTGGTGAGGGGATGTCGAGGAGGGTTGAAGGGGTGAGTTTGGTTTTTCTACTTCTTTTTCTACTTAGTTATCGAAACTTAGTATTTAGACTTATCAGTTCCAATGTCACTCCCAAATAAAGGTTGTTTTTTAATGTGTTACCGAGATTTTTCGCCAAAACGGATGACAGATTCGTTTTCAGCACCCCAAAATGAATAAAATAGATAGCTTCCACACTTTACCACGTATGGGTAAAAAAGACACTTTTTTAACATTGTTCTTTAGTTGTCAGAAGATGGCTTTGACCGAAGGATCTAATTCTACGAGGAGATAACTAGAGCATGCGATGAAAATTTAAATTTCATTCAACAAAATTATTTTTTTCTGAAGAAGAGATGTTCTCTCTAAGTGATAACGTCAATAGATAAAATTGCAGGTACTGTTTAACAGAAAACCGCATTGGATGCAGGTGGACACTCATCGTTCTCAGAAAATTAATGTGTGGGTGGGGATTATCGGCATTCAAATTGTGGGACCTTTTCTTTGAAGAAACGCTAATCAGAGAACGCCGTACAGTTTCCTGATTTATTCCTGATTTAGCTGTTCTATTTCCAAATGCAGAAGGTGACGATATATTGAATGATCAGGTTTCGACAAGATGGCGCCTCCCCACACTTTGCAATCTTCATTCGACAGTATTTATGTCGGATACATTCCCCAACAGATGCATCGGAAGAAGAGGAGATATTGAGTGGCCACCTAGGTCACCTGATTTAACTCCCTTAGTTTTCCTCTTGTGGAGTTATTCAAAATCTAAAGTATATTTCAATAGACCAAATAATGTTAAGGACAGAAAAGACTGAATACGACAGGAGATCTAACTCATTTCGCCAGAAAATCTGTCCAAGAAGAAATAATTGTTCAACTTAACAAATGCTATGAAGTAAATGTGCAGCCGTTTGAACATTCATATTCCTCAGATTTATTAGCAATACGGGTTATAGGGATATTTAAATTTTTAATTACGTTGACCTACTCTAACTAAGATAAAATAATATATTTTTTAGAGTAATAAAAATGCAAAATTATAGCATTAGCATTATAATTTTTCTGGAAAACCAGTTAAACCTCTATTTGTAAAGCAGTTAATTTTTCTTAATTTTTTTTAATTTGTTCAATATATCACATGTTAAGATGACACTTGTATATGTAATACACTCAAAGAAATAGGTAAAATAGGTAAATTCAACTAAAAAAAATGGCTAACTAACAATACCGTTAATTTTGTTAAACTAAATTATATTGATGGTATTTTCAAACAAAAGGTGATTGTTATTATAATTAATAAAAAGTTGTCGTACAACAAAACAAACATTAACTTAAAAAATAGATGAATAAGACTATTATTTTTTTCATCTGACTATTATTTTGTTGAATTCTGTCAAATTAAACTAGATAATAGTATATTTTATTTTTAACTATTGTTGAATTGTAATTGTAAACCCAGTAGCAGTTCGCTCTACTATTATAGTTGACAAATAAACCAATATTATTGTAGAGTTAACCAGCATTTTTGTTTACATAAACATAAAATCGTTCTGCAATCCACTTTGATGAATTAAGATGTCGCGTCAGCGCTTTTGTTTGCAAATAGTATGGGTTAAATCAATCAATAAAAATTTGTCACACAACAAAATAAACATTAACTTAAAAAATAGGTGCATAAGACTATAATTTATTCATCTTACTAATAATTTGTTGAATTTTGTCAAATCAAACTAGATAAATAGATAGATAATAAGTTCTACATAAAATTTTCTTGCTTTACCACGTAGTCTGTTACAGAAACTATTCTTAGATGACGCCACATACAAATCACTGACAATAATCAATCATGCATTATCTTATACTCTTATGAATTTATAGAAAATTAATAACATGATTGCAATGTTCAAATTCTCATCGGATCAGGGATCATCGATATACTTGGATGGATCTTATAAACGATGATTTGGGTAGTCTGATGTCTCAATACTGAGATTTTGACTAACAAAAAAAAAACGTCATTATACAATATGAGTATGGTGACAAAATTTGTTCGACTATTCTTTTCTGGCTGATTTAACTATGAAACTAGATAGGCGCGATTTCATATGCTCTTTTTGGTTGATTTCACTTATCATTTTCTTTGAGTGTACATTTTCCAAATATATTTCCTCGCTGTAATAATTAACCTTTTACATATTTTTACAAAAAATACAGGTAATACTTACGCAGATAGATTTTTATCATATTCTTTCGAGGGACTGTATGCGTATCTATAGATTTTGAGCGATTATAAAAATCAATTTCAGTAAAATAAAATTTATTATCTTTCGAATGAATAACAATAACAAATAAAACAACAGTAGTGCACAATGTAACATACTACCATCAGTGCTTGTGATGCTTGTGATGGTGCTTTTGATGATGTTGATGCTTATGCTCACTTTTGTGCCCATGTTTATGTTTATGTTCACTGTGGTGTTGATGTTTATGCTTGTGTTCATTATGATGTTTGTGGCCATGGTGGTGATCATGCTTATGGTCATTATGATGTGAATGCTTATGTTCGTTGTGGTGTGAATGCTTGTGACCGTGGTGATGATCATGCTTATGATCTTGGTGATGCTTGTGTCCATGTTTGTGGGAAGCATGATGGGAATGCTTATGCTCCTGATGATGCTTGTGATGATGTTCGTTTTTGTGACCGTGTTTATGTTCTGCCTTGTGATGATGCTTGTGGTGGGAGTCATGTTTGTGCTCGTGTTGCGCATGATGACCATGCTTATGTCCATGTTCATGATTGTGCTCTTGTTTATGCTTGTGCAAGTGTTCTTGTTTATGATTATGCTTGTGCACATGTTTATGCTGATGGTAGTGGACTTCGGCGTGTTCTTCTTCTGCCTTATGTTCGTCCTCCTTGTGATTGCTGTGGAAATCGACTACGTCATATGGCTCCAGTCTTCTGTGGTCACTGTTGGTGGTGATAGTTTCTAGTTGATTAGGTCCCTCGAAATTGAAACTAATAGCAGGGTTGTAATGTTGATATTCAGCAGTATCCATGTACTCTTTTTCATTTTGAGGTTCAGTGTCAGCTTCGGCTTCTATCGAAGAAAATTCGCCGTTCTTTCCACCGTCGTAATTGTCAGCATCGTTGTAATGGTTATCATAACCATTGCGGTAAGGATTGATAGACTTACCTTGATCCAACACATCTTCAGAACTAAAGCTGTAAACTTTTGAGTTGTAAGGTTGGTAGTTCGTCGAGGCTGCATCTAGATATCTGTTTGTAATAGGTACAGCGCTGTGTAGACTGTTACCGACTAGAAGCCCTTTTGTTACGTCTATACCCTTGGTGTCACGGATGGGTCTGACAGGAACTGCGTAGACTGTAATCGGTTTTATGGTGTTTCGGGCTTCAGCCAATAGAAGACAAGCGTAAAACACACTCGCTAACACCTGAAACAGTCCAAAAATTATTAAATTATACTTATATTGGAACCGATTTTTATTCTTACCCAAGCTCCCATGTTGCTTAACTTGTATTGTCAAGAGAACACGCTGAGTATGATTTTTTTTAATAACATGGCTGGAATTTATACTAAGTTTTGCTCCCCGTTTGAGAGTTCTAATTATATTAAAAACTGCACTTTATGGTTGAATTGGCTATAGTAAAACGCGATGTTTTAGTAAGTGAGTTGTTTAATGAGCTAATTAAATAATAACACACTACAGGTAGTAAAAAATGCACGTATATATTAAATATTAATTAATATCTATCAGTAATTAAAATCAAAGTAGTTTCAAATCGATCGCTGTTAAATTGCTATATTTTGTCTGATAAAAAGTATAAAGTAAATAATAATACTGTTAATGAAAACATTTTTAAAAAGTATTTTTTTAAATTGTAAACTTGATGCTATTCCGGAAACACTTCAAATCCCGATATATACTTTTTAACTGACTTCAAAGCATTTACAAAAGAGAGAAGGTTTTCAATTGGATCCGTGTGTAGTTTTTTTATATTTGTACAATCATTACTCTGTATTGGGTTAAGTGGTTTCTATGAAATCTTCCTCAAAGTGTAAGGTATGACTAGGCAGTGGTCCCATAATAATTTCATCAAGCTACGTCTATCATAAGGTGAGCAAAAATTGGAAAGAAAATTTGTACTTGAAGATTTTTCAATATGTGCGAAGGCGCCGCGAAAATGTCGTCGGAATTGCATTAAAATACGTTAGCAGTAGCTTATACCGAATGTGATCTCAAAAATTAAGAATTCAAAATGGTGAATCCAATACGGTTGCCATAATGCAGATTTACATGAAATTTGATATATGGAGCTTTCAGGATTCTCTGATAACCTGACGTTAAAGCTTAAAAATTCAATATGTTAGTTTACTGTGTAGCTTACAGACAGGGTAGAAAAATTTGTGTGAAGAAAACTGAACCTGCCTTCAAAAAACATCTCTAAAAATTGTGAAATAAAATTTCTCCATCGCCCAGTTAATTGAATCTTACTACCTAATATCGATAATGAGGTCCATGTAAAACTGAACAAATAACGTATTCAAATAATATTTTATTTAAAAAAGTGAGGATACACTTCAAGTAGGGGTTAATTAGCCAAACGGTCACTAGCTTTGTCAGGTGTGAAAATATTTTTTTTACAAAATTTTAGCTGGTATAAACAATTTTAAATAAGTCGTTCACCAGATTTTATGTGACGGAAGCATTTCAGGACATTGATAGAGACAATGACTGTAACGGTTTGAATTGATGAAATTTTCTGTTCGTATATGTCACCCTGTCGCTGAAATGACGCATCTATTCGCAAGGTAAAAGTAATTAAAGAAATGTAATCTATTTTTAATTATGAAAACTAACATACACTGAAGACCTTATTTACGACTTTTTACAAGAAATGCATATAAAAAAAAAAAATTATAAATATTTTTCCCAATGCGGCCTTGCTTTATAACAATCAGTATGATTAATATTCCGTCTTTGATATGTACTTTTTAATTAGTTTTTTATCCGTACATTAACATATGTCCGATAATAATTTAGTATAAAGTACAAGTGTTGCAACTAGTAAACAATTTCTATAAACTGCAAGTTATACTGCACGTCATTAATCATGCAACTCGACATGCAACAAGAAAATATTTGAATGAATTTTCATGATATTATTTTAGAAAACAGAACGAATATTTTAAAAGATAAAAATATTTAAAGTAATCTGCTCATTTTGAACAGAGTTCAATATCGATATTTGGTAATAGAGTTCAATTAAGTTGTCAACGGTAAAATTTTATTTTATTATTTTTAGCGATCATATCTTCTAGCCTTTTGGTATTTGGCAACTGTTTGATACCAACCTTGCTAAGCATAACATTTGGGAAGTCGCATTTCGTTTACTCTATCTACCAAACCTGCCGTGTGCACCTTGGACAGATTCATGCATAGATTTAGGACACATATTGCTAAAATTATACCGAGATGTTATATGTCTTTGAGGCATTTATTTCGTAATAGAAGTATTATTTAAATTTAAGATATCACATCTGAATTACGGAGATAGTTTATTGTTTTAGTTTGGATAAAATAAACCAATATAGACTGCCAAAAAATTGAAAACACCTGCATTACGTTTATTTACAATCTACGCTTTTGACCATGTATCGCATAAACTGAAAGAGTTAAAATGGTTGAATATAAAATACAGACAAATACCTACATCACTTTGGTATGTTTCTATTTAAAACATTAAAGACCGATGTTCCATGTTATTTTAAAGAGAAAATTGAATTAAGACATACACTTCATAATACCAATTTAAGAATCAATTACAATTTAAATATACCAAAGCAAAGAACATTACTTTATAGACGATCTTTCTCATATTCTACAGCCAATGTTGAATGAACTAGAAAAATATGCCTTGTTAAATGTAAATCATTATCAGTAAGTACATGTAATTAATAAAAATAACATATTTGTTATTTTTATTGCAATATTGTTATAATGATGCGTGATAAAATAGTCAAACTGACGCCTCTCAAGGGAAAAAAGACACTCATGACCTAATGATTTCTTCATACTTTTTCCTTATCAAATACTGTGGAAAACACTGAAATTTTTATAAAAAAAAACAGCTAAATGTTAGTTTTTCATATTTATATGGACATTTACGAATAGTGGATTGTGTGAGTCAGAAAAATACCCGAAAACCCCGACTACAGTCTGATACAACGAAAGTAGTTCTTCCCCCGTTTTCGAGGATGCTGAACACCGTGGTGATGGAAGAATTTCTCGTAAACGGTCAAAAACCATCCCCAAACGGGGTCAAACGCGTATTGATAATGTTTCACAGAATCTAACTTATTGATCCCCCGTTTTCGAGCATGCCAATTATGGGGAGGACCCTGGGACGCGTGCCTGACACCCGCCCACCCCCCTTAATGGCCAATAACCACCCTCCAAAGGGGTGAGAGAGCGCTCTCATCACACCACTGGACAAATAGGGTTTCCTCCCATTTCGAGCATGCCAAACACGAAGAAGACAACGAATCGAGTGCTTCACACCTGTTCACCCCCTCAGTGGCAAAAAAATAACCCTTCAATAAAAATGTTTTATATAATATATTATCATTAAATAAATCAGATGTTTCAATTATTACATAAACCTATTTTTCCCAAAAAAATATGTACAAAAAATATATCTTTTTTCAGCTCCACAGGAAATGAAGATGACTACTGTGTTGACTAGATCGAGGTGACATCTTAATGTTTCTTCCTGTGTAGTATTGCCCGGGGGTTTGCTGAAAACGCACTTTCACCTCCTTGGTTGGCCATTTACGGGGTGGGTCACCCCGGGGAGGAATTCTGCCATCACCACGGTGATGGCCTCGAAAACACGGGATCACCAAACGATTATAATACGCGTTTGACCCCATTTCGGGGTGATTGTTAGCCGTTTGCGGAAGTGAGTCATCCCAGCGAGAAATTCTGCCACCGGTGTTCAGCATCCTCGAAAACGGGAGATCACCAATTAAGAGTAAACAAATATAATACGCATTTGACCCCGTTTGGGGGTGATTTTTGGCCATTTGCGGGAGTGGGTCACCCTAACGAGAAATTGTGCCACCACCACGGTGTTCAGCATCCTCGAAAACGGGGGGGGGGGGGGGGGGGGGAGAACTAATCTGGTTGCATCAGGCATCAGGCAGACAATAGTCGGGTTTTCGTCCGACTCACACAATCCACTAGAAGGCGTAGAAGAGCCACTCTATAATTGTAACTGAAATTCCGTCTTTGAACTCGGAATTCCAACTTTAAACTCGAAATTCTGACTTTAAACAATACATTCCATTTAATCAATAAGTGTGAGAGAATATAGTTGCCTAGCAGTGACGTATCTGTTTTGAAACCTACTGATTAAATGGAACTTATAGAAGCACAGCTCTTAAATTTTACACAAAACACACAAAAAATGCATTTATTGTGCAACAACATATCTCTAATAAAAATAATCTCAGCAGCATTTCAAGACTATTTAAATATTTAGCCTGTTTTATGTTATCTGCTATATGGTTAAATATTTTTAAGATCCATAAAGAGCTGGATGCATTTATTGAAATATTAAATTTACAGAAGATACATTTTATTATTATAAAATGAATATTTATTACTATAAGCATATACGTATAGTTTCTAAATTAAAACACTTACAGTAGTTAAAATTTTAAATCATTTAAGACCGTTTCTACATTAACTGAACATGTAAAAGCCTGCCATATCTTTTAATATACGTTTCTGTACAATAAAAGCCTCCAATGATAAGGTGAAATTTCCCCAAAGGCATGTCCTATACCACAGTGTAAACCCGACCTGTGCATGATAAACAATTGGCCTATTTCACGTTATAAAGTTTGGTAAAAAGTGTCATGGCGAAAACTAGATTGATATCACTAAAGGTCACTGCACATATTAACCAACTCGTCTAATTCCCAAATTTTGTAGAAATGAAATATCTATAATAATCATATCATTGATTTCAGTATCATTAATGTTAAACTTACTAAAGTAAGTTTAAAATGTAAACTTGACATTAAAGATACTGGAAACAATGATATGATTATTATATTATTGTATATGTATTTAATTGTTATAAAGTTTGGGAATTAGACGAGTTGGTCAACATGTGCAGTGACTTTGTAGTACTTATACTGATACCAACCTGGTTATCGCCATCACACTTTTTACCAGAATTTCTAATGTGAAACGTAATTCTGTAAAACTAAAGTCTATAAACTTCTCATTAAGTAAACGACTGAATTTAGTTATTAACTACTTACAGTGTGCTTTTCAGTTGAGACAAGCATTTAATATTGTTCCCAGGAATTCACATTTTCGTTAGTCGAAAGACTACCATTATTGATTTTAATTCCCAAACTTGAACAATTCCTTTGCCGAATATGAAATCTGATGTATTGTGTTTTGTCACTTTTAGAATATTGTTTGTAGATACAATACCTCTCACTTAAATTCTTTACCGTATAGCGAACTCGGTTACATTTATATTCTAGTGCTGCATTAAATCTGTCTGATAGAAGTAGATATGTCATCTGCATACGTTATCAAAAAACCATCACATATATGAAAGCATCAAGTTCGTTGGTGTATATTAAAAATAGTATCGGCCCAAAACTGAACCTTGAGGAACTCCTATATTATATAAAATGTCCTTCGAATGCACACGCCAAGTTGAAGGTTGAAGTACTATTTCCGATTTTTGAAAAAATACTCACTCTAGCGTAACGCCGCCAATATCAATATTCAATTTTGTCAACAATTTGTCATGATATCACAAAAGGCCCTAAGAGGACATTCTTCTGCTTCAATTTATTCAATGGTTATGAAGTCGGTTAAAAATGTTATTTTTCTCTAAAAACAGCTAGAAAAATGGGATTTTAAATTTAGTTAGAGCATGCTCCAATAGAAAAAAAACATTTTTAATCCAAAGAAGCAGGATATTGTTTGAAAGACTTAAATGTAAACTTCCCTTTTCTAAAATTCTTAACAGTTTATTATATATTTTTTTCTAAACTCTAACTTAATTTTTTAATACCATAACTTTAATATTTGTTGGCTCTCATTTTTGTGGGTTTTTGGTTCTTGTAGAAACACTAAATAACAATTTAATTTTTTACCTCCTTTAATAATGTGATGGTAATGGAGGTGATAGTGGTGGTGGTCGATGCCAAAGAAATTTGGAGACTTAGCTTCTCGTACATACACTAAATTTCAATTTTGTGAATTCTTAATTGCTGGCTTTACCTATTCACCCTCACATTTTTCCGTGGAATAAAATCAAAATATAATCTAGTTCCAGATCTCGTTATAATACATATGTGTACCAAATTTTAAGTCAGTATCTTAAGAAGGAGCAACGCGATCAAATCAGAGGGGAGTGGGCAGAAATGAGCCAATAAAGTACAGAGAGCTGTTGTATTGGTTGTCTAGTTTTGGCGTTCGTACTTTCTTCACTATTGCTCTACCTACTTACAATCACGCCTGAAAGGTCAAGAACACATCGAGACCAAGCTTCAAATACACGAAATGAGTGCGCATCGGTTATAAATGTAATTATTTTTGCAATCATTTTTAATTATATCGAAGTGATTCCATCTAGTAAAACAGCATTGTACCTACTAAAAAAAAATTCCAGAAAAAAGCATTTGCCTAGTGAACTGGCTCATGTTATTAAACTGATCAAAAGATATTCTTGTAAGTAAATGAATACTACACTTTTATTGAAGAACATTTTTAGCTAAAACTTGTTTATGAGCCAATGTGAAGAGAGATCTTCTTAATAAACAAGTTTTAGCTAAAAATGTTCTTCTATAGAAGTGTAGTATTCATTTACTTACAAGAATATCTTTTTTTCAGTTTAATAACGCCAGCCGTCTGGCTAAAAACTGCTTTTTCCCAGTCAAGATTATTAGTACAGTATTTTTTAATAGATGGTGCCACCTACAGAACTACAATAGGGCATCTGCACCATGTAACCAAAATAACCTTAAATTTTAAGTTTTTTAAGTTTATTTTCATTTTTAATGTTCGTATACGCATTTTTAGCTTGAAGCCGTACTGGCTCCAAGCAAATATTTAAAAATTCACGTAAATAATTTTTTAATATTGTAGATTAATTACAGGTTAGATTTCCAACCTACTAAAAGAGTCCTATTTTATTAGGACAAAGTATTTAGAACTTCATAAACATTACACTGAACTAGATTTTAGTTGAAAATACGGGAACCGGGCAGAAATTTTAATAACAGCTGCGTAATACTCTTAAATCTTAAGAAACACATATTTTTGAGGTTAGCTGTGACGTCACGTGCTGATGACCTATAATAGCCACACTGCCTACCCTTCCCCCCACTTCAGCTTTAGCTTTACCGATGAAACTTTGTGATTGGCGTTGTCTCCTCTTAAACCGTTTCGGAGTAATCGTGCGCCCAAAAAAAAGTTACAGTCAGCCCGACAGATATAATTTTTTTTTGTCAAACTTAAAATCTTGGCGTTTCATGACATTCTAAGCCTACTTGAACAAAAGAAAAATCAATTTTTTTACCGTTACTATACTTCGACGATGTGGAAGTAATTGCAGAACAATGCATTTTAATGTCACAGGCTCAGAAGTTACTTCACTCAGTGGTATGTGCTTAACGCCTTAACCGGTTATCCGTTATTGTCCTATTTAAGAATATCAAACACATAAAATGAAAATGATCATCAAGTCAACTGAGAACTTATTAACTAATGCAGATGTTTATAATTACCCAACCAGAACTAGATAATCATCACAGAAGAACAAAGATGTTTAGTTGTAGTGCTTGTAGTATATAATCAAAGACCGTTAATTAAACAATTACTTGGAGGTGCATGAGATGAATAATATTAAAATATTAATATTTTAAGTCAACTATGATCGTGGTAGTAGTATTTTAGTTCACTTATGTCAAATTACCGCACCTTGGTCTATACACAGGATATCTTAATAAAATGTTATAAACGCACGTTGATTTGTAAACATAAATAACTTGTTTATTGAAATTCAGTAAGAATACCGTTTTTATTTCTAATGATCTGAAAATTACTTTTTTGTAAGAGTTTTTAGAACCATGTAAAAAATAAGTAAGTAATAAAAGTTAAGGGTAAAATACTTACAACCTTCCTCTGAAACTACCCCTTCAGCAGAAAAGAGAGTTTCATTGATACTATGTAAACTGGTGCCTAGGGGGGGGGGGGGGCTATATCTAAATTGTATCAATACAATTTTGACTTGGTCATAGCCAAATTGAAACTACATAGATTTTAAATAGGAGAGCTTGATAAATAAAACCAGCAAATTAATTTATAACAAAATATATTACCGAAAAATAGTTGTTACGGAGAGCAAAAAGACACCTCAGGGGTAAGCAACAATAAAATATATACCTAATAAATGCACAGTAAAACGGCAATATATCAGTATTCATAAAACAGAAGTCGGCTAGATATCAATAAATTATTTGAGACATTAAATACACAGATAAACGTTACTATAAAAACGGAATCAGTAAAAAAATTGCTTAAATTGCAATTTTCGAGAACAAAAAAAAACTGTACTAAAAATGTAGTTGCATGAAATGCACGTAAACATACTTAAATCAAACTTACAAACACGATATGCCTTTTGCATACCAAAACTGTACATTAGTGTACATACATGTCAGAAACTAAAGGGGGCTTATTTAGGGTTAGACTGCTTGGACATATTAACAAGTACCAGTAGGTACGACACTGATATCCTCTAAACACTAATTTTAATAACAAATTTATAGTCACAAATAGTTCACAATTAGTTTGCACAAATAAAATTTAACAATACAATTATACAACACCAAACAATTTCGATAAACAAGGAAACTTAACGATCCGCGACCCGCTAGCCCTTCACATTAATTTTTAATGTTAACTCTCGAATGGGTTATCAAACAGTGCCCTTCTCTCCCTGGGCTAGCTGGTCTCGTTCCGTTCGCCTCGGAACCCCTCAGCGTGTTCCCATGTTCATAAACTTAAACTATCATTTGTTAGGGCATAGATAAAAATGTTTATGTTAACAAAAATAACAAACAGTCACAATTAGTGCTGGTCCCGAAGAACCATAGGCGTGGACAAATTATTTTCGGTGGCGCCGACACGGCCATTCTGACATCGTGCACGTCCTCGGGCACCATTCTAAAGGTGAACACCTGAAACGAAAACAAAAATAACTTTTCTATCTACACTGCTCGTCCATCCTGACCATGAAAACATTAACCAGGTAACACCTGTAGAGTTTTCGCTAAATCTAAACATTTACTGGGATATAATCAAACATTCAGGTGGTACTACAGACCTCATCCGGTGTGCGTCATTTGGCACCGGGATCGACATACAAGACGGCAACACAGCGTGCCTCATCTGACAGTAACAAGCAGTCACTCGTCAGGATCGACATAACAGGTGGCAACAGGCATATAGTGCCTCATCTGACAGTAACAAGCAGTCACTCGTCAGGATCGACATAACAGGTGGCAACAGGCACATAGAGCCTCATCTGACATTAACAAACAATCACTCGTCAGGATCGACATAACAGGTGGCAACAGGCACATAGAGCCTCATCTGACAATAACAAACAATCACTCGTCAGGATCGACATAACAGGCTGCAACAGGCACATAGGGCCTCATCTGACAATCACTCGTCAGGATCGACATAACAGGTGACAACAGGCACATAGAGCCTCATCTGACATTAACAAACAATCACTCGTCAGGATCGACATAACAGGCTGCAACAGGCACATAGGGCCTCATCTGACAATAACAAACAGTCACTCGTCAGGATCGACATACAGGCGGCAACACATCGTGCCTCATCTGACAGTAACAAACAGTCACTCGTCAGGATCGACATAACAGGCGGCAACACATCGTGCCTCATCTGACAGTAACTAACAGTTACTCGCCAGGATCGACAATAAACTTACTCAGTAACATAGCATCTCTAAAAAAAAAAAAAAAGTTAGTTTACCTATTTCTAATTATTCGCCGACACAGGCTCATTCTGCTTCTCGTTTTCAGAATCTGATTCACTTGGGACTTCACCTTGCCCCTCTGGTACACTAATAAGTTGATCATGTGCAAATTTGAATATTCTACCTTTACCTTTATCTGTAGAGTTAATTACTTCATATCGATTATATTCCAAAATTTTTACAACTTTAAAAGGACCTCTAAATTTACGATCAAGTTTGGAAATCATTCTTTATTGGTTTTGCTAAAAACAAAATCACCCACTGAGAAGGGCCTAATAATAGCTTTTCCAACATTTTTTCTATTCGCATCACTTTTAGATGCCTTTACAATATTTTTACTAGCAACTTCACGAACCTCCGATAAAGACAGATTTTTATCGGAAACATCACATTCATTATAACAAATTTTTTGTAACTCCAGAGAACGTATTGATGTTCCAAATAAAAGTTCAGCGGGACTAAAACCAGTAACTCTGTGTTTTGTACTATTTAAAGCTAATTGAACTTCACCTAAACTGTATTGTCAATTTCCATCATTTTCAGTTTCAACAGTAGTCAAGGTATTTTTCAATGTTTGCATTACTCTTTCGACTTGTCCATTCGCTCTGCTTGTACTTTGGGCAATGAAATGTAATTCAATATTAAAACTAGATCAAAACGTACGAAATTCACTACTAGTGAAACATCTACCTTGATCACAAATTATGCGCGAAGGCGCTCCAAATAAATAAGTAAACTCTTTTAAACAACCGACAGCAGTTTCTGCAGTTGAAGAGCGAATACGGTATAGCATAACAAATTTAGAAAAAGCATCGATAATTACAAATACGTATTCTTTGTTGTCAATTTTGCCAGACAACTTTCCAGAAATATCTACGTGGATGGTATGCCAGGGCTGAGAATTTTTCGGAATTGGGTGCATTTGTATTTGAATTTTTCCTGATTTATTTTTCGAAGTTTTACAAATTAGGCAATTATCAACGAATTTCCTAACAGTTCGTAACATTTTAGGAAACCATAAAAGTTCATAAATTTTATCTAGAGTTTTCTCCCATCCTAAATGTTTCAAATTAGTGTGCACATGATTTATTACTGACCAAATCATCGAACTTGGGACAACCGGTAAATAACGTGAGCGGTTATTTCTTTCAATTTTACGAAGCAAAGCATTATTTCGTATATCATATGTCTTAGCGATATTCTGGGTCTAGTTCATGCGCCCTAAGGGCTGCGATTATTTTTACTAAACTATCGTCTCGTTGTTGTGCTACAGTGAGCCAGTCGGTGTGAAGGTCAATAACTTGCACCTTATTAGTTGAGTTATCATGTTTACATTTAGGTGCTCTTAAGACAGACCCTTCGTTGCTTGACGTAGCAGGGTTCCTTGAAAAGAAATCTGCATGTTTCATACATTTCCCTTAACCATAAATTATCTCGAAATTAAAAGCCTGTAAAAAGCCCACCAGCGGTGTACGTGTGGGGTTAGGTCACGTTTTGTACGGGATGATTTTAGAGAGTTGCAGTCTGTGAAAACTGTAAAATGTCTTCCAACAAGGAAATGATAAAAATGTCTCAATGCTTTTATTAATTTGATCACTGATAAGTGGCAAAGACTATCTGTCAGGTACAGTGTTAGCATTCAGTTTACGATAATAATAAAGGCTATCCGAATCACTTTTCTTTCTGATTAAAATAATAGGACAGGCAAAAGATGACTACAAGGTCTTATATTATCTTTGAGTAATTTTGCCATTTTGTCTAACAATTTCACGCTCAGTGGGAGCCATTCGATATGGTTTTCTTTGAACAAATTTACCTGAATCTTTTAACCAAATTTCCAAATTACCACTGTTCACGCGTCCTAAAAGTACACCTACTACAAAATGATCTTGGTAATTGCACAAAAGTTTTACTAATCTTGCTTATCATTACCAGTTAAATCAGTTTCTATTTCATAGAAATTTACAGTTTCTTGTTAGCAGATCTGGACTTTTAATTCACGGAAAAAAATAAACCATTTGATATTTTGAGCTGACATAGAATCATTTGGTACTACGAAACAGTTCGACAAAAAGTCCTTGAAGTTCAATGACTGTCAAAATTTGAAAATTGCAAATAATAGAGCCACAACCAACGCCCTTCAAAGTGGTTAAATTACTGTAAACTGTAACGTCTACCATCAAAATGAGTGGCTACTCTTTATTTTAAAAGAGAACATTCTGAACCTGTGTCAAACAGAAAAGGAAAGATCTCACCAGATTTGAGCTTCAGCCCTCCAACGGGCAAGGCTTCCATCTCGCACGAATTGACTTGCTTCTCCGCAGATTTCCCTTTTCGGCTGGCATTTGCACCACTTGGTGAAATATGGCCTGGCTTCCCGCAGATATAGCAGGTGACTGGACTGGATCCTTCGTCTCGATACGGCCTTAAAGTCCTAGGCGGTGACCATCTGGGTTTTCTGCAGTGCCGGGCATGGTGTCCACTTCGTCTGTATTTGTGGCACTTTCCATGGAATTGTGCAGTTCTGTCATTTGGGGAGGGCGGTGATAAAGCTCGACGCTTCGATCCAGTTTGATGACCAGAGGGAGATAGCGCCGGTCTTTTACCAAGTCTCCCCTGTAACATGGTGCACATACTTTTGGCATCGTTTGGGCGGTCGGTTTGATACCTTCGTCTCACGAATCCATTTCGAGTCGATCCAAAGTAACAGGCAACAAGTACGGCAAATGATTTGTCACTTTCCCTGTTCTTCAATAGAGCAAAAATGGTTCTCATTGAATGCAGCATCTCGTCAATGGGAGGTGTGTCTTCCGGTGTATTTTTTTTTTCCATTGACGGCTTCAGAAAACCGCTCGATAGGGTCCACAGGTTTGGCGAAAACTGCCAAAAATTCAGCTTTCTGGGCCGTCCATTTTTTTTTTCAATAGGCTTGACAGATATCAATCAATTAGATGCCTCACCTTTTATGGCTTGGGATAAAGTCATTACCAAGTCCATGATGTCGGGGTTATATTTGCTCACCCACAAATCTACAATCGTACATCAACCTTCGGCGTTTGCAAATTTTGACGTTGGGTCGAATGCTGGCAGCTTTACATTCGTAAATATTGAAGTCGATGGGGTTGTCGAAACTAACAGCAATTGTTGCTCTAATTTTTAAATTCTTTCCAACATCTCATCTCTCATTGTTGCATGTTGTTGCAACGGCATTTCGTCTTCACTGTCCGAATGTCCTTCTTGCAGTCTTGATCCACCACTTCTGATGTCAGAAACTAAAGGGGGCTTATTTAGGGTTAGACTGCTTGGACATATTAACAAGTACCAGTAGGTACGACACTGATATCCTCTAAACACTAATTTTAATAACAAATTTATAGTCACAAATAGTTCACAATTAGTTTGCACAAATAAAATTTAACAATACAATTATACAACACCAAACAATTTCGATAAACAAGGAAACTTAACGATCCGCGACCCGCTAGCCCTTCACATTAATTTTTAATGTTAACTTTCGAATGGGTTATCAAACAGTGCCCTTCTCTCCCTGGGCTAGCTGGTCTCGTTCCGTTCGCCTCGGAACCCCTCAGCGTGTTCCCATGTTCATAAACTTAAACTATGATTTGTTAGGGCATAGATAAAAATGTTTATGTTAACAAAAATAACAAACAGTCCCAATTAGTGCTGGTCCCGAAGAACCATAGGCGTGGACAAATTATTTTCGGTGGCGCCGACATACATAAATAAATGAACTTTACTATACTAAACAAATCTTAAACAAAGTAAGCGAAAGAGGGGCATACTAAAAAGGTACAATAAGGCATGACTTGCATGTCCAAGCAAAACGAGAAAACGAGTTATGAAAGTCAAACTGGAATTCGATTTAATAGTAATCGTCCAACAGAACGTTAATAAAAAGGACGGAACCACGCATTAACACAAAAATGTACGGTGCAGACATGCAGAAAACAGCTACAACATCCACGTAGAAAAACAGAAGCATGACTTCTAAGCGCAGCCATTTTTCTGGGCCAGAACCGACGTTAAATTTAATTTTTTGTACTTACAGTTTTTAATCGGGAACTTCAATGCACTCAATTATTATTCTTATAATTAAGACAGATTAAAATATAAGCAGTGATCTGAAAATAATGGTGAAACTAGGGGAGTAATCAGGCTAGTAAATTCCCTGGGTATTATGCTCCCCCTATTCGGACCGCATCCCAAACGAAAATGCTCAAACCTCACGTTTCGGATGTGAGAACTCTTAGCCGGCACTAGGTGCACAAAATCGACGCAAGTGAAATCGGGTTCGAGATTTAATCTATAATATTCGAAATATGTCGGGAATGGAACTATTCGGAATGCTTGATGTGCTATTTATTCAAAACTAATTTAATATAGTAAATAAAGCGTAAATAGAGGGTTGGCCTAAGATAACTTTATGGCGGAAAATATAAAATGTAGTAAATTCGGTAAAATAATTAAACTATTGCCAAGGGTTAAAAAGTGAACCGTTACAATTTAAAATATGAATTTTATATTTTGAAACGGTCGGAAGATATAAAATGATATTTATTATCCCCCTTTGAAGGGGGTGTAACTGTTTTATTGTCCATTTTCAGAAATAATTTTATATAAAAGGGTATTTTTATTTTTTGATGTACTATTAGCCACAGATAATTTTGGACCACCGTTTGTAATCAAGAACCGTTAATTAAAATATCACTTGGATATTAACTTTGATCTAGATAAGTTATCTAAATTTCCGACTAATCATGGTTTGGTTTTACATGAAGCGAAAACAGGATTATTGGTGTTTGGTAAGCACAAGGCTCAAATTATTGACAATTCCAATTTCAAATTAGTTTGAAATAATCAGCACTTATAGCCAATCAATGCTTGTAAGAAACTTGGCGTTTGGTTTGACACAGATCTAAGATTTGTAAAACATGTAAGGATTCTAATACAAAAATCAATTAACAAACTTTTGTATATGTATAAGGATATTCTCAGTACAGAAATTAAATTGAAATTACCTGATTCATTAATATTTCTTACTGTGACACTGTTTACTTGCTAGCTATTTTAAATCGTGATAAGGAGTCTCTTCAGAGAATTCAAAATGCTCGTATAAGATTTTCATACAACTTACGGAAATTTGATCACATTACTTATTATTTCAAACAATCTAAATGGTTAAACCTCTCAGAGCGCTTCGGATGTCATGTTATGGCCTGTTTCATTTTCAAAATAATTAAATATCAGCCACCTAGTTTTTTACTTTTTAAGTTAAAAAAAAAAAAGGTACCCATGCTCATCAGCGCTCTACACGTCATTGTACACAATTAACTGCTCCCAAGCACAAATCTGCCGTGTTTCGTTTTGTTACACAGCCATAAAACGATATAATTCTATTCCTCTTAACATACAGTCCTGCACTGATATCTCTAAATTCAGAAATTAGGTCACAGCATTAAATATTAATAAGCGCATTATATAAATAGATAATAAATTTTTAGTGTTCCTTATTGTTAATATTATTTCATTCTCTCATATTGTATATCATTTTGTTTTTTATTTTTTTTTACTTGTGGGTGGTTATATGGAAGAACATTTACGTGAATATCGCTACCCATTTTTAAACCTCTTGTGTTGCTTATACATTTATTTTATTTTTAAATGCAAGAGACGAATATATTAATTAATATTATTTTAAATCAACTAATACTAGCAAGTAGCATTTTAAGTTCACTTATGCAAAAGTTCCCTGTCTGGGTATACATATATCAACATATAAATCTTACTAATGAATATTTAAAATAAACATTTGCTTATTTTCTATTCCGACTATGCGTTAATCCACGCTTACCTGAAGTTTCATTTCACCGTCTGAAAATAGAATTTCTGCAACTTCAAAATAGACTGTAAATAAACAGACTAGACATTAGGATTTAGAGACGTAAACTTTCCAAGAATCTTGACGTTTCCCTGTTATTACAAATCTCGGTTTAAACTGCATCCTGTTTTTCTAGAGGTTTTTTAGCCTATTCCGAGACGAAATGCGAAGGAAAGAAGTAACTGTTATCCTAAAATTACAAACTAGGGAGCTTTTAAAATGTAAAACTAGGATCAGGACTATTTATAGAATTACATTTTCCTGCGTTAATGCACACCAATCTCACAGTAAAGAGTGACCTCAAAAATCGCCCATATTCTCGCCCACGAATTTTGTTTCAAACTAAGTGCTAAATTATTGTTAATGATGAGAACATCCTGAATAAAAAAATTCAAGATGAGCATATCTTTGGTTTTTGAGATATAAGGGATTAAAGTTGTGATCTCGCTGTGAAAATATTACATTAAAGTAAATTCTGTCACGAGGATAATAAAGGGCGCGGGCGCTCTCCATAAAACCAATGTCCTAATGGTCTCTTTTCAAACTTCAAGTGAATTTTGAGAATGAGAAGGTGGTGTTGCGAGGAGGTGAATATCAGAGACAATGTTAAATGATAAATACAAAAATTAAATCGAAGGTAGTTGACGTTTCGGAAATTAATTTTTTTTCCGTTTTCAAAACTTTCACTTTTAAGCATGTCAAACAAGACAGTTTAGACTAAGAGCTCGCGTGAAAAAAACCGCGTGATAAGATACCAAAGGTTTAACTCTAGAAATAAATAGTGTATAGTTCGTTAAATGCGTAGCCGCTCGTCTGCCATTCGCAGTTGGTCACCCAAATTAGTAATAATGAAATTAATTTTGGAAAAAGTAGTATTCAATCTCGTTATTTATACCAGACTAAATTCGTGATTAAAATGTGCGGAAATATCATTGTTCTAAGTAACCAACAAGGCAGACGCGCTAGATGGTAGCTCTTTTGAGGCAGACGCCATTGAAAATGCCGAAAAATCAGTCACAATCGCGTGATCGCATACCAGTATAAATTTTGGTTCAAAATGTAGATAAAATTATGCTCATCAAATATATAAAACGAAAATTTGAGCAGACGGTCCCATTTCGCCGGCAGACGCTGTCAAAAATTGTCTTTTCACCTTTCTTTTTTGCGCCTAAGCGGCGTTGTGATAGGGGGTGATTGTTGTAAACAAATAGTAAAAATTCAAATCTTGATATATTTTTTTAAATATATTAAATAAAAACGCTTATTTTTCAAAATAATAGATAATAAACAATGTGGCAATGTAAATACATACAAACGAATATAGTAAAGTATAAACACCCAGAAGAAGATATTATTTTCATAGAAAAAACTAAATATTTAAATTATTTTTAAAACGAGAAAGAATCTGTAAATATAAAATAATATTATTACAAGTTATGCTTATCAATCTAATATATCTTTAAATATATCTTCTTCATCACTTGAATTTTGATATATTGCTTCTTCATCATCATCTGAGTTAGGTGAGCTTGGCCGATCAATAACAATATCGTCCAATGTTGGAGGTATTTGAGGACCTTCGAACCACTGTAACTGTAATATGTTGTTGTTCAAACTCCAGCCATTATGTTCGGGTTTGTAAAATGATGGTTCAAATTCTGTTGCATTTTTCCATATAGCGCATACCTGATTTACACGCTTAACTTTGCAATAAAGTGAATCTTGACACGGTGGTAGTAAACTACCATTAAATTTTTTATTTTGTCCAAAGGATTCAATCTGCCAGTTTTTGGTTTAAAATTTTCTACAAAAATGTCGAATCGTACTTCATTTATATTTGCAGCATTGGGTTTGCCATATATTTTAGAAACGAGTTGTTCTACACATTTTTTTGCTCTTCTGAAAGAATTTCTGTTGAGCCCAAAGTACTAAATATTTTCATTGTATGTGTACTCTTTTCCAACCATGAAAATGGTTTTATTTTTCCTTTTCTTGCAAATGCAGTAGTATACCTAATCACTTCCGGTTAGCGCGTGAAATGCTGGCAACGCATTTGCAAGGTCCTTTCCCAGATAACTGTACACCATTTTTAAATGGACGTATCGAATAGTGTTTATAGATGCCAATCCCAGTTCAAACCATATTGAAAGCTTTTCTGAAAAATTATGCATATTACCCAATGCAATAATAAAAATATATGTATCGCTAGCTTTTTTTTTAGAACGTTGTAATTTTCACGCAATTTATGGACATGAAAAATTATCCTACTATCTGCTTCCTCATGTGTACAAAAAAGCGTTTCATCCACCTCCTTTATGACAAGCCTATTTTCATTATAGAACTTATAACAGGTGTCGTTACAACTTATAGCTAGGATTTTACAGAGTGAGAGAGAAATATGCGTTTATTTTCGATTTATTGTAAATATTTAAAAAACTACACATAGTATAATCTTAAAACTGCTTTAAATACTTGCTATTGTTCTTACGAATAAAACTATATATAGTTTTTATTATAAATTTCTGTTATATTTAAATATCGTAGTTTGTCAATGAAAATAGTCCCTAATTTCATTATTAGAGTATGGCATTTGACTATATACAAAATTAATGATAAAAACTATATATGGTTGTATTCCTTAGAGTAATGGGAAGTATCTGAAATTATTTTAAAGATTATATCATTTATGATTTTTTAAATATTTATAATAAACCGAAAATAATCGCATATTTCCCTCTCACTCTGCAAAATCCTAGCCTTATACGTATAATTTTGTTCCCCAAAATAGTAGTAGATACACTGTCAGAAGTCCAATATTGAACAAAAAATTGTACTAATGCAGATTTAAAATTATCCTTATTATTATCAAAACTTTACAAAAAATTTTCAGACTAGTAGGTGACCGAATTGATATTATTTTTGATAAAATCTTTTCATCCTCAATTAATGATAGTGAGAGGGAGAAAAGGGCTGCAGAAATAAATAGATCAAATGCATTTGATATCACAGGGGGCGACAAAGAAGACCGACTGATTTTATAAAGGCACTGATGAATGACAATTTTAAATCTACATTAGTACAATTTTTTGTTCAATATTGGACTTCTGACAGTGTATCTACTATTTTGAGGAACAAAATTATACGTATAAATTGTAATAAGTTCTATAATGAAAATGGGCGTGTCATAAAGGAGGTGGATGAACTGCTTTTTTGTACACATGAGGAAGCAGATAGTAGGATAATTTTTCATGTCCATAAATTGCCTGAAAATTACAATGTTCTAAAAAAAGCTAGCGATACAGATATTTTTATTAATGCATTGGGTAATATGCATAATTTTTCAGAAAAACTTTCAATATGGTTTGAACTGGGATTGGCATCTAAAAACACTATTCGATACGTCCATTTAAATATGGTGTACAGTTATCTGGAAAAGGACCTTGCAAATGCGTTGCGAGCATTTCACGCGCTAACAGGAAGTGATTATACTACTGCATTTGCAAGAAAAGGAAAAATAAAACCATTTTCATGGTTGGAAAAGAGTACATATACAATGAAAATATTTAGTACTTTGGGCTCAACAGAAATTCTTTCAGAAGAGCAAAAAAATGTGTAGAACAATTCGTTTGTAAAATATATGGCAAACCCAATGCTACAAATATAAATGAAGTACGATTCGACATTTTTGTAAAAAATGGCAGATCGAATCCTTTGGACAAAATAAAAAAATTTGATGGAAGTTTACTACCACCGTGTCAAGATTCACTTTATTGCAAAGTATGCAAAATCGTGCTAAAGTTATGAAACCTATCCCCCTCGTTTTCGAGTGTGCTGAATACGAATAACAGGTTGAAAAAAGTTTTTGGTTATGCGCATCCCCTTTAGTGGTCAAAAGCCACCCCTTTTTGCTTATTTCTCATATGACATCGACTATTTTTGCAGGGATTCTTTGTTTTTTCATGGGCATATAACAGATGGCGAAAGATGATATGAGGTAGTAGACTGCAGGGAGTGTAAAAATTGTTTCTTTTTTTCTTGTTAAAGACATTTACTCCCGTTTTGGAGGATGCTGATCAAGGACAATGGTAAAAGTGAATTGTAACAACCTCAGGAGGTTGGTTCCAGAGGTGAAAAATTGATTTTTTTTTATTTTCTAATTCGTATATTGAGTGGGAGTGGCTTCAAAGTCACCATTTGTCCATTTTATATCTTCATCAAAAATGGACCTGTCTTCGCAAGGATTTGAAATTCAAGTTCCTTAAAATGGGGTATAAGGAAGAATGGAATACTATTGGTAATCTGTTTTTAATAAATTATATATACAGGACACGATTTCGAGTTTAATGTAATATTTTTTACAAGACATTAATATAACCCAGGGTGCTTACAAATAGAATTACATGGTTCATATTCCTCGAAATGATCATCACATTCAATTCCATTGCCTCCTTCTTCATCGCACAAGTATACACTTCTGGTATAAAATTTAGGAAGTTTACAGCATTATCATAACTATGATCATAGGATTTGCTTGTTTCTGTGCTTGGTTTATCATCTTCATTCTCTGGCGTACAATTCTCACAAAATTTACTTTGACAAATTTTACACAAAACGCTACATCGTAAACCAAATTTTATACATCCGCATCGTTTCGCACATCCGCCCTTACAATTACAATTATAGTCTTTGAAAATGGAGTCAGGAACCAATTGATCTTCTGAAAATTTTGGTTCTAAGCAACTGTTATTTGATAAATTCATTCTCCCCAAGGACACATGATTTGCCCAGAAAACAGTAAAGGCGGCGGAAAGAAATAAAATGATAGTACGAATCCCTAATATCAGCGGCATACGCACTGATCGCTCCCAGAGAAATGGATAGGTTCCGGGGTTATCAGCGCCCACGATGTACCTTCAGAGAAGTTGACATCACGAGGACACATGATTTACCCAGAAAACAGTAAAGGCGCCAAAAACAAATAAAATGATAGTACGAGTCCCTAATATCAGCCAAGTCGCTACCTATTAGTATTATTATGAGGCGTAGTTTCCGACAGTTATTTTAAGGATGGAAGAAGGGTCGAACCAGCGTAAAACCATTTTTTTCTTGATCAGCATCCTGGAAAACGTCTTTCACAAGAAAAAAACAATTCTACATCCCCTGACAGGGTAGATTGCACCTCTGACGGTTGCGGTCTACTACCTGACATCAGCTTTCACCATCTGTTATATCACCATGAAAAAACAAAGAATACCTGCAAAAATAGTCAATGCCAAGCTGTCATATGAGAAATAAGCAAAAAGGGATGGTTTATGAAATTACCAGAGGGTGCGCATGACTAAAAACTTTTTCCGCCCTATTATTCCTATTCAGCACCCTCAAAAACGAGTGAGGTAATAGTTTTCATAACTTTAGCACGATTTTGCTTTTTCTCGGGAAAATCCCGACTCCTTACTTCCACTATTATTGACATATTTGTTTTAAAATAAAACCGATCCAGTAGATTAAGATAATCTGCATGATTATACATATAAAACCCATTACGTGTTTATATGTATCACCCTGTTAGAGTTAGTTGTTTAATAATATATCATTATCGGTAAGTAAGTAGGTACTTAACAAAATAAAAACTGTTGGTAGGTTATCATTATAATTACCGGTAATTTTCCGCGGTCCCAAACAGAAGTAAAAGTTGTAGTCACTCGCGAAGTTATAGGAAATATGTAAGTAAGTATATTATTATTAAAATCAATATTAGCGCATATTAAATAACGCTATATACATAAACAAAATAACAGTGTGGCAATTCTTTATTTTTAAATTTTATTACACACGAACTACTTTATAATATGAATGGATTAAGCCATGCATAAGGGAATTGAATAAGATTACTCTGCAGATAGTAAAAAAAAAGATAATCGTTTTTGGCAGTCATCTCGAGGATTTGATATTTGAGTGGCGAAAATTAATAAAATAGAAAAAAAATAAAATCAAGGGCGAAAAACGTTTCAAAGAAGTAGAATGACAGTTTAATTTGCCGAGGTGAGGCTATAATAGTTTGTAGGATATCTATATCATTTGAATTTCATTTTAATATGCTGGATATTCAATTCTTGCACTAGTTGCAATTATAAAGGTTTGTGCAGAATGGGGTATTTTCCATTTTTTTTAAATTCAGTTTTGGTGATATATATCAAGTAATGTTATTATTTTAACAATTACTGCATAATCAATTTTAACCAGAACAATAATTTCTTAAATAAAAATAAGAAATAAGAATACGCCCGCCTAGACACAGATTTCAAATGATTTTATTTGGCGGGAAATAATTTAACCAATAGGCGAGTTTTATTGACCCCAGAAATCTACTACTCATAGAAGTAGGAACGCATCCTGCCGTTTTATTGACCACTATGTTTTCCACGTTTGCTACTTTTCTTACGACCGAATTTGATCGTGGAAAGAGTAGAATCACTGGTCATAAAATCAAAAGTAACTAAAATACAAAATAAATAATAAGAAACTGAAACTGTACTTATTGAAGTTATTAAAATATATACAAAATGAGTGTAGTAAAGATTCTAAAAAAAATAGATAATCATTTGGATTTGTAAATCCACGAACTGGATGACAAGATATATATTTATATAAAAAGCTAGATTAGATAAATTAGCAATTCCAGCAGCAGCAGCAGCTCTATAAGCAGTAGCTTATTATGTGAATTCATAATGTAAGAGCCAAAGAGAAGTTAGAGCTTGTACCTGTACTGTGCGTTTAGTTTTTTCTTAGGCATAGGGTTATTCTTATTCGTGGGTATTTACAGTAACTTTGTACATTTTGCTAAATCACTGAAGCACTTGTGGCAATATTGACGAAGCGTTTTATTGACACCTAAAATTTGCTACTCGTAGTAGTACATTCGAACTAGCAATAAAACACGCCTAATAATAAACAGCTTTCGCTTAGACTGTAACTATCTTATATGAATGCCAAATTGTGTATTTACTTTACATTATTTTACCTATAACACTTTTATTTTGCTCAATATCTTAAAAATCAATAAATATTATATGCATATTTTTAGAAGGAATTAAATAGTATATTACGTAATGAGTGTTGTAAGAAGCATATTACGCAAGAATGGAAAAGTTATTTCCATGAGTGCGTAATTGCTTTACAACTCGAATTACGTACTATACTTTACCTACGATCATATTTATTTATTTAATAAAATCTGGATTTAGTTTACTAGTCAACAATATTATTCAACAAATATTATGTCAGTTTTGACAGCGTTTGAAAATTACATAGGAGCATTTGTATTTTTAAATCCCGCGTCAGCGATATAAGCCACCTATAATTGGGTGTCCCGTGCGTTTTGTTTACCGTGCGATTTGTTTACAGTGCGTTTTGTTTACAATATGTAAAATTCAACTTACATAGACAGCAGGTAGTGTGTTTTTTACTATTTACAGTAGTGATCGTAGGTACAGGTATTTATGTTTGTTATTATTTAGAAGTTATTTTAAAAATGTAAACAAAACTCGCGGCGAGGATTATGTGGCAACATTGTATAAAAGCGGCTCTCCCCCTTTTCCAAATTTGCTTGCATGCTGTCAGTTGTCACTTCTTGTCACAATACAAGCGAAAGAGGCATATTTGTTTAGATCTATTTGTTGTTTGTTTATGTGACGTTTGATTTTGTTATTTTATATTTTATCAATAAACTATTAAGATGGAATTGAATTTTGTGAAAGGAGATTCATCCAATTTGCGCAAAGTTGATTATGACATGATATATTCTTTCTATAAACAAAATATGGATTTTTGAAGAGCTGGGATCAGAAATGTTGGAAGCTTGCCACCAAGAGCTGTTTTCTTTCGTGCTGAATAAAGTGAATACAATCAGTAAGTAACCAATAAAGATTAAGGATTTCAAAAATATCTCGATTTGATTGGCTGTTTAGTGATTGCGATCAGTTCATTCAGTACGAAAGAAAACAGCTAAGTTCTTCGAATATCCATATTTTTCGGAGCAGTTAAATTTTTTTTTTCCGGAGCACATTTGTGTTTCCTCATTTTTTAAAAAAATACCTTTTAAATGACATTATCTATTATTTGTAAATGACAGCAAATACCTGTATAAAAGAAACTGAAATTCTTCAAATCAACACGACGCGTTAATCACATCTGACATTTGACTATCCATTGACATTGTCGCCATATGGCGACAATATATATTGCTAAATACGTTTTTAAAAATCTAATCGACATTAACAATTATTTAAAATATTTAATAATTTACGTCTATTATTATTTTTTACATCACAAAATTAAATTTTATGGATAAATATATTAAAATTGATTTAATAAATAAGCTTTATACTCCTGTTTTCTTCAATTGTCCTTACTAAGACTTATATTATTATTATTATTATTATTATTACTTATTTTAACTTCCGTTTTCTCAAAAAATTGATAATTATTTTCGCGTAAATCTGTATTGGAAGGCTTGTTTGTACATATTCTATGATATTATTAAATAAAAAAAAAAATAGGAAAATACCCCATTGGTAAAGAAGTAGCAGTAAAGTAACTCATGAAGACAACAATCCTAGATCAATACAAGTGGGAACCAAAAGATAGTTTTTGCCTTTGAAGACTAATGAAGAATATGCCTCTTAGTAAATTTTACTTCCACATCCAGTGGGAGTATAGTAACAAAAAAAATTTCATTATTAAAATAGGCTTAGAATGTCATGAAACGTCGAGATTTTAAGTTTGAGCAAAAAGAAAATTTCTGTTTGTCTGTTGGTCTGTCGGTCTGTCGGTCTGACTGTTTGTAATTTTTTTGTGCGCACTATTACTCTGGAACCGTTTATGATATTTACTTGATGTATTTTAACTTGATCTGGAACTACATTATATTTTCATCTTATTCCGTTGAAGGGTTGGGGGGTAAAATGAGGTAAATGGGGTTAAAAAGGTAAATCAAGCAGGTAAGAGTCCATAAAATTGAAATCTACTATATACTGTAACGTGCTTATACCCTTTTTGTAAACACCCTGTATCGTGGGTTCGGAAATTATAACAACCAGGGTAATACTAAACACTAATTTATTAACTTACTTAATTACAACAATAGCTACTTGGCTAATAATACACTGTGTACTATAATTCAGTTATTCAGTCACTTTATCACTGTGTTTACTCTCTGACCATTTCAACTGACAATTAGTACTGCACTAACTTCTTCTTTTTGGTTTACTCCATGCCTTATATACCTACAGATGACAGATCTCGAAGCTTCTCTGATGACGTCACCATACTCTAGACAGTTCCAGAACAGATTTGTCAACACTCCAGGACCTTCTAGTAAGTTCTTTCTCTGGTAGGTGCAAATCTACTATATTCAGACATCCGAACTACTGAATTCTGTGCCTACTTTTCAGTGCAACCAACATAACCTTAAATCTTAAGGGATTGCAACATATTACAATACAAAAGAAGCTAATATCTCAAAAAAAATTCTGGCATTAGTCACTCCCGTTACTATCCCCACCCTATTATGAAAGGGAGTGAAAAAAAAATGTGATTTAATAAGTGTACAAGAACCAAAGGCCTCAAACTTTTTTTTACTTCATCCACTCTATCGTTTTATGGGTTTTTGTAGTAGACGATTTCAAATATTATATTATTAGAGTTCCATAAACAGTAATTATTTCCATGTATAACATTTTTTTCGTTGTGAGAAATTTGGATAGAAAAACTGGACGTGGAAGTAGTGATTTCTTGGGCAGCGGTTTTTAATGGTAATTTAGACTTGTATTTTATCAATATTTCCAATAGGTCAATTATGACGGTAATTTAGATTCTATGGTTTTTTAAAGGTTTTAATTTTGCCCATTATTTTTTAGTGTGTCTGCGACTTCATTTGAATTTTAAAAGATTAGAATTAAGTAGGTAATTTAGAACCTGCCAAATTACTTATGTATTTCATGCATTTTTATGATTAATGTTAGGTTAATTTTTACCTTGCAAAAAGCTCTAGTAAACGAGTGAACTCTGAATACATTTAACAAGTGAACTCTGAATACAAGTAAAACTTGGGCTAATTTTCCAGGGAAGATGGCCACCAGGGTCCCCTGACTTGACTCCTCTCGACTTCTTTTATTGGGGATATTAAAAAATTGAGGTTTTTTTAAAATAACTTAATTTGTTTATGACATACTAAGGCATCTTTCAAGTAATTTTTAACACAAGACAGTGACGTACAAGACTTGTACTCTGAAGAAATCTTCTAGGTTAGAAATAAGTGCTTTATTACTTCAGAATATAATTCCTAGTTACTATGACTTCATAGTAGATATTAAGACGAACTTAAATAATTTTGACATGACTGACCTGAAAATGCAACTTTTAAGGAAATACTTCCTACGGCAATCTCTGAATGTGCAAACATTATCTGGAAGAAATATTATGACAGCTTATAACATTAGCCAGTTAATTTCATTAGACTGTGACTAACATAAAGGCCATTAAACCGAAAATATCACATTTTAACTCAATACTTTTTATAACAATTTTTGTTTTATCTATCCCAAAAGCGCCCGAGAATGATAAGGGTTAAGTAGTTTGTGTTTATAGTATCGCCTAGATAAGTATCGACGCGTGGCTGGGGAATCTTAGGACTATTTCTAAAGCCCTCTAATGTGCCGCCAACCCCTACATGTCGCTATATTTACTGCCAGACCTTCATATCCTCTCTGATGAGCACACTTCACTATTAGGTCGCCCTTATTTAATAGGAAGCGACATATGTAGACAGCAATTTCGTGGCTCTCAGTTTACGATGGGCTACAAATTGCTCCATGAAAGTAATAATTGGGGACTTATGAAAAGGCATAAAATAGTTCTCCAATCTCATTTAGAAGATAAAGCGCTAAATGAGTATAATTACTTATATCTTTTACTTCAAGTAGGTAGACCAAATTTTGCTTTAACTAATAATAATAATGATAGTATTTATTGATTTCAGAAAATTTAGTACTGTAATATATGTACATACATCTAAAAAGAACAATGTTAAAAATGATCAAATTTATGCCTCTCTGATAAATGTAAATCGATATAAAATAGTTGTTTCGGTTCTAAAATAACTCATAAAAATACTTATTTGGCGAAAAACAGTCGGGAACGGTCAAATATCTCGAGAAATATATATCGGATCGAAAAAATAAGTGTTGAATATTTTTGAAAAAGCTATCCAATGATATCACACTCGACCCTCTGGGGTGGGGTTGGGGTCACCTTTGAAATCTTTAATGGAAATCCCCATTTTTTTTATTGCAGTTTTGTATTCTACGCTACAAAATACGTAGGTTTTGTCTGAAACCTTTTTTTGATTCGTAATAGATGGCGTTGTAATCGTAAAAAATAAGATTTTTCGCAATTTTCGAGAAATACACTTTTAGTCCATCCGTCAGGTAGTTTTATGTGGAATAAACTCAGGAAGTTTTGATATTTGGTATAATTCTAGAGATAGGTGTCTAATTCTAAAATTCACATTTTGCACAAAGCAAGCGCTGCCACTCGCGCCCCATATTGGCAAGACGGTTTTTTTCAAATATCTCCGTTACCGTATGCTTTACAGTCAAAATACCAAAATTAAAGAGTAGGAAATTTTCTATAAAACATGGCATACGTATGTTTTCTCTAAAATCAACGGTTTAGGTACAGCAGTCGAGTGAAGTTGAAAATGTTCGTTTAATTTCGTCTAAAGGCGTTTTTTGTGACCGATTTTTCGAAATTTATGTGTTTTAGAATGGCAGAGAGCTATTTTTGTAAAGCCTTGGTCCAATCTCATCTTGGATCAGTAGCGTAGCTTTTATTTTTTATGAACATTCAGTTATAAAAGAAAAATTAACAATAAGTTGGATAAAAGCAAGAGTCACGTAATTCGTTTTAATATATATTTAGCTGAAACAATGCAGTATGTACTTGTTTCCACACCACCCTAAACAATAATGAAGATATTTCGATGGCTGTATTTATTATTAATGTATCTGCATCTTCTGTAAATTGGATAACAGTGAACTACCCGTCTTCGAATTTTTTTTTCAAGATGGATATAAAGCGACCTTTGTGCCATTTGATAAGACATTCGTCTGTGGAAATTCGTCAAACAAAACATCTGTTGTAATATTTTTCCGTGATCATCGGAGTTGTTCTGCGCTTTTCGTGCTTTATTCTATTGCACTGATAGGATAGCCGTCAAAAACAATTATTGCATTTGTTTGATAGTGTATTTTTACATACCCTATATATTTGGTGCAAATCGAACCAAATGTTTCATTTCGGTTCCAAACAACTCGATGCAGCAATTATAGTCATATTCTGCAACTGGAAAAAAAGATTTATACAATATAGACTTGGCAGTTTTTCGCATTCCGTCTTCAGAAAACAAGGGATACGGAGACAATTCATACAGCAGATGTTGTTCAAGCTCCTTGTCTGTTTGTTTTGTAACGCAGTCTCTGGAAAATAAGTAATGGGTCAATTGGCACTACAGTTTCATAAATTTTGATGCTTGAATTCATTGCACCTAGAGGTGTAGTACTTTCTCTTTTCGTCTCAATATCACATCGCCAAAGTTTTTCTCAATCATATTATTTATCTCAACTTTACCAATTTCTTGCGCCTTAAAATAGTTTATTGTTTCATCTCCAATAACTCCTGAGGAAACAGACATTATTTCGCTTACGCCTGCGTAAGCCAAGCCAACAGCTTTTGCACATCATCATTGTCTTGAATAACACGTGAACTTCTCATATCCACATGTTGTCCTGTAGATGCAAAAGAATCGTCGCAAAATCTTTCAATCTCATCGCATACGTTGTGCAATACACCATTTCCAATGTCCACATGGTTAACACACTATCCGTGATTCCTCCAATAGCTTTCATCGTCCTCATTTGTTCAGTAGTCATAACTGACCAAGTACCAGACCAAAACTTATTGGTGCGTCTGTGAAAAAGCTGTCTGTTGTAAATTTATTGTGCTAATCAGGAGTAATTTTGTCTTTTAAGGATATCATATCCTGCAAATATAAATGACTTTACAAAGAACATATATATAAGGTAATTTGTGGGAAATTTGCTCCTCTTTCATTTTTGTAATAAGTCTACGAAGCAAGTAAAAATGTATCCCATAAGTTGTTCAAATTGAACCACCTTCCTGCGCTTGGCAGTAACGGAAGGTAAACTTGTTGAGAAACATTTTCCAATATGCCTATCAGCTCATTAATATTGTCGGGTTTGGTCTCGAAAACCTTACTTTTTAAGTAAGCATTAAAAATAGGTTGAGAGGGATCAAGTCAGGGGACCTTAGTGGCCATTCTAATGCAGCTCTTCGACCAATCCATCTTCCCTGGAAAATATTATTCCGCAAATTGTGTACAATTAAAGCATAGTGCACTTGAGCTCTATCTTACTGAAATAATAAATTGTCAAATGCATATCCAACGATTTCTTGTATGGCAGGTATTATTTGATCGTTTAACATGTTTGAGCATTCAAATTACCGTCAATAAAAAATGGCCCTGCTATCCTATTACACAAAATTCCAGCCCAGACATTGTCTCAGTGATGATTTTCATTAGCCCAGTATCTCATATTATGACGATGTACAGAACCATTTAATTGAAAACTAGCTTCATCAGAAAAGCTAATTCATAAAAAAATCTATTGTCATCAACATATCGCTGCATCATTTCATCGCAAAATTCAACTCTATGATCAAAGTCAAAGTGTTTCTAAATTACTTACACATATCCCATTAGAAATGTTACCATTTAAGAAATTATGATTATTAAAAGCACTAACGGATAATTACTCGACGTTGAAACTCAACTAAACAGTTATACTGTCGTTTTATAGCCTTTAAAAACATAAATAATCTCAGTATCAAGTGTATACGGTGGTCCAACATTGCCTCAGATAAGATGCGATGATCATACTTTCTATATTATATAACAAAGAGGCTTGGACATCTTATTTATAAATTTTATACTTATATTCTAACACAAAAAATATGTTCATCGTTTACCATTTTTTAGTGGAATCCATTTTAAAATACAGAATGTCCGGAAAGGGACCCAGCTTAATTTTAACTTCCTGAGATCAAATAGGGCCGATTGAACTAAACACACCTTAGTCCGAAAATGCTTCCGTAAGAAGTTATAGGACCTTAAAACATTTTTTTTTGAATTTTGTGATAGGTAAGTTCCAGAAACCAAACGACTAATCAAACTGAAAATTGGTCCGAACATTATAGGGG
Source organism: Rutpela maculata (assembly GCA_936432065.2). Taxonomy (NCBI): domain Eukaryota; kingdom Metazoa; phylum Arthropoda; class Insecta; order Coleoptera; family Cerambycidae; genus Rutpela; species Rutpela maculata. The sequence continues at coordinate 38,354,842 of OW386290.2, forward strand.
TATGGTGCGAGCGTAGAGGCGACTTCAATGTGAATATCAGTCGATATTCCGTTGAAGCAACGTCGAGCGCGGTTAGTACTTGGATGGGTGACCCACCTATCTTGGGAAATACAGCGTTCTCGTCCCACCTTCTAGAGGCTTGTATATCAGTGTATACTCGGAAGTTACGTAATTTCAGACGAGGATTACGTAGTGGATATACCATCCTTCGGAGGGGATGTAAAGCAGGCGGTCCCTTGTCTATTAAATGTTAGGCAAGTAAAAGATCCCTACTCTTCTTAAGGGAAGAGGTTCGGCAAAATTTCCAGGTTGGGGGTAGCTTGTCTCCTGGCGTCGGTGATAGCCCCTTTTAGCGGAAATAGGCCGACGTTAAATAATTATAATAAAAAAAAAAAAAAATTATGGGGTGTAAGTAGTATTTCTGCATATCATAGATGGTGCTGTCCGCATACTTTTTTGACATTTTCTGATCATAATTTTTTATTATTATTATTTTGAGTCCTTCATGCCGATAAAACATTCTTTAAATATCTGCAAGTGTAACTAGAATAATTAGGAAAATTAGTTTCGATTCAAATGGTTATGTGAATTTGTTAAGTTTCTGAAATATAACAAACGAAAATTTGTTTTATTTAAAAAGGCATAATTTCATAGGAAGCACTTTTGGATTAAGGTACGTTGGATCTGGTCACTAAACTGGTTCAATAATATCAATTTGACAAACGATAACTTGATCGAATATCATGTTGCATGATGGCTCTTGTTATGCGCTGAAATATTTAAGTGTGATTTTATTGAAAATGGTGCATTTTATAGACATGAAACAAGTAAATCTTATTTTTGCCAAATTAGTTTTTGTATCATAATATTTAGTCATACGGACTCAAAATAAAAACAATAAAAAAATATATCAAAACAATATGCCGACAGCGCCATCTACGATATGCAGAAATACTAATAACCCTCATAATGTTCGGACTCCCCTAAAATATATGTGTATCAGTTTTCGGCTTGATTAGTCGTTTGGTTTCTGAAATATGCACATTACAAAATGTTAAAAAAATTGTTTTTAGGGTCTATAACTTCTTAAGGAAACACCTTTGGACTAAGATATGTTTGATTTAATCGGCCCCATTTGACCTCAGGAAGCTATGGTTAAGCTGGCTCCCTTTACTTTCCGGACACCCTGTATATTTCTTATTTTCCCTTTACTGCATAACAGGCTAATCTAAATATATTATTTCCGCTAATTTCCCATTTTTTCCGCATTATTTAAAATTCCCTAGCGGAATAAGAATACTTGGGTGGGTCTTCCTTGTTCGCCAGGAATTTTTAAAATATATATTAATACATTGTAATGTAACGTTGTAAAAAATATTGTAATAATTTATATATATTCTATAAATACTTCAATAAACTTCAAACTATCAGCCACAAAAATATCGTGACACAATTTTGGACCACCGTGTACAAAGCACACATTAAATTATATATTTCCTATTCTGATAAAAAATAATTTATGTCATCGTTCTCATCATTTCGTTGAGATTGTAAATAACCCTTTGTCACAACAGATGATTTGTGACTTGATGAATGATACAAATTGTCAGCTGGTTTTAAAATAGAACGCACCCTCTCCAATTGGTGTGGTATGAGGGATTGGGTTTGCATTTATTCTTAGAATGCTTGAAAATATATCTCAGCGTTGGAATATCTGTAGGAGTCATGGTTGGGCCATTATGAATTAAAAATTACATAACAAATGCGTAATCTTTGATATGAGTTTAAAAGGGATAAAAATTACTTTATAAATATTATCAGAATATTTGATAAAAAACTGCTGTATGATTTCTCCCATATTTGTGCTTAGCAACATTAATCATGTTATGTCTCGTTAAATGTAACTCCCTATTTTTGACATTGAGGTGAGGATTCCTCGACTTTATGATTAAATTATACGAACCGCAAGACAATGTGGTTTCGACCGTATAATCGCTATCAAACATTCCAGGAATATAGAAATGTGATTATGTAAGATTCATCATTCCGTATCCCAAAGGAAGTGGAAGTGAAAGATTTTACACATAAGTCTACAAGTTAATTTATAGATAAGTAAATAAAAAAATTTGAGGCCTTTAGTTTTTTTACGCACACTAAATCACAATTTTATTTTTTTCACTCCCTTTAATAATGTGGTGGGGGTGGTAATGGGAGTGGCTAATGCCAAATAATTTTTTGAGACCATAGCTTCTCTTATATATACTAAATACCAATTTTATGGACTTTCACTTGCTTGATTTAACTCTTAATTTACCCCCAACCCTTGAACAGAATAAGATCAAAATATAATCTAGTTTCAGATCTCGTTAAAATACATACGTGTCAACATCTTAAACAGTTCCAGAGTAATTGTGCGCACAAAAAAAGTTACAGACCGATAGACAGACAAACATTTTTTTCGCTCAAACTTAAAATCTTGGCGTTTCATAACATTCTAAGCATATTTGAACAATACAAATTTTCAATTTTTTTGCGTTAAAAATACCATAATGGTATTTTATTTTTCGAAAGCTCATATCTCTGTCAAGTTTATCGGATGGAAATGAACAAGAAGATCGCTTAGAAAATTGTTTATTTGAAAGCTGGTTTAATAGTTTTATTGTGTTATTGAGAATTTGCAATAATTTACGTTTTCCTTTTAACTAACCAGAGCAGACGTACTTATCATACGAACCTGTCGAACATAAAAAATTAGGTCTTGCTAAAAGCCGAAAATAATCCAACTTACGTACGGCTGAGAGTGTTGAATGATAAAATGCAAACTTTTTAAAAATAAAACAATATGCAACATAATTAAGGTTTGGCAAAGTTGGAAAATTACCAGAATACTCTCAATGAAGGGAAACAAACGCCTACTTGACACAACTTCTCGTGTAAATCAATAGTCTCATTATTTTAAAATGTCTTTCTGTATTTCATTGAATGATATTCATTCAGTAAATTGGAGTTCTGCTTAATTATTACCACATCACGGCGAAGAGGAAAATCAAAGGGCATAGCAGGATAAGCATGTGTTAGGTGCCCCCGCACCAATCGGGTCGAAATTTTTAGCACAAGTTGATAGTAGTGTTAGATGAAATTTCCCAAAATATTATTTTTGGAAAACCATTTTTACGGGAGTTATGGGGGTAAAAAGAAAAATGGAAAAAAATTTTATTCTCGAGAACGGATAAACCGATTTTCATGAAAAAAATATATGTTATGTGGAAAAAAATTATTGAGTCCATTTGTCGAAAAAGTGGTGAAAAAATTTTTTCAAAATAAAAAAAAAGATTTTTTTTAGGGGATGTTCTAGAGGCACACCCACCATTTTCTTCCAAATAAATGCTTATTTGCCCCTTTAAAACATATCCAATTTTCAAAGCAATCGGAAGGGTACAACATACTCAAAATTGATAATCACTGGCAGACTGCGGGCGGCGCGTAGTCTATGTAATGACGCATTATTAGACGACTTCTTTGTAAATATTTCGTGCAAAGACGAGATTACCTTCCCCCCCTCGTTTTCGAGGGTGCTGAACACGATGCAGGTGGTGGGAGAAGTTTTTGACCGCCGCAACCTCCTGAAATGGCCATCCCTCTTATGGATCCCTTTATGTTTTCATATATAAACGGGTTTGGGGAGTGATTTATCGACGGGTTATACTTGAAATAATATGGAAGGAGGTTATAGAGTAAGTGGAGTCCAGACAGCAGGCCTAGGGGGTTGATTAAACCCTTCCGAGCGTGTAGTTTTTTTTTTCAAATGATTCGGTTCAAATGGAAGGGGGTTATAGAGTAAGTGGAGTCCAGACAGCAGGCCTAGGGGGTTGATTAAACCCTTCCGAGGGGTGTAGTTTTTTTTTTCAAATGATTCGGTTCAAATGCGTATACCACATTTTCGGGGTCGCTGGTCACGGGAAAAGTATTCATTTTTAGCTCCAACCCCCTCAAACGGGCAGAAATCACCCCTCACTCACCGTTTGAGAGATGAAGAGGGGTTGGAGCTAAAAATGAATATTTTTCCCATGATCAGCGACCCCCAAAAACGGGGGAAACGCGTTTGAACCCGAATTATTTGATAAAAAATGATTTTCCACTCCTCGGAAGGGTTTAATTAACCCCCTGGCCTGCTGTCTGGACTCAACTTACTCTATAACCATCTTCCATGTTATTTCAAGTATAACCCGTTGATAAATCACTCCCCAGACTCGTATAGAAACATAAAGGGATCCATAAGAGGGGTCGCCGTTTTAGGAGGTTGCGGCGGTCAAAAACTTCTCCCTCCACTTGCATCGTGTTCAACACCCTCGCAAACGGACGGAGGAAGGTATTCTCGTCTTTGCAAGAAATATTTACACTATTTCTGCCTTTATTACATAGACTAGCGGTTCATTACTACATCTTATTACCACGGTCACTGGTGGCCATTACAACCCTAGCATTTAAATTAGTATCAAACTTCAAGAAGTGTGGCGCAAAAATTCTCTGACGTCAACTGTGGGGTCAAACAAAATCTAGTTTGAAAATCTGAAGATTTTGCAATGATGACATCTGCAGTCAGCCTACGAAAGAACTAGTTTTCAAAGTCCACTACAAGGAGGTTACAGTGCCTTTCACTAGTGAAGGTGCCTGTTTATTGTGAGTCCCCTTGCCTCTCACGAGTCGGGGTGTTTATTTATCGTGAGTCTCCTTGCCTCTAACTAGTCGGAGAGCTTGTTTATTTTAAGTTCCCTTGCCTCTCATTAGTCGAGGTGCTTGGTTATTATGAGTCCCCTTGCCTTTCACAATTCGGACTGACTTTTTTGCGTGAGTCCTCTTGCCTCTCACGAATCAGGTTACTCTATATTGATGAGACTTCTCTTAGTCTTCATTCTTCGAGAACATCCCATAAAAAAAAATTATTTTGAAAAAATTTTTCAAAAAAGTTGCAGGGGGTTGCGGCGGTCAAAAACTTCTCCCACCACTTGCATCGTGTTCAGCACCCTCGAAAACGAGGGGGAGAAGGTAATCTCGTCTTTGCACGAAATATTTACAAAAAAGTCGTCTTATAATGCTTCATTATATAGACTACGCGCCGCCCGCAGTCTGCCAATGATTATCAATTTTGAGTATGTTGTACCCTTCCGATCGCTATGAAAATTGGATATGTTTTAAAGAGGCATATAAGCATTTATTTGGAAGAAAATGGTGGGTGTGCTTCTAGAACATCCCCTAAAAAAAAATTTTTTCTATTTTGAAAAAATTTTTTCACCGCTTTTTTTCGACAAATGGACTCAATAATTTTTTCCCACATTTGCACCATCAAAAGCCATAACATATATTTTTTTCATGAAAATCGGTTTATCCGTTCTCGAGAAAAAAAAATTTCCATTTTTCTTTACCCCCATAACTCCCGTAAAAATGGTTTTCCAAAAATAATATTTTGGGAAATTTCATCTAACACTACTATCAACTTGTGCTAAAAATTTCGACCCGATTGGTGCGGGGGCACCTAACACATGTTTATCCTGCTATGCCCTTTATGTTAAAATATTGATATGCGATTGAATACGCGTTTATTTTCAATTTGTTATGAATATTTAAATTTATTATAAATATTTGAAAAACCAAACATAGTATGTAGTTCCCAATTTCATTATTAGAGCATGACATTTAATTGTGTACAAAATTTATGATAAAAACTGTATAAGGTTCCATTCCTTGGCCTTGGTGCAATGGGAAGTATCCGAAACTATTTTTAAGATTATACCATTTATGATTTTTTTAATATCACAGGCACACAAAATTTAAAAAAAAAGGTTTTAATTAACCAATTTTCCCCTAGCACTCCCTTACAACCCTCCTGGGGGATTGAAATTCCACTTGTTCTAAAAATTTGAAAGGTAGGTTTTTTGGTGCACTGAAACCGAATATGATGATAAAAACTGATTTCGACCACCCAATCACTTCCTAGCACCCCCTTACAACCCCGCTCTAGGGGGGTTAAAATTTCACTTCTTATAAAAATTGAAAATGTATATATATTCTTTAGTATTTTGGTGCGGTGAAACTGAATATGACGATAACAAATGATTTTAACCACCCAGTCAATCCCTAGCATCCCCTTACATTTTTTATCGTCATATTCCGTTTCAGCGCACCAAAAATACCCAAAAATAAACATACTTTTAAATGTTTAGAACAAGTGGAATTTCAACCTCTCCTGGGGTTTGTAGGGGGTGCCAGAGGGTGACTGGCTGGTTCAAATAAGTTTTTATCGTCATATTCTGTTTCAGCGCACCAAAAAACCTACTTTTCAAATTTTTAGAACAAGTGGAATTTCAATCCTCCAGAAGGGTTGTAAGGGGGCGCTAGGGGAATCAGACAGCATAATGCCATACTTTTCGATATAAGACACTCATTACCATACCAGGCGTTGCCTATCTTTCGGCAACCTCCCTAGTCAAATCTTTCCTATACCAAAATTTCCATTTCACCACCTTTTACTCTCAAACCCCTTCTCTATTCTCTCTATTAGTCTTATTTTTGTTCGTTTGTTTCTTTTTGGTCTTTTGTTTCTTTTGTTTCTTTTTGTTCTTTTTAAAATCCCCTCTCGACTAATAACTTCTTACAAATCAAAATCTTTTAAATCATAACTTCCCCTTCACCCTACCTTTCCGAAGGCAGATAGACCATCGGATGAAGGTTGTCATTTGTTCGAACGGGTTTTTTCATTGAGTTTTTCCCGTACTAGTAACCCGATTTCTCAAAACAGTGCGCGTGTGCGCGCTTAAACAAAAATTCGCCATTTTTTATTTATTTCTAAGTAGTTCTAAGTATTTTAAAATCGTTCATGATTATTTTTCAATAAATTGTTAGGTTTAAGTTTTATTTCTTATTAAAACAGGAGCCCTAACCTCCACCCATTTTACTTACCGTTCTAGCCGAGGCTGGACCTGCCCCACCCGGCCACCCATCTACCACGGCGTTGCGCGCCGTGGTGGTGTGGCCGGCTCTGAATCGGGTTCCAACTCAGGCGCATTTTTTGTAACTACAATGTTAATAAATCTTTTTGAATTGAATTGAATTGACAATAAACGCATATTTCCCTCTCACTCTGCAAAATCCTAGCCTCAATTGAATATTCTGCATGCAGAACTGTAAATATTATATGTCCATTGTACACAAGGTAGCTGGATACAAAAATTTGAAATATAATAACCTTAGTTAAAAATATACTTATACAAGAAGTTTCTGAGTAGAATTCACTTTTTTAAAAAATGTAGAAACATATTTTTTTCAAAAATGTTTCTGCGCTCTTTTTAATGACCTCTATCTTTAACTTCTACACTAAATATCCATCATTTTGAAGTTTAATATCTCCAAAATTTGCGCGGCGCCTTCACCAAATATTACAAAATTTTCAGTAAAAAAAATGTTGTTTCCAAATTTTGCTCACGTTGCCCTAGACGTAGCTTGATCAGGGTTGGAAAAAAAACAGTTTTTTTTCATTTTAAACAAAAAACAGTTTTTTTTTGTTTTGAACAGTTTTTTTTGTTTAAAACAGGTTTTTTTTTAAGTTTTAAATGGTGTGTTTAAAACAGGTTTAAAACGTTTAAAACTATATTCAACTAAAATTAAATGGTGCCAGGCACACTATGTCTGCTGCTACTAGCTGATGTCAGATGGCGCTCTTAAACGGATTTTACAGCACTCTGCAAATAAAATGCTCAGTTTAGTGCACGTGACCACTGTATCGGAATTATTTATCGGAATGGACCATCATCGGCACTTTTCCTGCTTTTCCACAAACTCTAAAATAATACATTTATTTAAAACTTCGCACTGTGTTTTAAACTATGTTTTAAACAGTTGTTTAAAACCTAGCATTTTGTATTAAATATGTTTTAAACATTTGTTTAAACACAGTGCGATGTTTTAAACATGTTTTAAACACTTTGTTTAAAACATTTTGTTTTAAACATGCCAACCCTGAGCTTGATGAAATTAATCTGGAACCACCGCCGAGTCAAACCTTACAGATTGTACAAATATAAAAACAAACCATACCTACGAATCGAATTCTGCTTTTGTAGAAAGGTATAAATGGCGCACATATATTTTTAAAATTATATCATTATATCACTTTTAGAACTGGGCCGTCAAATTTTGTACTATGCACTGGCACATCACAAGAATCTTGGTTTCAACATGTGTATGCTCCTTCAGCTCTTGAATATTAGCTAGAGGATCGATAACACCTTTACCTTCTGGACGTCTCCATAAAAAAATTCTAGGGAGATAAAGTCCGGTGACCTCGAAGGCCAAAAAACTTGGAAATGACTTTATCAGGAAGCAGCTCTTTGGAAGTGGCCATAGACTCTCTTGTCATATAGGCTGTGACTCTATCATGCTAAATTCATCTTTCAGTAATCGAAAATACAGAAAATTTGAATAAAGCCGTTCTTGGAGTAGTTAAATAAAATAATGCGTGTGAACGAGCTTTAAAAGATAGAACTGAAATATATGCTGAGAATATCCAGGCAGTCCATTTGATTTGTTGGGGTTTATATAAAAACGTAATTTAGTTAAGTTAAATCTAGCTAACAAACCAGATTGTGGAGTATCTCTAGGAGTATAAATGTAGTTACCTGCAAAGGAAAGATATTTAACATACCTTCTTTGAATTTATTTCAAGTCAAAAATATGAATGCCATATTGTGGATGTCAAACAATACCAGCATATTCTAATTTTGGTGTCACAAAAGCATTAAACAGAAGAGGAAAATGTTCTTTTCATAATAAAGCCTAGATTTTTGGAAGCTTTAGCAGTAATATCATCCATATGGGTAATAAAGGTTGATTTTGAATGAAGGAATGAATTCAAGATCCTTAAATTGGCTGCATCTATTAACCATTTCGTTGCCTGTTTTATATGAAAAATATATCGGGTTGTTTCTCTTCGAAAAATTATGGTATTACATTTTGATATATTTAAAGGAAATCTATTAGATTCACATTATAAATTAATTTTTGGGAAATCATGTTGTAAATGACAATCTGCATCGGAGCTAAGAAATGTAAACAATTTATAATCATCAACATATAGAAGAATATTACTTTGAATATCCCTGCGAATATCAATAATAAATAGAATAAATAACATTAGTCCCAGAATGGAACCCTGTGGAACTCCTGATCAGTCAATAGATGGAAAGCCATGATACTGCACATTTAATTTCCTTTTACCAAGATAGGATTCAAAAAAGCTTAGAAAATCTAAAGTAAATCCGAATTTTGACAATTTTTGCAGTAGAAGTCCATGATCGAGTCTGTCAAATGCTTTTGACAAATCTGTATGAGTTATATCTACTGGGCCAGCCCAATCCAATGTACTCGTATATTCGCAATAAAATAGAAACTTTACATTTGAAAGTTTTCGGAACAAAATTTTAATAAAAATGAAAATTTTCAATAAAATATTTGAATATTTGGAAGTTTCCAAAATTCCGGGAAAGTTTTCTTTGGAAACTTTCGGAGTATTCAAATATTTTATTGAAAACTTTTTTTTTATCAATACTTCGTTCCGGGAATTCCCAAAAAATTCCTGGAAACTTTCATTGGAACGTTTCCTTTACCCATCTCTGGTAGTAGATCTACCCGCTAAAAAACCCATGGTACTATTCATAGTGTCATGTTACAAACCCGTGTTGACAACAAAGAGATTTATGATTTACAAAAAGAGATATGATAATAGTATTTTATATAACGAGTGGCTAAAATGGTGTTTTTTTTACAAGTGAGGCGTTTATAGTACGAGCCGAAGGCGAGAGCTATAAACCACATGAGTAAAAAAAACACATTTTAGCCTCGAGTTATATTCAAAATTTTTTGTATCACCATTCGAAATTAGAAATTTGTAAAAATACGGCAAATTGGACAATGTTACCTTGTCGTAATGATTAAATTCTATTGCTGTTTCCATAGAAACCAATAATAATCATTTGTTGTCTGTTGACTATTAAGTTTTATTTCACACTGTGAAACAAAATTTCTTTATTTCACACTTTTTTCTTTATTTCTAACTTGTCAATAATGACATTGTTTTGACTCATTGAAACTGTCAAATAAATGTCATTTTAAGATGGGGCTTTACAAAAACTCTTTAAGACAATTTCAAAGAGCTTGCCAAAATAACTTTTCATTAATATTTTTATTATTACAATTACGAATCTACAAATTTTCAAAAACGCCAATGATACTCTCAAAATAGATGTTTTAGTGGAGTCAAAATAAAATTTGAATGGAAATCTCTGGCTACAGCAATTTTATTATTATACTCTTCGCAAAAACGACGAGTATTTATTTGATCGGCACATTTCTAAAATCGTAAATATCGCTCGTAGAGAAAAAATGTTCATATTGTGTTAGTGAACGAATTCTGAACTACTTTCAAAATGTCCGTCTGTCTGTCTGTCCGTATGTCCGTCTGTCCGTCCGTCACGTTTCTTGTAAGCACGATAAGTTAAGAAAGAAAGGTCCGATTGTTTTGAAATTTAGAAAGTAAGTTTTAGTGTTAGCTAAAGGAAGAACCCTATTATTTTTTAAGAAAATCGATCGGTAAATAAAAAGTTATTAATTATTTAATTCAAAAAAAATTTATTCTCTTAATTTTTTTCGCTTGTACTAAAATGGAAATCTTGCGAAATATTATTTTCATAATATATTTTTTTTGTTTATGAATTTTACTAATATATATTTCATAGAAGTAAGAGTTGAAATATGTATGATTGTCGAATGCTATAGGTATATTACAGACAATCAATTTTCGTAGCAATATGTGGTGGCGCAGCGGCTAAAGCTTTGCGTTGCAATCCAAACGTGTTCTAATCTCACACAGGTTGGACGTTTTTTTTTTCATTTTTTTTTTTTCATATAATTTTTTTCACAACAAAGATGGTATCACAAAATTTAGGATGTCCAAAAACTAACATTATTTACAAGAAAACTGCGAAGAGTATCCTATAGAATGTGTAACAATTATATATAATAAGCTAAGTAAATTGGCGAAGAGTACGTTTTTAGCTTGTTTTGAATTGTTGTAGGTATAATAACAAGTGCTCTGAGCAATTTTTTCCAAAATCCGTCCATTACTTCTTGAAGAATTTTAACAATTTATTTTTCAACACATAAATTTTCTGCTATTTTTCCTATTATCTCATGTCACAGTAATCGTATCGCAATAATAAAAATACCAAACTGTTCGCTATAAAATTATGAATAAGACTAGGCATATTAAGAAACTTCTTGATAATTTGTAAATTCGCAAAAAAATAAAAACCACCAAAAATTCCCATTTTTTAAGTTTAAGAAATATGATGTAATAATTCATCAATTTTAACGAAAGTTGGTGTAACCATGCGCTTTATTGAACTAAACCTCCGTGCCAAATTTTAGATCGAAATATTTATTCAAACAGCTGAAAATCAACAATAATTTCGAAATTTCCATCGCATTTTGTTTAAGTGCATCGACTCGTAGTGGGACAATTTTTCTTTTAAAATGTAGGTTTTTACATATACTTTACGGTGTTGTTTAGAAAAAAAAAAAATTAAATTTAAACCAATTTTTTGGATATTGCACGTATAAACAATTTCGAATAACTACGTGATTTTTTGTGAAACCAAAAACGATAAGCGAATTATGAAAGTACATGAAATAACCAACGTTTAAAAAAAAAGAATGATGTTCTACTTGCACTTGAATCCGTGGTACGTTAGTTTTTGCGTTTCAGTCAATTAATAAGTAAACATATTGATATTTTTTCTTGAAATTTGCGCATATTGTTTCAAAATGATTATATTTCTTTCTCTGCTAGTTGAAAATTATCCACAACTAAAGCTTTTTAAATTACATCCCATAAAGCACCATTTAGGACATAACGCACGGAGGTTTAGTTCAATAAAGCGCATGGTTACACCAACTTTCGTTAAAATTGATAAATTATTACATCATATTTCTTAAACTGTTAAAAAATGGGAATTTTTGGTGCTTTTTATTTTTTTGCAAATTTACAAAGTATCAAGAAGTTTCTTAATATACCTAGTCTTATTCATAATTTTATAGCGAACAGTTTGGTATTTTTATTATTGCGATACGATTACTGACATGAGATAATAGGACAAATAGCAAAAAATGTATGTGTTGAAAAATAAATTGTTAAAATTCTACAAGAAGCAATGGACGGATTTTGGAAAAAATTGCTCAGAGCACTTGTTATTATACCTACAACAATTCAAAACAATAAAATTGCTGTAGCTAGAGAATTCCTTATTAACCTATTTTGGTCCTTAATTTGACTCCACTATTTGTATTACATTTAGTGCCCACATACGGCATAACACGCGGTCCTTTTCTTGTAGACTAAACACTGCGATATTAATTTCTTTTGCAAATTAGTATACTAAATTTACATAATTTGTTACAAAGTATTTGATGTTTTGAGTAGTTTGTTTAATGACACTCCCACTAAAAATGGATTTATCTAACATAGAACACTCTGAACTAGAAATAACAATAACGATGAATACATGCGTTGACAAGTACGACATATGGTATTTCATACCCAAACTATAATTTACCAACTGTACATTTGATTCTAACATATACTATGTGTCTTAACATAAAAAATTAGTAAGTTTCCTAATTCACGGTATGTTTTATTTTTATTGAAATAGGTAGGTCACCTAAAAATAGATCTTTGGCATTTTGATCTCACCATCTGAGCACAATTGCATAAGAACAGCGTGTCTGTGGATACACACACAAAAAAAATAAACTTAAGGCCATCGAACCATGCCACACGCTTCTTTGTCACAGGGTATAAGCACATACGACTCGTTTTACAAATATATGGTTCTTCTTTGCGTCGCGTTTCAAGGCAAACCGACCAAACACTCCTGGAATGGAAGAAGGATTAAAAATAGCGATATTTATTGTCGCTAATTGTTTGTCGCAGGCAGAGGAATTTATGTGTTTTAAAGTCAGTAGGGACAGGCGTGCGTCTACATGAATGTGCATATACTACCAGTATTGTCACGTAAGAAGTTAAATATTTGCTGGTATCTCAGAACGGTATGATATTCAGCAAATTTACGACAACACCTGTCCTAACGTTTCATCTATTTGTATTATGGTTGATTTTAAAATGTATACAACATTACTATTAGGATCAGTAAGTCGGGAAATTCATAGTTAATTTTAATTAAATTAGGAAATTATTGAATCATCCTCTTAGTCGAGTCAATGAAGGTTTTCATTTCTTAATTCTCAGCAGCAGCTCCGATTTTGATCATTCTTTTTTCAAAATGTGTCTTTTTTAATATTATTGCAAATCAGAAACATCCCAAATGGTGCAAATAATTATTTATATTGTTTAAACAATAATAACAATATTTACAAAAAAATATATTTTAAAAATTTTTTTCGCGATATTTATAAAACATTGAGTTGTTTTTATTGAAAATTTAAGTTCAAAAATGTTTCTCACAGTCGAGGTTGATAGTTATTTATATTGTTCAGATTCCAGATTCAGTTTGGTTAAAAAAACACACCTTTCTTTCACAACCTGTAGATAGTAACGTGCTTCAAAATAAAAGAATCGGGCAAAACTCGCTGTTTCGCAAATAAATTATCTCTTAAAGACAAGATGGCGGAAGTAGATAAAAGTGCCGTAATAACTGAGCTAAATAAACTCAAAAAAAGCGAGTTAATTGAAATTATTTTGAACAAAAAAGTGCCCGAGGTGTTACCTAAGAACACTATAATCGAAAATTTTCTCAAAGTGCAACAAGATAGCGGCATCCTTCTAGGCTTTGCTGAAAACGATGCTGGAAGCTGTCAAAATCACGAGTGCAGAAAAGTGCATGTAAGCTACGAATTCACCAAATGCCAACTACAACTAAGTGAAAAACTAATGACACAACTAGAAAAACGAACACAGGACCAAGAATTTATAATAAATTTGTTAAAATGTGAAGACAAAGAAAGAAAGGTTATAAGTAAACATAATGAAACTAGCCGCAGTCATAAGACAGTAGTTCCAAAACAAACAGTTCAAAACGCACCAAAGGAGAAAGACAAGAGCAAGAGGAAAAAGAAGTAAGGGAACAAAATGATAATAAAAACAACGTAAATACATGGAAAACAGTACAAAAGAAAAAGAAATTCAACATTACAGGCATGGCCAAACCAAATGCCCAACAAAGTTTTAGAGCTGCTGATAGAAAGGCATGGTTCTATGTGGGTCACGCAAAACCGGACACCACGGCGGGAGATTTGAAGGAATACCTGGAAAAATTATACCCAAACAAAGAGTTCATAGTGGATGAAATAAAAAAACATGAAAGCAATAAAAGTAAAAATAAGGCATACAAAGTAGGAGCAGAGATGAATCTAAAAAAAGACATGGAAAACCCCAATAACTGGATTGAAGGACTAGTAATACAGGAATATGATTTTTTTCGTGGAAGAAGAGCCTAAGAATACAAATCAAAACATAAGAATTTTAAATATTAACACGCAGTTAATAAACAATAAAACAGCATTATTAAATACCTGTCTCATGAATAATAACATAGACATAGTAACCATAACTGAGCATTGGTTAAATGATGCACAAATCGAACACCTAAAAATTACGAACTACAGAATGGGAAGTTACTACTGCAGAAAAGAATACAGTCATGGTGGAGCTATGATACTAATAAAAAACAAAATAAAACATGAAGAAATCCGAGACGTTAAAAATCTTTCTATAGAGAAACATATAGAAATGGTGGGAATAAAAACAAAGCATGGAATTATATTCTCTATATACAGACCGCCCCAAGGAAATCGATATTTATATAGAGAAACTAAATGAAGCTCTAACATACGTTAATAATAAACATAAAAATGAGAATATATATATCGGAGGAGATTTCAACATCAATATCCTAGTAGAATCAAAAGAAAAAGAGGTATTGGAAGATTTATTAACATCGTTTAACCTTCACAGAACTAATAATGAACCATCAAGAATTACAAATGTCTCTGCAACATGTATTGACAATATATATTCTAACATAAGCGAATATAACTACAAAACAAAAATAATTAATCCACATATATCCGATCATCTTGGAAAAATTCTTACGGTCAGTGGTGAAAGTGAATGCCGTAAAACAATAAAAGAAATAAAGAGTAGAGAAGTAAATGAAGCAAATATCTACCTGTTTAAAAACAAACTTAGCCTGATAAATTGGCAAATGATTACAAATAAAACTGTAGAACAAGCATTCACTGAATTCCATAACAAGATTATAAAATGTTTCGAAGAGTCGTTTCCTGAAAACACAAAAAAATTAAAAATAAAGAAAAGAACATAAAATGGTACACAAAAGAGCTAAAGAATATAAAAAACACTTTAGATGCCCTAAACACAATATATAACGTACGAAGAGATAAGGAATCATTAAATGCATATAAAGAATATAAAAAATTCTATATTGCACACTTAAACGAAACTAAAAGAAAGCATCATGAAAACTATATAAACAACGCAAACAACAAAACAAAAGCAATATGGGAAGTAATAAAAGTAGAGACTGGTAAAGAAAAAATCGACAATGAAGAGGAAAGCAAATTAACATCGGAAGAATTAAATCAATTTTTTGGAAACGTGGGAAATGCAACGGTGAGTTCGCTCGGTAAACCTGTACAGACCTACAGTAATCTCCTAAATAAAATAAATATAAATAACTCTAAATCAATATATCTAGAAGAAGTAGACGAAACAGAAATCAGGGAAGCAATAAAAGCAATTAAGAAAAAGAAAACTAAAGACATATATGGTCTCTCAACGGATCTTTTGAAAGAAATAGCAGATATTATAGCAACACCCCTCACTGTATTAGTAAACAAATGTATCGGTGAAGGAGTATTTCCTAGAGAATTAAAACACACAAAATTAATCCCAGTACACAAAAAAGGGGGCATCAACATAGCGAATAATTACAGACCTCTGTCAATACTGCCTGTGTTGTCAAAGGTATTCGAAATCATAATAAAAAATAGGTTATTAAAATACTTCGAAAAGTCTGCCTACTTTAACCCTCACCAACATGGATACCGTAAAGACAAATCTACAATCACAGCTTTAAATGAGACAATTCAAAGAATAAAAGAAGCCCTAGATAACCAAGAAGAAGTAGACATAATATGCTGTGACCTCAGTAAAGCATTCGATACTGTTAACCACAAAATACTAATAGATAAACTTTACTATTATGGTATAAGAGGAAACGCACATAAACTCATAAAATCGTTTATTACTAACAGACGACAAACAGTATGTTGGAAGGGAAAATTGTCAGGAACCACTGATATGGAGCATGGAATAGCTCAAGGATCGATATTAGGTCCAATAATGTTTATAATTTACACGAACGATTTAATATCCAACATAAATGCCTATGGAGCATGTGTGTATGCAGACGACACTTTATTTCTAAATAAACCTGTAAACAACGAAGGAATAACATCAGACAAAATTCTAACAGAAGCAAATACTTGGTTTACCAGCAACAAATTATTATTAAATGAAGATAAGACGCAAACAATTACAATTTCGACTAAAAGAAAACAGGAAGAAAATATAAAATTTCTAGGCTTATATGTAGATAATAAATTGAACTGGAATACACATATAAAAGAATTAAGTAAAAAACTAAATAAGGCAATATACTCTTTACGGATAATAAAACAAACATCCACATACCTTACAACGAAAACAGCATATTTCGCTAACTTTCATAGTGTAGCGTCATATGGAATCATATTCTGGGGTACAGCAACCGAAGTGAAGCGTATCTTCATATTACAGAAAAGGGCAATAAGAGTAATAGGAAATCTCAAATACAGAGAAAGCTGTAAAGAAACTTTAAAAAAACTAGGGATACTTACCATTCCATGTATGTACATATTAAAATGCCTAAAACATGTTCATGCTAATCCACAGAAATATAAAAGAAACGCTGATCACCACGAGCACAACACGAGAAAACGAAATGATGTTTAAATACCCCTACATAGAATTTAAAAAAACCAGCAAGGAGTGGACTATTGGGGGGCAAAGCAAAGTATAATAAAATACCAGTAGAAATAAGAAATAAGAATTTAATAGCATTTGCAAATTGGGTAAAGTACAAGCTACTTTAAGGAGCATATTACTCACTACAAGAATTCTTAGAAGATAACTTGTAAGCAAAATTTTGAGCAGTTATGTACTGCATCACTTCTAACCTATGCCATCTTGTATTTATATGATATTTGATACTAATCGACTGTGATAGAAAATTTTTATCATTTTGTGACGTATGTGTTTTAATTTAATTTATGTTATTTATTTCATATATTACTATAACTGATAGAATGTATTGTATTAAGATATATTGCTGTAATGTATATTATTATATCCTGTAGTATGTATAAGTGATATACGTATTTATGTAATAATCTTTTACATGAATAAATTATTGATTGATTGATTGATTGATTGATTGATTAAATCCTGAAAACCGTACATCGATATCAATTCGCTTGGTCCGTTTCATTGGCCAGCAGTTTATAATAATTTGTTAATTTGACCAAAGGATATGCGTATATTATACACATAGCACTTATTATACAAAATAACTTGCGAGGTGAGGACTTTGACTATATTTTTTAAATATTTTTCTAACATGAATTATAATATGACCTTGGACGAGACCTACCACTATCATTCACTATTTAAGCTTACAGGGCCAGCCAGACCCTGAACAAAATTTACGGCTATTACCGTCGTCTGTTTATCAATGGTATATGATATGATGTCTTGCATCTCCAAGCACCTCACGCATGTGTTTTATATGACAACTGAATAAATCTAAGGGAAATGCCGTCTACAAATGCACAATTTATCGTGCGTGAATGCTTGGCGCCAACATTATTGATTGTTGGGGGAACCTACACCATTTAGAGTATGTTAGAGGGAGACAAATTCAGATCTGTTTGTGTGTGCATTTAATTAATCCGGGGAAATTAAAAAGTAAATAATCGACTTAATGGATTGTTGGTGTGCCGAGGAGTTGACGATGGTGGATTATGACAAAAATCATTAGCGACTCTTAATAAGACTACAAAAACAAAAACAGTATACCTATACAATTTCATCCCTTTCAGAAGCTTTTACTACCCTAATTGATGAGTGTTTCACCAACCAAGCTGACATTATCGGGAGATGATTAAAGTAAAAACTATAGTAATTGTACTTAGAAAATTAACTTATTTTACTTCCATGTCCAGCGGAAGTATAGTAACGCAAAAAAAATTGAAAATTTGTATTGTTCAAATAGACTTAGAATGTCGTGAAACGTCGAGATTTTAAATTTGAGCAAAAAAAATTCTGTCTGTCGCTCTGTCTGTCTGTCTTCATGTATGTAACTTTTTTGTGAGCGTGATTACTCTGGAACCGTTTAAGATATTGACTTGAAGGTACACATATGTATTTTATCGAGATCTGGAACTAGAATATATTTTGTTCTTATTCCATTGAAGGTTTGAGTGGTAAATTGTGGTAAATCAAGCAAATAAGAGTCCATAAAATTAGTAGTTAGTATACCGGTTGCCACAGGCTAGTGGCTCCCCCCTATATTTCCTTTATTTTTTAACTTATCCATTTGAAATTTGGGGTGCATAAATTACCTGTAAAAACAGATTTTTAGAAAAACGGTATGAGACCATTCCCGATTTACCCGGAAATGACAGCAACTTTCGATTTTTAAACGGAACACCCTGTATATTTTTACATATTTGGATTCTAGACAACATTCTGAGTATACCATGAGATTTTCGGGAATATTTTGAGTCGACGTTCAGTTTTTTTAAACATTTTAAGACATTCGTCTAGAGAGCTTTGGAATACTAAAATTTGTTCTGCGGCAGGTAAAATCCAAGGGAAAAATATAATTTTTCATTTAATTTCATTAATAACTATTTACGAAGCCTCCAAAATTGAACAAGTTACTTGTTTATCGAAAACTTATTTTTTTCAAATGGGAAAGTAGTGGTTCATACTGTTCAATAAATAAATCATAGCTTTTTTTCTGAATTCATTGATATCCATTTCAAATCTATGCTATTTGTTTTTCTATTTTATTGAACTTATTTAAAAATAAAAAATCACTTTCAATATAATTTTTCTTTAACTTTAACGTAGTTGCCTTTGCAAAAATCATGTCTAATAATTAAATGTGACTACCTTAATAAGTATAAGTAAGTACTAGTGCAAACTATAAAGATCAATATGTCCAAAAATCCATTTTTACAGGTTATGCATCCCAAATTTCAAATGGATAAGTTAAAAAAATAAAAGAAATATAGGGCCACTAGCCACTAGCCTGTGGCACTCGGTATATAAGGGAAGCTAAAGTTTCATACATTTCCCCAAATTTATGTACTCGATAAAAAATTTGCCCAACTTGCAAAAACTGTAGACCAATAGTTATTTTGTGTAATTTTGATAATCTCTTCAAATTGTCTTATACGATACAATCTTTTTTTCATGTTAAATATCAAATTTCCCATTGTTAACACTGGTTCATAATGTGTAGATCGACAAGAACTAATTTGATAAGTGTTACCAATTTCATTGCGAATACACTGAATCGTGGTTGTTAAATAGATGTAATTTATAGAGGCTTGTCAAAAGCCGATCATGCTAGTAATTCCAAGAGTTCTACAAGGTTCCGTTCTGGCACCACTATTATTTATTCTATTTATCAACTATATTCACAAGGATATCAAAGTAATGTTTTTCTTTTGCTGATAATTTTAAATTGTTTACATCCATTGACTCTAAAATGTAATAAATTACCTTAAAACACCAAACCGCGTCTGTTAGGGAGAGAAATAATCAGACATATTTTTCCTAAAAAATAAACAATAAAAAAAAATGAGGGCAATTTTAACTATATTTACATATTTACCCCATTTACCCTAATTTACCCCCCAACCTTTCAACGGAATAAGCTCAAAATATAATCCACTTCCAGATCTCGTTAAAATGCATACGTGTACCAAATTTCAAGTCAATATCTTAAATGGTTTCAGAGTAACCATGCGTACAAAAAAGATACAGACAGACTGACAGACAGAATTTTTTTCTCAAACTTAAAATGAGCAATTAAAATTTTCAACAAATTTTTTTGCGTTAATAAACTTCCACTGGATGTGGAAGAAAAAATGATCATTACATTACAAATGTATCATAATAAGTGATAAAAAGTGAGGGGGTGGAACTGAAGTATAAAGTAACAAAATCTTGAGCGTTAATGTTTTTTTAATAAAATTAATTCATTTATATAGAAGTTAGGTTAGATTCTTACATCATAAATAAGTTTACGAGGATTTCTCGGTAGAAGAAAACTGCAATATTGGACTAACTTCTTTATTAGAACAGCTTACAACACTTTCTGATGGCTGCGAGTTTGGTACGGATATTTATATGTCCGGTTTATCAAGCTTGTGGCCATTTGATAATATTTATAACTATATTTATTAGACGTTTAATAATCAAAATAAAATAATGGGTAAACAAGTGATAGCGTAAAACTATCAATAATATTTATAACTATATTTATTATGACATTTACTAGTATCGTTATCAAAAATAAAAATAACGAGTAAACAAGTGATAACGTATAACTCCTCCCTTCTTAAAATGGATTCATATCCTTTACATGAAGGTTTGAATCTTGGAGTTCAATAGGTTCATTGGGCGGTTTGCCTTTATTTATAATTTTTATGTTAAATGACTTTGTCTTGAAATATTTAAAGGAAACGTAAATTAAAATTACAAAGATAATCAAAAAAATAAGAAAGTAGAGAATCCAAGTGTGATGAGTAGGAGTCTTGAAGTCTTCAATTTCTAGTGGTTGGAGTTGCTTCAGTGATTCAGACATTCTGCTTAAGTCTGCGGGAAATTCCTCTAAGTGAAGGTCTGGTAGTTGGGACATAGTATATCTTTCGATTTTCGGTAGATAGAATGGACGTCCTTCAAGTCTAGTACTATCTATCGAGTAGGTAGTGTTTTTAATAATAATGCTACAGTTGCGTTCGAGTGTAACTTCGCTGAGGGTATTTAGTTGGATTATTTCTTGTTCTGGGCATGAGCTTTTAATAACAACTTCTTCTCGAGGGAAGCAAATAATTTTATCTTTGGAAATCCTTAATAGAAGATCGGTACTTACTTTGATCTTTTGCAGGACACAGTCGTTAGGTTGTTTTCCTTCTAACAAGTTAAGGAAGCAATTGGAAGTCCAAGGTAGAGGTTCTCCATCACAAATATGGTATTTGTTGATCGTTTGGCAGGCAGTGTCTTTCCATAAATGGGCAGAATGATCAATACTCAGTACTAGGTAGGGTTTTGGTGGTATGAGGATAGTGTTATTTAAGGGAATAGGAATTAACTGGACTAATTGAAAGTCTCTAATGTCAAAGAGTGGGACAGTTAATTGAACATAAATCAAATTCTTGTTAACTTTAGTCTGAATGTGAAATAATCTGTAATATTCATCAGTGTCTATTTTTAAGAGGTTTCTAGAGTTATAAAGAGTTGCTAAAGTCTTCAAAATATGTATTAAGTCTGAGTGAGACATGAAGAAATGATGTATAATTCCTGAATAGGAGTTTACTAGTGCATTTTCTAAAGTTTCTAAGTGATTTAAAATGAGTAGAAAGTTCTGTGATATTTGGTTTGCTAAGCTTTGGCAATATACGTTTTTTCCTAAATTATTAAGTTGGTTTATTGTCGTGTTCAAGTGAAACATGATTGATTTTTCATTTGTTTCAATGACCCCTAAAGTTTTGTTTATTCTATCCATTAGT
The DNA here is from genome assembly GCA_936432065.2 of Rutpela maculata. Classification (NCBI taxonomy): domain Eukaryota; kingdom Metazoa; phylum Arthropoda; class Insecta; order Coleoptera; family Cerambycidae; genus Rutpela; species Rutpela maculata. Next base: position 38,376,832 of record OW386290.2, read on the forward strand.
TGCGTATACAGAGAGGTTCTTAGGTTTAGTTGAGCCGTTAAAGAATGTTGATTCCTCATAAGAGTATTTAACTTTGAATTTATGTCTTCTAAGTCATCTGCGTCAGGAGTACCGTATAAGAATTTATTAATTTTTCCAATAGCATTAACTAGTCCTCGTTTTTTTCGATTCATGGGTTGAAAGTTTAGGAATTTTGAATATACTAGTTTCGAGAGTTGGGTTAAACGCGTGTTTGAATAATTAGTACATATATTCGGGAAATCTAACATATTTTCGGTAGTCTGTTGGATTTGATTTTCGACTATGTTTAAGTCGATGATGTAAGAGAATGAGTGATAGTTATTAATAAGTCGGGTTGGTTGGTAAGTCATTAGGTAGATGGGGTTATGAATGGACTTGATTTTTAGGCAATATGTCCTCAAAATCAACAGTAGTACTAATAGGAGTGGTGACATGTTTGTTGATCTTGTCCTGGATTAGTCTCTGTTTCACCTGAAACAAGGGTTCATCGTCAGAATCATTGTCTGGGGTTTGTTCGAGTGTGTTGTCACGTACTTGATTTTTTGTAAATCGTCCTCTATTAGTAATGATAACGGGTCCTTCGTCTTTTATTACTGTTGCTGATATAAATTTAGGGAGATTCTTTGCGCGTGTAGCTTGGGAATTTCTAATATAAACTATATCGTTCGGATTATAAATTTTTGGTTCTTTGCGATTTTTATTGATTTTTGCTATTATGTTTTCTTTGTCTAGAACTTGGTTTATTCTGAGCTGTTCGTATAGCTCTTGAGTAAGGTTTTTGTGTTCCTGTATATAGTCTGAGGTGATAATTTCGTCTGAGATTTCAAACGGAGAGGGTTTGTCTAAATGTCCAAAAAGAACTTCGAAAGGGGTGTGTTTAGTAAGGGAGTGTATCGACTCGTTGTATCCGATAGTAGCCAATTTCATTAGGTAGTAGTTGGGGAAATTAGGATTTTCTGAGGTTAGGCATCGCATGCTATCTATTAATGAACTATGGAAGCGTTCAACAGGACTGTTGGATGTATGACTATCGGTACTGGTAAAATGTAAAGATATTTTATGCAGGTCACAGTAGTCGATGATCATGGTGTTATTGAATTCTTTTCCTTTGTCACAAATTATTTTGTAAGGTTTTCCGTAGTGTTGAATAAAGGTTAAGAGGTTTTGTTGTACTTCCATTCCTGTTTTAGACTTTAAGGGATAGCTTTGTCCGATTTTCGAGAAAGGGTCGAAGATAGTAAGGTAACATTCATTTGAAAAGTGAAAAAGGTCTATGTGAATAACATCTAGAGGTTTCTTGGGTATTGGTGTATTTTGGAATTTAATTTTCTGTGGGTGCCTGTCGTATTTACAAGTGTTACACGTGTGACAATTTTTTATATATTGGGCAACTTGATAGTTGATATTAGGCCAATAGTATTTTCTCATTATTAAACTAGTTGTGACTTTGGTTCCGCGGTGTACAGTTTTTCCTTCGTGCATATATTTTATTATTTGATTCTGTTTATCTTCTTGAGAGATATCTTCAAGAACTTTATTTGAAATTATACAACTCATTGAGTCGTTGGAGTTTAAGAACCTTTGAAATATTCTAATTATTTTGTGTTTGATAGATTCGTCGTTGAAATTAAAACAATTTTGAGTATTTTGAGTGGAACGTAAGAACTGTTTTACAAATTTAAATACCTCCTCATCGGATGTCCGTGATTTTAGTACAATTCTGTGTCTCTTGTATCCGGGGAAAGGTGTTTCTAAGATATGGGTGTTAGTGACTGCATTGTCGCTTTCTTTTATAAAAATCTGGTTTTTATAAATATTGATGGCCGATTTTGAGTAAGGCATTGTGAATGTGGAACTTGAAAGGGCTGTATGTACAGTGTTGTTGTCGAAAGTACGTTCGTCAATGTCTTTTATTAAATTTTCTGCGATTTCTGGGTCTACTTCGGGTAATTCATCTAGAATTGATTGTAGATCTGGAGAATTTACAATCATCGAATTAGTGTCATCATTGTTGATGGCATTAAGTTCTTGTATAGGGGGTCGTGAGAGACAGTCTGCGTTTACATTGTGTTTCCCTTTTTTATATTTGATGGTGTAATCGTATTCGTCGAGGCGTAATCTCCATCTAATCAGTCGAGAGTTTGGGTTTTTCAAGTGATACAACCATTGTAGTGGTTGGTGATCTGTGATGATAGTAAAGTGGTGTCCAAAGAGGTAGGGACGAAAGAATTTGCAACTGTCGGCTACGCTCAATAATTCTTTCTCGATAACGCTGTAGTTGATTTCTGCGGGGTTTAAGGTTCTGGAATAATATGAGATAGGATGTCCGTCTTGACCGAGTATAGAGCCAATGGCATATTTGCTAGCGTCACATTCTAGAGTAAAGGGTTTCGAAAAATCAGGGTAAGCTAAAACTGGTTCATTGCAAAGAAGGTTTTTGCATTCCTTAAAGCAGGAGACGTATTCTTCGGTAAGGGTAATTTTCTGATCCTTCTTTAAACATTGAGTGAGGGGTTTTGTAACTTTGGCGAAATTTGGAATGAAACGACGATAGTAGCCAAGGAGTCCTAGAAAAGATTTAATTTCCTTAGGTGTTCTAGGGATAGGGAAAGATTTAATAGCTTCTATCTTCTTTGGGTTTGGCCTTATGCCGTCAGTGGTTATTACATGTCCTAGAAATTCGACTGACTTACAAAGAAATTCGGATTTATCAAGTTGTATCTTGAGATTTGAATTCTCGAGAGCCGTGAAGACAAGGTGTAAATTTTGAATATGTTCCTGAAGGGAAGTAGAAAAGATGATTATATCATCCATGTATACAAGACAAATTTTATTTTGGAGGTCTCTTAGGACATTGTCCATGACTCTTTGGAAGGTACTGGGGGCATTCTTTAGACCAAATGGCATGCGTACATACTCATAGTGTCCTTTTTCGACATTAAAAGCAGTTTTTTCGATACTGTTTGGGTGCATCTCGATCTGATGGAAACCTGATGCAAGGTCAAGTGTGGTAAAATATTGGCATCTACCAAGTTTGTCTAAGATGTCAGTAATGTTTGGTAGGGGGTACCTGTCGGTGATGGTTTTCTCGTTAACCTTACGGTAATCAACGACTATGCGCCATTTCTTTTTTCCAGAGGCATCTAGTTTTTTAGGGACGATCCATATGGGGGAACTCCAAGGGGAGACTGAGGGTCTTATGATCCCGTCTTTTAACATTTTGTCTATTTGGGTTTGTACTTCTTGCTTGTGTATGAAAGGATATCTATATGATTTGGTATAGACAGGGGTCTCGTCGCTGGTGCGTATTTCATGTTTTACATGGTTAGTGAAAGAAAGTTTGTCATCAGGGAAGTAAAGTATGTTGGGATGTTTCTTTAGAACTGAAAAGAGCGCATTCTTTTCTTCGGAATTTAAATGCTCTGTGCGGATAGTTTTACTTAGATCAATTTTATGTTTAGAGTTTTCTAGGGGACGTATATAAGGGGTAAAAGTTTCGAAATCTTGAAATGGTAAAACATTTAAGGGCTGGTCAAAGGTAGCTTGTGTAGAAAATTCATTCATATTATGAAGTTCTACTGTAGCTAACCCATTTTTCGCAATGGTTAGGGTTTCTGGGATACTAACTGTGCCGTTTGAGAATGCTGGGACTAGAATTTCTCCATTGTAAATATCTACAGGTATTTGCGTTATAACCACTTCATTTGAGTTTAAATCATAGGTGCGTGATGTGTCGTTAGGGGTTCTTAATAATAGTGGTATGCAAACATCATGGTTAAAGAGAGCTTTATTTTCGAAATCTAATAGAAAATTAAATTTAGATAAGTCTTCAAATCCTATTAAACCGTCGTAAAACTCGTGAAAATTATATACTAAAACGTCAAGAGTGTCGTCTGAATTAAATTCGTCGAAGGCAGGGATTTCAGCATGAAATTGTATGTCTGTCTCTCCGTGACATGTTTTAATTTTTGTAGAGTTAGTGTACATACAATCAGAATAGAAGTTTTCAATTATGTGGGGTCTAATGATAGTTTTGGAGCAACCTGTATCTATGAGAAGTTTCATTGGGGGGTTTTGGATTTGTATATATGGTAAACTACAAGGGGCGGTTACTGAATTCAATTCGACGATTGATCGTTCCGAGGCTCTTTGAGAAAATTTACGTCCTCATTGTTTTCTTCATTTTGATTTTGGAACTCGTCTGGTTCTTCTGGAGTGAGATCGATGTTTTCGGAAATATTTAAGTCTGCAAATCGAGGGTTAGGAATATCAGGATATTCTTCTGGATAATAGTAGTAGCCTACTGTTGGATCAAGTTCAGCTGTGTGTAATTCTTGGGCTATGAAGTTTTGGGGACTCGACTGTTTGAACCATGGGAATTGTCGTTTAATTTGGGAGTTCGTGTGTGGTCGAAATTGGGGCGAAAAATGCTGTTTGCTTGTTGATGGGTTGGCAAAATTTTGTCTAGGTTGGACAGAAACACCAGACATTGGAGTGGGCTTATATGACTGAGTGTTTTGTGGTCTTGGTTTAAAGACGTTTTGATTTTGATTTGTATTCTGTCTTCCGAATACTTGTTGGTTAGTAGGGAAATGTGTTTGAATAGTTTGACGTGGGGGTAAATTCATTGGTTGAGATGGAAATTGAGGTTTAAAGCTATGATTTTGGTTCATATGGAAGTTATTTTTTATGAAATTTTGCGACGATGTCTGTCTTGATGTTTTGTTGAATTGTTCTTCTCGGGCTATCAAATTTATAGCTTCCTCTAGTTTTGTGAAGGGGCTTAAACGTATCATAACCTGGTAGTTTTGTGGTAAGGAATGGGTGTATGTATCAAGCGTTAGTTTTTCGTATATTTTGGTATAAGCTGTTTTTTCTGCAGCTCCGTCGTTTGATTGCGAAAGTTTTGCTAATAGTAAACTTTGTAAGTTTTGCAATCTTAACCCAAAGTCATGTAGTGATTCATTATTGTGTCGGGTCGTTTGTCTTAGGTCGTGTTCAAGATTTGCAATTGATCTTGGGTCTGAGAAATGGTCTATTAACGTTTTGCGGATGTCCGCCCAAGAATTTAGGTCAAAGCGGCAACCGACTATGGTGAGAGCTTGCCCGTGTAATTTTGATTTAATTGATTGAAGTAAAAAGTTGTTTAAATTGATGTTATCAGGAGTATCGTTTGGTTTCGCGTAGTTAACTTCGAGTGCGTTACAGGCTGTGACAAAGTCATTGAGGGCGAAAACATTGCCGTCAAATGGTCTTATGGTATCAACATACATTCTTAATAATTGATAATTAACCTGAGCCATCTCTGTATTTTGAGTACTAACAGAAAGAATAGGATTTAATTTACTGGGTCTTAATCTTGCTTGGATAGGTGTATAAGTATTATTTTCTGGTTCGTTACTTGTGCCAGGAGATGCAATAGCTTCCTCTAGGCTTTCGAGTAAATCAGTGAATGACATATGAGTGGTTTACTTAATTATAGGGTCGAGGATCTGACTCTTCCCTGTCTGTAAATTACAGAATGTAATAAACAGCAACTTAATTCTTTAGTTGTCTACGATAGACTGACTTAGCAACTAATATTTTTTTTTCCAAATATCACACAAATTCTATTAAGAGATAGTAAGTGAATTTAGAAAAATTTAATTTCAAGACTGAAAGGATCACAAGAGTTTGAAAATTAAACAATTAAGTGACTTTCAATTTGAATTTGAGAAAGGGAAGCGTTCTAAGGAGCTGAGTATTGACTTACGTTTTTCTTCTCCTCCACGTAGGTTGTTTGGATAGGCCTCAACAATAAAGATTGACTTCTGGCGTCGTACCTCTGGGACTTCTTGCTCGATGCAGGATTTTTCTCAGGGGGTGACTCGATGCACTGAACAACTTGCCAAAAGGGCACTATCCTACCGACTGCGCCAAATAAGTTTACGAGGATTTCTCGGTAGAAGAAAACTGCAATATTGGACTAACTTCTTTATTAGAACAGCTTACAACACTTTCTGATGGCTGCGAGTTTGGTACGGATATTTATATGTCCGGTTTATCAAGCTTGTGGCCATTTGATAATATTTATAACTATATTTATTAGACGTTTAATAATCAAAATAAAATAATGGGTAAACAAGTGATAGCGTAAAACTATCAATAATATTTATAACTATATTTATTATGACATTTACTAGTATCGTTATCAAAAATAAAAATAACGAGTAAACAAGTGATAACGTATAACTTCATATATATGAGATTTGTTAAAAATATGACTAAAAGGCAAACGTACATGTTGTTAGAGATTGTAATGTATTCGTTGAAACGGAATACTAGATTTGATCTGAAAAAAAAAACAAGTAGAAAAGTATTGGTATACTTACAAAAAAAATGTACAAGTTACTTTGTTGTAGAAATTATATAATAAATAGTTGGAAAACACAAAGAGTCGAGAATATTGCATCAAAAGTTGGATAGTATTTAACTTATAAAATCTACAATAATAATAATAATAATAATAATAATAATAATAATAATCAATAATCCTTTAACAACACAATTTTATTACCACTTCATGACCAGTGCCAATAGCAGGCAGGTTGTCATTATATTATATCTATGAATAGACTATACCATATCAAAATTTTAACTACGACAATATTTATAACATTACAATAAATTTCTCGCTCCTGTGACTAATTTAATATAACGTTATCAAAATTATTACAACGTAAACCTATTAAATAAAGTGGTACATACATACTGAGCTGACATTTGACTCAATAATATACCTCTTAATGGAAAGGTACGAATATTTGGCCAGGATCCAGCTATAATAGATGCATTTATCTCGCTTTATTTAGAGAAATTTTAGTAATGAAATACAAGACCGTAGACGCATACACAGGGTGTAATTATTTACCAGATAAAGAAAAAACAAAAAAAATAAAAGTAATAAGAACAAAATCTATCAAGAACTTTTAATCACATAGCACCTCCGATCAAAGAACTTATTACTAGATACATAACAGCTATCTCTTCAGTATATACCTTGCTTGCTCCTAACATTATATGTCCATTAAAAAGGATAGATACACATAACACCCCATAAGCAACAGTGGCAGGTATGTGTAAAAGGGTAAATATTTTCATTAAAATGAATTATTGCAATTCCTGCATTACCGGCTCTGATGTAGGCATGCAATATTACAGTAAGATGCTTGATATATTTCAAATTTAATTAGCCTAAACTTTGAAATATATCTGTTACAAATCTGTAAAATGTCTCATAATTCATAAAAATTACATTTTTCTACTCTTTCTGAAAGTTTACATATAATAAGAGGGTAAATATTACACATATTTGCATGGCCTATAATGTTAATATTTTTTATTTGAATGTTGGTCATTGTAGTTTATTATGTTTCTGCGCTATTGAATGGCATATTTAATAACAATCACAAATTAGACAAGCCTTAAATTCAGTTGTATCTATTTTATGTAATAATTATTGGTTAAATTTTCATAACCTCAGGAACATAACCGCGAATTTAAAAAAATATGATAGGTAGAGATGTTTTATTCAGGGGAAATATGTATTGAAATGATATTAAAAAACCGCTGCCCAAGGAATCACTACTTCCACATCCAGATTCTCTATCCCAGTCACTCACAACGAAAAAACTTGTTTATGGAACTTTAATAATATAATATTTGAAATCCTCTACCCCAAAAACCCATAAAACGATACCCCACATCGGTAGTGGGGTGGGGGTGGTGATAGAGGGGTGGTAGTGGGGGGTGGATGAAGTAAAAAAATATTTTGAGGTTTCTGGTTCCTGTACATAAACTAAATCACTTTTTTTTTATCCCCTTTAATAAGGAGGTGGGGGTGGTAATGGGGGTGGCTAATGCCAAAAATTTTTTTGAGACCTTAGCTTCTCTTGTATATACTAAATACCAATTTCATGGACTCTTACTGGCTTGATTTACCCAATTTACCCCAATTTACCCCCCAACCCTTCGACAGAACAAGATGAAAATATAATCTAGTTCTAGATCTCGTTAAAGTACATATGTGTACCAAATTTCAAGTCAATATCTTAAACGGTTCCAGAGTAAACGTGCGCACAAAAAAAAGTTACAGACAGACCGACAGACAGACAGAAAATTTGTTTTCGCTCAAACTTAAAATCTCGACGTTTCATGACATTTTAAGCCTATTTGGACAATAAAAATTTTTTAAAATTTTTTTGTCGTTACTATACTTCCACTGGACGTGGAAGTAATTTAATTGCTATTCACCTTATTACAACTGTAAACTGAACCCCATCATGTTACGACTATGACTGCAGGTCGACCCGGCTTAATTGTTTTGTCCCAGCGCAAAAAACGCGTCACTTTGACCAACACGCTTTTGCTCAACTTTTTCTGCTAAGTAGGGAAATGTAAACTCGCATAAGTTCCTTCACAACTATACGTCCATTGGCCCGCAGAAGGCATATGTTCTAGGCTTTTTGTATTGTTCAAATTTTTTACTTAAATCAGTTTTTCAAAATGTTATATAAGTTTTTTGTTTCTGTGGTCGTTCTCCATTAGTTTTCCAGCCAGTTTTTTAATGACATGTAACTAATTACAGTCCAAAAAAACTCTAGAAAAGGAAGTATTTACGTAGCTTAAACAAAAATTTAATAAAAATGTATATAAGTTGTAAAACACAGTCAGTGTTCCTTATCAGTTTTGTTCTATAAAACTATGGTAATGGTTATAAACGGCTGGTAACATATACGTATGTAGCTTAAATACGAAGACATATTTGGCCAGTACAACCCTGCCTTAATGTAATTGTATTGTAAAACTTAATGGTGTCGACAAAAACCTTTTACTGTGTCTGCAGTTATTACCGTTTTAACAACTGTTTTATCCACTGAGCTACTGGCTGGCAGGCTTACGATTATTGGTAATTAAACTTCTAGTTGATATTTATAACCCATAGACTGATTGAGTTTTTGTCAGTTTTTCAACGAATGTGTCATCGTCGTACTTAACATCTGTGTCGTATCTATCTGGCTGAGTCTGTTATTTAGATTCTTGTTTCTACACGCTGCTTAAGATTTTTACACTGTTTGTTTTTAGATGTAGGCCACAGCGATTTATATGTGGCTTTAGGTTCAAAACAGGATTATGCATTACACATTATATTAGGTACTCATTGTAAATTATCAAATTATTTCATTTATTTTGCGTGGGACCATTTCTCGTCTAATAAAGCGAAAATTACTGAGGTATCTTTTTAAACATCGCTAAATCGCTCCTCCGTTATGGAAAAGTGACACAAGTCGAAAATTACCATTTTCGGGATAATTTGTTAAAATCAACTCGAAAGACTTAATTAATACTTTTATGTGGAAAAATGACACAATTGTAGTTCCACCTTTTAGTCGCGAGAGGACAATTTTTTTTCTATGAAAAACTGTGACAACTAGAATAAGGGTTGAAAGGGTATAGCCGGAAAAGTTAGGGAAATGTGCCCCCGCACTTACTTAGTTAAAATGGCTTCCAGATGATGTAGTTTATAGAGTATATTACACGGTAAAAATTTTAACCCGCTACTACCGCTACGAAAGTGGAAAAAAAATAATGTCTTTAATTATTATATTTTTTTTTTTCGGTTTCTATGCAACCGATCGATTTGAAATTTGGCACGAGTATTGCTTGCGTGGAGATAACTTACCAAAAAATGACCATTTTATGACCATTTTAACCATCTGAAAAAAAATATAAATTTTTTTAGAGGACAAAAGGGTGGCTACCCTTCGTGGTACAATCGCCATTCTATGATATATTATGTCTTGACACTTTGTGATTATCATACTAAATTGTCAGATTTTTTGCTGTGGTGGAACAATATGGAAAAAAATAAAATTGGGCAAAATAAAATATTTACACATGCCTCTTAGTTGTAACAGTTAATACTTATAGCCTTAGTAGGTATTGTTGCATATCTACAACTGACCGCGGGTGCCAGTGCGATGTTGCCAAGTCTACTTTTTCCCTAGACGTACGGAAATTCGGCACAATCTGGCATTACCACTTCTGAAGATTCCAGGGTTCACCCCCAGGGGCGAAGTATTAACTCTCTAGGAGCTTGGGGAAATGTTTAGCAATGAATGATGTTCTTTGTAATTACTGTCGCATTACGACATCTGAAAAACGACATACTGAACCAGATGAAGAAAGTGAGGGAACGATCGAAGAAGACCAGCCTTTTGTGCCTTCGACATCTTCTAGCACTACAATTAGTGACTCTGATGAAATAATGGAACTACCATTGCAAAGACTCGTTGCTACACATAAATACTGTTGCATATGTGGTGATGGTAAAGCACTGACCGTAATACCCACTACTGTGAGACTACAGTGCTATCGAAACAAACAAATATACATCCCCGAGGCAAAGATTGCTGTAAAATACATTTGATTTTTTCCCCTCATTTTTGGCCTTGGATGGGTTCCATCAGCCAGCTACGCAGATGGATAATTTTTTATCTCAGTAAACTTAAGTCGTCCTGATGGATCTCTGGGCGCGAAATGTGTCTATATTTGATTAAACATCTCTTTTATGAAGACGTTGCTCATCTGGAAACATATGCCAATTGTAGCTCGATTCCTAGATCGGATTTATGCATTCTATTAAATTCCTTAACCCCAATAACATAACAACTCTAAAAGGCTCTACAGAACTCCGCAGTTTATCAGACTATCTTATTAGTTATGGTTATTAATTACAACCTTAATAATATACCATTGATACCATTCTGAAGATGGTCAGCTTCCTAGCAAGTTCGCTGCACGCTGGCACCATATCGAACAATTTAGTAATGTAGGAGGTCATTCTGTTATCATTATTACTACCTGTTTTCAGTTTTAATAGAAAAACAAGGACGGAAGAAGTTCTTGTACTTGAATTTTCCAACAGTGAGTTTAATTCGTAAATGGCATCTACCGTTAAGCCTGTAAATGTTAATAATTGCTTCGCTGATAAACCGCAGTGGTCTGCAGAGCCTTTTAGATTTGTTATTGGGGTTAAGGAATTCAATAGAATGCAAAAATCCGATCTAGGAATCGAGCTACAATTGGGATATGGTTCCAGATGAGTAATATCGTCTTCATAAAAGCGATGTATGTATTTTACAGCAGCGACTGCCTCGGGGATATACATTTGTTTGTTTCAATAGCACTGTAGTCTCACATTAGTGGATATTACGGTCAGTTCTTTATAATCACCACATATGCAACATTATTTATGTGTAGCAACGAGTCTTTGCAATGGTAGTTCCATTATTTCGTCAGAGTCACTAGTCATAGTGCTAGAAGATGTCGAAGGCACAAAAAGCTTCTTCGATCGTTCCCTCACTTTCTTCATCTGGTTCAGTACGTCGTTTTTTAGATGTCGTAATGCGACAGTAATTACAATGAACATCATTCGTTGCTAAACTTTTCCCCAAGGTCCTAGAGAGTTAATACTTCGACCCTGGGACCTCCAGAAGTGGTACTGCCAGATTGTGCCGAATTTCCGTACGTCTGGGGAAAAAGTAGACTTGGCAACATCGCACTGGCACCCGCGGTCGGTTGTAGATATGCAACAATATCTTGTAAGGCTATAAGTATTAACTGTTAGAACTAAGAGGCATGTGTAAATATTTTATTTTACCCAATTTAATTTTTTTCCATATTGTTCCACCACAGCAAAAAATCTGATAATTTAGTATGATAATCACGAAGTGTCAAGACATAATATATCATAGAATGGTGATTGTACCACGAAGGGTAGCCACCCTTTTGTCCTCTAAAAAAAATGTATATTTTTTTTCCGATGGTTAAAATGGTCATAAAATGACCTTATTTTTTGGAGTGAGTTATCTCCACGCAAGCAATACTCGTGCCAAATTTCAAATCGATCGGTTGCATAGAAACCGAAAAAAAATATATAATAATTAAAGACATATTATTTTTTTTCCACCATCGTAGGGGTAGTAGAGGGTTAAAATTTTTACCGTGTAATATACTCTATAAACTGCATCATCTGGAAGTCATTTTAACTAAGTAAGTGCGGGGGCACATTTTCCTAACTTTTCCGGCTATACCCTTTGCATATTATTGGGGATGTAATCATCATATTTTGAGAAAATATTACAGGATTTCAAAGAATGCATTATAATGAAGGTAAAACATAAAAAAAAAATCAATTCAAACATATTTACTATCCTAATTCTACCTTTCATCAAACTTAGTAATTTTAAAATGGCTCTAGTGCAAAATTAATAATTTTTAGATATGTCACTTTTCTATCAAAGGAGCGAAATGTCCTTTTCTATTTGCGTTAGATAACACAGCCCCACATAAAAAAAGTGGTTTGTCCGGCGGACCAGACCAGTGTGTCCTTATGTATTTGGACCTGCAGAAACCGAATCCGAAGTCAGAATTGTCAGATTGGCTCGTTTTTCACCCCCAACCTTAAAAACAACCCTAACACAAAAAGAAAGTGGTCTGTCCGGCGGACTATACCAGTGCATCCTTATGTATTTTTGCTAAATCCAGATTCGAAGTTAGAATTGACAGATTGGCTTGTTTTTTCACCCCTGACCCCAAAAAAACTTTAAAAAAATGATCTGCCCGGCGGACTATACTAGTGTATTCTTATTTATGTATTTAGATCCGAAGTCAGAATTGTCATATTGACTCGTTTTTCACCCCTAACCCCAAAACAAAAAGAAAGTGGTCTGTCCGGCGGACTATACCAGTGTATCCTATTACATTTTGTTGGTAAGGATACACTAGCATGGTCCGCCGGACATATCACTTTTTTGTTTTGGGGGTGTTTTTTTGGGGTTAGGGGTGAAAAACGAGCCAATCTTACAATTCTGACTTCGGATTCGGTTTCAGCGGGTTCAAATACATAAGGATACACTGGTCTGGTCCGCTGGACAGACCTGCTTCTGTATGTCATTCATTTACCAGAGATTCAGCCATTTGGGTATTGTTGGTAATCATGTAGTGATCGAAAATAAATGGGTGACGGTCTGTGCGAGTGGCCATTTTGGAACATGGACTCCATCTTTGGTGCTTATTGAAAATGCACTGCATAAGCATGTGAGATGAAATTTCACATGTTTTTAAGGTCGCTGAACAAGTTGAGGACATTAAGAAAACATTTTAACAAAAATTGAAATATATAAACCTATTATGTCAAATAATTATTTTTAGTGAAAAATAAGTTACTTCAGGTCTTCACTATAGGAAATTAAGCGCATGAAAGATTTAGGAAAGACAGTTTCATTGATAAGAAAGCTAATATTTCAGATACCATCCATAGGACGAATTTACCACCTATTAATAGCATCCTCACAGAGAAACAGACTGTAAAAACCAAGACACCTAAAAAAAGCTATGGCTCAACGCACTATTCAACTAGCTAGAGAGAGAAGCTACCTTATTAATGAACTGCTAAAACACGAGATCGTTGACAATTTTTTCCTTTTCGATGAAAAGGGGTTCTTTACAAAGACAAACAAGATACGAGCACATTATCCTCAGAACTTGAAAGGGTATTAACCGAAATAGATGGCAGTTCAGCAAACTTTTCAAATCTTGCAAATTGTTATATTGTGGATTTCATGGCTTGGGCTAGAAAGATTTCTCTGAAATATTTGAAAAGATTTGGAGATTTCTGGGAGGCTGTCTGTTCATATGTGAAAAATATTATAGCAAATACAGCTGCAAGAATTGACTTCATGTTTGATTCTTACTTCTATAAGTCGCCGAAGAGTTTCGAACGAATTCGTCGTGGCACATGTGAATAACCTTCACTCCATTAAAAATATAACACCTATTCTTGAACAAAAAGACAAATTTTGGTCATCTAGTTCCAACAAAGTCAAAGTTCAAGACTGTTTCAAATTGTATCTACTAGAACAGCGGTTTTCAACCTGTGGGTCGCGACCCCCTGGGGAGTCGCGAGGCAATTCCAAGGGGGTCCCGAGCTATTGAGAAAAAAACCAATAAAGCTAAATCATTTATTCTAAAATCTAAAAATCTAAATATTACACACATACAATTTTAATGAATCCAATTTTTAATGAGAAATCATACCAAAAACTATAACAAGAAATTTTAAAATTTGATTGATTTTAGATTTTACTAATAGAGATCGAGGGTCGCGAGAGGGTAAATTTGTTTTTTCTTTTTGTAAGGGGGTCGTGGTTCGAAAAAGGTTGAAAACCGCTGTATTAGAATAATGCAGCAATATATGGCCAAATATGCAGGTCTTCTGTAGTGCAACATCTCTTCCTAACCCAACCACATGCATGTCCATACAGCAAACCAATTTAAGACACTCCCACGAAGAACTACAATTTGCCATGTTAGAGGAGGCAGATCTCCATATTATGCCCCATATTAAACATGCAACAAACAGAGGTGATGGTATTATCGAATGGTATAGACGTTCTGGTTCTTCGGTTATATCATTGGACTACCTGCAAGAATCTTGGATTGAAGGAATTGTGGATTCGTCTAGGAGTCCCTTTTGTATTTCTCTGTATCTATTATATTTTACAAGCTACGAGCATTTTTTTAAAGTAAGAGAGAAAATTGGCCTCCATTTTGAATTTTTTAAGTTCTATTTGAAAAAATTCTCTTGGACAATTAGTAGATTCGGAACCAGCGGTGTCAAACTAATAATAAACTGTCTGTTGCCCAAGAGTCCCCGAAGCTGTTAGACCTAATTTAGAGAAGGCTTTTATAAAATTTGACCCGCCTAAAAGAAATTTAGAGGAGTACTACACTTGTTTGAAAAGTACCAATTTATTATACTTCACCTTGTATGAAATACTGTATTGTAAATATGTTTGATATTTAATCTTGTTATCTCTGTACAGAAAGAACTATTGTAAATTATTTACCATGCACAAATTATTACATTAGTCAACTCAATAGAAGCCTGCAGAAAACAATGCCTGTTAGTCTATCATCTGCCTTGAAAAAATAAACAGGGTCACGACCACTTAGAGCTATTGCACAATCATCTTCAGTTTGAACCTATCTATGTTGTGTGAATCATAACTTCATTGTATAATTACTTAGTCTATTTAATATCTATTTTTAAATTGGTTTACGGAAGCAGTATGTTTAGATCCAAAGACACTTGTCAAATCTGCATCTGCCTATATTATTAACTGACTTTATAAAATTTAAAAATTCGGCAAGTTTGTATTTTTTTATGTGTACAAATGTTAATGCTTTCATGTCAGTTTTTTACATGAAAATATTTTCTTATTACATCCAGTGAAAGTACAGTAACGACAAAAAAAATTTTGAAAATTTTTATCGTTCAAATAGGCTTAGAATGTCATGAAATTTTAAGTTTGAGCGAAAAGAAATTTCTGTCTGTCGGTCTGTCTGTAACTTTTTTTGTGAAGATATTGACTTGAAATTTGGTACACATATGTACTTTAACGGGATCTGGAACTAGATTATATTTTCCTCTTATTCCATCGAAGGGTTGGGGGGGTTAATTGGGGTAAATAGGTAAATCAAGCAGGTAAGGGTCCATAAAATTGGCATTTAGTTTATATAAGGGAAGCTAAGGGCTCAAAAAATGTTTTGACATTAGCCACCCCCATTACCACCCCCATCCCATTATTTAAGGGGATGAAAAAAAATTGTGATTTAGTGTGTGTACAAGAACCAAAAACCTCAAAATATTTTTTTACTTCATCCACCCCCACTACCGATGTGGGATATCGTTTTATGGGTTTTTGGGGTAGACGATTTCAAATATTATATTATTAAAGTTTCATACGCAATTATTTCCACATGCAAAATTTTTTTGTTGTGATAGACTTGGATAGAAAATCTGGATGTGGAAGTAGTGATTCCTTGGGCAGCGGTTTTTTTAAATAGTAATTTTGTTTTTGAATTGAACATATATCTCTCCCGATGAGTTCTAAAGAGAATGAAAAAAGTTGTACAATTTTTAGGGAGATTTGATCAGTCGAACGTTGATTGAAATATTTTATTTATTAAGACGTGAGTGAAATTTTATACCTATTTTTCTTTGTGCTTTTCAGTAGTTCTTGGCTTTGAAATGAAACAATGTTTGTTTGTGATGGAGTATCCTTTAGGTAGGGCTAGAGATACTAGAAAGAATTCCTCGTAGGTTCCTTATAATATACTGGCATAATCAGACTTAGATCTTCAGTATGTAGAAATAATGGTTATTTTCTTGTTCTTCTTGGTGTTAATCAAGCTCAGATTTAGATCAATGATATATGAAAGAAACGAATGGTTTCTTTGAAAGTTGTCTGCTGAATACCCAAAATAATATTTTCTAACAATGATGTAAGCAGAAATACAAGATACTTATTTTTAAATACAACTCGAAATTGACTTAAGCGATGAAATCTTTCTCAAATTGCAAGGTATGGTTTGGCGGTTGTCCCATATTAATTTCATCAAGCTAGATCTAGTATAAGGTGAGCAAGAATTGGAACAAGATTTTTTTAATCGAGAGTTTGGCGAACAGCCAGGGATCCAGTAAACTAAATTCCGCTTATTTCTACATTGCTACGCAACTTTTGGACCTACTTTTAAAATTAAGTATATCTTATGTAAAATTTTCTCTGCAATATGTGTATGCACAATGCACATGTTTCTATTCGTTATTTCGCATGGCGTATTCTATGTTTTGCGACGTCCAATGGTGCGAAAAGCGCAGTTCTGGCATAGTTCACAAAACAACACTTCGTGTCTGTGCGATCGAAGCTCGCGGTATCGTTCCCGATAAAAAACAATTTATATCTTTTGCCAGACTGATCTGATTGTAAAAATTCTTTCACTGTTTTTGAACTTTCTACTAAAATACTGCTCACACAACCGATATAATACAAGTGTATCCGTATAAATATTTTGCACGATGACATGTTGGCCCAAAAGAAGTAAAAAATTCTTACACATTTTTTTTCTAACTCAAACCTATTTTTTGATTATAAATTAATTAGAAATAGGTAATGTTTTCAGTTTAGACAGTACAACTATAAACAGAAGACGGAAGAGACAAGGTTATTCCGCTCACTTGTATTAATACCACGTGTTTTACAGCGTTGCAAGACTGTCATTAAAAAATAATCAGTTCTACTTTTACCTTGTTTAATCAGTTTCAAAACTAACTTTTATTATTAATTTATCATTGCCATCTTAGCAAATTTTCACAAACCTCAATTATTCCACAGGATTTATTAAAAAATGTAGGATGCCCAGGTCGGTTTTTTGAAGCTCCTTGTGTCTTTATTGAAAAAATAGCACCGATTTCAGTAATTTACAGGCTGCAAAAAATGTATTTTAATGATGAGATTAAAAAATTACCATTTTTTATATTTATTATAGGAAATTTTTTAAACACTGTAGTAATTAAATTAATAGCGGTTAATTTAACTTCAATAAACACTTACCTCATCACCTCGTTCATTACACCGTTTCATTATTTTTACTTTAAAACTAGATAAATCGAACACATTGACAACACTGTATGATTGAAAACGGCGTCCTTCTACGTCTAAACAACGAAGTATGAACATTTTCTTTGAATCGCAGATGCCCGCAGATGCAATCAGTTCATTTTACTTCCACATCCAGTGGAAGTATAGTAACGACAAAAAAATTTAAAAAAAATTTTTATTGTTCAAATACGCTTAGAATGTCATGAAACGTCGAGATTTTAAGTTTGAGCGAAAAAAAAAATTTGTCTGTAACTTTTTTTGTGCGCACGTTTACTCTGGAACCGTTTAAGATACTGACTTAAAATTTGGTACACATATGTACTTTAACGAGATCTAGAACTAGATTATATTTTCATCTTGTTCCGTCGAAGGGTTGGGGGGTAAATTGGGGTAAATTTGGGGTAAATACGTAAATCAAGCAGGTAAGAGTCCATAAAATTGGTATTTAGTATATACAAGAGAAGGTAAGGTCTCAAAAAAATGTTTGGCATTAGCCACCCAATATTAAATGGATGAAGAGAATTTTTGATTTAGTGTGTGTACAAAAACCAGAAACCTCAAAATATTTTTTACTTCATCCACCCCCACTACCACTCCTCCATCACCACCCCCACCCCACTACCGATGTGAGGTATCGTTTTATGGGTTTTTGGGGTAGAGGATTTCAAATATTATATTAAAAGTTCCATAAACAATTATTTCCACATACAATTTTTTTTTCGTTGTGAGTAACTTGGATAGAAAATCTGGATGTGGAAGTAGTGATTCCTTGGGCAGCGGTTTTTATGATTTCTGTGTACCTTGCCAGTCTTTCTCTGTAAATGAGTGATATCTGTTGAGTAGTGTATACTAAATAAATAAAGACGGTTATTTGTATACGATTTTTAATATTTCAATAGACATATTTTGTTAAATAATTAAAAATAATTTCTTATTGACACTTTTCTTCTTACCAATTATGAAGTTCTGTTTCTCTGTATCTCTGTATCTTTAGTATAATTAACATTATAAGCAATATCAATGCGATATTATTAGAAAACTAAATAAAAGATAAAAGTATATTAGCTTGTCATACTCTTGTGACAGCTCATATACTAAATATAAGAATGTTATGGGATGACACGTAAAATTGAGCAATAATCGTTCCTTCCGGCTATTTCTCTTTGAACCTGTTCATTTATATTGTGAAATAGATGGGCGTTTGCGTTATTTATTATATTAGGAAAAGAAAAATATTTCCGTGGGTGAGAAGTATAAAAGTTTTATATACAGGGTATCAGGGAGCAACTCTTTCATTAATGAAAATGTGTTAGTCACTTTGCAGAAAATACGTTACAAATATCATTATTACACCCCCAGCCAAAATTCAACTTAATTATTCTTTTTATTTTGATATTTTCAAATGACTAGATAAAATTATGTGTGTATTTCACTTTGTGCTTTTAATACACAAATAGATATTTTCGCTTATCAACTGTTAGAGTATGCAGATTTATTACCCTAACACCATTTTTAATAGAAATCGATCGTACACCATAGCTGCTGGGGTTAATTTTGTCGATTTCCCAGAATGTGACGTATATTTGTTTCGGGCATAATCTGTGATGTATTGTGAGTACTAAGTGTTCAGGCAGGCCTCTTTTTTCGTTTTATGTAGTATATAAATAATTGGAAAAGACTATGAGATCTCTATAATATATTTATACCTAATGAGTGTGTTATATTCTCATACTAACCTAAAGCTCTCAAGCTTACATGTTCATGGCAACACTCAAGTTTTGATGAAGTCATAAACGGGGTTTATTATCTATTGGTTAATTCCAGTAAAAACAGTTGAGTAGCTAAGTCTCCTTAGTGCCACTAGATTACTAGATGAATAGACAGAAGAGTTCATTCTGGGCCCTTCTTAACGCATATAATGAATGAATTGAAGTCACTTCCAAATGAGTGCTCACATGTAACAGATAATTAAAGTGGCTACCCGGTTCATGCTGCATGGAGATAATCTTCGAGTTTATTAGCATGGGTGGCACTCCTAAAAAATAGTTGGAGTTTCATTCTCGTACAACTCGAAATGTTCAGCTTTTCCAGCCACATATATATTATTTTCCCCGTTTCAGAAAAACATTTATATCACAAAAAAGAATGTTCACTAAAATTAAAGCCAAAACACCAGGAGAACTAGAGTTTAGAACGGTGTGGAAATTCCTCGTGAGAAAATTTATATAGGGCAGACGGGTGCATACTTTACAATACGAGTAAAAGAACACAGAAATAGTGAAAATACATCCTTAAATAAAAAAACCGCTGCCCGACGAATCACTACTTCTACATCCAGATTTGCTACCTAAGTTTCTCACAACGAAAAAAATTTGTATGTGGAAATAATTCTTTATGGAACTTTAATAATATAATATTTGAAATCGTCCAAAAACTCATATCCCATATCGGTACGGACTCTTACCTGCTTGATTTACCTATTTACCCCCATTTACCTAAATTTACCCCCAATTTACCCCAACCCTTCAACGGAGTAAGATGAAAATATAATCTAGTTTCAGATCTCGCTAAAATGGATACGTGTACCAAATTTCAAGTCAATATCTTAAACGGTTCCAGAGTAATCGTGCGCACAAAAAAGTTAGACAGACAGACCGACAGACAGAAATTTCTTTTTGCTCAAAATTAAAATCTCGGCATTTCAGGACATTCTAAGCCTATTTGAACAATACAATTTTTTTTAAATTTTCTTGTTACTATACTTCCACTGGATGTGGAAGTAATTAGTGTAGAAAAATTTAATAATAATAATAACAATAAGGATAATTTTCTCTGACACGAAATGTAATGTAACAAAATATCACAATTTCCTTTTAAACTGACCAAAAATCCAAGAGTACACATCAAGTTAATATGTTTTTATGTAGAGTCACTCCTGAAAATTAATGATTGCATATCTGAAATACCCTGTATATAAACAATGTTGGGAAATAAACTACAAATACATCTTCTTGAAAAATCAGTCAAGAATCAGTCAAATGAAGTACCACTTCCAGCTAATACTAAGAAATAACATGATTAAATGATGTTATTCACAGCCTTTAAAAAAAAAGAATAATGAAATAAGGGATTAATTCGATACACTACAACTTTTCTATTCCAATCAACATTTATTCTGGCATCAGATAACTTTCTCTCATGAAAACTTGATCGAAGTTTATTGGATTGTATTCTCAAGAGAGTATAAATGCTTTGATATACCTAAAACCAACTTTCTTTTAGATATAAATCCTTCTTGGCCTTCGGTGTTTGGGTTATTAGCTACATATGAAACATAAATATTTAAATATCAGTGGCAGTTTATGGTAAATAAAAGTTCTATATTGCCTGGAAACACGCAAGTAACGATAGGCTCGGGAACCCCGTGGCAAAATATGGTTCAAGTTTTGATAAATCAGGAATATGTGTTAGTATCAACAAATGTAAAAAGAGGTACTTTTTTTCAGAAATGTGAAAACTGAGTGCGGCAATCCCATGTGTGAAAAAAAGGCACTTAATGCACGAGTTTCGTACATTATTCCTTCAACGACAGTCCTCAATTTTCACATTTAGATAAATGAATTTCAAAATCAGCTTAAACGTCGAAACAAATTTAATACTTGACGTTTTTAAAGCTAAGATCATGACACAACTTCAATTGTTTTCAATGTACTCATAGATCCATGGATCCGATTAGTAATACAGCAAACATTTTTAAAAAATCGTTTTTAGATTTTTACGGACACCATGCACTTACTTTATAAGAAGGGAGGCAGTATGAACCAAAATGATGCTCAAACTGTAAATTAGTAATACTTGGACTAAAACGGTGGATTAAATCCGCTGCACTTCAACAAAACAATATTTATTTGATAGCAACAATAGAACAATAACAATACACTAACAAATATCACGATCTGGGATACAAACCCACGACGCAGCGTGGCTGGGACGCTTTCAACGGGCAGCGGCTGGTGCCTAAACACCCCGGTGTCCGGGTGCCTACCTAGACACACCCCTGGTGGCCGCGATCATTGTTTTCTTTCTCGATTAAATACCCTAGATAGATGATGCATGGCATTCACAGTTCAATGTTAACTTTTTGTATACAAAATGTACTAATCTTGTCAAATCAGCAATTCTCGGTTTATGCTTATAGACATGCATGTTATTGAACCAAGTAATTGTGAATTATATAAAACATCACTCTACACGCTTGTTATGAATTGTTTATATTTTTTATGATAGTCTATTAATAAATTAAATTAGGAATTAGGTTTGACATTATTAAAGATTTTCTGATGTTACTGTACGATAATAGTATATTATTTAGCAAGCGTATACTGATGGGTATTACTCGCGAGGGTAATGTTTATGTTTTTTTTTATTTCTCGTAAAAATTAAAATGTAAACAAAGTTTATTCAATTTCCTCCAATGTGTTTATGTTGTTAAGACAATTCACCAAGTTGTAACCGTAGCTCGTATTTGCAGCGTGGCTTCATTTTCTCCGATGAAAGAGGCACGTTTAGTTTTTTAAATTTGTTTATGTTTTATTATATAATTCAAGAGATATGCAAAAGATACTGTTTCGCCACCATTACGATGATAGAATCGCTAATGCCAACCCTTCGATGGAACAAGATGAAAATATAATCTAGTTCTAGATCTCGTTAAAGTACATATGCGTGCCAAATTTCAAGTTAGTATCTCAAACAGTTCCAGAGTAAACATGCACAAAAAAAAGTTACAGACAGACAGACAGAATTGTTTTTTCGCTCAAACTTAAAATCTCGTCGTTTCGTGACATTCTAAGCCTATTTGAACAATAACATTTTTTTTAAATTTTTTTCTCGTACTATACTTCCACTGGATGTGGAAGTAAAATTAATATTATATTTATTTCAGACAGTGCAGTAGTAGTGCACATTCTTTTTTAGAAATGTGGCAACGTAGCTGGTTACTGTCAAATGTAAAGTGCCCCTATTTTAGAGGTTATTACGCTATTACGTCACGAGATATCTGGCAAACTGCCTTATTTTAAATCCACTCTGATTTGAATTAAGAGGAGACAACGCCAATCACAAAGTTTCATCGGTAAAGCTAAAGCTGAAGTGGAGCAAAGGGTAGGCAGTGTGGCTGTTATAGGTCATCTGTACGTGACGTCACAGCTAACCTCAAAGATATGTGTTTCTTAATAGTTAAGAGTATTACGCAGCTTTTATTAAAATTTCTGTCTGGTTCCCGTATTTTCAACCAAAATCTAGTTGAGTGTAATGTTTATGAAGTTCTAAATACTTTGTCCTAATAAAATAGGACTCTTTTTGTAGGTTGGAAATCTAACCTGTAATTAGCAGTCTATTTTTATTAATCAACAATATTGAAAAATTATTTACGTGAATTTTTAAATATTTGCTTGGAGCCAATACGGCTTCAAGCTAAAAATGCGTATACAAACATTAAAAATGAGAATAAACTTGAAAAACTTAAAATTTAAGGTTATGTTGGGTACATGATGCAGATGCCCTATTGTAATGCTGTAGGTGGCACTGTCTATTAAAAAGCACTGTACAAAAAATCTTGACTGGGAAAAAGCAATTTTTAGCCAAAGAGCTGGCGTTATTAAACTGAAAAAAAAAAAAAATTCTTGTCAGTAAAAGTATACTACACTGCTATTGAAGAACATTTTTAGCTAAAACTTGTTTGTTAGGAAGATCTCTCTTCACATTGGCTAATAAACAAGTTTTAGCTAAACATGTTCTTCAATAGAAGTGTAGTATTCATTTACGTACAAGAATATCTTTTGATCAGTTTAATAACATGAGCCAGTTCGCTAAAAAATGGTTTTTGCTGGAAATATTTTTTAGTACAATGTTGTTTTAGTAGATGGAGTCAGTTCGATGTAATTAAAAATGATTGCAAAAACAATTACATTTATAACTGATGCGCACTCATTTCGTGTATTTGAAGCTTGATTTCGATGTGTTCTTGACCTTTCAGGCGTGATTGTAAGTAGGTAGAGCAATAGTAAAGAAAGTACGAACGCCAAAACTAGACAACCAACACAACAGCTCTCTGTACTTTATTGGCTCATTTCCGCCCATTCCCCGCTGATTTGATCGCGTTGCTCCCTTTTAAGCATATTCATTTTACAATAAAACAAATAATAGTCGGTAAAATTACCTTGAAATTATATTTATAACATATTGGAGAGTCATACTATAATGCTATATTATTAATTTTGTCGTTGTCGTTATTGTTTACTAGCTCATTGTGAAAAAGATCTTTCAATTCCACCTTCCATGTTTCTGTTTGCTGTTTTTCTGTCTGCCTGTTTGTCGGTTTAGTGTCTGTCTGCCTGTTGGTGACATATCTACAAAACTATTTAACGGAGGAAAGTAATATTTGACAGGTAGTTAACCCTATTGCCAACGAAGAAATTGGATATGCTTTTAGTGAAAAATATACAGAGTGGCCATCCTAAAAAATAATAATAAATAAAGAAAAGGTAACGGAGAACAATAATATTGACCTGTGGTTAACACAAGTCAAAGTAGAAACCTGGGATACTTTTAGTGAAAAATATACAGGGTGGCCACTCAAAATTATATTTAATTAAGAACCGATGCCGATGGAAGAAAATAATATTTGAAATGTTGTCAGGGAGAAAATCTGATATACTTTTAGTAAAGAAAATAAACAGGGTATCAAAAGAAATTGTGTAATTACATTTACAATTTTTTTTTACACAGCAGAAGTTATTTTTTGCATTTAATTTTTATCAGCTTTCGTATCTGGCTTAGGTTTTTTCTATCGGACGTATAGTTTTGGAGATATTGACAAAAAAGTGGAATATAACCAGATCTCCTAGAAAATTATTAAAAATACTATTTCACGATTAATCAGATAAGGTGTTGTACTTTAAGGTACTGTAGTCAATTAAAAAAAAAAAATACAATACTCATTAAATGTCAAAATTTATTTATATATTGCACCATAGAAAACTGTCATTGTTCATCTTATGGCAACAGAAAAAAAACAAATTAAAAGAAATTGAACAAACTTTCGATTTTATATAATTCAGTTTTTACCATACAATATTTTTGAGAGGTTGACAAAACCCCATTTTGGTACTCATCGATTCCTCTAAGAATAAGTACTTCAAGACGCGTGTAAAAGAAATTTAGTTCAAACTAATATCTAATTAGTTTGACATATCTTCCAAAGTTCACATTTTTTTAAATTAAAATTCGAGGAAAGAACTCTGAAAACCATTTCAAAATTAACATTAATTATTAAAAATAAAAATGTTCTTAGAGAATATTATTTAGGTATTATGCAAATCACAACTTACACACTTTTTTATTTATTATAAAAATACCTACTTTCTGTATATTGTTGCCCTAATCTGGGCACGCTAATATACTAGTTAGGTAAATACTTTAAAACACTCATTATTGGAGGACCAATCAAAACAACTACTCTTCTAGCTAATACTGACGAAGTATTGAATTACATGATAGGATTCTTAGCATTTTAAAGAAAAAAAATATTGAAAATACTTAAATCATTCATTTACATTTAGTCATTCACACTTTTTTTATTTAATATGAAATTATCTACTTTCTGTATATTGGTACCTTAATCGGGTCACGCTAATATACTACTTAGGAAAACACTTTAAAACACTCATTATTGGAAAACCAATCAAAACAACTACTCTTCTAGCTAATACTGACGAAGTATTGAATTACATGATAGGATTCCGGGCATTTTAAGGCAAAAAAAAAAAAATTATTGGAGATACTTAAATTATTTATTGAAATTCAGTCATTCACAAGAACTATTGAACCTTACATTCTATTTCAACTCTAGAAAAGTTGTACAAGTTTTTTCGAACTCGTTAGTTCTCATCAGTAGAGTATAGAAACATTCATTCATTATTTACAAGCCTATTCTTGATTTATTTTTTTACAATCAATTATTTTTATTTATTTGCTTTTATCATGATTAGAGAATATTATTTAGGTATTATGCAAATCACAACTTACACACTTTTTTATTTATTATAAAAATACCTACTTTCTGTACAAAACTTGTACAACTTTTCTAGAGTTGAAATAGAATGTAAGGTTCAATAGTTCTTGTGAATGACTGAATTTCAATAAATAATTTAAGTATCTCCAATAAATTTTTTCTTTTGCCTTAAAATGCCCGGAATCCTATCATGTAATTCAATACTTCGTCAGTATTAGCTAGAAGAGTAGTTGTTTTGATTGGTTTTCCAATAATGAGTGTTTTAAAGTGTTTTCCTAAGTAGTATATTAGCGTGACCCGATTAAGGTACCAATATACAGAAAGTAGATAATTTCATATTAAATAAAAAAAGTGTGAATGACTAAATGTAAATGAATGATTTAAGTATTTTCAATATTTTTTTTTCCTTTAAAATGCTAAGAATCCTATCATGTAATTCAATACTTTGTCAGTATTAGCTAGAAGAGTAGTTGTTTTGATTGGTTCTCCAATAATGAGTGTTTTAAAGTATTTACCTAACTAGTATATTAGCGTGCCCAGATTAGGGCAACAATATACAGAAAGTAGGTATTTTTATAATAAATAAAAAAGTGTGTAAGTTGTGATTTGCATAATACCTAAATAATATTCTCTAATCATGATAAAAGCAAATAAATAAAAATAATTGATTGTAAAAAAATGTTCTTACATATACTATTTTAGATAAAATACGTATTTTAAAAACTTTTAGTATGACAATATTAATAAGATTTTTTATTTAGCATACAAATCTAAGAATTAATTTCCGTAAATCTGTATATGTTACAACAGCCGAAATAAATTTAAAGGGAATTTCCAAATGTTATTCATGTTGCCTATTATTGTTCTGTAGCTTTTTCATTCTTCTCGTCCTCATCGTCACATCATTTATCCAGCATAATATCAAATGATTACAGTTAGAAAAGTCACGCTTAATTTAGTTTGTTTCAGAAGTGTGCGGATATTCTCTGAAAAGAAAGCGACACTATCCAGATTACACGAGACAAAGCGTCCCTTTTCCTACAATCATCACAGTAAAACGTATTCAGCTCATTTGCCTTTCTTCTACCATATTGCTACTTAAATCAAGATAAACCCTATTAATTGGCTTTACCGCCCGAGCTAGGCCCGATTTGCATGGACGTCATCTTCGAGATGAAGGCCTTTATGTACCGAACGATGATTAATTTCCATACTTAAACCAACAAACAAGTCGTTGTGATTGGATTAAGGACCTTATTTTCCCATAGAAATTAATTTGAATTGCAACCGTGACGACCTATCGGCGACATGCTATAGTTTGCAAGACAGCTCGGTGCGCGGTATCGAAAATAAAACTACAATGTGTCACTTTATTGAACCGTACCCGAAACGCAAAGGTAGCTGACTCAATGAGGCCACGCTCAATGTGATGGTTACTCAGAAGGTGGACTGGATATAGTCTTCAAAATTTGTATAATCCCCGGTTTATAACTTTGCGTCACATTTTCAGTGAACAGGGATGCCGTTAATTAAAATGTTACGAGCTGTTAAGCACAATTTGGTGTTGAGTCGGTATTTTATAAGAAAGACATATATAGTTCAGTAAAATAAAATTAAATTTGGACCAAACCTGGAACAAATTTGTAACAAGCTAATTTCTTCGGGATTGTATTCTATGATTATCCAGGAGTCTCTGACTGAAAATCCCAAAAAATCCGCCGTGCAGGAATAAAGAAAAGATGCTCCGCCATGTTGAAATTAGGCCTTTTTTCCTTTAATCGGTAATAGCCTACACGGATGACACTAGGAAAAAAAGTAAAGAGGCAAAATTATGAGAGAAAGAGCTAAGCTTCAATATGGTATAAATCGGTTAAATATTAACGAAGTTATGATCGTCAAAATGACAGATTCTTTTCAAAAAAAGAGTATTTTTTGTATTTTAACACGTAAGAATGTAAGAATAGTCAACAAAAACTTTTGTTGGTAATACTAATTAAACATGGTTTATTTAAATATGAAATAAAACATATACCGGTTAGTTTATTTGACGATATTTCGTTTCGAAAAACAACGAAATCATCTCTTTTTTTCTTATTTTAATAAAAAACTTACATCAAGTCTAACTTTGCCTGAAAGTGCTAAACAATTTGTAATAGACGGGGGGTTTCTCCTTAGAAAAGTTGTGTGGCAATGTCCGGCTGAATATAAAGATATTGTTCATCAGTGTGTTTCATTTGTTCGTTATCATTACGGTTTAAATTGTATTATTATTTTCGATGGCTATTCTAATGAAAGCACTTCCGTTAAATTTACAGAATATCAAAGAAGAGCTAAAAATGCACTTCAGAAAGAAATTAATATTGACCCACAAAAAAGTAGTGGAGATATCTCAAAACGAATTTTTAATATCAGTTTCAAATAAAGATCAGTTAATTAAACTTCTAACATAAAATTTCAATCAAAATAATATCACAGTCAAACGTGCGGATGCAGATGCTGATTCTTTAATTGTAAAAGCTGCTATTGATTGCTCAGCTGATATGTGTAACCCTGTTATAGTTGTTGGTCAAGATAATAACGTTACTTATTGAGCATTGCAAAACAAAAAATGTATACATGATGAGGCCCGGCGATTGAGGTAAATCTGATAAAATAATGAATATCTGCAAGTTACGTTCAGAACTAAGTGAAAATGTAGTAAAAAATACTCTGCATATGCCATATTCGGATGCGATTCTATAAAAATTGCAAAAAACAGTATTTTCAGTTTTAGAGAATAATACTGAACTAAGTAACAGCCTATTAATTTTCAAAAGTTTTGTTGAAGTAGCTTGCAGTAATTGGGGAAGAATTTATTTTAAGATGTGATAGTAAAAAAAACTAATAGTTTGAATGCTTACAGGTTCATTAGGATTAATTAGATTTTTGCTAGGAAAAATACATGGTGTCCCATAAATAATTGTACACAGAGCAATGGCAGATTCCTTACGTCAAAATATTACGATTTAACCAAACTTACCTTAGTCCAAAAGTTGATAATAACAAAGATACAAGGTGTCAAAGTTAAATTTTTTGTTTCTTTTCTTTTAAATAATTTCTTTAAAAATTTAAATATTTTAACAAAATTTGGTGACTTGGGGTTTTTTGAGGCGAGGGTAGTTGAGAGTACGGTAGTTTGCGTGTCGTTTATACGTCATATTTTTTTTGGCGATTTTTTAAAAATTTTTTAAAATAAAAATTCCTGTTTTCCTGTCATTTTTACGCAAAAAAGGCATACTTTCTAAATGTCGCTACGAGTAACCGTTTTCGAGATATTTGGTTTTAAAGAATTCAATGCAACCAATTTAAATCATGATTTAGCGATGTACGATTTTTCAAAGTAGGCTTTGATTAAAACAGAAACAATATGTTAAATCGCTTTTGCCAGTGGCGTACAACATAATTGATAAACCCCTTCACCCCTCCTAAATTACATATTACGTCACTGTGCGAATATCAATTTCAACTACTTAATTCATATTTTACAATGTCTTATACGTAACATATGCACTCTTGTTAAGAACCCATAAAGTGGATAATTGTCGAGATATTAACCATTAAGGAGGTAAAAACACAGTACTTGATTAATTAGAATAATCAGTCATTACAGCAAGAAAATAAATTTTATTACATAATAATATTGCATAATTACTTTAATAAATTTTCAAAATGCGCTCCACCAACATCGATACATTTCCTTATTCTTTTTGTTAAAGATTGTCTAACTTTAAAAAATATGGCAGGTTGATTTCTAATAAACTGTGCGGCATTTTGTATTTGTTGCCATAATTCCTGTCGATTATTAATTGTTTGGGAATAAACCAATGTCTTCATATGTCCCCAAAAGTAAAAATCCATAGGATTGAAATAAGGGCTACGAGCTGGCCATCGAAATTCACTTCCCCTTCCAATCCACCTATGAGGAAACTGCAAATTTAAATAATTGCGGACTTCAAGGGAATAGTGAGGTGGAGCTCCATCCTGCATACACCATAAATTCTGTCTTATGTTTCTGGGCCATGTATTCATTTCATCATAAAGTTCAGTTTGCAAGAAGTTCAGATATGAAGCACCATTTAAGTTTGGTGGTAATTCATATGGCCCCAATAACTGATCTCCCCTAATTCCACACCAAACATTAATTTTGAATTCTTGTTGAAAATGTGATTCCCTAGGTGTATGTTGATTTTCCACATCCCAGTAATGGAAGTTCCTCCAGTTAAATACTCCTCTTCGGGTGAAAGTTGCTTCATCCGTAAATAAAATATTTTCGATAAAATTGCGATTTATTGTTTGTTTATTTTGAAGAAATTGTGAAAATTCTTCACGTGCGGGAAGATCCCTAGGTAACAAATTCTGTACCGGAATAAAATGAAATGGTCTCAAATCTTCTTTGTGAAGTATTCTAAATATGGAAGATTTACTTACTCCAGTAATTACAGACAATCGCCGTGTGGAAAGTTCAGGATCTTCAGCAATTCGAATTAAAATTTCATCCTCCTGATCGGCGGTAATTCTTTTTGGACGCCCTATGTGGCTCTTGGGACGAAACTCGCCACTTTCTCCTAATCTGTCATAGATATTTTTAAATGTTTGATGGTTTGGTAGGGTCCTGTTGGGATATAATCGTAGATATGTACGGCGGGCACGTCTACCACAACAATTTTCTTGTGCGTAGACGCATACCATATCTCGCATTTCACTGTTTGAAAAGTTGTTGTGACGAGGCATGATTAACCCAAACAAATTTAAAAATTCAGTGATTATCTAAATCCAATCAACACAATACAATAATACCTAATTGGCACAAGTCACCTAGATTTATGTACAACAATTGTTAAATTGCATTTATTAGCACAACAAAATTTTTAGGTATGACATTTAAAGAGTAATTGACACAAGCCACCTAGATTTGGGTACAACAATCGTACATCCCTAAATCATTTAAATTGGTTGCATTGAATACTTTAAAACCAAATATCTTGGAAACGGTTACTCGTAGCGACATTTAGGAGGTATGCCTTTTTTACGTAAAAATGACAGGAAAATGGGAATTTTTATTTTAAAATTTTTTTAAAAAATCGCCAAAAAAAGTATGACGTATAAACGACACGCAAACTACCGTAGGTGGCGCCCTCTACAAACAACAGCAAAACTATGAACAGATTTGAATCCCTCATCTCAAAAAACCCCCAATCACCAAATTTTGTTAAGATATTTAACTTTTTAAAGAAATTATTAAAAAAAAACAAAAAAAAATTTAACTTTGACACACTGTATCTCTGTTATTATCAACTTTTGGACCAAGGTAAGTTTAGTTAAATCGTAATATTTTGACGTAAGGAATCTGTCATTGCTCTGTGTACAATTACTTATGGGACACCCTGTATTTACCAGCACTTCGATCTAACAGTTCTTCCGCCAACATCCGATGCCACTAAATATCATACTTATAGAGTGTATTGGCAAATTCAAGTCTGAGAGAGAACTGGGGTTGGGAAAACAGCGGTTATCTAGAATCAATAAAAACAGTACAAAAGTGTGCCCCTGATTTCATTTTAAATATTTTATTCTGTGGTTGCAAGAAAAATTGCAAACAGTCTTGAAAATCTAAAAAATATAACCTTCAGTGCAGTACCAGCTGTGCACTCAGAGAAATTTGGCGTTTTAAAAAGCACAAGAAATCACTTGAATATAAATATATTGATGTACCTACTGAATTCAAGTCGTCAAAACTCAACATATCAAGTTTGTATATTTTGACTTTTATATTGATTATTGATCAAATTATTGCTATTGACCCTTCAAAATATAAGGAATTTCCTTTCCTTCAATATTTAAAATGACTGTTTTACATTTTAAAGAAACTTATATTATTTTTTCTGATAAATTCAATTGAACATTATGCAGTTATTTTAAATGGGTCGAATATTTAAATCATCATTAGGCACTTTTGTTTTGAAAACGCTTCACAAAACCATATGTTGTCTTTTTGAATTAACTATAAACACTAATGAGGAAAAAATATATTTGATTTATTTTCAATCATTAGTGATTTTTTTAATTTTACAATGTTTTTTCTCTGAGTGTGTAAATTGCATTGGACATGATTGTGACAATGCGTCAGAGGTGTTACTTTCTAAGAATGGGGCTAGTTTTTAGTTAAAGCTCGTATTTGAGAGTTTTTTATGCTTATTTAATTTATTCATGCTTTTTAAAGAGTTTATAGTTTATCTTTTCACTATATATGAGTTCTGTTAATGTGTTTGTTGTTACGTTTTTTTGATTTTAGAATGGATTTTGTTTTACGAATGTATTACTTTAATTAATTAGTATTACCAGTAATAATTGTTGTTGCCTTTTGTTGCATTTTATGGTATTAAGATACAAGAAGTATTCTTTTTTATACAAATCTGTCATTTTGACAACCGTAACTTTGCTAATATTTAACCGATTGCAAAAAAACTTATATTACATTAAAACTTTGCTCTTTCTCTCAAAATTTTGCCTCTACTTTTTTTCCTAAAGTATCCGTGCAGGCTATTACCGATTAAAGGAAAAAAGTGCCTAATTTCAACATGGCGGCGAATTTTTTCTTTATTTCTGCACGGCGGGTTTTTTGGGATTTTCAGTCAGAGACTCCTGGATAGCCATAGAATACAATCCTGAAGAAATCAGCTTGTTACAAATTTATTCCTGGTCAACTTTTAATTTTACTGTATTAATGTCATATTATATCAGTAATGAAGGTACACGCCACAGTGCCATCTCCCGGCGAATGGTGACTAATATAGGTGCCTAGCTGCTCGTAATTTACCTTGGGCAAAGCAAAGTTTGCAAAATATTGAAACAGGTAACGCCCAATTACAGAACAGGAAATACAAATTAATTTGATCAATTGACTATGAACAAAAAAAAATGTAGCTACGATATACAGGGTGATTCGCGAGGAATATACCATAGCTTAATGGCAGATGGAGAACATCAAGGTGAGGGTAGATCGCCAACGAAAAAAATGTTTTGGCCAGTGATTAAGAAGTTACAGAGTGTTTTATGCATTTGGTCTGAAAATTCAAAGAACTATATCTTTCCAACGGTTGAATGTAATAGAATAAAATTTACCAGTAACATTCATCAGCTAGGAGTTGTCAAAATGGTCTACTTGGTTTTGAAACATTCATGACCGGACTCGGAAAAAAATCTGTCCTCCTCATTTTTGACAAAAAATGTACATTCTTCCATCGCATTTATGAAAAACTATTAGCGGCATCGGAAAGTACAGAAAAAATGCTATCACAATAGCGATTCAATTTTGACGGCACATCTAAACCATTTCGGCAAAAAAATCACAAAACAAGTTAGCGCATCACGACTAACACTTTGACCAGGCATTATCTATAGAATGGTTTCATAGAGTCTATTCAAATGCTTTAGTAGATTATACTGCAGATGTTAGCTATATAGATAGGTTGGCTTACGTAACTTTGATTGACGTTAACAACAACGGGTTCCTTTCTTGTGCTTTCTCCGGATGGTGATTGGTCCAGGTATTCACATAAAAAATAGGCAATTATGAGGGGCTAGTTGACACTAAGAAAAAGAGGGGCAAAACTTAGTTAAATTTTGTTCAAGTAAATGACTAGGGAAAGATGCCAATATTTACTAACCTTTGACTTATGTGATTATACAAAAACTATGAAATTTATCTAGAATTTACTACAAAGAAATTGAAAAATGCCCTCGGAATTACCAAGGTTAGATTTAATATCAAAAATTATAAATTGATCAAAATAGAAATTGTAAATGTACTTTAAATAGTACTACCCGTACCAAAATTCTACTATAAACAAAACCTCTGCTACCAATAAAACGAACAACAAAAATCCATAGATTACTGTTCTTTTCAATTTCAAAATCAATCTGTGTAGATATCTTTCTTAATCAAAAAAATCATTTAGCTTATAATTTATTATTATTGTTTTTTCCTCTTCTTATCGACTAGGTAGGAAGGTTTTTTGCTATGTATTATATGGTCTTAGAAGTGATATGGATGTGAAGCATTTGAATAGACTCTATGAAACCATTCCATAGATAATGCCTGGTTACTCGTGATGCGCTAAATTGTTTTGTGATTTTAAAAATTGAATCGTTATTCTGACAGCATTTTTCTGTACTCTCCGAATCCGCCAATTTTTTCAGAAATGCGATAGAAAAATGTACTTTTTTGCCAAAAACGAGGAGGGCAGGTTTTATCGGAGTCAGGTCCTGTATATACAAAAACCACTTGCAAGACACTAAATTTAAGAGGTGTCTTTTATCTTATCCGTCGCCTGTCACCTCTTGTGCAATTAGTTATGACATCTTTAGGAGCGTTCATATAACAAACTCCATTTCTATATATCGGGTTAGTATATTTTAGTCACTCGATCACTTATTTCAAGTTTAAATTTGTTTACTTCACTCTCTTCTCGCGCTTGGGACTTCGCAGAAAAAAGTAAACCGAGAACTGCAATAACTGCACTAATAAAACCACTCTGAGGTCTAAATAGGCTCTACTAGGAATTTATTAGCAAACGTATGTTAAAATAGAACGCACCATCTGGGCACAGAATCGTCTGCATAACCTGTACGTCGAATGCGCGTAGGTGGAGTGAATTGAGTGCATCGGAGTTCACTCTGGGAATTTTTAGCAAGTGGCGCCCAAACAATTCTGCCAGGCATTTCCGGTCGACGCCATTCATAGGCGCTCATCGGATGCTTTTGAGAGGAGCGATTTAATTAAGTTATTGGAATTGTAGGGCCAGTGACATTCTCAAATTGATGTAATGACATTCACAAAATGATATATGATGAATATACAGGGTGCTCGAAATATAAATCACGCAGTGCATGTCCAATAAATTACAGTAGTAAAGTTACTGAAATTATATGCATTCGTCCAATCAGAGGTCAATATATAAAGCGCGGGAATTCGCCTCTCCGTCGCACAGTGATGGAAAATGGAAACAATGCGGGCCACGCGGCAATTTCAATCGTACAGTAATATATTTTTTTTATTCTCCTTGGAATAACATGTATTTTATGAGGAAGTGCGAAAAACGTGAAATTTGGTTAGGTGTTTTCGTAAATCGGAGAAGGAGCCATTAGTCGCAGCATGGAAGTACCTAAATTCGAGAAAATCGGTATCTACGAAGCTAGAAAAAAATAATAATGTGATTGAGGTTGAAAAGTAGAAGAAACTAATCTCATAGGCCTATAATAACCTTAAAACTTAACTTCAAACCCATATAACCCAAACCTAAAACCCTTAATTAATAACCCATGAATTCTATAACCTTGGACTCATTAAACCTAATCCCAAATACCTTATAAGTCATAAAAAACAAAAAATATAAAAAAATTTAAAAAAATAATAAAAAAACCAACCCTTTTGAAGACTGTTACCTTGACGTGGTAAAGGGGCTTCGGTAGTACTGTTCCAGCAACGATAACTAAAAGCAGTCCATTTTACATTTAAAACAGATTAAAACTTTTTAATTATATAAAAAAAACCGCTGCCCAAGGAATCACTACTTCCACATCCAGATTTTCTATCCAAATCACTCACAACGAAAAAATTTTGTATGTGGAAATAATTGTTTATGGAACTTTAATAATATAATATTTGAAATCCTCTACCTCAAAAACCCATAAAACGGTACCCCACATCGGTAGTGGGGTGGAGGTGGTGATAGGGGGTGGTAGTGGGGGTGGATAAAGTAAAAAAATATTTTGAGGTTTCTAGTTCTTGTACACACAGTAAATCACATTTTTTTTCATACCCTTTAATAATAGGGTGAGGGTGGTAATGGGGGTAGCTAATGTCAAAATTGTTTTTTAGACCTTAGCTTCTCTTGTATATACTAAATACCAATTTTATGAACTCTTACCTGCTTGATTTACCTATTTACCCCAAATTTACCCCAATTTACCCTCAACTCTTCGACGGAACAAGATAAAAATATAATCCAGTTCTAGATCTCGTCAAAGTACATATATGTACCAAATTTCAAGTCAATATCTCAAACGGTTCCAGAGTAAACGTGCGCACAAAAAAAGTTACAGATCGACAGACAGACGGAATTTTTTTTTCGCCCAAACTTAAAATCTCGACGTATCATGACATTCTAAGCCTATTTGAACAATGAAAATTTTTAAAAGTTTTTTGTTGTTACCATACTTCCACTGAATGTGGAAGTAATACAATTGTGTTTTATGAACGACAAATTTCAAGGTATATTATAAAAGTTAAAACAAGTGTTTATATGGGTTGGGGTTCAAGGTTATGTTTTATTGGTATAGGTGCATGGTTTAGGGTTATTTTAGGTTTGTGGGTTGAAAGACTCAAGAGATTAGGGTTCATGGGATCTCGTCTTTTACGTTCAAGAATTTATTGGTTCAGGTTTTTAGGTTCAATGAGTCCAATGTTATAGGATTTATGGGTTCATGTTTAGTTTTATGGGGTTATCGATTGAGGGTTTTAGGTGTCGGTTATATGGGTTTGAGGTTAGGTCTCTTGGATCTTGGTTCAAGATTTAAGGTTATTATAAGCCTACGAAATTAGTTTCTTCTACTTTTCAACCTCATTTTCTACCGATTTTCTCGGATTTGGGTACTTCCATGCTGCGACTAATGTCTCCTCCGATTTACGAAAAAACCTAACCAAATTTCACATTTTCTGCACTTCCCCCATAAAATACATGTTATTCGAAGGAGAATAATAAAAATGTATTGCTGTGTGATTGAAATTGTCGCGTGGCTCGAATTGTTTCCATTTTCCATCACTGTGCGTCCGTCTATTCGGAATTCTGACATTCTTTTCTATGAGACCAATTTTTTCAAGACAAATATTTTATTTCTTAAGAAAGTATAATTCATAGATTTCAATTTGTATTCTGTATTTTTTAGCGTATACCAAACACAAATTATAATAAACGATCAGTTAAGAAAAATTGTATTTTTGGGTATTAAAATTGCCGAAAATGTTTTCCTTTCAATTTAAAATTAACATTGCTATTAATCAAATTTATTATAAATAAGTAATTGATACATAATTACAGGAAGCACATTATATGGTATTAATTCAGGATGGATATGATTTAAATAGTGATTTAAATCATTTCCAAAATGTTGATTTAAATAAAAAAAATCATCAATAAAAAAAATCCACAAGTCATAAAAAACGTGTGCGTCAAAGTGTAATCAGTGGAAAATAAATAAAGGGACGACCTAACTTGTTGAGGCCAACTTAGGCGGTATGCTTTGAAGTTTGTCGGTGCCTATCGGTCGGCCTGACAAACTTCAAAGCATACCGCCTAAGTCGGCCCCAACAAGTTTAAGGGTCTACAGACGACCTAACCAACTAACCTTCTCGGTACCCTTTGAAAATCGCCATGACAACTCGTAAAAGGAAGCTGGTCCGCTGGAATTCCAGCGTCTTCAAAGCGCACCGACAATGTTGGCTCCAGCAGTTTTACGAGTTCGCATGGCAATCTTCAAAGCGTACCGCGAAGGTTGGTTGGTTGGTTGGATCATCTGTAGACTCTCTTCAAGTAGCGACGCAATGGTTCGCCCGCCTGCATCTCAGAATCCTCAGAAGCCACTAATATCGAGTATTCTATTAATCGCTTCTTGACTTGGTATTATACCGACGCGACGTAGATATTTGATTGCATCGTTACCGACAACGCTGCTAATATGAAAAAATATCGAACAATGATTTCGAAAGATTTGGAAATTGATATAATCACTTACTGTTGTGGTGCACATCAGGGTCAGTTATTAGCTCAATCTCTCAACATGAAAAATATTACCAATCAAGTTATCCCGGTCATAAAATATTTTTAGAAATAATAATCATGCAAGTGCTGAGTTTTCTTATGGCTCTGCCTTGACGTTACCAACATAAGTTCGCTGGAATTCTATTTGTGACTCCTTGGAATTATGTAAAAAATTGGAATATTTTAATAGCCATATGCGAGGATAAAAATGAACGAGATAACATTGATGTCGATATTAGAAGGCGAGTGACTGATCTCAATTTGAAGAGAAATTGTGAATCGCTTATAGAAAGACAAAAACCAGTGGCCGTTTGTTTGGATAGGCTGAAAAGGGAAAATTGCACATTATCAAATGCAGTATTTTACTGGAAAAAAAATGATGAAAAGGCTCGAGAATATTGTAACCCATGGAAAATTGCAAATTAAAATCAAAGAACGTTACGAAGCAGCGGTTACCCCGTACCATATATTAGCATTTATGATCAGTCCAAAATATATGAATAATAGTCCGAACCCCGACAGCCAGCAGAAAGTGGGACAAATAATGTTAACTCCAGAAGAAAAACGTAAAGCACTATGCTGTGCAGAAGAAAATTTTTTGTTGGGAATCTTTTCAACTCGTTTTGAAGTTTCTGAAGTTTCCAAATCTCAGCCGTTTGTTCGTTAATGTCCAAACCCGCAGTAGAAGAACTGCAAAACGATTCTGCATGGTGGATTTGTCATTTCGAAGTTCACAATCTTGAGAAATTAATAATAAAAGAAGAGGTTATGGAATTAACCACCGCTGTTGCATCTTCAGCCTTGGTAGAAAGGAAATTTTCGACATTTGGCTTGATCTACAGCGACTTGAGAAATAAATTGGGGGTAAACAAGGCAGCGAAGATGACCTTATTAATGAAACAATTGAATAGAAATTAATATTCTGAATATTTTTGTGGTATGTTTTATCTACTGTACTCACTCACATTACGTTTATTATACATGCTTTTCTGTCTAGTAGAAATTGATTTTGTTTTCGATATTTCCATATTCCTTAGTACCATTTATAATGAAGTTTTCACGACATTTACGGTTTATTAGAAAAAAAATTAATAAAAAAAAATGAAAAAAACCTTATTTTTTTCCAGCCTGGATTAGGATACCGTATATAATTATACCAAGGGATTGATGTAGTTCTTTTTGCCCCGAGCAAAGATTAATATTATTGTGTGTTGCTCGAAGCTAACCTCAGTCCTGATTTTATGCTTTATATTTGTATAGTTTCCAATAAATTTAGCAAATTATAAAATGACAAAAATAACTTTATAATATTAAAAAAATTGAATGCAAATGTCATACAATTAGGATTTATATGCATTAAAAACAGTATTAAATTTTATCATGTTATCTTCATAATCTTCAATTGTAAAATGCTTACTGCATACTCTTGTTTTGAACGGAAAATTTGTCTTTTCTGTAACATTTTGTAATCCACTCCGTCCTTACTAGATGATATTTAGGGAAGGAAAAAACATTACCCTCTCATTACTTTCTTTTGCTTTTTTAATTTACACTTACCCTATGAACCAGTCATTTTTATACCAGAAAACAGTAATTTGATTGAAAATTCTGAGAGAAGACACGAGTATCACACAAGAAATAAACATAATCTGACAACAAATAATGTTTCAAATTTTACATATGTTTAAAAAAACGTGCCCTGGTCTATTATAAAAATGTATAATAAACTACCATATGATATAAAACTCATCAAATCAATAGTCTAAAAAACAAACTAAAAACTTGAATAAGCAAAGCCAAAGATCATTATACTATTGACGAATATTTCAGTAAGAATCAGTTT
Organism: Rutpela maculata; assembly: GCA_936432065.2. NCBI lineage: Eukaryota > Metazoa > Arthropoda > Insecta > Coleoptera > Cerambycidae > Rutpela > Rutpela maculata. The sequence goes on from OW386290.2 coordinate 38,416,174, forward strand.
TAACTTTTTAAATATATTTAATTTTTTTATATATAAATTTTACTCTTTTTATGTTTTATTTTTTAACATTCATGTATTATTACAATTTAATTTTCTATTTTAACAATAACTATATATTAGTAAAAGTACAGTATATATATAGATAGATATAGATATAGATAGATATATATATAGATATAGATAGATATATATATAGATATAGATAGATATATATATATATGTATATATATATATATATATATATATATATATAAATAACATTTATAGATTGTAGTAAAATAGGTAGACTTTTTTATTTTTGCTCGCATACTAGATTCTACGTATGAATGTCCCATGGTTTTAGTGTTTTTCTGTTTCTGACTTGTTCAACGCCCACTGGGTAAAGTACTATTTTTTTACTTGAACCAATAAGTGACCTATCCATCACCCTTTAAAGTTATTCTTTTGAATTTATTTACTTCCACATCCAGTGGTAGTAACCTCAAAAAAAAATTGGAAAATTTTTATTGTTCAGATAGGCTTAGAATGTCATGAAACGTTGAAATTTTAAGTTTGAGTGAAAAAAAATTCTGTCGATCTCTCCGTTGGTTTGTCGGTCTGTAACTTTTTTTGTGCTCACGATTACTCTGGAACCGTATAAGATATTGACTTGAAATTTGGTACACGTATGTACTTTAACGGGATCGGGAACTAAATTATATTTTCATCTTATTCGGTCTAAGGGTTGGGGGGGGGGGGTAAATTGTGGTAAATGGGGGTAAATAGGTAAATCAAGCAGGCATTTAGTATATAAAAGAGAATCTAAGGTCTCAAAATTTTTTTTTAGTATTAAAGGGGATGAAAAAAATTGTGATTTAATGTGTGTACAACAACCGAAAACCTTAAAATATTTTTCTACTTCAACCACCCCCACTACCACCCCTGTCACCACCCCCACCCTACTAACCGATGTGGGATATCGTTTTATGGGTTTTTGGTGTAGACGATTTCAAAATATTATAGTATTAACAAAATTTTTTCGTTTTGAGAGACTTGGATAGAAAATCTGGATGTGGAAGTAGTGATTCCTTGAGCAGCGGTTTTTATAAAGTTACACTCTGATGTTATGTTGATGTAATCTTTACCTGTTTGTAGCCACAAAGGCTTTCTTTGGAAACTTATAAAGTGGCATATCGTTTTCCTGAAGATTAAACAAAGAATAAGACCGCGTTACCCAAACAACATTTGTTTGAATAAGCTCATAAATCTATTTTAAAATATATTATAATTTATGGCATTAAGGGTATTAGGCCCCTTTCAAAAAATACGTAAAATGGCATTTTTATTGTAATTGGGTCATATTTTAATAAAAAATGATCCGGTGGTATTCCAACTTTGTCGGTTACATGCATAATTTTAGGCCACAACTGCTTATATATAATCCCGTCGTGTTGTCGCATTGTGTTTGCATAATTTAAATAAGAGCCTCTTATTTGGTTGAAAAATAATAGATGTAAATAAAAACCTGTTGACAACTTGACAGCCAGATGCTGTCCTCACGAACGTCACTGAAGACATGCTAATAAAAGCCGTGCTAAATTATTAATAATGTCACTGCAGTCTGCCGTGTATACTTAGAAACACACACGATCTGCATCATTAATCCACCTTCGGGTTCATTACTAAACCGCAGACGAAAATTCAACAGGCGAACAAGTTTGAAAAAATTTGATATAGCTGGTGTTTACATACGTTTATGATTTGTGATTTATACTATCAATTCTTTACATAGAGAAGACCTGTGAAATACCTAAATAATATAGAGATAATTATCTGCCAAGCAATAAAATGAAAAAATGTTGATTGATTGATTGATTTACCAGCGTGCGGTAGGCAGTGCTGCACCTCCCAGGTATTCAGCTGGGCCTGCTACGTCCACGCTGGGTTGGATTAGGGTCATGCTTGTTGCCACCAGCGACAGCCACATGGCGCATGAGATGGGAGGTGTAGGTATTTAAGACATGCATTACCACATTGTGTCGTGAGGGTGCATTTAAGCTCCCTTTTTTGTGTTTTTGGTTGTTGGTGTTATGAGCCTTTTTGTGAACTATATTGCCTCGTTGTGTCGTGATATGGAGTGTTTATGCTCCCCTTTTTGTGTTTCTGCTTCTTCGAATCTTCTTTTTCTGAGTCTTCTGATTCCTCGGTTTCCGATTGTAGTAGAGTATATATAGTTGCGATTTCTTTGTGGTGTTCGCTGTTTGATCCTGATGCTCTCAATTGTTGTTCTCCTCCATGGTCTCCCTATTTTTAGTTTGTTGCTGTTCGGTACTAGCGCTTTCTTTAGTAGGTGTGTTGGGTTCCTTCCTTGGATATGTCCCCAGTATTTCATTGCGTACATTTCTACCATTTTTTAATTGTCTTTCTTCTTAACAGTGTTGATGTTTTATGTCGTTGTTTTCGTCTTGTTGTTTTTTGCAAGTAGTTGGACATGTCCCTTTCTGCTCTTCTCAAAAATTTGGCTTTTGTTGTTGCCGCGTTTTTGACTCCATATGTCATCGTTGGCCATATGACGGCTATGCTATATACATACATGAGGTAAGGTCCCATGATAGTTTATTTTTCTCATTGAACGGTATGATTGCCCTTGTTACTCTATATGCTGTTTTGAATCTTTCCTTGATCGTTTCTCTCCATTCCAGTTGGTTCGTCAGGTCTGTTCCTTGTTCGTTGTTCTTAGGGAGTATTCATCTATTTTGTTTTGTTCTGCGCTCTTCCAACTTTCTTTTGCTGACGGATCTCGCTTCATTATTAGGCTTTCCTTGAAGTTTATTTTCAGTCCAGATGTGTCCCGATGCGGTTTCATGTTTTCTAAGCAGTTGAGTATCGATCATCGATGTATATTTATTAGAAAATACCACTTTTTTGAAATAGACCTGCACCACTCATACCTCCGCTGAAATGCTGTGAGAATTCAGTTTTGACGCAATATACCAACAATTTCCCATTGACTATTTCGGGTTTAATTTAAATTAAATTCGTTTGAATACTTTCAATAATCTTACTTGAAAATTTACTTAAGATAATAGAATAATCATTAAAAATTACTAATTTGAAATCAAACCTTAAAAATATTTTTCGTCTACAGGGCTATTAACCTCCCCACAATAAAATTGTGGGAGGTTACTAAAATTGGTCCAAAATCGAAAATTGAGATAACATCAAATCTTTACGTTTTGAAGTCCCAGGAACCCAAAAAAGTGGTTTTTGAAAAATATCTCTGTGTGTATGCGTTTATGTGTATGTTAACACGATAGCGGCGAAACTACTAAGTGGATTTGCATGAGGGTTTATTTAGTGCTCCAGAAGATCTGAAAAGTTTTGGTTGAGGTCGAATTACGTTTAGTGCCGTTTTGGCATAACAAGTTGTTTATTTTATGATTACTTACAATTTGTAATCGAACCATTGAAAATCAGTAAAAATTCAGATTTCAACGGTATATCACACTTGCACTCTTTCGATTTGGTTTCTGTGAAAAGAATTAAAAAACAAAATAACAATCTATAGTACGTGTGTAAGATATACTTTATAGTCTAACCTAACTTTCGGTAGACTAGTGTGTTAAAGCATGCAGACTGTATGCTGTGTATTTTTGACGTGTCAAATGCACCGAGAGATTACAAGTTTTTTCGACATTTATAAAGCCCACGGAAGGTGTGAGAGGTCTTCCTGAACCACTCACAACCCAACAAGTGTAGGCAGTCCCACCGGAACGCTCTCAGTGAGTTTTTTTCAATAAAACTTTAAAAGTGACAGTGACATTATATTTTAACAACTATTTCCGCTACTTCCGGCAACATAACCTAAAAATAGTGCTACTTAACCTAAAAACAATTTAAGGCACCAACCTAAAAATTTGTTTCAAAAACTGTCAGAAACCAAATTCACACCCGCCTCGTAGGTGTTCGCCATGGTTGTCTGACTGGCTCCTGGCTAGGATCTGATGAGGAATATATTTGTATTAAAACATTGAATAAAATATTAATGTTGTGCAGACTATAAATTTAACACTCCAGTTCGTAGGTCCAAATCCCATCGAACGCAAGACTTTATTTTCTGTTTTAATATGAAAAAAATATTTAATGAATGTGATTAAATGAGATCGTTCATATTTTTTAGTGCTCTTTTCGGCTTTAAAGATCCACCGGATGGGGAGGTTCCAGTCGCTTCCAGTAGCTACCGATTTTTTTTATTTACTATTTCAAATACAAATATTTACATCATTATTTTTTATCTCGAATGAATATGCCCACTTTATCTTTTATTTTGTGTTTTAAATAGTGCCATTAGTCATTTCACTCAAGTGTTAAGAGAAGCGTTAAAGAATGTATTGGTCAGGCCGTAATTTATATCCATATACGCAGCCAGCTGAGGACAGCCCCTTGAGAACATGACCTGTGATTTCTTATAACTTCTGATCAGTATGGAAGTTTAAATTGAGTAATACCTAAATAATACATATATGTACACTTATTAACGTAAAATAACAGTATTAAAGATGTAAAATTTTTATGTTGTTGAGAGAAAAGTGTCTACTCTTACTGATGTAAAACAAAAAGAAGTGACATCCCCAATAAACACAGTCTTGAAAACCAGACAGCCGCCAATATGTCATTAATGCACAAGTTAAATAATATTCCCAGATGAGAGTTTTCAGGCACGCCAGATATGGAAATATTTGATAAGAATCATTAAAACATTTGATACTAGTACTCGAAGTGCATTTCGTCAATCATGTTGACATCATCTGAAGACGATTAAAACAGTTTCAATCGTCTCTAGATGATGCCAACATGGTTGACGAAATACGCGTCGAGAAATGGTATTCAAGTATTTCAGTGTTTGAGGAAACTACTTCAGAGGCAACGTCACACCGAAGGCTCCAACCCCCTCCAGGTCTAATTCTACTATAAAGAAGGAATTCATTTAGATCATTGATTTGAAATATCACGTGAAATTGTAGAAGAACTCACTAACGAGCGTCAATTTGACGCGACACCAATTTATTTTTAGAAGCGATCTGCCCTGTTCTTCTACTACCAAACGGGTTCGAGATAAGATATAACTCGATAGACAAGTAATAGGTCAAGGCTGCACTACCTCAGATCATTAACGATGCTCTCTCTGTCGGGATATTACTTATTTACTGGTAATAATGGGTTTTACGCCTAGGAAGTTTTATAATTTTTCATAAAAAAATCCCTATCAAAAATTTCTCTCTGACGGGATTAAAATTTGACTTGATTTTTTATTTGTTTACGCAGTAATAATGAGTTTAACGCCTAAGAATTTTGTGATTTTTGCATTAAAAAAAATCTCTCTCGGAGATTTCTCTCTGACGGGATTAAAATTTGACGTGATTGTTATTTGTTTATCTACTAATAACGGATTCTACACTTAACTATTCCTGAAAAATCACATAGCCTATTGAGCTCCCGTATGGCGACCAGAACACTGAGTATCAGACTTGCGGAATCATGAGATTCCGATCAACTCAGTTGTTTCGGTCTTTCAAACGAAAACTCAAGGGATTAAGACTAGCAACAAGTCTTGATATCAATAAAATGCAATTACTTCAAAAAATATCATCTATTTAACAGATTTAAAACAAGTACAGTTAAATTTTGCAATATCCCATCCAATAAATTATATAATGTGAAAGAATCACGCCTCCCCAACTAAGGGCAAATTAATTTTTACCATACAAATGAGAGCGGGCGCTAACAATCCATTTAGTAGAAGAGATTCATTCAGCTTCCCCAGAATTTAATGCAAGTTTTTAAAAATTTATAAGTTTTAGTGACTATGGTAATAATGGCTGACTGAAAATAACATAAAAATATTTTATTAAAAAAATTTTGGTTTGCTTATGATTCTATATATCGTGATTATATCATTCACAGAACGGAGTTCGACTAAAAGTACACATAAATTAGCAAAAATAGAAGAAAAAATTTATAATAAGCTGATATTTTCTGAATCGACAGTTGACGGGGGTAGGAATACAGGATTAAAAAGTTCCCATCCCTAACTGGTGAGCTTCATCCCTTTTTCCACCCTTATAATGACACCGTGCTGGTTTTTCAATAATATTTTGGAAATGTGATGTTTTACGACAAAACTAGAGGTATGGGGCCATCCATAAATGACATCACGCTATAGGGGGGGTTCGTAATTACGTGACTAAGTGTGATAAGGGGGAGGAGGGGAGTCTGACTCAGTGTGACGCAACGAATGGTGAACGAATCAAGAAAAGAAAAATATTTGATTTTTAGTAGTATTGCGCCCATGAGGCGGTAAAAAAATTTTTTTGGACTTCTACTAGCACCCTCCCCCATGAGGCTGTAAAAATTTTTTTTTGGATTTTTACTAGCACCCCCCATCATGAATAATAAATAACGGAATCGAAAAAAACATAAGGGGGGTCTAACTCAGCGTGACAAAACGTGGCAATGGGGGAGAGGGAGTCTAAAATCTCAAAAATTAGCGTGACATCATTTATGGATGGTCCCTATTGAAAAATATTGAGAATTAAATTTTCTATAAAACAATTCAATTCAATTCAAAAATGTTTTATTACAGTTAATAATACAAAAGTGCGCCTGAGTCAAGTCCCGATTCAGAGCCGACCACACCACCACGGCGTGCAACATCGTGGTAGATGGGTGGTCGGGTGAAACGGGTTTAACTCCGGCTTAAACAATAAATGAAGGATTATAAGGTTAGAACTCCTGTTCTTTGGAACAAAAAACTTAAATCTAACAATTTGGCGAACTATAACTAGAATGAGTTTTAAAAACACTTAAAAATTACACTAATGTTTTAGTTTGCACAGCACACGCGCACAGTTTTAAAAATTGGATTATTGATACGGGAAAAGACTTAATGAAAAAACCCGTTCGAGCCAATGACAGTATTCTTCCGATGGTCTGCCTGCCTTCGGAAAGATAGGGTGGAGAGGAAGTTGTGATTTAAATAAAAAGTTTGATTTACAAGAAGTTATTGGTCGAGAGGGGATTTTGAAAGAGAACAAAAAGGGACAAAAGAACAGAAATTAACAAAATTAACAAAAAGGTGACTAATAGAGGGAACAGAGAAAGGGTTTGAGAATAAAAGGTGGTGAAAGCTAAAAGTTGGTTAAATGGAAATTTTGGTATAGGAAAGATTTTGCTAGGGAGGTTGCCGAAAGATAGGCAACGCCTGGTATGGTAATGGGTGTTTCAGGTTGAAAAAACATGTCGTTTGCAGATTATTAAGGGTGTTTACGTTAATCGACGGCAAACTGAAAGGTAGGTAACAAAAACGCTTTTGGATGGAAACACAATATTTATCCAGTCTTGTAATATTCTGTTTTGCAGCATTCGGTTTCAATAACTTTTTACAAATTATGTAGAATTGAAATAAACTAAATCCACTAAAGGCTTTATTCTTGCTCAAATTCAATTTCGTCGGTTCGTTCCGCATTAAAGCATGCTTGTCCGTGATAGCTCATACACATACTACATAGCCGAACCTTTTAAACCAACCTTTAAACATCCGCATCGCTTTCCGCAGCCCTTTTTGCAGGCACACGAAATTACCTCTAAAATTGATGAGGGAGCTGCTGCTTCAGTAGTCAAAACAGGTATTAAAATATCACCTAATTTCTTCCATCCCCATTCTTCTGGTTCTAAAACATTTCCATGCCAAGTCTGAATTTGGTGGTAAACCCTCAACGAATGTTGTTGCAAAGCTGCGAACTTCGGGGGTAGCCTTGCCAAAGTAATCGTTTGACTAGAATTGCCAAATGAGGTGTTAAACTGAACATATTTCTGATGATTTATTGACGTTTCATTTTTGTTTAACCCTACAGTTTACGATTTAATAATATAAAAAGTAATAGAAATATCAATACATAACACAGAACCTTTTTTTGTAGAGAATTTTGTGACAAACCTTTTCCTATACTTATATTTTTTCCCTAAGATAAAGCGTTTAAAAGATATTGTAAAAAAACCAGTGCGGTGTCCCTAAAAGGGAAGCTTACCTTAGTTGGTGGAAATTTTTTTGAACTGTATTTTTACACACATAAGCTAACTATTATAGACATTTCAGCTTATTATAATTTTTTTCTTCTATTCCACATAAATTTGCCTAATTTCCGAGTACTATAATACATGAGTTTAATAACGTTCGGCCAGTCTTACGACGAGACGTACTAGTTCCCTACAGGTTCTATAAAGGAAAAATGACACCGACTCGCCTCCGAGCTACTTTTTGGCAAAATGGATTTTTGTCTTACTTATGCACAAGGCGATTTTCTCTATAACTTTATCAATTGGAAAGCCCTGCATTTGGCTTTCCTACCTCGCTTTGTATTGATCATCCAACGCACTCGTCCAAATTATGAGTCGTTGGGTGAATCCAAACTTGTTTCATGTGAGCAATCGGAGTTGTCCATTTTCACTGTTTTTTGCCAATATTTGCCTATAGACGCTACGCGCCTCCGCCACACTTGTCGATTTCATCCTTTTTGATACGTAACATAGTTAAAATTTTATAGATAGATAGTTTATTGGCCATTAAGTAGATACATAATTATGTACATGTTCAGTCTTTCGAATGATATATAACATAATGACTGTATCTCCATGGTCAATGCCTTTGGCGGAGGAATAAAAAAGTTAAAAATAATTTCATAAAAGTATATCGTTTATTTTTCCTTGATCAAAAATTATACTTTTATTTTAGGTTAATTTTTCCATGACCATCATATACTTTCACTCTCAGGGCATGAACCAAAACATATTTTTGTAAGTGAAAATTCAGTGTTTCTTCGAATTTTCACCTGGTTATGCCTAATGTCTTAACGAACTCATAACGGCCCTTTTGGGCTAGTTTATGGCTCTGAAGCCCTTCAGACTTGCATGCTATGATCGAAAATACCCTTAAATGATTTTTTTACCTAAGTTGAATTTTTATTTTGGCTTCGACTTTGGTCGATTCGAAAAGTCACGTGAAATTGAGAAAAAGCTCTTTCAATGTAAACATGTGCACTGTACAGTATACAGCAATATTCTTTTTTCTAAATTAAAGTGAGTGTTTAGAACAATACAAACTGAAACTGTACAATAAATAAAATACACATAGACAAATACACAATATTACATAGGAACCACATCCTCATTCCAAATTTAGCTGTAATGGTTTTATGCACTTTTTCACTTCTATCGTAACAAATAAATAAAATTCTGAGCATGAACATGCTATGAAAAATCAATGCGCTGCATGTAATAAACTGATAAATATGACGCCTTTATATCAGTGGCGTGTACACTTTTTTTAATATGCCTCGTTAATTACATTCACTGATTAATGTCCAGTTTTATGAAAAACTAGTGCGATATACTATTGTACACGGAAGTCCAATGAAAGGTTTAGGTCCAATGATTCAGTTTTTAAAATTCCAGAAATATATCAACTTGAAAATCTAAGGTAATATGTGGTATTACATTTTGTATATCTGCAGTAATTGTGCACTGTGCACTGTGCAGGCTGGTGTATTAAGGCAGGTTTATTAAGGCTGAAATATAAAACTAGGATTTACTAAGTCTGCTACGCTACATCTCATTAAAAAGTGATTTAAGGAATTTTTAGTTTAGGATCGGTATATCTCTTTCCTGATAAAATATCTCTAAGTTTCTTAGAATAGAATGGAATGAAATTGGATGGAACCGAATGGAAGGGAACAGACTAAAACAGAGTAAAATAATCTCTGAATACACATAGCATAGTATTCAAAACAAGAGAAATGGCTTCTTCGAGTCCTAAATATGAAACTTGAATAATTGAGTTTTTGTGGTTATACACAGAGTGACAGATGAACATACTAGACAATCGGATATCACTGAGGAATTGATCACAATGATTTTAGGGAAACTGAACTATTCGTCTCAGATATTACCATTATATTATATATCTGTATGAATATGCTAAAAAGGAAATATCTAACTTTCAATATGGATTTTAAAAGAAAAGATCAGTAAATGGAAATCTAGTGGATTTTGTGACCTCTACAACGGATGCCTCGACAAACAATAAACAAATGGGTCTGTACCGACTTTGTTAAGGCATTTGACAAAGTTGACCATTAGGGTGCATCGATTTTCTTTTTTTTTACTTAATCCAAAACGGCGGGCGCCTAAAAGTTGTGCGATAGGGTTGTAAATAATACATTAAAATTTCAAATTAAAATATTAACCCTTGGGGGTAGCGGGTTGGGGTAAAGGTAAACATTTTTGATATTCTATATATTCAAAATGGCGGGTGTGAAAAAAGTTGTGCTTTACAGTTATATATAAGAGGTAAAAACTTAAGACAAAATATTAAGATTTAAGGGTAGCGGGTTAGGGTTAAAAGTCAACTTGATATTTTCTTTGTTCTGCGTCGGATCCATTTCTATTCCCTACAAGCTTAAAGGTCCCATATTTTTTTAAGGGAAATTATTTGTTTTATCATCATAGTGTGAAACAATAAGCTTTATTTTTACTTTAATTTCTTTATTGGAAGTTTGATAACAAAGGTACTTATGTGAAAATAAACTTGATTTTATTAAAGAATAAAAAGTAAAAATAAAAATATTATAAACATTATGGTAAAACTTGCTTGTAGTAATCTTTCTTTGTGTTGAATTTGAGAATTTTGTCACAGGATCTAATCGTTGTTCTAATTAATCCATCCAGCGCTGAAGCTTCAGTTACAAGCTTTACTGCCCTTTTCACAGCTTGTGTGTGATTAGGAAATTTCTTTATTTCAATTATCAGACAATTCAGGATTATTTATAATTTGATTAAGGTCCTCTTCGGATAAATCAACTGTTAATGGTGGCTCATTATATTCACATTCTTGCCAATCAATCATCTCATACTAATTTGTTGCATTTAGTTTCAACGGAGCAAGTGTAAACTTTCTTAAGTGGGTATTGTTGCCTCTTCTAGCTTTTAATATTCTGCGAACGGCTAACTCCCTAATACACCGGTTTTCATCGCCCAGCATTCCCAGTAGTATGTTCTCAGGGTGTGCAAAATATCCATTTCGTATTACGACGGGATCAACTACCTACTCCTTTCAACTCTTCTGATAAATATCTGGATAATTGTATGGTCTTCCATACATTTGAAGCACCTTGCAGACATGATGGATGTGCTTCTATTTTGAACCACATTGGCGCATACACTTTGACAACATACGTTGCTGATATAACCAAATCTGCAGAGCAACATATAAGCGAAGTATTCTTGTTGTCGTCAGCCATCGCGAGTGGACTATTTTACCATCTTCTCGTTTTGAAAGATTAATAGAAATATATCCCGTTATTACTGCTTGGCATATTTAATAAAAATATAACTGATATGTGTTAAGATCTTTCACCTTAACTATAGGAATTTCGGATTTAATAATCTTGAATGCAGCTTCTGGCATCTGCTCGCATTTGACTAACGACTTTCCTATTATACCTGAAAATCCCGAAATAAAGTTCCGTCAATATGTTCGATCAAGTGCCTTTTAGTGGAAGTTCATTTGCATGCAGTTGGCAAATGAACCACTGAAGTGGTCTCTTAAAATGTTTTTCAAGTAGAGCTATAACATCACCTTTAGGACCAGTATTTGTAGCCGTTCCATCACATCCGCCGACTTTTAAGGTGTTAGTTGGGATTCGAGAGTTTTCAAAATAACTGATAATGGCGTTAATGATGTTTACAGCTGAACCTGTAGAAGGTGTGACATGTCCCAAATATGATGATCCGGGCTCTCCAATTAAAACTATATGTTCTTCGGTTGTTATCTTTCGACGGTTATCTATTAATTTCATGACCTTGTCTTTACGCCCATCGAAATAAAGTCGTAATGATATTGGCGTACAACATAATGATAATTCACCTCTCTTCTTGCTTATAGTTCTTCTAATTTTGTTTTATCAATTACATGCGTTGTGTTAGATTCATTAGTTAAACCAAAATCTTGGAGTACTGAAGAAGCAATCAGTGCTCCAGCTCTATCGGAAATACCGCATCTATCTAAAGTTTCTGACAGTGTTCACTGTTCACCGAGCTTTCATGTATGCAGAACACAGCGCATGCTGTATTATGGGCATGCGTACATTAGATAACAAATACGTAGGTAGTAATAAGTAATTTAAATTTAATACCGTAATTAAACATAGTTTAAAAATATTACTAATTGATAAGTATCGATAATATTTGTAAGGGTACGTACTATCTTTTTGGTCTTTATTGCTAACCCTCTACCCTTAATATTTTGGTTTAAAATTTTTACCAGCCAATTTCAACCCCAAGACCAAACTTTTCCGCGCCCGCCATTTTAGATATATGCACAAAATAAAAAAATTGGACTTTTAACCTTCACCCGCTACCCCTAAACCTAAATATTTTTTACTAAAATTTCTGCCTGTTGCTTATAACCCTAAAACACAACTTTTGCGCACCCGCCATTTTGAAGATATAGAATTTCAAAAATGTTTACCTTTGACCCCAACCCGCTACCCCCAAGGGTTAATATTTTAATTTGAAATTTTAACGTATTATTTACAACCTATCACACACCTTTTGGGCGCCCGCCATTTTGGATTAGGTGAAAAAAAAGGAAATCGAAGCACCCCATTGACCATAGCATACTGCATTTATAGTATTCCGTGTGAGTGTAATAAACATTATGTGGGTGAGTCATCCAGACCATTCAGTGTTAGATTGGGTGAGCACAAGGGTTACATTAGAAAAAATGAGATTCAGAAATCGAAGATTTGCGAACACGTTTGGGAGAACGGACATAGAATAAACTGGGACTCGGCAAACATTTTAACAAAAGAGACAGATAGCAAGAAAAGAAGAATTAAAGAAGCGGCTATAATACTATTGAATGAGGATAAATGCGTGTCGAATTGTTCTGTAGATGTTTGCACAACCTGGCTGCCGATGTTAAAAGAAGAACTTAACAAACTCAACATTGTTTAAAATAAAACTATCAAATAGATATATCAACAGTTCTGTGTAAGCAGTAAGTATCTATGGATACTGAATATAACAAATATATTCTTAAAGCTGTGTATTTAATATACACAGCCCACAAACATTATAAAACGCTTTGAGAAAGGAAACAGATTCGTTTTCCGAAACGTCAGCCAAATACGTCATTTTTATATTTTTGTTCTTATTCATTATTTGTCAAAACCACCCTCTCTCTAACTGATCCTTTGACGTAAAAGTCATAGGCGTGGAGGTTATTTGCCAGTAAAATACTGGTTAATTGTATTATTTTGTAGATTTCAGACATTGTTTAGAAGAATATATGTGGCAGAGCATCCCAATAAGAATAGAGAAAAAGCTTAGAAAATTCTCCATCTCTAGCAGTACAGTCGAATTGATTTGATTTAATTTTTTTCCGAAACAACATTACACCTGAAATTTTATTGTTGATTCTTATGTATTTCGGCCTCCTGATTACTAGAAAAATATTTGCGCCCAAAAATTCCGTGTGTGTCAAAAGTTAGATGGAAATTTTAAAAATACTGGCTTATTTGGAATAAAATTCTTAAAAAATATAGACCTGTCCCATATGTGTTGGTCAATCTACCATCTTGGAAAAAAATAGAAAACACCAAAAATAGCCGAAAAAATCAAAATTGAATATCTTTATATAATGTATTTTCTGTGACCCACCTTTTTTGCCCATTTTTCATCGAAACAAAATGAAGTATGTTATAGAAAGTCTCGTATAACTTCAAAAATTTAATACAAGATGAAATTTTTTTCTCTACGAGCGATATTTACGGTTTTAGAAATGTGCCGATCAAATGCAATATGCTCTTCGTTTTTTGCGAAGAGTATAATAACTACAATTGTATTAAAGTTCTCCAGACTTAGTGTCATTCATTCACCGTTTATTGGCAATGGTTATTGACACCAGAAATGTGACAAAATAAGTTGTTACAAATATGTAGACATTTTATTTAATATCTTATTTAAGAGTAATTGTTGAAATGTATATGTGCAAATAAATAAAGGATAATCCAACATAAGTACGACATTAAGCAAATAGACTTTTATAATGCTTACAAAAGTAGCTGTGTCGCATTATTTGTTTAACTTTTAAAGTTCAGTCGACTCTAAAAAATTCCACATGTATATTATTAACACTGTGCTGTGTTGAGACTACGAAACCTCTAAATTCGTCGAAATCTCAATTTCGATTTTTTTGCCGTTGCAATACGTTCTCCATTCCTATAGTTGCTTGAAAGTAAAAGGTACCGGCGGAGCTGTTTCGGAGTGATTGATCTTCATCAGCTAACAATTTAGGAGTCGACAACTTCAGCTAATGGAAATTCGACAAAAACAGGTCGACATTAGGTAATGTTTAAATTCAGTTGGTTAAGTCGCTATGTTCCCTATTATATACATGTAAATTATTAGTGAAATTAATACTCTAATAGGTTATGACAAATATTTGAGATATTTTAGTAACTATTTTCACCTATTAGGGGAAGTAGGTAAAAAGTGACCTAAGGGGATATTTGTGATCTAATAAGTAATATTTTCGTTAAATAACTTATTAAGCAATTTTATTGACGTTATCAATATACCCTGATAAGAGATATTGGTGAAATGTATTGAAATGACTAAATAAGTGATGGTATATCTTGAACAAAGCTTTTTAGATACCATAATAAGGACCATAAAAATACTTGTATTTTCACCAAGAAGTCCCAATGACTCATATATTATATTAAGTATCATTGCAAGAAAGTAGCCATATTTATTCGAAAATAAACGCACCGTGAAATTTTAAACTTTGTTTTTGGAAATAATTTAATTCATAAATATTCATTGAACATATTGAGAATTATTGAATTATTATAATCTCGAAAAAATAGAGTACCAAGTCAAAAATTGAAAATAAAAATTTTATATAGGTGCACGAATATATATTTTTTCTTTCCAATAACACAGCCACACAAAAAAAATTGGCCTGGCCTGCGGTCCAGACCAGTATATCCTTATGTATTTTGACCCGCTGAAACCGAATCCGAAATCAGACTTGTGAGATTGCTTCGTTTTTTCGCCCCTAACCCCAAAAAAATACCCCCCAAAAAGTGGTCTGGCCTGCGGACCATACCAGTGTATCCTTAGGTATTTGAAACCGAATCCAAAGTCAGAATTGTCAGAGTCGCTCGTTTTTCACCTTTATCTCTAACCACAAAAAACTCCCAAAACAAAAAAAAGTGGTCTGGCCTGCGGACCAGATTAGTGTATCCTTATGTATTTGGAGTCGCTGAAATCGAATCCGGAGTCAGAATTGTCAGATTAGTTCATTTTTCACCCCTAACCCCCAAAAAACACCCACCTCAAAAATGGTCTGTCAGGAGGACCATACCAGTAGTAGCAGTGTATCCTTATATATTTGGTAAGGATACACTGGTCTGGTCTATTTTTTTTGTTTTGGATTCGGTTTCAGCGGATCCAATTCATAAGGACACACTGATTTGGTCGTCAGGTTAGACCACCTTTTTGTTTGTTTTGGGGGTGTTTTTTGGGATTAGGAGTGAAAAACGAACGAATTTGATAATTATGACTTCGGATTCGGTTTCAGCGGGTCCAAATACATAAGGATACACTGATCTGGTCCGTAGGCGAGACCACTTTTTTCTTTTTGTGTGGCTATGTAATAGGTATTTTTACTGACTTAGTAATATTTCAAGGTACAGAGCCTCATTTCAGCAGAGAAAATTCATTACCTAGTTATTTTTATCACCTTGCCGTGTATCAACGCAGGGCATCGGTACCTATCGCTTCTAACCAAATTCTATACCCAAACATACTTAAGGTTGAAGTTAAATCACAGCACAAAAACTATCAGTTCTTTCGTTATTATTATTGATTATATTTTCCACGGTAAGAGTACACCAGCATCAAGCGCTATACTTGTGATTGTACTTAATGGTAATAGAAGTGGGCTGCTGTTCACATGTAGCAGCCGTGATATATTATTTATCTTATGCTATTTAAAAAGAAAAAATTGAGTTTGTTTTCAAAGAATTTTTGAAACCTACGCGAGTTTTCTCGAAAGCGGTTGAAATTATCAAGTTTTATCAAGTGTACCTTTTTTATGTAGAACTGACTCCTGCATGAAATTTTCTAATAAAAAATGCCACAACGTTTCGTAAAAATAAAGAGAAAAAATATTCATCATCAGGTATAGCTCATGAGGCTCCCTCCACGGGCTACCGTGATGTAATACACACCAGAGCTGAATAATTACTTGTAATTTAAAAATAATTACAATTACAAATTACTTTTCTAAAAAAGGAACTAATTACAATTACAAAGTACATGTCTTTAAAAAAGGAATTAGCAATTACTTTTCTAATTACTTTTATGATAAAGTAAATTATAGTGACCAAACAGACAAAAAGGTAAGTTAAAAATTTTAATTAAAAGTGTTGTGTAATATTGCATTTTAATATTTATTAGAATCGTTATTAGAATGTTTGACCTTAAAAGTAATCAGGAAAAATTAAATAAATATATAGAAAAGGCAGCTTAATAGTGGAGTCGGTTTAGGAAAGGACTGGGAAAATTTTTAAGATGGATGCAGACCATGCGGAAATTGTTTGTCATGACGAGTATAATAAAACCCTAAAATTTTAATTTCCAAAAAGAGGTTACAAACCATGCTTTTTTGGCCGAAAAGGGGAATTTTGGACATTTTAAGGGTCAAATTTGTTGTATTAATTTTTTTTTGATCACTTAAACAACTAGTTAAGAAAATAAAATGGTATCCTTTTATTCTCAATATTAAAGGAACCTTCAGTTTAAATTTGGGAAAGATATCTGACCATCCCCCCTCCTGATATTAATATATATATATATATATATATATATATATATATATATATATATATATATAGGTATAGACGGTATATTGTGTAGCCCGATATATCGACAGGTTGTTCATAAGCCCGGAATTTCCCGAGTGTATAAATTAACAAATTTATTAAATATGGCGATTGTTATGAATCTTTTCTAATAGGAAGCCACTAGGGGTAGCTAATTATTATTTTTCTTTCAATTATATAAACATGGCATATTTCAGAGCCCGGATATATTTACTGATCCTTTCAAAGCCCGCTGTATATAAGGATATAGCTAGAGTTCGTTCTCCGTCCCAGCGATGTTGCCAATGTAATCGGGCCTCAGTAGGTTATATTTTTATAATATATATTTCTTTGATGCATGCATCATCACGAAGCACAATATAATAGGAGTACTTGCTATACTGCGCCACTACTACCATTACTGTTTACAATAGAGACGCTAATGGAGGGCCAGCTATTAAAGGAAATATATTCATTCTTTGAACGCCAAAATAATATAACAGTTACGTTTTTTATTATTCATTGTTACGAATTTGAAGATATATTAGAAGAACCTAATAAAATATTAGGTTATTTTTTGATGCAAGTAGACATTAATTATTAATAACTGATAATGTAATTACTCCGTGGTAGGCCTATAAGTATTTAAATATTTTGAATTTGTCCTCATTTTTTGTTTTCCACTTTTAAAGTATTGCCTTATTAACAGTAAAATAAAAATATGCAAAGGGGTAGAAATTAAATTACGTTTATTTACCTAACACAGATATATAAAACGAATTGTTTTAATAGTACAGTAACATCAGGTATAATAGTAAAAGAATCCCTTGCAATGCAATTTTTCGTTTGAAAATGTACTTATTTTGAGACAGCAAGTGACCTTTGTGTTTCCGAGTATATGGGTCAAATATGAGCAAAAAATGATTGCCATCAAATAACAACAAAGCATGAAGTTCTCTTTGAAGTATTTATAAGTTTTTATTTAATTTTATTTCACTGTCACTATAATACTTATAGGCTTAATTTTGAAAAAGTTATTACAATGACCTTTACTACGTACCAGCTGTCCCAAGTTGACATCAATTGAAAGTTGCATTATATGAAATAAGATTTCAGATTCAGTTTGTCCCACTGTGCAAAGAAATATCTTTAAAAGTTAAAAATATATATTTTTTTAAATTGCGCAGAACCCTTAAAGTGTACAGATAAACGTATAGGGACAAAAAAGTGTCTTCTTTTCAAGAGCTTTCAAACAAAAAAAAAAGAAAATAGAAATCGAACATTAGGAGCTGAGATAAAAAAACATTAATTGTGGCTAATGGCAGCCATCTTTAATGGTCGCCATTTTGGTGTTGCACGGATTTTAAAGTGGCTCCCTATCTGGAAAGTTATCTTTTGGCATCAACTATGACCACAGAAAGTGGCACATCCCAATCAAGAAGTGCAGATTTTTGGCTTATATAGCCATGTACCCGACGTACTATAAAGCACAAAGTTCCCTTTTAAGCATGGCAAGCAAAAATTTAATATTTTCTTTTATTGATTATATGTTATATGCTTGCACTAATAAAAAGAATAATAATTATTATAGTACAGTACCTAGAGATAAAAATATACAAAACTTCGGAATAATGTCATATTGAATGGATTTCGTTCATTTTGGAAGTACAAGCTTCACAAAAAAGTTTCTATATTGTGCGGGGGCTTGCTAATTTATAGGGGGTTGATGCCACCCCCTCTCAGGGGGTGGCACTTAAAAAATATATATATTTATTGAAGCTGAAGTAGAATCAAATTTTAAGAAGAAAAGGTTCTATGCAATTTTTCACACAAATTTATAGTTTTTAAGTTATAACAACTTCAAAATTGCGATTTTAGCTTAAAAAAAAGGTTTCCAAACGGCTTTCGTCAGGTATCTCGAAAAGTATTACTTTATCGAAAAAATGTTACAGACCAATTACATAAAGTACAAACTGGGAATTAATTATATTTTTTGTTTATTGATGTAGGATTAATAATTTCGGAGATATTTAAGTTTACATTTGGCGTCCAAGTGTTCATAAGATAATTATTTAGAGTGAGAGTTAAATATCTCAGAAACTGTGACACATACGTCAAGGATGCTAGTAAGTAGAATAATTGGTTATTAATTAAGCTTTCAACTGTTTTTTATTTGTTTCTATAGCATAAAAAACAAAGAAGTTATGACCGAAGCAATGTGCGTCTACACATTTTTTTTTAAACAACGTCGCCATTTTGTTACTGTAATTAGCCAGTAATTAAAAAAAGGAATTTCAAACACTGTTTCTCATTAATATATAGCATGACGTAGATGTCAAATTTGGTTTGTATACAGCACTTGCTAGAAAAAAAATACAGTTTAAACTATAAAGGTATTTTCGATAAAAAGATATTTTGTTTTCCTTTTCCAAATAGGTATCTCAATAAATATTAGTTTTATTGAAAAATGGGTAGAGACCAAAAATAAAGCTCATAAACTGATAATGAATTTAGCTTGTTTATGTATTTACATAGATTTAATAGTTTCGGAGATATGAAAGTTTACAAATGGCGTCCGAACGTTTATAAGTCGTAAAATGCAGTTTAAATGTTAAATATCTCAGAAATTGAGACACCTACGTCACGCATACTAAGAAATGAAATTAAAGACAATTAATTGCGCTTTCAAATTATTTTTTACTCGTTCCTGTAGCATAAGAAGTAAAGAAGTTATGATGTAAAAATGAGCGTATTTATATTTTTTTATATAAAAAGGTCGCCATTTTGTTACTCTAATTGGCCAGTAATTTAAAGAAATTATCTCAAATACAGTTTTTCGTTAGGATGTAGCATTACCTAGATATTCAAATTTTTTTGCTCATTTAAAGCACTTGCTTTAGAAAAAAATGCATTTTAAACTTTAAAGGTTATTTCGAAACGCTTGGATACCAAATATAAACTTATCTCCGAAATTATTAATCCTACATCAATAAACAAAAAATAAAATTATTTCCCAGTTTGTACTTTCTGTAATTGGTCTGTAACATTTTTTCGATAAAGTAATACTTTTCGAGATACTTGACGAAAGCCGTTTGGAAATACCTTTTTTTTTAAGCTAAAATCGCAATTTTGAAGTCGTTATAACATAAAAACTATCAATTTATGTGAAAATTTGCATAGAACCTTTTCTTCTTAAAGTTTGATTATATTTCAGCTCCAATAAATATATATGTATATATTTTTTAAGTGCCCCCCCTGAGAGGGGGTGGCATTCACCCTCTATAAATTAGCAAGGCCCCGCACAATATAGAAACTTTTCTGTCAAGCATTTACTATTATACCTCCAAAAATGAACTAAATCCGTTCAATATGACATTATTCCGAAGTTAAAACCTCTAGTTACTGTACTATTAGTGCAAGCATATAAAATACTTGTGCCCGATATTAATTAGTCTTCGCAGGTCATACTCTTAAAAAGGAATTTGTGTGATATTCTTTTCTTTTCTTTCTTTTCGGGTTCAAAAGTTACTAACAATAATTGCCACAAAATATGCTTTTTCGTTTGAAAATTAAGCAAGATAGGGCAAAACAATATACGTAACTTTTCGGTAGAGCATAAAATTCTCTCGTATAATTGTTATAATAAAAAACGGTACATTTGATAGTTAAATTATCGTTATTAAAGGTAATATAATATTTATATTTTATTTTATATAATTGTTTATAATTATATAAAAATTTTGTTTAATAGTTTTCTCAATCTAATGTAATACTGCGTACAGTCATAATATGTTTTCCTAATGTATATGGGGAAGCTAGTTTAGGTTGACCTCTTCCTTTTGTGTGTAAACTCTTTTGTGCACCTTTTTTTTTTCTTACATTCTTCTACCTACATTCAACTTAAATCTTAGTACGTCGGATGACTGGCTCTATCGTTCACTAACCCAATACCGAGGTATAACCAAATAAAACCTATTTCATTTTATTCAGCAGGTTTTTTTACATAGGAAATCACTTTTGACGACACTCTCCATTGGTCGAGACTGAAGTTACAAGAAAAAAACAAAAAAAAAATGAAAATAACAAAATTCAAATTCAACCACGAATAACTTTCAAACGAAAAAAGATAAAATTATATATTTTTTTTAGTTTTATAGTACAAACGATTCTCTTTAATTTGATGTATAATTTATTACAAAAATAATAACTTTAACATTAAAAAAATGACGTTGATTTAGATGGTACACAAATTGTCAATTTTTTTGAAACTCGCTTATGTATTGAGCTATTCGAATGTTTTATTCACCAAAAACTGCCAAATTTCATAGACTTCATTTTGTCTCAATTAATGCTGGGTCTAGCTCTGTAAATAAAAGCGGTACAGCCTTTTAAACACAACGAAGCGCGCTATGGTGACGGAGTCGCGAGGCTTCCCCACTCGTTCCCGGTACATCCCGCAGTGGGGGGTGGATAAAGTAAAAAAATATTTTGAGGTTTCTGGTTCTTGTACACACACTAAATCACATTTTTTTTCATCCCCTTTAATAATGGGGTGGGTGTGGTAATGGGGGTGGCTAATGCCAAAATTTTTTTTGAGACCTTAGCTTCTCTTGTCTATACTAAATATCAATTTTATGAACTCTTATCTGCTTGATTTACCTATTTACTCCAAATTTACCCTCCAACCCTTCGACGGAACAAGATGAAAATATAATCTAGTTCTGGATCTTGTTAAAGTACATATGTGTACCAAATTTCAAGTCAATATCTCAAGCGGTTCCAGAGTAAACGTGCGCACAAAAAAAGTTACAGACCGACAGACAGACAGAAATTTTTTTTCACTCAAACTTGAAATCTCGACGTTTCATGACATTCTAAGCCTATTTGAACAATAACAGTTTTTTAACCACATAATCAAAACAATTATTTGCCATGCTTTCACTAACTCGTAGAAGCTCTGAACGATTAGTTGGATTTTTGTACATAACTATATTTTTGTTTTCATGTAAACTGGAAGGGTTAAAATCGGCTAAAATTGGATAGACGATCTAAATATGCTTGTGTAAATAGGCTGTTCTTTTTTTTAAATAATACTATTCCTAGTGGGATTTTTACCATCTAGCCTGTCTTCGTTTTGATCAAAATTATCGCTGCAATAAATGTAATTGTTTTCTTCAGAACTTACTGGAGGAACTCCAGGTGGTATAAAAATGTCACCAGTTTTTACTAATACGTGACTAGCTAAAGACGTTAAAAATGTACGTATTTCATCGTAGGAATAACCATAGCCAAAAGAATAAAGCATATCATTAAGTTCTTTTTCTTCTGACGGCACGAAACACATGTAGTGATCTGTAAAGGATTAAAAAAATGACCTAAGCTGATTGTTTTTTTTCCATAAGTATTAATATAAATTCCATTACTATAGAAATAACGTTTAAATCAAATTTGTCTGTCCTGACATATTTAGTATCCACGACATAAATGTTTATAACAAATCTGAAACTTCTTGTTTACATTTATGTTCATTCAGATTAGTAGTCGTGTTTTTTTTATAGTTTTAAAACATCCAGCTATAGCTTCTCTTAAGATACCGGCAGCTTTATCAGGAATTGTCAATTCATTCTCATGAACCAAGTTTTCTTCGCCTGATTCACTTGTGACTAACAACAAAAATTCTTTTAGCTTTATTATCCCTTGACTGAACTGTTGTTGTATTTTCTTTGTGTTCACAAAACACTTTGTTTGCTTAAATGCTTTTCTAATCTCTTTCTTATATTTCCACTGCTATAATAATCAAATTTTTCTTCCGTCATTTCTTCAAATATATCATTAAGGCGTGTTTTTAGAAATATTAGAGTTAAGAATTCTTTTTTGCAAAACAGCAAGATAAACCTCCTTAAATAAAATATTTAAAGCTACTTTAAATTCATTTTTTTCTTTCAGTTGTTTAGTTTGTACACATTTAATTTTTTTTTGCTAATACACGCTAAAAAAAATTTGTTTAGAGCAAACAAAAATTTTGTTGCGTATATACAAAGCAATTTTTTGGTTGATGTTAATAAATTTTTGTTGCCTCAAACAATTTTGTTTGGAGCAACAAAAATTTATTAACATCACCCAGAACTTGCTTTGTATATACGCAACAAAATTTTTGTTTGCTCTAAACAAATTTTTTTTAGTGTGTATATTTTGCATAATAAATTTTATGATAATTTCCATTAGCCCAAATAAATCTGAATAAATGTGTGACTTGCCTTGTATTTCTGTATCACAATGCGACACTGCAGCTTTAATATATATTTTTTTCTAGTTTCCGCACCCGTTCCTGTACAAACTGGTACTTAAAGATGTTCTTAATTTATTCTTAATTTTTCTGGATTTTCCACAAATCAGACAATGCCATTTTATTTTAAACTGATTTTTTTTCTTTATTATAACTACATGAAGGCTCACTTGAATTTTTTTATCGCGTTACTAATATTAGAGACAATACGTATTATCTTTGCTAATGTTATTTATTACAAAAAGATGTCACACAAGAATAATGAAATCGGTATCGAAGGGTGTGCAAATAAGTGCCACCACTTTGTTTTATAAAAATTTTAATGAAATTGCATATTTTCTTTCATTTGCACAATTAATAATAGACCTGATGCCAGTAACAGTTGGTTTTTTACCATTAGATTTTCACTGCTTTCAGCAGTTTCGTAAAACAAACATGTAGTTTTTTTCCATTGATAAAAATGAATCTACAATATACATAAACTGTAATAGCCTACATGTAAGTAAAATAGTATATACTTATTAATATTTATCCAGACAATGAGGCCAGCAGCCGATACGTTTCTTGATGGGGCGAGAAAGTAGCGGGGGCGGGAAAGAAAGCCTCGCGTCTTCGTCGCCGTACTGTGCTTCGTTGTGTTTCAAGGGCTGTAGCACTTTTAGTTAAGAAATTAGATCCAGCATTAATCGAGACAAAATGAAGCCTATTAAATTTGTCAGTTTTTGGTGAAAGAAAAAATTGAATACCTCGTTATATAAGCGAGTTATGGCGAGTTAAGAATTAGAAAAATGTTGCTGATTTGTGTATCTTTTTGAATTTTGCTAGTTTTTTTATGTTAATTTTTTAATTATTGCAATAAATTATACTTCAAATTAAAAAGCAATGTTTATTTGTCAAAACCAAAAAAAAATTGTATTTTTATCTGTTTTAGTTCTAAAGTTATATTTGATTAAATCTTAAATTTCTAAATTTCCTTTTTTTTAGTTTTTTTCTTATATCTTCAGTCTCGACCAATGGAGAGTGTTGTCAATTTTGATTTTCTATGTAAAATAACATGCTTTAATAAGTAGTGAAGGTCCCATCTGGTTATACTTCAGTATTGGGTAGGTCAAGAAAGAGAAGGCTTTTCGCGCTCTGCCCGACGGGCCTGGTGACAGTTGCTTTCTTGCACAGAGCAATAAAACAATTAAAGCGTCTCAAATGCCAAAAGAACTGTTACCAATGGTATACAAAAGCTACACAACGCCTGTTTAAAACAAGATAGAGTTATATTACAGTATTTAGCCATAAATCTAACTAAAAAATTATTAGTCCTAAATTACTATGACGAAAATAAAATGTATAAATGAAGTATAAAAAATTATTTTAGAATTTGTTAAAATTAAATAATCAAAACATTAGAATACATTACAACAAATTAACTGAGCAGTTGGAAATTTAAAATAAAATGAAAGTCATTGTTTATAAGAAATGCTTTAGTACAGAAAAAATAATTTTCAATTCCGTAAAAATACATGGCGAAAACTTCAGTCCTAGAGGTAATGACGTATACTTCACGAAAAGAATTATTTGTAGATGGTACAAATTTTTTTCTTTATTTTTTGAATAGACACGTGATATTTTTAACTTCAATATTTTATAAACAACTCGAAAAATAGAGCAATAAAAGATATAGTTTCACTCACTTTCGTTACAGATTTATGCATTATTACACTATATTTCTTAAATTATACAGAGACAGTAATTTTTAATGGTTTTTATTTTCTTGCTAGTTAACAAATTATCAGAAAGTTTTTTGTCTATTTTTATTCAATGCTTAGATTTAGTTCAGGACTTCTTATTGCACTTGTTACCACACCAAAACCAAAAACAAACTAAAATAATAAAATCGCGGCAGAAAGAATTCCTTAATCACCTTTTTTGATGCTGTCATAAAGTTGTTTAGGGCAAACGCTCTGCTCTTTTCCCACTAATATTTTCGTTAGTGTTTTCTAACTGTGATTAAAATATACCCTTTTTATCTAAATATGTAGGTATATTATTTGCCTACATGTAATAAAACAAGAATAGTAGTAGGCTATGTTTTGATTCTAACATGTGTTAAATAAAATGGACATTTCGGACAGAACGCTTTGGTTATGCAGACAAAATTAATGTTTTGAATCTAGTTTTTGTCAATTTCCACGGCATACTTGATACGAGTATTTTCTCGGTTTTTAAATTATTATTCACAAAAGAATTTTCATGTTTATGTATACGGTTGTTTTTGTTATTTTTTTCTATCTAAAAAAAATATAAACACATTCGGCGATTGTTAATAACAAATTGTTTATTAAATAAGCAAATAAATTCACAACAAAAAAAAATTCTTTTTTCCACCTTTTGGATAATTGCAAATAATAAATTTAGGAATAAAATTTTTTCTTAATAACATGTTTAAATAATGAAAAAAGACAAAAGTGATTATAAACAATTAAAAACAATTTTTAAGAATTTTTTTAAATCGAATATTCTATAACAAATAAAATGGCAGAAAAATATTTTTCAAAAATACGTAATTTATCTATTTATTTATAAAATTTGTGTAAACAAATAGCAATAAAATTATAAGAAAGTTTTTTGTCTATTTTTATTCAATGCTTAGATTTAGTTCAGGACTTCTTATTGCACTTGTTACCACACCAAAACCAAAAACAAACTAAAATAATAAAATCGCGGCAGAAAGAATTCCTTAATCACCTTTTCTGATGCTGTCATAAAGTTGTTTAGGGCAAACGCTCTGCTCTTTTCCCACTAATATTTTCGTTAGTGTTTTCTAACTGTGATTAAAATATACCTTTTTTATCTAAATATGTAGGTATATTATTTGCCTACATGTAATAAAACAAGAATAGCAGTAGGCTATGTTTTGGTTCTAACATGTGTTAAATAAAATGGACATTTCGGACAGAACGCTTTGGTTATGCAGACAAAATTAATGTTTTGAATCTAGTTTTTGTCAATTTCCACGGTATACTTGATACGAGTATTTTCTCGATTTTTAAATTATTATTCACAAAAGAATTTTCATGTTTATGTATATAGTTGTTTTTGTTATTTTTTTCTATCTAAAAAAAATATAAACACATTCGGCGATTGTTAATAACAAATTGTTTGTTAAATAAACAAATAAATTCACAACAAAAAAAATTCTTTTTTCCACCTTTTGGATAATTGCAAATAATAAATTTAGGAATAAAATTTTTTCTTAATAACATGTTTAAATAATGAAAAAAGACAAAAGTGATTATAAACAATTAAAAACAATTTTTAAGAATTTTT
Source organism: Rutpela maculata (assembly GCA_936432065.2). Lineage (NCBI taxonomy): Eukaryota > Metazoa > Arthropoda > Insecta > Coleoptera > Cerambycidae > Rutpela > Rutpela maculata. The sequence continues at coordinate 38,442,748 of OW386290.2, forward strand.
TTAAATCGAATATTCTATAACAAATAAAATGGCAGAAAAATATTTTTCAAAAATACGTAATTTATCTATTTGTTTATAAAATTTGTTTAAACAAATAGCAATAAAATTATAAGAAAGTTTTTTGTCTATTTTTATTCAATGCTTAGATTTAGTTCAGGACTTCTTATTGCACTTGTTACCACACCAAAACCAAAAACAAACTAAAATAATAAAATCGCGGCAGAAAGAATTCCTTAATCACCTTTTCTGATGCTGTCATAAAGTTGTTTAGGGCAAACGCTCTGCTCTTTTCCCACTAATATTTTCGTTAGTGTTTTCTAACTGTGATTAAAATATACCTTTTTTATCTAAATATGTAGGTATATTATTTGCCTACATGTAATAAAACAAGAATAGCAGTAGGCTATGTTTTGGTTCTAACATGTGTTAAATAAAATGGACATTTCGGACAGAACGCTTTGGTTATGCAGACAAAATTAATGTTTTGAATCTAGTTTTTGTCAATTTCCACGGTATACTTGATACGAGTATTTTCTCGATTTTTAAATTATTATTCACAAAAGAATTTTCATGTTTATGTATACAGTTGTTTTTGTTATTTTTTTCTATCTAAAAAAAATATAAACACATTCGGCGATTGTTAATAACAAATTGTTTGTTAAATAAACAAATAAATTCACAACAAAAAAAATTCTTTTTTCCACCTTTTGGATAATTGCAAATATAAATTTAGGAATAAAATTTTTTCTTAATAACATGTTTAAATAATGAAAAAAGACAAAAGTGATTATAAACAATTAAAAACAATTTTTAAGAATTTTTTTAAATCTAATATTCTATAACAAATAAAATGGCAGAAAAATATTTTTCAAAAATACGTAATTTATCTATTTATTTATAAAATTTGTTTAAACAAATAGCAATAAAATTATCAGAAAGTTTTTGTCTATTTTTATTCAATGCTTAGATTTAGTTCAGGACTTCTTATTGCACTTGTTACCACACCAAAACCAAAAACAAACTAAAATAATAAAATCGCGGCAGAAAGAATTCCTTAATCACCTTTTTTGATGCTGTCATAAAGTTGTTTAGGGCAAACGCTCTGCTCTTTTCCCAATAATATTTTCGTTAGTGTTTTCTAACTGTGATTAAAATATACCTTTTTTATCTAAATATGTAGGTATATTATTTGCCTACATGTAATAAAACAAGAATAGCAGTAGGCTATGTTTTGATTCTAACATGTGTTAAATAAAATGGACATTTCGGACAGAACGCTTTGGTTATGCAGACAAAATCAATGTCTTGAATCTAGTTTTTGTCAATTTCCACGGCATACTTGATACGAGTATTTTCTCGATTTTTAAATTATTGTTCACAAAAGAATTTTCATGTTTATGTATACGGTTGTTTTTGTTATTTTTTTCTATCTAAAAAAAATATAAACACATTCGGCGGTTGTTAATGACAAATTGTTTATTAAATAAACAAATTAATTCACAACAAAAAAAAATCTTTTTTCCACTTTTTGGATAATTGCAAATAATAAATTTAGGAATAAATTTTTTTCTTAAAAACATGTTTAAATAATGAAAAAAGACAAAAGTGATTATAAACAATTAAAAACAATTTTTAAGTTTTTAAGAATTTTTTTAAATCTAATATTCTATAACAAATAAAATGGCAGAAAAATATTTTTCAAAAATACTTAATTTATCTATTTGTTTATAAAATTTGTTTAAACAAATAGCAATAAAAATTTTAAGTTTATGTAATCTTATAACATTTTTGAATATAAAAACAGTAAGAGTAATTAAAATTAATAAAAATTTTTTTTTTCCAACGGGGTATTGTTCCTAAGTGTTTAAATAATAACATAACTTTTATGAATTTTAAAATTAATATCTAATAACAAAAAATATTTTTACTTGTTCCGGACGGTTTCAGAGCATCGTAACGCCTTAGTGTTCGCTGCGCGGAGCTCTATTTTCAACATTAAATTAAAATTATTAATAATCTCGTTAATAATAGATGTAGAGTTTCGGGAGTCGGAACTTTTTTATTGGGAATTTCTTCCTCTTTAAGAATCTATCTTTCTTTAAAATTTTTAATACTTTTCGAGTTATTTGCAAAAAACGGAACTCGTTATTTTTTTCAATTTTCATTAGTTTATAACTTTTGCAATTGTTTATGTGCGGTTTGAAACTTTTGCACATTTTTCTAGACGTCATTCCGAATCCAATGCAATCAAGATAGGTGCATGACGTCAGATGCACCATGCAGGGAGACCGACTATAAATATAAATTCAAATAACCATCATAAAAATATATGTGTTCATTAATAAAAAAAACCGCTGCCTAAAAAATCACTACTTCCACATCTAGATTTTCCTGCCCAAGCCTTTTACAGCAAAAAAATGTCTATACTATATTTGCAATCCACTGTGTAAAAATAATTATTCATAGAACTTTGATAATATAATATTTGAAATGGTCTATCCCAAAAACCCATAAAACGATGTGCAACATGGTAGTGGAGGTAGTAGAGGGGGAAGCTGTTGGCAAAAAATTTAGAGGCTCTTGTACACATAAATCACAATTTTATTTTTTTATTCCCTTTAATAATGTGGTAGAGGTGGTGGCGAGTGCCAAAAAAGTATTCAGGCCTTTTGTTCCTTTATACACACTAAATCACAATTTTACCTTTTTATTCCCTTCCATAATCACCTTCAATAATTAGAGCAAAAAAATTTTTTTTACGATTACTATACTTCAACTCCACTACGTGGATGTGTAAGTAATAAGTATTCCTCAGTTATGACGTTGTTCTCTTTTGCACGTCCAAATAGAATAAAACGATTTGAGTTAGCCCATCAAAATTGTGTTTTTTTAGAGACCATGTAGGCTTAACAGGGAACCAAGACAGATCACGTCATGCAGTTAGGTGCACCATACAGTAAAGGGAACCTGACTTAAAAAACCGCTGCCTAAAGAATCACTATTTCAACATCCAAGTCTCTTACAAAGAAAAAAAAGGTTGATACTGTATTTGCAGTCCATTATGTGGAAATAACTGATCATAGAACTTTAATAATATAATATTTGCAATCGTCTACTACAAAAGCCCATAAAACAATATGCCATATCGACAGGGGGATGGTAGTGGGGGGTATAGCTGATGCAAAAAAAATTTAGGCCTTTGGTACCTATACACACACAAAATCATAATTTTATTTTTTTTCGTCCTTTAATAATGGGGTAGGGATGGTAATGGGGGTGATAGTGGAAGTGGCTGATGTCAAAAAAATTTTGAGTAGGTACTTGGCTTCTCGTACATACACTAAATCCCAATTTTATAAACTCTCACTTGCTTGCTTTGCCTATTTATCCTTCCATCCCAAACTTCAATGGAAGATCTCGTTATAATACAAAGGTGTCCCAAATTTTGAGTTAACATCATAAACGGTTCCAGAGTAATCGTGCGCACAAAAAAAAATTACAGACAATTTTTTTTTGCTCAAACTTAAAATATCGACCTTTCGTGGCATTCTAAGCCTGTTTAAAAAAAACATTTTTTTTACCTTTATTATACGTTCACTCCACTATGTGGATGTGGAAGTAGTACCAGCTTATAGTGATTATGGACAATGCCTATATATCCTTATAATATGTAAAACATCATTCTGCATAATAATAATTATTGTTTAATGACCGATATTTCTTCATGAAAATTTTAGTACCAAAATTATAATAATTAAGTATAGTTTTATTGAATACTGAATGCAAAAAAACACAATCCTAATTTAGGGACATTTATTTGAATTTCTGTATTACACTTCAAAAGACATTTTAAGATGTTTAAGATGCTAATAACTATTCTTCTTTCATAACACTGTACCCTGTATTTTATAATTCTTAGTAGGCATATGAATTTTTGAATTTAGAAAAATTGTTCGAATATGATAAAATACTTGTGAGGTTAAAAAATTGATTCAAATAAAGAGCTTTCATTCATCGATTGTGACTTTATGAAGAAAGTATTTAAGAGGAAATAAGAATCGAACGTTATCGAGCCATTGCAACGATGCCAAATATCGGGCTATATAACGTGCGATAGATATCAGCTGTATAAGAGTCTTGGATATACAGGAACAGCGCCGCCTGACTCAGTAGTGCTGAACTAAAAGTGTATCTCGGAACATGAAAATATGACTTTTTGAAGCCCACCCCAAAATTTTGTAGGAAGGAAGCTAACGTGATTTGTGGCCATTTAGTGATGATATACACAGGGGTACGTTGATGAGCCCGACCCCAGGCTGCACAACGTCAATTCGGGCTGCACTACAACCGCTCAGTGTATGAAACGGGCCTGTATATGACCATGCATATCTCTATATATATATATATATATATATATATATATATATATATATATATATATATATATATATATATATATATATATATATATATATATATATATATATATATATATATATATATATATATATATATATATATATATATATATATATATATATATATATATATATATATATATATATATATATATATATATATATATATATATATATATATATATATATATATATATATATATATATATATATATATATATATATATATATATATATATATATACGAAAAAAAATTGAGAAAATCGAATTTCGGCTATCTTGATCAGATCTCAATCGATTTGGCTGAAATTTGGAATGGAAATAGTCTTTATCACACAAAAACTGTTAACCAAATTTCAGTCAAAAATGTAAAATAGTTTGGCTGAAATTGCAGTTTCAGTCAAATTTTCTGAAATTTTCAAATCGAAATATCTTCAGACCTAAAAGTCGGATCAAAATTTGTTTAGTGGCAAAAGGTAGGCGTGGTACAATATCAAAATACTCGTTTTGAAAAGTAAAAGATAGACCACGGTTACCCTTCGATTATATATCAAGCGGCTACCTGAGTCACGTAAAAATAAAAAAAAAATAAAAATTGTAACACATTCACATACTTACAGAAATAAATACACGCACGCACACACATATATAATATAATATACATTTATCTATCCCTAGTCAAAGCAGTAGGCACGACTATACAAATAAAAAATATACATATTTTTTAAAGTTTTATAAATAATAAATACAATTGTTTTCTGCTTTATACCAGTGCGCGCACACATAGTCACTGGGTATATATATATTATATATATATAGTGCAAATGACTAAAAAACGACCGAATGTAAAAAAAAGTGATTTTTGACTTATATCATGTAAAACTACATAAAATAACCTACCTTTTGCCATAAAGCAAAATTCGATCCGTCTTTTAGGTCCGGGGATATTTCAATTTGAACATTTCAGAAAAGTTGACTGAAACTGCAATTTTAGTCAAACTATTTAATATTGTCTAAACGTTGGTTGTGGCATTTTCTTAATTTTTCTCTATTCTTATTGGGATGCTCTGCCACATGTATTCTTCTAAACAATGTCTGAAATCTACAAAATAATACAATTAACCAGTATTTTACTGGAATATAACCTCTACGCCTGTTGATAATCTAATTGATAGTTTTATTTTAAACAATGTTGAGTTTGTTAAGTTCTTCTTTTAACATCGGCAGCCAGAAAACCAACACACCAACAGGTATTTGAATTTTAACTCAAATCAGTCGATGCATGTTAAAAAGGGTGTCATAAAATGCTTATATGATAGGGCCAAAATAATTTCTTCTAATGATGAAATATTAGACAATGAGAAACGCTATAACAGAGGTTCTTATAAACAATCAATACCCTGAAGCTTTTGTTGATAGAACTTTCACATATATAGAAAATAATAATCATGTACGACAAAAACCTGAACAACGGTACACGACGTTAATTCCTTATTTACACGGATTATCTGAAAAGCTACGCCGTATAGGCAATAGATTTGATATTAGGACGATATTTCAAACGGGCGATACATTGAGATCTATTTTAACAAAAACAAAACCGCTAAATCATGAGCAAAATTCAAAAAACTGCATTTATAGTGTGAGTATAATAAACATTATGTGGGTGAGTCATCCAGACCATTCAGTGTTAGATTGGGTGAGCACAAGGGTTACATTAGAAAAAATGAGATTCAAAAATCGAAGATTTGCGAACACGCTTGGGAGAACGGACATAGAATAAACTGGGACTCGGCAAAAATTTTAACAAAAGAGACAGATAGCAAGAAAAGAAAAATTAAAGAAGCGGCTATAATACTATTGAATGAGGATAAATGCGTGTCGAATTGTTCCGTAGATATTTGCACAACCTGGCTGCCGATGTTAAAAGAAGAACTTAACAAACTCAACATTGTTTAAAATAAAACTATCAATTAGATATGTCAACAGTTCTGTGTAAGCAGTAAGTATCTATGGCTACTGAATATAACAAATATATTCTTAAAGCTGTGTATTTAATATACACAGCCCACAAACATTATAATACGCTTTGAGAAAGGAAACAGATTCGTTTTCCGAAACGTCAGCAAAATACGTCATTTTTATATTTTTGTTCTTATTTATTATTTGTCAAAAACCACCCTGTAACTGATCCTTTGACGTAAAAGTCACAGGCGCAGAGGTTATTTTCCAGTAAAATGCTGGTTAATTGTATTATTTTGTAGATTTCAGACATTGTTTAGTAGAATACATGTGGCAGAGCATCCCAATAAGAATAGAGAAAAATATTTAATATTTTTGGCTAAAATCTGGTAAATAATTTTTGTGTGATAAAGACTACTTCCATTCCAAATTTCAGCCAAATCGGTGCAGATCTGATCAAGATAGCCGAAATTTAATATCTATATCAGGAGGGGAGATGGTCTGATCTTCAACAAATTTAAACTGGAGGTTCCTTTAATATTAAGAATAAAAGGATACTATTTTGGTTCCTTAGCTAATTGTTTAAGTGGTCAAAAAAAATTAAAACTGCAAATTTGACCCTTAAAATGTCCAAAAAACCCCTGTTTCGGCCCATAAAACACAGTTTCACCTCTATTTGGAGTTTTGTTATACTCGCCATGACAACAATTTCCGCCGGGTCTGCATCCATCTTAAAAAATTCCCCAACCTCGCTATTTTATTGACTAAATCGACTCCACTATAATAACAATGCCTAATAATAATAAAAATGTTAATAATAAACAGTAAACACATTTAGTTTTTAAAAGTTTATTGAACAAAAATACAAAAGTTTGTATTTAATAAAAAAACATAAATGTGCAGCGGACCACGGCAAAAACTTGTTTTTAGTCAGTAACTTTTTTTTAACTTTTCAGATTCATTTTAAACTATGCAACAGTAAAATTCTGCTTTAATGTATTCTTGTTTGTTAAACCACATACGTGTATGTTCTTAAAGTAATTGTAATTGGAAAAAGTAATTGTAATTGGAGAAAGTAATTGTAATTGGAGAATGTAATTGTAATTAGAACAAGTAATTGTAATTGGAGAAAGTAATTGTAATTGGAGAAAGTAATTATAAAATTGGAGAAAGTAATTGTAATTGGAAAAAGTAATTGTAATTGTAAAAAGTAATTGTACTTATAGAAGTAATTTGTAATTAGATAGTTCAAATAATATAATTACAAATTACAATTCCTATAACAATTTTCCTGCAATTACAATTCCAAATTACTTTAATAAAAAAAAGTACTTAATTATAATTACAATTACACGGAAAAAAAAAGGAATTGTAATTGCTAATTACTTTTTCACCAGGAATTACCCAGCGCTGATACACACATTATTGTTTCTTAACTTAAAAAATGTTTCCCTACCAAAATGGGAGAGTAGAGATATTGCAAAAAAAATTTAAAAAATGCAATTTATGTATCTTTTTCCACAGCAACAGTTTACTAAAGCATATTTCGTTATATCCGTATGTTTTGGTCCAAAAAATCTACCCTTGAACTTATGGTCTATTGTTAATGGTGTACCCTGTATAAATAGTAGTATAAATGGATAACCTATTAACAAAATAGTAGTCGTCATATTCGGTTCTGGGGGCACATTTTATATGGTTATCATGCTAGACCCTTCCCAATTTAAATTGTTCATAGATTCCCTCTTCCTCCAATAGTGCCCGTTCTTCATTGTTAGTGAATTGTTTATTACAAAGGAATTAACCACAAATTTAAAAAAATAACAATAATTTGATTAACGAACTAATGTTATACGTCTAGCACTTATTGCGGGGTGTATACTTTTGGTTTTACCAAGAATATTTACTTGACTTTGCACATTGCGAAGCTCTACAACAACCACAAAGTACATGAGCAATTCTGCCTTATTTTTTTTCTGCAAGTTTATTTACACAATTACCACAATTAAGGCCTGGTGCAGGCAGTTGGCGGATGACTTATAAAAGACGCCACGACTAACTATGGAGTTGTTGACCTGTCAATATTACTAATGAAATGGCTTGATGAAACCATGAATACGACTCAATTAAGGAATTGTCGGAAAATATCATAGAGTTATTATTATTCCACTTTGCTCTCGCATGACAGCGCCCGGGATCAGGATACAAAATATAATGATGATAATAGAGGTCTATTATCATTAAATCTAATAAAATCCTCCTAGCTGGAAGGACGGCTAATTCTACAGTAACTGAATTAAACTAGCCTGTCTAGATAAAAAAAAACGTCTATTATGGCCACTTGATTGAATTATTCGTAATCAGGAAATTGAAATTAACTAAATGTTTATAATTAATCTTAACTCTTGTGAATTGTGATCTCGCATAAGTATAAGGATAAGAAGGGTATTTCAAATAGGCGTCTGAAAATAAGGAGTACGTCACCTGGTGGTCTTTAGTCAAACTAATTACTGGGCCATTCGGCCATTGTCTCTTTAGTGTACGATGATAACAATAAGTAAAATGATAAACTGAGGTATTAAGTTATTAAAAATATGATAGCGTTTAAGGGGATTACACACGATACAATTAGGTGTTTTCACTGTATGCAAATTTGCTTTTTTGATATTATTAAAATGAAGTACTCCGTACATTAAAGCACTTACCAATATTTAAACACCATTCTCTCATTTATCAATCAAGAATTTCAACAAATAAATAACAAAACTGAATAACTGAACGGGTATTATACAAAACGGGCTGTGACGTCATCGGTTGCATTAACACAACCTCAACTTTTAGGTTTTTTAAGTTTATTGTCATTTTTAATGATTATAATAATAATAATAATAATATCGTTTATTCCAGTAGAGTATGTTACATAGTATAGGAAACGTCAGCAATACTACAGAGTACATTAATTATAGGTGTATAAAGTTCCATGTCACATGTCACAAAAGTATAAAACAAATGATAAATTGACAAATAACATTAAATACAAAAAATACAAAACAATGAAAAGTTAACTTACTATTAACATACAGCAACAAATAATGATAAAATGTGTTAAATAAAAGGCATGGTGTATCAATAATTAAGAAATTCAGATGTACTATAAAAAACATTATCTAGTAAAAATATCTGCAATTTTTTCTTAAATAACTTAATATTCTCTATTTGTTTTAAATCTGGGGATAATTTATTGAATAGTTTGACAACTAGGACTTTTTTCGTATAATGATAGACTATGTCTTGGAATTGAAATTAAAGATCCTGATCTTGTGTCATAGTTGTGGAAGTTACTGTTTAAAGCAAACTCATTTAGATTACTTTTAACATATACTAATAATTCGTAAATGAAAATAGATGGCAGTGTAAGAAGCTTTAACTTTATAAAATAAGGTCTACATGATGTTCGCTGGGATATACCTACCATAATTCTGAGTGCTCTCTTTTGTATTTTGAAAACTCTATTTAAATGACTAGATGAGCCCCAAAATAACAAGCCATAACGCAAACGTGATACGAATTGAGCATGATAAAATGACATCAAAGTTATCTCATTACTAATGTTCTTTAGTCTTGTTGTAATATTTGATTTATTCGCTGGTGCAATCTGGGTACATCTTGCCAAAGTTAATTAAATAATACTCTTTATTCTGTACCTTCTGGTTATCGTTTATTCACCATACCTTCTTCTACAATACTAATACACTAAATCAATGCCCCCTAGCTCGTGGCAGGATGTCCTAATTTCGACACATAAATTTGCTTATTCTACTAATTAATATATTTTATTTATCTAAACACTTAAGCTATGTATACAGTTAAGGTAGGCTTACACCACACCTTCCCCCTTTTTTTTTAAATTAATTAATGTTACTACTAACAATTAATTAATTGATTAGTTAACTGATTGCCTGGGCCCTGGCCAATAAGATAGTACGCATTAAAACTAAAATACTAAATAAAATATTATCTAAAGTATGGCTTTGTTCTATTCTTATGTACTATTACTTCTTTAGAGTTTTTTGTTATTTTTACGTTGGGAGGTAATTCTTCAATTACTTCGTAAGGTCCGTCAAATAGTGGCGTTAATTTATTACCGACTTCACTTTTCACTAGCACTAAATCACCTTTTATATAATTAACAGAGTTTGTAGTCTTATCATAATTACATTTTCTTTTCTCTTTACCTAACAGTAAATTATTCCTAGCATCATTTTGTGCAGTTTGCAATCTATATTTAAGCTCTAGTGGATAGTTATCAAAGCTATATAAAGGATCTACTGTATTCTTTAAATTATTTGGGATGTTACATGGTTTCCCAAAAACTAATTCGAATGGAGTATATTTTGTTTCTGTGTGAACAGTTGTGTTATATGAAAAACTCCAGTATGGTAACCACATACTCCAAGAAACACTGTGATTTTGTGTTTGCATTCTTAAATAAGCACCTAAGACCTTATGAGAGTTTTCTAGAGCTCCTATGCTTTCGTGATGATACGCTGTTGAATTTATTTTGCTAATATTTAAAAGTTGACAGACTTCATTCATTGTTTCTGAAATGAATTCTGCTCCTTTATCTGTGGCAATTTGCTGAGGAATTCCATAGCGTAATACGAAATTTTCTACGAAACTTTTTGCTACTGTTACAGAATCTTTTGATGTTAGTGGATAGGCTTCTACAAATTTCGTCAGTTCGCATTGAAGAGTGAGTATATAAGAATTATTTTCAATGTCTCTTTCTAAGGGACCTACAATATCAAGAAAAATTTTTTGGAAAGCTGATGTAGCAGTAGATGTGATTATCATTGGTTCTTTGGTGTTTTTACAATATTTATGTCTTTGACAATCATCACATTTCTTTACAAAATTAGTAACATCTTTGTGAATACCTGACCAGAAATAATATTTTCTTATATTATTTACCATGCGATTAATACCTGCATGTCCGCTCGTTGGAAGTAAGTGGAAATCGTTTAGTATCAACCTTTTTGTTTCTTCGTCCGTTACTCTTTTAATACCTTTTACAATGCATATTTTAGGATATATATACTCTTTTGCCTTAGAATTTTTTTTTATTGCGCTAGCTAGCTTTTTAATCATTTGCATATTATTTTCCTCTTTAATAACAACTAATTCGCGAATATTTATTTCTGCACATATGAACGCCAAATCTCTCAACAATACGTCTTGCGTCAATGTTGATCGAGTATATGGATTCAAGCAAAGCATTGAAAGAGAAGGAACAAAATAAAAACTTCCAGATTTTGTTGATACATGTTCTAAGCATTTGATTTGACTATTCTCCTTTTCTGACATTATTTTTAATTCTATACAATCCTTTGGTCGTTTGAGAATTTCGACAACGTCTGGTTGATCAGGCCGAACGCTATTGATATCCTCATCCCTTCTGTCTAAATCTCTATTTTCCGTTTTTGCTTGTGCCCTAGTCATAACTGCTATCAGATTTTCATTCATTTTTTTCAATTCGTCCGATGTTATCACAATTCTAGATAAAGCATCAGCCGTGACATTCTCACTACCTTTTATATACTCAACATCAAAATCATACTCTTCCAGACATAACCGAAATTTAGTTAGACGACTTGATGGATCGGTCATGTTGAATAGATACACTAAGGGCTTATGGTCCGTCCTTAGCGTAAATCGTTTACCATACAAATATGGCCTAAAATGCCTTATGGCCCATACTAAAGCAGCCATTTCTTTTTGTACCGTAGGATAGTTAACTTCAGCTTTGTTTAAACTTCGACTTGCGTAAGCTACAGGCTTGTTATTTTTATTTAAGAGTAAAGACCCAAAAGCTACGTTAGACGCATCAGTTTGCACAATAAATTCATTACTATCTGAGAAATCTGGATAATCTAATACAGGAGGTTCAATTAAGGCTTTTTTCAATGCTAAAAATGAATTTTGACACTCTTCTGTCCACTCAAAGTTCACATTTTTTCTACATAGTCTATTTAAGCTATACGCTTTTTTAGCAAAATTTGGAATAAATTTCCTATAGTAATTAGCAAAAGCAATGAACCGTTTAACTTCTTCCGCATCTTTTGGCACTGGATATTCCTGCAAGGTTTTAATTTTACCTGGATCTGGTAAAATGCCGCTCGAAGTTATAAGGTGTCCAAGATAAAGAATTTCTTTTTTCAAGAATTCACATTTACTTGGATTGAGCTTTAAGTTGGTAGCTTGAAGACGTTTGAACACGCTGAGAAGATTTTTATTATGATCATGTAAATTTCTACCAAAAACAATGAGATCATCTAAATAAACAAAACATCTTTCATAATTAAGACCCGCCATAGCAACAGTCATTAAACGAGAAAAACAACTTGGACTTGTTTTAAGGCCCATAGGTAACCTAGTCATCTGCCATTGACCGCCACCAGCAGTAAAAGCAGTATATTTCCTACTATTCTCATCTAATTCCACTTGATAATAGCCCTGACTTAAGTCTAAATGAGAAAAATACATAGCATTAGAAAGAGAATCAAGTATTTCGGATATATTTGGCAATGGGAATTTATCATCTTGAATTCTTTGATTCAACAATCTATAATCGACTACTAATCTCCATTTCTTCTCTCCGCTATTGTCCATTTTCTTTGGCACCAATAGAATTGGCGAGGACCATTCACTCTGTGATTGTTCAATTATTCCTTCTTCATGCATCTTTTGTACTTGTTTTTCAATTTCAACTTTTTGAGAATGTGGAAGTCTATAAGGCTTTACATAAGCGGGTGTAACATTTTCCTTTAGCGAAATAGTTTGTTTATATAGCCTTGCTCTTGTTAGCTTATCATGAGGTAAATGAAATATATCGGAATATTTTGCACAAATATTTTCAATTGATATCTGTTCCTCTTTATTTAAATAATTTAATTTTAATAATTTAAACAATTCCTTAACTCTGTTAACTGATACCTCATTCCTTCCAAATTCACAAAACTCATACAAATTTAGCTTTTCAGTCACCGGAATGCAATTGTTCAGGCGTACTTCTTCATTTCTAGTATTTAATATTCTCACTGGAATTTTCCCATTATCTGGTCTCGCAATACTTCCACCCATTATCACTCCTTGACATAACTCTTTCGACATTACCACACAGTCATCCTGCATGCTTGTAGGTAAGAACTGAATCATCTCACACCTTGGGGGGATTGTCAACATATGATTGTTATTTGAATGCAATTCAGTTATAACTTCTTTATCCTCGACAATTAATGACAATTTATTATGTTCAAAATTAATTGTTGCATGAAATTTTTTCAGAAAATCGTAACCTATTATACCATCACTCTTACAAGGAAGATTTTTGAATATGTAAAATTTTGCTTTTAATTGAACTCCTTCTAAATCCAAAATCACATATGTGTACCCCACTGAACTCACATTTCCACCTATACCTCTTATTTCTAATTTTTCATCATAAATTTTACTATTATTATTATTGAGACATTCATACTTTATAGCACATAAAGAAGCACCTGTGTCTATAAGAAAATTGAAGGGTTGTCCATTCATACAACATTTAATCGAACTCATGCATACATCATTACATATATAAATTTGTTTATCTATGGCAGTCTCGAAAAAACTGGTTTAAGCCATTATTAGAATTACTATCATTATTTGAAATGGAAGATGAGCTGCTTTGATTCTGGCCTGGTTCAACATTTTCAGCCAAATAAACATTTCCTGACCTTGACATATATTGTGATTGTCGGCCTCTAGTATTTCTACTATTTCTGTTGAAACGCTGATTCGAACTTTCCTGTCTATACCTATTATTATTCATACTCGTGTTAATATGACTCAGTGTATTTGTATTTAATCTGGCTGAATTTAAATTTGTATTAAAATTTCGATAAGAATTAAAGCCTCTGCGTCCTCGTCTATTATGATTAAAACCTCTAGAATTAAAAAATCTACCCCTACTAGAAAAAGTCATAATTTGGGAATTATCATTCTGTGAAATTTCTTCATCTTGAGCCGCCCTAATTGCCTCATTCAGAGATGAAAAATTTCTAGCTGACACAATCGTACCAATTTTGGGATTACGAAGTCCATCAGCAAACCGTTTTATAGCCGTTTTTTCATTAAGAGGTAGCAATACATTGTGTGCATCAGAATTATTATTAGCTTGTGAAATAGTTAAATTGACAAAAATATCTTCTAATTCTTTACCAAACTCTTCAATGGACCTGTTACCTTGTTTAGTCCGGAAAAGTTTCATCTGCAAAGCCGTGTCTGAACATCTAGTTAAAAGAAATTTTTTCATATCATCGACAAGAGCTGCTGTAGTTTGATAGCTAGTAGATAACCTAAGTTTAGCGCTAGGTGAAAGTCGCGTTTTTAGAACAAACTTTATTAATTGAGTTTTACCACCAGCGTCTAGCATAGAATCGTATAATTCTATAGCATCTATTAATTGTTTAGTGATACTCTCATCACTAGTCATTACTGGCAAAAGACTCACACCAACTTTAAGGTCAAAGGAACTCATTGTGCAATCAGAGTCCTTCTTGGTCTCAAAATCTAAAATTTGAAAATAAATTCGCTTAATTTCTTTAACGAGGTTATTTGCCAAAGTTATGTCAGCTTCACTTAACTCAGATGCCGCAATTTTTATGTTTATAGCTATGATAACTTCCTTTACTTGTTTATATAGATTACGGGCCTCATCTAACTTTCTACTTAAAATATCCCCTTTACTACGTCTATGGGGTCCAATTTTGACTAAATAAACTTTTATGTCATTAAGAGAATCAAGAAGATCAGATAATTTATCTCCCATCAATCTAATATAGCACAATTAAAGTAGCTTATGAATAAATAAACAATTCTTATATCTAATTATGCTACTTTGCAATTTTGTAAGTGAACTATAATTGGGTTACTGGAAATTAATTTCTAAACAATTAAAGTCGACGGAAACAAAATTGCATAATTGCAAAATTTTACCTGTTGTATTGTATTCTTAATAATTTAATAATATAGCCATAAAATTAATTTAATTATTTTCATCTTATTCCCTTTGATTTTTATATATAGATTTCCCCAGAACTCTTCAGTACTTCCTTAAATTATTATTATGTTCATAACTGTTTGTTTCACAACCATATTATTACACATTATTATTTGTTTTTTATACGCTTTGATTTTTTTTTCTCAAAATCTATTTTATGTATACTAAAATGCTAAAATAAAATTTAAAAAAATATTAAGCTTCTTGTTCTTGGGCTTGACCATGCGCCCGGAGCTCATTCCTACTGATTTCCCGTCTGATTGTCCTCCTGAGGGATTTTTTAAAATATTTGCAAAGCCAATATACTAATCCCATAAAAACAACTACCACCAAACTTATTAAAATCCATTCAGTTCGTGTAATACCATTTTCGAAATTGGATTTTGCATCTCTGCCTGCTGCTTGGGCAATGATCACTTCTTCTTTCGATTGCGAACTTCCCATAGTGTTTTGTACCAATATTTAAATATAAAATTTATTGTCAAATTATAATTTTTGCTTCTTACTACTTCCACAAAATTCGGTTAGGCAGGATCGCCATGTAATATTTGATTTATTCGCTGGTGCAATCTGGGTACATCTTGCCAAAGTTAATTAAATAATACTCTTTATTCTGTACCTTCTGGTTATCGTTTATTCACCATACCTTCTTCTACAATACTAATACACTAAATCAATGCCCCCTAGCTCGTGGCAGGATGTCCTAATTTCGACACATAAATTTGCTTATTCTACTAATTAATATATTTTATTTATCTAAACACTTAAGCTATGTATACAGTTAAGGTAGGCTTACACCACATCAGTTAACTAATCAATTAATTAATTGTTAGTAGTAACATTAATTAATTTAAAAAAAAAGGGGGAAGGTGTGGTGTAAGCCTACCTTAACTGTATACATAGCTTAAGTGTTTAGATAAATAAAATATATTAATTAGTAGAATAAGCAAATTTATGTGTCGAAATTAGGACATCCTGCCACGAGCTAGGGGGCATTGATTTAGTGTATTAGTATTGTAGAAGAAGGTATGGTGAATAAACGATAACCAGAAGGTACAGAATAAAGAGTATTATTTAATTAACTTTGGCAAGATGTACCCAGATTGCACCAGCGAATAAATCAAATATTACATTGTTAGTACATAACAAAAAGAAGAATGTTTGCTACAAAGATTTTCAGTATGTATATCCCTACTTAGCATGTTGTCTATGTGCAATCCAAGAAATTTCGTATTTTGAGCTTGAGCTATCGACTTACCTCCAATTCTTAACCAATAACTTTCAGTAATTATAGATGTTCGGGGTGTAAAATTTATGTTTTGGAGGTATTGAGACACAATTTATTTTTGTTGAACCGATTTTTAAAACGAATAATCATTCTCTGCATCTCTGTGATTGCATTTGTAATTGATGATTCACTGCACAAGTAGGTGTTATCATCTGCGAACATTGTTAAATTTTGTTCACAGTTCTCTATATCAGGAAGATCATTCACGAATATTAAAAACATCAAATGACCTAAGATAGATCCTTGAGGAACACCAATACTTACATTAACTTCTTTAGAGTGAACACCGTTTATATCCACGACTTGCTTCCTGTTATAAAGATAAGAAGTTAACCAATCCGCACTTCTCATTTGAAACCAGTATGGCTCCAAGCAAACATTTAAAAATTAACGCATATGATGTCTCAATATTGTTGATTACTAAAAATGGACTGCTAATTATAGGTTGGATTTCTAACCTAAAAAACGCTTTATTTTATTGGAAGAAGATATTTAAAACTTTATGAACATTAACATTGAAAAAGATTTTAGTTGAAAATACGAGAACCAAGCGGAAATTTTCATAATCGTGACATATTAGGTACTCGAAAATTTTTAAAAGATATGTATTTTTGAGGTTAGGTGTTTATGACCGATGACGTCAACAATATAGCTTAGTGTTTTTGGCGATAAAATCTTAATTCAAATTTAAAAATACTTTTTCTTGGATATTACTCAACTGGTTGTGGAAATTCAAATGTTTTTAGTTATAATTAAGTATTACCTTTACAGTCAATGAGATTTTAAAATTTGTTAAAACACCGAATTTGTTGGAGCCAACCTAGTCGTATCCTTTGTAGATTGCAGGGACAACTCGTGAAAGTTGAATTGTCACGGCAATGTTCAAAGCATAACCTATTTGGTGTAGTCACCTTTAACCAGGCATTGAGAAGGAAAATGCTGGTGCAAATAACCTTGGCCCCTAGTGGCAACAACAGTGTTCTGAACAATCACACATTGTAAGTGAAATTTTTGAAATAAATAAATATATGTAATTCCAGTATATTCGAAAGTAATACGTTTTACCCCTGAATATTTCTATTTTATATTTTACAAAATACTGTATCATTTATTTTATTTAAAGAATTAATAAATATCTTTTCAGTCATATTCAATGTACCACTCATTTGAATCTGAGACACTTGTTTGTAAACATAGAGCATATGCATTTTTTAAGTTTTGTGTTGAATGGGTTGCACCACACAAAATATATATGTCCTGCATTTAAAACATATTCCCCTTCACACACGCAATTAGAATTTTTACATTTTTAGTGCTTTCCACATATTCCATACATTGCAATATGCTTAACCTAAATGTTACTCATGTTTCCTGAAAAAAATTATTTAAACTACAACTGTACATACATTTTTAAAAACATTTAAGTATATTAATATTTAACTAGCCAGACACCAGTTATGCCGAAGAAACTGTACTTTTCAAGGGAAAAACTAGGTAACCTAAAAAAAATATGAATTTTGCTGAATAATGCCATTAACATCTTGCAAATCTTAAAACAAAATCTTGAATACCATTATTATTAAAATTATTGTTTTTAATGCCAAAAATAAAAATAAAGAAAGAAACAAGGTACGCAATTCACCACATAAACAAAAAATGGCCCATTAATCAGTTCATTTTGGTGCTGACATCTTAAATTCAGATGCGTATTGGTTGAGAATTTGGTGAAAACAAAACGTGATTTTTTCTTGACATGCAGTCAGCTCGTCCATTAATAAAATCTATATACTTAAATTACAAGCCATTTTCTTTTCCGGCTTCACCATCGACTCCAACTGGATCTTGATGATTCTTTTTTTTAAATAAAGCTCTTATCCACAGATGTGTCATCACTAATTTTTATTTTCTTTAACGTATTGATGGCCCCTACTATATCAAACTGCGCATGTAGAGGCCGCAGTCAGAGCTGGTGATTGCCAGCGTATCTGTATCGCATATCGTATATTCAATCGAAAACGATTTAGAATTAATTTTCACTTTTGTTTTATTCATTTCTAAGATAAATTATTTTTTGGAAAATATCTCTGCATCATGGAACGATATATTATTCCCATTTCAGGGGTCGGCAATTCTTTACTTGGTAATTTGTTTATTTCTTAATATTATGAAGGTGTTGTTGTTTGTGACTTCCTGAACACGTTATAGTTATTGAGGTACTAAGGGTGTTATAAGGATAATAACGCACCGAGGTCGGCAGTGTACAATCCCGAGGGCCTCTGGCCCGACAGAATGTACGTCGACCGAGGGCGTCATTATCCTATAACACCCGTGTTGCCTTCAACGTTTAATGTCCTGCAAGTCTGTTATTTAATTCGAATTTTTTTTTTTGACATTTACGATTTATTAATTTGAGATCTATTATGTTCAGAACGATTTGATTTAAAAGAGAGTAAAAATCAAAATTGTAAACGCCGCCGTTGCATAGCAACACATTTTGTTGGTCAATAACGCTATCATACTTTGCTTGTTTTGGGTTGTATTATAATTTTATAATGCTCTAGGGCGTTATAGATATTCATAACGTCCTAGGGCGTTATTTTTCATTTAATGTATCTCAAAATAGGGTGGTTATTGTAAAATAACAGACTTGTAGGACATTAAAACAAATAACTGCCCTGATCAGTCAGTTCACATTTCGATTTTGACTCCTCCATTATTACGAAATGACGATATAACATTCGAGGATGAATATCAACTGAGAAGTTAGGTTAAACTAGCAGACCTGTGAATCATCATAGCATTATTGACTTCGCTTTCATTGGCGGCTTGGATTTTTGCGGGAAATATACCTATGATATTATATCGGACTAAAATTTCAGCTTTTACTATTTTTTGCCCAGTTAAGAAGTTCAAAACATTCGCAAAAAATTAGTGAGTTTAAATTAAGCAAATGAAATTTAAAAATTGGACCTTCAAAAAAAGTCACTAATAATTATTATGCAATTAAATCTCACAATGACCCAGTTAATTGGATTTTAGTACAGTAACTAGAGGTTTTAACTTCGGAATAATGTCATATTGAACAGATTTCGTTCATTGTTGGCAGTATAATAGTAAATGCTTCACAGAAAAGTTTCTAATTGTGCGGGGGGGGGGGGGGGGGGCTTGCTAATTTATAGGGGGTGGCACTTAAAATATATATATTTATTGGATCTGAAATAGAATCAAATTTTAAGAAGAAAAGGTTCTATGCAATTTTTCACATAAATTGATAGTTATAACCACTTCAAAATTGCGATTTTAGCTTAAAAAAAAGGAATTTCCAAACGTCTTTCGTCAAGTATCTCGAAAAGTATTACTTTATCGAAAAAATGTTAAAGACCAATTACAGAAAGTACAAACTGGGAATTAATTATATTTTTTGTTTATTGATGTAGGATTAATAATTTCGGAGATATTTAAGTTTATATTTGGTATCCAAGTGTTTCGAAATTACCTCTAAAGTTCAAAATGCATTTTTTTCTAAAACAAGTGCTTTATATGAGCAAAAAAATTTAAGCATCTAGGTAATGCTACATCTTAACGAAAAACTGTATTTGAGATAATGTTTTTAAATTACTGGCTAATTAGAGTAACAAAATTTTTTTTTATATAAAAAACATAAATACGCACATTTTTCCATCATAACTTCTTTATTTCTTATGCTACAGAAACGAGTAAAAAATAATTTGAAAGCGCAATTAATTGTCTTTAATTTCATTTCTTAGCATGCGAGACGTAGTTGTCACAATTTCTGAGATATTTAACATTTAAACTGCGTTTTTCGTCTTATAAACGTTCGGACGCCATTTGTAAACTTTAATATCTCCGAAACTGTTAAATCTATGTAAATAAATAAACAAGCGAAATTCATTATCAGTTCATGAGCTTTATTTTTGGTCTCTACTCATTTTTCAATAAAACTAATATTTATTGAGATATTTGGAAGAGGAAAAAAAATTACGTTTTATCGAAAATACCTTTATAGTTCAAACTATATTTTTTTCTAAAGCAAGTGCTGTATACAAACCAAAAAATTTGAGCATCTACGTCATGCTATATATTAATGAAAAACAGTGTTTGAAATTCCTTTTTTTTTTTAATAACTAGCTAATTACAGTAACAAAATGGCGACGTTGTTCATAAAAAAATGTGTAGACGCACATTTCTTCGGTCATAACTTCTTTGTTTTTTATGCTACAGAAAGGAATAAAAAACAGTTGAAAGCTTAATTAATAACCTATTATTCTACCTATTAGCATCCTTGAGGTAGGTGTCACAGTTTCTGAGATATTTAACTCTCACTCTAAATAATTATCTTATGAACACTTGGATGCCAAATGTAAACTTAAATATCTCCAAAATTATTAATCCTACATCAATAAACAAAAAATATAATTAATTCCCAGTTTGTACTTTCTGTAATTGGTCTGTAACATTTTTTCGATAAAGTAATATTTTTCGAGATACTTGACGAAAGCCGTTTGGAAATACCTTTTTTTTAAGCTAAAATTGCAATTTTAAAGTCGTTATAACTTACAAACTATCAGTTTATGTGAAGAATTGCATAGAACCTTTTCTTCTTAAAATTTGATTCTATCTCAGATCCAATAAATATATATATATTTTAGTGCCACCCCCTATAAATCAGCAAGCCCCCGCACAATATGGAAACTTTTCTTTGAAGCATTTACTATTATGCTGCCAAAAATGAACGAAATCCGTTCAATATGACATTATTCCGAAGTTTTGCATATTTTTACCTCTAGATACTGTACTATAATCGAATTCAGATTAGCCGTAGGACACACTGTATTTGAATGAATCACGTCATTATTAACTATCTTCCTGCAACATGTTTGATAAACCCCGGCTAAGAATAACACCAAATGCACTTTTTTTGAAATTTCCCAATGTATTATCTTAATTAAAAAGAATAACCTCAGGAAACATCGAACTTATGAACAGACAATATAAAACAAGACAATTAATTTCCAAGTACCAAATAATGACGTCGTAATGCACCAAAAAAGTTCACCGACATGTATAACCACAATAGACAGCAGATAAGCATACAAGTATATATATCTTCCGTCATATACCTCTGTCTGTCTACAATGAGCCTATCTATAATAAGTATTAAGATTATTTTTATGCAAATTGAACGCCCTTTATGGAAGACCATTGTTGGAAAATGCCTTAACATGTTTAAATTACCATATAGTGCCAGTATCTAGAGAATAATATAATTAGAAAGATGAAATGCTATTCAGGAATCGAGTCGGATATGATTAGAAATTAGAAATTTCTTGTTGTATGGTAATGTGTCATGTTTTTGTGATATCGAGACACCTTTGGACATATTTCTTGTGTCAGTAATCTTAGTCTGTGGGATAATCAAAACAAAAAACATGTCCGGTGTCTTGTTATAGGCTTAAGATAAATTTGCTCGAGCTTAGGGACAAATTGAACCGGAATATACAGGGAGCTGACACAAGTGCTCTGTTACAGTTTTATAAGGGAGTTACAACACAATATTAATATTAAGTGTTATAGTACTGGTAAAATATATTTTTTAATTACATAAAACTACAAGGCTGGCTAAAACTGTTGTATAGGTAATTGTTTTAAGTGAATCACTTGCCAGGCGTAGGGGGTGAAAAAAAATAGAGGCGGCAGCACGTTTTGAGCGCTTTTTAGTAAAGATCCCTTTAAATATTGTTTGGTACAAACATGTAAATAGTGCTTTTTGTAGATACCTTCAATTTCCTTTTTTTTTTTAACGACAAAACTGCCTATTTTATAACAAGAAACATGTAATTGAGTTCGTACTAACTAAAAAACAAAAAGAAAAATTTCTAATTTTGAATAATTTATTTGAAGACAAGTAAATATTTAAATATTTTTATTAAATTATCTCATCTTTAACTTGAAGGCACTTAGTCCATAACAACAGCAGTGGACAAAATTGATATTTATTTATACCAAAGACGTATACACATAATTAAAAAAAAATGCTAATCCTCAACCCTCTTCCCCCCCCCAAAAAAAGGGTCTGTCCGGCAAACCATACCAGTGTATCCCGTACGTATTTGGATCCTCTGAAACAGAATCCGAAGTCAGAATTGTCAGATTCGCTCGGTTTTCTCCCCTCACCCCAAAAAAACACCCCCAAAACAAAAAAAAGTGGTCTGGCCGGCGGACCAGACTAGTGTATCCTTATGTATTTCAGCTAAAACCGAATCCGAAGTCAGAATTGTCAGATTGGCTCGTTTTTCACCTCTAACCCCAAAAAACACCCCCTCCCAAAAAATGGTCTGTCCGGCGAACCATATCAGTGTATCCTTAAGCATTTTGGGGGAGGGGAGGGTGTTTTTAGGGCGATGAATGATTTTAAATAACGTGGAAATTGGTTCCATATACATCCAAGAATTTGTAAAAAAAAATCCGAGTGGCATCAACTTTGATTTAAATTTGGTTGTAGCACACCGTGTACTGTAACAACTGTGAGATCGTTGGATATTGACTACTGGACGTTTCTACCATAAAAAAAACGTCAACTGATTTTTAGGGTGATTTTTCATCAACAACTCGGAAAATAACCGTTTTAAGAAAAATTATAAGGTTAAATTAAAGCTAATAAAATTTCCTCGACTTTTAATTTTCTATTACATTAAAAATTAACGGATTTATAGCGTTTTAAAAATATATTTAGTTCACCAATATATTATAGTAAAAAATTAGTTATTTTTATAAACTAAAAAATGCGATTTATACGTTTTTTTAGTGGAACAAAATGAACATCATCATATAGAATGGATACTTTAAAAAACTGACTTTCAAAATTGTTTTATCTCAAGAATGTCCTAAGAATTAACCTAGGGAACAGTGTTGTATAAACGCGTTCATCGAGTGAGTGTAGCTCAAGTATGAAGCAACTCTAGTTCTAATTTGCTAATTCCAATTGGTATTTGCCAACTCGTTTCTAAAATGTTGTTTAATTTTGTATTATAATTCAATTTTTGATGTTGCTCTCTATATAGGATGTTCATTAAGGAATGGGCCATACCTCAACAATAGGTTCCTTGAGTAAAAATAAGTTATTTTAGCTAAACATACATTAGTGCCATGCTGTTTCCTTGAAAAGTTATGGGACGTCAAAGGCAAATTGTTTTTATCATTTTTATTTTTTTTATTTATTTTTTTTTATTTTAATCATCATTCTAAATTATTTTATTCTCAGATTTAACCGTGCATCTACTAGATTAAAATAATTTAAATTTAACAAAATTGGGTATATTTTGCCGCTAAAAATTGAAATGCAGCATGTTTCTCGAAAATAGTGCAGTTTACAGATATAAAACAAGTGTACCTTTTTTACGTTGAATTCTGAATATTACTTTATTATAAAGTGTATCTTCAAAAAAATAATGACGAAAACAAAACAAAAATTAGACGTTCTCATCGCCCTCTACGTTATTCATCTAAATTATTGACACGACTGTTCTTAGCATTCTAAAAAACCCCTATACAAATTTGGATCAAGTCGCATAAATAGTGATAGATATAACAAAAAATACATTTTTTCCTTTGACGGTCCATAAGTTTTTAAGCAAGCAACATGCTACTAATTATTATGTTTAGCCAACTTATTTTTACTCAAGGAACCTACTGTAGAATTATGGCCCATTTTTTAATTGACACCCTGTGTCTATACATGTAATTGTACATACTCATGATTTTTCAAATTTTTTTATATTTATTTTGAAAGTTTTTATCAATATTGACAGCTGTCAAATATGAAATCGTCTATTCTATATTACAAATAACGAACGCATTTATTAGTATAAGAACATATAAGAATTAATATTTTGTTTGAAAGTATAAAGAAGTAGATTCTCTTGTTTACCATGTATGTATTATTTAAGCTATGTCACTCCATTTATTAGCCATAATTGGCCAATTTTTACAAAAATAAACAAATACCAAATTAAGGGTAAATTCAAAACCTTTAAAAAACTATAAGCAACATTTTTTGAAATAATCAATAGTTTGGGAGCTATTTAACTGCAAGTGTGATATTTATTTTTGCATTAAAAATGCGCATTACAGAAGCAAAATTATCTGGGTTAATTTTTATCGTAGAAAAACAAAAAAAGCAAATTAAAAAAATGTCATAAGCTAGAAAAATGTATTCTTTACATTTTTTGCAAGAATTAATATTTAAAAAAATATTAACTAAAAAACTTGTACTATTTTCTCCTTCCCCTTCGTCTCACAGGTGGGTGATTCACTTAAGCATTTTTCTTGTAAGGTATATCTTATACGACTTATAAGTTTTATACAGCCATGTACTAAAATGTCATTACATCAAATTTTTTTACTATTATATCGATCACATGAGTTATTGGAAGTATGATGGTCATTATTTGAACATTATTCTCACCATAACTAGATGTAGACTGTCAACAAAGGTTATAAATTGAAATTTTAATATATAGATTTATATTATTGTTTGATTTATGAAAGGGTTTTTGTATATTTTGTAAAATCTTTTCATCTACACTTCTTTCAAAACTTTTTTATTTACTGATTTAAAAATAATAAGGTTCTTTCTCAAGCGAACATTAACTTACTCCAATTTCTACGCAATCGAACTTTTTCTTGTCATTATCATGGTTACCAGAAACGGAATGAACGGATAGACAGATAGACGGACAGCAAATTAAGATTTTTTTTCGCCACCGGTGGCGCAGTGCTTAGGATGTTAGGCTTGCGACCACAGAGTCCCGGGTTCGAATCCTGGCTAGGGTATGGATGTGTAGTGGCGTTTTTCACGTGTTACCGAGATGGTAGCAGGGGGCTAGACTGCCGTTGTGTGAGAGACAACACGGTCTAGTCGCTCTCCTCTCCTGAGTTCGAGTCTCAGCTGCGGCAGATGGCAATGTCGCAGGGAATGGGTGTTGTGATGTTGTCTATGTGTGAGTGTCTGTCCTGGTAGAGTGGAAATCAGCCTACGGCTGAACTTCGCCAGGACATTAATATAAATAAGGCTAATAAAAAATAATAATAAAAGAAATGTAACACTTTGAAGTAGCTACATGTCTTCTCAAGTTAAAATTGAAATGTTTCAGCCGTTAAAACTTAAAAACTATCAAGGACATTAATATAAATAAGACTAATAAAAAATAATAATAAAAGAAATGTAACACTTTGAAGTAGCTACATGTCTTCTCAAGTTAAAATTGAAATGTTTCAGCCGTTAAAACTTAAAAACTATCAATTTTTGTGAAACATTGTATAGAAACTTATTTTCTCAAAATATGAATCTCCTTCAGTACCAATGGTTTTTTTTTGTATGCCACCCTACAAAAGGGTATATGATATAATATAATCGCAATATAAAAATGTTTCCTTGATCCATTTACTATTAAACTATAAAAAAAAGAAATTAACTTCATGACAATCCTTTAAAATTAAAATTTCTGTTTACCGACCGTACTATTATCATTTTAAGCGCCATATTGGAATTGTCGTATTAAATTTCTTTCCAAAAGATAAATATTGTATTCAAAAAATGTTACACAATAGCCAGCTCCAGATTTTTGGTGAGTAAATAAAAATAATAAATTCGCTTTTTAATTGATGTTTAATTTTATTTTCATTTGTGATTGTCCTGATTTTCGTCATCATATTGAGACCGCTATATTGAATTTTTGCCACACTGTTTTCCAAACTACCATTTTTAATGAAAATGTTTAGCCTCGAAACGTTTTTTTCTGATTCTCTTATTTTTGGGTGTAAGAGTGTTTTGGTTGCCATGGAATGCCCCATTTACAAAAAAAACGTATCTTTACTCGCTCTATTACCCACTCTAAGGCAGCTGTTTATTTACAGAACATCCTGTATATTGATTTCTTGGATTAGTTTTAAAAAATGCTAGACAATTATTTTATTTAAATCAACGATAACTCTGTAGACACATACAAACATTATGTGCATTTAAAAAGCTAACTTTGCCCCACCTTAAATCCCGATTGTTTTAAACACAACTGATGGATCACCACACATCTGGCTAGATTTATTATTAGCATTGTAATATGAATTCCCTCCCTATTGATCTCGCACTTGGACTTGAAACCTCTTCCTACACAAGTCTGGTGGTTGTCTGTTTGGCATTAGGCGTTGCTGTTTGTCTGTCGTCCCCTGTTATCGATAAATTACAATCCAGATCAGTAAAGAGTGGGTCACTGCACCTTTTGCCAGTCCTTTGTGGTCTTATTTATATGGTAACTAGCAAGAGGCAAGGTTGATCCATATCTGTGGTAGTAGTAGTGGCTTGTATCGTGCTTTCTTTGTAGTACGACGATTTAGGGGAAGGAAGCGAGCGGCTATATTACCATTGTAATATTTTGTGGTTTTTGTTAACAAAAGATTATGCAGATAAAAGGGAAAGGAATACTGTTTACATAAAAGAGTGTGAGTTCTTGTTATTTCATCATTGTTTCCAGGCACATTATTTTATTGTATTACCCACCCCGCTGGGTGTGTACTCCAGTCTTGCTCAGCGCTCCAGAGCTCAGTTTCGCTGATTAAAGTAATTTTTATTGGTTTATTCTGCAAGGAATTGATTTTAATTATAGCTTTTTGAATAGGGAAAATTCTACTTAAGAACTAATAGATTTTTACATCAATTAGAACTTGTATTAAGGTCTAAAATTGCTATTGAAAATGTTCATACGTCGCCATCAGTTGGTATGTACGTACGGAAACACTACAGGCCGCAATCTTGATATGAACGGATTCACTTGATTTATTTGCATCGTAATTTATCGAGTAGTTTCATTATTATAAATAATTATTTAACACTGTCCCAGGCCATTTCTCCCATTCTCTCTCTCTCTCTCTCTCCCCCCCCCCCCTCTCTCCCTCTCCCCCCCCCTCTCGCCCCCCCCTCCCCCCCCCATTCTTATAAATGTACAAAACACCTTATTTTCCGATTTCTACTTTTTAGTGACAAATTTCTAATTTCCATGGAAGTTAAAAATTTTTTATTTGGAAAACTCTTGCCACACACGTTTAGACATTAATAAAGAATCATAAAACAATTTGAAAAATGTTAAAAATAGCCGGGGAGCCCTCTCTAGCTGTACGTGCATATATGAATCAATTTTTAATGAAAAACTTAAGGTTTATATGTCTCACTTAGAAAAATCAGACTACATCTTATTAATAGGAGATATAAATATTGACCTATTTTCTAACGAAGCACATGCCCAAGATTATATTGATCTGTTGAATGAACATGGTTTTGTATCGCAGATAAATGATTATACTAGAGTTGAAAGTATGCGCACCAAATCATGCATAGATCATATTTTTTTTAAAATGTCTAGTAACACAGAAGATTATGAGAATACCTCTGCAATAATAAAAACGACTATAACTGACCACTACACAGTCCTACTAAATATAGCCACTAATATGAAAAAAAACAAGTCTGTAGATGTAGATAACACCAATCATTATTATAAAATAATAGATAAAAAAAAGCTTTTAATTAACATAAATAATGAAAATTGGAATGAAGTGTACGTTAACCAAAATCCTGACGTTTGCACAGAAATATTTATAGAAAAATTAAATGCAGTTATTCACAATTCTACTCAATGTATCAAAATAAATAATAAGATTCGAAAGAGAAAACCTTGGATTACTGCAGGTTTAGTAAATTCTATAAATAAACGGGATATTTTTTTCCAAGAACATTTAAAAAACCCTAATAATGAGGAAATTAAGAAAAAATACACCTCATATAGAAATAAAATAAATAATTTGGTAAAAAAAGCAAAAAATAATTATCTAACAAACCTGATATATGATAAGCAGGTAAACAGTAAGACTTTATGGGAGGGTGTAAAAAGAATCACAAACAGGAAAACACAAAATAATACTGAGATGAAATTGATTACAAATAATACGGGCAAAATTACAGATAAGAAAGAAATAGCAAAAATATACAATAAACATTACGCAAATATGGGATACACACTGGCACAACAAATTGAAGCACGCCCTGCAATACAAACGGGGTCCAAAATAGCCGACTCCCTTTTTATCGCACCAACAAGTGAATCTGAAATTAAAACATATATTAGTCAACTAAAAAATAACAAGGCTCCTGGAAATGATGGTGTCAAATCTGAAACCATTAAAGATCTAAAAGACTATATATCAAAACCATTGTGTCATATATTTAATACAGCAATAAGTACGGGTATATTTCCAAAACATTTTAAAGAGGCAATCATAACGCCTTTATATAAAAATGGAGAAAAACATTTAGTAGAAAACTACAGACCCATATCACTGATATCAAACTTCTGTAAAATTTTTGAAAAAATTCTTAAGGCCAGATTGACACACTTTTTTAAAAATCATAACATAATATCAGAGCAGCAATATGGCTTTCAAGAAAGAAAATCTGCACATGATGCAATAGCTAAATTGACATCACTTATGTATAACTCTGTAGACCAGTCAAAGCCTTCGTTATGTGTCTTCCTAGACTTAGCGAAGGCCTTTGACACGGTATGTCACGAAACACTTATTAATAAATTAAAAGACATTGGTATCAGAGGTAAAGCACTAGAATTATTCAAAAGCTATTTACATAATAGAATACAATGTGTAAAAATTGGTGATATTTTGAGTAAACCCGAAATTGTGACATATGGTGTACCACAAGGAACGGTGCTAGGACCCATACTCTTCTCAGTTTATATAAACAATATACTTACACTTGCTACTCCCGGAACTATTATCTCTTTTGCAGATGACACAGTTATATTTTATGAAGCAACAACTTGGGACATTCTCAAAGACTTAGTTGAACAGGACCTAAAACAAATAAAACATGCATTTGATAGCCTAAAACTGACAATAAATTACAACAAAACTTTTTACTTACCCCTATCGTCATACAGTCGTAATCTCCCAAATTTCAGTAAACTGGACATAACACAGGAAAATAAAATTGTCCATATCAATGCAGCAGAAACAGTAAAATATTTGGGAATTTATATAGATTGCCATCTAAGATGGCAACATCAAATACAAAATATTGTTCAAAAAGTCAGAGGTTTGTTGTATAAATTCAAACAACTTAAAAATATACTAAAAATTCCACATTTAATAGCAATATATAAAGCACTGGTAGAGTCCATCTTGAGATATGGGATAATAGGTTGGGGAGGAGTAGGAGTAACGTATTTAACGCCACTTCAAAATCTGCAGAAACGGGTCTTATAAATAATTTATGAAAAAAACAGGCTTTATCCAACAGAAACGCTTTTTCAAAATACTGAACTCTTTAGTATAAGGCAAATTTGTTATGTCACCATTATATATCAATATAAAAACAAACAAAACCATGAGCAGTTTGCACATAATTACAGTACTAGGGGAAAACATCAGGATGACATCAAAATCAGCAAAATGACAAAAAGCATAGGACAAAAGTATTATGTATACATAGGGCAAAAACTGTTCAACATGTGAGATAAACAAACAAGAGGTGCCCCAAATATTCAGAAATTCAAAGGAAAACTAAAAAATGGATTAAATCACAAAGTATAAACCTATATTCTACATTATTTAAATAAGTATGGGCGTACTTCTGGTGCATAATATGTATGCAGGGGTATTATGTGGCTATTTCTATTAGTTTTTTAAGATATAACATATTGGGTATCAGGGGGTTTAGAAATTTTATTTAACACATTTTATCGTACATGTGTTAGTTAATTTAAATTTTAAATTTTATTGTTTATACTTCAATTACCTCAATCAGAGAAAAAAAAAACACTTATTAACATTATAAAATGTACTTCGAAATGCATGGCTATGACTAACAGCGATTCGCAATCAAGTTTTTACTAAAAACGCGAATTTCCTTATTTATATACACAATTTTCGCAGGTTAATACCAAACTATTGTACATAAGATATTTAAATATGAATAAATTACTGTAATACTATATTGTATGTTGTTGGTATAAATAAATATTATATTATTATTATTATTATTATTATTATTATTATTATTATTATTATTGACACTAAAGTTGATTTTTCTTCAATTCCGCCACCAAGAGTTTTTCTTATCGAGCATATTAAAGGGAGTGTTTACCAAACGCCTATTTGGCGATTAGCCGACGAAGATATTCACAATATTCCAAAGCCTTGGAATGATTATTGATTGCACGTACAGTCAGGGTGGGCTCCCATAGTAATACTATTTGCAAATTCAAATTTTCATGTTTTTCGACCCACCCTAATGTTAATGTTCCTGGAGATTTTGCATAATAAAACTATTTTCTTTTAATATTACTAACTCAAAGTATTGCCTGAAGGAAACTCAAACATTTAAATTTAATTATGGTACTTAAAGCAGTTTACTCGACTAATTGCGACTGCAAATTAAATTTTAACAGGGACATCGATATATAAAGACACATTATCCTACCTAATTAAATTATTGTAAAGCTCTCCAGAAGAACATAAAAATATCTCTCGGTTTTATTATTCCAAAACTCGTAAACCCGTCTCTCCAACTAAAGAACGTTGTCCGTTAGAAGAAATGTGATATGCTGGTTTACTTACAAAGTTTTTCTTAATTAATTTCAGAGACTGGTAATTTTGTATGATTTATGAAGCGACTGAAGAAAAAGGACTACGGTTTTCAGTGCTGGGAACGACACATTTTAGTTTAAAATAAATCGTCTTGCAAGAAATGTAACCGTGAAATGCTTACAATTGAATTATTGGGCTTTTATATGTCAACGAGTCTGCGAAATTAAATGAATGCTAAATATATCATTACTTTATTCCATTATTTGTTTTAAAACGAAAATAATTTGTCTAAAGTCTAAAATTGCCTTTTCAAAGTTAAAGTGATATATATCTTGACCATGTCTGCACTTTTCAGTGTTAATTGGTCTCCTGACATAGAAAGTTGACTGTTTTCTATGTAAAAATGTTATGTGTAATCATAGTTACGTGTTCTGCAGGTTGTCATGATAGCATGACAACAAATATTTTCAGTTCATAATAGTTCCAATGAATACTTTCAGTCCCTGATGCTTTCCCTGTACTTTACCGTTACTTATATTGAAGTAAATTCAATATTGCAATAATAGTAATACTAATAATCCAATAGATCAAACAATATTGGTATATTACAGGTCAAAAACAAAGTATTTTATAATTATCATTTACGCATAATACAAAAAAATTGAAAAGCTACATGTTCATCCATCATGGTGATCTACCATGACATGCGGAAAATTTATCAGTAGGTTGTGTCCACCGAAAGGAGTTAAAAAAATGAAAAATTAAAAAAAAATGAATGAAAAAATGGCCTTATTTTTTTGTAGAAATGCGCCGCCAATGACTTTGACCCATCTGACGTAATGCGGTACAACCAAATCACTTTATCAGACTTGGGATTGACACTATTGACAGCAAAGCTGGAGAGGGTAGAAGTGACGTTTTGATTTTAATCAAATCACACTACAAAAATAGCGAAATAAATCGAAAAGACATTGACCCTATGCTAGTGAACACTACAATAACAAGTAGATATAAAAGATATTTACTTAAACCCGTCAATAACACAAAAATACTAACTTCACACATTAAGGAAATGTAAACATCTCCAATATATGTTCTTTCATCAGTAAGTTCGTCGCCCTGTTACTGACCTAAACAATAACAGTAGTGTATCTTCGTAAGTTTTAACCATTTTTAATATACTAAATTACCTCGGAGCACTAAAATTTTGCAGGGGCTTTCCCAAATAGGCTCATTTAACAATTTTTTATTATTACATATTCTGAAAGAGCTTGGTGAGTATAGTAAGTATGCCAAAAATTAGAATTTACTGACGCCGCCTTCATGTATAAAAAAATTATTAAAGTCAGTGAACACGGATGTGAATGCAAGTTAGTAGAGTAAAATCTGGAAGTAAAGTCGCTTAGTTTTCGAGAAAAAAAAACAGACTTAGTGGGATTCTTTAGTAAGATAATCGTGTACACGAAATCATTTTTTACGACATTTTTTGGTGGTCGAGAACTTTTTTATTTCTGAAAAACTCAAAAAAATAGATTTTTAATGAAATATGTTTTTTAACGTCTCCACCGCTATATCTCTGAAAATATTTGTGCTATCAAGCTATTTTTTTTAAGATTAAAGTAGACGCAATAGCGCTTGGAACAACGTCCCACGTGAACCCGATTTATTTTTTTTTAAGATGGAAAAATAATAGGAAACTCAAACTTGTTATTTTCAGTAGCGTAATTTTGGACAATCGAGAAAAAAATTTATTTATGAAAATTTGTATATACATGCTGCGTACAAATTGAAGCCAATAGTTGAAAAAAGTTTTTAGGATAAAAATTTTTCATGTCCCGTTCATAGTATTGAGTCAGCGATTTTTTTTAACTGGCCTCGGCTGTAGCAAGCCTGCCGACTGCAACGATCTGACGGTCCCGGTCGGGGTGTATGTAGTAGTTTAACTTATATCAATAGATACAAAACCAGTAGTGATCAAAAGCATCTAGGGGATCAATATTATTGTTCAATATTTCATATACAAGAAATTGTACAATAAATATAAAATAGTCTCCTTTTAATAATAAAAAGACAGGTAGGTAGATATAAATACCTAATCAATATCAATCAGTGTTACTAACTACTCACCTAATTAGTAAGTTTATTAGACATTTTTAAATGAATGAAAGTAAAAACGTACGCATAAAATGAGTTTTATTGTTGAAATAAATTTTCTATTTGGATAGATAAATATGTAGTATGTAGTTTATGTAGGCCCTACATTAATAGCATTCTAATTCGTTCATATCTGCCTCGAAATCTTTAATAATGTTGTTACAGGAACGACATTTGAACTCGTTGCAACATTTTAGGCCTTCCTTAAAACAAGTACATTTTCGATTGCCACAATTTTTATCCGAACAATGAATACTTAATATGATTTTCGACAACCGCCACTTCTACGCGACTAATCTGACCAACCCTGCATGCGAGATGTATTAATTGCGTCCCAATGTCGCATTTAGTGCTGATAAAAAAAAACGCTGTTGCCACACGGTACATTTTAGGAAAAAATATATTGTATCAAAAACTTTTGTGATTATTAGGCTTTATTTTCTTCGCTGCATGTATGTAAATATTTTCAAAAATAAAAAAGTTTATCGATTGGTGAAGATTTCAATATATAAAATATATATTTTTTAGTTTATCTGATTTTTAGAGAAATGAAAATGCGAATTGTGCCGAAACCGTTTTATTGGTAAAATCGCTACAGTGTGTGCTTTAATTTGACACAAAACAAATTTCGGTACCTTTAATAGTTTTAAAGATATGGCGGTAGAAACAAAAAAAAACAATTTTATTTAAAAATACATTTTTTTCACTTTTTATTGATTTAAAAAGTTCGAGACCACAAAAAATGTCGTAAAATATGATTTCATATGCCCGGTGACATACTTAAAGGAACCTAACGTGTTTGACCTGGTTCTACGCCAAAAAAAAAACGGCACGATAGACTTACGAAATCGCTGCTCTAATATAGGTATCGGCGCACGCCAAGTGACGTCACTCTACGGACTGTTGGCCGGCCGATCGTGTTTCTATTCAACTGCGAATATCTCTGTGGCTATTGATTCAATTGAGCTGAAATTTTTTTCTGAGGCTATTGGTTTGTTATACTTTAAAATGAGGAAGAAAAAGTAGGAAACTGCCATATCACTAAATGACCCTATGAAGACTAGTACATCATTTTATTTTCCGCATATCATGGTAAATCACGTTGTATACACTATAAAAGGCATTAGTAAGTAACATATTTTAACAACAGGTATAATTTTTTTTTAATTACAACTTTTTATACTTTTATCTAAGTTATTATATAGAATCGTACCGACATAATAAGCATTAGATTAAAAAATTTCTAATCTGCGAAGTGAGTTCTGTATTCATACTCCCTGACGTGTATAGTATTCATGCCATATATTCTGAAAAGTGAATATGTTCAATTTTTTTTTTTTACAAAAGTTTATATTTGAAGCATATAAAAACGCTGTAAAGTTAATATTTTTTGTGAAATATAAGTCTATTTGCAGGATTCTCGATACACCAATTCATACATAGAACGTAAGGCTTTTTTGCAGCACAAATACACTACTAGATGTACTAGCATTACCCCAGCAAATCACTCCGTACCTAATTGTTGATTCAAAATTTGGATAACAAAATATTTTCACAACATTTTACTTGTCATTTGTGATAATCTTCTCAGAGCAAAAGAAACTTGCACACTTTTTGCGTACATAACATATGTGAAATTTCCAGTTTACTGACATATCCACATAAATATCTAAAAGCTTAATAGTATATTATTCACCGAGCATATAATGGTGGCTATTATTCACGAGGGTGAAGTTTAAGGCGAGTGTCGTAAATCACCAGAGTGAATAGTAGCCATTATATGCGAGTAGAATACTATACTTTGTCCAGTACTGTTAAATATTTTTGATTAAATTGTTTACTGAAGAAATTACATTATTCTTTTTGAGTAATATGTAAAATTATTGTAAATAACGTCGACGTTTAAATTTAATTTGACAAGCCGTTCCTTTGACACATAACGGCCTACTCAATAAAATTTAAAAACGAAATTGTATGATAATAAAGGGTCTGAAACGTTACGTTGCGTCACTGCAAGGAATAATGGATAGCATTATCCTTGAGGAAACCCTTACTTAATGAGTACATTATTAAATAGTAGTGGACAAAGTATTTTGCCTGTTCAATTGCTTTATGCTGAAGTTTAATAAGTGGACTAGATATATAATTGGCACCAACAGAATGAAACTGCATATAAAACGTCTTTCGTGATTTATTGTCAGGTCGTTTGAAGTGAAATAATTAAAAAAGAGAAATCAGACTATCTTGTAAAAGTTCAGGTATTATATTTAAATTTTGAATGCATGATAAAAGGGACATGTCATCAACAAAAACGCAGTGAAGAGTGGAAATAAAATTTTCAATATCATTAATATATAACAGGAGTAGTAGTGGACCCAAAATACTCCCCTGGAGAACTCCAATATTAACATCAATTTCCTGCGATCTTTTAGCATTAGGGATTGCAATACCAGTTAACCGATTAACCATAAGATATCCACATCCGCGTTATTTTCTTTCTTAGAAATAAGTCAAAAGAACATTGTATATATTGCAAGTACTTTCTTTGATTTTCTGGTAACAAACTCAATGTCGCAATATTTGCAGCTTCTTCGAGTGAAGTACCTTTTGTGTGTTTGGCTATGGCTATGTATATTCTTTTTATCAAGCTCCATGGTGGTTTATTTTTCTCGATAAAACGCATAACTCTGTATTTATTTCTTTAAATTACACTGTTCTACAGATCCAATTACAGAACAGGATGATAAGGATAATATAATAATTAAAATATAAGAGACAGCAATAAAACAGAGACAAATACAAATCAATATAATATATCCAATTAGAGAAAGAAAGACAAAATCATTTATTCCAAGTATATGGCCCTTATGTTACTAAGGCTTCAGAAAAATATATCCAACCGACTTTCCAGTAGATTGCAATTGCATTCACATTGCATATATAGGCGAATATTGTCAATATTGAAGTATGTTTGTACGCGCTGTGGCCAGGTTGAAGGTCACGTTGTCAGAGTAGGATATTCTGGGAACATAAAACTTTAATTGAGATACGATGTCTCGGCAATCGATTTTGTTATGAATGATTTTAGATAATAATGTTTGTGAGAGATACTCTCGTCGTTGTGAGAGCTTTACCATTGAAGGTTCCTCAAGAAATTCATTTTGGGTACACATTGTCGGATTTAAAAGACAGCAGTTTAAGAAGCCTACTTTGAACACTTTTAAGATTATCGATGTGTACATTGTAATGAGGATACTATACAATCGCTAAATTCAAGTTTAGATCTCACAAAATAGTTATAAAGCATTTTAATGATGTTAAGATCCGCAAAGTCCCTGCTGTCTCGTGCTATAAATCCATAGGATTTGTATGCTTCATACACTATCGTCTCAATATGCTTACCAAATGACAGCCTTTTATCAAAAATTACACCCAGATCGCGAAAGATATTCTTCTTCTTCTTTAGCCTGTACTCGTCCACGCCTGGACTTAGGCCTCTTCTATGTTTTTCCACCGCTGTCTGTCCTGAGCAGTCAAAATTCAGTTCATGCCGGCTTTCGTCTGGGCATCATCCCTCCATCTTGTTGGGGGTAGCCCCACATTCAGCCTAGTTTCTCTGGGCCGCTACTGCATTATGGTCTTCGTCCACTTGATGTCATCCCTGGCGACGTGCCCTGCCCAGCGCCATTTATTGACGGCAATACGCTCTATGACATCAACGACTCTTGTTCTCTCTCTGATGATCTTATTCCTGACTCGGTCCCTCAAGCTGATTCCCAGCATCGCACGTTCCATTCCCGTTGACACACTCTGAGTCGGTTCGCCCAGTTTTGTGTTAGAGTTATAGTTTCGAGGTCATTGGTCAGGACAGGTAAGTTGCAGGCGTCGAATACTTTCCACTTCAGGTTGATGGGCATGTCCGGTTGTTTTGAGGATATGATCGAGTTTTTCAAAAGTCCCCACGTGAGGCCAATTGGCCTGGCGATTTCTGCGGTTTTTCTTGTAAAGCTTGATGTTATGGCCGAGGTACACATACTCTTCAACAAGCGTGTGGTAGTCGAGTGTACCCTGAATGTTATCTTGACTTGGTCTTTAGGAGGTCCATCTTCAGGCCCACGGACTCCGAAGCTTCCTTCAGCGTCATCAGGATGATGTCGTCAGCGAATCATAGGTGATTCAGAAATTTTTCGTCGATATTGACGCCTTTCCTCTCCCAGGTCAGGTTTTTAAACACGTCCTGTAGCGCCATAGTGAACTATTTTGGCGAGATAGTGTCGATTTTTCTGACTCCTCTCTCAATAGGGATCCTCCCGGTGACTAAGTCTTCGCTGACTTTGACGTGGAGAGTGGCATGTTCATATATATCTCTAATGAGAATCTAGTATCTCGAGTCAATCCTCGCAGCGTCCATCGCATACAGAACTACCCAGATCTCGAGTCGAAAGCCTTCTGGTAATCGACGAACGCCAGGTGGAGTGGGATGTTGTATTCGGTGCATTTCTCGATCAGCGTGCGAACTGCCTGGATGTGGTGATGTGGTCTATCGTGCTGTACCTCTTCTTGAATCCAGCTTGCTCTACAGGTTGGTAGAAGTCGAGCTTGTTGATTAGACGGTTGGTGATTATTTTGGTGAGGAGCTTGTATCACACAGAGAGGAGGCTAATCGGCCGGTAATTCTCGATTTTCGTAGAGTCGCCCTTCTTAAAGAGGATGGTGGCCTCAGCATTCCTCCATGCATCCCGAATCCTTCCTTCTTCCAGGCACTTGTCAAAGAGAATGAGAAGTGCCTTCGGAACCGACGTTCTGGACAACTCAATCTTTGTGTTCCTGGAGATGGTCAGGTTCTGGTACTGAGTGGCTGTACAATATCTGGTAGAAGTTCTCGATGATGGCCACGATTTCGCTTTTCTCTGACACAACTACGCCCTGCTCATTCCTCATCTTATAGAAAGATATTAGGATGCTCCAATGTTGTACCTTCGAGAGCATAATTGAATGTTAAGGTAGAGGTCTGTAATGTGTAAGACATTACTTTACACTTTTGTGGATTAAGAGGTAATTTATTTAATAAGCACCAATTAGAAATCATGCCCAAATTGTGCTGAATTCTTTCACAGTCTTCAACATATCTAACCACATCAAACATTTTTAAGTCATTCTCACAGAAAAGGCAGTTCACCTCTAAATATATGATGATGTCGTTAATGAATATGTTGAAAAGTAAGGGACCAGGGACAGATCCTTGGGAAACTCCTGAACTTGCAAGGTATTCAACAGATCTGAAACCACTAAATACTACGTACTGTTTCATGTGAGAAAGATGTGACACAAATAACACTATAATCGAAGAGGAAAGTCCGAATAGTATAAGCTTTTGTAGCAATATGTTATGATCGAGTCTGTCAAATGCCTTGGAGAAGTCTGTGTAAGCGACATCAGTTTGAGCCTGCATGTCAATAGATTTAGCACTGAATTGCCT
The DNA here is from genome assembly GCA_936432065.2 of Rutpela maculata. Lineage (NCBI taxonomy): Eukaryota > Metazoa > Arthropoda > Insecta > Coleoptera > Cerambycidae > Rutpela > Rutpela maculata. Next base: position 38,481,822 of record OW386290.2, read on the forward strand.
GATGACAACTAAATTTGAAGTGGTGGATCGACTTTTCATGAAGTCATGCTGATGTATGCCGTTTTAATTCTATTTTGTACAGTTTCCTCTAATGTTTCTTCTTCTTTCTCCGAACTTAGCATGCAAGTCGAGGAAGATATTTCCAACTTTGGAAATGCGGTTGATTGCGCCTCTTGTCGCTCTGTTTGTCGCAGTTAGATCTTCGTATTTCACTGTGGGCATTGTGTAATAAATATATTATATTATAAAATAGACGTTGGAAGAATTTATAAAATTGAGGTATGTTAATTTATGACTGTCTCAATTAAAAATATATGAAGTGAGTTTATATACTTTCGGTGTTAAATTATCTGGCAAAAGTCCACATTTTCTCACAGTTTTAAAACATTTTGTTTAAAATCAGTTCAAACAAGCTCATGACATGACATATTATATGCAAAAAGTTATTTAAAAACTTCAATAAAAAATGAGATGTTTGTTCAATTTTTTACGTATATAAATAATATAATATTAGAGATTGCTTAATTTTCCCCGATCTAAAGCAAGGAGAGCACATATTTGTATTTTTAAATTTTGGTGAATTTTATTGAATGAATAAAATGAAATTCTAAATTTAAGACAACCGTTTTAGCGAAATTACAAAAACACCAAACGGACTTAAAGTGACTGTTTTACAATTTCGGGAAAATAAATTTCAATTTTTGGGAAATTTTAAAGACAAAATTGGAAGAAATCAAAGATTGAGGTCTTCTACGCGTGACAACTACAAATTCTATTCCCATATATTTAAAGGGCTTATTGTTAACAAGTTTTTATTACCATGATTGTATGCCAAGGGGATTGGCCTGATAGAAACCGGAAAGTGTATAATAAATAACAAAGGTCTTCATAAAAGTTGAGTGTATTAATCAGCTATATATTTCTTGTTTACTTTCGGCCTGGCTTGTCAAACAAAGTCATCGAGAAATTATTAAAATTAATTTTATGTCGTTCTTACAGCTCTTAATTGATTAAAAATGAATTTAAAAAATTAAGGATAGCGTCAAAACAGCTTAATTGTATCTGACTGGCTTATATGTTTAGCTTATGTAAAATGAAATTGCCAAATTTATTTGGAACATTTTCAGGCGTGTTAATATTATTCTTCATGTACAAACCTCCCACCAAGTGCTCGTAAACGCGAAAAAATATGTGGCGAAATCGAACCTCTAATGGTATTTATTACCACCTGCGATTCAAGTGAGTATTTTACGCAAAGTGACTAAATTTTTATTTTCTGTATTTTTCTGAATTTCTGCGTCAGTTTCGCTTTTCCATTAGTTACCAAACCTTTTTGATCTGTTTCCATATCACAAAGCTATTTATTTCGCTACTATTCTGCAAAATATATTGCAATTAATTTGAAACCAACCGAATTTTACAAAATGTTCTAAATTAACAAATGCAAAAATATTTTGATTTTCTTGGCCGTTCATATCAAATTAATCTAATGTGAATTGGGCGATTTTTCGGTCAGTTTACATCAAAATTGTTATACTACGTCTCGGTTTATTAACCATCGTCAGAGAACTACAATACTTACAAAAAACAAAAAAGCCTGTACGTATTTTTTAATATTGGATGTGTGTTATTTACAATTATTATTATTGTTACATTTTTCTACATTCGCTTTATATTTTACTGAGTATTCTGGCGTAAATTAATGCTAAAATAATGTATCTACTGCTTGCTTGCTTTTATGTCTTAGCTTATTATTCACAAAAAAAAATTATTGTATAACAGAGTACTTCTTGTAGGTAAACAAATTTCATTATTAATTAATGTTATTGGAAACTTTTCTCGTTTTATTGTATATTAGATATTAATTACAATTATTATGAATCCGTGTTTGTTTATTAACAGAAAAATTTTGTTCATTAATTTTAATTGCTTTTAATAACAGTGACCATTTATTTTTTAGTTTCAATTATGGTTTGAAATTCCAAGAACACAGAACAGTTTAATAAAGTATACTAAAATAGAATTAAGGTATTTTTATTCATTACGAATATTTTTGATAAGCTAAATCCGCTTTATGAACCACTGCGCTGCTGGCAAGCATGACTCAAATCCAACCCAGCACAGACGTAGCCGCCCGGCGGTGTGTTTCCCGGGAGTGGTAGCAATATCTACCGTATGCAAGTCAATCAATCAATCGATCAGTCAGTCAAATCATAATATATTTTTTGAAACCATTAAGTTACAACTGAATTAAAGTTAGACGTTAAATCGATAACTATATAGAATCTGTTTCCAGTAAAAGAACAAGTTAAAATTGAAATGTTTGAATACTCAGTTTTTAATGATATTTGTACAACGAATAAATTACTGAGCTAACTAAACAAAGTTTATTTAAATTAAATTATGTATACAGCGTTAAGTATGTCTGCATCGATTTCGAACTAAATGCAGATCGATATTTCACAGAATATTTATTTTTTCACCGGTTTGTAACATTGTCTTTTTAACATCTAGCAACTATTTTCACCTACTCAAATAAACAAATTACATAATGGTTATCGCCAGAAAAGCCGAGGTATATATTTTGTTTTGCAGTATACAAACAAAAGTACCACATGTTTTTAGTGAAAATAAATCCAACGGGTAATGTTGCACGTATAATTACATGGGTTGATGCACTTTTACTAAACCACACCTTGGAGGCATTGAATGATGGGGGCGATTGGAGATGCTGTTATAGATTTAGGTATATTTTGAATATGTAAAGAACATTAAGGTTTGCGATAAATGTCATTTTTAGGGTTCCATTTCCAAAAGTGAAAAACGGAACCCTTGTAGGGTGACTTGTTTTTGCGTTCGTCTGTCTGTCACAGCAGTTTATCTATGAAACTATTAGAGCATGGGATTTTACATGTAGTTTAGAGTTTTAGTGGAGTAATATTAACCCAAAATTGGATGAAGCTGATAGGAGCGATTTTTTTTTTTAAGTAATTTGTCGGGCCCCTTGGGTTACGAAAATGCTATTCATTGTGGTCGGAAGTCGCCGCTCCACTGTGTAGGATTACTTTTATACAGAATGGCCTGGTTTTTTGAACTTTTAAAATATCTCTGGTTCTATTGGACCTATCAGAGTGAGTAAGGTCTCAAAATCTTTGTTTTTGAAAGGGCATCAAAACTGGAGGGCTTAGAAAGTTAAAATTTTAACATAACCTCAAAAACCAACAAACATGCGTTAACGAGTCATTTTTTCCAACTTTCCTCTATTATTCCGATTTTGATGAAAACTGGAAAGATCTTATCATACTAAAATTTCAAAACGATATACAACGTGATCTACCATGACATGCGGAAAATTTAACAGTAGGTTGTCCCAACCGAAAGGAGTTAAAAAAATTAAAAAGAAAAAAAAATGACCAAAAAAATTTACCTTATTTTTTTGTAGACATGCGCCGCAAATGACTAACCAATCTGACGTAACGCGGTACAACTATATCACTTCATCAGACTTGGGATTGACACTATTGATAGCAAAACTGGAGAGGGTAGAAGTGACTTTTTGGTTTTAATCAAATCACACTACAAAAATAGCGAAATAAATCGAAAAGACATTGACCCTTGCTAGTGAACTCTGCAACAACAACCAGATATAAGAGATATTTACTTAAACCCGTCAATAATTTTATGCCAATTAAGGAAATGTAAACATCTTCAATATGTTCTTTCACAAGTAAGTTCGTCGCCCTATTATTGACCTAGTCAATAACAGTAGTGTATCTTCGTAAATTTTAACCATTTTTAATATACTAAATTACTTCGGGGCACTCTAAAATTTTGCAGGGGCTTTCCCACATTGAAGACTAGTACACCATTTTATTTTCCGCATATCATGGTAAATCACGTTGTATATCAAAGAACAGAAAATACGTAACCTGAATAACCTGATAGGTTCTAAGAGCATGTAACTTTGGTTCTAGATGAGATATCGACATTTTTTTATTTCGTTTTTTTATCTTCTTCAAATGAGAGGAATGAAAACCCTCTAAGTTAGTCATTACAAAATGGCGGCTATTTTTCTGGAAAAGTACCTGTCCTTCTTATTTTCTTAAAGAGCTTCTATATAATTTTATTTTAAAAAATATATTATTGAATAATAAGAATATTATTTGCAAGCATATAACGTAACGAGGCATAAATATTCATCCATAACCTAAAACGTATTTTCTGTTACTTGATATATACCGCTTTGAAATTATTTAAGTACAGTTTAGTACTGATAAGAAATGCCTTCTCTCAAAATTTCATCAAAATCAGTCTACTAGAACCCGAGTAATAGAAGAAAGTTGAAAAATGACTCGTTAACGCATGTTTGTTAATATTTTGAGGTTATGTTAAACTTTTCAGCTTCCTAACGCCTCTAGTTTTGTTTCCCTTTCAAAAACAAAGGTTTTGAGACCTTACCTGCTTTGATTGGACCAATAGAACCGGAGATAGTGGCCTAGTCAGTGGAGCGGCGATTTCCGACCACAATGAATAGCATTTTCGTAACCCATGGGGCCCGACTAATGATTTAAAAAAAAATCACTTCTATCAGCTATATCCATTTTCAAAAAATTTTGGATTAATATTACTCCACTATTTGGTGTTCCGCAAGCAGTTCATGCCCCAAAAATATTTTCTGTACCATCTTTTATGTCTTTTATAGGTAAAAAAAAATGGTGCTGTGCGTCTAAATGTAAGAATTCCATTTTTTCCATGTTTTCCTTAACATATTCGTTAAGAAAATGTCGTTTTTACTAGCTATGTCCGAAAATATTGAGCCGAAAATTCTGAAAAAATCTGATCTAATTAAGCAAAAATTTGATTATTTCAGTTCTAACATAATCTAGCATGTACAGTCAAATAACTGATTATGTATTAGTCTGTTTCATGTTAGAATCCTTAATATTGTTGGAAAGAATTTAATACCTTAGATACAGATTTTCTCTTAGCCAAGTTCAAATTCTATGGCATATCAGGTGCAATATACTTATAGCGCCACAACAATTTGCATAGTAGCTGTCAGTTGACAATGGTTTACGGCAAGGACGACCTAAAATATTCAAGCTTTTAATGAAATCAGATGGACGCGCGATCGGGAGCAATAAGGACCACTAGGAACTTAAACTGCTTTATGACACAAATGATTGGGAAACATTGCTTCGTCTCCTATGTGTGAAACCTGTACAAAAATATCAGGAAAATGACAAAATCCCATATTTGAAATATGTATCTCATTTAATAGTGACTTACAATTACCCCGCTTGCCCCTAACCCAACTTTATAAGCAGTTCGAAGTTGAAAGCATATTCCTCGATAATTTTATTTGAAGAAGACATTTTTACAAACCATCGTTTGTTAACGGGTTATTTTCGCACCTAGAAGAGCCCTTCTGAATAATTTTGGATGACATATAAAAGAAATAATCACCGTATTTTTGGCAAAGGAAATAAAAATGTCAAGGTGTATGTTTATGAGCGTAAATGGATAATAATTCATGCTCTCATGTTTCCATTTGCATTACGGTGCGACATATAAGGTAGCCGAGAAATACTTTTCAACTACTACGTTTCAAGAGACTTCATATTATGATGCATATTAAATTCTGGAAATTAATATTACATTTAATTTATGAGATATACGTTCCTTAGGTACATGGAACTACTTTATAAAATAGCAAAGCAAATACTCAACGTACGTTTCAGTGGGTAAATTGACATCGAAAATTTTAATCATGATACCGCACAATTATCGTAAAATATTAGTCATCTTATATATTTATAGATACTTATAGTACAGGAAAAGATTGAAGAACATGACCGTAACTCAAAAAAAAATTGTGCAGGCTTTAAACTTTGGTTATAAGTTTAAAATAGGCCAAAGTTCATGAAACAAACAAGTTTAGGAGTTTTACGGATCCGCGGGAACTTATAGGGGGTAAAAAGGGGTATGTTTAATCAAAGTTTTTCTCTATTTTCTCGGGAAATATGGCATTACAAAATATAGTTCAAATAAAAGTTGTTTCTGGCCAAATTATCTTTAATTTGGTGTTGAATTTTATAGCAATAATTAACCAAAATACGGCAATTTTTCGATGGGGAGATGGCGGATGGAATTTTTTTCTAAAACAATTGTTCTAAAGGGACAAAATAAATTGAGCATCTAGGTGATGCTATATATTAACGAAAAAGAGCATTTTTAAAAGAAAAAATGAATTACTGAGCGATTACAATAACAAAATGCCGACATTTTGTTAACAAAAATGTGAAAACGAACATTGAATCGGCCATAACTTTTTTATTTTTTGTGATGTAGAAAGAAACAAAAAATCATTTTAAAGATTGATTAATTAATTATTAGCGTTTTTGGCCTAAGTGCCATATTTTCTGAGATATTTAACATTTAAACTAAATACTTCGTCTTATAAACGTTCGGACGCTACCTTTAGACTTCCAGATCTCCGAAACCATTAACTCTACAGAAATTAGAAAAAAACGTAATTAGTCCTTAATCTAGTAGCAGTAGCCTTCTTATTTGTCTCTAACATGTTTTTGCTCAATGTAATACCTTTCGAGTTATTTGACGAAAACGTATTTGAAATACCACTTTTTCAAAATAAAATCCCAAATTTTCTAGTAGTTATAACTTAAATATATCAATTTTTATGATACGTGGTATAGAGCCGTTTCTTCTTAAAATTTAATTCTCTCTCAACTCCAATGTTTTTGTTTTTTTTTTTTTAAGTGCCACCCCCTGAAAAGGGGGTGGCACAAATTAGCAAGCCCTCAGATAATATAGAATCTACTTTATTTTATGCATTTACTAATAAGCTGCCAAAAATGAACGAGATATAATTCATATATTCCGAAGTTAAAACCTCTAGTATTTCGGTTAATTATTGCTATAAAATTAAATTTATAAACACCAAATTAAAGATAATTTTGTCACAAACAACTTTTATTTGAATATAAGTTTCCGCGGATCCGTAAAATTTCTAAACTTTTTTGTTTCGTGAACTTTGGTCTATTTTGAACCTATAACCAAAGTTTAAGGTCTGCACAATTTTTTTTCGAGTTAAAGTAAAGTTTTCCTGTACTATTATGTAAAACATGTTGTTAATTGGCAACTACGCATCTAATCTACGAAGGAAAACAGTAGAAAAGATTTCTGTAAATCCGAGTAATTTATTTTTTTAGTATACACCATAGGACAGGTAGGTGAAGGTAGGTTGCCCGTTGCCCCACCCCTCCGTGAACAATTTCCCCCTCTGGTAAAAACTAAACGAATTGTTCAGCGAATATTTCGCTTCCTCTCTAACAGTTTACTTTTATAAACTGTTTCGAAATAAATTTCACACAAATTTCGCACGAAAAATTCGCATTTCGCAACTCTCTCAATGAACTTTAATCGGCAAACAGTTCGAAATTTAATTATAGAACTGGCTCCACATCTTGTAAATGCAGAAAGGGAAAGATTTGCATTTAAATCAATATTTTGTTGTATTTTGAAGTGCGTTTCCTGCATTTTCGCTTAACATAACCCATGCTAGATTACACAGGTCTACAAAAAAAAGATCTTGTCCTAAGATTCTGATATAACTTTTCTGAAGTATTTTGACGTCGTGTCAATTTTCCTCTTCCACCCCATTCTATCCCCTAAAAAGGGCAAAGAAAATATCTTGCCCTAAAATTCTAATCTAACTTTTCTAACGTATTTTGACGCACTGAAGCGAATTTTGGATTCAAAACAATTTTCTATCGTGTCAATTTCTCTTCACCATCCCCTTTCGCCCCCCTAAAATTTTTTGTTTGTTCAAAATTGGTGTCATCGCGTCAAAGTACATCAGAAAAGTTAGGGTCAGAACAAAACTTTTTCTTGCTTCTTTTTAGGGGGTGAAAGAGAAAAACACGACTGACCCTTTTTTTGTAGACCTGTGTTTATTATTGTTAATTTTGTGGCATAACCACACATAAGACCGCTTTTGCGCCTGTTGTTATCAGTAATAAAAATAATAGATTTTAATATATTTGGTGATATTTTAAAAATGTACCTGTATAAAAGATTTGTTCCAAACTTCATAGGGGCTTATTGATAAAGATGCCAATATTGAAAATGAGTTTTCAATGTGGCACGTGAATACAAAACAAAAAACAGTATTGATGTTGAATTCAATTATCGAATCAATATTGTAGAGTAACGTGCACAAGAAAAGTGGTGAATAATGACAATGAAACACCCCAAGGAACAATTTTAGTTTTTTAAATATATACAAGGGTGCTATAAAACTATTTATAAAATGCCTTGAAAAATCTATTTTGCTGTAACAATATCTTTAATACCATCATAAAGCGACTTGTAGACTAAAAGGGCCCACCCTTATGAAGGTTGTTAAGGCCTTTTTAAATTCCATCATAAAACTCCTTAGTGAGGCATAGTGCTGCTCTTGAAAACCTTGTTCGGGCCGTTTTAAAACCTTTCTTAAAACCTATTTTAAAGCTGTCAGAAGCTTTTCTATTAGCTTCCTGCATTTCTAGAAAACACCTAGAAGGCTACCTTAAAACTGGTTTTTAAAACTCTTATAAGTCCATATTAGAACTGAGAAGCTATAAGAATGTCCACGAAGGAATCCAAATAATTTTATTATTGCATTTATTTTTTCTAAACTGATTTAAGCAAACACACCATCAGACTTATTGAAGATAAAATGGAATTTGAAATTTATAAAGCGTAGAGTGGCACTATAACCTCTCTAAGGCCGATTTAAAAGGTAATAAAAAGACATCAGGTATGACAAAAAATTAAAACCAACGGCAGTTTATCGTTAAAATTACATAAGAAAGGAACAAAAAACAAGAGGCCCTCAGAAATAATAATGATTTTAATATCCATACAAAATTTGCATAGACACACGTAATCAGCAAATTTAAAAAAGTGGGCTGCTTCTCGGTTCCCACGGTAATTTTCGATTGACCTTGAATATTTTTATATAACAAGAAAAACATGACCGGCCAACTAAAAACCTAATTGTCATTTTACAGTCCTCTCCAGTGTTGCCAGGTCTAGTGAAATTTCACTAGATCTGGTGATTTAGTGAAAACTTTTATGAAAATGCCCATTTTTATTGATTTTTGAATCATCCAATTTATTGCCCTCTACTGGTAGGTAGACAAACATTAAATTCGAGTTGCGATCCATTTAATACAAAACTGTTCACGTTAATCGCTACCACGGTCAGTAAACTCTACGGTTACCTCGATTAGCAGCTCTTAGACGAGAGAGACGCGCGGAGCGGGGAATCGAATGAAAGAGGCAGACATATCTGATTTCTGTGCAAAAGACACAGACAAAGATGCCTGTAGTGTCTACAGCTGACGTAGGCTGTAGACCCTAACAGAATCTTTGTCTCTGTCTTTTGCAAGGAAATCAGATATGTCTGTCTCTTTCATTCGATTCCCCGCTCCGCGCGTCTCTCTCGTCTAAAATCTGCTAATTGAGGTAACCGTATAGTTTGTTGACCGTGAATCGCTACAATCGAATAGCCTGGGCTCGTTGCCCTCTAGCGGCTCGTAGGCAAACAGTACTTTCTAGTTACAAACCATTTTATACAATACAGAGTACGAAGTCTGGCAACGAAATAATCAGATAGAGGACGCTCAAAGCTATGCTGTGCTCAGAGAGCTCAAGAAAATTACGTGTCCTACAGACACTACAACTTTTTAAAATTAAAGATGGGAGCTTTAATCAGATTTAGTAACTTTTTAAAGCGTCGTCTGATAAATTTTAAAATTTTGATCTGGCAACACTGGTCCTCTCATTAAACTATATATTCTAATAATGGTAATGACCTAGAACATTTACTCTAAATGAAGCCCTTTTAGTCTTTTTGTATACTATTACAAATAATCCCTTCCTTACAAAAATGCAAATGCACTTGGCGAAGATCACATGGACTTGATAAAAGCTGTAATAAAACGTTTGGGACGTTGACATTTGATACAAAAAACTTAAAACTTAACCTCAAAATAATTTGTATGTATATGTGTTTTAACAGTCCTTTTAAAATGGCCGCTCTTTTTTATTTTCTTCCACCTTTCCAAAAAAGACTTAATTACACATCAGTAAGTCGTGAAATGCTTTTACTTAACACACACACACACACACATGCATCAACGACACTTCAGGCAGACATATTGTTTATTACTTTTATAACAAATGTTTTATTGAGGTTTTGGAAAGTGTTTTATGGAATTAAAATTTGCCTTTTAGATTTATAGAGGCCTTTTTTTCTTCATAACGGTTTCATCACAACATTTATCAAGGATGTTTTAAGAGTCTAGTTTTGTAATGGCCTTTAATAAGTACTAATAGGCATTGAAAATGTTTAGTTTTAAAAAGGATTTAAAATTCATTTATTGCAAATATGTTAAAACCGTAAAGAATAATTTAAAGCTTCTTTAAATCTAAATGGAATTTAAGACGTCCATAAAACTAATTAGCTTTATGGAGAGTTTTATGTAGGTTATGATAAACCCATTACAAATACATATTATCCTAGAAGCAAATTAGCTTCATAATTAGGTCTTACAGAATGCTTTAAAACTTACTATATAAGAGTAAGTATACTTGAAGCCTAAAAGGCCTTAACTACCACGTCAATAAAGCACAAGACTATTTCCTAACCCTGACAAACCTTTCTTAAAACCTCCTCAAGTCCAAATGACTTTTAAATTGTTCCTTGGGACGATTGATGCAATGATCTCAAAAAATGGACTTTTATTGACTACAATGTTAATGAATTAAATAATCAGTAAAATAATAGAAAATACTACTACTAATAAATTATTTTAGGAGTGTGTCATCTGCTATCTATTTCAAACAACAGTTCAATTTAAAGTTAAAAACTGCACTTAAGAATAATACATCTGAACTCCCCATTTCTCGGATTTTCTTTCTTAAAGAGTATTACTTAATGAAAGAACGAACTTTATACAGCGTACCGACAAACAATCTGCTAAACTCTTTTATTTTCGCGCTGAACAAAAAGCTGCAGATAAGTTTCATGGAGATAATACCGACGGTTTATCTTCCCCTGGGAAGAACGGAAGCATTAAAGCGGTTCCTACACTTCTGTTGTATAAATATATTAAATAAAAAATCCTTGATCTATGAAGGACAAGATAAAATATAATAATCTTATGATTTCTGAGTACGGAAGCTACTAGTTATAGCGAGATACAAACAAAGAATTATATCGCGCACGATTTGCATGTGTATTTGTTTATTATATCAAATTTACAACAAAGTTAAACGCTCTCATTTGTATCATTTCTATTTTAGTTAAATGCTTTGTACGTTCTATGTCTATTTTAATAAGTGTAAGTCATCATCATTTTTTAACGAAAAACCTTCTATATGCTTTTCTTTGTCGGCGTCCAAAGTCTGCTTTTGCGAATTATTAATTGTGCGGAAACCTTCTTGTGACCTATTTTTTCCAATATATTAATTGATTCGTTGAGTTGCATACATTTTACTGATAAATAATATAATAAATGTTCTATGAAGATATTAAATAAAATATTAAATATTAATACTAGTTTCAATGTCAAAAAAATTATAATAACAATTGTTTACGAGACAATACAGATAACATAAAGTGAAACAAGTTTTTACAAAAAACATATAACTGGCCACATTAAGAATAGCCAATGAGGAAATTTTCTTGGTTCGTGTAATTTTGTATAGACTTCGCCTTTTTAAATGATTTCATAAGATTTAAAAAAAGGAGGAGGTTTTCAATTCGACCTGTATTTTTTTTTTTTTTAAATTTGTTCAATCATTACTCTGGATTGGCTTAAGTGATTTCTAAGAACTCTTTTTCAAACTGCAAGGTATGACTCAGCGGTGGTCACATATTAATTTCATCAAGCTAAGTCTAGTATAAGGCGAGCAAAAATCGAAAATAGTCCAAGTGAGCTTGCCTCTCGGCCAAGGAGTTATAGTGGATTGTGTGAGTCGGACGAAAACCCGACTACTGTATGATGCATCGAGGATGCTGACCACCATGGCGGTTGCAGAATTTCTCGTTGGGGTGACTCACCCCCGCAAAGGGCCAAAAACCATCCGCAAACGGAGGTTAACGCGTATTATAGTAGTTTAAAGGACTCTTACTTGGTGATCCCCCGTTTTCCAGGATGCTGAACACCGTGGTGGTGGCAGAATTTCTCGTTAGGGTGACCCACTCCCGCAAACGGCCTAAAACCAACCCAAATGGGGGTTAACGCGTATTACAATTGTTTGATGGACTCTTACTTGGTGATCCTCCGTTTGTGAGGATACTGAACATAGTGGATGGTGGAATGGATGGTGGAATTCCTCCCCGAGGTGACCCACCCCCGTAAATAGCCAATAACAACCCTCCAAAGGGGTGAGAGTGCGTTCTCAGCATACCCCCGGCAAAGCCACCCCTTTGAAGGGGGATTAGCCGTTGAGGGGATGGGCGGAGGGATCAATAAGTTAGATACCATGAAACATGATCAATACGTGTTTGACCCCGTTTGGGGGTGGTTTTTGGACGTTTGCGGGGATGGGTCACCCCAACGAGAAATTCTGCCACCACCACCTCATTATTTCAGCTAAAAATAGAGTCCGAGAGAAAACAGTATTAAACTGAAGAAATAAATAAGTTATCATAGCGCATTTTTTTTTAATAATAAGTTTATTAACAAATCGATGTATTTTGATAGATAATTTTCTACTAAAAGCAATGAAAAAATAATAAACCTGGGGAATAATATTTAATCGTGGAGATAATAGGAATTAAGTAAAGTCAATGTATAAAAAAAAATGTCTATTATCAAGATTTCATGGCAAACTCTAGTGTCTATATTGTAAACTAAGGAAAACATTATTTACCATTTTCAAGTTATAAATCATCAGTCTCCAACTTTTCCGATATCACGGCTCAGAATGACATACAATTTACGAGGAACAAATAAAATATCTAGTGGCATTATTCAAGATAACCATAAGATGTGAAATTGCACTTTTTGTATAAAGTTAAACCTTAAGAAGATATGTTGGATATTAGGGTGGCCCATCTTTTTCGAAATCGAAATTTTTTATTTCTCACCCCTGCAAATGGTTCCATTTGAAGAAAAAACAATCCCCTCAAAATATTATTGAGGCAAATTGAAGGCAAGGGGTGCCGCAGAATGCATTATTATGCAATAATAAAAGTAAATGGAATTATTTACATTCTTTGGTTGATGCATTGTTTTTTTTTTAATCAGCAACATTTATCTTTAGAATGACTAATCAAGTCATACAAATATCAAAGACATTATCTGTTGTGACTATGACATGTGTCATACTACTGTAAATTCGTAGTCTAAGAAAACTAGACTAGAAGTTTTTGAAATAAATCTCTCGTTTTATCTTTGTGTATTTTATTATGAAACGTTTTTTTCATAAATAGTACCAAATATTATCCTAAATCTACAAGACATATAGTAATAAAAACAATATTTTTTGCACTAGGCCAAAGCATGCGACAGGGTTTCTTTTTTTACATTTGAAAACTGTGATTTATAATCATTTACAACTTGGAGTAAAAACTGTTTTTGGTCTTCATTTTTTGTTAAAATGTCATTATAGTCAGTAATAAGTTTGATTCCTCTCTCAGCGGCATCATTTACAACTTTAATTTTGTTTACAATATTGAAACATCGGGTATAACTTTCATTTTCCCTCCATGTTGTTGGATCATTTTCCAAAAATTCCATAGACAAACCTAATTTTTGAAAAAACTGTTTAGTGTTCTCGCATATGAAGTCCTGAATTTCCTTGTTTTCAACGTCAGTAATGTTACTAATCATAAGTCGTTTAATACCCTCTTGATTTGGTGCTTTCCTATTCAAAGCTTTAACCATTTCTCTTTTAGTGGTAACTGAAATATCGCCATCAAAGAAAGATAAGCCAACATTTACTGAATTAAGGTACCACAAATGGTTCACTATTTTCCTACTTGCGGCTTGAGATATTTCTTTGTCAATATTTTGATAATTAATGAGTTCTTTACAAAAGTCTAAGTCATGAAGCGGTGCTTTACTAGCAAATGACGCTGTAAACCAGGCCTTTACATAAACCTTTACAATAAAGAGACATATATCTTCAATACCTATTTTTTCTTTTTTAGTTAGTTGGAACTGATCTTGGAAAAAAAATATTTTTAGACAGTAAATGGCTTTGGCCATCCAACGTGCATGATGAAATGCCCCTGGTTGATAGAATATCGTGTGAGTGGGCTCTTCTTCAACAAAAAGTTTAGAAAGCATTAAAAATTCTTTATAATCATCACGAGGCTGTTGCAAAGTTAAAGCTGCATTTAGAAACTTTACAATTTCGGCTTTAACTGGTTGTAAAATGTGTTTAATTTTTGATACCTGAAATCCAGTTTTTAGTTTATTTTGATCTATATTATGCCAAAATTCCCTAAAACATTTAAATAGTGGCACATTTGGACCAGATGAGGAAGGCATTTTTGTGTCAAACACACTTCTCAAAACCACTTCAAAAATATGATGTCTACAAGGAAAATATAGAATATCTCTTTCTAATTTTTGTTGCAATAGTGTGGCTGCCCCATTTATATAACCCATATTTGATGCTGTTGTATCACAACACAAAGCTATTACCTTTTCGTCCAAATTCCATTCACAAAGCACATCATAAACTGCTTCAGTCTGTTCTTTTCCAGTTGAATTGGGCAAAGCTGGTACTCCAAGTAGTTGTTCAATATCTCCACTAGTAACTAAGATAGCAAGTCTATCGATATTTCCCATTCCAGTGAGAGAAGGTAAAAGTTTTCCATCCCAATGGATGACTGGGGCCGGCAATTCAGAATTACCGAAGGCAGTTTTTAATATTTCAGCTCTTTCTTCGCGGATGCGTTGTCTAGAGCGCTGAAGTGTGGTTCTGCTGATGGACAAAGATGTGGTGTCATGTCCTAGTGCTTCTGCTACTGCCGTCAAAATATGGACTCCATACCTGTCGCTTATTTTGCAAGCATCAAATGCAGCGGCTATTTTTGGTGTGATGATGTTACATGTTCCATACAATCTCCTCTTTTTTGGCTGTGACGGGCCAGGCTGGTCTTGTAACAACTCTTCTTGGGCTTCGATTATTTCATCTTCATTTTCGTTGGAGTCGGCTGAATTACTACTTGATGATGGACAGGTGACTGTTTCCTCTAATCTAGCTTTTTCTTGTTGACTTCGTTGCATTCGTTCGGATAATTTCTCCTCAGCTGATTTTTCTTGAGAAGCAAGTTGGTAATCAATACCATGCATAAATCCAGGACGTCCCTTTTTTCTTTGGTTAATTAAAAACTGCTTATCTTCATCTATTTTCATCAACTCCAATGCATTTGCATGAGAAATGTCAAAAAGATCGTCCAATTTTTCAACGAAATTTTTTTCTTTACCTCCCGCACTGGCCCTTTTAGCCGATTTTTGTAAGTTCCTCCACTCCGCATAAAGTTTATCTAGTTGTTTAACACAATGAAAATCCTGACGTGTCGGAATGCGAGCTTTATCCCAAAAAACTGACACCTCTTTTATTGTTAATTTAGCACTTTCATGTACACTTAGCTTCACTTCACGAATGTTATAAAAGAGCACTTGTAATACTTGTCTATTAGACGGCAATTTATTGACAATGATTTGTGACGAATAGTGTCCAACTAAGTAAATGAAAGTATCCTTTCGTAAGGATCTAACATCAGCCATCGTTAAATGTTTTTTCAAAAAGGAACGTATGCTAGAACTTATAATGTCACCACTGTAAAACACAATTGCAAACTGACATAAAAACCTACCGTAGGTGCATTATATTTCCAAACTTCCAAAACAAATAATTTCTAGGAAATAATTACACCAATAAAACATTATGAGAAAAAAAGTTGATATTTGTATTTTAAGTAAAATTTAAGTGTATTACCGTAATAAAATCTTATCTACAAATTTCTACCTGAATGCGGCACGGGTTACCGTTCACCGAATTATCTGAAACTTTGACATAAATTATTCCTAGTATAATAGTATATTTTCGTGGGGTGAGACTTAAAAAATACGCAAAAAAAATTCACCCCCTATAGAGATGGGCCACCCTATTGGATATGCCATATAAAAATTACCTTTCTAATGTCTAGAACTGAATTTAAATTGTTTATAAAGAAAACCGCTGAAATATAAGGAGTATTTTTTGGGAATTGGTAGCTGACTCTCATAAATCTTTTAGATATTTTAATGTCGATTATGAATTTCTTATGTCATTCGTTTCATTTCGTTTTTGTCCTTTGCATATTTGTTGTAAAATTAAGAATTTTTTGAAAAAAAAAAAGAAATGAAAATTATATTCGCTGAAAGAGAATTAAGAAGAAATATTTATACGTGTCCTCTTATTACTATTTTTTTGGTTCGATTCGTTAGGTACCTATCTCAAGAAATTGTAATATGTAATATCAATTTTTACTAAATAACTAACACTAGCTCGTTCCTGTAATTTTTGGAACATTATAGTTTAAAAATTACAAGTTATAGGACACTTTTTTACAGTGGCGGCGCTGGCTGTGGTTAAGCCTAGGGCCCTTATCCGCTTAAAACCGGTAGTGCCCACCCGGTAGTTCGTCCAAATTATCTTGTAAAAGTCAATCACAACCGGTGAAATTAAAGTTAACCTTATCTTAATTTTGAAGCGTAGGTCCTAAGCCATAGTTTAACGCGTAGGTACTAAGATAAAAATGAGTTCTGAGGTAAAAAAAACCGATTGAAAGTTTTCGAAAAAATCTAAAAATGGTTCCTAAAGTTTTTTGTAAAAATATTTGTAAAATACTTCCGGAACATCTTTATTTTTCAGAATCAAGTCGAAAATTGATCGACAGATTTCTTTCACTAAGAAATTAGATTTTTTATAAATTACACCTTTTTGAAATTTTTTGTCGGAACTTTTATCTAAATTATCTAAAATAAAATTTTAAAAAGATGTGAACTATAAAAAATCTAGATTATTTTATGAAGTTACACTTTTTTAAAATTTTTTATCGGAATTTTTATCTAAATTATCTAAAATAAAATTTTAAAAAGATGTGAAATATAAAAAATCTAAATTCCGTAATGAAATTTGAAATCTGTCATTAATTTTCCTCTTGATTCTTAAAAGAAAATGTTTTTCAAATACTTTATAAATATTTTTTACAAATATTTTCAAATCTCCTAAGCTCCTAAGTTTTATACATGGTGTCCCACTTAAAAGTATAACGCCCTTATAATTTTTTAAGTTTTCATCCGATTCGAACCAAATTTTCCTCAAAGATACTATATAGAGAATCGGAAAGTGTTTTGGTATGGCAATAAGAGCAAGCGAGAGCGAAGCAATGATATACATGATTCTCTTTATGGGGCGTGTCACTCTGTGCCTCTGCTAGAGTACTAGACGCCTTTATTGTGGGCGGTCGGTTAAGTCGTTGAAACTATGCAATACCAAAACCAACACTTTCCGAATCTGTATACGATACTATATATATTTGGGACATTGACAGGAACACACTGCAAATTATTTTAAGTTAGGTAATATTTTCAGAGATGTAGGTATAATTTTCCCCGCTTGAATATACAGTGTGACCCACTTAACCCTTATAACTTTTTTATTTTCTTTCCTATTTGTGCCGAAAAAACATTCACCTCCTAAATGCAAACTCCTGCGGTACCCACATAACCGAAAAAAAAAAAAATCATATTAGGTATTTTTTTTTGTTGAAAAATTTGATTAATTAAAGTTGTTCAGAATTGTCTAAAAAAGTCCCACATTTAGTCAAAATTAAAAAATATTGAATTAAAAAAAACCGCTGCCCAAGAAATCACTACTTCCACACCAGATTTTCTATCCAAGTCACTCACAACGAACAAATTTTGTATGTGGAAATAATTGTTTCTGGAACTTTAATAATATAAAATTTGAAATCCTCTACCCCAAAAACCCATAAAACGATACCCCACATCGGTAGTGGTATGGGGGGTGGTGGTAATGGGATGGTACTGGGGGTGGATGAAGTAAAAAAAATATTTTGAGGTTTCTGGTTCTTGTACACACACTAAATCACAATTTTTTTCATCCCTTTTAATGGGTGGGGGTGGCTAATGCCAAAAATTTTTTTGAGACCTTAACTTCTCTTGTATATACTAAATATCAATTTTATGGACTCTTACCTGTTTTATTTACGTATTTACCCCAAATTTACCCCAATTTACCCCTCAACCGTTCGACGGAACAAGATGAAAATATAATCTTGTTCCAGATCTCATTAAAATACATTTGTATACCTTTCAAGTCAATATCTTAAACGGTTCCAGAGTAAACGTGCGCACAAAAAAAGTTACAGACAGACAGACAGATAGACCGACAGACAGAATTTTTTTTTCGTTCAAACTTAAAATCTCGACGTTTCATGACATTCTAAGCCAATTTGAACAATAAAATTTTTTTTGTCGTTACTATACTTCCAATGGATGTGGAAGTAATAATGTGAAAGTACGAAAATATCGTTTTAATGGGTTTCTTGCTTAAAACACTGTGCCATGACAATTTGTTTGAAATTAAACCCAAGCTGTCAGGTAGTGGTCAAGGTAATTCTTTTTTAATTATTTTTTAAATTACTAAATTTTTTAAACATAAAATTTTTCTATTTTTCCCTTTTGATGAAATTTTAAACTTAAATTTTTTGGGCAATTCTGAACAACTTTCATTAATAGAACTTTCCTTTAAAGAAATGCGTAATATTATTTTTTATTATTTTTTTTTTCGCTTATTTTGGTAGCGCAGGTGGCTTTACATATGTAGGAGGCGAATGTTTTTTGCCACAAGTAGATTCTAATTTGTCCTATATTTGGGTAAAATTTGCTTCAAATCAGAAAAAATTCAAAAGTTATAAGGGTGGGTGTTCTCATTTTAAGTGGGTTACACTGTATATATTTTTTAAATTTCGGTCATACATATTGCAAACATGTTTTAATTTCTGTAAGATAGTCTTTCATTATTTATTTACAGAATAATTAACTGAGAATACTATTACTAATTTCACAGCATGTTTTCTAAAAATCTTTTTTACTGTAACATTTTTTCCGTGAATGAAACCTAGTGAAAGCTATTCTATTATTTAATTCTAATAGAATTCACCTGTATCCAATTTTTAATTAGCAGTAACGAGTTAAATGCTAAAATTACGTAATACATACAGTCCACTATTTATATTGTTAAAGAGAAACACAAGAAATAAGTAAATAAGTTTTTAAATTTGAAAATGGCGCGTGCATCGTACACCTATCCATCAATAGCACAACTAAATGAACAATTTTGCATCGATAATTCAGTTCCCTTCTCTTTGTTCCAGCAATCGTATCTAATGCAGTTCGGGTACATGGAGAAAGCGAAAGATGGCGCCTTTGCTTTGCGGACTGAGGAATCCATTCGAAGTTCTCTGAGGGATCTGCAAGAGTTTGCCGGTTTGCCCATGACGGGGCGGATGGATAAGGAAACGGAGAAATTATTAAAAACCCCACGTTGTGGGCTTCCCGACAAAGATATTCGACAGACCTCGGGAAGGAGGAAAAGATTCACAATTCACGGACCGAAGTGGCCTTATACAAATTTAACTTGGAGGTAAGTTTATTATGCTGAAAATAAATTTGTAATTCTAAATGGAAATATTGTATTTACAATCTTGATTTAAGAATAAAGTTGTTTTAAACTCAGTTCTGAAGATAATAATATTTTTGAATTGAATTTAATTAATAAAAAAAAAAAGCCGCCCGAACAGGGACTTGAACCCTGGACCCTTGGATTAAAAGTCCAATGCTCTACCGACTGAGCTATCCGGGCTCTTATAAATGTAATGACGACTAGTCGTACCTATTTGAAATTTAATGTTTTATAATTATTTTGTTTTAATAATTTAAAAACTACATATCCAATAATTATTTAACATCTAATTTTGGCCATAACATTCTACAAATTACTACTGAGAAATTGTAATTATTTATAAAACACATTCACTGTATTCATTTTATTGATTTATATTATAATAATTAATTAATACCTACCATATGAGTTGATCAAATTGGCATATTATAACCGGACAAATATGTTCAATAGTAATAAAAGCAAAAAAGAACATAAATATCTGTTTCGGGACATCTCCAATATCAAAAAAACTTTTCCATTTATCTTGCCCGTAAGAAACTCATCAGTCTCTATAAACTCAGCGCCCCTTTCTATCCAATTGTTACGAAATATTAATTAGATATTCTCTTTCAAATGTTAAGATTTTTTGAAAAAAAAAAATAACATTACTATGATTTAAATTAAACAAATAAATTAGTAACGATCAGTTTCAGAGTTGCAATAATCACAATAATTTGGATGAAGAAAAAAATATTTTGAGGTTTCTAGATCTTGTACACACACTAAATCACATTTTTTTTCATCCCCTTCAATAATGGGGGTGGCTAATTCCAAAAATTTTTTTGAGACCTCCTCTTGTATATACTAAATACCAATTTTACGGACTCTTACCTGCTTGATTTACCTATTTACCTCAAATTTACCCCAATTTACCCCCCCACCCTTCGACGGAACAAGATGAAAATATAATCTAGTTCCAGATCTCATTAAAAGTACATATGTATACCAAATTTCAAGTCAATATCTTAAACAGTTCCAGAGTAAACGTGCGCACAAAAAAAGTTAGACAGACAGAAAATTTTTTTTCGCTCAAACCTAACATCTCGACGATTCATGACATTCTAAGCCCATTTGAACAATAAAAATTTTTAAAAATTTTTTTGTCGTTACTATACCACTGGATGTGGAAGTAACTATTCAAGGTTAAAGTTCACAAAAAACGGTTTTTTTGCAAATATCGCTCTTTCTGTGGCTTGGAGGTCAACTGAGGTTATTATGAAAATGAAAGAAAATGAAATTCTACACAAAAATAATCTCTTCCATTTTTTATGTACAACGAACGGTTTAGGTAAAAATGTGCTTCGAAATTTCCGCGCAAGGCATAATATGCTGCGTTTCATATAGTCCATGCATAGAATAGTGCTTGTTCTATGTATAGTATTTACTATAGTCGAGTAAACTCTAAGTTGGCGCGTCCAAAGGTCGCTTCATCATATAAACTAAGAGAATAAGACATACGCAACTAGTTCATCTCTATGTTACTGCGATAGCTTTATGCGCATCGCATCTCAGATCGTACGTCGTGTTACCAACTCATACATACGCCACCTTAGAGTTTACCGGACTATAGCAAATATTACTGTAAACCGTGGACAACTTCCCACTGAAGAAAATTTTATTGTTTAAACTATAAAAATTATCGTACTGTACTATAAAAATTATAGTATAGACAATAACCATAATTCAATATTAAATTTTAGTAAATTTATTTTTTTAAACATTTACATACTCTCAGAAATTATAAATGGAATAATTTTTAACATTTTTAAATTTATTAATTGTAATTATCAAAAAAATATATTTTCTTCACATTAATTAAATGACTGGATTATATTTATATAAAATTATAACAAAGTTTTTTTTTTAATTTTGTAGATTGTTTTATGATATCTAAAAAAAAATAATTTTTAAATTACAGTTAATATATTACTATAAACTACAATATGCTATGGTTATTAATGATTATCCCTATTATATTTAAAAATTAAGTAATTGATGAAAAATTTGTTTATATGCATTAACGATAAAATCAGAATTAACTAAAATTATATCGTTTAAAAAAACTTGTATACTGTTTAAACAAATAATGACAAATCTGTGTAAGCATATTATACAAATTTTTATTGTACAGTACAGTAATTTTGATTGGATTTTTTTTCTTGTATATATTGTATTAACTAGGTTATTATGCAAATGAAAGATAATCAAATTTTGAACGAAAAATATTTTATACATTTTTTACGTACAATGGCCTCTTTGCAAAATATAGAGAAAACAATATATCAAAATAATAATATTTTTATATATATATATAAAAGCAGTTAATAGTTAACATATATATTTATATTATTTTATATATCGATCAGCTAATAAATACTATATACAGGGCGCGCTACTTAAAACTCCCCGCACTTGTAACTTTTATATTTTTGAAGCGATGATCATGTTGTTCACATCAAATTGTAATTGTGTACATTTTTAAAGCCTCTAAACATGCATACAGAGTTCTTAAATTTTTTTTTTTTTTTTGAAAAATTGTTAAGAAAGGAAACTTAATTTCTTTGAATATTTTTAGCTCACCCTGAACATGAACTGTGTTAATGTTTTCTTATAAAGGTTTTATTTAGCTTCAATTTATGTTATTAAAATAAAAAAAATTGAAAAATAAAAATTTTGCAATTTCTTATTTAGTACAATTAAATATAAGTTTGTTTTTAAAAATATTTATTTCTTTTGTCTCTTGTTACTGTTTTGTTACGTTGAATATTGTTTGTGAAATGTATTTTACAAATAAAGCATAAAATTATTATTCACATTCTTTTCAGTTATTTAAAAAAAAATCTGTTTGGAAGTGTTTTTAATTTTTTTCTCTAAAACCAAAAAGAATTTCGAATATGACGTAATTACATTAATTGAAACTAATTGAAATCTTTATAAGAAAACATTAACGCAGTTCATATACAGGGTGAGATAAAAAAATATTCAAGGAAATTAAGTTTTCTTTTTGAAAAAAAAATTTTTTTAATCACTCTGTACACATGTTTAAATGCCTTAAAAATATCTACAATTTGATGTGCCCAACAAGATCGTTGCTTAAAAGATAAGAAAGTTACAAGCCTGGGGAGTTTTAAGTGGCGAACCCTATATAGAATAAAGAACAAGCACATATTCTGTGCATGGGCTATTAGTCCAGTCATTTTAGACAAAAATATGGCTTCTGATCTAACAAAATATATCCTTCATTTTTTTTAATCGATTTATTATGGTGTTTTAAAGAAAATATTAATAATCGGCAACGAGATCACTACGGCATAAAAAATTATTCAAGGTCAAAGTTCACAAAAAACGAATTTTTTTGCGAATATCGCGCTTTCTATGACTCGGAGGCCAATTGAGGTCATTATGAAAATGAAAGATAATGAAATTCCGCACAAAAATGATTCCTATGACTGTCTTGTTTACCCAGGGTCGCAATTAGACCGGACATTGCAGTCGAGCTTATACTGTTGGGGTGAAGATATACCTAATTCGATAATTACTTTATATTTCTTTATTTGGTAATGTGCTTTTGAAAATAATTTTAGTAAGTTTTGTTACTAATTCATAGCAGTGCTTTGGGGGATATTGAAAGTGTAACATTATAAAAAGTAAATGAGCGAACAATATAGTTAAATCCGGCTCTGCGTTCTGCACTCCTTGCCTCACAACAATACCGCTTAGATAGGCGGTACGTTTATCACTATTTCGATTGAGGCAACTATACACACTTATGTACACTCTAATCCACTCTTCTGACAACTGCAAGATGATGTAGCTGAACAGCTTTTTTGGCAATTACAAAATAGAAATTTCAGAATTTTTTCTGGAGGGTGAGCCTGGCGTTAAAACAATTTCATTATATTCTCAACCTAAATTTTCAGGTTTTATATTATTTCCCTGCCATAGCTGAACTTGCAAATCCACCCTCTTTAAATGTTCAACTGCTGCGTTGAATTCTAAACAGCATATTAATAAATCCGACCTCAACAACCCCCTTAACACTCTTTTCGCCCAAATAGATTTATTACATTTTTTTTTGCTAATTTGTTGCTTTACTTATACTAATTTATCATGTATTTTTAGCTTTGCATGTGAAATCTATAACTGAAAAATATACCCTAGAAACTCTTTTTTCAATAAAATTAAAAAAACATTAATCTGCTCCTCGTATTTGTTAATAATTCGTTTATAACAATTTATAAACAATTTGCACACTTTCGGACTATGTAAACTTTGAAGTACTTGGGATTACGAATCGAATGCCGTTGGTTTCATCCAGATCGGTGTTTCTTAAATATATAAGTTATCACAAATTCAGTATTTGCTCTCTAATATCGTGTCCGTTAACAAAGCCTGCTGCCGCAGGAAGGTACCAGCAAAGACAGATAACGTTGATAATATATATATAGCATTATTTTACTGACGTGTGAAATTAATTGTAGCAATCTGACTTATTCAGTTGTGTTTTTAATTATTTCTGTATTCACAACGGTTAGGTCCTTTCTGTTAAAAGAAGCGTCCACAAAAAAAATGTAGCCCTCCTGTATTCATACCATGCTAAGCCACTGAAGAATTAATGTAAATACAGAGGAACCAAATCAATTTTATATGACTCGATCCTTCGAGGCTCGAAAATTCTAGCCAGCTGGTCTAGTGGTGTCGCAGCATACTTCTGAAATATTACCGTAAACCCCACACCGCGATCATGTACCTACCCACTCAATAAACAATTTAAAAGCCATTTGGTATTCAGGAGGTTTTAAGAAAGTTTTGTCTGGGTTATAAAAATAGTCTATTGCTTTGTTGATGTTAAGATTAAGATCTTTTAGGCTTTAAGCATATTTGCTCTTATAAGGTAAGTTTTAAAGCGTTCTGTAACACCTAATAATAAAGCTAATTTGCTGCTAGGATTATTTGTATTTGTATTGAATTATCATATCTATATAGAACTCTCTATGAAGCTAAATGGTTTCATTATCTTCTTGAATTTCATTTAGGTTTAAAAAGGCTTTAAATTATTCTTTATGGTTTAACAGGTATGCAGTAAATACATTTCAAGTTATTTTTAAAACTAGACATTTTCAATGGCTGTCAATACTTATTAAAGATCATTACAAAACTAGTCTCTTAAAACATCCTTGACAAATGTTTTGATGAAACCGTTATAAAGAAAAAAGGCATCTATAAATCTAAAAGGCACATCTTAATTCCATAAAACGCATTCTAAAAATTCGATTCATGACTACAAATATGTTAGAAGCATTTCACGACTTGCAATTGTGTCTTTTCTGGAAATGTGGACGAAAATATAAAAGAGTGGCTATACGTTAAAAGAATTGCTAAAAAGCAGAGAGCGGTGTGATACTGTCGTTTTGATGCATTTGTTTATTTGAAAAAAATAAAATCTCGAGTTTCTCTGAACCTTTATCTGGTGAGTTTCAAAATAAAAAAACATTTGCTACTAGACGAAGAACACGAAATGGAAAAAAAATCACTTAATCTTTTTTAAATGGCATTTGTGGTGAATATTTGAAATAGAAAGGTTAAAATGTTGTTTTTGTTGATTTAACTGAGTGATATTACATTATAATTAAACACTTGATATGATATGTTATAAAAATGTGTTAGTTTTTATGTTTGCTATTATTTAGCAAAATTTAAGGGTTATTTTAATTAACCAAGTACCTCCATTTTACTATTTCATTACTCTTGACCTACACATTTTTTCAGAAATTCAAATGACCCGCCATAAAACTGACAGCTTTTTGGTTTGTAGAGTATTTGGGGCCTACAGACATCTTTTAACGAAAAGTTCGAAATTAATGTACGTCGCTGCAGCACTAGAGCTGTGAAAATCATTAGTAGGAGACGAAAATTTATAGTTTAAGTTTAAATATCTCAGGCGGATTCGTCTTGGCGGCGGCTCTCTTAAATCCCAGATTTTATTACTATTTTAGTATAGCCTTATAAAGCCCATGTGATCTTCGTTAAGTGTATTTGCACTTGTGTAAGGAAGGAATTATTATTTGTGATAATTTACAAAAAGACTAAATGGACTTCATCTAGAGTACAATGTTCTAGGCTATTACCATTACTAGAATATATAGTTTAATGACAGGACTGCAAATGACAATTAGGTTTTATTAAATTGGTCGGCCATATTTTCCTGTTATAAAAGTATTCAAGGTCAATATTACAATCATAATTATTAACAATTTTCAATTTTTTTTTTGACAAATTAAGATAGAATCACAAAAACCGACTAAAAATGACCCTAGGAACCGACAAGTAGCCTGTTTTTTTTATTTGCCAATTAACGCCTCTATGTAAGTTTTGTCTAACTTTTTATGGATATTAAGTAATCATCATTATTTCTGGGGCGCGCTTGATGTCTTTTGACTTTTTTAAATCGGTATTATATAGAGAGATAAGGTATACCGGGTGACCCAGAAAGTACCCACCCGCCCACTTTTTTCTACAGTTTTAAAAATAAAATTCTGAAATTTGGGAAATCAAATATAGGTATCAAGTGCCACATTTTGACCATTCAGTGGTAAAAACATCACTTCTGGTATGGCCGGAAATTGCCACAACTTTCTTATTTTAAACAACACACTGTATATTTAAGTCACTTTTCTCATAAAGGTGTAATTTCTCTTTCCAACGCTTTTTTCAGATTTAAAATCGGATGAAAAATAACCTTGGAAATGGCATTTATTTGCTATTTCTAGTTGGCTTTGGAAATCAGGAACAAATTTAAAAAATTTCGAAGTAGGCTTTGAATTTGAATAAAAGGGTATTTCTCAACAAATTAAACGTAATTTTACGTTTAATTATCTATTTTTGCTTGGATTTGGAATGTTTTTCCCATTTTTCCATTTAATGGAATTTCAATTTGTCATAACTTCAATTTTTCAGATAGTACCCTGTATGTTTTATTTTTTTATCAGATGGAGTGGTAAATTTGCTATAGACTGGTTTTCCCGATTCAAAATTGAATATAAATTAAAATAAATATTAAGCTTTCTGTAGAAGCGTTTCGAATTATGAGTCCATATCAAGCTAAATATTTATTTTAATATTTATATTCAATTTCTAATCATGAATCGGGAATCTAAACCAAATTTACCACTCCATTTGATACAAAAATAAAACATATATACTATTTGAAAAATTGGAGTTGTGACAAATTGAATTTCCATGAAATGGAAAAATGGGAAAACATTTCTAAATCTAAGCAAATGAACAAAATGGGCCAATTTTAGATTTAATTTGTTGAGAAATACCCTCTTATTCAAATTCAAAGCCTACTTCGAATTTTTTTAAATTTGTTCCTGAATTCCAAAGCCAACTAGAAATAGCAAATAAATGCCATTTCCAAGGTTATTTTTCATTCGATTTTAAATCTGAAAAAGCGTTGGAAAGAGAAATTACACCTTCATGAGAAAAGTGACTTAAATATAAAGGGTGCTATTTAAAATAAGAAAGTTGTGGCAATTTCCGGCCATACCGGAAGTGATTTTTTACCACCGAATGGTCAAAATGTGGCCATTGATATCTATATTTGATTTCCGAAATTTCAGAATTTAATTTTTAAAACTGAAGAAAAAAGTGGTGGGGTAGGTACTTTCTGGGTCACCCGGTATACTTTGTACCACTCTACTTTTATAAGTTTCAAGTTCATTTTATCTTCGTATTGGTGCAGTGTTTGCTTAAATCAGTTTAGAAATAATAAATGTAATATTAAAATTATTTGGATTTCTTCATAGGCATTTTACAGCTTTTCACTCCTAATATCGACTTATAAGGGTTTTAAAAAACTCTTTTGAGGTAGCCTTGCATGTGTTTTCTAGAAATGCAGGAAGATCATAAAAAAGTCCGTCTGGCTTTAAGATAGTTTTTTATAAAGGTTTTAAAATGGAACAGACAATGTCACTCTAACGAGTTTTATGAGAGAATTTAAAAAAAGGTCTTAACATTATTCATAAGAGAGGGCCCTTTTAATCTAGAAGCTGCTTTACGATGATGTTAAGGATGTTGTTACAGCAAAATGGATTTTTCAAAACATTTTGTAAATAGTTTTGTTGCACCCTTGTAGATATTTAAGAAACCAAAATTTTTTATTGGGTTAACTCCTCATAGAGTTTAGAATAAGTTTAAAAATAGCCTACAAGTTTTAAGAAATGACTATAATACGCCCAATGAAATTTAAAATATATTTCTACAAGAATAAATCGGCGTACTTAAAGACAAAACACGTTTGAAGTAGAAGTATTCACAACTAATAGTTTTTATACATACAACCGCCATTATTTCTAGCGGCCAAGCAATTTATAATTCTTCAGCCATATTGGGAATGTTCCAGATGAAACAAAAAATTGAATTTTTATCCAAGGGAAATGTTTTTTAAAAACAATTTATTAACATTGAACCATATTATGGGAGGATGCTACCGGTTTATTTATTTTTAAATCGCCGAAATGAAAAATTAACAAGCCATATATTTTTTCAAACTTGTATTTTTAGAAAACGCACGAATTTTTAATGACTATCTAACCATATTTTACAGTAAACTTGGCCTCGCTGACTATTTTAGTCCACTATGAATCTCCTCAAACTTCATTTATAAGTAATCTCTCTCAGTATTCGCCATAATAAGGTCATTTTATAACTATGCATGGCAGCCTATACAGCATAGGCAATTTCTGGATTAGGTATTGCAGAGTTTCAACGAGTAACCGACAATAAAGGCGTCTACCAGTACCCTAGCAGAGCACAGTGTGACACGCCTCTTAATTTATACATTGCTTGCTTCGCTCTCGTTTGCTCTTATTGCCGTATCTAATCAAACGTTTGCCTATACTGTATACCCCATATATTATGTGGATGAAGTGAGTGTGGCAATAGATTTATTTGTATTTATATTTACTTCATTAAATGCAAAATGTTCTCTCAAAGTATTTGTGTGTGCCTTTTAAATTTTAATATAGTACTTATCCTAAACCAAGTATGGTTTTAAAACACTGCTCAGATATTCTTAGAGTAAAGATTTAGGTGATTCATTAAACTCGAAAGCTTTAACAGTAATTTTAAAAATAGGCATGTGGATCTTTCTCTAGGTAGGCCCCTGCACTCTTATAAGGGTTTCTTTCAGACCATTTACGTTTATAAATAGTCTTAAATAAGCTTTTAGAATACTTATAGAGTATATTAAAACTAAAATTGTTGTTGGGTACTTTATATTAGGTGAGTCGCTTTGAAAATACAATTTTATGTGATATAAATTGTGAATTTAGAAGTAAATAATCACAAGAAAGTGTCTGGGGAAATTACCGGCAAAACTTAATATTAAAGATATGTTTTATGCATTTAATTAAATTATTTGTGAAATATTCTTCCGAAATACCACTCGTACTTTTAAATTTTATCTATAGATTTTTTCTCTAGCTAAGTTGCTCAAAGTAATATAATTCGTTTATATTGCTAGGCAATAACGATCTCGAAAAAATATCGAAACGGTTTTCGCCGTGTAACTCGAAAAATTTCACATTTAGAGAAAAAATATCTGAAAAAAGACAGGTTATAAACTAGGAATGCATTTGTTTTGTTATTATACTCTTCGCAAAAACGAAGAGTATATTGTATTTGATCGGCACATTTCTAAAATCGTAAATATCGCTCGTAGAGAAAAAATTTTCATATCATTGTGTTAGTGAACGAACAACTTTCAAAATGTCCGTCTGTCCGTCCATCCGTTCGTCCGCCCGTCCGCTGGTCCGTCCGTCCGTTCGTCCGTCACGTTTCTTGTAAGCACGATAACTCAAGAAAGAAAAATCCGATTGTACTGAAATTTGGACAGTAAATTAGTGTTAGCTAGAGGAAGAATCCTATTTTTGAACAAAATCGATCAGTAAATAAAAATGTTATTGATGATTTAAATTTGAAAAAAATTTTTTTTTGATTTTTATGTTTTTGTAATTGAATAGAAATCTGGTGAAATGATATTTCATTTTAATATCTAAATATTTATATATTTTACAAATATACATTTCATAATGTAATATGCAACCGTGAAAATATGATTTTAGCTCGTGTCTTATAATGTAAAAATTTACCGGGTTCGAAACCCAAATGGGGTATGGTATAGTTTTTTTTTTATTTTTACTCTATTTTACACTGAGTATTTTACCAACTAAGTTCGTACTATAAAATTAAAAATGTCTAAAACTAACATTATTTACAAAAAAACTGCGAAGAGTATCCTATAGAATGTGTAACAGTTATATAAAAAGTTCAGTGAACAGGCGAAGAGTATGTTCTTAGCTTGTTTTATTTCTGTATACTTATTATTTTCTTAAATATGGAAGCTCAAAGACAGCATCGGAACGTTATAAGACGAAGCATTAAGTTTAAGGGTGGTGGTGCCGTGCTTAAGAAAATGATTTCGTAGTTCTACAATTTCTTCTACTTCCCTGAACCCGCTTAAAAAAATGTATTGCTAGGCTTTTAGAGAAAACATTATAGAATGGCACCAGGCTATTGAAAAGTCAAAAAAATTTCAAAAATTTTTTTTAATTTTCGCACAGGTAATTTTTTTTTCTTTCTTTAGTTTTCAGTACCATTCTATAAAGTTGTCTCTAAAAGCCTATCAAAAATTTTTTTCAATCGGTTCACGAATGTAGGAGAAATTGTCAAATTACGTTCACGGCACCGCACCGCATATATACATAAATATCAGTTTTAGTGAAAAAATGGTACAGAACAAAAACAAATTTTATACATTCAGAATTAATTTAATTTTTAAAATTTCTGTTTTTTCATTAATAAATAACATTATAGTTGTCTTGAGATTTATTTCACATATAAAAATTGTCGGCGTCTTTGATTTTTACTGAACCATCAAACACGCCGACATTTTTTATATGCAGAATAAAGAAGTCAACTTTATCTAGATACCCAATTCTTTGCCTGTTTAAAGCATTTGCTTTAAACTTATAAAGGTATTTTCGAAAATACGTACGTTTTTTTGAAAATATCGTAATAATTACACAGGCACACAAAATAAAAAAAAGGTCGTGAATCAGTCTGCATAAGCAGCATCTTCTTCTTATCTCCCGGTCACCGTGGGCGTCCTAAAACTCATGCCGGTACGTTTTTAACAAACGGTTACCCATGCAGTTACTGCTCGTTTCGGTAAAACATACACCACTTTAAATCCTGCTATCGCAATAGATATTGGGAGCGATGACAACTGCCCTGAAATGGGATGTGTAGAATGATTCGCTTTCCGTCTATTGTGGTAATGAAACCAAAAGCACGCTGTCCTGCAGGGGAGCGTCAGGGTGCGAGGATGAAGCCCTAGTGTGTCTGACGACGAGATGTAACATTCCTGGTCAAGGTCAGAAAGCCCTCATACTTAGGCCTGGGGAGGTATAAGGGTTATCACCCCCAGGAACAGGAAAACTTGCTTGAACATGTTGGAGACTATTTGGCAGTCAATTTTTCCGGTCAATTTTGACCCCATGGGCCAATTCTGACTCCAGATTCGGTTTCAGCGAGCAAAAATACACACCGATATAAGGGTAAAGTCACTTCAATATTATTTAATGTTTTTTGGCCCCAGATTTTGGCGAATTTCCTGCCATTTTTTTAATTTTTCCAGACAATTTTGACCGGCTGGGCCAATTCTGACCCCAAAATTCGTGTTCAGCGGGCGAAAATACATACCGGTATATGGGTTAAGTCACGTCAATGTTTTTTTACCCGAATTTTGGCAAATTTCCGGCCATTTTTTTATTTTTCCGGCCAATTTAGCGGGCGAAAATACATACCGGTATATGGGTTAAGTCACGTCAATCCCTTTAATGTTTTTTTACCCGAATTTTGGCGAGTTTCCGGCTATTTTTTTAATTTTTCCGGCCAATTTTAAGCCAATTCTGACCCCGGACTCGGGTTATATAGGTCGGTCCCCGAGTACACGACCTTTTTTTTTTGTGTGCCTGTGTTAAAATTAATTTTAACGAAAAAATGGTGGAGGCCAAAAATAAAGGTTATAACCTGAAGGTAACGTTTTGATATGACTAAAGCCTCACAAATGTATATTTGTAAGGCTTTAGTGATTCAAAAACTATCCGATTCCATTTAAACGCCATGTACGTAATATTTACTTACCGTTCCACTATATTGGATAGTGACGTCAACGCAAAATACCTTATATATCCAGAGTGCGTTGTCCCTAGTCGGGAATCAATCTTCTCAAAAGATGCTCCTAAAATGCCAGGGTGTGCACTCAAAGATATACTTTTTAAAAAATATGTACATTATCTGGAATGACCTTGCGCATCTAAATCCAGAGGGCGCCATTCTGTCCGCGATTGCAAAAAAGCATAAAAAAAATTTTTCCGAAAATTTTTGTGTCACTGAAAATTGATTAATTTCATGTTCCCATTTCATTTACAGGGTTATTTTTTAATATTTCTTAAGGATTTTCAAACTAATGGAAAGCTTATTCCTTCTAGATTCTGGTACTGCTAAATAATTTTCGAAATTATTGTTAACAAATGCTACAGAAATTGTTTAAACAAAGCATGCCCGAAGAGTGCACGGTAAATTTCAGTATCGAGACATTTTAAAAACTATTATAGATAGATGCATACTTCTATGATATGAAATTTGCGGAATAGAATGGATCAGTTTTTGGTGAAAGAATTATCTGCATTGTTTTATTGTTGTAAAAGATATGACTATTTTTGTACAGCGCTCCGTTATTTCCGCTATCGTTTTGGCTGACAAGTTCGCGCGCTGTGGCCGATCGGTAACTTGCTGACAATATACTGTGATTGCAAAAAATTTACGATGCGTATTACTTATACGTAAATATTATCATTGGTCATTATGAAAAAAAAAGAAGGTATTTAAAGATTAGTTTACTTGAGAACCAAAATTATTATATTTGAACTTAAAATATTGATTAGAGACAGAAATCCATATAACTAATTAAATGAACTTAAATTTACTTTTTGTGCTTGAGAAATAGAAATACAAAAATGATAATATACATACATACATTATACTTAAACTAAATTAACAGCTAATACATTTACCCTCTCAATAGCAATCTATTATGCATTCCAACCCAGCTTTGCTACGACTGCAGTTTCCGATAAATTTTTTAAATTTACATTTACAAAATACATTTTGAGAAGTTATATTGGGACAAACATTTATAATATTATAGTTATTAATTTAGGAATAAGTACGTTATTTTTCAAATCCCAACCAAAATCAGTTGGATCGGGAATTTCTGGGTTTATCTCATTTTCACTCTTCCACAGAATAATTTGATACGCAGCTCTCAACATATGTTGATAAAAAGAATCTTCGGTAGGCGATAAATTCCTTATATCAGACGTCGACCATATAACATTTACTTCCACATCTAGTGGAAGTATAGTAACGACAAGAAAAAATTTGAACAGTTTTATTGTTCAAATAGGCTTAGAATGTCATAAAACGTCGAGATTTTAAGTTTGAGTGTCGATCTGTCTGTCTGTCTGTAACGTTTTTTGTGCGCACGATTACTCTGGAACCGTTTTAAGTTATTGACTTGAAATTTGGTATGCGTATGTATTTTAAGGTGATCTGGAACTAGATTATATTTTCATCTTATTCCGTTGAAGGGATGGGGGGTAAACTGGAATAAATAGATAAATCGAGCAGGTAAGAGTTCATAAAATTGGTATTTAGTATTTACAAGAGAAGCTATAAGGTCTCAAAAGTTTTTTTGGCATTCGTTCTGAGAGACATGGATGGAAAATCTGGATGTGGAAGTAGTGATTCCTTGGGCAGCGGTTTTTAAAGAAATACCGGGCCAGATTTTGAAAAGTAATGAAATCATTGAAGCCACTTTGAGGGTAATGAAGTAATCTTTGTAGTTCTTTATCTTCTGTATGTCTTAAACATTTTTTTACAGCGTTAGTTTTTCCTTTTTTAAACAGAAAACTGACTGTATCACAGTCAGTCAAAGCATAAATGCACAAAAATAAATTACCCAAATTCATTTGAGCACTCATTGTCTTCTCTATAGTTAATTCTCGCATCGTATGATAAATCGGTATAAATACATCAAATCTACGACACCATAATTCTAGACACAAAATACAGGGATAAGACAAAAATATCTGTTGTAGCTTCTATTATTATTCTACCATACTCCAGATTTGATAAATATAGGATGATCGTAAATATTCTAGTGTCGGCTTCATTATGATTATGATGAGAAAAATGCAATTGCGCTATTATTTTTGTAATTTCATCGGATACTCTGCAATAATAATGGAAATGTACAGGCTATTAAACTAATACAAAAATTATTTTAAATATATTATACATGAATTTATAAACAACACACAACACAGTTACTGTATACGCTACTCATAAGATTTTTTGTTATTACACTACACCTCAGCAGGTAGTCAACAAGTCTAAAGAGAGCGAGGCAATGCGAGACATACATGTACACTGTATATCTACCAAAAGACGAGCCGGATCACAACGCTGCTGTACAAAAATAATCGTATCTTTTACAACAATAAAGCAATGTAGATAATTCTTTCTCTAAAAACTACTCCATTATATTTTGCAGATTTCATGTCATAGAAGTATGCATCTATCGATAATAGTTTTAAAAATGTCTCGATGCTGAAATTTACCGTGCACTCTTTGGACTCTCTTTGTTTAAACAATTTCTGTAGCATTTGTTAACAACAATTATGAGAAGTATTTAGCAGCATCTGAATCTAGAAAGAATAAGCTTTCCGTTGGTTGGAAAATAATTAAGAAATGTTAAAACATAAGCCTGTAAATGCGGTGGGAATATAAAATTAATCAATAGTTAGTGACACAAAAATTTTCGGAAAAAAATTTTTTACGCTTTTTTGCAATCGCGGACAGAATGGCGCCCTCTGGATTCAGATCCGCAAGGTCATTTCGGATAATGTACGTATTTTTTAAAAACTATATCTTCGAGTACACACCCTATGATGGATTTAGTGGCGCCTGATTCCTGGCTACCCAGTGAAGACCAGCCTTTTGAAGAGGAAGAAAGCAAGGGTCCTCGTGGTTTCTAACACATTTGAGAGTTAGTGATGTTTGTGTATTATAAGTGTATGGTCCAAACTTAATAAAATCTATTTTATTTTATAAACCATATATTGTATTTTATAAGTTTTGTGACAGGTAAACGTTTCGGTTGAAAGACATTTCATCCCAATTCCATCGGCCATATTAGAGCCGCCATTTTGTATTTTTTATTTTTACTTCAAATTCGCAATCATGGCCCCAAAAACAAATCAGCAATACTTTTTGAAATATTATATATCTCGATATAATATAGTGCTTTTTACTCCTTGTGTGTACACTCAAAGAAAATGATAGGTAAATTCAACCAAAAAGAGCATATAAAATCGCGCCTATCTAGTTTCGTAGTCTAATCAATCAGAAAAGAATAGTCATACAACTTTATTTATTTTCGTAAACAAATAGTAGTTTAATAATCATATCTTCTTGTAAAAATTAAATAGTACAATGACATTTTTTTATCTTCACTAACCATTTTCAATTTGGTCTACAATTAATTAGTACAACGTCTTTGTTTTTTGTTCACCAACTAATTTTTAGGTTGATCTACACTTTATTGTATGATGAAGTTTTTTTTGGTTAGCCAAAATCTCAGTATTGAGACATCAGACCACCCAAACCAAAGATTAGAGATCGTTTATAAGATCCATCCAAATATATCGATGATCCCTGAGAGAATTTGAACACTGTAATCATGTTATTAATTTTCTATAAATTCATAAGAGTGCAAGATAATACATGATGGATTATTGTTAGTGATTTGTATGTGGTGTCATCTGGGAATAATTTCTGTAATAGACTACGTGGTAAGCAAGCAAATTTTATGGTAATTCTTTTAGAACTTCTAGAAGACGATAATAATATTGGTTTGTCTACCAAGTACAATAGTACAGCGAACTAATACTGGGTTAGAATTACAATTCGATAATAGTTAAAAATAAAATATACTATTATCTAGTTTAATTTGACAGAATTCAACAAAATAATAGTCAGACGAACAAAATAATAGTCTTATTCATCTATTTTTTAAGTTAATGTTTGTTTTGTTGTACGACAACTTTTTTTTAATTAAAATAACAATCACCTCTTGTTTAAAAACCGCTGCCCAAGGAATCACTACTTCCACATCCAGATTCTCTATCCAAGTCACTCACAACGAAAAAACTTTGTATGTGAAAATAATTGTTTATGGAACTTTAATAATATAATATTTGAAATCCTCTACCCCAAAAACCCATAAAACGATACCCCACATCGGTAGTGGGGTGGGGGTGGTAGTGGGGGGTGGATGAAGTAAAAAAATATTTTGAGGTTTCTGGTTCCTGTACATAAACTAAATCACATTTTTTTTCATCCCCTTTAATAAGGAGGTGGGGGTGGTAATGGGGGTGGCTAGTGCCAAAAATTAGCCTTAGCTTCTCTTGTGTATACTAAATACCAATTTACCCCAATTTACCCCAATTTACCCCCCAACCCTTCGACGGAACAAGATGAAAATATAATCTAGTTCTAGATCTCGTTAAAGTACATATGTGTACCAAATTTCAAGTCAATATCTTAAACGGTTCCAGAGTAAACGTGCGCACAAAAAAAAGTTAGACAGACCGAGACAGACAGACCGACAGACAGACAAAAAAATTTGTTTTCGCTCAAACTTAAAATCTCGTTTCATGACATTTTAAGCCCATTTGGACAATAAAATTTTTTTTAAATTTTTTTGTCGTTACTATACTTCCACTGGACGTGGAAGTAAAATACCATCAATATAGTTTGGTTTAAAAAAATTAACGATATTGTTAGTTAACAATTTTTTTTTGTTGAATTTACCCATACTATTTCTTTGAGTGTAAGAGCAAGTTTTACTACCCATATAGAAACTGAAGAATATCATCTTTTAGTACAAAAATCACCCATTGCATTTTTTCTTTAGGTACTGTACTATTATTATTATTATTGTTATTATGGATACTCGCTGGCGTTTTGTGTTATAGTAAGATATTTTTTTGAATATATTCATCAGTTTACTTAATTTCCCGGTCGCTGACCTACGCCTTCGAAATAAGCACTAATTTATTTATCAAATTACCCTGTTCAGCCGTATAGATATGAAGGAAAAATTCAAAATTGCACTAAAAACTAAATTAGAATAATCAAGCCGGAGTTAATTCACTGAAATTTTCGCTAAATGAATATGGAACTCGACTAACAACGACTAGCACATGTTCATTAATGCCATCTGGTCAATGACTCTTGATTTGAATTCATTTATTGTCAGAAACAACGGAGATTTCAGCAGTTAATCCTAGTTTGGAGAGGTATTATTTTAATTTCCAAAGACTAGACTTTGCGAAACTCTGGGGGTTAGTTGGTATACTCATGCATTATGCAGTATACAGAAATTAGAACAAATTGACCATAATTAGGGTCGGCACAGTGGTGTGTGTCCCCGCATCCTCCTGCACGCAAACAACAGAAACTGTTATTGTAAAATTAAATTCGACACAAATTATTTATTTATTATGTTATTTATTTATTTAACACAGCTGCCCAGTTGGCAGTTAGATAAGTATCTAATTAAAGGGGCAGGATATGTACAAATAAATATATATAAAATAGACCAGGGGCTGATCTAGGATTTATGCTTTACGCATCTCGGCATGTCGCGGTCCCTGACATTTTATAGGAAAATTTTCGTCTAATATGCCACTAAAGTATCTTTCCCCTTTTGCACTGGGGCCATATGCTTGTCTGTAAATACGCCTCTGAAATAAAAAATATTCTACGAAGAATACACCTAAACATGTTATTAAAATATATTAGAAATAAGCGAATAGATAATAATTATTATAGGATGAAAAAGAAAATAAAATAAATAGATAAGTAAACAGCATATTATGTACTAAAGGGTGACTCAAAATACATTGTTTTATTGTCGAAATTGATTGCGGGAAGCCCCCAGCAGAATATACAGATGGCGTAGTGTACAGGTACACTACGTTATCTGTATACTATTGGTACAAGAAATGAAGTTTTGGGGTAGTAACATATCAATGCCTGGTTATTTTGCAGTTATATAATAGGTATTAACGTATACTTTACCACAAAAAAAAAATACATTTAAGCGGATCACCTACTTGCCGGACGAAAAGGACTGGAAAAGTGCGTTTTTGCCAGCATTTTAATAATTGAAGATACAAGTGGATGAAGGGTCTATGTGACATTTCCGAAAACAACGAGTTTTTTATATGAATGCAGGCTATAAATACACAAAATTCCCCCAGGTACATTACATTTGATTCCAATGCAAAAATATCTGATTTATAAATTTATAAAGGATCTATGTACTGTTGAAGTTGGCAGGTTGTTAAAAACTTTGAGATCAATTATCTAAAATCACTTTGTTGAAAAAAACGAGTTTTTTATATGAATGAAGGCTATAAGTAGACAAAATCCCCCCAGGCACATTGCATTGAATTCTAATGCAAAAATATCTGATTTAATTTATGAATTTATAAAGGATCTATGTACTGTTGAAGTTGGTAGGTTGTTAAAAACTTTGAGATCAATTATCTCAAAATCACTTTGTTGTTACATAATCAAAAAATCTAAAAATGCTTTTTGTAGCTAATAAAAATTATCGTTAACTCGTTTTTGTTTGAAAAAATATATACTATATCCAACTTAATTGACGAATTTGCCATTAAATTATAATATGAAATGAAACAATATTTTTAAAATGAGTTGCCACATACGAGTTATAAGAGTAGTTGCTTTATCTAGGGGCTACGTTGACTCGGTGACTGTCCATACATCTGAGCTAAAAAGTTTTCTCAGGACGGTTTTTTTAAAGTATAAAACTTACTCTATGTGGTATTGTTCGTTTGGTTCAAGTAAAAAAATGTGTAAATCGGTTTTTTTAACCTTTGAATATAACTTCTTTTTATTACACAATATTGGTGAATTGAATATACTTTTCAAACGCCTATTTCCAAATTATTGATGAAAACCCATCCAAAGATCAGTTTTAAAAAATGACTAAGTTGACGTTTTCTATGTTCGAAATAAATAATTTTAATTTTTTTTCAAAAAATTCATTTTAGGCCCATTTAACAAAATATATGAAAATTAGACATGTTCTCAAGGATACACAGCATGTTTCATTTTTAATGGCTCCCCTCCACATCTCAGTTATTAGTCATCCGATTTCAAGCAAATTTGGACCGGTATCAGAGACCTCCATTATGTCCTTTTTAAGTAAAACAAAACTTATTTCAGGCATTTGAGTGCAATTTTATTAATAAAAAGAAGATCGAGGTATTTTTTTTATTGAAAAACTAATGCTGTATTATTAGTTAGTACGCTCTCTGTGTCCAAAATTCAATAACATTTTGATTTCTGGTTTTCGAATTACGGCCCCCTTAAAATTGCATTTTTTAAACATTAAATAGTCAATAACATGGAAACGAATTGTTTTTCGAAAAAAAGTAATACCTCATTTTTTAATTAAATTAACTTTTTATATCACCCAATGCCATGGATACTAAAATTTCGTAGGCCAAGAATTTTCATTGAAAAATTACCAAAAATTTTTAACCAATAGCCCAGCCCTATAAATTATTCGGGTTTTAAGGATTACCGAATTTGAAAGTATCGATGACGTGGAATAATAGAAAAACTGAATATAAAGAGAAAATGAGAAATGACTTTTTTTGTAAAAACAATTTGTTTCCAAGTAACTGAATATAGGCCAGTGGAATTAGCAAATATGCATATTGTAATTCGTTTCAGGATGCCACGCAGATTAAACGATAGTTTTATTGATTACGAACATGACCCTGAATTTGGTCCACTTTTTGACCGCCGGAACATTGTTTATTTAACGATTTATTGTTGAAAAATCCCAAAAAATCGACTTTCTTAAAGATAACTCAATGACCTTTGACGATAGGTTTTTCAATTTGTAGATACTGTTAGAACTTTGAAAAACGGTTAATTTGAGAGGTGTTTCATTTAAAACACTTGAAAATTTGTTTAAATAATTGCAAAAAACCGCGAAAATTTTCGCAATTTGCAAATATTTTTCATTCTTTAACAAAAGCACTTTAGTGCTTGAAACTTTGACAAAATATGTCTTTTATCAAAGTTACCTTTAAAATTTCATAAAAAAATTTTAATTAGTTTAAGAGATATTCAATTTGTTTATTAAAAACATGAATAATGTAAAAAGCAAATTCACCCAGTTCCCGTTGTGGTAGAGGGTTGATGTGGACATCATTTTTTTTTGTTGAGACTTAAACTTTATGTTTTCATTAATGGTAAATCAAATTTGCACTATTTTCAACTTCAAAATGGCGTTTGAAAAAGTGTCACATTTTGGGGTTAGGTTTTTTGCTAATAACTTTTAAACAAATAAAGATTTTGCAATATCGTACTGATATCTTTGTTGCTGGGGTTTTTTCACATATTTTCAAAAAAAAAAAAATGACTGTGGCCTTACTAGAAGCAGAGATGATTTTTTTTAATAAATTCGTAATTTGTTTATTAATAAACATTAACACCTGAAACTTGGCGAACAACTAGATTAATAGTCTATCTTTGTAATAGAGCTCAGTTTGGGGGAAAAAATTCAGTTTGCAACGGTGACAATAATTAATTTTAAATCAGCGTCAGAACAGGAGTGAGAAGCATGAGTCATATCTGTAACACGTTCATAAAATGACCGATTTTTACTTTTTTTTTTTTAATTTGGGGTAGCGTGATGAAATACTAATATCTGTCATATCGATTTTTTCCTAATTAAACAATAATTTGTTATAAACAATTATTTTTTGTTAAAAATTTTTTTGTGAATTTATTAAAAAAAAATCATCTCGGCTTCTAATAAGGCTACAGAGTTATTTTTTTTTTGAAAATGTGTGAAAAAACCCCAGCAATAAAGATATGAGAACGATATTGAAAAATCTTGATTTGTTTAAAAGTTATTAGCAAAAGACCTAACCTTAAAATGTGATACTTTTTCAAACGCCATTTTGAAGTTGAAAATAATGCAAATTTGATTTGCCATTAATGAAAACATAAGGTTTAAGTCTCAACAAAAAAAAGGATGTCCAGATTAACCCTCTACGTCAACGGGAACTGGCTGAATTTGCATTTTACATTATTTATGTTTTTAATAAACAAATTGAATATCTCTTAAAGCAATTAAAATTTTTTGATGAAATTTTAGGGATAACTTTGGGGTAATAAAAGACATATTTCTTCAAAGTTTCAAGTACTAAAGTGTTTTTGTTAAAGAATGAAAAATATTTGCAAATTGCTAAAATTTTCGCGGTTTTTTGCAATTATTTAAACAAATTTTCAAGCGTTTCAAACGAAACATCTCTCAAATTAACCGTTTTTCAAAGTTCTAACAGTATCTACAAATTGAAAAACCTATCGTCAAAGGTCTTTGAGTTATCTTTAAAAAAGTCGATTTTTTTAAATTTTTCAACAATAAATCGTTACATAAACAATGTTGCGGCGTTCAAAAAGTGGACCAAATTCAGGGTCATGTTCGTAATCAATAAAACTATCGTTTAATCCACGTGGCATCCTGAAACGAATTACAAAAAATTTCAGTCTTTTTTTTACTAATTCTACTGGACTAATATTTAATGTCTCAAAAATGTAATTTTAAGAGGACTATAATTCGAAAACCATAAATCAAAATATTATTAAATTTTGGATATAGAGGTTCTAAAGCATGCTGATTAATAATATTGTGTTGATATCTCATCAAAAAAATGCGTAATAAGATTTCTTAATAAAAATGCATGCCAATAATTGAAATAAGTTCTATTTTACTCAAAATGGACAAAGTCTTTGATACCAATACAAATTTGATTGAAATCGGATGACTAATAATAACCGAGATATAGAAGGTGGCGGGCATTAAAAGTTGGACACGCTGTATATCATTGACACAAATGTCAATTTTGTCAACTGTGGTTGTCATAACCTGATATAACTGCCCTCAATTTAGAGTTACGATACATCTGGCTTAAAATTTAATAAAAATATTTTAACATTTAGTTTAAAGATTGATTTTTAAATAACATTTTGAAAAATTGGCAATGTTCGTATAAAATGTGACAAAATAACTTTATAACTACACATACAGTTCATTTTTTTTAATAACCAGTCAGATTTTTAAATTTTACAGTCTATAAAATATTTACCCCTCAGTTAATACGACACAATTATATTTTTTCACATTTAAAACAGGCAGTTTAAAAAAAAAATAGAAAAGCAAATTGAAGGTATTTAGGCAGCCTACAAAAGTAGGAGTAGTTATTTTCAAATAAGTGCAACTTTTTTTTCTAAAATAATCAAGTTAAAAACATGTTTTAATTTCAATAGAGAGTTATTGGAAATTATAAATACTGCCACGCAGTATTAAGGGGCTACCTTATTTTATTAGTGCATTACCTTTATTTCATCAGCGAAATGTTAGTTATTGGAACACACCTTCGTTTTTCGTGTCGTTATTTCTGTGCAATTCTGACGATTGCGCACTACTTTCTCTAACTTAAAAATAATAAATAATTTTTTTATATAGTTTTTTCTATCCTTTGTGTTCTCTGATGGTGCTTGTGTATTGCTTTGTTTAAATTC
The DNA here is from genome assembly GCA_936432065.2 of Rutpela maculata. Lineage (NCBI taxonomy): Eukaryota > Metazoa > Arthropoda > Insecta > Coleoptera > Cerambycidae > Rutpela > Rutpela maculata. The sequence continues at coordinate 38,524,482 of OW386290.2, forward strand.
AATATGGAACAAATTCTGGAAGCTCTTATCCTAGGAGGGGCAAATGAGGATATCGAGTATGCAATTTTGGACAATGTTTTAACCAACATGTCTATTAATAATATTATATGTTGTTTAATTATTCTAATTAATTTTTTTTCAGTGATAATAAATAATGTTGCTGAATAGCTTCTTTATTCCTGAGGATCTATGGTTGCATGGGTTTATGTTTATAAATTGTTTTGTAAAGTGCAAGATCGTCTCCATAAGTAAATTTTATTTTTTTTTATTAATTTTAGGGGAAAATCGAATTAGATATAGGTACTTAGGTATGATATATTATTTATTACTAAAACAAAAACACTTTGTAAAAAACACCGGCAGTCGGCACAACATAACACTGACGAAAAAATAAGGTTATAGTAATTCAAACCAGTAAACAAACAAAAATGTGTGAGCGATCGAACGTCAAAGTTGCTAAATGTCAAAATATGGCGAACTTAACGCACTGCAGTATCCCCTCACTAATAAGGACAAGCACTATCCTTAATAAGAGATCCCTTATTTGCGGATCAAATTGCGCAGGCGTAGATGCCAAAATAACGCTGACTTTAATACTGCTTGCCCTTATTGCGCGTCCAATAACTCCCTAATAACTGTATGTCGATTTATTGTTACCGGAGAGAAGCAGAAAAAATAATTTATTACCTATAAAAAAATATTCTTTACATTTTTTGTCAAAAATTAATAGACATTTACTAAAAATAATGCAAAAAACTCTCTCCACTCCCACTCCCATATTTTTCATCCCCTGCATTCGGCAGGTACGATTTACATTTTTTTTTTGTCAAATATACGTAATTACTTATACGGTGCAAAATTTGGGCATATTTATGTAATTGAAACAATTTTTTTCGTTCATATAGAGTTTTGTAAATTTGCACAGACATCTGTTCTCCACGACAATACAATATTCTGATATCAGATTTGGGATATATCATAACCCCCTCTTCCGTCTCACCTTCCCTCTCGCCCTATTCCTCACTCATGAAGTAACACTTCTATTTCAGTAATGTAAATGTAAAAATACTGTGGTGACAAAAACAATTATTATTTTTTCCAATTTAGTGCATTTTTTAAGAAAGCGCGTGTTTATAGACATTTTTATTTTACTTATTTCATAACTAATAATATAATTGGTGTCAGTAATATGTTTTAAGTACATCAAACCGGCTTCAGCATCTCTTGTTTCTGAAACAACTGAAGCGGTAGATCGAAATCTAGGACGCTTTGTATACCTACTGAAACATTGATAGACTAAAGAAACTTCACTTCCACCGCACACCCATCATTTCATCCATGCTCTGAAACAAGTAAAGTAAATGTAGTGGTGTATCAGTTATATTGGCAGGGCGATTGACATCGCAAAGACTTCAATATTGCCGAGCACTTTACATTAAGCCACCAGGCACTTAGTTTTGGCTTTCCGACATATTACTTATGTCGCCTTTCCATCATCGTCTGTATAGTGTGCCCTTATTAGATTACTTTGCCGGCTATGGTTTGGCAAATATGTAGAACACGGTACAAGGTGCATGCATTATGATAGGCTTCCAGCGTCAAAGTACTGCACTGTTTATCGGCTGGGCCACTCTATGCTAAAATGCACAGGGTGTCCCACGTAAGCAGATCAACGAATATCTGGACTTCAACAATGAACGTGAAAAATCTGTCTTTGTGGTGGCATCTTTTATGTAGTTGTGTAAAATCTGGCCCTGTAAAGAAAAAATTAAATAATTAAAAATCAAATATATCAGGTATTTATCTACATGACCTCCGAAGAGATCATGTAGATACCGCTCGAGTCGCATGCTGACTTGCCAAGTAACAATTTAAATTCCTTTTGGGTTTATTTAGGTTTTATCAGTGCTTTATAATGACAACCTCATAAACTATTGAATTATGCCACATATAATAAATGTCAAATGCACTTAAAGATAGTCTTATTTTAAAGAAAGTTTTAAAAAGGCTTTCAAGAATTTACATTAAAACTAAATTATTTTTTAGTCTTTATTGGTTTATGACTAACTTTCAAGGTATTTGCCAAGCCTTCAATAAAAAAACTCTCTAGTTGTTAAGTCCAACTTAGGAGGATCGAGTTTTATTGAAGAATCTAGTAAATGTTGAGGTTTTATAATCGCTTTATAAAATTATATTGGGGGAGTTGTTAATGTTTTGAGATCACTAAGTTTCTAGTCGAACTTTCATAAATACAACTTATCAGAGTTTTAATGAAATGGGTAGAAACCTATAATAAGTCAGGCTTAACCATAAAAGGATTTGGTTTCTCTTTGTCCAGACTATAGTGTTTTAAAATAGGTAGTTATACAGCTGTATTAAGAAATATTCGTTGGTATTTCATGTATTTGTGGATGCAGTGTGTATGTGGATAAATAAACACAATACACACATAGTAGACAACCTCCAAATCCAAAGACAAGGTTGTCTGAAAGAGGGCAGACAATATCCATTACTGACCTACATTGCGACATGGCAAGCGATACTATCAATAACTTTCTACAAATGTGGCAAAATCTTAAAATCAAACCGAATTTTTAGGTTAGGTTTTACAGGCGTCATAAACCCTATAGGTCCTAAAGCGGTTGCGTTAATTACTTAAAAGGTTTAGACTAGGTTTTAAAATAGCCTAGACGTTTTAAAAAATATTTTAAAACCTATAAGACTTAAAATATATTTCTACAAGAACAAATCGGCGTACCTAAAGAACAATTGGTAATTTAATAGATATTTTAAGACAAAACACGTTAGAAGTAAAATTATTCACAACTAGTAGGGTTTATTCTTACATCCGCCATTATTTCTAGCAACCAAGCAATGCATGAGAGTCAGCCATATTGTGGAGGTTTCAAGTTTTGGTTTATGAAGGTTTAAGTCACCGAAAAGAAAATTTAATTATCCATATATTTTTTTTATTTGTGTTCTTAAATTGCGCGAATTTTTAAGAACTATCTAACCATGTTTTATAGTAAACTTAGTCTCGTTGAAGATTTTAGGCCACTGCACTGTGGGGAAATTCCGGATTTTACTGTTCAAAAATCTCTAGACCTTAATATCCATCGGATTGGGATACGTCTTTTTTTAAATTAAAGATAATTAAATTCCCTACGCATCTGTCGAGGTAAATTTTTAAATGACTCTGTCAACTTTTATTAATGACATAATAAACTGTCAAAAAACTGTAAAAAAATATTAAAAATTTAAATAGTGAACCAATATTGCTATATTCATATGAAAATTATTTTTTTTTGTCTACACATAGTACATAAACTATATACTAGTGAAATCAAACTGCCAAATACAAAAAGATAAAATTAACACAAAAAATATTATATGTATAACATGCTAGTAATTTCTTCTGAAAATTGATTTTATAATTGATAAGATTTGAAAAGGTATCTGAGTTGATAGTTGACATCTGTCAACTAAACGTCAAAAGTTAAAAAAATTTTAGTGTATTAAAAATTTAATGAATAGATTAAAAATTTAATTTTCATATGGATATAGCTATATTGGTTCTTTATTTAAATTTTTAATATTGTTTATACAGTTTTTTGACAGTTTATTATGTCATTAATAAAAGTTGACCGAGTCATTTAAAAATTTACCTCGACAGATGTGTAGGGCATTTAATTACCTTTAATATAGTTTTATAATACTCTTCAAATATTCTACGGGAAAAGATTTAGATGATTCATTAAAAATTCGAAAGCTTTAATAGTAGCTTTAAAAAGAGACATGTGGATCTTTCTTCACTTATAAGGGTTTTAAGTCAATTTTATAGAGTCCTTCCAGACCATTTATATTTATAAGTAGTCTTAGAAATAAGCTTTCAGGATATCTTCTAGAGTATATTAAGACTAAAATTGTTACTAGGGTTAGGCCAAGAAAGAAAGGATTTGTAATGGAGTATCCTCACCACACAGATAAAGTGTGCCGAAATATGTGGGGGCGCCATAATTTTGGTGGCAAGCAACCCGAAAAGCGAAATTTTTTCGAAATACAAGTGATTTTAAGGTGATCCAGTATAATTTATATTTTGTACATAATAGGGTAGCGTGCTCAGATTACTGCTCTGAAATTTGCTGCGAAAAGAAAACTGCAGGAGTAACATTCCACAGATGATAAATAGATGCAATTCTTACGTTGACTAGCTAAATTGGCTGTAGGCTTTTTATTTACGTAGTTATGTCCGTGTACATGCTGTGATAATGATGAAGAACTCACCACTGTCGTCTGAAGGACGTGCCTCTGTTTCTTTTATTAGGGCGCCCGCCGCGCTCCAACCATTGATTGTGGGTCGTCAATTTCTGCACTTAGTGAGGTTAGGTTAAGTTCTGGTGTCCTATAAGAGGCGAGAAAGGTATAATTTTGTGCCTACCGTGGATTGCTAACTGATCCCTACAAAGGGTCCAACTTCTTGCGATGTACTGGTCTTATATTTAACATTAACACTGTTTACGAACTTATCACTTCTGGATATCCTAATTGCTTTTTTAGAGTTCCTCTCTTCTTCTGTGATCTGATTGATGTTCTAAATATCAGACGTGTAGACCTCTTGAGGATTTTTTTCATTCAGTTGATGACCTAACACACAAGAGCTCCCGAGACCTAACGTTAATCATTCAGTCAAGAAAATGCAACAGTTCAACTAATACCATTTATTGAAGTAATTCAAGTGTACAGTAGATGTACAAGAACCTGTTTAATATTTGTAAGAATCTGTCTACCAAACATGGCAAGAGTGGACGCCTCCTTTAAAGGACTTGTATCTCAACCACCATACAATGGAGAGTATATAGTGACAGTTGACTTGGCAGAAAAAGATTCGCAACTTCCTAGAAATGTATGAGAGCACTTTGACTTGGACTAACGGTAAAAATATAAAAATATTTTACTAAAATTTTGATGCGCGTGTGACTGGCTAGTTTTATAGTTCCAATAGTGATTATATCATTCACAAGAACTTGTCTACTGGAAATGCGTCTTACGGCAGTATATAAGTTACATAGGTCTTTGTGCTCCCTTGCCAAAACGTACTGACGACATAAAACCTAATAAAGGTTTTGTACCAAGCGACTCCCTATGGAGATATCCGCATGTACTCATTTATGGGTGAATCAGCTTTTTCCCTTATTTTCGCTAATTTTGAAGAGACGTCTTCAGGCACGAAACTATTTTTTTCTGTTGACCCTCCGGTGTCCCGATATGTGGTCAAGTCGCCGGATGAATTTAAATTTTTTTTATGCGAAAAACAGTTCTTGGCATTTTTCACATTTTTTGCCTGGATTTACAGGGTACGCGCCTTTGCCACTTTTTGCGTTTTGTCACTTAATATTTTACCAACTGTCAAAATTTGAATTTTCTGTAAGTCACCTTTATAGTACTCCCTAATTCTACAATCAGTCGTGGAGTGGCCAAAAAATTTTTTGCGTCAAATTACGGCATTCTTTCGAATTTTTCACCACTTTTGGTACAACATGTCTTCACGGACGTGAAAAAGTGTTTTTACACTAAATTTCGGGCTGATGCCGGAAATTTGACCAGTCGTGGTCTATAACGTCTTTTTCGAATTTTTGGATTTTCGACATAGGTTCTACAACAATAACAAGAAGAGTCTAACATTTACTGGTATCTAGTTTACGCAGTGCTTGATCGAAAATTTCATTCATATTTTCTTCGTTGAATACAGAGCAACGCAACGTCCATGATACCATATTTCCATAGGCGTAGGGAATTATTGTAAGTAGTTATTTTATGTTCGAGTAACTGGAATATTTTTCTAATTGAATATTTAAATGGGTAGTGGACTAGACTTCCAGCAATGCAGCACATGGATAATTTTATGGTAGTCTACACATGTCGTGCCGGCATTGTCCATTCAATACTGTTCAGTGTCCTCTGTTTATAAATTTGTAACGCAATTCAGTGCCAAACACAATTGAAAGGAAATTACAGAATTAAAACAATTAATGTCTGACAGTTACTTGTTGTAAGAGTATCCCGATATAAATAAATAAGTCTACCCCAATATTCCAAAAATTTTCAACTCAAAAATAGAATAAGTAAATATATTACCAGAAAATACTAGTAATACTAGTTCTCAACTAATTGTATTATTATTTATTTTATTTTTTCCTGTTTTTTTTTAACTTATTTTTTCAATTACAAGAAACCAATTACACCCTGTATAATAAATGAACTATTTACTAGCCGTAGAAAAAATATGTGATATTTCCCTTTCTGGATAGTTTCTCTCTATACAACTGCAATGTCATGCCAGTTTTCTTGTAAGGAATACATATTTCTATTTTTTCACCCAAAGAAAAAAATTAAAATTTTTAAAAACCCTAGAAATTAATCAATTTATCCCACTTCTGATAAGATTATTATGTTATGTTACGTCTGTAGCTTTCTTGCAAAAAGGAGACGGCGAAATTAGTTGTCATTTTCAGGCCTACTTTATCAAACACGTAAAATATCTGTTGAGGTGCCGTACTGTGTGTTATATTGCCAATAGCAAGAAAACGATTTAAGTATTGTATATTGCTGAACTCTAGAACGCCTACTTTTCGAATGTGCAATGACATACAGGGTGTTGCCACATATTATTTAGTTATGTAAGTATTCGGTTTTACAGGCGGATGGATACAAGGTTCAGATATGTATACAAGGTATTTGCGACCGTGACTTTATGGTATTAAGTTATCCCAGTAAACAGTTTCCATCGCCTTAAGTAACTGCTAGTTTTTATAAGGGTTTTGTTGAGGTTACGAGTTTAAATTGGAGGTTTATAAGGTTACTAATCGGTTGTTATTAATGACAAATCATTCATAAAATAACAGTAATGCTTCAATATAATTTAAATAAACATTATATGAATATTGAGTAAAATATCTACCCAAAATAAAGAGACTAATATAACGTACACACAAGTAAAGATAAATATAATAAAGAACATTAAAATTATATACAAAAATATATAATTACAGATTTAATTTAAAGTCCTATAAGGCCACAGATTCTTTATTCAAAATTAGTTTATAATCTCCCTGAGCCCAAGTAGTGATCTGTTGAAATGTTTGATCAACGAGTGAATGTAGCTGCTCTATTGAACCCGCTGATTAGGTCACTGTAATATCCAACAAACATTGTCAAATGACCAGTTGTTAGGTAATTCGGGAGATTATTTATATATAACATGAAAAGTAGAAGACCTAAAACAGAGCCTCGAGGTACTCCAAATATCAGTATATGAATATGCGTCGCTAAGTTGTACATTTAGGGTCCTACCTTTCATGCAGCTATTAATCCATGATAGTAAATCTCCTATTATTCTAATACTATATAGTTTTTGCTCTAGGAAAGACTTATTTACGGTATCGAAAGCTTTTGTTAAATCGAACATTACCGATACCACAACTTTGCCACTATCTAGACAGGTGTATAACATCTAGCAAGTAACAAATTGCTGTCTCTGACAGTTTTCCAGCAGTGAAACCATGTTGAAAGGCCGTAAGAATACTAAATCTTTTTGTAAATGAAATAATTCTATCGTAATTAAAATATTTTGAAAATTATACACAGTAGAGAAATTTAACGGTAGTTTTCTAATTCTTCCGGTGACTCTCTTTTTAATACAGGTATCACCGGCAATGGACTTAGAATATCACGAAACGTTGGGGTTTTAAATTTGAGCAAAAAAAATTTTCTGCCGAACTGTTTGTCGGTCTGTAACTTTTTGCGCGCACGATTACTTTATACTGAGCTTTTATTACTCTCTGTCTCTATGAAATGGAACTTGGGGGTTTCTAAACACCCTGTATATTGTCACACTAATGAACTGCGTCGATTTCTGCAGTAATGTAAATATTATATGATTTGACTATCTAAAATTTAATATATAATATTGATTACTGATTCCTCGTATATTTGACATTTAGTTACTCTAATTCCTTTTCTGCGGATTCCTTACAAAAAATTGAAAAGAACTAGACTTTAAATATTACCTAAAGTTCCGGAATGAGAGCAAGAAATCGAGTGACCCTCTTACGTGGGAGACTGTACAGTGTACATAGTGATCAATATTCCTTTGTTAAATTAAGTTGTTATCTTAATGCTCTGTAGACAATATTGGCAGCGCTAAATTCACTTAAAGTTTAACAAGTGACAGGTACATCTATCTCTAAAGTACAGAGCCAGTTCTGCATAGAGCAGATGCCTCGTTCGAATTAACTATAAACATTTTAAAAATCACAAATAATTCTTATTTAATTTTCTTCTAATATCATACGATGTAGTTTTTAAACAAATCTGTAGAACTAAGTTAGTTTAGAGAATATTATTTATTATGATATTACCTACTTTCTGTATATTGTTGCTCTAATCTGGGCAAGCTAATATACTAGTTAGGTAAATACTTTAAAACACTCATTATTGGAGAACAATCAACACAACTACTCTTCTAGATAATACTGACGTTCTTAGCATTTTAAAGCAAAAAATATATTGAAAATACTTAACTTAAATTGTCATTCACACTTTTTTATTTAATATGAAATTATCTACTTTCTGTATATTGGTACCTTAATCTGGTCAGGCTAATATACCTCTTAGAGAAACACTTTAAAAAAATTAACATTGGAGAATCAATTAAATATTCTTCTAGCTAATACTGACGAAGTATTGAATTACATGATAAAATTCCTAGCATTTTAAGGCAAAAAATATATTAGTTATTTTTTTTTTTTTAGAACAAAATGTGTCTGAAACTGTATTATAGATAGTCTTTTTTACAAACTTACAAAATTTGGTAAATATCCAACAATAAATAACTCCGAAATTAGGATCACTATACGATGATATGAATATATTATTTTTTTTAAAGGATAAATATTTTTTTAATAAAATTACTCTATTTTATTCGTTATAATATAACTTCCTGATTTTCACCATTTTCTTTTGATTATAACGTATTTAATTTTGAAAAATATTTTTTTAACATTACTTTAACCAAAAATTGAAACAAAAAAGTATATCAAATTCGATTGAAATCGATCAATAAATGCCCTAGTCGTGAAGACTAAGACACACTGTATAAAAAGCGAAATTATGGCATGCAAAAATTTATTCATTTTCCATTCTACGTAATTTTAATAAAATTTATGTATTTATAGTAAACGTAACTATTAATCGCTAGGTCTGAGTGAACCTCAAACGTGACAATGTTTTTTAAATTATGACTGGTATATTTTTTGAAATAAGTTTCGTAATAGGTACCCATCGGGCGTCAAATGGGAAGTAATTGAATTCACTGCGTCCTATCCAACTCATATGTATCGATTCAATCAAAACTATAACATTTTCTACTTCACTTTTATCTATCACGAGATTTCAATTTATTATTCCAATTAATTACAAATCCGCTTTCCAATCTGCATATTGTTTGACATGGTTTTGAAAACCTGCTAGTTCGTCGTCCGCTTGCGACCACCCTCTCCTCAATCTGCCAACTAACCCTATAATCCATATTGTACGTGCTTGTGACAATCGGCCGAGTCCGTATCCAAAGATTTTTGTATAGGATCCCATAAAACGTATTTTACTATTTTTTTTACCGCGAAATATTTTTAAGAGTATTTGAACACATTAAAATATCTTTACTGAACGAAATTCAGTTAAAATGAGTTAAAAATTACACACATTATGACATGCAACTCAGGACTAAATCCACAACATTAGATTTGAAGCTGACACTTATAACAAATGAATTTTCGTTATGAAATTAAATGTCATTCTAAACTTTACATTTTCCCCATTTATATGACTTATGTCACAATTGTGTTCAACTCAATTCTATTCTGCAAACAGTGGCTTGGTTAGAAAATAATGTCGAAATATATTGCACTGTAGTCTCTTGATTACACCCTCTTGATGAAATCCATGAATTTCGCCATCCTTAAATTACATATTTGAGGTATATTGTCTGTTTTAGGGATGGTACATATCGAAAAAGTGAATTTCTTTACATAAACTTGACTATATTTATTATACGTACTATAACACAGAAGACCTATACCAGAAGCGTCACTGTCGGAGGCACGTTCGATGTTTGGGTGCGTTTGCACGCATCCAGTAATTTAGTCGAGTAGAGAGACGGTCCAGCAATTTAGTAATTGCTTTCCACTAAATTACTTGACTAAAACACGCTATCCGCATTGGTCGAGTACTAAATTACTAAGCGACTCGACTAAATTACTGAGTGCGTGCAACGCACCCTTTCATTGGTAAATTGGGGTGACCTTCGGCCATCTTGTCGGTGGTATTGTCAACCTATAAATCCGCACCTTTCCAAATTCACCGCTGGACGCATTGGTAGATAAAATTCGAAGCTGATTTTGGCTTTGGTTTTCAAAATAGCCAATCATATAATGTTATTGCTTACCGGTACGCTCCACCGGTGAATTTAGAAACCTGCGGATTTATAGGTTGACAATAATACCACCGACATATGACATATGCGCATAAAATTCAATATTGGGGGGAAGGCCAGAGAGTCGTTTCTGGTATAGGTCTTCTGTGACTATAATACAAATCTTTGAATCGTATAATTTACATTGCTAATCAGTCTTACACAGATTTCCAAAAATAATAGAACTTCTCCGAAAATTTTCAGATATGAAATATGAGAATAGTTGAAGATGAAAAAATGTGATGAGGAAATATTATCATCGGGTATTCCCCAATCTTGTAAAAATTAAAATAAACATCCGTGTTATCCAAAGACCTCCAGGTGTAAAGTATTTTCCATTTTTAACATTCAAACCGGCAGCCTTAAAGTTTTTCTGCAAATAGAGCCGCGGGGGAGCGTGAACTCAACGTTACCTGACTTAAAACCCTAGCCAATTATCAAGTTACTAATTCATTTTACGAAGATTCTGAGAATTTGGTATATAACATATAACGTATAACCAAAACTGTTATTTTGTAAAATACCCACAAAGTCGTCATAAGCTCAACTTAAAAATGTATAGAAAAATATTAAATAACTTGCAATAACAATGTAAAAATGAACTGGTGTATTTATTAACTATTAGTTTTACACAAAATTTCATATTTTGCTATGTAGCCAACTCTTTTTCTTTGACAATGTACTTACAAATTTGACATAACTCCAAAGTCGTCAGCCAATAACGATTTACAAGTGCAAGTGTCCAGTACACTTAGGCAACTGTACATAATGATTAGGCTTAGCCACAAATTAATCAAAATATAAGTCAGAATCAACACAATTTTCTATCAGAACGGTCTGCAACTATAACTTGCTCTACATAACATAGCACTTAGCCGTAGAGATAAATGATGAAGTTTTTTCTTTTTTTGTTATTTACTTGACCAAGTTACAAGTGTTTTTGGCAAGTTAAGACCACAATCGATAGAAGAAACTATAACATAAATAAAATACAAACAATAACAATACATTCTTGAGTAAACTACATTTTTTGGACTTTGACTTACAATTAATCCAGTTTTTTCATCGTATCTTTCTAGTAGAATTCAATTCTATGGGCACAAATATATCCAATTTAAATTTCAATCAGTGTACCCCAGGGGCTTGTATTAAGCCCACTTTGGTTGTTACTTTCCTAAATAACATTATAATTGACGTCCGCTGTTCGTCTTCCCTATATGCAGATGACCTAAAAATATATTATAACATTAAGACTACAACTGACTGATTCCCATATCAACAAAGTTATTATATGGGCTGAGAGTAACGAAAACTTGTTACATTTGATAGAATACTCACCCGTAACACAGTGACATTGAAACCTAGGTCATTAGTCACTTTAGTGTTTCACTAAGATAGAGTAGTGTGAAATGGAGTCCTTGCTATGTCACGCATGTTAACAGAATTGAGGCCAGTCATAGAAGATTTTTAAAATGATTAACATATATAGTTCATCATCAGTTTCCACCTATATGATATAGTCTTGTTTTATTATTAAATCGCTTCTTATACTATTCTATGCAACAGCAACACATGCAACGTGTCATATTGTTATATAGGGTTCCATAGAGGCTCGATCCATTTTGATGGAAACATAACTAATTCTCGTTTTCTTGGCAACGTTAACTAGTTGAGGAATGTTAATATTAGAGGAGAGAATAGCAATCATCGGAGCACGTTGAAAAGAATTATCATTAGAAGGTATTAGAGTGGAGTTTACCTGTAAATTTATGAAACCTGTTCCGACAAGAACGAATATTCGGCTTCTTGTGAACAAATTGTAACGATTAGGAAGTGTGCAGATGAACAACGGTCAGGTAGGCCATTACATTTGAACATAGCGTGTATAATACCGTGGCATAGCGTTGTCATTCAAAAGTTGCCATTGGCTGCCCATTTGCCCATACTGGTATTTCATGTCTGTTTACGTGACCATAGACAGCCTCATGTAGCCTCATGACTGAATAAAATGTTACCCATTAACTTTTTGTGGTTTCCGACATCCAGAAGATCCTAATAATCTAAGAGAAATTTCGATATGACTCAGGTCATGTAAAATGTCCGTAACAATACGTCGTACACCAACGGAGGACCCTGATTTGAAATTTGCTGACAGCTCGAGCGGGGAGAGGCACGGGTGATAGCGGTAAAAGTTTACTTTTTTTTTCTCAAATATAGTTGATTTTACTTGTCTGCCACGCATAGCTCAATGTTCAATACTCGTTTCCGCACCACCTTGAGGTAGAGTATATGGCGCCTTTTTTACATGGTTGTAAATATTGAAGAATTGGGCTGGAAATAGAGCAAAACTGGGCTTACACCAGTAACAATGCTGAAAGATCCTGCTTCTGAAAGGTTACTTAAATTTCTTTCTTGTAAATGCAAGAAAGGGTGCAGTACAGCATGTGGTTGTAGAAAGGTAGGGTTAAAATGTTCTGTAATTTACAAATTTTGTAACAGACAAAGCTGCGACAATGCACCAGCAACAGTCGAAGAGCTTCATGACGATGAGAAAGTCGACTCTCCAGTCGAAACATTTCTCGCAAGCATGGAGAATAATCAATACGTAGAATCAGTGAACAGCGCAACAGAAGCAATTTCCGAAGAAAGTATTGTTGAAGACTACAACAAACCTGGACTTTCGACATCAAGCACCTAAAACGCCTCAAGAAGCAGGCCAGTCGTAGATTGGGCCTATTGGGGACAACCACGTAAAAAAACGTGCCATATACTTTACCTCAAAGTGGTGTGGAAACGAGTATTGAACATTGAGCTATGCGCAGCAGACATTTGAAGATTTTCAGGTATGAAAACAAATTTTGTCTCAACACAAAAATACTCCTTCATAAAAGTCGCACTAAATTGAGAAATTACAAAAAATCATAATTTTGTCAAGAATGGCTTGGCTGCACCGAAACTATTCAGTTTAACGAAAAAAATGTAAAGGACATATTTTGTAGAAAATTTAATACTCTTTTATTTTCATAAGAATATTTTTTGCCGTATGAGGCACCCAAAGCGAGATATTTCAAAAAAACGGTTTTTGTGCGCCATTTTTTCAATATGGCGGCGACGGCGGCTGTGATCAAATTTTGCATTTTTTCTTATTCCATTCAGGGCATCGAAATCTACAAATTCCAAAAGTTTCAAAACTCCCGCACTTATTTGCACTAAACCTCATGTTTTATCCTCTCACCATTGTATTATAACAGCAACAATTTTTTTTATTAGTTTTTGGCAACCTACTTATCCATTACCTACCTGCCAGCAACTTCAAATTTCGATTACGTTATTCACAATGTCTTATTCTATAGATTTTTAAGCGTAACCGCGATGATTTTTGTTAAAAAAAAAGCACCGCTTTCACCCGTGCCACTCCCCGCTCGAGCTGTCAGCAAGTTCCCAAATCAGTGTACGACGTGTTGTTACGGAAACTTTTCATGACCCGAGTCATATCGAAATTTCGTGCCCAGCTTTCCATCTATAACACATAGCTTTCCATGCTGTATAATTTTCTTCAAGATTACATAGCACTCTTAAAACTACCCCGATAACAGCCATTCTTTTCTCTAATGTCGACTAGTTAATGGTGCCTAGAAAGAAAACGAGAATTAGTTACATTTTCATCAGTATGGATCGAGACTTTATGGACATCCTGTACAAGCTGCTAAACAATGTAATAGATTGTCCCCGTTTATTACAATAAATTAAGTTTGTGGTATCCATTAGGCCAATGCGATAGGCATTATTATTTTATCTATAATTTTAATTATCAATAATAATCTTATCGCCTTCCCCCAAAATCGACAAGTGATCGCCTCATATATATGTACCTCTAATACACCAGCTCGAGAATGCGAATGCTTTCGGATTCATTGAAGTACCGCTTCCCCTTACAATATACCCCAGCGCTGCGATATTAAAATTTAACAATCTCATTGATATTCTTTCCTTTTCACAGAATCTAAATGTCTTAAAGAATCTTCAGTTTAGAGGGAATTTGAACAGTTTACTGGCTTCTCAGACTTTATTCAAGACGTTTTTCCTTGTATACGGACTTCTGCAGGCTATTACACCTTCATTTAATATAAATCATACGAATGAAAGTCCTCATGTTGAGATTTATTTGAGGCAATTTGCAAATGACATTTATAATGTATTTATGTATTTAAGTCAGTTTACTTGTTTGATTATGTCTTTAGGTATTTTATTTGAAGTATATATACAGTGAGGTTGCAAAGTATCCTCCCTCTTGTAACTTTTAAATAACCGAACATAAAAATATTAGTTCATATATAATTATACTTACAATATATTACTTCGCTGAGCTGTAAATTCAAGGAAAACGCATCATATGCTAACGACACCCTATTAGTATTTTCTGGACAGGCATGAGAAAAACTAAATATTTGGCAATTAAGGCTACAGATATAGTAAAAAATTAGTTAAATACATTCAAACGGTCTTTAAATATTGTCTTATTCTATAGATTTTTAAGCGTAACCGCCATGATTTTTGTTAAAAAAAGCA
The DNA here is from genome assembly GCA_936432065.2 of Rutpela maculata. Lineage (NCBI taxonomy): Eukaryota > Metazoa > Arthropoda > Insecta > Coleoptera > Cerambycidae > Rutpela > Rutpela maculata. The sequence continues at coordinate 38,539,579 of OW386290.2, forward strand.
CCGCTCTCACCCGTGCCACTCCCCGCTCGAGCTGCCAGCAAATTCCCAAATCAGTGTACGACGTGTTGTTACGGAAACTTTTTATGACCCGAGTCATATCGAAATTTCGTGCCCAGCTCTCCGTCTATAACACATAGCTTTCCATGCTGTATAATTTTCTTCAAGTTTACAAAGCACTCTTAAAACTGCCCCGATAACAGCCATTCTTTTCTCTAATGTCGACTAGTTAATGGTGCCTAGAAAGAAAACGAGAATCAGTTACATTTTCATCAGTATGGATCGAGACTTTATGGACATCCTGTACAAGCTGCTAAACAATGTAGTAAATTGTCCCCGTTTATTACAATAAATTAAGTTTGTGGTATCCATTAGACCAATGCGATAGGCATTATTATTTTATCTACAATTTTAATTATCAATAATAATCTTATCGCCTTCCCCCAAAATCGACAAGTGATCGCCTCATATATATATGTACCTCTAATACACCAGCTCGAGAATGCGAATGCTTTCAGATTCATTGAAGTACCGCTTCCCCTTACAATATACCCCAGCGCTGCGATATTAAAATTTAACAATCTCATTGATATTCTTTCCTTTTCACAGAATCTAAATGTCTTAAAGAATCTTCAGTTTAGAGGGAATTTGAACAGTTTACTGGCTTCTCAGACTTTATTCAAGACGTTTTTCCTTGTATACGGACTTCTGCAGGCTATTACACCTTCATTTAATATAAATCATACGAATGAAAGTCCTCATGTTGAGATTTATTTGAGGCAATTTGCAAATGACATTTATAATGTATTTATGTATTTAAGTCAGTTTACTTGTTTGATTATGTCTTTAGGTATTTTATTTGAAGTATATATACAGTGAGGTTGCAAAGTATCCTCCCTCTTGTAACTTTTAAATAACCGAACATAAAAATATTAGTTCATATATAATTATACTTACAATATATTACTTCGCTGAGCTATAAATTCAAGGAAAACGCATCATATGCTAACGACACCCTATTAGTATTTTCTGGACAGGCATGAGAAAAACTAAATATTTGGCAATTAAGGCTACAGATATAGTAAAAAATTAGTTAAATACATTCAAACGGTCTTTAAATACCAGGAAGAAAAAAAAGGTTTATAACCTATTCAACGAAGAATGCCATAAGGCTTCTCGAACTTGAAAAGTCCGACCTAAGACTGATCACAGGCCTTCTAACTGGCCATTGCCCCTTAAGATATCATCTCAAGAACATGGGCATGGTAGAGGATGACAAATGCAGATACTGTGAAGCTGCAATTGAGACTGAGGAACATATACTTTGTGAATGCAAGGTACTAATCCGTATTAGGCTAAAGTACCTAGAAATTAACGCCTGAAGACATAGAGAAATTAGCTCCCAGGAAAATCACAAGCTTTGCAAAAAGTCTTGGAATCCGGGGCAACAACTTGTTGTAGGGTAATTCACAAAAGGCCTTTTAGGTCGAGGTGAAGAAAGGCCAAATCAGGGCCAAGTGACCTCTTAAACAATCTACAATATACGGTCCTTAAATATCAAGAAAGCCAATTATATAGCATTTACTTTAACTAATAGAAACCGGTCGGACTTTGTCAATATTAGTATCACCAATTATAAACAGTCAACTAATGAGGTCTATAAAGTGAAATACCTTGGAATTATTTTCGATAAGCATTTGAAACAAAATCCTCATAATGAATATTTATCAAGTAAAATTCGTAAACTGATAAATAAATTATATTTATCAACACTATGTATAGTGGCTATCTGTTCTACATACACAGCCATAATGAGCTCAAGTCACAATCATGGAACTAAAAATGAAACAACTGCACATTTATAATCCCAGTTAATCACAAAAATATTGATTGAAAATTTATGAAGTATCGTGCCTTAAAATATATAAATTTTACTCTGCCAGACAAAAATTTTAACATTTAGTTGCATTTCCAGAATGCACATTGCTGGAAAGACTTGACAATAACATACGTTAAAATGGTACATCCTTGGGCATTAAACTGGGTATTTTTTATCAATATCAACGTTACATGGAAAACCGAACCCAAATTATCAATATTCATAATTATTTAAATGAATCATAAATTCTCTACCGTGTGACATTGAGGAGCCTGGAAAGGCAAAACGCGTCTGTCACTGTTGAGAAATGAATGGCTATACAATGGCTATTCAATCAGCTTTCCTGATATTTGTAGTTCTATGGTTTCTATGTAGTTCTATGGTTTGCTGCACTTAAAAGGTGTAGAGTATAAACCAGACTGAAAAAAGTCAGAACAAGTTTAGTGCGCCATCTATGGTACGCTGGATTAACTATATTTTATTTATAATATATGTATATAACATTCCTATCTTAGAAATCGGCGCTAACATCATTCCATTTGCTGAAGACGTCGTGGATGTCTTCAATACCTTTTCCTAGAAATTCTTGCAAGGAAAAAGGCGAAAATCGAAAAAAATAATTATAATGATAATAATAATAATTTGATTACACAGACACACAAAATAAAAATAACTTGTTTTTTCCAGATATCAGAATACCATATTTCCATGTATTTTAAACTGCTGAACACGAATTTGGGGTCCAAATAATTATAATGATAATAATAATAATTTGATTACACAGACACACAAAATAAAAAAACATGTTTCCTCCAGATATCAGAATACCATATTCCCATGTATTTTAAACTGCTGAACACGAATTTGGGGTCCAAATTGTGAAATTTCGTAATATTTTTTTTGTAAATCATGAAAAACATCATATTTAGGCACTTTTTTGCAATTTGTCCGAAATAAGAAATAGCTCAAGGTTTTAAACGTCTCAACAAATGTCATGAGTACTTCTTTTTAACCGACTTCATATGGTTCGGCGGTGGTCCCATATTAATTTCATCGAGCTACGTCAAGAATAACGTGAGCAAAAATTGGAAACAAGACTTTATTAGTCAAGAATACTGACCAATGGCCTATTCCAAGTAGTCCTCTTTATTGGTTATTAGGTTAGAGTCCGTTGGATAAGAGGCAAAGTTAGGTAGGCATGACAGAATGGGTTGAGTGCGCTCACCCATGACATTATTTCATTATAAGTACAGAACATTTTTTAGTAATACAGCTTTATTCGATGATGCCAACATGGTTGGCGAAACGTGCGTCAAATAAATCAATAAATTCAAATGTTTTGATGATTGCGGAATCTACTCTAGAGGTAGCTTCACACCGAAAGTTCCAGCTCCCTCCAGGTCAAATTTTCTCACGAATTGTAGAAACTAACTTAATCTATTCAGATATTGTTCTACTGTATTTGTTTGCAATCGTAACCCAAAAAAATTCAATCTGTGATTTCTAAAATTGTAAAAAAAAATGTCAAATAATGTTAATGCATAAACTGTACAAAATCATTATTCCAAAAATATATTATTTTTGTGCATAAATTGTTCCTGTCACTTTTTTAAGAACGATTTGGCGTACACTTTTTCATAATTTAGATATAATGTTACACAAATTTTTCTTAGTGTACGAAACCCAACTAATTGTAACACGTTTGTAAAAATTCTGTATACATAATACATTATTATTTTCATTATTCGGCTCCGTTGGAGCCCGTTCCGGGTTTTTGGGTCCTCCAAGAGACGGTGGTGATGTCCGCACCAACAGCTCCAACAAGGGATCACAGAGACTCCTACTCCAAGACTTTCCTTAAAATATGCGCTGTACCCAAAAGTGCGATCTTCTGCACTTCTTGTGCGCTCGCTCTTGACAGTTCCAAGGGCTCCTATAATTAATGGCACTACTGTGGTCTTTGAATTCCACATTCTGCTAACTTCTATTTGGAGGTCTTTGTGCTTGCTTAACTTCTCCGTTTCCTTGAGCATCACGTTGGTGTTATTCGGGATGGATTCATCGATCAGCAAACAGGATTTCTCTTTTTCATTATGTACGAGGACGTTTAGTCGATTCGCGCGAATTTCTCTGTCAGTTATAATCGGCAAGTCCCACATAATTGTGACGTCGTAGGCATTGACAACCTTCTCATATTCATATTATTTTGGCGGTACTGGTATATCGAAGTGCTTGCACATGCCTCAGTGGAGGTATAGTTGAAGTAATCATATTAGTGAGAAATGTGTGAGAGGCAAGGGGAATAAAAAAGACGGCAACTCATATCCCGCCTTTAATCCACTGTTGCATTAAGTGAGAGAGAAGATACCGGCCATTCGATGTCGGCTTTCTGACGTGGCCTGTGTGTGGTGTAAACTTATGAGTGTGTGTTTAACCCAGAACCTCAGTTAGAGACACCGCAGTCGAGTTTATGCTGTCGGTAATTACTTTACATTTCTTTATTTGGTAATGTGTTTTTGAAAATAATATTAATAAAAGTAAAGGAAAAGTAAACGAGCGAACAATATAGTTAAATCCGGCTTTGCGTTCTGCACCCCCTGCCTTTCAACGTCGCTCGCAAATGCGATTGCTTTAACTGTATCTGGCTACTCTGTTATATCTGTATGTGTACTTTGATGGTGCCAGCATAGTACATCCCGCCACCACGTAACTGACCTGTTCCTCTGCTAGGCCGCACATCCTTTATTTGCTGTGAAAAGGCTGTTTAAAAATCATTCCCTGGTGGTATCTGGTGTTTAATGCTTGGTCCTGTGTTGTTATTTTTAAACTTTCCGTTTCCCCCTTCACGCCCGAGCCATTCAACCACTGCATAGACACCTTTTTGTCTACTGCTGGCCCCCGTCGAGATCGCGGAAAAATTTTTCATGCATCGTCTTTACGCAGAGTACTTCTATTTTCCTCTTTTCGATGCTGGTTTTAATTTTCTTCTTGGAGTCCTCGTCGGTGCTTTCGAATCCCAGATATTCTTCCTGGATTTTTCGCGCTTCCTTCTGGATGGAGTACAACTTCTTGTTCTTGTTATCATGCTCTTTAACTAGCAGATTCTAACTCTAAGCATAAGCAGATTCTAGCTCTATTCATCTACAGCCGACGTCCTTCCTCTTAACGTATAACCTGTGCATATCTGCTTTTGGGGGTGAATTACTCCCATTGTTGCGAGCGCTTTTGAGATTCGGCTCTGTTGGAGCCCGTTCCAGGTTCTTGGACCCTTTCGGCGACGTTGGCGATGCCTGCTCTAACAGCTCAGAGTCCAGACCCCAACAAGGGTTGTTATTATTATATTATCATTATATTATTATTATTTTCGGTTTCCCGCTGCCGGGCAGGGCTTCCGTGGTCTCCGACACCACGCGGTAGCCGCGCCGGCTAATTCACTACAGCCACTCTCCACGACCTGTGGAGTTAGGGACTGTAAACACCTGAACCATGTGCCCTAAGCAGAAGAAGGGACCCAAGATAACCGCCTTCTGCATCTGGCCTGCCAACCATTCTGCCGAATTCTGACAGGCCGGTATGATCTTTAATTTTGAGAGCAGCGAAGGCTTCATCCCTTCGAGTACACCGATTATTAGGACGACCATCTTGACCGAGTAGTCTGGGTACAGCACTTGAAGCTTATATCGGAGGTCACGATATTTGGTCCGTTTTTCCCCCTCCTTCAAAGCAATGTTTGTCTCAGCAGGTGCTGAGAATTCGATTACAAACATCACTTTGTTCTGATGGTTGAGGAGGACTATGTCAGGCTTGTTGGCTTGAATTAGCCTGACAGTCGGGAACGAGTAGTTCCAATGAATTCGGCACCTCTCGTTCTCGACAACGGACTCTATATCTCCGGGGATGTAAGCCAGCACTGGTGTTTGATCTACCCTGTACGAGTGCCGTAGGTGGTAGTATACCACTCGTAAAGCCGCGTTATGGCGTTGGATGTAGGCCGAAATCGCGTATATCGGGCATGCTGAAAGCAAATGCATTAACGATTCCAGCACCTGACGGCAGGTCCTGCAGTTGATATCAGGGTACCCTTACGTGACTTCGGTAGAACAAGTTTTATTACACCATCCTGACAGGCCACAATGAATCCCTCGATCTCCGACTTAAGCCCAGCTGACCTTAAAAAGGCGAATATCAGCCTAATCGATAAACCTAGTGTTTCTATGTTTTTATAGTATACACCGTGCATGGATTTATCGACATGCTGCCTAAACAGACTTTCCTGTTCGGCGGCTTTTATTTGGGCTTTCAGACGAGTTGGCTGAAGCTCAGTGACTGACTCTGGATCAGCACCGCGCCGTCGAATACGAGACCAAATTCATCTGCGGCTCTTTTTGCTGCCTTGAACAATCCTGCGCCCACCCCTGCTATTTTTTGATCTCTCACTAATAGCAGGAGCGAATCCGAGCTCCTGAGGATGTTACATGCCATACTCTACTACTTTGCCATGCATACACTCCAGACCCAAGAGTCCTCAACCCTCCCGATGACGTGGGAGATAAACACGAGGAACGGACGATCTAGGATGAATACGTGTTCATCATCTTGCGGGTATCTCTGTCTAGTTGGCCCAGCTCGTCTACCGTCCATTTTACTACCCTAAAGGTATTATTATCATTATTATTATTAGCATGCTTTGTTATTTCAATAAGTTCACTAAGCAGAGCCAATTTCCGAATCGTGTTCTTTACATTTTTTTCCCTTGTTTATTGAATATGCAATTGCCACTGATTTACTCATTGTTGTTATAAGTCGGTTTTCGCATTTCTACATTATAAGTCAGAGGTAATAGCAAAGGTTCAAGAATAACAATTAAAAACTTTCAAATTTGATAACTTTGCAGTTGTGCGAATATAAAACTGCAACTTGGTAGTTTACTAAACAACACGGTTTGTTTTCACTCCATGATATAAGTTGGGAAGTTACAAACAATAATTTGCATGTAATTACATTTCGCAATCCCGAACCCCAATTCATCTACGACCCTGTCCAGGGGCAGGGTAAGGACCTACGTAGGAAGGTCACTTGACTGGAGCACCTTCAGAGAGCCCTAGAGGGTCGTGACGTCACACACAGAGCGCGCAATAGTAAAACTTTAGACGGCGAGGGTGCTTCAAAGGCGGACGGGCACCTTTTCTCTCAGTCCTCGCTCTGCCAATGTCTTTTTGAGATCGTGAAAACTAAATGTTAAGTTTGGCACATTTGGAGTAAAAGCTTTAATTATAGAGTATTGTCGTCAGGAATAAAAGTGGATATGAACTTGACATTAATGAATTTGAAAGTTTTATTGTGTCAAGAGGTAGAGATTTGGAGAAGTATTTTCTAAAACGTAAACAAAGGAAACATTCATGTAGGTATTAGTGAACTCAATAGAAACCCGAGGATCAGTATAATAGACCGCGAGTACTTATTAAAAATGACAAAAAACAGAAATACGATAAACGCAAACCAATCGTTGGTTCAAATATTCAAGTTAATAATAATTTCAAGACCAAATTAGGATAGATCCTTGCTATGACAACGGACAATGTAATAAATTTTAAAGATAACGTACCACATATTCCATTTATATGTGAGCAGTTAATAGTCCAATTAATAAGCAGGAAAATGTGGAAAAGTGGTGGAACAGCACCGATTTGAAAAATTCCTTTTTTCACGTGTTCCTCAGACCCCCAGGAAGAGAAAGTTAGGGGGGTTTGAAGTGTCCCAAAAAGTAGCTGTCTTAAAAAAATGTATAAAACTAATATTTCGCCTCGGAAATGGGCTCTAAGGGTTTTTTGGGTTGCTGATCATGAATTCGAAGTCCAAATTGAGGAATTCCGTATTTCAGTAAGGAATTTTTTGATGAAAATTCCATTTTTTCTGGCGGAAAAAGTTGTTTCTAGTTCCAATGAAAATTCAGATATGAAATTTGAACGTCATATCTCAAAGTTGATATTTTGCCAAAATTATGATTAAAATAATTAAATTGAACCAAAGTGCATAATAACATGATAACAAAACATCACTAGAAATATTATATATTTTTTTATTTGTCATTTTTTTAATTAATATTTTTTTTAAATTATTTTAATCATAATTTTGGCAAAAATATCAACTTTGAGATACGATATTAAAATTTCATATCTAACCTTCTGTTGATATTAGAAACAACTTTTCCTGTAACAATCTCCTCTCAAAATACTTGGGCACAAATTCACGTTTTCTTATTTGTTAACTACTCTGTACGTTATTTCGAAATTCTGACTATAGCTAAGGATTTTTCGGAGTAAACAAAACAATTTATGAAGAGTGATTTTTTTCTCCAAAAATGCAAAATAAGAAAGATTGCAAGTATAGTTGGGTGTTAAGTCCGTACAGGGACAACTGTAATACTAAATACTATTCTGATTTTCACCTTGGTGGAGAATTATTTTTTAAGGAAAAGGACAATGTATCACATCACATCTCACAACATGCTTTTAGGTAGAGGTTAGGAGGGTACACCATTTTATACTAAGACTAAATATAGATAATAATATGGTAAATGGTAAAGGTATCATTTTTATGTGAATTTGGTAAGTATGCTTATTGTGCTTGTAATGTAAAATATAACATAATATGATGACTGATGATGACGTATGAATGAATTTGATAATCTCAGCCGTTTTCGGGCAAAAAGGAAACGGGAAACCATCATTGGCTCGGCACACACCCAATGGACCACAATAGTCGTGACGTCATGCACGAGGCGGTTAATTTGAATTGCATTCCGTGCAGTCTTAGAAGCATGCCTTCTGTACATGTGTTTTAAGGGTCAAAATAAATTACTTAAAAATGTATCTAAGGATTGGTACGTTATTTTTTATATTTAACTATTGAAACCTAACTACTGATGTAAAAATAGAGCTGGATTATAAGTTTTTTACATGTGGTAATCAATTTTCTCTACCGAAAATAATAAAAAAAAAATATTTTCTGGATGGCTATTTCTGCGCATGCGTTCTACAAGTGTCTGGAAAATTATTGGGAACGTAGTTCTTTGATTATTTCTTTGTATTCTAACCTCAAAGCCTGTTTTATTCATTTTCATTTGAAATTGAACTGCTTTCCATTATTTTATACTATTATAATAGATTTTCAACTTCGTGTTTAAATATTTGTAAGTAAGTATTTTCACTTAGAAACGCAAATAAATAAAGAAATTACATATTGTATCATTTATTCACAACTTATTTTTATTAAATCTATAAATGATTAAAATAGTTTAAAATTGATACATATTTCATGAACATGCTTCATTTGTTAGGGTACGAACATGCCGAAGATGCTACCCAGCTAGAAGTTCATGCCGCAGTTTCAGAAGATGTATCGAAGCCATCAACATGTAAAACAAACCTATACATTTAAATGTGACCGCACATACCGTGGATGCTAGCAGATTGAACTGCTTTTAGCACAAACTGATAGCTTCGATGCATCGACTGAAACTGCGGCCTGAACTTCTGTATCTGCGTAGCATCTTCGGCATGTTCGTACCCTTACAGAAATATTGCAGTGTGCAAAGAGAGCCAGAACAGCTATATATGATGTCATAACCATATCCCCTTGGACAAGTACATTCTGCATCTGTTAATATTTTTATCGTTATTCAAAAATATCTGAAAACAATTAATTAAGTACGTTAAAAGTCAAATATGATAATGTTTAAAAAAAATGCACACACCCTACTTTATAGATTCTATCTCTCATGCTAGCATGAACTTGTCCCTTAACAATCGGTACTTCGGGATCATGAATCATTCCTTTCACGTGGCTCGCTTCAACAAAACTTTCTGCCTTGACCATGAGTTTTTCTTCATCTTTAAAAAATTGAGCAATCGCGGAAAAATGTAACGTGTTTTTGTACCATTTTTCAATGCTAAAAATAGGTAAGTATATAGATAGATACATATTTAAAAATCACTTTGTTACAATTTTAATCACAAACGTACTTACGATACCGTTACAATATATTACTATTGACTCCAGTACAAATTTGGAATACAAACAGTTTAAATACTGTAAAATCCTTGAAAATTATAAAAGAAATAATCCACTATACATAACCTTAAACTTCATCTAGTCCAGGTAAACAAATAAAAAGATGCAGATATGCTCGACACACGTTTACACGCGTGCGCAATAAAAAATTAATTTCTGAAAAAATTTCAAGAGGACTTTAAAAATTACAGTTTTATTACAAGAAAGCGCAGCTTTTAAAGTTAAAACATTTGTTCGATAATTCAATAGTTAAATATTCACAGATTTTCTGAAATTTCAAATTCAATTTTGACCAGTGTCTTATGTACAGTGGTAATAAGGTCGATGTTAGAAATAGGATGGAATAGTTAGAGTGGGAGTGAAACGTCACACTATTTCGGTCCATAGATCTTTTCATCATAAGCGCGCGCATGTGCTGCCGCTATGTTTGTTTGCGGGAACTATGAAATGTTCGGACACTTGGTTGTCAAAATGGCTGGACCGGTATCATTTTTCCACATTAATTTAGACGAAAGTGTGATTGACGGTGCAAAATTAGTACACAACATTGTGGAAGAACACACTTGTGCTCAATTAAGGCGCTAGCTCAAGTATCCTGGCCGTAAAATGACTGGAAGCAAGAATAAAGAACTGGTTGCAAGGTTAGAATTCAACTATCAACTTATCAATTTATATACAAGTGCATTAAAAGAAAATAAATGTGTTTAGTCTACAATATGCTTAATAACATTCTTCGTGCAATAATTGATAATGCAGTAAAAATATTTTCTGTTTTTTTATGAAAATGTAGGGTCAAAAATGCAATTGAAAGTAAGGTTTTTTGTCGATCCTTCTGTGGATAAAGCTGACTCCTTTTTTTCTAATTTTTTCAAATAGGTAAACTATACGATATGGCACTACCTATTTTCAGAAAATTGGTAACAGATTCATCATTATTTGGTTAAAAAACGTAATGTTTATGTCAAATCCAATATTGACATGCGAAAACTGTCCGAAGAAACATGGCGGAACTCGACGTTTTTTAAACAAGTTGAATTCTAACCTTGCAACCAGTTCTTTATTCTTGCTTCCAGTCATTTTACGGCCAGGATACTTGAGCTAGCGCCTTAATTGAGCACAAGTGTGTTCTTCCACAATGTTGTGTACTAATTTTGCACCGTCAATCACACTTTCGTCTAAATTAATGTGGAAAAATGATATCGGTCCAACATTTCATAGTTCCCGCAAACAAACATAGCGGCAGCACATGCGCGCGCTTATGATGAAAAGGTCTATCTAGAAAAAAATATTCGAGACTATTTTAAAAAAGTAATGAATAAATACAATTTATCATAAAGTATTTTCTTACGACTTATTATTATTGCACGAGATGTGATGTAAATCAAATTTTGATCTAATTAATTATATATTTTTTCTTCGTCATAAAATAAATTTTCTTCAGTCTAAAAATGTTTTTGTAAATTGGGTATGAATTCACAAATTTCATATGCAGAAATGATTCTTTGCTTGCGAAAATTTTAAAGTGCTCGCGAGCGCTAAAGTGCTTCCGAGCCTTTTCGAGTGCTTGCGAGCCTTTTCGAATTCTCCCGAGCACTTTGCGGGACTACTAAGCATTAAGCCGTTTCGCAAAGTGCTCGAAGCCCCAAGCACTAAGCACCAATTTTAAGAAGCGCTCTTAAGCACAAGCACTAAGCACGGTGCTTAGGAACGGCTCTGTATTATGTCTATGGGAGCTTCTGTAAGCAGATATTTATTTCAGCCCGATGGTCCTGGTACATTTCGAAATCCAGCCTCCAAGAATACTCGAATATCGCAAACGCAACAGAGTAGTTTAGATGTAGCACTAATAGTTAGATGACAGATGGACGGACAGACGGATGCAATTGAAAGTCCTGAATTTTCGTAATTTACATGATCTTAAACATGCAAATTCAAATAAATCCCGGAGAGTGATTTTTTATTTCCTTTCGCTAAGCGTAGGAAACGAAAGTAAGAAAATTATTTACTTAATCAAGAAAGATCCCGAGAAGAGTATTTTACTTCTATTTACTCAATGCAACTATACCGTTTTACAATAAAATCCCCGCCCCTGCTTATATCAAATGCTTGATTTGACATGGAGTGACACGATTCTATATTATGCTTTACCTCTATTGTTTTAAGTGCGATCTCGAACATAAAATATTTAGAGCTTAGAACAACCTTTTGACAACCTGAAGAATAATGCAGCATTTTCAGCTAATTTGTGCTTGCTCAAAAAGCAAGAGGAATGCGTGCTCTTAATGAGAATAGAGATTCGCCTCGACAGCTGCATCTTGCCGTTCCATTTACTTATTTATCTAACAAAAGGTGAATTTACACTTTGATGTCCAAAAATAGTGGAATATGCATTCACATTTTAAACCCATTGCAGTGCAATGTAGAAGTAAAGTTTTGCTGGTTAATACTAATAAGTTTCTATTATTAATAAAAAATAATATCTAATATCTATGCGTAACAAATATAACGTATTTTATACCTAAAACTCAAGAATTAAACAAAAGACAATTTAACTCTACATTAATTAATTTACAATATAAAAAATCTCTCCCACGTTGGCAGAAGGCGGTATGATGCCCAGGATTGACGCGACATTCCCTCTCTGGATCGCCAAACTGATTCTCTGGATGAGGAAGCAAGTACTTTTCTTTTCGTTAGAAACGCCACGAATTTTCTTTCCTATGCCATTAATAAACTTTTTAGCCTCATCGCCCCATGGACCATATAGCGGTGTAATGCTATCAAATAAGATTCGAAAATTGTTTCAAAATATTTGTATTCAAATTTTAAAATTATAATTTTTGTTAAATTTGTTATTGTATTATATTTTGTTTCTTCTTCTAGCTCCTTGGTTACTTGAGCCTGGGGTTGGTGACTTATATTTACCCAGCAAGTGAACTGATCGCCACACTACTCCCCCGCCAATAAAAAGATCAGTCAGTCATTCAGTTTGTCAATAGCAAAACGAACTTTCTTAATCGAAGGTGGAGTGACATCACATTTGTCAGATAATAAATATGCTGGTTTAATCCTGTCAATGTTTACCGTCACGGCTTTAGTTCCTTTAACAAAAGTAACCAATTTATCTGTACGGGACAACACTTTAAAAGGTCCATCGTACAGCGGAGTAAAATATTTTTTAAAACGTTCTTTCCGAACGAAAACAAAATTACAAATTCGAGATGTCTGGGCTGACAAATGATTTGTAATTAACGTGGTGAACAGGTGGAATGAACGTTAAATTATTAAATGAAGTACGTAATTTAGTAATAAAATAAGGAATATTCGGACAAGTATATGATTTAATAAAAAATTCACCAGGTATTCGTAAAGTTTGACCAAAAACGAGTTCTGCGGAGGAACATTGCAAATCGTCTTTGGGGATGGTTCTGAGAGCTAATAGTATGATAGGAAGTTCATCTACCCAATGTGGTGTAGAAGACTTAGCTCTCAGAGCAGTTTTAAGAGATTTATTAAACCTCTCAATCATTCCATTCGAGGAAGGATGATGGTGTCGTACGAATTCTATGAAATCCCAGAAATTTTGAAAATTCTTTGAACAGTTTTGATTCAAATTGAACGTCTTGGTCGGTTGTCACTGTGACAGGGACACCGAATCGACAAACATAATTCTGAAATAACGTACGCGCTACAGTTTCCGCAGTAATATCCTGAAGTGGATAAGCTTCGGGCCATCTAGTAAAACGCTCGATCACAGTAAGAATATAAGAACAACCTTTAGAAGGAGGTAATGGTCCTATGTATGTGGTCGAATCGTCCTTTAGGTATATCGAAATCAGTAATCGGGCTCCTCGTATGTCTTGACACTTTATTAGTTTGACAGCTAATACAAGTTTTTGCCCAGAGATTACAATCTGAAGTCATTTTAGGTCAAAAATAATTGGTAGAAACTAATGTTCTAGTCGCTTTGATACCAGGGTGAGACAAACCGTGAAAAATATCAAAAATTGTCCGTCTACAAACGATAGGAACATAAGGACGAAGTTTAGGGCGAGAAACGTCACACCAAATAAACTTGTCTGAATATGGAATTTTAATTTTCTTTAAATGAAAAGTTCTCTTCGTGTTCGATGAAGTATCTGATAATAAAAATTTAAGGTCAGAATCATCTTTTTGAGCTTCGCTCAATAAATTTAAGTCAAAGTTCATATCAACTAGGTTAGACTTTTGGGCTGAAATTGGGGAAATGCATTGTTGTAAAGAAAACGTATCATGCTCACGTGATAAAGTGTCTGCAACAATGTTATTTTTCCCTTTGATATGTCGGATTTCACAGGCAAACTGAGCAAAGAATTCTAAATGTCTAATTTGCCTGGGAGATCTTTCAGTTTTAGTGAATAATGCTTTGACCAAAAGTTTATGGTCAGTAAAGCAAATAAATGTGCGACCTTCAAGTAAAAATCTGAAATGTTTAATCGCTGTAAATAAAGAAAGAAGTTCCTTGTCAAAGGAACTGTATTTTGTTTGTGCCAAGGAAAGCTTTCGTGAGAAGAAGGCTAATGGGGCAAGTACACCTTCGTCATTGCGCTGTTCAAGAACTGCCCCCATAGAGACATTAGAACAATCAACAGTCAGCGATAAAAACGAGCTATCATCACAACGTGGATGTGCTAAAAAGGTTGCGCCACCTATAGCAACTTTGGCTTTGGAAAAACTGTCAAGACAGTCGGTAGGCCAATCATTTATTAGTTTAACTTTATCATGCAGTAATTTAGTACAAAGTGCATGTAAAGGAACTAAGATTTCAGCGAAAGAAGGTATGAAACGATGATAAAAGTTAACCATACCTATGAAACGCTCAAGTTGTTTGACTGTAGTAGGTAAGGGAAAATTATTTATGACATCAATACGTTCAGAAGAAGGTAAAATACCGGCTGAAGAAATATTGTGTCCTAAAAATGTCAAATGACTGACACCTAATATGCATTTTGACGGTTAATATTTATGCCGTACAATTCTAACCTCTGAAAAACAAGTTTCAAGTGCTCTAAATGTTCCGAACTAGATTTACTTGCAATCAGGATGTCATCTAAATAGACGAAAATAAAGGGTAAACCTACTAAAACTTCGTTCATGAAACGTTGGAAAGTTTGACCGGCGTTACGTAAGCCGAAAGGCATACGACCAAATTCAAACAAACCGAAAGGAGTAGTAATCTGACTCCATATCAGAAGGTTGCGTGTTCAAATCACGTCGGGGTCACCAATATAGCGGTGTAATGCTATTAAATATGATTCGAAAAGGGTTTCAAAATATTTGTATTCAAATTTTAAAATTATAATTTTTGTTAAATTTGTTATTGTATTATATTTTGTTTCTTCTTTTAGCTCCTTGGTTACTTGAGCCTGGGGTTGGTGACTTATATTTACCCAGCAAGTGAACTGATCGCCACAGACCCAAGGTATCAACTGAGAACGGCAAAGAAAAGAAACGGGATTCCAGTTCTTTGTATTTATTTCTTTTAGTGTATTCTCCAATGCGGGCAGCTTCTTCAGGTTTTTGGGATGTGTAGTGCCCCATAGAAGAGCCTTTTCCCTTCCCATGGTACAAGGGACATTCCATCGGCCCTTTTTCCGTCGCTTCTGCAACATCCCATTGGTTCAAGTATTGAAGGAATTTCTGCCGAAATCAGAGCTCTCTTGATCATCTCGTTGATAATTCCATGACGAGACCACCTCCCTGTACTTTTGCGGCACGATAGGCCATGATAACCAAAAATATCTACGGGTTCACCGCAAGTACAGTGGTGGGGTGCGCAAAGGAGTTGACCAGTTCGTAAGGCAACAGCGATATGAAAAGATAAGTCGTCTAAGAGAGTTCCTAATGATGGCGATGGTAAAGTATTCAGCCAGGCACCAGATTCTTTTTGTTGAACTGCGATCTTGATTCTGAGTCGGTATGTTGCTGAGTATACGTAAACATATTTGCTTATCCCAATCTCTCTGATAAATGTTTGGAATTTGTATATTCGCAATTTCAATGGGCCGTCATATCGAATTCAATAATTTCAAATACAGAACTACTCTCAACGTCTTCTAATCACTGAAAATTCGGTAATTATAGCTGTTGCCATTGAAGAGCTAGAGCTCCGTTATAGACGAACGGGCGGGCAGCCAAGCAAGCACAACATTCCGAAATAGGATACGGAACCCTAAAAAAATCACTGAAAATTATGAAATAATATTTTCACTGAGATTTTCAAATGCCTATTTAGAAAGTAACAAGGAATTGGATCTTATTATATAATAACAATTTCGGTGCAAAATGAAAAGCTATGTATTATCTGTCATTATTACTATCAGATAAGATAAAGATACCAGTAATTTTACCAGCGCAGTAGCTTGGTCGGCTAAGGCATATTGTGTGGCGAATATGCTAGTCTATCGCGTACTGGGTTCGAACCCCAGCCCCGGCATTGACAATACCGGTGGGTATGAATGTATATTTGCCTTTTTCCAAATGTGCAACCCCCTTCTGGACAGCCTTGACTTTGGATATTGGAGGTTGTCTACTATATGCAGTGCGTTTATGTTTATCTTTAATGGGGTATTTTCCTATTTTTTTTTTATTGAATAATATCATAGAATATGTACAAACAAGCCTTCCAATACAAATTTCCGCGAAAATAATTATCAATTTTTTGGGAAAACAAGAGTTAAAATAAATGGCGCGAAAAGTGATTTAAATTCGTGACGTATGTAATCTGCCGATGACGTAGGTAGTCTGTGTTGATTTGTAGATAGAATGGTTTTATACAAAACAGTGTGGTGTTGCCAAGTTGAAATTTCTTCTCTAGTTCTAGTAAAGACAAATGAAGAAAACAGATCAACGTTAATATATTTATCCACAAAATTTAATCTTGTGATGTAAAAAATAATAATAGGCGTGGATCATTAAATGTTTTAAATAATTTTTAATGCCGACTAGATTTTTAAAAGCATATTTCGCAGTATATGGCAACAACGTCAACGGCTAGTCAAATGACAGATGTGTTTTAACATTTTTCACGTATGTTGACAAAAAATCCAAATTTTTTTATAGAAAGATTCTATCATGCCATGATCAACTTTGGGCAAATTGTATGAATCTCCTTTCACAAAATTCAATTCTATCTTAATATAGTTTATTGATAAAATATAAAATAAAATCAAACGCCACATAAACAAACAACAAATAAATCTAACCAATATGTCCCTTTCACTTGTATTGTGACAAGAAGTAACAACTGATAGCACGCAAGCAACGTTGGAAGAGGTGGGAGAGCCGTTTTTATACAATATTGCCACATAATCCTCGCCGTGAGTTTTGGTTACATTTTTAAGATAGCTTCTAAATAATAACCAACATAACTACCATTTAATTCCTTTTAAATACATGTAATAATATTTATGGGTTTTCAAGATATTGAGCAAAATAGAAGCATTATAGGTAAAATAATGTAAAGTAAATACACAAATTGGCATTCATATAAGATAGTTACAGTCTAAGCGAAAGTTGTCTGTTATTGGTTAAATTATTCCCCTCCAAATGAAATCATTTGAAATCTGTGTCTAGACGGGCGTATTCTTATTTCTTATTTAAAAAATTTTTGTTTTGGTTTAAATTGATTATGCAGTAATTGTTAAAATAATATTACTTGATATATATCACCAAAACTGAATTTAAAAAAAATGGAAAATACCCCATTGACACTTTATTTAACTAGACCTCATAATATTTTTCTCATAGTTTGGACCGAGGTTTGGACTAAAACAGTCCAAATTCCTATTGAAGTTTATAAAAAAAAAAATTCATCGCAAGAAAAGAATTATTATAATATAACAGAAAATCACTGCATTGACAATGAAATCTTTCTATGTATCAATGATTTGCATACCATAATTGACAATATATAAAGGTAATTTATTCTTTTTTTTTTTAGTGCATTTTAATAGCAATAGTAGGTACATGTCAAGAATCAAATATGTTAACTTCTTTTGGAAAGACATACTTCGTTCTGTCTCCTGCAGCTTGAAGTTCTGAAAAACTGCCATGTATTTTAAAGAATGTTCTCAAATTTTATAGTTAGCAAATCTCACATGTGAGATCCATCTGTAAATATTATTATTGTATTTGGAACACGTTCATATTTAAAGATCGCCGTTGAGCAATAGCTCCAACTGCGTTAGCTAACACTAGAACTGGGAGGTTCTTTTCATCAGTCGCTCGAGAAAAGTACCCATTTTTAACTGCTTTTTTTCTGATACAACTTTATCACCTTTAGGCTGAAGGGAAAAATACGTTTTCGTAGGAATTATAAACTCGGGTAGAATCTTTGAATATATCAAATAGTTTTTGTGACCTTTTCACCAGTACATGTCAAATTTTTAACAACTTTATCGCTTAAAGTAGTTTTCCTTTCCAAGAATATGTTTTGCTATATCTTGTCAGACCGATTACACACCCACACAAAAAGAAAGTGGTCTAGCCTGCGGATCAGACCAGTGTATATATACAGCGTGTCGCACTTTTCATGGAGCCACCCCTTATATCGAATTTTTTGAAATTTTGGTAGTGAATATATAACTATAAAGCGAGTCTTTAGACCTAACCGCATTTGATTTTAGTCAGAGGCGTCCGGTTCTAGGATGTAGACAGGGGGTCGATTTTCAAAAAAAAAGTATTAGCAATTTTTTTAGAAAAAAACTAGTAAGATATTCTTAATCAGCACCTTTAGAAACCCATTTGTACAAGATTACATCGTAGTGGGTTCAAAGGTGTTTGAGATAGGGGCCGCCAAAAAAGCAATTTTTTGAATTAAAAATATTTTTTATCTGCAAAACGGATTCTCAAATGAAAAAAAACTATTCTTCATTTTTTGTTCAGAATAATGTATTGTACTAGTTTGAGGTGATTTTACAACAAAATAATTATTTATTTAAATAAGGCAAGAATTAAAAAATAAAATAAATGAAACAAAAATAAATAAATAAATAAATAAAACCAATTGACACTCGCAATAACTTTTGCTTTCATGGCTTACTTAGGTCTTTATTGAAGATTATTCGTTAGAAAATTGTTTTTTTGACGGCCCCTATCTCAAACACTTTTGAACCCACTATGGTGTAATCTTGTACAAAGGGGTTTCTAAAGGTGCTGATTAAGAATATCTCATTAGTTTTTTACTGAAAAAATCGCTAATATATTTTTTCGAAAATCGACCCCCTTTTTCCATTCTAGAATCGAACGCCTCTGACTAAAATCAAATGTGGTTACGTATAAAGACTCATTTTATAGGTATATATTCACCACCAAAATTTCAAAATATTCGAATATCAGATGAGCGAGATATGAGGGTGGCTCCATGAAAAGTGCGACACGCTGTATATGTATTTGGACCCGCTGAAACCAAATCCGAAGTCAGAATTGTCAGATTGTCTCGTTTTTCACCCCTAACCCCAAAAAAACCTCCCTCCTCAAAAAATGGTCTGTCCGGCGGACCATACCAGTGTATCCTTATGGTGTCGGGGTTAGGGTTGGGGATGAAAAACAAGCCAATCTGACAATTCGGATTCGGTTTCAGCAGGTCCGAATACTTAAGAATACACTGATCTCGTCCGCAGGCTAGACCACTTTTTTTTGTGTGGCTATGTTATCTATAAAGGGATTTGAACGTTTTCTTTCAAATGATAAGTCTGATAGTTACTTCTTTCTAACTAGGTGGTGGGCTTCATCAATTGACGATTGTTAATGTTAGTACAATTTAATATATTGTAATATATCAATATGTTCATGATTTATATAGTCAGTTGTTGACTTCAACAGTTGTTATAAATAAAAATATATTGTGTCATATATTGTTTCTAATACTTCTTTATTGGAGCTGCGTCAATACAATAACTAGAGGTTATGGACCCAGACATGATAGAAGAAATTGGAAAGGTAATTTTATCGTTTGTCTCTTTTCAATGGATATTAGTTATTTTGAATAGAAGCCCTATTGAAAGATCGAAGGTTACTGGAATATGACTAAAAGGATATATAGAAGCGCGGGTAACAGTTGAAGAAGAAAACATGAGCAATGAAGAATAAGAAAATTAGTAATATTTTGAGAAATGAAAAGAAATGTATGCCTCTTTTGAATCAAAGGATTGATGATAGTCAACTGTAACTTCATCGATAGAATAAGCACAATTACAGTATTCACTGCTTTAGTAACGTGTCTTTATATTGCGAAGTATTCTGTTTATACTCGTTCGACAATATGCGGGTATTTTTTCTTCATTGGGCAGCATCCTTCGGATAATGAAAAATGTATTTGAAGCTACAGCTACTGGCAGTCCTTCCGGCTATAACCTCAAAAGCTACATTCATCTGGTGGCAAAGTTAATGTTATTAACTTATGCCGATATTGAAGCCGCTTAAAAATACGTTCGAAGACGTTATTCGTTAATTATTAAGGCGCAGTTACATGGCGCGTGATTAGGCGAGCCTGGCTCGGCGAGTCACGAAACATGCACCGTGTGACATAGGCAACTTGGCATGGCTTGCGACTCGGGAGACGTTGTTCACGTCGGCTCGCGTCTTCCATCTAGTTGTCGGTAACTGCGCCTGAAGATCAGTCATCAGCCGATCCATGCAATTTTGACGAGCCTACAATCCACAACCCCACACGAAATCTGCATTGGTCACGCGCCGTATTGACACATCTGGCTCGCTATCCGTTACACGGCGCATGGTTTGCCGAACCACGCACCAGGTTCGTGGATCGGCGAACCACGCGCCGTGTAACTGCGCCTTTACACTAACCTCAATATCGCTATTAGGTACTAAGGTTCAATCAACTGGGTGGTTGTGAAATTTTATTTTACAATTTTTAACGACCTTCTTTCAAGGCGGTTCAATTTTCTTTTCAAATTTTTTTTTCACTCTTTAGTAATTTCTTTATTTAGCTTCTAAACAGTAAAAGAACATATCCATCGTTTTGAGTTGTTAAGCTCTAATGTAAATTTGCAAAAATTTTGCAATTACGGGAGTCATATTGGATTCACCGTTTCGAATTCATATTCTTGAGATCAGATTCGGTATCATCTACTCCTGAAATACCCTTTCAATTAAATTTATAACGGCGCGTTTGCATACCTTGGCAGTTTGAGAAAGATTTCATAAGAAACGGTTAAGCCAATCCAGAGTAATTATTGAACATACATAAAAAAACCCATAGCGGTCGAATTGAAAACATCCTCCTTTTTTAAATTTTTGATGTCGGTTAAAGAGCAGATAAACCCTAAAAAAATCAGACCCAGTAAAATCTGAAACAAAAAATGTTTTCATTTGCAAAGGTAACATGGCGTCGTTTTTAACATTCATTAGATTCTGAATTTAAACCCGTATGAAACCACGATGAACCTTTGGGAAAATTATATCGATTAAGTTTGCAGGAAGGGGTGAAATTTAACAACAATAAAGTCGCAGACGCGTAAGAACTGGCTTGGCGTAAGTCAGGTGAAAAATTAGATCAATTACTATAGGGATTTAAAATATACCTTTATTTAATCTCTCCATTTCGCACTTCGCAGTCGTCTTACAGCCGGAATAAAATTGGAAAAAATCCTCAACTAATTGATTTCATTAAGATCTATAAAGCGTGCGATTATAATTTGATTTTGCATCTGTGCACTGCTAATGTGCTAAGTAATGTTACTCAGTGCGCAAAATAAAAGAATATATAAAAAGTGTTCTCAAAAGTGTGATATAATCCTAAATCGACCATTTCCCAGTAGTCCTGTCATTTGATGTCAATCGAATGAAGAGAAAGGAGCATTTGTACACATCAAGAATACCCTGACACTTGGCAAAAGTAAAAAGTTTCGGGATTCAGAGAATAGGCCAGCATCTTAAAAAATATGCCCCTTTTTGCAGTGTTTCGTTAATTTGCCGAAATTCTGAGCAAAATGGTGGCAGCAGGATATTTGTAAAGATCATGGCTCCGGTGATGAATTTATATGATGAATGTAAGTGAAGTCAACCCATTAAGTGTCGCAGAACTGCCCTGCATCCATGCCATGTCCTGCTAAAAGAAAGCATCACATGAACAATAACACAACACACACACAACACAAAGATACGTAGAAATGTGTAAAGACCTTGAATAACTGCCGAACCTCTGACTTAAGTAAAAGCCAGAAAAACTGAAACGCCTTCCATAATGCCTATGAGTGATGAGCAAAAAAACAGTTTGTCGCTCAAATCAAACGAATTTCGAATCCTAATGAAGTGTTACTTTTCATGTGCCATGGCAACCTCAGCATCTTTCAAATTTTATGAAATTATAGCTCGAAGGTGAAAATCATCTATCAATAAATAATAAAATATATCTATTCTACAAAATAAAAAACAAATAACACTTATTATTAATTAAATTGTATCCCGCCATTCAACCACAATTAACGTCACAAACTGTACACATAACCTAAAAATGTATAAGAGAATTTTAGAATTCTCCTGCAAAAATCATTGGGAATTTTTTCTATTAACACCAAGAGACATATTTCCTACGAATTTTTTCAAGAATACAATTATTCTTAAGTAATATAAAATCCTGTGAATAGACGTCAGTTTCTCAGGAGAATCAATTCCTATAAATTGTAAGAGTGATTATATGTAAATTTAAACCTAATACGTATAGAGATCAGATTATTGAGGTTTGGCTCCAGTATTGCGAAAAGCTTTTCGAAAATAACCATCCTGAGGTGGCAAATAACTGGCAGCAGGAATACGAACCTTGAATACTGAAATCATAAGCGAAAACAGCCATATAAATACCAAAACCTGTCAGAGCAGCAACATCACAGCCTAGGCGTTTAAGTTGAAATGAGAATTCTTCACTGAATAACTTTCATTTCGATTAAAATTTGAGAAATATTGCAAAAATGGTGGCATAAAAATAAAAACTACTCTTAAAAATTGAAAGAGGACACTTGACTATACATGTATACAAACCTTACATGGGTGTACACTTTCTAGAATCAGGAAAAACCTGGAAAAGTCAGGGAATATATAAATTCATTAAAAAAGTCAGGAAAAATGAATGGAAATTACTTGTATCAAAAATTTCTATCCAAGAGCCACTGTGTAATCCCACTATCTTGCTTCCCATCCACGCCAATGTTCAATGGCTTTGAACGTGGTTTGCAGGCGTCGAGCAGTGCTCCTTACCCCAATGTATCGCTGTAGATCTGAACCTGCTCTTCTGGCGTTTTTCTGTTTTTATCTTCTTTCTTCGCCGGCATGTCTGCTCCCAGGCGCGTCGCTTATCACGAACGGGGCACCCCCATTCTAGAATTTTGTGGGTGGGATGGACTGCCGGTTGCCTCGATTCTCAGAATGGAACAATGAACTGTATAGCTTGTGAACTGCGCGGCCTAAACGTTTCTTTGAGCCATTTTTAGCCGGTACAGCGCTAAGGATCACGAGTATCGAGCTGGTAGCAGCTTGATTGCTCGCAGGATAGGGTTTGGAGTGTGTTTGTCATTGTCTCTTCTGTGTTCGTTGGCCGGGCTGAAAGAAATTTCGGATTAGTATATACTTACCCGTTATCCAGGATCTAAAGTTTCGGCCTCTTATGAATCAAAGCATCAGTTAGGACGTGGTCAGTTGCTACTCTGATCAGCGGATTCCCATGCTGAGCAGCACGGGCGTAGAGTTTCTGGTTGATTTCAGTTACTGGGGTGTATTCCAGTTCTCTGAAGATGTCGGCGATTTTGACAAACCATGGTGCATCCACGGCGCACCTGAGTGCGACGTTTTCCACTGCTTGAATCTTTTTGAGGTAGATGGTCGCTCCAGGTTACGGAGGCATAAGTCAGTTGAGGCCTGATGAGTATCCTGATAAGCGTTAGCTTGTTCCTTAGGTTTAGCTGGCTTTGTCTACCAACCATTGGGTAGATTAGCGCCATGATCCTTTTTACCTTTTGACTATTTTCTCCGTGTTTTTTCTCCACGTCAGGTTTCGGTCCATGATTACGTCAAGATACTTGGCGGTACCGTGCCATTGTATGTCCTCGCCATACATAGTTACGTTTCCTGTGGATATCTCCTTCCTCACTCACCTGAAGGGTTGGCTTCTCATCCGAACCATCATGTAAAAGTAGTTTAAAATTGCATAAACTAGTTATTATTTTTGAAAAAGTTACTCGTATTATCTTGTTCATAACAAGTAGTACCCTGTTTCAATTACCACAAGCGAATTTGTTTTTTAGTTGTATATTTTTTAATAAAATATAATTTTGAAAAGATCTTTTTTATGAGAAATTTCGTTTATTGTTTTTTCAATTATATATTGTCTTAATAAAATTTTCCTATTAATAATATAATGTTAAATCTTTAACAAGCAACAGAAACATTTTCTGAAATTTTGATTGAAAAGTCTTAGAAATCCTGGAAAAGTCAGGGAATTTATGAGTTAGTATACACCTTGTCTTAATTTCTATCCGTTTGATTATGACCTAAGGTCTTTATTTGATATGGAATGACTCATGCTATTAAATGAAAATAATGTTTCACCATTTTAATGATTTTTTTTTGTAAGTTCCCTTCAATTCTCTTTTGAAAATTATAAAACACGTGATAATCTCTGTGAATTTATCTACATCTTGCTATACAAATCTTTAAAATCGATCCAAGGGTGAAAATATGTTCAACTTCATCAAAATTAAGGGTGGATCAATTTTCTATTCGGTGATCAACTACATATTTACATCATACTTATGTCTTTCACATCAATAAGACATTTATATTCACAATACGTCGGCTGAGATTTTATATATTGGTTGTTTAATGTTGTTGAGCAACAATTTTAGGGTTAGACTTCATAAATATAAATTGCGGTGAAATTAAGCAATTTCCAAGTGGTTAACAGTGTTAGCGTAAGTTTTCGCACTCCCTTCAGTAAGCTGCAACACCTTGCTAACCATTATAAGATATTAGCACATCCATCTACTCCGGCGCTTCGTTTCTAATCCATTTAATGTTCAATCTGAGTTTTATTTCTCACGTAATTTGCATTAACGCGGCTGACGAGATCAAAAGATAACAATATTTTCCGTCTTCCTCGACGGCGGAATCCACGCAGAGCAGGAATTATATTAAATAAATAAATGTAGTTATCACTAAAAGTGCAGATTACAAACTATTTTCAGTTTTCTCCAATCATATTTTAAACTGAATATCAAGTTAAAAAAGTAAGAACAATTAGATTGTATTGTAATATCTAAAATAGATTTAGGCCGGTTTATTGAAGCAGGGTCAAATTTGCTTGTCACGTAGTATATTTTTTCTGAACGTTTCGGCTCCATTTTGAAAATGTCACATTTCCAAAACTAAACATCGGAGCGAAAAAAAAGAAAAAACCATTCGATTTGTTTTCGTAAAAGCTTTAATTTTGTACCCTTGCATTTTTTTAAAGTCCACATTTTGCGAGTAATTAAAAAAAACGTCTAGAAATACTGAGTTTGGGGGGTGAAAATTGCAATTTTCAGTTCGCAATATCTCGAAAATATGCATTTTAGAAAGAAAGTGTATAAGATCTTTATTTCTTATAATTTGATTCTCTATCAGATTATGTGTATTTTTTGTTTTTTTTTTGCGACAACTCTAAGAAGGGGTGGGAACCACCCCTGACCAAGAAGCAGGAAAAATGACAATATAGATTCTAATGTACATACTTTAGGAAGCATGTTGAAGAAAAAAAAATTGGAAATTCATTACATCGTTTTCGGACTAGGATTTAAAAGCTTCACTTACTGTACTATTCATTTATTTCGCTTTTTTGAGCTTCTGCGATCTTCAAATTAATTTTAAAATTTTCATTTTTTTACAAATTCTTTTTAAATAACCTCGAAATCATTATTTTCTTAAAAGAAATATTGAAAAATTCGGATAATTATATTTTTCGTTGAGATTTCTAAAAATGTTATTTATTTTTTTTAATTTACGGATTTTCGAAATTGCGGTAATTTTCAATTTGTAAACTTTTTAGTATATGGCATTAGAAATCCTACAAAAAAAATCATTCATATCCATTCACTATAACTCGGTTCCGTCATTTTTCATTTATAATGACTAATTGCACTGGACCAATTATCAATATTGTAGATCATCAAATTTCTCAAATCTCTTATTCAAACAATTTTCTTCCACGGTCAATTTTTAAAAAATTACAGCAGCTCGAAATTTGAAAAATATTCTTCAATTTCGGAAAAATGCTTCGTTGTTTCGATGTTATTATACTCTTCGTAAATACGAAAACGAAGAGTATATTGCATTTGATGGGCACATTTCTAAAACCGTAAATATCGCTTGCAGACAAAAAAATTTCATATCATTGTGTTAGTGAACGAATTCTGAACAACTTTCAAAATATCCGTCCGTCCATCCGTCCGTCCGTCTGTCCGTCACGTTTCTTGTAAGCACGATAACTGAAGAAAAAAAAATCCGATTGTATTGAAATTAGGACAGTAAGTTAGTGCTTTAGCTAGAGGAAGAACATTATTGTTTTTGAATAAAATCGATCGGTAAATAAAAATGTTATCAATGATTTAAATTTGAAAAAAATTTTTTGATTCTTATGTTTTTGTAATTGAACAGAAATCTGGTGGAATGATATTTTATTTTAATATCTGAATATTTATATATTTTACAAATATACATTTCATAATGTAATATACAACCGTGGAAATATGATTTTAGCTCGTATCTTATAATGTAATAATTTATATTTTTGGTGTAGTTCTTACGCTTTTGACTCGGAATCCAAGGTTCCCGGGTTCGAAACCCAAATGAGGTTTGGTACGTTTTTTTATTTTTACTTTATTTTACACTGAGTCTTTTACCAAGTAAAGAAGAGTATCCTATAGAATGTGTAACAATTATATAAAAAGTTCAGTGAACAGGCAAAAAGTACGTCTGTAACTTGTTCATACTTATTATTAATTTTCAATAACCAATAAAACTGACTTACGATAGTGTTATTTCTTTAAAAGAATGCATTTTATTCGAATTTTTCGAGTTTTCACTAATCTGTCAATACCACACTTTATTTATTGCTAATACTTTTCGATTTACACTCGCCCAAAAATGTGAAAATTTATGCTTCACTGTAGTATTCCACAATTTTTACTGATAATTTTTGAAGGATGTTCAATTTTTATTCAAAATGGTTTAATACTCATTATCTCATATCGGATTGATTTCTCTGTTACGATCAAGCGTATCCATTGTACCTCGTATTATACATTCTAAATTAAAACATGACATTGCTAATAAACATTTAGTAGTGTGATTTACTCATCCACCTTTACATTTTTAACCAGAATCTGCATATGACATAAAATCCACCCGATTGGCAATTGAAAATATCCTAATTGGATTTTAATTGTGCCGTTAAATGAAGTAGTTTAAGTACGTCGCGTGTCACACACATATTTCAAATCAAAATGATTACCGAGAGATAAGTACTTAATTTCTATCACTTACAACCCTTGTCCCCGATATTACTTGATTGAAACGCTCTTCTATTCCGTTATTTTGTCGAATATTAATATGTTTGTTGGTCTCAAATTGTTGAAAATAATTTGTCAGGTATAATGCTTTATAATCTAAAATAAAACTGGAATCTCATCAGACAAGGCAAGAAAGAGCGGCACAGTTAGATACATTAGTGTTTCGGAATAACTGCTTCTCATCAGCACTAAAGGACTCCGCACATTTCTTATGGAAAAGTGGTTTCGGTCAAGTTGGCTGAATATTTAATATGTTGTAGATTTCGACTTGTCTAGTTTCCGAGATACAGCTCAAGAAATGTACAAGAATGACCTGTTGTACAATTAAACATTTTTCGAATTCATAATTTTTTTTTATACATTTTATATTGTGATACGTTATAATAGCCCTTTATAATATTTTCCAGTAAAAAGATTTGTTGTTTTAATAAAAATAGCGTAAAAAAAATTAAAGTTTGGAAAATGTTGGCGAAGGCCCCGGGAAATCTATGTAAATAACAAGTGAAAAAAATATTCGGTCAAATTCCCTAAAACATTTTTGACATAAAGTGTGTGTCTTCCTGATCAAAAAACTTTAAAGGAAAAACTTTCGGAAATTGTTCCTTTGGCCTCTAATACCCCATCAATAAATTAAAACTTCGAGAAGATACAGAATTTTACAAGAATTTATTGCTGTCAAAATCAAACAAACAGTATGTGGTTACCAGGTACTAGGTTAGGTTGTTTTGTGGTCATGCTTGCTGAATTGTCAAACAGCAGCAAAACTGAGTTTTATTGTTTTTATATCTTACTTAATCATTTCTGAAAATTTAAAGACCTTTGTAATTATTAATAGGTTTTCGACTTTTAATGTCCTCACTGACTGGACTATATTTTGTGTGATATTTTAACCATATCTGGCAGATGCCTGTCGAAATAGAAAAATCTATGTTACCGAGAATAATTTTGGTGAAATATCACGACAAAATTATTACTTGTTTCCCCATAAATCACAGAAATTATTTTTTAGTCGTAGTCATCGTCGCCATTTTTTTACCTTCTTCAAATCTTCATCATTTTCAGCATTACCATTTTCATTGCCAGATACTTTTTAATTTGAACGATATGTAAGTTGGCCATAACTTTCTAATGATTGGCTGTACGAAAACAAATAAGAAGAACCTTTTTTATAGAGAGATTTGCATGTACTTTTTACTGAATTATTTTCTCTTTCAGGGCAACGATTACCCAGAAAAATCTGAAAAACTGATTTCTGGCCGCCATTTTGTACGACGGCGGACTTTTGTCCAAGGTGGATTTTATAAATCGAAAGTAGAACACTTTTTAAGGCAATTTCCAAATGTTTAGGTTTTTATTCGGACGATTAAACTCTTAAATACATTACAAAAGTTGGACCGCGCAAAAACAGGGCGGGGCTTCGCGTGACGTCACTTTGTAGATGCTGATCAGGCGACAGTCGAGATTTAATAATTAAAAACATTGGAGGTGAAATAAAATACAATTTGAAGAAGAAAAGGGTTCTATGCAACATTTCATAAAAATTGATAGTCTTTAAGTTATAGCGACTCGAAAATTGGGATTTTAGCTTAAAAAAAGGTATTTCAAAACAATATTAGTCAAATAACTCGAAAAGTATTACATTGAGCGAAAACATGCTAGAGACAAATAAGAAAGCTACTGAATTCAAGACGAATATATATATTTTTTAACTTCTGTAGAGTTAATGGTTTCGGAGATCTGGAAGTATAAAGGTGGCGTCCGAACGTTCATAATACGAAGTATTTAGTTTAAATGTTAAATCTCTTAGAAACTATGGCACTTACGTCGAAAGTACTAAGAACAAAAATGAAAGACTATTAATTAGGCTTTCAAATGGTTTTTTTCTATTTCTATAGAATAAAAAACTAATAAGTTATGACAGAAACAATGTACTTTTTAAATTTTTGTTTACGCAAAATGACGTCACGAGTCGGCGAAGCGATTTGTACTGAAACCCAATTTTTAACATTGAATATCTAAGGATTGAATATGCTTGCGAAGCTGAAATTTTAACAGTTTATCTAGATGATCGAATTCTATTGAATGCCATAAATAAAATAACGAAAAAAAAATTATCGGTAACAAGCCCGTTTTGAGTATAATGTTCCAAACGGTATTGATAACATTTTAGTAGGAAAATCATTTGTGTTTCAACTTCTTCATGGGTCACACATTACCTATTTTGCCTCTACTATAAATAAAGAAGTTGTAATGACATTAGATTTGTAAAGATTTTTTGCTATTCCATTCTTGAAATTGTGGCCATATTCTCAGTGCTGCTGTTTTTGAAACTACTGAAAGAATTTATCTTTTAAACTTAACAAATATGTATTTCGGTCACTATTATAATCACAACCCAGATTACTAATTCCATATATCCAGAATCCTTAATGAATGCGTTGATTTATCCTAATGTCATGTAATACCTATATCATTTAATCTAATCGAATGACGGTAATTTACTTTTATCATTTTTGTTTTGTTTTGGAAATACCGTTTGATTCGACGAATGTTTTAACATAACAATATGTTGTTGATATCGCGGGATCAAAGTTATTTTGTTTACAAATGTAAGCTTCAAAGTGTGCTTTGTTAAGTTGTGTGAAAGGGCTATACTTCGGGGTCAAAAACCGCTAACTGGTAAAAAAAACCTCAAATTCATATTTGTGTACTTTAGATTTATTTGTGTATTTAGTATTTATTAAATTTCATGTCTATATTTCTAAATCTTCTTATTCACAACGTCTTACCAAGCATTTTGTGATCCATGAATATTCTAGTTGGCTTCATTTTGTTGTGCTGCACGTCTAACGGCAACATGCCATCTGTCTCGGTTGTCTATTAGGCACACAGATGAGGGCATTTTGCAATTCGTGCTTTTCCGAAGACAAAGAGCATAAAAGAAATGGGTAACCTTGTGCTTTCTGTTGTTGGGTGGATCATACTGGTAACACAGATTTTATTATGGGTCTCCTTGTAGAAGAGGGCATGTGGCAAGTGGCAGACATGCTAAGTCTAGCCCTCAAGGTTGAGGTTTTTTAACGGTGCACAAGAAATCAAATAAAATTCATACCACTCGAGATTTTGGTAGTATATATTGGTTGGATCTAGAAATGCCCCAAACACTCAGTAGCAGAAATGTAGGGTGTAGTCAAAGGATGGACAAAAGAATTTTTCTGAACAAGTTTATCTTCTCGTGGTGTTTTAAATGAACCAAATTTCTGCCAAGTTGATATTCATATTCACAGGGTCTTACTTAATAAACATCGCCTCATGGAAAAGTTCTCGAACCCTTCTTTTGTTATTATACTCTTCGCAAAAACGAAGAGTATATTGTATTTGATCGGCACATTTCTAAAATCGTAAATATCGCTCGTAGAGAAAAAAATTTCATATCATTGTGTTAGTGAACGAATTCTGAACAACTTTCAAAATGTCCGTCTGTCCATCCGTCCGTCACGTTTCTTGTAAGCACGATAACTTAAGAAAGAAAAGTCCGATTGTATTGAAATTTAGAAAGTAAGTTAGTGTTAGCTAGAGGAAGAATCCTATTTGAAGAAAATCGATCGGTAAATAAAAAAGTTATTAATTATTTAATTAAAAAAATACATATTCTCTTAATTTTTGTCGCTTGTACTAAAATGGAAATCTTGCGAAATATTATTTCCATAATATATTTTTTTTTGTTTATGGATTTTACTAATATATTTCATAGAAATAGGAGTTGAAATATGTATGATTGTTGAAAGATATTATATATATCACAGACAACCAATTTTCGTAGCAATATGTGGTGGCGCAGCGGCTAGAGTTTTGCGTTGCAATCCAAAGGTCCCGTGTTCGAATCCCGCACAGGTTGAGTATTTTTTTTTTCATTTATTTTTTTTTCATATAATTTTTTTCACAACAAAGATGGTATCACAAAATTTAGGATGTTTAAAAACTAACATTATTTACAAGAAAACTGCGAAGAGTATCCTATAGAATGTGTTACAATTATATAAAAAGTTCTGTGAACAGGCGAAGAGTACGTTTTTAGCTTGTTTCTTATTGTCTTGGCTTATTTGATTGAAAAATTCATCATTTTGCAAAATATGACGCAATTAATCAAGCGAATGCTACAATATACATTTCTATCACGTAGTGCCTCGTATCTATTTATCATAAACTTTAACTTAAATCCAACTTTGGATAGCATGAAATGCTCGCAACCTCGAGTGCACCAAAATTATTCTGCTTAGCTACACCTTACTTTTCTGCCACTGGATGCTTGGACATTTCTAGATCCATCCAATATTGTACTAAAATCGCGACTAGTAAGAAATGCACTTGGTTCCTTGTACACCGTTTAGGATCTTCAATCTTGGGGACTACACTTAGTATGTCTGCCACATACATCATGGCCGTTTCCACAGTAGATTCATAATAAAGTTTGGATCTCCAGTGGTATGAAATTCACTCGAAATACCTATTGTGGGTGTCTAAGTATTAGCTGTTCAAAACAAATCAACTCATTTTTTGGTGCCAACAACATTGTATGTTTTACACAAGTCAAATGCACAGAAGCATAATATATAAAATTTGTAATAAATTATAAAATCAGATAACAAATAGGTAAACGGATACTCAAAAATTGTGATATACAATGCAATTATCACAGTCATGCTTTGTATAAAAAATACACTAAAATAAAAACTTAAGAACTATGTAAACACCTATCAAAACTTATCACAACGGGGAAACATCACTATTTAAAAATTTGTTGATGACATAGAATGCCTTTTTCTTTAGAAAGTCCTTTATTGCATATTTATATCTCACCTCTGAGAGATTTCCAACATGTAAAGGAAACTTGTTGTTATAAAATAGAGCCAAAATAGTTGTAAGCGTAATCACTTCATTTTAATCTGTTTTAGTCGAATTTGATGTAATACTCGCATTTATAGTATTATAATGTTGATTCTTTCGAACAAGTGAACGTTCTTGTAAATGAATAGTAAACATGTAGCTACGGATATATAATGAACGGAATGCTAACACATTGAGATCGATGAAATTTCGCTTAACATCATCTCTATATCCCAGGTTCGAAATTATTCTAACTGCTTTTCACTGTACAGAGAATATTTTGGTAGCTTGAGGTGCATGCTGAGTTTAACACCCCATACACTATATGAGATGCAATTAAAGAATGACAGTCAATAGTATATTCATTGATACAATATTGCTCAAATTTCTCAGGTTAAAATTTTGCTCAGTCTATTTACAAAGAATTACATATGGTGACTTCAATTTAACTTTAATTTTTCATAGTTCTTTAGAGGTCTACGATTGTATTTGTCGTTTTATGTTGGTTAAGGACAATTTATTTCAAGAAAATCATCTGGCCTCATGTGAACGTGAATCTTATATGTGCTGCTGAAGTGTGTTTAATGATCTATCAGATCTTAACGTGGTGTCATCTGCAAATAATACGAGGTCAGTCTCTATTACGGCATGCTTAAGATCGTTTATATAAATTAGTAATAAAGTGGGTCCTAATACCGATCCTAGTGGTATCTCATGTTTTATATCAGGAGATCTGAATTTATATTGTTTACATTCGTATACTGCTTAGATATTATTATCTCACAACTAATTCAACATTGAGATTCTTTAACTTTTCCAGCAACACGTGGTGAAAGACACAGTTATAAGCCTTCTACAAATTACAAAAGATAACCCCAACATAATATTTCCATAAACAATTTTTTTGTTGATGCTGATGCTAGTGATGATCGCTAGCTATTTGATCAAGTGTAATAGCTCATACGGTGTTGTGTCGAATGCCTAAGATAATCGATACCTCTGTATCGCACACATTCTTACAGCGGTTTATGATGATCCATTTTTTACAGCTACATATAATTATTTTCTCTTTAGGTATTTGAGATTAATTTTTCCCGGTCTATTCACGATGTTCCTGACTCGTAATTCCTCTTTGTGAAGCGGTTTGAAATATAAAAAAAGTGCGTACAATACTTTGATCAGGAGATAAAACGCCGCCGTTAAGAACATTTCCAGAGAATCCGCGTATACATGTGCCAGTGATACTAAAGTATTGAATTTCCATATTATAATAAAAGCAAATTGGTTCCACTTTCTCCTGATATAATGTAAACCGAATTTTTATTTGATCACGAACAAAAGATGCATTACATAAAAAGGGGTGTACTACAAAGATATGACGTAACATTAAAATAAAAAGTTATAGGGTACTATATAACCTTATAGCAGGAGTAATTGACATTTGAGAAATACCATGTTGTTTTTAACCAGGCTTACAGTTCCTAAAGGCCAAATCATTCTCTGGGGACATGTAAACACACTGGTGAGTATCAAATCACTAATTTTACTATTATCTCAACCATATAACACTACCCTCCTTATATAAATTGAGATCGCAGCACTCATAAATTTGTTCACTCATATTTTATGCGACTTTGTATTTTATTATTATATTTATTGTAACTATATAATTCTTTCAGGTTAATGTCAGATGTAAAAACTCAATAAAGTAGAAAACATTATCGGCTTCTTTTGATGAAATGAAGCAGCATAGCATTTTGTTATAGGTATAGGTATACACAGTCATCGCCATAAAATATTTTTTAGAAACATTTTCAAAGCCTTTAAGATTTTATCGACATAGAAAACGTAAGAAATAAAATATATTTGATTGCCTATTAAATTTGTTTGTCAATGCGTGGTAGGCAACAATGTTATCCAGATTAGCAAGCGTTACTTTTCTGAAAGAGAATGACGTACGTAATAAAAAAATCAACCAAAAACTACCCCTTGGTTGTGTCAGGAGTGAAGAAAGACACTAATTTTTATTGAACTACTAACTCTATATAATAATTATTTGAATAGTTGGTCACGTAGATAAAGAAAAACAGTACCTACTTTTTCATTTGCTCGAACGTAAAAAAATCCGACCAGAACTAGACTTTTCAAAAGCTTTTATTTAACTAGCAATGTTTGTTTGTATGTTTGTTTGTTAGTTTAGGTCAAATCTTGCAAGCTGCATTTCGACTAGTTATAATTAAGCTAGAGCTTTGAAATTTGGCACGCGTGTATAAGTCCGGTGACAATGCAACATAGTATAGCCATTATCGGTCTAAATTCAATATGGCGGACGTCCCAAGATGGCGGATCGGCTTTTTAGTCACAACCCCCTTGATATGGGTCTCAAATGAAAGGGTTTAACGAGTAAAACACGATAAACAATGTGATGTTATTGTAAATCCAATATGGCGGACGTTCCAAGATGGCGGATCGGCTTTTTAGTCACAATCCCCTTGATATGGGTATCAAATGAAAGGGTTTGACGAGTAAAATACAATAAAGTATGTGACGTTATTCTAAATTCAATATGGCGGACGTGGGAGAGGTAGGGAAGGGGTGGAAAGAGGTGGGGAAGCGGTGGGAAGGGATGGGGAAGCGGTGGGAAGGGATGGGGAAGCGGTGAGAAGAGGTGCGAAAGGGGTGGGAAGAGGTGGGAAAGGAGGGGGAGAAGTGGAAAGTAGTGTTAGACAGGTAAGAAGACGGGAGAGGGAAGGGGTGGATGGCGGTGGCAAATGAAAGGGTTTTGTCTGTAAAATAAGTAGACTAAAAAGTAAAAAATAAAATTATATAAAAAAAATATTTTCAAGAAAAAGCTTTTATTTGAAAAAACTACTAAAAAGTAAAAATAATTTTTTTTAAATTCATACACCTGGAAACCAAAAGCTTTGGGGGAGGTCAATTGAGCAAATTAACTATGCAATAGCGCTATATGACCGCCCCCAAAGCTTTTGGTTTCCAGGTGTATGAATTTTAAAAAAATATTTTTACTTTTTTGTAGTTTTTTCAAATAAAAGCTTTTTCTTGAAAATATTTTTTTTTATATAATTTTATTTCTAATTTCGACCAGAGCAGTTTAAAAAAAACGCAGGCGCAGTGTTCGTATAATACTATAATTTTGATTTAATTCTTGATATGTTATGAAGTATGCCTAGAGGTACATTACTGGAGTGCCTGATTTTATTTATGCAAAACAGAACTCTTATATGCGTGTAAAATGCAATGAAGTGCAGTCGGATATTTTTTTTATTCTCTTGGGAGCTCCTGAAGGATCTATATTAGGCCCGTTTATTATTTTTAATTTATATCAACGATCTTCAAAATTTTATCAAAAATGGTTTCACTATTATATATGCAGATGACACAACCTTCACGGTAACTGCTACTAGTCCTCAAGTTCCTCAAGTTCATATTATATTGATTGAAATGAATACCTGGTGCGATCGAAACAGACTAATGTTAGATGAGAGTAAAACTTTTTAAATTTTAACCCAAGTGCAGTTATTTTATCTGGGAAATTTTAAGTGGTTGATCGAAATTTCTTGGCACTTTAGGAACTAGCAACTTATCCTGGGAATAGCATATTAATCTCATGTATGCAAAGGTTAAATCAAGCTCACTTTGCATTATTGCAACTTAAAGATATACTA
The DNA here is from genome assembly GCA_936432065.2 of Rutpela maculata. Lineage (NCBI taxonomy): Eukaryota > Metazoa > Arthropoda > Insecta > Coleoptera > Cerambycidae > Rutpela > Rutpela maculata. The sequence goes on from OW386290.2 coordinate 38,575,701, forward strand.
AGTGAGGTAGGACTTATTAGTATTTACGATGCTTGAGCACATCTCACTAAATATTAATATCTGGATTTACCAACTCTGTTGATCTATATAACAGACTGCCAAGTAATATCCAAAATGTAAGCATATGTACATTCAAAATTATTATTAAAAAGAAATTTTTTGCAAAAAATATGTTCTGTTGAATACGTGTCGCCTTTATACTATCTGTTTATTATTTACTCATTATTACTATTGTTCTTGACTTCCCATATACAGCGTGTCCCACTTTTGGTTGTCAGCCCCACACATCACTTAGTCACCCGACATGAACCAAATTTGGATCAGTGTCAAACAAAACTTATGTCAGTTATTGGCGTGCATATGTATTAAGAAAATAGGGATTGATTTTTCTAGAAGTTATATTAGGCATTTTTTTTACTGAAAAACTAACGCAATGATATTGATCAACATACTTTAGAACTCCTTTATCCAATATTTAACAACATTTTGATTCATGGTTTTCGAATTGCTGCCGCCTTAAAATTACATTTTTCAAATATTAAGTAATTGATAACATGGAAGGGAATTATCGACACTCAAATTTCGTTGGCCAAGAATTTTTATTGAAAAATTTTAACCAGTAGCCCTAATATGCGATATGCAGAAAAATATCTATGAAATTATGCCTGTCACCTATTAGGGAATTATGGATTGCATATTTGGAAGAATCGATGACACTGTGTGGCAGAAAAAGGGGATTTAAATAAAAAATGAGGAATGATATTCCTTCGAAAAATAATTCCAATGTATTAAAACCGCTGCCCAAGGAATCCCTACTTCCACATCCAGATTTTCTATCTAAGTCACTCACAACGAAAAAATTTTGTAGGTGGAAATAATTGTTTATGGACCTTTAATAATATAATATTTGAAATTCTCTACCCCAAAAACCCAAAAAACGATACCCCACATCGGTAGTGGGGTGGGGGTGGTGATAGGGGGTGATAGTGGGGGTGGATGAACTAAAAAATATTTTGAGGTTTCTGGTTCTTGTACACACACTAAATCACATTTTTTTCATCCCCTTTAATAATGGGGTGGGGTGGTAATGAGGGTGGCTAATGCCAAAATTTTTTTGGAGACTTTAGCTTCCTTTGTATATACTAAATACTAATTTTATGGACTCTCTTACCTGCTTGATTTACCTATTTACCCCAAATTTACCCCCAATTTAAAATATAATCTAGTTCTAGATCTCGTTAAAGTACATATGTGTACCAAATTTCAAGTCAATATCTCAAAGGATTCCAGAGTAAACGTGCACACAAAAAAAAGTTACAGACAGACAGAAAATTTTTTTTCGCTCAAACTTAAAATCTCGACGTTTCATGACATTCTAAGCCTATTTGAACAATAAAAATTCTTAAAAATTTTTTTGTCGTTACTATACTTCCACTGGATGTGGAAGTAATTATTTATTTATTATTTTTGGAAAATGCAAAATCAAGAGGGTCCTAATTCAAAAACCGTAGATTAAAATATTGGTACACTTCGGATATAGGGTCTCTAAAGCATGCTGATCAATAATATTCCGTTAGCATTTCAGTAAAAAAATGCCTAATATGACTTCTCAAAAATAAAAATGCAATGCAATGCAAATTTTTAATATGCGATATGCAGAAAAATATCTATGAAATTATGCCATCAAATCTTAAGAACAGTGCTGTAAATAATGTGCTGACAATATTTTACTTAACCTTATTAACAAGTTTTTCAGTTCACGGTGTAAGTAATGTTCTCATATTATCTGATTGATCCAGTAAAAAGTAAGAAAATTCAAAAATAATCTGGTTATAATATACATTAAAGTCTGCAAATTTTTATCAAATAATTCGATTAATTTTGATTGCATTTGATTTCTCAGCTGTAAGAAAATTATTAAGTGTATAATATTATTAAGCATTATAAGTACTCCTAAGGAAACATAACTATATTAAAATCTTCGCATTTATAATGCTTGGATATTGAATTATTCTAAAATATGAACAAAAAAACTAAAAATTATTTATCTTAAATAGAAAGTTTAGTAATCCTGAAAAATATGGACTATTTTCCTTCCCTTCTAAAATGAAATTTAATAATGTCCATACGTCAAATTTTGGACAAATTTCAGGGGAAGATTTTCAAGTTAGGGGGAGGATTAATTTCAAATTTTTTTTCTTAACTCATTATTTTTTAGGATGTCAAATCTGTATATTTTTTACTAAAAGTACTGAAGATTATTTCCTTGGTAGTTGTGTTAACTACATGTCAAATATGGTTCTTCTTCTCGTTTTTTCTCGTTAAGTATTATTTTAATGGTGTCCGACATATATATTTTTCATTAGAAGCATGACAGGGGTTCTTCGTTGACAGTTGTGTTAAATACATGCCAAATATTATTGCTCTGACTGACATTTTTTCTTCCCTCGCTTACCGAAGGGAAATATGGTAAAAATCCGGATAAAATCACTCTGGGGATTTTCTCGGATTTTGGCGTTTGAGGCTATGCAGATTTCAATTCAGTCAGTATGTCTGTATATCTGTTTTCCTGTCGATTTGTCTATTTGTTAGCCCTATATTTTCTACAAAACTATTTGACGCTGTCTCTGACAAATGCGCATGCGCATGCAGAATTGTCAAAGCCAAAGCAGAATCGGCGTCGCTTGACGTCATCATCCGACTTTCTCTCTCTGACGTCATGTTTCAAGACTGGGTAAAATCAGGCAGATTTTAATCGCTTATATTTCTGAAAGAGATTTTTTTTTTAATCTTTTGTTGTCGATGGGGTTTTTAATGATGTTAGTTTACGATTTTGAGTATTTTAATTCAATTTTATTTTTTGGGCAAGTTCCCTATTGTCAAATACAAAGAAATTAGTGTAATACAGTAGATTAAACTGTGTAAGACCCAACTTAGAATTAAATTAAATAAAAAGTAAATTGTAGAACTGGCTGATTTGAAACATCATCATCTTTCGAAAAACTTGGACGAATTTTTCTTCGTACCTGACATTTTTAATTTAAATGCCAATTTTACTAACTTACAGACAGCTATAATCCTTTTTCTGCTAGTGGTTTTCACAAAATGATTTGTGCTTCTCAGTTTTTCTTTAGTTGCAGTAAGAACTATTGCGTTCAAAACAGGAATTTTGTCAATCACTTATGCTAGTTTTTTGTTCCTGAAAGTTGGTATTTATTTTTTTAAGCAAAATTTAATTTCAAGAAATTTTCTTTTTATCAGTATCATTTAGAGCAGCTGAAAATTTTAACATCTTTTTTATATATATTTGTAATGGAAATGCCTTATATTTATGATATTTCTATTATAATAACCTGGAAACTCTTTTATTTGCACACTACTACCTTTATTCCATTTAATACATTTCTGGAGTGTTTATACTTCGTTTTAAATTTGTACATTTTAGCTCATATATGTGTTGGTGCTCGGAGCATATGCGGTTAATGTGTGCTAATGGTCGCTGAGGTGATGAGTCGTAATTTCAGTTCCTAAGTGCTGAATGAGATACATGCTCTTTCTTTATATGATTTTTTACAAATCTTTTAAATTTTTGCTTTACTCTAATGGTTTCGCTTAAATTAACTATTTTCTAAAAATATGTTTTCAGGCCAGACATTACCTATAGACAATTTCTAGGTCAGTATACTCCGGATAAACTGAACGAAAGTTCAATCTCTTTCCGATCTACATCTATGATGAGATATAAAAATCGCAAAAACGCTAGATAAGTGCTGTACCTATTTGAATTTTCCCGCTGTCTATTATAATCATAATAATTATAATATTCATCAACTGTCGGCGGCTCAAAGAGACATTTCATGTCATTTTCATCCTTGCGCTGTTTGGCCGTAGCCTAGGACGTCGCTTACCAATCATACAGGGTTGTCAGTGTGTTTGATTTATCTAGTTTTAAGGTTTTATAGTAAATATAGTCACTGCATGTGACGAACGAAGTGTTAAAGAATTAAATTATTATGATTTGAGCCAAAAATACCAATTGAGCAAATTTTAAGATTATTGTATGATCTTTCTGTGACACCCCGTCTCATTTGGATAAAAATTGACCAAGACAGATTTATAAAATTTTTAAAAATTGTCTGAACCTGAATGGTCTGACGCCGGTTCTGAAAAGGTGTCTTACATATTATATCTCATTAGATTATATAAAGTTATTTTGCGTCTTATCAAAAAAATATTTAAAAAAATCTTTCACAGTATTTACATAAAAATCTTCAATTTGACACCTTCTATTTATTAATTAATTTGTTCTCTTGGGTGACCACTAGTGTGGTCCAAAAATATATGTCAAAATATCTACACAATAAGCCCAGGAGGCTGCGGGGTATTTCACAGACGAGCCTCTGGGAAGAAGGGTTTTAGTCAATTAGAATCTGGCACTTAGACCAATTCTAGCGATGAGCAGCCCGTGGTGGTTTCCCCTCATCGAAATAAAAAAAAATCTCTACAATTTAAGGCACCTTTCCAATGTTGTATACTTACGAACTTCAGATTTTTGCTCCAACTGGAAAGCTATGCTTACGACCTCTAACCTTTAAAGTATGTATATCATTTTCCAAATTATTTTGCACAAATATTCCTATTAAGCCAAGTGAGGAAAGCAAAAGATACTGAAAATGATTATTTAATGTCTTTTATTTATAATACCTAAATGATATTCATAGCAGTTTATTAATTTGAAACAACATAAACAAAGGATTTCTTTGTTGTTTCGGTTGTCATAGTCTGTCGGTTTGCCCCTACCACTTGAAGCAGAAACTGTTTCTAATCCTCATCTTTCATTATAAATTGATTAAACTCGTCGATAGGCTTGACTCCTCGCCCAGCAGTATCATTCACAACCCGCAATTTCTTCTCATTTTTTATATATTTTTTTGGAGGAAGCATAAGAATTAGAAGATTTTCGTTCGATCACTTGCAAACTCTTCCAAACAGGCGTCAGGTTGGAATTGCTTCTTACATTTCGTTTGCCAGGAGATGTCATACCATTTATAATTTTCGTTTTTTTTTTTTTTTTGGCATCTTTCACTGTGTCGGAAACCAAAGTCTGACCAACGAGCTTATCTGAGAGATAACCATAAGTGGCCTTCCAGAATTTGCCTCGCAGCGTTTACAATTTAGAAATCAATTCAATACTTCTAAACGTCCTGTTAGATGTTAAGATCCGCTGTTGGTTCTTTAGCTGCAACTGGAGTTCCGGTACATTACACAGGCCCACAAAAAAAGTTATTTGAACTGGACCTCTGAACATACTTTTCTTTAGTATTTTTTCCCGCTGATTACGAATCTGAATTGGGGGTTAATGCGCATATTACAGAGAAAAACCCGAGAAACTGTCAAAAAATGCGTTTTTTATGGTTTTTTGGGTGGTAAAATATGCATGTGGCGTGTTCGGCTAGGCTGCATGTATCTTTCTTATGTTTTTTGCCCCACTGACCTCGAATCTATTGTTAGAACCTAGGGTTAATTGTCAAAATGTTGAGGAAAATAAAAAAAACCATATAAAATCGCGTTTTTCACGGATACTATGTTTTTTTATGGATATCACGTTTTTTTCATGAATACATAGCGTGTTACGATGGCCTGCGTACACCTTTTTTTGAGTTATTTTTTCTCGCTGATCACAAATGTTGAGTCAAATTTGAAGGTCAATGATGAAAATACTGAGGAAAATAAAAAAAACTGTCAAAAATCGGGTTTTTTCATGGGTCGCGTTTTTTCATGAACGCATAGCGTGTTCCAATGGTCTGCATATACTTTTATCGAGTAATTTTTTCCGCTGATCACGAATCTGGAGTCAAATTTTGAAACGACGAAGAAACCCCTTATACAGATCGTTTGAAGATGAGCGCGTTCGAAAACGAAAACCCATGTAAAATTGAAATACTATATATCACGCACAGTTATCCTGAAGAAAACCGATTTTTGACAGTTTTTTTGATTTTTCTCAGTGTCTTCAAAATTTGACTTCAGATTCATGATCAGCGGAAAAAAATACTCGATAAAGGTATATGCAGACCATTGGAACACGCTATGCGTTCATGAAAAAACGCGACATCCATGAAAAAAAACGATTTTTGACAGTTTTTTTTTATTTTTCTCAGTGTTTTCATTACTGACCCCTATATTTGACTCCAGATTCGTGATCAGCGAAAAAAAATTACTTGATAGAGGTATATACAGACCATTGGAACACGCTATATATTCATGAAAAAAACGTGATATCAATAAAAAAACATAGTATCTGAAAACACGATTTTTTACGGCTTTTTTTAATTTTCATCAACATTTTGACAATTAGCCGTGGATTCTAACAATAGATTCGAGGTCAGTGGGTCAAAAAAACATAAGAAAAATACATGCAGCCTAGCCGAACACGTCACATGCATATTTTACCACCCAAAAAACCATAAAAAACGCATTTTCTGACAGTTTTTCTCTGTAATATGTGTATGAACCCCCTATTCTGACTTCAGATTCGCAATCAGCGGGAAACAATATTAAAGAAAAGTATATTCAGAGGTCCAGTTCAAATAACTTTTTTTTTTATGGGCCTGTGTTATTTGATATAAAGGAGCGCCCGAATTGAATAAATGTATGAAGCTGTCTTTCCTCTTTTTGTGTTAGTTTGAAAACGATAGGAAAATAAGTAAATCTTAATGGCGTAAAGGAGTTTCGCCATCCACCATAATAAAATAGGACTTGGGGTCTCCAATAGATTTTTTCCAAAATTACCGCTGTTGGTTCAATGATCATCTCTCGTGTTCGATTTGCTCTCAGTAGTATTCTTACAAGATATCAGAGTTGAATTTGCAATCATCACCAGATTTATATTCTCAATCCCATATTATGGAAGTGCCGTTAGATTCCAAGCCTTAATAATTATACCATAGAAAAGATACCTTGATTATAAAATGACTGGAATTTCGCACTGACTTAGTCTCAAGTAAGTGATGGTGCAATCTCTTGAAAATTTATCTAACGGGTGGAAATTAAGTCCAATTAAATAAACGTACTTAATTTGATGCTCTAATGTTATTGCAATGTGCACTAAGACTAACCATACCGTCTGTATATCCACATCATAATATATTTTGAAACTGTCCTTAACGTTTACAAGTACCACACCGTTGATTAGTTCTATTTTACTCGTAGTAAATATATTTTTTTGAATTATTGATAAATCAGTTCATTTTTGTAATATATTCTTACATGGGAAAATCGGTTGGACGTTGAGCACTGCGTTCCACCTAAAGGAGGATGCCGAAATTTTTTCACAATACTGCAATAGTTTAGTGCAAAAAAGTGAGGGTGCGAAAATTTAATATTTTTGACCACCCTCGTCAAAAGTATAGCGACAGAGTTAATTATGTTTCAAATATAATTAGAGTCAATTATATTTCAAATATAATTTTGATCCGTTGCGCCATTTCATTATTAATTATTTTCTTATTGCGACCTTCCTGTATATTTTTCACTAAAGCTATATCAGGTTTCTTCTTTGACAATAGCGTTAACCACCTGCAAAATATTATATTATATTTATATAACAGAATGCCAAAACAAAATCTAAAGCGTTCAAATGTCTTAAACTTCTAAACCCAGTTTCAAGTTCATCTGAAATCATCCGCAGCGATATTTTTGATAGAACTGTATGAACGATGCCGTCACAACCAAGTTCCAGACGTACAATAATTATTAATTAGGGTAATTGTTTTATTCGGAACAGTCGCATGTTGTTTGTCTTATATTATGCTCTTGAAATTCAGAATTCTATCCGCGAACTCAATGAAAACATATTAGTGACTATTATTTGAAAATACTCCGTACGCATATTTTCCAGGAATTTTGTAAACAATTCTGTTTCCGTTTGCAACTAGTTTATGTACCTAATTTTCAGAAGTTTCTAAAGGAATCCTCCCACATGTGGAATATGTACGTAACGAATTCCAAAACACGTAAAGGATATTCGAAATCATTTTATTTTCAAATGTGTTTTACCCCTCGCGTGTATTCTGAATAAAATTTGCTGAAACCCTTTCGTTTTAACATTAACTGAGGCATTTCCACGTTCTGTGTATGATTATATAAACTTAATCAAACGAAAGTAACTGAAAAGTAGAGTGCTTCCCATATATCAAGCGTTGCACATCACTCCTTAAAATGTGTGTCATATATACTCCAGTTACATGAGTTCAAAGTAGCTTTCAATTTTATTCGTTTTAAGAACGGGGAAATTAATTGAATTATTCACAATAATATTGACATTGAAAAATACACTCTCTAAACTGCACCTAATTATAAAACACGCATTGATTAAACCAACAAACTAAAACAAAATCAATTTAACATATAATAAAACGAGAGTACTATGCAAACTCCCCAAACTCAACCCAGCATCAGAAATCGAGGAATCAGAAGATCCAGAAAAAGAAGATTCGAAGAAGCAGAAACATAAAAAGAGGAGCATAAACACTTCATATCACGACACAGTACATATTTCACAAGAAGACTCAAGACCAGAACCAAAAACACAAAAAAGGAGCTTAAACGCTCCCTCACGACACAATACGGTAACGCATCTCACAAATACCTACACCTTCCATCCCACATTCCTTTACCATGTGCCATGTGGCTCTTGTTGCTGGCAACGAGCCTAACCCTAATCCAACCCAGCGTGGACGTAGCAGGCCCAGCTGTATAACCCTGGAAATGGCAGCCATGTGGTTTTCGTTGCAACGAGCCTAATCCAACCCAGTGTGGACGTAGCAGTCCCAGCTATATAACCCTGGAAATGGCAGCAATGCCTACCTCACGCTGGTAAATCAATCAATCAGAATGTCACTAATAATGACATGCACCTTTTGATATTGGAATTACTTTAGTATATAATACCTTTGACATTTTTCACCGACATCAGGTTCGAGATCTTACTTTTAACTACTTCCTAAAGTGTATTGAGCTTACTTACATGAAAACAAAAAAATAAACGGTTTAGGAGCAGAATAAATTCGTTCACAAGTTCGTGAAAACACTGAAGACAGAAACTGCAGTTTAGAGTTCATCGTTTAACACACGTCATAGTTAATAGGTTTACAAACAAAAGTTTAGCGTTTACTTTAAAATTGGCAATTTTTACTTGAGAACTGGAAATTGTCCACATAATGCTTTGTAAATTAAATGACATCTCTTTCTCTGATGTTATATACATGGAAATTACAATAGAGAACGCGTACAAATTTAATATCAGTAAACTAATTCTCTCTTTATTATAATTAGAGTATTGATTATTATTAATCTCATTGAAATTTGGCATAAAATTGAATTTTATGCCAATTATGCCTTTCTTTTTAAATACGATTTGTTCAACCGTCAGCAGTGCGCAATCGTAGGAAATGACAAGTCAGGTTTCCTAAATATTAAGCATGGTGTACCTGAGGCGCTGTCCTGTGGTCACTGTTATTATACTCTTCGCAAAAACGAAGTGTATATTGTATTTGATCGGCACATTTCTAAATCAGTAAATATCGCTCGTAGAGAAAAAAATTTTATATCGTTATGTTAGTGAACGAATTCTGAACAACTTTCAAAATGTCCGTCTGTCCGTCCGTCTGTCCGTCCGTCTGTCCGTCCGTCTGTCCGTCCGTCTGTCCGTCCGTCTGTCCGTCTGTCCGTCCGTCTGTCCGTCCGTCTGTCCGTCCGTCACGTTTCTTGTAAGCACGGTAACTCAAGAAAGAAAAATACGATTGTATTGAAATTTGGAGAGTAACTTAGTGTTAGCTAGAGGAAGAACCCTATTGTTTTTTAACAAAATATATTGGTAAATAAAAAAGTTATTAGTAATTTAAAATTTAAAACAATATTTTTCACATTTTTTTATGGTTTGTAATAAATAGAAACCTTGCGAAATGTTATTTCCTATCACTATTTTTTTTTTAATACATTTTACTAATGTGTGTTTCCTAATAATCACGATAAATTTACTAATGGTATATATTACACTCATTAACAATTTTAGTAATAAGAAATGGTGGTGTAGCGGCAAGACTTCCCGGAGTTCCCGAATTCGAACCTTGCCAAGTACGCCGACGACACAGCCATGTACGTGCATTCGCATAACGCACAGGCGGCTAATATGCTGCTGAAAGCGCACATGGCCCGTGCCACGGCGTATTACAACAAGTGAAAAATTCGGATCAACGCCGAGAAGTCAGAGTCGATACTGTTCACACGCCGCTTCACAGAAAACCGGATTCTAACGCCACTTTCGATCGGGGGTAGAGAAATTCCAATTAAGCGGTGCGTGAAGTATTTGGGGGTGAACCTAGACAAAAGACTGACGTTTAATACACACATTAATGAGACAATACGCAGGGTCTACTCCATGTCCAGGAGTCTGTATTCGCTCCTGGCACGGGGTAGCAGACTCAACAGAACTAATAAAAAGTTGTTGTACACGGTGGTAATCAGGCCGGCCATCACATACGCGGCGCCGGTGTAGTGCAGCATCCCGGCCACGACAATGCGGAAGTTAAGAGTATTAGAACATAAATTTATGCGCTTCATTTCAGACTCTGGTAGGTACACCTCCCTCAGAAATCTCTATGCACGTTGCTACGACATAACCCCACTAGCGGACTACGTCCAAGAAACTTCGCAAAAATTCTACCAGTTTAAACTGGACGGTAGCCCGCTTACCCGCAACATTACCCGAATCAGACAGCATAATGCCATACTTTTCGATATAAGACACCCCCTACCATACCAGGCGTTGCCTATCTTTCAGCAGCTCCCCTAGCCACACTTCCTTCTACGATAACTTACCCATACCCTTACCCTCATCTTTCCCCAACTTTACATCTTTCCAATCCCTCTTTCTTCCCATTTGTTTGTACAATTTTGTTCTTTTATCCTTTTTGTTATTTTCATTTCTTTTTTGTCTCTCTAAATCCCCTCTAGGCCGAAAACTTACGTAAATCCTAATTTTTTAAACCACAATTTTATTTCCACCCTACCTTCCTTGTCGGCGATCAGACCACAAGGTCGTCATTTCTTCGAACGGGTTTTTTCGTTTAGTTGTGTTCCCCGTATCAACAATCAAAATTACGAAGTGCGCTCGCCTACGATTTTAGTGTTCTTAGTGTTGTGTTTATTTTTAAGTTACTTTTAGGTCCATGTGGACACATCAAAAATTTTAATCTAGTTTTTAAGTCTGCCCGTGGCAGACAGGAGCTTCTAGCACCCCCCCCTCGAATTTATTTCTAAGCCGAATCGGACCTACCCCACCCAGCCTCACACCCACCTCGGCGATGTCCGCCATGGTTGTCTGGCTGGCTTGAACTTAAAATAAAATATTATTGTTGTTGTTGTTGTTCGTCTCGCAATCCAAAGGTCCCGGGTTCGATCCCTCACATCGTGATTTTTTTTTTTTCATATATTTTTTTTTCACAACAAAGTTGGTATCACAAATATAGAATGTCCAAAAACTAACATTATTTACAAGAAAAATGCGAAGAGTATCCTATAGAATGTGTAATAATTATATAAACAGCTTAGTAAATCGGCGAAGAGTATAATGTTTCCTCTAGTTTTTAGTCTGCATCAGTGACTTCTAAATTTATATTGCTTAGCAAATCAACTCTGTTCGCTGATGATACTACTCTTTTGTGTTCTGCCCGCAACATTGCCAATCTGCTCCAACTAAGCTGCACTATAGAACTCCAGGCAGAGAACTGGTTCATCTTTAATAAACAAAAATTTTATCAAAGAGAAAACTGGAGATTTGTAATATCTTCTAATAAAAATGTATCCAATGGTGAACACGTTAAATTCCTAGATATATATCTGGATAATAACCTTAGCGGGGTAAACGATAGTAGTGAGTTAAACAGAAAGCTCTCAAGCACGATCTCTCTCCATACGACATCCCTAAATAATAATTACTTTTCTCCTTTCCATTCTTTTTTAGTGGTGAATTTATGGGGTAACTCCCACCGCGCATCAAAAGTTTCTCGTCAACAAAAAAAGGCTATAAGAGTACTTGTAAATGCTAAATTTAAGGGACATTGTCATTATGTCCCTTCCTTCTCTTTTTATTTCCTATATAGTCTTATAGAGATTCACAGTAGTGCGTCCAGTCCACGGTGTATTCCGAAACCGAAAACCGAAATGAGAGATTCTGGAAAATCGAAAACCGGATTGGCGCTGCTTTGAAAACCGAAACAGAAAACCAAATTAACGCTGCTCTGAAAACCGAAACCGTAACCGAAAACCGAAAATGATATACATTAGGTAACTATAACCGAAACCGAGCCGAAATAAATTTCGTTTTCGGTCATCGCAAGCATTAATTTAATTTTAACCGAAACCCTAACCGAAAACCGCACCTAATTACGAATTTTTCCTAACCGTAACCGAAACCGTAATCGAAAACCGAATTGACGCTGCTTTAAAAACCGAAACCGGAAACCAAATTAACGCTGCCCTGAAAACCGAAACCGAAAACCGAAAATGGTGTGTGTCTGTTAACCGTAACCAAAACCGAACCGAAATAAATTTTGGTTTCGGTCCCTGATTTCCAGGACACCTTAATTCACACTCGAGTGTTTAAATGCTTCTCATTTTTACAGAATGCTCTGATACTCCCCATATTTTTGTTTTTATACTTTTATTTAATTTTCTTGTATTTTATAAGTCTGATACTTACCAGCTACTTCTCTAACTTGCTACAAATGTTGAGTTATGTACATATAATAGTGAAATAAAAACTATTTATCCATCTATCACTGTGTAGCGTAGATTACAGCATTAAAACCTATGAAAAAATAATTATTTCAGCCACTAAGACAACGCTAACACCAACAATTACTAGGCTACATTGCAATTAAAAATTATTATAGTGTTTTAAAGTTAGACTTGGAGTCAATTGCAAAAATTGTTCCTAATATTGACACTGTTGGATGTAAGGTAACTATTAACAACACCGATTTACTTTTTTACTATCTACAGAATCAGAAAGTCCTGCGTTTGGCATTGCGCTATTAACCAACCGCCACACAGTGGAAAAAAAATGCCTTTTTTGGACAAAAATCTGCCTACAAGTCAAATCTTAATCAATTTTGATCTACCTTGGCTTAAAATGTAGGTTATTGGCTACACTTTCAGAGCATACTGCCTAAATTGCAAACCCCGATTTCCTAACCTCAAAAAATGTATCAAATATGAGAGTAATCACTTTTTTCTATTTCTACAAGTCAAATCTTGATCAATTTTGACAATACTGGGGTTCATAATTTAGGCAGTATACGCTGAAAGGGTAGCTAATAACCTGCATTTTAAGCCCAGGATTGTCAAAATTGATCAAGATTTGACTTGTAGAAATAGAAAAAAGTGATTTCTCTCATATTTGATACATTTTTTGAAGTTAGGAAATCGAGGTTCACAATTTAGGCACTATACACTGAAAAGGCAGCTAATAACCTGCATTTTAAGCCCACGATTGTCAAAATTGAGCAAGATTTGACTTGTAGAAATAGAAAAAAGTGAGTCATATTTGATACATTTTTTGAGGTTAGGAAATCGGGGTTTGCAATTTAGGCAGTATACTCTGAAAGTGTAGCCAATAACCTACATTTTAAGCCAAAGTAGATCAAAATTGATTAAGATTTGACTTGTAGGCAGATTTTTGTCCAAAAAAGGCTTTTTTTTTCCACTGTGCGCCATGTCGAAATCAAAAATAATATTTGATGCAAGGAATTGCACACAAAAACTACAAAAAATATAAAAACGATTACTACCTATATCAATTTAAATCTCTTAGGGCCACTATAAAACAACAAATTAATTCTGCTTACAGAGATTATGTTTTGAATACTGAGAGTGAAATCGCGCACGATCTAGTTAAATTTTGGTCTTTTGTTTAATGCAAAAGAGGTAAATCTAGAATTTCTAGAACTGTCATTTATAACGACAAAACAATTGACTCGCCCCAAGAGAAAGTAGACAGTTTTGCAAACTTCTTTTCGAGTGTATACTCTAATTCTGACCCTATTCATACAGACGATTCCATCTTACACATATCCGAAGCAACAAGCATTAGCCGTATTACTGAGAATGACATCTTGCAAGCAATTAAAAAGCTAAAAAATAAAATAACTGCTGGTTTAGATGGCGTTCCCAGATTTGTGGTTAGGGACTGTGCTCCTGCGTTTGTAACTCCACTGTATACCATTATTAACTTAATCTTTATTGCGTCCAAGTTTCCTGATATCTGGAAAATTACTAAAATATATTTCATACTTAAAACTGGTGATCCATCTTCCATAATTAATTACAGAGCCATCGCCATTTTGTGCAATTTCGCCAGAGTTATAGAAATAATTTTGTATATCAATATTTACAGTGCAGTCAAACCATTCATTTCGCATGTTCAGCATGGCTTTATGACGCAAAGATCAACAGTAGCTAATCTTGCCTGTATTACCCAGTTCATATCCGATAACTTGGATGCAGGAGGACAAGTAGATTTTATATACACAGATATCCAAACAGCATTTGTTCAGATAGATCACTATTTATTATTATCCAAGCTAAAAGCCTTCGGATTCTCAGATACCTTGATCTTGCTTTTTACGTCCTACTTGTGTTCTAGGGAACAATTCGTAGAACACGTTGGTAGAACAAGTCTCGAAATTACTTAGCTACGTCAGGTGTTCCACAGAGCTCAAACCCGGGACCCTTGATGTTTTTAGTTTTTATAAACGATTTAATAAATTGCCTTTCTGCAGATGATCTCAAAATCTACGCAAGTGTAAACAATTATAACGACTGTGCTAATTTACAAACTGAAATCAATAACGTTTCTGTGTGGTGTTCCAACAATTTCCTTAAGCTAAATATTGATAAATGAAAGATAATGACATTTACTCGTAGGCAAAACTACATAAAATTTGATTATCATATTAACAATTTTACCCTCGAACGTTGTTCCGAATTTAAGGATCTCGGTGTTATATTTGACTGTCAGCTAAAAGTTTCTCTAACCATATTAATCAACGACCAAATGAGCTTCTAAGTTACTCGGGTTCTTTGTTAGAAATTGGAGCTGTTTCTTAAATGTTGAAAGCTTAAAATTATTATATTTTACATATATTTGATCGAAACTGGAATATGTGGCACTTATTGGTTTCTTATATACCAAAACTCCATTTTATTAATTGAATCTATGCAAAGGAAATTTCTTAAGTTTGTGTTTCTTAAATTAAATGATTTTATCCTTCCCGAGGCACTGATAATGCACTTTTATTAGATATAATACTCCAGTCGGTAAAGTAAAAAATACACCAGAAGCTCGCAAAAATTGTTATCTGAGATTTTCCTTCAGTAACTGTTAGTGGAGAGGTTATACATCACAAAACCACAAAAATCCGTTCTTGGAGGTGCCGCAACCTCCACCCCTCCACCCCCCCCCCCAAAACCACCCCTTCGGTGAAAAAAGCCTTATTTTACTGATAATAATTCGTTAACCGTTGAAGATATAAAAAAATTGCTCATCATAAAAAAGAAAGCTTGACTGATTTCCTAAAAAAAAGTCGTCCTATTGTAATTTTGTTGTATATGCCATGGTTTTCGAGAAAATCGATATTGAAAAAAATTCCAAAATTTGTATGGAAATTTGTATATAATTTTTAATGCGCGCAAATTCTCGTTTATTTGAAATTTTTTGCGCGCGGCCTATAGAAAAAATGGAATTGTTCGAAAACCATACAAGCTAGGAAGAAAAATCAAAAGGGGTTTTAAAGGGGATATAAAATACTCTCTTGTGTTGCCATTTTTCATGGCTATTGATATTTATTAGTATATAAAAATAACAATATAATATAGTTATCTCTTAATTTTTTGCGTCTCACAGGCCCATAAAAGATAACTGACTTTAATATAAGTTGTAAATGCATTCATTATATTTTAGTTCAAGGTAGTACTTTAATGCATAAAAAGTTAGGAATAAAAATATTCACATTTACAAATTTGCCAATATAACCATTTTCATATAGGTAATCCAAAGTTTGGCCGTTTTTCCTCTCTTTTCAATTTCCTCCATTTTATTGAATAATTTTTTGAGCTAAATTTTCAAGATGTTTGGGTCTTTTTTTTATTTTTAGGAAGCAATAAAAAATTGGCCAAAATCTGGCTAACTTCAACATGCTGGTAAATTTGTAAATGTGAATATTTTTATTCCTAACTTTTTCCGCATTGAAGTACTACCTTGAACTAAAAGATAATGCATTTATAACTTATATTAAAGTCAGTTATTTTTTATGGGCCTGTGAATAGTTAGAGGCGCAAAGAATTAAGAGATAACTATATTATATTGATATTTTTATATACTAATAAATAACAGTAGCCATCAAAAATGGCAACACAAAAGAGTATTTTATATCCCCTTTAAAACTCATTTTGATTTTTCTTCCTAGCTTGTATGGTTTTCGAGCAATTCAATTTTTTCTATATTCCGCGCGCAAAAAATTTCAAATAAACAAAAATTCTCGCGCAATAAAAATACAAATTTTGGAATTTTTTTCAATATCGATTTTCTCGAAAACCATGGCATATACAACAAAATTAAAATAGAACTTTTTTTAGGAAATTAGTGAAAATAAGGCTGTTTTCACTGAATGGGTGGTTTTTTGGGGGGTTGCGGCACCCCCCCCAAACGGATATTTGTAGTCTTGTGATGTATAACCCCTCCACTAACAGTTACTGAAGGAAAATTTCAGATAACATTTTTTGTGATGGAAATTTTTATAATTATTGGAATATAAGCAAAAGAAGAAACTGCGTTGCTCTTTTTTTTGTGTACAATATTGAAAATAATATTATTGACTGTCCGTTCCTTGTTAATAAGCTTTGCTTTCTAGTTCCTCGCATGAACTCACGTGAAAATTTCTGTTTTTATTGTCCTCTTGGTCGAACTAACTTCATGCGCAAATCACTAATTTTTAATGCCTGTAATATATTTCATTCTATATCTGGCGTCTGTGGCATTAATCATGATAGTTTAGATAGGATAATACACTTTTATCTTACAAGAAATCTGTAAAAATAGATCATATAATAATAATAACATAATATATTCCATGATACTACGTTTTTTATTTTGTTTTCTTTCTTCACACTTTTATATTTCTTTTATTTTTGTATTTGTATTGTGGTTTTGTAATTCATATTATTGTTTCTCTTTTAATTGATGATCCTGTAATTGGGTGTTTATACCTGTTGGAAATGAATGGGAATTCATTTATTTATCTATTTATTTACTACAATAATATTATTGTAGAAATCTTGTCACGTTTGTATGTACTATATTTTTACATAACCAACGTTTATAATAGACAATATAAAACTCTTTTTAACTCCGTGTATATTCTCTTAAAAATCTATTAGCGACTTCTGCGTTGGCGTTGATAAGGATTAACCTTTTCGGTTTATGTAATTTTAATTAACGTCCTAAAATTATAACGACAGAATTTTATGTAATAAAATGTTATTATTCGTTCAAACCAGTAATAAGACATTAAAATTTATTGATATACGAGCAGTTTACCACTTAATTCATTTATTTTTGACGAGCTTCAGGTGATGGCATGCTTAAAAGAATATTAATCACTGGTGCTATCACTAAAGCTAATGATTTACCTCGTTGTAAAACTTTACCTTAAAAAGTTAGTTTGTGTACTGCAATCCCGGACCCTGCAGTTGTGTCGTAATTTCTTTTTGTATCGTGTCTGATTATAAGAAACTCTATGATATATCTCGAGAAGATGTCTGGAAGCCAATGTGTTAAAAATTGTATGAAAATAATGACCGCATTGCCATGGACTTATTTTTTTTGTTTAAAATAGGATTTTTAATGGACCAAAATATCAAGGCTGGATTGGGCACCCGTGACTCCAGACATGAGTCCTATGTAGCGTGTCCGGAGTAGATTTAAACTACAGCTGAAACAAAAAGAGAATGAAATTAATAATTTAGTATATAATTTTGGATTAATGGAAATATTTTTTCCATATTTTCATCAGCTATTTAATACACAGTGTACCCAGGAGAACCATATCACTGTTGCAAGCGAAGGAGAGATCAACTAAATTTATTGATTAAATCTATTCTATCGACGATTTTTCTCTGCTTTTTGTAAAAGTTTTTGGGAATTAAATTTTGTTGTGGTCGGCTTGAAATGGTTTTTGAGCTATAACAAAAGATGAAAGACGTAATTTGACTTTTTCGAAAAACATACGGACCAATATTTCAATGATTTTTACTCGATACTAGATGAATAATTTATAGTTTGCACAATTAATATGAGATCATTATAAGATACTTGTTTTAATGCCCAACCCTTTGTACGCAATGGTGCATTACTTTATCAGCGATATCGGTGCTTTTAACACTTAATAATAGAGATTTTCTATCTATGGCTTCCACCGTAAGAAAGTAATTTTATTTCGAGAACAAGTATTACGATTCTAAAAATTATAAAACCTCTCGAGAAATCTCACCAGGTTTTAAGGTTTTTACCGTCAAAATGTAAAGAAAAATTAATTCATTCAACGGATCATTTTAAAATTCTTGAAATATTCATTTCTCGTCCTTATTATTTTATTATTCATAAATAACCATACCAATAACTTTCGTTGCTTTGCTCAAATACTGGCTGGAACAATTAAGAGACTTCAATATTTTATATTGAGACGGTAAGGTGCTTCTTTAATCTGACCATAATTGATTATTTTGATTGTCCAATACATCAACCTCGAATATCTCATTCCTAGGAATAGAAATAGACTCCAGGCTTGACTGGAAAGAGCAAGTAAATAATCTAGCGAATGGAATATCACGTTATAGTTATGCATTAAAGATACTGTCTGACAGTGTCGGTGTAAATATAACATTATTTGCCTACCATGCATATATTCAATGTAAAATTAGATATGGGATAATTTTCTGGGATAATTATGTGGATACTGAAAGAATATTAATTTTACAAAAACGATGCCTAAAGAACAGCTTTAATTTTAAGCAAAGAAACAGTTGTAAAAATGTATTTAGAGTACAAAATATTTACTCTAATATCCTTTATATGAAGCTGTCATTTTTATTATAGAATAGTAATAGTTTGCCAGTTTTTGCAAATCTAGATCACTGTTACAATATCAGAAATAAAGATAATCTCCACACAAATGCAACAAAATACTTGTACATTCAAAGAAACGTCCATCATAGTATTATAAAAATTTTGAATAAATTTCCTTTTACCTTGAGAAAACTTCCCAAGAGACAATTTAAACACAAATTAAAAGGCTATCTGCTTGATAAAGCATATTATAGCATGAATTTTTTTTTTGCTGGCACTAGTATAAATTCAATCTAAAAAAAGAAACTTTGTGTCGGAACAGGTGTCTCATATATATTCTTGTTTGCTGATTTTATATCTTGTACTGAAATGTTTTCTTTTTTTTTTCTCTTTGTTATGTATTATACATTCTACTGTATGTTACAATTTTTTTACACTACACTTATACATTTTGACATGTTCTATACATCTGGTATAAAGGAACTAATAAACTACTACTACTACTACTATATTTTCGATTACGATCTTTGCAACTAATTCAATTGGAGTGGACTCTAGTCAACTCCAATATATCGACGGTCTGTCATAGTTTGCGACTTTTTTAACAACTCTATCAGGCTAAGTTAAGCTTATCATTAAATTAATCTTAAACAGCACGAGCAAAACTAAATCCTTATCTAACAGTTAGCAGGATTCTTAACCATAAGTTTAATAAAATCAGTTTTAAGACAAAGCAGACAACATTGATTTGAAAGAGTACGGGGAGTGGTATACGTCCCTGAACGTCGCGACTTCCACGTGACGACGTCGCCGCTACATAACCACAACGTCGTTGGAACGTAGCCGAACGAGTTTCGGAAAGCGGCCGGAACGTTGCAATAACCCAAATAGTGGCAAAACATGTTAAAGTGCCCAACAATAGTCGTCGCTACGCTCCAGCAACTAATTTTGTTGTAATTGGGTAGTTATAAAGTTTGGTAAAAAACATGTTTTTCTTTCCCACCCTGTGGGCAGTAACGTACTTTAAACTAAAAGAAGTCGAAAAAGACTTGCGTCTTCACAAATAAATTATCTCTTAAATCCTGAAAACTGCATATTGATATCTATTCGCCTTCCCAAATAATTTAAAATTAACTGTAATTCAACCTAAAAATTCGCCTACTGCGTTTTAATTCACCAGTAGTTTTATTACTTTACTTTTTAAATCATCAGAAACAGCAACATTTCGGAAACCACTCATATTTTATCATTTCAAAACATCGTCGATGTTTTAAAGTTACTGAAACACGAAACACGAGTGTTGGAGATCATGCTATCGTTTAGTGAAATAATATTACAGTACCCTAGGGACTGTATTCCCTGACGAAGGGGCGTAAACTCTATTAAATATCATTTTCCATTTCCCTTTAAATATGACACAATTTGATATAGAATTAACCTGCAGTAAGTGGGTACGGGATATTGGTGAACAAAATTTAATAGGCAATAATATAGTCCATAATTGAAAAAGGCAATTTAAAAAAAATCGTATTTGCATATGGTTAAATATAAATATAAATGAATTTAATGTTGGAGCAATAAGGTAACGGGTGTTAATAATTACATTGGACAATAGAACATTAACTTCGTCAAATGACTGAAAAACAGAATAGTATGTCTAAGGCTGAATTCAAACTTAACTTCAGATTTGTTAAATCAGGAAAAAAAACAACAAAAAAATCAACTATCGTTTTTGAGATCTCGTGCGCAGATGCATAGTTTGAATTTTGGTTATGGACACATGCCATATTTTATTCGTAATATATTTTGTGTAGTAAGTTATTGTGTGTTTACTTATAACAGCAATCCTTACTCCAAACATTACATATGCCAAGGCATAATAACCGCGCGAAGCGTGATACGCCTTGGTTGCAGCTGGTAGGCCGAGGGATATTTCGACAATTTGTAGTTTTGGATGTTACAATAAAAATATATGAAATTAAGAGTGAAATATACTTTATTTTGTGCAAGATTCTCACTTAAAGGATGGGGGGGGGAGGGGAAACGAGCGTTTGTGGTTGGGATGTTTTGTGTGTGTGTGTATTGCCTGTTATGTTTGTTCGTCGTGTCAAGTCTAACATGTAAACCACTGAGGCGGAGTTCTGTCTGTAATTTTCCGGTCAGTTTCAGTCCGCAGGCGCAGTCTGCAAATGTGGGATATGTATCATCTTTTTTATGCTTTCATCATGATCTAATTCACCTCTTTTCGTGTTTCAATAATCTAATGGTTTTGATGCGAAGAGTTCTTCATTATTGAATTGGGGTCTGAAATTTTAAGGTTTAGTCAAAATAATCAGATTAAAGGGGCCTCAGAACTCTCAAGACCATGGAGATTGCAAAAGACATTTGGTGAAATCCATTTAAATAACCTCTTAGTAACCTTCCACATGTAACACAGCAAATATTAGGGGACAAAGATTTATCCTTATCACTTGTTTTGCACCCAAAGTAAAGCTAAGTTTTCCTTAAAATGGGGGTTATTTCTTTTTGAGATTTAAAAGTTAGTTTATGACACATATAGCACAAACTATGAGGATTATTACCCGGCTTTATACATTTTTTAATGTTTATTTGGAAATGAGTAAAAATGCTGCTATCTCCCCAATTAAAACTGGTTATCTTTGTTTTTAGCTTTAATAAAATTTTAAGTACTTAATGTAGTTATTATCTGGTACTTTTATCTATTTTGTTTTTTATAGTATATATGCTTTTTCTTCTTATTCGCAACGTCTTGATAGACGTTTGGTGATGCATGCATTATTCTATTTAGTCTCTCCTTGGTGTAAGGCACGTCTGACAGCATCATATCTTTTGTTGTGGGTCTGTTAGGCGCACGGACATAAAAAAAAAATTCCATCAGTTCCTTGGTGGCTCAGCTCAATGTTTCGGAGGACGTCTTCTTCGTCGATTGCATAATGATTTTCTTTGAACTATTAACCTCGATGTGATCACAAAACGGTAGAATTGGGGACAATATGATGCTGGTTAGGGATGCGTACTATTTGGTGGTTATGCAAGGAATTCGTACCAGTCTCGAAAGCACTAATACTCAGTCTGTTTGTCTCCCTAACGGCCCATGTCTCAGGCGTAATAAAAGATACAGACAACTAGGCCGTTAGCAAGTATGATCTTTGTGCATTTCGTGATATTTGTCACGCCAAATTTTGACAGTTGGCAAGTTGCCGACCTTTCTATTTGTATTCTTCGTCAAATCAATCTGTTTGGAGATGTTTTCATTTGCTCGGTCTACAAGCATAATTTACGTTTTGATCTAATTTATGATTAAACCGTACTCAGAGTTTTTTTTTGAAAATTCTAAAGCAGGTGTATGAGCTCATTTTCACTTACTGTACTAATTAGTATCTTCTCTAAAATCATTGAAATTGCAATCTCCGAAAACTTAAATTCTTACTTAAAGCAACACAATTTTTTACTAAATGTCAGTTTGGCTTCAGAAAAACCTCTCAACCGAAATTGCTACTACCGAATTTATTCAGCACATCTTAGGTAAACTCGAATTCGAAAACGTAGTTGGGTTATTCTTTGATCTGTTTAGAGCTTTAGATACCATAGGTAGTAGATTTGTTTCGATGAAATTAAGTAAACTTGGTATTCGAGGAAATGCTAGCTCTCTTAAAATATCCTATCTAGTAAATAGAAAATTTATTGTTAAATATGCCGATGTTTTTTCAGAGACCTATGATACTGAACTTGGCACCCCACAAGGTAGTATCCTGGGTCCACTCATTTTTCTTTTATATGTCAACGACTTACTTGACCATATAAGTGAGTGCAATATCTTCATGTACGCTGATGATACATCGTTAATTTTATTAGTGATAAATGCGAATCGGAAATGATTCGTAAAGTGATTCTTGTAACGAAGTCTTTTAAAGAATGGTGCGATAAAAACAATTTAATCATCAATATGACTAAGACTGTTGCTTTAGAATTTTTAAGTACACGGAAACGAAGCGAAAATTTTACTTTTTCCATCGACAATAATAATATTGAGATACTCAAAAATACTAAATTTCTTGGAACAATCGTTGATAATAATTTGATTTGGTCAGATCACATTGAGAACCTAACAAATAAATTAAACAAGTCATGCTTTCTCTTTTTGTCCTTAAAGAACTCTCTGACAAATGATTATCTAGTATCAGTTTACTACGGAATTTTTTATTCGTACTTAACCTACAAATATTATATAGGTATAGTATGGGGCTCATCACCTTTGGAAAATAGACTATTTTTTGATTCAAAAGCAAGTAATTCGAAAATTTTTAACTTTAGACTCGTGTAGGCACATTTTTCGCTCTAAAAATATTCTTACGCTAACCGTTATTTATCTGTATAAAATACTAATTTATATTTATAAGAAAAAAAATGGACTAACTAAATGTGAGGATATTCACGAGTAAAACACTACGGGTAAATATAAGCTCTACACGGAAAACATTACCATTCATTCTATGAAAGGTCACCGAGTTATTGTGGAATTACGTATTTCAACATACTTCCAGATGAGTTGAAATCAATAAACACTCTTAATTTACTCAAAAGAAAATTAAGAGCATTTCTGTTAGAAGTTTTCTATAGCGTTGAGAAATACATGTCTTATTCACGTGAAAACATATGTATCTGAAATCTTTTTGTGTCAAATTTATATTGTTGGTTTTATAAACGTTTTTATTTTATTTTTTTAGCATCGTATTGTACTGAATATTTCATGCTTTTATTTTATATTTTTAAGTATATATTACATTTATATATTATCTTTACTCATATATGTGATTTTTACTTACTTACCTTTATTAAGTAAAACTGTAGAGTTTAATTTAAAAATATCATGAATGCATATTACTCTAATTATCGGAAATTTGGTTAATAAACAGTATAAGTTGTTATGCTGTTTATTGATCAACAGAAGAATTTATATGTTTATTTTATAAGACCACTAATCATAATTTCGACATTCAATGTGGCAGATGTATTTTTTATGTTTACTCACCACGCACGCATGAAGAGAAAACAGTAAAGTGGAAAAAATGAAATAAGTAAATTTAAAAGTTTGTTTCAAAAGTACCTCGTAAAAATGATATATAACACATTCATCATTTTCCGACCGACCATCCTTTTGTAAAATCCTGTCTCTCAAATTATTTTGTAAGAAATATACGCATTCCTATTTATCTGCTTCGTCTAGTTGATATGTTTATTACAACTGGACAACACTCGTTTATAATAATGTAGAACAAAAATATTAGCACTAAGATCTGTTGCACAACACCCACAAATATGTTTATTCGCATATTGAGGAGCTTAAATTATTGAGAATTTATATCAAGGAGAGGAGCTTTTATAGGTATTTCCTACCGGATTGAACTAGTGTGTTCACAAATCCTCTCACATTTTTTATTTAATTTGGCCGTTACATCTAATTTATTTACTGATATATTTAAATGTTTTAAAATAATTCCTATGAAAGATGCAAAAAAAATAATATTGAGAATTACAAATCTGTAATGATTATTATTAATAATTTTTTCAAAGTTTTCGAAATATTGCTATATGAACGAATATTTTCTTAAGCAAAGAATCGCATTACTGAATACCAGTACGGGTTTTTTCAAGGGAAGATCTATGAAGGCTTTATGTTCAAAATTTCTACGGTTTGGTTTCTCAAGAATTTTGTTATTATGTTTCAAATCATGTCGTTGAAATAGACACCTCCAATTGAACACTGTGGCCATCAGTCTCCAGAATTATATATACAGGGTTTTGTGTCCATTATTCTTCAAGATTTTCATTAATGATAGTGTAGAATCAAGATTTATATAATATATATAAATATGCATATGACCATAACCTAAAATTAAATGCTTCCACACCACAAGTTATTTTAATAGGAACAGTGTAATGAATAAAAAATTTCAATCAATGAATTTAACTTTCAAAATAAATAATGAAATAATTCCAGTGGTCAACGAAGTAAAAAATCTCGGCGATTCATTCCTTCAGTTTGAAAACCATATTGAAAATAAAATAAAGCTGACATCTAAAAAAGTTATACCATTTAAAACATAATATTCCTCGAAGATGTAAACAAATATTTTGTAATTCGCTACTTGATTATGGAGATGTGGTTTATGGTAATACTCCATCTTCTTTAATGAAACATGCCGTACAAAAAGTTCAAAACTCTTGTATGAGGTACATCTATAATATTCTCTTCCGCAATCACATCATCCCATATCTAAATGAGCATAAAATTTTAAATATGGAAAAAAAAATTATTAATGGTTTATATGGAAGGTCATTAAAACAAATGAACCAACTTATTTAAGTTTTAAATTAATTACACATAACCATGGTCATGATACCAGAAATTTAATCAGCTTTGTAATAGTCCCTCACAGGAGGGCTATTTTTCAAAAATCATACACGTATATAGCAGCCCATTTATGAAATAAAATTTGAAAAATATAGAAAAAATTCAAAATATATCGAAACTCAATTGTTGTTAATCCAACATCAACAGTTCTGTGGTGCTCCCTGCATTTTTTGTTCTTTATGAGTTGGGTAGGATATTTATCAGAGACTTTTGTGCGAAGACCTCGCGCACACCTCCGTTATCTTGTGATACGTCATTGTCATAGAGATATTTTAGTTTTAGTTTTAATTTAGGTTCAGTTAGTAGTACGGGGCAAATGGGCAGTATTTTCGAATTTGCACCATTTGATTTATGAATATAAATGTATTATTATTATTATTATTTATTATAAATGGTAAAACATGGCTTATATAATTTGTTTCTCATTGAAATACTTGGACTATATGTTATTAGGCAGATGAGAGCTAACGAATTTGATAGACGTTCGCTCGATTTAAACATAGAGTTGTGTCTGGTCGAAGCAGAACTTATAAAAGACAATTTAACAGATATGTATTCAAATGTAAAGTGGATTTGTGGTTATGACACCAAATGTGCTTTGGTTTGTTCTCGGTGCCTTTTTATTTGAATGAGACAAATCATGGACTCTTAGCGGATTTAGGTTCCTCCTCTTTGTATGTTTTTATACTAAAAGTTGTCGTGCATATATGTTAATAGGCAGTTCACGAACCACCACTAAATAATATTCAGAAAAGTTTATGTATCTACTTTTGTTTCTTATATCAATAATATGATAATTTTAAGGTAGATTTGATGCTGAAATGTATGGTTACGGGAACTGCATGTATCGGTGACAAAAAATATTTAATAGAAATGTTTGGCATCATCATGTTGATTGTATTACAATATTTTATTTCAACAAACACCAAAATATTGAACAAAATTGAAGAATAAATTTATATTTTTAGACCAATATATAGAGAAGATTGAAATCAATACAACGACATTAAGCAAATTTAAATTTTTTACGAATTTTCAAGTAGGGTTTTTCGTAATTATTAAAAATATTCAAACGAATTTAATTTAAATTAAACCCGAAATAATCAATGAGGCATTGTTGGTATATCGCGCCAAGACTGAATTCTCACAGCACTTCAACGGAGGTATGCGTGGTTCGGGTTTTTTTTCAGGAAAATGGTATTTTCTAAGAAAACACACAGAAGAAAGGAACATGTGGAACAAAAGCCAAACCTATCTTGATACTTAGAGCAACGGAAACTCAACTTCACAAGTAGATCATATCCTGGTAGGGTAGGGCAGGGAGATAAGAGAACGGATCAAAAACATTAAAGCTGTTTTATTTCTCCTTATGTAACCGGACAGAATTTGGGCTGGTGCTGTCGGCTTAGCTTACAGTGGAGACGAGAGTGGGTTCACAAATTAAATATTTGGTTATTACTATAATAGTAAAAGGAGAGGGGCGCCAAGGAATTCTAACCCTTAGCCCAAATGTTTAGTGTATGAGAGTAATCGAATCCCTAAAATTGACTCTAATCTAGGTCTTTAATGAAACACCAAGATACTTAAAATAGGGAGAATATTAAAATAGTAATCACATAGTATATATATATATATATCTCTCTGCTCAGGTCATAAAATTTTATCGCAATAAATACAAGAGATTTTCTGAATCGTGCACGAAAACTTTATGTCTCTAAGAAGCTTATCTCTATACGCACGCCTAACCTTTAATTCATTAAACTACAAATAATATTCGACATGACATTGCCCATACGCCAAAGAAAATATGTACAAGATAAATTATGAGGAAAATCCGCTAGGCGGTACTTATTTCTTTTTCCTGGGGTGGTGAAAATTCTCGTGGGTGCCATACGATTGCTTCTGCTTACGTAATGGTTAACGAACGTTATCTGGTTACCAATTTCATGGGAGAATAGGTTGTCCCAGGATTTTCGTACAGGTATTCGCAAAACTTATGTAAGGGCGACGTAGGACCTCTTCATATACTATCCAAGGTATCGGGGCGTATCCCCCCAAATAAGCATGCAACTCTCAAGCTCTAAGCTAAAATTAAATCCAAAACCAAAACGCCTAAAAATGAGAGTTTTCGAGGTATAGCAACCCTCCATCAACTGAACAATATAATAAATAAACTCACCTCCAACCATTACGACACCCTAAATTATCTGGAGACGTTATTTACAAGCTCGGTGGCAAAGATTCTTGGCCTCTCCGTGGATAAAGCTAGTATAACACCAAACAAAACTACCATACCATATATTAATTAACTAATGTGAATTATATCCATAAATTACGTCAAATTATCATAATCTCACACTGTCAACCGCCATTTGCCACCCAAAGCCACATATTAGAACAACTGATATTTTTCTCTCCTTTTTAATTTACCTTTTTTTTTTTCGAAAATCCTAAAAACTGTTTGTTATTGTCAACACCAGAGGATAGCACAATGCAGGGCCCACTTAAAACTTAACAAAGCAAAAAGAACAACAGAAGTCAACACATATCTCAAAATCTTATTTGGGAAACTGAAAATACGAAATGAAAAAAAGCGTAAAGGAAGTAGCAAAAGACACAATACCTGAAATAACCACCTACTACTACATATATTTCCCATCCCACATTCCTTTACAATGCGTCATGTGGCTCTCGCTGCTGACAACAAGCATGACCCTAATCTAGCTCAGGCGTGTCGCGGATATTTGCTCATGCGGAATATTGCACGTTATTGGTAATTGTCACGATTATAGTTATTCGGATGTTTATTTATTTCAACAACTCCTTTATATCTTCTTGGAAAATAAAATTTTTGGTGTTGGCTAGTTTTGTCTTGTTGAATTTTATCAAATGGACAGTTTTTTCCGAGTGTTCGCCAACTACTGATTTTGTAGAATTTCCCTTCTTTGTATGGCTAATATGTTCTCTGAGTCTGGTGTTTATATGTCTTTTGGTCTTTCCGATATAAACTTGTCCGCAGGAACATGGAATGCTATGTTGTTTCTAGTTCTTCGGGACCTTGGTATTTGGGAAAATGTTGTGCCACCTTCTGTTTCGCATTATATATTACTTTGACGTTCTTTTTCTCCAAAACGCTTCTGATTCTACCCGTACATCCTTGTATATATGGTAGGTAAGCTGTTGCCGTGTATTTCTTTTCTTCTTCTGTTTTGGTTGTATCTTGTCTCTTTATTGCGTTTATTGCGTTGTCTATGCCCTTCGGTTTGTATCCATTTTTCTGTAGTGACGTTTTTTCTTTAAGTCCGATATTCTTCTTGGAGATGTTCTGTCTCGCAAATTTGCTTTGCTCTGTGTGCTAGTGTGTTAACGACAACCTGTTTTTGTACTGGGTGGTGGTGAGAATTGGCGTGTAGGTATCTGTCGGTGTGCGTCGGTTTTCTGTATACATGGTGTCCTAATCCTAAATTGTTTAGGTAGTTCTTGAAATTCTCCAGCTCCTCGCGGCCATGTTGCCATGTAATGAAAGTGTCGTCCACATATCGAAACCAACATTTTGGTTTTAATTGGTAGTTGTCCAGGGAGAATATTTCGAATGCTTCCATAAATAAGTTGGCGAGTACTGGTGATAAAGGTGAGTCCATTGCTGTTTCATCTTTTTGTTTAGGTTTCCATTGAAGTTGAAATAGGTCGAGTTGACACAGAGCTCCATCAGGTCTACCTATATAAACAAATGATGATGATGAAAATAAATTTTTGATTGAAGAGAAATTTTTATTTAATAAAACATCATCTAAGTCTACTTAAATTTTATTATCAATACTTTTACGCCAAATAATAGAATTTGTCTGCAAAATTAAAAAGTGAGATAAATGTTCAAAAAAGTCATGTTGTCCCTGATCTAATCAATATTTTATTACACCCCAAAGAACAAGCTTTCTTAAAAACTAGTATCTGTATGATTCATCTGGGTGCAATTTTTTAAAGCGCTACGTAAACATCGCTGTGACAAAATTAATCTGTATTATATTAATATTTTTAATAAGGTCATATCAAACATTATTTCAAGAAAATTTATTTCATATAAAATGGAAAATAAAGTATTTACCTATATCAAAATAATAGCAGCAAAAAAGTTTCTATAAAACTTTACCACACTTATGATCACAAAAGCTTTGTCACACTTCAAATGAAACTAAACAAGTGAATGTAGCTACCTGAGTATTGTAACCACCCCATTATCATCGAAACAATATTTTCTTGAATCTTTACATGATATACCATATACACCGACCATTATGGAATACAATAGGAGGGATAAAATAATTGAATTAAAGTATGCTTATTATGATTCATGAGGAGCTATGATCTTATCTGGCCCACTGTGGGGCATACCTCTACGCTCTTGGTAGCTTCAACTCGCATTCTTACACTATCAACATTTTGTGCTCGAAGTATAGGGGTTTGTATTGACCAGCATGGTAAAATGGCGTATACACATGGATTATGTAAACAAAAAGATAAGAAAAATTATATACAATCTCTATACATTAAGAAATATACTGAGCACTAGAGTCCTTCTCACTGGTTACATCTATACTTAGATATGAAATAAGCGTGTGGGATTCTGCATATGATAAAGTTTTAGAACCTCTACAAATAACCCAAAATTACATTCAAAGAGCAATATTTGAGAAAGAAGGTAGACAAAGCATCAAACCTCTATTTATGAACAATAATTCGGTGGTTCTAAACGGACTGTGTATGCTTTGAGCTATTAAATATATATTTAGTAAGAGGGTTGTCTCTGGGGTAAACTATACATATCAGACTAGAGCAAACATTAATGAATTACGCCCATGTAAGAAAATGGTTTAAACCGTCTGCCAAAAATGTGTAGACTACAATAATACCGATTGAGATAAACTTACCTGAAATAAAATTTAATTATTTATCGAATAAAAGTGTATGAATACATATTAAATAATGATGTTAACAATAAACTAAAGTGAACATTATATGCTCTCTACCGGTTTATTAAAATTTTTATAATTGTTCTACTCTACTTTTTTGTAAATGATATAAGTTTTAGACATTTTAATTTTTTTTTTATTGAATCCTTCACCAGTATAAAACAAAGTTAAGAAGAAGGAAGAACTGCAATCCAACCTATGTGAGTCTCGAATCCGCAGCTCTTGGAATTCAAATCTAAAGCGTATATAATTACTAGACCATAATTGCATACTTTCATAAGCGTTAATGTTATAATATAATGTGTCTAAATGAAAATCACAATTCAACGCTTGGATATTATGTTATGAAACATATATTAGTAAAATATATTAATAAATAGTGATAGAAAATAACATTTCACAAGAATTATATACTATTATTAAACATGAAAATGAAGAACATGTTTTTCTTTAATTCGAATCATTAGTAACTTTTTTATTTGCTAATCTATTTTGTTCAAAGTTATTCGCAATTCGATCACTCATGCAATTATGAGATCTTTTTATCGTATTTACGAAGAGTATGATAATAGTTTTGACGTAAGCCTACTTGGATTGAAATGCTATTATAATATCCCCTAAAAATAGAAAGAGAGAGCAGAAAATAGATTTAGCAATGTCTTTAAATTGCGAAATATAAAAACAATATGATGGTGCCTAAAATCGTACTATATGTGTTTGGTTATTAATATATGTAGTTTTGGTGTCCATACCATATAGGGCGATTTCTGATTACTTTAATCAAGAACATAATTTTTCCCAGGCCGATCTTGTATTTTTTAACTTATAGAATTAGACAAAAAATTCTTTGTGAGGCAAATAAAGCAAACATTATTTCGTAGCAGGTTATGTTCAAAGTAGGTGTAGGCTAGGCATATTAGGATTCTCAGAGGAAAGTTTTGCTATAGTTTCTAGTTTCTCACCCTCTATGTTTTTTGGGTCGCTGAACATAAATTTGAAGTTTGCAGGTAAAAATTTGGCCCGGAACTTTGTTTTTTTAGCACTTTTTGCCCAAATTTTAGCACTTTTCTCAGAAAGGAAGCATTTTTTCGACAAGCCCACTCCATACATAATAAAGTAGACAAGATTTTCTGCATTTTTCATATTATCACTTTTTTTTGTAAGACTAACCATTCCACCGCTAGAGCGCACCAAAAAGAAACATATTCCCGGACCCAGTATACCTTACATGAATAATGAATATAGGGAAAGTAATTGAAAAAATGGAGACAAACGAATTAAATGCAGTTATTACTAACGTAGTTATAAGTACAGTGTATTATAGTCAGTAGTATAATATATATTCATATCTTTATAATGATAAATGTTGCGAATGATGAATGTCGCTGCCGTCATAAATTGGACTGCATTAATCATCTGGAACAAACAGGAGATTTTATGAATTTATTGATAAACAAGGTGAGTAGTAATCTGCACATTTTACTGTTGAAGGTTGTACATACCTTCGTTTTTCAAGAAACTGTCACATCCTCTTCAGTCCGTTCATCTATTCTCCTTATTTTTTCAGGTGGTGGGGGGTCCTAATGAACAGAAGATTTGAGTCAGCTTGTACATTCATATTAACTACTTCAGACAGGTACATTTATGCTCCAAGTGTTTGATTGTCGTTTTTGGGGAAGGAAATGTTACATACCTTCGTCCTCCTTGTCCACACTTTCCCCGATGGTCTCAACAACCGGGGAGAAGGTGAAGCCCAGTTTGTCCAGTACTTCGATGTCCAATGGTCCGTCCTCAAGGGTATTTGTGAGACCTGTCTCGATTGTCACGTTGTCGCAGGATCCCTCACAGTTGATGCACAGATCGGTGCAATCGAGGCCTGCTTTTTTGCAGCTACATTTTTTTGCGCAGGTCTTGATGCATCTGCATGATACCAGACGCAGCAGTTCGGGAGGAGCAGGGGCTTGTAGAGAGGTGATCGGTTCCAGGCAATTTGTTGCTCGTTTCCAATCGGCATTTTTCTCAACCCCCAGCCATTGCTGCACCTGGTGATAAACCCTAAAACTGTGCTGTGTGGCTGCAGCAGCTGATGGTGGTAGTGCAGCTATTTTTTATGAGGTCTTGAAAACTGCCTTCTTATAATTAATGTACCTCAGACGGTTTATCGACGGTTCAGTCCTTCCTCTGTAGCCGTACACGTTGACCAGGAATCTCTCACCTGCTGCTGCAATGCTTTCTGGAGTTGCCTCAGGGTTTTTGAACACACTTACAACATCGGAAAGGTGGGGGTTTTTGGTGAGAGTTTTCACAAACTTCAATTTCCCTTGGTTGTGTTTTGCAGAGCGTGCACAGAAGAGTAGGTAGTTGGTGAGGATGACTAACAGGTCGATGTCCTCTTCAACCACCACCACAGTCTGAGTACGTTCAGCCAAAGACATGGCTTCATTCACAATGATGGTGTCGGTATCTTCTGTGGCCTGTCTCTATGTCATTCTTTGAGAGTGTAACTTGGCTATGATCATGGAAATCAATCTTCTTTTGTTGTTCGTATTGGCCAGGAATTATTTTTTTATGGTTTTATGGTCGGTATCATGTTCTCATTGAAGAGAATGTCAGCGGAAATCGTTTCCATAGACCTCTTCAACCGTTCAGCACTTTTTGTTCCACCTTTCGTACCTTCAGGATATCCATCGAAGACAACTACTGTCTGTGGCCCATAGATATTAATGACGTAGTCAACATACCTGTTGCATATTGCAGAGAAGGATTGATTCTCGGGCCAGACAACTTTGTGAAATAAGCAAGTTAAATAAAAGCTTGTAAAAAACCAGTCGAGTATTCCTTCCAACATTTTTACGACTTGATCCGCTGACCAGGAGTCTGACGCAAATTTTGGAAATTTAGAACTTTATATTCAGCAATCATGACAACCCATACAAAACACGAGTTCATTATAATAGTCCAATTAAATAAGTCGGCAAATCAAAATTTTGAGGTAAATACTTGAATTTTTGATATAAGTTACTTTGATGTATTAGAACACGATTAATGAAACAAATTTTTTTCTGAACCCCCGGGAAGGGGTGAAAAAAAATAAAATAAAGTGTTTTTTCAAAATTACTCAAAATGTGTAAAAGCTAGTAAAAAAAGTTTCAAATAAAAATTATAAAGCATGAAATTTTATATAAAAATGATCTCTAGACTTTTTTTGGTATTACTAAAATTAACGGAGTTAAGCTGGTTAGAAATTAAGGGATGATATGTACAACTTTAAAAAATCATAGCGTGCTGAAAAGTTAATAAATTTAAAAAAAATTTTTTTCTATTTACTCAGAAAAATATAAACATTCGTTTCAGAGAAATGAATTTTTTTTTAAATTGTTAATAAAAAAGTTATAGAAATTTTAATTTTTTTATTTTCAATTACGTTTACTTTGAACGGTGAAACGAATTTTTTTTTATACCATTCTGTTCATTATTTAATATATTGAACATTTGCTTTTGAAATTTTTTTTTACCTTTCATTTTCAAGAAGGTATGAATTTATTTACTTGCTTAGTTTTTTTCCAAACGTAAGACACTGCTCTTGTGACGTCATGATAACTGAAAAGAAATAAAGAATGCATACGACAAAGATAAAATTGTTTCGTACCTGCTGCGTTGCCTACAAGACGCGCATGCATCTCATCTATAGGGCATCTGCACGTGACGTCACAGCTAACCTCAAAAATATGTGTTTCTTAAGATTTAAGAGCATTACGCAGCTATTATTAAAATTTCTGCCTGGTTCCCGTATTTTCAACTAAAATCTAGTTCAGTGTAATGTTTATGAAGTTCTAAACACTTTGTCCTAATAAAATAGGCCTCTTTTTGTAGGTTGGAAATCTAACCTCTAATTAGCAGTCTATTTCTATTAATCAAGAATATTGAAAAATTATTTACGTGAATTTTTAAATATTGGCTTGGAGCAGTACCGGCTCCAAGCTAAAAATGCGTATACAAACATTAAAAATGAGAATAAACTTGAAAAACTTAAAATTTAAGGTTATGTTAGGTACATGATGCAGACGCAGACTAGTTTACAAGTTCAAGGCCGTGTTAATGTTTGATAAAGCTCGTAAAAATAAAAGTTTCACTCCCGCATATAAACAGTTGCAAAAGTTATAAACAAATGAAGATTGAAAATATAACGAGTTTCGTCTTTTGCAAATAACTCGAAAACTATTAATATTTAAGAAAATTGAAAGAACGATTCTTAAAGAGGAATGAATTTCCAATCAAAAAGCCGAACTCCCGAAACTCTGTCTCTCAGCGCTCTGCGCGGCGAACACTAAGCCGGTACGATGCTCTGAAATCGGCCGTAATAAGTAAAAATATTTTTTTATGTTATTAAATATTAATTTAAAAATTTAAAAAAATTATGGTATTATTTAGACACTTAACGGAACAATATCCCGTTGAAAAAAATTGTTTCAGCGATTTTTCATAAAATGGGCCTATAGTTAATTAACAATTTTTTTTAGAGTTTACGTTTATATTTCAAGTCGGATAATTGTTAAACAAAAGCCACTAAAATTATTTCGCTTCATGGAGACCTTATAAAAAATTTTTTGCCATTTTATTATAAAATATTGTGATTAAAAATTAAAGAAATTTCTTAAATTTTTTTTTAATTGTTTATAATAATGTTTTTCTTTTTTTCATTATTTAAACAAATTTTTTAAGAAAAAAATGTATTCTTAAAATTTATTATTTGCAATTCTCTACAAGACGAAAAACAGAAAAATTTTTGTTGTTAATTTATTTGTTTATTTAATAAACAATTTGTTAACAATTGCCGAATGTTTTTAGATAGAAAACAAAAACAAAAACAACCGTATACATAAACATGTAAAAAGAAAAATAAATTTAACATGTTTATGTATACGGTTGTTTTTATTATTTTTTTCTATCTAAAAAGAATATAAACACATTCGGCGATTGTTAATAACAAATTGTTTATTATATAAACAAATAAATTAACAACAATTTTTTTTTCTTTTTTCCATCTTGTAGAGAATTGCAAATAATAAAGTTTAAGAATAATTTTTTTCTTAATAATTTATTTAAATAATGAAACAATGGAACGAAATATTATAAACAATTAAAAAAAATTTTTAAAGAAAATTTTTTCATTTTTAATCACAATATTTTTAGGCTATTGTCTATGTCCAAAAAAAGAGGGTTGAGAGGAACTAAAACGTTAAAGGGTTTTTATTGTTTCTTACGTTCAATTGATCCCAAAATATGAGAAAACCGCTTAAAGGGGTGCGTTTTTGAGATCGAAGTAAAACGGTCCACTTTTCACATTTTTTGAGTTTTACTGGAAAACTATGCATTTTTCCTATAAACACGTCAATAGAAAAGTTGTAGAGAATTAAATTTCCAATCGAAATGGTACCTTCAGAAGTCAATTTTTTTTTTACAAAAATACGCCCAGAAAACAAAACAAAAAAAAACGGAAAAATGCATTTTTTTTTTAATTTAAGCCTGTAACTTTTTTTCGGGTACATTTAGGAATAGATATTCTGCATAAAAAAAGCTGATGTTTTACCCGTTAATAATCATTTTAACGGTAAAACGCCAGCTTTTTTTTATGCAGCAATGTCTATGCCTAAATGTAACCGAAAAAAGTTACAGGCTAAAATTAAAAAAAAAAAAAATTGCATTTTTTCGTTTTTTTTGTTTTGTTTTCTGGGTGTATTTTTGTAAAAAAAAAATTTGACTTCTGAAGGTGCCACTTCGATTGGAAATTTAATTCTCAACAACTTTTTTATTGACGTGTTTAAAGGGAAAATGCATAGTTTTCGAGCAAAACTCAAAACAACAATAGGCTCATTTTATGAAAAATCGGTGAAACAAATTTTTTTCCAACGGGATATTGTTCCTTTAAGTGTCTAAATAATACCATAATTTTTAAAAATTTTTAAATTAATATTTAATAACAAAAAAAATATTTTTACTTATTACGGCCGGTTTCAGAGCATCGTAACGGCTTAGTGTTCGCCGCGAAGAGCTCCATTTTCAACATTAAATTGAAATTATTAATAATAGACTTAGAGTTTCGGGAGTTCGGATTTTTTTATTTGAAATTCTTTCCTCTTTAAAAATCCTCCTTTAAATTTTCTTAAATGTTATTAGTTTTCGAGTTATTTGCAAAAAAACGAAACTCGTTATTTTTTCAATCTTCATTTGTTTATAACTTTTGCAATTGTTTATATGCGGGTTTGAAACTTTTGCACATTTTTCTAGGTGTCATTCCGAATCCAATGAGCCCTCACTCATATTTTCATGAGCTTTATTAAGCATTAACACGGCTTTGAACTTGTGAACTAGTCTATATATCTCAATGCAGCGGTGGTGTATGTTTTTGAAATTAAGAAGAACAATTATTTCAATTGTTAATGTGGAAAAAAAATAATTTTCACTATTGCAAATATTCATTTTTGCAAATAATTTCTTACTTCTACATTATGGATTAGTTTATTAATTTAATCGAAAATGCATAAAAAAACCATTTTTTGCAACCTTGGTTAAAATACGCGAATTTCGACTAATTTAAAACGATGTTTCAAACAATTATTTCCAATACTCCAATAATTCGTCTGCAAAATTTTCTCGCAAAAAAAATTATATTGTGTACCTACTTCATTTTTAATTTATATCAATAATGTCAAACAAATAATTCTAAATTTAGTAGAAATCAGCAAGTATTGACAGCAATAATAATTTCTTTCATTACAATTCAAAGATTAATTTTAAAAATATTTAGATCACGTAAACAAAATTCCACGTGTCTAATACCTATAACCAAAATGTACATAAAACGAAGCGTGTAAAGTATGTAGATTTCGCAAAACAATCTTATTATACTTGACCACAATTAAAAATTTTGTTAACAATTTGTAGGAGCATTTATTCACCAAAACATTCACAACCGCTGCATTGAGATATCGGGCCTCTGCATCATGTAACCAACATAACCTTAAATTTTAAGTTTTTCAAGTTTATTCTCATTTTTAATGTTTGTATACGCATTTTTAGCTTGGAGCCGGTATTGGCTCTAAGCAAATATTTAAAAATTCGCGTAAATAATTTTTCAACATTGTTGATTAATAGAAATAGACTGCTAATTACAGGTTAGATTTCCAACCTACAAAAAGAGTCCTATTTTATTGGGACAAAGTATTTAGAACTTCATGAACATTACACTGAACTAGATTTTAGTTGAAAATACGGGAACCCGGCAGAAATTTTAATAATAGTTGCGTAATACTCTTAAATCTTAAGAAACACATATTTTTGAGGTTAGTTGTGACATCACGCGCGGATGCCCTTACTGCCGTCATAAGGTGAAAAGCCGCATCTAGATATTTGTCATAAATGAGATTCTAATAATATATGAGAGTTCTGCAGTTAAAAATATTATTAAAAAATTATAAAGTACAAAAACATAAGTGGATAAAAAGCAGCTACATGATTTTCTTAATTAATATTTACTAGTTGGGAAAAAAACAAACGCCTTTGTTACTTTCCTCGCCAACCGACAATTTACAGATGGGCTATTCTCCTTATGACTTATAACGGCAGTAGATGTGACGTATACGCGTCTTGTAGGCAACGCAGCAGCTACGAAACCATTTTATCTTTGTCGTACGCATTCTTTATTTCTTTTCAGTTATCGTGACGTCACACGAGCAGTGTCTTACGTTTGGAAAAAAATTAAATAAGTAAATAAATTCATACCTGCTCGAAAATGATGGGTAAAAAACAAATTTCAAAAGCAAATGTTCAATATATTGAATGATGAACAGAATGGTGTAAAAAAAATTCGTTTCACCGTTCAACGTGGTTTTAATTGAAAATTAAAAAATTTTTATAACTTTTTTATTAAAAATTTAAAAAAAAATCCATTTCTCTGAAACGAATGTTTATATTTTTCTGAGTAAATAGAAAAAAAAAATTTAAATTCATTAACTTTTTAGCACGCTATTATTTTTTAAAGTTGTACATATCATCCCTTAATTTCTCACCAGCCTAACTCCGTTAATTTTAGTAATACCAAAAAAAGTCTAGAGATCATTTTTATATAAAATTTCATGCTTTACAATTTTTGTTTGAAACTTTTTTTACTAGCTTTTACACATTCTGAGTAATTTTGATAAAACACTTTATTTTATTTTTTTTTCACCCCTTCCCGGGGGTTCAGAAAAAAATTTCTTTCATTAATCGTGTTCTAATACATCAAAGTAACTTATATCAAAAATTCAAGTATTTACCTCAAAATTTTGATTTGTCGACTTATTTAATTGGACTAATAAATCATTTACGATCAACAGTTAAGTATCATAGCAAGGGCGATTTCCGCGAAAACGGTGAATTTCACTAGATATGGAAATATGGCCCTTTTTTGGCGCGCTCTAGCGGGGAACGGTTAGTCTTCCAAGAAAATGTTATATATGAAAAATGTAGAAAATTTTATTTTATATAGAATGGGCTTGTCGAAAAAACGCTTCCTTTCTGAGATTTAGGCCAAAAACTGAAAAAAGTGCCAAAATTTGGGCAAAAAGTGCCAAAAAAACAAAGTTCCGGGCCAAATTTTTGCCTGCAAACTTCAAATTCATGTTCAGTGACCCAAAAAACATTAGGGGTGAGAAAATAAAAACTATAGCAAAACTTTCTTCTGAACCCCCATTTTTTCCTAATATGCCTAGCTTAGTGGGTAAATATGGTCTTTAGAAAAAGCATTTTAAAAATTTTCTTTCAATCCTACCAAATTGGTATGCATTCCGCAACGCTAGAATGCACCTATTACAACCATATTAACGCTGTCGACACATTATGTATTCACGTAGTTAATAATCAAGGTACATAACGAAACAATGAGCTATATTCAACTCTTTTTATTCAGCGTTGCATATGCATTGCTGTGTTATGAGTTGGATATAAAACATTTTCAGAATTTCCTTAAACATCGACCTGTGATTAATAAAATACTAGCGATAAACATTAAACAAATCCATAACAACTTGAGTATTACTCAGTTATTTCGAGATTTAACTTTGTTCTACACATGAAAAGGTGATAAGCCACCTTTTTGCATGTTCTAGTATGACGCGATTGCTATTATACACTTGAATCATCATCACATATGTTCGTCTCCACAACTCAGATAGGCTTTGAATCTATTAAAGTTTAAAACTGAAAGTAAACTTCCTGCCTAGTCAGATTGTATTTATTTACATCAAAACTATAATTTAATGGAAAAGAAATAAAATATAAAAAAAGTAATAATACAAAAAACAATACATACACAATACAAGTAAACTAACACCCACAAAGCATACGCTGTCCATGGGGAGAACACTTTATTCTAAATGGGTGTAGATATTTTTGTTTCTTATTATCTTGATTTTGTTTTTGATCATTTTCCATCTTTTGTTGCTTATTTATCGTTTTCGGATATAAAAGTTCGATGATCAAGAAAGGAGGATATTTTGGCCTAAGCTGGGCAACGGAAAATGAACACGGTTTTCGGTAGCATTTTTCCCGCAGAATGCGATGATGCATTCGCTTTTTCGAAAAAATGGTGGGGAAAATGTGGAAAAGTTAAGAATATGCTTGAGAAAGTCCTGTCTGAGATATTCACAAGGTAAAGTTTTAAGATCCATTATATTTTACTTTAGATTATGGTGGTTTCTTTTAGTTCTTTTAGTTTCTTTTAGTACAAAGTACAAAGTACAAAGCGGAATACAGACGTCAAATAAGTATTACTAAAAGTAATTACTATGATAATATATTACACAAAAATGGAAACACTTCAAAGACTTTCTGGAATATCATAAACCAAAATAGGCAACAAAATAAAAAATCTTTAATACCGAGTTAAATGTAGAAGACATGAATAACTATTTCATAAACGTAGCTGAAAATATTACACAAAACTTACCTGTAGTAAATAGTGTTTATACAGATTTTTTTTCAAACAATGAAAAATAAAAGTAGTAAAGATCACTACAATATGTCAATAAATATAATAAAAAACATTAAAAACCTTATAGTTGTTCACCTTACTAGTCTAATCAATCAATGCATTAGCGCAGGTGTTTATCCAGATGTCCTAAAGGTCACAAAGGTGGTACCAATTCATAAAGGAGGTTCTTTAATTAATAATAACTTTCGACCTATCTCTCTTGTTCCTGTAATATCAAAAATTTTCGAAACATGCTTAAGAAATCAAATAACACACCATTTTGAAGATAATAATTTATATTATTGTAAACAATTTGGTTTTCGAGCAAAAATGACCACAAATGACGCAATTATTTACTTAATAGACAAAATTGTCCTTTTGTGACCTTCAAAAGGCTTTTGATTGTGTTTCTCATCAAATTCTAATAGACAAATTAAAATTTTATAAATTTGACATGATCAGCTGCAACTTAATAGAATCATTTCTAAAGCATAGACAGCAGTACATAAGCATAAGTAATACTAACTCGACATCCCAGTACATGAAGAGCGGAGTGCCACAGGGATCGGTCTTAGGACCAACCCCATTTTTAATTTACGTAAATGACCTAAGTAAGTCTGGACCTGATGTTGACTCGGTATTATTTGCAGACGATACCACACTCCTGGTATCAGACAATAAATTGGATGCTGTTCAAAGGCAAATAGATGAAGCTAAGTTAAATGCTTTAGAATGGTTCTCATCAAATAAATTGTCACTAAACGAGCATAAAACTACAAATATGATTTTCAGTCATAGGCCAATTGAAAATTATAATAACCCAGAAAAAGTAAAATTTCTAGGCGTTTTTCTAGACCCAAATCTCAACTGGTTCCACCATGTTGATTACACAGCAAAAAAAATATCAAAAAATATATTCTTGCTAAGAAACTTAAAAAACATTGTAACTTTTAAAATTTTATTAACGGCCTATTACTCGCTAATAGTGTCCCATATGACTTATGGTCTGATAAACTGGGCCCATGCCCCGCAAGCTAACAGAATTTTCGGGTTACAAAGGAAAACTCTCAGGATAATTACAAATCGTGGATATAGAGAGGATGTAAGAGATAAATTTATTGAGTTGGGAATTTTAACATTTCCGTCATTATACATTTTTCATTGCCTGATATATATTTATAAAAATATAAACCAATACAAGAAACATGAGGATATTCACAAATACAACACAAGGACTCAACATAACTTAGTGATTGATTTTAATAGGCTTAAGTCAAGTGATTGTGGCTTTAATTGTTACGGCCCTAAATTTTTTAATAAAATTCCAGATTGGGTGAAGGCCTTACCAGAGGTGAAATATAAACAGTTAATAAAAAATTTTTTAATAAAAGAATGTTTTTATAGTATACATGAATTTTTAAATTTTAATGGTACTGAAGCCAAAATAATGGACAACTATTTTATATAAATTTACAGTATATTTTATTGTGTATATTTGTGTATGTGTACAAATATTTTGTGTGTATACTTGAAATATTTTTAATTATTTATGTTATTTTACAATTTACTTATATTATTGTATCCTATATTATATATTTTATATGTGACATTGCATAATATTATGACAATTTCTATATTTCTATATTTGACTTGTGTAAAACTGTATTGTTAAAGCACAAATAAACTTGATTTGATTTGATTTAGTATTTTTCTCGTAAGTCGTAAAATATGATTCTCTACTTCGTTTTGCCGAAAGATGTCAGAAAAATGCGGAAAAATTAAAAGAATGCCCAAAAGTTTACAAATCCGAGTCTGTAATATTCAAAAGGAGGGGTGTCCATAAGCCCCTTATTTGGCCCCAACAACAACAACACTTTTTTTTAAATTCGAGGAAAAATTTAAAAAACTGCTATTTATTCAAACTTCAGCATTTGAAGATACGACAAACAATATACATTTTACGTAGTTCGATTTTTTACCATTGATAAAGATCCAAAAATACGTCAAAATCACCATTTTTTGTGCTTTTGGTTGGTTGCTTTACACTGAGCGCACGATAGTACGGCAAAGATTTTTAAATATGTAAGTAGTGTGAAAACGTAAAATCATTGACATGTAAGAATCAAAGTGGCGTGGCACTGACTTGTGCTCAGCTGGGGCCAAATAAGGGGCATATGAACACCTTTAAACTTTTTTAATTTAGAGCTTATTATGCGGGATTCAGGTGGTTTCTTGTAGTACTTTTCCTCGTAGGATACGAGTATAAACTCTCTTTTGCGGGAAAATGTTGGGAAAAAGCATAAAAATTAAAAAGGTGCTTGAAAACTCACAAAGTCTAGCCTAAGATAATCAGAATTTTAACCTTTTAAGATGCAGAGTATATAACTAAAGATGTGGTTTTTCATATTGTTTTTCCTTTGGAATACGGTGGTCTACCCTTTTTTGCGTTAAAATGTAGGAAAAATGTAAATAAACCAAGAAAATATGCGATGACTCACAATATTTAATCTGCGTCATTCCTAACTGAAATATATTATTACTAAAAGATCTTTTTAGACAGGCTGCTCTGAAAAAGAAAGAAGTAACAATGAAAAGAAATATTTGAAAGGAGAGATCTAAAAAACATCGATAGTCACGATTAAAAGACTAAAACTTATAAGTGATTTTGGTTTTGACCATGAGCTATTAGAAAAGTTAGTTACTAAAAAATTCTTCTAATTTGAGTTAGTAATAGGTAACATATACACTAGATATAATGGTTTTTGTTATGCT
Source organism: Rutpela maculata (assembly GCA_936432065.2). Lineage (NCBI taxonomy): Eukaryota > Metazoa > Arthropoda > Insecta > Coleoptera > Cerambycidae > Rutpela > Rutpela maculata. The sequence goes on from OW386290.2 coordinate 38,619,074, forward strand.
TTACATTTTTTTCCCTAAAACAATATTCGATTTGATTTTGATCATTCATATAGTATACAGTTTTATGTATAAAATACTACGACAAAACACCGTGATTTCAAGTTGAATACGCTTGATCTTAATAGATTTTACTTGTGAGTGTTACGTAAAAAAATTCTTTGATTTTTTGACATTGTCCCGCAAAGAAAATACATCATCGTGCATCACATGAAAAATACGACAAGAAACCACCTTGAACCCAAGTTTAATACTACTGATCTTAATAGGTTTCATTTATGTGTATTGCAAGCTAGATATTGTGAGTTTTTATTCATTTTCTTGATTTAACCAGATTTTGCAGGGATTTTTCCGTAAAACTAAGTGAACCTTCTCATTTTACTGGATAATTACTACGAGATAAAAACCGCTGTTATCTCAAGCTAATAATGTGGGTTCTTAATACGTTTCACTTGGAAATGACGCAGACTAGATTTTATGAGTTTTCAAAAGTTTTCTTAATTTTTTCGCATTGTCCTAATATTTTCCTGCGAAAGAGAGTAGACCCTCATATCCCACGGGAAAAATACTACAAGAAATCACCTGAATTTCGCGTAATAAGCTCTGAATCTTAAAAAGTTTAAATTTTGAATATTACATTCGTAAAACCGAATACATTAACGCATTCTACGGGAAAAATGCTAGCCTATTTAAAAACGTTTGAAGTAATTATAATTTGTTATTGCCTTTAAGTCGAGGTTCCACGATTAAACCAGTCTTAGAAATTAAATACCTGGTAACTGGAGTTTCTGGATTTTCAGGTGTATTTAACGTAAGTATTTGCAAAAATCAATTCGGGGTGAAAATGCCAAACAGATTGTTTTTTCACTTTCCACTTCTCGTTTTAATTCTAAAACAGAATAATATTTTGTAAAAAGTATACTTCTTTCTCTATTTTATGACGAGAAAATGAATACCCGCTCAACTTCCTTTACTACTTCAGATATTGCGGTTCAAACTTAAGGCAAAAACACTTCTAAAAAACAACTTTTTATGTACTGTTAACTTAAGTTTTTGACTTCGATTTGATTTACTTCCACGCTGAGGCAAAAACACTCCTAAAAAACAACTTTTTATGTACTGTTAACTTAAGTTTTTGACTTCGATTTGATTTACTTCCACGCTGATTTGGATTAGGGTCATGCTTTTTGCCAGCAGTGAGAGCTACATGACGCATAGTATAGGCATGTGTGATGGGAAACGTAGGTATTTGTGTAATGCATTGTCGCATTGTGTCGTGAAGAAGAGCTCATTTTTTTGTGTTTTTGCTTCTAGACTTCTTTTGAGTCTGTTATTTCTTCCGATTCTGATTCCGACAGAGCATATATCCTTGCAATTTCTTTATGGTATACCTTTGTTTTCTTGCTCATCTTACCCAGTATTCTTGGTCCTTTCCTAGATTATTCATGATCATCTCAATTATTGTTATCCATTTGTGGCATAGTCTCCCTATTTTTAGTTTGTGACTGTTATTATTACCGCTTCCTTCAGTAATTGTGACTATTTCTAGCAGTTTGTTCTTTGATGGAGGCTTATCCAAGGACCAGTGGTTCGTTTCTTGTATTAATTTTATTCGTTCGTTTCTTGCTTTTCCTTCTTCCTCCAGTTTTGTTGTCCAATATTGCGGTGGTATGTACCTTCGTGTATGTATTATTATATCTTTTTTTTTCAGGTATCTGAAGGAAGGCTTTCTATTTTTTCGAAAAATATTCTGAATTTTTCCTCCTGTCTTCTCTCCGCATCTGTTTTCTCTTTTAGTGCTTCTTTTAGTGTCTTGCTTATATTCAGTATCCGGTTGTTTATCTGCGGCCTTTCTCTTACTTAGGTATTAGTATCTGTTTTTTTCTTCTTTTCTTGGGGGATCCATAGGTGACTTTCCCCTTTTAACGTTTTTTTGCCGCGATTTTTATTTCTGAACTTGTTTGTCCAGTCTCCTGACAGTTAGTTACTTTTATATTTTCTCGCAATATTCCTTCTGGATGTCATAATAATAGGTAAATATTCAATATGTTTTGTTATTTTCTTTACGTATTTCCAGTTTCCCATATAGTAATGTTGACTTCTGTTTTCTTTTTTGCCTTAATGTTTTTGACCCGTTCTTTTATCTCCCTGCCTACCAGGATATGATCTATTTATGAAGTTGAGTTCCGTTGCTCTAAGTGTCAAGACATGTTTGGCTCTCAGTCCACGTGTTTTTTTGTTGGGTGTTCTTAGAAGATACTATGTTTCTGAAAGAAACCTCTATCACGCCTACCTCCGTTGAAGTGCTGTGAGAATTTTATCTTGGTGCGGTATACCTACAATGCCTCATTGATTACACAGGTCTACTAAAAGAGGTCTTGTCCTTGTCTTGACGGGCTGAAGCCAATTTTGGACGAAAACATGTCTTCTATCGGGTCAGTTTCCCTGTAGCCCACCCCCTTCAACCCCCAATTTTTTTTTTGTCCAAAATTGGTTTCAGCGCGTCAAAATACTTCAGAAAATTTAGATTGGAACCTTAGGAAAAGACTTTTTTTGGCCTTTTTTAGGAGATGAAAGGAAATCTGGCACGATAGAAAAATTTTTTTTTCCAGAATTGGCTTCAGCGCGTCAAAATACATCAGAAAAGTTAGATTAGAACCTTAGGACAGGCAATATTTTATTTTTGCCTTTTTCGGGGGATGAAAGAAGGTGGTAGAAGGAAACTGACACGATAGAATTTTTTTCTTGTACAAAATCGTCTTCATCGCGTCAAAATACTTCAGGAGAGTTAGATCAGAACCTTAGGACATGATCTTTTTTTGCCCTTTTTGCCCTTTTTAGGGGATAAAAAGGATGGTAGAGAATAACTGGCGCGGTAGATAATTTTTTTTTCCCCAAAATTGGCTTCAGCTCGTCAAAATACTTCAGAAAAGTTAGATGAGAACTTTAGGACAAGATCTTTTTTTTTTGCCCTTCTTTAGGAGATGAATGAGGTGGTAGAGGACAAGCAATACTCTATTCTTACCTCTTTTGGGGGATAAAAGAAGTTGGCAGAGAGGAAACTGACACGATAGAATTTTTTTTTGTACAAAATCGGTCCAACGCGTCAAAATATTTCAGGAAAGTTAGGACAAGATGATTTTTTTGTTCTTTTTAGGAGATAAAAGGAGTGGTAGAGAATAACTGGCGCGGTAGAAATTTTTTTTCCCAAAAATTGGCTTCAGCGTGTCAAGATACGTGTCAGAAAAGTTAGTTGAGAACCTTAGGACATGACTTTTTTTTGTAGACCTGTGTTATTTCAGGTTTAATTTAAATTAAATGCTTTTGAATATTTTTAATAATTATGAAAAACTTCGCTTGAAGATTTACATAAGAAATTTATATTATTTCCATACTTTAAGAGTAATGTGTTATTGTTTATTTCGGATTTAATTTATTTGATAACCACTTAAAAAGAAACATATTTTTTTCTTTCTATAAATACCCCAGAGGCGTTTGAATTAGAGCCTGATTTAAAAGTAAACAAAAATCGTTGATAAAACCAAAAGTGCACACTATACAGGGCGTTATTTTCAGGTATTGGAAATTGTTAGTTTTTTATAAAGACGGACCTGGATTTCAATTTTGGTTTAAGTGAAATGTTGTCAAGAAAAATAAGTGAAATACTTTACTAAGTATGAACTTATTATACAAGGTGATTCAAAAATTATGACCAAAGAAATATTTGGCCCAAATCAAAAAATGTCTTGTATCTCGATAAGGAAGGACGATGGACACATTAACGACGGGCGATTTGGGACTACCAAGGTGTCCTCTATCCACAGGTGTTATACACTGTAAAGGGTGGACCAAATTAGATGGGATTTGGGGTTTTCTCCAAAACTATGGCAGATGGACAAAGACCAATATAGATGTCCTGAGCTCGATTTTCGAGAAACAAACAACTTTGGTGCAAACCGCGATCGTCTATCTTTTTCGACTACCTAACTACAGAGCGTTTTTGGAAAATTGGCATTCTTTGATGATCTCTATATCTCTATTACCAAATATAAAATCGAAAATCGAGTAACACATTCTTAAGGCACTTTTTGAGTATAATCCATTGCTGATAAGAAGAAAATTAAGCATGCCTCAGTTTTCGAGATATAGACATAACTTTTTTAAATAGAACACCCTATAAATTATTTCATTATTCGATTGTAACTTAAATTAGCTATCCAACGATATATGATATGTCATATTTATCTCTAGAAAAAGAGATTAGTTTTCGAAAAGTTTAATATATATGTGAGGAGGCCATGGAAAACTATTAACAACAAGAACACTTCTTATAATATAAAATAATTTTGCCAAAAATAGGCAAAACTAAACTAATAAATGTTCGGATTGTGTTCCATTGATATCTATGCATTTTTGTTACCTTCTCCTCACAGCATTTGTTGCATTTCCAATCACGACAGGAGTTGTCCGAAACGCCAGCTAATGTTGTTTTCCAATTCTTCTATATTATTAAAACGTTCTCTATACATAATATTTTTTAAATAACCCCAAAGCCAAAAGTCGGTCGGGGTTATATCGGGAGATCTAGCTGGACACAAAATAGGACCATTATTTCCTAAAAATTAATCAATATCTAAACTACTTCGTTGTTTATTAATGTCCAGTGAGCTAAATTAATTATTAGTTATCAATTTAGTTAACTTAGCTACCTAACTAGAAATTGATAAACTAGTCCCCAAATTGAGCATTTAAATAGTTTCGTGTTTCATTTGACGTGTGGCCTGGGGCGCCATCGTGTTGGTAAATTAATCTTTAAAATTATCTTACAGACATATTGTCTAGATAGGGCTCTATTTCTTGTCGTAGAATGTTAATAAAATTTTCGGTATTCAAATTACCCTGAAAAAAATGAGGACCTATTATTTGGTATCCAATAAAACCACACCATACACCAAATCCAAATCGGCCTTGGCGATTAACTGGCGGATTTTCATGAGCCCAATGGTGGTTATTATGCCGATTAAAAATTCCGGCACTGCTTATATGGGCCTCGTCTTCCATATAATTATTCCTTCAAATCCTGGCACTTCATAGCACTGACGCAAGAGCCACTGGCAAAAATCGAGAGGCCTTTGAAAGTCGTTTGGGTATAGATGGTGACTAATCGTAATTTTGTAGGTTTGAATTTATTTTTTTTTTAAGCAAGGCAACGCAGTTGTTTTTGGGATTCTTAAATTTTCCTGTATTTCGCGAGACGATATATTAGGATTTTCTCTTACAGTTTTTAAAAAAATATTTTCTACAGTTTCTCTACCTGTTTTATTATATATTTTTGCTCGAGGTTTTACAAATGATCCAAACTCTTTTAAATTTTGTTTTAACCTTTTGAATATGTATTTTTATGTCTGGCTGGACATCTAAAAATATTGTTTAGCCGGCACTTTTGGCACAAAGTTTTGCTGTCTATAACTTACCTATTAAAATAAAGCTCGGAAGCTAAATTTGAATCTTCTCCGCATTCTATAAAACACTTAATCATATGATGTTTTTCACTATTACTAAATTGAACCATTTTTAACAATTAATTCACAATTAACTCACAAATTAGTTTTTGACATTTACGATTATTTCGATTTTCTTCTTTTTTACCATGGCCTTCTCAATAAATATTAGAAATGCGATAAATATGCCTAGATGTCAATAGAAGACAATTCGAACATTTATTGTAGTTTAGTTTTTCCTATTTTTGGCAAAATTATTTCATATTATAAGAAATGTTGTTGTTGTTAATAGTTATCCATGGCCTCCTCACAAATATATTAAATTTTTCGTTAATTAACCACTTTTTCTAGAGATAATATTTCGTTGGATATAAGTTGTGATCGAATAATGAAATAACATAGGATGTTCCATTTAAAAAACACAAGTTATGCCTACATTTCGAAAATTGCATAATTTTAGTCTTATCAGCAACGGATTCTACTCAAAAAAGTGCTTTAAGAATGTGTTACTTGATATTCGATTCGACACTTGGTAATTGAGATATAGAGGTCATCCAATAATGCCAATTTTTCAATAACGCTCTGCACCATTGTTTGTTTCTCGAAAATCGAGCTCAGGACATCTATATTGGTCTTTGTCCATCTGCCATAGTTTTGGAGAAAACCCCAAATTCCCTTTTAATTTGGTCCATTTGGTATAACACGAAATATAAGAAATTAATTTTAAGCAGATCTTTCAAAAAAGAGTGTCATGAGTTTCTGTATGGATGTAAAGCCGGAATGTAACAACTCGCATTTTGTTAAATTTCGACCAAGTCAGAATTTAACGAAACTCCGAATTTGAAGTCGCGTCAGTTTTATGCACACTAGACAGGTATTTATATTATGATAACTGCGTGGTTTTCTCGATTAAGCTTGACTTTTTTTGTTCAACGATTGGCACTTCCCTTAACACCGAACTTTAACATTTTTAATACTTTTTAGGGAAATAAAGATAACGGTAAATTGTCAACCCCGTCAACAAAATTTTATTAGTTACAGTCGCACACCAAATGCCGGGCCGCAAACCCAATTATATACGAGCGGTTCAAGTCCAATATAAAACAATTTCAGCGTTAATCGATACCCACATTTCCAACCACCCTCCTTAGATACTGTTACAACAGATCCCCTATATTACTTACAAGTAAATAAATAATCATCCGTCAGTATTTTCAGTGACATGAAATCTACTTTTTACTAATTCAATGTTTGGGTGTACTTTAGTGCGCACGCACAGGACTCCGTAAGCTTATAAAAGTCCGTAAACTAGATCGGTTGTCAGTCACAGCGTTCCCAAAGTTAACCACTCCAACGTCAAAAGCTCGCAGTGTGCCGCGAAAGCTCGACGAACGCCAAGGGGTGCTAGTCTTCGCTTCAGACTCGTATCTAGTGTGCAGAAAATTAAGAACGCTCGACGAAATGGTATGTAACGCACGTAGTACTCACTTAATTGCTTAATTATTAACAGTTTCTTTAATGTCTAGTAGTTTACTGTATATAATTATTATATATTGGAATTACTTTGGTATTATTTATTAAATAGAATACATGTTCATAAGCGGTATGGTGTTAAAATTATATTCGACTTACAAAAGGACCCTTTGCTGTTCCTGATTGAACCGGAAATCGTTAAACTTGTGGTAGTTATATCTGAAGTGTCACAGTTAATCGCTTGAGATGTTGCGCAATTTTTTAATAGGCATGCTTCAGGAAAGTGAATATTTGATCTGCGATAATTGGAACAATTTGTTTGCTTGAATGTCAATTAAATAAGTTTTGCGATATAGCGACTCGTATATTAATATACGATTCGAATGTGTTTAACCACGAATATCTCAAAAACGGAGCCGAGAAAAATATTGAAAAATGTGTTTATTATGTGTCTATTGAAATCACTCACTGAGACTTTCTGATCAAAAGCTCTCATGGGCCTATGTTTAATTTCCGAGATACAGCTCAAGAAATGTACAAGAATGACGACCTCTTGTACAATTTAAAAAATTTCGAATCCATGATTTTTTTCATACATTTTATATTATGATACGTTCTAATAACCCTTATAATATTTTGCACTAAAACATTTGTTGTTTTAATAAAAATAGCCTAAAATTAGTTTGAAAAATGTTGGCGAAGGCGCCGGGAAATCTAAATAAAAATAACAAGTGAAAAAAATATTCGGTCAAATTGGCTAAAACATTTTTTACATAAAGTATGTGTCTTCCTGATCAAAAAAATTGAATAACTTTCGGAAATTGCTCCTTTGACCTTTGATACCCCATCAATAAATTAAAAGTTCGACAAGATACAGAATTTCACAAGAATCTATAGTTGTATCTTGGAAACTATAATAATAATAATAACGCATTTATTTCTTTAGACTTAATAGAAGTAAGCATTTGAAATCGTCAAAATGTTTACAAAAAAGGGGAAATATATGTACAAAAGAATAAGTAGAAGGCTAACACATATACAAGACAATAAGAATACAGAATATTAACTAAATAATATCTGTCAGGATATTCATTTATGCTATAATGGGGCTTGCTTGCAAAGAACTGTTTAATGTCTGGTTATATTTATTTTTTACAGTATACTTTTTAGTACAGTAACTTGAGGTTTAAACTTCGGAATAATGTCATATTGAACGGATTTCGTTCATTTTTGGCAGTATAATAGTAAATGCTTTACAGAAAAGTTTCTATATTGTGCGGGGGCTTGCTAATTTGTGGGGGGGTGGAAAAAATATATATACACTCATGAGCAAAAGTATTGCATATTTTGAATTTTTAAAATAGTTTGATATCTACCCTTCTCTTTTTTATTATTTTTTTATTTAGAAAACTGTTTCCCCATGTCCTAAGTGGACTGGTGCATATGAAAGCGTTCCAATATTTCCATTTGTTTGACACCCACTTCATACAGAATACGTTCCATTTGATAGATCAGTACCTAATAAACGTTTATGGGTTTATGTCGATACTCTGTGAATGAATGATGAAATAATGTTACATTCTCTCTGAAACAACGAAGTAAAAAAAAGGAATAACAAGAATTTTTCATTTTAAATGGGGATCCGGCTGTTTATCTTAAATTGGTTTAGGATAACAATTTTTGTTAATTTTTGTTATTCAAAGGAATGTGTTTTTACGTTGTGGCTAAAAATATTTACAAATACACAGAACCTTTTACGTAGCACCAAATATTGAAAATATGCAATACTTTTGCTCATGAGCGTATTTATTGGAGCTGAAATAGAATCAAATTTTAAGAAGAAAAAGTTCTATGCAATTTTTCACATAAATTGATAGTGTTTAAGTTATAACGACTTAAAAATTGCGATTTTAGCTTAAAAAAACGGCTTTCATCAAGTATCTCGAAAAGTATTACTTCATCGAAAAAAATGTTACAGACCAATTACAGAAAGTACAAACTGGGAATTAATTATATTTTTTGTTTATTGATGTAGGATTAATAATTTCGGAGATATTTAAGTTTATATTTGGTATCCAAGTGTTTCGAAATTACCTTTAAAGTTTAAAATGCATTTTTTTCTAAATCAAGTACTTTAAATGAGCAAAAAAATTTGAGCATTTAGGTAATACTATATCTTAACGAAAAACTGTATTTGATATAATTTTTTTATATTACTGGCTAATTAGAGTAACAAAATGGCGACCTTTTTATATAAAAAAATATAAATACGCACATTTTTCCGTCATAACTTCTTTATTTCTTATGCTACAGGAACGAGTAAAAAATAATTTTAAAGCGCAATTAATTGTCGTGACGTAGATGTCACAATTTCTGAGATATTTAACATTTAAACTGCATTTTTCGTCTTATAAACGTTTGGGCGCCATTTGTAAACTTTAGTTTCTCCGAAACTATTAAATCTATGTAAATAAATAAACAAGCGAAATTCATTATCAGTTTATAAGCTTTATTTTTGGTCTCTACCCCTTTTTCAATAAAACTAATATTTATTGAGATATTTGAAGAAGGAAAATAAAATTACGTTTTATCGAAAATACCTTTATAGTTTAAACTGTATTTTTTTCTAAAGCAAGTATTTTAAATAAGCAATACAAACAAAAAAATTTGAGCATCTACGTTATGCTATATATTAATGAGAAACAGTTTTTGAAATTCCTTTTTTTTAAATACTGGCTAATTACAGTAACAAAATGGCGACGTTGTTATTAAGGAAATGTGTAGACACACATTGCTTCGGTCATAACTTCTTTGTTTTTTATGCTACAGAAACAAATAAAAAAACAGTTGGAAGCTTAATTAATAACCTACTATTCTACTTATTAGCACCCTTGACGTAGGTGTCACAGTTTCTGAGATATTTAACTCTCACTCTAAATAATTATCTTATGAATACTTGGGTGCCAAATGTAAACTTAAGTATCTCCGAAATTATTAATCCTACATCAATAAACAAAAAATATAATTAATTCCCAGTTTGTACTTTCTGTAATTGGTCTGTAACATTTTTTCGATAAAGTAATAATACTTTTCGAGATACTTGACGAAAGCCGTTTGAAAATACCTTTTTCTAAGCTAAAATCGCAATTTTTAAGTCGTTATAACTTAAAAACTATCAATCTATGTGAAAATTCCATAGAACCTTTTCTTAAAATTTGATTCTACTTCAGCTCCAATAAATATATATATATATATATATATATATATATATATATATATATATATATATATATATATATATATATATATATATATATATATTTTTAAGTTCCACCCCCTGAGAAGCGGTGGCATCCACCTCCTATAAAGTAGCAAGCCCCCGCACAATATAGAAACTTTTCTTTGAAGCATTTACTATTATACTGCCAAAAATGAAAACGAAATTCGCTCAATATGACATTATTCCGAAGTTTTGCATATTTTTTACCTCTAGGTACTGTACTATTTTAAATTTATTGGGAAGCTTATTATAAGCTTTATACCCATATAATATGAAGATGTAGGTGTGGAGGTATTACTAAGGTATCATTCTTTCTTGTATTCATTGTAGATGTGATAAGATCTCTATTTTTGGAAAATTTATTAATATTTTTGTAAACAAAAACACATAAATTACATAAATACAAAGAGAAAATAGTCACGATTTTTAGATTTATAAATAATGGTTTACAATGATCATTATAGTTGGCTTTACAGATTGTACGTATAATTTTTTTTTTTTAATTACAAATAATCTATTTACTGAATAATGGGTGCCCCAAAAAATTAGGCCGTAGCTTAGCCGACTCTGGACATTTGCGTAGTAAAACATTAACTATTGACTCTGAAACAAAACTCCAAATAGTCCATAATTTGCTGAATTTATAAGGTTTGATAATATATTGACATGTTCTGACCAATATAGATTTTCATTCATGTAGATACCTAAAAATTTTGTTGTATTTGTTTGTTTTATTGATGCACCATGGCACCTTAGCAGTAGACTGTAGTCAGCAGGGTTTGGAGATATTTTGTAGTGAGTTAATTATATTAGTTTTTGAAGCATTTAACTGTAGCTTTTTTCCATCACACCATCCCACCATTTTATTCACCACTTTATTTGCGATTCTAACAGCATCATTTACATTTTTAACTGTGACATTTATTGATGTGTCATCTGCAAATTGACAGGCAGGTGATCTATTAATGGTGACACGTTATGATAAATCATTTGAAAATATAAGGAATAATACTGGTGCCAGAACAGACCCTTGTGGGACGCCTATATAATACATTTGTGGATCTGATTTAAAGGGTGATTTAATATATTATTATGATAAGATTTTAATTCAACGATCTTGAGCTGTCTTCTGTTTAATAAAATGCCGCCATGTAGCTTTTGTTGGGTTTGAAGAATCCCATATAATAGAATCGTAGTATTTCTTTTTTCGAATTGTTTATTTCAATTTTATACTGTTTTTTTTAAATTATTATATTGTTCCGTTGTAATATTATTATTAGTATTAATTTTCAACCAATATAATTCTTTCAAATGATTCGACATTGATCTAAGTTCAGTTGTATACCATTTTTGACTTTTAATTTTTGCTTTGATTTTTAGAAGAATTTATAGCTGTAGCTCGGAAACTAGTCATAGGATCGAGTTTTGCCCATGAGAGCTTTTGATCAGAAAGTCGAAATCTACAACATATTAAAAATTCAGATAAATTTGACTGTTCCCCAATTTACATAAAAAATATGCGGGGTCCTTTGAATAACAGGTTAAAATATTATGAAGATTATTTATTTCACACCACAGAATGTACCCATTTATAAGGAGACTCGTCATAAACTTTAAGTTGTAATTCTTCGAAAATCACTTACCTACTATATTATTGCAAAATTTCTAGGTGGTGTGAAAGAATATTCTTTTTATGTTTACCACATTTTTTCAATTTCTTCTGTCGGAGCTCTTCGTTATTATTTACAAAAATGTGCCACTATGTTTGTTCAGTAATCTTTTGAGATAAAGTGAAAGAGAGATATTTTTCTGTATAACTTAATAGATCTTCAAAACTGTTCTACACAAGTTATTCAAATTTCAGTGAATAGTACAGTAACTAGAGGTTTTAACTTCGGAATAATGTCATATTGAACGGATTTCGTTCATTTTTGGCAGTATAATAGTAAATGCTTCACAGAAAAGTTTTTATATTGTGCGGGGGCATGCTAATTTATAGGGGGTGTGTAGGGTACTAGCCTACATACATATAGATCTAAGAATATCTCTATGAAAATAATACAACAAAAACAATTATGATTACAAAAAATTCTATTTTGAAAGCAAAAATATTAAACTTTTTTATCAAGTCTAATCATTAATTTATTTAATAGCCTTACTTGGCTATAGGGTGGATGCCCCCTCTCAGGGGGTGGCACTTAAAAAATATATATATTTATTGGAGCTGAAATAGAATCAAATTTTAAGAAGAAAAGGTTCTCTGCAGTTTTTAAGTTATAACGACTTCAAAATTGCGATTTTAGCTTAAAAAGTATTTCCAAATGGCTTTCATCAAGTATCTCGAAAAGTATTACTTTATCGAAAAAATGTTACAGACCAATCACAGAAAGTACAAACTGAGAATTAATTATATTTTTTGTTTATTGATGTAGGATTAATAATTTCGGAGATATTTATGTTTAGTTTAGGTAATCTATGAAATATTAAAGCCACACTGTATTAAGTTATGCTGATATAGTATTAAGTCCAAGATTCAAAAACATTCAGAACCACTCTTCTTTTTGTTATTAAATATGGCAAAAAATACAGATTATTGATAAAAGCAATATGTAATCAGAAGCACACATAAAAAAGTGCAGCCTCTAAACGGCGCATAAGTTGACACAAAACCCAAAAAATAAAGAACAAAAGCGAGACAAAAAGCTTTATTTGGCTTTCCTGAAAAATTTAGATACGGTGACTTAATACATTCTAACTATACAGACTTATAAAACCAGTGTATCAGATTTATGTAGTATGACTTTAAAATCAATTATAATAATTGAACATTGATAACAGGACTATAATGGTATATTATATAACAGGACTATAATAGTATACTTTTGTGAGGAGTCTGTAGCTTTGCCGGACGAACGAAGTGAGTTAATTACAAACGAGTCACAATAAGTGGCTTTTACTCTGAATAGAACCATCCTATTTTTTCTTCAAACGCCGATTATTAGCTATAAAGAAAATGAACATAAAAAATCTCGAATTTCACCACCAAAAACGCATTATGTTAATATCGCATGGCCGGCGTATTAAATGAAATACGCGTTGTTATGTGTATTACTTTTTCTGTCGCTCACAGCATCAGGAATAGTTATTTATGTACCAAGGGTCGTAAGTGCACTTTTTTTGGGTCGAAGTTTGCAAGTATTTGAGACCAAGAAATCGCACTGTACAACCCGCGGTGCATATTATATTTTTCGTCATACCCACGAATCATTAAACTAGAAAAAAACTTGAGAAAACTAGTGGAAAACTAGAATTATTAGAGTTAGGTTTCATATTTGCTAACCAAATAGTAAAGGTAGCGATGCTTGGCAACCGTCAATAAAATAAATTTAGGACGCGGCTTCTATTCAAATGACAACTACTGTCGAGATAAATTAAATCATATTATAATAGCTTTGAACATTTTATCATATTTATTTACTTCCAAAAAAGTTAAAACATTTAATTCAATACTTGTTATATAAAAATTTTCCTAAATTTATTTCCCTAGGGACGTTACGCAAAATAACGACCCGTTGCCAATAGCTACAAGTATTTGGTACATAAAGCGTCACTTACGATCGACAAAACAATGGAATTAGGGTATACTTAAGAGCAGCGGTTTTCAACCTGTGGGTCGCGACCCCCTGGGGGGTCGCGAAGCAATTCCAAGGGGGTCCTGAGCTATTGAGAAAAAAGCCAATAAAGTTAAGTCATTTATTCTAAAATCTAAAAATCTAAATATTACACACATACAATTTTAATGAAACCAATTTTGAATGAGAAATCATACCAAAAACTATAACAAGAAATTTTAAAATTTCATAATTTTTATTATTTTATTTTATATTTTTTCGGATTTCTCCCCCCCGCTGCCCAGAAAAATTTTGTGTTACCTCCCCCCCCTCCTCAAGCTCCAGATCCGCCCTTGATCCAGGTTGGGGGTCGCGAGAGGGTAAACTTGTTTTTTCTTTTTGTAAGGGGGTCGTGGTTCGAAAAAGGTTGAAAACCGCTGCTTAAGAGGAAGGTATGACGAAAAAGTACTTTTACCTCCGTTGTTAATGGCATCGCATAGCCGTCTAAAAATTCAAACTTTAATGTCGTGAAATGAGTTAAGAAATGTCATGTTTTTCTGACGTTTGAAGAAAAATATTTTTTTGACAATATCACTGTAATTTTTATGAGTTCATTTGAGTTTAGTAGGAATAACCCCGAATATTTTCGGTGTTTGCAAAAGCCCAATTTACTTCGCATTCAGGAAATAAATTCAAATTCGATCAGTTTTATCAAACTAATGAATGATAATGCTTAATTTTCAAAAGTGTTACTCTCCTGGGTTGCTAATTTGAATTATTTACAAGACTGTGACAGATACCTTACGGTGTTTTTATGGTCTAAGTTTTATATGGTTAGGATCTAAGAAATTGTTTCAAAGGAAAGAATGATTCCAGGATCTTTAACCTCCTTTTCAAAATATCATTTTGTTCCTCATATTAGATGGTAGTAGAGTTGTATTAGCAATGGAATTTATCAACCTTGGGAAAGACAACAAAACTAGTTCAAACGTTGACCACAGTGGCGATGAGATCTTAATCTTATATTTTTTACTATAACTGTAAGATAACCATATGGATGATTCATTTCTGCTACCACTCTACTTGAATATTTCTGGTCATATTCCATGGAAAAAGGCAAGATGTTAATTTTATAAATTTATAATAAAAAAAAAATGTTAAAAAGTATCTTATTTCATTACTGGTGACAATAAGTAAATCACTGACCAAATTCTTCTGATCTATTAATCATCTGACTGTGAGTTTCAAAGCTAAATTTCCCAATATTTGTTGCTTTTCACTAATAACATTTTTTGACAATTTCCAAAGTAGCGTTGTACTGTATCATCGATTCTATAAGAACTCTGATATTTAAAACAGTAAGAAAACCAGGGTAATTACCAGCGTCCAAATTCCACCCTGTATATTATAATTTTATTCTAAGAAATGCGAAGAATGTAGATCGATTAGTTACTTTTTAGATTCTTTCAAATTTGTGATTTTTGTTTCCAAGTTTTGATTCTGTTTCAGTTCCAATGATTATTTTTTGGTGCCACCCCCTGAAAAAGGGTAGCGTCCGCCCCTTATAAATTAGCAAGCCTTCGCATAATATAGAAACGTCTCTTAGATGCATTTACTGTTAAATTACTAAAAAAAACGATATTTAATTCATGTGATAATCTTCCTAAATTAAAACGTCTAGTTACTGTACTAAGTGCCCTTCACAAAGTAGCTGAAAGAGTCATTGTAATATGCATAATTAATTAAATAAATATTTTAGTATCGAATTATTATTGGATTTCCAGTATTACTTATAGTTTTCACCAGCTTTGTTACTGAAAATCGTTCACTTTTCTTCAAATATCGAATGTTTTTTATTCATTGTTCGATTCCAAGTATCCATTTACTTAATTTAACTCACTTTAGTACTTTTAAAAAGCAAAGGAAGGCATTATGCAGAACTCCTACTTAATTTACAGCAACAAATCGAATTATTTTTATCGAAATGGATTCTTGAAAATAAAATGTATACGCAGATGTATGACTTGCAAATTATGATTTGTCTGATATTGTGATATTCCGTAATAAATTGCAATATGAATCAAAATGAATAAAAGTGATTACTGTGGTAGCTTTTCTTGAATTGAATGGAAACATTTTAGTAGACTTAGTTTTAAAGTAAATTAATTTTTGTATGCTTATAGTTACAGTAAAGAATATTTTTTATGGGATTTCGCAAACATAAAAAATAATGTATAATGAATCAAAAGGAAATCAATCTAAGAAAATATTAATTTTAAATCTTGCATTCTTTTGATAACCTACTTCTGGTAATGCTAGAAATTAGGAAATTCTAAAATAGCTGGGATCTACGGTCTCGGAATCGACAATGGGAGGTCGACCAAAGGATATACAAATACCTGAAAAACCCATAAAACGATATCCCACATTGGTAGTGGGGGTAGTCCTAGGAGGGTGGTAGTGAGGATGGATGAAGTAAAAAAAATATTTTGAGGCCTTTGGTCCTTGTACACACACTAAATCACATTTTTTTTCACCCCCTTTTATAATAAGGTAGGGGTAGTAATGGTGGGTGGCTAATGCCAAAATTTTTTTTGAGACCTTAGCTTCCCTTGCATATACTAAATACCAATTTTATGGACTCTTATCTCCTTGATTTACCTATTTACTCCAATTTACCCCAACCCTTCAACGGAATAAGATGAAAATAAAATAATCTAGTTCCAGATCTCGTTAAAATACATACGTGTGCCAAATTTCAAGTCAATATCTTAAACGGTTCCAAAGTAATCGTGCGCACAAAAAAAAGTTGCAGCCAGATAGACCTACAGACAGAACGACAGACAGAATTTTTTTTCTCAAACTTAAAATCTCGACGTTTCATGACATTCTAAGCCTATTTGAACAATAAAAATTAAAAAAAAAATGTTTGTCCTTATTATACTTCCACTGGATGTGGATGTAGAAGTAAACCGAAAACCAGATTCCTATGTAAAATTTCCTTACGGATTAGAATCGAGAAAAAAGTATTTGTTTGAAAAATTTGCAAAAAAACATGAAAATATGTATATTATCATTGATTAATCAATGATATTATTATTTCTTACTCAATATCCCGCTGGTTATTCGAGATATCGAACTTAAATTTTACCAAGGTATTCTTTCAATCTTTTTCTTAGCTATAGACGAACGAAATACCTATTCATGCAACAAGTTAAGAAAAGTGGTTTTTTTTTCGTAGTATATATGAGTAGGCTTTTTGATCGCGGCGATAGCCGAATTCAAAAATATGCCGCATATGAAAAATCACTTTTCCTACGTATTGTACACATGATTTTTTCTACTGACTCATGACGTTTGTAAAAATTATTAAACCGAGATATTTTTTGATTTTATTATTTGACATTTATACAGATTCAGAAAGTGTTTGTTTTGGTATTGCACTAGTTTCAACGATTTAACCGACCGCCCACAATAAAGACGTCTACCACTACTCCAGCAGAGGTAAAGAGTGACACGCCCATCAATAGAAGCATGTACACGATTGCATGCTTCGCTATCGCTTGCCGCTCTCGCTTGCTCTTATTGCCATCCCAAAACCAACACTTTCCGATACTGTATATTTATTACTTTTTTTGACAATAATTATAAATCAGTCATTTTGTTTTTTTTTTTGCAGAAAAATACAAACCACGAAAATTTCTAATTTTACATAAACCGAAATTACTAAAAAAATAATTAATCTTTTTTAATGAAACTTGGTGAAATTATAGATCTTGTAGATGTAACTTGTTTTGGAAAATTACAAATAAAAATATTTAATATTTTCCTTAAAAAACGAGATTTTTGTAAAGTTTTTAAAGCTTTGTAAAAAACTGCCTTTTCTGAAATTGTAGCTTTTTGAACGAGCTTTACAATATTGATAAAGATGTTCCCCTCCAAACAATCTTTGAAAAAACTTCATTTCATTTGACTATATACAATCCTAAGGGTTTTGCCTTTTAAATATATATTATGGATATGGATATACATACACATACATATACATATTTTAGTATTTTAAATAATGTGCTTGAAGACCTTTAGCCTTGAATGGATCATCTGGTATATTTTCTGATTTATTTCTGACATGTTCTTTAAATTCACTTAGTGTAACCTGTAACCCGCGGACAGGTTATTCCACATGAGCGAAAGCTACCTCTATCAAAAAAATGCGGGATGGGGCTGCAGCCCCTAAAGTCAAGGGTGATGAAAGTGTTTCATTTATATTGCGGCAACAATTTGAGGCCCAATTTGATGCCTTCAGATTCTCTAAGGGTAGTAACAGCTTAAATAACCTTATCCAGGGTCGTCTTGATCCTAACAGGAGAGGTAAACGATATTTTGTGCAGGTATGGTCTGATTTAAGTCCATTGATATAAATTACAATTTAATTGAGCTGATATTTTTAAATTAAAATCACAATTTATATTAAGCTAGATTTTTTTACATTAGCCAACAAATGTGTATTATATAATTGGCTAATGGAGAAAATCCAGTGACACAAAAAAACTTATATAATTATCCCTTCCCAGCAAACACAGAAATTGCTGCCTTGAAATGGGCCATTGTAGCGATCAATGGCTTTCTTATGGCATAAGCGAGCCTTTTGTGGACCATAATAAATTATATGCAGCCGTACCATACCTACATGTTGTTATGAATTGCCACATAATAAGCAGAAATGGTCAATTATTGCGCAACCATAAAAAATACTGCTTCGGTTTTTACGTTGATGGTACTTTTATGGTAATATGCAGGCTAATATTTTAAATTATTGTGAAAAATCTCTCAAGGGCGTCAACGAGCGGCATCCGCCATTTGCATTTTCGTTCTAAGTTTGGCCTGTGCGTTAAAATTTGTGTAAGCTGACTTTGTGGTTTGGACAGTTTGTCAAGTCTTTTAAGTACCTATGTTGCGTAACAAAGTGTGTCGTGATCTTATATTGTTCATTATAATTGTAGTGTGATAATTGAAAAACAAGTAAGTTAGCTAAATTTCTTCGTCAGCCATCCAGTTTTCATCATATCGCTTTCAAATAAGTGTTTTATATGAAAGTTTGTACAAAATCCTGCATCTCAACACCAAGACTAATATTAAGGAAAGATTTTTGTTTCTGTCGTCATATAACTTTCATTGTTTTAACTTTCTTATTTAATAAATGTTTCATTGTTAGCTTACAACTTATTTTGCTTTATTGATTGATACCTGGCATTTCCAAACTTCTCAATTCACAAAATATCAATATTGACGGCATTATTTGTTTAGTCTGGTATCTAACATATTTTTCAATACTGGACTATAATCCTTTTATAACAGGTATATGTTTTGCTAACTTTTGGTTCTCATATGTAAAGGGGGAGGGTCAAAAACGCCGGTTTTCGCCCCCCCCCCCCCCCCCCCCCCATCAAATTTGGCAAAAAGAACAAAGAAAATGTTTTTTAACAGTCTAAGGTCAATTTAGAGTCGATTCGACCACAAACGGAATCAACCCCGCCCCCCTCTTAGGGTCATTTCAAGGTCAAATTATGAAAAAGCCGTGAAATAAACTCGCCTTTTCGGAATGAGTAGGCTTATTTTGGGACTTCGATTTAATATATGTATAGGTTTCTGGGTCGCTGATTCCGGATCCGAGGTCAGTTTGTCTACAGTGTGTCCCAGGATAGATGTAACAAGAGGTGTAATGGACCAAAAATTTTGAAATTTTGGAATGTTATTTGAGGATTGAGCCTTGATTGTTGTAAAACTAAAGTATACCAAAAATAACTTGATTTGGTGTTCTACAGGGTGTTTATAAGCAAAGTTGTAAAAATCACCACTAATAAAGTACCTTTATTTTTCAAGATATCAAAAAATTCCACTAAGAAAAGTTATTTAGAATGCAATTTTATAGCTCTATACATTTCAGGAATATAAAATTATTTTTTTGAAACTTCCCATTTTTTGCGAATTAAGAGTTGAATTCATATTTTAAAGTTGTGTAGGAGCAAATGTTAATCATCTGTTTTTCTCATAGCCTACTTTTAGCTTATACATAAATATTAATTCGCAAAAAATAATTTCTATGCAGTTTTAATTGAATGGTTCAAAATAAAATACTTTATTGAAAAAATGGGAAGTTTCAAAAAAATTAATTTATATTCCCTTTTAGAGAGGTATAAAATTGCATTTTAAATAACTTTTCTTAGTGGAATTTTTTCATATTTTGAAAAATAAAGGTGCTTTATTAGTGGTGATTTTTACAACTTTGCTTATAAACACCCTGTAGAACACCAAATCAAGCCATTTTTGGTATACTTTAGTACCTATTACAAAAAGCAGGACTCAATCCCCAAATACCATTCCAAAATTTTTGGTCCATTACACCTCTTGTTACATCTATTCTGGGACACACTGTAGACAAACTGACCGCTGATGCCGGCATCAGCGACCCAAAAAACCTATATATATATATTAAATCGAAGTCCCAGAATAAGCCTACTCATTCCGAAAAGGCGAGTTTATTTCAAGGCTTTTTCATAATTTGACCTTGAAATGACCCTAAGGGGGGGGGGTGTTGGTTCCGTTTGTGGCCGAATCGACTCTAAATTGACCCTAGACTGTTGCCAAATTTGAGGGGGGCCGAAAACCGGCCTTATTGACCCTCCCCCTTTCACATAAAAGAATTATATACCAGAATCTAGTAGGTTATTCAAAATATATGGGTGCTTGAAAGTGTTCCTATAATCCAATTTATTGAAAAATGTGTGAGATTACAGCCAAAAATATGCCAGCAAGAGGATGGCATCATCAGTGATCCTTTGATGGCCCATTACTGTACACTGTTGGCAAATTGAAGAATGGCCAGCTGCTGGCCGGTGGGACATCTCGCCAGTGATCCCCTTGTGGCACCCCATAAAAGTGCCATTTATGATAAAGCTGGCGACGGTGCGTTTGACCATTTATGTGCCAATTATGAGTGTTTGCTGGGTTTGTACTATGTCCTACGCTTTCGTAGAATTGCGTTGCAATGTGCATTTTTTAAATTTCACAGTTTTTGTCTATCTCATTAACATCGCATCAAACTTTTCGGAATATTTTTCACTGTCTGGAGGGCGTAAAGCATTGCTTGTCCTATTATTGACTTTTAACACCCTATGGTTGACGTTCCTAACAAGAGTCTCGGAATTTTAGATTATGAGCCTCAGTAGTGGTTTTTCTATGCAAACTTACTTTAAAATATATCCGCCCTGTAAGTAAACGCAATTCAAATTAAATAGTACATTAGTTAATGTAACACGAATATAAATAGTTAATAAGTATTGATAGCGATTATAATTAGATAAAGAATGTATACGTAGATTAATTTAATCGATAACGTTTTCCTTTTATTGAGTATATTGTTACACGGCGCAAGCATTGAAGATTCTATATAGCAACTGAAATGCTAGCCGCAATTAATCGAGGACTTATAGGCCTCCAGCTAATAGCCAAGCAACAAGATCAAAGAAAAATATTGGATATACAGTGACGTTAAGAAACATTGATCATTAAATTAAATTAAACTCATTCAACTTTACTGTCCTTTTATAATTCTTCTTGTTATACATACACATCTTAAATGACTATATTTTCCTATGCCATGAAAACAAGCTAAGGTAATTTCTTTGCTAAAAACCAATTAGCCAACCGAATTCAGTCATTTTAAATCGATTAACTTCCTATCTGTATTGTCCAAAGTACATGAAAAAAATATGGTGTTACAAGTAAGAATACACTCAAATATTAATAATATATACACCGTGGACTTTCAAAGACATTTGATGTGATAAACCATTACATTTTAAAATCAATTATATATTTTGTAGGAGTTAGTGAAACAGCAAGTGCAGTACTATCTTATTTTTAACAGACATTACATATGAGATTATTCCTAAACTTCACATATTTTCTACTTCTAAGTACTATACTATAGGTCCTAGATAAGTTTTACAGAAACTATCAGGGAAAGAAAGCTCCAGCCTCTTACCAAATGTTGTTAAGCTTTTGAAAAAGCCCCAAATTGAGCGTCGTAAGACATTCTCAGGTATCGCGATTTTGAAAATGAAGAAAATGACGCTTATAAAGATTCAAATGCAAATTCAGCTGTATAATAATACATCTCTTAATGTTTTAACTTGTGTTCCTCAAGGAAGCATCTTAGGCCCACTTCTCTGCACGGTTACACGTCAGCATTCATTAAAATTTTGTAATTACCATTTTTGGGCAGACGATATACAATTATAGATTTGAAAGGTAATTCGAAAGATTTTCATTATTCAAACGAACGAATGATTTAAATGTCCTTGTTTCCACATCTTTTAATCACTCATTAAAGTGTAATCGTAATATATTCTATACTATATTGTACTGCAGTGAAAATACAAGAAATAATACTGTGAATGAGCTCGACTGGCATATTAAAAATGACATTATAATACTGTACAAAAAGTACAAAAGTTTGGGTTTAATAACCGACTTTAAGCTCCGCTTTAAGGAACATATTACAGAGAGTTTTTTTTTTCTCTAAAAATAATATACTCAGTTATTTTTCAGATCATGACATTAAAAAAAATCTGTGCGAGTCTCTGATGTTGTCGCAATTAATTGAACTACTTTTGTTAATTGAATTGTATACCATTCTACAGTTTTTATTACTTGAGAGAAATCGTTAATACATTTACTAATAAACACCGACTTCCAATCGGCCTTAGTGAACCATTTAATTAATTTGATTGAAAGAGAGATCCCATAATAAAACAGATACGCCATTCTTTAAATTTAAGCCTTCTTTGCATAAATAGTCGGAATAATATTGATGAAGCTCTACGGACAGAATGGTTTGCATTATAACGTGGATCGTGGAGTGGATTTATGACAAATTCCCATTTCAAAGAGCTTCAGATACCAATCCATGATTTTTTGTCGATAGGTGGTAAGATTTTTAAATTCAATGTTGTCACCTCAGTTGATCTGTATTCTATTACAAATTTTTCTATTCTGATAGTATATAAAATAAAGTTCATATTTTCGATGTTCCCGTTTTACTGAAAAGCCAGTGTAAATATCGAAATTTTCAAAAACAACTTCTTTGTTTGAGGTAACCTCTGAAAAATTATTTCGATTATTTCACTCATTAACGCTATAGCCAATGAGAGCCCGTTTTTTCAAAACATTGCACCAATCAAACGTCATTATTAGTGGTAATTCAAGCTAGATCGGCTTTTGACAGGACCAACATGCAAAATTTATCGCTCTAATTTTTTAGGTCGCTGCAGCGGCAAATATGCGAAAATTTTTTGACGTTTTTTGTCGAGCTTTTAAGTTTTATCTATAAATATCTTCTCTAGCTTATTACTAAGTAATTGTTAACGTACTTACCTTGTAAATTGTAATATTGTATTATGTAGTAGCAAACAAAAACACACCTCAATTCCAAAGCGAATCTTTTCTGAAATATATAGGCTGTAACTTTTGCCTATCTGTAACTATGTCAGTTTTCCTAGTGTTCAATCAGGTAACAATTGCACACAAAGATTGTACTTAATATAGCTCATAATACAGGAACAAGTCAAGCACAGCTTTCAATAGCTCAATAACGTAGTTACAAAGGTAAGCAAATCATTTATTATAAATGTCAAGTACCCATTCGCTCTGGAACAAACTAAAAATGTATAGTACTTACATATATGGTAATCTACCAAAAAGTAACTCGTTGAATCAAAGCTGTGCATCAAACATTATAATTTGTTGTATTTAAAATTCTCTTTGCTTAACAAAGCAAACCTCAACACAATTAATTCATAAACTTCGTAAGTTAAAAGTAAGGATTAAATACGTAAAGATGAGTCGATGAACATTTATTTATTATGGAATATAACTTGTAGCGCTAGATGGCGCTCTCTATGCCAATCTCGGAACCATGGGTGTATATTTTATTTGGGCGAGACATCGGTACTAAAGTAGTGCTCTCTCTATCGTTCCTCGTCGTATTGCACCTCAGAAACGCCTGAAAGGTGTTAAGCCAGTCTATATATTATAATATCTAAGGTTTCTACTCGTTTTATTTACTAGTTGCCATGGAAACGTCACTAGATTATTTTAAAATATAGCGAATCTCCGTTGTTTCTACTGCGTTTGTTTCAGATTTGCTGTTTTGACAATTGAGTCGGTTTGGAAATATTTCTGTATATCAAATTAATGATGAAATTGAAAATAAAGGTCAGTAAACTCCAAAAAGTGACAAGAAAACGTCTGAAGGCAGTTAATGAGAAAACATAATATTGAAGATGTCCTTAATGAATTATTTATTCGTGAAATATTCTCCACAAATACCACTCGTGCTTTAAATTTTGTCTAAAAATTTTTTCTCAAGCTAAGTCGCCCCTAGTTAATATAACTCGTGCAAATTGGCAGTTTATTATCAAAGATTAAATCCCTCCCGCTAAAGCGGTCGGGATTTAATCAGATAATAAACTGCCAATTTGCACTCTTTATATTACCAGGCAACACGCTTTCGAAAAAATTTTCGATAAAATTTTAAGCACTAGTGATATTACATACGATAAAATATCTTAGAAAAATCAGAATTCAAGTGGCAAAATTCAGTATGGGAGCCAGTTCTTTGAAAACGCAGGTCTGCGAGGTTTTGTTGTTGGGCAGATAAGGGTCATTTCTGAAGTAATTTTTCGCGCTGAATCCGAATCTGGCCTCAGAATTGACCCACCACGTCAGGATTATGAAATATTTGAAGTTAAGTACTTAAAAAATGGCTTATTGTCTACTTTTGAGGTTATGTATAGGACTCAGCTCATTTCTAATAAATACATCAATGAGTACCTCCTTCCGCTTTAAAATAAGCTTTCAAATGGTCATTCACGATGTTTCCTCTCAAAGCTATAGCTATTTCAATGTGACATGAATTTGAAACCATAATCCCCCACAACTCAACAGACTTAACCAAACGACTTCAAATGAATCAAGATTTAACACAATAGAAGGGTTTATTTTATTTTATTTTATTTTATTTTTTTACTAAGTTGCGTTGTGGGGGATCATAGTTTCAAATTCATGACACCTTAAAATGGATATAACTCTGCGAGGAAACATTGTAGATGACTATTCGAAAGCTTATTTTAAAGAGGAAGAATGGTACTAAATCATGTATTTATTAGAAATAAGCTGACAAATTTTTTGAATGTCATACATAACCTGAAAAGTAGACAAAATAGCCACTTTTTAAGTACTTAATCTCAAATATTTCAAAATCCTGACGTGATGGGCCAATTCTGAGACCAGATTCGAATTCAGCGCGAAAAATTACTTCGGAGATGACCCTCAGCGCCCTCAGCTGTCCAACAATATTCATGACCCCTTTATTCGCAAACCTGTGAAATTTAAACTGCGACAAGTTATGCTTATGTTCCTGGGATTTCAAGTCACTGAAAGTAAATATTTTCAACATACCAAATATCGATTCCAATATGGCGTCTTATATCCACAGATTTTCAGGCAACGTACCGTACATATCTGTAATACGCTGTTTCAAGTTGCATCCCGGAATTATGCAGTATAACTGAGTTTCTTAAACATAACATTAATTACAATACAATACATTTATTGAAAAGTAAGCAGTACAGGTTTTCCAAAAAGGAAGTGTATCAACACAAAAATATGCATATATAAATACATTTAAACAAACATAATAAAGTATTAAATGAATAGAAATAAATATATAATCCTAATTTAGAACAATAATTGTACATTAAAATTATTTAGTTTTGATTATGTCTTCCTTTAGTTTACGCTTTACTGTTACCACTGATATATTGTGAAATTGGATTGGCAGATTTATATTATTAATAATATATATGCTGCTATGAAAGAGAAGGACGATCGAACAAATGAATTTTTATGAGATGGAATACAAACTTTATTTTCAACATTTCTCAAACCTCTGTTATGAATTTCAGCTGATCTTTGTGTTTTATTAAACATATAATAAATAATTAGATTCTCCTATTTTCAAAAAAATGAGTCGTATAATGTATATGGATCTTCTTTTACATATATTTAATAGATTGAATATACGTAAATGAGGAGTAATATGACAATATTGGGGCACAGTTGTAAAATATCGTAAAAGCAGTTTTCAATTTTTTGTAAACGGTATTTGTCTGTAAAAGACAGGGACCGTATTCAAATATCTGCGTAATTTAAGTGCGATAGAATCATAAGTTTCAGAAAGGAATATTTTGGTATTTGTATCCAGATATTTTTTAAATGCAGATAGTCCTGTAAGTAGAGTAAGTGTCTTTATGCGAGCCATTTCATCGAGTTGTAATAATTGCATTTTGTCCAACTTCTGATCCGCTAAGATCGTGCGATACATATAAACATAGAATATCAAAAGGTATACGCTATCGTTTTCAGAAAAGCTCAAACTTATTATTAACGAGCGTCTTCTCTTCTGGAAAAAATAATAATTTTGCTTCTGGTAAATGTGTATCTTCATTACGAAGTACTCTATACTTAATTTTTAAACACACTTATATAGTGTGTCCCACTTCGTACTAAGCCACCCCTATAACTTGGCTATTTGTATTTGGATTTGTATATATTTTTTATAGCACATAATACCCAAAGCCAACTGTGATGTTTTTAAAATGGAAATTTTGCAAAAGTAACATTAGCGATTGAGATAGAGGAAAAATGTATTTGGAAAAGTCGTTCAGGAAAATTAAGTAAGTTCAAATATGAATTTTCATTTAAAAATATTGATTTTTTTTTTCAGAGTCAGAAAATTTGAGGTCTGGGTGAGTTTAGAGCATCCAGATTGCTGTGAATTCCAGAAAATAGTTGCAAATTTTTAATTTAATAAACCATTTTACATAATGTTGATAATTGATTTACTTGCAATATTTTTGGAAAAAAAAATGAATATTTTTAAATGAAAATTCATATTTGAACTTACTTAATTTTTCTGAACGACTTTTCCAAATACATTTTTCCTCTATCTCACTCGCTAATGTTACTTTTGCAAAATTTCCATTTTAAAAACATCACAGTTGGCTTTGAAATAGAGATTGAGTAACAGTTCTACCTTCCAAAGGTAGTTCATTATGGGTATTATGTGCTATAAAAAATATATACAAATCCAAATACAAATAGCCAAGTTACAGGGGTGGCTAAGTACGAAGTGGGACACACTGTATAAGTAATAATCCAAATAAAATTGGAGAAACTTGAAACTGAAAGACTCAAATGCGATGAAAAACAACAGTCGACGCTTTCTTACATGCATACAAGCAAAACAGTAATACGCACATGAGACGCGCGCAGCACTACAAATGTTAGGATCGGAGCAGGTAAACAAGGAATGCTCGCCTCAACATTTTTCTCCCATTCGAAACACTGGTTTCTTCTTTTATAGCGAAAGAATTAGGTATAAACCGCTTACTGTATATTAAAAGTTTATTTTCTTAGAGTAATAAGATTTTAAATTATTTATTCGAGTCACATGAACTATATGAGTAAAACACAGTTTCTGAATCACGCATTTCAATCTTTCGCCTTCTCGTACCACCCTTCTACTCTACTCGATCGGCGCTATACTAATGAAAACAGGTTTGGTATAGTCGAGTGTCTAGTTGGCTGATGTTAATTTTTGTGATTTTAATTTTGTATTGTACGACTCGACCACTATTTTAATTTGTGTGTGAAAACGGGTACTCTCCCAAATCCGGTAGAGTCGAATAGTTTGGCTAAAAAGTATACCAGTATACTCTGCCGATAACTCTACTAATGAAAACTAGGCTTAACATTTAATATGAAAAACAGAAAAATAGCCATTATTTCCATATAATGATGATCTAAGTCTGATCATGCTAGTGTAGTAATAGTAATTTTTACTAGTGAAATATTTTTGTCGAACTCCTCTATACGTTTCCTTAAATATATCAGGAATAAAAACCAGACTGTAACCAACAGCTATTCTCCGGACTAATGCCCCGCCGAGCACTGAATTACGAATTACAAGCCTGGCCGCGTTAAGTGCAATAACTCTGTATTGTCACAAAACGCTAAAGTTTCGATTTTAATAGACACCAGCCGAAAGACTTATTCCTACTTAAAGGAGCTCTCGTGCCAGCCACTCCATACCACTTGCAGATTGCAGTTTCGAGCTATTGGCTCTCGTCAGTGCAAGGTAATTCAGTAATTCAGCGCTCGGCGGGGCATTAGTCCGGAGAATAGAGAATAGATGTTGGTTGCAGTCTGGTTTTTATTCCTTATATATTTAAGGAAACGTATAGAGGAGTTCGACAAAAATATTTCACTAGTAAATATTCTACCCTCTAAAAGCATACCTAACTATGCCCATGTCAGGGCTACTGCTGTTTCGATTATAATGGACATTAGCCGCTAGATGGAGCCTGCCATTTTTGTTGTATGCCGTGGTTTTATAAATCTCGTCATGTACCAAGAGTGAACAAATGCCTCGTTCCAGTCATCTCAGACCTACCTTGCACTGACGAGAGCCAATAGCTCGAAACTGCAGTCTGCAAGTGATATGGAGTGGCTGGCACGAGAGCTCCTTTAAGTAGGAATAAGTCTTTCGGCTGGTGTCTATTAAAATCGAAACTTTGGCGTCTTGTGGCAATACACAGTTATTGCACTTAACGCGGCCAGGCTTGTAATTCGTAATTCAGCGCTCGGCGGGGCATTAGTCCGAAGAATAGCTGTTGGTTGCAGTCTGGTTTTTATTCCTTATATATTTAAGGAAACGTATAGAGGAGTTCGACAAAAATATTTGACTAGTAAATATTCTGCCCTTTAAAAGCATACCTACTAGTAATAGTAAGTCTGCCTTGCGAAACATCTTATCAAGTATCTCTCTCTAGACCTGAGTAGGTGTAGCTTTTTACATCATAAATAAACATTTGTTACATTTTAAAACACAATAGATACACAGGGGTCGCGGTGGACAAGACCAGCCAGCCAACTCCTTTTTTAAAATCTAATCTAATCTACATTTTAAAACCAGGAATTATTAAAAAGTACAATGAAAAAGGAATATAAAATTTGACTCAAGGCATGCACATGCATGTCTCAAGAAATCAAATATGTCTTTCTTCTTTTGACTGTTTCTAACCACCTAAAAATTAACCAATTTTTCCATTCTCTTCTTAAATCTTCAGGTTGTACATAATCCATTCGAAGCAAAATTACTATTAGAAAACATTAAGAAATATTTTCGTAGAAAAACTGAACTTTCAGGTTGATCAAATTTTTAGAGGAACTAGTTATCTGCTGAATAACCAAAAATGTTTCATAAATGTGTAAGCAAAAATAAACGATATTTATCTTTAAATACCATAAAAACATCTTCCATTTTCACAATTAGTTGAAAAAAATTCTTGCTATTACCGGGCTACAGAGAAAACCTAAATAAATTAACACCGACCTAAATTTGCATCAAATGTACGAATTCTGTCACTCGCCAAATCAAATTAGCCTGTGTAAGCCTTTTTGGACGTCATTTATTAGTTCGCGGTGGACACTTAAAACTAAAACAGGAATTAGCTGTAGGTCCACACGCTACAATGTCAGCAATGTATGAGAGGAGACAATATGCGCGTTGATTGGAGATGGTTAACCGCCGATAAACCATTTACTGAATGGTCATAACCCACATAATTCTGCAAATACATATGGTTTCACATCGAAATGCCATAGTAGTTTATAGTCGTTAAATTATATTTGCACATCCACTTTAGAATTTTAATATTGTGCGGGTCTGTGTTCATGTTGGCGCTACTGCTGCGTATTATATTCTGGTAAATTAAACTGGTAGACATAATTAGTTGAACTTATCAGTCGTAATATTGGTAGACTGCATATTTAGGGCAGATTCTCGCGTTGAGAGCGTAATTTCGCCAACAGTTTCATCTGATTAATTTCGATTTAATTATTAATTCTTATTATAAATCTCAAATGTGATAACTTACTGACAACCCTTCCTCTTGATATTTCCTTACCTGTTAGTTTAAAAGGTATATTCGATAAGAATAAATCTATTGGTGAGACATCGGGTGATCAAAGGGGCTAGAAGAGGTCACTAAGTAACGTAACATAACATAACATATAAACATACTAATCCGGTAATTAAAATAACGATTTTTCGGAAAGTTTTGGGACTAGCTAAAAATAAGTCTATCCCCTACAGAATTTCCCCGCGGAGGTTTTAATTGTTATTTAACTTTTTGTAAACAAAATGAATTTTGCAACCTAGTTTTTTGCTTATATTTTCGCTTCTAAAGATCTTAGAAAAACCTACTGTCAATTTTTTCGTCATGAGCTCCTCTGTAAGATAGGTATACGCAAAGAACGAATCTTTGATTGTTAATAACATTTTATGACAAAAAACTGAAAAAATTGAATTTTTCGATCCTCGAACTTTGAAATACTGTAGGAACAAATATAAAATCTGTATATTTACGTATTTACCGAAACAGTACTAATTTGATCTTTTAATATAAGTTTGGATATTTTTTTATAAATTAATAAATATAACATAAAATGTTATTAACAATCAAAGATTCATTCTTTGCGTATACCTACCTTATAGGGAAGCTCATGACGAAGAAATTGACGGGTAGAATGTTTTTCTACTACCTTTAGAAGCGAAGATATAAGCAAAAAACTAAGTTCCAAAATTCATTTTGTTTACAACAAGTTAAATAACAATTAAAGCCGCCGCGCCGCACAGTGGGAAAAATATGCCCTTATTTGGACAAAAATCTGCCGACAATAGAGATTTCAATCAAATTAAATCAAAAAAATGGAAAATACCCTTAAGACATTGTACTTTAGAGTAGTGCTGCGACAAATTGGCTTTGGGTTAACCTAACCTATATATTACTTCCACAACCAGTGGAAGTATAGAAACGACAAAGAATTTAAAAGTTTGTATTGTTCAAATAGGCTTAGGATGTCATGAAATTTCGAGATTTTAAGTTTGAACAAAAAAAATTTGTCTGTCCGTCTGTAACTTTTTTTGTGCGCACGATTATTCTGGAATATTGACTTGAAATTTGGTACATGTATGTATTTTAATGAGATCTGGAACGAGATTATATTTTCATCTTATTCCGTTGAAGGGTTGGGGGTAAATTGGGGTAAATGGGGGTAAATAGGTAAATCAAGCAGGTAAGAGTCCATAAAATTGGTATTTGGTATATACAAGAGAAGCTAATGTCTCAAAAAAAAATTTGGCCATTACTACCCCCACCCCATTATAAAAGGGGGTGAAAAAAATTGTGATTTAGTATGTGTACAAGAACCAAAGGCCTCGATTTTTTTCTCACTTCATCCACCTCCACTACCCCCCCTTCCACCCCCCACTACCGATGAAGCGTATCGTTTTATGGGTTTTTGGGGTAGACGATTTTAAATATTATATTATTAAAGTTCCATAAACGATTATTTCCACGAACAAAGTTTTTTTCGTTGTGAGAGACTTCGATAGAAATATTGGATGT
This sequence comes from Rutpela maculata, assembly GCA_936432065.2. Classification (NCBI taxonomy): domain Eukaryota; kingdom Metazoa; phylum Arthropoda; class Insecta; order Coleoptera; family Cerambycidae; genus Rutpela; species Rutpela maculata. Next base: position 38,650,533 of record OW386290.2, read on the forward strand.
GGAAGTAGTGATTCCTTGGGCAGCGATTTTTTTCTCTTTATTCCGCGTTTGCCTCCTTGGTCGAGAGTCACAAACAAACGAAGTAGTGTTCATGTAGATTGGATACCAAATTCATTTTTATAGGATCGATAGGATGCGAGTAAGATTAAAGGTGAGATGCATCAAAAAACCCTGAAGAACAACTTTTGATCACTTAAACTCCATTTCACTTGATCTCGAATTTTCACCACCTTAAACCTTCAACTCCTATTTTAAACCCTTAAAAGGGTTATGGTTTATACGTTAAAAACGATTCAAGAAACTTAAGCAATTAATTGAAGTAAAAAAAAATTTGAGGCCTTTGGTTCCTGTACACATACTAAATCACAATTTTTTTCACCCCCTTTTATAATGAGCTGGGGGTAGTAATGGGGGTGGCTAATGCCAAAAATATTTTTGAGACATTAGCTTCTCTTGTATATACTAAACACCAATTTTATGGACTCTTACCTGCTTGTTTTACCTACCTATTTAGCCCTATTTATCTCAATTTATCCCCCAACTCTTCAACGGAATAAAATGAAAATATAATCCAGTTCCAGATCTCGTTAAAATACATACCAAATTTAAGTCAATATGTTAAATGGTTCCAGAGTAATCGTTCGCAAAAGTTACAGACAGACCAACAGACAGACATTTTCTTTTGCTCAAACTTAAAATCTCGACGTTTCATGACATTCTAAGCCTATCTGAACAATAAAAATTTTTTGTCATTTCTATACTTCCACTGGATCTGGAAGTAATATCTGTGATTTTTAGATTAGGTTAACCCAAAGCCAATTTGTCGCAGCACTACTCTAAAGTACAATGTATTAAGGTTATTTACCATTTTTTTCATTTAATTTGATTGAAATCTCTACTGTCGGCAGATTTTTGTCCAAAAAAGGGCATATTTTTCCCACTGTGCGCCGTTTTGAGTGGCCAACACTATTTTTTTTCGGATTCCTGAGGATATTTTGGCTAGTCCCAAAACTTTCCGAAACATTTTCGTAATATCACCGGACTATACACAGACACACCACATATAGTAGACAACACCCAAATCCAAAGCTGTTCGGAAGAGGGTTATACATTTGGAAAAATGGAGACATACATCCATACTTACCGACGTCGTCAGTGTCGGGGCACAGTTCGAATCCAGTACTCGACAGACAGTGCGATCAGCATATTCGCGACACAATACTCCTTAGCTGACTGAATTACCGTGACAGTGTAGAAATATAACTTTCTTAGGGAATGATCTGTTATGTTACGACTATCTCAATGACAACCTGGTAGTGCACGTCTTCTGTCGTTCTTGCTGAAACTAGGTGTCAGCACTATAGCCTTCCTATATAATGTTGGAATTAAGGCCCCAAAAAATCACAACGTAGAGTAAGTATATACGCAATGGAATATTTTTTCATCAGATTTTTGCTCGTTGAGAGAAAAACTTGATTGACGACGAATTAGGATGTTTTAGGAGTGCAAATATCTTTTCTGCATAAACCATGCTTCACTTTTCAATAATGCATCTCCATATCCCAGCCGGGTAAAGAAAACGAAAATGTATATACTTCGTTGTTTAGCCGTAGAAGGCCGCCGCTTCCAATCATACAGTGTTGTCAATGTGTTCGATTTGTCTAGTTTTAAAGTAAAGATAATAAAACGGTATAATGAATGACGTGATAAATTAAGTGTTTATTAAAATTAAATTAACTGGTATTATTAAAATACATTTTTTGCAGACAGTAAGTTACTGAGAATGGTCTATTTTTTCAATAAAGACACAAGGAGCTTCAAAAAACCGACCTGGACGTCCTACTTTTTCTAGTAAATCCTATGGAATAATTGTGGTTTGTGAAAACTTGCTAAGATGGCAATGAGTAAATTAATATTAAATGTCAGTTAGTGTTTTCATTTCAAAACTGATTAAACAAGGTAAAAGTAAAACTGTTTTATTATTTTTAAATGACAGTCGCAACGCTGTAAAATCCATGTTATTGATATGAGAAGTGAGCTCGATAACCTTGTCTCTTCCGACTTCCGTTTATAGTTGTACTGTCTAAACTGAAAACGTTGCCTATTTCTAATTAATTTTTAATCAAAAATTTATAATAGTTTTTTACTACTTTTGAGCCAACTTGTCATCCTATCCCATTTGTACGTATACAGCGGACACTCTGTATACAGCAATAGAAAAATTATAAACATGGATATTACGATAAGCTACAGTTTGTGAGATAAATGAGAGTACATTTACAAACATCAGGTCCATTAAAGATATATTACAAAATGTCGATAGAAAAATCGGAGTGCAAATATATAAATATTTTGTATTACCATTGATGTATAATAAGGTATTTCCATAAAATTGATATTGTACTTCTTCGTATCTACTGATAACTTTCATATATAAAATGTTAGGTAGGTTGCAAATAGGAATATATTGCAACTAAAAATTATCATTTATTGATACAGTTAACAAATAAAACAGTATCAAGATCGTATTCTTACGGAATACCAAAACAAGTCCATAGTATAAAGTATAAATACATTCTGCGATGTAAGTACAACATGGAGGAGAATATTGCCTTCAAAACAATAATTTTAACATATTAAATTCACATAATAAATAGGACAGGCTCCAGATTGTACCCTTGCGGAATACCAAGCGTCTATAGTATAAAGTACAATGCGTTCTACTCTGTAAGTATAACATTGAACAGAGTATTACCTTTAAACAGTATTAACGTATTAGATACAGATAACAAATAGAACAGGGTTCAGATTGTCAATAGTCCAAAGTATAAAATTTAACGCATTCTGTGTAAATAAGCCGGAGAAGTATCATAGATCTATGATTGCCAAATAAAAAATATATGTAAATAGACGAAAATACAAAAAAAATATTTTGAACATGTTTTTTAACCGCCTTCTATATCACTTCAATGGCCCTCTTAAGTCTAGGAGATCTAGATTTGTCTTAGTAAAGGACATGGGGCCCTACAGTTTATAGTGGAATCCAAACCACTTCCTGTGGATAATCTACATTGAAAAAGTATTTCGTCGTGTGTGAAGCTCGAATGAGTTCGTTCGTCCAGTGTACAAGTTAGACATGCTAACTGAGCTACCCATCCTCCCGAGAAAATGATCATATATTACAAATGAACCGCGGGGATAGTCAGCTGCATTTATTGTTGATTTGTTAAATGTATTAGTAATATCAATAAAGTTAATAAGGGATAATGATAAAGTGATTCAAAATTAGATAAACAAATAATAGATAAAATAGCGTTACTCCAAAAAACTAATCAATAAATAAACAGATTATAAAAAAGGACCCAAAATAAATTAAAATAAAATCAATAAAATAGTATCTCCAACATTCTGGATTACTTGGTGCACTCTGCAGGGAAGGTGTTTGTCAGTTTAGTGTCTGGGTGGACATTACTATTCCTCATACGTTTTACTATGAAAGTTTAAGATGATTCTGACCAACTTTTCTTAATAACATTTTTTAAAACTACAAAATTGTTGTTCTACGAGAGTCATATTATGATCATTACTTTACCTACTTGAATATATATTTAACCATTTTTTGCACTGAATTTTTTTTTAACGCAGAAAGTACGACATTTTTATTATTCATTTTTTTGAGTTGTTTTTTACGCATTTATAACCATGCTAAAATGTTTTAATTTTGTAAAATAAATTAAAAATGCAAATAAATAGTTAAAATAAAGGAAATAAATATTCGTTAAGACCAGTTAAAAGTGCTTTTAAAAACCTGGAATTAACAAAATATTTATCTACCATTTGATGGCATAATTTTATGAGTTCCCAAAATTTTAAGCAATTTATGACTTTTTGATTTTTTGGTTATTTTAGACAAATATTTTTACTTGAAATTTTCTGTGGTTCACATCCATATAATGCATATTTTTCCAAAATTAAATATAAGCATAGACATATAAACCGATACGTATTAATTATTAATAAAACTAATAAAATGTTTAAAAAAGGCTTTTTCATTTTTCTGAGGTTAACCACATATTTAATTGAGGACTTGAATATCTATATCTGTTTTCAATTTTATTGCGAACAATCTCCATTTTTCATTTTTGCAATACAATCGGAGATATTTGCAAAAAACTAAGAAAAAATTATTATATATTTTTTTACTTGCTTATGTCATATCCATGTCTCGCGCAGTAAGTTTTTTATGCCCGACTTTTCTAACGTTTTCTTTTGAAATATCAATAAGCTGGTTATAAAATTTCGACGTCGAGTCCGCTTACCGGCAAAGCCTCGTTTTATTTGAAACTGTTCATCCTGCGACTAATTAAAATTATAAAATTCCATTGAGTATAAAGTATTTTAATTTATCTGACACTTTTTCGCTACGTAAAGACGGTAGACGCCTGCTTTTTGAAAAAAGTCTCGGAGTATTTACGTCGACATTTAAACAGAAAAAAACGGTAAAGACCAACTTTGTTTTTCCCAAACGGAGCGGCGAAAAGTAAAAGCAAATAATCAGGAGAGAGAATTTCCTGAGTTAAACTTGATTTTCTGTAGCGATGGCACGCTAATATAAATATTATTCGCACCAATAGCTTTTATCGGCATTGATCGATGAAATAAGGAAACTCAAAAATTACCTTTCCCATTCATTTCCCGTCCTTAAAGTATTTATCGGAATTTTACGTGACATCTAATTCTTTATTTAATATCTCAATTTGTAAATACATTTTATGGAAGCGACTGAAATAAAAACAGTTTTAGAATTTTCCTTCCCCTGTTGTTGAGGAAATTGTGTATTTACTTGTATAGCTATTGAAATCGAACGATGATACCAGTTGGGTCAAGAGATGCCTCAGCGATTGAACCTCGTTTGGTAGTGTTATCGCTGTAGGTTCGATTTTCGCTAGCACCAGAAAAATCAGAGGATTTTCTCGCCGTTCCTGAGATTTTGCCAATGGAAGTTCAGTATATACTTTTTAAACCATTTTAAAAAACAATCTTGCCAGATTATCATTTAAAATAAGGGGAGTTTATCTTCTTGGCGCTAAAATAAGTTTTCCTTCCTTTTTTTAACAAGGTTTATGCACCCACGAGTTATTTGTATAATAATAACCCAATCAATGGGTAAAAAAAGTGAGTAATTTCTGCAAAAATAACGTTACTTTTCTTTTTTTAAAGGGTTCGAATGCCTTCCGTGTATTCTGCAAGTTGGCGGGGTTGAGGTTAGCCGCCATCTTTGCTAATAGTCAAACGCAAATATCTCGAGAACCATTGATGCTAGGACAAAAATGGGAAAGACCTTTTTTGTTTAGCACTAAATTGATTGATTGATTTGATTGATTTACCAGCGCGCGGTAGGCATTGCTGCCACTCCCAGGTTATACAGCTGGGCCTGCTACGCCACGTTGGGTTGGACTAAGGTCATGCTTGTTGCCAGCAGCGAGAGCCACGTGGTGCATGGTAAAGGAATGTGATATAGGAGGTGTAGGTATTTGTGAGATGCCTTACCGCATTGTGTCGTGAGGGAGCGTTTAAGCTCCATTTTTTTGGTTCTGGACTTCTGCCTCTTCTGACTCTTCTTGTGAAATATGTGTTGTGTCGTGATATGGAGTGTATTATGTTCCTCTTTTTGTATTTCTGCTTCTACAAATCTTCTTTTTCTGATTCCTCCGTTTCTGATTCTGGTAGAGCATATATCGCTGCGATTTCTTTGTGGAATTCATTTTTCCCCTCGCTTTTCTTTTCCAGTTACCTCTGTCCCCCCGCGCTTTAACGCTCCTGGCTGCCCGCTTCCCCGCTTCTCTGCCTACTAGGATGCGATCTGTTCTTTCGTTCCTAGATTCAGTATTCGGGCCATTTTTGATAATTTGATTCATTCATTTTTTGCTTTCTCTTCTTCCTCCAGTTTATCTCCACTACTGCCGTGGTATGCATCTTCTTGTGTATGTGGTATCATTCCCCCTGACCCGTTCCCCTGTTTCCGTGCCTACCAGGATATAATCTTTCATTCCTACGTTCTGTATTCGTTCCATTATTCTTGTATATAGATACCAGTTCCTGGGAAAATCTGTGCATTTCCATTGAACTGCAAGAGATTCAGCCCCCGGCGTACTATACCAATAGTACGCCACTGATCAGGTTGTCCATTTATTACCCAAGTCAATGCTTGTTTATCTAAGAAACTCTGTTTTTCTTAAGGAATAACACACTTCAACAATCTATTATTGCCTTGCCATAAATTTATCGTGACAGCGGTCGACATTTTCAAGGATGTATAATCACCTCAGATTTTCTAAGAAAGTCGGTTGAATCAGCCTCTCAACAGTTTATTGCAACATTTATAGTGCAAAAAATATGCAACACCACAAAAACACACTCTCTTCAATACAAATACAAATTATGTACGAAATTAATCACTACTCACAGAATCACTAATCGCACGTCCCAAGATATGTATTATTCCTCAAACCTATCACTCACTTGACACTTTAAAATTGTATCTTTTACACTTTATATTTAGCTAGAGTTTGGGCCTAAAAAACACTGCAATGGTTTTATGCGGCAGACACTTGTTACTCATTAAGACATAAATAAACTTGGATAAATAAACTTGGGTGGTACTTTAAAAATGAGAAGATACTTAGCTTATTTATTTTCTTGTTATTTATTGCCTGGTCCTTTAAGCTTGTTTCTTTATGCATAGCACTGCACTGTCGGTTCTGCCACTAAATAACTGTATTAGTTATTTTCAAATATTAATTCTATTTCAATTTTGTTCTTTTGTTATGATATATCGATTTGCGCGGAATTCTTTGAGGGACAAGTTCATCCAAGTTTTATCAAATTTAGCGGACTTTTAGCACAATTCTCCTTCCGTTTAGCACTAAATTCTATATAAATTAGTTAATTTACCTTATTTTCGTAAAACTAACCATTTACTAGTTGCAGCACGTCAAATTATTCAGACGGTAGTTTTTTCGGATTATTTCGTAAACTGTTAATCGTACATTAAAATGTCAAATAAAATCTAAATGTGACGCGCTGCAACTTGTAAACGGTTAGTTTTACGAAAATAAAGTAAATTAGGTAATTTTTACAGAATTTAACGCTAAACCATTTTTGTCCTAGCATCAATGATTCTCGAGACATCAGCGTTTGACTTTTCGCAAAGATGGCGGCTAACCCCAACCCCGCCAACTACGTCGTAGAATAAAAAAAACTGATGCAATATCTTGCAGAGACAAAGAAGCTGAACGATTTCTACAATACAAGAGAATAGATTTTAATATTTGCTTTTTAGCTACATTATAAAACTAAGTATGTCTTTCGTGTTCCAAAAATTCGAAAATGTCTGCTTCATCATCGCTTATTTCGTCGGAAGCTTCCATTTTCCTCTGACTTTAGCCCAGGGTTACTTTTAACCCGACTTGGTAAACACTTTAGCCTGTAGTTAGCGTTTAGCCCCGGGGCAAACTAACCTAACTCTGTATTGATAAGCGGGTTCTTAAAGAGATAGTACAAGATCCGACATAAGAAGTTAATACCCTCATCTGCTATTCATATAAGAAATAGTTTTATGAAAGATAACATGTGGGCTAATAGATCGCGACTAGGTTGCCTAGCCATATCTTGACCCTAGGACATTTAATTTGAAAAAAGTCAATTAATTTTATCTTTTTTTTTGTCAGGTGAAATCGAAATTTTGTCTTTAAACGTATATAACAGCGAAACCATTAATCCTACAGGAATTTTTCAAAAAAGCAAATTCATCATCATTTTATAACCTTTCTAATAGATCCCTACCAGTTTTTTCCTAGAACCAACATTTATCTAGATATTCGCAAGAGATGAGAAAAAACACGTTTCCTTGAAAAATGTAAATTTTCAGTTGTATCGCTTCTAGCGTCCTTATTTTTTGTCGTAGGGCAAAAAATAAAAGAGAGACTTATCGCTTATTAAATTCTCTACAAATTCGTTATGTCGCAGTTTTTTTGCCGTAGGAGCCATCTTTTAAGAGTTATGGACGTTTTAAGCAAAAGAGTGCAAGACACCGCCATCTTAAAAGGCCCGCTGGGCCCAAACCAAGGGTCACAGTAAAATTTGTAACGCGGCAAAACGTTCCTCACATTATGTAGTTATCCTTTGGGAGTTTTTATTTTTGAGCTATCTCTCCCGGATTCCGAGACATCTAAATATACTCATATTTTCAAAAATACGATACCGCGCAACATCTGGTATAAACTAAGGAAATATTGACTTACCTTGATGTCTATCCATCAAACAGATTATACTCAAGCACACATTAATGATTTTTCAAATGCTAAGAAATTGAAACTATCTTGTCATGCACATAATAAACGATTTTTTTATCCATTAGTTCCATTATTGAACATTCTCCGGTAATGGGGTTTTGTGAAATTATCTGCGAAAACAGCAAAGAGGGAATACATTTCAACATACCAACGGCTTTCATAATAGTTTTTTTGTTAAAGTACAGCAGTTCACGAATGTATTTACCTGATAATGCTGTTAACAATACAATGCTTTTAAGGTTCATAAAGGGTTGTTAAAAGCAAGTCAAATTCAAATGTTTGCTCGCGGCCAACATTAATCATATTCTTACAGAAACCATTTTTTTACCTGTTATGTAAGATAATAATGTAGGAGCACAATAGCATGTTTATGGAAATTAACATTCTCAAGGCTGGAATAAATATTTTAAATTGAAATGATTTGTTTGTGCGCTAATAATTTAATAATAGAAATTTCGCTGATATTTGCAAGCGGATGCGAAGAGCGGCTCAGTGCTTACATGTTAGGCTTGAGACCACGGGGTCCCGGGTGCGAATTTTACCTAGAGAGTGTCGTGGCGTTATTAATGTATTACCGAGATTGTAGCATTGGACTAGTCCGCGGTTGAGTGAGGAAACTCGTCTAGTATAGTAGGTTCCGTATATAATTCAGCGATATAAAAAAGCTCGCAAAAAATCGTAAAGGACACCGACCGCTTTTGGTTAGTGTACCGCCGGCTTTAGGTTAGGTTGGGCAGTACACAGGACTGGACTTAAAAAATTTGTAATTTGTTAAATTGTAAATTACAAAATTTCAGTTCATTGTATTTCAGTTAGTAATGAAAATATTTTCACAAACTCCAAAATCTATTGTATTTTTATGAAAAGTCAAATGCATATGACAAAAAAAAATAAAAATAAACAGGAGTCCCTAGACCCAGGGGAGGCTAACGAATTTTCAAAAAATTTTCCGCAAACTGCTTTTTCAAAATTTTTTAGGAGTCATTAGAGAAGTGCTTCTCTAGATGTTATTTCCCAAATTTCGTATGGGTCCCATGCGCCACAGACGAGAAAAAAAATTGAAATTTCACCAGCCACCACTGATTTGTAAAACAAACCTGTACATTTAAATGGACCGCACATACCGAGGATGCTAGCCTGCTAGCTGCCTCCTAGCTTCCTGTACAGGTTGTTTTACAAATTGATGCCATCGACTTAACGGCCGTGGTGGTGAGCTGCACACTGAACTGCTAAGCATTTTCGGCATGTTCGTACCCTTAGACTGTGCCTAATAGTTACTTCAAAGAATGAAATATTCTAAATGCCCTAAAAGAAACAAACATTCGAGGAGGGTAAATTTTAAAAAAGAAAGTTTTTAAATAATTGTAGTGCTAGAAATAATACCCTGTGGGGATATTCATAATAAAAATAAATTCCAGAATCTGAAGATATTTTACCTTTGGGGTAAAGAATTATAGATGAGAAATGAAGTCCTATGAAAAATTTCTTAATGGGACCGTGCAGTTTTTTTTTTATTAATCAGAAATAATGATTCATAACTTTTATATTTTTTCGCCATTAATTATTTCTTAACGATATCCTTCGTAATAATAAAAGTATTTTTAAAAGTTAAGCGCCAACAGATAATTTTAATAATAATGTACCTGAAAACAAATTTTGTCTCAACAAGTTGCACTAAATTGGAAAATTGCATATTTTTGTCAATAATGCTTGACTTCGCTGCTGCACCGAAACTATTCAGTTAAAGAAAAAATGTATAAGACGTATTTTGTAGAAAAATGCTCATTTATTTTCATGAGAACATTTTTTACCGTATGAGGCACCCTAAGCGAGATATTTCAAAGGAACTGCATTTGTGCGCCATTTTTTCAATATGATGGCGCCGGAACTGAGATCATGTTTTGCATTTTATCTTATTTCATTCAAGGCATCGAAATCTACAAATGCCCAAAGTTGCAAAACTTCCGCACTTATTCGGATTAAACCCCCTGTTGTATGCCCTCACCGCTGTATTTCTAGTCCGACATTTTTATTTTATAAAAACTTCCGTCTGTGAGTAAACTAAAAATTTGAAATAGGATGTGTTTTTTTCACAAATTCGACAACCATTCTATTTGGGGTGAGAGTTTGTTTGAATTCTAATCCAGGAAGTAACTGTCCCCAAAGAGCCAGATGAAGCAGCACCTTAGTAAAGATTGTAAAACTGCAAACTGATGACAAATGGTACTTAAAGTACTTAAAATACAGTACAATATATTTTGATAATATTATGTTCTATTGGCTATTGTTAAAAACAAGAAAAAAATGTTAATGTGAATTTTTAACATAATGGACATGGACCATAAATGAATCGGTCATTTGAGAAACGACACTAGTCCTTAAAAAGTAGAACTGAGAAAATTAAGAAAAACGTTCCAGATTCACCATTTCAAATAATCACATATAACAAAAACATAATTCATTTAATGTAGACAATTGTAGATCAGAATATTATATCCAGATACACATTTTGGCAATACCCACCTGGGATTTTCCAAAAGAAAACTTGGACATGTGTGGTTTCTCTAGTGACTCTCTGGACTTGTGTGATTTTTCTAGCGACTCTCAATAACCAAAATAGAAAAACAGTTACTATTGATTACACAAGTCCAGAAAAAAAGAAATTGTGGTCTGTACTGGGGCACTGACCATACCTAGCCCTTGTATTTTGAGTCGCTGAACACGAATCTGACCTTTGTTTTGCCCCAGCACGTCAGGTTTTTTATAACGCCAAAAAAGTGTTGTATGGTAATATTGCTTACTCAGCTAATTTAAATCAGACTCCAAAAGTGATTTAACTTTAAAACTTCAACCTAATAACATTGTGGTACTTCAGTATTGATCACATAACCCCATAACTTCTTAACTCCATAACTTCTTAACCCCATAACCTTTTAGCCCCATGACCCCTGATCCCCATAACCCTGGGAATCCCATGAAAACAGTGGAGAATCCTGATAGGGGAGTTAATGAGATTGTGACCTCGGATCCTTGTGCTTGAATATCATACATCCTCAACCCCATAACCTCTTAACTCTGCAGGTCCAACGAGAAAAGTAGAGATTCTAAGTAGGAAATTCGTATCACCGTGACATTAGAATCTTGAAAGCAAGCACCCTATGGTGCCATAGCACTTCAACGGCAAATTCTCTAACCTCATTACCCTCTAACCTCAGTGAAAAAATAGGAGGCACTCGATTGGGGAATCAATTAAATTCTGCCCTCCTCGGAACCTTATTATGGAGTTAACCTATAGCACTCCAGCAGCTACATAACCCAGTAACTTTGTAAACTCATAACTACATAACTCTGGGGATATAATAGAGGAATGTGAAAAATCTGAACAGAATTCATGAGATTGTGTTCAGCGTTCTATAGAGAAACAAGACAAGTCCCTCCGTGTTGTTTTAAAATAAACTCATTATTTTAAACGCACACTGCTTATGTACTATACACGATACATGTGTGATTTATCTATGAAAAGAGGCTTCCACAATGCATTTCACCAAGAATGTCATTTTTGGAAAATGGTGGACTTGTGTGGTTTCTCAAATGACCGATTCAAATATTACGTCATGAGAAACATTAGTATAATTAAAATCATGAAAGTGAAGTGACAAATTCAAAACCCGTCAATTTCTTTTTTGCAAAGCGAGAAATTAGGGTAAAATCGCATCATTTTTCAAGAGGTAGATAGTTGAAATTTGGTACTATTATAGACAAAAATTAGAAAATCTTTCAAAATGTTGCAAATAACACAGCCACACAAAAAAAAGTGGTCTAGCCTGTGGACCAGACCAGTGTATCCTTGGGTATTTGGACCCGCTGAAACCCAATTCGAAGTGAGATTGTCAGATTGGTTCGTTTTTCAACTCCAACCTCAAAAAATCACCCCCCAAAAAAGTGGTCTGGCCTGCGGACCGTGCCAGTGTATCCTTATATATTTGAACTCTCTGAAGCGAATCCGGTCAGAATTGTCAGATTCGTTCCTCAAAAAACACCCCCAAAACAAAAAAAAAGTAGTCTAGCCTGCGGACCAGATCAATGTATCCTTATGTATTTGGTAAGAATCCACTGGTCTGGTCCGCCGGACAGACCACTTTTTTTGTTTGTTTTGGGGGTGTTTTTTGGGGTTGGGGGTGAAAAACGACATAATCTGACTTCGGATTCGGTTTTCAGAGGGTCCAAATATATAAGGATACACTGGTGTAGTCCGCAGGCCAGACCGCTTTTTTGGGGTGTGTTTTTTGGGGTTAGATGTGAAAAATTAACATTCTGACTTCGGATTCGGTTTCAGCGGATCCAAATACATAAGGATACACTAGTCTGGTTCACAGGCCAGACCACTTTTTTTTGAATGACTGTGTAATCATTGAATGATGAAATGGTTTGCTTTTCCCATTTCATACCATGGTCATTGTACAGATTTTCTTATAATATCCTCTTCTGCTAGGAAGAAACTAAATAAGAGGCCAACAAAAAGGATAACTATAGCGACGGCTCAGCCGTTGGTCGATAGTTTAAATAATTTGTATTTTAGCGGTTTTTCTGTCTATACCTCTTGTTTTGTAGGTATAGTTGTCGCAATCGCAATAGTTATCGACGTACCGCCTATCTAGGCGGTGTTGTTGAGAGGCAAGGAGTGCAGAACGCAAAGCCGGATTTAACTATATTGTTCGCTCGTTTACTTTTTATAATATTACACTTACAATATCCCCCAAAGCACTGCCATGAATTGGTAACAAAACTTACTAAAATTATTTTCAAAAACACATTACCAAATAAAGAAATATAAAGTAATGATCGAATTATATTTTCATCCCGACAGTATAAGCTCGACTGCGGTGTCTCTAATTGCGGTCCTGGATTAAACAATACACTCACAAGTTTACGCCCACACGCCACGTCAGATAGTTGACATGGAATGGCCGGTATCTTCTCTCTCACTTAATGTATAAATGGAGTAAAGATGGGTGATCTATTTACCAGCCTATTCATTCCTCTCATAACGTCATAACCCCGTACACTGTTAAGACTGCTTCAACTATATCTTGTATACTGTGTATACTTTCTGTTCCTCAATCCCATCTATTTCTTCAAAATAATGATAATGTTAATGATGGTAGTAATAATGATAATAATAATAGTAGCAGTTGAACTAGGATATGTGTTGCAATTAGTTTTCTACCAACTTAATTTAATATATACTTAATCCTACAAAAAGTTTAATGTCACTAAAATGTTAACACCAATTTACAGTATTGCTTGTACTTGTTCGTTGAAATCTAAATTATTTTCGGATTTCCGATTACTGACCGAGCGCGAATCTTACCGTGACGTCATTCTATATGTAGATGTTTGCCAATTACGATGTTTACATGCACGTTTTGAGCTGTTATTCAGGTATTAATACTAAGATTTTACTATCAAAATAGCACAATTTGATATTCTTCTTACGGAAAAATGTATGGAAAAGATTCTGTAAAAGCACAGAGCGATAACCTACACAAGGGCGAATGAATACTTTAACTCCGCTGGAGTCAAAAGCAGAACCGTGGTGGGTAACACGTTTTTGTAAACTTTATTTTCACATAATTTGCTTATATTAAATTTTAAGGTTAGGTTGTGTTATTATTATTATTAGCAAAGGGACTTAGTAAATACGTAAGTGTATTATTAAACACTGCAAAAACGCACTTACGTTGAAATAGTCTTCGCATATAAATTGGTAGTAGTATTTTTCACCTTTTCTTTAATATTTCCCACTGGAAACGGTACGATTTTTTTCTGTTGTTTCTATTGGCGACGATAGATATTAAGGTCCTGAACAGTACTTTTAATGCTTTCTTATCCATTGTTAAACGTCGAATTAAATGCTATTATAACTATACCAACAGAGTAAATAAATTTACAAAATTACATTTAATATTAAATCAGGCCTATAATAGTCCTGTCAATGAAGGGGTTCTAGAGGGCAATGCCGAGATCCCAATTTTCGAATTCAAGGCTGTGTTTGGACTAGTTAGGAGGTAAACACTCCAAAAGTCCCCGAACACGAGAGGTGCGGGGGTGTAGGGGGGGCACGAAGAAGGTCCAGTTTTCTGTTTTTTACTCATATCTCGAAGACGGTTAACCCTAACCAATATGGCTATGGCTGTGCAAAATTAAAGCTGACTGAATTTTTTATAAAAATGTTTCTATTAACTTTTTTCGTATCTGTTATAGTTTTCGAGGTACACGCTCGTCAAATTCGCAAATTTTTGAAACATTTTTTTTGCATCACGTTTTTTGATAATCTTTGTGATGGCTCGTACTCCTCGTCTTCTTTGAGATTAAAATATGATTTATATAAAACTCGAAATAATAAAAACGAGTAAAAGTTGCCGTTGGATCCGTGTCCGACTGCGAATACCTATTTGATTCATATTTTACATGGATTCGGCACAATTCACCTTTAAAGGGTGCCACTAAATAAAAATAGCATGCGTGAGTGCAACTTTCATTCATTTCGTAATAGTCTCCCATGCTATTCTGCATATAAAAGTTTTATGCCAGAAGTGATAGTTTATACCGTATTCGGCAGCGCCCGGCTGCAAATTATATTTGTATTGGTAATAGTCTTATTAAAAATACCTTAATATCATTTTAAGGTAAAATTGTTATATCATCTAACATACGGAAAGTTCGCTTGAATCTGAAAAACGCATTGTATATTGTATACCGTATTTAATATATAGCGGCAATCGGCAACACGCAACGGAAACTATTAATTGTTTCATAATAGTCTTAGTAAAAATACTTTAATGATATTTTAAGGTAAAATTGTTATATCAACCTACATAAAGTCGGTTCGAACCTGAGAGACATCCTGTATATTGCGCTTTAGATATCTTGTGCGTCTTCATATTTTGGTCTGCTTAATAAAAAATGTCAGTAACATTTTACTCTGAAATTATCATAAATAAAATTAAATTACAAATTTAAAAAAATATATAAAAAAAAATAAATTAACAACTTTAAAAAATTATTAAATAATTTTGATTCCATATACGAACTCTTATGATTTATTTAAATCCAGCTTACATTTTCTTTATGTCCTCGAGATTTGCTTTCTTATGCGCATGAATATATCGGGAGCTGCTGCTTTGAATATAACTATTTAGTAGTTCGTCTTTACCCCGACATATTCAAATATTCATGCGTATAAGAAAGCAAATCTCGAGGACGTAAAGAAAATGTAAGCTGGATTTAAGTAAATCATAAGAGTTCGTATATGGAATCAAAATTATTTCTTAATTTTTTAAAGTTGTGTTAATTTATTCTTTTTATATTAGTTACTTAGTCGATATTTTTGTGTTGGGGGTTTTTTAAATTTGTAATTTAATTTATTTTATACTTTTTAAACTAAACATATACGTACAACATAGCGTATTATTATATCACGAGTCCCATACAGAACTTTTTAACCTTTAAGCCGACGCGGTCCACTTTTGTATTCTACTAGTCGCACACGGTCTATAAGACCGGTTCTATTATAAATATATTTATGTGTTATATATATTTTAATAAAAACTGTATCAAAATCGGATCTCCCGTTGAAGAGATATAAAGCCACAGACAGACAGACAAACAAACATACAAACATACGAGTCAAACTTATAACACTTCCTCTTTTTGGGTCGGGGGTTAAAAAATTGAAAATTTTTAAAAACTCCCGATCAATGTATCTAATCGTACCAGTTTCATATCACCGAATCAAAATGAGGCCGAAATCATATTCGGCTACCATAATTCGTCACTGGAAAGACGAAGAGGCGTATCTCACATAAATGTACATTATAGATACGCCTCTTCGTCTTTCCAGTGACGAATTGTCTGCACATTTTCAATTTTACTTCAATCGGACAATTTCTAGAGAAGTTCAACATGGCGAATTCAAGATGGCGACCAAACATCAAAATCTAACATTGCCTAAAACCTTCTCGACAAAATACTCTTTCAAATAAAAAAAAGTTTATCAGAATCGGATCACCCGTTGAAGAGATATGAAGCCACAGACAGACAGACAGACAGACAGACAGACAGACAGACAGACAGACAGACAGACAGACAGACAGACAGACAGACAGACAGACAGACAGACAGACAGACAGACAGACAGACAGACAGACAGACAGACAGACAGACAGACAGACAGACAGACAGACAGACAGACATACAAACATACGCGTCAAACTTATAACATACCTCTTTTGGGTCGGGGGTTAAAAATGATGAGAATTTACGCGCCTCTAACAACCCGCTCTGTATGACTGATATGATTCATTTTCAATAGGAAGTATTCTAATAGGCTGTTTTATATACATTCCAAATTCTAAAGATAAATATTTAGTCAAACAAACTTTATCGTATTTAATAGATATTCTTAGTCGGCAACGGCCGACTGCAACTTTATTCATTTCATAATATTCTTATTAAAAATACCATGTTCCATATTTTAGGGTAACATTGATATATCATCTAATCTACTTAAAGTTGGTTTGAACCTAAGAGACACGCGGTATATTGCGGTTTATAAGTCTTGTACATCTTCACATTTTTGTATGCTTTATCAAAAACCTTAACGTTTTCTAAAATAAAAATAAAACGTATTTTACGTACAGGTGTGAGTTTGCAGGCCTCTGCTGGTCACCATGTAATACAGGCATGGCCCAATTTCAATAAGGATTATTCTATGTTCCAAATTGTAATTATATAACAGAAATTATCGCGTTTACAAGTAACACATACAGACACACATTTTTTATTCGATATTTAAATTCATCTGTTATGAAAGGGATTACTGTACCTACAACAATTTTTTTCTACGATGAATATTAAAAATTTTTGTGTAATAGAAACATTATTTTGTCAGCTTCAATTTTATACATAACCACTGTTTTCGAGATATGAGCGAAAAAACAAAAACCGGTACCTTCTTCATGCCCTCTGCACCCCCCCGCACCTCCGATGTGCTGGGACTTTTAGTATGTTTACCTCCTAACTAGTCCAAACACAGCCCTCAAGTCAAAAATTGGGATCTCAGCATTTCCCTCTAGACCCCCTTATTGAACTTTCATTAGCAGGGCCAGGGACGGATTTGGGTTTTGTGCCGCCCAAGGCATGGTTAAATTTTCCGCCCCTGAAGAGTCAATCGCAAATGTAAACAATAATCATATGACTTGTGTTCAGGGCCGGCCTTTGAGGGGGGCGCGACCGTGCCCCGCACACGGGCGCCGTACCCCAGGGGGCGCCACAAGCTTAATATACTTTTTTTTCGAGTAAAATTTACGAGTACGCAAAAATTTCGTTTTGGATTTTACTCCCCAAATAACTTCAAAGTTTGACATTATAACATTATTTAACAACAACAACCAAATAGTAATCGCCAGGGCTACCAAACCAACAGTTACAGTTACACCAACAGCTAGGGTTAACGCCGTGAACTCGCCCCGTTGATATATTATACTGTTCTGTTTTATTTGTAAACGAAATTATTGTCGCCAGGTCATAATATAAAAAAAAAAACAAAATCGAACCATAAAACGTACCGATAGTTTATCGCTAGTGAAATTTACTATCGATAGTTTCGATAGACCAAACCTATCGATACTATCGATAGTCCTATCAATAGTTTTCCACCACTGACGGGCGGTTATAACATGACGGATATGGGATATGCGCCCTCAAATTCGGTCCTATATCATGAGCCTTATAGTTTTCGCTTCTGTATAGTTTATCGTTTCTGTGCTCCTGCTGCAACCGTCATAGTTTTTTCCCGATCTGAATTTTGCCGCCCTCATATTGCTGCCGCCCTAGGCAAGTGCCTACTGTGCCTATTGCTAAATCCGCCCCTGAGCAGGGCTACTAGAACTAATTTAAAATTTAAGGCATAAAAGCATTTAATTTCGTCGCTTGAAACTTGATTTTTATCTGCTTTAGGTCACTAGGCCTATATAAATATAGAATCTGTATTTGGAGCGATTCAGTTGTAATTGTTTCAAAATGTTTGTGTTTAATCATCAATCGGACCGGCTTGAAAATACAAACCTTTAATTTAATTTCGAACCGAAAAACACACATTTTGTGAAACCAAAATCATGCAAAACGAGTTTGTCCCGGTTATCGTTATTATGTAATCCAATCCGCCCTAATGTGCAGAAATAAATTTAGTAAATATATGGTCAATGTGCAGTGTAAACAAATAAATAACATGTGGGACAATATAATGTGATGACCTGGGAGTAGACGTTTACAATATTGTAGGTATATTTACTGTGCCGGCCGGACGTCAATCCATATTAAATGTAGTAAATTTTCAAGTAATCCAATAAAGTGTGTTCCATAGCTGCTGGCTGGCGCCGTCAATCTACTTAAATTGACGCCACACTTACTTTACATTCACTTCATACCAACCCATCGGACAACAGGGATTGTTCCCATGAAGCGGAATTATAACTTATAGTTCAGTGCAATTGGTAGAATCACTTGCATTAATTGCCTGGTACTCGAAAAAATTATTTTTTGGTGCCATTCGATTTAACCCGATAATTATAGTATTTGAGAGTACTTTTAAGGCTCTTCAATTTGTTTAAACAATAAGAAAAACAATGTTTAAATTTCAAGGATGGTGTTTTTTGAGATTACACCGCTGAACTCAAGTAAACATACACATAATACCCGCACGGCAAATCAAATATCAATTGAAAATTACAATCTTTCTCTATTTAAAAAAAGTCCATATGTATGTTGCGCTAGCGTTTTTAACTCACTCCCCACTAATATAAAAACCCAACAAAATTTTTCTATATTTAAAAGTAACCTAAGGAAATATTTAATAAATAAATGTTATTACAACGTACAAGAAGTTTTTCACAATGTGGAGCCGAACAATATTCCATGATATTTATAATGTCCCCTTAATATGTGTAGTATTTTTCATTAGTTAATTGCTGTGATACACGACTTTATTATTTAAATTGTTATATGTGTATTTTATTATCTAATTGTTCTGTATATTGTTTTTGTATCTACTTGTTGTAATGTTGGTACCTAGTTATGTCATTTTATCTTATGTCATTTTATCTCATATCACTATGATTACCTACTTTAGTTTAAGCACTTTGAATAATTAACTACTTTATATTACATGTGATTATATTAACTATCATCCAATCCCACTATTATTTTGACATGTCACATCTGTACTTATGTATAGCTAACGTGAATAAAGAATTATTATTATTATTATTTGTCTTCACACTTTCTCAGTATTTATACTGGTAAATAAATAGTTCGTGCAATCGGGGAGAGTATTCCCTCTTTCCCAATTACCCGTTTTTTTCCTTTTCTTTTAATGGTGGTTTAGAAACTTCCTCGTAATGTGACATGTCTGGAGGATGGCGCTCTTCTGCATTTGATTGCAGATCTTGCTCGGTAGTCCCAACCTTTCTGTATTCAATTTAAGATTGTTAGTCATCATTCCTGTGGCTGATATTACTATTGGGACGATTTCTATATTTTCCAACTTCCAGGCGTGTTTGATTTCTATTGCCAGGTTTTCATACTTGGTGACTTTCTCAGTTTCCGTTTTTCCAATTATTATTATTATTATTATTATTATTTTTTTTTTTTGTAAAAGCCAGTCACCCTTTAAACTCTGTGGCTCCGACACTCACAGAGGGGAGCTGGTAGTACCGGTAGCCACTCCCCACGTTATTATTATTATTATTATTATTATTATTATTATTATTATTATTATTATTATTATTATTATTATTATTATTTGTGAAGCCAGTCACCCTTGTCTCTGTCTCCGATGCCAGAGAGGGTACGCTGGTAATACCAGAGACCACTCCCTACGCCGTAGGGTCAGTGGTCACTGGGTCCGCGAATCGTGTGCTCTGAGCAGGCGTAACGAGCCAAGGATAACAGCCTTCTGCATTCTTCCGGCTAAGATTTCTGCCGAGTTTCGACATGCCGGTATCGTCTTCAGTTCCGAAAGCAGTGTGCGCCTCACCCCACCTAGGCATCCTATGATAAGAACCACTAGTTTAACAGTGTGGTCCGGATAGAGTCTACGGAGTTCGAAGAGAAGATCTCGATATTTAGTCCGTTTTTCCTCCTCTTTCAGAACAATGTTTGTTTCCCCTGGGGTGGAGAATTCAATGACAAACATTGTCCTAAGTTGGTGGTCGAGGAGGACTAAATCAGGTTTATTGGCCTGTATTTGCCTGAGGGTGGGAAACGAGTAGTTCCAATAAATTAGGCACCGCTCATTCCCCACTACGGACTCAATATCCCCCGGAGCGTAAGGCAGCACTGGTGTCTCGTCTATCCCATACGTATGCCGCAGATGATAGTACAGCACACGTAATGCTCCATCATGTCTGTGGATATAGGCCGAGACAGCGTATGTCGGACAAGCCGACAACAGGTGCATAAGTGTCTCCGGCGCCCTTCGGCAGGCCCTACAGTTTACATCAGGGACCTCTATACCCAGGACATGACTTCGATAGACGAGTGTGTTAAAGACACCATCCTGGCAAGCCATAATGAACCCTTCG
Source organism: Rutpela maculata (assembly GCA_936432065.2). Taxonomy (NCBI): domain Eukaryota; kingdom Metazoa; phylum Arthropoda; class Insecta; order Coleoptera; family Cerambycidae; genus Rutpela; species Rutpela maculata. The sequence continues at coordinate 38,671,531 of OW386290.2, forward strand.
GTCTCAGACTTCAGCCCAGCTGACCTTAGGAAAGCAAAGGTCAGCTTCTTATTATTATTATTATTATTTTTTTTTTTTAGCGAGCTAAAAACCAGTCACCCTTCTCTGTGGCTCCGACCCTCACAGAGGGGAACTGGTAGTACCGGTAGCCACTCCCCACGCCCGTGGGGTAAGTGACTACCGTGACTACTACTGACTACTACTACATCGAAAACAAAAGTCTAGGAGAGCATATTTTTTTTATCTGTTATTATTACAGTGAAAATTGCAGCCAAGGGTAACTAAACAACATAAAAATTAGTCCGTCCTTGAAACTTTGGTTGTTAGTGCTACTCAACATGTAGTTTAAGAATCCACAGAGTCCCCAAAAATTGGAGGGATGGAAATGAGGTTTTTGGGGGGGGGGGGAGGGGGGAGATATTTTTGAAAATGTACTTTTTTGACAGTAGAGTGTGGGGAGTCGTTTTCTATGTTTTTTGCATGCTGAATCGAATCAGACCAAAACCAATTCGATAGGATCAACCCTTAACGAATAAAAATGGTTTTAATAGTGGAAAAATGAGTAAAAGATAGGTACGCAACTAAAGTATTATAATCATAAAATCATCCAAAAAATCACCCTTTGAATTTTTCCATCTAACAAACGCGCTGTATATAAGCATTACTAATAAAAAGTGTTTTTTTTTATTTGAAACTGATCTCTTCCAACTGTAACTGAAAACTACAACAAAAAAATAATTTGTTTTCGCAACCCTGGCAAATTTGGAAAAAATTACTCGCTATGCGTGCGATGATGCTTCCAGAGTCATGCAATGTGGAAAATAAAAAGCAATTGATTGAGCTGCTTAAAAAAAAATTGAGGACAGCAACATTAAGGTAAGACAGTCCAGTGGAGATGCTGACGTACTAATAGACCAGACAAGAAAACACGGCTTTACCATTGTTTGTCAGGATACTGATATTTTAGTATTGTTGACTGCTTTGGCTCCTTTGAATCAAGAAACATTTTTACTCAAACCAAAAATCTGACGTATGAAGAAGAAACTTTTTTCATCAGTAGGCCTTCAGAACCAACATATGCACATCAACACATACATCCTACTCGCTCACTCTTTTAGTAGTTGCGACACCACAAGTGCAATTTATGAAAAAGGGAAAAAGAACGTCATCAAGCTGCTTGCGACAGAACCTGGATTGCGTCACACCATACACGTATTTCAAACAGCTACAGCAACTCACAGTGAAGTAGAAAAAGCCGGAAAGACTCTTTTTTTGTATATTTATGACTCCAAAGATGAGAAACATACGTTAGATGAACTACGGTACGTATTGCTCCAGAGATCACTCACTAAAAATGTAGCAAAGCTGGAATCACTTCCTCTTACATCAGCACAACATTCATATCGTACCTTCTATCAAGTACAGTTGCGGCTCGGGAATAAACTGCTGCTCCAAAGGCCATTCTTAAGTTGATTTCCTGTGCCTGCAAAGGAAATTACTCCACTTCTCAATGTAGAATGCTCAATTTTGTGCAAAATTTGTGAAGGAGGGGCCTGCATGAACAGTTGAACCGAAATTGAAGTTTCATCAGACGTGTTACCCATATCAACAGAGGCCGTTGATGAAGATTCAGACTTTGATGATGTCACTAGCGAAGAGTTCGATGAATAAAATATTTATTACCAAGTACTACATTAATACTGTACATCTTTTTTTTCCTTTTTAATAAAATCTCTTGCGTTTTATCGTATTTTTATTATTAGAATCTTTTTTATTCATTAACGGTTGATCCTATCGACTTGATTTTGATTTCATTCGATTCAGCATGCAAAATTACATAGAAAACGACTCCCCATTCCAAATTTCAAATTTGTACATTTTCAAAAATTTCTCACCTCTCCCTCCCCCCAAGAACCTCATTTCCAATTTTTGGGGACTCTTTGGATTCTTAAACTACATGTCGAATAGGAGTTATAACCAAATTTTTATGAACGGACCAATTTGTATGTAGTTCAAACCCTGTTTTTACTGTACTATATAGTTGACGAGCTACAGCACGCAAAAAATGCCTCTAATTTGAAAAAATTATGGAGCTTCTAAATCAAATGCATGATTTTTTTGGTCAAGTTTTTGTTTTTAAAATTTTGGAGACCCATAATTTTAATGAAGTTACTGCTCTATACCCCTTGGCATCCTCTGATAAGATGTCGAATATGATCTTGTTCAATCTCTTCTCATTCTTCAAGGAGTGCTGTACTCAGCTATCAAGGGCAGAAATACAACATCGCATCGCATCCCATTGAGCCTGACATACTCAATGGGATTCAAGTCTGGACTATACGCTAGCCAAGTCAAACTTGGTGTTTCTGTCTCATCCAAAAATCTGTAAATACTGTAAAATTGTCGGCGTTTTATTTGAAAATTTGTATTTATTACGAGAAGACAGGTATTGGGATGATTGATAGATAATGTTGGGAATAGATGTGATTTGAATATGAAACATGCTGAATATGACCATGGCTAAGTACTCCACAGGATGTTTTTAATTTTTCAAAAAAAACTTGTTTCCCTAGTATAATGTGACACAATTCAAAACACGTGATAATATTTATAAATTTGTCCACAACTTGCCAAAAGAATCATTAAAATCGTTCCAAGAGTGATGAAATCTAATCTTCATCAAAATTATCGGTAGATCGAATTTCTTGTCGGTTGTATAATTATGAATATTCAAAAACGAAAAGTTGCTCATTGTTTATAATTTCTCATGTTCTTTCTGATAATTCTAAAAATGTATTTTTATTTTCATAATTTTCTAATTAAACAAGTTGTTATAAAAAATGTGTGTAACTTTCTTTTTAAATAGTGTTTTTTCTTTCTAAAAACAGTGCTATACATTTATATTACACAAAAAATGGCTGCTTTCTAATAGTAATTAAACAGTTTTAATGCTTGTACTCCATTATTAGTCAAATACAAAAAAAAGTTTTGAACAATAGTTTTTAGCATTTTTACATTAATTACGAACGTTATTATAATCAGTTCCACTAAGTTGCGAGAAACTGCCCAATTTGTTGTCTTCTTTCACAGTCTTCATGCTTCTAACTATAGTAACTCTCAAAATGCGTGACAGAAAAAAATAGTAGACATACCTACTTTCTGTATGAAAAAAATGATTAACTTTTATTTAATGTTTTTTTTATATTATGCCTAATAATGGAGTTATAGGCATTAAAAATGTGGCTCAAATAGTATTAAAAATTAGTTAAACATGTTTGTGTTATTTAAATGTATAGAAAAAAAGGACTTAACAAAATATGGCAAATTCAACAAATTGTTTGTTAAAATTTGTTTATTTAAAAAACGATCAAAATAAAAATTACAATGTTTCAATAGCACTATCAGAAAGAGCAGACGAAATTAACAAAAAATCATCAGGTTTTCGTTCCCTAATATTAATTGTTTATATCTTATAAATAAAAAAATTAATTTCAGCCATAAATAAAAAACATTTTTGAAAAATACATTTGTAGTAAATTGTTTAATACAAGTATTTTTAAAACATTTAAAAATTCAATTCCTGACTGTCAAATATTAAAAGCATTATCTTTGGAAACTCGAACGATTACATTTTTCACCCCTCAAAGAGGGATGAAAAACACAAGTAAAAAAATCGACAATTTTTAAATTTTCATAGGCTAATGTTTAACTGCAAATTTTAAAAATAAAGGTCGATAAAAGTTTTGCATTGAATATTGCCAACATTCGAAGAATGCTTGAAATCGATCCAAACGTTGCCAAAAAATTTACCATGCAATTTTGAAGTTTCATGTTTTTTTTCAAAATTTTCAGACTTCATTTTCTATTTCGATTGTTAATTAAGTGAGTGCATCCGGACCGCTCGAAAAATAGCGAAAAACGGTAATTTTTACTCTGCGGACCCAAACTTGTAAACTGTAATACATAGAAAAATGCTTCCACATTTTTTGTACAAAATTCGATGTTTTACAAAAAATTTCCAATGCATTTTATCGTATGTAATATCACTAGGGCTTAGAATTTTCTCGGTTAATTTTTTTGAAAGCTTTGTTGCCTGATATATGAAGAGTGTAAATTGAGTTTATTATCTAATTAAATCTCGAGCGCTTTAGCGTAGAATGGATTTACGAAGAATTGAGTGCTGAACAAAAAAGGCCTTACCATTTTTGTCGGTAGCATCAATGTTTCCCGAGATATTTGCGTTTGACTTTTCGTAGAGATGGCGGCTAACCCCAACCACCGCCGACCCCGCGAACTTGACAAAATACTCAGAATAAACCCCCGAACACTTTAAAGAAGAAAAACTGACTTACTCCATTTTTGCAAGAAAAAAATACACTCGATTGCACGTTTGTGAATACACGTAAAAAGTCAATTGGCCGTTTTTCCAACTTTATTTTATAGTATAAAGAATACTTTTATAAAACAAGGTTATGATAAAAAGTCACTTCACATGTTTTGGTATTTTTATGACAAATTAGGTGTAGGTATTCGATTTCCGTGCAAGTAAGTGTATCTATTGAGTTGACTAAACGTTTATTTTCGAAAAGTTGATGTATAGTGGGTAAATAAGGATAAATAACAATAACTGTAAAATTAACATGTTAACCACTTTCTCTGAGAAGCTGAAGCAAGACGAGTTCAGCATTTGTATGATATTTGATTAGATTAGTACTAATAATCTATACTAATTGAAACTAATTATACGAAAACGTCAATCATATTATGCCACGTTAATATAGTCCAGTCTCTCACAGGTTACAACTACTATCAATAAGTTAGGTCTGACGCACAATAATTGGAGAAAATTAGCCATGGAGGGTTTGGTGTGAAGTAGTTTCCCGCAAACACCAAAACACCTAAACTACATTTAAATGCTATCACACGATGCGCGTATAAGGTATTTTGTTCGTCTGGTTGCTCCACACTACCAGTTTTTTTAGTGACATGAAATTATATGCACCCTAGATTTCTAGACTAATAAAATAATAAGGAAACTTTGAATGCATCGTGCATTGGGTTTGTAAATTCAATAATTTATACCGTGCGTGTAATTTCCCATCAGGCATGTACATTCACGTAGCGCGAAAGATATGACAACACTGCTGCCGTAAATTCCTCCCTCGGGCGGAGCATCCCATCAGCTCTGTTATTTCATTTCAGCCAGCTGACACGCGCGATGTTGTAATTTTACTCCCTATGCCTAGCGCCCCGCAACACGCACGGTATCTCCTTGATATTATATTTTTTATGTAATAATAAGGAATCAAGAAGACTGTAAGTGAAGAAATAATACTAGCCCCTTCGATTACTCACTCAACCTGGGTGTGATGTGTTCTTGATGCCATCACAACCTCCTTGAGTGAGCGACCGGGCGGGCATCATCAACCAGAAGTTGGCCGCATCAGCCTACAACCAGAAGAAGAATGTGCATTGGAACCAAGGTGTACTCATATAATTATATACAGCTATAATAGAAAATAATTATATTGTTACATGTTCTATCCCCAGAGACATTTGTGTGAGTTTCCTATAAGTTTTATAACAGAAACTAAGCTAGTTAGGTAGTTTGGCAATTGGCCCAGGGATGGCGTGCGGTGTCCGAATCTAGAGATTGCAGAGAGCTTACCAGAAAGTTATAGAATATTTGAGACTATCCTGGACCCCTCATCTTTACGTATATAAAGGCATGGAGAGGCCGAGTGAGAACAGCTTGAGTATAGTTCATATGGTCAGATAGTTCAGTACGGTTCAATTAGCAGAGTAGTTCAGTTCAGTTTTAGTACAGTACAGTTCAGATGGTCAGTTTTTAGTTCAGATAGCAATTAGTGTTTAGTGTTGCCCTGTTGTCATAATTTTCGGATCGGCCGTCAACAAGTGGAGATCAGGTCGCACACGGCAAGGATCGATCCTATCGCCGGCCGTCGATTCCGACGGCGAATAGGGCTAGTGGACGATCGCGGCGAACCGCGACCGCCTAATAAAGTCACATTGTTTTGAACCTGAGATTTCGTTGCCACCTTCGAGTAGAAAGGATACGGCCTTAGAGGCGTTCAGGCATAATCCCACGGATCGTAGCTTCGCACCACCGCCCGCCCGCTCGAACGAGTGCGTGAACCAAATGTCCGAACTTGCGGTTCCTCTCTGGTACTGAGCAGGATTACTATCGCAACGACGAGTTATCAGTAGGGTAAAACTAACCTGTCTCACGACGGTATAAACCCAGCTCACGTTCCCTATTAGGGGGTACGGTTGGGGTGTAAACACGTAATAATATTTTCTTACTTCTCTAAATTGATCAAAGATCAAGATCGTAATCGATAATTTGATCTAAATGAAATGTTTCCATATAAAACAAAGTCAAAATCGAGCGTGACCAACTGCGGAAACTCTTTGATTAACATTTTGCTCGAACACGTTACAATTCACTTTTACGAGGCGACATGCCATTGAGATTAAGAAGTACAGAGTCGGTATATTGTTTTATTTTTATTGTTCTAATAGGTATTTGCAGTTGACCACTCCCAACTGCAATTATCAATCATCTTGTAATAGTACTATTAAACATAAACGTTATATGTATTAAAGTAAAATTAATATATTACCTAGTAAAGTTTGTTTAAACTTGAGATACACACCGTACATTACAATTTCGACATTTTATTTATCCTCGTATACGTACTTAATCGAAAGCTTTAGTAACATTTTGATCCAAATATAATAAAACGTAGTTTCTATAACACAAGACAGTTTGTAGACCTTTGGCGATCACCCTGTACGATGGATATGGTTCTATTTCAAAAGGGAGTGTTTACTGGTTTCGGATTAATAGACTTTCGCAGTCAGTAACGCCTCACTGCAACTTTGATTAGTTTCGTAATGATTAAAAACACCTAACATTTTTAGGTATAGAATTGGTATGTCTAATCTAATCTACGTATAATTCGTTTCAACCTGCAAGATACACTGAATATTGCAGTTTAGATACCTTGTACATCTTCGTATTTTTCTGTACGTAATCAAAAACCTTTGTGACATTTTGCTCTAACATGATAGTATATTCGCTTCTGACGATCACCATGTTATTTTATAAATGTTATCGTGTTTACAAGAAATAGTCTACATACACTCAAAGAAATAGTATGGGTAAATTCAACAAAAAAAAATGGTTAACTAACAATATCGTTAATTTTGTTAAACCAAACTATATTGATGGTATTTTTAAACAAAAGGTGATTGTTATTTTAATTAATAAAAAGTTGTCGTACAACAAAACAAACATTAACTTAAAAAATAGGTGAATAAGACTATTATTTTGTTCGAATTCTGTCAAATTAAACTAGATAATAGTATATTTTATTTTTAACTATTATTGAATTGTAATTCTAACCCAGTATTAGTTCGCTGTACTATTGTACTTGGTAGACAAACCAATATTATTGTCGTCTTCTAGAAGTTCTAAAAGAATTACCATAAAATTTGCTTGCTTACCACGTAGTCTATTACAGAAATTATTCCCAGATGACGCCACATACAAATCACTAACAATAATCCATCATGCATTATCTTGCACTGTTATGAATTTATAGAAAATTAATAACATGATTGCAGTGTTCAAATTCTCTCAGGGATCATCGATATATTTGGATGGGTCTTATAAACGATCTCTAATCTTTGGTTTGGGTGGTCTATGTCCTAATACTGAGATTTTGGCTAACCAAAAAAAACTTCATCATACAATAAAGTGTAGATCAACCTAAAAATTAGTTGGTGAACAAAAAACAAAGTCGTTGTACTATTTAATTGTAGACCAAATTGAAAATGGTTAGTGAACATAAAAAAATGTCATTGTACTATTTAATTTGTTACAAGAAGATATGATTATTAAACTACTATTTGTTTACGAAAACAAATAAAGTTGTATGACTATTCTTTACTGATTGATTTAACTATGAAACTAGATAGGCGCGATTTCATATTCTCTGTTTGGTTGAATTTACCTATCATTTTCTTTGAGTGTACATACAGGCACGCAGACATTTTTTATTTAATATTTCAGTTCAGCATATTATGAGACGAATTTCTGTACATATTTTTTTCTACGATGGTATTAAACATTTTTGTCCCGTTATAATATACCCATTTGATTAAATTAAATATAGTCTATGTAATGAAGCATTATAAGACGACTTTTTTTGTAAATATTTCGTGCAAAGACGAGATTACCTTCCCCCCCTGTTTTCGAGGGTGCTGAACACGATGCAAGTGGTGGGAGAAGTTTTTAACCGCCGCAACTCCCTGAAACGGCCAAAAACCACCCCTTTTATGGATCTGTTTATGTTTTCATATATAAACAGGTCTGGGGAGTGATTTATCAATAGGTTATACTTGAAATAACATGGAAGGGGGTTATAGAGTAACTGGAATCCAAACAGCAGGCTTAGGGGTTAAATAAACCCTCCCGAGAGGTCAGAGATTATTGTACTATGCTGTTTTTCATATTTTCCAAATTGTAATTAAATATTTTAAGTCTAACAGAAGTTATCGTGTTTACAAGAAACGGTTTACACGTGCACATACATATACACGCACACACTCACTTAGAGACGCAAAGATATTTTTTATTCGACATTTGAGTTCAGTCTGCTATGAAACGGATATCTCTACAACAATTTTTTTCCACGATGATTATTAAAAAAATTTTTCAATTTATAATAAATATATAATAAAGTTGGAATAAAATTAAAAGATATACAATCCATTACTGAACCATAACAAATATGACAAAAATTAATAAAAACATTATTGTAGAAAATTTAGTCAGCTTTAATTTTGCATATAGCCACTTTTTGATTAGGGCTAACCGTTTTCGAGATATGAGCGAGAAACCAAAAACCGGGACCTCCTTCGTGCCCCCCTGCTCCCCCGCACCTCATATCTTCATGGGTTTTGGTATGTTTACCTCCTAACACAGATCTCAAGTCAAAAATTGCGATCTCGGCATTTTCCTCTAGAAACCATTAATTGACAGGACTATTTATGAAAATATGTTTTTTGCCAGCGTTAAGTATGAAAATAATATTTGCCTGGACAGGGAATTAAGAGTCAAATACAAATATATAAAAAATATATAGGGTAATCCATTTAAAAAATATTAATATTCGTTTGCTACCAATCTGTGAAACACCCTGTAGATTTTAAAATAACTTTAGACTATGCTACCCTTGACTTTCCGCAGTTTTGATCTGAGATATTTTTTCAAATTTCAATTGGTTGGCATTCACCTGTTACTGACGCACCATGTATATAAAACAAAACATATATTCGGGTCGAATTGAAAATTTCCATTTTTAAATTTTTTTGAATTCGTTTAAAGAAGTATTGGTAAAGTAGGTCAAAATATGATCGATTATTTCTTCTGTAAGGCAAAGCTAAACGCATGGAATGATAAAATCCGTGTGTTTTAAACTTCAGATCGATTACCGCTCTCAAATTACAGTTTCGAAATTTTGTGGATTCCCAGGGCTAATGACTGTTTCCTACACGTTCGCCTACTACCGCCACCCCTGTCGCTTTAGTCTGACTCGGGTTTTCTAGTAGTAGTTGATGTTAGCACATGTTAAGTTGCTTTGAATAGAAATAAATCTTGGTAGTCTCTCGAAAGCCGTAATCTGATAAATGAATGGTAATTTAGTGACTGGAGCTCGAGTAGTCGAGTAGCAATATTAGGGTGGTGGTTAGCGTCTAAAAGTTCCTTAATTACCAAATATAGGGGCTGATGTACAAGGATATTGTAAATAACATTACATAGAAGCCTTATAGACATACAATAAACGAATTAAATGTGAATTGATTTAAATGATAGGCTTAATAAGGTTCTATTATCGCGCCAGAAATGGCCTTTGTAATTCCAATTTCGGGCTCTTTAGTTAAATAAATTTAATTTGGGTAGATAGGCGTATTATTAATTGGAGCGAACCACATTAAAGCGATACTTTTCCAACTATTTTAATTACTCATTTTTAACATGTTAAAACACGTGGAAAGAGGTATTTGATCTTTTTCCTAAAACGGAAAAGAGGCTTAATTTTGTGGTTATAAATAAATAAATAAACCGTTTATTTAGCAATTTGCTAGTTACAAGAATTGTTTCCTCAAAGAGGAAACACCAAGCAGCTACGGACACGTGTTTCGGAATTATTGTTCCTCATCAGCGTAGCGTAGCAACAAAAAGGATCTAAAAAGAACAGATAGGAACAATAATTGAAGGTTGAAAGCACAGTACACAGTACTCTTATTTGTGCATTCATATCTAGATAGGTCTATTTAAGACCTTCACCGACAGTCGGCACATAGAGCCCTGTGGACTGCCCAATTTCAACCTGGCGAGTCAGATAAAATAGGAAGGAATTAATAGGTTCAAAAACAAATAGTGAGGAAAATAACGCCTTACACCCCAAAGAGGAAGCACGAAGCAGCTACGGACACGTGTTTCGGAATTATTGTTCCTCATCAGCGTAGCGTAGCAACAAAAAGGATCTGGAAAGGACAGATAGGAACAATAATTGAAGGTTGAAAGCACAGTGCACATATAGCATATGTAAAAGTAATGCTATTAAATAAAATATAAATTTACGTTTCAAAATATTTTAATTTCTACATTCGAAAATATAATTTTTTAATTCAGTAGTTGTTATTATTATATCCAGAGCGATATAATATATAACCTATATGTATGTAGGCTAGTACCCTACATGTACTCCTTCCTATAACGAACAAACCAACTTACCAAGGTATCAATATTTAAAAAAGAAAAGTCAGTTTTGACTGATAGATGACAAAATAACGTAACACAAGGAAAATTTATTTCTGTAATAACATTATTCTTAGTGCGAGCATGTTATATGTCATTGGTGAATTGAAATAAAATAGCATGTCGGGAAATGGGAAATTAGGGCTATTAAATAAGTTAATAATTAAATTTTTTAAAAAGTTATAATTTAGATTTCAAATTCATTTTTTTATAATATATTATTTTATTGTCATATCCATAGTGATTGATATACACCTATATGTGACTAAGTACGGTACAACACAGTACTCTTATTTGTGCATTCACATCAAGATCGGTCTATTTAAGACCTTCACCGACCGTCGGCACATAGAGCCCTGGCGAATCAAATAAAGTAGGAAGGAATTAATAGGGTCAAAAACAAATAGTGAGGAAAATAACGCCTTGCACCTCAAAGAGGAAACACGAAGAGCACCTACGGACACGTGTTTCATCAGCGTAGCGTAGCAACAAAAAGGATCTGTAAAGGACAGATAGGAACAATAATTGAAAGTTGACAACACAGTACACAGTACTCTTATTTGTGAATTCATATCTAGATCGGTCTATTTAAGACCTTCACCGACAGTCGGCACATAGAGCCAACATGGATGCTTCGTAACTGTTTCTAGTGCCCAAAAGCATACATTTGATTTTGAATGAATTTAACTTTAATTTGTTGTTGCATAAACATATGCATAGGTGTTCCATTTCTTGGTTCATCGTCTCAACTACTTCATTATAATTTTTACCAGAAAGTGATATAAGTGTACCGTCAGCAAATAGATTTGCAAATGAATTATTTAATATATTACACATATCATTCATATAAACAATAAATAATAGAGGATCCAGCACACTTCCTTGCGGGACACCATATTCACTTCTGATTTTATCCCATATAACCCCATTGAACTTAGTTATATGATACTTTTCGTCAAAATAGCTTTTAATCCCAGCCAAAACATATTTTTTTACCCCATACCCTTCACAATTTTCTGTTAAATCCCGCCTATTGATCGTTTCAAATGCTCGCTGTAGATCCACAAAGACACTAAGGACAATATCACCGTGATCAATATCTCGTCTCCATTTTGAACACACTAGCTGCACTGATGTTTCACAAGAATGTCGTCGTCGAAATCCAGAGTGTCCACTATACAAAATATTGTTTATATTAAAATAGTTGTACCTAGTATACCTAAAATATTCAGTTGTTGGTGGCAAAAACTGAACTGCCTGCAAGAAAGGTCATTAAAAGTTATGAAATTAAATTTGACGCAGCCTCCTGGTTAGTGGAATCTTTATTACCTTATTAATATTGATATTGAAGGTCGTTAAAAATACACTGGCTCGTTATTTGTTCATCCAGACGAGTCGAATTAAAAATTATATTTTTGTGCTAAATACTATCAACTCCTTTTTCCTCACAAAAAACAAATATTTTATGGGGTGTTATAATTTTAAAACTTACGTCAATAATTCTTTTAAATATTTTTTAAACGCCTCCTGTCCATATTTAAGGGGATTATTGCAAATTTTAATATTTAGAAAGTAATTATTGATAGCTCCAGTGAAGACACCCATACTTTAATATTTAGAGAACCGAGAAACCAAATGCTGTTAAAAGGTACACCAAGAGACAACATTTTTGAAAGCTATCAACTTCGTCGATCTATATTTGAAATTCCTTGTTTGGTCCTTTTGGAGATTTCCGTTTTCTGTCTCTTTCTACAGGCCATAATATTAACTATTATTTTAAGCTTGTCTACAGGAATGGCTTTAAGGGTAACTATTTCTGCGTGAAAAGATGGTCTAAATAGACAATAGAGCTGTCATATGTCCGCGATGTATTAATTGTTTTTTCTAAAAATGTAGAATGTTATTTAATAATGATGTATTTACTGCAAAACATTATTTAAATAAATTATTATTATACCGGGTGTCCAAAATATTTGTTTATATTTCTTGATATTTAGTTATTATTTTTCTCAATTTTTTTAAATGGAATGCCTATGAAAAAAATCGGTATCTTATAAAGTAAGAGAGATATCAAAATTTTGAGAAATTGCTTTTTCCCCATAAACAAGTGATTAAAAAAATACGCATCAAAAAAATATAAAATAATTTTTGTGGAATCTCGGAAAATATAAAGTTTAGTAAAAAAATACACACCTTTTTCACACCCTGTAGATAGTAACGTGGTTCAAAATAAAAGAATCGGGCAAAACTTGCTGTTTCACAAATAAATTATCTCTTAAATACTGAAAACCGCACATTGATATCTATTCTTGTTCTCAAAAAAGGCGGATTTAAAATCAACCTAAAATTTTGCTCGATCCGTTTCAATTGGCCAGCAGTTTAGATTTTATTTTAATCGTATTCTGCTGAAGATTTGGGGGTAAATTTAGGTAAATGGGGGTAAATAGGTAAATCAAGCAAATGAGAGTCCATAAAATTGGTATTTAGTATATTTAAGAGAAGCTAAGGTATCAAACATGTTTTTGGTATTAGCCACCCCATCACCATCCCCATCCCCACCCCACTATTAAAGGCGGTGAAAAAAAATAAAATTGTGATTTAATGTGTGATTTTTTTTACTTCATCCACTCCTACTACCACCCCCTCCTACCATCCCCACCCTCATTACCAATGTGGCATATCGCTTTATGGCTTTTTGGGGTAGGCGATTTCAAATATTATATTATTAAAGTTCCATTAACAATTATTTCCACAAACAATATTTTTTTCGTTGCGAGAGACTTGGATAGAAAAACCGGATATGGAAGTAGTGATTCCTTGGGCAGCGGTTTTTATATAATTGTTACACATTCTATAGGATACTCTTCGCAGTTTTTTGTAAATCATGTTAGTTTTAGACATTTTCAATTCTATAGTATGAACATAGCATGAACTTAGTTGATGAAAAACTATACCAAAACCTATGTGGGTTTCGAACCCTGGATTCCGAGTCATTACCATTACCATTAAAATATCTATGTTTATAACTATTTCATATAAGTATGTACATGTCATTTCATTCATGATTAATAGTATACAATATTTAATCTCATTACGGCCAGCAGTTTACGGGGTTACAATCGCGATGAGCCGTGTAAAATCCTCGCAACGGCCAGATGTTGTGGCAGGGGAAGTCAGGCACTGTATTTATAATTTTTAAGCGATCTTACGAATCATTAATCGCGTTTTACTTTCGTATATGTAGCAAATTTCAACTTATGTTTTGTTTTTATTTTTGGATTCTTATCATATACGACGATTATTGTAGGGAAAATTCCAAAACCCTACTTCAGTATGTCAAAAGATAAAACAATGTTGTTGTATTACTGCTAAATTTTTAAAGGAAGTTTCTCTCAGCAGGGGGTCAATGGGAGATTGTGGGAATGTGGTAATGTGGGTTGGGAGTTTGGTTACTGGATGGTAGGATTGTTTATGTCACGTATGGGTTGCATGGTTAAAGCGTAAGAACGACACCATCACCTGCCATGTAGAAAAATGTAAATTTTGACATTATAAAAGACGAGCTAAAATCATATTTCCACGGTTATTATATTATGAAATATATATTAGTAAAATATATAAACACTGAGATATTAAAATGAAATATCATTTCACCAGATTTCTATTCAATTACAAAAATACGAAAAACTTTTTTATTTACTGATCGATTTTGTTCAGACAATAGGGTTCTTCCTCTAGCTAACTCTAACTTACTGTATAATTTTCAATACAATTGGATTTTTCTTTCTTAAGTTTTCGTGTTTACAAGAAACATGACGGATGAACAGACGTACATTTTGAAAATTGTTCAGAATTCGTTCACTAACAAAATGACATGAAAATTTTTTGTCTACGAGCGATATTTCCGGTTTTAGAAATGTGCCAATCTAATGCAATATACTCTTCGTTATTGTATTTGCGAAGAGTATAATAAGGATGAATATATACGATATAAAGTAGAGTTTATTAATTATAATGACGTTATCCAGTGTAGCTAGCGTCGATTTCCGAATGTCCAACACCGTTTTAATATTGCTGTATACCTATGAAATTAAATAAAAAATACCCCAAACTTTTGTCATCAAGGAGTATACGAGATGATGTAGGCGCTCACACTAATAATTATAAAAGTCGACATGCATTCATAAACGGAAAAAAAACACATGCAGATAAGTTAAAACGTCACTAGAATTTTTTTGCGGCAAATATTTATTTTTAATTTATATCTGTTTTGAAATTATTACAAAGTATTATATTCCCAAAAAGCTATGTTATATTTCCTTAAATACTTTTTATTTTTCGATTTTTAAAAATGTGATTAATTGTTTTTAAAATCGTAAAGATATGGTTCCAAAATCGTTTAAATTTCAGCTATATATACTCAATATGAACGTTTATCTGTAAAATTTAGAAACTATACTCTACTACTTCAACCTTTGTGTAGGCGCTATTTCAGTTCATTAATAAATAATTAAATACAGTAGCATGACTCACACAAAGCTCTTCAGTTTGCAAAGCATTGGAAAATAACAGTTATTGTACTTCGTTTTCTTAATGAGAAATGCGTAAAATTGTTTTAAATATACTGTAGCACAGTTATTGTTGTATGATGATTGTCAAATATTTGCGGATAATATGTAAATAATATGAAAAGAGAAATCTGCATGATATTTATGGTATCTGGTCGCTTGATATAAAAAATAAATTTTTGATTTTACTTTGAATTATTCTGTTACATTATTTAATGGACACGAATTAATTATACTGACGTTTTAAAATAATTTCAATAATAAACTAAATATAAACTAAATATAAACAATATACTATTCACCGGTTTGTTGAAGCTTTTATAAATGTTTTAAATGTATTTTAACCGCCTTTCATGGCACCTCAATGACCCTCTTAAGTTTAGGAGATCTAGATTTGTCTGAGAAAGGCGACGGGACCCAACAGTTTATAGTGGAATCCGAACCACTTCTTGGGCAAAATTTACTATAAACATTTTTTTCGCTGTGTGTGGTTCGAACCCACTTCGCTAGGTATGCTTAGACTGCAAGCTAGACGCCAATTTACCATATAGCTTAACACACTGTGTACCATTTCGTGTGTCCTGAGTTATATAGAATATAGGCACGAAATGTAACATAATAGTGGGACATTTATAGAATTAATATAGGAATATTTATCATTAAAATATTTATATATAAAAAAAATATCTCATATGTCTAATGTATGTTATTTTGTTGCAGCATAAGAAGCAAGAATCTCGAGAATTTAAACCAGTACGACGTACGGTATGTCATATCAAAAGCTTTAGCAGTTTGGTCCAAGCACTCGCAGCTGACTTTCACGGAGGTTGACAGTGATAATGCCGACATCCTCATATATTTTTACAGGTATTTACTCACTTAGTTTGATATGTCGTGACAGTAATCCGTTCCGGATACTCTGTAGTGCTTACTATGAAGGAGAGAATAAGTAAATTGCTCAAAACTGTCTGACTAAGAAATGAAATACTGGTGTTGGTTCCTCAAAATAGTTTTTGTTGAAATATAACACTACTGTGTTGCTGAATAAAGCTATAACATGCGAATAGTAAAACAAATAAATAGTTCGATGTTCGATAAAAATAGGAAATGTAAAAAAAATATATTTTTAAATTATTTGCGGGCAAAAACATTTTATATGCAAATAAATACTGATTGTCATAAATAATCATGTTTAAAACATCTTAATGACGAAATTTCAAAAAATCTCAAAAATAAATCTACCCCAAATTGTTTTAGAAGTTATGAATGTACATTAATAATATCATAATACCTGGACAAAAATACTTAAATAATGGCAGTTTGTTTCACGTATGATCCACTAGGTAATAACAGATTGATGAATTATAAAAACCTTACATATTATACAGTACAAAAATGGCGATTTTTTAATAGAAGTATATCTACAAGAAAATAATAGTTCCTATAAATATTTCTAGTTCATCATTAAGAATAGGATTTTGCAGAGTGAGAGGAAAATATGCGTTTATTTTCGATTTATTATAAATATTTAAAAAACCAAGAATGGTATAATCTTTAAAATACTTTCAGGTACTTCCCATTGCTCTAAGGAATACCACCATTTCAGTTTTTATCATAAATTTTGTATATAGTTAAATGCCATGGCCATGCTGTAATAATGAAATTAGGAACTATTTCCATTAACAAACCAAAATATTCAAGTACAACAGAAAGAGTGACCCAAAATTTCTCCCCCTTTCGGGGGAGAATTCGATTCAAAAGTGATCTAAATGATAGCTTATGGTCATACTTTAAAGTAGGCAAAATAAATTTTCATGTGAACAGCTGATAGTAAACACATAACACATTGTCATATCACTTGAACCAACATTTCATAGGTGGCACCACATGATCACATGTGATAGATGAATCGGTGATATGTGAGTAGTGAGCTTATACAAATATAATATTTTGTTGAGGTTTTAGGCCAGGCGACAGGTCGACAAAAAAGCCTCAATACGGAAATAATTAGCGGAAAGCTGGAAATTGCTTTAATCGCTTTATTTGGACCCATATATTACTCTCCCAAGTTTTCCCCCTAGAGCGAAGTCGGCGTTGGCCCTTCTGGCCCTAAGAAGGTACCATTTTTCGGTTTTTTGCCAATATCTCCCAAACCATCAACTTTACCAACAAAATACCTATTATAAAAAATAATCTAGAGTAAATTTGATACAAAAAAGTTCTTTACCGTTTGTCTCTAAAGTGAATCGTTACGATGCTACGACCATTCAAAGTGGAGCTCTTTTTGATTCTTGCGGAAAAGTTATCGAAATCATATGCCATATCAAAGTTTCTACATGTTATAAATATTTGTCAGCATTCCAGGTGCACAAGCTGTTAACTTGTTACAAGTATAACAGCTTTTCAATGTAAACAGCTGTGGCAAAGTACCTACGATTAGTATCATTATTGACTAGTATTGACATAAAATCACTCTTTTCCACACCACCTGACGGTAGAGTAAATGGCGCGTTTTTTTGTAAGTGGTGTCCCCAGGAGGCCTCAAGATTAACATCGATGTCTCCGTCACAATCATCCATATCATCTTCCTCGGCAGCATTTGTACATGTCCATACAATTCATGCAGATTCTGGAGCATCGGAGGCCCGCTTTCCTGCAACCACACGCTGCGTTACATCCTTTCGAACATTTGCAGGACACTGTGTTTAGAAGCGTTTGTGGCGCCAGATCCCTCGTCGTAGGTATGGGAGCCAAACCACATTGAGAATTTTTCCAGCCCCAATCCAGTGGATTTGTATCATTTCCATACCATGTTTGGACTTGATGGTATGTTCTTAAAGAGTGCTCACGTGCCGCTGATTCGGTGGGACCTAGGCTTGCGAGATTAAATCGATGTTTGCTTAGAGATTTTGCAAACAGTTGGAACCGCAACTCATTCAGGGTGTTTCCCGTGGTTTTGTTGTCATAAAGCCTAGCCACAACCAACTGGCCCGCTTTGTCAATTTCATCGGGGTTTGCGTTCACGTCTCGGACAACCCTAACAGCTGTCTGCAGTTCCTCATTACTCTTCAGCAGTGTTACGAATATACTACTATAAGTAGTATATTAGCGTGACCCGATTAAGGTCCCAATATACAGAAAGTAGATAATTTCATATGAAATAAAAAAAGTGTGAATGACTAAATGTAAATAAATGATTTAAGTATTTCTAATATATTTTTTTTTTCTTTAAAATGCTAAGAATCCTATCATGTAATTCAATACTTCGTCAGTATTAGTTAGAAGAGTAGTTGTTTTGATTGGTTCTCCAATAATGAGTGTTTTAAAGTATTTACCTGACTAGTATATTAGCGTGCCCAGATTAGGGCAACAATATACAGAAAGTAGGTATTTTCATAATAAATAAAAAAGTGTGTAAGTTGTGATTTGCATAATACCTAAATAATATTCTCTAATCATGATAAAAGCAAATAAATAAAAATAATTAATTGTAAAAAATAAAAATATAATATCAATATACTTAAAAATACCAAAATCACATAAAATATGAACATGTATTAAAAACAAATATAAGTATATTTACTTCGATTTTAATTTTATTTATAGCGATAACGCTATAAATTTGGTGACCCCGACGTGATAATTTTATGCCCGACGTGATCATTTTATATCCAACGTGATAAATATATGCCAGAAGTGAAAATTTTATGTCCAACGTGATAAATATATACCAGAAGAGATTCAATATATCAACTACTAGAGGTTCCAAATTTGAATAGATGTTCCTATAATTTATGGTAATTTCCTAATTCAATCAACTGAAGTTGTACATTACAAGTACTGTCATCTGTCGGTGAGTGAGTTAAAGTACATTCCCTTTTTTATCTAAGAGAGTAATCAATCAATCAATCAATCACAATCGATCAGTTATGCAAAGACAACCTTCAGACGAGGATTTTCCTCAAACCCATTATGTCACCTCTGTCAAATTACCCCCATTCTGGAAATCAAAACCAGAAATTTGGTTTACCCAGATCGAATCACAGTTTTCTGTTGCAAAAATCGTCAATGACAAGAAAAAGTATGATCAGGTTATAGCTAATTTGCCATTAGATGTGATAGATAATATATACGATATAATATCTAATTCCCCGGAAACGGATCTCTATATAAATGTAAAGAAAGTTTTAATCTCACGTTTATCATCGAGTGAGGAAAAACGTCTGAATGATCTGTTATCAGGTTCCCAAATGGGCGATCTGAAACCTTCAGATTTCTATAGATCCATGCTGAATATGGTTGGAGGATTCAGCATGGTTAGTCAAGATTTATTGATAAAGCTATGGAAAAGACGTTTGCCTCAAACAGTATATATTGCCATTACAGCTTCAGGGAAAACAGACACAAAAGAGATTCTAGATATTGCGGATCGGATCTGGGAGTCCTGCCAAAATTCAATGGTTGCATCGTACTCCAAAAATCTTCTTGACTCTGAGTCAACCCCGTTATCAGATTTAACTACCACTATCAAAAATTTTTCAATCACTTTCCATGATTCAATTAATCAAGTATTACAAAAACAAGAAATTTTTAATTCTCGATTAAACTCTTTAGAATCCAGACTTTCCAATCAATCCTTCGAGCCTCAACCTTCTACTTCATGCTGCAACAATTGCAAAAGTAGAAGCAATTCACAAACTCGTACCACTAATCGCAATCGTTCACCCAGCCGTAATAATGTTTCCAATAAATTTGATCGTACAGACAATACTATTTGTTACTACCATCAACTTTATGGTGCCAATGCCTATCGTTGTGGAGGTGAATGGTGCAAATTCAGTAAGAATTGTAAAAAATCTGATAATTCTCAAAGATGACTGAAGTTTGATAATTTTATGACGTCTGATTTTGACATTTCTAACAGCAAACGTCGTAGACTTTTTATTTACGATAGATCTAACAAAATGAACTTCCTAATCGACACTGGTGCCGATTTATCTGTGGTGCCACGCAATGCTTTCACAGATTTAAAAAAGAATTTTGATACGATATTAACCGCGGCTAACGGTTCAACCATTTTTACATACGGTAAGAAATTGTTAAAAGTCAATCTAAACTTACGTAGATTATTTCCTTTCGTTTTCAATATAGCAGACATTGACATACCGATAGTCAGCAGATTTCTTGTCTCATTTTGGTTTAGTTGTTGATCTTAAAGGAGCTCGAATAATTGATAACAAGACTAATTTGTCAGTTAATTGTTTTATTAAAAATAGTCCTTTAGACAATTATAGATTAGATTCACTTAAATTATTTCCTTTGACAGATAAATATAACAAATTACTTTTACAATTTCCTAATCTAATTAGTTCACCAGATTACAATTTACCTATTAAACATTCTATTATATATAGCGACTATAGCGACTCACTTACTTCCAAAAGCGAGAAGTTTCCATGGAGTCGCTAAGAAGCAAAAAGGAAAACTCGATCCATAATGGAGAAGTTTCCATGGAGTCGCTAAGAAAAATAAAAAACATTCGATATAAAAATATAATATCAATATACTTAAAAATACCAAAATCACATAAAATATGAACATGTATTAAAAACAAATATAAGTATATTTACTTCGATTTTAATTTTATTTATAGCGATAACGCTATACCGCATCAAATATTTATGTAGAAACTTTGATATGGCGTATGATTTCGATAACTTTTCCGCAAGAATCAAAAGGGCTCCACTTTGAATGGTCGTAGCATCGTAACGGTTCACTTTAGAGGCAAACGATAAAAAACTTTTTTGTAGCAAATTTACTCTAGATTATTTTTTATAATAGGTATTTTGTTGATAAAGTTGATGGTTTGGGAGATATTTGCAAATAACCGAAAAATGGTACCTTCTTAGGGCCAGAATATTTGACAATAAATGCTAGAGCAAATGAAATGTCCAAAATTTCCGTTGCGCCATAAAAATGAAATTTGAAATATACAAGGTTGCAAGGTTAGAAAAAATAACGATTAAAAAAGGAATTAATTTTTTTTATAAAACATTAAAAAAAAACCCATTTGCTTATTTTCATGGCTTATTGTAACATAATTATTTTTATAATTTTATTTTTCTTGTGCTAGGGGCCCACTAAAATCACGTGAAGCATGAAACATACGTTAGTAACTTTTTTTACGTTTACTACATTTTTATTTTTTAGCAATATTATTATTTTATTTTAATAGTAAGAATGATTCGTTTTTAATTTAATAACATTATTTTTTTTGTTTCATAAGAGGTCTTGCTTAAATGTGGAGTAAGCCTGTAATCTTTTTATTTTTTTGGCAGATTTTAATAATTCAACGCATTTTTTTGAAATGTGGAGTAGTAAAAATTCTATCTATATGTAACATTAATTTTATTTTACATTGAAATACATGACATCCTGTGATGCGTTATTTATCACCAAAAACCACACATTCGTGTTAGCATTTTTTTAAAAACTAATTACATTTCCTTTTCAACATGTTTAAAATGGTCACTCTGGTGTGTCCTGTTTAAAAGTGAGGCAAACATGTAACATCTTTTTTTTTACCAAAATCTAATAAAATAGCTGAATTACGCACTCGTCTCGTAGACAATCGACACACGATTTAAATATCAGTATTGTCAGTAATTATTATTTTTATGAAATAGTGGTTTCGTGCAGTTAACGTTATCTCTTACAGAATTCTAAGAATTAAAGATTTAACGTCTTATGAGCGGTAACGAATATTTGGACAAAAAAAAGAGAAAAACGTTACGAAATATTGCAAATGTATTTCCACTGCCGCCACAGTGCCCAGATGTGAATCTTATCGAGTAACTCCATCGAAATAAAATCCAAAATGGAGTCGTTACAAGGTAAAAATGAAAAACCAGCTTTAAGTCCCCGTTAGGGGTGGTTTTTGCAAAAAAAAGGGACGTTACACCCCCAAATGGGGGGGGAGGGACTTTTCGGGTATCTATTTCTAACCCTATCTAGAGTACTCATCTGAAATATTATTACTTTATAAATATTAATTATTTCTTCTGTTCACTGTTTTTTAATCTAATTTGCGTGTACTATATGCACATGCGGGACCCACAATTTCAAGTGATTGTCCCCTAGATCTTAGTTCATAACTACAATATGTCAAAAATAATATTTTAGTCCTAAATTACAAAACGCATCGATGAATAATGTCGCTCAGTTTTTTTACTACAAAAACTGTTAGGTCTTGCATCTCTTTTAGCTTTTAAAAGAATTGCCTTCAGTTTCATACTGGAATTGTCGCACAGTTCTTTCTCCGTATCACCAGCAGATTTACCGTACGCACAGCTCGAAAAATTAATGTCTACAATGGGTACTTTACATAGAAAGAGTGTCGGGTCCTTGAAGTATATTTTTACTGCTCTAAAATCATTATCAATGTAATCATAACGCTGTCTATTGACTTCTTGGCACAAAGCCAGACGAATTTGTTCATTCAAAAGAGCTCTACATTCTTATTACCGTTCATTCTAACCTAAATATCCTTTTTGTGCTCTATGCATGGCCCTAGTTTTTCACAGTGTGATGCATATATGAATAAATTAATTAATAGTAAGCTGTTAATACTGCATTCAGCATTACTAAATTGGCTAGATTCCTAAAAACAGTTAAAATAGATAGGAGGGTAAACATTTTATTTCTCATTTTATGCGGAAAATTTATTCTTCATAAAAAGTTTTGCTTTTGTTAAAAATATGATTGTCACGGGGTAAGTTAACATGTCATGTACACTACAGGGTGTTCAGAAAATTAGAAAATTCTTACGGAATTTTCTTAAAAAAGTTCAAGGTAAGATATAGTGTGTCATACTTGCATAAAAAATTTTCGGCGCTGATCTGATTTTGACATCACAGAGATGAAATTCCCGAATTCTGGTTGTAATTTCTTTGTCACGGCACGAAGTCAATTATGATGGAAAAAGTTTATATAAAAAATGTATAAATTCTTCCCAGTACAAGACATGCTAAACTTTTGACCGGAATATAACAGACAGAAAGTTTTTCCCTTTCTCATTAAGGTATTAATTTTCTTTTTTCTATAAAAATTGTTTGCCATTTTAATGATGAGCATTTATAAAATAGGCCTTCATCTATTATGATTTTTTTATACTATAGGGAATCACAAACGATATGTTGTACTTACTTTACTACTAGTAGAGCCAAAAATAAAGCTTAGTTTATTATCCAGACCAGTCTTATATACTTTTATTGTTCATTATTGACTATAACCTATTTACGAACTCTGTTTATGATTATACGGTACCTATTATTTCCTTTCATCATTGTTTATAGAATAAAAATATATTTATGATGTGTTATTAAACTAAGTTACTGTATCCATAATTTTATGTTTTAACACCACACTAAATCTAAAGCTTCTAGTGGTTCCGGGTCGTATACGACGAAGATTATTATGGATAATAAAATAATTAATATTCAACACAGAGCAACCACCAAATAAAAATCTTTTAAAGTATACAATTAACTTATTTTGATAGGACTTTTAGTTGATTTTATCTAAATATGCAGCAGGCCTGACATTTCTTTTTTCCCCGCATTAAGGTCACTATATTGTTTATTAACCACTCTCACCCTTAAGGAATTATTATAGAACAAAGAGAAATGATATCATTCAGCCAAGTTTAGTCAAGATAACTACCTTTTTTTGTTGCGGGGGGGGGGATGGGAAATCCATCATGGACACCCAGCGCCTTGGATCAATCACGCTGGGAAGTGCTGGACTCTAACCAAGCTAAAACCCCTCCGGAATAGTGCCGCCCTCTCTGTCTTCAGTGTTTCCTCATATCCTGGGACCGCTTTTGCTTACCGTCAGAATATCAGGTCAATCTTGGTGTTAGAAATTATCTGTCTCCGCAGAGATGTCCTCCCCTTACTTCCTAACTTCGTTGAAACGATTAGAGGTTCAAGTTTCTTTCGTCTACTTCCTTGGTTTTTATGACTGACGTTATCATCTCCTCCAAGAGTTGCCAGTTTTCCTCTGATTTTAGCATCCTCAACACCATGTCATCGGATGTAACTGGGCTGCCTAGCCTATCCACGTGCTACACCGAAACACGGTATGCTCCGCGTCGTCTATCTCCCCACAGTACATGCATTCTCGATCTTCGATCTTCCCGATGTCGTAAACGTACTCTGCAAAGCATCCATGCCCTGTTAGGGCCTGTGTAAGATAGTACCCAACCTCCCCGTGTCCTCTCTCCACCCATCTTTTAATATCTGGAATGAGTCTCCTCATCCACCTTCCCTTATTCCATCTCTCCTGCCACTTTTGATAGAGTCTATCATTGGCCTCTTTCCTGCCAATTCCCTCGTATATCTCCCACCTTTCCCTTGCTGTCACCATTAGCACTGCCTCGTAGGAGCACTGCAGACTCTTAGTGCCGCACATCGCTGTACCCTAGCCAGTCTTTTTCGCGTTCTTTCCATTGCCATCGCACTTATTTTTACCGGGGCTGCGTACAGGAGAATGGAGTGCACCACGCTGCACAGCACCCTTCTCTTGCTGGCCTTCGATCCGCTGGTAATATGCATCAGCCTGCCTATGGCCGTTGCCACTCGCCCAGCTTTTTCCTACATTTTCGTCATATGCACCCTGTATGTCAATTTCGAATCAAGCCTTATGCCCAGGTACTTTATCGCCTAGCTCGGGCCGATTTCCAGCTCCCTTACGCTTATTTTCACGACAGGGAGATTCCTCTTTCTGGTTATGACCACCAGCTCGGTCTTTCCAGGACCAAGTTCCAGCATCTTGCCCCTTACCCATCTCTCTATTATTACAATGGTCGTGTTAGCCGCCTCCTCGGTTTCCCTCGCCATTCTGGCCGTGACTACTAATGCCAGATCATCGGCATATCCGATCACCTTAATGTTCTCCTGCTGGGGTAAGCGTAATGCGTCAGCAAACATTATATTCCACAAGGTTGGGCCCAGGACCGATCCCTGTGGAACACCACAAGTCATCTTCCTCCTCTGGGTAGTACCCTCTACCTCCAGCCCTATCCACCTGTTCTCTTTACTATCCTGAGCAGGTACGGGGCTAGTCTCAACTCTCGTGTCTTCTTAAGTATCTTGCCCCAATCATGAGAGAACTACCTAATTAACAAATTGTGCTATTTAAGTATCTAATGCACTTAACACTGACGCGCTTCAAGGCTCTCAACATTCACTAGCACAAATGATTACGACGCATGAAAAAGAAGAACAAAGGAGCTAGTCTCAACTCTCGTGTCTTCTTAAGTATCTTGCCCCAATCATGAGAGAACTACCTAATTAACATATTGTGCTATTTAAGTATCTAATGCACTTAACACTGACGCGCTTCAAGGCTCTCAACATTCACTAGCACAAATGATTACGACGCATGAAAAAGAAGAACAAAGGAGCGTTCTTATTTAGAGCTTGGACTACAAGAACTCGCGCCTGATTCTAGATGGCACATGATAAGCCTAGTGGTCACATTTCATAAGGAACTTATGGAGTACTGGTTATAGCTTCTACATTGTCGTTCCTTCTCTGCTGTGTTGCACTGATGAGCCTGGGAAGGCGAAACGCGTCCGCCATGTTGAGAAGTAAGCTTCAATCAGCTCTAACACTTTCAATTCTAAGCCCTGAGGAAGATAGAAGACTTAAAACTAGAATCGCGAAAGCAGAGCATGAAAACTTGCTGAGACGGCACATGGACAAACCGATGCACTCTTTCTTATGTAAACATCTACGAGACCAGGGAATGTCTAATTTAACGATTTGACTTTGCTTTCCTCAATTCGGCAAGCTTAAGATCGGAGATCGAGGGTTTTGTTTTGGCGTGTCAGGATGAAGAAATAAATACCCAGTTATATCGAAGTGTTATTCTAAAGAAGAATAGCCAAACTGTGGCCCTAACACACATACCCTCGGCATTTCCCGTTCATGCAGTATCATCAGCAATGCAGCTCTTGGGATGCTCTACTACCATATTAGGTCCTCTTATGGTAACGACCAAAATCCCTTGGTGCCGTACGTACCTCAAGAAATCGAGGAAGTCGTAGAGAATAGCAAGCGCAAGATATAGATAAATTGAAATTATGCCTTCCCACCAACCCGAAACCTAGATGCCACCAAACGAGACATATTGCCCTGGATTTGATTGAAAAGAGAATGTATATCATTGAGTTTTCTTATCCAGCAGCGAAAAATTTTTTAATGAAAGAAACCGAGAAACGAGATACCTACAGGAACAAATTTGGTAAAATATACCAAGGTATGGCAAATAAATCGTGGGTTTGATAATTTTTCAATCTTGGTGGTATCAGATCGTCTTTTCTTAAGAAACTCAATACCATTCTTGTCTGCAGATCGATCTCCACGTCACTGGCTGAGAAAATGACAAAAGTAGCTCTGCTGGGTTCACTCCGTGTTGTGAAGTCGCATAAGGCTGCGTCTTAGGAGGCGTCAAAACCGTGCCAAGCCACAGTCTCATCTCGCCATTGCTTGAGATGAGACTGGAAGGCTAAAATTTCCCTAATGGCCTCTGTTACTTCAGACCGATTATCATAATGACTGACGAGAGTGGGCTAAAGGCCAAGAAAAAAATCCAAGGAAATTATGTCAGGTGACCTTGAAGGCCATAATACAAGATCATTCGTTGCCATGAAGTTTTCTCCGAATCTCTCTTGAAGGAAATTAGTTACTATTCTAGAGTAATAGGAAAATATATTTCCTGTTCTAAATTAATATTATCAATTAATAGTTATAGTTCTAGTTGTATATATATTCCAAATTTCAACATTAAATGTTTATAACAACGCACAATGCCTGAAAGACAATAAGAAAATTAAAAATTGAATCGTCGATTGTTTAAATGCACTAAGTGATAGCACACCAATTTTTTAGAATATAAATTTCTCAACGTACTTTCCAGTGGTATTAACAAATTTTTGTATACATTTCTTTAAAATTTTTTAGATGTATTTCATTCAATAAAATTTTGTTAAAAAGTAAAATGCATTAGAAATGCCAAAAAATCGTTTTAAATAATTTTAAAAAATGTGTTCATTAACAGCAGTTATGTAAAAAATCTACATTTTATAACGAACTTAAGCAACGGAATGCCCATTTTTCTAATTTATTTTTATTTTCTATGAATTGCTATAAATATTTCAACTTGAGAACTACTGTGTACTATATTTTTAACCTATTTTATCGTTATTTCTTTTCTTTAGTCTACGTCATGCTAATGAGGAACAATAATTTCGGAACACCTATCCGTACCTGCTGCGTTGTTTCTTCTTTATGATATATGGAGTGATTTCCATTCCTCCCCTTTATATATCAATATATTTCGTTGCTAAGTGTATAAATATAAATTTTTACAAACCTAGTTCGCTGGAGGCTAGAGACATGCTGACCCGTTCAGTATCTATAAAATTTTGATCTAACTTTATACTGCCTGGCCAAGTGCTTTTTAATGGTTACTTGCGATATCTTCTCTTGGCTGTTAAGTCATTTTCCCATTTTTATGCTTATTGATTTACCTTCAAACAGATTTTTAGTCCCAATTCAAAATGTTGAAACGTTGGATTATTTGGCATACGTGACGCTACTTTTAGATTAATTCTGTAAGCCAGATAAAAGGTTTTTGAAATAGCCTATATTCCCAGTCATTGCCACATTCCCAATGTCATACAGAGTTTCTCAAGTATATAATAATAGTAGCGAAATTTTCGCGTTCTTGATAAGCTCCATGCACTTATTCAAGTGTAACTATTTATGGTTTCATGGTTGGAGTTTATCTCCTTTAATATGTAAAGCAGGATAAGACTGTATACAAGGTGATTAAAAAATAAGTAACGTAATTTAAGAGGTGTGAAAATTTCCACAAAATATTAGAAAATTAAATACAATTGTTCTCTCAGCCCCCTTCGTGCTATACAGGATGAAAAAGTGTGACCGAAAAATATACGAGTACTTATCATTAAATATATTCTCTCAGGAAATATAAATAAATAAATAAATAAATAAATAAATAAATAAATAAATATGTTTATTGGTCTTTTTAGCTATACAGGATTATAGATAAGACAGGTCAACAGTATACCATATTAATGGCTAATTTATAAAACATTTAATTACCTAAAAAAAAATGTAAAAAGTAAGATACATATAAGTGTAAATACATGCATATATCGCACACGAGAATAAAATGGTATATACAAAGAAAAATTATAATAAAAACATAGCGTGTCAGCAAATATATCGTACAAAATATGACAAACAATATAAAGTGAAATAAAATACTTTAAAACATGGATCAGGTGACTTTGATTTGTAAAAAAAATGTGAACTCATTTATGGAATAAAATGAATTGTCTATTAAAAGTTTTTTTAGACGGTTTTTAAAACCGATTAACGATGTGCAGTCTTTTATCTCGTCCGGTAAAAGATTGTAAATGCGACAACCAGAATTTATGGGAGACTTTTTGTAAAATTCATGATTGTGTTTCTTTAGACAAATTAAATTCTTTCCTCTTGTATGATAATTATGAAAGTCTCCGTTATGTATAAATTTGTTTTTGTTTATATGAATATATGCCAATAGTTTCATCAGATATATCGATGCCACGGTAAGAATTTTGAATTTCTTGAATATTTCACGACAAGATTGATTATACTCAAGGTTGAATAGAAGTCTGAGTATTCTTTTTTGGAGTATAAATATTCTATTAATATCATTGGATTGTCCCCACACTATAATGTTGTATGCAATGGGAGAATAGACGAAAGCATAATATACGTTTAAAAGAGCATGAATATTTAAAGAATTTTTAAGGGAAGTTATTACATAAAAGCTTTTATTTAATTTTGCAGACACTGCATCAATATGGTTACTCCAATCTAAATGACTGTCTAGCTTTATTCCCAAAAATGAAGCTGAGTTTTGAATTTTGATATGATGATTTTCAAATATGAACGTGTAATTATTATCTGTTATTCTGTACCTGTTTTTAAATTCAATGCAGACTGTTTTTGAATAATTAATTATTAAACGATTTTTATCGCACCAATCACTAAATTCCTGTAAAAGTTTATTAATTTTATTCTTAAGGTTTAAGGGATTTGCATCAGATACTACAATCGTGGTATCGTCGGCATACATGAAAACTTTACCTTGCGTTATATAATTAGGAAGATCGTTCACAAATAATAGAAAAATTAATGGTCCCAATACACTCCCCTGCGGGGTTCCAATGTCTATATCGTACATGTCAGATTCAACATCTTTTACCTTCACAATTATTTTTCGTTGTGATAAAAAGGATTTTATCCATTCATTAATAGGTCCACGTAAGCCCATGTTAAAAATTTTTTCACATACAAATGTTTTGTCTATGGTGTCAAACGCTCTCGTAAGATCGAATAGAACAGTTACTACATAATGATTATCATCCATTTTATTATTTACGTGCTGAATTAAATCTACAGTGCCTGATTCAGTGGAATATCCTGGCCTGAAACCGTGTTGAGAACTCGTTAAAATATTATTTTCGTTTAAAAAATTCAAGATTCTATTATAAACAATTTTTTCGAAAATTTTGGAAAATATACTCAACAGAGATATGGGGCGATAATTCTCGACATTAGTCTGGTCACCTTTTTTAAATAAAGGAATAATAGCTGCATTTTTTAGAGCTGTAGGAAATTGTCCCATTGAAATGGACAAATTAATTAGGTCAGCGAGGACTTCTGCTAGTTCACTACTACATTCTTTTATTAATTTGACTGGTATTTCATCTAGACCTGTTGATTTTTTGTTTGGTAAATTTTTAATAACTGATTCAATTTCACTTTTAGTAACGGGGGTGAAAAAGATTGTTTTATTAATGAATGTGGGTGATGTACACATTTTTGAAATATCGTTACCAAAATGCTCCTCAAGTTTTTTGTTAACAATGTTTGACAAATATTCTCCGAATGTATTAGCAATTTCCTGAGGATCACTAATCACCTCATTTTCATAATTGATTGTTGTGATGGTATTATTATTGTTAGATTTTTGTTTTAAATTATTAACTAGATTCCACACAGCTTTTGTCTTGTTTTGAGAATTCACAATGATAGCATCATAATGTGCCATCTTTTCTTTGCGAATATCTTTTTGTATTTGTCTTTTAAATTCTTTATATTTTTCTTTTAATTGTTCGTCTTCGAGATTTTTTTTTAACCAGCTCATCTTTTTTAGTTCATCAACATCTTTCATTAATTTCTGTGAAAACTTAATTTTACCCGTTATTTGTATCTTATTGAAAT
The DNA here is from genome assembly GCA_936432065.2 of Rutpela maculata. NCBI lineage: Eukaryota > Metazoa > Arthropoda > Insecta > Coleoptera > Cerambycidae > Rutpela > Rutpela maculata. The sequence goes on from OW386290.2 coordinate 38,702,319, forward strand.
TGTTTTTATAATTGCATGATGTATTGAAACACCAGATGAAATGTTCAAAAAAGTCGTCAAAAATGCTGTCAATGTCAGTATTGTTTTTTTGCAATGAGAAACTTTTAAATAAGAATTTAAATTCATTTATTGCTTGACTATTAATTTTTCTGTAACGTTTGGGAGGCAAATTTATTATGTTTTGGGACATTTCCGAGGATATTACAGAAGGAGGATTACAATGTATCATCTGACCATGGTGATCAGACAGTCCCGGGTTACTTACTCCTAAAGACTAGTCGCTATACTTATTTAGTGGAATTCTAATACTTTAGTGGCGTCTAGCTTGGGATGTAAGAACTATTTTTACACACCCTATGTCTAACAAAACTTCATGTCATCAATTTTCTCTGCGTTTCCTACAAAAAAAGAGTTTTTTGTTAAACTTGCCAAAATTTTATTTCTTACGTCGATTTTTAATGTATTCAATTTTTTTTATTCATTTTTAGGTACGGTTATAGTTAATCGGATGTTTATTTATTTCAATGGCTTCTCTGTATATTCTTGACCAATAATTCCTGGTGTTGGCTAATTTCTTTGTCTCGTCGAATTTTATCAAATGACCGGTATCTTCTGAATGTTCGGGAACCGCTGATTTCGTAGAATTTCCATTCTTTGTATGGCTAATGTGTTCTTTGAGTCTGGTGTTTATATGTCGTTTGGTCTCTCCGATGTAAACTTGTTCAAAGGAACATGGAATGCTATATACTTCTGATGTTTTTAGTTCTTCTGGATCTTGATATTTTAGAAAGTATTGTGCAACCTTCTGTGTCCCAGTATACAGTTCATCTCAAACTTATAGCAACATGAGGCCCAGTGTTTCAATGCAAAGTTAAGCACTTTATCCTACAAATAAATTAGCTAGAAGTTTAGAATATGTTTTTATTAAACACTTTATTATTGCAACTTCATATTCTAACCTTCTAGCTAATTTATTTGTAGGATAAAGTGCTTAACTTTGTATTGAAACACTGGGCGTCATGTTGCTATAAGTTTGAGATGAACTGTATATTACTTTCATGTTCTTTTTCTCCAAAACTCTTCCGATTTTATATGTACATCCTTGTAGATATAGTAGGCAAGCTGTTGCCTTGTATTTTTTTTCTTCTTCTGCCCTGGTTGTATCTTGTCTCTTTATGGCGTTGTCTATGTCCTTCGGTTTGTATCCATTTTTCTGTAGTGACGTTTTCAAAGTCCGATAGTCCTCTTGGAGATTTGCAAGTTTGCTTTTCTCAGTGTACCAGAGTGTTAAAGACGGCTTGTCTTTGTGCTGGGTGGTGGTGACCGTGTAGATCGGTGTACGTCGGTTTTCTGTATACCATGTGTTTTAATTCTCCATTGTCCGTCTTATACACGAGGACGTCCAGAAACGGTAGTTTGCTATCTGTTTCTTCCATGATGAATTTGATCTTATGATGTAAGTTGTTTAAGTAGTCCTTGAAGTTCTCCAGCTCCTCAAGGTCATGCTGCCATATAATGAAAGTGTCGTCCACATATCGAAACAAACATTTCGGTTTTAATTGGTAGTTGTCCAGGTCGTATATTTCAAATGCTTCCATAAATAAGTTGACAAGAGGTGGTGATAAAGATGAATCCATTGCTGTTCTATCTTTTTGTTTACACAGGGTGGACCATTAATAATAGGCCATAGTTCAAGGGTAAATTCTTTGGATCAAAATATGAGGATATAACCAAACATGCTTTAGTAAATTGTCATTTTTTTTTCTTTTTTTTGCAATATCTCAACTACCTCTTGAACGATCTTCTCCAAATTTGGTAAACAAATATTTTTTAAGCTAAGAAACAATAATTTATATATTACATCACGTTGGTCCGGGGAGGGTGCCTCATGAGCTATATCTGATGATGAATATTTTTCTCTTTTTTCTTACGAAACGTAGTGGCACTTTTAACTAGAAAATCTCATGCAGGAGTCATTTCTACGTAAAAAAGGTACACTTGATAGAACTTGATAATTCCAACCGTTTTCGAGAAAACTGCCGCATAGATCTCAAGAATTCTTTCAAAACAAACTCAATTTGAAAAGGACAAATTGTATTTTATTGAAGAGTGTGCTTTGGTGACGTCTTAGTTCTGTCATTTACGTACAATTTCATTAGTTTGACATTTTGGCAGAACTAAGACGTCACCAAAGCACACTTTTCCATAAATACAATTTGTAGAAGGATAAGCACAAGCACACATAAGCAAACCATATCGCAGAGAATTGAATAAACTTTAAACTAGACCGTTTAAAGTTTGTTCAATTCTCTGTAGTATGGTTTTGTGCTTATCCTTTTATGTCTTTTAAATTGTTTAATTTAGCTTTAAGATAATGTGTCGATTTAGATAAAAATTTAGGAAAATATGACTTTTATGGATGTTAACTGCCAAAGAAAATTTCATGTCAAAATATTTGTTTAATCAGCCAGTAAATCATAGAATGCAGGGTGGAAAGAATCATGAGTTTTTAGATGATTTAAATCAGATTTTTTGACTTTTGCGTAGGTACGTCAATCACAAGTGACATTATGAAGTCATCGGTTAGTCAAAAAAAATTTCTAGCTAATAGTAAAAATGAGACTAGCTTTATAAAATTGTTGCGCAAAGAGTTAATAGATAATTACTTTAACATTAAAATACGCAGAGAAGACGCCGATACTACAATCATTAAAACTGCTCTTGATTTGAAAACCGAAGACAATCAAGTTATAATAGTTGGTGAAGATATTAATTTTTTGGTAATAATGACTCAACTTGCATGGCATCATCATAAAAGAAATCTATTTTTACAAACCCAAAATTAATAAAATAATTGAAGAGCTAAGTGGATAAAGGTGTTATGTCACAAAAACACGTTATTGAGTAATTTAACTTGAAAGTTTTTAGGCGAGAACTTTTTTGTTATAACGACTATATAGCTGCATTTTGCGATGATATTGATATTTTATGTACTTTTCAGAGACAAATAACTAAAGTTGTCAGTTGTCATTATTTTCGAAAATTTAAAAAAATTAATGTACATAACACCTTTATCCGTTCATAAGTTTCTCTGAAATGAATAAGGAATTAGTGAATAAAAGTGTTAAGAAATTAAACATATTTTATTATTATTAAAACATTGTACAATTTTTAGGTAGTCGGACAGTTCTACGGTTTTGAGCCACAGTTTGGTCATTTCCAAGTATGTTGTGATAATACGGCCTTACCATTCATTTATGAATGGTAATTGTTCTTTAAGATTGGCCAGTTATCCTACACTTAGGCTGCCCTTGTTTTCATTAAACACCGTTAGAGCAATACAGTCGGAATTTATCTTATGCATATTCCTTTTCTTTAAAATATCGACTTTGTAAAATGGAGTCATTTCATCTAGCACCCATAGGTGCCATTTTATACCGTCGTGAAAATAAACCTTTTCATTGTTCAAGTTTTTCTTCCTGTTGTACAAATTGTTTTGAGGCAATTCCATCAATATCCTTGAAATGATTCTTCATATCTATGACAACGGCGTCTTTGGGAGTTCTTAAAATTTCTCGATACTGGTCCGGAACGTAGATGTTTTGATGTTTCCTTAAAATTTTCTCGACTCTGCCAAAGTCTCTGTCTGAATTTAAACATGAATGTCTCACCTTCGAAAATTTATGGTCGATAACTTTAAATTCTCTCTTTAAAATCAACAACTGGTAAAGTGTAATGATATTGAAGTTTTTATTTTGTCCATCACAGGAGTCGGGCCATATTATAATGTGATCGATCTTTTCTTGGAAATATTCATTGTAAATTTGTGAAAAGGTATGTAAGCAACTAGCAATTTCTAGGCTTTCACGGCTGGCCTTATTTTCAGTGTAAAAGAACTTTTTTGTTTCAGTATTCCTCAATGTATGTATGCCAAGGTTGTAAAACCACATTTGACGAAGGTAAAATGCTTTCGATGTACTTAATTTTGGCAGCGGCATGGTTTGCTGAAGATCTAAAGTAAGAAAGCAAATCGTTCTATCTACTGTAACTTTTGCTCCGTCACGCTTTTGTTGTTCGAAAGCTAGTTTGTAATTTTCTCCGTATTCTTTAGTATTATTTATTTATTTTTTTTTTAAATTTTTTTAACCCAATAGATGTAAGCATAGCGAACCCTGTAATTCTTAAACGATAACCTTACAAACCCAAATGACCTTTGACTTGATTGGCGTAATTAATTATCATACTTATTATTTTTTCCGCAAGAATTTCGGAATTCGCCAGATTTGCCTTAAACAATTTAATGCTCTTTCAAAATATTGGGTGGGCAGAAGCCATACCAGATATCAGTTTTGCTCTTGTCATAAAAATTTCTACGGTCCAGCCCTCTTCTACTTGTCAGCATAAAAATGTTTGTACAAGAATCAACACCGCAAAGCGTCACTTTCCAGTATTTTTGATTTACAGACTAATTTGCTAGAATACTTTGGTAAATTCGTATTTTATTATTGCATTTTATATTGATAATGTTTTGTTTTTAAAACATTATTAAAACTTGCCTGGAAAGAAATTGCCACTATGTGACTGATTTCTGCTGAATTGCCAAAAGGTATAAATGTGTTTAGAGCAATTAGATACTCAAGTGCCATGTACCATCTCATACCATTTCGAAATTGAACGAAATGAATATATGGATTAAAACACTATAAGCACTATTTCCAAATATCAGCCAATTTATAAACATCTTACATGATTCATGAAATCGTTTATTCATTGCCATTTGTAATATCAGTTTACTACGACTGGCCATTTTCACTGTAATAGTAAGAAACACTTAACACAACTTGTCACATTACTCTCATTATAACATAACTTTAAAAGCAAAGTGTTTTGGATTAAAACAATTTAATATCGCACAGTAATGGATAAAGGTGGTATGTGATCATGACACCTTTATCCATTAAATTATATAAAAACCATATGTACATAACACCTTTACCAAACATTAAAACGCATTTATGAAAGGTTTATTATCCCAAAAACTTATTGAAATGATAGATTATAAGTTAAAATAGTTGTCTGTATAGAAATCTCAAAATTTTCAAAAATGTCACATAACACCTTTATCCACTCTTCAATTACAAACATTATCATGAAAATATAATTGTCGGCAATTCCACCTACTGAAGAGGTAATAGAAAAACACTGTTTAAAAGTATATTTCCAAGTCCAAAAGTGGTTAGGTTCTGAGGAGGATCCGTTACAATTCGGGTGGCTTAAAACTGAGAATGGCTTAATGCCTGATGTTATGAGGGAAAGTAATGCTTTTCCTAAAAAAATTACTAAGTGATATTTCTTGTAAATGTAAGAACGATTGTAAAAATAATTAGTGTAGCTCTAGAAAACTGAATATATAATATTCTATTCTAAGTGTCTGTTATAAAGGAAGTAATTGTGCCAATGCTTCTTCTACTTTTGATGAATCGGCTATCGATGAGGAATGTGGTGAAATTAGGGCATATTACGGTAATGAAATTAATATAGTATATTTAATTTTGTTTCGATGAAAATTGGGTGAGAAAAAAGGAGGGTCAAAGAAAATACATTTTTGAAAATTGTAAAAATGCACCTTTTTTGAAAATAAAAAAACGCACTCTTTTTGAAAATAAAAAAAAATGAACTGTATCCCCTAAAAGTACATAAAATAACGTACAATCGAAAAGTAAAAAAAGTGACGTACAATGCCTCCTTGATAGTTGACTGATTGATTTTTGATTGATTTACCAGCGTGCGGTAGGCATTGCTGCTACTCCCAGGGTTATATAGCTGGGCCTGCTACGTCCACGCTGGGTTGGACTAAGGTTATGCTTGTTGTCAGCAGCGAGAGCCACATGGCGCATGGTAAAGGAACATGGGATGGGAGGTGTAGGTATTTATGAAATGCGTTACCGCATTGTGTCGTGAGGGAGCGTTTATGCTCCCTTTTTTGTGTTTTTGGTTCTGGGCATCTGCCTCTTCTGAATCTTCGTGTGAAATATGTGCTGTGTCTTGATATGGAGTGTTTATGCTCCTCTTTTTGTGTTTCTGCTTCTTCAAATCTTCTTTTGCTGAGTCTTCTGATTCCTCGATTTCGATGCTAGGTTGGATTTGGGTCATGCTTGCTGTCAACAGCGAGAGCCACATGACGCATGTTTTTTCCTCGCTTTTCTTTCCTAGTTTTTTTTATCCTCTTGATTGTTGTTTTCCACGTGTAACAAGGTCTCCCTATTTTTAGTTTGCTGCTGTTCAGTGTTAGCGCTTTCTTCTGCTGTCCTTTTTGCTTTAACCTTCTTGATCCTTGCCTTTATCTCTCTGCTTACCAGGGTATCGTCTATTTGTGTGATTGAGCTTCCATTACTCCAGGTGTCAATGCAGGTTTGACTTTTGCTCCATGTATTTCTTATTGTTAAGTCAAACATGTGTGCTAGGTTTTTCAGCGCGTTTCCATTTTCGTTAGGCCATGTGTGGAGTATATGTGCATTAAAGTCTCCTAATAGTATAATGGACATTTTTCTTGATTTTCCATAGCGTTAGTGTGTGCCGGTTTTATTTTTCTAATTGATGGCTTAGTGCTCCATATAGACAGTCCTCTCTTCGGTTATTACTGATTTCTTTCTCCTCTTTGTCGCCTGGCATGATTTTACTGCACTATATACCATTATTTACTGCGTTAGAGGGGAAGCACTGTGTAAAGTTTTGGTTTGTAAACCTAATTAAACACTAACTACTATTTCTTATCAATTACTGAAAATGTTCCGAGATATGTATTATTTTACAAACACACCCACTTATACTTTTTTAACTATATTTTTTACACGTTGTCACTATTTAACTTTTATAAACTTTTATGGGTATCCATTGGTGACAGAGCATTATAAAGCAGGTCTGGTCGCCTCGACAGCAAGATGACAAGTCCAATGTGTTGTCGCATTTTGTTCGTTATTTAATGTTTATGCTCCTCTTTTTGTGTTTCTGTTTCTACAAATTTTCTTCTTCTCCTTCTGAGATTTCTGATGCCTCGGTTTCTGGTTCTGGTAGGGTATATCGCTGCGATTTCTTTGTGGAGTTCATTTTTTCCACTCGCTTTCTTTTCCAGTATGTTTGGTCGCTTCTCAGTTTGTTCATGATCCTCTTAGTTTTCCACGTGTAACCCGGTTTCCCCATTTTTTTCTTTTTTCGTTTCTTCTGGTTTCTTGAGTCAGTTGCATGAATACCCTTCCTGCTGTCTTGTCTAATTGATCAATGATCAATGATCTTGATCATTTTGTATGATTGCCGTGGCTATGTTTTCGTTTATATTTTCCGTCCTTATTTCGATGGAGCTCTCTCGTCTGGTTACCTATGCAACTCCTCTACTTGTCTTTCCATAGTGTTGGGATGTGCCTGGGTTGTTATGTTTTCTCTTTCTAACCGATGGCTTAGTGCTCGATTTTTGTACCAGTAGCTGATGTGTCTTCGTTGTTACGTTTTGTAGTGGATACATTATTTTTGTGTTCTCTGCAGAGTTATTATTTCTTGCTTACTTTTTGCGTATTCTTACGGACCTAAACGTTTTTAATAAAATTCCTTAATCTTACCAGAGCCGCACCAGATGTGAAGTGTAGACAGTCAGTATGTTCTTATAGCATGCATGAGATTTTTTAAATTTTAATGGCACTGAAACCAAGCTAATAATGGGCAACAATTTTATCCAAGTTTTTATTATTTTTGAATTGATTTAATTTGGCGCGGTGTACTGTTACTCTACTGGTACGCCCCTGGAAGTATTTGCTGGAAGAGAATTGTCTATTAACTTATTTCTAATTTATTGCATTTCAGGTCTGTTTATGAAATTCTTTAAGTTGTCTAGAGTACTTAAGACATAAATATTTTAAGGGTAAAGTGGACTTATCTTGATTGATTTATGGCCTTTCCTTCCTTCGGGTCGGGTACCTACTCGATATTTGCCAACATGGGTGAAATTACTCCTTCTTATAGAAAAAAATATTCAATTTTGATTCTTTCGGCCATTTTTGGAGTTTTCTATTTTTTTCCAAGATGGCCGATTGACGTATCGGACAAGTCTACATTTTTTAAGAATTTTATTCCAAATAAGCCAGTATTTTTAAAATTCATATCCAATTACTAGTACAAGATATATTAAGTAGATAAGTTGAAAATCCGTGAGAGCGCGTCAAAAAGTGCATATAACTTTTGAAACACAAGGAGTTTTTGGGCGCAAATATTTTTATCGTAATCAAGAGGTCATAATACATAAGAATCAACAATAAAATTTCAGGTGGAAAGTTGTCGCCGAAAAGAATCAATTTGACTGCACTATATGGAAATATCGACAACAAAATCAATTTCTACTAGACAGAACAGCGTATATAGTAAACGTAACGTGAGTGAGTACAGTAGATAATACATACCACAAAAATATTCAGAATATTAAATTCTATTCAATTGATTCATTAAAAAGACCGTCTTCACTGCCTTGTCCACCTCCAATTTATTTCTCAAGTCGCTGTGGACCAAGCCAAATGTCGAAAATATCCTTTCTAGCGAGGCTGAGGATGCAACAGCGATGGTTAATTGCATAACCTCTTTTTTTTATTATTAATTTTTCAAAATTGTGGAATTCGAAATGAAAAATCCATCATGCAGAATCATTTTCCAGTCCTTCTACTGCGGGTTTGGACAATAAAGAGCCAACAAGCGGCTGAGATTTGGAAAGAAACTTCAAAATGAGTTGAAAAAATTCCCAACGAAAAGTTTCCTTCTGCACAACATAGTGCTTTACGTTTTTCTTCTAATATTATTTGACCCACTTTCTGCTGGCTGTCGGGGTCGGGACTATTATTCATATATTTTGAACTAATCACAAATACTAATAAATGATATGGGGTAACAGTTGTTTCGTTCTTTGATTTTAATTTGCAATTTTTTCTTATTTATGATTTTTTTGATTTAAATCAACATTTTGGAAATTATTTAAATCACTGATTTAAACCATTTTGATTTAAATCATATCCACCCTGATGAAATGTTTAACACTTTGCGGCCTCATAAAGTTAGCCATAACTTGTATACAAACATTTTCAATCTGTGATATCTGATGTTTTTCCTAATTTTAGTAAATTTTTCATAAAGGTATGTTTCAAAAAAAATTAATATACCTATTTTATTGTTTTCTTGTAAACTCTCGTTCAGATATGTCAAGCTCGCTCAGATGTACGACAATATGTTCAAAATGTACCATTCATTGCTCCTAAACCAATTACCATTCCTCTTCAACAACAAAGGAAACGTACTATGTAGTACAAAACCAGAAACTAATTTCCAACTTTGTATAAATTGTTGCCCATAAAATATAAGCGAGCAGTTATCCATCTATATATTTGGAATATATTTTTATGTTCCAACCATAAAAATCAAATCTACTGCGGTGTTGGGGGAATTTCGACGACAATCGCTTTTATCACCACACCAGATTGAAACTGGGTTAAATGGTCAAATATTCCGACCTCTTAGTTAAAGCTGTAATGAACTATTAAAATTTAATGACCTGCAAATAAATCGAAGGAAACGTCCTTTATTGGCTCAATTGATTGGTTTGAATTGTTTGTTTACCTTATTAGAAACGAGGAAGAATAATAAAAGTTTGCGATAGAAATACACGGTGAATGGTTCAAAGTGCACTCACTGTTCGTATCAAGGGTAATCATTTTTAAACCGATTATTAGAACACTAGAACTATGGTGAGCAAGCTGTGAATGGCAATCCCTAGGATTACACGAAAAATAATAGCCCAGGAAAAGTCCTGGACTATTAACTTTAAAGAGGCATATAAAAAATGTAAACCTGACTATTTCCCTCACATTATAAGAATTAGTGAAATAGCAAGATTTTGAAAATTTGGACCAAATAAGATCAAACTTTCAGCGATTATTTCACTCATTAACGCGCTAGCCAATGAGAGCCCGTTTTTTCACAACATTGCACCAATCAAACGTCATTATTAGTGGTATTCCAACCTAGATCGGCTTTTGGCAGTACCAACACGAAAAAATTATCACTCTAATTTTTTTGTGTCGCCGCGTCGACAAATATCACGAAAATATTTTGACATACGTCATGTTTTGTTTCGTGAAATGTTTTCCGCAAATAGGTTCACTCTTGCTTTTAAATATCTATACATTTTTTTCTAGCTTATTGCTTATTGTTACTTACTGTTTTGACAATATAAGTTGGTAAATTGTAATATTGTATTATGTAGCAGTAAATAAAAACATAAACACACCACATATACGTTCCAAAGTGAAGCCTGTCTGAAATATATAAGCTATAACCCTTGCCTACCTGTAACTATGTCAATTTCCCTACTTTTCAATTAGGTAACAATAATTACATACAAAGATTGTACTTAACATAGCTCATACAGGAATAAGTCAAACACAGTTTTCAATAGCTCAGTAATGTAGTTACAAAATAATTATCACTGTCACCATCTAAAATTAAATAGAAATGCCTACGAGGTAAGCAAATCATTTATTACAAATGTACAAGTAAACACATTCGCTCTGGAAACAAACTAAAAATGTACTTACATACGGTAATCTATTAAAAAGTAACTCGTTGAATCAAAGCTGTGCGCTAAACCTTATAATTTGATGATTTAAAGTTATCTCTGCCTACCAAGCAAACCTCAACTCAAGTTAAAAATAAGGATTAAATACATAAATATGTGTCAATGAACATTTATTATGCTGTCTGGAATATACCCTAGTAGCGCTAGAAAATATAGTGAATTCTGCGTAATTTTTATTGCGTTTGTTTCAAATTTACTGTTTTTGACAATATAAGTCGGTTTGGAAATATTTCTTCATATCAAATTAATGATCAAATTGAAAATAAAGGTCAGTAAACTCTAAAAAGTGAAGAAAACTTCTGAAGGCAATTAATTACAAAACATAATATTGAAGATGAACTTAATGAATCATTTATTCGTGAAATATTCTTAGTGGCTTCTGTGAGTCGGAAAAAAACTCGAAAAGTGTCACCAATTCAGAGCCTAACGCGGATACGCCGTCTCATACCGACAAACCCTGCTTTTTCGAGGATGCTGAACACGATGGTGGTGGTTTAAACTCTTCCCGAGTTAACCCCACCCCCCACCCCAAACGGCCAAAAATCATCCCCGAAAGGGGTTAACGCGGATACGCCGTCTCATACAGACAAAACCTGCGTCACCCCCGGTTTCGAGGATACTGAACACGATGGTGGTGGTTTAAACTTTTTTCGAGTTGACCCTACCTCCTAAGCGGCCAAAAACAACTCCCGAAAGGAGTGAAACGCGGATACGCCGTCTCATACCGGCTAAACCTGCGTCACCCCCCGTTTTCGAGGATGCTGAACACTGGTGGTGGTTTAAACTTTTTTCGAGTGCACCCTACCCCTTAAACGGCCAAAAACCACCCCCGAAAGGGGGATACGCCGTCTCATGCCGACAAAACCTGCGTCACCCCCTGTTTTCGAGGATGCTGAATACGATGATGATGCTGGATCTTCTCCCCGAAGCAAACTAACCCCTCAAACGGCCAAAAACTACCCTTTTGATACTCGGTTTTATGAAGTGCACCGGATAAGAGAAAATGAATCATTTGTTCACAGATCATTGAATACACGCCGGATGATGATTACAGGTTTCTTGATTACTGTTCAACTGGAAAAATAATAATACCGATAATGACATTATGTTGTTGAATCTGATCCCCGAAATTCACATTAGCGAATCTGATACCGAAACGGCTGATGAAGCCTGTGAAGTTGAAGGATGTGATGTTCACTACGAGGTATACGAACCTTGTAATTCCACTTGTATATATAGTAAATAAGTAATTGTATGCGTCAATAAAAAGGTTCATTATTTAACATAATAAAATAAATGAAATTGTACCAGTGATTTCATATACCTGATTTTCCCATATAAAAACTAGACACGAAGTATGCGCCTATTTTTTCAGTTGAACAGTCCATCAAGCAACCTGGAATCATCATTCGGTGTGTATTCAATGATCTGTGAACATATGATTCATTTTCTCTTATCCGGTGCACGTCATAAAATCGGGTATCAAAAGGGTAGTTTTTGGCCGTTTTAGGGGTTAATTTGCATCACCATCGTGTTCAGGATCCTCGAAAAGGGGGTTAGGGGATAACGCAGGTTTAGCCGGTATGAGACGGCGTATCTGCATTTCACCCCTTTCGGGGGTTGTTTTTGGCGGTTTAGGGGGTAGGATCAACTCGAAGAAAAGTTCAAACCACCGCCATTGGGTTTAACATCCTCGAAAACGGGAACTGACGCAGGTTTAGTCGGTATGAGACGGCGTATCCGCGTTTCACCCCTTTCGGGAGTGGTTTTTGGCCGTTTGGGGGGTGAGGTTAACTCGAAAAGAGTTTAAACCATCGCCATCGTGTTCAGCATCCTCGAAACCGGGGGGGGGGGGACATAGTCTCGTTAGGCTCTGAATTGGTGACATGTCTGTTCGACTTACAGAAGCCACTATCTCCCCAAATACCACTCGTGCTTTTAAATTTTATCTAAAAATTTTTGCTCAAGCTAAGTTGCCCAAAGGTAATATAACTCGTGTAAATTGGCAGTTTATTATCAAAAATTAAATCCCTCCTGCTAAAACGCTCGGGATTTAATCAGATAATAAACTTTATATTACCAAGCGACAACGCCTCGGAAAAGCGAAGCGAAAATTGCACTAGGTATGACAGCTGAAACGTCAGTTGAATCAATATCAATAAAAAATATCTCTTGTTCTCTGTTTTGTTCTGGAAATAGTTTAATAAATATATTGTGTGCATTAAACACAATCTGAAAATTCAGCATTCAAAACGTGTTGTCTTTAAGAAACCGCATTCGTTCATTTTGATGAGATTTTACTGAAAAAAATCTCATCAAAATCAAAATGAACTCAAGCAGTTTTTAGGCAACACGTTTTCATGCTGAACTTTCGATTATTTTTAATGCACATAATATATTACTACAGAAAATTTGTACAAATGTCCTTTATACATTTTGTCCAGAAATATTAGCTTTTTTGCAAAGAAGTTCTAGCAAAAATAAAAAATATTATATTTAATATAAATTAGGAGTGAAAAATATCACATAGTGAATTTGAAGCTCATAAAAACTAACGTAATTTTTTTTAAACTCACTTTTCGTCACACCTTTTCAATTCAATTTTCACGCGCGTTTTTCGTAATCTATTCTCAAAAATTGAAAAAAAATGTTAAGTAGAAAGTTTAAAACTTGTTCAATTCTCTGCAATATGGTTTTGTGCTTATCCTTCTACGACCAGAATTGGCTTGATTATGGCCTTACATGTAAGTTATTACACTTTCACACAAACATCTAAACTTTCGCTCTTTGGCAATTGCTTTTCATTGAAATATCAACCGTTCTATATTGTCCTCTCCCAGGTTAATGTGACCAAAAAAATGAAGTATAGCGAAAACCCCATTTTGGAACACGTTTCTCTCCTCCTCAACGCGAGCAACTCCTGCGCGAAATCGAAATATTAAGATTGTTAAAGAAAAAAATAAGAATAATTTTCTTGCCTATCAACATTACACTACCTGGGAGGTGTTTCAAATTCAAATTCAAATATTTGTTGGTCCTTTTTGGTCATGTACATAATATGAGACAAGTCACTGAAACATTGAAACACTATTTTACACAATAGTTAAATATTATAAAAGCTTATACTAAGACTCAAATATAGTTGTAAAACACACAATTGTATAAGATGAAGGCAAAGAATACTGAAAAATGTACGGTAAATACAAAATTTGTAAACAAAACAAGAGTAATGAAAGAAAAAACAAAAAAAAGAACATATAAGTTCATGTTAACTTGCTGTGTATTAGTAAACTTTAGATCCAGAAAAACCCCTAATATTTCAGAACAGGTATAATATAGAAGAAACTTTGGATATCAAAGTTTCGCAATAGTGCTTCCAATTTAGACTCTTAAAAACTTAACATTGTCCTCAGTATTAGAAATATTTGTACTGTCTATTTTAATGTTTAAATTATTACAATCCTTTTACCTACCGTGAAATCTGATAACTTGAGTTTTTTCGGTATTGAGATACAGGGTATTATGGGAAAACCAATGCTTTAAAGTGTTTCAAATAGCATTGCAATTTTGTTCCAAACCATTATCAGATGGATTTGATATCACAGAAATGTCATCAGCATACATTGTAAAATATGAGGTTCATGGCAAAAAATCAATATCATTAATAAATAAACTAAAAAGCACAGGGACTAAAATAGAGCCCTGTGGAACACTTATAGTTGAATTTAAACATTCTGAATTAACACTACATGCGGTGTTATCATTTTTATGTTTTATTTAACTCTCTCCCTCACTAACACCCTCTTTACACCCACATTTTAGTTGAACAACTGGGTAGCTTCTTATGAGGCTTTGATCAAGTAATATCCTTTCGTGTTTTTAACTCAGAAACTGATACAATGTACATTGTGAGATTGGAACCATGTACACTTTATCGTAGATCCATTTAAGAGACGAAATTTAAATTAAAACCTTAATACTCCCCGCGAGCAGACTTTAAAGAAAATGTATGGGCACAGAGATTGAAAATTGCCTCTCCGAAACAAATCGGTTATAAGGAAGATGAATTATCGAAATCCAGGTGAATTTCTGAGGATCCGAGGAGTCTCCAGGGAATTCCGGCTACACGGGCTCGGCTCGTTTCGCACGATTGTCATCTGTCGACCCGGAATCACTAAACCACTTATTATTCCGTCTCTGTTCGCATGAAAACGTCCCCATCAAGTCGTCCTTTGTAACCATTTTAAATGTTTACATTCAATTTTTAGCACGGATATTTCGCTTGTCTCAGTTTTTTCTGAATTATTTTAAATTAGGAGCGAGAGCGGTGTCCGGAGTAACATATTGGCGCATTACTTCTAGTCCGGGAGACTGAACAATTTTTTTTAGGTTTTATCAGTGCTTTATAAAACCAGTGATTTATGCCAGATATAATAAATGTCAAATGCACTTAAAGATAGTCTTGTCTTAAAGAAAGGTTTAAAAAGGCTTTCAAGAATTTACATTAAAACTAAATTATCTTGTAGTCTTTATTGATTTATGACTAACTTATCAAGGTGTTTGTCAAACTTTCAACAACTCTCTAGTTGTTAAGTCCAACTTAGAAGGATAGAATTTTTTTGAGGAATTTAGGAAACGTTGAGCGATTATAAATCGCTTTATAAAATTATCTTGAGGTAGTTGTTAGTGCTGGCCTATAAATCTAATATGCTTTGAGATCACTAAGTTTTCAGTCGAACCTTCAACTTATTAGAGTTTTAATGAAATGGGCAGAAACCTATAAATCACACTTAACCATAAAAGGATTTGGTTTCTCTTTGTCCAGACTACAGTGTTTTAAAATAGGTAGTTTTAAAGTTGTATTAAGAAATATTCGTTGGCATTTGATGTATTTGTGGATGCCGTGTGTATGTGGATGAATAAACACAACACGCATAGTAGACAACTCCCAAATCCAAAGACAAGGTTGTCTGGAAAAGGGCAGGCAATATCCATTACAGACCGACGTTGCGACATGGCAAGCGGTACTACCAATAACTTTCTACAAATGTGGCAAAATCTTAAAATCAAAATGAATTTTTAGGTTAAGTTTTACTGGCGCCATAAAGCCTGCAGGTCCTAAAGCGGTTGCGTTAATTACTTAGAATAGGTTTTAAAATACCCTACAAGTTTTAAAAAATATTTTAAAACCAAGGAGACTTAAAATATATTTCTACAGGAACAAATCGGCGTATTTAAAGAACAGTTGGTAATTTAACAGACATTTTAAGACAAAAAAAAATATATATTATTTTGGGTATTCAGCAGATAACTTTCAAAGAAAACATTCGTTTCTTTCATATACCATTGGTGCAAGTCTGACCAAAAAGGAAGATTAACAAGACTCCCCCTACGGTGACTTGTCGACTTCTTTCATACACCTACCATATATAAGATTCAGCATGAAACGCAATAAAACAACCACTCTCTCTATATATTGACGATTCAAGTCTGATCATGCTAATATGTATAATATTAAGTATCTCTAGCCCTACCTAGAGGATACTAACTACATCACAATCAAACATTTGTTACATTTCAAAGTCAAGAAAATACTAAAAAGCACAAAGAAAATAGTTATAAAATTTCGCTCACCGCATGCATGTCCAATAAATGAAGTATTTCATATATTTTCGATGGATTAATACCTCTAAACATTGTACAATCTTTTTCGTTCTCTTTAGAACTCGTCAGGAGGATATAAATCCAATTCGAAATAAAAGTTACTATTTTCTTTGTGCTTTTTAGTATTTTCTTGACTTTGAAATGTAATAAATGTTTGATTGTGATGTAGTATCCTCTAGGTAGGGCTAGAGATACTTAATATTATATATATTAGCATGATCAGACTTGAATCATCAATATATAGAGAGAGTGCTTGTTTTATTGCTTTTCATGCTGAATCTTAGATATGGTAGGTGTATGAAAGTAGTCGACAAGTCACCGTAGGGGAGTCTTGTTGATCTTCCTTTTTGGTCAGACTTGCACCAATGGTATATGAAAGAAACGAATGTTTTCTTTGAAAGTTATCTGCTGAATACCCAAAATAATATTTTTTAACAATGATGTAAGCAGAAATAATAGGTATTTATTTATTATTTTAAGACAAAATACGTTGGAAGTAGAATTATTCACAACTAGTATGGTTTATGCTTACAACCGCCATTATTTTTAGCAACCAAGCAATGTACAGAGGTCAGCCATATTGGGAATTTTCCAAGTTTTGGTTTTGTGAAGGTTTCAAGTCACTGAAAAGAAAAATTAATTATCCATATATTTTTTTAATTTGAATTTTTAAGAACTATGTAACCATGTTTTACAGTAAACTTAGTCTCGTTGAAGATTTTAGGCCACTGTGAGGACTTCAATTGTAAATACTCTCTCTCAGTATTCGCCATATGTTCACTATGGCGGCCCATATATTGTGTGAATGATGTGAGTGTGGCAATAGATTTATTTGCTTTTATATTTATTTCATTTAATCTATGTCATGAAGCATTCATCATAAGTCGACTTTTTTGTAAATATTTCGTGCAAACACGAGATTACCTCCCCCCCGTTTTCGCGGCTGCTGAACACGATGAAAGTGGTGGGAAAAGTTTTTGGCCGCCGCGCCGCAACCCCCTGAAACAGCCAAAAACCACGCCCATTATGGGGTGGACGGATCCCTTTATATCTTGATATATGAACGGGTCTGGGGAGTGATTCATCGACGGGTTATACTTGAAATAACATGAAAGGGGGTTATAGAGTAAGTGAAATCCATACAGCAGGAAATGATGGTGAATATTTTTATCGTGATCAGCGCCTGCGAATAAGGGGGAGGGCGTGTTGACGATCCAAAGTATAATTAATGAATTTTACACACCTTGGAAGGGAACCCCCTACGTCGCTACCACCTTTTATTCCGTGAAAAATGAAGGGATATGCACAGGAACAACGATCATGTGTCGAAAACCCTGTAAATCCTGGATAGCATACTTTCTGGTGAGTGAGGGGTGGTTTCTGCTCGTTTGAGGAATGAGGAGGGGTTGGAACTAAAAATTAATATTTTTCCCGTGATCAGCGAGCCCGAAAACGGGGAGATATGTGTTTGAACCGAATCATTTGAAAAAAAAAATGATTTTTCATCCATTGCCTCGGGAGGGTTTAATCAACCCCCTAGGCCTGCTGTCTGGATTCCACTGACTCTATAACCCCCTTTCATGTTATTTCAAGTATAACCCGTCCGTAAATAACCGTAATAACCCGTCGTAAATCACTCCCCAGACCCGTTTATATATGAAAATATAAAGGGATCCATAATGGGGGCGGTTTTTGGCCGTTTCAGGGGCGGTCAAAAACTTCTCCCACCACTTGCATCATGTTTAGCACCCTCGAAAACGGGGGGGGGGGGTAATCTCGTCTTTGCACGAAATATTTACACTATTTCTACCTTCATTACATAGACTAATTAAATATAAAACGTTTTCTCAATGCATTTGTGTATGCCTTTTAAATTTTAATATAGTTCTTTTCCTAAACCAAATATAGTTTTATAATACTCTTCAAATATTCTACGAGGAAAGATTTAGACAATTCATTAAAACTTGAAAGCTTTAATAGTAGTTTTAAAAAGAGAGTTTTTAAAAAGAGGTTTTTCTCTAGGTAGGCCCCTGTACTCTTATAAGGTTTTTAAGCCAGTTTTATAGAATCCTTCCATACCATATATATTTATAAGTAGTCTTAGAAATAAGCTTTCAGAATATCATATAGAGTATATTAAAACTAACATTGTTACTTGGGAAACTTACCTTATAGTTTGAGCGCCTATGTCATCCCGTATGCTCCTTGACGATACAAGTTTGCGGTATCTTTTATTTTGTTTTATAGGCATATAACATGACGAAAACGATTGTTTGTCATCTAGGAATCGATGCTGAAAACCTAAAGTGACGTTTTCAATTTTGAAATTAACAAATTCTATTATTGGCTTTTAAATCGAATATATTCATTCATGTCTATTTTTTACTGTGAGCATTTAAGTAGCCTATTATGAAGAAAAAATGGTACAATACAGCTCTCAAAATTCGAAATTAATATCTCAGTTTATATAACCTTCTTCTATACTGCCTGATCGGCAACGTTTTCATTGTTGTTCTCGCATTTACACATTTCTGTGCAATATAAACTATTCTTAAGGTATTTACAAGGAGGCACAAACAATATAGTACATTATGCAATAAGCACACAATGAGGCTCATTTTGCACGAGTGTGAAAGTTTGCAGCACGAGCCGAGGGCGAGGGCTACAATTCATATGAGTGCAAAATTGCCATTTTGTGCGAGTTGCATACTATACTTTTTCTACGACATCCTGCTACTCACGTTTAATATTCTAATAAACGTTGGGACAAAGTAACCTCTTCGCGTAGTATCAGAGCAAACATGAGTGTTCGCGCCGAGGTTCGCAGCTTTCACATCAAAGGATGTTACGGTATGCTGTTACGCAGAGGCTGGACGTATCCCACTGTTCGTGTATCGTCTTGTGGGGTGTTTAAATATTTTCATATTCTCTCAGTACAGAATAGACAGTCGTGTTGTAAAGATGAAGTGAACGGAATAAAATTGAGAAAATCTTTAAAAAAATAAAATTAAAGATACTATGAAAATCCCGTAAAAAAATGTTCTGTCTCCTCGACTATTTCAGTAAGTGTGGAGAATGAGGACGAAATAATATTAATGCGTCATATTCAGCGAATATTAAAGCTGCATCGTGAGATATGCTGCTGAAAACCAATTAAGACGCCAGAGTAGCTTTATTAAATGTAATATGACAACTGGATTTGAGGGTGTTTTGCCAAGTTCTACCTATTTACAGAAGTATAAATAATTAAATAAATTTGTTAGTATTTAGCTTCTGGATATTACGCCAATATTGGGAGCGATCGCAAGCAAATGATGAACGAGATGAAATTTTCAGGATATGAACTAGTAATAGAAATAATAAGAGGCTGCTGATATTTATCGTTCTACAGCCTGTAATTTTCGAAAGATGATAAAACATACATTTTGAATTCGGTATCCAAAGATACAAACTTTCCAGCTAGCAAAGTTGCTTTATAATTTTCTAGTAGTCGAACTATTACATTGTATTGTTACCCTATTGTTGTTATCGAATGATAATTAGTTATATTAAAATTTAAGAAAACATTACTTTGTCCCATGAAACTGAATTGTTAAATATGTTTAGAACATTCTTACAGAAAAATTATAAAAGAACTTATAATCTTAATATCGCAGACTTATATAAATATTTATGTGACTACTGCTACACAGCATTTAACCTTATAAAAGTAAATTGATTTATAGCGACCTTTTAGTAGTCATTCGTGGAATTTTTTTATTGTTTTGATAGTACATATACAGGATGTTCCTTAATAACGTGCTAGTATTTCAGGTGGGCAATTAGCAAATTCCAACCTTTCAAATCTTCTGGAATGGATGGAATTTACCCAATTCTGCTCCAAAAAAGGCAGAATATACTAATACCACACTTGTGTAAAATATTCAGAGCCTGTCTGGCCTGGAAGTACATACCACACATATGGCGGAAGATGAAGGTCACCTACCTACCAAAGATAGGTACGATATCAGACCAAACGTCCAAGTCATATAGACCCACAAGCCTGTCCTCTTTCCTTCTTAAAACGTTGGAAAGACTACTGGACAGGTACATTAGAGACGAAATACTAAGGGAAACCCCCCTTAGTGAACGTCAATACCAGCCGGGAAAGTCAACAGACCTCGCGCTGGATGATTTAAATAGGCTACTAACAAAGTCATTAGATGACAAAGAAATGGCAGTGGCAACATTTCTAGATATAGAAGGAGCGTTCAATAACGCGACAACGCAATCTTTAACGAATGCGTTGTTAAATAGAGGAGTCCCAACAGTACTCTGTCAGTGGATTAAAGCCAGCCTAGAAAAGAGGATAATAGTATCCAATCTAGGCGAGGCTACCATTGAGGCAAAAGTGAGTACAGGCTGCCCTCAAGGAGGTATTATCTCCACTGCTGTGGGCAACCCTTGTTGGCGAACTCCTCCGAAAAATTTCCACAGAAGGCTTTTACTATCTAGGATATGCTGACGATCTAGCGATAGTAGTCAAGGGGCGATTTGCGAACACGATATCAGAGCGTTCATAAAGAGCCCTAAATATTGTCGACAGGTGGTGTAGTGAGGAAGGACTTTCCATAAATCCTCACAAAACTACAGTCGTCACCTTTACACGGAAAAGAGCCCTGGGAGGTCTAAAACCCCCGAGGCTCAATGGGGTGGAAATTCCATTTACCAGCGAGGTTAAATACCTAGGAGTCATTTTCGACCAAAAGCTGACATGGAATTCCCACGTCCAAAAAGTCACACAGAAAGCAACCATTGCCCTGGGAAGGTGCAGGCAGACGTGTGGAAAAACTGGGGGTTAAACCCCAAGATGACCCTATGATTATACACTAGGGTTGTAAGACCCATGATAACCTATGGATCGGTGGTATGGTGGACCAAGACACTGCAATGGGAATGCCCAAGGACACTATGGTTCCAAAGTATAACTTCTATAAAAATTTTCAAATCAAAATACCAGACAGAGAGGACTGGAAAAACGGTCCTCCAATATCGATGCAAACGATCTGGTATACGGACGGCTCCAAGACAGAACAGGGAGTTGGAGCTGGCATTTACGGGATAAGGTCGAAAACGAAAATCCCGATGAGTCTAGAAATATACTCATCGGAGATATCCGTATAAGAATTTTTATGGGCTAATTGACATTTTCTATTATGTTGTTAAAAATACATAATTCGCCTTCCGGCATTAACTTATATTTTTCTAATGACCATCCGCTGCTCCTGAGTTCCTTGGTCGAGACGCCGGATAGAAATAATTTATAATTATGGTATAAACCACCCTTGGCAAAGTTGCCTCTTTAACCTCCCCACAATAAAATTGTGGGAGGTTACTACAATTAGTCCAAAATCGAAAATTGAGATAACATCAAATCTTTACGTTTTGAGGTCCCAGGAACCCAAAAAAGTTGTTTTTGAAAAATGTCTGTGTGTGTGTGTATGTGTGTGTGTGTGTGTGTGTGTGTGTGTGTGTGTGTGTGTGTGTGTGTGTGTGTGTGTGTGTGTGTGTGTGTGTGTGTGTGTGTGTGTGTGTGTGTATGTCTGTTAGCACGATAGCGGCGAAGCCACTAAACGGATTTGGATGAAACTTTGCATGAGGGTTTCTTTAGTGCTTCAGAAGATCTGAAAAGGTTTTGGTTGAGATCGGATTACGTTTGTTGCTGTTTTGGCACAACAAGTTGTTTATTTTATGATTACTTACAATTTGTAATCGAACCATTGAAAAGCAGTAAAAATTCCGATTTCAACGATATATCACACTTGCACTCTTTAGCTTTGGTTTCCGTGAAAAAAATTAAAAACCAAATAACACGCTTCTTGTGTAAAATATATTTTATAGTGGAACCACAGAATACAGTAACTGCACAGAGGCGAAGTCTTTGGCGGTTCCTTTCAGTTTTGATGGCTCGTTTTCTGTGACCTTGCGTACCAGTTGCGTCTACACCACGGTGTATTAAATAGGTGGTCCGGCACTTTCCTATTATAATAATGGCTTCGTAAGTGCATGGTTTCTATTTACTTTAATAGATGGCGCGAGCAATAAGGTCCTACAATTACCTGGGCATGTGCATCGTATAACTAACACAACCTCAAATTTTAAGGTGTTTTCGTTTATTCTCATATTTAATGTTTGTATAGGCATTTTTAGCTCGGAGCCATACTGGCTCCAAGCAAATATTTAAAATTTCACGCAAATAATTTTTCAATATTGTTGATTAATAAAAATAGACTGCTAACCTGCAAAAGTGTCTTATTTTATTGTGACAAACTATTTAAAACTTCATACATATTACGTTGAACTTGACTTTGGTTGAAAGTACAGGAACCAGGCAGAAATTTTAATAATAGCTACGTAATACCTGTAAATCTTAAGAAATATATATTTTTGAGGTTAGCTGTGACGACACGTGCAATACTGCATGTAGTGTTACATATATTCTTTCAATGTTTTAATTTAGCTACTTAATGTCAGATGTCACTGGACTCTTGTCAAAAACAAGAAGCCGGGAATGTATGCAACACTGTATGTACGTATGCACAGAACCTGTAAAATTTTCTATCTATGCGTAAGTAATGAGAGAACTTATTGGTCCTGCCATCTATTACAAACTAGTTAGAACTTTATAAACATTACATTGAACTAGATTTTGGTCGAAAGTATGGGAACCAGGCAGAAATTTTAATAATAGCTACGTAGTACTAAATTTTAAGAAATATATATTTTTGAGGTTAGCTATGACGTCATGTGCAGATCCCCATTTAAGGATACACTGAAAAGACAGTGTATTTCGAGTTGGATTGAAAAAGATTACGATTTGAATTGCTTATAATCGGCGCCTATTTTCAATTGAGTTGTACACTAGGTTTTATTTATGAGAATTTTAATTCTCGGTTAATGTTTTCAATATCCCAAAATGAGTGGAAAAAAAAATTCACAAATCCAAACTTAACACGATAAACATCAACAGTGTCAAGATAAAAGTGAGGTTGATTGTTAAACAATTAAGAAATGGCGATGAGTATACAAATTTGGTTTTGGCGGGAAGGCTAGCCTTCGCCTCTGTATAGTTACTGTACTCAGTGGTCTAACCAAACGTTCAATAGACTAGTGTGTTAAAGCGTGCAGACTGTATGCTGAGTAAATTTGAGTGTCAAGTGCATCGAGACATTACAAGTTTTTTCGACGTTCATAAAGCCCACGGAAGGTGTGAGAAGCCTTCGTGAACCGCTCACAAGCCCTACAAGTATAAGCAATCTCACCGGAACGTTTTCGGTGAGTTTTTTCCAATAAAACTTCAAAAGTGACATTATATTTTAAAAACTATTTCCGCTACTTCCGCCATCCCGCCGGAAATTCTTCCGGCAACATAACCTAAAAATAGTGCTACATAACTTAAAAATAATTTAAGACATTGGTACCAACCTAAAATATTTTTTCGAAAACTGTCAAAAACCAAATTCCCCCAGAAAAACATTGAAACCAAAAATTTGACAGCTTACTTCCCCGACCGATTTAGTGAAAAATCGGCCGAGGCCAGAAGATAAAACAAAATATATCAACTCAAACTTAAACGATCCACCATGAACACTACTCCGGCCACATCTGGCAGGGAAGCTGTCCACCAAGAGTTATATGGTTTTTCCAAAAGATGGCCATCCCTACCACCCATTATCAACGAACGGATGTTTTCGTTTAGTTGTTTCCCGTATCAATAATCAAAATTATTAAGTGCTCTTGCCTACGAACTTAGTTTTTATAGTGTTGTGTTTATTAACCTCCCCACAATAATTGTGGGAGGTTACTACAATTAATCCAAAATCGAAAATTGAGATAACATCAAATCTTTACGATTTCGAGGTCCCGGAAACCCAAAAAAGTGGTTTGTAACTAATGCCTGTGTGTTAGCACGATAGCTACGAAGCTACTAAACGGATTTGGATGAAACTTTTACATGAGGGTTTCTTTAGTGCTCCAGAAGATCTGAAAAGGTTTTGGTTGAGATCGGATTACGTTTAGTGCCATTTTGGCACAAGTTGTTTATTTTATGATTACTTAGAATTTGTAATTGAACCATTAAAAAGCAGTATAAATTCCAATTTCAACGATATATCACACTTGCACCCTTTCGATTTGGTTTCCGTTAAAAAAATTAAAAATAATTCGTTATATGCGCACATATGACAGCATCCAAAAAATATTATTGGTATTATTGTTAGGGGAAAACGTATTTTGCCATCTGTCAAAAATATTTGGGTTGGTAACCTTTGTGAATGTTGATTTATAGCTTATGGTACGTGACGTCACAGCTAACCTCAAAAATATATATTTCTTAAGATTTAAGAATATTACGTAGCTGTTATTAAAATTTCTGCCTGGTTCCCGTACTTTCAACTAAAATCTAGTACAGTGTAATGTTTATGAAGTCCTAAATACTTTGTCCTAATAAAATAGGACTCTTTTTGTGGGTTAGAAATCTAACCTGTAATTAGCAATCTATTTTTTTATTAATCAATCATTTTTAGGTCACATGGTTTTGACAATTTTGACATTTTGCTTGAGGGACAACAACACGCAGTTTGCGTGGTTTTATATATTTTTTTCTGATTTTCTTGAGAAACTGTGTGTGTTTTCGTAATAATGTCATATAGTGAATATTATCCAACCCTTATGGGTGATGTAAAGTGTCGCTACGATGAGAAAATCAAAATAATAGACAATATTGACCCATACACCCTTGGAGTGGAGACTGGAGACCTTTCTGCAGATTTGTCTATTTTACCTTGTGTGTCCGTAATTAATATGGTAAATTACTTAGTGTCGACTCACAGCTTCTTCGCAGATCAGCAGTTAAAGGCATACAAATCTTTACAAGCATATAAATATTATGAGGCTGGATTTGTGCAAGAAGTTTGTGCAAGAAAGATAAACTCAAATGTATTCATTGTTATGGGCAAGGCAAGTTTACATTTAAATAACTAAGTGCTAGATTTCAGTGATATATTATCCGTATGTAGTATTCAATAGACTCTGCCAGAAAGTGATTTCTTTACCTTTCTTCTAAGCTTTTTTACATTCAAAATAAACCTTATCTCACAATCGCACCTTGTCGCAAAAAAAGATGGTGTTTTATTTTTATTTCACATTTAAAACTGAGATTACTTCTTTGTTTACATTGGAATAGAAAGTTTGGTTAGCCCTCAGGCAATATGGTCGACTTATCGTGACGTCATCCTAAGATGGTCTATATAGAAAAATTATTTGCATGAGTTTTTTAACTATCTGCTCGGAGTCACTGTGGCTCCAAGCTAAAAATGCGTAGTCAAACATTAAAAATGAGAATAAACTTGAAAAACTTAAACATGTTATGTCCCTAAATATATTTCATAACCTAAAAATCAACATTCGTAAAGGTTACCAACCCAAATATTTTTGACAATGTCAAAACTTATTTTAGTTGTTTTTTTTTTTTAAGGTAATAATTGTTTATAGCCGTGTTCGGATATTACGTCTGATTGATGCGACACGTCACAATCGTTCATTGCAAATCGAGCTAACTGAGCTAAATCTTAAACGTTCAAATATTACAAAATAAAGGCCTCGGACGAAGCTCGACTTGCTCAACCTTTTTGATCGAGCAGGAAGATTTTAATTTGATGCATGCGTAGTCTGCTTGAACAGTCCATAATGTTATTGACTTGTTGAAGTTAGAGTGTCATTTGGGCTAAATTCTGTGTTATTATTTTTTTTTCATTATCCAATATTTTACAAAATCTTCGAAACGTTATCTGTTAATACCCTTATAATAACCGGCAATTGATTAACATGCAACATAAACAAACATGAGAGGTTATGTTTTAACAGATTCCTTGTAGTCCGCTTCAGTTCGTTCGATATTTGTTGATGAAATAAATGGCTCCAAAGTCACGTGTAATTTATCTGTTTGCTTAGTGCTCTGATTTCCGATGTAATATCCAAATACAGCTGATAAGGATCCACCGTGTGGGGAGAATCCAGCCGCTTCCAGTAGCTGCCGATTTTTGACTAAAAATTCGTTTTGGGGATACGCGCCTTTTGCACTTTGCTCTTCTTGGTAGCCAGCCAACTTTTAAACTTTTACAATTTTCTAAGCCTATAACTTAGCGTAACTTTTTGATTATGTGTTGTGTCATGAAGCGTGGAGTCAATTTTCGGCGTACTTTCTAATTTTTCTTCTTTTGAGCCACATGTCGCAGAGACCTTAAAAGTATTTTCTAAATCAATGTTCGGCGTATTTTATACTTTTTCAACTTTTGTGCCATACGAAGTCGGAGACGTTAAAAAATATATAATAAGTTCTTGGCATAGTTTTCAAAAGTTGCCTTCATTTTGCTATAAAACATAAATGTTTGCCATTTTACCTCCACATGCAGTGGAAGTTTAGTACAGCAAAAGAAAAATATATATTATTTTTAGTTTTTCACTCATCACATCAGCGTAATTTCGTCCTATTGTGCTGACTTTCAATCGGGATTTAATGCAGATTACTGGCACCGAACTTAAAAGCGTCCGATGTCTTTGAGACCACTAGACACTAGACGAACTCCTTCATAATTGAAAAAATTTTGTTAAATAAGATTTTCAATAAAAATGTAAAAAGAAAGGTAGTTAATTAATAAGTTAATTTCATATTTTCTAATTTTTAACATAACCTGTATAATTTATCTTAAGTTTGACAATTGTTTATGACTTCATAAAACAAGCAAAACTTTTTATAACAAATGACTTTTGTCACGATGCTGTATTTATGTAACTGTTAACTTATTAATCCAAGGCATTACTTTCAATTTGCAAGGCAATGTAATAAAAAAAGAAAATAAACGGGTCTATATAAGAAGCAAAATGACGAGAACTTAATTGGTTTGAAATATCAGAAAATTGAATTCTTTTAAAGTATTTGAAACCGAGTTATCAAATTTAATTAAAACAGTAGACGAATCAACACCATCTCTGATAGACTGTAAGTCATGAAGTTTGTTTTTTTCAGGGGAGACCACGGCGATAGCTTCCCCTTCGATGGAAGGGGGGTGGTCTTAGCCCATGCCTTCTTCCCGACGGGAGTGCGCTCCAGCATAGAGGTCCACTTTGATGCGGACGAGGCCTGGACCACGACAGGAGACAGAGAACAAGGTAATTTACTTCCATACAAGCCGCTATAAGTACAGGAAGGGATATCACAGCCCTGCATGCGCTCTAAGAGGCTGGAAAGTGGAGAACAGTAGGTGGTTCGAGGGTCCTAAGAGGGTGTAGTATGGTTGTTAAAATATATTTTTTGCTAGGGGTGGATGGAACTCCTTCAATGAATGTGTTAAGAATGATAATGACTGCAGACTACACAATGGGATGACAGAACATTTCAGTCTCTTTGAGCAATTTTAAATTACGATATAATATTGTGAAAAATCCATAAGTAATTTTGTTAGAGTAACAAAATAAGTAATATAAAACTATATATTTTATTTGTTTACTATTTATTATGAAAATATGGACATTACACACGTAACAACATGTCACACTTTTTAAACAGGATGTTCCATATTAAGCATCTTTCTTTCAGGTGGCGATAAACTAGAAAAAAAGGAATTAAACTTTGCATAAACACATAAACATAAACAGATGCAGATGCACATTGTAATACACATACCCTTTAATAATAATAATGATAATATCAATAAAACATCCTCATTATCAATCATTGGAAATAAAGCAATATTACTTCCAGTCAAATAAATCATCACCTAATTAGCATTGGATTTAGAGCAAACTGCTCCACAATTTCTGCTTCACTTGGCTCTTTAAATAACAGGCGTGCTACCATATGTACTATGCTCAAAAAAATTAACTAGAAAGTATACTTTAGTAATAAATATATTTCGAAAAAAATATGATATATTACAGTATAAATAAACACTTTATTTGCCCAACAGGTACAACCCAATTACAGGGCAAAAGTTATATTCAAAGTTTAATCAACAAAAATTATCAATTATTTTAAGTTAAAGATTTGTATGACTTTTTTTTTGAGAGGAAAGTAGAACAAAATGAAACTTAAAAATAAAAGCTAATTGTAGAAAAACATATCTATATCTACACATTAATTGTATACTTAAACACACATATACTTATAATTTCTTAGTGAAAAAAAAAACTTATATACTAAAAATCTGCCTTGCACAATTGATCACTTCATTTTGAGAACACGTGTTTATATCACAAAATTCACTTATTTTATTATAGTAATTACACATACAGTGTACAGATGATTTTAACATCACATTTGTATTAGCACTTTCACAATAAAACATTATATTTCGACGAGAATGCAACCTTGGAACGTAAATATTTAACTGAAAAAGAATTTCTGGGCAGTCAATTTTATTACGAATGGTTTTATATAAGAATACCAAAAAATAACAAATTCTTCTAAATTCGAGGCTCTCAAAATTAAATGTGCTTAATAAATAATTGTTGTTCACACCTCTTTCCGGATACTGTCCTGTTGATTTGAATGTAATAAATTTTAAAAACTTTCTCTGAATTTGCTCTAAACTGTTTTTGTGAGTTTGATAATGTGGATTCCAAATTATTGCTCCATATTCAAGTTTTGATCTTACATATGAGTAGTACAATAATTTTAATGCCTCCAGATTGGTAAATGATTTGCAATTTCTCAAAATGAAACCAAGCATTCTAATTGCTTAATTACATTTGATTCTAGTATGTTCTCCGTGTCGAAGTAAATACCCAAATCTTTAATCAATGTATCACGCTCTAGTATCGTTTCATCTATAGAATAATTGTAATTAAACCAGTTTTTCTTTTTCGTATATGATATAACTTTACATTTTCCGACATTCAGATCTAGTTTATTAAGAGGACACCACTGACTGACTTTGTCAAGTTCCTTTTGAAGTACTCTGCAGTCATCTTCAGATTTTATTCTTTTAAAAAGTTTTAAATCATCTGCATATATTAGTTTGTCACATTCTAAAGTTTCGCATAGATCGTTAATAAATAATAGAAACAGCAAGGGTCCAAGATTACTACCCTGCGGTACTCCAGATGTAGATGCATATATAGATGATTTAGAACCGTTATAGAATACAAACTGATATCTATTTTCTAGATATGATCCAAAGAACAATAACAGTTGGGTATTAAAACCAAAATTCTCCAATTTGTTTAGTAATGTTTTATGGTCAATTCTATCGAAAGCCTTAGAAAAATCTGTATACAACACATCCACTTGTCCTTGCGCATCTAAGGAATTTGACACATATTGAGTGAAAACTACTAAATTTGTTACGGTTGATCTGTTAGTCATAAAACCATGTCGATATGGTGATATAATTGTTTTGGTAGACGAGTAGATGTGGTTATACAAAATCATCTCAAAAACCTTCGCGAAGTTATTCAGAATAGAAATTTGTCGGTCATTGTTTATATTAGCTGGATCTCCCGCTTTAAAAATTGGACAAGCCTTTGCTATTTTCCAATCTTTCGGAAATGTTGATGTTCTTAACGACAGATTAAATATTATGTACAATGGAATTGATAGCACATAAGCACAATCTTTGACCAAAAAGGAGGGTATTAGGTCCGGACCGGATGTCATTTTGTTCTTTAATTTCTTTATAGCCTCTTCAATTTCTGTTAATGATATATGTGTGATATTAATGTTCTCAAAGAGGTTCTTCTTTCCAATGTTGTTAATATTGATATTGTCATGTGGCTTTGAGAATACTGAGCTGAAGAATTTACTAAATATGTCAACAATTTCTTCAGAAGTTTCATAGGTTTTATCCATATATGCCATTTTACCTGGAATCCGTGTTTGTTTTCTCTTTGAATGTACGAACGACCAAAATTTTTTTGAATCTGTAGATATAGAATTCTGGGTTTTAACTAGATAGCTATCATATGCTTTGTCTATTTGTTGCTTGATTAACGATCGAAATTCTTTGAATTTATTTAAGTGATACTGGTTGTTCGTTTTTTATAACTGCGATGATGTCTATTCTTTTCTTTAATATTACTGATAATTTCTTTTGTATACCACTCTGGATAAGATCTTTTATAATATTTGTATTCTGGGACGCAATCATCTAGTATGTTATATAATTTATCATAGAATTCCTTAGTTGCTATATCAACATTTGGAAAATTTTGCAAATAATACCAATCCGTGTTCTCGAGAGCACTGTAGAGAGCTGGATAGTTCGCCTTTTTAAAATTATATGTTTTCTCTGCTTTTTTTGCCAGAAAGTTATTGCATTTTATTGAAACGTTTAATGTAACAAAAAGTGCCGGGTGAAAAATATCCTCATTCACAAGCGGTGCATTGTCGTGTAAAATTTCACAATCAAGATTAGAAAAGATAAGATCTAGTAAACGACCTCTATTGTTAATTATATTATTTTGTTGTTGTATATTAAGGAATGTATTACACATTAGAAAAATAAAAACATTGTTAAAAGTTTTTTTCCAGTTTAAACATAGCGATGAATACCAATAATAAATATTACACAACATGTTTTTTTAATTAATTCATTTTTTATTAGTTCAGGGAAAGATTAAAAAAAATTACTGTAACTAGAAAAAAATTTGTGCAGACTTTAAACTTTGGTTATAAATTTAAAATAATAAAATAAGTCAAAGTACACGAAATAAAAAAAGTTTAGGAGTTTTACGGATCCGCGGGAACCATAGAGGCTCATAGGGGGTGAAAGGGGGTATTTTTAATAAAAAATCGATTTTTCTCCATTTTCTCGGGAAATATGGCATTTACAAAAAAATAGTTCAAATAAAAGTTGTTTCTGGCAAAATTATCTTTAATTTGGTATTTTTAAATTAATTTTATAGCAATAATTACCGAAATACGGCTATTTTTCGATGGGGGTGGCGGATGGAATTTTTTTCTAAAACAAGTGTTTTAAATGGACAAAATAAATTGAACTTCTAGGTATGTTATATATTAACGAAAAACAGCATTTTTGAAAGAAAAATTAATTACTGAGCAAGTACAATAACAAAAATGTAAAAACACACATTGAATCGGCCATAACTTCTTTATTTTTGTGATGTGGAAACAAACAAAAAATCATTTCAAAGACTGATTAATTACTTTTATTTTTGTTTGATGGAAGTGTCACAGTTTCTAAGATATTCAACATTTTAAACTAAATACTTCGACCTAAAAACGGTCAGATGCCATCTATAAAATTAAATATCTCCAAAACAATCCACCCTACACAAATATATATACAAAATAAATTTATTCTCAGTTTATAAGCTTCATTTTTGATGTCCACCATATTTACTCTTAAACTAATATTTATTGAGATATTTGCAGACATAAGAATGTTATGTTTTTTCTAAAATCCCGTTACAGTTTAAAGTGCAATTTTTTTTCTAAAACAAACGCTGTAATCCGATAAAAAAATTTGAGCGTCTAGATCACACTATATATTAACGAAAAACAGTATATGAGAATATATTTTTTTAATTACTGACTACTTACATTAACAAAATTGCGACGTTTTTATTTAAAAAAAAAAATGTGAAAAAGCTGCAAAAAATGAACGAGATCAAATTTATATGACGTTATTCCGAAGTTAATTACTGCTATGAAATTAAATTTTTATCAGAAACAACTTTTATTTTAACTATATTTTTGTAGAGAAAATAGAAGAAAATCGATTTTTTTAATTAAAAATACCCCTATTCACCCCCTACAGGTTCCCCCAGATTCGTAAAACACCTAAACTTTTTTGTTTCGTAAACTTTGGCCTATTTTGAACCTGTAACCAAAGTTTAAGGTCTGCACAAATTTTTTTCGAGTGACAGTAAAGTACTATATATTAAAATACTAATTTCCTAATGATTTTTTTTTCTTTAAAATAGAAATTTTTATTTAATAAATAATAATAATAAAACAATTTTCGGATAATAACTTTTGTTTATACCATTTTTTTTATATTATGTATGTATGTGTGTACGTATATTATAATACTGCAGTTACAAACATTAAAATTGTTTAAATAGTATTAAAAAATAGTTTTTTGTATCATTTAAAGTTACACACATTTTAAGTTACACAAATCATTTATAACAATTTGCTTATTTAAAAAATGATGAAAATGAAAATTACATTGTTCTTAATAGCACCATTTAAGATATTCGAAATTCGAAAAAGAAACAGCAAATGTTAATACTTAAATATTAATTGTTTTTATTTTGTAAATTAGAAAATTAAGTTTGAACAATAAATTCATTTTTCTTAAGAAAAAGGAATTTAGGAGTCTAATTTTTTTATTTTTAAGCCCCATCGAATGCTGAAAAAATATTTTTGGAAAATACATGTGTTATGAATTGTTAATAGCAATTTTTAAATAAACAATTATATGAAAAATCAAAAAAAATATCGAATTCCTGGCAGTCACATATTAAAAGCAATTGTTTTTAAAAGTCGGTTGACTACATTTTCATCTCCAAAAATTGGTCGAAAAGTTTAAATTTCATTTTTTTTTGTGTTCCTTGCAT
Organism: Rutpela maculata; assembly: GCA_936432065.2. NCBI lineage: Eukaryota > Metazoa > Arthropoda > Insecta > Coleoptera > Cerambycidae > Rutpela > Rutpela maculata. Next base: position 38,735,269 of record OW386290.2, read on the forward strand.
TAAGAAGAGCATATTTAAGAAAAATAAAAAACGCCAGCGACCAAAAATACAATACAAGTAAAAAAAATAAGCAATTTTTAAGTTTCTATTGGACAGTTGCTTGAAAATAAAGGGTCATAAAACATTTGCGTTTAATATCTCCAAAATTTGATGCCAAAAATGATGCATGCAATTTAGAAGCATTTTTTTTTCGATTATTAGTTAAGACCGGGCCGCTTGGAGAGTAGCGCGAAAAACGGTCATTTCTGGGCTTTCACGAGGCACTACATATCGCAGACCTATATTTATAAAATTCGGTGCTCTACAAAAAAGCTCTCGTGAATTTTTGTTGTACCTCTTACGATTCTCGCTACATAAATGGTGAAAGTTCAAAAAAACACCATCCTGGATATTTCAATTTTTTTTTCTAATTGTTTAAACAAATTAGGAGGCCTTAAAAGTACTCCCATCGAGTTGAATCGAATGCTACCAAAAAATATTTTTTTCCAGTACCGAGTGAAGTGGACGGTGAACGTAATTCGACAATTTCTCCTACATCCTTGACTCGATTAAAAAAAATTTTTTGATGAGCTTTTAGAGACAACTTTATAGAAAGGTACTGGGCTATTAAAAACTAAAGAAGGAAAATTTTTTTTGTTGGTTTCAATAGTCTGGTATCATTCTATCAAGTTTTCTCTAAAAGCCTATCAAAGAATTTTTTTAATCGGTTTAAGGGATACATAGTAAGTCGAGTACATGCGTGGCCTACGTAAATGATTAATCATTTACGTAGGCTACGGTACATGGCTATATAAGCCAGAAAGCTGCACTTTTTGATTGGAATGTGCCACTTTCTGTGGTCATAGATGATACCAATAGGTAACTTTCCGGAGATAGCTTGGAAGGATTCAGCAGCTTCAGGAAATGATTTCCACTCTTTCCAGGCAGTCTGTTTCCCTTTCATTGCAAATGATGACGTTACATCTGATCCAGTGAATGCATGAAATCCTCTCAATGCAACAGCTTTATGTTCACCATACTTTCAAACATGGCATTAATGCTCATGTATCTGTCTCTTCCCAGTACCAAAGAGAATCCACATCTCTTGAAGTCCCGCAGTTTTGGGAACGTGAACGAAAGATATTGCCCAAACAACTACATCAGTATCTACTGTGCAAATAAATAAGTAATTCACAAATCATCAAATTACAAAAATAAATCCGAAAAATTAAAAAATATATATTTTTTTAAATTGCTTAAGGTGTAGAGAGAGATATAGGGACAAAATTTCCTCTTTACAAGAGCTTTCAAACAAAAAAAAAAGAAAATAGAAATCGGACCATTAGGAGCTGAGATAAAAAAAAATAATATGGCTAATGGCGGCCATCTTTAATGGCCGCCATTTTGGTGACCTGCACTGATTTTCAAGTGGCTCCCTATCTCAAAAGTTACCTTTTGACATCAACTATGACCACAGAAAGTGGCACATCCCAATCAAAAAGTGCAGCTTTCTTTGGTGTACCCGACGTACTAATAGGAGAAATTGTCGAATTACGAAATCATTTTCTTAAGCACGGCACCGCCACCCTTATAGTCCGGTGATTTTAGATTCAAAAATAACGATTTCTCGGAAAGTTTTGGGACAAGCCAAAAATTAGTCTACCCTCTACAGAATTTCCTCAGGAATCCGAAAAAATAGTGTTGACCACTCAAAATGGCGGCTTTAATGGTTATTTAACTTTTTGTAAACAAAATGAATTTTGTAACTTACTTGTTTGCTTATATCTTCACTTCTAAAGGTCGTAGAAAAACGTCAATTTCTTCGTCATGGGTTTCCCTATAAGATAGGTATATGCAAAGAACGAATTTTTGATTGTTAATAACATTTTGTGACAAGAAACTGAAAAAATTGAATTTCTCGATCGTCGAACTTTGAAGTACTGTAGCAACAAATATAAAATCTGCATGTTAATTATATTATGAGAAATAGTACATATTTTTACCTTTAATGAAATGCACTTTGTCCCGTTGCAAAATATTAATTAATTTTTTTGCAATTAATTTATAAAAAAAAATTCAAACTGTTATACTAAAAGATCATATTAATATTTTACAGTTCCGTTTCAGTAGAAACATTGTATTTGACGTACATTCACATAATCAAAAAGAATATTGCAAAAAAATTTTAATTTGCGACTTTTTTACACAAAAAATCAATTTTGCAACTTAAACAAATGTAAATATCTCAGTGGATTTTGCATAAAATTTATTGCAACTAACGGCATTTTAATTGTCATAAAAAACACGAATTTAAAAAAACAAAAAAAATTTGCTCCGATGCTTTGGAGCCGAGATATGAAGAATTCACGTTTTTTGCGATTACGGCGAAATTTGAAAATATTTTTTCTTGAAAATTTAACTGAATATACCTCAGAGTGTGTGTTATCACTTACAAAAGTGCCATGTCTATATATCTAGATGGGCCATGAAAAAATAATTGATAAAATTGCATCCTTGGTGCTCGCGCTCACGCTAGACGCCAGATTCCCCTCCCCCTTCACTGCTATTGGCGTACTTGGACAGTTTTACCGCGGCGGCAGCTTTATTTCTCTTTTTCTCGGCTTCAGGAGTGGCTAGATTGACGTTTTTTTTAATGCACCTTATTCTCAGCTTTCCGATTATTCGATTATTTTTCACCGGACTATTAATACTTACAAGTGATTTAACTAATTGCAATGCACTATATATTGTAAAGATACTACTTCCACTACACTAAAATGCGACTAATAAACATAGTTTAACAAGTTTTTAAAAATATGTCTTTTGTTAACTAATTTATATCACATTAGAAACGTTTGAAGACACACATTTATAGTTTTTACTTGAGCCAATGAAAAACCCTGGAATCAAATTTAAGTTTAATAAAAATGTGTAACTGTACAAAGGAATATATTATTTTTATAATAGTATAATTATTTAACGAGCGTATGATTCAGTCATTCTCGTGAGTAATAGCCATTATAAGTGAGTAGAATACTATACTTTTTCCACGACTATCACAAATATTTCTGAAAAATATTTGAAACAATAACTATCTTCTGAGGTCATTTTTACACCCTTTTTCAACACGTTTAACACCAAATCACTACCAAACACATGAAAAACTGTCATGAGAACTTTGTTTGGCACTAAAAAGTCTATAGCCCACTTTGCTACACGAAAAATTAAAGTATCCCATAGAAATTTATCAATATCAACTTTTAGAAGAAAAAAAATTTTTTTTCAATACTAGGACCTTATTGCTCAAGGTCTCCTCTTTCCATGTCTGTATTTGTTATTTTTTATTCTTTGAGTGGGACTACCAAGATGCCCGTACTCCACTACTAAAAGTTATAAGTTGATTCAAATTTTGGACGCCACATTGGAAACGCCATTTTGAATTTTTCAAGTTTTTGTATTTTTTGGAAGTAGGTAACAAACTTTTTACCTATATTTATCTGTCCAGTGAATTATTTGGGTACTTTTCGATGAGCTAGGAACTTGAAATTTGGCATGGAGGTAGAGCGTACCTCTCTAACCTCCAAAAAATTAAAAAAATTGCAAAATTCAAAATGGCGGCTTCAATATTGCTACCAATACGTAAATATATAATATACTTAGAAAACAATACCTGTATTAAAATTAAAACGCTGCCAAAATGGTAAGAGCTGTGAAAAAAAATATGGAGACAAAGTTGTAGAAAATTAAATTTGACATAAAAAAGTAAGTGACGGCAGTATCTTTTATTGTTTTGGGAGTATATGCGTTTAATTTCGATTAATCTACACTTTGCACGCTTCTTTGCACATTCTATAAAAGATAGATATGTATGTGATTTTGTAGAAAGTTTAATTCTCTACAACTGTGCTTTTACATTTTTTTTCATATCTCTTACCCTTTTGGCAGCGCTCTCATTTTAATGCGTGTATTGTAAAAAGTGCAACATATTTATGTTTTTTTGTAATATTTTTCAAGTTTATTTTGAATCCATCATTTTCATTTTTGAAATTATAATATCAACACCGTAATCAGTGGTCTCGAAACCCATTGTATGAATTTTTTTGTAATTTTATCATTGAAGTTGTTTGAGTTATCACAATTGCAAAATATTTATTCAGAAAATATTGGTTTTTTGGTCTTAAAAAAATTATTTGCACACTTTTTAATGGGTAAACTTTTAAATTGGTCACTTTTAGAGTAAGCAATTACGCACTTTTTTCATCTAAATGCACTGGACTATTATTAGATAGTTGCCGAAAAAATTTTAAAAACTTCTCCGAAAATGTTACAACGTATTGTCTAACATCCCTCAAACTATACGCAATCCGAGAAGCCCAAGGTTAAGGTCGTTCTGTATTCCAGTAAGTAATAATTACAGTCGTCGCATAAACACAAACCAGATTTTTTCTTATCACACAGGCTATACCGCCCACTTGACTCGGGATTGTCTATCTAGCCGCCAGTAGATTGTAGCAGGCGGGGGTGTTCATAATACATCTGCAAATGCTGAATTTTTATCATTTATCAACTTCCGCCCGAGGAAGTGTGCCTCTCGTGGCACTGCGTCGTGCCAATACACGTGACTAACACTATTCAGGATCGGTTCTGTCATAGGTTTGAAAAGTTGCAAATCATAGACGAAATATTGTTTTCGGGGTATGAGGTTAATTTATTTTTATTTTGTCTGTATGTCTGTCTGTGGCATCCAATCTTTTCAACGGGTGATCAGATTTTCAAACGGTTTTCTTTATTTAAAAGAGTATTTAGTCTAGAAAGTTTTTATCTCGGAAGACATTCGGGGAACTGCACATCATTAATAAAAAAATAATTACTATGCTACCAGCATATTCGCAAATTTGTTAAATACGCCAGTGGGGGTTTTTTAAATTTGCAATTTAATTTTGTTGCTTATAGATAAAATATTTGATTGTTAAGTTTTAGTGGCATTATGAGTCTATATTACAAAACGATATAAGCTATAAAATAAATATAAAATAAAGGTTTTAAAAGATTTATATTCAAATTCAAAATATATTAAATTTAATTATTTTTTTGTTATTATTATTTATGACCAACCACAACCTACCAAAATACCAATATTAAAAATGAGTTTTAAAAAAGAAAAGTCAGATTGGTAAATTTGAAGTCCCTAGAGGCCGTTCTGAGCATCCATATTGATCTCGTTGGACCATTACCACCTTCACATTGTTTTTCTTACATACTAACGTTTCACTCGTTGGCCAGAAGCTTATCTTTTATCAGACATTACTGCCGAAACTATTGCTAAAACCTTATTTCAAAATTATATCTGTCATTTTGGCATTCCACTACGTGCCACTACTAATCAAGGAGTTCAGTTCAAATCAAATCTTTTTCGTGATTTTCAAAATTTTTAGGTTTCCATCGAATTCATACAACTTCATATCATCCGCAAAGTAATGGTATGGTTGAAAGATTCCATAGATTCCTTCAGTAGGGTAAAACTAACTTGTCTCATGACGGTTTAAACCCAGCTCACGTTCCCTTTTTACCGAAAATTAAATGGAATAAATATTAAGTACGTATAGTTTATGAATACATTTGTAATACTGTTATATTTAAATACGCAATAGCGAATTGAAAAAACGTTCCCGACTGTTTTTGGCAAATAAGTACTTTTTTAAGTTATTTTGGGATCAAAATAACAATTTTATGCTATCGATTTACTTTTATCAGAGGGTCAAAAATTCGATCATTTTTAACATTGTTCTTTCAACTCAATATCGTAAACCCTTCCAGAGTAATCGTGCATACAAAAAAAAAGTTGCAGGCCGACAGACAGATTTTTTCCGCAAACTTAAAATCTCGACGTTTTGTGACATTCTCAGCATGTTTAAACGAAAAAAAAAATGTTTACGATTACTATACTTCCATATGGTAGTCGTAGTGTGTTTAAAATTATGTAATTTTAAGTCTACTGATTTTGCAAAATTCATAATACTATTCTGATTATAATTTAGCAATATATGTTTAAGAAAAAGTTACTGCGAAAAATACTAATGGGGACTAATGGGGAGTCCATTAGTCCGGGAGTCAGCGACTTTTTGGAGCTATTCATTTCATTAAGGCTAATTTTCATAGATATAATAGTTTATTACGGACACAGACACGAAACAGTGGTCAGCTGCTCAAGTAACGGTGGCGGTAGGTGCTGGAGCGCCTCCAACGCGTAAAAAATTTATTGAAATAGATCAAAGTTGAAACTTTTATGTTGTTTAATAAGTGATAAACAATCCTAGTCAGCTGTTAAAATGGCGGTGCGTAATACGTCCGCTGCTCATATAAATGATGTTGATTAAAAGTTTAAATTTTAGTAATGTTTAAGTTCATCAAGGTTCAAATTTTATTACATAACAATATGTATAATGTATTTGACGAAAAATTTAGTCAGCTGACGGTAAGAGTAGGAAAAGGTCGTCAGCTAATGCCAGCTGTATTTAATACTGTATTATATATTTGAATAACAGTTTTTTTCCTATTTAATCAATAGAAAACTTTTGTGCTTAAAAATATCTTGAATTATATAAGTTAATATAACGAGAGAAATACATTTTTTTAAAATCAGTGAAAGGGAACTTTTATTTACATTACGTTAATACAATTTATTTATTCTTGCGCATCTTCTGATATCAGATGTCGTTCTCTTCTCTATCTTCCTCGTCATTGGCGTCATCGGAAGCGAACGCCTCTATCTCATTTTCTATATATTGCTCTTCATTATTTATAAATGAAAAAATATGATATTCATGAAAAATTGAAACGTTAGTTAATTAATATTCTGCAGTTCATAAAACGCACAATTGTAGAACTAAAGCAAAACAAATGATTTCTTTTGAAATTTTTTCTATTAATTAATCTATTAATTAAATAGAAAAAAACTGTTATTCAAATATATATATATATATTAAATACATTGAATAAAAATAATGATCAGCTGTGTCTGTCATGAGGGAAAAGCTGTCAGCTTTTGTTATGAAACTAATGCTCGATGCTCGATATATATGGCCGCGCGCCAACCACGAACTACAATGTTTATGGCGTCAGCTGACGACCTTTCCCCCTCTTACCATCAGCTGACTCAATTTTTCGTCAAATACAATTGTACATATTGTTATATAACAAAATTTGAACCTTGGTGACAATACTATAACTTAAACATCTAATCAACATTTTCATATGAACATTGGACGTATTATCCACCGTCATTTTAACAGCTGACTATGATTTCTTATCACTTTTTAACATTATTAGACAATATATAAAATTTCAACTTTGATGGTATGTTTTTAGTTGAATAAATTTTTAACGTGTGGGTGGCGTTCAAGTAGGTTCCCCCACCGCGGATGCGCCAGCTGACCGCCATTTCGTGTATGTACACGCAATAAACTACTACAGTGTGTCTCACTTTTCATCACTACTCCCCAATATCTCGGCCATTTGTTGATCGATTTACATCAAATTTGGTATACTTCTTTTGCTTCAGATTGTGATTAAAAAGTTATTTAAAAATTTTTTTTTCGAAATTAAATACGCCTGCTATGATAAAAAATAATTGGCAAAAATTAGGAATTTATATTAGCGATTGAGATAGGGTTTTTGTTTTTACAGAATCTTATTCGGCATGACCTAAAACCCCTGTATACCAAATTTTGTTAAAAAATATTCATTCCTTTACAAAAAAAATCATATCTAAGATTTCAATAATAATCACCCTACTATTCGAGATATTTATTTTCGGATATTTACATAACTTGGTAGTAGTGTAATAATGACGCTAATTAGGACACATTTTTTATCCAAAACACTAGTATGAAATGAATATTTTAAAAATGGTGGCTAATATTTAAAATACTTAGAACTCGGCATACCAATATCTTTGTTAACATGGAGTGCTTTGGAATGGATTTGACAATTATTATTATTTCAATTTTATCAGCAATAATTAATTGTTGTGCAGCCATATTTAAGTTTAATTTGACATTCGATGCAATTGTCAAATCTATTCCAAAGCACTCCATGTTAACAAAGATATTGGTATGCTGAGTTCTAAGTATTTTAAAAAAATAGCTACAATTTTTCAAATATTCATTTCATAATAGTGTTTTGGATAAAAAATGTGTCCTAATGCTTAATTAGCGTCTTTATTACACGACTGCCAAGTCATGTAAATATCCGACAATAAATAACTCGAATAGTAGGGTGATTATTATTGAAATCTTAGATATGATTTTTTTTTAAAGGAATGAATATTTTTTAACGAAATTTGGTATACAGGGGTTTTAGGTCATGCCGAACAAGATTCTTCAATTCAATTGCTAATATAAATTCCCAATTTTTGCCAATTTCTTTTGATCATAGTAGGCGTATTTAATTTCGAAAAAAAAATTTTAAATAACTTTTTAATCACAATCTGAAGCAAAAGAAGTATACCAAATTTGATCTAAATCGATCAACAAATGGCCGAGATATTGGGGTGTAGTGGTGAAAAGTGAGACACACTGTACATAAGTGAAAATCAGCCTTAATGGTATGAGTGCCAAAAATGTGTCGCTGTCTCCAGGGCTATATCAGATCTCTCTCTCTCTCTCTCTCTCTCTCTCTCTCTCTCTCATAGCCACTATAGCTCAAAAAAACATTCCACAATATTAGTTACGTATAAACCCAAGTCATTTATCGACTTTCAGCATTATATTCCCATAATAAATAAAATCAACGACTATAAATTATAATAAAAACCAATTTCTAGTCATCGATTTATCAAATTATATGTGTTTAGGAAATTTAGTTTCATTTTTAAAAATGACAACTTTCAGCATAATAGTAATAAATCGTGGTACTAATGCTTCCATAAGCGCCGGAATATTTTTTTTTTTCAGATAAATACAACATGTACTAATTACACAGGCACACAAAATTAAAAAAAAATACATTTACTGGACAATTGCAATAACAAAATGGCGACATTTTGTTAAAAAAATGTGGAAATGCACACTGGTCCAACCATAACTTCTCTATTCTTTATGATACGGAAGCAAACAAAAAATCAGTTTAAGGACTGATTAATCATCTTTAATTTTGTTCCTCAGAATATTTGATAAAAGTGTCCTAGTTTCTAAGTTATTCAGCATTAAAACTAAGTACTTCATCTTATAAACGTTCGAATGCCATCTATAAACTTTAATATCTCCGAAACTACAAATCCTACATAGGTATTAAAAAAAAAACAAATTATTTCTCACTTTAGTATTTTTTCGCTAAAATTAATATTTGTTGAGATATTTCCAAAGAAACAGATATTTAACCTTTTTTAGAAAATTCCTTTATGGTTTAAAATGCAGTTTTTTTCAAAAGCAAGTGCTGTAAACGGACGAAAAAAGTGAGTGTCTAGGTCATGCTTTATGTTAACGAAAAACAATATATGAGAATATATTTTTTAATTACTGACTACTTACATTAACAAAATGGCGACGCACAGTGGTTCAGAGAGCGGATTTAGCTTATCAAAAATATTCGTTATGAATAAAAATACTTTAATTCTATTTTAGTATACTTTATTGAACTGTTCTGTGTTCCTGGGATTCCAAACAATGATTGAAACGAAAAAATAAACGGCCACTGTTATTAAAAGCAATTAAAATTAATGAACAAATTTTTTTCTGTTAATAAACAAACATGGATTCATAATAATTGTAATTAATATCTAATATGCAAAAAACGGACAAAGTATCCAATAACATTAATTAGAAAATATTATTTAGGTATTAAGCAAATCACAACTTACATACTTTTTTATTTATTATGAAATTACTTACTTTCTGTATACAGAAAGTAACTAATTTCATAATAAATAAAAAAGGGTGTAAGTTGTGATTTGCTTAATACCTAAATAATATTTTCTAATCATGAAGAAAGCAAATAAATAAAAATAATTAATTGTAAAAACATGAATTAGTAATGAAATTTGTTTACCTACAAGAGGAAATGTTTGTGTACGGTAAGGTTTTTTTTTTGCAAATAATAAGCTAAAATTATAATCGTATGTACATATTGTCTTTTTTGCCTCATGTGTAGGATTATGCCTTAATCAAAGCACATACTTTAAAACTTATCAATTTCGAGCAAATTAACAACTTCATGGTGTTAATCGAGATGCCTTCCGAGTACTATGTTCTCTGAATCTTTTCACATCTTTATGGTGGGATTCTTGAGCCTCCTTAAACATTCTTCTTATAGGCACTATAGAAGATTTAATGATTTCCGATCCATGGATCAGTACTTTATGTAAAGTGATTGGCATATAGTACCAGTTATACTTTTCTATGTACAATTTTGCAGTATCAGTATTTTAAAATAGTTAATGTTGGCGTGACATTGCTTCCATCTTCTTACAAACAGTTTGCAGATATTACCCGATTTCTCAAGTAATTTTTCTCCAACATTTTCTTTAATATCCGCTAAGTGTAATTTAGTAATTATATATCGATATACAGGAAACGTTTTTTCACTGTGTTGCGTTTCTGCATGCCAAACTTCAAACAACTCTCGTCGGGCTCTGTTGATGGTACCAACTAAAATGCAAATAATAGGAAGAGTTGTAAAAAGTAGAGCATCTTACTAGATAGCTTTTGAAACCTAAGGACTGTGGATTAATATGCATAGGAAATTAGAAGGTTCCCTGAAGTTCCACAAAATATAAGCTTTGTCAAACTTTTCATTTTTATTATTTTTATTTCCGATTAATTATTGTATACGAGTTGAAAATGGGTGAGTTTAACTAGTTATGTTTTTATTCGGCCACTACTTATGTGTCGAATACAAGCAAATACTTCTACCTGTGTACGACATTCTATCGTCTTCCAAAAGCTTATGGTGGGTAATGACGTCATCCGGCGTGACATGAGTCGAGTACTTTTGATAAGCTAAATCCGCTCTCTGAACCACTGTGCGACGTTTTTATTAAAGAAATGTGAAAATGTAAATTGTTTCTGTCATAACTTCTTTGTTTTTATGCTTCAGAAATAGTCAAAAAAGCGTTTGAAAGTCTGGTTAACAGTCTTTCAATTTGATTGTTAGTATTTTTAAAGCAAGAGCCATAGTTTCTGAGATATTTAACATTTAAACTAAATACTTCGTCCTATAAACGTTCGGACGTCATCTTTACACTTCCAAAACTCCGAAACTATTAACTTAATAGAATTTAGGAAAAAATAAAATTCATCCTTAATTTGGTAGCTTTCTTATTTGTCTCTAGCATGTTTTCGCTCAATGTGATACTTTTAGAATTATTTGACGAAAATTGTTTTTAAATACCTTTTTTCAAGCTAAAACCCCAATTCTCAAGTCATTATAACTTAAAGACTGCCAATTTATATGAAAGTTGCATAGAATCTTTTCTTCCCAAAATTTGATTCCCCATCAGCTGGAATGTTTTTGGGTTTTTTTCTTTTTTTTTTTTATGTGCCACCCCCTGAAAAGGGTTGGCAGTCTCCCCCCAAAATTAGCAAGCCCCCGCATAATATAGAAACTTTTCTTTGATGCATTTACTATTATGCTGCCAAAAATGAATGAAATCTAATTCATATGGCATTATTCAGAAGGTAAACCTCTAGTTACTGTACTAATAATAGTGAAAGAAAATATTGTAGATTCCCAAATAAATACTTTTTCGAATATTTGGTGAATGCGCTGGTGTAAGTGTTTAATTATAATAATTAATATCTTTTTTTCTACAACTGTCGAATAATTAATTTATTATAGATACGTTTTGAACAAGTAATGGGGCTCATTACTGACAACTGTGAGTAATAAGTCCCATTACACACGGGCTATTACTCAGTGATCTAGAACCAATCACAAGAGTTCATTTTCATTAAACAATTGTGGAGCAATCACAAAAAACGATTTAAAGTTCAAACATATCGCGTATACCATGACTCAATTCAATCATGCAAATATCAATATACATATTCGGCAAATGTAGCTTTATATATGGGCCCTGAGATAAACGAGCGCAAGAAAGAAAACAGATAAATTAGAAAAAGAAAGACGTATCTATTCCCACTACAATGCATAGGCGGTTAGAAGCGTTGCCCTACGTTGGCACACGACAAGGTTATAAAAATAAGATTTCACGAAGTATGGAACGTGCTAGGAGCAGTACATCTGACTTTTCCTAATTTCTCTGTTTTTTTTCTTGCTCTTGTTTATCATAGGATACACAAAAATACATTTGCCGAATCTGTATATCATGGACGTCTAGATTTCTTTAAATTTTAATATTACTATCAGGTTTTTCTTATTAATTTGCACGAGTTTGTTGAGAAAAAATAAACCAAGCGATAGGTAGTCGTAGAAAAAATATAGTATTCTACTCGCGTGTGATAGCTATTACACTCTCGTTGAATAATATACTATTATTCTTAGATGCATATTTATATTCCTGAGTAATGAGCAATTGTATTTTGCATGTATGTGTGTCCTGGGCTCTGTATGTACAGTTGTGGACAGTGAATATGAGGCACCAAAATTTGTACGATTTAAAGTGGGCTTTTATTTACCTTGACCCCCAAATAGCCATGGAAGGTGGTAAATAATTTAGTTTAGATTATGATAAAACTTTATTTTAATTTCAGTATTAGTAAACTATCAGCCTTTAAAGGGTAGTTAAATATAGAAAATATTTACATGACGGTGTTTGAAAGAGTTAAAAATTAATATTAAAAATTAATGAATAGTATTCAGGCGTTCACTGTGATAATAAATAAACCTGAACTGAAGACGTGCAGAAGTGCCCCCTTGCAAGACATCTGGTGTCAACCTGGCGTCAACGCTGTATGCCGCTAAAGCAGAGCCACACTCTTACAACACTAAAATATCACAAAAATCGCATTCAAGAGCTGCCTTATGTTTACTGTCCATAACTGTACAATTTACCTTATAGTATTGCCAATATCAATTGAGAAAGCGACGTTGATTTATATCACGGCGATATTTTGACGGCGGAACAGATCAAATGTCGGCGTTTGTCGGCCCTTTTTTATGATTTTAGCTGACTTTAGCCATAGTATTCCTTATCATTATTTTGTAATAAGTGTGACAAGTTTTATTATTTTGTCCACGACCGTTGTATAATATACCAATTATACTAGTATTTGTTCAATCATAATTATATACTTTACATAGCTCCACAAAATAAAAAAAGTACTCTGTTCCTGGAACTCTATTGGATGACCCATATGTATTTCGACGTGCTGAACACAAATCAGGTGTCCGTTTAGCTCCATCACCCACCATTTTTTTATAAATCGCGAAAATAACCTAAAAAAAACTCATAGTTTAGGTTATTTTCCCGATCTGATTTTTTCGCGACACTCGATTGGTATTCATACACAGGCTTACCTAATGGAGTCCCAGAAACAGCCACTTTTCACTTTTTTTGTGTGTGTTTGTGTAATATATTTGCATACGCGGTTTTCTATAAATTGGCGGAGGATCCTGTGATATTCATACAGTGTGTCCCAGGATAGATGTAACAAGAGGTGTAATGGACCAAAAATTTTGGAATTTTGGAATGGTATTTGGGCATTGAGTCCTGCTTGTTGTAAAACTAAAGTATACCAAAAAGGACTTGATTTGATGTTCTACAGGGTGTTTTATAAGCAAAGTTGTAAAAATCACCACTAATAAAGTACCTTTATTTTTCAAAATATGAAAAAATTCCACTAAGAAAAGTTATTTAGAATGCAATTTTATACCTCTATACCAAATTTCAGGAATATAAAATTATTTTTTTGAAACTTCCCATTTTTTGCGAATTAAGAGTTGAATTCATATTTAAAGTTGTGTAGGAGCGAATGTTAATCATCTCAAAAAGTAGGCTATTGGTAAATAAAATATTGAATATACGAGATGTAAGAAGGTACAATGTTAATCGAACTAATGGTAAAACAAGAAACAATTACTAACAGAAGATTAATGAGGTTTAAAAATTATAACAAGTAATAAATGTGAAAAACATAACAAATTCACAAACAAATTAATTATTGACCAATACAAAACAATGTTTACAATTTTTTTATTATTCGACGTAGCTACCACCCACATCCACACACATTTCGATCCTTCGCCTGAAGTCCTTAAAACTGTTTCGAATATGATCTAACGGTATGAAGTTTACGGCATTTGTAATTCTCTGCTTCAATACTGCTACATCGTTAGGAAGTGGTTCAGCGTAAACCAACTGCTTGAGGCGACCCCATAAAAAGAAATCCAATATTGGGGGTCTCGCCGGCCACTTGATCGGTCCATTCCTGGAAATCCAATTTTCTCCAAAATTTAAATTCAACCACCGATTAACAATTTCTGTGGAGTGGCCAGGGCAACTATCATGTTGAAAATGAACTAAAGGCATATCTCTTAAAATATTTAAATGTTCTTCAGAAAATCTTTCAAGAAGCTGTAAATAAGTGTGCTGGTTTAACCTTCCCTCAATGAAATAAAGTCCAATAACTCCAACGTGATAAGAAACGGCACACCACACATTCACTTTTTTATAATATTGTCTTTTACAATGAATTCTAAAATTTGGATTTTCAGAAGCCCAAAACCGACAATTCTGAGATGAAACAACACCATTGGTTGTGAGTGTGGATTCATCTGAGAAAATTATGAAATGATGAAAAAATCTCTCTTCCATGATTTTTTCTCCAATGATCAAACAAAAATCCAACCTACGGCCGTCATCTCCCTCTTCAAGCGTATGTTTATAATTTGCTGAGTTCAGACTTGCTAATATTAATAAGAGCTGATCTCTCTCTTAGTGGCATCCTAGGATTTTCTATAACAGAGGCATGAGCTATAATAGCCCCAACATTGTCTTCATCATATGCTTTTATTTTTCTTTTCATGTTAAGAACACTACCAGTAGCCAGAAACTTTTTAATTATTCTCATAGCCTGAGTACTGTAATGAGCAAAATTAAATAGGACAACTATTTTTTTCTAATGTAAATTTCTCTCTATTTGCACACTTCCAATGAATTATGACAACTAACTGATAATGTCACAAAAATTAAAGTTAGATGTACACAACTAGATTTTGGCAAAAATACGTTATAAGACTTGTCCTATTTAATTTTGCTCACGACAGTATGTGACAAAGCAGTGTTTGGAAATTTCAAATTAAATTGGCTTACCACTTCTCTTACCGAGTTTTCACCGCCAATTCCATAACATTGTACAATATAAATTTTTTCACGCACTGTGAGTACCATTTTCACTTAATTTTTTATGCCTGGTTCGTTAATTTGAAACAGAAATTAAGGATAATATTGACTACGTTTGTATCCACTGCTTTTCTCATAGCCTACTTTTAGCTTCTACATAACTTTAAATATTAATTCACAAAAAATAATTTCTATGCAGTTTTAATTGAATGGGTCAAAATAAAATACTAATTTATTGAAAAAATGGGAAGTTTCAAAAAAATAATTTTATATTCCTGAAATTTGGTATAGAGGTATAAAACTGCATTCTAAATAACTTTTCCTAGTGGAATTTTTTCATATTTTGAAAAATAAAGGTACTTTATTAGTGGTGATTTTTACAACTTTGCTTATAAAACACCCTGTAGAACATCAAATCAAGTCATTTTTGGTATACTTTAGTTTTACAACAAGCAGGACTCAATCCCCAAATACCATTCCAAAATTCAAAAATATTTGGTCCATTACACCTCTTGTTACATCTATCCTGGGACACACTGTATATTACATAGGCATACACAAGAAAAAAATTGTATGTTTCTGGGACTCCATTGGGCAAACTTTATGTATTTCGAGGTGCTGAATACGAATCGGGTGTCCGTTTAGCTCCATCACCCACCATTTTTTAGTAAATCCCGAAAATAACCTAAATTATGAGGGTTTTTTAGGTTATTTTCGCGATTTACAGAAAAATGGTGGTTGATGGAGATAAACGGACTACTTACTGAGTCGTGTTCAGTACGTCGAAATACATAGAGTTTGCCCAATGGAGTCCCCGGAATAGACCACAATTTTTATTTTGTGGAGCTGTGTTATTCACTACTACCAGTGATTAATCATTAATCACCACTAGATTGTGATTAATGATTAACCCCTGGCAGATACTTCTTCAATTTGAGTGCAATCTCGCAACTTTTTAGTAGAATTTATGGCCAATTTCTGAAACGTTAAATGGAATTATTCGTTAACTGTCATAGCTGCAATTGTGTGAACAATTTTACTGTTATTATGAAATTTATGATTATTTAACGTTTCAGAAATAGACCCTTTTTCTGTCATACTATTTAAACGTCAACGTTATTTACAATAATTTTTACATATTACTCAAAAAGAATGATATAATTAATTATCTAATTTCTTCAGTAAACAATCTAATCAAAAATATTTAGTAACCGTGGACAAAACATAATATTTCACTCGCACATAATGGCTACTATTCACTCTGGTGATTTATGACACGCCTGCGGCTCGTGTCTTAAACTTCACCATCCTGAATAATAGCCATCATTATATGCTCGTTGAATAATATACTATTGTATTAATTTAAGTCATGTATAAAGTACCTATTTACCTATTAATATCCAAATTAAATGATTTGTGGATTTGTCGTAACAAAATTTAATTGTTTTACAAAGGTAATGCAAAAATCTTTAAAATCGTAAACCTCAATAGAAAACTTTACAAACCGAATTAACAACCCTCTGTTTTGATTTAATTAAAATCGTACATTTTTCCGTAACAAAGATGATCATCAGTTCCCGAATTATAGTTATTATTCTCCCTCATTCGTTAATTGCTGTTTGTATTGAAAGCTTCAAACTTTGGGCACCGTTTTTCGTACAATTTTAAAATTAAATTAATACGGTCGTTTTCTTACCTTAACGTTTTATGCTTGACGGAAAAGCCTTTGTGCTGCTACACAACTGATTCCTTGCCATATTATAGTTCATAACTTATTTATACTGCACATAAAAGGAACTGCCGCCCAAACTAATATAAAGGGAGACCGGAATATGCTTTATTTTTCTACACTATATGAAATAATAAACATAATGTATTATTTAATAGATAAAACATCATTATTTTTACGTAAAGTATGTTCTGGCATGATTAAAGTAATAAATAAACGGAAACACGCACAACAACACAACACTTTTAACTCAGATTTCTAACTCTTACGCGAATCACCCCTAACTAGAACGGCGCGGCCTTTATTGTTTGCGTAAAACCTATAGTAACAGACAAACAGAGCCGTACTTCAAATTTATTTATCAGTGTCGCAAAGGACGGACAATGCGTCCACCAATGCATAAGATGTTCCTATGTTGACACAAGCAAAACATAGAAACTTTTTTTTTTTTTGGCATAAAGGCCGAAGCCATACAGCCAGCCACAGAAGAGAAATTACAACCCTACATCTAACCTAAACAATAACCAATAAACTACATGACATACTGTTACACTCAAAGAAAATGACAGGTAAATTCAACCAAAAAGAGCATATGAAATCGCGCCTATCTAGTTTCATAGTTTAATCAATCAGAAAAGAATAGTCATACAACTTTATTTGTTTTCGTAAACAAATAGTAGTTTAATAATCATATCTTCTTGTAACAAATTAAATAGTACAATGACATTTTTTTATGTTCACTAACCATTTTCAATTTGGTCTACAATTAAATAGTACAACGACTTTGTTTTTTGTTCACCAACTAATTTTTAGGTTGATCTACACTTTATTGTATGATGAAGTTTTTTTTGGTTAGCCAAAATCTCAGTATTGAGACATCAGACCACCCAAACCAAAGATTAGAGATCGTTTATAAGATCCATCCAAATATGTCGATGATCCCTAAGAGAATTTGAACATTGCAATCATGTTATTAATTTTCTATAAATTCATAAGAGTATAAGATAATGCATGATTGATTATTGTCAGTGATTTGTATGTGGCGTCATCTGGGAATCATTTCTGTAATAGACTACGTGGTAAGCAAGCAAATTTTATGGTAATTCTTTTAGAACTTCTAGAAGACGACAATAATATTGGTTTGTCTACCAAGTACAATAATACAGCGAACTAATACTGGGTTAGAATTACAATTCGATAATAGTTAAAAATAAAATATACTATTATCTAGATTAATTTGACAGAATTCAACAAAATAATAGTCAGACGAAAAAAATAATAGTCTTATTCATCTATTTTTTAAGTTAATGTTTGTTTTGTTGTACGACAACTTTTTATTAATTAAAATAACAATCACCTCTTGTTTAAAAATACCATCAATATAATTTAGTTTAACAAAATTAACGATATTGTTAGTTAACCATTTTTTTTTTTGTTGAATTTACCCATACTATTTCTTTGAGTGTAGAAACAAAACAAAGAATATACATAGGTCACAAACTTCTCGCCCAGGGGTCTTTCAGGGCATTTTTCTAACATACAAAATAAGACCACGATTAGGAGGGTTTTTATAACACAAAGGTGTAAAACATAGGGAACAAAGCTAACCTATAACTTAAATGTTTTTTAAGAAACGGCATTAAGTTTCTATTTACCGAAAACAGTTTTTTAAATCGCTAGTATTAATTTGTTCATTATACCAAAAATTTAAAGTACTGCTCTGTAGTATGCAATAGCGCCGAGATTGATATTTTTATTGGCAATTTTTGCAGCCTTGTTTATTTTTACAGTAAATATGTTATGAACTATACATACAGTGGATTTTGTGTGAATCGGAAAAACACCCGAAAAACCCGGCTATTGTCTGATTCAACCATCCGCGTTTTCGAGGATGCTGAACACCGTAGTGGTGGCAGAATTTCTCGTTGGAGTGACCCACCACCGCAAACGGCCAAAAACTATTCCCAAACGGGGTCAAACGCGTATTGATAATGTTTCACGGAATCTAACTTATTGATCCCGTTTTCGACCATGCCAATTATGGGGAGGACCCTGGGACGCGTGCCTGACACCCGCCCGCCCCCTCAACGGTCAATAACCACCCTCGAAAAGAATGAAAATTCGCTCTTATCATACCACTGGACAAAAGGGTTTCCCTCCCATTTTCGAGCATGCCGAACACGTAGAGGACCACGAATCGAGTGCTTAACACCCGTTCACTCCCTAAAGGGCAAGAAATACCCCTTCAATAAAAATATTTTACATAATATATTATAATTAAATAAATCAGATGTTTCAATTATTATATACAAAAATCTTTTTTCAGCTCCACAGTAAATGAAGATGACTACTTTGTTGATGAGATCGAAGTGACATCTTAATGTTTTTTTCCTGTGTAGCATCCTCAAAAACAGGGGGGGGGGGCTTTACCCGGGAGTATGCTGAGAACGCACTCTCACCTCTTTGGAGGGTTGTTATTGGCCATTTACGGGGGTGGATTACCCCATGGAGGAATTTCACCATCACCACGGTGTTCAGCATCCTCGAAAACGGGGGATCACCAAGTAAGAGTCCCTCAAACAATCATGACACGGGTTAACCCCCGTTTGTGGGCTGTTTTTGGCCGTTTTCGGGGGTGGACATCTCAACGAGAAATTCTGCTACCACCACGGTGTTCAGCATCCTCGAAAACGGGGGGAGGGAGAACTAATTTGGTTGCATCAGACAATAGTCGGGTTTTCGTCCGACTCACACAATCCACTAATAAGACAGCCGTCACAATTGTTTTTTGTAAACAAACCTGAAGTATATCATAGTGATAGGTAGGAACCCTTGTATCTTCCACATCGTGTTGTGAAAACAGTTTATACTTAACTTTTTCTTATTACGCCACACAGTGGCCCCAAAGTGACTTTTTCCAATCAGTCTACAGGTTTTGATAATTAAGTAATTGGAATATATATTTCTTAAATATTTGTTTTTTAATTCTATCTGTTTGACAGCCAGATGTTAGATTTTTGTCGCTGATTTTTCAAAATTTTCAAAAGTTTGAATTTTCGTCAAAAATTTTGAAAAATCAAACAAAAGAACATCAAAACATCAAACAATCAGACAAAAATCGAAAATCTGGCTTGACAGATCGATACCCAAGGAACAATTTAAAAGTCATTTGGACTTAAGGAGGTTTTAAGAAAGGTTTGTCAGAGTTAGGAAATAGTCTTGTGCTTTATTGATGTTACAGTTAAGGCCTTTTAGGCTTCAAGTGTACTTGCTCTTATGGTAAGTTTTAAAGCATTTTGTAAGACCTAATTATAAAGCTAATTTGCTTCTAGGATAATATGTATTTGTAATGGGTTTATCATACCTACATGAAACTCTCCATAAAGCTAATTAGTTTTATAAACGTCTTAAATTCCATTTAGATTTAAAGAGGTTTTAAATTATTCTTTATGGTTTTAACATACTTGCAATAAATGTATTTTAAATCCTTTTTAAAACTAGACATTTTCAATATCCACTGGTACTTATTAAAGGCCATTACAAAACTAAACTCTTAAAACATCCTTGACAAATGTTGTGACGAGGGGGCAACCGCTGGCGAAATTTTGTACACCTAATACCTATTCTAGAAAAATACCCTTTATTTCCCCTTTAATTCCTTGTAATTCCCCTAATTCCTCAAATACCTTTGTTTCCTCCTAATACCTTAATGTTCTCTAGATTATCTCGGGAACGGTGCACTTTTTGATAAAAATACCAATATACAAAATTGTTCCTTATAAAATTCTCTATCAAAAATGTCTCTACACGTTTTTCCTAAAATTAATAGTACCGTGGGAAATAAGACGCACACATAAGGGTTGGTTCCGGTCTACTTTAAAGTTCAATACTTAACGCTAAAGCAGTAGCTACTATAGTCAGCCTAAAATTAAAATAAATTCCTCTCACCCCTATAAATAACGCGATTTTTGATGAAGCGAGAATATTGTATACCGGGTTGCTCAGCCGATAGGGACACTGTTGTAACTTTTGAATGGGCGAATGGATTTTTTTCAAATTTGATGTAGTAATATGGGATATAATTTCAAATTATATAATGTAAAGAACCAAAATGGTCGACTTCCGGTTTCGATTTTACCCGAAAGTGGGTTTAAACTACCCGGTTTTTGCGTAAAATTGCGCACATTGGCAGCCCTGAACAGTAACAGCATTTACAGCAAGCTCTGAAATAATGCAGTGACCCGGAGATGTAGTGGGAGAAATTGAAATTTTTTACATTGTGGTGGTGTATAGATATTTATACTTTTTTCGCTTTGGAAATAGCCATACGGATATTCAGCGAATTATATGACCTGCGCTGATTACATTTGCGCCTCATTTATCAAAGTGCTATTAATTTTAGGAAAAAAGTTTAGAGAAGTTTTTTATAGAGAATTTTATAAGGAATAATTCTATATATAGGTTTTTTTATGGAAAAATGTACCGTTCCAGAAATAATCCAGAAAACCTCAAAATGCGGGTGGAAACGACGTCCTCTAGGGGATGAAGCACACAATTCTTGAAACTTTATGAATTTTGTCCAATATATTACAATTTTAACTGTTATATTACTGAAGTATTACAAGACATCGTGCAAAGTTTTAATAATGAAAAAGCTAGTCATGGAGAAATTGTAGATGTAGGAGAGCGATTTGTTCTAGCTTTATACAACTCTACCTACGCAGAAAAAAGTCTAGATGTATACAGATTCATGACTTTTAACAAACTTGTTGGTAAAGCGAACAATACTGTAATATTAACAAAACTACCAACAACTTCTGCTGCTGCTCGGCAACACTCATATCGCGTTTTTTACCAAATTCAAACATAGAAAAACGTTGCGCTAGAAGCTACTGATTGGGGATGGAAAAAAGTTGGCGGTATATTAACCCAAACTGTGACAACAAAAGAACCGGCTCCCGAATCTGTTATATCACTAATTTCTTGTTCATGCAAATTAGGGTGCGAAAACAGGTGCAGTTGCAGAAGAGCAGGCTTACGTTGCTCCACAATGTGTTACCATTACCACGGACAAGCATGCATGAATGTCGAATCTATGGAAGACGATGAAGATTAATTAACGTAGGTAACCTTTTGATAATTAGTGGATTCGGCCTACAGGGGACACCACACGCCAAGTACTTTACCTCTAGGGTGGCGTGGAAACAAGTACAATATACAATATTCTCGCTTCTTTAAAAATCGCGTTATTTTATAGAGGTGAGAGGGTGGAAGTGGTACATTTATTATAATTTTAGGTGGAGTTTAGTAGCTACTGCTTTAGCGTTAAGCATTGAACTTTAAAGTAGATTATAGTAAAGATTACAATTTATTGTGTTGACCGGAACCAACCCTTATGTGTGCGCCTTATTTCCCACGGTACTATTAATTTTAGGAAAAAAGTGTA
The DNA here is from genome assembly GCA_936432065.2 of Rutpela maculata. NCBI lineage: Eukaryota > Metazoa > Arthropoda > Insecta > Coleoptera > Cerambycidae > Rutpela > Rutpela maculata. The sequence goes on from OW386290.2 coordinate 38,757,724, forward strand.
GAGACGTTTTTTATAGAGAATTTTATAAGGAATAATTGATGAAAAAGTGCACCGTTCCCGAGATAATCTAGAAAACCTCAAAATGGGGGTGGAAACGGCGTCCTAGAGGATAAAGCACACTATTTAGGGGTGGGAACTTTTCGATTTAGTAATTCTTATGCTATCCTTAAGATTTCTACCAATTTTCAGAACTTTATGAATTTTGTCCGATATAAATCGTTATATTACTGAACTAGAAGTCCATAGTGTCATCGGTAGTTTAATTAAGTTAAATATTTTTTCTTTACTAGATATTTTTAGCGCTAATCTCTGCGCTAATGTTTTTACAACACTGACGTCCTTTATATAAGAATCGGTATGTAATTCTTCAAGATAAACATTCCATTTCAATATTTTTACGCTCAAATTCCCTCCTAATACCTTTTATTTCCTCTTAATTCCCTTCTAATACCTCGTAATAATATTTATTTCCTCCAAATTCCCCTGTAATTCCCTTAATACCTAATAATTCCTTCCGAAATACCTTCAATTCCTTCCTAATTCCTTTCTTATTCCTCCGATTTGTACACTATTTCCCCTCAGCGGTTGCCCCCTCGTGTTGTGATGAAACCGTTATGAAGAAAAAAAGGCCTCTATAAATCTAAAAGGCAAATTTTAATTCCATAAAACACTTTCTAAAACTTCAATAAAACATTTATTATAAAAATAATAAACAATATGTCTGCCTGAAGTGTCGTTGATGCACGTGTGTACACGTATATCTAGAACACATACGCGCGTGTCAGACTCAAATTATTTTGAGGTTAAATTTTAAGTTTTTTGTATCAAATGTCAACGCGGTTCATCTTGGAGGCGGTTCTTTTAAATCCCAAACGTTTTATTACAGCTTTTATCAAGTCCATGTAATCTTCGCCAAGTGCATTTGCATTTATGTAAGGAAGGGATTATTTGTGATAGTATACAAAAAGACTAAAAGGACTTCATTTAGAGTCAATATTCTAGGTCATTACCATTATTAGAATATATAGTTTAATGAGAGGACTGTAAAAGGACAATTAGGTTTTTGGTTGGCCGGCCATGTTTTTCTTGTTATATAAAAATATTCAAGGCCAATCTCACAATTATAATTATTAATAATTATCACTTTTTCTTTAACAAATTGAGGTAGAATTACAAGAAACGACTGAAAATTACCGTGGGAACCGAGAAGCAACCTACTTTTTAAATTTGCTGATTACGCGTCTATGGAAATTTTGTATGGATATTAAAATCATTATTTCTGAGGCGCCCTTGTTTTTTGGGCCTTTCTTTTGTAGTTTTAATGGATAAACTGCCGTTAATTTTAATTTTTGTCATACCTGATGTCTTTTTATTACCTTTTAAATCGGCCTTAGAGAGGTTATAGGGCCACTCTAGGCTTTATAAATTTCAAATTCCATTTTATCTTCAATAAGTCTGATGGTGTGTTTGCTTAAATCAGTTTAGAAAAAATAAATGCAATGATAAAATTATTTGGATTCCTTCGTGGACATTCTTATAGCTTCTCAGTTCTAATATAGACTTATAAGAGTTTTAAAAACCAGTTTTAAGGTAGCCTTCTAGGTGTTTTCTAGAAATGCAGGAAGCTAATAAAAAAGCTTCCGACAGCTTTAAAATAGGTTTTAAGAAAGGTTTTAAAACGGTTTTTTAATGTATGGCACTTCTGACAGCATCATGCCATTTATAGCTGTTGTCTAGCCGCGCGGCGCGGTCTCAACAAAGCTCTTCCCCATCAGCTTCTTGGTGATATCAGTCCCCATCGCCTCCTGCCATCTGGTTTTCCCGGAACTATAATTCATTCTAAATTGTTCTCTCTTCGGTTGATGTGATCAAAAAATAAGAGAATTCGGGAGGATACGATGCTGGAGACATAATTTTTGGATAATTGGATGTCATCTGCAAATGCTTGTATGTCACAATATATCACTACATAAATATATCGGCGGTATGTATTAGGAACAATATCGGTCCCAGAACAGATCCTTGGGGAACGCCAGATGTTACGAAGGCAATTTCAGAACAAGTGTTATCAATTACAACTTGCTGGTGACGGTTATTTAAGTAACATTTAAAGAAAGAAGGACGGCCTATAAGGCCGGTTTTCGGCCCTTTTTATTTTTGGTCAAAAAAATTTCTTTTATCATATATATTCAATATCTAATCTGTTCCATTCCAAACAGAACTTCCTCCAACCATCCCCCTCCATGTAACCCCTTTAAATTATTAGAGAACCAGTTTACATTAGCACACATGCTTAGATGTAAAAATCATATTTCCTTTGAATAAACTGCACCCTAAGCTCCCCCTACTACTATACAATACCCCCCCCCCCCCCCCAATGACAACCACCCTCTTCTCCCACAACATAAACCTTTATGCTGTTACCGGATATAGAATAGTTTTAAAAGGACTTTCTATTTAAATTATTATTAATAAAATGCCAATTTCTCGTATACCCTTCCCACCCCAGCACCCTTTCTCTCGAACCATTCTGTTATGTAGAGAGGTGCAGGTTAGAATTTTTTTTGTTTTTTTGTCTGTTGATTTATATCTTATAGTATATGTACTTTTGTCTGATTTTTTCAGAACATAGAGCTTAATTATCTTTGTTCGTATTTTTGTTGCTTTGGACGTAGGGAGAGGGAGTAAAACGGGCGCAATGTTATATCTTTCTGCCGATAAAAAAAAAGTATAAGAAAAGTCTTCATTATACCATTTTCAAGCTTGTAGTATTATGAGAGTGGGTATAAGAGGAACTGACATTTTATTAATAATGTAAATAAAAAATCCTTTTAAAACTAGTTTATACCTGGTAGGAGCATAAAGGTTTATGTTAGTCGGGGGAGAGGGTGCTTGTTGTTGAGGGTTGGGCGTAATGGGGTGTTGTATAGTAGGGGGGGGGGCTTAGGATGCAGTTTGCTCAAAGGAAATATGATTTTCAAGTTCAAGAACATCTAAGCATATGTACTAATGTAAACTGGTTATTTAATAATTTAAGGGGGATATATGGAGGGGGAGGGTTGGGGAAGTTCTGTTTGGGATGGAATAGATTAGATATATATTCATCTGATAAAAATATTTTTTTTGAAATTTTTTAACCAAAAACAAAAAGGGCCGAAAACCGGCCTTTATGCCCTCCTCCTTTATGAAGATAAGGTCAACACCTTGATATTCGAATTTGGAAAAAGCAGAGCGTTATCCAGAGTATCGAGGGCTTTAGAAAAATCGACAAGTACGAGAGATGTAGCTAAACCATTATCAAGAGATCTAATTATATTATCAGAAACATTTAATAATAGCGCTGTAGTGCTAAAGTCTTTCCTAAAGCCAGATTGCAAGTCTTATAAGATATTACTCTCGTTACATAATGAGACATTTGCATATTAATAATTTTTTCAACAATTTTCGACATAGAAGGAAATATAATTTTTTTTTTAACTATTTAACGTCGGCCTATTTCCGCTACCAGGGCCTACCACCGACGCCAGGAGACGAGCTACCCCCAACCTGGAAATTTTGCCGAACCTCTTCCCTTAAGAAGAGTAGGGATCTTTTACTTGCCTAACATTTAATAGACAAGGGACCGCCTGCTTTACATCCCCTCCTAAGGATGGTATATCCACTACGTAATCCTCGTCTGAAATTACGTTGCTTCCGCGTATACACTGATATACAAGCTAGTAGGTGGGACGAGAACGCTGTATTTCCCAAGATAGGTGGGTCACCCATCCAAGTACTAACCGCGCTCGACGTTGCTTCAACGAAATATCGACTGATATTCACATTGAAGTCGGTTCTACGCTCGCCTCTAGGAAATATAATAATAGGACGCATTTCATTATATGCTTTGTAGTTAAGTGTCTTAGGCAAGGGTTTTACTAGCAATATGTTCCACATCTCTGGGTAACAGCCAGTTTCCAAACAACAGTTTACAATATGAATAATAAATATATGGACAGAGAGTAGGCAAACAGAGCCGTAGCATTTTGGCACAAATGCTATCATTTCCATTGGTGCTAATCTAAATGTATATTTTAAGCTTAAGTCATTATGTTTACTTGATTTATAAAAATTGGTTCTGTCGTGGTAATTATTTGGAGGGCTGAAAACGGATAAAAAATAATCATTTATTTCATGGGGATTTTTTAAGATCTTTGGGAGTATCAGTAGCAGTTCTTTTTTTATATTCAAGCATTATATGGACTTTCACAATTATTTTTTGTTGCAGATAAGCTGCTTTTTCTTTTTTTTTTACGGCATTTGTAACGAGGTTACGCATTTGTTTATAGTAATGATGATCATTAGTACTTACTTCGCCGTTTCTGATTCCTGTCCCTATGATCTCCAGTCCAGGTCGCCGTCAAATTTTCCGACTGTGTGCAGGTGCAACCTAACAGGAGAGTGTCCTGTTATAATTCAGAACTGCATCCTGCTCTTATTGAGCAGTTCCTTAGTTTGATTTGGACAGGGTCGAGCTGAAAGAACCCCGCAGAATCCTTATGAAAAATGGCTTTCGGTCAAACTTTTTGAAACTCTGAATTCTGGTAGTTCTTGATGTGTAGAACAAAAGTTCTCAAAGCTCATGATTCTGAGATACAGCCCTCTGAAGTTGCACTTTACGTGCATTCTGCAGCATAGTTAATGAGGCATTTATCGTAATAGAATGCTCGTATAGTTCAACCTCAGAAGGCCATATCTCAAAGTTTTCAGGAGTTAGTGCACTCGAGAACTTTTGTTCTACACATCAAGAACTACCGGAATCCAGAGTTTCGATGAGTTTGACCGAATGCCATTTCCCATAAGGATTCTGCGGGGTCCTTTTGAATAGAGTTTCTTTTCTTGTCTAATACGCAGGGAAAAGGTTCATGCAAAATAAGAACCACCCCAATGTGTATAAGTTCTTTTTTGTTAAATTGTTCCTATAGAGCACACAGTTGAAATTTAGTCAAGTATATCAAACAGACTTTATTTATTTAAACATCAACCGATCATGGATATCTGTTAAAAAGACCAGTGGGAATTGGCGATTGAGAGGAGCCGACCCTGTCGCTGCGTTCCACATCCTCAAAAGGAAATATAAGGGTTTCTTTTCTCTTTTAATTAATCAACACTACTGTAATTTCTATCTCCGTAAGCCTCTGTTATTGTCAGGGCATGTCTTCGTAGAATCCAAACACGTGAAAATAATCAAAGTGTGCGTGGAGAATGTCTTGTCAACAACAAATTATTGTGACGTAAGATTTCGCCTTTTTTCTTTTATGTGTTTTATCCTCTTTTTCATCTGTTAAATGGCGAAGAAATAATTTTTCTGTAACCACAAAGCTCTTTACAGGTTTCCTTGACTTATTTCTCGCACAAAGAGAAATAAAAGAAAATAAAACAGGTACATTGTTTCGAATTTTCACGAAGTAAGAAGGGTAGTTACTTATAAAATCTTAAGGAATATATATCTATAAATAACATGTTTTCGATACAAATGGCGAAAAATTTAAGGCGCTTAGTCAAAGTATGACGTAAATTTTAATAACACTTGCTTACTTATAGTCCACGTAAATTAGACATTTTAGAAGAAATAAGTTATACAGTCTCTATAGTCCTACGGCCAAGAGGCAAATAAGTTACTTCATCGGGTACTAAAGATTTGAGGGTTTTTTTTGTGAGTATTGGCAAAATGAGATGTTTGTGGAAATACTTCAGAATAAAACTTTATACGCAAATTGTAACGAGTGTTACAAATTTGCGGTAGTAAACGGGCATATCGAAAGAGAAACCACTGACATACTAAATTGCTACCACGAAGAGGCTGATAGCCGAATTATTTACCATTTATCCAAAATAAAAAAAAAACAGTAATGTTGTAATTAGAGCCTGTGACACAGACATCCTAATAGTTATTTTAGAAAATATGTATCACATTGATCAGTCTGTAAATGTATGGATGGAAGTTGGAATTGTATCCAAAAATACTTATCGATTTGTAGATGTTAATGCAATTTTCAATGCACTAGGATTTAAAGTTTGTAAATCTCTACCAGCATTCCATTCTTTAACAAAGTGTGACTACATGGCAGCTTTCTCCAGAAAATGGAAACTAAAACCATTTGATCTCCTTAAAAATTACAAAAAAATGCAGGAAGTATTTTTGGTACATTTGGCAACAATAAAAGCATTTCCAAAGATCAGATTACGTATGTAGAAAAATTAATTTGTGCTATGTATGGGAAATCCATATTATGTGATGTCAAAGCTCGATTCGACATTTTCTACTCTAATGAGAGTAGAAAATGTCGAAAATGTCGTAAACCAAAACCAAGTCAGATAACCTGAAAAAGTTTGATAGTACTGTGTTACCTCCATGCAAGAAAGTATTGCTTTTAAAAGTACAAAAAACGAATCGAATATTTGCCATATGGAATAGTGCCACCGAAGACAACCAAAACTTTATAACCCCTCAGAAAATGGTTGGAATTTGGTCGCCGATTTGGTTTGATGGACCTCAATTACCTAGTACCCTAGACGAAATAGTTGTACGCGAAACCGGCATGGAGCAAAGGGATATTGATGATGAAAATGAAGAGGGTTTTAATGATTCATGTTATGATGAAGATAACGAATAGTTATTTTTCTTTATTTATTATGAAACAAAACGAAAAACTTTGCTATTTTTATTTACTACTATTGTTTTGTATTGCTGTTGTTTCTTGTATACGAAGTTGTTTTGCCTACATATTCACGGAAGTCTGACAAACAAAATAATTATTGTAATAGTTTTCCTAGTGCATTGTCAAATTTCCGAACATGTACTCAATAAAACTATTTTGCTATTGCTATTTCTATTCACTACTATTGTTTGATATTGCTGTTGTTTCTTGTATAGGAAGTTGTTTTGCCTACATATTCACGGAAGTCTGACAAACAAAATAATAATTTTAATAATTTTCCTAGTGCATTGTCAAATTTCCGAACATGTACTCAATAAAACGACTAAATATCGAAACTAAATATCGACTTTGGCATTATTCTTTCAGGTTACATTTTCTAGAGCGTCTGCTCTTTATAGTTGACCGTCTGCCGATCTTTTTGAAAAATATTTATGATCTACATAAAAAGACCTTTGATTTGAACCCAGGTTTGTACATGTACCTCATGAGGTAAGAAACGTCGGAATTTTGGACGTCGCGACGGGCGTCTGCTCTACGCATGCGTTCAAATACTGACGTCTGCCACATAAAATAAAAATTGTAATGGTTTTCCCAGTGAATTGTCACGTTTTTAAGCATGTACCCAATGAGGTAACTTTAGCGATTTTTTTCGCCTTTTTGACAAGCTGTAATAATGAGAAGTTTACCATTGAGTCCCGTCGGTTTTTTGCTACATATATGTGATACTTTTACTACAAAAACTCAAACCGTTTGTACCCGATGAGGTAACTTATTTGCCTCTTGGCCGTAGGTCTACTAGACAGGGTTAGAAATAGATACCCGAAAAGTTCCCCCCCCCCCTTTTTTCAAAAAACGGGGACTTAACGCTGGTTTTTCACTTGTATCTTATAAACCGTTCGTCGGACGAGAAAAAAGTATAGGAAATAAAAAATTTGTCGTTAAATTCTGTATAAAAAATGTCCTATTAACCTTGTAGCTTATCCTCACCTATTTCGCGCTAACAGCGTCCGAACAGAAGGGTAAGAGGTAAAAATCGATCATATTCCAAGTTTCACAGCGAATATCTTAAAACCGGTTACTTTAACAAGAAAAATGCTCAGGAATGAATTTATAAAGCAGAATTTTCTCTATAAGATGCATATAAGACGGATTTTGACACAAGCGATTTTTATGTATTTTCCTCTTTTTTTCCACAAAGCTGTGTTTCTCAATTTGAGCTCATTTCTACACCACCCACGGGGTAGAGCTCTCAGTGCGTTTTTTTAAAGGTGCTTTGTAGGCCTAGTCCATTAAAATTCTTTGCAATTTTACTCATTAAGGTTCCTCATCGACGGTCTCTTCTTCGAATTCAAAATTTAAACATCCTTGCCCATGGAAATTAGAGCACATTGTTGAGCAGCGCAATCCAACCTTAACACAGCTGCATCATTTTCCACAATCCTTTTTGCAGCTGCAGGATATTAGCTTTAGGGTGAAAATTGGTGCTGGTAACTCGGTGGTATAAATGGATGCTAAAATGTTGCCTCCTTTCTTTCAACCCCATTCCGTTGGTTCCAAGTTTTCTCCTCGCCAAGCATGAATTTGGAGAAATACTCCGTAAGAATGTTGACGTAATGCCTCAGATGTAGGTGGCAGTCTTGGTAGAATCCCGACAGTACTAGATTGACCGACTAACTTATTGAAGATAATGAATCTTTGATGATTCAGAGATATCTCTTTTTTGGGGGCTTTGTATACTGCTAGCGCGAATTGCTCTCCAGCACTTGTAATTTTTTTTTTCGTTGAATAAACGGACAACATCTTCGAGATCTTTTCTTTTATTAATGCATTCCACCGTTTGCACTTTTCCTTTACCAAAGAAAGCTGGTATTGCATCCAAAACTGACTCCGTACAGCCTTTTAAAATTCCCTAGGACTGCATGTCACAAGAACTGTAAACTTTCTTTTTTATTTTTCCCTGAGCCTCTCTTAAGAAACGGATATCTTTATCTTCAGGTGCGAGAGCGATAATCAATGCGAGAAGATCAATATCTTGTCCGACGATAACCACTGTATCGTTTCCATGAGATTCATTTAAGGCGGTTTGAACTATTAGTATGTCAGCGGCGTCTACAGCAGTAATTGTTTTGATTCCCTCGTTTAAATCTCTCCACCAATTGCGAAATAAACCATTCCTTGTTTGTGAGATTGTTTATCATTTTATTTTGCGTTTCAGTCAGTGGCGTGTTCTCATTGAAAATAATTTCCAATGAAATGCGTTTCAAAAGTCGCTGCTGTCTTTAAATGCTCTTCGTACTGCAGGCATTGTCAACATATCCGTCAAACACTACAGTCACTTTTTGGCCGTAATGATTACGAATAAAGCGAACGTAGCCTATATAAACGTGTCAAAGGTACCCTGCTTCGACCGTACTACACGATGATTCAAATTGCCGCCATCAACAATGAACTGGCAATCGGAAAAATCTATTGGCCTCTCTCGTACAGCATTGAAAATATCATACAGACGATTTCTTAGATTTTCTCATTAACCCTTTCTCATCGAAGGGAGGAAGGGGAATTGAAGCAAGCAAGTTGAAACATGACTCCAAATCTTCTTTTGAGTGAACAGTATAGATTATCCTCTGATATAATTGCGTGAAGTCGAAAAACACAGCTTTGTGGAAAAAAAGGGGAAAATACATAAAAATCACTTGCGTCAAAACCCGCTATATATGCATCTTATAAAGAAAATTCCGCTCTATAAATTCATTACTGAGCATTTTTCTCGATAAAGTAACTGGTTTTAAGATATTCGCTGTGAAACTTGGAATAGGATCGATTTTTACCTCTGCGCTCCAAACTACCCCTCTGTTCGGATGCTGCTAGCGCGAAATAGGTGAGGATAAGCTACAAGGTTAATAGGACATTTTTTGTGCAGAATTTAACGACAAATTTTTTATTTCCTATATTTTTTTCCAGCGTTAAGTCCCCGTTGGGAGGTGGTTTTTTGCAAGAAAAGGGACTAAATTGGGGGGGGGTCGGGTATCTATTTCTAACTCTATCTAGAGTACGCATCCCAAATATTATTACTTTATAGAAAAGAAATTCCAAAAGAGCAGCAAAGTTATTTAACTATTTTATGTGGTATATCCCACAAATATTGAGATTTACTGAAAATTTGGAAATGCGAATATACATTTTTCAAAAATTATTTTTTTGTTAATAACTCGAAGATAAAAATCTCAAAAGTGCAGCAAACTGCTACGGAAAATCTCAATTATTGCCTCTAACAACTTCGTAAATTTGTTAAATTTTCTGTTGCACCAAACATAATTTTACATATCTTAACAGTGAAATCTTTGCACTGTTCACTTTGTCTCTGTCCCCCTAAAATTTCAAAAGTTTAAAAATTGGTTAGCAAATGTTAGATACAAATGATTACATCTTATATTAGGTTTGCTAATACTTATATGAAACGGAACTTTGCAAAATTAATAATAATAATAGTGATTTTGCATTTTTTGTACCCCAAGAAAATTGCAAAAGTTTAGCAAATAGATTATGTTTGAAACAATATTCCTTACGTAAATAGAAATTTGATAGTATGCAAATCATTTTTCGTAAATATACGTGAAATATTTGTTTGTCTGGATTAGGAGTAAATGAAATTGACCGGTGGTTTCCTGAGAGAATTTGCTATCGGCTCTTCCAACGGATGAATGTGCAATGGATAGATCGTCATATCATTGTGTGTTATTGTCAGGTACATAGTACACAGCTGTGCTACACAGTACCGTAAACGACTAGAAAATTTCCAAAATTTGAGACATGGGCACAAATTACGAAAATAAAAATTATTGTTAAGGTTTAATTATAATAATAATAACAAAAATCGTTCTTCAATAATTAAAAAAATTCAATAATAAAGAATTCTCTGTAGATAACTGAGAAATAATAATAAAATATTGTTTTTTTTCAAGTTTTCTCCATTTTGTCAGCTTTTGACTTATACAGGGTGTCCCAGCTCTATTTAGACAAGTATTATCTCGGAAACGGTTAGACATAAAAACCGCTGCCCAAGGAATCACTACATCCACATCCCGATTTTCTATCCAAGTCACTCACAACGAAAAAATTTTGTATGTGGAAATAATTGTTTATGGAACTTTAATCAGGGGCGGCTTAAGGGCCGGGCAACCCGGGCGGCCGCCCGGAGCGCCGGCTCTGGGGAGCGCCAAATTGAGGCGAAAGTTTGTCTTCATTTTCTTTATTGTACCCTTTTTAATTTAACACGCCATCGAAAAATAAAGCTTCAATTTGACTATGAGTCACATGGCGAACCTGCTGTGGATCTTAAAAAGGCATTCAGAACAACTTTTTTCCACGTATTAGACTATGCCATCATGTTATTGGATGAATGATTTGTCCAACCACATTCATAATGATATGTTTGGTTTTATGTACAATATTGAAAGTCGGGAAAAGGGTGAACTCGTAGAAAAATGTTCAGACTGTCTGTCAGCACTAAATGACGGAAGCCATTGTGAAATTGATGGTGTGCAACTACATCAAGAACCTTTCGATCTACTTTCTTTATTTTCCGACAAAGGTATAAATGACCCATTGGATGTATTAAAGTAAGTACATCACTCAACAGCCTCAGTGAAAACATTTCAAACGTAACCAGGGGCGGACTAACCAGGTGCGGGGCCCTGGGCTATTAATGCTTTGGGGCCCTTCCCATAAGACTATTTCCCTCACATTATAAGAACCAATGAAATAGCAAGATTTTGAAAATTTGGACCAATAAGAACAAAACTTACAGAGGAAAATTGCATTCCAAGTGAATATTTTACATACAATGACAGCCAGCGAAAATCGCACAAGTCTTGACAGCAAAAACGTCAAAACGTCAATATCAATAAAAAATATTTCTTGTTCTATGTTTTGTTCTGGAAATAGTCTAATAAATATATATTTCGTGCATTAAAAACATTGAGTTAGAATATAAGGAGATGCCATGCTGTATAAATTTCCTATACAGAAACGACACCGGTAGGAGTGGCTAAACGTCGGAACAAGATGGTGGTTTTGCCAGACCCGTACTATTTAAAATTATAAGAACTTTGTACCCCGACGAGACGGCCTATCTGAATAACGCGAGAAAAATATTGAATTCAATAAATGCAAGATTTTTAGCAAAAAGAATTAGAACAAACATATTCTAATAAAACTCAACATAAACAAATTAATATGTGTTTAGTAACCTCTAAATAATAAAATTTATTATATTTAATTAGCTGTTTTTTTCTAATGCGGCTCTGTTTGTTGTTCACACTACCTATGAAATGTTATTCCCGTTAATTTTTTCTTGTCAACACCATTTCTAGAAGAGCAACTTCTTTTAACACACGACACCATAGTCCTTTTAATGTTTATTGTCCAAAATTTAAAAAACTATCAATAAAAATCGCAATAAATCGCACGGAAAACAAACTGTCACTATTAGACGGAAAAGTAGTAACATGGTGGCCAAGTGATGCCTTTTTTGATCACGTGACTGCTTCTCCCGTCCTTCTAACTCAATGATTAAAAATAATCTGAAAATTCAACATTCAAAGCGTGTTGCCTTTAAGAAACGACACGTTTCACTTCGTTTTGGCTAAATACTGAACTAAACTATAATAATAATAGCGAGTAGCCTTGGTTGCGACTGATCAAATCCAGATGCATACAGTGGCGCAAAATTTGTGGATTGCGATGCGGAAGTAGATGAGCAAAAGATGTTATATACTTTTATATTTATTATTTATACCGTCAATGAGCTCACCAATACAGAGCATACTCATAATCACATCGTATTTGATTCTTAAGTCCGTTTTCAGCGTTCGGGGCCCTTTCAGTATCCGAGGCCCTGGGCTTAAGCCCCTAAAGCCCCCCCCTTTAGTCCGCCCCTGAACGTAACAGTGGAGCTACGAATACTACTATCGTTTCCTGTGTGGGAGATAGAAGCTTCTCAAAACTAAAGCTTAGTATAAGTCTAGTTGAAATCAACCATGTCACAGAGGACGGTTTAGTAGGACTAGCAATGATGGCAATCGAATATGACGTCCTTCAAGAGATTTACACAGAGTTGATTATTAAGACTATGCAGAAAAGAAGGCCCGCAAAGTGCACATTTCATAAACTAATAACTAATGTTCGTATACTATACATTTTGTAGTAGGTACTTAGTTGATCAGTTATAGACATAGGCCAAATAATACACGGTTAACTAATTATTTAATCATGCAATTTTTCGGATTAACATCCACACCTGCTTCGCTACATTTTAAATACGCTCAGGAGAAGAATATACTGATTTTAATGAGCTTTAGCTTTGACAACTTACCGACAGTAAAAGTTCAGGCTATTTATTATATACACGTTTCTCTTACTCCATGTGTTAAGTTAAAAAGTAGTGACCGCAGTGCACTTCATTATGTAGTACGTCCGTGAAAATCCCATGGTTACCTCACGGGGGCGCCAAAAAGCGATCTCGCCCGGGTGGAAAATTTACCTTGAACCGCCCCTGACTTTAATAATATAATATTTTAAATCCTCTACCCCAAAAACCCATAAAACGATACCCCACATCGGTAGTGGGGTGGGGGTGTTGATAGGGGATGGTAGTGTGGGTGGATAAAGTAAAAAAAATATTTTGAGGTTTCTGGTTCTTGTACAGACACAAAATCACAATTTTTTTTCATCCCCTTTAATAATGGTGGGTGGCTATTGCCAAAATTTGTTTTGAGACCTTAGCTTCTCTTGTATATACTAAATACCAATATTATGAACTCTTACCTGCTTGATTTACCTATTTATCCCAAATTTACCCCAATTTACCCCCCAACTCTTCGACAGAACAAGATGAAAATATAATCTAGTTCTAGATCTCGTTAAAGTACATATGTGTACCAAATTTCAAGTGAATATCTCAAACGGTTCCAGAGTAAACGTGCGCACAAAATAAAGTTACAGACCGACAGACAGATATTTTTTTTCGCTCAAACTTAAAATCTCGACGTTTCATGACATTCTAAGCCTATTTGAACAATAATTTTTTTTTTTTTTGTCGTTACTATACTTCCACTGGATGTGGAAGTAAAAGAAATGTTTAATAGAAAAGTTATTCTGTTTAAAAAGACGCATTTAACCATTTTATTTTCAAATGTACAAGGCGCCTCAAAAAGACGGCAGGTTATGCAACTTTAGTTTTTCAAACGGAACACCCTGTATATTTTTGACTTTTTGGATTCCCCTTTTATTTCCGAACAAATTTTATTAACCATGTTCTATACATATCATTAACGGTTTACGATATATCGACGGTTTAATCTTGATTCAGTCATGAAGGTATTCTGAATGGTGACAGATATTTGAGGTTTTTAAGAAATATTATTCCTGGTCTTGTGGAAGAAATTCCAATAAATGAGCGCCTCACTGTGGCAGCAAGATGGAACGCCACCGCATAATTCGAACCTTGTAACGTGCTTCCTGACTGAGATATTTGGAGGGAACTGGATTGGTAATCAGGGACCTGCACGGTCACCTGATATGAGCTCCCTAATTTTTTTCTTATGGGATCATTTAAAACAAGTTGTATACGCTGAAAAACCAAATAATCTTAATGATTTAAAAAATAGGATTGCTTGCCGCCAAATAACCCCAGATGTCATAAGGAGTTCTTGTACACGAGAACTTTTAAGGCGATATGAGTTGTGTCAAATATAATATGGGCGACAATTTGAGCATCTTTTGTAATAATTATAATATTTACTGTTTTTTGTATTGTAGTATTCTTTATAATTACGTTAATAAAAAAATGTTATTCCAAAAATTTAACTGCAAATATCTCAACAATGGTTAATGATGGCATAGGACATGGTTAATAAAATTTGTTCGGAAATAAAAGGAGAATCAAGAAATGCAAAAATATACAGGGTGTTCCATTTAAAAAGTAAAGTTGCATAACCTGCCGTCTTTTTGAGGCACCTTGTACATTTGAAAATAAAATGGTTAAATGTAAACAGAGTAACTTTTCTATTAAATATTTCTTTCTATGTCTAACCGTTTCCGAGATAATGCTTGTGTTTTTTGCAATTTTAACAGTGTTCAGAACTTTGCAAACAGCAGCAGGTATGAGTTTTATTGTTTTTATATCTTACCCAATCAATTCTCAAAATTTAAAAACTTTTGTAATTATTAAAGGACAAATATTTTCACTGACTGGACTAAAAGTATAACATACATTCATTCATGATAATTTTATTCTTTATTTTTGTATTTCCCGTAGACCTTAAAATATCAGCACAAGGATCGTTAATCATTTACAGAAGCATAATGTTCAATGAAAACGTTTGTGAAATCAAACAAGGTTTAATAATAACACTATCGGAAACTTAAATTAGATTCGACTTATTAAAATACACGAAAAGGCTAATAATACATGATAAATATAGAAACTCTAAAATATATGCGTCATGTGCCTGCTCTAAACAGTGCTCGGAAACTTTAACTATCCCGTGCGAATACTAGGTCACTTGATTTTATTCAATAATTTCAATTATAACAATTTAAATGTCCATCTAGTTAACCCAGGGTTGTCGGTGCCTTAGTGAATAAATCCTTAATTAGAAACTGTTCTGTTTGTGCAAGTTGGAAAAAGATTTAATTTAATTTTACGTGTTTGGATTAAAAATATGGCTTACGACATTAATATCATTAAATTATTTTGCCTTTCTCTTTTGTGTTTGCCTTTACAAGCAGGTGAGTGAATTGGTTTTGGGCCTTTGTAATTTTCCGCATAAAATACTTTCAAATTTGAACTTTGACTTCTCTTTATCGCTGATCGAACCGTAAACATATCCGTTGTTTATGTTAATTGAAGCAATTATTTTTCTAATGAATTTCTTCGGACGTAAATGAATTTTAACTCCTCTTCGAAATGTTCTCTGGGATAAAATCGTCTCCTCGGAGTTCTTCGGTTCTAACATCAATTGAGAAATAATATAAATATATAATGTAAAACTGTTGTCATTGGTTGAAATTTAAAATTTACGAAATGTCATTGGTCTACAATTTATGAGGGAAATAAAAAAATGAAAAATGACTTAAAATAACTCCACCAGCTTCTGGTTTTATATCAACACTAAAAAACAAACTACTTCAATTCCAAACATGCTGACTTACGATGGTATTAATCTTGAAAATCCAGAATCTATTCTGAATGCATTTGCCAGACACTTTTCATCAGCTTACATCAACTCAGACCACTCAATAAATGATGATCAAGAAAACAACAATGTTTTAACCTTACCTAATGTAACCGAAAGTGATGTTTTGCAAGCTTTTAAACGCAAAAACCAAAACTTACTAATGGTCCTGATGGATTGCCAGCGTCTTTTATTAAGGACTATTCAAACGTACTGGCGTGGCGCGGCGGTCCCATTAGCCTACATATTTAATTTAGCCATAAAATGTGAGATTTTTCCGTGATAAATGGAAAATTTCAAAGATCTGCCTTATCCACAAAAAGAGAAGCAAACCATAGATTGAAAATTATCGTACAATTACAAAACAATAACTATTATACAAAATATAAGGAAAATAACTCTAGTGCGTTCAGCGCTGATTATACCCGTAAAGTACTAAGAAAAGATCCTATAAACCGGTCAGGCAATGATTCCTCCCGGCCCGCTGCTAACGGCGCCTAAATAGTGGCTTTACTGATTATCTCGCAAACGCATAGAGATAATCTCTATCTTCAATATTCTCGCCTCTACCCTTTACTCTACTACTGTACACTAACTTTTCAGTAAATGATTTTGTACTATTGGATGATATGCAGTTACAGTGGATAATTTTTTTCTCAATGGTTTGGACCAGTGGCGCAGCCAGGAAATTCATCTGGGGGGGGGGCAATAGAATCGGATGAGGATGAGTAGTAGATTCCTCTACTAGATAATATTGGCATTAATTGCAAAATATTTATTTCAAGGGATAATTTGGATACAGCTTTGTACTGATAGAGATTATGCTTCTTTATTTTTTGGCTCATGGAAGACGGCTTGGGAGAGGGGGCATGGCTCCCCCCTGGCTGCTCCCATGGTTCGGACAGATGATGGAAACTAAGCAGAAGAAAGATGCTCCCTATTCCCTCGACTATTCATCATAGATGCATTCTCTAGACTGACCTCACCTACTGACGACAAGATGATTTTTGTCGTTCGCCCTGTCTCTCTCTCTCTCTCTCTCTCTCTCTCGTCCCGTAGCAAGGTATAGCGTAAGGGGAAATTCGCGGAGGAACACGCTCATTTCAATATCATGTCCCCACCCCAAAACCGATAGAAAAAGATAGAACTATCAACATCGGTTGTAAGATTGATACAGAACAAATGATGGAGAAAGCAATATGGTGTCGTCACTCTTCCCCGACAGACTACTTAGTATAGGAATATATGTCTAGGCTACTCACCATGGTCCTAAAACAAGTGATACTAATTACAATAAAGAAAATGTCAAGATTTAACAAAGAGACACAAACATGTAGCATACACCGATTATCATTAGTGGTTAAGCCATGTCGCGTAGCGGTGTAGTTTCAGAGCGTTCCGATTTTATTAGTTATAAATGTTGTAAATCCAAACAATTTATACATTTTGTGTGTATAAAATGTTATAGTATATATCACAAATGTTGTTTACCGAAATTCAAGTCAAAGTTACGTCTCGTTAAAGACAATCAGCTTGTTTGTTGTGAAGATGACAGTTATGATAGTGCTCGTGACGAGGAAAAAGATATTTTAGAGAAAACTATACAGGACCTCACCGAGGAAAGTGAAATAAAGAACAAATATATTAAAAAAATAAAAGATGACCGTGAGTCGTTTCTTGAAGAAGCTATGAAGAGAGAGGAGGAAATGGGTGAGTTAATAAATCGACAAGAAATCATCATTCATGATCTAAATAAACAAATTACGGAGTTAACTAAGAAAGTCGATATTTTAAATTCTAAAGTACAGACAGCCTCAATTGGTACACAAACAGTTCTTAAAATTAATAAAAACGCTGCGACTCTTACTGATAAAACTCCTCCAACAGGAAAAAAGTTATCAGTTGAAGATAAATCATTCAAACCTAGCAAATTTGTTAACGTACAAAAAGAAACACATTTAAGTAAACTACAAGTTATACAGGATGGCACCAAAAACTCAATTGTAAACAAATGTGTTTCCAATACAAATATTACACACCATAAACGACAAATTCTGTTGTTAACAGATGATATAAATATGACTTCTCAACTAAGGAGTGGTTTAGTCAATAATTCATATGAAATAAGTTCGATACGAAAACCCGGAGCACTTTTGCACCAAGTGATCGAAAATATTGAAACGTTGGCAAGATATTTATCTTTTCAAGATTATATTATTGTAGCAGGAGGACACAACGATATTGACAAATACAGAATACCTTCTTTCCGAAAAATTTGTGATAAGCTTAAGCAATGTACTCATACCAATGTTATTTTTGCATCTATTCCCTACTATTCTAAAGATGTCCAGAAGAACAAACTGATTTACAAGTTTAATAGAAAATTATACGAGTTCTTAAATAAATTTAATGCACGTAGTGAAGGTCACTTCAACTTCGTCGAAATTAATAATAATCCACCAAGAAAATTCGACAACCGAGTTGTAGCCTCCAATATAGTGGATTCCATTCTTGCTAGTAAATATTCATCGAAGACATTAACATTCATTCAAATTAGTGACATTTGTAATAATGCTTCTCTGCCTGCAGCAGTCCAAAAACAACATGTTCCTTCTTCTGTTATAGTAAACCTAGATAATAGTATACACGAGAGTGATTCATCGAGTCTCACGCTAGTCGTCGATAAAATTATTAGTTCAGAAACACCTTCGTCTGCTTTTTTATACCCGCGGCTCTCACAGATGTCCCTTCTAACAAATTAAATAAAATACCTGTAAAAGGATCAGTTGACATGTTTTCTGGGAAGTCTGGAATAACGTTCCCTGGAAATTCGTTTAATGTTTTTCACTTAAATATACAAAGCCTTAGAAATAAAGTATCTGAATTTAATGCATTTTTGATGGATAATCATTTTGATATCTTATGTATTAATGAGCATTGGCTCGTTGAGGATGAATCTAAATTTGTAACACTAGATGACTATAATTTAATTTCAAATTTTAGCAGGAAAAATAGTATTCATGGCGGCGTTGCTATTTTCTGTCGGAAAACATATAAGTGTTCCCCTATAACTCAAATTAATGAACTTTCTATTGACTTTCATTGCGAACTGTCTGCTGTTGTTTGTGACAATTTTATAATAATAACAACATATAGATCCCCTACTCTTGGGGATTTTGATATATTTTTGCAGAAGCTTACGTGTGCCTTGAACTTTATCACACAAAAAAGCAAAAACGTAATTTTCTCAGGAGATTTTAATGTTCATTTTAATAACCCCAATAAACAGGTTCACACACTTATTAATTTATTCAGTTCTTTTGGTTTCATTGCATGCAATGATGCTCCTACTCGTCTCGGCAATTGTTTGGATAACATGTTTATTAACTTTTGCCTTGATAATTGTAATTTGCAATTATTTGATACGCACTTCTCTGATCATATTGGTATCAATTTAAGTATAATGAACTGTGAGCCTCCACGACCATCAAAGAAAATTTCTTTCAGACCTATTTCCGATATAGGTTTATTTAATTTAAACAGATATCTGCAAGAGATCGATTGGGGGTTTATCGATGATTCTTCGATAGATATTGATGTTAAATCTGAATTTTTCTTAGATATAATTACTTCTGCTCTGGACATGTTTTTCCCAGTTAAGTCCAAAATCTTAACCAGTGACAAGAAAGTTAATGTAACTTGGTACACTGATGATTTGCGTCAATTGAGAGAGACATTACATTTCCTTCTTGATATTTATAAGACTAATCCTACTAGCGATTTGAAAAAAATGATTAATGACAAAAAACGTATTTATAAAAATGAAATATTAAAAGCCAAGAAAGTAGCAAACGATAACTACATACGACGAAATAAGAATCAGCAAAAAGCAATGTGGAATTTAGTTAATGTAAATAAAAATAAAACAGACAATTCGTCAGAAAAATTTCTCCTGACGAATTTAATAATTATTTTGGAAACATTGCTCAAAATTTAGTTAACTCCCTGTCATCTCCCACCGACAATTTTGAAAATTATTTTACAAGTTCCATAGAAACTGGTGCTGACAAGGATTTTATTTTTACTGAAGTCACTTACAATCAAGTCTTAGATGTAATCGCTAATCTGAAAAACAAACAGAGTAAAGATGCTTATGATATCAACATTAAAATTCTCAATTGTATTAAATATATTATTATCATTCCACTCACTAAACTAATTAATGAATGCATTAGAAAGAATGTGTTTCCAAAATGTCTTAAACTGTCAAAAGTGTTACCTTTATTTAAAAAAAACTGTATTGATGATCCGGCAAATTACAGGCCTATTTCTATCGTGCCATTATTTGCCAAAATCTTTGAGGTAGTTCTCAAATCTCAAATCACAAATTATTTTGAAAATTGTAATCTTTTCAATAGTTGTCAATATGGCTTCAGGTCAAAATTGTCAACGACGTTAGCAATTAATTCGTTGATAAATGTAATAAATAAAGGTTTCGAGGCCAAAGAATTTGTGCATGTGCAATTTTTAGACCTAAGTAAGGCTTTCGACTGTGTGCCTCACAATATTTTGGTGAACAAACTAAAATTTTACTATTTCTCTGAGAGTAGCAGGAAATTGATTATGTCGTATTTGACTGATCGTCATCAATTTGTTCATTTTAATAATGTTAACTCTGGTACCATTGATATTAAATTTGGAGTCCCTCAGGGTTCAGTTTTGGGACCGGTTTTATTTCTTATTTATATTAACGATTTGCCAAACAGTAGTCCCTCAACAAATTTCACTCTCTTTGCTGATGACACAACATTGGCTCATTCCCATAAAGATTGTAACACTTTATTATCAGAAGCTCAAAACAGTTTGTCTATGGTTCACAACTGGTTCTTAAACAATAAGTTAATATTGAATGACGATAAAACAGAGACTATGATTTTTTCTTTAAGACAGCACTCTGTACAAACGACCTCTCATTGCGTTAAATTTTTGGGCATTATGTTGGACAGTAAGTTAACATGGGAGGAACACACGTCCTACATCTGCAAGGATATATCACGCAATATTTTCTTATTGCGCAATTTAAAAAATTGTTTGTCACAGTCAACGGTTTTAATGGCATATCATGCAATAATTCAATCTTCCCTCACTTATGCCATTTTAATATGGGGCCACTCGGCACATACCTCAACAGTTTTTTCACTGCAAAGAAAGGCTGTCAGAATCGTTGCTGGGCTATCATATAGAGATGATTGTAGGGATGCTTTTATAAGCCTTAAGATACTGACTTTACCCTGTAATTATATACTGCAGTGCCTTGTCCATGTTAAAAATAACCTTAATAATTACATAACATGTGAAAGTGTACATACGTACTCAACTCGTAATAGGGGCAATATATATTTGGATTTTTTCCGACTTTCAAAAACCAGAAATGGCACCTGCTATTATGCAGTAAAATTTTTCAATGTGTTACCGATTGATGTACAAACACTTGACTGTACTCGCTTTAAAAATGTAATTAAACGTTTCCTCCTTGAAAATGCATTCTATGATTTTGACGAATTCTTGTCAACTGATTTTTCTCGTTTAATTGTGTGATAATGATTGTTTGTTATTCTATGTGCTTACTGTTATTTACTCTACTTTGTTATTTATTTGTTTTATTTAAAGTGTACTTTTTTTTTCTATTTAAGACAACCACTTTTTGTTGGTTTTTATTGCCATATTTTTTGACGTGTCAAAACATAATTTATGTATATATGACCAATAAAGATCTATCTATCTATCTATCTATCACGTAATCGTCACGGAAGCAGAGGAGGATATTTCAACTTCCTATACAACACAAACCGCAGCTGGACACATCTGGACTGAAAATAAACTTAACAAATGAAGGCCCAGTTAGCGGAGAAGAATGATAAATAGGCAGCCACATCCATAGAACAACGAACAAATTAAAGTGCCTAGGAACATACCTGATGAACCAACTGAAAGGGGAAGAAACTGTAAAGTGAGGAATTAAAACGACAAGAGAAATTCTACATTTCATTGCAAGAATCGATCACCATACTTCCATCGATGGCATATGTGGTTAAAAACGCTGCAATTACGCCAAGAAAAGAAGTCTGAGAAGAACTAAAAGAGGCGTTTATAGCGACTATAGCGACTCACTCACTGGAAATCGAGAAGTTCCAAAATCGAGAAGTTTCCAGTGAGTGAGTCTATATAGCGACTATAGCGACTCACTCACTGGAAACTTCTCGATTTTGGAACTTCTCGATTTCCAGTGAGTGAGTCGCTATAGTCGCTATAACGTCGTTCAATTACTCGCAAAAATAATACAACCAAATAAATTACAGAAAAAGTCAACATTAACGGGAGGGGAAATAATAACAAAAATTGATAGAAACGTAGCCAATGAGGTACACTGTCGGAATCAGAAACGGAGAAACAGAAAATTCACAAAAAGAACAGATCTAGAAGCAAAAATACAAACAGAGGAGTAAAAATACTCCAAATCACGACGCAAAGTAGCATCTCACAAACATCTAGACTTCCTATCCTTTATTCCTGTACCATACACCACGTAAACCAGTCAACGGAGCGCTAAAATGACCAAAATCTCCAGTTTGAGTGCTAATGAATGGATTTTGATGAAACCTTGTGCAAAGTGTTTATAATGATGTTAATAAAAAAGTTGAGAAAGTGATTAAAGTGGGAAATGATCGGAAGGGATAGAAAACCCCCCCATATTCACGGGTTTCGTAACTTGTAGAATTAGGTTAAAAATGAAAAAAGAAACAATATATTTACCTTTTTTGCCCCAAAATAAGATGTCTTTACTCCTGTGATTTTTTTCGAAAAATGCATATTTTTCGAGATATGACCACTCGAAAATTCCTAAAAGTGGGGGAGGGGAAATTAAGAGTTGAAAAAAAAATCTGAAAACATTCAGGTATCATCTAAATACAAAACTTTTTTTTTCAACTTTTCTGTAAAGTGCATTTTCACCAAGTTTTTCCGGAAAAACATGAAAAACTACCCATATCTGTGAAATTGTATCGCTTTAAAAATATGTAATTTAAAAATTTGAAAAAATTCAAACGTATGCATTGAGGCCTTCTAAATATTTTTTGTCTCTTGGAATTTTTATTGTAACTTGCTAATTTTCCGAGTTACAAGCAGTTTTTCACGATAAATAATATACTACATTTTTATGCAATTAAAAAATACGCGAAAAATTAGCGTCATTTATATATATTATTATAAAAATATAAGAAACTATATAGTTATACCATTTTTAAAGGTTCAATATAATTTTAATGTCCTTCTAATGTCCTAGTCTGTTATTTTACAATAACCACCCTATTTTGAGATACATTAAATGAAAAATAACGCCCTAGGGCGTTATGAATATCTATAACGCCCTAGGGCATTATGAAATTATAATACAACCCAAAACAAGCAAATTATGATAGCGTTATTGACAAACAAAATGCGTTGCTATGCAACGGCGGCGTTTACAAACAATTTTGATTTTTGCTCTCTATTAAATCAAATCGTTCTGAACATAATAGATGTCAATTATGTATTTATACTTTAAATAAAATAAGTGTTATATTTGTAACTATATAAACTTATTTCAACCCTTTGAATCAGTTCTCCCACTTTTATCATTAACAAATAAAAATTGTGAAAAAAAAAAATTTTTTCGGAAAACCTTCTCAATTTAAAAATTATATTGAACCTTTAAAAATGGTATAACTATATAGGTTTCATATGTTCACGCTCATTTTTCAAATTTTTATATATTTTTTAATGTGCAAAAAATGTAGTACATTATTTATCGTGAAAAACTGCCTGCAACTCGGAAAATTATCAAGTTACAAAAAAATTTCAAGAAACAAAAAATGTTTAGAAGGCCTCAGTGTATACGTTTGAATTTTTAAAAATTTTTAAATTCCATATTTTTAAAGCGCTACAATTTCAAAGTTTTTCCGGAAAAAATCGGTGAAAACGCACTTTACAGAAAAGTTACAAATAAAAAAGTCTTGTATTTCGATGATACATTCACGTGAATTTTTTCAGATTTTTTTTACATTTCTCCTCCCCCACTTTTAGGAATTTTCAAGTGGTCATATCTCGAAAAATATGCATTTTTAGAAAAAATTCAGAAGAATAAAAACATCTTATTTTGGACCAAAAAAAAGGTAAAATATCGTTGTTTTTTTTTTTTCATTTTTGAACTAATTCTACACCTTCTACCTTCCGATCATTTCCTATACTAATATTTTTTTCATCAAAATTCATCCATTAGCACTCAAATTAGAGTTGAAACCACCCGTTGACTGGACTGATGTGGCTCTTGCCACTAGCAACAAGCATTCACTCAGTCCAACTCAGCGTAGGCGTTCCAACCCATAGGTGTGTTTTTGGGAGTGGCAGCAATGCTTATCGTACGTCCTGGTAAATCAAATGAAATCAACGTGTAATTGCATTTAAAACGTCCCTAGAATAAGTCAATTCTCTCTAGACACTAAACGATTTATATCAATGGCCTTTTCGAACACAAAACAAACATCAACTTCTAGAAGTACAAATAAAATTAATACAATATTACCAAACTTCCAGGGAATCACATCGAGACCGAGAGAAAACTGATTTAATACGTAATTGTTAGAGACTTTTGTGTAACTCAATACACAAAAGTTTCAGGTTTCATACAATCATCTTATTATTTTTAATTAAACTGGAAGCATCAATTACCTACTATAATTCCATTACTTTACTACAGTTTCAATTAAGCTTAAAAATAATAACAATAAAGGTGTATTATAGCCCGAACAATCTTATGTAATTAATGATACCATCAAGACGCTGTGCGAAGGGATGAAATATAATGATGAGAAGTGAAAAACTGTTTCTTTCGCTCAATAAAAAAAGTGCAGTTTTCCTAATCTTTTCCAGATTTCGTCTTAATCGTTTGTATTGAGGATTTTGAGCTCCTGGAAACGGTTCTAAACAGATTAAACAACGGAACATAATACAGTGAGAACGAAGGACTTTGACGCACAATAGGACTTGGAAGGCTTCTTTTTCGTAATAATTTCACGTTCTGTTTAGCCCTATACAATCTCCAAATTCTCCAGCTTAATTTTAAAATTCGATAAATCTGGTCCTTGTCAAAATCTTAGAATGTAAGTTTAAATAAACATGAACTTTATAATCGAATATAAAGTTTATGAGAAGGGTGTGAGAATGTGAATCTGAATAAAAATCAAATAAATCACAATTTGTATTCAAATCCGTCTGCACGCGGCGACTGTGGAGCCGAAAGAATATCAAGAGACAGCAATAAATGCAGGGCCAGGACCACTCTTCTGATATAACGTATTTTAACACAATGTGTAAGAAAAGACTTTAATCATATTGCGTCCTAATGAAAAGCGTCGTCAACATGCAATTGTTGCAATCTCAAGTCAACAAATACCGGATCATTCTTAATGACCACCATTAAACATAGATGCATGGAAATCATCCCTTACTATCTAGTATTACATGAATCTTTTGTTTTGTCTCCGATTGGGACCATTCAGAAATCGATGTTGACTACTTAGGATGACGTCATCAATTTTAAAATTAACAAGTTACTGTCGGCTTTAAGTGGTATATTGACCTCTGTTTTTTACTGTGGGTATTTAAGCAGCTTGTTATGATGAACCTAATTTGGTTTTCTAAATTTTTTGTAAAATATGGGACAACATAAAAAATATCCAGAGAAATAAAAAAAAATTAAACTGCGAATTTTCATGATTTTCTCATTTCATCTTTGGCATTCAGGAAATTGAAAATCACAAATAAGGATAGTAATTCATGTAACGAGCAAATAAAAAAATAAAAAATAAAAGTGGCAGAAATAATTAAAATTTGTATAATAGAGCTCTGAAAATTCAAAATTATATATATACGTCTAATATTTCTATTATCCGATTTTCTCGCATTTACATATTTCTGTGCAATATAAATTCACACACCTACAAATTTTAACTTTTATTTTGTATCGTTAACCAAAACCACTTATTTGCATTGTTTTGGGCCCAGCTACGTCTAACATAGTCATAAAAAAAATTGTTGGCTCTAAAAATTGTAATAACTGACCTAACTCACATAGTATAATTTTGATAAAAAAAAGCAATTAATTACATCATGCGAAAAAATATTTGCCATTTTGATATATATTTCAAATATATGTTATATACTATATATTTAATTAGAATATAAGCCCTTTAATCAGAAAATTAATTATTCTTCTTGCGCTTCTTAGCCCGTCTCTTGTAAGTTACTTCTAGAGCATCTCTTATACATGTCCAACAGTAGTCTGCCAATACCACTGAAGTCCATTTGCCCTGATATCTTTTTTCCATATTTTGAATATCCTGTTGGAACCTCTCTCCATGCCCATCACTTACTGCACCACAGTTTTCTGGGAAGTAATCTAGGTATAAATCGAGGTATGAATGTAGAAAGTGGACTTTTAATGACATATTGCATCCTAATTTCTGGTAGCAAGAAAGAAGATTCCCAACAAGGTCTCTATAGTTTTCTGCTCTTTTGTTACCGAGAAAGTGTGTTGCTACCATTTTAAAGGAATTTCAAGCAGCTTTCTCATTATCTTCTAGAATGTTGTCAAATTCAGCATCTTTGAAAAGGTTCTTGATTTGAGGACCCACAAAAATTCCCTCTTTAATTTTCGCATTACTAAGTCTGGGAAACTTTTGTTTTAAATAACTGAAAGCACGTCCTTCTTTGTCACTCATTAAACCGTCAATGTCCTTGCAGGCAACCAAGCCATTTTCCATTTTGAAAAAAAAAGGTATAAGATCTTTTTGACGACTTCGATACATGGAAACTTTAACATTTTCTTGTAGTAAATTCTATTGTTGTAATCGAGATGCCAAAAGCTCCGCTTTTGCCTTGGACAGATCAGGGTCTCTTATAAGATCACTCAATTCGCGTTGATTAATTTTGTATGGTTCACCACCAGACACTTGGGCAGAAAAATCGGGATCTTGTGATACTGATGGCTGGACTAAGTCGTCATCTACATTATCATCCGATTCTTCGTCAGAATCAAGGCTGTATTCTTGAGGTGGATTAGGAGTAGGTAGTTCATCACTATGGAGAACCGGGCGAATTGCAGATGGTAAATTGGGGTATTGTATTACCATCCTTTTTTTTCTTGTTAATACCCTGTCTAATAGGAGGTATCACGCAAAAATAACAATCGGTAACATGATCTGTAGGTTCTCGCCAGATCATGGGCACAGTAAAAACCATTGAACGTCCTCTTCCACTTAGCCAACTGCAAAGATTGTTCGCACAATTGCTGCAACATATATGAGGTGCCCATTGTTTGTCTTCATCTCCAATTGCACAACCAAAATACAACTGGTACGCCTTCTTAATTTTGGGAGTAAAATTACGTTTTTGATGCGCAAAAGTCACTTCACCACAAATATAACAAAAGTTGTTAGGTGTATTTACACAATCTCGTGGCATATTTTCAAAATAGCATTATTTACTTTCGAAAATGAACGCTTATCAAGCACAAGGTACAAATACGACTACCTAAGAATGAATGAATATTAGTTTTAGTGACAAATAAAGAGGAGGTAGTTAGTATGTCTATTTTTCGTAGAATTCTAATTTTACCTGTTATTTGTGATAGGACCGCCCATAAACTAAGGTTTATAAGGGGTCTACACACGATCCAGCGGCAGGGAGCTAACCTTGTCGGCATGCTTTGAACTCATTCGTAAAAGTGAACTGGTCCCCTGGAATTCCAATTATCTTCAAAGCATACCGACAATGTGTCTCAGCAGCTGGATCGTCTGTAGACCTCTATACCTGCGTTACACTTTATTACCTGTATTGGGAAAACCAGAGCCAACTTTTGCTTTTTATATTGTTATTTAGCATGACGAAGTTACTAAGAATTTGCTATTTTTACTTCCAATACATGTAGGCTGTAGAATAGTGATTTACAAAGAGGCTGACATTTTCTTTGGGTGCATGAACAATGAGTAGTAAATTCCGGTTTATTTGGAGAATGGTAATTCGAAGCATATGGCAATTCGGATACGATTCTGTTTCTCGGCTCCACTCCATACATTGGAAATAAGCCTTAATGTACAGAGCAGGTTTCAGAGCTTCTCTAGTAGGATATAGGTATGCCATTTTATTTCGTTTATATCAGTTGCTGTCATGGAGTTAGAAAGGCACAACTGACAAGCAAATTTTTCATCATACTAGCATTCAATACTTCAAGCTTTTTTTAGTTTTTGGAACGCTAATAACGTGTCTCATCAGCTTTGTCAAAAATATCCTTACATAATGTTTTATCTCCTCTTGAGAAACTTACTGTTACTGCGGTGAGGTAGTGCCGGACTTAACTTATGGAAAAGTGGTTCCAGTCAAATTGACTGAATTTTTAATGTTGGAGATTTCGACTTTCTGATCAAAAGTTCTAATAGTTACAATGGCAACAAGTACCTATTTGGAACATAAAGTCACTTATGATCGACAAAACAATGGAATTATAGTATACTTACGAGGCGGGTATGACGAAAAAATAATGATTATGGAATTGTTTAATACAACTTTCCAACTTGTTTCATTTAGGAGCATACAGGACTCTATTTTGTTCCCTTTGGCGCCCACACTATTTATGAAAGCGTCTACTTTTAGCTGTTTTTTTGTTTTTCCTGTCTTACATATCATTCCAAAGGGATATTTTGTTCAGTATAGTTAACTATGCCTTTTTTGTTTCAGGTACTAACTTGTTCAACGTGGCAGCACACGAAGTGGGCCATTCCTTAGGTCTGTCCCATTCTAATGTGGAAAGTGCTCTCATGTATCCGTGGTATAAGGAGATGAATAATGGGTTCGATTATGAACTACCAGAGGACGACAAACAGGCTATACAGTATTTATATGGTAAGTACAAATGATAGACAAAGCAAATAAGACATGTCTTTTAGTGATTACAACGGCATACAAAAAAACAACATTTTCAGTCCCAGACATGCAGACATTTGTTTCAAATGTACCACTAGTCGCTGAAACCGAATATAATGTCAGTATCGGCTGATTAGCTCTTTTTTCTTCAAAAACAACAGAATGATATAGTCGAACAAAACTAAGTTTTTTTCAAAGAGGGGGAGGGGGTACTTTTTTTAAATGCAATCTGTACGTTATAAGGACAGTACAGTGAAGTTTTGTCTAATTTTGGAGGTGAGTGTTTTTTGTAAATTGAGTTTTAATTTTGAAAAACGTGTTTTTGTCTCGTTTTCTTTTTAATATCTCGGGTTCTTTTCATCGAATCAGATCAAACTTAGGAATCAAAATGTTTGTAAACAAACGATGAACAATACCACATAGGTGTACATCCTATCAGCCATTTTATTTTTTTACAAAAATATAAGAACCACGAAATTTTCCAATTTTACATAAACCAAAATTACTAAAAAAATAATTTATCTTTTTTAATGAAACTTGGTGAAATTATAAGTCTTTACATCCAGGAAACTATTATGAAAAATTACAAATAAAAATATTAATTTTTTTCCCTATAGGGAACGAAATTTTTAAAAAATTCTTGAAGCATAAAAAACTGCCGTTTGGTCACACTAAAACATTTTCTTCCTTAAATTGTAGCTTTTTGAACGTGTTTTACAACAGCGATAAAAATAAATTTTGTGGCCATATGATATCGACATCAAAAGAGTAAGATGGCGTTTTAACCCCATCGTAAACTGCATACTCCAAATCGAAAACTAGATCCAGCAGGAAAAAATTACATTTTTGACTTTTCGCGAAACGCAGACTTTGAGTGCTCACTTTAGATGAGTAAATAAAATGCATGGATATCATCTTCGCAGGTTCTTTTAGAATCGCGATGCCTTGGTAGCGGGAGTGGGAGAAATATTCTTGTCGTAGCAGTCGCGGTATTGATGAACGGGCGTACGTAATTGTAGGTATATTAACGATCATAATTGATTTTATGTATTGACTAAAGTTCTCACACATTAGAGAAAACCGCTGCCCAAGGAATCAATACTTCCACATCCAGATTTTCTATCCAAGTCACTCACAACGAAAAAATTTTGTATGTGGAAATAATTGTTTAAGGAACTTTAATAATATAATATTTGAAATTCTCTACCCCAAAAACCCATAAAACGATACCCCACATCGGTGGCGGGGTGGGGGTGGTAGTGGGGGTGGTGATAGTGGGTGGTAGTGGGGGTGGAATAAGTACAAAAATTTACCCCAATTTACCCCCCAACCCTTCGACGGAACAAGATGAAAATATAATCTAGTTCTAGATCCCGTTAACGTACATATGTGTACCAAATTTCAAGTCAATATCTCAAACGGTTCCAGAGTAAACGTGCGCACAAAAAAAGTTACAGACAGACCGACAGACAAACCGACAGACAGAAATTTTGTTTTCGCTCAAACTTAAAATCTCGACGTTTCGTGACATTCTAAGCCTATTTGAACAATAAAGATTTTTTAAAATTTTTTTGTCGTTACTATTTTGTACTGGACGTGGAAGTAATAAGCAGTAACAATTTCGGCCCAAATGTATGTACGGAAATAAGTGCATGAAACGCAAAAGATACGATATCTCCGCTTCTAATTAATGTCGAAGGGTCTAATTTTCTTTTAACTGGTCGTTTTTTAAGCACTTTTAATGAGTGACAAAAGTATTTGGCTGGATACATTTTTTTCAATACAAAAAATGCATTTTACAAAAATGCACTAAATGTAACTGTAAAATAATACAAAAAATTGATTTTTATCACCATTGTAAAGCTCATTCAAAAAGTTACAATTTAAGAGAAAATTCTTAACGCGACGAAATGGCAGTTTTTTATGGAGCTTTAAAAACTTCACAAAAATCTCGTTTTTTGGGAAAAATAATACATATTTTTATTTGTAATTTTCGATGACAGGTTAGATCTACAATTTCACCAATTTTCATTAAAAAGATTAATTTTTTTTTTAGTAATTACGGTTTATGTAAAATTAGAAGTGTTCGTGGTTTTTATTTTTTTGTAAAAAACAAAATGGCTGATAGGATTTAGACCTATGTCGTTTTGTTCATCATTTGTTTACAAACATTTTGATTTTTAGGTTTGGCTTGATCCGATAACCAGAACCCGATATTAAAAAAGAACAAGACAAAAACACGCTTTTCAAAATTTAACCAAAATTAGACAAAACTTCACAGTACCTTTCTGATAACATACAGATTGCATTTCAAAAAAAAAATTGCCCCCCCCCCCCCCCAAAAAAAAACAATCATTAAAATTATACTTTTAATGCTTAATTGTATTCAACTAATAATACATTACAAAATCATTAAAATCATTTTGTAATGTACTATCGTAAGAATAACTGACTTTTTATTGTGCAGCTCTCTGAATGTCTACTGAGATGAAAACTTGCTAAGAACGTCCTCGACAAGCTACTCTTTAAATAAATCGAAAATTATAGTCCGGGAGATAGCGACACATTTTAGTCACTCATTTCAGCATGGCTTGTTTTCTCTAAAATGTTAGTTTATTACGTGTACAAACACAAAACCGAGGTCAGCTGGCGCATACGCGGTGGAGGCGGATGCTGGAGAGCCTCCCACGCGTTATAAATTTATGAAAATAAAATAATACCAGCAGACTTGAAATTTTTTACAATATTCTATTAGATTGTAACATGATAAAAAAATAGATTCAGCTGCTGAAATAGCGGTGGAAAGTACGTCCGCTGCTCGGATGAACGTTCGGATGATACGTAAAAATTCAAGTCAATTCAGCAAGCTTGAAACTTCATTAAAAAATGATTTATTCTATACATTTCACGAAAAATATAGTCAGCTGACGATCAGCCGGTGGAAAAGTCGTCAGCCGACACCGTAAACATTGCGGCTCGAGTTCAGTGCCCGGTGTGCTGTTTGTTACATTAAGCGTCGCGCGTTATTTTCAAAACAAACTTTCACTTTTGCTGTTGTAAATACACAATATTCATGATTGATAATAGCTTAAATTTATAATATAAAATAAATACAGTCTCTATTTTTTTTATAATTTTTCCATTTAATGATATAATTTGAATAATAATAAACTACTATAAGAATTAATTTACAAAATCTACGTGCATTAGTATATCAAAAAATTCTTGCTCACTGGCGTTTTAGTTTTGTACCTGAAAATTGGAGTCCTGCTACCAATTCGAAAAGGTAGCCTAGTAGTTGAGAACCGAGAAAGTAGGGGCTAGCTTGTTGAGCAGATGTTTCTTTAGTTTGGAAATAACCGTTGGTTCGTGCGGAAGAAAAATGGTAAAAATCGTCCATTCCAATTATTAAGAAAATCCAAAAAGTATGTAGATCCATTTCGTAGATTCTCGGATTGCAACGAAGAAAATTTAGAGGAAATGATACCAATTATGGAGGAATACATCTGCCAAATGTACGGTTTTAAAGCGATTAAAGATATAAATGAAGCTCGCCTGGCAACTTTCAAGAAAACATATAAAGTTATTGAAAATGATGATGTTTTTCGGCTGCCAAACAATAATATCGACGGTTCCTTAGTACCACCTTGCCAATCAGAGTTAAGGCAGCATTTATTGCGAACTTTTTATATATCGAATCTCTGGGCTCATGCGCACTGCAAAATTCCAAGTGAAGTTGTACC
Source organism: Rutpela maculata (assembly GCA_936432065.2). Lineage (NCBI taxonomy): Eukaryota > Metazoa > Arthropoda > Insecta > Coleoptera > Cerambycidae > Rutpela > Rutpela maculata. The sequence goes on from OW386290.2 coordinate 38,790,421, forward strand.
AAATAAATACGGTTGGGAGGAAATAGATAATAAATTTATGTACAAATGGTTTGAAGGATATCAGTTGCCATCAACTATATCGGAAATCACTCTAGATCCAGTTGCAGATAATGATGAAGGTAAAATACTACTGAAGTATTTTATATTATACAGGGTGTCCCGAAACTCCCGCCTTTCCCTTTAGGTGCTAATTCTCCATGCAAAAATAGTGAGAAAAGTTCCTATAAACATGTGTCCGGAAATGCTTCCTAAGGGAGCTACGGACCTCTAAGCATGGCACAAAAATAGGTGTTTTTACTAATTATCTCGGAAATGATTTGGGACAACTTTATGAAACTTGGTTAACTTTTTTCGATTAATAAAGGTTATTGTTTTACGCCTACTTTGAAAAATAAATAATGCGCATTTAGCAAACGAATACGCAATATTTCGTTTAGACCGCTTTTACTCGAAAACGGCTTACTATATGGCTAATTGTAAAGAGGCCCTTTTTTATGCAGAATTAACCAGGGAATCATAATCAGGGATTAAAATAATAAAAATGTCAAATGGAAAAATTAATATGTAGGAACAAAGAACACCGACCCCTCGTTTCTCCGCCCCTGGATAAAATTAATTTTGGCTAATACTGTAAAACAATAACCTTTAATAATCGAAAAAAGTTAACCAAGTTTCATAAACTTGTCCCAAATCATTTCCGAGATAATTAGTAAAAACATCTATTTTTGCGCCATTCTTAGAGGGCACGTAGCTCCCTTAGGAAGCATGTTTATAGGAACTTTTCTTAGGAACTTTTCTTACTATTTCTTACTTTTGTTACTATTTTTGCATGGAGAATTAGCATCTAAAGGGGAAGGCGGGAGTTTCGGGACACCCTGTATAATATTCACGAAACAAATATTTGTAATACAAAAGAAAATCTACGTTTTTTCTTTGTAAAAAATCAGTTATTTTTGCTTCTTATCGACGCATAAGAAATTATAAAACATTAATTAACCAACACTTATTTCTCATGATTATCATTTTTAATTGCAGATGAGGAAGAAGACTTGCATTTAAATACGGAGATAGATGCGCTCGACTCTGATAAAGCTAGCGAGCAAGAAGATTACGGAGACAGCGACTGTGAAAGTTCCAATGAATAATTATTATAATAATCTGGAGAGATTTTTTCAACTAAAAATAATGCTTAAAAAATTAAATAAAATCATTGTGTTTGATATTATTAATCATGAGTATTGTTTATTTATGCAAGATTAATAAGACATTATTTAAATAACTAATTAATAATAAACTCTAGTATACCTGTCATGAAGAACAGCAAGTATAAGATTTGAAAATAACGCGCGACGCTTAATGTACACAAACAGCACGTCGGGCACTGAACTCAAGCCGTAATGTTTACGGTGTCAGCTGACGACTTTTCCACCAGCTGATCGACAGCTGACTATATTTTTCGTGAAATGTATAGAATAAATCATTTTTTAATGAAGTTTCAAGCTTGCCGAATTGACTTGAATTTTTACGTATCGTCCGAACGTTCATCCGAGCAGCGGACGTACTTTCCATCGCTATTTCAGCAGCTGAATATATATTTTTTATCATGTTACAATCTAATAGAATACTGTAAAGAATTTCAAGTCTGCTGGTATTTTTTCATTTTCATAAATTTATAACACGTGGGAGGCTTTCCAGCATCTGCCTCCCCCGCGGACGCGTCAGCTGACCTCGGTTTTGTGTATGTACACGTAATAAACTATCATTTCAGAGAAAACTAGCCATGCTGAAATGACTAGCTCCAAAATGTCGCTACCTCCCGGACTATTAAGTTTTAATTTAAATGACCGGCGCGGCGCATTCGCCAAAAATTAGAAAATGCTGGTAAAATTACTCCAGCACACAAAAAATGGTTGAAGAAAAAAGAGCCAATCAGCCGATTCTGACATCAAATTCGGTTTCAGCGACCAAAAATACATTAATGGGAAACAAGTATTCACATGTCTGGGACTGAAAATTATTGTTTTTTGTGTGCCGGTGTTATTATATAAGAATTATAATGAAAACTACCCACGTAGCAAAACTCTGGATCTGAGTACACGATTTTAAGATTTGAGATATTTTGAAAAGACAGTTTACTTTTTGAGAAGGGAAATTCGAAATCATGTTCACTGAATTTTATAGTCCACCGCTTCATCCCCAACGACCCCAAAGGAAACAAAGAACTAACTTAGATTACTGTTAGAGAGAGACATCGAAGTAAAGTGGGGTTTAAAGCTTAAAGATTCGAAACATTTTTTTATGTGACTGTTGCGTTCTACAAACTAGAGCTGCCAACAGATCATAAACTATAACAATGGTAGTAATGTAATTATAGGCCGGGAGCCCGTGTATAAAATGGCTGACTATCCGGCGAACTTTGAAAATATGAAAAATGGATTGTTCTGATATAAGTTAGCAATGAATGGACCGTCAGCTGGTTGGGTAGCGGTGGGGGTGGCTGTCAAAGGGTTGAAAACACGTAAAAAAAATTGAGAAAAAAAACTATCCGGCGAACGCTGAAACTTATATGAGGGGAAGATTATGTTATATAATGAAAGTAGAACATAGTCAGCTGGACGAGGGGCGGTGGAATTACCGTCAGCTGATCGATCAAACAGGTCCAAAAACATGAAAAATTTAAATTATTCGGCGAACTTTGAAATTTGGGTATAAGATAATATTTACACTGAGATTCACGAAAAACATAGTCAGCTGCAAGTATGTGGGTGGAAAAGTCGTCAGCTGGTACAGAACAGTGCCGAGTGTTGATCACCTGCGAGGCAGTGCGCATCACCTTTCTTGCATCTTAGTATGAATATTATCATATACCCGAATTTCAAAGTTCGCCATAAAGATTTAATTAGTAATATCGATATTGATAACTTAATGTTAGAAAACGTGCGTGCGGCACTCCCGAGTTTCTTTTTTTAATTTTATTAAATATTTAATTTATTATTAATATACATTATTTTATGAGAATACAAATTAATACATTCTACATTTCAAAATTATACAGGATGATCTGCTCAGAAAATTTATTTAGTTTAGTGAAAATAAAAATAAATTTATTCGGCTTCCGATAACAGATCTTCCTCATTCTCATTTTCATCCAACTCATCACTCTCTTGATGTTTAGTGGGTGAAAGATCATTTTTCTCTTTGTCACTCACATCTAAAAAGTTATTATTTATAAAAAATTGATTAAGATTATAATAGGATGAAAAGTGAAAAGCACAAATGATATAATACCTTCAGTATTTGTGGCATCTCGGATAATCATTTCCACTTATGGAGGTAATTGATCTCCATCAAACCACTTGCAAGTTAAATTTGTTTTCCTCAGGCTGTCACCCATAACCAAAGGATCTAATGTAGATGGCACTTGTTTGCGTGCGTTGTTCCAAATCGTATACGTACATACACAGTTCTTAAAACGTGCTGTACAAGGTTCCGATTTCGACGGAGGCGAGAGAGATGCATCAAAATTGTTGTCTGGTAACCGAAATTCGTTATCATTTTCGCTAAATTTATACATCTTAGTGAAGATAGCTACACGAGCATCATTGACGTTTGTTATAGCTTTAAACCCATACATCGTGCAAACAAACTTCTCTATTATGTTAACGACATTATTTAGGTTCTCCTCTGGTAAATTATTCAAACTTTCAATTGCTTGAATAACTTCTTTTAGAAGCTTTAATCATGTTTCTTTCAATGTATTAGGCAAGTGATGAAATGGCTCCGTTCTTAGGTAATAAAACATGTGGTTTTATTACCTAAGAACGGAGCCATTTCATCACTAAATACTGAAAACTGCTATAGTTATTGAGTTCGAAACGACCATATCCAATCTAGTGTCACCTAAGAAACCGTGGAAAGCTTATCGTGTTCTACTCACGAGGAGGCGGACACTAAAATGATTTTTCACCTATAAATGAGAATACCAGTGTTGTCATAAGTTCAGATACTGACATTCCTATCATCATGCTGGGAAACATGAAAAATGTACATAATAATGTGAAAATTTGGATAAAAATGGAAATAAAGAAACGTAGGAAATAAAGAACGATTTTTATATCTAAACGACTTGTATTCAGCACTTGGCGACGACTTGTGTAACGCATTGCCCGCTTTCCACGGTTTCGCGAGATGTGATTATAATCCCGTATTTTTCAAGAAAGGAAAAAGAAGCCTTTTACTATATTAAGAAAAGTTCAAGAGTTTATTGAAGCATTTAAAAGTTTGAATAATTTACCAGAGGAGAACCTAAATAATGTCGTTAACATAATAGAGAAGTTTGTTTGCACGATGTATGGGTTTAAAGCTATAAAAAACGTCAATGATGCTTGTGTAGCTACCTTCACTAAGGTGTATAAATTTAGCGAAAATGATAACGAATTTCGGTTACCACACAAAAATTTTGATGCATCTCTCTCGCCTCCGTCGAAATCGGAACTTGTACGGCACGTTTTAAGAACTGTGTATGTATGTATACGATTTGGAACAACGCACACAAACAAGTGCCATCTACATTAGATCCCTTGGTTATGGGTGACAGCTTGAGGAAAACAAATTTAATTTGCAAGTGGTTTGATGGAGATCAATTACCTCCATAAGTGGAAATGATTATCCGAGATGCCACAAATACTGAAGGTATTATATCATTTGTGCTTTTCACTTTTCATCCTATTATAATCTTAATCAATTTTTTATAAATAATAATTTTTTTTAGATGCGAGTGACAAAGAGAAAAATGATCTTTCACCCACTGAGCATCAAGAGAGTGATGAGTTGGATGAAAATGAGAATGAGGAAGATCTGTTATCGGAAGCCGAATAAATTTATTTTTATTTTCACTAAACTAAATAAATTTTCTGAGCAGATCATCCTGTATAATTTTGAAATGTAGAATGTATTAATTTGTATTCTCATGAAATAATGTACATTAATAATAAATTGAATATTAATCAAATTAAAAAAAGAAACTGGGGAGTGCCGCACGCACGTTTTCTAACATTAAGCTATCAATATCGATATTACTAATTAAATCTTTATGGCGAACTGTGAAATTCGGGTATATGATAATATTCATACAAAGATTAACGATAAACACAGTCAGCTGCAAGTATGTGGGTGAAAAAGTCGTCAGCTGATGCAAGAAAGGTGATGCGCGCTGCCTCGCAGGTGATCAACACTCGGCACTGTTCTGTACCAGCTGACGACTTTTCCACCCACATACTTGCAGCTGACTATGTTTTTCGTGAATCTCAGTGTAAATATTATCTTATACTCAAATTTTAAAGTTCGCCGAATAATTTAAATTTTTCATGTTTTGGACCTGTTTGATCGATCAGCTGACGGTAATTCCACCTCCCCCCGTCCAGCTGACTATGTTCTACTTTCATTATATAACATAATCTTCCCCTCATATAAGTTTCAGCGTTTGCCGGATAGTTTTTTTTCTCAATTTTTTTTACGTGTTTTCAACCCTTTGACAGCCACCCCCACCGCTACCCAACCAGCTGACGGTCCATTCATTGCTAACTTATATAAGAACAATCCATTTTTCATATTTTCAAAGTTCGCCGGATAGTCAGCCATTTTATACACGGGCTCCCGGCCTATTAGTGCCTTTCATTAAGTATGTTAAATTTTGACATCGCTTACGTAAATTATTACTTCAAACACCTTCCTCTAACAAAAAATGTATCGTGTCAAAAGAGCTATCCTCCAGACAGTCTACGTGCATCTGCCTAATATTTTTATTTTGATTGATGCAAATATAACGAAAATATAGTTCCAATACTGACGAACAAAAAACTAAATCAAAAAACCAAAAACTTTCAATTTATATTTATTTTGTAAAACTTACTTATAGCCAGTGTCGTTGTAATTCAGAAAAAGTTACAATGTGTAGTTAGTTGCATATGTGTCGGAAAATGTACCGATTATTATTTGCATAAAGTACTAGTCAACCATCCTAAGTTGGCACTTAGCCGCGCAGAGAAAGAAGCTTAAAAAGCTTGTTTGTCTCTGTCCAACAGTGACGATATTTCTTCTTTCTCTGCGCGGCTAAGTGCCAACTTAGGATGGTTGACTAGTATATAAAATTATGAAAAGGAACTTCATATAGCCGCAAAAAAAATATGGGCATTCATTGAAGAATTTAATTTTTATTTAGAAGAATATTACGACATTGGTGATAATAACACACAAAATTGCTATATCGGGTACAGTTTAAGTATTTTTTTCAATTTAAATAGATAACGATAAATGCTTGGTCAGTTTTATATACTATTTCAAAGTGTTACATAATCTTCCAGTGGAATTTTTAATAGGTATTGTTATATTTTTGTTTTAATTTGTTTAACAAGTTTTCATATTTATCTTTCACTAAAGCATGTATTGGATTTAAAAAATTCATTCTGTTATAATTTTTTAAGGATTTTAATTTTTTTATCTTTGATGCAAAATTTCTTTTCAGTTTTGTTTAAAACATTTCTTAAACGCCAATACCAATAAATTGCAAATTATACTTTTTAAAAACAATCTTTTGCACGGAAAATGCTTTACACATTCTGAATAGCTGTACTTTGACAGTTTTAATAATTTTATACAACAATTTAGCGAAATCGCAAAATGTTAAAAATTTTAACGAATTTTTTTCGCATTCAAAAAAATACTTACAATATACTAGCCGTTAAATTTTACCATGTTTATATATACACACTTATTTAAATAAAGTATATAATGTCTGTTTCATATTTAAGTAATAAATTCTTATCGGAACAAAGTAATTTGTGTTTTTTCAATAAATCTATTCTTTCCGAAGTAACAATTATTCTTTACCCAAAGTAATCTATCTCGAGGTGGCATAGTTAGTCACTGCTATAAGAAGTGGAACTCCATGTTGCAGACTCGGAGCATTTTATCAATTTTTGTAAGGTAGAACTGAACAGCGACAAAAAGAAATATCATATCAAAAATTTCCTTGACCTTTAAATTTCACTTTTTGTCACTTCATACCACCTTCTATTTTTAATAATAAAAAGTTTCTCACTTCGTATATTTTACAATGCTTTCACGTATTTTTGCACCACATGTAATAGTTTCTCTACATTTTTTATAAAAAAAATATCTTGCAAATATAGTCTCGCACAGCAAGCAAGAAGAATACAAAAAGTATAATATATTCATAAAATTTGCGATCAATATCTCTAACAGCACATGACATACTGAGTGAGAAACAAAAAAATACATAATTCCATGTTTTTTCCAACATAAATACGTTTTTCTGAAATCGATCAAGAATGTCAGCGTCATCGTACATCGTCGTAGGGGAATGTATTGCTTTTACTACTAGAAACACAATGTACTATTTTCTGAAATCGATCAAGGTCTACTTTTTCGGTGCCATTTCAGATCCTAAAATACGCTATTCTAGTATTTTAATACGTTATAAGTTATTTTGCCAGTCTAGGCTGGGAAGGTTAACTTTCCCGGACTGTTTTTTATATATATTTAAATAGGTAATTGCATATATTTTTTTATTTTTATATACTTACAATATTGTTGATTGCGATTTCAGAAAAAATAGTATGTGCACCTCGTAGTAAAAGCACATTCCCGGACTTAACCCGGGCAATAACTTACATCGTAGTCCAGAAAAGTATTGCTTTTACTACTAGATACACAATGTACTATTCTACTCATATATATGAAAATAAAAAAATTTCCACTGTCTACTGTACATGAAAGTGACATTTATTCAAGAGGTAAAAATATTTTCATCTCTAGGAGTGGAAATGAAAAGGTCAAATTTGACGTAATAAATTTGACATTTTCATTTTCACTTCTAGAGATGAAAATATTTTCATCTCTAGGGTAAAAAAAATGTCACTTTCATATAGAGTACTTAAGACAGTGGAAAAATTGATATTTATATATGCTTGAGTAGAAAAAATTTCCTACTCGAGATGAAATACGTTTTTTTTGGTTGGTGAGATTGACTTTAAGCACTACACAGCCTGCGTAAAAGTATGTACTTTACGCACGGTGGTAGAACAAATAAATTTTACTCTAAAATAGCTATATTTAACATTCTAAGTTCGTTCTTTGCTGGCAAACTAAGAAAGTACAATGGGGAGGGAGGATTTTGCAGACGAACGTTCGCTTAAGGGAGGGTTTCACAAATGTTGTAAAGTGTTACAAGAGAGGGGGGAGGCGTTAAAAATAGCCCATTTTTGCGACCGAATTTGTTGAATGGCCCTAGTTCAATTTTATGCCAAATGCAATAATTTAAATGAGGTAGATAATCAAACCCGTTACTATATCAAATAAGAGAGAATCTAATTTTATCGGTTTTAAAGTGGGCGGTACCGGGAACGTAATTCGATAATTTCTCCTACATCTCTGAACCGATTCAAAAAATTTTTTTAAAGGCTTTTAGAGACAACTTTATAGAATGGTACTAGGCTATTGAAAATTGAAGAAAGAAAATAGTATATTTTGCAACAAGAGATGAAAATGCTGTTTTTTCATGAGATAAGAATTTGCCCATGGGCGAAGCGAGTTTGGCAATCTCACGAACGAAAAAAACGTATTTCATCTTGAGTAGGAAATGCTGTTTTTTTTACTCATACATATATAAATATCAATTTTTCCACTGTCTACTCTATGTGAAAGTAACATTTTTTTACTCTAGAGATGAAAATATTTTCATCTCTAAAAGTGAAAATCAAAATGTCAAATCTGACATTTTTATTTTCACTTTTAGAGATTAATATATTCTTACGTTATTAACCAATCAAAACGTACATGTTTAAAAAAATCGACAAATAGGATTTATTTAAAGTGAGAAAAATGGCTATCAATCAGTGAAAACATCGACAAAAGTGTATCTTACCTTTTTCGTGGTAGTCATGTGTCAACCTAAAAAAGTCATTGAAATTATTAAAATCTGACATTTCGCGTTTTTCTCTTGCTTTTTGTACACAAAATGAATGAGAAAAAGCGATTTGGTGATGTTTCACAAGAAAATATTAACCATGAAACCATGAATCTAAGTGTAATAGCATTATTTATAATAATTGTGTATTTTATATAGATACAATGAATATGTTTGATGATAAAAAACATTAGAAAAAGTTTCTTTTTTTTTTACTATAAATTGTTATTTTTTAAACTCTAACTAACTTTGCAAAATCCTATCCTTAATACCCGATAAAAATATTTTCATATATTGAGTAAAAAAATGTCACTTTCATATAGAGTAGACAGTGGAAAAATTGTTATTTACATATATATATGAGTAGAAAAAAAAGTTTTTCTTGTGCAAAAATTAAAAAAAATTGTTTTGTTGACTTCAATAATCTGGTATCATTCTATCAAATTTTCTCTAAAAATCGAAAATAAACGCATATTTCTCTCTCACTCTGCAAAATCCTAGCCTTAAGCACGGCACCGCCACCCTTAAAATTTGTGCGCATTTCCTATTTTAAAGTTAACTGGGGGTAAATTTCAATAAAAATGAAAAGCCGAATATACAAATTTTTCATAGTCTAAGTTTCTTTGTTGATATATCGTGTAATTGCGTATGAATAATTAAAATAATGATTTCGATAGATGTTTTTACATAATCTGTGTATAATTGAAAATATATCTTTTCCTGGCAGAAGGTTCGGTATTTAATTGACAAGTAATGAAATGGGTCTCCATTGGAAAATTTAGCAATTGGTTATATTATGCGACATAATTAATACAGGTTTCTAAAATATATAAATTTTAATTTCCACTTATAGTAACGCATATTAATTTCTGTTCGCATGGTTATTTTCGTTAATACTAAAAGTTTTAATTGAATTGAATCGAAAATTTAATATTAATATTACACTTTAATAGAATCAATCATGTGGCGAGTTTTCATTTTATCATCATGGTAATGGTAATTATCTAATTGTTTACTGTTAATTGAAAATGAATGAAACAACTTAAAGTTGGGAGATAATTAAAATTAAACGAATCTATATATAATAGTCCAGTCAACGAATGTGTATAGAGGACATGGAGGGGGGCAGAATTTTCCTCTTCAGGAATATGTTGGGGGTAGTTAGAAGGTAAACATACTTAAAGTTCCCGCCCCTAGCCCTGCTGCTTCAGGGAGGGGGGGGGGGGGTGAAAAGGTCCCCTTTTTCGATTCTTTGCTTACAACTCGGAAACGATGCGTCGTACGCGAAAACTTTTTCTATGCGTGAAGTTAATTAAATTTCCTACAATAATATCTATATTCATTTTCTTCCTATGTGTTATAGTTTCCGAGATATTCGCCAGCGAAAATCGATAATTAGTAAATTAATTAATTAGTATCTGAAATGTTTCTATCAAAACGGTGCGTAGTTTACGGTGCATTACGGTACACGGTGCATTACGGAGGTCTACTAATAAATGACAGTAAAAAAAATCGGCAGCTACTGGAAGCGGCTGGAACCTCCCCACCCGGTGAATCTTTGAAGCCGAAAAGAGCACTATATATAACATACATAACAATATGAACGTTCTCATTTAATTATATTTATTAAGTTGAAATCTTTTTTTCGTATTAACTCAGAAAAAAAGTCTTGCGTTCGGTGGGATTTGGACCTAAGAACTTGAGTGTTAAATTTATAGTCTGCACAACATTAATATTTTATTCAATGTTTTTAATACAAATATATGCTTCATCGGATCCTAGCCCGGGGCCAGCCAGACAACCACGGTGAACACCGCCGTGGCGAGTGTGAGGCTGGACGGGGTAGGTCCGGTTTGGCTTGGAGAAAAATAGAAAAGTAGCTCCTGTCTTCTGTAGGCAGGCTTAAAGACTAATTATAATGTGTCCACATGGACCTAAAATTAATATAAAAATAAACACAATTCTATAAAAACGTTCGTAGGCAAGAGCACTTAATAATTTTGATTATTGATACGGGAAACAACCTCGGAAACAACTAAACGAAAAAACCTGTTCGTTGGTAATGGGATGGATGGCAGGGATGGCCATCTTTGGAAAAAACCATATAACTCTTGGTGGACAGCTTCCCTGCCAGATGTAGCCAGGGTAGTGTTCATGGTGGCTCGTTTAAGTTTGAGTTGGTATATTTTGTTTTATCTTTTGGCCTCGACCAATTTTTCACTAAATCGGTCGGGGAAGTGATAGCTGTCAAATTTTTGGTTCCAATGTTTCTCTGGGGAATTTGGTTTTTGAAAAATGTTTAGGTTGGTATCAATGTCTTAAATTGTTTTTAGGTTATGTAGTACTATTTTTAGGTTATGTTGCCGGAAGAATTTTCTGCGGGATGCCGGAAGTAGCGGAAATAGTTTTTAAAATATAATGTCACTGTCACTTTTAAAGTTTTATTGGAAAAAACTCACCGAAAGCGTTCCGGTGGGGTTGCTTACACTTGTAGGGCTTGTAAGTGGTTCAGGATGGCCTCTCACACCATCCGTGGGCTTTATAAACGTCGAAAAAACTTGTATTCTCTCGATGCACTTGACACGTCAAAAATACTCAGCATACAGTCTGCACGCTTTAACACACTAGCAGAGAACTTATACCACAAATGGACCCGTAGTATTTTTTGGGAATTTTCCTTTGAGTCCATTTAATAAAATTTGACATTTTTCTGAAGTGATATTTTTCCGAAAATTTGACATTTTTCTGAAGTGATATTTTTTCGAAAATTTGACATTTTTCTGAAGTGACATTACTCCGAAAATTTGACAATTTTCAAACATTTGACATTTTTCTGAAGGGTGACATTTCTTCGAAAATTTGACGTTTTTTCGAAAATTTGACATTTTCCTGAATTTTTGACATTTTTCTGAAAAGTGACATGTCTCGGAAAATTTGACATTTTTTCGAAAATTTGACATTTTTCTGAAGTGACGTTACTCCGAAAATTTGACAATTTTCAAACATTTGGCATTTTTTTGAAAGGTGACATTTCTTCGAAAATTTGACGTTTTTTCGAAAATTTGACATTTTTCTGAAAATTTGACGTATTTCTGAACAGTGACATTTACCTGAAAATTTAACATTTTTTCGAAAATTTGACATTTTTCTGAAAGGTGACATTTCTTCGAAAATTTGACGTATTTTCGAAAATTTGACATTTTTCTGAAGTGACATTTCTTCGAAAATTTGACATTTTTCTGAAGTGACATTTTTCTGAAAATTTGACATATTTCTGAAAAGTGACATTTCCCTGAAAATTTAACATTTTTTCGAAAATTTGACACTTTTCTGAAAAGTGACATTTCTCCGAAAATTTAACGTTTTCCTGAAAATTTGACATTTTCTTAAAAATCTGACATTTTTCTGAAAAGTGACATTTCTCCGAAAATTTTACATTTCTTGGAAATTAAAAAAAAAAAATTCGTGACTCGTCTTGTAGAAATATTTTTTTGATATCATCATCAGTTCGCCTGTTATAAGAATTTTATGCTTTTACGACGTCATCAGAACGTAGGTGTATTTTTAATTCACTCGTATTCCATCCATCTACAATATTTCCACCTACGTTTCAAACTTTAATTGGATGTTTCCAGTTAAGTCAATATCTGCACCAGTTTCTAAGAATTTTTCTTATTTGTGACGTCATGTGACGTAGGTGTATTATTAATTCACTCGTAATCCGTCCGTCTACAATATTTATACCTACGTTTCAAATTTCAGTTCAAGATCTTCAACCGTTCCCGAGTTATCAACCGAAATCACTGAACACCTTTGTCATTATTAGAATATCACCCTGTACATTGCACTGCTTTGAGGACAAAACAAGTGAAATTTTTGTTTTTTAATTTTTTTCACGGAAACCAAATCGAAAAAGTGCAAGTGTGATATATCGTTGAAATCGGAATTTTTACTGCTTTTCAATGGTTCAATTACAAATTGTAAGTAATCATAAAATAAACAACTTGTTGTGCCAAAACGGCACTAAACGTAATCCGATCTCAACCAAAACCTTTTCAGATCTTCTGGAGCACTAAAGAAACCCTCATGCAAAGTTTCATCCAAATCCGTTTAGTAGCTTCGCCGCTATCGTGCTAACATACATACACACACACACACAGACATTTTTCAAAAACAATTTTTTTGGGTTCCTGGGACCTCAAAACGTAAAGATTTGATGTTATCTCAATTTTCGATTTTGGACTAATTGTAGTAACCTCCCACAATTTTATTGTGGGGAGGTTAAAATGATCTTTTTACGCATTACGGTGCACGATGCATTTCCGTGGTCTACTAATAAATGACAGTCAAAAAAATAATCTTTATTTTACAACACTCGACGTATTTACTAACGTAATATTTTGTCGAATTCTATACATTTCCTTAAATATACAGTGTGACTCACTTAAAATGAAGACACGCTTATAACTTTTTTATTTTGTTTCCGATTTGAATCAAATTTTACTCAAGTATGGAACAAATTAGGATCTACTTATGACAGAAAAACATTCGCCTGCTACAAATGCAAAGCCACCTGCGGTACCAAAATATGCAAAAAAAGTAAAAAATTATATTAGGCATTTTCTTATCGCAGTGATGTTTACTGTAATATTTTATTCATAAAACCTGGCAGAGGAAAAGTTCAAATGTTCAAACCAATGTTTACTCCACCCACCAAATGCAGCAGCTAGGACTCAAAGAAATTCTGTTTGTACATGCTTTTACTGGCTGCTATTCAACATCTGCAACGTTCCGGAAGAGTAAACTTGGTTTTATAAAACTTTACAGCAGGTGACTTTACATTTGTAGCAAGTGAATGTTTTTCTGGTCATAAGTAGTTCCTAATTTGTTCTGTACTTGAGTAAAATTTATTTCAAATCGAAAACAAAATAAAAGAGGTATAAGGATGGTTTTAAGTAAGTCACATTGTATATTTAAGGAAATGTATAGATTTCGACAAAATATTACGTCAGTAAATACATCGAGTGATGTAAAATAAAGATTGTTTTGTGACTGTGATTTATTAGTAAACCACGGTAAACTGTTTTGATAGAAATATTTCAGGTACATAATTTATTTATTTATTAATTATCGATTATCGCTGGCTAATATCTCGGAACCTATAACACATGAAAAAAATGAATATAGACATTCTTGTAGGAAATTTAATATAATTTAATTTTGCATAGAAAAATTTTTCGCGTACGACGCATCGTTTCCCAGTTATAAGTGAAGAATCGAATAAAGGGACGTTTCCACCTTCCTCCCCCCTGAAACGGCAGGACTAGGGGCGGGCACTTTTAGTATGTTTACCTCCTAACTACCCCCAACATATTCCTGAAATCCTGCCCCCCCCCCTCCATGTCCTCTACGACTCATTCGTTGACTGGACTAATACTATAAGTGCACGTCAAAAGCCTCCCCCCCTTCTGTTAATTTTTGAACGGCTTATTTTTGAGCAACCAAATTTGAGTGGTTTATTTGGGGGTAAAAACACTTTCTTTTTAGGAGAACATGGCAATGTTAGTGTTAAAAGTGGGCCTTGGGCCATCTTGAAGATTTTTCTTAAATGGCGCAATTAGTTGAGTGACCCATTCGAAAGGTCGAAAGGTCGTTCCATGTAGAAAAGAGTCCTAAAATTTACAAATATTATATTCATTATATTTTTGGTAATTGTCTATTCTAGTCTATACATCAAAATGTGCGATTCTTTAGACTTTAACATAATATCTGTAATTGTGTATACATATGGCAGCATTATACTATTATTGTGTGTATTTCCAGGTGCTCGTGACACCCGACGGAACTGGGGTGTTATACCAGACTACCATCCCCCTCAGACAACGACGACTACAACAACAACCACAACGACTACCAGACCTACCCCAAGAACTTACCACACTCGGCCTCCACAGAGACCCTACGACCCTAGATATCCCCACGGTCGACATCCTTATAATCCCCATAACCCGCAACGCCCTGAAAAACCTCACTACCCCCACAAACCCATGCATCCAGATAAAAAACCACACTACCCAAAACCACGAGTTGACCAGAATCCGTACGGACCGGAGAGGAAGACTCCATATCATATACCAGGTAAGATTTCAGATTTTTTAAATAGCCCCGTCAAAAAATCCTATTTTAAAAATACACCATAGAAACTTACCAATATTGATAAACTTCATATGGGGCAATATAAACATATTTCAAGCACACAAATCCTATAAAAACTTTTTTTTAGATATACTACAAAAATTTATAACCAACACACAACATATTTCAAAAAAGTTTTTGTAAGGTTTTTTGACATGGAATCTTCATATTTTGAGTCAAAGAGTCCAGTTACTTTTTGTCCTATTCTTTATGACTCACCTGTATAATATTTTCCAATGTTTATTCTCAAATAAAAAAAAAATCACTGCGTAGATACTGTTACCCCTTGAAGATATTTTATATTTTTTTTTTTTCAGAGAGAACGCCAGAGCGCACCTACCCGGATCGAGTATATCCTACATGGGGATATCCTACAATCAATCCGGATAAGTACCCAAAACCCACTCCCGAAAGGAACCACCCGAAACCTATCCCACCTAAGGAATCTCCAACTAGAAAACCACCACCAGATACTTGTGATACTAGTTACGATGCTGTGGCTGTCATTAGGCGAGAAGTGTTTATTTTCAAAGACGCGGTAGGTACTGCATTCTTGTAGTGGTTAGTGGTGGTTTGTGATACCTTGTGATACCGGATCTCCTCGAATTGTTGCTTTAAGTCAAATCTTACAACTCACAAAATGTGTTAGAAGGATATAATACGACAGTTTTATAGATATTGATGGTGATATAGATATTGATGGTGATTTTAAAACCACACTGAAAGCTATAAAGCTCTTCAAGTTAAAGAAAGTTTGAAAATATGTCACAAAACTCTCTAAAGAAGAATGAAAGGAGCAAATCTACATTTTGGGAAAACGAGATCAGTGGCATTCAGAATAAAGCAACATTTGAACAACTTTGTTTTGACGAAATTGGTGCAGCTGGTAGTGTCGAATGTTTTCTGTCTACTGCGCGTTATTTTGAAATAAGTGGATCAATGAGTGGGTCAGCTGTGCAATTAGTTAAACAATTAATGAAACCACTGAGAATTTGTAAGGAATGTCATTAACGACAGAAAATAATGCAGTACTCTGTATTGAACTAATAGTTTTCTTTGTAAATATCAGTTTTAGACATTTCTAATTTTATTCCAATTTGGTTGGTGAAACACACATCAGTATAAAATAAAGTAACTAAATCCAACTTATTTGTGCCTCGAACCCCCCCCCCTTTGATTTTGAGTCAAAAGTGAAACCACTAGACCACCATTCTGTACTACAATAAATATAAATTTCTATTATATCATGTGTCTGCTATGTGTACAGGCGAAAAGCATATATCGATGGTTGGATATTTTAATATTATGAAATGTATAAATATATTAATAAACTAGTGGAAGCATTATACTCTTCGCCGATTTACTGAGCTTTTTATATAACTGGTTACACATCTATAGGATACTCTTCGCAGTTTTCTTGTAAATAATGTTAGTTTTTGGACATTCTAAATTTTGTGATACCAATAGCTAACGATACGTGACGGACAGACAGACGGACGGACGGACGTACAGTCAGACATTTTGAAAGTTGTTCAGAATTCGTTCACTAACATAATTTTCTCTACGAGCGATATTTACTGTTTTAGAAATGTGCCGATCAAATGCAATATACTCTTCGTTTTTGCGAAGAGTATAATAATGATAGGATATAACATTTCACAAGATTCCCTTCCTCTAGCAAACACTAACGTGCTGTCAACAGTCAACATATCAATACAATCGATTTTTTCTTTCCTAAGTTATCGTACATAATCGCCGTACCTAAATTGCTAAAACAGCAAAATTTTTAATAGGGTTGTGAAAATACCCCAACTGCAACCCTCTGTACCTCGATCACTTTTCATCATACAGAGGTCAGTAAAAAATCAAACTGCCTCAGCTATCAGCAAAATAAGACATTTAGGAAAAAAATCTAGATAATTTTTTAAAAATGCATTTGTCACTCCTTTACCCCCCTAAAAACACCATTCTGTGCCCTTTGAAGTTAGGGACTCATCGGCTTGTTGACTCCCTAATTTTTTCTTTTCCCAAGGAATATTTTTGATATTTACCCACACTAAAATGTTGTTATTTGTTTGTCCCCAATTTATGTCAATAAGGCTTTATTGGAAATTTAAAATTGTCGGTACTTTCTGCAGGGCCCTGTATATGTACACATTGCTTTTTAGCTCTAAAATAAAGTCTTATAATTCTGTCCATTCTCGGTCTTTTAAAATGAAAAACTGCTTACACTTGCGTTCTTTTTCAGTATTTCTGGAGAATAGGCGAAGACGGTCTAATGCCGGGTTATCCAGCGGAAATAAGAAGATTATGGCTTGGTTTACCCCATAATCTGACACACGTTGATGCCGTATATGAGCGGACGGACGGCAGAATTGTGTTTTTCATTGGAGACAAATACTACGTTTTTGTGGGAAACAGGGTCGAACGCGGCTATCCCAAGCCACTAACTGAGCTTGGGCTATCCAGGAACGTCAGGAAAATTGACGGAGCAATGGTGTGGGGCCACAACGGACAAACTTATTTCTACTCCGGAAACAGATATTGGAAGTAAGTATTTGAGCGATAAGTTTTAATTGTAATATCTGTGTATTATATTCTGTGAGAAGTGCTTACCGAGTAAAGCGAAATCTAACTAGATATAAATATTTTATTCTACTATATTCCATTACAACATTCTTCAGGTACACTTTTCTCATTAAAATGTTTAATAATTTTTGCATTTACCGATTGATTTTATTAACAAACAATAAGGTTCTCTCGTTATCTAACACTAACTTACAGTGGCGTAACTAGACGTCATGGGGGCCCAGGGCAAAAAATTATTGGGGGCCCCCTATTACATTATTTTCTTAATAGGTACCTAATCCTAATCCGAAAAAAAATTTTTTTGATCCCAACATTTTTTGATGAACGGGGGGAGGGGGGAGAAATCCAAAATTTTGTTTCATCCGGGAAAAAAATTTTTTGATGAACGGGAGGGAGAAATCCCAAAAAATCAGGCGCCGGCTGGGATCCTTAGTCTCCCGGGGCCCCAAGAAGCCGGCTGGGGCCTCCTTGCTCTCCCGGAGCCCCGGGGCACTGCCCCGATTTGCCCTGCTATAGTTACGCCTCTACTAACTTACTCTCCAAGTGTCAATACGATCGGATTTTCCGCTTAGGTTATCGTGCTTACAAGAAACCGTAAATTGGCTGTGCTTTAGTTTACCTTATCCTACACATTGCCGTCGTACTGACGCTATTTTTAGGTGATTGTTGGTTGACGACGACGCGACGTATGGCGAATAAATACGTTTCTATAACGATATATATACCGTCCCTGTCAAAAAAATCTCATCAATCCGTATTGAAAATTATCAAAAATTAATAAGTATCTATGAGAACCTATATGGTCAATAAGTTTCTATAAGAGTTAGGTAAAGTTGCTGTTGAAATTGTTATCAGTTTATATCCGAATTGACCAGCAAAATGAGTCAAGCCATATCCATTTGTAAATCCAAACATTTACTTATACCACATCAATGAGAATTTATGAGCACAGTATCTAATGTAATTCGTGCGGCTTTCCGTGATTAAAAGACAAGTGTTTCTTTAAGAAACGAGCTGCATTAGGTTAGAACAGTTTTGATTTGCAATTGAAGATTACAAATTATAATGTTTGAATAGGGATTTATGAGATCAGTTTCTATGAGTATTAATGTTTTTTTTCAGTAATATATTAAATGTCTTTTCATTTGTTTGAATGGGTAAAAAGAAAGGTCAGTGTTCAACTGCAATTACAAATACAAGTTTAATCGCTTCGAAGGGGTTATATGCGATCAATTTCTAAAAGTATTTATGCTGTTTTCCGAACATAGTTATGATGAGGTTTAATCAGTAACAAATTGTTAACTACTTGTTATGATATGGTCAGAAATTCCAAGTACACATTTAGTATTCCTTCAAGAGGATTGATGAGAGCAGTTTCTACGAGTATCTATTTGTTGTTCCTATAGTAAATTATATAAGCCTTTATCAGTACAGATTCGGATCTAATTTAAATATGAAAATTATATCAGAATAAAGCAACCAAATATTTTAAACAGTATCTATTTGTAAATCCACACATTTACTTATACTATCTCAATGAGAATTTATGAGAACAGTATCTAATGTAAAACGTGCGCCTTTCCGTGGTTAAATGGCAAGAGTTTCTATAAGAAACGAGCTGCATTAGGTTAGAACAGTTTTGATTTGCAATTGAAGATTCAAAATTATAATGTTTGAATGGGGATTTATGCGATCAGTTTCTATGAGTATTAATGTTTTTTTTTTCAGTAATATATTAAATGTGTTTTCATTTGTTTGAATGGGTAAAAAGAGTTTTCAACTGCAATTACAAATACAAGTTTAATCACTTCGAATGGGGTTATATGCGATCAATTTCTAAAAGTATTTATGCTGTTTTCCGGATATAATTGTGATGAGGTTTAATCAGTAACAAATTGTTCACTACATGTTATGATATGGTCGGAAATTCCAAGTACACATTTGGTATTCCTTCGAGAGGATTGATGAGAGCAGTTTCTACGAGTATCTATTTGTTGTTCCTCTAGTAAATTATATAAGTCTTTATCAGTAAAGATTCGGATCTAATTTAAATATGAAAATTATATCAGAATAAAGCAACCAAATATTTTAAACAGTATCTATTTGTAAATCCAGACATTTACTTATACTATCTCAATGAGAATTTATGAGAACAGTATCTAATGTAAAACGTGCGGCTTTTCGTGGTTAAAGGGCAAGTGTTTCTATAAGAAACGAGATGCATTAGGTTAGAACAGTTTTGATTTGCAATTGCAGATTACAAATTATAATGTTTAAATAGGGATTTATGAGATCAGTTTCTATGAGTATTAATGTTTTTTTTCAGTAATATATTAAATGTGTTTGCATTTGTTTGAATGGGTAAAAAGGAAGGTCAGTTTTCAACTGCAATTACAAATACAAGTATAATCACTTCGAATGGGGTTATATGCGATCAATTTCTAACAGTATTTATGCTGTTTTCCGAATATAATTGTGATGAGGTTTAATCCGTAACAAATTGTTCACTACATATTACAATATGGTCGGAAATTCCAGGTACATATTTAGTATTCCTTAAAGAGGATTGATGAGAGCAGTTTCTACGAGTATTTATTTGTTGTTCCTACAGTAAATTATATAAGTCTCTATCAGTATGCATTCGGATCTAATTTAAATACAAAAATCATATCAGAATGAAACCCCAAATATTTTAAACAGTGTCCACCTGTAAATCCAAACATTGAAAGATAATATTATAATGAGAATCCATCAGAACAGTATCTAATGTAACGTGTGCGGTTTTCCGTGGCTAAATTTTAAAATTATTTGCAATAAATAAGCTTTAACGGATTCGAACAGTTTTCATTTGCATTTCCAGATGAATAGTTTTAATTGTTAGGGATCTATGAGGTCAGTGTAACGTTTTCTTTTTTTCAATAAAATTTTTTATTGGAAAAAAAACATTACACAAAGACACTGATCTCATAGATCCCTATTTAACAATTAAAATTATTCATCTGGAATTGCAAATTAAAACTGTTCAAATCCGTTAAAGCTATTTATTAAAAATACTTTTAAAATTTAGCCACGGAAAGCCGCACGCGTTACATTAGATACTGTTCTGATTGGTTCTCATTAAAATATATCTTTAAATGTTTGGATTTACAAGTGGATACTGTTTAAAATATTTGGTTGTGTCATTCTGATATAATTTGTATTTAAAGTAGATCCGAATGCATACTGATAAAGACAAATTTTCTATTGGAACAACAAATACATACTCATAGAAACTGCTATCATCAATCCTTTCGAAGGAATACTAAATATGTACCTGGAATTTCCAACCATATCGTAACATGTGGTGAACAATTTGTTACTGATCAAACCTCATCACAATTATATTCGGAAAACAGCATAAATACTGTTAGAAACTGATCGCATATAACCCCATTCGAAGTGATTATACTTGTATTTGTAACTGCAGTTGAAAACTGACCTTTCTTTTTACCCATTCAAACAAATGAAAACACATTTAATATATATATTACTGAAAAAAAAAACATTAATACTCATAGAAACTGATCTCATAAATCCCTATTCAAACATTATAATTTGTAATCTTTAATTGCAAATTAAAACTGTTCTAACCTAATGCAGCTCGTTTCTTATAGAAACTCTTGCCATTTAACCACGGAAAGCCGCACGTTTTACATTAGATACTGTCCTCATAAATTCTCATTGATGTGGTATAAGTAAATGTCTGGATTTACAAATAGATACTGTTTAAAATATTTAGTTGCTTTATTCTCATATAATTTTCATATTTAAATTAGGTCCGAATGTATACTGATAAAGACTTATATAATTTACTATTGGCACAACAAATACATACTCGTAGAAACTGCTATTATCAATCCTTTCGAAGTAATACTAAATATGTACCTGGAATTTCCACACGTAACATGTAGTGAACAATTTGTTACTGATCAAACCTCATCACAATTATATTCGGAAAACAGCATAAATACTGTTAGAAATTGATCGCATATAATCCCATTTGAAGTGGTTAAACTTGTATTTGTAATTGCAGTTGAAAACTGACCTTTCTTTTTACCCATTCAAACAAATGAAAACACATTTAATATATTACTGAAAAAAAAACATTAATACTCATAGAAACTGATCTCATAAATCCCTATTCAAACATTATAATTTGTAATCTTCAATTGCAAATCAAAACTGTTCTAACCTAATGCAGCTCGTTTCTTATAGAAACTCTTGTCATTTAACCACAGAAAGCCGCACGTTTTACATTAGATACTGTCCTCATAAATTCTCATTGAGATAGTATAAGTAAATGTCTGGATTTACAAATAGATACTGTTTAAAATATTTGGTTGCTTTATTCTGATATAATTTTCATATTTAAATTAGATCCGAATGCATACTGATAAAGACTTCTATAATTTACTATTGGCACAACAAATACATACTCGTAGAAACTGCTATCATCAATCCTTTCGAAGTAATACTAAATATGTACCTGGAATTTCCGACCATATCGTAACATGTAGTGAACAATTTGTTACTGATCAAACCTCATCACAATTATAATCGGAAAACAGCATAAATACTGTTAGAAATTGATTGCATATAACCCCATTCGAACTGATTAAATTTGTATTTGTAATTTCAGTTGAAAACTGACCTTTCTTTTTACCCATTCAAACAAATGAAAACACATTTAATATATTACTGAAAAAAAAAAACATTAATACTCATAGAAACTGATCTCATAAATCCCTATTCAAACATTATAATTAGTAATCTTCAATTGCAAGTCAAAACTGTCCTAACCTAATGCAGCTCGTTTCTTATAGAAACACTTGCCATTTAACCACGGAAAGCCGCACGTTTTACTTTAGATACTGTTCTCATAAATTGTCATTGATGTGGTATAAGTAAATATTTGCTGCTCCATTCTGGTAGAAACTGATAGAAATAGCAGCAACTTTAACTCTAGGCTCCAGTAGAGGGAGCTGTATACGTGTCGCTAATTCAAATCTAATCTAATGTGACCTAAGGAACTGACGTGTGTTTGTTAAATTAAAAGTAAAGCAGTCTCTTTCATTGCTAACTCATTCATTGCTTCTAGGCTAGAACAAGAACACCCAAGGAAATAAGGACTTTGCAGTATTTTGTGTTTACCACAATATTAGTATTTCTATTTGAAATATGCAATTTAAACTGTACATTTGTCGGCATGCATATCCAAATTAATACTAATAAAAAAGCAAAATGGAAGTTTACAATAAAAATACATCTGTAAAATATACAATTGAAACTGTACATTTGTTGACATGTATATCCACATTAATACTAATAAAAAGACAATGTTGAAATTTACAATAAAAACATGTTGATACATGGTGTGTTACATACGATAGATACTGGAGAAAGGACGGACTGGAACTCTTATGATATTACTTATAGAAAAGTTTAGAATATCTTTAAAATTGTATCTGTAATTCCATATGTTTACAGATATAAGGGCAAGGGTGCATTTGCAGACACTAAACTGTAGATTTGTTGATGTATATTTCATATAAGTACTCATGAAAGGGCAACATGATAATTCCAAATAGCTCATTCGGAATTACTGTTTCATAACCGATTTAAAACTTAATAAAACAGATAAAATCCTGTCTGTATAATACTAATATAACTTATAGGAACGATAAAACCGCATCACTTTTTTTTTATAAGTTTCTATGTGGAATTTTTGGCAGGGGTTATATATAAAATTTTGTCGTTAGTTTGTTATGTCAATTTGACGTACTTATTTCAAACTCTATCCTTTAATACTGAATGATTTTAGCATCAACCATGCAGTTTTTTCAAAAAGTTATTTCTATATGGCGCCACATATAAATCATTAACAAGAAGCAGTTACTCTTTATCTTAGTGTACATTAAACATCGATAGTCTGAACTATCGATAACTAGGAAAGATTCAATATAATTAATTGACTAGACTTATAGGCTAGTGCCAAAGCGGATTTTGAATGCTGAAAAAAAAAATGATTTACGGGCAAGGACCAGTCGGAGGATCTGGTTAAGGTTATAAAGAAGAGAAAAAATAAAAATTAAACACGAGATAATGTGAAATCGTGAAATGGGGGGTGCTGTTTGGGGTCTTTTGCGATTTTCGGCGAAACGTGACCTCCTAGCAGAAAGTGTCCTTCACAAAAGTTGTGGATATTAAGAAAATCTAAAACTTTCAATTTTTCATCATAACCTCAAATTTTCCGAGAAAATGGCGGAAAACCGATTTTTCGGTTTTTTATTTTTCTCTCTCGTAAAAATCATTCCATTTACATGAAATTTTGTGACAATATACTTTTTTTTACATTGAATAAGCATGATTTTTTTGGAATCTGGGAAACAAGTAGTTTCCGAGATATTTACATTTTTCGAAAAAAAAAACCCAATCTTCCACGGAAAACTTTATTGGTGTTTTTTTCGATTTTAATATTCTACCTGGGCTCATTTTAACCGTTGAAATGTCTACTTTAAAATGGTATGTTGACATGTTGATGGTTTATTTTTCATGAAACCGCTTAAAATTGAGAAAAACCAGAAAAATGACTTTTTTCAATATTATACATTATTTTCAATATTTTTTTATTATTTATGTAAATAATGGATTCAGTTTCAATGGCAGAATTTACTTCAATGTAATATTAATAAAGCTGAATGAATTTAATTGAAGAAAATGACGGAAACCATCTCATTTTTGGAAAAGGTCAAATACTTGTAGCTCATCGTGCCAAATCTGGTACGACGACAACCCAATCTTAATAAGGTTGAAAATTACCCCTATTGAGAGAGAGATAAAAACTACCCCCACAGACGGACAGATTTCATTACTTCTAATATTCTGGAACCAAAACTCAGGCATTTGTAGTTTTAGGCAACGTAGACAAATATGGAGTAAATTCATAATAATAATAATAATAATAATAATTTATTCATCACTCAACATAATACAAAAAATGCATCAGTTATTGGACTAGTCACACTTAAAACTAATGTAAACCATCGTATAACATACAACATTCTAAAACACATACAATCATTTAAAATTTAAAAACTCTTCATAGCTATAAAAGGAGTTGTTTAAAAGGAAATCGTATAACCTTGATTTAAAATTATTAAAATTGTCGCTAGTGCCATAACGATTTACAAATTTATTGTAACAGTTTATACCTCTATAAATGTGACAATGCTGACCAACAGAGAGCCTAGAAAATGGTTGATGTAAATTATCTTTGGTTCGTGTATCATAGGAATGTATGGAGCTATTTTTTACCAAAGATTTTTTCTTTATATTTATTATCAGTAGAAAGATATATAATGATGGGAGGCTCAGGATGCCATATCTCTTAAAAAGATCTCTACATGAAGTGAGGCATTAACCAGTTGTGTTTTATTTTTTGTACCATACCTGCTTATTCAACTGTTTATCTTAACTTTATCAACTTATCTATCTTTTAATCTGTGTAAAGCTATTCTTTTTCCTATTTATATCATACTTTCGACCATCAATCCCAATGCATTCTTTTCTTATGATTTATCTTTCTTATCTTCAAAATATTTTTCCGTGGCTTTCTTTTTCTTTTTTTTCTTTTAGTCATAGACAGAGGATATATCTCTTTAGTGACCAGTTTTTCTGTCTATGTAAGTTATATACCTAAATTAACTAAATTTCCGTCCGTATTTGGGGGTAGTTTTTGCCCCCCACTCCAATAGGGTGATTTTCAACCTTATTAAAAAGATTGGGTGGTAACTGTACCAGATTTATATATTTGGAGCAATGAGCTACAAGTATTTGTCCCTTTCCGAATTTTAATAGCACCCATACATAAATAATAAAAAAAATATTGAAAATAATATATAATACTGAAAAATTCGTGATCCGAAAAGTCATTTTATTGGTTTTTCTCAATTTTAAGCGGTTTAATGAAAAATAAACCATCAACATGTAAGACCATTTTAAAGTAGATATTTCAACGTTAAAGTGAGCCCAGGTAGAATATTAAAATCGAAAAAAACACCAAGAAAGTTTTCCGTGGAAAATTTGGGTTTTTTTTCGAAAAATGTAAAATCTCGGAAACTACTTGTTTCTTAGATTCCAAAAAAATCATGCTTATTCAATGCAAAAAAAAGTATATTGTTACAAAATTTCATGTAAATTGAATTATTTTTACGACAGAGAAAAATAAAAAACCGAAAAATCAGTTTTCCGCCATTTTCTCGGAAAATTTGAGGTTATATGAAAGTTTTAGATTTTCTTAATATCCACAACTTTTGTGAAGGACATTTTCTGCTAAGAGGTCACGTTTCGCCGAATACCGCAAAAGACCACTTTCAACCCCTAAACACGATTTCACATTATCTCGTGTTTAATCTTTGTTTTTTCTCTTCTTTATAACCTTAACTAAATCTCCTGACTGGTCCTTGCCTGTAAATATTTTCTTTTCAAAAAGGTATTGGCACTAGCCTGTTAGGAGTATCTTTCATTTGCAATATGCCAAAATATGCTTTGTTTAATTTGCTACACACATGGTTACGCTGTGGTTCCCACGAGAGTGAGCTGTCTATATATATCTGAAAACACTCTGTATATAAACACATAATTTATTAGGGCTTATTTGATTTTATTAATTTCAGATTTGACGAGGATCTACAAAAAGTGGAATTGGATTACCCCCGAGATATGAGCATGTGGAAAGGAGTTGGTCCTGATATCGATGCAGTTTTCCAATGGAAAGACGGTAAATATTTATTTTTTAGATGTGTATAAAAGCGTCCAGCATCCGAGAGCTTAACCACGCCCTAAATTAGCTAAGAATAGCATATATATTTTCAGTCTATAAAGTAGTTTCCACAAACATCAAAACACTAGACTCTAATTTCTCTGGTTTTAATCATCACCAGATGATGTCAGCTTGGTTAACAAAAGCGCATCAAGCCAAGTCGAGCGTAAAGCGTTAAGTGTTTTTTCTGTGTGTGGAAATTACTGCGTATGTATTGTCACACCAAAAATTCCAACCCTCTCCAGATATGTTTTCACATCAAATAAAATTCTACAAATGCGTACATTA
The DNA here is from genome assembly GCA_936432065.2 of Rutpela maculata. Taxonomy (NCBI): domain Eukaryota; kingdom Metazoa; phylum Arthropoda; class Insecta; order Coleoptera; family Cerambycidae; genus Rutpela; species Rutpela maculata. The sequence goes on from OW386290.2 coordinate 38,817,339, forward strand.
CCTGTTTTTCCATTTCACCTCCATTTTTGGTTTTTATCGATAGACCAATGCAATTAGGTTTATACCTCGGAACCCAGCTATAATGAATGGATTTGAATATTTTTTTTGTTGCATTTCTAATGCCATAAACTAAAAAGTTCACATATTGAAAATTACCGCAATTTCGAATATCCGTAAATCAAAAAAAACTTAAAAGTTTTAGAAATCTCAACAAAAAATACAATTATCGGAATTTTTAAATATCCCTTTTAGGAAAATAATGATTGTTATAGTTCTCGAGGTTGTTCATAAAGAATCTGTAAAAAAATGAAACTTTAATCTGTAATTTTTAAAATCTATATTGCCGCATTATCGGCTTTTTGTTTTATAAAAACTGAAAAATCAATTACTCTTCTAATTTTACGAATAAATTAACGAAAATCCATAAACTTATGTTTTTGAGGTCGCTGAATATGACTGTGAGGTCAAAACTTATGAGGTGAAATATTAAGGGTTGAAATCGCCCTTAAATAGTGAAAAATTAATAATTCTTCTAATTTGCTCGTTTCTTTCATTTAAAATGCGCGTACAAACTGAAAAGTTTCAACATTATTTCAAACTGTCATATCTCTGGAACAGTTTGTTGTAGGAAAAAAATAGAAACCCAAACTCTTCGGTTTTTTATAAGCTTCATTTCATTCTTATATCATGTTTTTATCAATCTTATAGTTTTTGAGATATTTCAATTTTAAACACATAATTTTCTTGCGTATGCGCACAAGCGCCATCTTTATAACCTTTATATCTCTGGAACAGTTTGTCGTAGGAAAAAAACCAAACTATTCGTTTTTTTTATAAGCTTCATTTTTATACTCTTGCCATTTTTTATAAAAAAATATTTTCTGAGCAATTTCCAAAAACCCGATTTTTTCAAAAAATTATGAAAATTTTAATGATTGAAAATGCGGGTACAGAATGAAAAATAATTATTTTAAAACTTCTAAAAAATTTGAGCATGTTAGTAATAATATGCATTAATAATACCTAGAAGGATTTTTAAATTTTAGTAAAAAAGTGTATAAGATCATATTTCTTTCTTATAATTTGATTCTCTATCAGATTATGTGTATTTTTTGAATTTTACATTCTGAGAAGGGGTGGGAACCATCCCCAACCAAGAAGCAGGAAAAGTGACAATATAGATTCTTATAGTCTAGGTGCCCGCGTACATAAATGCAATTTATACATATCTTCGTATAACTTCTTGTACGGCATAATTGCGCCTAGTCTATCACTTTTTTCCTCTGCCAAAATTTTCGTAAACGCGGCGTTCCTCCTCGGCACAAAAAATACGATTTCCACGCGTCGGACTGGAAAATCGGCAAATATATTTTGTCGGACAATTTGAGAATTGGATTCTACATATATATTCTATATATTTCTACAAAAATTTTGAAACGTCAAGGGTGTCTACCACCCTAAATATAACATAACATAACTTTAAAACATTTATTGATAACCAGCTGATTTTTTCAATATTGCTTAATAAAAATATGTAGAATCCAATTTTCGAATTGTCGGACAAAATATATTTGCCGATTTTCCAGTCCGACGTGTGGAAATCGTCTTTTTCATGCCGAGGAGGAACGCCGCGTTTACGAAAATTTTCGCAGAGGAAAAAAGTGATAGACTAGGCGCAATTATACCGTACAAGAAGTTATACGAGGATATGTATAAATTGCTTTTATGTACGCGGGCATCTAGACTATTATATACATACTTTATGAGGCATGTTGAAGAAAAAAAATTCATTACATCATTTTCGGGCTGGAATTTAAAAGCTTCATTTACTGTACTATTCATTTATTTCGCTTTTTGGAGCTTCCACCATCTTCAATTAATTTTAAAAAGTTTCATTTTTTTACAAATTCTTTATAAACAACCTCGAAAACTATAACAATTATTATTTTCTTAAAAGAAATATTAAAAAATTCCGATAATTGTTGCATTTTTCGTTGAAATTTCTAAAAATGTTATAAATTTTTTTTAATAATTTACGGATTTTCGAAATTGCGATAAATTTCAGTGGGTAAACTTTTTAGTTCATGGCATTAGAAATCCAACAAAAAAAATCATTCAAATCCATTCATTTTTCGTTTATAATGAGGTACACTTTATTTAAAAATAATAATTAGAAAATGTACCTTAAATAGCCTTACCTTATTACCCTTTTAGTCCAATAAAGATATAATTTTTCAAAAAAATTTCTCCCGGCAAGCTGATTTTTTTCAGGGTCGATGAAGTATCCGACCAAAAAGTCACAGTCCGCACCCCTTGGGGGGGGGGGGGGGTTGCAATAGGGGTGGTTTCTTATTTATTTTTTTTTTTGAAATTTTCTTTTTCCAGTTTGTACATAATAATATTCTCTACAACTTTGACTAATAAAATTTTTTTGTAACTTTTATTTTTGACGGTCCAGCGCCCATTATATATGGGAAAACATTCACCATATATTTATTTATTATGGTGGCTGAATAGCTGGTTTTTGCAGGGTTGATTGAGAACTGTCTCCATAGTCTCCAAAAAAAAAAAAAAAATGGTTGGAGACTCAGGAGACAGTTCTCAAATAACCCTGCAAAAACCAGCTATTCAGCCTTTTGTTTGTATATTTCCTGAACCATAATAAATAAATATGGTGAATGTTTTCCCATATAATGGGCGCTGGACCGTCAAAAATGAAAGTTACAAAAAAATTTTATTAGGCAAAGTTGTAGAGAATATTATTATGTACAAACTGGAAAAAGAAAATTTCAAAAAAAAAAATAAGAAACCATCCCTATTGCAACGCCCCCCCCCCCCCCCCAAGGGGTGCGGACTGTGACTTTTTGGTCGGATACTCGGAAGACACCAATCCATCGACCCTGAAAAAATCAGCTTGCCGGGAATTATTTGTAAGCACCCCCTATAGAGAAGGTCTACTTTTACTGTATTATTTCCCTTTACAGTAACTAGGGCTTTTAAATTTAGAAAAATCGCCATATTAAAAATTAACAAGAAATGCACTGTTTCTATATTATTAGGCTTGCTAATTTATAGGGGATGGCACCAAAAAAAAAAAAATATTATTTTAAGTTCAATATTATTTTAAGTTTTATATCTCTTTTTAGTTTTATATCTCTAAGTTTTATATCTCTTTCACCTCTGTACTATTAATTTCATTTACATCCTTGTCATTATAACAGAGACCGATAATTTATCTTCAAACAAACATTTATTTCCACAGGAAAAACATACTTTTTCAAAGGCAAAGGCTTCTGGAAATTCAACGACCTCCACATGCGAGTTGACCACATAGAACAAAAATTATCCGCACCATTCTGGATGGGCTGCAGCAAGAACTACGAAGAAAACGATCTGGGACAGAAACTGCCTTACAAAGTCGAATCAAAGTCCTCAAGCGCTTCAGTTACAACCAGTAATTTAGGTGCACTTTTAGTAACGTTACTATTATTTGTTTTACATTTAAGGAGTATTCCCTAGATTTATTTATAAGTAGTAGTAAGGAAGATAAAATATGGGGAATACCTGCTTAATACGATATTTTTTTATCGCTATGTAAGCAGGAAAAATGGAAATCATGCGGAAGGCTCAGGCAACTTGTTTTATTTGTGAAGAATAAAAAATTATTAAGAAAAGTTTCTAAAAACAAAAGAAATTACTTAATTTCTTGGTTTAGCTCCTGCAATTTTTAGACTTTAGACAGTTTATAAAAATAATTCCCAGAATGAGAGGACCTGAAGAGATATGAGGGATGTTATAGATTTTCACAATGATTTCTTGGGTGTCACATTGATTTGCTAGTATTTTGTTTGTTAAGGACTTATTTTGCCAGCCACTACCCATTACTTCTGTACTGACCAAATATTCTGCTTCACATGCTCAACGGGAGTATTGATTTTTTGGCCAATATACAAAATAAGATCTCTACTATATTTTTCAAGCGCTTAAAACTTTCGAGTGGTTTTTTTCTAAATACAAAAAATATAGAGGGTGTTCAGTAAGTAACGTTACTAAACTGTATTAATGAGAAATAGAGGGCATTGAGCTGATTCCAAAACACCCCCTATATCTCCCCCTTACTGATGTAAGAGAAATGTTTTCAGTTTTTGGGCTGCCATATTTTTTTTAATCATTTTATCTGATTATTAGTCAAAATATGTGACATACGTCTGTGGTATTCAGGTCTACATATAATATTGTTTAAAAAAATACAGTTTCGGACTAGGAAAAATTAGATATTTGATTAGTCATCAAAAATTGCCCTGATGCATTTTAAACACCTCACAAATACATTTATAAAAAACGGGACGTCAGTTTGCCAACGCAATTTTTAACTCATTTTTATGTGATTTTAACATCTTGTTAGTTATATTTCAATCCACTATACTTGGAAAGTATCTATCATATAGAGATCTCTTCTTAAATTCATTTATTTTCATTTTTATATAAGGAAAAGAAAAGTGTTGTACATATTTCATCACATTTTCAATACTTTTGAAGAAATATTTTACTAAAATATGATGTATTTATTTTTATTATTATTTTTTTTTTTTCATAGTCTATAGATGATAAAGCTGGACACCAATAGCTCCCATTTCTGATAGTATGAGAGAAGGGTATAAGATAGCAACATTATCACAAAAAAATCAATGATTGCAAGACAGCACCCAAGAAACCATTGTGTAACTATTGGAATTATTTTGACAATTTAATTTCCCACCATTGAATTATGAATTACGAGTTAGTTCTGCGAATGTTTTCAGCAGTCATGGATGAAGTAATAAAATAGGTCAATTTCGGTCCTTTTATTCCGAGTCCTATAAATAGGCCTTAGTGCAATTTTACTAATTTTAAGCCTAAACAAAGTTTGTGAAAAAATACTGCCTAGTTTTATAACGTTTGTTCACTGCCTTTTCATAAATTATGTAGGCTAATATGTGATGTAATAATTTTCCGATTGTTTTCTCACTACATTTTTAAAATGCTCGCTACTAGTTTTTCTTTTCTTTAACCTATTATGTGAAAATCAGTTATTTAAAAGAACAAAAAGTATATAATATAGTTTTTAGATGGATGGCAATTAAACACTTTTATTTAAAGAAAGCAGTTAATATAAAGGTTTTGATTTTTGTTTTTTTTTTTTTATAAATTTTGAGTAGCTCTTTTCCTCTTCTTCTTTGTCATGTTGTCGCTCGCACTGCCTTAATAAAAAAATACTCCAAAAGAGAGCTTTTCGACAATATCCCCTTTTCTACTCATTTTATGATAAGAATATTTAGGTAATAAATTCAACTACAAGAAATTTCATATAATTTGTACTTGCATGTGTATCCCCTGAATTAAATGGAAAACATTTAAAGAAAAAAATTACACTTACACGTGAATAGAGGCAAAAAATGAGAGTATTGGCAACGTTTTTTTCTTGGCATTCCCAGTAGGCCTCGCTTTGATTTCCCTGATGAACCAGGTACTACAAGTTTTTCACCGCCAGAATCAACCGAAATTTCTCTGAAACCAGCTCAAGTAGATAAATTATAAGAAATACATTTATTACATAACTATTTTTGTCATAAAATAAGTCAGAAAGTATATTGTCGAAAAAATTTTGGCGCCATTTTTTAAATATGGCGACACTAGCGGCAAAGATCCGACGTGCCAAAGTAAAAATTCGAATAAAGCACTTCAAAATGTATTAAAATTCCAAATATCAAAACTCCCGCAAAACTTTCCAGGTAGCCCCCTTTTTGGCACGTAATTCCTGGTGTACTGGCGCCATTTAAAAATTGTCATCCGTTATAACATATGTAGTGTTACTCTAGAAACAATATTATATGTTCTGACCTCTTTTGAAAAAGAAACCTTACCATTGAAAGATATAATAATCATTTTTTGTTCTAGCTTTATATTTATATGCTTACTTAACAGTCTATTAAATTATTATCCTATTTTACATATCATTTGTTTAGTTGAAAAAAAAAAATTAAGACTGAAATCCAGAAATTAACACCACCTAGTTTGCCTGCAAAATATGATAATATTCAAGAACTTTGTGATAAAAAATATTAAACTTTTTTTCAATTATTATTTACTATTATTTAATTTTTTATTATATAGATATAATATTATATTACTAGCTTTTGTAATCGTGAATTTAATTATTGCTTAAATTACTGTGATATAAATATTTTAGTTTTAACTTCTCTGCTCCAACAGTGTGAATATATTTTCAATCTTCTCTTAAATGATACGTAAAAATTTTATACAAAATTTAATACAAAATTCTTATTTCGAATTGAGGTCATTTATTTGTACTTTGTAATAAATTTTATATAAAATTTGACATCATGTCATATAGTTCTTTCATATAAATATATACTGAAATATGGCTTTATACAGTACGTTGGAATGGTATGTTACAAAAAAAGACCTATCAGGGCCTAAAACTGCCATACGAATTTGAGTTAATTTTCGTTTAAGACCATATGACTGCTATTCATGACTAAAATAAAGGATATTTTTATAGAATTTCGCAAACAGCAGAAAGAGTAATATATGAAAAGAATGCAAAGATTTGATAATATTTTCTTACGATAGATTCCATTTTTTTTATTCTTCATATATTATTCTTTCTGCTGTTTATGAAATCTTTTAAAAAATATTCGTTGCTGTAACTATAAACAAACAAAAATAATCTACTTTAAAATTATCGGAATGTCGTGAGCACCATTAGCAGCTCCTTCATAAGTGATTAAAGTCATCTATATAGTTTTTGTTTTTTTTTTTAACGAAGAGGGGAAACCCTCCCATCGCTGATATAGGAAGTGTTAGACCGACTCTTACTGACTAAAACGCCTCTTCCAAGGCCTCGCCTGTAAAGTACTATGAGGGCACTCCTGGGCTTATTGTGGTCTTCATGTCTTAATTTACTCTGTCCATTTTAGTACTCCTGTGTCGCTGACAAGGTGATACAGGTCTGAGAATGAACAAGTTTTGATAGTTTCCGGATCTGTTTACATTTGCCCGTAGATATTATGTCTTCTGTGGTCCAGCGCCTTGCGCAGTCTTATATAATATGCTCCACAATTTTTGGTACCTAGATGCACAGTCTGCAGTTATAAGGTCGCCAGCAAACTTTCCGATTGTGTACAAGTGCTTCTTAGCAGGAAAGTGCCCTGTCAGAAGACCTGTTATAAAATTCTGAGCTGTATCCTGTTCTACAATGTCAATTATCCTCATGTGTCCCGAATTTGTATGCTCCCATTCTGGCCTCCCCCTGAATCACCAAGTTGAGTGAAGGGCGATCTAATAAGGTCTCTGCCTGCTTCAAGCAGTTTCTGCACCCGGTTTACCCTGTTAGCAGCTGTGTTTGGGTAGCATTGATCTTTAGTTGGTTTTATATCATGAAAAAATTGATTAACAAACACCTTTTATAATTTATTTAAAGTTTTTTTTCACTTTGTTGTGATTTGTAATAATGTTTATTTATTTATCAGATTTTTTATTTTTACAGACGTTTACTGCGGAATTGAAGCAAAATAATTCTAGATTCACTGCTAACAGTGCCGATGACGTTCTGATGATTTTTTAACTTAAGATAAATAACTTTATGTAAGATTCTATCACCCAGACCTATCCTAACTCTGACGCCACTGGTTAGTTTTTGACTTTGTATACTTCTCCCTGCCAGGTTTGAAGTTGGTACTTTAAACCATCCTCGAGTAATTATTTATTATATAATGTTATACTTTCAAAGCATCGTAAAGTACGTAGTTATTTTAGGAATAAATGTTAATTTTGTTTTTTTGATGAGGAAATACCTCTTGAAAGTTTGACATATCATTGAAACACTCTATATGTATTCAATTATATGAATTTGTGATTGTCTATTTTAAATATTTTCTACAAGGGGAGAATTCAGAGTTTTGCATTTTCCTTGTACCTTTGCAGTGGCGGCTGGTGAAATTTCAATACTTCTTTTCTCGTCTGTGGCGCATGGGACCCATACGAAATATGGGAAATAACATCTAGAGAAGCACTGACCCCTCAAAAATTTTGAGAAAGCAGTTTGCGGAAAAAAAATTAAAATTCGGTTGCCACTCCTGTTTAATTCATTCTTTTTTTGTTATATACATTTGACTTTTCATAAAAATACAACAATGGGTTTTAGAGTTTATTATATTTTCTATTAACTGAGATACAACAAATTGAAATGTTGTAATTTGTTAAATTGTAAATTACAAAATTTCAGTTCAATGTATTTCAGTTAATAATGAAAATATTTTCATAAACTCCAAAACCTATGGTTGTATTTTTATGAAAAGTCAAATGTATATGACAAAAAAAAAATAAATTAAACAGGATGAGTCCCTAGATCAGGGGGTGACAACCGAATATAAAATTACTTCTCTGGAGAAGTGCTTCTCTAGATGTTATTTCCCATATTTCGTATGGGTCCCATGGGCCACAGACGGAAAAAAAAAATTAAAATTTCACCAGCCGCCTTTGTACCTTTGAATGCATGCAATATAAAAAAAATATCGCCATGTACTTACACTGAGCAAGAGTGACATGACAAAGAGCGATTGCTTGGTGAAATAAAGTAGTAGACACCAATTTTGCAATAAATGTATAAAAATCACCTTATGCAGATTTAAAATATTTAAAAAAATTTTCAGTTTTCTTCTTTATGAGCCGCTTCGGCTAACCGGTTCCTATCAAGTGACGTCTCGGCTGATACTTGACAAGGCAGGTGCGGTCCATTTTTATGATTCTAGTTTTTTTGCACAGGGTCTTAATATTATAAGATCTTTCCGATAATCAAATAAAAAAAGTGCTAAATGAACCCATTCTTAAAATTTTTGAACATTTTAAAACAAGGTGAAAACATGCCAGTTTTGAATACAAAAGAAATTATTCACTAAGAAAATTACCTTTTAAAGGTAACGTCTCTCAAATTTTGGCCTCCGTTTTCCACATATTGGACACTCCAAACTATATATCCGAAAATTTTGCATAATAACTTGCCTAAACAATTCAAACTCTGTTTGTATGTGTTTTTGAATCCACTTATTGTTTAGGAACAGTTTACAAATAACTTGGTCTTCAGGTACCCCATAAATAGAAGTCGTAAACCAACAGGTTTGGTCCGCGTGGGGGCTATTTTTTGCCGCCAAATGGCAAAGTTCCTTTATTTGGGAACATTCGTCATAACATTCTTCAACATTCGCACAGTAGCTCACTCGGTTAAGGCGTATTGAGTGACGAATATACTGACCGACTGTCTATCACATCTAGGTTCGAGCCCCAGCCCCGGTACTGACCATACCGGTGGGTATGGATGTATGGTACGTTTTTCCAAATGTGTAACCCCCTATATGTGGTGCGTTTATGATGTTTATGTACAAAGTGACACCTTCCTGTTGATACCATAAGGTAGATTAGGTTGATATGTGAGTGTCAGACTCGTCACTTCAACCATTTGGTCTATTGTGGCTCACTCCTAATTATATTTGACCCAGTAAGTTCAGCTTTTCAGTAAAGCCGATAATCTTATTGGATGACAACAGTTGTTCTTTGTCAAATAGTGAAAACCATGTTCTTTCTGCAACAGAACAAGTACCACAGAACATGCTCTGACATTTGCTCCTCTTCCAAAAAAACCATAAGTTATTCATATCATGTATTCTAAGTTCTTAACCTTTTCCGGACTGACTTTTTTTTTTGCACGACAGGTCTGTGTAACCTGACTTATTTTTCAACCCATCAGCGCCTTTGTGGGCCTTGTGTCGCATATATGGGACTGCAATTAATAAATGAATTTTTAATTCAAAATAATACAAATGAAGTTGTTATTCAATGAAAGACATAAAACAAGATGAACATTGAACAGGCAATAAAAATAATTCATACACGTATAATATGGCCGATCAAACTAACACATGACCGAAGTAGAGCATGCGCATAAAATCGTCGGATAATGAGCGACGCACGGCCGTGTGAGGTGCAGTCATGCGTCGGACTGTTCGTCACTGGAAAGACGAAGAGGCGTATCTCACATAAATATACATTATAGATACGCCTCTTCGTCTTTCCAGTGACGTTTTGCGACAGTAGGCCCTCAGAGAATGATGAAATAATTTCATATCGCCAATGAACGACACTTGGCTGCCGGTTACAGATAACCACTGACGCATATACACGACATTAGGCCAATCGAACAGAATGGGGTTCGTCGCATATATACGACATTAGTCCTGAAAAGGTTAAGCAAAGAAGTTTTGCAGCATCACGATGCAATATTTGAATGTTGGTCCAAATTGTCTTGGTTATCTTCCAAAACTTCTAGAAATTGTTTGCAAAACATAAACTGACCTTCGCAATCTTATGGTAATAATTGGTAAACGATTTAAATTTTGTGTGAATGAAATTTTAAATCATGTAAAATCCAGCGAAATTTTGTTTCTATTTAATTGTCTTGTTTATGTCACTGTCCTGGCGGAATTAAACCATAGTTATTCCAGGAGACGCACACACAAACAACAACAATCACTCCCTGCGGCATTGCCATCTCCCACAGCTGAGAGTTAAACTCAAAAGATATAACAGCGACCAGCCATATTGTTTCACTAGCCTACTGCTGTCCCGGTATGTCATTAAAAATGCAACTAATAATAACAACAACATTTATTTATGTAAAAATGCAGTTTAAAATAACATAAAAATTTACCAGTAAATAATCTAGGTACGTCAAAGACTTGTAGATAGGTATAACAACTAAATTATTATACCCAAAGTCTTATATAACATCATTTTAGTAGGAATAAACATCCATATTCTAGCCAAAATTTCAACTCGGGACTCCGTGGACTCAAGCCTAACATGTAAAACACGAGTTAATAAAACAGCCGTTCTTATTGCTTCCATGTCTTCAGCGTTATATACAGTTCCTTGTCTACTTTTAGGCTTGCCTTTTACTGCAAAAGCAGTAGTCCTGCATTTTCTCACCCATCTTTTAATGGTTTTGTCACTGGCGATCAAGTTTCACATACGAACATTAAAATGGATACGAATTATTTAATGTTTATCACCGAAAAAGAAAGACTGTCAAAGTTTTCCAAATCCAAACTGCTGACTTTCAATTAAAAACCTATACGAAAATGGTAACCATTTGAAATGTGCATTTTTAAAATCTAATTTTCTTAGTGAATCTATTGTTTTGCAAACCAAACTCGCATATTTTTACGGAAATTTTAAAAATATTAAAAATTTGAGAAAATTAAATAAAGTCTATCATTATGGAGTAATTTTGTCAAGTATTGGACAGCTATAGTCTTCAGAGCAACTTATGTTCTATTTTAGACCATCTTAACACTTTCGCTACGGCCGTTCGGGCTCTGGGTCACCCCCCACGCTGACTGGTTTTTTCGAAAATATTGCATACTTAGGTGTCAGAAATAGAGTAGTGTCAATAAAAATTGTATATACGGGGTATTCCATGTTTTTTGGGTCTTTTGTTTGACTCTCAGGAGAGCCATGCGCACCTGGCCCAGAAGTTCTTGTTCAGTGCTGACTGACTGGCTTAATAATAATAATAATAATACATAATACGGCCGGCCTGGCTCACATGACAGTCGTGCTCACCGTGCGCTAAGAACGGAACCAACTCTCATGAGATGCATGCGCAGCAAAAGTGTTAATACCATTGTCTATACCATCTCCCTTTTATCTTAAAAAGTTAAAAAGTTTCAATAAACCTTTACATTCATCCAAAGCAACTGTCATCAAATGCTGCCATTAGTTCTCAAGGTACAACACATAAAACGAACCTTCTTTACCGAATAAACAACACTTTATGTTGTTCTCTAGTACATATTTACCATTTTTCTTGGATGACAATTGATTTGATAAAAATCAAATCAGTCGTCATTTAAAAAATGGGGAATTATAAATGAAAGACAGGATTTGTTACATACCTTTTCCGAGCACCCTGTAGTCATGGGATATTATTCACACTGTATGGAAAAGAATTCTAACAACTCTTATAAAATACCATTTCTTATAAGTAAAGTAATAGATTTCTTTTAAAAAAGAAATCCAACCACATTAAACAAAAGAACGTTTTAGTTCTGTATAATTTTGATAAATAAGAGATGTAATGTAAGTTATGGTTGTTTAATTATTTTAATTTGTAAATTTTTTTAAATGTATATAATAAAATGTATTTATAATTTGATATGTATTAAATAAAATAAATGAGTAAATAATTTTGTTAATAATTTATTTAAGCAAACATATACATTTAAAATAAAAACTTTTATTTGGATATGAAATAACACAAACAAGTGTAAAAACAATTCAAAAAAATATATTTAATACATTTATACATAATATACACAAAAAAAAATAAAGTGGCTTAAGAATCTTTTACAATCTTAATTAAAAAATTTAAAATCTTAATAGTACATAATTTAAAAACAATTTTTCCCAGTCGTAGTTCAGTTCACCTTCGAAATAATACCCTTGGTCAAAGCAATTAAAGATATGCAATCACATTAATACTATTTGGTGCATAAATTGCAGAATAAAAGTTTTACAGACTGAATTTTCTCTCCAACAAAAACTTTTAAAGAGTATCTAGTTGAGCGATTATGGACTCCTATTTCAAGTACATGCATTACACATGTTTTCAACTAAGTATATTATAAATATAAAACTCGAAATTTTGCCACGCCAAAGCAAAAATGTATTTATAATTTGATATGTATTAAATAAAATAAATGAGTAAATAATTTTGTTAATAATTTATTTAAGCAAACATATACATTTAAAATAAAAACTTTTATTTGGATATGAAATAACACAAACAAGTGTAAAAACAATTCAAAAAAATATATTTAATACATTTATACATAATATACACAAAAAAAAATAAAGTGGCTTAAGAATCTTTTACAATCTTAATTAAAAAATTTAAAATCTTAATAGTACATAATTTAAAAACAATTTTTCCCAGTCGTAGTTCAGTTCACCTTCAAAATAATACCCTTGGTCAAAGCAATTAAAGATATGCGATCACATTAATACTATTTGGTGCATAAATTGCAGAATAAAAGTTTCACAGACTGAATTTTCTCTCCAAAAAAAACTTTTAAAGAGTATCTAGTTGAGCGATTATGGACTCCTATTTCAAGTACATGCATTACACATGTTTTCAACTAAGTATATTATAAATATAAAACTCGAAATTTTGCCACGCCAAAGCAAAAATAAAAAAAATAGTACCTTGCAATTTTCTCAGAAATTTTCCAGAAAATAAAACAATAAATAACATCCTTAATTTCTTTGGCTAAAGGCACTACATGTATATATAAAAAAAATGAAATATTAAAGAAGCAAAATGTTTTTACATGACATATAAAAAGTGTATTCTATTAATTGCTTACACATAATCATATATTACACATATAGGTAACAGTTAATATTCCGATCTACAAAAAAAATGCTGTATACAAAGTTCTCAAGTAAAAACACCTTGCCAAAGCAGGTTAGTCTATATATATATATATATATATATATATAAAAAGAAACGTAAAAAAAAAATGATATAGTGTTAGTACAGAGAGCCTATTGCAAAATTAAATGATGTGTACGTAATACTTAAAAAAAAACGTATGATATTCTCACATTTTACCTAAACTCGTAAATTTGTATACTATTTTCAGGCACGTGTGTCAGATTTAGGGATTGGAACCTAAAAAGAAAAAAAAGTTAAAGCCTTAAAATATATGATTGCAGGAATACAAATCTTCATTGTGTTTTCTTTACACCAAAACTCTACATGTTAAAAGTAAAGAGGAAGCAATTCACTCACTGAAGAGAGATTTTCCTAATAAGCTAAAAATTTTCTTTGGCAATTCTGTAATATTCAATTATTTACAAAAACATTTTTTTTCTAATTTAGGCACTGTACTTTCAATTGAGTATAAGTAGACTTTATCCGGCAAATAACTATCCGATGGATAAGATAACGGGAGCTTTCTATATGTAGGACAACTTGCATCCGTACTTTCATTCAAAAACATACCTTCGGTTAACTATCCCATAGATGTTGTAGGTCTCTGGTTATGACTATGTATTACAGATATGAGTGTTGCCAACTTGAAACACGGTAAAGTAAGGAAGTTTTATGCTTCAAACAGAGATAGAGAAGATCCCCCTATAGTCCTATCAATGAATGGTTTCTAGAGGGAAATACTCTTGAGAGCTGTATTTGGACTATTTAGGCGGTAAACATACCAAAAGTCCCCGAACATAGAAGGTGCGGGGTGTGCAGAGGGGCAAGAAGAAGGTCCCAGGTCGAAAACGGTTAGTCCTAATCAAAAAGTGGCTATATGCAAAATTAAAGCTGACTAAATTTTCTACAATAATGTTTCTATTAATTTTTTTCGTATCTGTTATGGTTCAGTAATGAATTGTATATCTTGTATTCCAACTTTATTATAAATTTATTATAAATTGAAAACATTGAATAATCATCGTGGAAAAAAAAATTGTTGTACAGATATCCGTTTCATAGCAGACTGAACTCAACAATAATCCCTATTGAAATTGGGCCATATCTGTAATACATGGTCATAACCAGAGGCCTAAAAACTTTCACTCTTACGTAAAATAGATTTTATTTTAATTTCAGAGCAAAATGCGTTTTTTTGATTAAGCTTACAAAAATATGAAGATGCATAAGATTTATAAACCGCAATATACCGGGTGTATGTTAGGTTCAAACCAACTTTATTTAAATTAGATGATATATCAATGTTATCCTAAAATTTGGAACATCGTATTTTTAAAAGATTATTATTGAACGTTCATTGACAGGGCTACTACTGGGGTTTGTTGCCGGTTTATGACATTGCGTCATTTTCATGATTGTTAGAAATAGTTGAGCATCGTATAACTAATATAACCTGAAATTTTAAGTTTATTTTCATTTTTATTGTTTGTATCACATTTTTAGCTTGTAACCATATCGTGGCTCGAAACAAAAGTTTAAAATACACTCAAATAATTTTTCAATATTGTTTATTAATAAAACAGACTGCTAATTATAGGTTGGATTTCCAACCTACAAAAATAGTCTTATTTTATTACAACAAAGTATATAAAATATAAATATTACAATAAAAGTAATATATGATAATCATTTTACTAATGTCTTTTTAGTAAATGATTATTTACAACCAATTATAAATTTTAAGTTAAAACACCAAACTTTTAAAAAGTTGGGTTGGAAGATAAAACTTCACGTGCAACCGCATAGGCGTGGCTATTTTTATCCGGTGGATAAAACCATTATCCGAAGGTCTCGGTGTCGGATAGGTTATCCTAGGAATAAAGCAGATTTATCTGGTGGATACGCTGAACTCTACTATATAAATGGAAGGCCAGTATAGTTACATGCGCATGAACAAAATACGGTATTTACGGATTCAAAAAGTGCAGGCCATGCGTCGACGCAGTAGAGAAATTGATGTCTGTGCTTGAACCAAACGGCTGTCTATGGGGAGTTATGCACTGATGCAATTCTGTGTTTTATTTGTTTCCCATAGATTCCGTAGCGTAAGTCTTGGATTAAATGAAATTTTCAGAGTCGGTGTCACTCATTTTATTCTTTGTTTATTTGTTTCGTTTATGTAAAGTTGTTACAAATTGATTATTTTATGTAATATTTTGTGATTGTTATAAACAGTTAATTTTGACAATATGGTGCAATCTTGTATGGTACTGTGTTGCATGAATTGGGGCAAAGTCCCGGGTTTTCAACAGTTGCAGTAATAATAAGACTGGCTCTGGCATATTTTGTAGTGTGATTGCGCTCCTTCTGATGGTCGCCATACTCGCGCGATGTTCAATTTCACGTAAAAATTGTTACGGATATTGATCTTCCATTTATTTAGTAGAGTTCAGTGGGTGGATATCATTATTTGTAGGTAAAAATATCGATTTTTTGCTTATCCCTGGGATAAAGTTTATTCTGCAGAATAAATATCACTATTTATAGATAGTAAATCCAGCATCCCATAGATGGTGCACTAGACTATTCTGACTTTTCAGTCTGGTTATACTCTACACTTTTCAGTGCAGCTAACCACAGAATATAAAGTGTTATAAGCTGGTTGAAGCCCATTGTATAGCCATTTTTCTCTCAACAGTGACAGACATGTTTTGCCTTCCCAGGCTCATCAGTGCCACACAGTAGAGAAAGAACGAAAATGTAAATGCTTCAACCAATACTTTGTAAATTTCTTGTGGAATGTGACCACTAGGCATTAACGGTGCCATCTATGCAAGATGGTAAAGATTGTTCAGAAGTAGATGTTTTACAAAGTCCGGCTTATTTCTAGTCATCACAGAAACTGCGAATGGAGATTACTACTTCTGATACAATCCACACGTAGTGCCAGATGTAAATAGTAAATAGTTTATGGATGAAAGCACCGGGCCATAATGTTATTAAAATATCTTGCCAGATTAACAGTTTGCTAAAAACCGCTTACTACTAATCGCCATTTTAGTATAATGTTGTTTTAATAGATGGCGCCACAGTCCATATAACTTCAAACCTACTAGCTTCATCCACAAACAACGAATACGGTAAAGTATTTAAGAAAACTTATAAGAACTTCACTCTTACAATATATTATTACAATTGGAGTGCTCCCATAGTCCTATTGAGATATCAAGTGTGTCCCATTCCAATGTGACGAAGTATTTTAACTTTTTCCACTTTTACCGAAAGTACAAAGAGAATATGGATATACAGCTACAGTAGTCGCTACTGCGGTATATACACAGAATTTAGGATAGATCTGCCCTGTCTACTCTTAATACTGTGTATATTGATTTTTGCAACTGACAATCCCTTATTGGTTCTCAAAGAAGCGCCACACAACACATCGGAGAAAGAAAGGATAAGGGAGTTACTAGACTAATACACTACAAGTATATTGTTTTCAAGTATGTGTTCTGTGCCATACGTCCATGATTTTCAGCATTTAGACTGATGGATGTGCTTTAATCTATGCCATAACCGGGACAGAAGGTGGTGATGAACTAAAATATTAATAGTGTCAAGTGCTACAATGAGGTTGATTTGATAAGCTTTTGTAAAAATTATTTTTAATTACATCCTCTCCAAGTTTTGACGTCAATAGGATCTGTTGCACGCATTGATCACATGGATATTTATTACTACCCCCTTTCCCAGCTAGGGTATAGTGAACCATCAATATAATTGCTACTTGAAAATTATGAAAAATGAAGAATTGCTATTATTGTTATTAGGGCAAAAAGAGGGGGATATAAATTATTAAAAATTAAGAATTGTTACGTTATTTTATTGTTTAACTTCTTCAAATTCCGATTTCCGTTAATTATAAAAATGGTGATCTATTGAAGGTACTTCATTTTAAGAAGAAAGAAGGAATCTTAGAAAATTTGAACTTATTTTAAAGATTGTTAAGTGGTTTTTCCAACGGCATGATTTTTTGTAGATGTGATATCTGCCGCCTGAAAAAATTACATTCAAAGTGAAAAACACAAAGTGGGTCGCTTTATTTACTCGCTTTATTTACTTTACTGTATTAATGAAAATATACACAGTGGGTTTACTGAAACGATTCTCAAAATCTAGAAAAACTACTATACATTAGTTTACAAGTTCAAAGTAGTGTTAATTCTTGATAAAGCTCGTAAAAATATGAGTGAGGGCTCATTGGATCCGGAATGACATCTAGAAAAATGTTCAAAATTTTCAGACCTGCATATAAACAATTGCAAAACTCGAAAACTATTAGTATTTAATAAATTTTAAAGACAGATTCTTAAAGAGGAAGAAATTTCCAATAAAAAAAAGTCCCCAGTCCCGAAACTCTATCTCTATTTAGAGAATATTATTTAGGTGTTATGCAAATCACAACTTACACACTTTTTTATTTATTATGAAAATACCTACTTTCTGTATATTGTTGCCCTAATCTGGGCACGCTAATATACTAGTTAGGTAAATACTTTAAAACACTCATTATTGGAGAACCAATCAAAACAACTACTCTTCTAGCTAATACTGACGAAGTATTGAATTACATGATAGGATTCTTAGCATTTTAAAGAAAAAAATATATTGAAAATATTTCAATCATTTATTTACATTTAGTCATCACACTTTTTTATTTAATATGAAATTATCTACTTTCTGTATATTGGTACCTTAATCGGGTCACGCCAATATACTACTTAGGAAAACACTTTAAAACACTCATTATTGGAAAACCAATCAAAACAACTACTCTTCTAGCTAATACTGACGAAGTATTGAATTACATGATAGGATTCCTGGCATTTTCAAGAAAAAAAAAATATTTAAACTACTTAAATTATTTATTAAAATTCAGTCATTCACAACAATTATTGAACCTTACATTCTATTTCAACTCTAGAAAAGTTGTACAAGTTTTTTCGAACTCGTTAGTTCTCATCAGTAGAGTATAGAAACATTCATTCATTATTTACAAGCCTATTCTTGATTTATTTTTTACAATTAATTATTTTTTATTTATTTGCTTTTATCATGTTTAGAGAATATTATTTAGGTATTATGCAAATCACAACTTACACACTTTTTTATTTATTATGAAAATACCTACTTTCTGTATATTGTTGCCCTAATCTGGGCACGCTAATATACTAGTTAGGTAAATACTTTAAAACACTCATTATTGGAGAACCAATCAAAACAACTACTCTTCTAGCTAATACTGACGAAGTATTGAATTACATGATAGAATTCTTAGCATTTTAAAGAAAAAAATATATTGAAAATATTTCAATCATTTATTTACATTTAGTCATCACACTTTTTTATTTAATATGAAATTATCTACTTTCTGTATATTGGTACCTTAATTGGGTCACGCTAATATACTACTTAGGAAAACACTTTAAAACACTCATTATTGGAAAACCAATCAAAACAGCTACTCTTCTAGCTAATACTGACGAAGTATTGAATTACATGATAGGATTCCTGGCATTTTAAAGAAAAAAAAAATATTTAAACTACTTAAATTATTTATTAAAATTCAGTCATTCACAACAATTATTGAACCTTACATTCTATTTCAACTCTAGAAAAGTTGTACAAGTTTTTTCGAACTCGTTAGTTCTCATCAGTAGAGTATAGAAACATTCATTCATTATTTACAAGCCTATTCTTGATTTATTTTTTACAATTAATTATTTTTTATTTATTTGCTTTTATCATGTTTAGAGAATATTATTTAGGTATTATGCAAATCACAACTTACACACTTTTTTATTTATTATGAAAATACCTACTTTCTGTATATTGTTGCCCTAATCTGGGCACGCTAATATACTAGTTAGGTAAATACTTTAAAACACTCAAAAGTAGGTACTATAAGATCACATAAACTTTAAATTTTCATTGCTAATTGTTTAAACAAATTTTATAAACAAATAGATAAATTACGTATTTTTGAAAAAAAATTTTTGTCATTTTATTGGTTATAAATATGACTAAAAGAAAAAATTTTTTCTTAAAAATTTTTTTTAATTGTCTAATCTTTTTTTTCCCTTTTTCAATATTTAAACAAATTATTAAGAAAAAACTTTATTCTTAAAATTCATTACTTGCAATTCTCTACAAGCTGGAAAAATGAAAAATTTTAATTTATTTGTTTATTTAATAAACAATTTGTTATCAACAATCGCCGAATGTGTTTATATTTTTTTTAGATAGAAAAAAAAATAATGAAAACAACCGTATACCTAAATATGCCAAAAAAAATATTAAGTTTAAAATTCTATAAAAAATATTAAAAAATTTTTTTGACACAGTTGTTTTTGTTAGTTTTTTTTCTATCTAAAAAAAATATACACATTCAGCGATTGTTGAACAAATTGTTTATTAAATAAACAAATAAATTAACAAAAAAAAATTTTTCTTAATAATTTCTTTAAATATTGAAAAAAGGAAAAAAATATGATTATAGACAGTTAAAAAAAATTTTTAAGAAATTTTTTTTCTTTCAAATAAGTAATTTATCTATTTGTTTATAAAATTTGTTTAAACAATTAGCAATGAAAATTTAAAGTTTATGTGATCTTATAGTACTTTTGAATATGAAAACAGTAATAATAATTAAAATTAATAAAAAAAAATGTTCAACCTCTTTTTCATTTTTTAGTTTTTTGTTATAGACCGTGGGATAGTGACAGATTTTTTTAAACGTTTGGTTCCTATCTGGCCTTTTGGGAGCCTTTTGTGCCTGATTTGTACTAACCATTTTCGTGTTTATCAAACGGTTATCCAGGGCCCCTCAGCGGAAAACAAAAAAGAAAATTTCATGAAAATAAGCAATTTCAAACGTTTTGTTCCTATCTGGCGTCAAGTTAGACTTACGTTTTAAAGAAAAACATCCGACGGAAGCTTATCACCAGACAAATTCCGTGGGCCGGAAGGCCCGAAATTTCAATCCGAAGTTGTAAGAAAAAATGGTCAAAATCAAACGATGTGGTTCTTATCTGGGAATTGTATATATAGGTAAATAGATTATAATTATCGCGATATAACAAACGCCAGACAAATTCCGAGGGCCCAACAGTGAAAAAATTATTGTTCAAGTTGTCAACTATTCCGCGAAAATCAAACGATTTACATTCGTCTGGCATGTGTTTTTTTGTTAATATTAGGCAATAAGTAGTTTCAATTTAAGATTCCCAGACGAATTGGCTGGGTCCCCTGGATAGCCAGACAAAAAGAAAAGCGCGAAAAAAATGCCATTTTTCAAACGATTTATTCCTGTCTGGCATTTGGATTTTAAAAAGATATGTTAATAAATAAGCCATATTTCTAGTCCCAGATAAAAAGCTTGGGCCCAGACGTAGATATGTTGAGCGAAAGTATCGAAAAATCAAAAAACAGTCGTGTAAAAATCGATGCATTTTCAAACGATTTACACTCGTCTGGGATTTGTTTTTTTAAAAAGATATGTTAATAAACAAACCACATTTCAAGTGCCAGACAAAAATCTGGGGCGCAGCTGTAGATATATCGCAAATTTTGAGGTTCTACAGTTGGCAACTTTTTAATCCTGGCTCCTACGCCAAAAGACTAGCTAATTTAAATAGAATAAAATTTGCTAAAACTCTTTTTTTAATTTTTTGAATTCCGACAAAAATGAAGGAATTAGAGGAGGGCGGGATTTGGGACGTTTTTTCGGTAAAATTTCTCCATTTTGTCACCGTAATTAATCGGTAAGTAATTAATTGAAACCGATCTCATATATGATGTTCACTTAATATCATGTACTACGTTGACGCTCCGTTAATCTCGGTCCTTCGAAACAAAGGTTTCTGAGAAAAAATATTTTTTTTAGATTTACATACAATTTCCTACATTTCCTCGAATATCTCGATAATTATTGTTTTTTTCGAAAAATTTGTAGATAGCTTATGTAAAGAGGATTGATTGCGCTTTCCGACACTTTTTTTATTTTTTCTCTAACATAAAGAGCAAAAGACCAAATATGCGGACGTCTCAAAGCCAACCGCCACCCAGTCTATTAATTAGGATGAAGACATACTGCTCGGCTAAAGTACACCATCTGTGGGTCCCCACGCTAGACTAGTTTCTCGATCTGACGTCACAGTGCTTTTCGTGAGGAGTAGCGAGGATTTCAACTTTAATTATTTATTGCAAAGTAAGTACTGCGATTTAAGAGCTGATATTCGATGTGGCGTGTTTTTATACATAAACACATACTTTAATGAAATACAAAAAAAATGGGCAAGTTCCCCATTAGCAAACGATAAATAAAAATCACCCCGGGACGAGCGGGGAGTATAAAAAGCAGCGTCGCTCGAAAATAATGCATACCATATATATTTCTACCATATCACATCTTACGTGTCTTATGTCGCGTGCATTAAAATGAGAGAAGAAATCACTTTCGTGTGGTTGACTATCTACGCCAAGGGAGAATGAAACAGGTACGGACTTACGAGGACTCTCAGTTTCTATGGTGTAGTGCAGAGTTGTAAATTATATATTAATATGTAATAATTTATATTTGTCCTTTTGCTAGTATGTAACTTATTTATTGTAAATATTATTCGATCGAGGGATTATGAATGTGAAAGTGACAGTTATATTGATTCCAGTGATAAAGAAAATCTAATTCCAAATGAGTTTCAAGTGAGAAAAAAAACGGCATTTCAAGGGCGGATCTGGACCTTGAGCTTGGGGGGGGGGGGGGGGGGGTAACGTAGCCGCGTGTTGAAAATAACAAAAATGTTTTTCCTCGGGAAAAAATCTCAAAAAAAAAATATAAACACAACTAAATATATTCAAAAATATAAAATAAAATAATAAAAATTATGAAATTTTAAAATGAAAGTTGATTGTTTACGGAATCTTGTTACTCCGTTACCCCCCATAAATCCGCGCTTGCAGCATTTAAGTAGTGACGCGAAACAAATTTGTTTAAATGTGTATAATACTGTTTTACAATGACAAGCTAATGAAATGCCAGACGAGTGTGAATCGTTTGAAAATGCATCGATTTTTACACGACTGTTTTTTGATTTTTCGATACTTTCACTCAACATATCTACGGCTGGACCCAAGTTTTTTGTCTGGGACTTGAAATATGGTTTATTTATTACCATATCTTTTTAAATTCCAAATGCCGGACAGGAATAAATCGTTTAAAAAAATGGCTTTTTTTCGTGCACTTCTTTTAAGATTTAAAATATGTTTGGCCCACGCTTTTTGTCTGGGACTTGAAATATGGTTTATTTATTACCATATCTTTTTAAAATCCAAATGCCAGACAGGAATAAATCGTTTGAAAAAATGGTTTTTTTTTCGTGCACTTCTTTTAAGATTTAAATTTGTTTGGCCCACGCTTTTTGTCTGGGACTTGAAATATGGTTTAGTTATTACCATATCTTTTTAAAATCCAAATGCCAGACAGGAATAAATCGTTTGAAAAAATGGCTTTTTTTCGTGCACTTCTTTTAAGATTTAAAATATGTTTGGCCCACTAAAAATGTCTGTGAATGATACAATACATTTTCGTTTTGGTTAATTTTTACAGAAAAAATCATTTCACATGAGAACCAATCGTTTGATTTTCGCGGAATAGTTGACAACTTGAACAATAATTTTTTCACTGTTGGGCCCTCGGAATTTGTCTGGCGTTTGTTATATTGCGATAATTATAATCTATTTACCTATATATACAATTCCCAGATAAGAACCAAATCGTTTGATTTTGACCATTTTTTCTTACAACTTCGGATTGAAATTTCGGGCCTTCCGGCCCACGGAATTTGTCTGGCGATAAGCTTCCGTCGGATGTTTTTCTTTAAAACGTAAGTCTAACTTGACGCCAGATAGGAACAAAACGTTTGAAATTGCTCATTTTCATGAAATTTTCTTTTTTGTTTTCCGCTGAGGGGCCCTGGATAACCGTTTGATAAACACGAAAATGGTTAGTACAAATCAGGCACAAAAGGCTCCCAAAAGGCCAGATAGGAACCAAACGTTTAAAACAATCTGTCACTATCCCACGGTCTATTAGGTTAAAGAATTAATAGACTATAACAATTAAAAACATCGCAATGTCATAATCCCATAAAGTATAGTTGACATAGGGTCTCCACGAAGCGAAATAATTTTAGTGGCTTTTGCCTTTTGTTTAATAATGGGCCTTTCCCATGTTTTTTTTTATTGAATATTTGAAAAGTTCTCCTTAAAAAAACTCACCCGTATTTTTTCTTTTTTGCGAAATTTCAACATAAACGCAAACTCTAAAAAAATTTGTTAATTAACAAACAGGCTCATTTTATGAAAAATGGGTGAAAAAATTTTTTTACAACGGGATATTGTTCCTTTAAGTGTCTAAATAGTACCATAATTTTTTTTAATTTTTAAATTAATATTTAATAACATAAAAAAATATTTTTACTTATTACGGCCAGTTTCAGAGCATCGTAACGGCTTAGTGTTCGCCGCGCGGAGTTCTATTTTTAACATTAAATTAAAATGATTAATAATAGAGATAGAGTTTCGGGAGTCGGGACTTTTTTTATTGGAAATTTCTTCCTCTTTAAGAATCGTTCTTTAAAATTTATTAAATACTAATAGTTTTCGAGTTATTTACAAAAAACAAAACTCGTTATTTTTTCAATCTTCATTTGTTTATAACTTTTGCAATTGTTTATATGCGGGTTTGAAAATTTTGAACATTTTTCTAGACGTCCTTCCGTCACTCATATTTTTACGAGCTTTATCAAGAATTAACACGGCTTTGAACTTGTTAACTAGTCTACTAGTTGCAATTTCTAAATCTTGTTCAATATAAATGGACATCTCTCTTATGTTCAGTACACATTTCTTTTTGAACTTCCTTCTTAACCTAATCAAAGACATACATTTAAAATTTCAGTAATCTTGATCACGTTTTTTTGTTAACTGCTCAGTATAATTGTTATTTGATATTTTTTAGTAAAGTGGAAAAAGTAGGGAAAAACATGAGTAAAGTAAACCGCAGATTTAACAGGCACTCAAAAAATGTCGGCATCTTTGCGATGCGGCATGTTTGATGGGTCAAAGGAGCCGACATTTCTTAACTGCCTGTTAAATCTGTGGATTACTTTAGACATTAAAATAAAAATACAATATGGATTATCTTATAAGATCACACATTTGGTCATATAACAATGAATTGTATCTTTGCTGGCCATCTTTTTAAAATTAACATAATATAAAAAATATCTAATACAACTTTTAGCCAGACAATTTTTTGAACAATGACAAAATTAGAGTGTCATGTTGTATTTTCTGCTAAGTTCATGAAAATCTAGCTCGCAAAAAATTAGTACATTACAGACATTATCGACAGCTTCAAGACAATCATTTGAACTTACTACAAAAGTACCAATAGTAGTATAACAGTGTGTGTAAAGTAGTTGGCCCATTGCATTCTTAATTAAAGAATGTGGGAAATTTAAATATGTCTATAACGAATACATCTAAATTCACATTTTAAGCAATTCGACATTTAAAAATCATAAAACTGAATCTTCTTAAAGTGTCATTGATAAAACAGGTAGGTATGTTTATATGCTTAATTCTTTGATGAAATCCATAACTTAAAAATGTCTGTTCTAATTGTATAGATCTAGAAGTACTTACTATCTCATATTTACATTTTATCTTTGTATATAACGCACAAATTTTGGGATGTGGACACATTACGTAATCTCTAAATACAATTCACTAATATTTTTGTACTTTACAATTACATGCATTTTATCTTCAATAAACCTTATAAATGTCATCTATATATCAAATTTAATTAATTATAAATATTCATATGTCCTTGATACTTCAAGATAAGCTTATATACTTAACAAATAAGATTCAATATTGGAAAGTTTCTGTGGAATACTTACCATTCCGAACTCCTGTGATAATAATATCCCTCAATGGTAGCTTTGGATTTTTGGAAACAAATGTAATAGAAGCCCGCAAAGGATGCCCCACTGATATCTTTTATGGTATGATCAGGTACCAAGAAGTGCTCTTTCCACCTCATGAAAACATAGTCCGTATCGGCCAAGGCTTTGTAGTCAAAGGTGTCGGAATTGAACGTTTTAGCATACTGACTAAATAATGAGAATTTGCTCTGCAAGAAGAAATACTGTTCAAAGTTCCATCTCAATTGTGTTTGAAAATACTTACCCAATGTTTCTTATCTACATCTTCATCGGCATCCCACTTTCGCGTGAGAAAGGGGTATTTTTGGCTAATAATCTCTCCGTCGAAAAATGTAGTGAGTTTTGGGTATTCATCAGTGAGACCATTGATTTGTAAATATCCACATAAATAAGAATTTTCTTCATCGACATGCTGAAGAGAAAAGAAAGTGTCAATAAAAATGTCAAGCACTCAAACATATGTTGTTATTTTTAGTTTTCCCAAAATAAATACAGGAAACGGATTACGTAAACTTAAATATAACACTTGCCGTACCTACGCTGAAACTATTTCACTAATATCTAAGCGGTATTTATAAATAAAATAGAAATTCAAAAAAACTTTCTAACCTGCAAAACAACTTCCACTTCGTAACTATTGCCTTTGGACTTCTGAAATCCTTGGAATTTCGATCCATTATATAGCAATGACTTTGTCACACCTGGTTGTTTCGAATTTGCCGGTGGGGGAGGTGTAATATCCACCCTAACCGGCATTTTTTGTGAATATTTTTGCTTTTACCACTAAACGTCAAAGATTATTTTACTAATTCAAGATGGCGAAGATGGCGTTGTCCGTGGACAGATCTGGAACTTTTTAGAACAATGGAAAGTCATCATTCCAATAGTTCGCAACTACATATACACCAAGTTGTATTGCAGGTTTTATATGTCTCGATCGAAAAACATTTCTTGTCGAGCTAAAAAATATTTGAGACGTAAGACGAATATTTACCAAAAGCAGTTTAATCTTCTTAATCAAACATACCCCTTTCGACCTCTATATTTTTAAATTTGTAAGTTCTCTTATATAACAAAAAACCACACAAGAAAGGATATTTTCGAAGACTAGGTCACGACAATAATATTATTATATTGCATTCACATTTATCGAAGAATTTTCTTGACAATGGTTGAGGGGCTTCGAGCATATAAGGGAAAATAGAGGTGCCTTTTCTATGTTACAACAATGCGTATGGTTTGTTTTCAACACATATTGGTGAGGGACGCGAGAGGCGTAGTAAACACTAGTAAATACCCACTAAATACAATAGAAAACGAAAGTAAACAATACGCAAATGACACTAAACGCCATATTAGAAAGGATCCCCTACGGGGATGAGATCATTATTTTGCAAGGAATCGGGGATTAATAATTTGCTTGTTTACAGTTGTAGCCCGAACAAACAAACAGCTGTTTGGCGACTTCTATTTTCCCCTATATTCTCGAAGGTTAAGGGGTATTTCCTTTGACATAAAAAGTACATCACCGATTCAACATGCATTCCTGTTTTATTGAGTAAAATTCCGCGGGCATTAAAATTAGTCGAATATACAACTAATAGTACAGTAAAATTAAAAGTTGACCCGGAACAAATTTGTAACAAGCTGATTTCTTAGGGATATTCTATGGCTATCCAGGAGTCTCTGACTGAAAATCCCAAAAAATCCGCCATGCAGAAATAAAGAAAAAATGCGCCACCATGTTGAAATTAGGCACTTTTTTCCCTTTAATCGGTATTAGCCCGCATGGATGACACTTTAGGAAAAAAGTAAAGAGGCAAAATTTTTAGAGAAGAAGCTAAGTTTTAATGTGATATAAAGTTTTTTGCAATCGGTTAAATATTAGCAAAGTTACGGTTGTCAAAATGACAAATTTGTACAAAAAAAAAGAATACCTACTTCTTGTATTTTAATACCATAAAATGTAACAAAAGGCAACAACAGTTATTACTGGTAATACTAATTAATTAAAGTAATACATAAAGTTTTTTGCAATCGGTTAAATATTAGCAAAGTTACGGTTGTCAAAATGACAAATTTATACAAAAAAAAGAATACCTACTTCTTGTATTTTAATACCATAAAATGCAACAAAAGGCAACAACAGTTATTATTGGTAATACTAATTAATTAAAGTAATACATTCGTAAAATAAAATTCATTCTAAAAACAAAAGAAGGTAAGTACAAACACAATAACAGAACTCAGTGGCGCAGCCCGAAAATTCATCTGGGGGCGGCCAATAGAACCGATGACCTCCCCAGAGGATGGGGAAAATTTTTCAGAAAACGGTTGAAAACGGATGTGTATGTAGATTCCTCTATTAGATAATATTGGCATTAATTACAAAATATTTATTTCAAGGGATAATTTAGATACTGCTTTGTAATGCTTCTTTATTTTTTGGCTCATGGAAGACGGCTTGGGGGGAGTCCGGGCCCCATGGCTCCCCCCCTGGCTGCGCCCATGACAGAACTCATAAATAGTGAAAAAATAAACTATAAACTCTTTAAAAAGCATGAATAAATTAAATAAGCATAAAAAAAACTCTCAATCAGAATTGCATGTATTTTAAATAGGTCAAAATTAACACTGGAATCAACTTCACAGATCAAGAAAATAAAGAGGAGACACTGAATTATTTTCGAAAACGCCATTTTAAAAACTACAAAAAAAAGTAAGCTTAAGGGGTCTACACACGATCCTGCGGCAGGGAGCCAGCCTTGTCGGCATGCTTTGAACTCATTCGTAAAAGTGAACTGGTCTGCTGGAATTACAATTATCTTCAAAGCTTACCGACAATGCTAGCTCCCTGCCGCTGGATCGTGTGTAGACCCTTTTACCAAATTAACAATACTCAAATAAACAAGTCTCGAGCAAATTTAGACAATAATAAAAATTTCAATTAATTTTAAGGTATTTATTATTATAAAATTTCTTCAATAATTTTATAATATATTGTTAATCTAACTGAATTTTCTATATTTCTTTAATTTTTTAAACCCATATTTTAATTGAAAAGGCTTCTTAGATGAGAGTAACTGTTATGCAGGCTATGCACAGTTATCTATGCTTTACAATTAGGTATACCGAAAGCTATTGGCGCCCCGGGTAATTATATCAATAAAAGTAGGTTATAATTTGAATTATCAAAATAAATATCTTTATTAAAACAATATTTTCAAATTAAATATTATTTAACAATATAATCATTAAAAGGAGTATCATAACAATACATATCATGTCGAATGCTATATGGGATATGGGTCAAAGCGCCAAGATTTTTGAGTGCCTGTTAAATCTGCGGTCAACTTTTTTTTTCAAGAATACCGTGGCTTTAGCAACAAATTTTGTTGCGACATTTTTTGTTCATAAACACGTGATCTATCCATCTGTATTATTTATCTAAAAAAAATTTGTTAATTAACAATAGGCTCATTTTATGAAAAATCGGTGAAAACATTTTTTTACAACGGGATATTGTTCCTTTAAGTGTCTAAATAACACCATAATTTTTTTAAATTTTTAAATTAATATTTAATAACATAAAAAAATATTTTTACTTATTACGGCCGGTTTCAAAGCATCGTAACAGCTTAGTGTTCGCCGTGCGGAGCTCTATTTTCAACATTAAATTAAAATTATTAATAATAAAGATAGAGTTTCGGGAGTCGGGACTTTTCTATTGGAAATTTCTTCCTCTTTAAGAATCTTTCTTTAAAATTTCTTAAATACTAATAGTTTTTGAGTTATTTACAAAAAACAAAACTCGTTATTTTTTCAATCTTCATTTGTTTATAACTTTTGCAATTGTTTATATGCGGGTTTGAAAATTTTGATCATTTTTCTAGACGTCATTCCGAATCCAATGAGCCCTTACTAATATTTTTACGAGCTTTATCAAGAATTAACACGGCTTTGAACTTGTGAACTAGTGTATATTGCCTGACAGCCAAGTTTCAGTTATACCCATTACATCAAAACCACAGAAGAAGAAACAATCAGAAGGGAATGTCGGCAAAAAATCCTTTGATCTCGTGTTGTAAATTTCCGCCATTGTTTTGTTGGGCGAGTTCAGGACAGTACTTAATATTTTTTACCCCTTTTAGGAAGGGCCCGGTAGAGATTCAGAAAACCTGTGAAACATTAGATGAAGACAAATAATATTTGTTTTAGATTTTCAATATTTCTTAACTAGTTAGGCGGCATCATGATATATAAACTGTATCACGAGGCGAGATCACGCCATTCGCCATTTGTCGCATTTGTCGGTTACAGAAGAAATCCGTGATCCGGGCCTGGCACAATATTTTACAATTCCGTCCGAGATTGACAGTGCGCAATGTAGATGCGCGAACTTTTCGCGCCAATGAGAGATTCTATTCTGATTGTTTCTTTTTCTGTGTCAAAACTATATTTACTTAGAATTTCTTTCACTTCGTTTAAACTAGGTATTAAGGATCTTATATTAATGTGGGAAGTTTTTAACTCAGACATTTCAAAAGAAAATATACTTATTAATAATAAAAACAATAAAATTTATTACAATCAAATCGAAAATGCAAACAGTAAATACTACAGATTTTATTTCCTACTTTATGAGTGTCTTCTTTTTATTAGCTATCGTTCATTTATAGTAAATTACTAAAAATACGTCAAATGTCAAAATTTGCTACAATCTTACCAAGGGCGGATTTACGGGGGGGGGGTAAATGGGGGGTAATTACCCCCCCAATGAATTACAAAGATATAAAAAAATTATTGGCGAAATAAATAATTTGAAACGAAAATTTAAAAATTTAATCTTTTATCTAATAGCATTTATACAACGTGATCTACCATGACATGCGGAAAATTTAACAGTAGATTGTCCCCACCGAAAGGAGTTAAAAAAATGAAAAATTAAAAAAAATTACCTTATTATACTCTTCGCAAAAACGAAGAGTATGTTGTATTTGGTCGGCACATTTCTAAAATCATAAATATCGCCCGTAGAGAAACAAATTTCGTATTATTGTGTTAGTGAACGAATTCCGAACAACTTTCAAAATGTCCGTCTGTCCGTCCGTCCGTCTGTCCGTCTGCCCGTCCGTCCGTCCGTCACGTTTCTTGTAAGCACGATAACTTAAGAAAGAAAAGTCCGATTGTATTGAAATTTAGAAAGTAAGTTAGTGCTAGCTAGAGGAAGAACCCTATTGTTTTTGAAGAAAATCGATCAGTAAATAAAAAAGTTATTAATTATTTAATTAAAAAAAAAAATTCTCTTAATTTTTGTCGCTTGTACTAAAATGGAAATCTTACGAGATATTATTTCCATAATACATTTTTTTTTGTTTATGAAGTTTACTAATATATATTTCATAGAAGTGAAATATGTATGAATGTCGAAAGATATATATCACAGACAATCAATTTTTCTAGCAATAGGTGGTGGCGTAGCGGCTAAAGCTTTGCGTTGCAATCCCGTGTTCGAATCCGGTTGGATATTTTTTTTTTCATTTTTTAATCAAATTTTCTTCACAATAAAGATGGTGTCACAAAATTTGGGATGTCCAAAAATATATATCACACATTAGAAGAAAACTGCGAAGAGTATCCTATAGAATGTGTAACAATTATATATAAAAAGCTCAGTAAATTGGCGAGAGTACGTTTTTAGCTTGTTTTTTTTTTCGTAGAAATGCGCCGCCAATGACTTTCACTAATCTAACGTAACGCGATACAACCATATCACTTTATCAGACTTGGGATTGACACTACTGACAGCAAAGCTGGATAAGATAGAAGTGACTTTTTGGTTTTAACACACTACAAAAATAGCGAAATAAATTGAAGACATTGACCCCATGCTGAAATGACAAGCAGATATACGAGATATTTAGTTAAACCGGTCAATGACACGGCGGTGTTCCTATTGTTCGACCGAAAACAAAAAACGCGGCTATCTAGGGGTCTACACACGATGCAGCGGCAGGGAGCCAGCCTTGTCGGCATACTTTGAACTCATTCGTAAAAGTGAACTGGTCCGCTAGAATTCCAATTATCTTCAAAGCGTACCGACAATGTTGGCTCCCTGCCGCTGGATCGTGTGTAGACCTCTTTTTGATCTCGCCGGCCGGCTTCACTTTTTATGCCAATTAAGGAAATGTAAACAACTCGAATACGTTCTTTCACAAGTAAGTTCGTCGACCTATTCAGAAGTAGGTCAGGACTTACTCAACATCAGTAGTGTATCTTCGCAAATTTACTAATAATTTAATACAATAAATTACCTCAGAATCCTCTAAAATTTTGCGACTAGCACACCATTTTATTTTCCGCATTTCTTGGTAGATCACGCTGTATAACAATACAGGCCGTAGGTCGTTTTGCTAATAACAAAAGACGAGTAACAGATTTTATTTAATTAATGTATTTTACTAAGTATGAATTAAAAGTTTTACTGTTTTTAATTAGTTGTTTTCCAAATATGATTTTGTTTTTATATTTTATTTATGTTTCATTTGATACAGTGTTTTTATTTTCCGTCGTTCCATGATAAATTTGTAGTTTCTCTCATTTTAAATAATGTATTGAAAACTATTTTCCCAAAATCCCGCAACCCGCAACTTAGAAATGCCTGAAAACCTACATTTACGGAAAACAAACTAGTAAAAAATATATTTACTCGTCTACTCCTACTACTTTAAAAAATAATAAAATAAACGCTTGATAAAAAGAAAATGTTTTAAATTTTATTTATTGCCTAATTTTAATGCAGCATTTATTCAAAAATCGTACTCATCCGGGAGTTTACCCCCCATGACAGAAAGCTAAATCCGTCCTTGAATCTTACAAAAAAAAAATACAAGGCTTGGTGCTACACATATAATTATTTTGTAGATTGGCAAAATATTGCGTACATTACTACAGGTTTATTTAAGGATCGTTTTAAGCAAGTTATAGAGGAATCTAAGTCATAGTTTTCTACAGCATAAAATTGCCACACATAAATCGTAGAAAGAGCAGTGGAGCTTGTCACGCAAGCTTTTAATATAGTATATGACAAAAATAGAAGAAAATGGAGTCAGTAGGAACACACCAGAGCAACAATGCCGAAAGTTGAAACAAAAAAGAATTTCCATAATAAATAATTTTCTATAGTATTTCTTCTTCACTGAATTGAATTGTTTTGTTGTTTGATTTTGAATTGCTTATCGAAATATTTTTCGTAATAGAGTAAAAATGAAATAGTTTTTAAAATCCTTAATTTCTAAAGGGTTTTGTGGAGGATGGGATGAAAAATTCAAGTGAAAAATCCTCAAAGACGATAACCGTCAAAATTTATTATTTTTTAAATTTTCTAAATAGTGAATTTTTGAAGGAAGTGGAAAGGGTTAACGAAAAATATCAAAAAAAATTAGATATCTTCCCTTATTAAGACACAACTTTTATGCACACAGGCGTTTTAATTTTTGAAAAAAGGAATTCACACCTATAGCAACGCACCACCCTAATGCACACACATTCTTTACAAAATCATATTTCTGCGATGTTATTAAACATTTTTGTCCAGTTATAATATACCTATTTGATTAAATCAATTAGGTATTAACATATAATATAATAAATAGGATAATATACGTGGTAGGTATGCTTAATATAAGAAAATGTCACTCCGTTTTCAATTACCTATTGTAGTTTAAGGTGATTGAAATTATTTTTATGAGTTTAGTGCGTGCAAATAATTTGAAAATTATTTTTATAACGTTTCCTGTTTATATTTATCCACACAACAATAAGCTACGCGAATAGAATAAATCATATTTCTCAAAATGGACCCCAAAAATAACTTCCTTATGCAAACTTTATCATATAACCGTAATATTCAGAGCAAATACACCTTACATATAAATGCAAACACCCTTGCGAAACTCCAAACGGAATATTTGACAAACTTAAACTGTCGATTTCCAATGTTTACTTATATTTTCATTTCCGAAGGGTCAACAATTCAACTCTTGGTGTCGTTAGTCAGTCAATCAAGCCTATTCAAATTACCTTAAATCTGAGCGGGCAGGTGGGAGATAATGGCAAGGTTAATCCTTATTTTGCGGTATATAACAACACCCATTGTATACAGAGTAACTATTTCAAATCGATTTTGCTCATTATTTTGTTTTGGATAAGTGCTCCAGTGTTTGTGAGTTATCAACATGAAGATCACTGTAAGTACTGCTGAAATGGTGGATTTATATTTAAAAAGTGTTTTTTATTGACGGACAAAGAATGGGAAGAGTGCAAAAAAACGGGTTTTCTTACATGTTCCATTCAACATAATACTTTATTAAATAAATGTATATTATTATAGCTGGTACATACATGTTGATGTTCGGGGTGATGTTTAACTTGTTTGGCTACTTTTACTTCCACATCCAGTGGAAGTTTGGTAACGACAAAAAAAAATTGGAAATTTTTGTTGTTCAAATAGGCTTAGAATGTCATGAAACGTCGGCATTTTAAGTTTGAGTAAAAAAATCTGTCTGTCTGTCTGTAACTTTTTTTGTGCGCACGATTAGTCTGAAACCGTTTAAGATATTGATTCGAAATTTAGTACGCGTATGTATTTTAACGAGATCTGGAACTAGATTATATTTTCATATTATTTCGTTGAAGGGTTGGGGGATAAATTGGGGTAAATGGGGTATTTTCTATTATTGTGTATCTTTTTAACAGTAATTAAGGAAAAGAAATAAATAATATTTATAACAAAAAGTAAGTTGGTACTGCAAAATTACTTATTGTAGTGCAAAAACTGTGCATAATAGACCACGAATATCTATCGTGTTTCCAATTAGCTCCAAAACAAGCTTCAATCACTATGAAGTGCGCGTCTGGTGGACAATAATTGGGAGATCGTTTTTTTTATCAGAAATAGTACATAGTGCAGGTAAATTGATTATTTGCATTTTACTGGGAAAATACGCATTAAAACAAAAAATACCGAATAATATTTTTTACAGTAAATATAATTCCGTTCAATGTGTTTTTTTGGTTGATATGCGATACAAATTGACCGAAATACACCACATTTAAACTATATTATTTTGTCATAACAGTTTAAAAAATAATTTTGTTGTAATTATTTATAATGAAATTAAAGACATTGAATACATTTACATAACGTTGTTATAAAAATATTATAAAAATATTATATTTAATGTTTCTTCAAAGAATAAACAAATATGAGTAAATAAAACTAATCATAGACACCAAAACTACCTAATTATTATTTTATATAAGTACCTAATAAATATTTTTAGCAAAAACATTGAAAAGAATACAATTTATTATTAATTAGTACGTAAGGTACCTAATAAATCATTCTAATTTCTTATTAGTTCAAATAACATTTTATTTTTAATTTAATACATTATTAGAAGAATACATTTATATTATTACACCAAATTTTCTACATCGTTAGTTTCATTTTTATTTTGTTTAAAAATTTGATTAGTTTCATCACTATGTATTGGTGTTCTTGATACCAATTTTAGTTTAGCCGTCTTTTTACAGTATCATCAATCATCAACTGCTCTAAACGGTACTTACTGAGAGATTTCCTCGCGTCCTTGCATGGATATAAAAATAAAAACAAAATTTTGCCAGACTTTTTTCATCAATGAACTTGTCAATGACATCCAATTGCAGCCAATGTTGATATTTTATTAATAATGTGTGAGGCTTCAAACGAGTCAATTTCAGGCGAAATTTTCTTTTACCTCGAGAAACGCCATAAGTAGACGACGCGCGACGTCGCACAACGGGGAACACAGAACTTTCGCGTCTGAAAAATCTACTTTCTTCATTAATCGAAAAAACTAAGCGAATTTTAAAAATCAGCACTAGGATCTATTATGCAATAGCAAAATCCAAACTAATGGATGTGATGCCACTTTTACTTCCACATCCATGTAGTATAGTGGAAGTATAGTAATCGTAAAAAAAATATTATTTTTTTTTAAATAGGCTCTATAT
Source organism: Rutpela maculata (assembly GCA_936432065.2). Classification (NCBI taxonomy): domain Eukaryota; kingdom Metazoa; phylum Arthropoda; class Insecta; order Coleoptera; family Cerambycidae; genus Rutpela; species Rutpela maculata. Next base: position 38,853,024 of record OW386290.2, read on the forward strand.
ATGCCATGGAACGTCGAGATTTTAAGTTAGAGCAAAAAAAATTATGTCTGTCTGTCTCTCTGCCTAACTCTATTTTTTGTGCACGATTACTCAGGAATGGTTTATGATTGACTTGAAATTTGGCACAACATTTATTATAACGAGATCTGGAACTAGATTATATTTTGGTTTTATTCCGCTGAAGGGTTTGGGGTAAATAGGTAAAGCAAGCAAGTAAGAGTCCATAAAACTAGAATTAAATATGTACCCGAGAAGCCAAGGTTTCAAAATATTTCTTGGCACCAGTCACCTCCACTACCACCCCCAAAAGGACATAAATAAATAAAGTTGTGATTTAGTGTGTGTACAAGAACCAAAGACCTCAAATTGTTTAGACATCGGCCACCCCCCACCCCCACTACCAATGTGGCATTTTATGGGTTTTGGAGGTAGACGATTTCAAATATCATATTATTAAGGTTCTATGAACAATTTCCACATGGTGGTACATACATTTTGAAGATCGGGGTGGAGGTTAGCTTATTTGGCTACTTTTTTCTATTATTATTGGGTATCTACTTTAATAGTAATCAAGGAAAAGAAATAAATAATATTATTTATAACAAAAAGTAAGTTAATACTGCAAAATTGCATAATGTAGAGCAAAAATTGTGAATAATACACCACGAATATCTACCGTGTTTCCAATTAGCTCCAAAACAAGCTTCAGCCACTATGAATTGAGCGTCTGGTGGACAATAATTGGGAGATAATAGTCTACCGTTTTTTTTATCAGAAATAATAGCGCAGGTAAATTGAATTTCAATAAGAAATACCAAAGGTAGTCCAATTTTTTTGGGAATGTCTATAAAACGGCTTACCTTTGAAAAGTCCCCAGCTGCGCGTTTGGTAGAGAAAGGTCATTATAGGCGGAATTACGGTTTTTCGACTTTTATTTGAAAAATATGTACCAAATCACGAGACCCTTTAGTAGACAAACATTTCTTTAATTTGGTATTTTCTTGATTACCATATGATAAAAATTGACCAACAATTCCCAGTTTTTCTATTTTATGATTTTTTGCATTTTACTGGGAGAATACGCATTAATACAAAAAATACCGAAAAACATTTTTTACAATAAATACAGTTCCCTTCAATGGGTTTTTCTTTGTTGATGTGCGATGAAAATTACCGAAATATACCACATTTAAACTATATTATTTTCTTCTGATAGTTTAAAATATAATTTTGATATAATTATTTATAATGAAATTAAAGACATTCAATATACTTACATCATATTGCTATAAAAAGATTATACTTTTTTAATATTTGTTCAAAAAATAGATAAATACGAGTAAATAATAAAAATAATCATAGACACCAAAAGTACCTAATAAATATTTTTAGCAATTGAAAAGAATTCAGTTTACTATTAATTAGTACGTAAGGTACTTAAAACCGCTGCCCAAGGAATCACTACTTCCACATCCAGATTTTCTATCCAAGTCTCTCACAACGAAAAAAATTTGTATGTGGAAATAATTGCTTATGGAACTTTAATAAAATAATATTTGAAATCGTCTACCCTGAAAACCCATAAAACGATATCCCACATCGGTAGTGGGGTGGGGGTGGTGATAGGAGGTAGTAGTGGGGGTGGATGAAGTAAAAAAATATTTTGAGGTTTTTGTACACACACTAAATCACAATTTTCTTTCATCCCCTTAAATAATGGAACTCGGGTGGTAATGGGGGTGGCTAATGCCAAAAAATTTTTTGAGACCTTAGCTTCCCTTGTATATACTAAATGCCAATTTTATATTGCTTGATTTACCTATTTACCCCCCATTTACCCCAATTTACCCCCCAACCCTTCGACGGAATAAAATGAAAATATAATCCAGTTCCAGATCCCGTTAAAGTACATACGTGTACCAAATTTCAAGTCAATATCTTCAACGGTTCAGAGTAATCGTGCGCACAAAAAAAATTACAGACCGACAGACAAAACAGAACATTTTTTTTCGCACAAACTTAAAATCGACGTTTCATGACATTCTAAGTCTATTTGAACAATACAAATTTTCAAAATTTTTTTGTCTGTGGATTTTTCATCAATAAACTTGTCAATGACATCCAATTGCAGCCAGTGTTGGTATTTTATTAATAATGGGTAGTAAGGCTTCAAACGAGTCAATTTCAGTGCGAAATTACTTCCACATCCAGTGGAAGTATAGTAAAAAAAAATTGAAAATTTATATTGTTCAAATAGAATGTCATGAAACGTCGAGATTTTAAGTTTGAGGGAAAAAAATTTCAATCTGTCTGCCCGTTTGTAGCCTTTTTTGTGCGCACGATTACTTTGAAACCGTTTAAGATAGACTTGAAATTTGGAACACATATGTACTTCAACGAGATCTGGAACAAGATTATATTTTCATCTTATTCCGTTAAAGGGTTGGGGGGGTAAATTGGAGTAACTAGATAAATCAAGCATGTAAGAGTCCTTAAAATTGGTATTTAGTATATACAAGAGAAGCTATAAGGTCTCAAAAATCTTTTTGGCATTAGCCATTACCACCTCCACCATTATTAAACGGGGTAAAAGAAAATTGTGATTTATTGTGTGAACAAGAACCAAAAACCTCAAAATATTTTTTTGCTTCATCCACCCCCTATCACAACCCCTACCCCACTACCGATATAGGATATTGTTTTATGGGCTTTTGGGGTAGAGATTTCAAATATTACTACTTATTATTAAAGTTTCATAAACAACTATTTCCATATTCAAAATTTTTTTCGTTGTGGGAGACTTGGGTGGAAAATCTGAATGTGGAAGTGGTTATTCCTTGGTCAGCGGTTTTTTCTTTTACCTAGATAAACGCCATAAGCAGAGGACGTCGCACTATGGGAAACACAGAACTTTCGCGTCTGAAAAATCTACTTTCTTCATTAATCGAGAAATCTAAGCGAATTTTAAAAATCAGCAGTAGGATCTATTATGCAATAGCAAAACCAAGACTAATGAATGTGATGTCACTTTTACTTCCACATTCACGTAGGGGGGGTGTAAGTATAGTAATCGTAAAGAAAAACATTTATTTTTTTCAAATAAGCTCTATTTTATGTCGAGATTTTAAGTTAGAGCAAAAAAAATATATCTGCTTGTCTATCGGTTTATGATCGACTTGAAATTTGGCTCGCCTATTTATTATAACGAGATCTGGAATTAGATTATATTTTGGTCTTATTCCGCTGAAAGGTTGGGGGTAAATAGGGGGTTAGGTAGGTAAAGCAAGCAAATATGTACCCGAAAAGCCAAGGTTTCAAAATATTTTTTGGCACCAGCCACCTCCACTACCGTCCCCAAAAGTGGGTAAAAAAAATAAAGTTGTGATTTAGTGTGTGTACAAGAACCAAAGGCCTCACATTTTTTAAGCATGAGCCACCTCCACCCTACTACCAATGTGGCATTTTATGGGTTTTTGGGGTAGACGATTTCAAATATCATACTAGGATAACTAGATTTATGTGTTCAAAAATTATTATTAGTCAATACTGCTAAATTAAGCAATTTGAATTTAATTGTTTTAATCAAGAACTGTTCGTCTGACGAGAAAAACGCAAGAGACTGTTTTCATGCAGAATTGACTAGGCTATCCACATGGAAAAATAACAGTGTCGTACCACTTTTTTGGTAAAAAATAAGGACATGTTTGCAGGGACGCCACTGGTGGAGCGATAAAATAACTTTTTAACTAAAATATGTGGTTTTATATCCTATTGGTACATACTAAAATTGAAAATAATATCTAAAATACTTTCTGAGATATTAAAAAATAACGATTTAAAGAAAAAATTCAACACCCTGTAGCAAAAAAATATTAGCACGTCAGGAATACCCCCTATATGGAAAACTCACTTGAAGTCGAATTTACTGTATTAAGCACAATTGTTCACGGGCCCCCGTGCCATGCACTATGGGGGCCCCGATAGCCCGCCTGCCAACGTCCGACCCTGATTGTAATGATTATTATTATCAACCCTTCAAAGTATAAAATATTTTCCTGTTTAGAAATTATGCATAAAGGAACTTTTTGTTACATCTTTGAATTTCCCTGTTTCTTTATATTAATTACAACCAGGGGCGGCTTAAGGGCCGGGCAACCCGGGCGACTGCTCGGGACGCCGGCTCAGAGGGGCGCCAGAGGGCAAAAACTGTTTTTTTTACCATTTATATTAGTTTCTTTGGAAGATAATATCAAATAATATCAGTATCTATGTCAGTTAAAATGGTAATAATGCAAAACAGTCGAATAACATTAAAACCGCCTAAATAATTCAAAAATGTAACACAAACATTTTTGTTTTGCTATGAGATAAGTCACTTTTCATACCTCAAGCTTCCCGCTCTATTATTGTCTGACACGGAGTCGATCATTAAAGATTTTGCATTAATAAAGGCTGGCAACCTGCACTTTCATTCAGAAAAAATTCAGAATACTCAGAAAATGATTATACTAACATTAGCTGTTTGTATTTCATATCTTACATAATTTACTGTTTATAAATAAATAAAATAAATAAATGGCAATTTGTTTTGTATGAAATATTAAAACAATAAAGAGGAACATTCCTCTAAGTAAACTTGTGTCGATGGTCCTTTTTAATAGCGTTCAGATGGTGTAGACAAAAAATTTTAAATTACAAATTAATTACAAAAAAAAGGTCTTGTCCTAAGCTTCTCATCTAACTCTTCTGAAGTATTTTGAGGCGCTGAAACCAATTTTAGACAAACACGCTGAACCCATTTTTGACACAATTTTTTTTTTGTCGGATCAGTTTCCTTATTCGTTTTTGTGCAAAATTGGTTTCAGCACGTCAAAATACTTTAGAAAAGTTACGCCAGAAACTTTGGTACAAGGCCTTTTTTTGTTATTTTTTTAGGGGATAAAAGGGGCGGTAGAGAGAAACTGACATGATAGAAAAAAAAAATGTGTCCAAAGTTGCCTTCAGCATCTCAAAACACTTCAGAGAAGTTAAATAGAACCCTACGATAAGACTTTTTTTCGCCTCCCTTTTTAGGGAATATAAGGGGAGAAAAACTGACATGAAAGAAAATTTATTTTTCTTCAAAATTGGCTTCAGTGCATCAAAATACATCAGAAAAGTTTGGAAAAACAAGACCTTTTTCTTGACTTTTTTTAGGGGGGAGGATGAAAGGGGGTGGTACAGGGAAAATGACACGATAGAAAGAATTTTTTGTCCAAAATTGGTTTCAAAAAGTTCAGAAAAGTTAGATGAGAACCTTAGGACAAGACTTTTTTTTGTAGACCTGTGTTATTAATAATAAAATGTTGTAAATGCACATTGATGTATAAACATAAATTACTTGAGAAAATTTACTTATTTATACTTGAAAATATTTATTCCTTATATATTTGAGGAAACGTATAGAGTTCGACAAAAATATTTCACTAGTAAATACTTGAGAATGGTTTATCGAAATGCAATAAGAATATCTTCTTTTATTTTTAATGATCTGAAAATTATTTTTTATAAGAACTTTTAGAAATATGTAAAAAATAAAAAGTTAGGGTAAAATACCGACAGCCATCCCCTAAAACTACGCCTCATGCAGAAGAGGAGGTTTGACTGATACTATATAAACTGATGTCCAAACGGACTATATCTAATTTAAAATACGAATTTTATATTTTAAGACGGTCGGAAGATATTGCAGAAAAACTGTTTATTTATTGTTCGTTTTTAAAGGAGAATAATTTTCTTATTATTCATTGAGGGTACCTTTATTTTTGGATGCACTATTAGCCACATAAATATCGAGAGACAATTTTGTGTTAACTTAAAAAGTAGTGATCGGGAGGTCCGAAGGGATATCCTTGAAGTTTAGTACGTAGTACGTCTGTGAAATTTCCGTGATTATCTTAGAGAGGGGCGCCAAAAAGTGTTCCCGCCCGGGTGGAAAATTTACCTTGAGCCGCCCCTGATTACAACCTACAACCGATTCCATTCATTAACAAAGCACATGTTATTTTTAACTATTCCTCATCTATTTACTTACTACTAATTAAACTTATCAAAAAATTGTACAAGAACTGACGTAATTATTAGTCGATTTATTGGCAAAATCTAGATAATTCGAAAATAACATAACTGATAGAATATCGTAAACAATATTCCAAAACCAATAAAAATATTCCGTCCTACAAAATATTTGTAATATAAGATAATGATGACCTTATGCAAAATTGAATAAAGTAATATTTAATTTGATTTTATTTAATGTGCTTGTGTCCGGATTGTATATACGTCGGTAAAATGATCCCAGTATTAACAAAACTAGTTAAGGTAAATATATATTTACATTAAATATTTAAAATTTCAGGAGTAGTGGAGTATAGTGTGGAGTTAAGTTATTGAAGTAATAGTGGAGTAAAAATGGGGCTAAAAATCGAATAAACAAAGTGTCTGGGAGTCTTTTATTGAAAACTGAAGTACATATGAGGAGGATCATTACAAAATGAGTCTTATACACATTTAGTCATATTCTAGTTAGTGAAGTGAATGAATTCTCTACCTTTAGTCATATCTGCATATGTTTTGCTCTGCCAAATCGATTGCCATCCTATATAAAATGTGTCTACAAATTAAGTGTTTTTCCATAATACGCCTTATCCATCAACTATGCTATTTCAAAGTGAATCTAATCCAATTGGACCAATCGTAAGGACGTATTTTGATCATGTGATTCAGCATATTATGCAGGCAGTGCTTTTAAATTTAAAAACTTCTTTATACTTGTTTTGGACTAGATTGGAAAAACAATTCATGGAGAACTTTAAAGCTACAAATGATTCGAATTAATGTAATTCTTTGGCAGAAGAAAACGAAGATTCTCATGAGTGTATTAGAGAATCCAAAGATCTTAGATTTTAAAGCCTTTAATTTTTATTATATTGCTCTTCATATCATTTTTACTTTTACGATGTAGTGTAGTTGCATAAGAGTTTCAAACATTTTCTATTTTGACAAATTTTGTTTCTATACTTACCAAAATAGTTTTTTCAAAATGCGCCTTATCCAGTCTGTTGCTCCAAAATGATCTTACCTAAATTAAATTTAAAATTTTTGAAAATACAGAGCATAAATGATTTATTAATAATACTCTTTTATAGCTAGGGACAAAAAGATGTGTTAATAACAGAACACAGTTTTTTTCGATTTCCTGTAATTTTCGTCTAGTGGACAAAGCGCATTTTGAAATAACCCTCCTCATATATCGAAGTATGAGTGCAAGTTTTGAACTTTGGGCGAGGTCGGTAACATATTTGTTTAAACAACTGAAATTAGAAAACACAATAAGTTCTATTCTGAAGTCATTGGGAAAACATCTTGTTTTTTTTTGCGTATTGGTCGTATTGCAAAAATAAAAAAATGGAGATTGTCCACAATAACATTTCGAATAGATTTAAACATAAAAGAAGGGCCGCCGACAGGGGGAGGCAGGGGGGGATAAATCCCCGAAGCTCCGGCTATATTACGTCATATAGGCCAGTTATTCAGTTGTGCACATTTGGCGATTCTTAAAAAAAACAAAATTATGTTAAGCGCGGGGCCCACATTTGGGTAGAGATTTTGACAATTTTTTTTTCAAATTTCTCCCCCCCGCTCATCAATTATTTAGCGCGGGGGCCCACCAGAGATTTTGACAATTTTTTTTTTTTTAATTTCATCAATTATTAGGCGCGGCGGCCCGTCAGTGAATTTGGTACCGGGGATCATCATTTGATGTAGGGGCCTGGAAGGGGCCTTCAATAATAAGCAGCCCTGGGGCTCGGTAAAGCTGTCGGTAGCCCTGCATACAAGACCATTAAATATGTACTTAACCTAAAGAAAATGAAAAATATTTCTTTAAACAGCCAAAAACTCAAAAACCTGTTTGAAACTTTACTGGCTCATAAATATACCATCAAGTCCTAAAGAAGCATTTTTTTCATACGTTATGTTTTAAAGGTATTTTGATTGGTTTTAACGAAATATATGAGTATTTTTTTAACCATTTTTTGCATTTTAAAATTTTTGAATTTGTGTAAATGCGATGTACTTTTGGGAATTTTGCAAAATTAAAATTTTCTAACATGCTTTAAAAAAAGTAACAATTAAAATAAAAGAATGTTAATTGGAAGAGATATCGTACATTTTGCGTTAAAAAAATTTAAATGCATAGAAACGGTTAAAATAAACAAAAACATATTTCGTTAAAACTAATCAAAAGTTCTTTTAAAAACCTACAGTTTAAAAAGACGTGTTTCTCTACGACTTGATGACATAATTCTATGAGGCCGTTTTTGGACGTTTTAACAAATATTTTGACTTAACATTTTTTGGTTACTATTACCATCAACGCTGGATTTATATGATAATCGTATCAAAATGACATTAAAACATTGTGTCGTAAATATTCTCGTAAATATTTATACTATTTAAAATTTGTTTACTATTTCTGTTTCTAAATTATCTACAGTGAGTTACATCATTTTATCACATTAAAAACCGCTGCCCAAGGAATCACTACTTTCATATCAAGATTTTCTCTCACAACGAAAAAAAATTGTATGTGGAAATAATTGTTTATAATATAATATTTGAAAATGTCTACCCCAGAAGCCCATAAAACGATATGCCACTTCGGTAGTGGGGGTGGGGTTTGTGGAAGGGGGATGGTAGTAGAGGTAGATGAAGTAAAACCAATTTTTGAGGCTTTTAGTTCTTGTACACACACTAAATCACAATTTTGTTTTTCACTCCATTTAATAACGAGGTAGGGGTGGCCATGGGGGTGGATAATGCCAAAAAAATTTTGGGACCTCAGCTTCTCTTATATTTACCAAATATCAATTTTATGGACTCTTACTTGCTTGATTTACCTATTTACATCTATTTATCCCAATTTACCCCTCAACCTTTCAACGGAATAAAATCAAAATATAATCTAGTTCCAGAGCTCGTTAAAATATATATGTGTACCAAATTTCAAGTCAATATCTTAAACGATTCCAGAGTAATCGTGCGCACAAAAAAAAGTTACAGACAGACAGACCGACACAGACAAACAGAACGACAAACAGAAATTTTTTACTCAAACTTAAAATCTCGACGTTTCATGACATTCTAAGCCTATTTTAACAATAAAAATTTTTAAAATTTTGTTTGCGTTGCTATACTTCCACTGGACGTGGAAGTAAAAGCGGCATTCGTATTATAACCAGTTATAAAAAGAACGGTTTATCAAAACTGAAATGATATTCAAAAAGATATAATTTTACAATAGATTAGGATGACGTCACGCTGTCGGCATGGAGGGCACACAACACATTATTTTGTTTTCTAGAGATGGGTACAAGCTGTTATTTTTACTTCCACATCCAGTGGAAGTATAGTAACGACAAAAAAAAATTTTTAAAATTTTTATTGTTCAAATAGGCTTAGAATGTCACGAAACGTCGAGATTTTAAGTTTGAGCGAAAACAAAATTCTGTCTGTCGGTCTGTCGGTCTGAATGTCGGTCTGTCTGTCTGTAACTTTTTTGTGCGCACCTTTACTCTGGAACCGTTTGAGATATTGACTTGAAATTTGGTACACATATGTACTTTAACGAGATCTAGAAATAGATTATATTTTCATCTTGTTCCGTCGAAGGGTTGGGGGGTAAATTGGGGTAAATTTGGGGAAAATAGGTAAATCAAGCAGGTAAGAGTCCATAAAATTGGTATTTAGTATATACAAGAGGAGCTAAGGTCTCAAAAAAAAATTTGGCATTGGCCACCCCCCTTACCACCCTCACCCCATTATTAAAGGGGATGAAAAAAAATTGTGATTTAGTGTGTGTACAAGAACCAGAAACCTTAAAATGTTTTTTTACTTCATCCACCCCCACTACCACCCCTTATCACCACCCCCACCCCGCCACCGATGTGATTTATCGTTTTATGGATTTCAAATATTATATTATTAAAGTTCCATAAACAATTATTTCCACATACAAAAATTTTTTCGTTGTGAGTGACTTGGAAAAGAATCTGGATGTGGAAGTAGTGATTCCTTGGGCAGCGGTTTTTAATAACGGGTTTGAACTGCTTCTGCTTTTTTAAAATATCAGTTTAAAAATAACAGAGCGCTGAGAAGTACTGGTATTCGCATATCGCAGTGCGCAGTTGGTAGTATGTAAATTTTTCGGTCACGTGAATTTGACGCAGCTGTCTGAAGGGCATAGAAAACCTCATTTACTGTTTGTTTATTATTGTGTGCACAAGGTTTTCAGAGTGTGTTTCGGGTTTACTTTAGTGTTTCAAGTAAGGTGTTTATTTTGACAATAATGTCTCGCTTGTTGCTATTTTCTCCACGGTCCTTTAAAATAGCGGGAATTCTAAAGAAACTAAAGTTGTCTCTTTCTCCTCTATTACCACAATTCACTATTGAATAGAACAGAGGCATTTTTATAACTATTGCAAATGAAAACAATGCTGCCCTCCACGCAAAATGGCGCCGACGATAGCGTGACGTCAACCGAAAATAGTATCTTGGTAACTTGGCTACTGCTATCTGTTATTTTCGAACAGAAATAACTCGCACTTTTCGTTGCTTCAGATACTTCACATCTTCATCACCTGTCTTGTTTTTATTCAATTCCAATGACAAAATTATTGAATAAACTGCCACCAACTCAAGATTTAAAAAACGCGTTTTTTCTTATAAATAGAATTGTGGATTGTTTACTAAAGCTTCTTTGTTGCATTGCTATCGTTACTGACGCGCCAAAGAATATTTGATATTAAAATATGTTCCGCAAATTGTAGATGACATACATGTCAAATGGATTAATTGTAAATGGCAAAATTTTCTCTTCACATTTTTAGTAATTTTTGTACGGTGGGATACAGTTTTCGAAAAAATATTGTTTGATACTCGATTGCGAAATTCTTTTGCATTCTCGAACAATGAACTTTCATTCTCGAATGCAATAATAGCATTTCGCAATCTAGCTTAAAAAATAACTATTTGACATCAACCACTCCCACTACCATTATTAAAGGGCGTAAAAAAATTAAGATTGTAATTCAATGTCTATACAAGAACCAAAGGTCTTATACTTTTTTTTTTTTGGCATAACCACTACTACCTCTAAGTACCGAAAATTTGGACGTGATAGTGGTGATTCCTTTGGCAATGGTTTTTTTAAATGAGTGAAGCTAATCAAAATTTTAAGAATATAAATAAGACGTCAAAATTAAAAATACTTCAAGCATTATTGTTAAAAATCACTGAAAAATAAGAATCTTTTATAATAATACAGTGTGACCCATCTCAAGTGGACACATCTTCGTAGCTCAATTATTATGGTCATCCAATTTCAACCAAATCTGGATCGGTATCAAAGACCTTTACTATATCCTTTTTGAGTAAAACAAGACTTATTCCAGTCATTGGTGTGCATTTTTATTAAAAAAGAAAAGGGATGATTTTTCGAGAAGTCATATATTAGGCATTTTTTTGTTGAAAAATTAATGCAATAATACTGATATTGATCCGCATTGCTGTAGAACCACTATATCAAGAACTTAACAACATTTTGATTTTTGGTTTTCGAAATACGGCACCCTTAAAATTACCTATTTAAAACATTAAATAATTAAAAAATTGGTAAAGAAATTTTCCAAAAAGTCATTCTACATTTTCTCTTTAAATTCACTTTTTCTACCATCCCATATCATCAATACTTTCCAATTTCGTAGGCCAAGAATTTTCACTGCAAAATTGCTAAAAATGTTGTGTCGTAAATTATTCGGGCATTAAAGATTACCGAATTTGAAAGTATCGATGATATGGGGTGGTAGAAAAAATGAATTTAAAGAGAAAATAAAGAATGAATTGTTTTCGAACAAAAATTCGTTACCAATTTAGTGATTATTTAATGTTTAAAATAGGTGACCGTAATTCGAAAACCAAGAATCAAAATGTTGTTAAATTATGAATATAGCATGCTAATCAATAATATTGTATTAGTTTTTCAACAAAAAAATGCCTGATATGACTTCCCGAAAAATCGACCCTTTTTTTTCCTAATAAAATCCACGCCAATAGCTGAAATACATTTTGTTTTACTCAAAAAGGATATAGTAAAGGTCTTTAATACCGATCCAAAGGGCATAGCCGGGTAAGCATGGTGTGACTGCCCCCAAGCGTCTGGCGCTTATATTTGTGCAGTAGGAAGCAATCTTGGAAAGTAGCAATTTCACAAAATATTAGCCCGAAAAAGGGACCGGTTTGGGGTGAGTAAGGGAGGGTTGATTTTAGCAAAACTATTTTTTTTCTAAGAAACGGCGCATTCAATCGTTTTGTAAAAAATATATTTTAAAGACCTACTAAGAAAGTACTAAATAAAAAATCACGCTCAAATTCCGAAAACAGATACAGTAAAAAAAACATATATATTATTTTCAAATTTTTTTTAGGGTAACTTATCCCTGGGGTACCAGCCTGAATATTTTTCTGTAGCATGTCTGGGGACTCACTTATGTTGTGTTTTTTTCCCAGTCTTGTGCGAAGATTACGCCATACTTAAAAAAAATGCCGAAGTGTGCAGTGTCGTATGCATATCTTGTCAACAATTAACCCCTTGCACGTAAAGAAGGCCAAAATGCAAAGTAAATATGGATACCTGAGTAGTGTATACATACTAGTGATTAGTGATTATGGAAATGGTGAACGTTGTAAGAGAAACCAATATAACGCTGCAACGCTGACAGTTAATTAGGTGATCAATAAAGTTTAACTCTCTTGCGCCGCAAAAATCAGTTTATGGCCGCAATGTTAAATATCATTAAGGGTAAAAACTAAAGTCAGCGGTACTATCGATATTACCGTCAGCGGGGATAAGAGCTTGGTCTTAACAGTCATGTGTTGTTAATAATTTGCAGCACTAAATCGTAGCATTACTAACCTGTGATGGATATGGATGTTAATCTTCCTCACTGTCATCTGCAATCACTGCACTCATGCTATCCTTCTGAAACAATAGAGAAAGAACTTCCGCCGGTTTAGGTATGCTTGATAGATATCGTCCTTGCGAAAGATAATGCACGGCAGCAGCTACATGGGAACAACATCCAACAGTTCGATTCCCACTGGCACATTCAAAGAAATTGCAAAACTGCCTTTTGTAGATATTTCCAGCAAAGATGTACTGGACTTCCCAGAAATGACGGATTTAAAACTGTTTTTTACCGGATCGTATCAATATAAACAAACGATTTCGTACCTCGAAGTCATAAATGAAGACGGAACACTTAATCTTCAGTACGCTAAGTACCAGTCCAATGTACTCAAAATACAAGTTTGTTCACGTCATATCAAAACGAAGGTTTACCGATGTTTCCTCGACTATATTCCCCACAGTGTCGGCGTTAGAAGACATTTCTGTGAATGTGCCAATGGGTATCAAACTGTTGGATGTTGTTCCCATGTAGCTGCTGTTGTGTATTACCTTTCGTACGGATGATATCTAGCAAGCATACCTAAACCGGCAGAAGTTCTCTCCCTATTGTTCCAGAAGGATAGCATGAGTACAGTGATTGCAGATGACAGTGAGGAAGATTAACATCTATATCCTTCTCAGGTTAGTATTGCTACGATTTAGTGCTGCAAATTGTTAACAACCAAGCTCTTATCCCCGCCGACGGTAATATGTGAATAATGACAGTGTTTGACAAGGTACTCCATAGTACCGCTGACTTTAGGTTTTACCCTTAATGATATTTAACATTACGGCTATAAACTGATTTTTGCGGCGCAAGGGTCAACTCTATTGAGCACCTAATTAACTGTCAGCGTTGCAGCTTTATGTTGGTTTCTCTTACAACGTTCACCATCTCCATAATCACTAGTCACTAATATGTATACACTACTCAGATATCCATATTTACTTTGCAGTTTGGCTTTTTTTACTTGCAAGGAGTTAATTGTCCACAAAATATGCATACGGCACTGCACACTTCGGCATTTTTTTTAAGTATGGCGTAATCTTCGGACAAGACTGGGAAAAAAATATAACATAAGTGAGTCCATAGACATGCTACAGAAAAAAATTCAGGCTGGTACCCCAGGGATAAGTTACCCTAAAAAAAATTTGAAAATAATATATATGTTTTTTTTACTGTATCTGTTTTCGGAATTTGAGCGTGATTTTTTATTTAGTACTTTCTCAGTAGGTCTTTAACATATATTTTTTACAAAACGATTGAATGCGCCGTTTCTTAGAAAAAAAATAGTTTTGCTAAAATCAACCCTCCCTTACTCACCCCAAACCGGTCCCTTTTTCGGGCTAATATTTTGTGAAATTGCTACTTTCCAAGATTGCTTCCTACTGCACAAATATAAGCGCCAGACGCTTGGGGGCAGTCACACCATGCTTACCCGGCTATGCCCTTTAGTTGAAATTGGATGACCAATAACTGAGTTACGAAGGTGTGCCCTCTTGAAATGGTTCACACTGTATACCCAGTAATATTAATAAATAAATGGACTAAGTATATAAAATTAAATAAACAATCTTTATCCTTTAAAAATAAGTTGTGACTGATTATTACAGGCTCCAAAAAACAATTTGTTACTTTGTTTCTAGCGTAGATATCACGAATTTCAATATATTTGAAAAAGTTTTTAAAATTTTTTCAGCTGTCACAAAAAAAAAATTCCAAATATAAGTTCTAGGTGATTTTTTTGTTTGCCTATTAAAAGGTAAAAGTAGGTATGCAGAATTTTTACTATAATATAGGTTACTTAATCAATACCAAGTACAAAAATGTTCGTTTTAGAATACTTATGGTTCGTCACAAACAAAAAAATCTTCATCATTCTAAAATAATACAATTGAAAATAACTGGACATATCGAAGAACTGTCCAAAATCCACATCTGAACTACTAATTCATTACAGTAATTTTTTCCCATTCTCGATTATTGTCTCACAAATTCGCATCAACCATACTACCTTCCCATAATCCGAAAGAATGCATTGGCAAAAAATTGACGAAATCAACTGTACACGACTTCCTATGCGAGTGTTACACAAAGGAAATTGAGTAACATCCAACATAAATATTAAATACCTACTTAACACAGCTCTTTAAGGTGCGTCTGTTAAAAGTAAATTAATATGTAATATTAATAATTAGGTCGTTAATTTTTATATATTTCCTCTTAGTACTAGGTCATTTTTCATTTTTCAACAATGTGTCATGGGATAATGAGTTTAAGTAATTACTTTAATCGTATATTATTAAGAACAATTTGTTACAGTTGAATAGGCCGCACCTACCATTACTAGGTACTCCAGATGCGGTGTTATAGTTTATCAAATTCGAATTAAGAATTATTATGTCTGTATGAGAGTTTGAGAATTTGAAACTACAAATTGATATTTTTGCAAAGGAAATTAAAACTGAAAACTATAAAATGCTCGATAAAATGTGTTTGAAATATTCTAGTAAGGCCAAGCAAAATCTACCCCCAATAGTCTCGCACCAAAAACTTAGGTACAACAAAATTGTGTCAATTTTTAAATGAATCACTTATTTATTTGCTTATTCAGTGTGTTCCACTTTTCACGGTAACACCTACGTAGCTCAGTTATTAATAAATCGATTTATTTTAAACTTGGTTAAGGTAACTAAAAGCGCATATACCTATTTGAGTTTAATTTATTCCATAGACGTGCGGACTAAGGGGGTGAAAATAGGGTAAATCAGGTAAACTGTATTAGGATTTTTTTTTTAAGATTACCACCATCTCAAACCCCCTTAAAACCCCTATGTGCCAAATTTTGTTAAAATATCTCTAGTAGTTTTAGAGGTATAAACAGGTACATGTGACGTTTTGTCAAGAATTAATGGCCTTTAACTCGGAACGAGGTGAATTTTTTGCTACAAATTTGAAGTAATAATCAAAAATATCTTCGTACTCGCCAAAAACGCTAAGAAAATTCTGCCCATTTATACGGGCCCTACAGAGTTTACTTGTTTTAATGCCCGCACGTCTATGGAATAAATTAAATAGGTATATGCGCTTTTAGTTACCTTCAAGTTTAAAATAAATCGATTTATCAATGACTGAGCTACGTAGGTGTTACCGTGAAAAGTGGGACACACTGTATATACCGGATGCCACAGGCTAGTGGCCCCCCTATATTTCTTTTATTTTTTAACTTATCTATTTGAAACTTGGAGTAACTACTTGTAAAAATGGATTTTTGGACATAAAAAACGACCGCAACTTTTGTTTTTTAAATGGAACACCCTGTATATTTTTACATATTTGGATTCAAGACAACATGTATACCATGAGATTTTCGCCAGTGGTGGATGGGGTTAGTCCAACCGGCCCAGGAAATTTTAGGGAATTGGCTCAATCAAGTACGGAACTAGAATCTCAATTTTGAGTGGGCCAAGAAAGAATAATTTTTTTTGTGGGTTAAGGTGTAAGGGAAAAAATGCGCCGCAGGTGAAAATTTTGTATTTTTCAAGGCCAAACGCTCTAAAATGAAAAGTTAGAAATTCGAGTAGCAAAAACATTTTCTTCAAAAAATAGATTTAGTCAAACGAATTTTCCTTTTTTTCATGCAATTGCAAGAATTACTTAAAGGTTCAAAGTACTAACACGTAATCTGACCACGGTCTAAAGCAGACCTACCGTCTTGGTAATATTTTTAAAAACGCCACTAAACATCCATACTCTTTATTAAAATTTATTGACATTGAGGAACAAAGAATTAAAAACGAAAATTTAAACATTTTGACAGTATAACAATAAATAATAAATCAATAATAATTATGACTAACATTGTCTACATAAACATCTCGAAACATTAAAAAAAAAAAAAACGAGAAAATAATTCTAAAGTTTCAGATGTCAAAAGAAAAAGAACATCAGAACTTTCTTAAGCAAACTTGCAGAACTTGGGACGAACATGCAAGATTAGGTTTTTTTTAAGTCAATAACTTTTAGTCCAATAAAGATATCATTTTTCAAAAAAATTTCTGCCGGCAAGCTGATTTTTTTCAGGGTCGATGGAGGGGTGTCTCCCGAGTATCCGACAAAAAAGTCACAGTCCACACCTCTTGTAGGGTGTTGCAATAGGGGTGGTTTCTTATTTTTTGTTTTTTTTTATGCTTGTACATAGTAATATTCTCTACAACTTTGCCTAATAAAATTTTTTTGTAACTTTGATTTTTGACGGTTCTGCGCCCATTATATGGCAAAACATTCACCATATTACTATGGCTCAGGAAACATACAAACAAAAGGCTGAAGCTGGTTTTTGCAGGGTTGATTGAGAACTGTCTCCTGAATCTCCAACTATTTTTTTTTTTGAGACTCAGGAGACAGCTCTCAATCAACCCTGCAAAAACCAGCTATTCAGTCTTTTGTTTGTATGTTTCCTGAACCATAGTAAATAAATATGGTGAATGTTTTCCCTTATAATGGGCGCTGGACCGTCAAAAATCAAAGTTACAAAAAAATTTTATTAGGCAAAGTTGTAGAGAATATTACTATGTACAATCTGGAAAAAGAAAATTTCAAAAAAAACAAAAAATAAGAATCCACCCCCTATTGCAACACCCTACAAGGAATGTGGACCGTGACTTTTTGGTCGGATACTCGGGAGACACCCCCGCCCCTCATCGACCCTGAAAAAATTAGCTTGCCGGGAATTATTTGTGAGCACCCCCTATAGAGAAGGTCGACTTTTACTGTATTATTTGTATACATGACATCTGGCATTTATGTCAGTGACCGAGTTTTTAAGATGGCACCCTGAAAATCACATCTGGGACTTCTTTCGTTCTAAGTAAGGATTAAGGAGGGAAAAAACCTGCCGTTTAAATTTCTTTTGGCCGTCGGGTTTCTTATCCGCCAGAAAAAGTGCCTATTTACCTCGGACCGACCCTGCCCGGCCCTAGAGCCGCCGACGCCCGATGGGCATTTGCCTGTTTGCCCCTCCTTTCCATCCACCCTGATTTTCGCGAATTTTTGAGTCGATGTTCAATTTGTTTAAGCATTTTAAGACATTCGTCTAAAATGCTTTGGAATACCAAAATTGAATGTACGACATTTTTGTCACTCTGATTTTCCACTGGCCTTTTTTTCCCATAGTTTTTTTTCCACAGGTCATTTTATTCCACAGTTGTCTTTTCCACTATGCATTTGTCATTTTTTTTCTAGAAGTACCCAATGTAGTTATTGACTTGTCCTCAAACATTTTCAATTGACACTCCTTCGACTTCAGGAATTAATTTTTACAATACGTCAGGGTGTACGTTCACGTTTAATATAACAAAAAATAAGTAGATTTGTTCTGTATTTGCTGTTTACTTTTTCATAATAAAATGTGATAAGTTATGATATCTCAATTAGCGACGTCCAAGAATTCAGCAGGAACGTCTTCCATGAAGACATCGAAAGCTTCTTCGACGTCCTCGACCGGCACAAATGCGGTTGCACACATCGCCTGCGCAGCTACTTTGATTGATCTGTCGTTTGGGTCCATGTACGGTCAAAACAAATGCGTAACCAAGTCAATAACTACATTGGGTACTTCTAGAAAAAAAATGACAAACACATAGTGGAAAAGACAACTGTGGAATAAAATGGCTTTTGAAATTTTTGTGGGAAAAAAGGGGCAGTGAGAAAAATAAGCAGTGGGAAAAAAGGTCAGTGGGGAAAATGGAGTGATTTTTTATTTTTGAATAAATTCAGTAAATAGAAAAACAAATAGCATACAATTGAAATGGATATCAATGAATTCAGAAAAGAATCTATAATTTATTGAACACTATGAGCCACCACCTTCCCATTTGAAAAAAAAAGTTTCCGATAAAAAAGTGATTTGTTCAATTTTGGAGGCTTCGTAAATAGTTATTAATGAAATTAAATGAAAAATTATATTTTTCCCCTGGACTTTACCTGCCGTAGAACAAATTTTGGTGTTCCAAAGCACTCTAGATGAATGTCTTAAAATGCTTAAAAAAACTGAACATCGACCATCGACTCAAAAATTCGAAAATCTCATGGTATACTCAGAATGTTGTGTTGAATCCAAATATGTTAAAATATACATTTAAAAATCGAAAGTTGTGATCATTTCCGGGTAAACCGGAAATGGTCTCATGCCGTTTTTTATGTCCAAAAATCCATTTTATGAGACCATTTCAAATTTCAAATGGATAAGTTAAAAAATAAAGGAAATGTAGGGGGAGACACTATAGCCTGTGACACCCGGTATATAGTATATATTTGCTCGGTGAGCCAAATTTATGAATTCAATTGTATTTGAAATGACAGAAAACATTCTTCTATGGGCTATTTCCTTGGTTTCCAACCCATAAATATTTAGAATTGCACAAGATGTTCTATTTTTGTTAGTAGGGCGTCACCTTCAGTTTAAAAAAAAATTAGATCTCCAGACAAGATTTGAGTACATTTGGTTTCATTGTCAATAGATTTTTCTGAATACACCGTTGTATTGAGCATATTAACGGTTAGCAAAGATTCCAATAAAACACACTCTAATGTAGTGCAATGCAATATTCTGCTGCCGCTGCTGAGGTTAAAGTAAATTACAGTGTTGTGTAAAAGTACCTGAGTAATTTGCCACCACATAAAGCGTTAACATTTTAAAGAATTACCATTTTGCACCTAATATCCAGGCATTGATATGATTTTCCTTCATATTTAATAGATTATATTACAGAAATTTAAGCTTATTGAAACAAAGTACAGCGGGGTGTAGTGGTTACTTTTGGCTCGAAATCAAAGGTCGCGGGTTCAAAACACAGACAGGCTGAATGGCAGTTACTTTTTAAATTTTATTTTACACTCACAAGTACTTTAACAACTAAGTTGACGCCATAACTTTAAAAATGTCTAAAACTGGCATAAGTTATTATTTAACAAAAAATCAATCGGTAAATAAAAAAGTTATTAATCGTTTAAAATTAGAAAAGTTGTTTTCTGATTTTTTTTAGTTTCGTAATTGAATAGAAATGTTGTGAAATTTTTCCTATCATTTATTTATATATTTTACTAATATATATATCTTAACAATATAATATTAATATAATATTAAAACGTAGAAACATGATTTTCAAATAGTGACATTATATTAGGCAATATTATCGCTCTCAGAACTTAAGTATGGTGGTGTAATGGTTAGTTTTTAGAGATTGAAGAAGGAATATACAGTATCGGAAAGTGTTGGTATTGGGATGGCAATAAGAGCAAGCGAGAGCGAAGCATGCAACCGTGTACATGCTTCTCTTGATGGGCGTGTCACTGTTTACCTCCGCTAGAGTACCTACTGGTAGACGTCTTTATTGTGTGCGGTCGGTTAAATCGTTGAAACTGGTGCAATACCAAAATAAACGCTTTCCGATTCTGTATGAAAAATATATTTATTGATAAAGAGATGATAAAGAATGTGAAAATCTACTAACAATTAATTGCAATACCGGACCAACAATCATTTGCAGTTTTCTCGAAAACTGCTAATGCTAGAAAAGTTTCAAATAAAAAATTTGCGTCAATCCTTTATCTTCGTTTCTTCTTCATATACATGGTATCTATTTCGATAAATAAAAAAGTTTTCCGCGTTCCATTTGAGAATGAAAATTTTCGACATAGCCGTAGAAAAAAAAAATTTCTATGTATACTTATTAAAATTTGATTTTCATAATAACGTATTTTGTTAACAGATATATAGTGATAACACGATAAAAAAACCGCTGCCCAAGGAATCACTACTTCCACATTCAGATTTGCTACCCAACGAGAAAATTTTGTATGTGGAATTAATTGTTTATGGAACTTTGATAATATAATATTTGAAATAGTCTACCCCAAAAACCCATAAAACGATATCTCATATCGTTAGTGGGATGGGGTAGTGATAAAGGGTGATAGTGGGGATGGATGAAGTAAAAAAAATATTTTGAGGCCTTTGGTTCTTGTAAACACACTAAATCACAATTTTTTTCATCCCCTTTTATAATGGGGTGGGGGTAGTAATGGGGGTGGCTAATGCCAAACATTTTTTTGAGACATTAGCTTCTCTTGCATATACTAAATACCAATTTTATGGACTCTTAGCTGCTTGATTTACCTATTTACCCCCATTTAACCCAATTTACCCCCCAACCCTTCAACGCAATAAGATGAAAATATAATTTAGTTCCAGATCTCGTTAAAATACATACGTGCACCAAATTTCAAGTCAATATCTTAAACGGTTTCAGAGTATCATGCGCACAAAAAAGTTACAGACAGACAAACCGACAGACAGAAATTTTTTTTGCTCAAGCTTTTTGCTCAAAAATTTTTAAAAATTTGTTTGCCGTTACTATACCTCCACCGGATGTGGAAGTAATTTGAGAATAATCTATTGTGCCGTTTTCGAGTTAGAGCGAGTTAAACGGAAAAATTATTGCTTTATTTATCCAATAGACATCTAAAACTAGAGAAATGGTCGCGAAAACTCGTGACGGTGTTAGATAATTATTTATAACAGTTAAACTTGTTAACGGATCTTTATGAAACTCAATAGGGTTCTATTCTGATAATAGCCGAAGCGATTAAAAAACATTCAAGAGGATCCGTTAAGAATTGCGACCTGTAGAGTGTTTCCGTACGAACGTACGTACAACGTACAGACCAACTGGCGGAGACCTATGGCAATTTTCAGTAGCAATTTTAGAACTAAACAAAAGATCAAATCGATATAAAAATGGTACCATTTTTGAGAATAGCATGTTCTCTTTTCAAAAGCTGTAATTAAAATCGATTTCTTGCAGAATTAGGCAAGTAAAAATCCGCGAAACTGAGTGTTAGCGGGCTGACAGAGTACAGAGCACATACCCAGGGTGTGTCCAATAATATTTTTTAATTTTCCTTGAAAGTTGTCATTTGAGCAGAAGCCGCATCGTAAACAATTGCATGGATGTTTAAATCATGGGTTTCTTTACTATTTGCTTGGAGGATGTGAAATCTTAGTAAAAATTATAGTTTTCCAATAGTTTTTCTTAAGTTATTTCTAGTTTAATTATCCACAGATATGACGAAAAATATGGTATGCAGCGCGAATCGTAAAGTCTCGAATACATGCAATCCGACGCCCGTAGATCCCAGAAAGAAAAGTGTAATTAAGACTCTTTGTCTCTAAATATCTCAGACTATTATAGGTTTTTACATTATTGTCTTTTTTGCAAAATTTATCTATTTTGCAAGTCTCTTCACGTAGATACTATATGTGATTCTATCTCATTCCAATATATCTGTATATTTTGCTACTATTTCCTCTGAAATCCTTGAAAGGATGATACTGCTTTGCATGCAGCGAATGCAGTAAATTTAATTTTCACTTTCATAAACAAAATCGAGCATCAACAGACAAACAATTAAAATTCACGACAGACCCCGGTGAAGTGTCTTAAATCAACTCCCCGCCCCTTCGCACTAATGTGTCAATAAAATTCCCAACAATCGCAATGTATCACCAGTAATCGATCATCACATTTAAATTTGGATTTTATCATAGCCATTCTGCATTTAATCTATGGCCATTAATACGGACAATGAAAATAAGAAGCCAAGTGACCTTCTTCTCACGCATGATGTGATTTGCTAATTGGTGAATTATTCAAAATGTAGCGAAATTGTTTATGTTTTTGTTTATGCGTGACTTATTCGAAAATAAGGGACTGAAAAACCTTCCCACCGTGTGCATATGTGTAGGAAGTGATTAAGAAACAGATAAAGAGACACCTTGAGGGGCACTCATTGGTACATTGTGCATTGTCAAGAGGTTATGTAAATTTATTTACTTGTAATTCATAAAACGGCCTTTTTTAATTGTGCATTATTTATTATGTTGTATAATTGAAGAAAAATACTGTAATTACATTTACTAATTGAAGAAATGTCTGTAAACAGAAACAGTTTATGTTTATATTTATTCCTAAAAAACATTAAAAATGTTAAATTTTGGTGTTGAAAGAAAGGTTAATCATAAATCAAAAATGAGTAATATCAGAAAGAAATGAAAATAATATAAAGAATAAATAATGAAAAGCGGTATGTGTGAGCAATACCTAGCGTATGCTGGTCAATCAATCATCAATCAATTATTCAAAAGAAAGGAAATGAATAATCAAAAACGAAACACCAAAACATTGGCCAATATTTTTCATTCTTTTTGGAAATCTTCAGGTAGCCGTACGAATTACATCGATTAAACTATTTATGAAAGAAGAAGTGAACACAGATTTCCATACAGTGTGATTAATGTTTGATATTACATTTATTATTTATAATTATCCTAAACTGTATATTTCCTCAACTTTACATCTTCAATCCTTTCTATTATCTCTCTTTTGTTCAATTTGTTCTTGTTTATCCTTTTTGTTCTTTTATCTTTTGTACTTTTTGTCTCCAAATTCCCTCTAGATAAAAAATTCCAAAAATTAAAACATTTTAAACCGTTTTTTACCTTAGACAGGAGTTTTAACTTTTCCCCTCAATTGTTGTTCTACCCGAACCGGACCTGCCTCATCCATCTCTACACTCACTACGACGCTGCGCGCCTGTTTGGTTGGCTCCGGGTTAGGTTTCGGCCCGGAAATTCCGGGAAGGTGCATATAGCCATTAATTTAAAATAAAGTTCCTCTTCTTCTTCTTTATTACATTTATAAGCAGAGGTGGTAATGGGTTTTTCCCTCATCGGAAATTTTTCCCAAAAATGACGTTTTCCTGGGAAAGTTAAAATGAAAAAAACCCATTTTTTCCATTTTTGAATTTGCCACCAATTCTAACCTAACTCTTCCTCAAAAATTCGTTTTTTCATCATTTGGCGTGGGTGTGAATTTTTTCCAAATACCTAATAGTGCTAATAATGCCAATGCTAATAAATAGTAATTAAAAAATACTGAAAGGAATTGTTGTTTCCAAACATGGCAAGAACTAAATCCGTTATTTGGGATTTTTTTAATGAATTTACTATTAATAAACAGGGTAAGATTGGTAATAAAAATTATGCCAGATGCATTTATTGAAAAAAAGAATATTTTGGGAATTTATTTTGATAAAAAAAATATTTTATTGGGTATTAATACACAAAAGGTCGATTTTTTACCGGATAAATTTTTTTTTTGACAAAAACCTGTTTTCCCATGAAAATTATTCGAGAATTAAGGGCATGGAAGAATCGCCACACGAAATGGAGCGATTTTTCCTATGTCCCTTAATTGGAGCAAAATTTCTCTCTAAAAAAAAAAAATTTACCCGAGTAGAAAATCAGTCTTGTGTGTATTACAGAAGATGAATAATTGAAAAATATTATCTAAAATAATTATTAGAACAACAAAACGGTTTATTTAAAATTTAAAAAAATAACAATTTATAATAAAAAATAGAAACTTTTTCTAATGTTTTTTATCATCAAACATATTCATTGTATCTATATAAAATACACAATTATTATAAACAATGCAGTTACATCTGGTTTCTTCTTCATGGTTTTTCTCATTCAGTTTGTGTACAAAACTCAAAATGAAAACGCGAAAAGTCAGATTTTAATAATTTCAATAACTTTTTTAGATTGACACATGGCTACTACGAATAAAGTAGGTAACATACATTTTTCTCGATTTTTTCCACTGATCGATAGCTATTTTTATCACTTTAAAAAAATTCTATTGATCGATTTTTTTGAAAATGTACGTTTTAATTGGTTAATAAAGTAAGAATATATTAATAGGGAAAAAATGTTTTTTTTCCCGTTTTTTTCCCCGACAAAAACCCCAAAAAAATACAAAGCGGGTTTTTATATCCACCTCTGTTTATAACCCTTTCTTTTTATAGACAATATTTTTCTCATTTGACTACATGGTAGGATCTATAAAAACCACAATATTTTTGCCTCAAAAATAGCATATATTTAACCATTAATAATACAGTGAGTTAAAACGATGCTACTAAAGTGATACTGCAGATAAAACATTGAAAATAAAAAGACTCGTATTTTTTGGTTTTGTTGAAATCAAATTGTATTTTTACCAGAGATTTGCCGAGCAAACTTTGCATATTTGATAAAAGTTTGTAAAAGTCATGTAAATAATATAATTGTATAGAATTATTTGGTATCAAAATGAAGCTTGCGTCATCACGAATCAGATTTCACCATGAAATAGCCTATCAATATACTCAATGGAAAGTTAGAAGGAAAACTTCCTCGAAACTTTCGGAGTTTTCAAAACGGAAAGTCACTAATAGCCACTAACCGTATTGCACCCTGTACATGGTATTCGTTTATGGTGTATGTGCTACTTCAGACCCACGTCACGATTTGATTTAAATAGTTGAAAACAGATTTTTGTTGGTCGACAAAAAAAGTGTCAGAAAACTTCATTTATAATTATAGAAACCTACTGAAAAAGTTTTTAGACAAAGCCATTCAGGCCCTATAATAACTCACTTTTTGTCTAAGTGCACTGCACTATACGTAAATTACTAATATTGGTTATTTGCATATTTTCATGATTATTAATACCTACATTTAGTTTTTTATGGTTGTTGATCATGTCAGCATTCCTTGTTTAAAACTGCGTCAGGTGTACCTCGGTGATCACATCTAGGTCCGATTTTATTTTAGTTTTTTATATCTGATATTGGGAGTTTTTTCTCTATTCGGATTACTATCTTTATGCTAATGATTTTTAAAAAACAACAATATTAAACATAATAAAGTAGATGTAGTGAAGGACTTGGGCGTCATTCTGAATTCGAAATTCATTATTTTAAGTGGCTTTCAACATTTGTTTTTAACCTTCAAATTTTCTTTTCCAGATATTCTGCATCATTGCAATACTGGCCACAGCCCAGGCCACAGGTTATGGATTGCTCAGCAGCAGCCTAGGCTACGGAAGCAGCTACGGGGGTGGTTACGGAGGCGGTTATGGAGGTTACGGAGGATACGGAAATAGCTACGATTCCACTTACTCCTCTGGCTACTCAAACGGCTACGGTGGAAGTGCCTACAGGCCGGGCTACAGCAGATACTCCGACTACAGTGGCTATTCTGGGTACAGACGTCCTGGTTACAGCAGTTACAACAGCGGATATAGACCAAGTTCATATTATGGCAGCAATTATGACAGTTCTTACTACAGACCCACGTACGGTAGCAGCACGTACGGTAGCAGCACGTACAGGCCCTACAGTTCGTACAGCTCTTACAGGCCTTATGGTTATGACAATAATTATGACGGCTATGGCAGTTACGGAGGTTCGGGTTACGGTACTAGCTTCTTAGGCGGTGGAGGTGGTTACAGGCCGTACAGTGGGTATCAATCCAGCACTTATTACAAGAAGTAATTTAATTGATAATGTGATACATTTTTTGTTAAGGAATAATTTTAATGTGAACGTGCTTTACAGACATCCAACAGAACACCGCAGCGTAACGCCTCGTGTAATTAGGGAGTTATCGCAAGCACATAGAATTTTTGTTACATTATTGAGGCTATACAGTAGGGTGAATCGAAAAACATAAAAATTTGAATTTGCAAATGATAGTTTATAATTTGTTGCTATATATCTAAAACTAATTCGGCTAGATTTTTAGCAAAATCGATTAATATCTAGCCGGCCCCCATGGCCTTGAAAATGAAGAAAAAGGCCGATTTTTCGATTTTTAACATTTTTCAAATTGACGTTTGAATTTTTTTTATGACTATATTAAAATCTAAACGTGTGTGGAAAAAGTTTTCCGAACAAAATATTTTTCAGTTCCAGGGAAATTAGGAATGTTGTACAAAAAACCTTATTTTCATCATATTCTTCTTTTTAATGAAAAATTTCTAATTTCCATGGAAGTAAAAAATATTTCATTTGGAAAATTTTTGCCACACGCGCTTAGACATTAATAGGGAGTCATAAAAAAATTTCAAACGTCAATTTGAGAAATGTTAAAAATCGAAAAATCGGCCTTTTCCTTCATTTTCAAGACCGTGGGGGGCGGCTAGATATTAACGTATTTGAGCAACAAATTTTGAACTATATCATTTGCAAATTCAAACATTCATGTTTTTCGGCCTACCCTAGTATACAGTAAAACTTATTTAGCTTATCATGCTTATTTTACAACGGTAAGAATTGATATCTTACCATAAGCCGTTGGGTAGTTGTCGTACCCTTCTCGAAGAATATCCGGTTAAATTAAAAGTATTTTGTGATTCTTCTTCGTCCATATTCATATCCTAACTTTAACTTAATATTTTATTTGGAGGTTAGGCTTACATTACATTCATAATACTGACAAATTCAGGTGGTCCGTTAGCAAAGTGTATGTAAATTATAGAGAGTGTTTTCCATATACATCTTCGCTTGAAAATGTTCATAGTCCCCTAAATGTTGCACAGCTGACACAAGAATTCGTTCATCAGGGACACGCGTAGTCGTTACTGGTAAAATATACGAGCCTGACGCGCATTTTCCCCAATCGCACCATAACAAAGCACAATGTTTGAAAAATATTTGAAAAATTCGCCTTCGTCAATAACGTAAAAACAGAATAAATATGTGGTAAAACAGCAGTAAACACTACATTATTGACACTTGCTGCTACTGTTTTCCTGTTGCATTTGGCACCGGCGCTGAGCTATGAGCCACAAGGTCAGGATTGATGCAAAAAGATTATGATCTTTCTGCAAGTAATCGACTATATACATGATTTGATGATATGATGGGCATAATTGATAATTGTTTGCAATATTCAAAATCTATTTTGTCGGTTATTTTTTTTATTGAATAAGGTAATCAAAAGATTATACAATATGTTATTTTGAAATTGCGATAACTCTATTATTTTGCTACGTGTTGAGGATACTATTTATTGAGGTTATACGTACTGTCAAACATCGCTGCATACGACGGATCCTACTATTTGGTGATGTTTCTCAGAAAACAAACGCCAAAGATAGGAGTTGTTATATCAATCTTACAATGCATTTTTTTAATATAAAGCAGAAAAAATATAAGCAAAGACGTTACAGCTTTAAGACAATTAGATTACATACCAAGAGGTTATATATTCCTTGATAGACATTCAAGAAACTGCTGCTTTGATGCGAAATCAAAATATCGACAACAGCTGGCACGTGAGAGAGATGTGAAGGCGCCGTTACACGGCGCGTGGTTCGCCGAACCTGACCCGACGAACCACGAACCACACGCCGTCTGACAGGGGTGGTTCGCTATTAGTTCGCGGTTCGTGGTGCGTGCTGCCGCGATCCATCGGATGTCGGTAAACTTGCACGGACCAAAGGATACAACCAAATGCGTCACAAATCTGAATGAACTACGTACCGTATTGTCACCCTCAATTTAAGACGCCGTTACATGGCGCGTGGTTCGCCGAAGCACGCACCAGGTTCGGCGAACCACGCGCCGTGTAACGGCGCCTTTAGACTAGAATGGATGAGTGAGTCGAAAAAGTGTCCATGAAAAAAAGAAAGATGACCGAGTATCAGGGTTGTCCTTGTCCACTGTGAACATGAGAGAAATCATATTTAGCCATATTTTAGCGAAGCTTACTATTTACAACGAACTGTAGTAAGGTGTAAAAGAGATGGCTATATTACATAAGAAGTGGATTTGATCTTTTTACACCTTACTATAGGCAAGCTCGCCAAAAAATGGTGTTTTTGCAAGCTTCACACAGAGAAAAAATTCACTGCACATGCGTTAGCGGACAATGTCAAAACTGACATCTGGTTTTCCTTCTCCTTTTTCTGCGGGAATACCTACTTAGACTTAGAGTTACTATCACTCACCTGCCCTTGTTTAACATCTCCATATTAAGCAATTGATATACGATGGTGTTACGTTACGAATGTTCTGTTGCATGTCTATATGCGCACTTTTAGATATATGTTAACGAATTAATTATATTAATTAAGTATGTTTTAGAATTGTATTATGTTGTAAATAAATGTTTTTAAAAAATATGTGTTATTTTATTTGTATCAGCCGAAATATGAAGCACAGAAATGTTAAAAATGTGTAATCAGAAAGAGAAAGAAGCTTTATTTCACTCGTTAGAACTGCTAAGAATTTTTAGAGGTTCAGTAGTACGCATTTAACCGTGCGCTTAGCCGCGCAGAGTGACAAAGTTACTTCACCATTCACCAGGAATACCGTAGCTTTAGTAATAAAGGGCATAGCCGGGTAAGCATGGTGTGACTGCCCCCAAGCGTCTGGCGCTTATATTTGTGCAGTAGGAAGCAATCTTGGAAAGTAGCAATTTCACAAAATATTAGCCCGAAAAAGGGACCGGTTTGGGGTGAGTAAGGGAGGGTTGATTTTAGCAAAACTATTTTTTTTCTAAGAAACGGCGCATTCAATCGTTTTGTAAAAAATATATGTTAAAGACCTACTAAGAAAGTACTAAATAAAAAATCACGCTCAAATTCCGAAAACAGATACAGTAAAAAAAACATATATATTATTTTCAAATTTTTTTTAGGGTAACTTATCCCTGGGGTACCAGCCTGAATATTTTTCTGTAGCATGTCTGGGGACTCACTTATGTTGTGTTTTTTTCCCAGTCTTGTGCGAAGATTACGCCATACTTAAAAAAAATGCCGAAGTGTGCAGTGTCGTATGCATATCTTGTCAACAATTAACCCCTTGCACGTAAAGAAGGCCAAAATGCAAAGTAAATATGGATACCTGAGTAGTGTATACATACTAGTGATTAGTGATTATGGAAATGGTGAACGTTGTAAGAGAAACCAATATAACGCTGCAACGCTGACAGTTAATTAGGTGATCAATAAAGTTTAACTCTCTTGCGCCGCAAAAATCAGTTTATGGCCGCAATGTTAAATATCATTAAGGGTAAAAACTAAAGTCAGCGGTA
The DNA here is from genome assembly GCA_936432065.2 of Rutpela maculata. NCBI lineage: Eukaryota > Metazoa > Arthropoda > Insecta > Coleoptera > Cerambycidae > Rutpela > Rutpela maculata. Next base: position 38,883,060 of record OW386290.2, read on the forward strand.
CTATCGATATTACCGTCAGCGGGGATAAGAGCTTGGTCTTAACAGTCATGTGTTGTTAATAATTTGCAGCACTAAATCGTAGCATTACTAACCTGTGATGGATATGGATGTTAATCTTCCTCACTGTCATCTGCAATCACTGCACTCATGCTATCCTTCTGAAACAATAGAGAAAGAACTTCCGCCGGTTTAGGTATGCTTGATAGATATCGTCCTTGCGAAAGATAATGCACGGCAGCAGCTACATGGGAACAACATCCAACAGTTCGATTCCCACTGGCACATTCAAAGAAATTGCAAAACTGCCTTTTGTAGATATTTCCAGCAAAGATGTACTGGACTTCCCAGAAATGACGGATTTAAAACTGTTTTTTACCGGATCGTATCAATATAAACAAACGATTTCGTACCTCGAAGTCATAAATGAAGACGGAACACTTAATCTTCAGTACGCTAAGTACCAGTCCAATGTACTCAAAATACAAGTTTGTTCACGTCATATCAAAACGAAGGTTTACCGATGTTTCCTCGACTATATTCCCCACAGTGTCGGCGTTAGAAGACATTTCTGTGAATGTGCCAATGGGTATCAAACTGTTGGATGTTGTTCCCATGTAGCTGCTGTTGTGTATTACCTTTCGTACGGATGATATCTAGCAAGCATACCTAAACCGGCAGAAGTTCTCTCCCTATTGTTCCAGAAGGATAGCATGAGTACAGTGATTGCAGATGACAGTGAGGAAGATTAACATCTATATCCTTCTCAGGTTAGTATTGCTACGATTTAGTGCTGCAAATTGTTAACAACCAAGCTCTTATCCCCGCCGACGGTAATATGTGAATAATGACAGTGTTTGACAAGGTACTCCATAGTACCGCTGACTTTAGGTTTTACCCTTAATGATATTTAACATTACGGCTATAAACTGATTTTTGCGGCGCAAGGGTCAACTCTATTGAGCACCTAATTAACTGTCAGCGTTGCAGCTTTATGTTGGTTTCTCTTACAACGTTCACCATCTCCATAATCACTAGTCACTAATATGTATACACTACTCAGATATCCATATTTACTTTGCAGTTTGGCTTTTTTTACTTGCAAGGAGTTAATTGTCCACAAAATATGCATACGGCACTGCACACTTCGGCATTTTTTTTAAGTATGGCGTAATCTTCGGACAAGACTGGGAAAAAAATATAACATAAGTGAGTCCATAGACATGCTACAGAAAAAAATTCAGGCTGGTACCCCAGGGATAAGTTACCCTAAAAAAAATTTGAAAATAATATATATGTTTTTTTTACTGTATCTGTTTTCGGAATTTGAGCGTGATTTTTTATTTAGTACTTTCTCAGTAGGTCTTTAACATATATTTTTTACAAAACGATTGAATGCGCCGTTTCTTAGAAAAAAAATAGTTTTGCTAAAATCAACCCTCCCTTACTCACCCCAAACCGGTCCCTTTTTCGGGCTAATATTTTGTGAAATTGCTACTTTCCAAGATTGCTTCCTACTGCACAAATATAAGCGCCAGACGCTTGGGGGCAGTCACACCATGCTTACCCGGCTATGCCCTTTTATTAGGACATTTCTTGTTCAGAAACACGTGGTCTATCCACCTGTATTTTTTATTTTTTCCTACCCTGACTTAATTTCAAAATTTTGAAAAGATGGATGAAAAGAAAATTTTTTTTTCACTTTTTTTTATGTTCTGCATCCGAGCGGAATGTAAACTTTCCGGATATTATTTACACTTTCGCGAACTCATTAAAAAAAAATTATTCATTCTTCAAGTTTTTATAGGTTTCACTATAAAATGTTCTCTATCGCCTGGGCTATTGTGTATAGTGATTTAAATAAATTTATGATGATTTACTAAAATTAATATTATATGACGATTTTACGAAAAATCTTGTTCAACACATGTTGCGAAATAGTGGTTTTAGGTACTTAACGTTGACTTTACCTCGCGTGCCTAAAACACAACTATTTCGCAACTTGTATCGAAAATGGGTATTTTCTACTGACGTTTAAACATGTTCTATATTTCCGAACCAAAAAAGTTGTAAACCAACGAAAAACATACACGTAAACAAACTTTTTATATTTACTCGTTTTGGAGTCAACATTTCCTAGTAACGAAATTAGATTTCTTGATCCAACTTTTTAATTTCTTATAAACATTGTCAAAAAAGTAATAAGTATATAAATAGCCCAGGCAATGAAGGTTTTCGGAAGTAATTAGAGACAAGCTGAATTTTTGCCAGTTGTTAGGTCCTAATTAAAGGAGTACTTTCTCAAAATTCCCCGCCTCTCACCCTTGCGCTTAATAGGCGTGCAGATCACCCCTAATAAGTGCTCTAGAAACTGAGTAACCGATTTGGTCAAGGTAACCACTTCTAACTTGGTTTTTCTTAAAGTTGACATCGAAGAGTACTTACAGTAAAAAATTAGCCAAAGTTGATCGGAACATGTAAATAATTGCAAAAAAACTATAATTTTTTTATATCACGAATTTTGTCGAATTTCATCTTCAACTCACGATATCTCGGCAAATAATGAATATTTGTAGATGAAATTTCAGCACGACATTGATCAAGTTATTCTTTAAGGTACTGAATTGGTCCGAAGGCTTATTTATTTCACAGATGAAAATACTGATTCAAAAAATTTCTTTTGTCAAGCCTAATTTTTTTTTCAGACACAAAAGTTGTGTGACGAACTTTTAATACGATAATTTTTGACAAACTTATATTAAAGTACAATATTTAAAGAAGTTTTCTGTAAAGTTTCACGTATTCATATTGTATATATAAAAAGTTATCGCACTTTGAAGTAGCGTCTCCGTGCGCAACAGACATGTTTCATTGTGCCGGTTGCCGTAGTTCAGGCATTTACTATCATATCAAAGCAATGTTTTGTTACATATTCCCTTTTTACAAGTTACTGTAAAGTGGAAATAAGTAAAACTAAATTAATTGTTGATAAATTAAAAAATACACGATACATTGGGATGCTTTTAATATTTTTAATCTGAATCAACATCTATGAGCTGCAAAGAGCAATTTGATGTAGAGTTACAAATGGGACAGCATTTTATACCAGCAGCGTAGCACGAACAAAATGCATTCTCACAAGATGTTTTTTTTGATCTGCAGTTACAAATATACTTTTGAAGCAGCTCCAAACTTGTTGGTCCTTCAAAATATATTGGCAAAAGTTCTTCATTTTCAAATTTCCAGCCAAAATCAGTCGGATTGAGTGCTTCAGAAATGGGTATGTGAGCATTATACCATACGTGCACTTGCCAAAAATAGCGTTTCATGTGTTGAAGGAGAGCTGGGTATGATGGAGATAATTTTTCAACGGATGAGTTTTATTTCGAGCTAAGATTAACTCACACGTCGCTAATATTGTCTTGTTTACTTTTGAAGTCATAAATTCCAATCACACATTTTGTCCAAGCATTAAGAGTTTCAGATGTTAATTTATTCTCAATTTGAGACATCTGGATTAAATGTTCTGTGCTCATTTTTTGTGCTACGTTGAGAGCTTTTTTCTTACCAATTCTGTAGAAAGCGGAAGTCGTATCGCATCCGGTTAATGCATGAACTATTGGTAATGCTAAACAAATACTACTTCCTAGTTCTTGGCATACAATATGTATTGGTATAAAGCGCCGCAAATCCTTTTTTATGCTATTTTTCCAGTTTGAAATTATACGTGAATCTTTGTATTTATTTTAAAATAATGTGAGATTAAAAGAATAAACACATCTGTATCTGGGGACTTAACGATCACTATCATGTCCTGAGGATGTAAGTATTGTTTAGAAATGTAGATCAGATGACAAATTATTCGAGAGTCAGCTTCAGCATAATTCGAAAATAAATCTGTAACCTCACGTTTAAGTGAATCAGTGATTTCTTTAATTACAAGATGATTTTTGTATCCAAAAGCTAAATATAATTTTTTATTAATAATTTTATCAGAAGTCTGAGGGATTTCAATATTTTTTTCGATGTAGTCGCATAAAAATAGGTTCAAAGCATTTTTATTTGCATTTGTAGACATAACTTTAATCCCAATCTGGTATAAATCTACTAGCTTTAATATCGTAAGTATTAGAATTTAGTTTATACCTTTTTGACCTCTCTTCGTTAGAAAATGACGTGAATCTCAGAAAAAATTCCAAATAGTTTCCGAAAATACTTCAAAAAATATTGTCCAACATCTTCGAAACATTTCATATATTTCGTATTTAAACACTGCTATTTCAAAGTGCAATAACTTTATATATATACAATATGAATACAAGAAACTTTACAGAAAACTTCTTTAAATATTGTACTTTAATTAAATAATATAAGTTTGTCAAAAATTATCGTATTAAAAAGAAATTTGGCTTGACAAAAGAAATTTTTTGAAAAATCACTATTTTCATCTGTGAAATAAATAGGGGTTCAGACCAATTCAGTATCTTAAAGAATAACTTGAGCAATGTCGTGCTGAAATTTCATCTAAAAATATTCATTATTTGCCGAGATATCGCGAGTTGAAGATGAAATATAGGCAAAATTCGTGATATAAAAAAATTATAGTTTTTTGCATTTATGTATATGTTCCGATCAACTAACTTTGGCTAATTTTTTACTGTAAGTACTCTTCGATATCAACTTGAAGAAAAACCAGGTTAGAAGTGGTTACCTCAACCTAACCGGTTAGTTGGTTAAAACGGGGGTGATCAGCACGCGTATAACTCCCCTTTAAACATCCATTTTACAAGCCTTTTATTTATCGTTCAATCTCCGTCATTATTTATTTTAGATTCATACATTTTATACCGTGTTATTCCTTAATATCTTCTCTTTAAAAAAGCTATTATAACATTTTTCTGTAAACATAATACTTTTACGAGAATTCGCTAAAATAGGCAAATATTTCGCTTTATATTTGAATTTTTTGTGGTTTTTAGGGCACAACACTTTTATTTTTTGATAATATCACAAAACAGTTTAAATAAAAGTTGTAGCGCAGTTGTCAACCTATCAAACGATATCCATACTTCTACCGTTGGGGAGGACGGGAACACGTACAGAGACTAGTGCGTGTCCGCGTGGCTATAGCTTGGCCCTAATTCGGGAGCGATTGCTGCCTCTTGTAGTCGGAGAGAGAGACCCTTAAAATATGTAAAATAAAAGTGGCCTATGCAACTCGAGAACATACAAAAACTAGTCATATTCTCACCTAAAATGACCTGCCGAATTCAATTATGGAGGTCGCGGTTCGGTTCGGAATTGCGAAATCGCACTTTTCCACTATTTTACGAAATATCTCGGAAATACAATACCTATTTTACATTTCCCATCCCATAACTTTGCTTCTGTTGACCTGACATAAAAATTTGCAAACATATATTCTTAAATATAATGAATCGTTTGCCGTGCATAAAATTGTACCAAAGATAAAATATCTAGTACAAAAAAATATTTTCATTCGACATTGCATAGATTTTTCAGTATCGGCATTGAAAAAGTCTACATCGAGGAAACCTTTTTAATATTAAAGATAGAGTACTAGTGTAAGAAAGTGAAATGTAGTTTAAAGTCTGAATTAAATTTTGAAAAACAAAAATCGCTGTCTATAACAGTTTGGTGGTCACAGAAGTGTAATAAGTTTGAGCGTGGTACGCGCTGCATTAAATCATGACTGTCCGATGCAGGGGACCCTCAATTTAACGGCTAGTATCAAAAACGGAGGAGCCGTTTTTTTGTTTTGTTTTTAATTGTGTTCATTATGTGTCTATTGTAAATCAGTCGCTGATATTTGAATAACTTACGATGAACGATTTTAAAGATCTGCTAAGTTATATAGGAAATATCCCATTTTTCAAAGAAATTTTAAGTTAGTAAGCATCAAGTAACTTTTTTGGCAATAGTTTCGAAAATTTGATATAAAAAATTATGAAAAATTTTTACCGTAGGGAAAAAGCTGTTGCATCAATGACTCAAATATTATTTACTAGAATACATATTTTCCGAGATATAACGGACTAAAAGCTGGCATAGTTATAATATCCATAAAAAGTGGGACATTTTTCAATATAACTTCAAAACTGTTCAACGTAAATTATTCAAATTCAATAGACACATAATGAACAGATAATTTTCCATTTTTAATATATTGACGGATAAAATATTTTGTAAATATGCTCTCACATATTAATCTAAAAGGCGATATTTTAAATTAATAAACATATTGGTAATTATATACAACTGATATTTCTTTTATTGAAAAAATATAGGTATTTGTTTTTAAATGATATTTCTTTATTATACATTTTAGCTTGGAAATGAATGAGCTCCAATGGTCCATACTTTCCATGAATTCTGGACGAAAATGTCATAAAGATTTGAAAAACACTACTTATATACTTTATTAAGCAATCTTTAGTTACACATGCGTTATTTTTATTAGTTTCACCAAATGACGGGATTCCAAAAAAATGCTTTTTTAGGAATTAATAGATTCAATACTTTACCTACGATCATTACTGTAAATAGTAAAAAACACACTACCTGCTATTCATGTAAGTTGAACTTTACGTATTGTAAACAAAACGCACTGTAAACAAATCGCACGGTAAACAAAACGCACGGGACACCCAATTATAGGTGGCTTATATCGCTGACGCGGGGTTTAAAAAAAACAAATGCACCTACGTAATTTTCAAACGCTGTCAAAACTGACATAATATTTGTTGAATGACATTGTTGACAAGTAAACTAAATCCAGATTTTACTAAATAAATAAACAAATATGATCGTAGGTAAAGTATAGTACATAATTCGAGTTGTAAAGCAATTACGCACTCATGGAAATACGCACTCGCCGCTACGCGGCATCGTGCGTAACTTTTCCATTCGTGCGTAATATGCTTCTTACAATTCTCATTACGTAATATACTATTACGTTTTCCTGCATACGTTTACAGTAAAAATCATTTCATGTTATACATGTACGATTAATCATAAACCAGTTGAAAATAAAATCATTAACTTTTTGAATTAAGTATTACAACATTTACAAGAATATATTCTAAAAAAACAAACAGTAGTGAACTATAGCACCAGAGGCGCACTGAAGGGGGGGCTTTGGGGGCTTAAGACCCCCACCCCCACCCCCGAGGCCAGCATCACATATTTTAAAGTAAAAATGAACTATAAATAAACAAAAAACAAAATATAAAAGCAAAATACATTGTACGAAATATACGATGCGCGGTCGTTACAATATATATACATCATGGGATATGCCTTGCATAACCATGGCGAATTGATTTTGTGTTGTAGTTTTATACTCACATTTCTAAAATCGTAAATATCGCTCGTAGAGAAAAAATTTTCATATCATTGTGTTAGTGAACGAATTGTACACAACTTTCAAAATGCCCGTCTGTCCGTCCGTCCGTCACGTTTCTTGTAAGCACGATAACTCAAAAAAGAAAAATCCGATTGTACTGAAATTTGGACAGTAAGTTAGTGTTAGCTAGGGGAAGAACCCTATTGTTTTTGAACAAAATCGAACAGTAAATAAAAATGTTATTAATGATTTAAATTTGAGATTTTTTTTTTTGATTTTTATGTTTTTGTAAAAATTTACATTTTTTACATTTTTTTACGTGTTAAGTAGTTCTTATGCTTTTGACTCGGAATCCAAAGGTCCCAGGTTCGAAACCTACATGTGGTATGGCATAGTTTTTTTTAATTTTTACTTTATTTTACACTGAATCTTTCACCAACTAAGTTCGTACTATAAAATTCAAAATGTCTAAAACTAACATTATTTACCTCGTTATTTACAAAAAACTGCGAAGAGTATCCTATAGAATGTGTAACAGTTATATAAAAAGTTTAGTAAACCGGCGAAGAGTACGTTTTTAGCTTGTTATTATTTGTAGTAGCCCCCCCTCAGCAATTTTCTGGGTACGTCCCTGTATAATATATTCCATATTCACATAGAAATGTAATGAAATGAAAACTATGTGTTGAACGATTCGGTTAAGGATTGAGCGCCAGAGCAATGTTCATGTTACAAGGCCTTTTTTTCACTCCCTATGCATTTTTTAAAAAAAAATGCTCCAAATAAAAAAATTTCCTTATTTCATTAGCTTTAGCTTACTCCTTGCAGTATGCAGTTATTTTGAAAAATAAAAAAGTTACCTCGATCTACACTTTTTCGCTGTAAATTACACAAAAATCGCAACTTCTCCATTCGTTTTTATTTATTGTTCAGTCATATCACAACAATTATTTTTGCATAACCGTTGAAAAGCGAAAGGATTGAATATTGTAATACTAAAATATCAAGTTTTTACGACAACAAATGACAAATATAGAGAAGTGGGAACATGAAAAATGTGAAAATAGTATTTTTCGTACAAAAGTTAAAAAAGTTGTGTTTAATTTGGAAGCGCAAGGGGGAGGGGCGGGGACTTTTGGGAAAATGTACCTCCAAGTGGGTTCTAACACCTGGCAAAAATTCAGCTTGTCTCTAATTACTTCCGACATATGGTCATTTTAGCCCTTCATTGCTTGGGTTAAAATGTTAAATATAAAATTCAAAAATATTATTTTTACAAACGTCATGCGTCACTAGAAAAATACTAGATTGTAATACAAGTGTGGCAAGGGCTTCATTGCAAAACGATGTATGGAAGTAGGAACACGAGCGCAGCGAGTGTTCCTATCATACGAGTTTTGCAATGAAGCTTGCCACATGTGTGTTACATACTATTTTTTCTACGGTTGTGAAGTTATTTCCCTTTTTTAAAATCTTTCCAAAATTTTAAATTTGCTGCCTGTCAGATTTTATTTAAAGTGACATTTTCCGCAGTCATTCTGAAGTTAGAAAATTTGACTTTGTAATTGCAATTCATGTGTAATTAATCTACATTTATAGAATTTAATTGTTATTACCAATAAGTAATATAAAATTCTTTAAGGTAAACACATTATTTTATTCCGGTGTGTGAAGATGTAATCAAGGCGTGTGGCAAAGTGATATTTTCTGCAGTCATTTTGAAGTTAGAAAATTTGACTTTCAGTACAATCGTACACTCAAAGAAATAGTATGGGTAAATTCAACAAAAAAAAATAGTTAACTAACAATATCGTTAATTTTGTTAAACCAAACTATATTGATGGTATTTTTAAACAAGAGGTGATTGTTATTTTAACTAATAAAAAGTTGTCGTACAACAAAACAAACATTAACTTAAAAAATAGATGAATAAGACTATTATTTTGTTCGTCTGACTATTATTTTGTTGAATTCTGTCAAATTAAACTAGATAATAGTATATTTTATTTTTAACTATTATCGAATTGTAATTCTAACCCAGTATTAGTTCGCTGTACTATTGTACTTGGTAGACAAACCAATATTATTGTCGTCTTCTAGAAGTTCTAAAAGAATTACCATAAAATTTGCTTGCTTACCACGTAGTCTATTACAGAAATTATTCCTAGATGACGCCACATACAAATCACTAACAATAATCCATCATGCATTATCTTGCACTCTTATGAATTTATAGAAAATTAATAACATGATTGCAGTGTTCAAATTCTCTCAGGGATCATCGATATATTTGGATGGATCTTATAAACGATCTCTAATCTTTGGTTTGGGTGGTCTGACGTCTCAATACTGAGATTTTAGCTAACCAAAAAAAACTTCATCATACAATAAAGTGTAGATCAACCTAAAAATTAGTTGGTGAACAAAAAACAAAGTCGTTGTACTATTTAATTGTAGACCAAATTGAAAATGGTTAGTGAACATAAAAAAATGTCATTGTACTATTTAATTTGTTCCAAGAAGATATGATTATTAAACTACTATTTGTTTACGAAAACAAATAAAGTTGTATGACTATTCTTTACTGATTGATTTAACTATGAAACTAGATAGGCGCGATTTCATATGCTCTTTTTGGTTGAATTTACCTATCATTTTCTTTGAGTGTAGAAAAAATCATGTGTGCAACACGTAGGAGAACTGTTTTTCCGTAGGCGGCGTATAAATATTGGGTTGGGAATAATCAAACTAGATCAAGCATTTCAAGCAAGGATTATGGACAAAAGACATCGATGAAGCAACTTTGTCTCATATAGGCAACCAACATTTCGATTCGGGAAGGCTTTAACTTGATGCAAGTTATTAATTGACGTTTCATAAAACTTAAACTGGATGGCGCGGTATGCAAATTGTCGCTACATATTGGTTCAATTGTTAGATAGACAAGTTAAATGAACTTTGTCGCTTGCTTTTCAGCGTGCTTGCTTACTTCATAGCAAACGGATTCTAACGAATCCGTGGGGTAGGGAAATCAAGACTTACCCTGGCACCGCAATTTTTGTACCCCGGGGATGTTTCTTGACATTGTTTCAGAGACTCCCCCTAAAAGTGGAATAAAAATGTATTTATAATCCAATCATATGGGTCGACAAATCAAAATTTTGAGGTAAATACTTGAATTTTTGATATAAATTACTTTGAAGTATTTGAAGACGATTAATGAAAAAAATTTTTTCAACCCCCAAAAAGGGTGAAAAAAAAATATAATAAAGTGTTTTTTCAAAATTAGTCAAAATGTGTAAAAGCTAGTAAAAAAAGTTTAAAATAAAAATTGTAAAGCATGAAATTTTACATAAAAATGATCTGATTTTGATTTTTTTTGGTATTATTAAATTTAACAGAGTTAGGGTGGTTAGAAGTTAAAGGATGATATGTACAAATTTAAAAAATCATAGCGCGCTGAAAAGTTAATGAATTTATTTTTTTTTTCTATTTACTCGGAAAAACAAACTTTCGTTTCAGAGAAATGGATTTTTTCTTAATTTTTTTATTTTCAATTAAAACCACTTTAAACGGTGAAACGATTTTTTTTATACCATTCTGTTCATCATTTAATATATTGAACATTTGCTTTTGAAATTTTTTTTTACCTATCATTTTCAGGCAGGTATGAATTTATTTACCTGTTTAAATTTTTTCCAAACCTACGACACTGCTCTTGTGACGTCACGATAACTGAAAAGAAATAAAGAATGCGTACGACAAAGATAAAATTGTTTCAGTTATCGTGATGTCACAAGAGCAGTATCGTAGGTTTAGAAAAAAATTTAAACAGGTAAATAAATTCATACCTGCCTGAAAATGATGGATAAAAAAAAATTTCAGAAGCAACTGTTCAATATATTAAATGATGAACAAAATGGTATCGTTTCACCGTATAAAGTAGTTTTAATTGAAAATAAAAAAATTAAAATTGTTAAATCTGACCGGAGGTTTCAGATTTTCGCACAGCACAAGGAAGGCCCAAGTGGGGGGCAATTGCACCCATTGCCCCCCCCCCCCCCCCCTTGGATCCGCGCCTGCATTTCTTGCTTCGTTCGAAGTATATATTAGTACAGTACCTGAGGTAAAAAATACGTCAAATTTCGGAATAATCTCATATGTACTGATAATTTTTCTTTATGGGTTATTGTTGTAGTATGGTGTTCAATTTTTATATGGTCCGGATACTTGCTCTTAGGGTAAAAACACAAAGAAAGCAGGTTGCCTGCTTACTGGTAGTCAGCGCCTATAAGCGCCAATAATTAAGTACGCTTTTAAACGTTCCCGTACATAGACAAAGCCGGCTACCAAGATTGGTAGACTATGAGGTTCCTTAATATACAGCTTTTAGGCGAAGAAGTCAGTGCGGGGGTGAAAGGTCAAACTATCTTTGTTCTTCGAACGCGCAGTAGCGGCGCAGTTATCTCATTCTAGAAGAACCGTCCGTACTGGCCCGAAATATGGTCTGACGTTACTATGATCTGTAGTGTTACATTCTACACCTTATCCTCATTACCAGCATGCAGAACAGTGACTCAAAATGCGAGGATAATTACCACCGACCTCAAAAACGGGTTATTGAGAGCCCGTTCCAGCTACGAGTTCATTGCTTAATTAACATTACACAAATTCTTACAATATTTTGAATAAGGCTCTGCATCTGGTGTGATCTCACACCAGCTGTTCATTGGCTAATGCCATTTTTTGGTGGGGATTGTGAGTTATTAGGCAACCTTAAAGTCTATCAACCTTGGCGGGCTACCAGTAAGCAGGCAACCTGCTTTCTTTGTGTTTTTACCCTTACCCTCAAGGGGTGAAAATCATCCCAAAATTTGAATATTGAATATATGAAAAAGTGTTACTAATTTACTTTTGAAAAGTAGGAGGATGGTTATGTTTTTGGGATCGCTGATTACGAATCTGTAGTCAAAATTAAAAAATTCAAAATGGCGGCTCTATTAGGCGGATGGAATCCTTTTTCTAAAACAAGTGTTTTAAACGAAACAAACAAATTGAGCATCTTGGTAATGTTATATGTTTACGAAAAATAGCATTTTTGAAAAAAAAATTAATTACTGAGCAATTACAATAACAAAATGGCGACATTTTGTTAAAAAAAAATGCGAAAATGCACATTGAATCGGCTATAACTTCTTTATTTTTTGTGAAGTAAAAACAATCAAAAAACCCTTTTAAAGATTGATTAATTATTTTTAATTTCGTTTCTTAGAATAATTTATGGAAGGGTCACGGTTACTAAGATATTCAACATTTTAAACTAAACACATCATCCTAAAAACGATCAGATGCCATCTATAAAATTAAATATCTCTGAAACTATGAACTCTACATAAATATATATATAAAAAAAAAAACAAATTCATTCTCGATCTATAAGCTTCATTTTTGATGTCCACTATATTGTCTCTAAAACTGATATTTATTGAGGTATTTGCAGAGAAACAGAAATGTTACGTTTTTCCTAAAATTCCTTTACGGTTAAAAATGCAATTTTTTGTAAAGCAACCGCTGTAAGAGGACGAAAAAATTTGAGCGTGTAAGTCGTGCTATACATTAACGAAAAACAGTATATGGGAATAAATTTTTGTTAATTACTGACTACTCACATTAACAAAATGGCGACGTTTTTATAAAAAAAAAAAAAATGAGAAGTACATTAATTCTGTCATAACTTCATTGCTTTTTATGCTATAGAAATAGAACAAAAATCATTTGAAAGCCTATTTAATAGTCTTTCATTTTTATTGTTAGCGCTATAAGTGCCATAGTTTCTGAGATATTTAACTAAATGCTTCGTCTTATAGAGTTCGGACGTCACCTTTATACTTCCAGAACTCCGAAACCATTAACTCTACATAAATTAGAAAAAACGAACTTCAATTTAGCAGCTTTCCTATTTGTCTCTAGCATGTGTTCGCTCAATGTAATACTTGTCGAGTTATTTGGCGAATACTGTTTTGAAATACCTTTTTTAAAGCTATAATCTCAAATTATCAAGTCGTTATAATTTGAAATACTATCAATTTTTATGAAAAGTCGCATAGAGCCTTTTTTTCTTAACATTTGATTTTCTTACAGATCCAATGTTTTTATTTTTTCTTAGTTGCAAGCCGTCGTATAATATAGAAACTTTTCTTTGATGCATTTACTATTAAGTTGCCAAAAATGAACGAAATCCGTTTCATATGACATTATTCCGAAGTTGAAACCTCTAGTTACTGTACTATATCATGACTTCGCGTTTATATAAAAAAACGACGTTCAAAAAAAAATAACTTTCTCGTTGAAAATTTCGTCATAAACAAGATCCATATCACGAAAATTGTTAAATATGATGTCTAAGACTCGAAAATTGCAATAAACTATGGCAATACAAAAAGTCAATATTACTTCCACAATCCACATCCACTGGAAGTGTGGTAACGCAATAAAAATTTTTGAAAGTTTTTATTGTCGAAGCAGGCTTAGAATGTCATGGAACGTCGAGATTTTAAGTTTGAGCAAAAAAAAAATTTCTGTCTATAACTTTTTTTGTGCGCACGATTACTCTGGAACGGTTTAAGATATTCACTTGAAATTTGGTACACCTATGTATTTTAACGATGTAGATTATATTTTGATTTTATTCCGTAGAAGGGTTGGAGGGTACATTGGGGAAAATCAAGCAAGTAAGAGTCCAGAAAATTGGTATTTAGTATATATAAGAGAAGCTAAGATCTCAAAAAATGTTTTCGCATTACCCTCCCCACTATTACAGGGGTGAAAAAAATAAAATTGTTATTTAGTGTGTATACAAGAACCAAAGGCCTCAAAATTTTTTTCTTCATACAACCCCACTACCACACCCCCCTTCCACTACTCCGACCCTACTACCGATATGACCTATCGTTTTATGCATGGGCTTTGGGTTAGGCGATTTCAAATATTATATTTTTAAAATTCCATAAACAATTATTTCCACATACAAAATTTTTTCACAAAGTTTTCGAAACCATTTTTTTGCCCTTATTAGAATATTTTACTATATTTGCTGATGGATGGAATATCGATTTGTTTATTTATAAGTGACTTAAACGTAAAAACCAACGTATCTCAGCTCCAAGTGTAAGTAGAGCATTACATTTTTTTTTAAACTTAGCTCTTTTAATCTACTTTCAGTATACTTCTTTATCGTTTTTGATTTCATGAATAAACCAGAGAGTTATTTGAATTTGTTTATAACTACAATTTCGAAAATTATAAACAACTGCAATAAAAAGGGTTTAAATTTTGAAAAAAAAACCGCTGCCCAAGGAATCACTACTTCCACGTCCAGATTCTCTATTTACAATGAAAAAACTTTGTATGTGAAAATAATCGTTTATGGAACTTTAATAATACAATATTTGAAATCCTCTACCCCAAAAACCCATAAAACTACCCCACATCGGTAGTGGGGAGGGGGGTGGTGATAGGGGGGTGATAGTAGGGGTGGATTACGTAAAAAAATATTTTGGGGTTTCTGGTTCCTGTACATACACTAAATCACAATTTTTTTTCATCCCCTTTAACAAGGAGGTGAGGGTGGTAATGGGGGTGGCTAATGCCAAAAATTATTTTGAGACCTCAGCTTCTCTTGTATATACTAAATACCAATTTCATGCACTCTTACCTGCTTGATTTACCCATTTACCCCAATTTACCCCCCAACCCTTCGACGGAACAAGATGAAAATATAATCTAGTTCTAGACTCGTTAAAGTACATATGTGTACCAAATTTCAAGTCAATATCTTAAACGGTTCCAGAGTAAAGGCGCGCACAAAAAAAGTTACAGACAGACCGACAGACAGACAGAAAATTTTTTTTCGCTCAAACTTAAAATCTCGACGTTTCATGACATTTTAAGCCTATTTGGACAATAAAAATTTTAAAAAATTTTTTTGTCGTTACTATACTTCCACTGGACGTGGAAGTAATAAATCTCTCCGTGATCTTAGTAGTAGTATTATAAATATTTATAAAAAGCTATAATTTGAGCAGTCGTACACATTTCTTGGTCTTGATGGTAGGATTTCACAAGGGTGCAAAGTTTTAGCAATAATTGTATATTTGAGCCGTTTTAGTAATAATTTTCATTTGAAATTTTAAGTGGTGATTGTAGTTTATAAGAGTTATATTTTTCCAAAATTTCGTTGAATATTATCCATTGTTTTTGAAGAGCAATGATTTGTTTAAAAAAGCATAATTTTGCAATTTTCAATTTTTTTAAAATAATAACAAGTGGAATGAATTATGGTTTATGTACTTTTATTGTGCAACTCAAAACAAACATTTTCCTTCTTTCGGTTGTTTTCCATAGGACTTATATATTTCGAGATATTCGAAGAAAACCGTTGGAAAACACGGTCTAAACAATTAAATTGAAAAGCAGTTTTGCAGAAACTGCAAAACTGAGCCATTAAAACAGAAAACTGCCCTGACAGACAATTCACATTAAAATCCTAATTTGACTCCACTATAGGGACGGGACATCGAACTGAAATATCGATGTTAACATCGGAAGGTAATATCTATATGCCTAAAACATCGAATGCAAACCATCGATGTTTTACTAACATCGATGATGACAAAAATTTATGACGAAGGGGGGTTGCAGTTTTATATTATGCATATTAAAAATTTCCACATTCCCTGACTTTTATAGGCTTATAAACGAATGCGGGTATCTTTTGTTATGACATTTTTCCCTACATATTTGTATCCAATATTATATAATAACATCGATATTTCATCGATGTTTTCATGATGTAATATTCATGGAGAAGAAATAGAACATCGAAAGCAAAACATCGATGTTTTTGGAACACCAATGAACATCATCCATGATGGACTACAATGGGAAGCGCAGTTATTACTAAATATCAATTTTCTTGCTACCTTTGACCCAAAAATATTGTGGCAAATGCTCACGATCGGTTCCCAGGTAGCAAGGGCAAGTGAAAATGACGTGAAAAAATGGTCAGTGAGTGACGAGAAATGACGACTTAGATGACGTAAATGAAACGTGAAAATGACTTCCTAATGTCACCGATGAATGACGTCTTATGGTAGACGTTAATTTGACGTCTTTTTCGGGTTATATTTACGTTAATTAAACAGGCTCTGGGAGGTCTCCATTTTCCAATATATGATGGGTTATAGGATGAGCCGCTATGTAGATGAATAGACAATTCATAGGTTAAGCTTAAGCACCCACTGGTTTTATCATAAAACCAGTGAGTGCTGAACCCATTAAACAGATAGTATAAAAAAAATTGTATGCTGTCTCAGCCCATCTACACAATAAATGATCCTTAACACCTGATTGTTATATAGGGATTGCATTACCGGTTAACCGGTTTACCGGTTAACCGGTTATTAGAACAAAAAACACATGACGATAATTACCGGTTATTTTAATTTTTTACCGGTTATTTCGGTAATTTCTGAACTTACGATATATCACGTATTCAACGTTTCTATTTATGTCACTGACTAGTATTCACTAAATATAGAGTGATTGTTCCAACACCGAGCACTTTTAACAATAAATAAATAATATTATAAAAAGTAAACTCCAAACACCAAGCCCCAAGAAATACAAGAGAAACATTGACAATATCTTACGACAGAAAATTGAATATTTCACTGCCGCAAATATCCTTGGAATACATTTAGAATTATGTTATTACCAATTCTTATTAACTTATTGACCCACCAATTGAAGAAGGGCATCTTCAGCTGGGGTATTCTATGCACAAATATCAGACGACTAACAGATATAGCTTTGAAAAACGTACCCTTTTAAAAGGCTATTTTAAAAAAATATTGTATTTTTAGATTAGGTATTCAGTAAATGCCATATTTGAGTTTATGTTTATAATTTTTGTTATTTAAGTGGATATTTTTGTTATTTACAGAATAATTATTTATTTAAATTTGTTTCATTTATATTTTTTCCTTTTGATAAATTAACTCCTATATAAAAAAGTCAATTTGACAGTCACATTTTGTCACTTTGACAGCGATAAAAAAAGGTGCATCGTTTTTATCACGATAAAAACGCCTGTTCCTCAAAAGCAGAGTATATCTAGTAGTCGCACGTCATTTTAAAATCTGTACTGTCGGCTATAATTTTTAAGTCTTGTGGAAACTATACTGTACGATATGAGTCGTTTTGAGAAAATTATAATTATTTTTAATTGTTGTTGTTCGTTCACATATTCTGTCGTTAATTTATCTTGCCAAAAATCACTCGAGCTTTTCTTTTATGGATAAATTTCTTTTTAACTCAAAATTTTTCCAATCAGTAATTTTGCTCGAAAAACTGACATTTGACAAAATCGCTCGACCTCCGGTCTCGCGATTTTTTCATGTTAGTTTTTCTCATAAAATCACTGATTGGCAAAATTATTTCGTTACAAAGAGAAATTTATCCGATAAAAAAAAAGCTCTTGTGATTTTACTGTTGATAAAAATGCCTGTTCCTCAAAAGCAGAGTACATGTAGTAGTCGTACGTCACTTTGAAATTTGTACTGTCAGCTATAATTTTTAAGTATTGTGGAAACTATACTGTACAATATGAGTCGTTTTGGGAAAATTATAATTATTTTTAATAAATTATTGTTGTTGTTCGTTCACATATTCTGTTAATTTATCTTGCCAAAAAACATTCGAACTTTTCTTTTGTGGATAAAGGACCCCGCACACCATATAGGGGGATTTCTGCCTCCAGTCAAATTTAATCTAACCCACGTAAAAATGTTCTTTTGAACCCCCTGAACAAATGTTCAAATGCAGCCAGGTCCGAAAAGGTCTTCGTTTCGAGATATGGAGCCCTAAAGATCGTTCCAAATACGTTTTAAAATTGAAAAAATTAAATTAAAGTTGGTTTTGATTTTATGGAAATTCAGAACTGCATAATTAATTCTTAAATAACACCGTATTTCTTACTCATGTTGATGACACCGTGGGTCTTCAAAGGCTTCGCTGCAGTTTTTTCGATTCAAGAATAAAGTTGTGATACTTTTTTTTTAAATAAAAAACTTCTGTTAAGTTCTGTGACTCAAAATCTTATGATGAATTGTTGTTCTCCGAGCTTCCTAGGATTGGAATTGTTCTTTTTTTATCTGAACTTTCAGAGTGTATCATGTTTTTTATTTTAAATGCCCATTAAATGGGCAATTTAATCAGGTCCATTGATTTTCATTTGTACTATGATTATGGAATTTTCTGTGGTAATCTTACCTAAACAATTTCGATCAGTAATTCGTGTCCACGTACACAAAAAATGCCGATATTTAAAAAAAAATAACACTCGTTTTTGGATAGTAGGAAATTCAATGAATCAAAACAATGTCATTATTGACAAGTGAAAAAGTGTGAAATAAAACTTAATATTTCGTTGTTTTACTATTGATTTCTATGGAAACAGCAATAGAATTTAGTCATTAAGACAAGGTAACTTTGGGCGATTTTGGATTTGGAACGATCTTTAGGGGCTCCATATCTCGAAACGAAGACCTTTTCGGACTTGGCTGCATTTGAAAATTTGTTCAGGGGGTTCAAAAGAATATTTTTACGTGGGTTAGATTAAATTTGACTGGAAGCAGAAATCCCCCTATATGGTGTGCGGGGTTCCTTTCTTTTTAACTCAAAATTTTGCCAATCAGTCATTTTGCTCGGAAAACTGACATTTGACAAAATCGCTCGACCTCCGGTCTCGCGATTTTTTCATGTCAGTTTTTCTTATAAAATCACTAATTTGGCAAAATTATATCGTTACAAAGAGAAATTTATCCGATAAAAAAAAGCTCTTGTGATCTTATTGTTGATAAAAAACCTTTTGTTTGTTCATTATATTAAATATACGTATAAAAAAATGTTTTTTGTTAAATTTAGATAATTTTGTACATGGAAAAAGACAATTGCCATTTTCGCCACCCTAATCATCCATTCTAAAAATTACCGGTAAATACCGGTTAACCGGTTATTTACATTTTTATTTACCGATTTACCGGTTATTAAAACTTCCGGTAAATTGCAATCCCTATTGTTATAAGATCCATCCAAATAAATCAATGTTCCCTGAAAGAATTTGAACATTCCAGTCGATGTTACTTATTTTCTATAACTTCATAAGAGTATAAGATAAAGTATGACTAATTATTGTCAGTGGTGTGTATGTGGCGCCATCTAGAAATAATTTCTGCAACAAACTACGTGATAAGCAAGCAAATTTTATGCATTAATATAGATGAGTAGAAAAAGGTTAAAAAAACGTCATCATCTACCATTTATTTCACCTGAATGTTTGTAATCCTATAAAATATAAATAAATTTAACACCGAAGAAAGACGACAATATGACGTGATATGTAGCACGTCATTATAATGTCATTTATGAGACGTCATTATGGCGTCATTTTCAGTTCACTGACGTCTTTCTGACCAGTATCACTAGATTTTGACATCATTTTAACGTACCCTTGCTACCTGGGTTTTCTTGGTGTTATATGATAAACCAGAGAGAGGCATGTTAAAAATTTCCGCATAATACAGCCCGATATGATACTACATTTTCCAAAGTGAAATTCTGAAGATCCTCGACTATGCCTTGTGTAAAATGTATGCCAATGCATAATTTTAATTCAAAATGTATATCCCCAATGACGCATATCTATAGATAAGTCCAATTAATTATCTCACTAGGTCGTGTTACCTAATCAGAATACATAATTTTCGCGAGATAAATTCTGCCGCAGATGAAACCATTGCAAACTTACGCAACACTAACGTTAAAGGAACAGTCGGTGGGAAGTTGCCCAAAAGAAATAAAAAGCGTAGGAGTCATGTCATGACCCACTTTCTTCCAAGCCGTGTTTATGTGCTCTAGACCAATTTCTTTTTTGTTTTGATTCGCGTTATTTAAATTGAATTAAACGGGTTGATAAGGTTATGTGGTATAACGAGATTCTATTTTTAATTCATTAAACAATTTCACTGATTAGTTTAATTAATTTGGGTTGCTGCAAGCGTCGAGGAGTAAATAAGCTTGATAAGAATAATGTAGTGAAACGAATTCTAGTGGGAAACCAAGTTTACTTTAAATCAAGAAATAGACTATGGCGAATAAGTCTTAAATTAACATAAAAAATAACTAGATGAGTTATCGGAGAAGAGCTAATCAATGTTTGTCATGGCCAGAAATAACAACATCAAATCAAATTGAATGTACACATTATACTCTTCGCCAGTTTGTTGAAGTTTTTGTATAATTGTTGAAGATTCTATATAGTCGGGGAGCCCTCCCTAGCTGTACGTGCACCCCCCTCCCGATCCTTGGGGACAAAGTTTTTCATAAAGATTAAAACCTAAGGAACAATTTAAGACATGTCCTAAAAAAAAAACCGCTGTCCAAGGAATCACTACTTCCACATCCAGATTCTCTATCCGAGTCACTCACAACGAAAAAACTTTGTATGTGAAAATAATTGTTTATGGAACTTTAATAATATAATATTTGAAATCCTCTACCTCAAAAACCCATAAAACGATACCCCACATCGGTAGTGGGGTGGGGGTGGTGATAGGGGGGTGGTAGTGGGGGGTGGATGAAGTAAAAAAATATTTTCAGGTTTCTGGTTCCTGTACATGCACTAAATCACATTTTTTTTTTCATCCCCTTTAATAAGGAGGTGGGGGTGGTAATGGGGGTGGCTAATGCCAAAAATTTTTTTGAGACCTCAGCTTCTCTTGTATATACTAAATACCAATTTCATGGACTCCTATCTGCTTGATTTACCCATTTACCCCAAATTTACCCCAATTTACCCCCCCAACCCTTCGACGGAACAAGATGAAAATATAATCTAGTTCTAGATCTCGTTAAAGTACATATGTGTACCAAATTTCAAGTCAATATCTTAAACGGTTTCAGAGTAAACGTGCGCACAAAAAAAGTTACAGACAGACCGACAGACAGACCGACAGACAGACAGACAGACCGACAGACAGACAGAAATTTTTTTTTCGCTCAAACTTAAAATCTCGACGTTTCATGACATTTTAAGCCTATTTGGACAATAAAAGTTTTTTAAAATTTTTTTGTCGTTACTATACTTCCACTGGACGTGGAAGTAAAAAACTGGCTGTACTTTCAAAATGGTGGCCTTATGTTAAAAGAAACTGTTGTTGTTTTTGTCATTTAACACAAAAACTAAAAAAGATGGACAAAAACTTTTTTCACAAAAAACAACGTGCATAAAATTTTCACTAATTTTGTCTCTTAGGCTGTTGGAAAAAAGGTGATTTTCAAGAAGTTTTATCTTCAAAAGATTTTATTGCATAGAATCAGGGCCGGATTAAGGATCGACGCGCCCCTAGGCTAATCATGTATTTGCGCTCTCTTATTCATAATGGAAAAAAAAATGTTAAGCGAGAGGGTTGTCCCGGTTTCAAAATTGATGAGGGGGGGATCTAAAAAACATTTTTTATCCAGATTCAAAACTGAGGAGCGGGGGCAAATTTTTTTTTAATCCAGATTCACAATTGACGTGGGGGGGGAAGGGGTAGAAATATGAAGAAAATGATGAGCGGAGAGGAGAAATCGAGCGGGGGAGGGGAGAAACATTGCATTGTCTCCCTTAGGCTGTAGCCTAGTTAGCCATATGAATAATCCGGCCCTGAGTGGCCAGCGGCTACAATAAAGAGCAGGGGCATCTATTAGAGGAGCGGAAACATATAATATCTATCTCTTTCCGTTTCTAGTTTCCTATAAATAATTCTGTAAAATGTTGATATAGTTGGAAAGGAACATATAAGAGAAGTAGACATTTCCTTAATTGGCACAAAAAATTGAGCTGGCACATGCCGGTCAAAGCGTTTTTCGCTTTCGCACTTTCGGACGGACAATGAGGCCGGCGCGGAAGGTATAAAGAGGTGTACAGACGATCCAACCAACCAACCTTCTCGGTACACTTTGAAAAGTGCCATGACAACTCGTAAAAGTGAGCTGGTCTGCTGGAATTCCAGCGTCTTCAAAGCTTCTCAGCTCACTTTTACGAGTTCGCATAGCAATATTCAGTATACTGAGAAGGTCGGTTGGTTGGTTGGACCGTCTGTAGAACCCTATATAAAGTGCAGCGCAGATCGGGTATTTTTTTGTAGTATCTATTGGTTTAAGTAAACATCTCTTCGCTGATCTATACAATACAGAGGTAATAAATTCGATAATTTTATCAAAATAAAATAATCAAATAACAAATAAATAATTTTCTTGTATAAAAAAAAAGTACCGACAAACAACCCGACGTACCAACCAGCCAACCTTCTCGGTACACTTTGAACATTTTCTATTTCTTATTATTTACTTCTCTCTCAGATTCTGATATCTCTGAAAATTAAATATAAGTAAATGAATAGTAAAATATTGTGGTATTTATAATTTTTAATATGGATATAATTATAAAATGCAACCAAAATAGTTACATAAAATATACATAGGCTTATACAAATTTATTAATTTCGGTCCATATAAGACGGCGGCGGGTACAAAAGCTTGTTATGCTTGTCTTTGCTTAAACAAACAATTTTTTAGGCTCATTATTCCAGGAATATTTGTGGCTGCTTTTTTCGCCAGCCCTTATGCATTATACGACTCTACAATACATTTTATTTTCAAAGGTTAATGGTAAATAGTAAATGTCATCCGTCGGCCATCGGGAGATAAAATTAGTGAGTTTTGAATTGCTGAAGCGCCCCCTCGCGCTTCGGCGCCCCTAGGCTATAGCCTATTTAGCCTTATGGATAATCCGGCCCTGCATAGAATGCATCTTTTAGGTATAAAAACTTGAAAAATCATAGTCTGCACGTACAGAATGACGGGGAAAGTACCTAAAAATGCATAATTATGCATTTTTTGCTGTTTTTGTGCATTTCTCAAGGGTTTTTCAAAGATATTCATTTAAGAATCATAAAAATTTGAGAAAAATGGTTTGTTTTAGTATTATACAAGCCTTAAGTAACATATTGGGTCATTTAAGACCCTTTATGGGCCGATTGTAGCCATTAAACGCATCCTAAAGTGCATAATTTGCATCCGTTTAAAAAAAATGTTAATAATTGCTCTAAAATTAATAAAATATCGTCCAAATTTTATACTCGGGGGGTTTTCGAGGTCACTAATTACGAATTTGAAGAGAAAATCGGAAAATTCAAAATGGCTGACTGATAATGGCACGAAATTATTAAAAGTACATTTTTTTCCTTTTTTTTTTCACATAAAATGTATACAAAGCAAATAAAAAAATGAATTTACGTCTTTTTTTAACTAAATTTTCAATTTTTATTTTCATATTCAATGCCAACGCGTTAAAAAATAAGATATAGGAGAGGGAGAGGGGAAAATGCAAAAAAAAATAAAAATTGAAAATTTAGTTAAAAAAAGACGTAAATTCATTTTTTATTTGCTTTGTATACATTTTATGTGAAAAAAAAGGAAAAAAAATGTACTTTTAAAATTGAATTTCGCGCCAAAATCAGTGAGCCATTTTGAATTTTCCAATTTTCTCTTCAAATTCGTAATTAGTGACCTCGAAAACCCCCGAGTATAAAATTTGGACGATATTTTATTAATTTTAGAGCAATTATTAAATTTTTTTTTTAAACGGATGTAAATTATGCACTTTAGGATGCGTTTAATAGCTACAATCGGCCCATAAAGGGTCTTAAATGTCCCAATATGTTACTTAAGGCTTGTATAATACCAAAAAAAATCATTTTTCTCAAATTTTTATGAATCTTAAATGAATATCTTTGAAAAACCCTTGAAAAATGCACAAAAATAGCAAAAAATGCACTTTTTTGCATAATTATGCATTTTTAGGTACTTTCCCTGTCATTCTGTGCGTACGGACTATGATTTTTCAAGTTTTTATACCTAAAAGATGCATTCTACGCAATAAAATCTTTTGGAGATAAAACTTCTTGAAAATCACCTTTTTTTTTATTAATTCCAACGGATTATTTATACAATATTTTGCTAGGAGTTACCATTTTCCAGATAAATGAGTCCAAAATTAAGAAAACATGGAAATTCATATGTCGGTAAATCACTTAGAAGAAATAATTGTGACAATTATTGTAAGGCGTATAATATAACTTTATATTATTAACATAACAAAAAATAAAATAAACTGAAGAAAATTAATAATAATAATAATATAATTTGCAAACATTTATCTCAAAAACGGTAACAATGGTATCTGGAAAATGGTAACTCCTATCCAAATATTGTATAGGAACAAAATTGTAGAGAATTTTATGCACTTTGTTTTTTGTGCAGAAAGTTTTTCTCCATCTTTTTTAGTTTTTGTGATAAATGACCAAAACAATATTTGCAAATTTTTTTTAAACGGACGCCATTTTGAAAGTACAGCCAGTTTTTTTTTGGAGACATGTCTTAAATTGTTCCTTGGGTTTAATCTTTATGAAAAACATTGTCCCCAAGGATCGGGGGGTGCACGGACAGTTAGGGTGCGCTCCCGTGGTATTATATTGAATTTTATATTTTATTTTAAGAGCTGAATCATTTATCTGGAAAATGGTAACTCCTATTCAAATATTGTATAGGAACAAAATTGTAGGAAATTTTATGTACTTTGTTTTTTGTGCAGAAAGTTTTTCTCTATCTTTTTTAGTTTTTGTGTTAAATGACAAAAACCACATTTGCAAATTTTCTTTTTAAAAGGACGCCATTTTGAAAAAGCAGTCAATTATTTTTTTGGGACATGTCTAAAATTGTTCCTTAGACTTTAATCTTTATGAAAAACATTGTCCCCAAGGATCGGGGGGTGCACGGACACTTAGGGTGGGCTCCCGTAGTAATAGGAAACTCTTCGCAGTTTTTTTAATATAATAGACCAGTCGGAATAGCTCTTTTGTGTGAAATGTCGTTTATACGCAATTTTTTAAAGTATAGTTTGGGATGTCCAGAAACATATGCCAACTATCCGGCCGCGTGACAGGTGACACACTTTAAAATTCAAAAAACGTAAATGTTTTCCCATTTTTTGCTTTATTTGCAATATAACTCGTAAATGAAGCATTGTTCGAAAATATATCAAGAAAAAAAGGTGAAAAAACAATGCTGCTTTGTTATCTTTTTGATTTTTTTTAAGTGAATATAATAAATATTAATACGAAATATATCATCGGTATAATGTAAATTATGTTTAAATGTCCAATTTACAGTTAAAATAAAATATATTTACGGAACTATACAGGGTGTAATGGAACTTACTCGAAAAATTTTAGCCATACATGAACCTTTAAATAAGAAGTCGACTTATTAAAAAAAAAATTAATAAAAGTCCTACACAGAAAAAATACACATTGTTAAAGTTACAAATTGATGAAAATGGTAATTTAATGAACTCTACTCAATTGAAGGACTGTAGTATTACAAAAAACAAAAAAATACCTACCTAAAAAAATTTTAAAAAAATTAAATTAAAAATTTTAATTTTAAATAGTAGGTTATTTTAACATTTCCATTAATTTGTAACTTTAACAATGTGTATCTTTTTCTGTGTTGGAATTTTATTAATTTTTTTTTTAAGAAGTCGACTTCTTATTTAAAGGTGCATGTATGGGTAAAATTTATCGGGTAAGTTGCGTTACACCCTGTATATAACACAGGTCTACAAAAAAAAAGGTCTTGTCCTAGGGTTCTAATCTAACTTTTCTGAAGTATTTAGGACAAAAAAATTTTCTATCGTGTCAGTTTCCATCTACCATCCCCTTTTATCCCCATAGAAAGGCAAAAATGAGGTCTTGCTTGTCCTAATATTCTGATCCAACTTTTTTAAAGTATCTTGACACGCTGAAGCCAATTTTGGGCAAAAAAATGTTTTCTACCATGTCAGTTTCCCTCTACCACCCTGTTTATCCCCCCCAAAAGGGCAAAAAACATAATCCTGACTTTTTCTGAGTATTTTCATACTTTTCTTGCTAACGTTTCTTCGCACGTTGTTGGTTTGCCTTTTTACTCTCATTTTTAACTAGACGCACTGCACTTACTTACTTCCCCTTTTTTACTGTTAATAATTTACTATATGGATGTTAAATTTTAGCTGATGTGTTAACTTTTCGATTCCGCCACTCACCGGAAATATATTTATAGACATAAACTATACAATTGATAAAATATCCCATAACGTATAAATCAATATCCGTAAAAGTTACCAACCCAAATATTTTAACAGATGTCAAAAATTTTGGTAAGTTTTGAAAAATATAGAATATACTCTATAGATTGTTATTTTGATTTTTTATTTTTTTCACGGAAACCAAATCGAAAGGGTGCAAATGTGATATATCGTTGAAATCGGAATTTTCACTGATTTTCAATGGTTCAATTACAAATTGTAAGTAATCATAAAATAAACAACTTGTTGTATCAAAATGACATTAAACGTAATCCGATTTCAACCAAAACCTTTTCAGATATTCTGGAGCATTAAAGAAACCCTCATGCAAAGTTTCATCCAAATCCATTTAGTAATTTCGCCGCTATCATGCTACATCGCGCTACACATATATACATACACACACACACACACACACACAGACTTTTTTCAAAAACCACCTTTTTGGGTTCCTGGGACCTCAAAACGTAAAGATTTGATGTTATCTCAATTTTCGATTTTGGACCAATTTTAGTAACAATTTTATTGTGGGGAGGTTAAAATAATACTTTTAGACAGTAAATTGATTTGGACATTCAACGTGCGCGATAAAATGCACATGGATGATAAAAAAAAGGCCATGTTAGTGGATTGTTTTTCAATAAAAAATTTAGAAAGCATTAAAAAACTGTATAATCATCACAACCCCGTGATTGCAGTTTTAAATATGCATCTACGAAATTTGCAATTTCAGCTTTAATAACTGACTGTACAATATGTTTAACCTTGTCTACCTGATATTCAGTTTTTACTTTCTCTTGGTCTATTTTACGCCAAAATTCTCCATAACGCTTGATAGTCCGGGGTCCAAGCACTCCAAAATCAAGATGACCTGTTCCGACATGACGTACAAATGTTGATATAAGTAATGAAGAGAGCATTACCTGGGGCACTAGAAAACACTTGTCGGATTAATTTTTGCTCTTGCGCAATTTCAGAAATCGCAAAAAAGATGGCTGATTGATAATTACAAAATTATGTTTTACAATGGTCATTCTCCGTTAAAACAAAAACTATGTAACCTACCGATCTGATTTTTGGTATGTATACTCAAAAGATATACGTGATTCTAACTAAGCTATTGGTATTTTTGAAAAGAATATTTTTTTGGAAAAAAATAATTAAAATCAAAAGGTTGATATTTACGTTCTAAAAATTTCGTTATGCGGACAACTATGTTAAATTTAGAAATTCTTATATACAGTTGCTTGCCAAATATAGTCCATGTATTGAAAAAGTTTTTTTAAAAAAGATCCTGTCGATGACGTATACAGTTTTTTTTTAATTTTTTCATGAGGCGCGTAATTATGCAGCATTAAAATAAAAATAGTCTACACGATAATTGGTACAGTGTAACAGTAAATGCAATTATATTGTTCAATATAATTGCAAATTTGAATTACTTTATGTTAATAATACAACAAAATGAAAGTAGTAGTCGGGTGTTGTCGACTGCGGCCACTCATTTAAAAAAAATAATAATCGATACAAAGTGAATTGTGTGTTCGAACAAAATGTTATTCAAATAGGTATTCGCAATTGGCCATGCCCGAGTACAACTTCTACTCGTTTTTATATTGTTTAAGAAATAAAACATTAGTGAGAAATATTATTTTAGGTATTTAGCATATTTAATAGAAAGCAGAAAAGGGAGATATTTTAAACAGAACATTTTAGTCAGAATCACTATCATTATAAAATGATGCATATTGCTTTTTCCCTTAAAACAATTTTCAGGAAAAGCAGCACACGAGCACGCAACTGAATACCACTCACAAGAACATTTTGTGTCGCATTTTATTTTACAGTTGCACTTTTTAATTTAAGTTCAGATAAACTTTTTTTTGTCGACATTATCGGTACCAGCTCCTGATTTCCAATTCTGCATCCAAAATTTTGTACAAGAGGTAATTTGAATGACGGTTCACAACACTGTTTAAAAAAAAGTAATATTTGTAACATGTTGTTGAAAAGCGTCTTCCGTCGGTGGGAGGGAGCGTAAATCACTTTTATTAAATTATTTTACTTTTTAATATTTTTCAAACGTATACATATAATACATTTGTAAAGTTGACGTGTATGTACATTGAAAATATTTGCAAAAAACTGATGTGGGGGATGTAAGATGAGTAATGGAATACATTAAGACAGATTTTGGAATTTTTCTGTTTGTCTGCTTGTCTGTTTGAACGCGCATCACGCAAAAACTACTGAACCAATGAGGTTCATCTAAGCTTGGAGTAACATGTAGTTCTTATTTCATCGAAATCTGCCTAGACTAAGCCAAGTTTTATGAAAATCGGTCTAGTAGAACAGGAGATACAGCTTGATCTCTATAATAAGCGTATTTGCACGGCATAAACTTTTAAGATTAAACTTCTGTAATATTCCAGAAAATTCTAGAGTACTCTGGAATTTTCCAGAAAATTTGTGAGTTTTCTGAAATATTCCAGAATGGTGATTCTACCTCAAACGTCGTTTATAAAGAAGCTTTTTAGTCAATTTCAAAATTCCACGCGAACGTAACCGCAGGCATAGCTAGTAAATAATAAATATGAACCGCAAACAATAATCAATCGATTTAAACAATCAAACACAAATAGTTTTTATAATGTTAAAATGTTAAAATAACTTCACACTATATACATAAGTACATACCCCTAGTAAACATAAACATACCAGCTAATTCCACTGTAAACTGTTTTCATGCGCTTTATGAATTTTAGGAGAGCTGTCGCATTTATTACATGCGAATACTATATGCAATATCAACTTAATTCTTGACTTAAAAACATTTTCAATATATTGGGTATGTTTGTTAGCATAGTTTATACACAAAAAATTTAAAATTGAAGTACTTGCTCGTATGTTGAAATTCTTACTACAATATTTTATAGTTACAGATTTCATATTTTTTTCCCAAAAAATTAAACATATTTAAACAGTGCCATCGAGCTTCATCCAAGCGCTTATGTCTTTAGTGTATACTATAAAAAAATTAGATGGATAGCACTCATAGTTTCTTTTACAGGACGTGTTATGTATTAAAAAACATTTTTTTAGGAATTATCATTTCGTCTCTTTTCTTATCATTTAAGAAGTTATGCAAGAGCTGATAAGAATCAGACAAGTCATTTCTGGTGTCCTATATAACCCTTTTTGCAAATCTGAAGTTGAAAAATGTACGTCATGTCGGAACAGGTTACTTGGAATTTAGAGCGATTTCGTACTGTTGGACCCCAGACTATGAATAGTGGTACATAGTACATCCCTACGTGACGATGCTACAACACAAGAAACAACTCTGCGTAGGCTCTAAAAAGCAAATTTGCATACAAAAATTAATCTTAAATTGTAGTTTAACTGTGAATATAGCAAACCAGAGCTATCTAAACAAATGTCTACCTGTTACAGCTTCAATTAATTCACCGGAATTACCTTCCATAAAATTGATATTCCGCCAACACAATCCTTTATTTATACCGCTGTGCATGAGAATCTAAAAATTGTAAGAATGACATAATTTTTATGTAACCACATTTTGTAAAATACTCTCACTTTCAAGATTTAACACACGAGATGCAGATGGGCTTTCTTTATTCAAGATTCGATTCGAAACCGACGAGAGCGAGACAAGAAAGTTAGGTACAGTGCAAGAAATTTTTGTGAGGTTACTAAGTGGTACTGAAACAAGTGTAAAAATGAAAAAGGTTAGTAAGACTGTCTTATTTTGTATCAAGATAATATGCTTCTCATTTTTTATTCTTTTTTATTAGCTCAGTTAAACAAAGTTTTTAAAGAAAACAATATAGATAAATGAAAATTTAGGAAAATTGTTATTTCTACTTTCGCATTTATAGTCCAGTCACTTTATATATGAACCTCTAAAACAATACAACCTAAGATTTTCCAACGGGATTCTCTTTATTTTGGCATCACAAATAATTTCTCAAAAGTCTATAAAGCCAACTGGAAGGATACAATAGTTACAGAAGGTCAAATGTCAAGAAAATCGGTTTTTCTCAAATATCTCGTAAATCAACGGTTTTACGTTAATTTTGGTTATTTAAAATTTGTTCGTGAGATAAATCTGCATAAAAAAAGGTCCTATACAAAATTTACGTAGAACCAATAGTTTTTGAGATTATTGAGAAAACTCGGACATTGTGCTGCATTCGTTACCGCACAACCTTTGAGGTAGAATGCAAGGCGCGTTTGTTTACATGGTATCCCCTATAGGCCTAATCCATGGGTTACAAGTTATATTATAATTTTGTTGGTTATGGTTCGTCTTTGCTGACTTCTTCTTTGTTTCAACGGTTGTGTCCTCGGACATCGTATTGAGACACGACTACTGGTCCCGACAAAAGCCACACACTACGCAACATGGCAATCCTATTTTCTGCATCCACAATTGGTGCCACAAGCTTTTGTGCAATTGCAGAAAATAGAATTGAGAAGTTCATTTGGTGCAGGAGGAATCAGAGTAATTGTTAGCTTTAATAAATTATTGTTTAAAGTCCAACCCCATTGCTGAGGGTCTAAATCTTTTCCCAGCCAAGTTTGAACCTGGTAATATACCCTGAATAGATGTTGTTGAGTAGCTGCTGCTGTGGGTGGTAGTGACGACAATTGCACAGGCTTATTTATTAGCAAATTTTTCGAACAGTTTTCTATTTTGAATGCCGCCAATGCTTCCTGTAAATCTGATCATTTTTGTATTTTTTTTTAAATGCATTTATTTTTCCTTTTCGAAATAAGCCTTTATTATTATTATTATTATTATGAAAAAGGGTCCATTTCAAGGACATCCCAGACAGAAATTATGCGGGTATATGTTCATAAACGATGTTCCTCTGTATACATAGGTCTTGTTATCTATATACAACACTACGTAAATAATAGTGGCGTATGCACTTTGCTCCGAAGTTTCTCAGACCAATATCTCGAAAACCATTTGTTCTACGTAAATTTTGTATAGAACCTTTTTTATGCATATTCATCCCACGAACAAATTCTATAATAACCAAAATTAACGTAAAACCGATAATTTACGAGATATTTGAGAAAAACCGATTTTCTTGACATTTGACCTGCTGTAACTATTGTAGCCGTCCAGGCGTCCAGTTGGCTTTATGGACTTTTGAGAAATTATTTGTGACGCCAAAATAAAGAGAATCCCGTTGGAAAATCTTAGGTTGGATTTTTTAGAGGTTTGGCCTTTTTTATGTATAAAGTGAGTGGGTTATTTAATGGCTTATTTTCTAACATTTCTTAATGATTTTCAAACCTATGGATATATTATTCTTTCTAAATTGCGGTGCTGCTAGCTAATTATTCTCAAAATTATTGTTCACAAATGCTACAGAATTTGTTTAAGCAAAGCCTACCCGAAAGGTGCAGTGTAGGTTTCAGTATCGAGGTATTTTTAAAACTATTGGAGCTAGATTCACATTTCTAGGATATGAAAGGCCATGGCAGGTTAAGATAAGTGTCCGTGCCTTTGCAACCTTTTTGCGTGTGGTTCCTTCCAGTGATGTATCTTTGTGTAAGATACTACCACAAAAAGTTTTTCCCTCAAAGACTTCATAATATCTGGGAAAATTTTTTTTTTCGAAAATTCGAAAAAAAATTTTTTTCTTAATCAAGTGAACCAATTTGTTTGTATTTCACATATATTGTGAATATACTCAAGACAATTTATTATTGATATTTTCATGAAATCTTTTCATGAAGAAAACAAAAACTGATGCTTTTGAATTTTTTGAAAAATTTATATACGTACTTACACGTTAGCGACCACCTCTATTTTTTTACTAATTATACGCCATACAATAAGCTATAACATATTTTTTTTACAAAACTCTATCGAAGGGGTAACGTAGTCAAATTGACAAAGATAATGTTACGTGCTTACACCCCCTTTAGTAGACACCCTGTATCGTGGGTTCGGAAATTATAACACCAGAGTAACACTAAACAATAATGTATTTACGTACGTACTAATTACAACAAATAAAGAAAAAGTGTATAAATTGATTAGAAACTCGATATATTAATAAATATATAAATGAGCAACAACTGCTTGGATTACGCGTATTGGAAATTTTTTGGAGCAGCCTATGTATTTTTTTGAAATAACGAGATCTATTTTTCACAATACATATTTTCTACAAAGCTCCATCTAAACGGTAATACATACAAAAATTATTTGTTTAATAATAAAAATACATAATAAAAAAACATGTTATGCTAATGATATATGATAATATTAGTCGTCTTCATCACTGTCCTCATTTATTGTAACACTGATATCTTCTGCGAATAATTCAAACAGTTTTACTGATGGTTTCGGAATATCGTCGAGAATATGATAAATTCATGTTTAAGTTAAAAAAAAAAATTAGTTTTCTGTTACTTATAGATGCATTTATTATATGCAAGGTTTTTCGACGATATTCCGAAATCATCAGTAAAACTGTCTGAAATATTAGCAGAATAATTGAGAACAGTGATGAAGACGACTAATATTATCATATATCATTAACATAACATGTTTTTTTATTATGTATTCTTATTATTAAACATATGATTTTTTTATTACCGTTTCGATGGAGCTTTGTAGAAAATGTATATATTGTGAAAAATACATCTCGTTATTTCAAAAAAATACGTAGGCTGCTCCAAAAAATTTTCAATACGTGTAATTCAGGCAGTTGTTGTTCATTTATACCCTTTTTCTTTATTTGTTGTAATTAGTACTTAAGTAAATACATTATTGTTTAGTGTTACCCTGGTGTTATAATTTCCGAACCCACGATACAGGGTGTTTACTAAAGGGGGTGTAAGCACGTAACATTATCTTTGTCAATTTGACTACGTTACCCCTTCGATAGAGTTTTGTAAAAAAAATAATTGACTTGAGTATATTCACAAGATATGTAAAATACAAACAAATTGGTTCACTTGATTAAGAAAAAAATTTTTTTTTCGGATTTTCGAAAAAAAAAATTTTCCCAGATATTATGAAGTCTTTGAGGGAAAAACTTTTTGTGGTAGTATCTTACACAAAGATACATCACTGGAAGGAACCACACGCAAAAAGGTTGCAAAGGCACGGACACTTATCTTAACCTGCCATGGCCTTTGCAGAAAATAATAGTGAAAGAATTATCTGCATTCTTTTATTTGTGTAAAAGATATGATTATTTTTATACAACCCTGCGCTGCGTTCCACTAATGTTTTGAGTTTATAAATCCACTAATGTTTTGAGTTTATAAATGCACGTCTCGCATGCTCTGGGCGATCAGTAACTTGCACTACAATATACAGGGTGGACCAAATTAGAAGGGATTTGAGGTTTCTCTAAAACTATGGCAGATAGACAAAACCAATATAGGTGTCCTGAGTTCGATTTTCGAGAAACAAACAATGGCGCAAACCGCGATCGTTTCGACTACCGAGAGCGTTTTTGGAAAAATGGAATTTTTGGATGACCTCTATATCTCAATTATCAAGTGTCGAATCGAAAATCGAGTAACACATTCTTATGGAACGTTTTTGAGTAGAATCCGTTGCTGATAAGAAGAAAATTATGCATGCCTCACACTCAAAGAAATAGTATGGGTAAATTCAACAAAAAAAAAATGGTTAACTAACAATATCGTTAATTTTGTTAAACTAAATTATATTGATGGTATTTTTAAACAAAAGGTGATTGTTATTTTAATTAATAAAAAGTTGTCGTACAACAAAACAAACATTAACTTAAAAAATAGATGAATAAGACTATTATTTTGTTCGTCTGACTATTATTTTGTTGAATTCTGTCAAATTAAACTAGATAATAGTATATTTTATTTTTAACTATTATCGAATTGTAATTCTAACCCAGTATTAGTTCGCTGTACTATTGTACTTGGTAGACAAACCAATATTATTGTCGTCTTCTAGAAGTTCTAAAAGAATTACCATAAAATTTTCTTGCTTACCACGTAGTCTATTACAGAAATTATTCCCAGATGACGCCACATACAAATCACTAACAACAATCCATCATGCATTATCTTGCACTCTTATGAATTTATAGAAAATTAATAACATGATTGCAGTGTTCAAATTCTCTCAGGGATCATCGATATATTTGGATGGATCTTATAAACGATCTCTAATCTTTGGTTTGGGTGGTCTGATGTCTCAATACTGAGATTTTGGTTAACCAAAAAAAACTTCATCATACAATAAAGTGTAGATCAACCTAAAAATTAGTTGGTGAACAAAAAACAAAGTCGTTGTACTATATAATTGTAGACCAAATTGAAAATGGTTAGTGAACATAAAAAAATGTCATTGTACTATTTAATTTGTTCCAAGAAGATATGATTATTAAACTACTATTTGTTTACGAAAACAAATAAAGTTGTATGACTATTCTTATCTGATTGATTTAACTATGAAACTAGATAGGCGCGATTTCATATGCTCTTTTTGGTTGAATTTACCTATCATTTTCTTTGAGTGCAGTTTTCGAGATATAGACATAACTTGTGTTTTTTTAAATGCAATACCCTGTAAATTATTTCATTATTCGATCACAACTTAAATTAGCCAATCCAACGATGTATCATGTATCATATTTATCTCCAAAAAATGCGGCTAATTTTCGAGAAATTTAATATATTTGTGAGGAGGCCGTAGAACAACAACAACACTTCGTATAATATAAAATTTTGCCAAAAGTAGGAAAAACTAAACTACAATAACTGTTCGAATTATCTTCCGTTGACATCTATGCATATTTATTGAAAGAGCCATGTCAAAAACTAATTTGTGAGTTAATTGTGAGTGAACATTGTTAAAAATGGGTTCAATTTAGTAATGGCGAAAAATATGATATAATTAAGTGTTTTATAAAATGCGGAGAAGATTCAAATTTAGCTTCCGACCTTTATTTTAATAGGTAAGTTATAGATAGCAAAACTTCGTGCCAAAAGTGACGCCTAAACAATAATAATAATAATAATTTTATTTCATCCAAATGATCATGTACATGATATAGGATATGTCAAGAAATTATCTGAAATATCAGATATAATATAAAAATACAACAATATTAACAGTCACATACGAAACACAATAAGACAAATATAACTAGAACAAACAACATAAAATTACGATTTAAAGTATACAAAATAAAAATGCCAAATAGTGTATATAACAAGATAAACATTAAAATAAAATAAAATAATGTAATATGTTACAACCCCTAGAATGATGTATTTGCACCTACTCGAAAAAGAACCTACCAGAAGATTCCAAAGTGACATCTGGAATTATCGAGAGAATGGTGGCGTCATCACAGAACAATCGAGATCTGTCATTTTTAGGTATAAAAAGACCGACCGCATTCTCGGCGAGTAGTTCAGAAAGTTCAAAAAGTATAGAAAGTGAGGTTAAGACTTCAAGGATAAACAAAGTGATAAACATTGTGATTTTAGTCAGTAAAGTGTATTTAAATTAATAATAGTATTGTGAAGTATCCAGTAAATATTTAATAAAGTGTGTTAGTGGACATCTCTTGTTATAATTTTTGGAACCCACGGATTTTGCGAGGGTGGTTTCCTAAGGGTGGAAACACGTTACAAATTGGTGTCAGAAAGCGGAATTTTATGACAAGAGGAGCTCTGAAGTT
Organism: Rutpela maculata; assembly: GCA_936432065.2. Lineage (NCBI taxonomy): Eukaryota > Metazoa > Arthropoda > Insecta > Coleoptera > Cerambycidae > Rutpela > Rutpela maculata. The sequence goes on from OW386290.2 coordinate 38,919,445, forward strand.
GTGTTGGAGTGTTCGAGAAGTATTCTCGAGAGTTAGTGCTAACACAGGACTAATTTACTGGACATTGTTCGAGGGTTATTTTCGAACAGGAAAATAGTGTTTAAGTGCATTTTTGAGACATTGTAGAACATTTTATTAGGACATTAGTGTGATAATTAAATCCTTTGAACTGAGAAGTGATAGAGACACTGAAAAAGACTCATTTAGTGCGTGGAAATTACTAGAACTTTTCTATTTGGACATTAGTGGAGATTATTAAATTCTCTGAACTGGATAGTGACAAAAGACTCTGGATAAGATTTTTTCGTGCTGTTTCGAGATTTTTCTGGAAAGTTCCATTACCGATATTGACGTGATAGTTAATTTTATTTTATTTTTTTTCATCGTATGCCCGTAACAACAAGAAGTATGGCATCCGATAAACAAATACAGGACTTATTAGAACATTTACTAGTGAAATATTTTGTCGAACTCCTCTATATGTTTCCTTAAATATATAAGGAATAAGAAACCAGACTGCAACCAACAGCTATTCTCCGGACTAATGCCCCGCCGAGCGCTGAATTACGAGTTACAAGCCTGGCCGCGTTAAGTACAATAACTATGTATTGCCACAAAACGCTAGATGGAGCCTGTCATTTTTGTTGCATGTCGTGATTTTATAAATCTCGTCATGTACCAAGAGTGAACAAATGCCTCGTTACAGCCGTCTCAGACCTACCTTGCACTGACGAGAGCCAATAGCTCGAAACTGCAGTCTGCAAGTGGTATGAGGTGGCTGGCACGAGAGCTCCTTTGAATGGGAATAAGTCTTTCGGCTGGTGTCTGTTACAATCGAAACTTAGCGTTTTGTGGCAATACATAGTTATTGTACTTAACGCGGCCAGGCTTGTAACTCGTAATTCAGCGCTCGGCGGGGCATTAGTCCGGAGAATAGCTGTTGGTTGCAGTCTGGTTTCTTATTCCTTATATATTTAAGGAAACATATAGAGGAGTTCGACAAAATATTTCACTAGTAAATATTCTGCCCTCTAGAAGCATATCTACTTATTAGAACAGTTCCAAAAAATGATGGCACAGCAACGGCAGGAAGACAAAGAAGAACAGGAGAAAAAACGTCATGAAGAAAAAGAAGAACAAGAAAGAAGACGCCAGGAAGACAAAGTAGAACAGGAGAAAAAACGTCAAGAGGAGAAAGAAGAACAAGAAAAGCGACGTCAAGTAGAAAAAGAAGAGCAAGAAAGAAGACGTCAAGTAGAAAAAGAAGAGCAAGAAAGAAGACGTCAAGAAGAAAGGGCCGAATTAAGAGAAATGATGGAGGACATGAAGATACGACAACAAGAGGAGAAAGAGGAGCAAGAAAGACAACGTCAAGAGGAAAAAGATGAACTCAGAAAAATAATGGAAAACTTGGAAGAAAGACGCCAGGAGGAATTAAGGAAAATCCTGAGCGATCAAATGAAAATACAACAGGACGCAATCATTTCTGTCAAGAGTGAAGTCAAAGAAGAGATAAACAAGGTAGAAGAAAAAGTAGGTGAAGTCAAGACCGAAGTCGGTCAAGTAAAAGGAAAAGTAAATCAGTTTGAAGAAAAGATGAGTGAGTTCGAAGAAGAAGTCAAAGGAGAAATAGACCGGCTTAAACGACAGTTGAGAGATAGAGGAAGTCAGCAGGTGGTATCATCAGGACAGCGACTAAAACCTCCTTCTTTTGATGGCCAAAGTTCCTGGACGACGTACAAGAGGCAGTTTGAGGCAGCAGCGTGTGCGAACAATTGGGATAATGAGGAAAAGGCCATGGCATTAGTTCTAGCACTAAGGGGCCAAGCTTCAGAGTTACTCCAAACCATCCCAGTTGAGAAACAAAGGGACTTCAAAGTCTTGGAAGCTGCATTAGATTTGAGGTATGGCGATCAACACCTTGCCCAATTATACCAGGCTCAGCTGAAATCCCGGATGCAAAAAGCTGGGGAAAGTTTACAAGAATTTGAAGCTGCGATAGAGAGACTGGCACACCTGGCGTATCCGAGTGCACCTAAAGAATTCCAGGAACAATTAGCCGTGGGGGCCTTTTTAGATGGTATAAGGGACGAAGAGGTCAGGCGAGTTCTGAGGCTGACGAGACACCAAAGTAGTAGCGAAACTTTGGTGCGTGCACTCGAAGTAGAAGCCGCTTACAGGGATACTCCAAGGTCGAGAGTGCGAGCTGTGACTCTCGAAGAATCGCAACCAGAAATGAACCAGAACCCCTTGCTGACTGAGATGCAGAAAATATTCACCAAATTATGCGATAAATTGGATGGCCTCGGAAAGCAAGAAAAACAACAAAATAGAGGAAAGCCGAGCGGAGGTATTAAATGTTTCAACTGCGGCAAGGTTGGACATATGAAACGGGACTGTCGACAGCAGAACTCGGAGAGTCGAGTAAATGCTGAGAATGTAGAAGAGAAGCAGGAAAACTAAAGATAGCCAGCACCAAGGGGGCTGTGCTGGCTAGGGAATGCGGTGCCCCCAGAGAAATAAAGATTTCCCAGCTCCAAAGAATTCCAAGCAGTCTGTTGTTGCAAGGATATGTGAATGGAAGAAAATGCGTGTTTACTATTGACACCGGTGCTACGTCATCAATAGTGCGGCCAGGGTTTATATCAGGCTTGCAGATTGACAATAAGCGAAATGGAGTAATCATTCGGACAGCCACGGGGGACAGGGCTGCGGTCCATGGAGAAATCAACTTGGAACTGCAGGTTGGACGGTTGAGGTTCAATTACAAGGTCATTGTGGCTGACATTATGGATGATTTCATTTTGGGTCTGGACATCATGGGAGAGCAGGGATTTATTGTTGACGTAGGGGAGCGAGTCTTAAAAATTGGAAATGAGGAATTTATTCTGGCAACCGCAGACGACCAATTCCATAAAGCAAGGTTGTTAACAACACAAACAATCAAGATTCCTGCTCATTCAGAACAAATGATTGATGTTGCCTTAGAAGGAAATCCTGGAGGGTACCGTGTTGGCCTAGTTGAAGATGACGAATCGATTAAGTCCCTACTCAATATTATTGTGGCGAGAACTTTAACCCGGACTAAAGACAAAATCCCAATTAGAGTCGTTAATTTAAATTCCCACTCGGTGACAATTAAGGAAGGCAAACCGATTGGCTCCTATGAACCGGTCACATGGGTAGCGAGGTGCGAGGAAGAAACAGAGGGAAGTTCATCTATGAAAATAGACCAGGAAGTTTTGACCTTGTTGAGTACCCAGTTGGAGCATTTATCTGAGGATGAACGAAGGGAGGCAATCAAGTTCCTGGAAAAGGAAAGTTCAGTATTTGCCAAGAATACAGAGGCTCTTACAAAAACAGACATAGTCCAGCATCGGATAAATACTGGCGACTCACCCGCTATTCGACAACCACCTAGGAGGCTTCCATTAGCAAAACAAGAAGATGCCTCGGCAATGATAGACAAGATGCTACAAGATGGAGTCATTGAGGAGTCGACGAGTCCCTGGTCATCGCCAGTAGTTTTGGTTGCCAAGAAGGATGGAACATTAAGATTTTGTGTCGATTATCGAAAATTAAACGATGTCACGAAGAAAGACAGTTACCCATTACCACGAATTGACGACACGTTAACCACGTTGGCAGGCTCACGATGGTTTTCTACGTTAGACCTTAGGAGTGGATACTGGCAAGTGGGGCTTCATCCTGATGATAAAGAAAAGACAGCGTTTTCAGCAGGCAGTGGTCTTTATCAATTTACCGTGATGCCTTTTGGACTTTGCAATGCGCCAGCTGCCTTTGAAAGACTGATGGAGTTCGTGCTGCGAGGGCTAACCTGGAGGACGTGCCTGGTTTACCTTGACGACGTGCTTGTTATGGGACAGGACTTTACAGAACATTTGAAAAATCTTCAAGAAGTATTTGGGCGAGTCAGGAATGCCCATCTGAAGTTGAACCCGAAGAAGTGCCTGCTATTCCAGAAAGAAGTCAAATTTCTTGGTCACGTGGTGTCTTCGGATGGAATACAAACAGACCCCGATAAAATTTCTGCTGTACGAGATTGGCCAAGACCATCTAACGTTCATGAAGTACGGAGCTTCCTTGGCCTCTGCACTTATTATAGGCGCTTTGTGGAAGGGTTTGCAGAAATTGCGAAGCCATTACACCGGCTGACAGAAGAGAAAGTGCAGTACCAATGGACACCGGAATGTGAAACGGCATGGAGAAAATTGAAGGCAGCTCTATGCACTGGTCCTGTGCTAGCGTACCCACAACGGGAAGGACTTTTTATTTTAGACACGGATGCCAGCAATTCTTCGGTCGGTTGTGTACTGTCCCAAATCCAGAATGGGCAGGAAAGTGTGATCGAATATTTCAGCAAGGTGCTGTCCAAACCGGAAAGAAATTATTGTGTAACCCGGAAAGAGTTACTGGCCATCGTTAAATCAGTGGACCATTTTCATAAGTATCTTTATGGAAGACATTTTAAGATTCGCACCGACCATGCTGCATTAAAATGGCTGTTGCAGTTGAAAACCCCTGAAGGTCAACTGGCTCGTTGGATAGAACGGCTGCAACAGTATGATTTCAAAATCGAACATCGACCTGGAAGATCTCATAAGAACGCAGATGCTTTATCTAGAAGACCATGCAAGGAAGATTGCAAGCACTGCCGCCACATTGAGAAATTTCAGGGTACGGTGGCCATCAACACTATTAAAATAGAGGTTCCGGACGATTGGACGACCGAAGCCCTGAGACAAGAACAACTGAATGACACAGAAATTGGGGTTATATTGAGAGCAAAAGAGAAAGGAATTCGACCAGCGTGGAAGGATGTTTCGGACAAGGCAGTTGGATTGAAGGCTTTGTGGGCCCAATGGGATTCACTCAAAGTTATGAACGGGCTGCTAAAGAGAGCTTGGGAAAGCCCGGATGGCAAGGAAGTTGTTATGCGTCTAGTGATTCCCAGGTGTCGAGTACCGAAAGTACTTCAGGAAGTGCATAATGGAGCATCCGGTGGACACTTCGGCGTTAATAAGACCCTGAATAAAGTACGAGAACGATTTTATTGGGTAAATAGTCGTCAGGATGTGGAAGCTTGGTGTCGCAATTGCAAAATTTGTGCAGCAAGTAAGGGACCGCAGACTAGAAGTAGGGGTGCAATGAAACAATATAACGTCGGAGCTCCTTTCGAGAGGATTGCGATCGATATAGCCGGCCCATTCCCAGTAACCAAGGACGGTAACAAGTATATACTGGTTGCCATGGACTATTTTAGTAAGTGGCCAGAGGCTTATGCAATTCCAAACCAAGAAGCAGTCACTGTTGCCAAAGTCTTGGTAGATAATTTGATATGTCGGTTTGGTGTACCCCTGGAGCTGCACTCAGATCAAGGGAGGAACTTTGAGTCAGGGGTGTTTCAGCAAATCTGCAAGTTATTGGGGATACACAAAACACGGACAACAGCCCTTCACCCGCAATCAGATGGAATGGTGGAACGACATAACAAGACCATGAAAGAACATCTCTCTAAAGTGGTTCATAAGAATCAACGTGATTGGGATCTCCACATACCGTTCTTCCTCATGGCATACAGAGCTGCTATCCACGAGTCTACGAAACAAACACCAGCCCGTGTAGTATTTGGACATGAGATCAGACTGCCATGTGATTTGATTTTCGGAACACCAGGCGGAGAACAGCTTCCTGTGAACAGCTATGTGGATGAAATGAGTGAACGGCTAAGAAATGTTCATGAGCTGGTTAGAGACCAAATCACCATAGCCAGTGACCGAATGAAGGCTCGATACGACCGTAAGGGTAGTTCAGAAGGGTTCAAGGCAGGAGATCTGGTTTGGCTGTATAACCCACAGCGAAAGAAAGGGAAGTCACCGAAACTTCAACCTCCTTGGGAAGGACCTTATACTGTTATTACCCGAATTAATGATGTCGTCTATCGGATTCAACGAAACAAAAAGTCCAAGATGAAGATCGTACACTTGGATAGACTGGCGAAGTACGTGAAAGAGGCTGAACTGCCTGACCGGGACGTTCAGGCTTAAGGAGGGGGCAGTGTAATATGTTACAACCCCTAGAATGATGTATTTGCACCTACTCGAAAAAGAACCTACCAGAAGATTCCAAAGTGACATCTGGAATTATCGAGAGAATGGTGGCGTCATCACAGAACAATCGAGATCTGTCATTTTTAGGTATAAAAAGACCGACCGCATTCTCGGCGAGTAGTTCAGAAAGTTCAAAAAGTATAGAAAGTGAGGTTAAGACTTCAAGGATAAACAAAGTGATAAACATTGTGATTTTAGTCAGTAAAGTGTATTTAAATTAATAATAGTATTGTGAAGTATCCAGTAAATATTTAATAAAGTGTGTTAGTGGACATCTCTTGTTATAATTTTTGGAACCCACGGATTTTGCGAGGGTGGTTTCCTAAGGGTGGAAACACGTTACAATAATATATTATTGGTAATCAAGAGATGCAGATAAAAATTCCTTGGTGCTATAAAAACATCCATTAACCAACATGACTTTTATATATTTTTTAAACATATCTAAACTTGCAACATTTTTCAAATTAGTAGGCAATTTATTGTATAATTTGATGCAGTTATAATTTGCTGAATGTTTGTATGTTGTAGTATTATGACGAGGAATATTCAATAGCTCACCGTGCCTCGTGTTGTGTTCATGAAAACAGGAATTATTGGTGAATAGATGATACTGCCTTTTAACAAATGTTACGCATTTGTATATGTATATTGAAGGGGCAGTGAGAATTTTATTATTTATAAAAACCTGCCTACAACTTTCAATGCTCCTCATATCAAAAATTAGCCTTAAAAGTTTCTTTTGGGCTACAAAAATTCTGTTAAAATCTCTAGCACATCCCCAGTTTATTATATTGAGAGAAATATGTGAGTATGCCATGGCATAATATATGCTTAGAAGTCCTGAAACAGTTAGGATATCTTTCATTTGTAAGATCGCATAATACGACTTGTTTAGTTTTTTACAAACACCGTCCACATGAGCGTCCCAGGTAAGTCTATTATCAATGCAAGTACCTAGGAACATTACTGAATCTGAAAATTCCATATCACCGGTCTGTATTTTGCTAGCAGGAATGCCCTTTCTTATAAAAAAATTTATACATTTGGTTTTGGTTTTATTCAAAACAAGTCTGTTCCTCTCGCACCATATGCTTAAATCACATATAGCACTTTGGATCAGATTTTCTAGCTCTTGTGGTGTTTCTGCTGATACAGTTATAGTATCATCTGCGAACATTGTAACTAAGCCCCCAATATTTTTAGATATCCAGAAGAGACAGCCAGATATAAAAATATTCGAAAGGCTACAACAAAATTTAAAGAGTTTGGATGATTTGTAAAACCTCGATCAAAAATATATAATAAAGCAGGTAGAGAAGCTGCAGAAAATATTGTTTTAGAAATTGTACGAGAAAATCCTAATATATCGTCTCGCGAAATACAGGAAAATTTAGGAATCCCAAAAACAATTCCGTTGCGTTGCTTAAAAAAAAAAATTCAAACCCTACAAAATTAGGCTTCAAAATACTACCTTGTAGATTGTTTAAGGGGTCGCTTGGCCCTGGGTTGGCCTTTCTTCACCTCGACCTAAAAGGTCTTTTGTGAATTACCCTGCATCTAGTTGTTGCCCAGGATTCCAAGACTTTTTGCAAAGCTTGCGATTTTCCTGGGAGCTAATTTCCCTATGTCTTCAGGCGTTAATTCCGCCTGTTCTAGGTACTTTAGCCTAATGCGGATTAGCACCCTGCATTCACAAAGCATATGTTCCGCAGTTTCAGTTGCAGCTTCACAGTATCTGCATTTGTCATCTTCTGCCATGCCCATGTTCTTGAGATGATATCTCAAGGGGCAATGGCCAGTTAGAAGGCCTGTGATCAGCCTTAGATCGGACTTTTCCAGTTCGAGAAGCCTTGTGGCATTCTTTGTTGAATAGGTTATAAACCTCTTTGCTTGTCTTTGGCCTGGAGTGTTCCTCCAGTAGGACTCTTTTTGTTCCTTTTCCCATTTTAGGACCTCCTCCGTTATGTGTCCCTTGGATAGGCCACAGAACGGTTCGGGTCAAAAAAACGGGGCTTCAGCCCCTTTTCTTGCGAGGCTATCAGCCAATTCGTTGCCTTCTATCCCCTCATGCCCTGGCACCCACATCAAGGTAACTTTGTTGTTTTTTGCCAGTTGCTTAGGCTTAGTCACCATCTATACCCAAACGACTTTCAAAGGCGTCTCGATTTTTGCTAGTGGTTTTTACGTCAGTGCAATTGAAGGAACAATTATATTAACAGTCGAGGCCCATATAAGCAGTGCCGGAATTTTTATTCGGCATAATAACCACTATTCCTACAGTTAATCGTCAATGACGATTTGGATTTGGTGTATGGTGTGGTTTTATTGGATATCAGATAATACGGTAATTTGAACACAGAAAATTTTATTAACATTTTACGACAAGAAATAGAGCTCTTTGTAGACAATATGCCTGTACGACAGTTTCGAAGATTAATTTAAAAACACGATGGCGTCCCATGTCATACGTCAAATGAAACACGAAATTATTTAAATGCTCAATTTGGGGAGAATTGAACTCAGGACTGGTTTATCAATGTCTAGGTTAGCTAAGTTAACTAAATTGATAACTAACAATTATTTAGCTAACTGGACATTAATAAACAAAGTAGTTTAGATATTGTTTAATTTTTAGGAAATAATGGTCCTATTTTGTGACCAGCTAGATCTCCCGATATAACTCTGCCGATTTTTGGCTTTGGGATTATTTAAAAAATATTAATAACATAGAAGAATTGGAAAACAAAACATTAGCTATATTTCGGACAATAACTTATGTCATGATTGGAAATGCAACAAATGCTGTGAGGAGAAGGTGTAAAAAATGCATAGATGTCAATGAAAGACAATTCGAACATTTATTGTAGTTTAGTTTTTACTATTTTTGGCAAAATTATTTTATATTATAAGAAGTGTTGTTGTTGTTAATAGTTTTCCATGGCCTCCTCACTATATTAAATTTTTCGAAAGTTAACCACTTTCTCTAGAGATATATATGACATATGATATATCGTTGGATAGCAAATATAAGTTGTGATCGAATAATGAAATAATTTACAGGGTGTTCTATTTAAAAAAACAAAAATTATGTCTATATCTCGAAAATTGAGGCATGCATAATTTTCTTCTTATCAGTAACGGATTCTACTCAAGTGCCTTAAGAATGTGTTACTCGATTTTCGATTCGACACTTGGTAATTGAGATACAGAGGTCATCAAAAATGCCAATTTTCCAAAAACGCTCTGTAGCTCGGTAGTCGAAAAAGATAGACGACCGCGGTTTACGCCATTGTTTGTTTTTCAGGACACCTATATTGGTTTTTGTCTGTCTGCCATAGTTTTAGAGAAAACCTCAAATCCCATCTAATTTGGTCCACCCTGTACTGTGATTGCAAGACATTTATAAAACATTCTTATTATACTTTTTACTTATACATAAATATTGTCACTCGTTATTGTAGAAGAATCTTACACACAGCATCTGATGAATGCGACATCAATTTATTTATTATGGGCGCCAGTCGCGTTCCCTTTGATTATGTGTGGTTAAGAGATGTTTGACAGACGAGAAAGGTAAAAGCTATACTTACGGTACATCGCTGTCTGCCTTCTGGTTTCTCTGACGATGCACTTTAGCTTATATTTCTAACACTGTAGAGGATCTTGTGCTTAGAGACATCTTAATCACTTTTATAGAAAATTCCTCTCAAGCTTTCGCAATTCGATCGGTGTATTGAATTTCAAACTTGCGGGACCAGGAGATAGATGCCCGATATTCAACTCAGACCTATCACACGAAAGCTCTTGAGAGAAAAGACAAAGTTAATCATTCAATCAGTAAAATGCAGCAGTTCAAATAATAACATTTATTGGTTGATCCAAAGAATACAGATAATGTTATGCAATCCTATCTAAAGGGAATATGAAAATTTTAATTGAATCGCCTCCCCAAGCAGGGCAAGAACGAGTGCCTCTTATAGAGGACCTTTATATCGCAACTACCATATAATGGAGAGCGTGCAATAGCAATCGATTAGGTAAAAAGATTCACACAACTTCCTCAGAAGTTCGTTACACTGTTTTATTATTTTTACTTTAAAACTAGATAAATCGAACACATTGGCAACATTGTATGATTGGAAGCGGTGGTCTTACCTACGGCAAAACAACGAAGTATGAACATTTTCTTTGAACCGCTGATGCCGACAGCGGAGGATTCCTTTTATGAAAGAAACACCGGCGTTTTAAAAAGTATTTTATGTCCCATTATTAATACAATAAACATAATAAAAAATCGGCAGCTACTGAAAGCGGCTGGAACCTCCCCACACGGTGGATCTTAATAAGCTATGTTTGGATATTACATTGGAAATCAGAGCACTGAGCAAACAGATAAATTACACGTGACTTTGGAGCCATTTATTTCTGGAACAAATATCAAACGAACTGAAGTGGACTACAAGCAATCTGTTAAAACATAACCTCTCATGTTTATTTATGTTGCATGTTAATCAATTGCCGGATATTATAAGGGTATTAACAGATAACGTTTCGAGGATTTTGTAGAACATTGGATAGAGAAAAAAATAATAACACAGAATTGAGCACAAATGACAGTACTCTAACCCCAAGTCAATAACATTATGGACAATTCAAGCAGACTACGCATGCGTCAAATTTAAATCTTCCTGCTCGATCAAAAAGGTCCGAGCAAGTCGAGCTTCGTCCTAGGCCTTTATTTTGTAATATTCGAACGTTTCAGATTTAGCTCGGTTAGCTCGATTTACATTAAATGAACGATTGTGACGCGTCCCATCAATCAGACGTAATATCCGAACACGGCTATAAACAATTATTACCTTTAAGAGTTTTGACATTGTCAAAAATATTTGGGTTGGTAACCTTTACGAATGTTGATTTTTAGGTTATGAAATATATTTAGGGACAAAACATGTTTAAGTTTTTTGGGTTAGCTGTGATGTCACGTGGATAAATGTACCATAACCTATAAATCAACATTCACAAAGGTTACCAACCCAAATATTTTTGACAGATGGCAAAATACATTTTCAACTAACAATAATATCAATAATATTTTTTGGATGTTGTCATGTGTGCAAATTCTTTTTAATTTTTTTTCACGGAAACCAAATCGAAAGGGTGCAAGTGTGATATATCGTTGAAATTGGGATTTTTATTGCTTTTCAATGGTTCGATTACAAATTGTAAGTAATCATAAAATAAGCAACTTGTTGTGCCAAAACGGCACAAAACGTAATCCGATCTCAACCAAAACCTTTTCAGATCTTCTGAAGCACTAAAGAAACCCTCATGCAAAGTTTCATCCAAATCCGTTTAGTAGTTTCGCCGCTATCGTGCTAATATACATACACACATACACACACAGACATTTTTCAAAAACCACTTTTTTGGGTTCCTGGGACCTCAAAACGTAAAGATTTAATGTTATCTCAATTTTCTATTTTGGACCAATTTCAGTAACCTCCCACAATTTTATTGTGGGGGGGTATATAGGAGATATAAGTTACAAGAAGACATTGAACTTGATTTTAGTTTCTACTGCAAAACTGACTTACACAATATTTATATATACTGTCTGGAGTGAAATATCGTATTTTTAGAAAATAATTAATTTAAGCAAATCCGTTGGAGTTAAGCAAAGATTTTAAAAGACTTTTTGCTTCTTTTGGGTCAATATATTATTATGCCAAATATTTGTACAGCAGACACCCTGCATAGGTTGATATTGTGAGAGTAAATTATTAGGTGATAATTTAGTTTTTAAGAATGCATAATGTAAATATATAACTTCCATATTGTTATTTTTCATGCACAAGAAGTAAATATACATTTATTTAGCTGCACGTTGTATCTCATGAATATTTTAAGATATAATTACTTTCACATCCGGTGGAAGTACCTATAGTAAGATAAAAAGCGGCAAAAGCAGTGGCGTCCTGGCTAGGTCCGCGAGTCCGCAAACGCGGACCGGGTCCTAGATCCTTTAGCCCCCCCCCCAATCCGATCAATAAAACATGGCAATGAACAATCGAAAAATTTGTAATTTGTTTCTTATTTATTTCTCCAACATCGTCTATAATTTGTCGCTACCTTCTACAGAATAAGAAAGTTACCTTTGCGTCTTTGTCAGGCAACAATGCTGTCGCGCGCTGTCTGTGCTATAACGGCGATATTGTGTTAGAGTGGAAGTAAAGTGGGGGTGGATAAATAATCTATTCATCTGGATGGTTGTTACTTTTAATGTATTTTAATCCAAAGAATATGTTTGTTTTTTGTAAATAAAAAAATATTTATTTTTTTATATATGAATTAAAATGAGAGATCAAACAAAATACCCAAGTAGCAAAGGCACGTGAAAATGACGTGAAAAAATGGTCATGAGTGACGAGAAATGACGAATTAGATGACATAAATGAAACGTGAAAATGACTTCCTAATGTCTCAGATGAATGGCGTCTAATGCTAGACGTTAATTTGACGTCTTTTTCAGGTTATGTTTACGTTAATTAAATGAAATTAAACAGCTCTAGGAGGTCTTCATTTTCCAATCTATGATGGGTTACAGGGTGAACCGCTATGTAGATGAATGGGCAATTCATAGGTTAAGCACCCACTGGTTTTATTAGTCGCGAAAATCACGGAGTGGGCGACATCTACATTAACTTGGATAGTGGTGAACAACAAATCCATTTTCTATTGATATTTGATGGAAGGTTAACTTTTTGGCTGAAACTGTCAAAAAAAGTCTCGGAAAATTCACTTGATAAAATTGTATTAGGCATTTTTTCATACTTTTCCGTTTTTTTAAATACTTTAAGAAGCTATAAACACTACCAAACACAATTTTCTTTAATGTCACGAATGTCAAAACTTTGTTGTTCACTACTATAAAAGCGCCATCTGTTGGTAGGTGATTTTCGCGAATAAAACCAGTGAGTGCTTAATCCATTAAACAGATAGCATAAAACTTGTATGCTGCCTCAGCCCAGTTACAGAATAAATGATCCTTAACACCTGATTGTTATCAGATCCATTCAAATAAATCCATGTTCCCTGAAAGAATTTGAACATTGCAATCGATGTTATTTATTTTCCATAACTTCATAAGAGTATAAGATAATAAAGCATGACTAATGATTGTCAGTGCTGTGTACGTGGCGCCATCTAGAAATAATTTCTGCAACAAACTACGTGGTAAGCAAGCAAATTTTATGCATTAATATAGATGAGCAGAAATACGTTAAAAAAACGTCATCATCTTCATCTACCATTTATTTCACCTGTAGATTTAGAATGTTTGTAATCCGATAAAATATAAATAAATTTAACACCGAAAGAACGTCGAAAATATGACGTGATATGTAGCACGTCATTTTAATGTAATTTATGAGACGTCATTATGTCGTCGATTTTTAGTCCACTGACGTCTTTTGGACCAGTATCACTAGATTTTGACGTCATTATAACGTACCCTTTCTACTTGGGTAGTGTAGCAGTAATATGACATTTTTGAACAATAAATAATATTAACTGCAACTAAATAATATTTTAACTGGAAGGCATGCGCGTCATGAGGACCGTACAAGGAAATAGCTTGCACTCCTCTGGCTTTGTTCACCTGCCTGAAAGAAATAAGGCAGACGATACGAAAAATATCAGTTTGAATTTTAAAATTCTCCTCACTGCAAAGAAAAAAATTGGGCCCCCCCTAAGCCCAAATCGCGGACCCAACTAAAATTTGCCAGGACGCCACTGGGCAAAAGTGTGACAAAAAAATTAATGAGGTTATTTTGTTCAGTTTTTTATCTACTTTTCGAATTTAATATTCAGATTTAAAGAAAACATATACAAGGTATTGTTTTCTTGAAGAACAACAAAAATATTTTTTTCCGAACCTGAATATTTTTGTGCGTGATACAAGAGATTACTAGTGTATTATATGTGCCAAATATGAACCTATTATTCCATTCCTTTACAACGAGAGCCCAACTAGCTTTTATGATTATGATTACTCTCGGTGTCCTCTATCTGCCATTAAAGCATGTCCGTTTCCTCGTGAAACACCCTGTATAAGAGAAACTAAGGTCTACAAAATTTTTTTGACATTAGCCCACTCCCTTATTAAAGGGGTGAAGAAAATAAAATTGTGATTTCGTGTGTACAAGAACCAAAGGCCTCAAAAAAATTGTTTTACTTCATCCATTCCCACTACCACCCGTCCAGGTTTTCAATAGCCACGGCGCCACATACCGAGGATGTCTGGCTAGCTCCGGTGTGTCTTGGGCTTGGGGAGAAAAATGCAGTTTACTATTTAATTTAAATTAAAATGTATTTGACTTTATTTGATTTCATGAAATATACATATATTGATTACAGAGTGTCTTTTCAAGGGCACGGCAAAAACGCATAATCGTGAAATTATATCGAGATCATTAATATAGTATTTTTTAAAATACGTAATTCGAGCAATGTTATAACAACATATTTACGTTTAATGAATTCTAAAGTAAATAAACAAAAACTGAATAACAGTCGTTATCTATGCTAAAAGAGAAAATTACTGTAATTAAGCCAATTTAAAGGTTTTAGTCGTGAATTCGTGTTCGTAGACGCATTTTTTCCGATGTTAACAATGGACTCTTTACTACTTTTCCAGCTGAAACAATTGCTCATTCATTACATAATATTGTTTAATAAGAAGGTACACAACACAACTATTTAGTATATTTAAAATTAATTCATGGAAAAATAAACATGACCATCGTCTATTAGCTCTAGTGGTGGTGTGGTGGATGATAGTAAAAATACATTTTCTCATTTGCAAATATTACCATCAATATTTTGATATTCGACTTGGCAAACTAATATTTAAACATATGATGCACAAAGCAGAATTAATGAATGTTTGCATATTATCGGTTAGTAGTTTCTCCATCATATTGTTGAACGTAATGACGTAAAAAACCGCTGCCCAAGGAATCACTACTTCCACATCCAGATTTTCTATCCAAGTCACTCACAACGAAAAAATTTTGTATGTGGAAATAATTGTTTATGGAACTTTAATAATATAATATTTGAAATCCTCTACCCAAATAACCCATAAAACGGCAAAGACGCACATCGGTAAAGGGGGGGGGGGGTGATAGGGGGTGATAGTGGGGGTGGATGAAGTAAAAAAATATTTTGAGGTTTCTGGTTCTTGTACACACACTAAATCACAATTTTTTTTTCATCCCCTTTAATAATGAGGTGAGGGTGGTAATGGGGGGTGGCTAGTACCAAATTTTTTTTTAAGACCTTAGCTTCTCTTGTATATACTAAATACCAATTTTATGGACTCCTACCTGCTTGATTTACCTATTTACCCCAAATTTACCCCAATTTACCCCCCCAACCCTTTGACGGAACAAGATGAAAATATAATCTAGTTCCAGATCTCGTTAAAGTACATATGTGTACCAAATTACAAGTCAATATCTTAAACGGTTCCAGAGTAAACGTGCGCACAAAAAAGTGACAAACCGACAGACCGACAGACAGACCAGACTGACAGACAGAAAATTTTTTTCGTTCAAACTTAAAATCTCGACGTTTCATGACATTCTAAGCCTATTTGAACAATAAACATTTTTTTGTCATTACTATACTTCCACTGGATGTGGAAGTAATTTGTACGTAAAAATTTGCAAAAATCATTGTTATCAGTTTTTAAACATTTGATTTCTTCATTTCTAATTACAGCAATACGATTCATCGATGTGACAGAAGTTACAAATGTTGAAGAATAATTGAAAATTGAAAAAAACTTGAAGAAGAAAATTTGTTTTTTCACCCTTTTTAGTGGCCTCTTTATTTAGCTTTTGTATAGCAAAAGAAAAACCAACGTCGTTTAGAGTTTTTAAAATTCAATGACAGGCTCGTTATCAGAAAAATTTGAAATCACCATTTATCACAAATTTCATGTAAATATGCAAAAATATTGCAAGTATTGCAATTACTACATACCGAGAGATCGAGAAAGACTGAACGTTACGTCACGGAAAAGTCACTAAAATTATCAAAATTGATTTCTATTCTACATACATTATTAAAACTAATTTCCTATGCTGCTAGGAGTAACGACTGGTTCTCTAGTCACTGTTACCAATCTGATGTCTGTCATTTTCGTGAATGTTATTATTATTGGCTTGTGTTTGATTTATCATTTATCTCCCTTTCTGACTAATAAATCAGTGTTTTTCAACGCAATCAGTTCACTGTCACTTGTGTGGCAAGTTAATAAAGAAACTCGCATTTTGTGTAAATACTGTAATTGACTATATTTAAGGTTACTGTCGCCAACGTGAAAATGTTGAAAGTACCAGAAAATAGTACATATGTATGCAGTATGTAGGCGGCACAAAAACAATCTTTAGGGAGCGGCACGTTCAGTCTTTCTCGATCTCCCTGTACATACATCAGATTCGCAATTTTGAATTTTTAGCTTTTGACGTTGGATTCCGTATCAGCTACACCTAACTACCAATTTTATTACAATTCCGCCAACATTTGAATTTTTAACGCAATATTTAGTGGATGTGGGTACCGCCGCATAAATAGGGCGAATACTGCACTTCATCTCCACGGGGTGCCATTTATTTTGGCAAGGTTGGTTCTTACACCAAAAAGATTAATTTTCGATTAGGACGCGTCAACATTTTCCTTTAGAAATCAAGACAGCGGCCATTTTTTGAAAAAAAAAAATTGAATTACAATTACTCATGTTAGCGCAAAACTTACGTTTGGAGTATGATCTCTGGTTAAATTGTATCTAGCGAATACGAATACGGTGTCTATTTTAACATGCTTTTTTTTATTAGGTCGACCTGTATGTATACAATGTGTCTACGGTAAAGCGGTATTATAGGTGTAAATAACATTTTTTTTTGGATTAGAAACACAGTTTTTTGTATTTTGCTCTTGCCTCACCCAAAAACTATTTTTAATATCTTGGACTTTAAAAAATTTATAGAGGGCGCTGGTAAGAGCTTAAAAATAAAAATCGCATCAGGTAAAGTGCCTTTTCTGTGCGAAATATTGAAAAATGTTATTATAAAAACTTGCTCAGAATTAAAAAATATGACGTACCAAATTACAGAACTAAAAACGTTTTTTTTTAATTTATAAAATTTTATTTTTTTTATATATTATAAATGTAATGATAATTTAAATTCATTTATTCCACCCATGTTCCTCCATTTTCAGCACATATCTCAACTCTGTTCTTAAATTCTTTGTAGCTATTTTGAATGGTTTGGAGTCAATTGAATTTATAGCATTTATAGCTTTCAATACATTTACATCCGTTGTTAAATCATAGGAATAAACAATTTGCTTCAGATGACCCCATAAATAAAAATCACAAACAGTCAAATCAGGCGATCTGGGTGGATACGTAAAGGATCCAAATCATCCAATCCACTTTTCTGCAAAATTATTATTCAGCCAATTCCTTACTATTTGTGTGCTGTGGGCTGAACAATCGTTTTTCTGAAAACACAAATGTCCAGTGGCAAGGTATGTAAATATTCATGAAAAAAATTTTCCAGTAGATTTAAAGAGTTATTCTGATTCAATTTACCGTCAATGAAGTATGGTCCGATTATACCATTGTAGGATATTGCACACCAACAGTGGCGCAGCCAGAAAATTGATCTGGGGGGGGGCTAATAGAACCGGCCTCCCCAGAGAATGAGAAAAATTTTTCAGAAAATGGTTGAAAACGGATGTGTATGTAGCAGGCCTGTAGCTAGAAAGTGCTTTCAGGGCGGGCAAACAATTTTTCAGGACGGGCTCGTAAAAAAGTCCGAAAAATTTTTTGATGAGCGGGGGGGGGGAGAAATCCAAAAAAAATAGAAAATTTTTACCCAATCTCTTTCAAAATATTAAAAAATCAAAATATAAAAAAAACAGTTCAAATTGCCCCCATTACGATCACCGTAGGTCGGGCGAAACTTATTCCAGGACGGGCGGCGCCCGTCCTGCCCCCCCCCCCCCCCCTAGCGACAGGCCTGGTATGTAGATTCTTCAATTAGATAATATTGGCATTAATTACAAAATATTTATTTCGATAATTTAGATATTGCTTTGTACTGCTTCTATATTTTTTGGCTCATGGAAGACGGCTTGGGGGGGCATGGCTTCCCCCTGGCTGCGCCCATGCACACCAAACATTGTCTCTTTTGGAATATTGACTACCTGTAACAATTCTAAAATTTGGGTTTGTATCGCTCCAGTAGCGGCAATTCTGACTGGACACAACACCATTGGTGAGTTGCTTCATCCGAGAAAATGATGTCGATGAAAAAACCGGTCTTCTGCAAATTTTATAATATTAAAAAAAATTAAAATTTTATAAAATAAAAAAATATGTTTTTAGTTCTGTAATTTGGTTCAACGTTATATTTTTTAATTCTGAACAAGTTTTTCTAATAAAATTTTTCAATATTTCGCACAGAAAAGGCACTTTACCCGATGCGATTTTTATTTTTAAGCTGTTACCAGCGCCCTCTATAAATTTTTTAAAGTCTAAGATACTAAAAATAGTTTTTGGGTGAAGAGCAGAATACAAAAATTGTGTTTGTAATCCAAAAAAAATTGTCATTTACACCTATAATACCGCTTTGTCGTGGACACATTGTATATGAAGGGTCCAGGGGAATAACGATGACTGTCACAAAATAGTTAAAACTGAGTTAACACTGCCATCTGTTGGCTACACTACAGTATTATCTACTGTGCAGCCTAGCCAGGTAAAAAATGCTGAGAGTATCTAGATATTCGGAAATTTAATTTAGATAAAAAAGGCATATTAAGAGGTGTAGAGACTGAATTTTTGAAAGAAACATTCAAGCCGAAATGCCCTTTTGCTACTAGACCCATAAGAAATGTGAAAGTAGAGAAAAAGCAACCTAAATTAATTTTTCATAGGAATAGCTATAACGGTCCATGGATGTCTTCTGTAGTCACATTTCCTCTGATAAAAAACACTCAATTTGCTACGGGGTGAATTTGAGCATCCAGCTAGATTATATCAAAATCGTTTGCCAGTGCCACTGTTAAAATATCGAAACTTACAAAAGCCAAAAAGGTTTTGTGAAAATCCAGAAGCACAAATATTTTACGAACTGCTTTCTTTTATAGGGAATAATGATAATAAAGACGAACATTCTGAATGCTACTTGTCTTTATAATGTTATTTAATGGACATTCATTATTTTTTCCTATTTTTTTTTGTAGTTTCAAAGATTTTTTAGATTTTCTAAACGTAAATTTTTAAGAAGCACAATTTTGTTTTGCTAATCAGTAGATGATCCTATGTTAATTTTATAAACCAAAATGTGCAAGCATATTATTTTTGTATTAAAAATAAAACCTTTTTCAAAATAGAATTACAAATATCTCCATTTCAAATTTTTGTGACATTCATCGCTATTCCCCTGGACCCTTCATATGTAAAAAATCTAAGGAACTGAATTTCACCCACTTCTAATTGTTGTATCATCATGTTTGGCAATGGACTCAATTAATTGTGACGTTACCCATTAGGCAACCCCAATGTACTACTGTCCTGACACACGGGTTGCCTGCCAAGCACACTGGAACTTAATGCATATGTTTATAAGATGACATTTTCAAGGACAGAAACATAGCCTAACATTTTATTTTATTGATCCCGTGAAATAGATATTTAAGGACTTCTAATACCTATTTCACATTTAAGTAATACGTTAAAATGTATATATTCATGTTTGATTTATAAAAACTTTATTTTAGTTTCATAATACAGTTTTTATAATTCTTTATACTTGTGTATATTTTCTGATACCTTGTGCATGATAAATGATAACTGAAAGTTCTTAAATATTTCTGTGCTCTACTACTCCATATTAACAACAATTTACACATTTTGGGCGTAAACTTATGACACACAATTAGTGGTCGGCGAGCTCCTGGTCTAATAGCATAATTTTCATATTATAAAAATACAAATACTAAACATACTCATTACCTCGCTGTGTGCCAATTTTGAAGTAATTGTTATAAGGTTCAGTGTCATTTTACACCAATTCTTTTATCGCACGTCAAGAATGTACCGATTAATCGTGTGAGAACGATTATACGAAACCTAATTAACATAACAACTGTCTCAGGACTAAATTGTGACAAGGATTGATACAAAATCGTATTTTACTGATTAATATAGCAAAATGGAATTTTACAAAGACAATGTTCTCTTATTACTAAAGGCGATTCATCTATAAAGAAACCACGGCTAGTGAATTGCTTGACAATGACAAAGCAATAAAATAATAGTAAAAAAAATATACTATGTGATCTTTATTATTGTTTTTTCGGAAAGGTAAGGTTATTCGAGATCGAATTATATTTAATAGTCTTAACCTCGGTATACCCACCACAAATTGATGCCTTCGTATCAAAAAATCAACAGACCAGACGAAAACATCGACCTAGTCTTCCTTTTTACTAATAACGTAGGATGTGCCATGATTAATTGGGATTTCTTTGTCAGTCTGAGGATATACGCAAGAACGGTCACAATTATATTAAATTTGAATCCATATAACGCATGTTTTAACCCTGTATTCGGTGACTGGAGGGTCGACATTCATCATCTGAAGGCTTTTTCGATGTATCTATGTGAGTTCATTGCATTGAGATGTTTGTTTCGGAAATTCTCTGAACTCGCTGAGTTTGAGAAGATTTTTCTGTTTCTTGTTGGGATTTCTGAGATCTTTTAAAAAATCGTAACAATTATAAGAAAAGTTTACCAACTTTTTAATAATTTTAATAGACACTTTATGACCAGTTTAATAACTAATAATCAAAAAAGAGATTTTGAATTCTTGAATGCGAATGTGCCTTTGGGTAATGTTTCCTTTTTTTCTCTCACCTTTAAGCGAACAGGATATAGTAGCTTTAGTAAACAATCTCAAACCATCATTCACGTGGTTACGATAATGTATCAAATAATTTATTAAAAAATTGTAACTGTCAACCCTTATCGCATCTGATAAACTTATTACTTAGACAAGGAGTATTTCCTGAAAAATTAAAGCTCTCAGTAGTTAGTCCTTTATGTAAGAAAGGTGACAACTTGTATGAAAATTATCGGGCTATTACATTACTATCAAGCTTCTCGAAGATATACGAATACGAGTCACCCGTAAATGGTCAACTGACAACCTTTTGCATATGTAAGAACATAATCTTACCAGAACAACATGGTTTTGTAAAAATGGGGGTGTGGATACGGCCTTAAGTAGTTTTCATATAGAAATTGTGAATAGACTAGACAAAAAAATATGCCCGCTTGGTCTATTCATTGATTTTTCCCGGGCTTTTGATTGCGCAGACCATCAATTGCTTTTAGAAAAACTATGCAGGTATGGAATTAGAAGGCCTCCATTAAAATTTATAGAATCATACCTAAACAATCGAGATCAAGTTGTTCAAATCAATGATGTCAAAAGTGAACCCAGGAAGGTAACCCAGGGTGTCCCACAAGGTTCCATCCTGGGCCCTCTATTATACATTATTTTTGCTAATGGTCTAGTTCATTTTCTAAAGCCAACTGAGAATTTGCAGATAGTATGTTATGCTGACGATACAAATTTTCAAATCAAGGAAAGCAACGGTACGGAAGCAATAAATTCGGCAAAAAATATATACAAAAAATGCATTCTCTGGTCTGAAAAACCTAATCAATTTAAATAAGCAAAAATCATCTCGATACTCTTTAAGCAGCAAATTTCGCAAAGCTAATTTAAATACCCAAAATTCTGACCCGTTCGCCATTCATAACTTAGGTAAAATTTTAGGAGTCATTTTTGACTCTGGCTAAAATGGGATATTCACAATGATGAATTGTATAATAAAATACGCACTTGTTGCTATGCGTTACGATCGCTGGTAAACCACTGTAGTCAAAATATTGTAATTAGTCTTTATTGTGCAAACTTTCACTCTCAGATGCGATATGGTATCATTAATTGGGGAATAAGTAGTTACTCTCAACGTGTCTTTACCCTACAAAAATATGAACTGAGAATATTAACTAAGGTGTCAAAAATTCTGCAGAACAGCATTCAAAGAATTAAAAATTTTGACACTAATTGGCACATATATTCATGAACTGCTACTTTGTTTATAACAATTTGCCCACATTTCAAAAATATCTGACTGGCCACAGTTACTCCACAAGATTTAAAAATAATCTTGTACCTAATCAACATTCGACAGCACGTTATCAAAAAAGTATTTATGTTATGGACTGCAAAATATTCAATGCTTTGCCAACTGAGATAAATAAAATTATATAAGAAAAATATTTTTAAGACAAAGCTTTTATTTGAAAAACTACTAAAAAGTAAAAATAATTTTTTAAAAATTCATGGAAACCAAAAGCCTTGGGGACGGTCATATAGCGCTATTGCATAGTTACTTTGCTCAATTGACCGCCCCCAAAGCTTTTGTTTTCCAGGTGTATGAATTTAAAAAAAAATATTTTTACTTTTTAGTAGTTTTTCAAATAAAAGCTTTTTCTTAAAAATATTTTTTTATATAATTTTATTTTTTACTTTTTAGTCTATTTATTTTACAGACAGACAAAACCTTGTATTTGCCACCGCCATCCACCCCTTCCCTCTCCCGTCTTCTCACCCCTCTAGTACTACTTCCCACCCCTTTCCCACCTCTTCCCACCCGTTCCCCTCCCCTTTCCCTCCTCTTCCTTAAAGTTTTTACGAAAACAAATCGAATGGTTTTTTCTTCTTTTTCTCCGATGTTCAGTTTTTGGAAATATGGCATTTTCAAAATGGCACCGAAACGTTTAGAAAAAATATACGACGTTAAAATATAAAATTACTCGAAATTGTAAAAATTAAAGGTATTAAAATTTTCTTTCGATTGAGACATATTACGACCTTTTATAATGGAAACTAAAAAAGTTACGAACAAAAAAGTAGCGTATTTAAAAATTTAGGCGCCATTTTTTTTAGTATTATTGCTCTAATTTCTTATTTATTCAATTTTTTTAAAAATCCTTCTAGATATTGTTAATGCATATTATTACTAACATGCTCAAATTTTTTAGAATTTCTAAAATAATTATTTTTCAATCTGTACCCATTTTCAATAATGAAAGTTTTCATAATTTTTTGAAAAATGTAGCTTTTTTCCTAATTGAAGTAGAAGTTGTTTTAGATGTAATTTTTGAATCCTCATGCTCAAAAACATGTATAGAGACGCGTCACACTCGTTTTTACGTCAAAAATGAGGATGATGTTACTGGCGCCATAATAGCCTCCATCTTGGCCGCCATATTGAATTTACCCAACCAATGTTTTTTTAAGTGTATTTTTGAATTCCCCATACTCAAAAACATGTAATTACATGTTTTGGACACATTCCTGCGTCAAAGGGGGGCTTTACAGCTCCGGTTTCCGGTTTCGGCACCATATTGTCCGCCATCTTGAATATCTCACTTCCGGTCGGGATTTCGGTTTGGCAACCGGCAGATTCGGATTCAGCGGGGTCGAAATTGGACCATTTGCCAAAAAGTAATATGAAATGCTTCTAATATTTCGCTTTTCTGAAAACTTGACTTAACTATGTCTGCAAATTATAATATTATTATTATTAATTATTTTCAGTTTATTTTATTTTTTGTTACGGTAATAATATATAGTTATATTATACACCTTACGATAATTGTCAAAGTTATTTCCTCTAAGAGATATATGAATTTCCATGTTTTCTTAATTTTCGACTCATTTATCTGGAAAGCTCCTATCAAAATATTGTATAGAAGTAAAATTGCAGAAAATTTTATGCACGTTCTTTTTTGCGAAAAAAGTTTTTGTCCATCTTTTTTAGTTTTTGTGTTAAATGACAAAAACCACATTGGCAACAGTTTCTTTTTATATCTGGCCGCCATTTTGAAAGTACAGCCAGTTTTTTTTTTTGGAGGACATGTCTAAAATTGGTCTTTAGGCTTTAATCTTTATGAAAACCATTGTCTCCCCCACAGGGATCGGGAGGGGGACACAGTACAGTTAGGGTGGGCTCCCGTAGTGTAAACAGTGGTCTCGAAAGCCCCTGTATGAAGTTTTATAATTTTATCATTAAATTGTTTCAGTTTCAAATAATTTTTAGACAAATTATTGATTTGCACACTTCTTTTATTGGGTAAACTTTTAAATTGGTCATTTTTAGAGTACCATTCATATTAAAATACTGTTTATAACAGGTATAATGTCGCTTCTACAAGAATTAAATTATTTTTGTCTTTGATTTTTTCAGCAATACCTAATCACTGTTCTCCTGCAGACGATATCTATGTCGTACCCGATCTTGATAGAAGAAAACGGCAAAGACTTACCTACAAACTATAATTTTGACATATTAAGTCGCAAAAGACGTCCTGGTTCGGGTGGGGCATCATCAGGATGCAATTTCAATGGCGTGAAAGGTGGAAAATACAAGACGGATGGAACCGGAAGAACGTTCTTTGACCTGCAATTCATCAACGTGGGTTACACTCATAACTACAACATTAACTGTGGTGGTGGTGGAGGGGGGCATCCTACTGGAGGGGGCATTAATAAACCTATACTAGGTGGTAATAAACCAATTAACAAACCCATATTAGGTAAGTAAGTGCAATATTAAAATGTAATTAAAATATTTTAACTTATTAAGTCTTTATAGTCCGAGACTGCATGGATGCCATATAGGGTGGACCAAATTAGATGAGGTTTGAGGTTTTCTCTAAAACTATTATAGACCACAAGCCCATGCTAAATTTTTAGGGGGTCATATGATACCGCTTGAAAAGGTATAATTTTTGTAGTCCTACAGAAATAAATCACAGCCCCATGCCGTACATTTTAGGTGGGACATGGGAAAGCCGCGGAAAAGTGAAAATCGTAACCCACGGGGGTCGCATTTTTTCAAACGATCCTGTATGGTTTACGTTTATTTGGACTGTATTTATATCTGTGACTCTTAAAAAGAGAATGCCGTACAAAAATAATGGGACAGAAGTACAGGAATAATTTTCGTTTTCCGAAAAGTGACCTCCATGTACTAAGGTGATACGATACCGCACGGCTTTTATGAAATTCAATTTTTATATTAACAGGGATGAACTTTTTTGCTATGCCGTACAAATTAGTTGGACCATGGGGTAGCAAATGCGAGATCAACCCTCTCCCTAGACCTCTATGCTATTAGAGGTGGTGATTTGATCCTGTACGGCATCAATTCCAAAATATTATACGACATTTAAAATGTTTTAAAAAAATGACCCGTCTAAAAAGAATGGGTATTATCAATGTAAATAAAAAAATCACCCCCGAGAAAGGGAAAAACTCACGTTTTCTAGGGTAAGTTTATTTGATACTGTACGGCTATTTATTTTTTGGATTAATATAAAACAAGTGAAATTTTTTAAAAATTATGCAATTTAAAAGATCCTCTCTCTATTTTTTAATACAATGGATAGATTTTCAACTTTACATCGTTTTTCCTTTCGTCAACTATAAAAGAATACAAATGTGTCCATGCCGTACATTTTCATTGTTGGGATTTTAGACACTAGATTACATTATTCATGCGATTTACACGACCTTTAATGGTCATTAGATACCGTACGGCGTTTGCAAAATATCATTGAAAATAGCAAAAGTTGATAAACAATCACAATGCCGTACATTTTAGATGGGCCGCAATTAAATACCAGAACCAAATATATATTTCAGAGACGAATTTTTCTTGAAGTAAAGTAAGAAATTGGTATATATCACTTTTAAACTTTAAAATACAATGTAACGTAATTAATTATAAAAAATGTGTACAAATTTCCCAAAATTTTCTTTCTTGGGTTAACTTATTTGAAAACTTTATGAAAAAATTATGTGTTGCAGTCTTGCAATGTAAAAAATTTTAATATGTTTCATAAGTTTATTTTTAAGCAAACGTTTTTTCCAACATTTTTAATTTTACAACATACTACATTTGGAAAACTTAAGAAATGTAATTCATCATTCATGTGATAAAAAGAATATGCATAAATCCGACTGTTTCCGACTACTCTGATTTTTGGTTGAACAATTTTCCCAGGCAAATAGGTGATTTGATACTGTACGGCGTTTGTACAATTAGATTTGTCTGCTTAGGTAGTTATTAAGGCATTATAAGTAATATTCCAGCAAACATAATACAAAATAAAAATTTTAAAATAGTATAATTGTTAGGCAATTATAAATATTTATATTTATGTTGTTGTTTAAATAATTCAATTAACTTCACAATATATTTTTATTCAGAAATAGAAACTGGTCTACACTTTATTAATGCTCAAGCTTAACTGTCGATCCTACATATTATATTATTAGTTCTGAATATGGGCCCTTTCATAAGTCTATAACCCAAACATCATAAATTACTTATAACATAAACAACATTTCTAGGAATCGGTCGTCTGCCAGAGCAGTGAAAAACAAAGCTGGCCGCAGAGTTTTGAATGGGGGTCGGCCATCCGTCAATGTGGGCCACCCCAGCTGGCCGGGCCCCCCCGCTGTGCGGGGTCTGCGGGGGTGTCTGTTACGCCACTGTCTTTTCTCGTTATCTAAAAATATTGTTTAGGCGGCACTTCTGGCACAAAGTTTTGCTGTCTATAATTTACCTATTAAAATAAAACTCGGAAGCTAAATTTGAATCTTCTCCGCATTCTATAAAACACTTACGGCCGTATTCACCGTTTAAGGTTTAAGCGGTGCTTAGTTAAACTAGGCTGAAATACAAAGCAGCGCTTAAATTGTGAAGTCTTGCACCGCAGTGAAGTAAACGAAGCTTTGTTAAGCCTACAAACAATTTGGCAACGCCTGAAAAAGTGTTATTCTTCCATCAATTACTCAAAAATTTCTAACCTAGAAAAGCGTAAGTTTTGTTTTCTGTGTCTAAAAAAAAAGGTTATGACCTAGTTATTAGTTTTAAAAAATGTTGAAAATAGGAAAAAGGAGCCGAGGAAAACATTAGCCGAAGAAAGAAAAGAAACTATTGTCACTGGTGAGGGGGACCTTTTTCCAAAAAATTAGAAAGGATGAAAGCGATGATATTAATAGATCGATTTTGAATGAAAATACTCTGGTGGGACGCCACAAATTTTGAAACCTAATAAAAATACCTACAAATCATTTTCAAACGCCAGTACATCTTCTATCAATTCTAGAATGGATGCCACTGTACGTTTTGTTACTCTAAATCTTCGACAAAAACTTAAATCGTCCATGTCTTCAATATAATTTGGTCTAATGTAAAACCTCCTTGGAAAACCAAAATCCGTTATGCCTAATACGTCAATATATCGTCCTCTAAAAGAATTTCATCCTCTATTTCTATGTTATTATTACTTTAAGACGATAACAAGCACAAAAGAAGTAACTTTGACAGCAAAAAGGCAAAATCAAATGAAACGCCAAAAAAGTTAGGTTATAATTGGGAAAAGCTTAAGTTTAACGATTTTAAGCAGTTAACTTTAGGCGAGCTTAAATAACATTTTAACTTCGGTGCATATGATAAACATAAGTTAAGCGCGCTTGAATCGTAAGCTTAGCTTTTCTATGTACGGTGAATACGGCCGTTAATCATATCATATTTTTCACCATTACTAAATTGAACCATTTTTAACAATGCTCACTCACAATTAACTCACTAATTAGTTTTTTACATTTACGATTATTTCGATTTTCTTATTTTTATCATGACCTTCTCAATAAATATTAGAAATGCGATAAATACGCATAGATGCCAATGGAAGATAATTCGAAAATTTATTGTAGTTTAGTTTTTCTCATTTTTAGCAAAATTGTTTTATATATTAAAGAAGTGTTGTTGCTGTTAATAGTTTTCTTCCACACAAACATATTAAATTTTTTCGTTTCTTCTATCGATAAATATGACATATAACATATCGTTAGATAGCTAATTTAAGTTGTCATCGAATAATGAAATAATTTACAGGGTGTTCCATTAAAAAAAATACAAGTTATGTCTATATTTCGAAAACTGAGGCATGCATAATTTTCTTCTTAGTGCCTTAAGAATGTGTTACTCGATTTTCGATTCGACACTTGGTAATTGAGATATAGAGGTCATCCAAAAATGCCAATTTTCCAAAAACGCTCTGTAGCTCGGTAGTCGAAAAAGTTAGACGATCGCGGTTTGCGCCTTTGTTTGTTTCTCGAAAATTGAGCTTAGGTTTTTGGTTAGCTACCTTAGTTTTAGAGAAAACCCCAAGTCCCATCTAATTTGGTCCACCTTGTACTTTGTCGTGGTACTGTTTAAAATTTGACATCCAGTTCGATTTTCATCTAAGCAGAGACTTTTCATATAGTTTCCTATTAATTATTTAATATTTGAAAAATGTAATTTTAAGGAGGCCGTAATTCGGAAACCATAAATCAAAATATTGTTAGATATAGGTTCCAAAGCATGCTGATCAATAATATCGTGTTAGTTTTTCATTAAAAAAATGCCTAATATGACTTCTCTCGAAAAAACTACTCTTTATTTCTTAATAAAAATGCACGGCAATGACTAAAATAAGTTTCGTTTTATTCAAAAAAGACATGGTAAAAATCTGTGACAACGGTCCAAATTTTGTAGAAATCGGATGACTAATAACTGAGATATGGCGGGAGAGCATTAGAAGTGGGATACGCTGTATGTTAAATACACATTTTCATGTTTCAAAACATATCAAATATTTTTTTAAATTAAAATAAATGTTAACTATGTCATTAAAGGTGGAGGACAACATCAGGGAGGAGAATTTTTGGCGAACAAACCACTTTTGTCCATGCTTATAGCAAACAGGCCCTTCCAGGGATTATTTAGTCAATCCCAGTCGCAGTCCGATTCGCAAACAGGTATTCTTACAATGGAAAAAATCTAGGGATATTCGACTATCAGCTATCAATTTTTAATGCCAATTTTTCAACATAAGAGTAACAGTCGTTTTCAGTAAATACTATTCAAATTTCAACCAGTTTTGCAGAAAATACGATGTGTCCCCAGATGGGGGACTTTAACCAAACTACCTTTTTTACATTTTTATTGAAAATTCGATTTAACAAAGTTTTTTCAGTTGTGAAAAAAAGCTTAAATACGGAGTTTAGTTACAAAAAAAAGATATAACAATTTTTAAAAATGTCCCCGGATTAGTGCCGTTGAATTGATTATTTTCGGCGACAACATTCCACGTAAAATTTTGTTGTTGATTCTTATGTATTACGACTTCCTGATTACGAAAAAAATATTTGCGCTCCAAAATTCCTTGTGCGTCAAAAGTTATATGCACTTTTTGACGCGCTTTCACGGATTTTCAACTTATCTGCTTAATATATCTTGTACTAGTAATATAAATATTGTAATATGTTGCAACTTGCAACTAGGCATGGGTAACTCGTGAGCGAGTTAACTCAAAGAGCCGGCTCAGTACTGCGAGTCAAGTGAATCGGATCTCGATTTCCGAATTACATGACTCTCGGCTCTATTCATGAACGCCGGCCCATTTACAGCCGTCGAGTCACCACGACTCGAACGTCGGTGACAGATAGAATAGAAACGAGTCGTTCGGTTCTTCAGATAATTCGGTTCACTTGAATCAGCTGATTATGTTTGTGAATAGGCATTGTGTTTGATGTGTGCGTAGGTGCACATTGGCGTGCGAACCGACTTTCACTGTTTAGTAGAGAAATGATTCCAAATTTCGCTATTTTTTCTGGATGGTGGCATCTTAAAATGTCTGTTGGAATATAGTTAATATAATAAGTAAGTTGCTTACAAATGTAGGTAATCTATAATAATTAAAATGCGCGTATTTGTATCTAAAAAATTATCTCTCCGAATCTCTACAGTGACAAGAGTCATGAGTCCTGACTTGGTTTGTGCCAGCAAATGCCACCCGCTCATATAACTTTTCAACGCGCGCATGACATGCGAACCGTAAGTGAATTGTGAGTCATGTAGCTCTTTTGAGTCAACTCAGTGAGCCGGCTCGTTTATAGGAGCCAGATGCGAAGAGACGGATCGGTAAAAAGAGTTACTTTGCCCATCTCTAGTTGCAACTAGTGATGGAGTCATTCGAATGAAAATAATCGATGTATTCGATTATTAAAATATCTTGAGATATTCGAGAACTTTCCATGAATCATTCGAATGATCGACATTCGAGCATCATCGAAATTCGAGCACGAAAGTTCATTCCATCGCTCGGCCTGTGACTCGGGTGCTTGCTGCTTGAATGCCTTCTATTATTCGAATGACGAGAAAAATCCCCCCACCCCCGCTCATCAAAAAAATTTTTTTCGGATTCTCCCCCCTGCTCATCCAAAAATTTTCGGATTCGAATGATATTTCGATTATTAAAATCATTCGAGTACCAAGTATTCGATTTTTGAAATCATTCGATTATTCCCATCACTAGTTGCAACCCCTTAAAATTTAAGGTTATGTTGGGTGGTTACATGATGTACTAAAACGTAGGCCCAAATTCAATTAGTTTGGACGTCTGAATGTGGATTTGCACCTACTAGAGAAAGAACCTACTAGAAGCTCTAGAAATAGTAAAGAACTTGCTAGATAATGGTGACGTCATCACAGAGACATCGAGATCTGTCATCTTTAGGTATATAAAGCATGGAGTAAAGCAGAGTAGACAGTTAAGTTCTTGATAGCAAGTCAGTAAGATCAGAAGAGTAAAGTAAAGTGATCAAGTGCCTAAAATAGTGAATTATTATAGTATTTAGTAGTTTATTAGTAAAGTAGTTATTTGCTGTAATTATTAAGTTAATAAATTAGTGTTACCCTGGAGTTATAATTTCCGGATCCACGATATAGGGTGTTTACAAAAAGGGTGTAAGCACGTAACAATATTATTACCATGCGTATGCTTAATAAATTCCCTTTTCAAATTAATGAAGTTTCATTTTGTATTAAATTTTTGAAGTTATACGAGACTTTCTGTAGTATATTTCATTTTGTTTCGATGAAAATTGAGTGAAAAAAAGGAGGGTAAAAAAATACATTTTTGAAAATTGTAAAAATGCACTTTTTTGAAAATTAAAAAAAATGAACTCCTAAAAGTACATAAAAAATAACGTATAATCGAAAAAAGTGACATATAATTGACGAAGAATTAAAAATTTTAGTTCGTCCACCATCTTTGACCGTTCTATCTGACATATGTTGTCCGGGATTGGTGCATTATATTTGACCATAAATGAGTTTTATTTTTGCCAACTTTGGTGAAATTACTCCTTCTGATAGAAAAGATATTAAATTGTGATTCTTTCGGCTATTTTTGGTGTTTTCTCTTTTTTTTCAAGATGGCGGATTGACGAATACATATTGGGCAGGTGTATATTTTTTAAGAATTTCATTTTAAATAAGCCAGTATTTTTAAAATTCACATCCATTACTAGTACAAGATATATTAAGCAGATAAGTTGAAAATCCGTGAAAGCACGTCAAAAAGTGCGTATAACTTTTGACGCACAGGGAATTTTTGGGGACAAATATTATTTTCGAAATCAGGAGGTCATAACACGTAAGAATCAACAATAAAATTTCAGGAAAAAGTTGCCGCCGAAAAAAATTAAATTAAATCCGACGATAAAAACACTGTATAACATAAGAAGGTAGCCATAAAAAGAACAACCGCATTTAGTAGGTGGAAATGTTTTACTACTGGAACTGAAAATATCCCTAGATTATTTCCTTAAGTTTATGATTGGAACAAAATATATACAGGGTTTCTCAAAATTTAGTCAGAGATAGATACTGTTCAAACCAAAAAACACACTAGCAACGATAGGAAAAAATACGCTCCAAATGAAATATATATTTTTCCTATGATTCTTTGTCTCAAGAAAACAATTTTTATTTTGCTCTTAAAAAATGAAAGTTTATTTTCCTTAGGGGACAAAATGCCTTGAAAAACAATAACACGCATAATAACGATAGTGGCTTCTGTAAGTCGGACAGACATGTCACCAATTCAGAGCCTAACGAGACTATGTCCCCTCCCCACGTTTTCGAGAATGCTGAACACGATGGCGGTCGTTTAAACTATTTCCGAGTTAACCCCACCCCCCCAAACGGCGAAAAACCACCCCCCAAAGGGGTTAACGCGGACACTCCGTCTCATATCGACTAAACCTGCGTCACCCCCCGTTTTCGAGGATGTTGAACACGATGGCGGTGGTTTAAACTATTTCCGAGTTAACCCCACCCCCCAAACGGCGAAAAACCACCCCCCAAAGGGGTTAACGCGGACACTCCGTCTCATACCGACTAAACCTGCGTCACCTTCCATTTTTGAGGATGCTGAACACGATGCCGGTGGTTTAAACTATTTTCGCTAAAGACAACCCCCGAAAGGGGTGAAACGCGGATACGCCGTCTCATACCGACTAAACCTGCGTGACCCCCCCCCCCCCCTTTTCTGAACACGATGGTGATGCTGGATCTTCTCCCCGAAGCAAACTAAACGGCCAAAAACTACCCCTTTGATACCCGGTTTTATGAAGTGCACCGGATACACTCAAAGAAAATGATAAGTAAATTCAACCAAAAAGAGCATATGAAATCGCGCCTATCTAGTTTCATAGTTAAATCAATCAGAAAAGAATAGTCATACAACTTTATTTGTTTTCGTAAACAAATAGTACTTTAATAATCATATCTTCTTGTAACAAATTAAATAGTACAATGACATTTTCAATTTGGTCTACAATTAAATAGTACAACGACTTTGTTTTTTGTTCACCAACTAATTTTTAGGTTGATCTACACTTTATTGTATGATGAAGTTTTTTTTTGGTTAGCCAAAATCTCAGTATTGAGACATCAGACCACCCAAACCAAAGATTAGAGATCGTTTATAAGATCCATCCAAATATACCGATGATCCCTGAGAGAAATTGAACATTGCAATCATGTTATTAATTTTCTATAAATTCATAAGAGTATAAGATAATGCATGATTGATTATTGTCAGTGATTTGTATGTGGCGTCATCTGGAAATAATTTCTGTAATAGACTACGTGGTAAGCAAGCAAATTTTATGGTAATTCTTTTAGAACTTCTAGAAGACGACAATAATATTGGTTTGTCTACCAAGTACAATAATACAGCGAACTAATACTGGGTTAGAATTACAATTCGATAATAGTTAAAAATAAAATATACTATTATCTAGTTTAATTTGACAGAATTCAACAAAATAATAGTCAGACGAACAAAATAATAGTCTTATTCATCTATTCTTTAAGTTAATGTTTGTTTTGTTGTACGACAACTTTTTATTAATTAAAATAACAATCACCTCTTGTTTAAAAATACCATCAATATAGTTTGGTTTAACAAAATTAACGATATTGTTAGTTAACCATTTTTTTTTGTTGAATTTACCCATACTATTTCTTTGAGTGTAAGAGAAAATGAATCATATGTTCACAGATCATTCAATTATCACGAGATGAGTCGTATAGGCATTAACAGTATCCGAGTTCTTGTTTTTATGTTAATGGACTAATCTTGCACGTGGTCCAGCTACAGTAAAAGTGGAGGCGCAGAGATGCTGCGCGGGATGATGTGTACTCTTCGCTGCCGCGAGCCCGCGTACTTTTGAATGTAATCCTTTCGTATATGTCGTTTTCCCACCTAAAAACTAGACACGAAGTATGCGCCTATTTTTTCAGTTGAACAGTCAATCAAGAAATCTGTAATCATCATCCGGCGTGTATTCAATGATCTGTGAACAAATGATTCATTTTCTCTTCTCCGGTGCACTTCATAAAACCGGGTATCAAAGAAAGGGGCAGTTTTTGGCCATTTGAGGGGTTAGTTTGCTTTGGGGAGAAGATCCAGCATCACCATCGTGTTCATCATCCTCGAAAACGGGGGTGACGCAGGTTTAGTCGGTATGAGACGGCGTATCTGCGTTTCATTCCTTTCGGGGGTTGTTTTTGGCCGTTTAGGGGGTGGGGTTAACTCGAAAAAAGTTTAAACCACCGCCATCGTGTTCAGCATCCTTGAAAACTGGGGGTGACGCAGGTTTTATTGGTATGAGACGGCGTATTCGCGTTAACCCTTTTCGGGGGTGGTTTTTGGCCGTTTTTCGGAAAGAGTTTAAACCACCGTCATCGTGTTCAGCATCCTCGAAAACGGGGGGAGACAGTCTCCTTAGGCTCTGAATTGATGACACTTTCGAGGTTTTTTCAGACTCACAGAAGCCACTACGATACGCAATATTAGGCATATTGTGTGACAAAATTGATTTTCTAAAAGCTTGCCGCTCTAGTTATTTTTGATAGGATATGTGAAAAGTACTATCTTGCCTAGACGAAAAGCCAATTTCTTAACTCTTGTGCACCTTGCACAGCTTGAAAATATGGAAACAGAGAAGAAAGAATAAACCTTTTCTTATATTAACTTTTTTCTAATGTATTTTTTTTTTTTTGGCATCTGGCCACTAGTTTTCTAATGTAGATAATCGACATTTTATATAGTTGTTCTGTACTTTTTGAGAAACCTTGTATACTTTTGTGTTTATTAAATTTTAACAGACATTCTTTCTAACAGGAGTTATTAGCGGAGCCATTTCAGGCATTGTCAGCCTGTTACCAGGTCCACAAGACATTGGTCAGGGTCTTGGGGAAGGTATATCTTCTTTCATACAAACTCTGCCTCAAATCGGACAGAGTTTTCAGTCTCTCTTGCCGTCATTTGATAATTTTCAATTTCCTTCCTTACCGTCTTTACCACCTTCAACCCAAGGTATCGATAAATTTAATGTAATTATATTTTTTGTACAATATGTATGTTTAGGAGTTGCCAAATATGTCGTACGTTTCTCAGAAAACTGTTTATTTTGCATTTATTTGGACTGATTAAGACAGTAGTAACTCGTACAAATATTAATAATACAAACGTGTAAAAATTATACAACAGTTATTTAAGTTATACTGTCATGTTCACTTGAATGATCCTGTGGGGTAATCAGCTAAACCACCGGATTAGACCAATCTTGAATTTATTGGTGGAGTTAGCTCAGAAGTAAGATTTACGAAGCAAAACCCAATCTCTTGAAAAGTCCACAATACTGAGTTAGAAAAAAATTAGAATGTCAGCGAGCAATTAAAACAAAATGACCATATACGGTCTTATAAGTTGAGTATAATTTTGGACTAAAAAAAAAGTTCTTTTCCTTATGTTCTTGGTTATACATATGTATACAGAGTGTTTCATAATTGAATGCTGATCCTAAAGGGTGATAATCCTTGGATGATTTTAAGAAAAATTCTTTATATGAACATAGATCCGCAACCGCTTTATTTCTGAGATACAGGGTGTTGAAATTTAACAAAAAAATCAGTTTTCCCCAATATCTCTAAAACGTTTTTTTTTTCAATTTTGGCACATGCAAAGTACGCATAAAAATACATTTTTTCCAGGATAAATGTCTTTTAAATTTTCACCAGTGGCGTATCTGTCAACATGCCCTGCAATATTTTTAATAAAAAAAATGATACCCCACTTTTTTTTAAAATAAATATTTTCATATTTGTGGTTTATCTTGTCATAAAAATGGTCCCTTGACTTTTTTCGTCCGGCGGACGGTTTTCGATTTAAAAAATAAAATGCATTCATTTGCTTGTCCCTATGCGATTTTTTCTCTTAGTCCCAATTACATAATTCGTGCCAACCAAACTATCTAGGCAAGATTTTTATAATTTTATCAGTAACTATTGTTTAATTTTAGTAATAAGTACGCATAAAAAGAAATTTTTTTTATTTCAAAAACCTATAACTATTTTGAACAAAAAATACCAAAATTAAATTAATTGTTCAAAATGTCCGCCTCCTGCAAGTATGCACGCTTCGTTCTCATCGACTCGCGTACTCTTTGGAAAATTCCTTGAGTATTCCTTATAGCTTCACTATTATGCGGTTTCGCAATTCTTCCTCAGTTTGAATTGTCTGACTGTAAACCAAGGTCTTGAGATGTCCCCAAAGAAAGTAATCCAGACTGTTTAGGTCTGGGGATCTAGCTGGCCATGACTCTGTTCCCCCACAACCTATCCAGCGATTATTAAAGTTTTGTTTTAAATACTACCGAGCCAGAGCACTAAAATGGGCAGGTGCACTGTCGTGCATAAACCACATGCGGTTTCGAATTAAAATAGGAACATCTTCCAACAGAATTGGCAAATTATCATCAAGAAATTTCCATTTAATTTGGCAAATGAATGCATTTTATTTTTTAAATAGAAAACCATCCGCCGGACGAAAAAATGTCAAGGGATCATTTTTATGACAAGATAAACTGCAGATATGAAAATAATATTTATTTAAAAAAAAAAGTGGTGTATCAGTTTCTTTTATTAAAAATATTGCAGGGCATGTTGACAGGGACGCCACTGATGAAAATTTCAAAAACATTTATCCTGGAAAAAATGTATCTTTATGCGTACTTTGCATGTACCAAAATTGAAAAAAAAAACGTTTTAGAGATATTGGGGAAAAACTGATTTTTTAATTAAATTTCAACACCTTGTAGCTCAGAAATAAAGCGGTTGCGGACCATGTTCATATAAAGAATTTTTTTTAAGATCATCCAAGGATTATCGCCCTTTAGGATCAGCATTCAATTATGAAACACCCTGTATATGGTATTCCATAAGCAATGGTATACAGATTAATAGCAGATTCCTTACGTAAAAATATTGCGATTTAGCCAAACTTACCTTAGTTCAAAAGTTAGTAACCAAGATAAAGGATGGTATAATTAAAAAAAAACCTATATCTTTTTATACAACTTTTTAAAAAATTTAAATACTTTAGCAAAATTTCGTATGGGATTTTTTTAAGCGAGCAGGGATTTAAATCTATTCATAGTTTTGCTGTTGTTTATAGAGGGCGCCACCTACAGTATTTTGAGTGTTTTTAAAATGTCATAACTTTTTGCGCCTTAGTATTTGTTTCTTTTTGTTAAGAATATCTGTTTTTCTGTCTTTCCTTCGTAGAAAATGTATACCATGTAAATGTCGCTACGAGTAACTGTTTTCGAGATATTTGCTTTTAAAGTATTCAATGCACATATTTAAAAAAAAAATAAAATATATTTTTGCTTGATTTACAGAATAATCAAGTGAAGACAACAGTATAAAATTAAATTATTTCTTTTTAGTACAAAGCTTTATTGGAAATTCCAATTGGCTAACGACCTAAGTCTTCCAGCCTATTTCTTTTTAATATTGTTTAATTTATTAATTCCAACACCAGCAATAAAGTAGTATTTTAAATAAATAAACGGATGTTTTTAAGAAAATACGATTTATTTATATATAAATTTCATATGGATGAAGTGAAACAAAATTTTGAGGCCTTTGATACTTGGAAACACACTAAATCACAATTTTATTTTTTTCCTTTAATAATGAGGGGGGAGGCAATGGAAATGGCTAATGCTAAAAAAGAGACCTTAGCTTCTCTTATATATACTAAATACCAATTTTATGGACTCTTACTTGCTTGATTTACCTATTTACCTCCATTTATCCCAATTTGACTCCCAATCCTTCAACGGAATAAGATCAAAATACAATTCAGTTCCAGATCTTATTAAAATACAAACGTGTACCAAATTTCAAGTCAATATCTTAAACGGTTCCAGAGTAATCGTGCGCACAAGAAAAGTTAGACAGACGGACCGACACAGAAATTTCTTTTTGCTCAAACTTAAAATCTCAACGTTTTATGACATTCTAAGCCTATTTGAACAATAAAATTTCCAATTTTTTTTACGTTACTGTACTTCCACTGGATGTAGAAGTAATTGTACATCCATAAATTATAATTTAAATTGGTTGCATTAAAAACCTATAAAAGCATAAAAGCAAGTATCTCGAAAACGGTTACTCATATCGACATATACAAGGCATACACTTTCTACGTAAAAAAGCTAGAAAAATAAGTATATTTATAAAAAAAAGAGACACTAAGGCACAAAAAGTTATGATGTTTTAAAGACACTCAAAATACTGTACGTGGCTCTCTCTACAAACAACAGCAAAACTATGAATAGATTTGAATTCCTCACCTCAAAAAACACTCGATTACCAAATCTTGCTAAAATATTTAAAAATTACTTACAAAAATAATTTTTTTTTAACTTTAACACCCTGTAACTTGAACTAAGGTAAGTTTGGCCGAATCACAATATTTTTACGTAATGAATCTGCTATAGTCCTGCATATCATTACTTACGGGAGATTCTGTATATCTACCAATTTTAATTATCCAGGGGCGTAGCGAAGGGGGGTATGGGGGGTACGTTACCTTCCCCCAACTTTGTCAGACTTGGCAAAAGTTGGAAACTTGAGACATAAGTTGGTAATTTTTATTTTGGTGAAAAAAAGTTTTTTTTTGGATTTTCTCCCCCATTCATCAATTTTTTGGGGGGAATTATTATTTATTTATTTACAGAGTTGGCTTCTTAAGTTTTATGAAGTCGGCAAATTTGAAAAATAAACCCCCAAAAAAGTTGGCTCGCTACGCCTCTGTAATCATCTAGGAAACAGGACCGAATTAAGGATTGGCGCACTGTTAGGCAAATGAAATATTTGCGCTCTTTTATTTATAAGTGGAGTTCCAGGGTTCCAAAATGCGCCGCAGGCAAACATTTTGAATTTTGAATTTTTCAAGGTTAAGCATACTCAAATTAAAAGTTAG
This sequence comes from Rutpela maculata, assembly GCA_936432065.2. NCBI lineage: Eukaryota > Metazoa > Arthropoda > Insecta > Coleoptera > Cerambycidae > Rutpela > Rutpela maculata. The sequence goes on from OW386290.2 coordinate 38,958,490, forward strand.
AAATTTAGTTTGAAATTATATTATCTTTGTACTTATATTATATTTTTTTATTGGTATTTTATATGTTTGTCTTGCACTCGGAATTTCCGGAAGTTGAGCCTGGACGCCAGACCTGACGTCGAAAAATGTTGCGAAGGGTACTTTTGGATTTTTTAAGGCATCTTAAAACGTGTATCAAATGGACAGCAAATTTCATTGAAAATCCGATGTAAAATTTCCATTTGTTTTTCCATTTTTCCAAGTCACATAACCGCTCTGACCGCCCAGAGATCTACCCCCCCCCCCCCCCTTTCCTGCACCTACTGACAAGACATAATAAACAGTAAAAGTTGCCCGGCGACGGCCGCCGCGTCGTCGGGAGATAGAATTAGTTAGTTTTGAATTGTTAAAGCGCCCCCTCGCGCGTTGGTATCCCTAGGTAATTTCCTAGTTTGCCTGTTGGATAATCCAGCCCTGCTATGAATTCAAAATTTTATAATTATTCACACTTCAGTGTTTTGTTAAATATAAATACCTTTATCTATTTAAAAGTTTAACGAAAAAATTATTTTGTTAATACTACTGGAAAAATATACGACCAAAATGGAACCCAATGCATACATATTGTATAGTCCGAAAAATAATACAATAATTGTACTGTTATTATAAATAAGAACAAGGAACATTGGTTGGGACATTTCTGTTTCATAATATAATAGGTAGGTACAAGTGGCGGCTGGTGAAATTTCAATTTTTTTTTTTCTCGTCTGTGGCGCATGGGACCCATACGAAATATGGGAAATAACATCTAGAGAAGCACTTCTCTAATGCCCCTAAAAAATTTTGAAAAAGCAGTTTGCGAAAAATTATTTTTTAAATTCGGTAGCCTCCCTTGAGTCTAGGAACTCCTGTTTATTTATTTTTTTTGTCATATGCATTTGACTTTTCATAAAAATACAATACGTTTTGGAGTTTTTGAAAATATTTTCATTACATTAATTTGTTAAATTGTAAATTACAAAATTTCAGTTCATTGTATTTCAGTTTAATAATAAAAATATTTTCATAAACTCCAAAACGTATTGTTGTATTTTTATGAAAAGTCAAATGCATATGACAAAAAAATAAATAAACAGGAGTCCCTAGACCCAGTGGAGCCTACCAAATTAAAAAAAAAAATTTCGCAAACTGCCATTTCAAAATTTTTTAGGGGTCATTAGAGAAGTGCTTTACTCCAGTCATTTTAGACAAAAATACGGCTTCTGATCTAACAAAGTATATCCTTCATTTTTTTTTTAAATCGATTTATTTTGGTGTTTTAAAGAAAATATTAAAAATCGACAACGAGATCGCTACGGCATAAAAAATTATTCAAGGTCAAAGTTCACAAAAAATGTTTTTTTGCGAATATCGCGCTTTCTATGGCTCGGAGGCCAATTGAGGTTATCATATTCGAAGCACATTTTTGCCTAAACCGTTCGTTAAACATAAAAAGTGGAAGAGATCATTTTTGTGCGCAATTTCATTATCTTTCATTTTTATAATAACCTCAATTGGCCTCCATAGAAAGCGCGATATTCGCAAAAAAAACGTTTTTTTGTGAACTTTGACCTTGAATAATTTTTTATGCCGTAGTGATTTTTAATATTTTCTTTAAAACACCAAAATAAATCGATTTCAAAAACAAAAATGAAGGATATATTTTGTTAGATCAGAAAAGTCTAATTTCACTGTATTATTCTCTAGATGTTATTTCTCATATTTCGTACGGGTCCCATGCGCCACAGACGAGAAAAAAAATTTAAATTTCACCAGCCGCGACTGGTAGGTACTCAAAGTACATACACGCATCCAACTTTCTTATGTAACAAAAATTTCCCACTGGGGAATCCCCTATAATCGGCAAACGCGTTCAGTGTTTCCATTGCTAATTAAGTAATTGTACATCCAAAAATCTGTTAAATTGTTGTTAACATTGCGACATTACAATTTGCAACAAGTTCTATTTCCGCTTATGTTTTAAGTTTAGTGACCGCAGTCGCTTGCACAATACGTTTAACGTGAACTTTACAGCATTTTGCACTTAATGTCGCCGACTTTGAATATTGTCTGGATTATCTAGGGTTTCCTGCTGCGAGAAGTAGAACGCGCGTATTCCGAAAACAGATAGAAAAAATGTTTTTATGTTCGATAATGTTAACAAAAGGGGCCATTCATACTATACGTTCGCTTTTAGGTAGGAGGCCAAAAATGTGACGAAATGAACGATATGGGGGTTCACGCTCTCACAAGAAAATTTTTGATTGGAGTATAACTATATTTAACATTTTAAGTTCATTCTCTCGTGGTATAACTTAATCAACAGAATAGGTATAGTTTTTAAAAAGTATAATTTTTTTCTTTAAATAAGTTGTATTTAATTCAGAGGGAGTTTGCAAATAAACGTGCATGCAATTAAGGGGGGTTTACATCAGGCCTGTAGCTAGAAAGTGCTTTCAGGGCGGGCCCGTAAAAAAGTCCGAAAAATTTCCAAAACATTTTTTTGATGAGCGGGGAGGGGGGAAAAAATCCAAAAAAAAATTTTTTGTCCGAAAAATTTTTTAATAAGGAAAATCCAAAAAAACTTTTTAGTCTGAAAAAATTAAAAAATGTTTACACAATCTCTTTCAAAATATTGAAAAGACAATTAAAATTGCCCCCATTACGATCACCGTAGGTTGGGCGAAACTTATTCCAGGACGGGCATCGCCCGTCCTGCACCCCAGCTACAGGCCTGGTTTACATAGGTTACAAATGGGAGGGAGGGGGTTAAAGTGGCTAATTTTTGAAAACATATTTCTTTAAGTGTCACTAAATATTGTACAGGATGTTCCAGGTATGCAGTCAATAATTTTTAGGAATGATTCTGTCAAAAAATATTTAAAGATTTTCATATGTCATATATTTTCATATGTAACTTTTATGTCATTAATGACATCATAAAGCAACAATTAAAAAAAATTACGATCAATTATAAAATAAATAGTACATAACATATGTTAATTAGTTCTGAAAGTAGAAGTTTTTTCAAATTACACGAAAGAATTATTTCCTGTTTTTGAGGCCTGGGGAATGCATGTATTTTTTAGGTTCACATTTTTCGAAAACGGTTGATCCTACGATGTTACAACAAGACAAACTTTCTGATATTCCTTTCTCATATTCTGATAATACAATCACAAAAAATCCCCTTAAAAAAGTTTTCTCTTGCAAAATCTGGTCAATGTAACTTCAGAGTTCCTGAGATATTAAGTAAAATCCCAATTTTGAGTGCTCCCTTCAAAAGGCCACAGCTCCCTTAATAGGGATTTCCAGACTCATGTTTATGGAAAAATTTTAAAATATTTTTTGACATATATAATCACTCCTAAAAATTACGATCGCATACCTGAAACACCCTGTATAAGTCCTACAACCTCTAGCATAAGGCATAACATTTTCTAATCATTCTTTGTAATAACTGATAATCGAATCAATTTCCAAGCAAAATTCGTTGATTGATGACAAACCGACAAATTAGTGACAAATTCACATCTACCAGTTTAATCTAACTTTTTAAATATTATATTTTTTTGTGGTGAAAAGTATTAGCTCAGTGGTCAAGTACATTTTACCTGACAAAAGGTCATGTAGTTTTGGATTTTGGATATATTGTATGTAGGTACCTAAACCTAAGTCCTTATTAAAACTCCAAGTTTTCTAATTTGACGCATCTGTGCGCGCGTCAGTACGACCACTCGGTTTTTGCTCGATAACTCTTTACTGGTGCATCCTTCCAAAAAAATTACTCTTCCTACAATTTACTCTAATAATATGTTTTTCTAATCCTCATAGTTACCGAAATACAGAGCTTCAAAGCACAAATTTTTTCAAAAGACTACTGCTAAGGAATCACTACTTCCACATTCAGACTTACTATATAAGTCTCTTACAACGAAAATACTATAATTGCACCCCACTGAATGTGGAAGTAATACGCAAAAAATGACCAAGATATAAAAAATCATTGTGTGCCATGGACTACACGATAGAAGTAAAGTTTCTACTTCAAGCATTTTCTTCAAGGAAACCCACTGCGCATCCAAAATACTCGAGGAAACCTACTGCGCATCAATGGTACTCAAGGAAAGCCACTGTGCATCCATAATACTCGGGAAAACTTATTGTGGATCCATTTGACTCGAAGAAACCCACTGCGCATCCATACTAATTGAGGTAAGCAACTGCCCATCTATAGTAGTACTCGAGAAAACCCACTGCGCATCCATATTACTTGAGGTAACCCACTGCGCATCTAGAGTACTCGAGAAAAGCCACTGCACTTTCATAATACCCGGGGAAACCTACTGCGCATCCATACTACTCGAGGTAACCCACTTATTATAGAATCAAGAAAATAATAGAAGATCTATAAACACCGTACAGGTTGCATGGTATTCTAATTTGAAATCGTAGAATAGGAATCATAGGACTCGAATTACAATGCAACCTCGGTAGGGCGTTTACAAATATTAAAATCCAATGAAACAATTTTTAATACTATAATTGCACTTCACTATGTGGAAATTATCTGAAATCGTCTACCCCAAAAACCTATGAAATGATATGCCACATCGGTAGTGGGGTTGGGGATGGTGGTAGAGAGCGGAGGTGGATGAAGTAAAAAAAAATTTGAGGCCTTAGGTTCTTGTATACACGCTAAATTACAATTTTATTTTTCCCCCCCCTTTAATAATGAGGTGGGGGTAGTAATGGGGTGGTAAATGCCAAAAATTTTTTTGAAACATTAGCTTCTCTTGTATATATATACTAAATACCGATTTCATGGACTTTTCCGGCTTGATTTACCTATTCACCCCCATTTACCTCAATTTACCCCCCAACCCTTCAACGGAATAAGATGAAAATAGTTCTAGACCTTGTTAAAATACATACATGTACCAAATTTCAAGTCAATATCTTAAACGGTTCCAGAGTAATCGTGCACACAAAAGAAAGTTAGACAGACAGACCGACCGACAGACAGGAACTTTTTTTTGCTAAAACTTAAAATCTCGACATTTCGTGACATTCTAAGCCTATTTTGAACAATAAAAATTTTTTGAAATTTTTTTTGTCGTTACTATACTTCCACTGGATGTAAAAAAACACAGTGTCCATCGTCTTAACCGTTTATTGGTTCAATTTAAAGACAAAATGAGTAACACTTTGTAGCCATATGATAGATACGTGCATAAAAAATTGCAAATAAGACCACAATACATGAAAAACTTTTTTACCTTTGAGGCTTTGTATGTCGGTAACTATGAGGTTTAGAAAAAAAAACGTTAATAGAGTAAATTGTAGGAAATGTTGTGCTCTACAAAAAAGGTGGGTAAGTGTAATTTTTTTGGAAGGACGCACTAGTAAAGAGTTATTTAGTAAAAACCGAAAAAAGTGAATACGTGTTTAAGACGGAAGTAAAATTAAAACTAAAGGAATTTTTTCATTTTTCTCACTCAGGTTTGTGATTAAAATACACGTCAGTAAGAAGGTAGTCTACAATGTATTTAAAAATACCTAATACAAATTGAATAAAACATTAATTTAGTAAAAATATTTGACTAGTTTTTGTTAAAAAAAGTCCAAAAAAATGCTGTAACTCTTAAATAGCGAAAATAGCATAACACAATATAGGGTTATTTTAGCAGCTTTTGCAGTCCTCTTATCACCCACCCTATTTTGTAGTATTTAAGTTACTAACAGTTTTATTTATTATTTTCAACTATGCAACCACATTTCATTCGCGGTTGTATTGTTGGTTGACAGCTTTTTAACTTTAATCCACCAGGTCAAAGTTAAAATTTTCACACTGGTAAAAAATTTAGTAAAAGAAACAGAAATGTCACACCTTGTTCAAAAATACAGTCCATTTAAAATATTTACCAGTAGGCAGCCAAAGTATAAGTGGCACCATATCCTCGGCACCTGTCACACAGCCCCCGAACCCTAGCGTCACCCCAGTTGGTCCAGACCCCACGGATCCAGACGACACCATTTATAATGATAATGTAAAACCAGTTCACGAAGACCACGATCCTGTTACAGATCCCTTCTACAACAACAAATTACCACCTGGTCAGTATCTGGTAGCTTCACATCCGGTGTATGGGACCCATACTCAGGATCTTTCCGAATTTGATTATATTAACCCCTTCAAAATTCACAAAAAATTTAAGGAGGAGGTTGTGGACTTCTTTAGCGACCTGTTTGCTTTTAGAAGATAACCTGGCTGCTTTGAAGTTAGTATAATTTTACCTATACAGCTTATAAAATCATGAATGGTATCTAAGGTCATCTGGTTGATCGACAGTGAGAAAAATGAAATAAATATTCGTATATTTTAAGTGCCTATACAATGTTCAATTAAAGGCCTTCCTTCGATCTATCTTGGCACTTAGATGTCATTCAAAGTTCTGGTTGTGGTCTGTCTGCTTTTAATACCTGTTTGAAACTTGGGGCTCTATTCTTAATATTTTTTACTAGAAATATGTTGAGTGCTTTTTTATTCACTATAGGTACCATCCATCTCTAAGACATGGACAAAAATAACTTTTAGAAGTTTAAAAGAAAATTTTAAAAAGTTGTAAATTTACTGAAGAGAAATTTAAAATTCATCTTCATCTGTCGATGAATTTTCCTCGTGATTCTGAAAAACTTATAAGAACATATTGGCGTTGTCGTTTTAATACATCCTATGCACATGATATATAGTTTGAGATAAACGAGAAAAACCGTTTTTAGGTTTACATTTTTTCAATGCTTCTATATGTACATAGGATTATGTATTCATTGCTTATTTTGGATAAATTATTGCTACACATAGGAGAAATTAAAAACAACGAAACACAGAGGATAAATTAAAATGGCCTATTGTAAAGCTATGAAGCCCATCACACATAGGAGGTTTCGTATACTTGTGGAGCACAAATAGACTAATTTCATTTCATTAAAATCTTAATTTTGATTATATTGTCACATAGGATGTATTAAAACGACAACGACGATATACAAATGCTCTCCCAAAATAATTGGGTCAACAACCCACTTTTGAAACATTTTTCTCCCAACTTTCATTTTTCTTAATTTTTTGGCATTTAGTCTTGCTAGTCCCATGACTCCCAGTCCTATGCTCATGCTCCATAATACTAAGATATGGCCAGTTAATTTCACCAGCAGCTACTTTTCTTGAAAAGAGTATCGTAAATTGTAGTGAACCTGGATAATGACAACAAAATAACTACAAAATTCAGTTAATGGAGCTCAGATGAGATTACAGTGAAGAAATTATAACTTTTTTTATAGACAAAGGCGGAATTAAGGGCGGAGTGTTTCATATAAACTTTTTAAAAATTAACCTCCCTTCCATAGTTCCACCTTCCTAAATGGGTGCAATAAATGCTAGTTTTATATTATTTTTTGCAAAGTGACTTAGATAAAAGTTGATATACAGTATCGGAAAGTGTTTGATTTGGTACGGCAATAAGAGCAAGCGAGAACAGCAACTCTTGAAGGGGTGTGTCACTGTCTGCCTCTGCTAGAGTACTGGTAGATGTCTTTATTAATCAATCATCTTTATTCACCATTTCAGATACAAAAAAATGTATATATATAAAAAAAAAGGGAAAAATATGTGTCTACATTACAATAAGTAAAACTGTCCTTAATGTATAAGGACATCAAGTATTATATATACATACAAGAAAGAGATACAAATCTACATATAAACCGAATAATATAACACAAAACATAACATAGAAAATACAAAAGAGCAAAAAAAACTACAAATTTAAAGCTCGTTATCACTGAAATATTCATCAGTTGAGTAGTAACACTTATTCAATAATAATTTTTTGATATTTTGTTTAAAGATTATTTCATTTAAGCTTTTGTATTTATTAGGTAATTTATTGTAAACTTTAATAGCAATAGCCTTTTCAAGGAGATGTAAATTATGTTGAGTAATTTCTAGCATTAAATTATTTCGAGTGTTATAATCATGATTTTTATTTAAATGACTCAGCTGGTTAATTTCAGATTTTGCATATATTAATAACTGTAGTAAGTAGATACAAGGTAATGTACTGCCAACTCAGAAAATATAGGTTTACAATGTGTTCTTTGATTCACCCCTACTATATGTCTTATTGCCCTTTTCTGCATTTTGAAAATCCTCTCACTTTCCTTAGAACTACCCCAAGCAATAATACTATACGAAATCACTGAGTGAAAGTGAGCATAATAGTAAATCAGAAGTGTAGATTGATCAATAATTTTTCTCAACTGATTTACACAATAGCAAACGGATGCAATTCTTTTACATACAGCCTCTATATGTACACTCCAAGAGCAGTTATCAGATATATGTATTCCTAAGAATTTTATACTGTTCCTTTGTTCCACAGATCTACCATCGATTTTTATTAACAAACTATTATCTAGTTTATTATTGGATACATTAAATCTCATGAAGCTAGATTTTCTATTGTTTAGTATTAAATCATTATTATTGTACCACTGTTGTATGTTTTGGAGTTGGGTATTTGCATTACTAGTTACCTCCACTATTTTTGGTTCACATATTAACAAAGATGTATCTACAGCATAGATTATAGAGTTGTTAAACCTGAAATCATTTACATATATTATGTAAAGTAGTGGCCCAAGGATAGAACCTTGTGGTACACCAATAGTTGATTCGAGATTGTCAGACTTCTATCATTAACATATACGTAGTGTCTTTTATTATCTAAGTAACTCTTGAACCAGTCTAAAGCTTTACCTCTAACACCATAACATTCTAGTTTGTTTATAAGAATTTCATGATTTACTAGATCAAAGGCTTTGCTTAGATCTAAGAAAATCCCCACACATTTTTTATGTTGATCTAAATTCTTGTATAATAGATTTAATACATGAATAATGGCTGTAGTTGTAGATAGACCTTTTCGAAACTCAAACTGATTGCAGTTAAATATATTATATTTATCAAAGAAATTTACAATTCTCTTAGCAACAACTTTCTCAAAGACTTTCGCCAAAGAACTAAGAATAGAAACAGGTCTGTAGTTTTCCAATTTACTTTTATTGCCTGATTTGTATATGAGTATAATTTTGGCTAATTTTAGCTTATCTGGAAATATACCTTGACTTAATGAACTATTTATCAAGGTTTACTTATCAGGTTCTTACATTTCTTTAATTAGTTGTTACTAATATTATCCTCCCCTGACGAATTTGAATTTTTTAGCTGCGAGATTACTTCCAAAACTTCTGCTTCTGTAAGAGGCTTAAAAAAAAGGAGTTTGGATTTTTTCTATTAATAGTTAGGGTTTTTATTCTTGCATCTGAACTTTGGAGTAGATTTTTCGGAACATTATTGAAATAATTATTAAATTGATTTGTTACTTCCCTATTATTATTCAAAGTAATATCTTCAACTGTCAGCTTAATTTCCTTGTTATTTGCTTGGTAACTTTTTTTATTGCTATTTAGTATTGCCCATGCTGCTTTTGATTTATTTTCAGCTCGTAATATAACAGAAATATTATTATTTATTGTGGGCGGTTGGTTAATAGCGCGTTGCAAAACGCAGGACTTTCCTATTCTGTACATACACTTGTTCCTTTTCTTTTGCTCTGTGTATAAGTTCACAGTAATATAGTCAAAATCTGAAATGGTTTTTATGGTGTGAAATTATTAGAGAAGATACCAGTGTTGGGTAAATTTAGTCTTTTTTAAATAAAACTAAACTACTAAGTTTACTATTTTCATTTATTAATATTGAACTGTCACAATTAAAATTAATTTCATTTCATCTGTCTTATTCGTAGAAACGGTTGAATACTCACTATGGATATATAATAAATACCGAACACGAAAAACACTAGAAAATATATTCCTAGAGTAACAAGCAGCGCAGCTATTCAACGCAACCATGCGACATCACTGCAATAGCAAAAACAAGTTCGTTGCTTAGACAACCGGCACACGTTAGCAATATCAGTCTGTGCGCATTGTGATGTTTGTTATCTTCTCATAGTAATTTCACTCTAATCTGTATATGCATATGCTTTTTCTTCCAAATTGAGTATATAACGAAAGAAACTCCTTCACTATTACCCATATTTTATTACCATTTTTGAAAATTCATCAACCAAATTGTTTATCAAAGAGATTATGAATACAATTTAAAAAAGGGAAAAAAATATACTACTAGATTTTGGTGCACTCCATTACAGAGAGGAGGGATTTCAGCAATCTTATTTAAGGAGGGGACAAGATCAAATGGTAAGGCCGCTTATTACGTTTTGTTTATCCAAAGAGGAACCATTGTAGTGGTGTACAAAGAAAGGAACATATCGTGAATATCACTGGTTTATTTATTTATAAAGTCTGCATCATATATGACTGTCCTAAATGATTATGTAAACCCTGCCTCTTGTAGATTTAAGGCTAAGGCGCAAAAAGTCGATAATTCCTTGAAATACTCCATACATTTTTAATCCTTTACATTCATATATGACGAGAACTTATCTATATATAAGTGGAATCTATGATGTATAGATATACAGTATATACTAATCCTGGGCATCCAGATGCAATTTGTTTCAAGATTTCATCTCTGGGAGCATGTTTTGTAAATCAAAGATTCAGAATATGTTATTGTTTCGCTATTTCGTATATATGAATAGAAAATGTTAAAATAAAGCATTCAATAAATTTTTGTAGAAACTTTTCTTTGCACCCTATACTTAGTGTAAATAATTTTCTTACTAATTCTACCTCTCTAAAGCTGCCTCCCACCCCTGGCGTATTTAACAAATATGTCAATATTTGATCACTTGTACAAGCGACAACCAGTAAATAAATGTCAATAGTGCTACTATTCAGTACATGATGTAATATGCTTTAGACACTAAAAATACAAAATATTGATTATAATTATACATCTTCCGATAGAAAATCTGAAGTTTATAAAAGAAGATATGAACAATTGCAACAAAAAGAGATGAAGAAAAGATGTTAATAATAATAATAATAATAATGCTCCCTTACATCATTTGTAACATTTTCCACTTTGTGTTCACCTCATTGCTCTTAGAATATCAGAGTTCATTTTATCACCTCGTCCTATACCACAAGTACCAGGTATCAAATCAGTACGGCTGCTCCAAGGAAGAACACAGTAACCAACATTTTTTCCAAACTTGAGATTTTCACTCATGTGCTGATACTGTGCTGTGCTGCGTCTTTTTATCCAACAGCGGTAGTTCTACCTGCAAAGGATATAAAATGCTGTTGGATAAAAAGACGCAGAACAGCACAGTATCAGCACATGAGTGAAAATTACAAGTTTGGAACAAATGTTAGTTACTGTGTTCTTCCTTGGAGCAGCCGAGTAGTGGGAGCACAACCACAAATTGTGATTCGTCAAGAGTCACAAACGGCAAGTGACAAATATTTGTCAAGTATGCTGTCCTGGGAGAATATTGCTTTAAATATCACTAATAATAATAGTCTACAGTATAGCGCCCTTTTTTTTCTTAATGATTAGTAACAGGCTGAATTTTCGTGAGTAGCTTCGTTTGACGAGACGCCCAACTTTTTTCTCTGCGAAAATTCTCGGTCTAATAACTGCGCTTGGGTGTATATATGTCAATTAGGTGATTGTTAAAATTTTATTAGTAACAGTTAGTTTTTAAGTTAAATATTGAGATAATTTGATAAAAAACACGAAAAAACGTTTGTCCTACAAAATTGATGGTTTGACCAAAGCGTCCCCCACCTCCAACAGGTCCAAATAACGAGGTCAAAAAAATGATTAGTAACCAGCTGATTTTTTACTATTGCTTAATAAATGTTTTTAAAATGAAATGGCCACATTGTCCTACAAATTGAATGGTATGTTTTTCCAGTCCTACGCTCGGAAATTGTCAGTTCCACGGTAACACTTTTCTCATTGGTAACCGTAGGACAAAGATAACACATGATAAGTTAGTGTATTCTCTGCCCAAATAAAATAGTGTCCTAGAAAAAAATTGGTATGTACCGCTAGTCCGACAAAAATTGTTTTAAGTAACGAATTATTTTATAATTGCGGTTTTGGTAAATTAATATACTTTTATTACTTAAGCGGAATTCTGATATCTACCAAACTTAGCACATAGATTCAGATTATCAAAAAACAACATTTCCCTTGATTTTAAACCCTAATTTGCAAATTTTTCATGCACTTTTATATGTTTTATTAAATGTTCGACTACAAGAGCGAAAAATTTTCTTTATAATTCTAATGCAATATTATTTTTAATGTTTAAGTGTTTGTTTAATTCGAAAATAACATAATTTATATGAAAAGTGTATGAAAAAATTGGGGAAATTACGAATTAGACAATCCGACAACCTGTCAAATTATTTTGGCAATATGTTGTTGTGGACAAACACGGGGTTTATTTTAATTAACTCGCGGAAACGTAGCCAAGGCAACCGAAAAACAAACTCTTTAACAAACGTTTAACGAATGAAAAATAATATAAAACTTTACCTATGGAATGAAATTTCAAAATAAGTGTTCTTAATTTTTTATCAATATATATCAATTTTTTCGTAGGACATTAGTAAAATCGTGTTCCACACTTTATTCCCAAGAGAAAAAAACGAAAATTAGGTTGTTACTAATGAGAAAAGTGTTACCGTGGAACTGACAATTTCCGAGCGTAGGACTGGAAAAATATACCATTCAATTTGTAGGACAATGTGGCCATTTGTTTTTAAAAACATTTATTAAGCAATAGTAAAAAAATCAGCTGGTTACTAATCATTTTTTTGGCCTCGTTATTTGAACATGTTGGGCATTGTTGGGGGTGGGGGGTGCTTTGGTGAAACCATCGATTTTGTAGGACAAACGTTTTTTCGTGTTTTTTATCAAATTATCTCAAGATTTAACTAAAAAACTAACTGTTACTAATAAAATTTGAACAATCACCCAATCGAGTTATTAGCTACCACTACCGAGAATTTTCACAGAGAGAAAAGTTGGACATCTCGTCAAAACGAAGCTACTTACGAAAATTCAGCGTGTTACTAATCATTTAAAAAAAAGGGCGCTGTACTGTGGACTATAACGAATTCTTGTTGTTTATTACAGGGGCCTACTTCAGTAGACGTTATGAACAAAACAGATACCAGGCCACCAAAAACTATAACAAACAAAAAATACACGAACTTGTAAATCAAAACAGGTATCATTATCAACAAAATAGAGACCCATATGAGCAAACTGGGCCTCAGTTTAGGCAAGGTGGAGACCCTTATGGACAATATGAAGGACGAACTAGGCACTTGAGTGAGGAGCGAAGAGGAGGGAGGGGTTTCAGATTTCCATCAAACTGATTCATATATTATATTAAAATCTTAATTTATTAAGTAGTTTATACAAAAATTATAAAATATAATACTTAGCAACAAGTTAAAATGTACAATATATATGACATTTGTTAATAAATAAATAGTTAAGTAGGTAGTCAAGTTGATATTAATAAAAATTCAGATGAGACTGACAGAAAGAGGAAGAGAATACACAAATAATGACTAATAGACATTGTCAGACTTGAAATGAAATAAAATGATAATTAAGAAAATTAAACATTTTTTAAAAAGTCACCGTCTGCATTTTGAATTCCAAAAGCACCCAAGTAAATAGAATTTTCACCTTCTATTGTTCCTCCCACCTCCAATATCTTGCACAAAGAGGTATTAAACACATAAATACTAAAAAAGAAAATATTACATGCAAGCATTTTTTTATACACCAGATGTAATTTTAAAAACAAAACAAACAAAAATAATTACATAAATGGAAAGTCGACTAAAAGGAACTAACAATTACCATTAAGTTTCAAAAATATCTCGAAAACTGTAAGCAATATGTCATAAATAAACAATTTTGTTAAGTAACAATTGTCTTTCTGTCACTCACATGATTGAGACAAACATTTTAATACCTCATCTTTCAAAATTCATCCAAAATGTAAAAAAAAATGTTATGCTCATAATAGTTTTCAAACTACACAATTTAAAGAACCCCAGTTATTTATTTGATTTTTTAAATACATTTATACATCGCTCTTCTAAATCATTACCATTTTCTGCTCTTTTATATGATTAAAATTTCCACTCATCTTTATCCATTCTATGCAATGAATATTTTTCAAAGAGATTGAAAATAAAGTACTATAGACAGATACTATAGTCCCAAAATATACAGATAGTTTCAATATAATGATGAAACTATGATGTTACTTGCGGAGTTCCTCAGGGTTCCGTGCTGAGGCCTTTAATATTTCTATTGTTTGTCAACGATCTCTCTGCAATGGGCTCATTTTTAGCACTTTTTTTTTATTTAATTATTGGTGTTTGCGCCGCTCTTTATTTTATTTGAACTTAAATTGATATAATAGGCAACCCAAATTACCTAGCAGTGAATAGATGATAAACTATATCATTTATACAGGAATTTTATTCTCCCATACAAAAAGGGCAACAAAAAGTGGACTACTGATACTGCTACGAGTGAGCCATTAGACATTATAGAAAGATAGATAGTTAAAGAAGTTTCTAAAAGGTGTTAGACAAAATTTCATTTTTTGATATAAGTAAAACCATTTTCTCATATAGTTAAATATAGTTAAACATAGCAATTACTTGAATAGTATTGTGTCGTGCGATAATTCTTCGAATATTGCCGATTCCTCGTCTTTACCTTAAAGCTTCCTTTTCCTGATTGCAACCACCAGGATTTCGACTGAACGGTGAGTTTTACTATTATAGTCAAATACTTAGATTTTAGAAATTACAGTCTGCTAATAATAGAAATCTTTAGCAAAATAACATACATTTGGTCCAGATTCGAGCCTGGATTGTTCCTATTTAGTATATTTCATTTTTATTAAATTAGTTAGAAATTCGATTTTCACATTTTGAAATAGTTGTAAAATAAAATTAGATAAATTCGTGGTTTTCCTAGTGCTTGAAAAAGAATACATAGTTTTTTTTTTTGAATAATTAGTTTTTTGTTCCTTTCAAGAGTTATGTTTTGCTTATTCAAAAAGTGATGTAAAATATTTCATTTGCTGGTTTCTTACTTATAGTACGTTTCATAATAATTGAATAAATTATTTATATATAGTGCATTTTCCTAAAATTTTTAGTAGTTATATACAGGATGGCCACAAGAAAGCAGCAGCAATTGTCCATTTTAGTTGCAAAAAAGGAACAATATTTTTCTCGTATTCAGCGATTATTTGACAATAGTAGGGACGTCACGACGCCCAAAAAAGTAAATCAGTTTAATCTTAGATATGAAACTTTGGAAACAACTAAAACGAAATTTTTAGATATTTTAGATCAAATAAATACGTTAGAATATGAGCTAAATGATGAATTTGTTCCGAGTTATCAAATATTAGACACATTTGACGAATTAATATGTCATATACAACATGTAGCAAAAAAGTTAAATGCTAGTAGTAGTAGTAATAGTTCGAATAATTCACAACCATCCCATCAGATTCGTAGGTCTACACGTAAGTTGCCAGAATTACCACTTCCGAAATTTAACGGTGATGTTAAAGATTGGCCTTTGTTCATAGAATGTTACAATAATATGATACATAACAACACAGATTTAACTGACATAGATAGAGTTCATTATTTGATAGGCTGCCTGAGTGGTAGTGCGCTGTCTGTCTGTTCAGGCATTGCTCCCACCGGTGATAATTATCGAATTATTTTTAAAGCGCTTACAGATAAATTTGAAGACAAACGCATTATAGCTAATACATTTTTAGATCAATTGTTTAATTTTAAACAAGCCCAAATTGAAAATGCGAATACTTTAAATTTATTTTTAGAAAAATTTCACCCTGCGGTAACGGCTTTGTCGAAATTAAATATTCCAAATTTGGCTGATTATATATTCGCATATTTAGCATTTCAGAAACTTAATCCTGAAACACAGCGATTATTTGAAAACACTAGAAGGAATTCTGAAATGCCTTCATATGAAGATATAGTCAATTTTGTAAAAGAGCAGGCAAGAATTTGTAATAGAACTAGTAGTATTCATAAACCGAGTGGTAGTAGCAATAGACATAGTTCAATTCTCCATAGTAGCAATACTTCGAATAGTAATAGCAGATCAAGAGCAACTCATTCTTTTATGGTTCAAGATAATATGAATTTTAAATGTGTTATCTGTAAAGTCAATTTGCACTCAATTCTTAAATGTCCTAAATTTTTAGAATTATCCCCTGAGGAACGTTATCAACTTGTTCGAAACAATAATTTATGTTTAAATTGTTTATCCTCACATAAAGTCATCAACTGTAAAAGTAGTTATACTTGTAAAATTTGCCATCTTAAACATCATAGCTTGTTACATTTTAAATCGCCTCGGCAAAACATACAAAATCCATACAATAGTGGAGATAAGTCAGATCGGACAATAGTTGGTAATTCGGAGGTAAATGAAAGTTCTATAGCCGGACCCTCCTCTAGCTTGAACAAAGGTAGTAGTCTTTCCAGTGATCACTCACTGCCCCCATTAGTAAATTGTTGTTCTATTACACATAATCATAACCCTTCTGGTAACAATACTGTGTCATTGTCTACAGCTAAGGTACATGTATTAGATAGTTTTGGTAATTTTCATGAAGCCCGCTTTCTAATTGATAGTGGTAGCCAAGCAAATTTTCTTTCCCTAGAATTTAGTCGACGGTTGAAACTTTCCATGTCAAAATGTCATTCGCATGTCTATGGAATTGGTTCTGCTAGTAGTTCTGTACATGGATGTTCAACTATAATAGTTGTTTCTCAATTTGATGCAACCAAAAGATATCCTGTAGAGGTACTGGTTGTTGACAAAATTGCAGAGCAACTACCGCCTGCCCAGGTTGATTTAGGTACTCTTTCTCATTTGATTTCACTACCCTTGGCTGATAGTGATTTTTATTTTCCGCAAAAAATTGATGGAATTCTCGGGGCAAGTTTATTTGCTCAGTTGATGGGTGAAAAACGCATAGTAGGTCCCCCAAATACTCCAGTAGCAATTGAAACCACTTTAGCATTTGTTGTAATGGGCTCAGCTCCCATTTTATCTCCATCTGTTACTACCCATAGTTTTTGTATTAGTATAGAAAAGTTAGTTAAGAAATTCTGGGAAGTTGAAGATTTACCAAATTCGGTCATAGTAGATCCCGACGATGTGGAATGTGAGAATATCTTTAAAAGTACTTGTAGCCGGGACATTTCCGGAAGGTATACAGTAGCACTACCTTTCAAAATTGATAGTTCTTTTTTAGGAGATTCATATACTATAGCTCTTCAAAGATTTATGTCATTAGAAAAAAGGTTACTTACTAATCCCACTCTTAGAAAACAATATGCGGAAATAATACGAGATTATTTAATCCAAGGTCACATGTCCAAAGTCGTAGAAAATTGTAGTTCTTCCGCACAATATTTCATTCCTCACCACGCAGTCTTTAAAAACGATTCTCTTACAACTCCAGTCCGAATTGTCTTCGATGGTTCGTGCAAGACGGACTCTCTTTATTCATTGAATGATTTACTATACACTGGTCCAAAATTACAATCAGATGTTTGCACAATGTTTTTAAATTTTAGGTTATTTAAAGTAGCTTTCACTGCGGACATTCGACAGATGTATAGACAAATCAATTTAAGAGAAGATCATCGGAGATTTCAAAGAATTCTTTGGAGATTCTCTCCACACGAGCCCATCGAAATTTATCAATTGAACACTGTTTCTTTTGGGGTCAAAACCTCACCATTTCTAGCACTGCGTACTGTACGTCAATTAGCTGATGATGAAAAAATCTCATTCCCTCTAGCTTCTGAAGTAGTTAAAAGAGACATGTATGTACATGACCTTATATCGAGTGTGTCTTCGGATAGCTTAGGTATTGTTTTATATCGTCAATTGATTGAATTATTTCGTAATGGAGGTTTCCAACTAGTTAAATGGGCGACCAATTCAAAACAGTTATTAGAAGAAATTCCAGTAGAGACTCGAACCACCGACGTGGTGAACTTTGAAACCGATACCCTTAAAGTACTAGGTTTACAATGGCATCCGAGTTCTGATTTGTTGTCATTTTCGTTTGATTTATCTGATAAACCTTGTACCAAGCGTAATATTTTATCAACTGTTGCTCGTTGTTATGATCCTTTAGGATTCCTAGCCCCTGTTACCTTGTTAGCAAAAATTTTGATTAAAGATTGCTGGATATCTCAGCTAGATTGGGATGAGCCATGCCCTCCTGATATAGCAAATCGTTGGAATCAATTTTCTATTGGATTACCTCATCTCTTAGAATTTACTCTCCCTCGACATATAGGTGTTGCATTGAAACATCCCATAGTTTTAGTAGGTTTCGCAGATGCATGTTTAACTTCTTACGGCGCTGTCGTCTATCTTCGTAGTACAAATTCAAGTGGAGAAGTTCAGGTACATCTTCTTTGTGCCAAGTCAAAAGTTTCTCCGATGAAAGTTATCTCTATTCCAAGATTAGAGTTGTGTGCGGCACACTTGCTCGCTAAACTTCTTGATTTTATTGTAAATTGTTATGGATCTCGTTTAAATATTACCCATATTTTCGCATTATCCGATTCTACTGTCACACTTAATTGGATCGAATCCCATCCATCCAAATTACAAACTTTCGTATCAAATCGGGTGGCCCAAATCCAGTCCTTAACCGAGTCTAGTTCGTGGTTTCATGTAAATGGAAAAAACAATATCAGTGACTGTTTGTCTAGAGGTTTAACTCCTTCTCAATTTATACCTAACACTTCTTGGCCCTGAATGGTTAAAATTAGATTCCGATGAGTGGCCAATTAGCGTAGCACGTTCACAAGAAAATCTACCAGAGTGCAAGGTAATTTCCTTAGTAGTACCCGAAATTATTGACAATCCACTTTATACACTAATTATGCGTAACTCGAAGTGGATCAAACTATTGAGATCGACTGTTTATGTCCATAGATTCCTAAAATTGTTGCCAATAGCTTCTTCAATTTCAGTTTCCGACTTAGATGTGGCTGAAAGTACATTGATTAAAATAGTTCAACGTCGACATTTTCAATCAGAGATAGCTTCACTCAAGAAAAACACTATTCCAAAATCTTTAAAACATTTACGTCCTTTCTTGAAAGACGATATAATTAGAATTGGAGGTAGGCTAGCTCATGCTAATTTAAATTTTGATGGACGGCATCCTATATTACTTCCAAAAAATGATCATTTAGTAGAACTTCTTATAGACCATTATCATAGCATCAACCTTCACACTGGCCCACACCTAGTTCTTTCTTTGCTTAGATTACGCTATTGGATTCTTTCAGCTCGTAGTGTCGTTAGATATAGAATCCAACAATGCAATAGTTGTTTTAGATTAAAACCAAAACCACAGATTCCCGTGATGGGAAATCTTCCTAGTTTTAGAGTCGAACAAGCCAAGGCATTCTTACGTACTGGATGTGACTATGCTGGTCCTGTACAGCTAATTCCTTATCGTAAACAAGGAGTTCGTCCTGTCAAAGCATATATTTGTTTGTTTATATGCATGGCAACCAAAGCAGTGCATCTTGAGCTTGTTATTGATATGTCCACACCAAATTTTCTTCAAGCCTTCAAACGGTTTATTGCTAGACGTGGAGCGATTTCGGAGATGTATTCTGATAATGGTACCAATTTTATAGGCGCAAAGGCAGTTTTGGATGAACTTTATCAATTCATACTATCTCCGACATATAATAATACAATATTTAATGAATTAGCTACCAAAGGAATTCAATGGAAACTGATACCTCCAGGTGCACCACATATGGGTGGTCTTTGGGAATCTAATGTAAGGTCCGTTAAAACACATTTGTACAAAGTAATACACAATCAACTATTGACTTATGAGGAGTTTAATACTCTACTCGTTCAAATTGAAAGTCTTTTGATTTCACGTCCTTTATGTGTACTTAGTTCTGATCCTGTAGACCCTATAGCTTTGACACCTTCACATTTTTTGACTCTAACTCCCGCCACCAATATTCCCGCTTCTGATCTCACTGATCAAAATATTAATAGATTAAATAGGTTCCAAATGATTGACCGGATGGTCCAAGATTTTTGGAAAAGATGGCATTTAGAGTATCTCACTACATTACAGACTCGACAACGTTGGAATACTGATAGTAATCCTGTCAAAATAGGTACCATTGTTGTCCTGGAACAACCAAATACACCGCCTCTTCAATGGCCTTTAGGTATTATCGATCAAGTCTATCCTGGACGCGATCACGTTATTAGAGTAGTTGATGTTCGTACTAAAAATGGAATCTATAGGAGACCTGTCATTAAGGTCTGCCCTTTGCCCTTGCAATAAATTTTCATTATTCTAGTTTGTAACTAGTAGTAATAGTAGTAATGTTTGTAAATAGTAGTTTTAGCATAGATTTTTCATTTATCGTAGTTTATCATTCCGAAATTTAGTTCAGCCCGGGGGGAATGTTTGCGCCGCTCTTTATTTTATTTGAACTTAAATTGATATAATAGGCAACCCAAATTACCTAGCAGTGAATAGATGATAAACTATATCATTTATACAGGAATTTTATTCTCCCATACAAAAAGGGCAACAAAAAGTGGACTACTGATACTGCTACGAGTGAGCCATTAGACATTATAGAAAGATAGATAGTTAAAGAAGTTTCTAAAAGGTGTTAGACAAAATTTCATTTTTTGATATAAGTAAAACCATTTTCTCATATAGTTAAATATAGTTAAACATAGCAATTACTTGAATAGTATTGTGTCGTGCGATAATTCTTCGAATATTGCCGATTCCTCGTCTTTACCTTAAAGTTTCCTTTTCCTGATTTCCTTCAATCTCCGGCATTTATCAAATTGCAACCACCAGGATTTCGACTGAACGGTGAGTTTTACTATTATAGTCAAATACTTAGATTTTAGAAATTACAGTCTGCTAATAATAGAAATGTTTAGCAAAATAACATACAATTGGAAAGATCTTATAATTCTAAGACCCTGTGCATAAAACTAGAATTTTGTGAAACCTGTAAATCGTCTAAAAAAAATTATAAAAATGGACCGCACCTGCCTTGTCGAATCTCGACCATGACGTCACTTGATAAGAACAAATTAGTCACACAGAGAAAGACTTGACGATCTCAAGCGGAATGCACGAGCTTTGATATGTTGCGCGACCGTTTCGTTTCCTATCCTCTGATGTCACGATGTTGGTCGCACTGCGCTTCCAATTCCCTCTTTAGAAGTCGTATATTTCGAGAACCACATATCGGATTCATCTGAAATTTTCAACATTGCCTAATTTTAAATAATACTTTATCCACAAGAATTAACAAGTACTAAATAAAATTCATTAAATGAGCCCATTATGCAGGAGGGTCTGGTTTTGATGTTTGCTGATGACACTTCGATGTTGCTCTCAGCACGAGATCCTGTGGAGCTTCAAGGTAAAATAAATAGAATTCTAAGATCATATCAAGACTGATGTCATAGTAATACATTAATCTTGAATATTGGTAAAACCGAATGTGTGTACTTCTCTCAAAGAAGATCACTTTCGGAAGATCTCATCAGAGTAATACCTACTGAAAACAGTGGTCAAGTTCCTGGGAACTACGATAGACAGTAAGTAGTCTGTTGGGAAGAGCAAATTAAAAATGTCTACAAAAAGCTAAATCGTGCATACTTCACATTAAGGCAGTTGAAGGGCGTAGCTTTAATATCAAATCATTATTAAATGTTTATTCTGCACTTGCATATTCACATTTATCATACAACATCGTGGCTCGGGATACTGCCTCACATATAAATCGCGTGCTCATCCTACAGAAAAGGCTCATCAGGTTATTATTTGATGTTGCACCTGTAGACCTTATTTTAAAAATAATAAAATCTTAACTATTCATAGCATAGGTATATATTTTAAAAACCATTAAATCTGTCAAAAAAAATTTAAACATGTTCGAAACCAATTCAGACAATCATTTACGTGATCTACCATGACATACGGTAACAATAGATTGTCCCCACCGAAAGGAGTTAAAAAAATGAAAAACTAAAAAAAAATGGCCAAAAAAATTACCTTATTTTTTTGTAGAAATGCGCCGCCAATGACTTTAACTAATCTAACGTAATGCGGTACAACCATATCACTTTATCAGACTTGAAATTGACACTACTGACAGCAAAGCTGGATAAGATAGAAGTGACTTTTTGGTTTTAATCAAATCACACTACAAAAATAGCAAAATAAATCGAAATAAATCGAAGACATTGACATTGCTGAAACGACAAGCAGATATACGAGATATTTAGTTAAACCGGTCAATGACACGGTGGTGTCCCTATTGTTCGACCGGAAGCAAAAAACGTGGCTCTCTTTAATAAAGAGGTTTACACACGATCCAGCGGTAGGGAGCCAGCCTTGTCGGCATGCTTTGAACTCATTCGTAAAAGTGAACTGGTCCGCTGGAATTCCAATTATCTTCAAAGCGTACCGACAATGTTGGCTCCCTGCCGCTGGATCGCCGGCCGGCTTCACTTTTTATGCCAATTAAGGAAATGTAAACAAGTCGAATACGTTCTTTCACAAGTAAGTTCGTTGACCTATTCAGGAGTAGGTCAGGACTTACTCAACATCAGTAGTGTATCTTGGCAAATTTAATATACTAAATTACATCAGAATCCTCTAAAATTCTGCAGGGGCTTTCCCACATTGAAGACTAGTACACCATTTTATTTTCCACATTTCTTGGTAGATCACGCTGTATACAACACCAGGTAAATTAAAAATTAAAAATCATAATACAACTTTATATAAAAAATCTTGATCATGCAGGTATTAAAATGTACAATAAGTTACCATCAGAAATCAAAGCCATTGATTCCCCAAATAAATTTAACTCTTGTCTGAAAAAATTTCTTACTGTTAACAGTTTCTACTCAGCGGAGGAATATCTAAACTTTCAGCCACAGTATTACTGAATAATACCTAAACATAATCTGCGGTGATTTTATTTGCGACCATGTGTTTTATGTTTTTTATTTTTTGATATATACAAAATGAATTTGTACTTATTATTAATTGTAATTTTACTGTTTTAATTGTATTTTTATTGTTTTAAATCACTTTAAATATTTTTTAACTAGAAACTTTGTACACATGCGTTCGAGTCGGATGGAAGATTTAACCTAAGGAAACTGTAACTCAAATGAATTTATTAAAGATGAATTATTACTTTAACCTTTTTTTATTTTAAAAATATAAATTGCTAAAGTCTTGTATCTCCATTTTCAAAACCGAAGCCATAACCAAAATGGTATGCTTCAGGTAACCGAACCAAAATATATTTTGATTTCAGTCTTTGAATCTAAGGTTACGAATCGAGAGTCGGAAAACACTGCAATTTTTAGGTCACAGTAATCAAAATACATGATTGTTAGTCCGGTGATATTAGGAAAATGTCTCAGAAAGTTTTGGGACAAGCCAAAAATTAGTCTACCCCCTACAGAATTTCCTCAGGAATCCGAAAAAAATAGTGTTGACCACTCAAAATGGCGGCTTTAATTGTTATTCAACTTTTTATAAACATAATGAATTTTGCAACTTACTTGTTTGCTTATATCTTCGCTTCAAAAGGTCATAGAAAAACGTTCGACCCGCCAATTTCTTTGCCATGGGTTCCCCTATAAGGTAGGTATATGCAAAGAACTAATTTTTGATTGTTAATAACATTTTATGGCAAAAAACTGAAAAAATTGGATTTTTCGATCCTCGAACTTTGAAGTACTGTAGAAACAAATATAAAATCTGCATGTTAACGATATTATGAGAAATAGTATACATTTTTACCCTTAATGAAATGCACTTTGTTCCGTTGCAAAATATTAATTATTTTTTTTGCAATTAATTTATAAAAAAAAAATTCAAACTGTTATACTAAAAGATCATATTAATATTTTACAGTTCTGTTTCAATAAAAACATTGTATTTGACGTACAGTTACATAATCAAAAAGAATATTGCAAAAAAATTTTAAATTGCGACTTTTTTACGCAAAAAATCAATTTTGCAACTTAAACAAATGTAAATATCTCAGTGGATTTTGCATAAAATTTATTGCAACTAACGGCATTTTAATTGTCATAAAAAAAACGAATTTAAGAAAAAAAAATTTTTTGCACCGATGCGTTGGAGCTGAGATATGAAGATTTCATGTTTTTTGTGATTACGGCGAAATCTGAAAATATTTTTACTTGAAAATGTAACTGAATATACCTCAGTGTGTGTTATCACTTACATAAAGTGCCATATATATCTAGATGGACCATGGAAAAAAAAATCGAGAAAATTGCATCCTTGGCGCTCGCACTCACGCTAGAAGCCAGATCCCCCTCCCCCTTTACTGCTAGTGGCGTACTTGGACCGTTTTACCGCGGCGGCAGCTTCATTTCTCTTTTTCTTGGCTTCAGAAGTGGCTAGATGGACGTTTTTTTTTTTAATTCAACTTATTTTTTTTTTCTCAGCTTCAATTTATTTGATGACATTGATGAGTGACTAGTTTTTACTCTTATTGTGGATAAAAAAGGTATACATTTTGTATTTAAAAATTAATTTATTGAATGTACAAACTAAAGCTTATTTTTCTGTCCTCGTTTTTTTTTCTAGGGTGATTCCTGTGTCGGACTCGCTGTCCGTCTCGTCTCGCATTTCTGCGTACAGACAATCGTTGTCATCATCGTCATTATTTATATCAACATTTCCAATAACTTCCTCATTTTCCTGCATTTCATTTAATTTAAACTGACAGACATCAATATTGATTTAATTTGTTTTAAACAGCGAAATAAACATCTAATTCGTAACATACCAATAATACGTGATTACTTAAATTATAGAATGTTTGTAAAATTGTAAAAAAACACTGCCCAAGGAATCACTACTTCCACATCCAGATTTTCTATCCAAGTCTCTCACAACGAAAAAAAAAACCAATAAAACGATATGTCACATTGGTAGTGGGGGTAGGAACGGTGGTAGTGGGGATGGATGAATTAAAAAACAAAATTGAGGCCATTGCTTCTTGTATACACACTAAATCACAATTTTATTTTTATCACCCCCTTTAATAATGAGGTGAGGGTGGTAACGGGGGAGGCTAATACCAAAACATTTTTTGGGACCTTAGGTTCTCTTATTTATACTAAATACCAATTTTATGGACTCTTACTTGCTTAATTTACCCATTTACACCCATTTCCCCCAACCCTTCAACGGAATAAGATCAAAATATAATCTTCCAGATCTCGTTAAAAATACATAGATGTAGCAAATTTGAAGTCAATATATTAAACGGTTCCAGAGTAATCGTGCGCACAAAAAAGTTACAGACGGACCGACCGACAGAGCAACAGACTTTTTTGCTCAAACTTAAAATCTCGACATTTCATAACAGTCTAAGCCTATTTAAAAAATAAAAATTTTTACAATTTTGTTTTTGCGTTATTATACTTCCACTGGATGTGGAAATAATTATAAGATGTTTGATTATAAACTACTGAAATTATTTTATCTATAATAATAAAATAATAAAGCCGCTGTATTACAAATTCTTTTTGCGGAGCAACGTAATTGAATAATTGAAAAATAATCGAATAATCGGAAAGCTGAGAAAAAAATAAGTTGAATTAAAAAAAAAACGTCCATCTAGCCACCTTTGAAGCCGAGAAAAAGAGAAATAAAGCTGCCGCCGGAGTAAAACTGTCCAAGTACGCCATTAGCAGTGAAGGGGGAGGGAAATCTGGCATCTAGTGTGAACGCGAGCGTCAAGGATGCAATTTTCTCGATTTTTTTTCCATGGCCCATCTAGATATATAGACATAGCACTTTTTGTAATTGATAACACACACTCTGAGGTATATTCGGGGATAATATAACTAGTGTTATGATTATTATCAGTGATAGACCGAGGTAAAACCGATAAAAATTGACCGAGTGCGAAGCACGAGTTCAATTTTCTATAGGTTTTAACGAGTGGTATCACCGATTATTAATCATAACACGTGTTATATTTGGCGAGAGAATATAATGAACGTTTTGCGTTATTTTGATTCTCCTTGAAGCGCAAAATTCTATGAACTGGTCCCACTGAGATTCTTTATTAATTTTGGTATTTTTTGGTTTTTTTTTCTCAATTAACTTTCAAATCTCTTCCTCGCTAGCATCTCCCCATCGACGGTTGAAACATTTTTCTGCTTAAGAGCACTATTTATTTTCTGTTTTCGACGCATCTATTGAAACTTTCTGTCACTTTGACAGTAAACTATTTTATTCATTAAAAACAAGTGACAGTCAATATGCGGTGATAAAATTATCACCGATTTGATAGCCTATTATGCTCTTTTGTTTTTGTATTTTAACCAATGAAATTAATCAAAAATGTACCATGTGACACGTGAATTATATTCTCAGTTAAATTTTCAAGTAAGAATATTTTCAAATTTCGCCGTAATCACAAAAAACGTGAAATCTTCATATCTCGGCTCCAAAGCATCGGAGCAAAAATTTTTTTTTCTTAAATTCGTGTTTTTTTACGGCAATTAAAATGCCGTTAATGGCAATAAATTTTATTCAAAATCCACTGAGATATTTACATTTGTTTAAGTTGATTGATTTTTTGCGTGAAAAAGTCGCAAATTAAAAATTTTTTGAAATATTCTTTTTGATTATGTAAACGTACGTCAAATACAATGTTTCTACCGAAACAGAACTGTAAAATATTAATATGATCTTTTAGTATAACAGTTTGAATTTTTTTTTTATAAATTAATTGCAAAAAAAATAATTAATATTTTGCAACGGGACAAAATACATTTCATTAAGGGTAAAAATATGTACTACTTCTCATAATATTGTTAACAGGCAGATTTTATATTTGTTTCTACAGTACTTCAAAGTTCGAGGGTCAAGAAATTCAATTTTTTTAGTTTCTTGTCATAAAATGTTCTTAACAATCAAAAACTCGTTCTTTGCATATACCTTTCTTATAGGGGAACCCGTAACGAAGAAATTGATGAGTCGAACGTTTTTCTACGACCTTTAGGAGCGAAGATATAAGCAAACGAGTAAGTTGCAAAATTCATTTTGTTTACAAAAAGTTGAGTAACAATTAAAGCCACCATTTTGAGTGGTCAACACTATTTTTTTCGGATTCCTGAGGAAATTTTGTAGGGGGTAGGCTAATTTTTGGCTTGTCCCAAAACTTTCCGAGAAATCGTTATTTTTTAATCTAAAATCACCGGACTATGTTAAAATAAATACTTTTTTCTTTAAATGTCAGAAAAACATGACATTTCTTAACTCATTTCATGACATTAAAGTTTAAATGGTTGTGCGTTGCAATTAACAACGGAGGTAAAAGTTCTGACTCTGTGAGCGGCAGAAAAAATAATATCCATAGCAATGTGTATTTTATTTAATACGCTGGCAAAGCGATATTAACACAATGCGTTTTTGGTGGTGAAATTCGAGATTTTTTATGTTTATTTTTTCATAGCTAATCGACGTTTGAAGAAAAAATAGCATGTTTTATTCGGAGTAAAAGCCACTTGTTGTGACTTGTCTGTAATTGCCAGACGAACGAAGTGGGTGAGTCACCTACACACTCGTCACAAAAGTATCACTTTTACTCCTAATAAAACAATATACTATTGCTTATAGTACATACCTAAGCACCCACTGTTCTTCTTCAATCATTTTCCGATATCTATTTTTGATACTTTCATACACATCGAGTGCCTCAGACTGGTTCACCTCCAAAATTGACATGTTATTTAAAGGATCATCTTTCTTGTGCCCTAACAATTTAATCTTTCTAAAGCCATTATTGATACCACAAGTCAAGATAGTTATAGTGACTACAGCCGGGTTTGGGTCCACATTCTTCGTTAAAAAGTAAACCACGGTATTTTCTACAATTTCTAGGTCACAAACGAAAAAGTGGTGGACGTATTCCAAGCCGGATCTTAGGTTTTTCTTTGTTATCAGGCACGAATTTCTCGAACCTAACGTCACTGCTTGTATGCAGCTGCATTTATTGTTTAACGTATGTATAGTTTCGTGGTCTGGCACAATCGTTATCTCTCTGGGGTGTAAAAACTTGGATAGTTGCGGTTGCTGATTAAAAATGTTGTAACATTTCTAAAATAATCAAAACATTAGGGATATTTACAATCAATATGAGATTAATAACATGGGGCTTTCATAAATGAACATCAAACATGGCATACAAACATCATAAACGAACTAGATAGCTTATTGACTTGGGTGTTTCATATTTCCACTTTTGAGTAATAGCAAATCCTTTTAACCATGAATAGAACTAGTCAAAATAAGTAGATTTTCGAAGAGACCTCGAGAAATCATGGCTGCTCCCCCTGCCCCCCTCAAAGGGGCTATATTTTTTTTTCTCAAAAATGGTAGGAGCTAAAGGAATGATCTTGGCGCCATTCGATAGAGTACAAAATTTTGCATAAGACCTTTCTTTTGCTTTTTGCTATTTTCTTCAGCAAAAAAAAGGGGAGGAGCCTTCCAACAATGACACATGTTTGGCTATATCTCTAAAATGGCCCAATATTTTCTTTTTTTTAAGGCCCTACAGCAAAAAAAAGGGGAGGAGCCTTCCAACAATGACACGTGTTTGGCTATATCTCTAAAATGGCCCAATAAATCAAAATTCTACAAGATATAAAAAATAAAGACCATTATTTTTTCTATCGATTGGTATAATATTTGTATATAATAATAATAATATTTATTAATTACAGAAACTGTACAAAGCGCAGTTAAGAAATATTGTCGGTAGAAAAATATCACAAATAACATTGTAAAAACATATCCACACAAAAAACGTTAACAGTGAGCAAATCAAAATATTATAGGGTATAATTCACAAATAATAAAAAAACTAGAGAAAAGTAGTCACACATTTTGTAAAAATTCGTCAACATTATAGCTGTTTATGTCCAACAAGTGATTTTAAAGCCTTTTTAAACTTAAAAAAGGTTGTCATAGATTTAATATGCTCAGGCAGAGTTAAAAAATTTACAACCCATGAAAAAAAGACTTTTTTGGTATAAAGCCGTTCTGTATTCTTTTGGTAAAACGAGATCTTTTTTCCTAGTGCTATATGGATGATCAGTTCTAATCTCGTTAAATTTGATTCTATTTTTGTAAACAAAACATAACAACTCATAAATGTAAATAGAGTTCAAGGTAAGAATGTTTAAGCTTTTAAAGGCTTCCCTGCAGGAAGTATTATATCCAAGATTGGCTATTATACGTATTGCCCTTTTTTGTAGTAGAAAAACTCTATTTGCCTCGGATAAGGAACCCCAATGCACTATACCGTACTTTATGCAAGAATGAAAAGAAGCAAAATACAACTGTCTTACTATTGATAGGCTACATTGTTTAGATGTTATCGCCAAGGCATAACAGATCTTTGACAGTTTTCCACACATATCATAAATGTGATTAGACCAGCTATAGTCAATTTTCAAACCAAGCATTTTCGATTCATTGGCATACTTCACGCTTGAAGTAGGAGATAAAAGGATATTAGTGTTGAAGACAATATTAGACTGCAATGTTCTAAAGAGAATTCAGGTTGTTTTACTTTGGATAATACACAGTTTATTATTTTCAGTCCACAAAATTACTTTATTATATACAGGGTGTCCCATAAGTAATGGTAATAGAGCAATGGTAGATTCCTCACGTAAAAATATTACGATTTAACCAAACTTACCTTAGTCCAAAAGTTGATATTAACAGAGATACAGGGTGTCAAAGTTAAATTTTTCTTTTGGTTTTTTTTAAATAATTTCTTTAAAAATTGAAATATTTTAACAAAATTTGGTGATTGGAGATTTTTTAAGGCGAGGAATTCAAATCTATTCATACTTTTGTTGATATTTGTAGAGGGCGCCACCTACGGCAGTTAGATTTGAATCCCTCACCTCAAAAAATCCTCATTCACCAAATTTTATTAAAATATTTCAATTTTGAAAGAAATTATTTAAAAAAAACCAAAACAAAAATTTAAATTTGACACCCTGTATATCTGTTAATATGAACTTTTGGACTAAGGTAAGTTTGGTTAAATAGTAATATTTTTACGTAAGGAATCTGCCATTGCTCTATGTACCATTACTTATGGGACACTCTGTATAGTATTTGCACAGTCTTCAGCTAGGGTATTAGATTTTAATAAAATGTTCGTATCATCAGCATACAAAACTGTCAAACATGATGGATGTTGAATAAAATTCAGCATATAATTGATATAAATAATAAAAAAGTGTGGGCCCCAATATCCTCAATACAGACCTGATATGATGCAAACCAATCATGAGCAACACCTCTAACTCCATATTTCTCAAGTTTTGTCAATAATATAGAGTGATCTACACAGTCAAAAGCCCTTGAAAAATCTATAATAGAGCAGCGATTTCTTAAGTCTATCGTGTCGTTTTTTTTTTTTTTGGCGTAGAACCAGTTCAAACATATTAGATTCCTTTGAGTATGTCACCGGGCATATGAAATCATATTTTACGACATTTTTTTGTGGTCTCGAACTTTTTAAATCAATAAAAAGTGAAAAAAATGTATTTTTAAAGAAAATTGTTTTTTTTTTGTTTCCACCGCCATATCTTTAAAACTATTAAAGGTACCGAAATTTGTTTTATGTCAAATTAAAGCACACACTATAGCGCTTTTACCAATATAAACGGTTTGGGCACAATTCGCACTTTCATTTCTCTAAAAATCAAATAAACTAAAAATACATATTTTGTGTATTGAAATCTTCACCAATCGATAAACTTTTTTATTTTTGAAAATATTTGCATACATGCAGCGAAGAAAATAAAGCCTAATAATCACAAAAGTTTTTGAAAAAATATGTTTTTGCCTAAAGTGTACCGTTTGGCAACAGCGATTTTTTTTATCAGCGCTAAACGCGACATTGGGACGCAATTAATACACCTCGCATGCAGGTTGGTTAGATTAGTCGCGTTGAAGTAGCGTTAGTTGAATCTAGATTAATATATGGCATTCTAGGTTGAGGTGGAGTTGCTTACTGTCATCTAAAAAATTAGATATCATTCAGAAAAAATGTGCCACCCCCTCTCAGCGGGTGGCACTTAAAAAATATATATATTTATTGGAGCTGAAATAGAATCAAATTTTAAGAAGAAAAGGTTCCATGCAATTTTTCACATAAATTGATAGTTTTTAAGTTATAACGACTTCAAAATTGCGATTTTAGCTTAAAATAAAAGCTTTTAAAAAAGGTATTTTCAAACGGCTTTCGTCAAGTATCTCGAAAAGTATTACTTTATCAAAAAAATGTTATAGACCAATTACAGAAAGCACCCTACAAACTGGGAATTAATTATATTTTTTGTTTATTAATGTAGGATTAATAATTTCGGAAATATTTAAGTTTATATTTGGTATCCAAGGGTTTCGAAATTACCTTTAAAGTTTAAAATGCATTTTTTTCTAAAGAAAGTGCTTTAAATGAGCAAAAAAGAATTTGAGCATTTAGGTAATGCTATATTTTAACGAAAAACTGTATTTGAGATAATTTTTTTAGATTATTGGCTAATTAGAGTAACAAAACGAGTAAAAAATAATTTGAAAGCGCAATTAATTGTCTTTAATTTCCTTTCTTAGCATGCGTCACAATTTCTGAGGTATTTAACATTTAAACTGCATTTTTCGTCTTATGAATGTTCGGATGCCATTTGTAAACTCATATCTCCGAAACTATTAAATCTATGTAAATAAATAAACAAGCGAAATTCATTATTATTAGTTTATGAGCTTTATTTTTGGTCTCTACACATTTTTGAACAAAACTAATATTTATTGAGATATTTGGAACAGAAAAAAAAAATACGTTTTATCGAAAATACCTTTATAGTTTAAACTGTATTTTTTCTAAAGCAAGTGCTGTATACGAACCAAAAAATTTGAGCATCTACGTCATGCTGTATATTAATGAGATACCGTGTTTGAAATTATTTTTTTTTTTTAATTACTGGCTAATTACAGTAACAAACTGGCGACGTTGTTATTAAAATAATGTGTAGACGGACATTGCTTCGGTCATAACTTCATTGTTTTTTTATGCTACATAAACAAATAAAAAAATAGTTGAGCTTAATTAATAACCTATTATTGTATCTATTAGTATCCTTGGCGTAGGTGTCACAGTTTCTGAGATATTTAACTATCACTCTAAATAGTTATCTTACGAACACTTGGATGCCAAATGTAAACTTAAATATCTCCGAAATTATTAATCCTACATCAATAAACAAAAAATATAATTAATTCCCAGTTTGTACTTCCTGTAATTGGTCTATAACGTGTTTTCGATAAAGTAATACTTTTTGAGATACTTGACGAAAGCCGTTTAGAAATACCTTTTTTTAAGCTAAAATCGCAATTTTGAAGTCGTTATAACTTAAAAACTTCAATTTATGTGAAAAATTGCATAGAACCTTTTCTTCTTAAAATATGGTTGTACTTCATATATTTTTTAAGTGCCGCCCCCTCAAAGGGGGTGGCATCCACCCCCTATAAATTAACAAGCCCCCGCTCAATACAGAAACTTTTCTGTGAAACATTTACTATTATACTGCCAAAAATGAACGAAATCCGTTCAATATGACATTACTTCGAAGTTTTTTTTTACCTCTAGGTACTGTACTACTACCACCTGTCATTTTATTATTAAAAGGAGACTATTTAATATTTATTATACAATTTCTTAATATTAACAACATATGATCGATACTACTGTACAATATATGAAATATTGAACAATAATATTGATCCCCTAGGTGCCTTTGATCACTACTGGTTTTGATATAAGTTAAACCATTGATATAAGTTAAACCATTATATACACCCCGACCGGGATCGTCAGATCGTTGCAGTCGGCAGGCTTACTACAGCCGAGCGCGCAAGAATATGACTCTGGCCCGTTAAAAAAAATCGCTGACTTAATACTATGAACGGGACATGAAAAATTTTTATCCTAAAAACTTTTTTCAACTATTGGCTTCAATTTGTACGCAGCATGTATATACAAATTTTCATAAATAAACTTTTTTCTCGATTGCCTAAAATTACGTTACTGAAAATAACAAGTTTGAGTTTCCTATTATTTTACCAACTTAAAAAAAAATAAATCGGGTTCACGTGGGACGTTGTTCGAAGCGCTATTGTGTCTACTTTAATCTAAAAAAAAAATAGCTTGATAGCACAAATATTTTCAGAGATATAGCGGTGGAGACGTTAAAAAACATATTTCATTAAAAATCTATTTTTTTGAGTTTTTCCGAAATAAAAAAGTTCTCGACCACCGAAAAATGTCGTAAAAAACGATTTCGTGTACACGATTATCTTACTAAAGAATCCCACTAAGTCTGGTTTGGTTCTACGCCGGGTTTTTTTTTCTCGAAAACTAAGCGACTTTACTTCCAGATTTTACTCTACTATAAAGAGTCCCAGAGCTATTTGTCCTTTGTCCATGGACGTTACAATACAATTTACAAAATCACTCAAGCAGTGTCTAAGCATTTTTCTTTTGTAAAACCATGTTGACTGGGAGAAAGCTTATTATGCATCATTAAAAAACTTATTAGCTGAGAGTTTACTGCAGACTCAAAAACTTTTGACATACTAGGAGAAAGGCTAATGCCCCTATAATTCTTAATATTCTATATATATGTTATTTGTTTAAATAAAACCGTCAGTGGCGTAAGAAGAGAAAGCTGCACATGTGCAAAATGAATTTATTTAAAATAATTTATTGTTGTTATTACAAACTGCGAAAATATTGATCATACCTTTTTAAAATTATTTCACATTATTTGTTCTACTATTTTTTTTATAAAAAACCCTTTGGCAAAAAAATATGGTGAGGGCATTCTAGCTATAAGTTTTTGGCTGTCACGCGAACGACCCAATAAATTAGGCACTAGATAAAAAAAACTGCATTATTAGCTTTTCTGTCAATAGGCGTCTGAAAATAAGGAGTACGCCACCTGGTGATCTATAGTCAAACTAATTATAGGCCTGTCTGTCATTGTCTCTTTAGTGTACGATGATATCAACAATAAGTAAATAATGATAAACTGAGATGCTAAGTTATTAAAAATATGATAGCGTTTAAAGGGGCTACACAAGATACAATTTGCTGGAGCCAACCTAGTCGGTATTCTTTGTAGATTGCAGGGATAACTCGTGAAAGTTGAATTGGCACGACAATGTTCACAGCATACCCTCTTTGATGTAGACACCTTTAACCAGGCATTGAGAGGGGAAAAGCTGGTGCAAATAACCGTGGCCCGAGTAGCAATAATAATGGCCCGAACAATCACACACTGTAAGTGAAATTTTTGAAATAAGTAAATATATGCAATTTCAGTATATTTATAAAAGTAATGTATACTATTGCATCATGCACTATTATGTTTTACCCCTGAATATTTCTATTTCGTATTTTACAAAATACTGTTTCAGTTATTTAAAGAATTAATAAATATCTTTTCAGTTACCTATATTCAATGTAGGTACCACTAATTTCATGATCTGACACTTGTTTGTAAACATAGAGCATACACATTTATTAAGTTTTGTGTTGAATATGGGTTGTACCACACAAAATAATATGTCCTGCATTTAAAACATATTCCCCTTCATACACAAAATTAGAATTTTTACATTTTTAGTGCTTCCCAAATGTTCCATACATTGCAATAAGCTTAACTTAAATGTCACTAATTGTGTCCTGAAAAAAGAGTGATTTAAACTACAACTGTACATGAATTTGAAGAAATATTGAGTTTATTAATATCGACTGGTCCCAGCCAAAACATCGTAAGCGACAAAATTAGTGAAAATCCGCTTTTGTTTGTTGTGTGTATATTATGTCATTGTCAAAACAATAGAAAACAGATAAAATGCGATTTATATTATTTTCATTTGTAAAACACAATTTTATTTTATCGTAAACGCCAGTTTTTTGTAACATGTCACAGTAGAGGATCGTAAG
The DNA here is from genome assembly GCA_936432065.2 of Rutpela maculata. Taxonomy (NCBI): domain Eukaryota; kingdom Metazoa; phylum Arthropoda; class Insecta; order Coleoptera; family Cerambycidae; genus Rutpela; species Rutpela maculata. Next base: position 38,993,806 of record OW386290.2, read on the forward strand.
CAACATCATCTTCCAGGCAAAACATCGCAAGTGACAGCCACGTGACTTCTAAAACTGTCGCTTACGATACTCTGCATATCGGTGATTGAAAATATATTACTAATCGCAAGCGCCATTATACAGTTATTTTTTTTAATTTACCATTCATTTTAAGAAGAATTTGCACACATTTCTGTTAGATGGCGCCATCAATATTGCTCTGCATGAATACCTAACCGTCGGTGCCATTTTCGCGAACATTTGTTGATTGTAAACTATTTGGTTCGCTCGTTGGCAAGAGAGTGTTGAGTGGTTGATCTATATTTTGTGCTTCTTGTATTTCTTGTGTTTAATTTCAGGTATGTTATTATTTCTTATTATTTAAAAAATCTAGTTTATTGACATAGTTCTTAAATTTTAGTGTCACTATGCCACGAGGGAAAAAAATTGTAAACATGGTTCTTTCATTAAATAAAAATGTTAAACCTAATAATAGTACAGGCAATTCTCAAATTTCTAAAAAATGTAGCACTATAAAGGGAAAAAATATTGTAAACCTGGTTCCTCCATTAAATGAAAATATTGAATCTAATAATAATAATAATAATGCAGGCGATTCTCAAATTTTGGAAGGTTGTAGTACGAGCAATGCAACTAATTTTGAAACCGATATTTTGTTTGATATTGAAAATATGCCTATAGTATTTGATTTTATTGACGAAAATTTGGACGTAGATACTAACACAGAACAATATTCCTCTATCGATGATAATCTTATTATTAATAATGCAAGCAATGAAAAAATAGAAAAAATTACTCCAAGTCTTAATACTAATTGTTTAGAGCTGACCCTCCGGGTCAGAATTACAAAACAATAATAACGATACATTAGAAACCAGCCGTAAAAGCCTCGTTGAATATGAATTGTCTTCCGAATCTGAAGCAGATAATGTTGAAAAAAAGTATAATCAATGTACATCAAAGAAAAAATTTCTAAGGCATGCGTCTGAAGAATCGTTTTTTGCAGAAATTGATGTTGCGTTAAGTTCAGATGAGGAATCAATAGTAGACTTATTATCAGGAACTGTAGGTGAAGGAGGCCTACGAAAAAGGAAACGAAATAATAAAAAAATTATACGGAAACAGGAAAAGAGCCTCGGTTTTGAGAAATCTGTCCAAGATAATCCATGTAAAAACAAGAAGTGCCAAAATAATTGCGATAAAAAATTTAGTGAACAGCAACGTCATGAAATTTTTGACTTCTATTGGGGTATGGGCAGTCATCAACGGCAAAGAGACGGTTACTTTCATGTATAAGGGAAACGGAAATAAAAAGGAGGAGAACACAACATGATAGCAGAAGAGGAAGAACTTACAAATATGTAATACCTTGGGAGGAAACAGACATACCAGTATGTCAACAATTTCTTATTAAAACGCTAAATATTTCACAGATGACCTTACGATATACGAAGGAAAATGCTAGCCATTACCGATGTGCAAAAATTGACCAAAGAGGACGACATGAACCAGTCAATAAAACTCCTTCAGATCAGATAGGGCAAGTGCATACTTTTATTAAGAAACTACCCGCAGTACCATCCCATTACTGTCGCAGCAATTCAACAAAGAAGTATTTGAGCGCTGATCTTAGGAATGTTTCTTTTCTGTACAGATTATTTGTAAAAGACCAATTAGTTTTTTCTAATGTAAAAACTAAGGTCTCTTTAAGAGTTTTTAGAGATATTTTTAAGAGAGACTTTAACTTATCTTTTCATTTGCCTAAAAAGGATAAGTGTGCGCTTTGCGAGATTAGAAAACATTCTGACTTCAAATGCACAGATGATGAGGCAAAAGTATTTGATAAACACATAGTTAGCAAAAATATTAGCAAACAACTATTTCTTCGTGATCAGGAAAAATCTAAGGAAAACGGTACATTTATTTGCGCGTCCTTTGATTTACAGAAGGTATTAAATACTCCACATGGCAACGATATGCTATTGTATTATTCGAGAAAATATTCAGTTTACAATGAGACAGTATACGAAAGCGGTACAAGGGATGCTTTCTGCTTTATTTGGGGAGAATCCGATGGAAATCGAGGATGCAGCGAAGTGTGTACTATTATATATAAATATCTTCAAAAAGTAGATGAACAAAAAAATATTACAGAAGTTGCACTGTACTGTGACAGTTGCTCGGGCCAAAACAAAAATAAGGCAATGCTTGCTATGATACATGTATTTCTAGAAACATCACGACGCATAAACAAAATAAAAATAGTCTTTCTACTGCCTGGACATACATACATGCCAGTAGACTCAGTGCACGCGACAATTGAGCGTTTTGTAAGAAGAAGGACAGTTTGGGCTCCCTCAGAATGGTGCACGCTAATAAGTAACGCAAGAGTTAATCCCAGACCGTTCAATGTGATAAAAATGGAATATAGTGATTTCTTGCCATGGAAAATAGTAGGTACTAACCTTTTGCCAAAAAGTACTAAGAAAACATTAGAAGGGGACAACATTCAGTATAGTAAAATTAGAATTGCAAATTTCCAAAAAGGGTTACCTACTTTTAAAATCAAATATGAATATCTTGAATCTGCCAAAGAAATGACGGTGCCTGTAGTTCAAAACCGTAGAAGTGAGTGTAAATAGTTAAGGAATTTTAAAGTAAATTATATTAATTCATGTCTTATTTACAGAAAGGCGCTTAGAGGCATTATATTCCAAACCTCTTCCAATTAGTACCTTAAAGTACGATTTAGTGAAGTTGTGTGACAAAAAAGTTATACCACTTCGTTATGCAGATGAGTACAAAAAGTTAAACAACAAAGAATCTGTGCCTGACATACTTCCAGAAACAGATGAAGAAGACGAGATAACTGAGAATGAAGAAAATTATTAATGTCATAATTGTCTTCAGTTAAAAAAATGTGTTTTTTAAATGATTTTTACGAATTTTTTAGTTACTAAATATATTTAAGTTACCTACATGATTTTATAGTTACTTCTTTTAATTACTTTTGCGTTTTATTTTGTGTTCGATTATTGTATTTCAAATTTTTATACCAAGGTCTTTTGTAATAAAACTTAAACTTAACTTAAAATTAAATTTAATATTGTTGACCACAAAATCCCTATCACCTACATAAAATCTTTATAGAAATCTGCAGTCTTCTATTCCCGGCAAAACATCACATGTGTATACTAAGCGACAATTTCAGTTTTTTCACGCAAATTTATTCCTGGCAAAACATCATATGTACATCGTAAGCGACATTCTCATTTTTTTTATATAACTCTATGTTCACAGTAAAACAGCGTAAGCGCCAAAATTAAGCAAATATATAATTTTTAACAAGAAATAGCATGTCCTATGTTTTCAGAATAAAATAAAGTACTTTAAACCAAAATATGAATGCCCGTATTAAAGAAAACAACATACTATAAAAAAAAAACGTTTCCTGTAAAATTCGGCTGATGTCGCTTACGATGTTTTGGCTGGGACCAGTCGATATTTAACTAGCCAGACACCGTTTATGTCGAAGAAACTGTACTTTTCAAGGGGAAAACCAGATAACCTAAAAAAATATGAATTTTGCTGAATAATGCCATTAACATCTTGCAAATCACTTACAACAAAATCTTGCAAACCTTTAGGTCATATATTATTGTTATTATTTTTAACGCCAAAAATAACAATAAACAGAAAAAAAATCGATATAAGTATTCGCCAAATAAATAAACAAACGGCCTATAATTAGTTCACGAGTTCTCCACTTTGGCGCTGGCATCTTAAATTCAGAAGCCTATTGGTACATAATTTAAAAATATTATTTATTTAAATAAAGTCGCCAGTGGCGTGCAGAGACAAAACAATGTATATAATTGCAAAATAACTTATTTTTAACAATATTATATTGAACACCCAATACTTTTACTATTATTTATTCTATAACACATTAACAAAAAATATATATAAATAATGGTAAAATTAACAAAAAACATTTAACAGAAAATAAAATAACTAAATTATAGTACCTACTTCATGAAAGTAAATTTTAAATTAAATTTTAAAAGATTTGCACTTAGGCCTACAAATTTTTACACTTACATTTTAACAATACATGTAATGAAATGTTCTCATTTGTGGAAGTAGTCCAGAGGGGCATCCATTTATCATTATCCAGAGTCCATCCCAATTTGGATAGACATGGAAGTTCTATGATAGATTGACTGAGCTTACTCCAAACAAATCCTGCTTGATAAATACATCTATTGATATGAACTGACAAGACATTCATTGCTGGGGGGTAAGTTCTCAACAGTACGGCTTTTTTGTGAAAATAATTGCATTCGACATAAGTCCATATCATCTGTGTCGGAATAGAATACCTACGTATCATAGATTACTATGACAAATTTTGACAGCATTCTTAATTGATCATTATTTGGCTGCTTTGGATCTGTAACCAAATCTATGAAAGTGGCGGTGACATCCGGAGAAGAATCCCAAGCTTCGCAACACTTTTTTCTTCCTTCTCCAAAAAAAGAAGTGGTGTCACAACCCGTAAACGAATGGAAAAAGGGGAGAGCAAGACATTTTTCTTGAAGTTGATTGGATATATCTCTACAAGATATATATTTTAGATTTTTTTCAGTGCCAAATTCTATCCATATGCCCTGATTTTCATTTTGATATTGATAAAAGAGTGCTACTACCAGAACATCAGTGTCCACAGTCTTTATTAACATTTTCTTTAAATTGTTCTCATAGCAATTCTGTGCATGCACGAAAATGCGCGTATCTGCTTCCTCGCATAATAAGGCTGTATTTATATTATTGAGAGGCGGATTATACAGAACATTCTCATCGTTAGTACATACAAGAACTTTATTTTCAGGTAATGGGATGCTGCCAAAGTAGGTGGAAATTAGGTTAAAGAATTCTTGTTTGTTTGCTGTAACTCGCAAGAAATTGTACCAATTTTTTGGAATTGCTGTATTTAGTTTAACTAATTTTTGATTTCCTTTGCCTCTTTTTTCCTTAGTTTGTCCCTTTAAACTATTCTCTAAATAAGCATCCCAAACAATATCTACCCTGGTTACTGATTTTAGAATATTAAATAAGTATGGTTTAACGTCTGAAATGTAATCACAAAAATTTGAACAGACTTTGGGTTACAGAATATGCACAAGAGCAGCGCCGTCTAATAGAACAGCATCAACATCAGTTGGTTTATCTAAAGTAGTAAAATACTTATCAAGACAGCGTAATAAATCAAATTTATTTCCATGATATATTTCCCCAAGGGAGGTAGAAGTGATTTTCAAATTTAAAGAAATTTTCCAAGTCTCCATCCCAATTTTGAGATGCTTTTAGTGTTTAATAGGTTTACTTTTTTTACATAAATTAAGAATAATTAACTTTTTAAAACCATAGGTAATTTATTAATTCCGTTGGAAACATTAATTATGTAGATTCACATCCTTACAAAAACAAGTCAATGCAAGACTAAAATTGGGGATACAGAGAAGGAGTAATGTTTGTCTAGGCGGCTACAGTTAGTTATATTTCCACGTTTTTTTTGTTATCGTGTTGATTTCAATGGAGAATGCGCAATCTCAACTTTTTTTGAATAACTACTTAATAATTACATGCAAATTTCAATGCTTTTTGCGGGTTATAATATAATAATAATAGATTATTTTAAATAAATTCATTATGCACATGTGCAGCTTTCTCTTTATACGCCGCTAACGGCTTTATTTAAACAAATAACATATACAAATAATACACCAATCGATAGAAAAAATAATGGTCTTTATTTTTTATATCTTGTAGAATTTGGATTTATTGGTCCGTTTTAGAGATATAGTCAAACATGTGTCGTTTTTGGAAGGCTCCTTCCCCCACTTTCTTTGCTGTGGGGCCTCAAAAAAAAAGAAAATAGCAAAAAGCAATAAAGGTCTTATGCAAAATTTTATACTCTATCGAATGGCGCCAAGATCATTCTTCTAGCTATTACCTTTTTTGAAAAAAAAAAACATATATAGGCAGATACAGGTAGTCCCTTTGAGGGGAGGCAGGGGGAGCAGGCATGATTTCTTGAGGTGTGTCTGTTCAAAAATCTACTTATTTTGACTAGTACTATTCATGGTTAAAAAGATTTGCTATTACTCAAAAGTGGAAGTATCGAGGCATTTTCGAGACGCAAGTCACTAAACTAAGACATCAATTTCCAACCAAGATCAAAGTGATGAGAACTGATTTTAGTACAGTAGGCATTACGTAACTGGACAAAGAAATGATTTTACTGTTTTTCAGACAAAAGTTTATACAGAACATAAAAACAAAAAACGATTTTAAGATAAGAGCGTGTATATATTTAATCCAGTCAATGAGTGCTCAAAAAAGAGGTGTAGAGTACATGGAATATGCGAGACTTTTTGACTTTAGGACTTCGTTAGGAGTAGTTAGCAGGTAAACATACTAAAAGTCCCCGCCCCTGGGAGGTGAGCTTACGGTGGGAGGAGGGGGGGGGAAGGTCCCATTTTTGGGTTTTTCGATTATATCTCTGAAATGGTGGACTCTAGAAAAAATATTCTCTAAATAAAAATGAAAGCTAATTAAATTTCCTATAAAATTGTTTCAATACATATTTGTCGAATTTCCAACGGTTTTCGAGATATACGTTATTGAAAATCGATACGTTACGAAAAAATCAGTTTTACCTAACTTTTTTTGTCAAACATTTGCTTCTAGTGCCTCCCACGATCGTTTCTCAGAAAAATTGTCAGAAATAAAGTTGGAGAGCATTAAATTTCCTTCAATTTGATATATACTTAAAAAATAATTTTTTCGAAAATTATCGATTTTCAATAACGTATATCTCGAAAACCGTTGGAAATTCGACAAATATGTATGGAAACAATTTTATGGGAAATTTAATTAGCTTTCATTTTTATTTAGAACACATTTTTCTAAAGTCCACCGTTTCCGAGATATAATCGAAAAATCCAAAAATGGTACTTTCCCCCCTCCCTCCCTCCGTAAGCTCACCTCCCAGGGGCGGGGACTTTTAGTATGTTTACCTGCTAACTACTCCTAACAAAGTTCTGAAGTCAAAAAGTCTCGCATATTCCATGCATTCTACAACATATTCATTGACTGGACTAATTTTAATTATAAAGCAATAATTAAGGTTGGTAAATACCTAAAAGAATTTTCATAGAAATACTTATTAAGAATCTGGTAACATATTATCAAGTGATTGTTTTAAGGTCAATATAATTTCTTGACAAATTAAAATAACTTCTTATATGATGACAAAGGAGTGAATTTATTTTTAACAAAAGTTTTTCCAGAAAATAAACACAAATGACCAGACCATCTCACTTCACAACGCAGCTATTAAATATGAGTGACAAATTAACATGTAGAAGTGAGAAACAATATGGCAGCGACTCTTAATTAACCCTTTCACTGCTCAAAGCGTGTATATGCGCGAAAAATAAATGGGCCCACTGTGCTCCAAGCGTGTTAACTCGCCTGTCGTTTTTAAATTGGTTCAGACTGCTCAAAGCGATTTAACACGCGTATATGTACTATTAATACATTTTTATATACTTACAAAAGTTTCTGTTGTACCTTAATGTTTTTGATAAGAATGTTGTTTTGTTTTTATGTTTATGTTTACTTGCACTGTTTTTAACCATTTTTTAAAAATAAATTATTATTATTGAAACTAGAGCACTTGGTTTTTGTTTTTCTTTCAATTTTATATATAATAATAGACTATGCATACAATAACCCAAATCAAATAGTAACGTAATATTGGATCTGCGTGCTCCAAGCGCGTATACTCGCAAGCGGTCAATTTATTGCGCACTACACGAGAATTACGTGAAACCGCGCTGCGCAGCGAAAGGGTTAAATAAACAAAACGTTAATTATAAAATAATTATTTTCGAGAGCTTTTATGTGCATACTACACCCTAATTAATAAATATGTTAAGAAAATTTATTTTACATTGATGACAACCACAGAGATAAAAAAAATATTTATAAATAAAATATGATATTTGTTTAATACAAATTCTACACATTAACCATCTACTAATGTTTACCACAAAGACCTTCAGGGTATACATACCCGATAGGGAAGAGGAAGGAACAAGGCAACTGCGAAGACATCCAAATGATACCATATGGTATACTGACGGATTGAAAACGTCAAGTAGTACTGGAGCAGGTGTTACGGGGGATCAACCAGGGACAGACATCAGTCTGAACCTGGGCAGTACCGCAACGGTGTTCCAAGCAGAGGTCACAGCCATAGAAATCTGTGCACAAAAAATGATACGGAGGTCATATACTGACAAAAGAATCCGCATCATCACTGACAGTCAAGCAGCTCTCAAAGCTCTGAATGCAGTAGAGATACGTTCCAAAACGGTAAAAGGCTGCCTTAAATCCCTAGCAAAACTGGAACACAACAGTATACAACTGGAGTGGACGCGAGGACACCAAGGCAATGAAGGCAACGAAAAAGCAGATAAGCTGGCCAAAGAAGGCGCAAAAACAGCCTTGATGGGACCTGAGCCATCCTGCGGGATATCATACAATACCGCAAGAGGAATGGTAAAGGAACTATTGAGTCAGAAACATATCTTGTATTGGACTGGCGCGCCGGGGATGAGGCAGTCACGCATGTTCATCACCGGCAGGCCATCCATGACAAAGACCAACGAATTGCTAAAGCTGAGCAGAAAACAGCTGAGATGTGCAGTGGGAATCCTAACAGGACACTGCACACTAAATAGACACCTAACTAACGGTGTGAAAGATAATCCAGAATGCAGGATGTGTGGTGAGGATGAAGAAACTCCTCACCACATACTATGTGAATGCCCAGCCTTAGTGGCTGGGAGGTTCTCACACTTCGGGGGACTCACCGTAACCCCGGAAGAAATAGCCAGAGCTCCCATTGACCGTATACTCTCCTTTTAGAGAGGAACGGGATTAATGGGATAACGAGACTATGGGGTACAATAAGCTCAAGCTTCAGTACAGCGGGGCTTCGGCACCGCAACCCATAAGGAAAAAAAAATGTTTACCAACTACCTAGAACATTTTTTGTGCCATGCGCCCGTCGGCACAAGTAGTGATATATGAGGGGCTACACGCTAGTTACTAAAAGCTTTGATTTTGCACATGGAGGATTTCACACATTTCACCCATAACAAGTGTATAAAACAATTTTTTATTGGGATTGTAGAGACAGAACAACCTCAAATGTTACAATTTTATACCAATATTACGACTATATTCTCACATAATACAAGTTAGAATGTAAAGGACCTCACCCTTTTATATGTGATTTGACTTTCACTCCTGGGAGCTGAAATTTTGCACAGTGATAGTTTATGACATGTTGATCAAAAGTCTCCACAGGCACAAAAAATTTTAATGACAGGATTTAGAGATATTGGCCAAAGGTCATAATTTAACAATTTTTTCAACTAAAAATAATTTTTATCTGTAAAACGGATTCTTAAATGAAAAAAATGTATTCTTCATTTTTTGTTCAGAATAATGTATTGTACTAATTTGAAGTCATTTTAAAACAAGAGACCGGTCATGACATCACAATGTTAAATGACCGTCATTTAACATTTCTGGGTATTAGATAGGTATATTAAAGAAATCAACTCACCTTGTCTAGTCCTATATAAAAATTTGTAGTAAAATAATTGCAGATGGGATGAGTGTACAAATATGGCCAGAGGCTACTCCAAAAAGCAGAATCCCTATTTAAAAACTCTTCAAAAAACTTGTCAGTGCGTTCCAGTGTTTCGTGGGTCCAACCTGGAGCAAAGATTGCCATAGAAAGATTGTATCGTGTTGCCATTTCTGCAGCCTACAATTAATTTTACAATGTGGCATCAAAAAAATAATAGACTTAAAGTTCAAATAGTGTTGGTTACTTTAATTAGAATAAATTGAACTTTTATTTTGTTGGTTCGGAGTCCAGTAGTGCCTTATTTCTCTGAACGAGAAGAATGTATGTTAGTTATATAGAAATAACCAATCAAGTACCCTAAGTGTATATGTTTATAGAAATTAAGAGGTATGTCTGCAGTTCCGTTTTGCTTTCACCGAATATTACATTTCGTAGCATCTCTTTTAAAGATATTTTTGGTTTTGTTCTTTCATTCCGAGAGCTCTTTGCATAGCAATCATTTAAAAAATACATAAAGAACTTAATTATTTTAATTAGTTTAAATAATACATATAAATGTTATATTCTTCGCCAGTTAATGAAATTTCTATATTATTGTTGAAAATTCAATAGGATAGCCCCCACAGATTTTCCAGATTAAATGTTTTTTTAGGAACAACAGTTATATCTTGGTAAACACAACTTTCTTCAATATACTGAGCAGTGTTTTTGTTTTTACAGAATCTTATAGATCATTACACTCTTCAGCTCCATGATTTTTATTAAAACGTTTAATTATTTACTTATCCATTTTTTAAAAAACAATAAGGGTTTTCCTTCCATAAGGATGTAAGATGAGTAACAGAATAGGTACATAAGATAGTTTTTGGAATTTTTGTCTTTGTTTGAACGTGCATCATGCAGAAACTACTGAACCAATTTGAATACGATTTTCACAGGTAAATTTATCTAAGCTTGGAGTAACATTTAGTTTTTATTTCATCGAAATCGGCCTACTCTAAGCCAAGTTTTATGGAAATCGGTTTAGTAGAGCTGAAGATACAGCTTGATCTCTACAATAAGCGTATTTAAATGGCATAAACTTCCATAATTCAACTTCTGTAATACTTCTGTAGAAAATTCGAGAGTATTCTGGAACAGTCCAGAAAATTTGAGTCTTCTGAAATATCCCAGAATATTCTGTAATATTTCAGAAAATTCGAGAGTATTCTGGAGTATACCAGAAAATTTGAGAGCCTCCTGAAATATTCCAACACTCTGGAACATTCCAAAAAATTGGTTTCCCACCTCTAGCTCCATGTGGCTCTCTCCCATGTCAGAGACGCAAACCCTTGGTGATTCTACCTCAAACATCGTTTACAATGAAGCTTTTTAGTTAACTTTAAAATTCCACGTTAAAGGAGTCACGGGCACATCTAGTAACTAATAAAACTGATCAAATACATATGTATTTTGCTTGGGATTATCAATTTACCACCAACTTTGCAGTATAAACCTAATTGTGTGTTTATATTCAGTCAACTTTATAATGACTCAGTTACAGAATAGATTTCTTCAAACAGTTGTTTCTTGTTGTTGAAATCTCTTCTTTATCTAAATATCGTCATTCATAAACAATTAATTATAGAAATGACTCCTTCGAATTCTAAAGGTGTTCTTTATATACATGCGGTGATTGATTTGAATATGAATTCAATACAGTCAAAAACAGTTTTTTGGAAAATCGTTTAAGCACAGATTGAAATAATATAAACACTCTGTGGGCCCACTTTCATGATCTTTCACTCATATTAAATTACTGATGATTACTTAAAATACCAATTTTTTAAAGATTTTTCGTCAAAAATTCCATTTTTTGAACCTTACATTTCTTCATAGGTTCATTAAACAGTCTCAATTACGTTAGAGCAACACTTTGAATTTAATAAAAGTTAAAAAAGAGGTTTCTTGAACTATCTCACCTTAAATGTATGAAATTTTCCACCACCAAACATATTTCTTCCAAACACATCGATACCGACAAAAACATCTAAATTTCTGTGCTTTGCAGCTTCCACTGTATTTATCAAATGTTTCTCTGACCAGGTGTAGTTTAAAAAAATACCGTCACAAGATTTGAAGAAAAACCTGAAAGCATAATTCCAAACTATTTGTACATGGATGAAGTATAACGAAGAGATTATATAAAAATTAATACTAAAGGAGGATAAGATAAGAAAATTGACCCCAATATGACAAAAAATTTAACTATATTTTTTTTATATTTCTCATTATTTTAGTAAAATACAGGACACTAACTTAACGCTACAATAAATTAAAAGTAAAAATGACTACGTTTTCTTCACGAGAAAAATCGACAAACTGTGGTCGAAATGGCTTTTTTTTGGACCCTTTTTTACAATATCGAGTTTTTTTAGACCTGAGCGTATTTTTTTTTAGCAGTTTAATGTCTGTATTTTTATATTTGTAGACGTCTAAAGAACAACATGTAAAAAAAGCACCATGCTAAAAAAATGCGCTCATGTCTAAAAAAACTCGATATAGTAAAAAAAGGGTACAATTTTCCAAAGAAAGCCATTTTGACCTCAGTTTGTCGATTTTTCTCGTAAAGAAAACGTAGTCATTTTTACTTTTAATTTATTGTAGCGTTAAGTTAGTGTCCTGTATTTTACTAAAATAATGAGAAATTAAAAATAAAAAAAAATTTAGTTAAATTTTTTGTCATTTCTTAGCTTATCGATACCCCTCCTTTTTAAATTTCCCTCGAATTATTCTAACAGACTTCCCTTCATTGAATGACAAGTCTCACAGCATTACACATTAGGGTGGAGTGAAAAAAGACACTTTTTCACTTTTTTTGGAAATCATAAATGCTTGCAATAGTTTCTACACCCGGATAAAATATTATTAAAATCTTATGTTATTTTAAGGTGCCGCAAAGACCTTCAAGTTTTGGAAAAACCCGCTTGCAAATAACCTTCATATCTTTTTATTTTTTTGTGTAAAAATTTAACTTGGGTATAAAAAGCCATTCAAATACTTTTGTCAATCTCTAAAAAAAAACTCCGTTTTGTAGGCTGCTAAATATTCAAATTTTTAGCATTTTAACCCTTTAATGTAACTCCTCTGGGTTTCGTTTTAGAAAGCAACCAGCGCCTGCGCCGTGGGCATCAGTGTGCCAGTACAGTGTGCTGTGCAGTTTATGTACAGTAGCGACAAAAAAAAAATGGTCGACATTTCAGTAGTTATCTCCGAAATGAAAAAAAAAATCAAAATTCTTATGGAAGCAAAAGATTCGTAATGGAAAATACTCGTTTGAGCTTATTTTTTATTTCGAGCCAACTCCGACCGTTTTGGAGATATCTGGGAAAAATAGCAAAAACAGCTTGCTTTTGGTACTCGTTTTGGTATTAAAGTGAGGAATACTACTAAAAATTATCTATTACAAAAACTCACCTGTTTTGGGCATTTAATTCATTTTGCCAGTTAAGCTCTCCATTTTCAGTTACGCTATCGTACCAAATAACCAAATTTGCAGAATTATCAGTATGTATTAAGTTCGTGAAATAAACAACAAATTCCTTTAAAAGTTCAACATTTCCTACTTTATTTTCTATATTCAACAACCAACCATCAAATCCAAAAATTTTTGTAAGTTCTGCAACTGATTTAGCAAATTTTCGCATTGTCTCTGAATTTTTAAATACTTTGTTATCGCAAAGGTCAGCTCCTGGACCAGATTCAGTAATTAATGTTCCTAAAAAAATTTAAACTCGATAAAATTGTAATATATATTAAAGAATAATAATGGATTATTCATATCGAAACTCAGAACTCTCACAAATTTTGCTCATTATAGAGTTTTAAAAAACAGAATCAGAAAGTGTTGGTTTTGGTATGGCAATAAAAGCAAGCGAGAGCGAAGCAAGCAATGATGTACATGATAGGGCGTGTCACTCTTTGCCTCTGCTAGAGTACTGGTAGACACCTTTATTGTGGGCGGTCGGCTAAGTAGCTAACTATGCAATACCAAAACCAACACTTTCCAAATCTGTATATCAATTGTCATCTGTTTATAATTATAAAAGAAACCAACCTAAAATTAGAAATTAAATTTTTGTCTCACGAGTCATAATATTTTAAAGATAAGATAGAAGAACGGATATGTCTTTATAAAAACATTTTTGAATAAATTTAAAAAAATAAAAAAGAATGGGATAAAAACAAGCCAGTTACCTAGGACTTTTACACCATTATTATGTCCAGTATTTATCCAGCATAGAGGAGGGATAGTAATAAGGTGATGGCTAAAATACACAAAAATATCTATCTGCGCCCAATTGTAAAAAGTGTAGCCATTTCCTACAATATCCTCATTGGAGTAATGTAAATACCTAAAAAAATGCTCAATACAAAACAAATCAATCACATTACCTACTTAGCCTTTAGAAATTTACAAATATTTTACTTAAAATACTTCGTAACATTGTCCGAATAACTTAATACGCTATGAACTCATCAACTGATATTTACAAATATATTTACTTATCAGCCAGGTATCCTCCTTTATAATCGTGGCAAACTAATGTTTTCGGAACAATTCTTGCATCCAATCTGTTTCTTGCTAAAAAATGATCGGTCTCGCTATGACAGTCTGACAAAATGTTTTGTACTACTGTTGCAGCTCTTGGTTTTAGCGGTTCAACTCTTTCGACCCAGCTTGGAGGATACTGTACGACACCATCTAGATCTTCTAAATTTGAAATGGGATGACATTCATTAAAAATACTCGGCATCATTGCTGTGTTGTTTAAAATGGTAACTTTCTAATAGTGTGAACTGTGCCAACCTAAAATTGTAAATAAATGGTTGTAAAACTGATAGAGTACTCACTAGTACTATGTACTCAGTTCCCATATCATCGAGTTCTTATCTCATCCTTATCTTCATAAAACTAGTGCACGAAATAAGAAACGGAAATATATTATCACATTATCAGTACTATTAATTGGGGCAGAATTGAAGTGCATATATGTGGTTTTGATAAGATTAGTTGTATAACATCCGCTTCTTGCCGCAGATTAATTACAAAACTTTGTCTTTGAAAACTTAGACTTTTGAAAATGATTTCGGAGTTAACCATAAATCTTTCTGACTAGGTACTGGTAGTCCATTAGAACTACAAAGTTGTCTCTGAAACTACTTATGATATTTTTTTTATGGAACTTGGAACTACTTATTAACAAAGAGGATTGGATAGAGGAAAGTCCCATAAGGACCCAATATATTTTTTTGCACAATAGTGACAGCGCTCGCCGTGGGTCGGAGGAGTAACTAAATTTCTGCGCTAACACCTTTAACCGGAAAAATTCAAGTCAAGAGGTAAATTCGGGTTCTGAAAATTACCGTTCGAGAACTGTCGGGAGTTTCCGAATCCGAACGCGTCAAAGGCAACTGCGCAAACGCCTGACAGTTCTCGGACGGTAATTACCAGAACCCAAAATTTGAAATACCTTAAGGGATCGAGCACTCTTTACAGGCAACACCACCTAAAAACAGGTGGTGTTGTTACAGGTCGTAGGCGTAATTAAATTCCCCCACTACAATCCTTACCAGCGACATAATAAGGAGAGACTAGAAAAGTAGGCATGGCACATGGCCAGAACATATTCGACCTTGGCAAGCAATTAGT
The DNA here is from genome assembly GCA_936432065.2 of Rutpela maculata. Lineage (NCBI taxonomy): Eukaryota > Metazoa > Arthropoda > Insecta > Coleoptera > Cerambycidae > Rutpela > Rutpela maculata. The sequence continues at coordinate 39,009,231 of OW386290.2, forward strand.
CCACCATGGGCGTCACTTTAACTTAACGTTATGGAATTTGCGAATATTTTAAAAATGTATAGAACAGCATTTACTCCGTTTTTAAATATAATTTAATTTATTACTACTTGAGATTGCCCCTCTGTACTTTAGACCTTGTTGATCCTTACCGAAAAATTTAACAAAGGCGGTCATGTGTGTATGGTGGTCGCAGGAGGAAAGCATGAGATCATATACAAATTCGGCAAATATATTTTTATATATACCGAGATAAACGAGTACAAAAGAAAGAGAACAGAGAAATTATGAAAAGAACGACGGATGTACCCCAGGTAGCAAAGGCACGTGAAAATGACGTAAAAAAATGGTCAGGAGTGACGAGAAATGACAAGTTAGATGACGTAAATGAAACGTGAAAATGACTTCCTAATGTCTCAGACGAATGACGTCTTTTTCAGGTTATATTTGGTAATCCCCCCACAGGTTTTTAGTAATAGGAACATATAAAACTACATACTAGTTAGTAATCTACTTGATAAAAATAAAATAATTAATGCATAAATAAGTTTTGTCCTAATGAATTTGTTTGTTAGCCATCCGTAATTTTATTTACATTAACATATCTAATATTGTTTACCATCACTCCAACTTTTTCTCACAAGGGTTGCCTGCAAATTATAATGTTTATTAGGTTATTAAATTCATTTTTACTTACCTTTTTACCAATTGCGGTCCGTAGGATTCGAACCTACATGTCTCCCGTTGTCAGTATTTCAGTACTGACGCTTCAACAACAACAACAACAAAACAAATTTATTTGACATTTCTTGTTACAAGAATGCACCTCATCGGATCCCGGCCCGGAGCCAACCAGACAACCACGGCGCGTAGCGTCGTGAAAAATGTGTGGTTGGACGAGGCGGGTCCGATTTGGTTTAACGATAATGCTTGTTGCAGCTAGGACACCTGTCCGCCTTAGGCAGACTTAAAACTAGGTTAAAATTAGGGAATGTGCTCGCACGAGCCTAAAACTAATGAATAAAAAACTTAAAACTAACACTTGCACTGCACTTACAAATTTTTGGTTACTGATACGGGAAAACAGAATTAAACGAAAAAACCCGTTCGAGCAAATGACGTCCTTGTGGTCTGATCGCCATCAAGGAAGGTAGGGTAGTTAAAAGGGTTGAATTTAAAAAGTTTGGATTTACAGGATGTTATCGGCCTAGAGGGAATTTAGAAAGACCCTTCAATCAACTGAGCTAGCCTGGCGACCGCTATTTCGGATGCTAAAAGCAGTATTTATGGTGGTGAATGAAGTCTTTATTAGCTATTTTTTTTCGTGCTGAACAAAGTGAACACAATCAGTATGCAACCAATAGAGATCAAGGATTTCAAAAATACCTCGATTTGATTGGCCGTTTAGTGATCGCAATCAGTTCGTTCAGCACGAAAGAAAACAGCTATTATGTGAAATTGAATTTCTTGCCTTATTTAAAATATATGAAAATCTTTCAGGTTCTCGCTTCGAGTTACTAGTATTTTTATTTATTAAGAAGAACTTATTTAATTTAATTAAACTGTCACCAGTGTCACCTGAGAAGTACGAGTAGTTGTTGAATAATGTAATTATTACATTAATTAGTATTAGTGGCGGTTCGTTAAAAAAAATATATTTTCCCCAGATCTCGAAATTGAAGAGCAGAGAGGGAGAAATCCGAAAAAAAAATTTCTTATCTCAAATTTGATGAGCGGTGGAGGGGAAGTCAGGAGTCAACTATTTTAAGAATTAAAGTTTTAAGTTGAGGTACTTATACAAACCTGGGAAGCGTGTTGGAGAAAAAACGGTAAAGGTGTAATATCGTCATCTACAACATAAATAGAATATTTAATGGTCTAAAACAGACCTAAAATTGAAAAAAACCAATAAGCAATTATTACCTTAAAAAAAAAACAACTAAAATTTTTTTCGCAATAAAAAAAAACGGAATGAGCAGGGGCCGAACTGCCGACCTCATGACTTGGAAGACGACGTCTTAAGCACTCGGCCACCAACCTTTCTGAGGCTACTTACCTAAAGACTTTATAGTTGGAACAAGCAACGGATAGATTTTGTTTTTTAATGCATTTTAATCTAATTTTATTATTAAAAGAATAGATAGAAATATAATTTAAACAAATAAACTGCCGAATCTTTGCAAACTCTTTCGAATATAAATTATTTTGGATAATGTTAAAAAACATTATATCCTCGAATAAAAACGCCAATACTTATCCCTCACGACACGGTTTATTTTTTTTAAACTTTACACTCTGCTTACGATAACAAAATGCCATTAGCGAGTTTTAAAGTTTGTAATCCGATAAAATATAAATAAATTTAACACCGAAAAAAGACGACAATACGACGTGATGTGTAGCATGTCATTTTAATGTCATTTATAAGACGTCATTCTGTCGTCGATTTTTAGTGCCCTGACGTCTTTTTAACCAGAATCACCAGATTTTGACGTCATTATAACGTACCCTTGATACCTGGGTACTTACAAGCATGGATCATTCCTCTCTTATAATAGTATTGCAGTTTTTCCTACAATATAAACCTATATTAAATATCAGACTTCTACATGAACATGTAACAACTTTAACTCACCACTAAGGTCTAAAATTTGTCAATCGCTGTGACGTTATGAGCACCTATGTGCAGAAATATTTTCAATGTGCGTGCTAAAGAGGATTAAATGTTTGATGTGTGCGCATTCTAGTATTTCCGTATCGGACCCCACCGCCGTTGCCTGTGTATACGCTGACATCTACTCTATCCAATCCTCTTTGCTCCATGTAAAACCTAGGTTATCTCCGCATAGGTGGAGCCCGCCGATCGAGTTTAGTTAGTTGTTAGGCCATTAGTCAATAGATGTCACGAGAAAAAAATTATAAAAATTAAATTTCAAATACATTCAATAAAATTATTAAATATTAAAACATATTTTAAATATATATAAAACAGTAATAATAATTATATATATAGGCATTTCTATATTAATACAAAATTTTTAGCTGGGATCGAAAAAAGTTAAATGTTTTGTGTATTATTTATTTATTTTGATTTGCTATTAGTGTAATTTCAGAATCAAAAAAAAATAAATTAAATTCAGATTTACCCATAAAAAATCTTTAGTTCAGAAATTACCACTGATAAAATTTAAGCGTTTTGCTTGTTTTTTTTTACCATATCCCATACGCCTTCCTATAATTTAGCTCTCTCTTTTGATTGAGAGAAAAATATATAAAGTTTACATATGAGTCGTGTAAATGCAAAACTCGCTTTTTGCCAAAATTACATAAATTTTGTTTGGTGTGGTATTTGCTTCCAATGAATGTATATTTTCATAAAAATTGACCCTGAACAAGCAAAGGTCTCTTTATATTACCTATTTTCAACAGCAAAGTTTAAGGAAACATGCAAAAGTCTCTCTTTGGTTGGACAATGGTAGGCGCAAAACTCGCTTTCTACCTAACCCCAATAAGAAGACAAACATTGTGTCATGTGACTAAGCAAAAACAAATCACTGGCCACTAAGTGTAAAGCCATTGTAAGATGTAGTTCAGTGAGAAGTATTCCAAAAGTGAGAGTGTAAATTCATTTAAAAATAAGTTAAAAAGCTGCTTATATTTTGATTTAAAAGTAATATGGAAGACTTCAACGAAGTTGTTAAACCTTCGACAAGTGGTAAAGGTCGAAAAAAGCTACAGCAACCGCAGAAAAGAAAAAGATTCTTGCTAAAGGCAGCCAGGTAAGTTCTATAAGTTTATTTAATTTACAGTGGCATGTCTACGGTATGATAATATGGGATACGTAATTATAATAATTATTACACTGATATAATTCTGAGAGAACTTAAGTTTCATCTTAAAATATGGATACCAAAGATAAAATAATTATAATAAAGTGCATAAATCTACATTTAAACATATAATAAAAATAATAATACACGTGTTTTGCAATAAAGTTACTTGGAAACTAACGAACATGTGTACATAGGTATACATACTGAAATTATGTCAGTGAATTAATTATGTTTGAGTTAATCAAACAAGTTATCAGAAAAAGTTATCAGTGAGTTAATTAATTAGCAATGCTTAATTAGATAAGCATTGCTCACGTCCCCCATTAACCAGGGAAACGAACTTAAATATAAATATGAATTTTATTGTAAGTATGTACATTAAGTACTTTTGTTTTCAGACACAAACCACAACAGTTACCTGTCTATCCTACATGTAACCACTTAAATGCACCAGGAAAACCATACAACTGTGCAACGTTAACCATGAAGCAAATCAAAGACTTTCATAGTAAATTCTACGCAAAACCTGATAAAATATATCAAGATACACTTGTAGTAAAATGTTGTACAGCAATGGTCCCAAAAAAAGTTAAAAACAAGAAAAATCCTACTCACAAGGTATCTATAAAGTATTATATTCCTATTCAATCTGGAAATTTAGTTAGAGTGTGTAAGAAAGCATTTATGGAAGTACTACACATAAGCAGAGACAGGATTGAGCGGGTTATGAAAAACTTTCTGATACAAAATGAGCTCCCCATCGAGAGAAGAGGAGGAGACCGTGTACTCAACAAAAATAAAGAAAAACTAAATTCAATAGGATTATTTATTGAGAAGCTAAATTGCGCTGAAGCGCATTATTGTCGCAGCAAATCCAGTGAGCGCAAATATTTGCCATGCGATTTAAATTTTAAAAAATTATGGATTATGTATCAGTCATCTGTTCCCGATAATTTGCAAGTAAAACTCAGTTATTTCAAGTATCACGTTAAGAGAAAATATAATCTGGCATTTGGTACTCCTCAAACCGATTTATGTTCATATTGTTTGAGATGTAAAGAAATCATAACAAAAGGCAATTTAACAGATAAAGAAAAGGTTAAAATGATTACTGAGCATAGAGTTCATAAGTTAAAAGCAAAGGCATTTTTCAGATTACTACAATCTAACCACGAAGATATTGAGATCTTTTCATTTGATTGCCAGAAAAATTTGTGCCTTCCAAAATTGCCTGATCAGGCAAGTTATTTTAGTCAACAATTCAATTATTACAATTTCACAGTGGTAAACGGGCCCTCTAAAGGAATGTTAAATAAATCGACGGTATTAGCATACATGTGGAATGAATTAGATGCACCTAAAAATTCGAACGCGATCTCTTCAGCAGTATATGACACACTGAACAATTTTAATTTTATGCCTACTACCACAACCGTTCGCCTATTTGCAGATGGTTGTGGTGGTCAAAACAAAAATGTCACTGTGATGTGTATGATTGCTGTATGGCTGCGGAACTATGCACCAGCACATATCCAAACAGTTGAAATAATATTCCCAATAGTGGGGCATTCTTTTCTTCCACCCGACAGAATATTTGGTTTCATTGAAAAAGAAGTCAAAAAGACACCTATTATCGTCGAACCGCGCCAATATGATGACATTATAAAAAAACATGCCACGCTTCGTAAAATTGGAAGCCAATGGAATATTTTTGATTTTAAAGCAGAAGCAAAGGCTCACCTAAAATTACCTGGCTCGTGGCACTTCCAGTTTAACAAATCCAAAAGATTTATTTTTAAGAAATCAGGAAAAGCGGGCGTAACAGTACGTGGTGAACCACATTATGTTAATGATATTGGTGTTGCTAAAGGTATATTAAAACAGGGACACAAACTAAAGGATATAACACCCCAGACCTTACCAATTGGCAGAAAAATTAAAGGAGACAAACGTTCTATAGCTCGTCTTCTAAATACACATTATGGAAAAGATTGGGAAGGAATACCAGAACTTGATTATTATAAGAGAGCATTATCTCAAATTACCACTCATCTTGACTTACAATCAGAAGAAAATGATGAGAGATGCGAGGTAATAGAAGATATAAATGTAGCAGTTTAATGTCTTAATGTACCTAAATTCTTTATGTGAACCATATATTCTTAATGTAGGTTAGTTTGTACTTTTGTAGTTAAGTAAAAATGTTTCTGATAAGCATTATTTATTTTTTCCTATAAGCCCCTTAAAAATATGGACGCCTCTGTACTGTTAAGTGGCAATCGGTCGTTTGGAATATGCAAAACTCGCCTAATGTACCTGGATACATTTGCAAAAGTCTCCAAATGCTTCAACTAAAGTGCAAAACTCGCTTTTTAGATTCTTTAAAATTTAATTTAAAAAGAGTACACATTGGGAAGTTTGTGTGTTTTAACTAAAGAAAACTAAACCATTCTTAACAACTGTAAGAAAAAATTCAATTTTCTAATCTAAAAAAACAACATAGGAAGCTGTTTTATTAGTTATCTCAAAATCATATGTTAAGCAAATAGAGAGTTTTGCATTTACACGACTCATATCGTCTACATTTTTAAAAGTAGGACCCAAATTTACGTTGTAATAGTAATTTTATTAAACAGATTCTTTTATAAAGTTTAATATCAATTGTTTCTGTTTACTGTTTAAATTTATTTGCCTTAATTATAAAAAATAATTGTATCTACTTTTGTTATCCTTTTATTCATCTAAATGTTTATATCTTTATTTATATGGAAAAGCAAAAAATTGAAGAAAAAGACAAAGAACGCCTTAATAATTGTCATATTCATTTGTACAAATTAGATATTCGTTGGAGCAACTACCACATTTTACATGAAAATAATGCAAATTTTCGTGGGCATCGTTACATTTATTACTTTTGGAGAAAAATCAGGTCAGTTATGCAAACAACAAGAACAGTTGTTTACAAATAAAGACACAAGTGGATGAAGGGTTTATGTGACATTTTTGAAAAAAACAAGTTTTTTCATGAATGAAACTTTTAAATACACGAAATTCCCCCAGGTACATTACATTTGATTCTAATGCTAAAATATCTGATTTATAAATCTATGTACTGTTGAAGTTGGTAGGTTGTTAAAAACTTTAAGATCAATTGGGTTGTTGCACTAAGTTAAAATTTGAGGAGAATCTATGTTAAACAGTAACAATTATTCATAAAAAATCATTAGAAACATGTAGAAGTTGAAAAGAAAGTCTTATAATATTATAATATTAATTACAAAAATACATGCATTTAAACCGGAGATGACATAATAACGGCAGTCTGTAGAGAAGTTAGTTATAAAACGACGAGAAATGGGTACTAATTGGGAAACTCGCTGATAGCGACGGAGAAAAAAGACAATCACGACAGTTTAATCTGACATTATATATAACGTCAAATTCAACTGACGTTCGTAGGTTACAATTCGGTATAGTTTAACAGCATCTATAGTTATGGATAAATATAAGTACAGATAGTGTTTTCTGCCGTACTGTGTGAATAATACCACCAATTCACCAGAAAAACTGTTGTGTTCCAATAATAAACGCTGAACGTAATAATGAATGATTCAAAGCCACCAGAGAAGGACCAAGTCTTCTTATTGTGGAGACCATTTCAATGTCAAGTAAAGTAACAAATTACAATGTATTCTAAGCGTTTTATTTGTGGTAAGTTGTATCTTAATGTAGGAATTTGATTTTTAATATGGGTTTATGTTGTAGGAAAAACGGCCGCATTCCAAGACTTGTGTGGCGTTCTAGCTGTTACAAATTTAAATTACCCGCCAAACTGGTGGATAAAACGGGGTGTATTCTTAACGGCTCTAGATTAGAATGTTATTCATGCTTTGACTTCCTAATAGTAGGGAAATGGCTTCAATCTGCTTTTATGTATTTTATCTAGTTTATGTTGGAATAAAGTGCAGTTGTTTTTGTTAGCTATTGATTATTTATGAAGCTTCCTAGACGCCCCATAATACTAGGATGATCAATAAATTAAGAAAGGAAATTTAAAAACTCGCCGTTGAAAAACTATATGAAACAAACTGTGAAAGTCGTCTAAAGTCGGTGAACACAATCAGTCGGAAATGGCTACGAATGCGTTGGATTGTAGTTATAAATGCCCTTTGAATTATGTGTGTTATAAATACATATTGTTTATTGCTTAGATAGATACTAGCATAAAGTACTTACCTTATTATTTTTTGTTATAATACAGACCTTTCTTGGTATTGTCGTAAGTCTCATTCTGACTCTTCTTAGAAGTGAGTATCAATGGATAATAAATAATTTCTTTAGTAGATAAACTTATTTTGTTGTTTTCAGTTAGATACGCATGTATATAGTTAATAGGAAATAAAACAATGAAAAGGAAATATTTAATAAAACACAAAGTAAGTATAGTTAACAGATTCATCTAAATTAAATAATAAAATACATATTAGACATATTATGTAATATTAATAAGATAAAGGAAGTTCTTGCAGAAATTACAATAGTTTGTACTGTCTATAGCAGCTGTAACGTAAGTACCTACCTTGCAGCCTTTGCACTTCCAACCATTGCAATGTCAAAACGATCGTCTCTTTTTAAAAATTCGCTGACCATAAATATATCTACCGCCAAGTAGAATGTCAGAATTAGCTTTTACAGATATACTGCCTTAGTCGTTTTGTAAAAAAATATTAACAATAACTGCAAACATCAATCACTGCTAGCTAAACGTCAAATTTACTTTTGACATATGAGGTTATTTTCTTTCTTGTCAGCAATGTCAACTTATTCGTCTTCATCTGTTCTGCTTGTAAGTTCACATCTATCTGCCGTTATGATGTCACTACCGTTTTCGCGGCACATTCAAATAGTCGAAGTTTAACAATTTTTTAAAATATATTGCGCTAAGAATTTTTCTTCCAAATTAAATATATAACTAAATTAAGTCCTCCACTACCGTATTTCACCATTTTTGAAAATTCGTCAACAACCCAATTATTTCAAAATTACTTTGTTGTTATATAGACCCTTCATCCACTTGTGTCTTCAAATGATAATAATCGTTTATTCTGAAATAAACGTCGGCATACGTAAAATCTGGCTCAGCTCGGGGAAATTTCCCAGTAAGTGATATTATTACAATTGTAATCACAAAGGCATATTGAGTGGCGAATATGCTGATGGACTGTCTATTTCGCTCTGGGCTCGAGCTCCAGCCCCGGTACTGACAATACTGACAGACATGGATGTATGTCTGTGTTTTTCCAAATGTGTAACCTCCTTCCGGACAGCCTTGGCTTTGGATTTGAGGATGTCTACCATATGTGGTGTGTTGATATTTATGTTATTTGATTGAGGAGTGAGGAGGAGGGAGGGATTTTAAATTGCCATCATATTAATTAAAAAGTTAATCTAAAACCTTAATTTATTAGTTATTTATACAAAAATAATTTAAATTGACTAAATGTAATACTTAAAAGAAAAAAGATAAAATGTATATAAATAGATAAATAGTATAGTGAGTGTATACAGCTTGAAATTCATGAAAATATCACAGAGGACAGGAACAAGTTGCAATTACACGAATAAAGACAAAATTTTTCTAATAATGATTTGATTCACAATGCTAAGGTTTCATAAATGCATCCGCGCTCTGAATTCCAAAAGCACCTAAATAAATTGAATTTCCACGTTCTACTAATCCTCCCACTTCCATTATTTTGCATAGAGAGGTATTAAATATATAAATACTAAAAAAAAGAAAAGAAAAAACAATAGTTATGAAGAATTTTAAGAATTCACATGTATAATATCATCATATGCAAAAATACATGACAGATATGAGAATTTGGAAGCACATAACAAACATTTTATAAAATATTCTTTTAAAAGTACAACAATGTGTAGACAAAACAATCTGGAAAATATGAATACTGAAATGACTATTTTACAGTTCGACTTTCTATATAAAAGAAAATAATACAAATATTAAAAGGTGCTATTTACATTGGATCAGAAAATGATTATCCTCGATATTTGCATGTAAGCATATAAGCGAATTTAATATTTAGCTCATTTTAAAATTTAGATATTCCTCAAGCGAGTAAAAGAAGGAGCTTGGTTACAGGGCAGTTCCTACCGGGGGGAAATTGTGTGTTCAACACGCAGGCGCCACATTTAGGGGGGCGCCATAATGTAAAATAAGAGGATTTTAATTTATTGATTAGAAAAATAAATAAATGTGAACGCAGCCAAAAGTGTAAGCGAGGCTTAAGCAAGATGTCGCCATTGTTATCCTATGCCAAGATTTGTACACTATACGCATCTGAATTTAAGATTTCAGCGCCAAAGCGTGGACTGATTAATGGGCCATTCTTTGTTTATGTGGCAAACTGCGTACCTTGCTTCTTTCTGTTTACTGTTATTTTCGGTATTAAAAATAATAATATTAATAATACACGACCTAATGATTTTCAAGATTTTGTTTTAAGTGTTGTAAGTCATTCCCAAATGTGGCAACTACTCTAAGAATTCTATTGTCGTTACCAGTAAGTGTCACCTCGGGTAAGCGGTATTTTTCTAGATTAAACATTATTAAAAATTATTTAAGAAGCACATGGGGTAAGCCTGATTGTCAGATTTGGCGATAATATCAATTGAAAAAGAAGTAAGTAAACATATTGACTACACCGATGTGATACCTACATTGGCTAGGAATAAGGCTCGTCTTGTACACTTTTAATTTTTTTAAGTAACATGTAACAACATATGTGTAAATAAATAATTTTTTGAACACTTGACAAACACCTAGGGGGAGCTAATTTTGGTCTCACATGCAGGCAACCAGGAACGTATCTAGGAACGGCCCTGCTTGGTTATAATTATATCCAGAAGATGATACCAGAATGGTTGGCGAAACACGAGTTTCATGTTCAAGTATTTAGGTGATTAGGTGTATGTAAAAACTATTTTTAGAAAGAAAAGGAGTCTGAGAGATTGACACATAAAATAAAATCATGGAAACACAACATAATTATTCTGTGTTTCTTGTTGGAATCGTCTGCCCCATATAATTTCTTCTAAAAAATGGCCGTGAAATCTACAAAATAATGAATTATCCAGTATTTTACTGAAAAAAACCGCTACGTCTGTAACTTTTACGTCAAAGGTGCAGTTAGAGGGCATTTTTTTGACAAATAATGAATAAGAACAAAAATACAAAAATAACGAATTTTTGCGATGTTTCGGAAACCGAATCTGTTTCCTTTCTCAGAGTTTATTATGAAAGTGATAATAATAACAAGCTTTGAGAAACAGATTTGGTTTCCGAAACATCAGCAAAAATATGTTGTTTTTATATTTTTGGTCTTATTCATTATTTGTCAAAAAAGCGCCCTCTAACTGCATCTTTGACGTAAAACTCACAGGCATAGAGGTTATTTTCTAGTAAAATACTGGATAATTATAATATTTTGTAGATTTCACGGACATTATTTAGAAGAAAATGAAGTAGTATTATTATGAGATAACAGGGACGAAGCCAGCATGCGCGAATATTTTTACCAGTGGTATAGCGTCATCTCGGGGATGTGTAACTGCAATAAAAGTTTCGCGGTCAAGAAGCTGTGTAATAGAGCAGATTAAAACTTACAACTGTTAAGAGTAGCCTTGTTCAGGAGAAGTGTAAGAATAGTAATTTGTACTAAAAAAGTTGTTTTATTATTCCATGGTCGCCGCTCTACTACAGGCCTCTGCCGCTACTGATGTCGACATTGAATGTCACGTAATTCGCTCTCATTGGCTTAGAATGGTGGAGTGAACAAACTCGTTTCTGCCATTATTTTTTGCTGTCATCTTCTCTTACTACATGTGGCGATGTATCCCAACAAGAAACATAAAAATTAAGAAAATACCACAACCGACATTTAGACAATATTTGCAACATAATTACTATTATTTTTTACATGCCTAAGAATCCACTTATGTTCTTCAATCATTTTACTGTATCTATTTTTGATACTCTCATATACATCTTCTGCCTTGGACTGATTCACCTCCAAAATCGATTGGTTATCCAAAGGATCATCTTTCCTGTACCCTAACAGTTTAATTTCTCTAAAAGTCTTATTCATTTTACAAGTTAAGATGGTTATAGTGAGCATAGTCGGTTTGAGGTCCACGTTTCTTGTTAAAAAATAAACCATGGTGTTGTTGAGAATTTCTATATCACAGGCAAACAAGTAATGGATGAATTCCGAGCTCCCTGGTAGGTGTTCTCTTTGTATCAAGCAGGCATTTCTTGAATGTAATGGCACTGCCTGTAGGCAGTTGCATAGATTTTTCAATGTAGTTATGCTTTCGTGGCCTGGCACAGTGTTTTTCTTATTAGGGTGTAAACACTTAGATAGCTGTGGTTGCTGATTGAAAATGTTGTAACATTTCTAAACAAGTAAATTTGCAATCAACACAAGATCAATAATTATAATAAAAATATAGCATATTCTTTTACAGATATAGATAGAATAGAATGATTGTTAATAACAGAAACAAAACATTTCTTGTTTTCAAATTTAATTTAGAATTAAAAAAAAATATGTAAAACTACAGAAAATGTCCATATCTCTAGCACGTTTTATTTATTTTTTTCTTTGGGTGACCACCCTCTACATTTCTATTCATTAAAAGTATAGGAGGTTTCTTACTTTTGGCGATAGTGCCAAAAAAATGACAAATTTTATTTTCCGTTTTAAATATAGCGCTAATAGACAGAAGGATAAACAGACAGTTTTCAGTAATGCAAATACCCTAAATTTTCATCATATACATGATTTGAAGTGTGAAAATCAGAAGAAATCTTGGAGACTGATTTTTCCACAATAGGCTTGTTGCACAAAATATAATTTTAGCATTTTTAGAATCTTTACTTGATACAAAACACAGCGTGTACAGGATTTTTTCTTATTTTTTTCTTTTACAGACGGTATTCAACATTAAAGTTTGAATAAACCCGTTAAGTGCGCAAACAACGCGTGACGACATGTAACAGACCACAGCAATAGCACTAGCATACATTTTAAATTAATTCCATTCACAGACGTTGCTTTTGTAAATGGTTTGATAGTGGAGAGAAATAGATCATAAAAATCTTTCCGTTCTCAAGAAACAAAAAATCAACGCAGAACCAGACCAGAACTTATAGTTTTTATAAAATGAACAATTCTACATAAGAAATGGCTATTTACGATATTTTTTTGTGGTACAAATATTTCTTATTTTGAAAAAACTTGAGAAATTGATTGATTATAAAAATCGTGTTTTTTCACATTTCCACTGCCTAGGGTTTTCAATCCCCGGATCACCAATCCCGGAATCCCGGATGAATTTGTGGATCTGAAAATCCTGGGATTTCAAAAATCAATCCCACGCATTCTTCAGGACTGGAGTATGCTTGGAATTCTCGGAAATGTTGCTTTCAGTCAAAATTTGATATAAGCGGCTTTACTGATTTGTTTGCTTCACGTTATTGTATAATATAATATATAACCAACTTAGCAAATATAAATGTGATGTGATGAAAAGTGATTTCACAAAAACGTATAAACAGAAACTCATAAAATAAATGAAGAAATTCAAAGCAGTATGAAGCTGAAGGAAAGAGTGGTGATGGGGCCATTAAGAGCCTACAAACAGTTGTAAAACACGAAATGACGTTATTTGAAAATGTTTTTTTTTAGGAAAAATTTAAACATTTCATATTAGAATTTAACCTTGCCAGGGCCAAGCTCAAAAAATAACGTATCGGTCTAACCGGGGTGCACGTGCGCCCCACCTATATTATTGTGTGAAAAAAAAATCGAATGTAATAGTTTTTTTTTAAATTCATGGCAACATAATTAACACAATATAAATTCATTTTTAGATCATTAACACAAAAAAACCTTTAATTCTCATCAAGTAGTGATTCAGGACAAATTTTCTCCAGCACACTTATCACACTGCACTTTTCTTGGATTCGAGTGCTCTGGACAGACAAATTTCTTGCAACTTAGGCAATATTTTTTCGATTTTCGATCTCGAGATCTTGGACAGGGGAAGCAACGACCCTGAGAGGCAACAGCCTCTTCGGCTCCTCTCCCTTCATTTTCCACTGCTAAATCGGGAAAAGTGCTTAGTATGTGTTTCTGAATTCTTGAACTAAATAATCATTTTTTTTCGACAGATGAAATTCTGCTGGTTCTAATATTTTGTCAGATTATGTAAGGACGAATAAGATGCTACTAAAATTGTCGGTACCCCAAAAAATTTTTGCAAAAAAATACAAAGAAAAAATAGGCCTGGGTTGCATTTGCACCCCCCCCCTTGGTCCTAGCAAGGTTAACAATGGGCTCATTTACTATATTTTTTTTAATTACATTTTCTGAAAGATCTATTAATTAATTCTAAAGCGAAATGCAAAAAAAAAGAATTTTCTAGGGTCTCTATACGCTTCAAAATTAATCAAGAACATATCAACATGTGGTGCTTTCATGTTATAGCTGTGTGACGTCAATGTCTCTATCGCATTGGGAGACGTAGGCGTAGCTGACCCGCTTGCCTAGTAGTCTAAGATCCAGCATAAGAAATTAATACCCTCATCTGTTATTCAGATAAGAAATAGTTTATATAACGAAAAATGCCAAAAATGTCAATTTTGATTCGTGTCGAGCCAAATTTTTGAATTTCGGCGTGCAATTTACGATGTGGATCAACTACAAGTCTTCCTCTTTCCGTATCGACATGGTACAGGCGTTGCCGTTACGTACTTTTGATAATATGAGTATATTTAGATGTCAGGTTTTCGATTGCGGTGGGCAAGGTAAGCGAGGTAGGACTGTGGAGACATTTACGTCAGTGATTCAACTGCCTCAGGTTATGAAGAATTAGATTTTAAAGCAGTATATTTCTGGAACTACATATCGGATCGAACTCAAATTTTCAGTGTAATAATATTACAGTATATTAATATTATTTGCTGACTGTGTTCAAGGTGATGTCTTCACCGTCAATTTTGTCTTTTTTGGGAGAAAAACAAAGTTTTAAAAGTCCTATTTTGAACCAAAATACGCATTAAGTGACAGTGAATCCAGTGTTTCAAGTGAAACTTTACTATAACAACAAATTATTGTATAATTGGAGAAATTGATGTTTTACTGTGATTTTTTCTGACAAAAAATATTTATCTGTGGCATACCATATACACTGGCAGTGGTACTCAATATGTCGACTTGTGGGGAAGGTTGTAATAAAAGAATAAATTCAAAATATAGAATTATATGTAGGATATGCAACAAAGAATTTCATTATAACTGTGCAGGTATATTGGATAAAGATATAGCATCTTATACTTCTGGTGAGACTATATGGATTTGCGAATTTTGTAAGAAAAAAATACCAACAGAAAATACTTCATCATTAGTTACTAATAGTGATATATGCACAACCGCTCAGCCTAGTATATCTGATGTCTACACAGTTGTTAAACAAATACTCTCTGAACAGCAAAACATTAATAAGTCACTAGAAAAACATGAAGAAGAGATGAATGAATTAAAACATAGAAGTGATCAAGTAGAGGAGGTTGTAGAAGAAAATAAACAAAAACTGAATGAAGTAAGTAATATTATTGCTGACTTGGAAAGGGAGAACGAATATCTAAAATCAAAACTGAATGATGTAGATCAACAAAATCGTGCTAATTGTTTGGAAATCACTGGAGTACCGGAACCTGGCAGAGGGGAGAATATACAAGTGACAGTTCAACTGGTTTGCTCAGCGTTAGGAATCAAAGTAGATACTAGCATGATAAACAATTGCTATCGTCTGCGATCGAGCAACGATAGAAATTCGTCTAAAATAATAGTTTCATTTACAAAAAAATGTTATAAAGATGAAATATTAAAATGTCGTAAAATAAAAACTGATTTTACTACAGATCTCTTAGATAATTCATTAAAACAATTAGTTCAAGATAGTAATATAATATACATAAATGATTTTTTAACAGCCTATAATAAAAAATTGTATCTCAAAGCCAAGGAGTATAAAAACAAAAATAATATGAAATATTTATGGGTAAAAGACGGTAATATTTTAATGCGAAAATCTGATAACTCTAAAGTTATGATAATTAGAAGTGAACATGATCTTAAAACTGGAGTTGAATAAAATTATGTATTTAAAAAATGTAAACGTGGCTTTCAATTATTCTGCAAATCTTCCTGTGTACACTTTCATGCATATGTATTTTTTCTTTTCTCTTTTTGTAAGTTTCGTTTTTTTGCCATGAATAAAAATAACTTAAATGTTGCAATTTTAAATATTAGATCTTTAATATGTAAATTTTATGATTTCAGGATATTAGTAGAACAAAATAATTATGATATAATTCTAATTACTGAATCTTGGTTTCATAATGACATTTCAGATGATATTATC
Source organism: Rutpela maculata (assembly GCA_936432065.2). Classification (NCBI taxonomy): domain Eukaryota; kingdom Metazoa; phylum Arthropoda; class Insecta; order Coleoptera; family Cerambycidae; genus Rutpela; species Rutpela maculata. Next base: position 39,025,571 of record OW386290.2, read on the forward strand.
TCAGTGGATGGGTATAAAGTTTATCGTTATGATAGACAGAAAGGTAAGAGAGGTGGAGGTGTGCTTATATATATCAAAATGAAATATAATTGCAATAAAATTGAACAATTACCATTAAATAATACTGAACAGTTGTGGATTTCTTTATCAATGAATAATATATCAATATGTATAGGAGTAGTTTATAAAAGTCCACAATTTTCGGTCGTAGAATTTATTGATGCATTTGAGGATATATTGAGCACACTTGTACCAAAATACGATTATGTGTTGTGCGGTGGTGACTTTAATATTGATTTTCTAAATACAGCTAGTAATAACTATATTAAAATGTCCACATTACTTGAATCTTTTGGTTTAGTGCAGGTAGTGGTAGAACCAACGAGGGTGGGTCCGACTTCCGCAACTTTATTGGATTTATTTCTTTGTTCTGAAAATGTAAAGGTAGTTGATTCTGTTGTAACAGATCTTCCAAATTTGTCCGATCATTGCATGGTAACTTGCAAACTTGATTTTAACCTCGAAAGCTCTGCACCGTTTTTTTGTACATATAGGAATTTTAAAAACTTTGCTCATGATTTATTTTACCGCGATTTACAGGGAACTGATTTTAATCAAATTCTTTATTTGGAAAGTATAGATGAAAAAATAGCAATGTTTAATAATTTAGTGATATCTCTATTTGATATACATGCTCCAATTATTACTTCAAAAATTACAAAAAAATATGCAAGACAAAAAAATCATATATAATTAATTACACAGCATTATTACATAAATGTTTTATTATTATATTGTATGGTTAAGTGGAAGAGCACTTTCTTCAATAAGTGAACTTCGCCAATTAACTGTAATTATATTGTATATATTTTATTTTATCTATATTTGGTATATATATATTGTGTAATTATGGTTAATAAAGACATTATTATTATTATTATTATTATAATTATTTGATAATTACTTCGCACAATTGTAATAAAAAGTGCAATATTAGATTTGACTAAATGACCCCATTATACCTCCCACAAGTGTAGAGTCGGAGAGGGCCTTTTCTAATGTTGGTGGGCTCTGTACAATGATCCGGTCCAGACAAGGGGACGAAACGTTAGACACATTAGTTCTTCTAAGATTCATTTTTAAAAATAAATTTAAAACTGTTCTTTTTGTTATCTACTACTGTTTTATTGAAATAAATTAACAAAAATTGTTAGTATTAATTTTATGATAATATTTGACAATGTATTTTGAGCCTGAAAATTTGTAACCCCGGGATCCCGGATAATCCCAGGATTTGGAATTTGTAATCCCGATAATCCCGAAAGCCTAATCCCTTTCCAGGATTGAAAACACTATCACTGCCATATCTTCAAATCTAATTGAGCTATAGATCTGAATTTTTTTTTAATTCAAGTACACAAATAAGCGCTTCCAATGGTCTTTTTGTTTCTATCGATAATTGTTTACTATTTTCTTTAACAACAATGAACTTATTACTGGACTATTACTTCGCTAAAAATGTACTCATATTTTGACTAAGCGAGAAACTTTTTTATTTTTGAAAATTTTCATATACATGCAGCGAAACAATTGAAGTCAAGATATAGGAGAAGTTTTTCTTCTTAAAATCCGAGCGATAGCTCAATTAGTTTTCAAGATATTGCATAAATTTAAAAAAAACACGAATCTTCTAAACAGTCAATTTCTGAAGTTTTTTCGAAATAAAAAAATGCTGTACCACACAAAAATATCGTAATTTGCCCATTACAGGTCCCAAATAAGCTACTCTACAAGATCTATAAGGTATCCTCTGGTTCTATGCAAAAAAAATAAACGACATATTCCTAGGTCAATTTCGTTCCACTATATGTCCAAACCATTGCACTCGCAGAGATACAGTTGTCACTGTTTTTGTTACATGACGTCTAGTCCAATATGAGTATTTTCTCAGATTTGCCCCTTCTCCCGGATATTAGCCGTAGATTCAAATACTTTCCAGTTAGAAATTTTGAAAACAGATTTGATAACTGCTAATGTTTAGTAACACAATATTAATATATATAAATTATTTAAAAATATATGGAACATGCACCAAGCCTATTACAATACTTCTCTTTGTCAGGGAGGGAAGTAAAAAATAAATAATAGTTAATATGAAATACTGGCCTCTGTATGTTTTATTGTATGTATTTATAAACGACACTTGTAAATTTTACAAGCATGTTTCAGTATTTATTAAACACTTTGTACTTTTTTCCTGTCTTTTTTTGATTTTGACTTTTATTTTAGTTAGGTGCTTGAAGCATTAACTACTACTATTACCAAAATATTTGAAATTTTAGGATATTTTTTTAATTCCTGAACCAAATTGCCAAGTAAATTTCATATTAATAATGTAAGAATTTATATTTTTCAAATTCAAGCTGAATATTAAAAAAAAACAACTCACCTTGTCCAATCCTATGTAAAAATCTGTATTAAAATAATTGCTTATAGGATGAGTATACAAATACAGCCAGAGACTACACCAAAGAGCAGAATCTCTGTTTAAAAAATCTTCAAAAAAATGTTCAGTGGATTCCACTGTTTCATGCGTCCAACTCGGAGCAACAATAGCCATTGATAGATTGTGGCGCCTCACTATTTCCGCTGCCTACAAGTTATTTTATGTCAAAAACAACAATCGCCTAAAATTTAAATCGTGCAATGGTTGCATTTCTGCTAAAACTTGAACAATTGTTGTAACGTTATTAAAAGAATATTCATAAAACATTTTCAGAATTTAATCATTAAGATAAGATGACTAGATCAGCCTGTGTGACAACATTTTAGTTAAACGTTTTCTTTGGCAGTCCCGTAGCATTCATTTATTTACAAGAAAATATTTTGTTCAGCTCAATAACATCAATTTGTCAAAAACAGCTAATTGTTAGACATGTCAGTGGGCATTCAGACTCTCCCCAAACAGCATGTCCAATTGTAATTACGTCTCTACAAGATATACACATGAGAAACAAAATATGTTAAGGTGGATCTAATTGTTAAACTAGTACTGACGTACACATATGAGATACACTTATGTTTATACTGACAGAATTATGTGATACAATGTTTAATAATTGTATACCGTATGCACTCAAGATTCTAAACATTTTTATATAACGTAAAGAAGGATCATTAGAATGTTGAAATTTGACGTCCTTAGAAGATGCCTACACGGTTTAAGTCATATGTATGTGTGATGCTTTATATAATACTTGTGCCTACTGCATACATCACATAAAAGTGCGATATATACACAAGATACAAATAACTATATATACACTTTTTAGTTGTGTCTTGTCGTGTCTACATTCGACTATTCGAGCATGGAACAGTGTGGGCGCGCAAAGCGTCAGCATGAGCATACCGGCCATGTGTATCTCATGTGTCCTCTTTCCTCTATAAGAGTGGTCATAGCCACACATATAGCAGGCATTTTTGTTTTTTAACAATATCCAAAATAATTTATATTCGAAAGAGTTTGCAAAGATTCGGCAGGTTTAAAGATATCGAGTTCTTTTAATAATAAAATTAGATTAAAATGCATTAAAAAGCAAAATCTAGCCGTTGCGTGTTCTACTATAAAGTCTTTAAGCAAGTATTCAAACAGAAGTCAGTGGTTGAGTGAGTTAAACATTAAGCGGCGAGTCAAAAGGTCCGCGGTTCGATCTGTGCTCACTCTGTCTTTTTTTTTTTTGTTAAAATAATTGCAAAAAAACTTTTAATTGTTTTTTTCAAGGTAATAATTGCTTATAAAACCGATGTACGAATATACTTCTTTTCAATTTTAGGTCTGTTTTAGACCATTAAATATTCTATTTATGTTGTATATTATACCATTACCGTTTTTTCTCCAACACGTTTCCCAGGTTTGTATAAGTACCTCAACTTAAAAAACCCCACTGCTCATCAAATTTGAGATGAGGAAAATTTTTTTTTCGGATTTCTCCCTCTCTGCTCTTTAATTTAGAGATCTGGGGAGAACATTTTAACGAACCGCCACTGAATTAATGTAATAATTACGTTGTTCAACAACTACTCGTACTTCTCAGGTGACACTGGTGACAGTTTAATTAAATTAAATAAGTTTTTGTTAATAATTATAAATAAATAAAAATACTAGTAACTCGAAAAATTCAGGTTTGGGAACACGTAAAAAAAAGAGAACCTGAAAGATTTTCATATATTTTAAATAAGGCTAGAAATTCAATTTCACATAATAAAGACTTCATACACATCACCATAAATAATGCTTTTAGCATCCGAAATAATGGTCACTTAGATAGCTCAGTTGGTAGAAGCGTTAGTACTGTAATACGGACAACAAGAGACAATGTTCGGTTCGACCCCTACCCACCACAATTGGCAAAGGTAAGTAAAAATGAATTTTAATACTTAATAAACATTATAATTTGCAGGCAACCTTGTGAGAAAAAATTGGAGTGTTGGTAAACAATATTAGATATGTTAATGTAAATAAAATATACGGATGGCTAACAAACAAATTCATAGGACAAAACGTATTTATGCATTATTATAATTACTTTATTTTTATCAAGTAGACTTACTAACTAGTATGTAGTTTTATATGTTCCTTTTACTAAAAACCTGTGGGGGATTAACAAATATAACCTGAAAAAGACGCCAAATCAACGTCTAGCATAAGACGTCATTCGTCTGAGACATTAGGAAGTCAATGACTGTGCATCTGATAACACATTGTGGATCAAATTATTTGTGTATATGTAAATGGTATACTGTGGCTACATTATGAGGCGGACGTTTAACCTTTGTGCATACGTGTGTGTTTACAATGTGTAAACGTAGCACCCCATACAGCACACCAAATAACGATTACGATGTGTTCGCATTGTAACGATGTATCTAGATGCAGACACAAGGTTACACAATTCTACGATGTAAAAGTGCTACGTTTACACATTGTAGGCACACACGTATGCACAAAGGTTAAACGTCCGCCTCACAATGTAGCCACAGTATACCATTTACATATACACAAAATAATTTGATCCACAGTGTGTTATCGGATGCACAGTGATTGACTTCCTAATGTTTCAGACGAATGACGCCTTATGCTAGACGTTAATTTGACATCTTTTTCAGGTTATATTTGGTAATCCCCCCACAGGTTTTTAACAATGGGAACATATAAAACTACATACTAGTTAGTAAGTCTACTTGATAAAAATAAAGTAATTAATGCATAAATACGTTTTGTCCTATGAATTTATTTGTTAGCCATCCGTATATTTTATTTACATTAACTATCTAATATTGTTTACCATCACTCCAATTTCTTCTCACAAGGGTTGCCTGAAAATTATAATGTTTATTAAGTTATTAAATTCATTTTTACTTACCTTTGCCAATTGCGGTAGGTAGGAGTCGAACCTACACATGCCTCTGTTGTCCGTATTACAGTACTGACGCTTCTACCAACTGAGTTATCATGGTGACTGTTATTTCGGATGCTAAAAGCAGTATTTATGATGTGTATGAAGTCTTTATTATGTGTGAAATTGAATTTCTAGCCTTATTTAAAATATATGAAAATCTTTCAAGTTCTCTTTTTTTTTCTATTTTTTTACGTGTTCCCTAACCTGAATTTTTCGAGTTACTAGTATTTTTATTTATTTACAATTATTAAGAAGAACTTATTTAATTTAATTAAACTGTCACCAGTGTCACCTGAGTTAAGACTTAAAGTTTTAAGTTGAAGTACTTATACAAACCTGGGAAACGTGTTGGAGAAAAAACGGTCAGGTATAATATATCATCTACAACATAAATAGAATATTTAATGGTCTAAAACAGACCTAAAATTGAAAAGAAGTATAGGTATTCGTACATCGGTTTTATAAGCAATTATTACCTTGAAAAAAACAACTAAAAGTTTTTTTGCAATTATTTTAACAAAAAAAAAAAGACAGAGTGAGCACGGATCGAACCGCGTACCTCTTGACTCGCCGCTTAATGTTTAACTCACTCAACCACTGACTTCTGTTTGAATATCTGCTTAAAGACTTTATAGTAGAACACGCAACTGCTAGATTTTGCGTTTTAATGCATTTTAATCTAATTTTATTATTAAAAGAACTTGATATCTTTAAAACTGCCGAATCTTTGCAAACTCTTTCGAATATAAATTATTTTGGGCTGACGCTTTGCGCGCACACTGTTCCATGCTCGAATAGTCGAATGTAGATACGACAAGACACAACTAAAAAGTGTATATATAGTTATTTGTATCATGTGTATATATCGCACTTTTATGTGGTGTATGCAGTAGGCACAAGTATTATATAAAGCATCACACATACATATGACTTAAACCTTGTAGGTATCTCCTACGGACGTCAAATTTCCACATTCTAATGATCCTTCCTTCTTTACGTTATATAAAAATGTTTAGAATGTTGAGTGCATACGGTATACAATTATTAAACATTGTATCACATAATTCTGTCAATATAAACATAAGTGTATCTCATATGTGTACGTCAGTACTAGTTTAACAATTAGATCCACCTTAACATATTTTGTTTCTCATGTGTATATCTTGTAGAGACGTAATTACAATTGGACGTGCTGTTTGGGACATTTACATCGTAGAATTGTGTAACCTTGTCTCTGCATCTAGATACATCGTCACAATGCGAACACATCGTAATCGTTATTTGGTGTGCTGTATGGGTCCCCTGCGACCATCTAGTCTGTTGTGTCTCACTCCTAATTATATATTACCCAGTAAATTCAGCTTTTTAATAAAGTCGATAGCCTTATTGGATGAGAGACTGTCCAGGTCCTCTGGCAGCAGTTGCCTTTTGCCAAAGAGTGAGAACCTGGTTCTTTTTGCAACAGGACAAGGACATAAAACATGCTCTGCCATTTCATCCAGCTCCAAACACAGCATTCAGCATTATCCGCTAATCTAAGTCTCTGTAGGTAGTGATTTAGCCTGCAGTGTCCAGTATATAGGCCAACTGGAGTATTTCGAGTTCTTATTTTAGAGTTCTATTTAATTCTAATAATTTTTTTAGTTCTTAATATCAAGATATATAATAAAACCGCTTTGAATAAACTAATCCTGGTAGTTCTTGCCAATACTGGAGTATTTTCCTCTCAGTCCAGGTCAAGATGGTTGTTTTTACAGTGCTTGAAGCACTGGCTCTGCTCCGATATATCTTAATACCTTCCCTGGGTAAGGAGTTGGCTATTTCATTGCTTTCCATGCCAGAGTGGTCGAGTATACAGACCAGAATCAATTTGTTGTTTTTGCCCAATCGGGTTAGAACCTTCTGACAGTTTCAAACAGTTTTAGAATTCCAACAATAGGATTCAAGAGCTTTAAGAGCTGCTTGGCCGTCTGAAAATATTCTTATTGACCTGTGTCTAAGATGCATCTATTCAAGCCCCCTCGAGTTCAATGGCATGAATTTCATCCTGAACGACAGTTGCATGCAAGATGGAGGAGAGGGGGTAGATCCAGGAGGGGTTCCAGAGCAGCTGACGGTGTGGTATTTACTGCACCAGTCATTGCCTTTGTAAGCCAGAGAGTTTGGCTTTGACCGTTTATTGCAGCCCCTTCGACCACCAAAATTATTAAAGTATAATACTCTTTTATTAGATATCTGTATTGTCTAAAGAATTTTAATTGTGTTAGCTTTATCCGTAAACAGAAACATGGTAAAATCTACAAGAAGAATTATTTATCGAGGCATGAGATGCACCACTTCTGAACGTAATGAAGTATTTTGACCTTTTGGACGAGTGCTATAAGTGTCGAAAAAGAACAAACGACAAACCAGACATATATCTACAGAAGTCACTATACCTTATCTGGGAAAGGAGGATAGTAATAAAGTACGTGATCAGTGCATGCAACTGATTCTGTTGTGTAGTTTAGAGAGGGTATAATTCAAAATTATTTTTACAAAAGCTTTTCAAATCAATGTCGTTGAATTGCATGTGCCACTTGACACTAAGACAGTTCAATTAATTGCTATCCCCCTGGCCTGGCTAAGGTATAGTGCTGTATATGCAACGAATTTAGAATTATCGTGTGATAAACTTTCACACTCGGGATTAGAAGATGCCCTTTAGATCCTTTTGGTACATAATATTTGTGTGAAAATGCTTGACACTTTCCATTAAACAGATTTAATTTGTTAATGTTTTATTATTAAAATTGAGAATATGAATTATATTAGCATCTCACCTTATATGTATGGAATTTTCCACCACCCAACATCATTTTTCCAAACACATCAATACCAACAAAAACATCAAAATTTCTGTGTTTTGCAGCTTTCAGCGTCTGTTTCAAATTTATGTCATTCCAATAGAAATTTAACAGTATACCATCACAAGAATCAAAAAAATACCTTCAAAGTACAAAATTTCAGCCAATATTTAAAAATACAGTTAAAACGAAGATATATAAAATGTAATCTTTCATTTCTCCTATTTTATTAGGTTTATTCCAAGTTTTTTTTTTTTTAGAAACAAAAACATTGAAACAAAAGGCATTTATATTAGTAAATGACATAAAAATTACATGTATGACACGTGCCAAAAATCGAGATACACTTATCATCTGGTTGTGGACAAATGCATAGTGGCAGACTGACCATGGTGGCAATTGCCACAACGTTCCTGGTACAAAACGCCTCCCTCGATCCCAAAAAGTGCTTACATGTGCCCCTGCCACCCCTCGGTACAAATCGCCACAACCATCAACAAATGTCAGTCCGCCACTGTACATATGTTAAATTTTTCACCACCTAACATTTTGTAATGATTATGGTAAATAAAATATATCATGCTAACAATTACCAATTAAAGAAATTCACCTGTTTTGTGAGTTTAACTCATTTTGACACTGAGGCTCTCCATTTTCTGTGACACTATCGTACCAAATAAGCAAATTTACAGGATTATCGGTGTGTATCAAGTGCGCGAAATAAATAACAAATTCCTTTAGAGTATCAGTCTTCCCCACTTTATTATCTATTTTTAACAGCCAACCATCAAATCCAATTTTTTTTGTAAGTTCTGCTAAGGACTTGGCAAATTTTCTCATTGTGTCTTGACTTTCAAATATTTTCTTATCACACAGTTCAGCCCCTAGATTACCTTCAGTAATTACTGTTCCTAAAAAAGTTAAACAAAATGAATATCTGCAAAGTAGGTACTAAGATTGTAGATCAAATCGTCTCCAAAAAATTCATTAGGTACAGGTTTTGTTTTGTTTTATCCACAATTTTAAATTACATGTTTGAAAACATTTTTTACGACCTTTCAAACCGCCTCAATAATGACCCTCTTAAGTTTCCAACAAACACTAAAGGTTGGCCCATCAGCGGGCCATTATTAGGCCGGAAATCTAACTTCTGGCCCCGTGATGGCCCGCTGGAAAGCCGACCTTTAGTGTTTGTAGCAGATTCGTCTGAGTAAAGCAGAAGAGGCCCTATAGTATATAGTGGAATCCAAAACCATTTCTTGAGGATAATTTCTTGAATCCACTTTACTAGGTACGCCCAGAGTACAACCTAGACATGTTATAAGCACTGAGCTACGGGCCTCTTTAATCCCCATACTTTTTGATAATTTGTTAATTTAAAAAAAAAAACACTAAAGATTGCCTATTTTGGATAATTTAAGAAATATAATTTTAATGAAAGTTGGTAAAATTGCCCCCTTTATTAAACTAAACCTTCCTGGCAAATTTAAGAGCAATATATTTATTTAAATAGCTGAAAATAGAAAATGATTGCGAAATTTTAATCACTTACTGTTTAAGTGCATCAACTGGTAGGAGGACAATTTTGCTATTATTATACTCTTCGCAAAAACCAAGAGTATATTGTATTTGACCGGCACATTTCTAAATCAGTAAATATCGCTCATAGAGAAAATTTTTTATATTGTTATGTTAGTGAACGAATTCTGAACAACTTTCAAAATGTCCGTCTGTCCGTCCGTCACGTTTCTTGTAAGCACGATAATTCAAGAAAGAAAAATCCGATTGTATTGAAATTTGGAAAGTAACTTAGTGTTAGCTAGAGGAAGAACCCTATTGTTTTTTAACAAAATAGATTGGTAAATAAAAAAGTTATTAGTAATTTAAAATTTAAAAAAATATTTTTTACATTTTTTTATGGTTTGTAATAAATAGAAACCTTGCGAAATGTTATTTCCTATCACTATTTTTTTTTAATACATTTTACTAATGTGTGTTTCCTAATAATCACAATAAATTTTCTAGTGGTATATATTACACTCATTAACGATTTTAGTAATAAGAAATGGTGGTGTAGCGGCAAGAGTTTCATCTCACCATCGAATCAGACAGCATAATGCCATACTTTTCAATATAAAACACCCCCTACCATACCAGGCGTTGCCTATCTTCCAGCAACTCCCTTAGCCACACTCTCTCCTACGATAACCTACCTTTCCCCTATCTTTATCTTACAACCCCTTTCTCTCTCCCTTTCATGTTTTTTCAGTTTTGTTTTTTATCCTTTTTGTTGTTTTTTGTAATTTTTTGTCCCTAAATCCCCTTCAGGCCGAAACTTATCCAAATCCTAATTTTTTAAATCACAGCTTTTACCTTTCCATCTTACTTTCCTTGTCGGCGATCAGACCGCAAGGCCGTCATTTGTTCGAACGGGTTTTTTCGTTCAGTTTTCCCGTGTCAATAACCAAAATTGTGTAGTGCGCGTTCGCCAATGTTTTTAGAGTTGTTTATTTTTAATTTACTTGTAGGTCCATGTGGACAATAAAATATTTTAACCTAGTTTTTAAGTCCACCTACGGTGGACAGGAGCTTCTAGTCCCCCACTCGAACTATCTCTAAGCTGAGTCGGGCCCACCCCGCCCAGCCCCACACCCACCTCGACGTCACCTATCCTGGTCGTGTGGCTGGCTCCGGGTTGGACTCCGAGGAGGCACATATTGTACTATTAATACTGAATAAATACTATTGATTGATTGATTGATTGACAATCCAAGGGTTCCGGGTTCGATCCCTCACATCGTGATTTTTTTTTCATATATTTTTTTTTTCACAACAAAGTTGGTATCACAAAATTTAGAATGTCCAAAAACTAGCATTATTTACAAGAAAAATGCGAAGAGTATCCTATAGAATGTGTAACAATTATATAAAAAGCTCAGTAAATCGGCGAAGAGTACAATGCTTCCTCTAGTTGTTTATAAATTTAAACTTTTGTCTTTATATTTTATATATTTTTACTTTCATTTATTCTCATTATTATACTCTTCGCAAAAACGAAGAGTATATTGTATTTGATCGGCACATTTCTAAAATCGTAAATATCGCTCGTAGAGAAAAAATTTTCATATCATTGTGTTAGTGAACGAATTCAGAACAACTTTCAAAATGTCCGTCTGTCCGTCCGTCACGTTTCTTGTAAGCACGATAACTTAAGAAAGAAAAGTCCGATTGTATTGAAATTTAGAAAATAAGTTAGTGTTAGCTAGAGGAAGAACCCTATTGTTTTTGAAGAAAATCGATCAGTAAATAAAAAAGTTATTAATTATTTAATTTAAAAAAAAATTTTTTTTTGTTAATTTTTGTGGCTTGTACTAAAATGGAAATCGCGAGATATTATTTCCATAACAAATTTTTTTTTGTGTATGAAGTTAATTTATTTCTTAGAAGTGAAATATGTATGAATGTCGAAGGATATATATTACAGACAATCAATTTTCCTAGCAACAGGTGGTGGCACAGCGGCTAAAGCTTTTCGTTGCAATCCAAGGGTCCCGTGTTCGAATCCCACAGGTTGGACTTTTTTTTTCATTTTTTTTTTCATACAATTTTTTTCACAACAAAGTTTATATCACAAAATTTAGGATGTCCAAAAACTAACATTATTTACAAGAAAACTGCGAAGAGTATCCTATAGAATGTGTAACAATTATATATAAAAAGCTCAGTAAATTGGCGAAGAGTACGTTTTTAGCTTGTTACTTGTGCATTATATTTATTCAATATTTTTCAAATTTCAAGAGTTGCTGCACAACATCAACTTTTTCATTAAGGGCAGGCGCGGATTTATGCGGGGGTAACGGGGTAATACCCCCCCCCCCCCCCAAGATTCTGTAAATCATCAATTTTTGTTTTAAAATGGTATGATTTTTGTTAATTTTGGGAAGAAAATTTTAGGGCGAAAAAAAAAAGTTTTTTCAGATTTGCCCCCCCCCCCCCCCGCTCACCATTTTTTGGTGAGCGTGAAGCTCAAGGTCCAGATCCGCCCTTGATTAAGGGGGAAGTTTTTATATAAAATTATATGCTATATCATTAAGATATCAAGTAACCCTCCAAATAGTATCGTACTACAGTATTAGTTGACAGCTTTCTTTGAAAATCGTTTATCTAGATATTATTATTATATTTCTTATTAGCTTCTCATGATTTATGCTGACTTGCTACATGTGTTTAACTTTTAGCTAACGCTTCTATAAAATGTTATAAATACTACTTCCAGACTTTTGTTACCTCAGTACGACACTCACATTTATATTTTATATCTTAAACAAACAATTGTAACTTTCTTTAGGAATCAACATTGATACCTATTATGTTCAAATAAATATGTTTTAAAAAAGTCTTGGATACAAAGTGAAATAACATATATCGGTGATATTTTATTTACACTAGCATCTTTTGCACTATACCAATTATTTTAAGTTTATTTTTTACATGTTATTAGTGTTATTGTTATTACATGTGTATTATAAACTTTTTAATTAGCCTGTCCTGTGAAAAGAATTTGTGCTTGTTTCATTTTCTTTTTAATCCGATCCGGCCTCACTTCATCAGCCATTCAATCGCCGTGGTGATTCATAACGTGGATGTCTGGCTGGCTCCGGATGAGAGCTTGGAGAGGACAATAAGTTATATATAAATTTGTTTTTGCCTGAACTTTTTGTTCCAGGATGTGGACGTCTCTGGTTCAAATCCTGATCGCGAAATATTTTTCTTACCGTATCAGTAATATTAAAAGTTTTACAAAGCTGTATACATGAACATATGACATAACCTTAACCAGCATGGTAGCTCAATCGGTTAAGGCATACTGAGTGGCGAATATGCTGACCGACTGTCTATCGTGCTCTGGGTTCGAGCCCCAGGTCTCGTATTGACAACACCGGTGGGTATGGATGTCTGTCTGCGTAACCTCCTTCCGCACAGCCTTGGCTTTGGATCTGGGGTTTATCTATTATCTGTGGTGTGTTTATGTTATTTTTATAAGAATGGTTGTTTAAGTTAGGTTGGTTTTCCCTTTTAGTGACAAAAATTAAGTTATAAAACAATTGTGAAATGTGTTATGTTTGCAAAGCCTCTTTATTCTGTTATTTCAAAAATTTTAGTTTTGGATTATTTTCAAATAGCAGAGATAAAAATATAAGCATTGGAGAACCAGTCCAAACTTCAAGAACAAATATCGATTTGTTTATTTATAATTAACCTAAATGCAAAAACTGACGTATCTCAGCCCCAAATGCAAGTCGATCATTATTTTTTTTTTGAAAAATGCTAGATATTTCATATATTTCCATAATACGTTTGCCATTTTTGGTTTGATACAAAATTCAGTTATTTGAATTTGTTTATAGCTATAATTCTGAAAATTATAAATAAATTTCAAAAAAATCGTTTGAATGAAGATATAATTTTTTTCTTAATACCATTGTAGAATACATGTAAAAACGTACATTTTGAAAAAAAACATTATTCTTGGTTTTTAGCCGCTTATAAATATTCTGCGCTAAAATTTGGCACAAAGGTTTAGTTCAATAAACGACATAGTGCCACCAACTTTCATTTAAATTGATGCATTATTAAATTATATTTCTTAAACTGTCAAAAAGAGGCAATTTTTGGTGGTTTTCATTTTTTTACCAATTAACAAATTATCAGAAAGTTTTTTCATAGACCTAGTCTTATTCAAAATTTTATTGTGAACAGTTTGATATTTTTGTTTTTGCGATACGATTACTAGGACCAGAGATAGATATTAAGGATAATAGCAGAAAACTTCAGTGTTGAAAAATAAATTGTTAAAATTTTACAAGCAGCAATGGGCCGATTTAATACAAAATGCTCATGGCATTTGTATATAAAACAAATTAAAACAATAAAATTGCTGCAGCATGTTTATTAATTTTTGTCTCGTATGGTTGAACTCATATTTTAAAAAATTTTTGAATAAATAAACACACAAATAAAATCAATATAAATTACCTAGAACTTTTACACCATTTTTGTGACCAGCATTTATCCAACATAGAGGAGGAATAGTAATAAGATGATGGCTAAAATATACAAAAATATCTATCTGAGCCCAGTAGTAAAAGGGGTAACCATTTCCTTCACCGGAAAATTGTATATACCTAAAAAAAAATGCATGTCACTTTTAAAAAATTAACATATAAAATGCTTTATAAGTCTCCAACACTTTATGCACGTAGTACCCGCTCTAAATTTGGAAAATGTTATTAACTTATCAAATTGGTATCCTCCTTTGTAATTGTGACAAACTAAAGTTTTCGGAACAGTTCTTGCATCCAATCTGTTTCTTATTAAATATTTATCGATTCCAGTGTGACAATCACCCATAGTATTTCTTACTACCGTTGCAGCTCTTGGTACTAGATGTTCAACACTCGCAACCCATTTTGGAGGATTTTCTACAACACTATCTAGATCATTTAAATTTGAAATGGGTTGACATTCATCATCATTAGGCATCATTCTCTTAGAACAATGTGGTTGTTCTTCCTCCTTTAAATCTGATGATGGTTTTCTTTTCAAGGTTGGAATTCGAAATTCTAAAATTCAAATAAAAAGATGTTTAACTGATCCTGCACTATCAGAAGACTTATGAAAGTACTCACTTTTCTGATCATCTGGGCTATCCATTCCTTTTTCTTATCTTTATACAATCACGATCAGTTTAGGAAATGAAAACCGCGAAAAAAATTATCAATATTATTAATTGATGTGCGTATACGGTTTTAATAACTGCAGTTGTGTAATATCCTAATTGCCGTAGATAATTATCAAACTATATAGTTATATTACGATTGAATTGAGCTTTTAAAAGTATTAATGATTCACAATTAAGTAGTTACAAATTCTACAAACTGCACATTACATACAGCACGTGGGAAAACGGTTAGTTTCTGATTTCAGGACGTATTACTTTATTTTGTGACTACTTTCGTGAGTAATGCATTTGAACTACTGTGCAAATTATCTAATCGAACAAACAAAAACCCAATAAATGGCAGCAGTGAATTTCAAAATGTCGGAAAATGTGAGGAAAACATTGAAGCTGTCATAACGTCACCTCCCCTATTTTATTAATTTCCTTACTTTTGTGAACTGTTTTCGGATATGCCGAAGGTAGAATTAGAATTTTGTGATATTTTTACTTGCATTGGATACAGAAGTAGATCCATTAAGGAGGATAAAGTGGTATTTGCAGCTGGGAATACAATTCTTTGCAGTCGAAGATGTGAAAAAGCAAATGTTTGCCCCTTGTTTGCTCCTCATGAAGTTAGAATGAATTTAGAAAGTGACGTTGATAAATGGAAATGCATATGCAGTTGCACAGCAGGCCAATCCGAATATTGTAAGCAAACTAGGAATTATTTTACCCACATGCTACACAGGCTGTCTCACATGAAATAATTCTGGAAAAGATGAGTTTTTATGGTATTCGAGGTTTGCCATTGAAACTTTCCTATTCCTGTCTTAACAATAGGCTTCAGAGTGTCTCACAATTTCTTCCGGTTAAACATGGGGTTCCTCAAGGCTCTATTTTGGGCCCCCTAATCTTGATATTATACATCAATGATTTTTTTCACTTTGTCACCAAAGAAATGCATCGCTTATGCTGACGATACATCTATTATTGATTGTAATTTGAATATTCTTGACCTAAGTGAGGATAGCTTTAGTTCTAACAAACAAGCTCGTGCTTGGTTCTCTTCGAATAATCTTCAATTAAACGAAGAAAAAAAACTCAACAAATAATTCACTGTCATCAAGGGTAACAGTGTTAAAATTCTTGGCGTCAGGGGCGGATGGGCCTGGGTGGATGAAAAAATTTTTTTTGGATTTCTCCCCCTGCTCATCAAAAAAAATTTTTGGGCCCCCACATAAGAAGTGCCCAAGGGCCTCTCGAACGTAAATCCGGTGGTGATAATAATAATAAAAATTGAATTGGGCCGTTTCGCTAAAATTGCCAGGGCTGGTTGGACCGACCCCATCCGCCCCTGCTTGGCGTTATTTTAGACGACACTCTTAAGTGGTCCAATCAAGTGGAGCAACTGTCATCCAAATTATCAAGTTCGATAATCATGCTACGTAGACTAAAAAAATCAACTCTGTTCTAAAATCTTAAGAACATGCTGTTTTTCATTATTTCATGATCATATTACTTAATTATGCTATCCTCCTATGATGTGGATCATCTCGGGCAGCTGCAATCTTTCATCTACAGAAGAAAGCAGTCAGGTTAATTGTTAATGGAGGTTAAAGGGATCGCTGTTTATCAATATTTAAGAGTCTTGGTATAATGCCGGTTCCTTCTCTTCACATTTGTTACTTTACTTGAAATTCACAAGAACGTAAATTCATTTTGTACTAACTCAAATTTTTATTCTTATGGCACCAGGTTTGAGAAAACTCTAAACCTTCAATTATACTGTCGTGAGCAAAAAAAAAATAGGACAACTATTTTTTTCTAATGTAAAT
Organism: Rutpela maculata; assembly: GCA_936432065.2. Taxonomy (NCBI): domain Eukaryota; kingdom Metazoa; phylum Arthropoda; class Insecta; order Coleoptera; family Cerambycidae; genus Rutpela; species Rutpela maculata. The sequence goes on from OW386290.2 coordinate 39,042,432, forward strand.
CTGTCTCTATTTGCACACTTGCAATGAATTTTGACAAATAACTGACAATGTCACAAAAATTAAAGTTAGATGTACACAACTAGATTTTAGCAAAAATACGTTATAAGACTTGTTCCATTTTTTTGTGCACGACAGTACAATCACATTCCTAATGATGTAAAATCTCTTAATTTTAAGAGCTTCAAGAACTTTTTTTGTATTTTTTATATTATGTAAAGTATTTATATGTAGTGATGTGTATACATTTTTTATATTCTTGTATTTTCTACTTTTGACTTGCCAAAGACGTGTTTCGTAACTTGGTCAAATAAAATATCTACCTATGGTATATAATAACTTACATAACTATTTGGCCACTGAGGTGTCATACTGATTACCAAATACAACACGACAGCTTCCACATAACGCTGAGCTAATAGTTTATTAATAAATCAAAGCCAATATTGCCGAGTAATACTACTACTACTGCTCCGATTAAAGAACTTATATCTAGATACATAATAGGCTACCTTTTCACTATATATCTTGTTTGCTCCTAACATAGTCACATTATATGTCCATTAAAATGGATAGATGAACATCACATCCCATAGGCAACAGCGGCGTTGTGTGTGTAGAAATGATGATCTTAATATTTACATGTCATATAATTATCAAGAGTTTGAAACAGCTAAACATCTTATAAACATTGATCTTTTAAATATCAATAATTGGGCCATTAGTAACTCATTGTTGATAAACGCTAATAAAACCAAAGCTATAATGTTTAGTAAAACTAATGTTGATACACCACTTCACAGTCTTCACACTGACGGCACCGATCTCACGTGGTGCGATGAGGTAAAATATCTTGGCTTACACCTTGATAAAAGTCTTACTTTTAGTTTTCATCTAAATAAAATCTGTCAAAAATCATATTTTGCCCTAAAAAACATATATGAATATCGTAATTTGTTGCCAAAGTCAGTAAAAATAACTCTAGTCGAATCATTGGTACTAACTATATGGACTGTGTATATGGACCATTTTTAACAGCTTTTAATAAATATCGTATTCAAAAAATTCAAAATGCATGCATTAGATTTGTTTGTCAACTAAGTAGGTATGATCATATATCTCCGCATCTACGTGGTGCAAATATGTTAAATATGAGCAAAAGAAGGTTTATGCATATGAGTTGCCTAGTAAATACAGTTTCAAACACTAATTGTCCGGAATATTTAAATGATCTATTATGTAGACATGGCGATATACACGATTTAAATACAAGGCACAGAAATAATCTAAGTATACCACGACACAAATCAGAAGGTTTTAAGAGTTCTTTCTGCTATCAAGCAGCTCATATATATAACATGTTACCGGTTCGCTCATCTACTAATACTAGAAGTTTTAAAGACAAAATAAAAAAGTTTATATTAGATTTAGGATTAGGTTTATAATTATTATTTTAATTTGTTGATATAATTCTTTATGTAAAAACATGTGTGTATGATAGTTATATATTTTATACAACTGTGTAATGTTAAATCCTTGACCTATTTTTACACTTGACATATATATACAAATATTTTAGTAATTAGGTATACATGAAAATATGTGAAGCAGTACTGTATACCTTTTGACATGTATTTTTTGTTGCAATAAATCTATATTTATTTATTTATTTATTTAAAATGTGTAGAATGGTAAATATTTTCATTAAAATCAATTATTGCAATTCCTGCATTACCGGCTCTATATACAACGTGATGTAGGCATACGATATTACAGTAAGATAATACAGTAAGATAAATATGTATTGAAAGATATTAAAATTTAATTGCTATTCACTTTATAACTCTAAACTGAACTTCATCATGTTACAGCTATGGAATGATCGATTTTCTTCTTTTCTAAACTGCTTTCTGCAAACGGCACATCACTTCACCATTTTGCACGAAATATATTGTCACTAAACTGTGTAAATATGAATAGAGAATATTATTTAGGTATTAAGCAAATCACAACTTACAATAAAAAGAATTCTTTACCACATTTTGATCGAAAAACACGAAAAACACTTAATAACATTAATGGCAGACACTGTCAAAAGTTTCAAACTGAGATTATAATCGAACTGAACCGATCGTGCCCAAATCGGCCGTGAATAAATCGACTAGCCAATCAAGAACTTATGGGAAGAAGTGCCTTAGATTGTAACTATCTCAGCAACATATAAATCAGTACAATTATGTATCTAGATATAAGTTCTTTAATCGGAGCACTACTGTCTATCATATATTGTGAAAAAGAAAAGTGATTTTAATAAACGAGATTTTTTAAATTATGTTTTTATTATAAATTAACATTCGTTAATAATAATACGGACTTAATAAATTGTTGCTGTCGAAAAAGATACAGGGTGTCAAATTTGTAATTTTTTTTTCTTTTTTTTTTGCAACATCTTGTGATGCTTCTCTTTCTCAGGGTCGCCTTGCAAGTTCTTGCCGTGAGACTTTCCATTAACAACTCCAAATGTTTTACAGCTTTTATTCTGGTTTAATCAGATACAAATACCTTCTTATTTTAAACCTTACGTTTTCATATTTTAATTATCTTCTCTATCATTTTTTTTTGACATTTCTAATTAATTAATTTTTATCTGTCCCCTTTTTTTAGCCTACTCTCATCTATATGAATCTCTCAGCTGTTACCTTAGATATACTCATTCATTATAGATGAGGCACGTTACATTTACCCCCCTTTTAAGTTTTTTTTTTTTAAGAAAAATATCCATCAAAGTAACATATTTAATTCTAACGCAACACAAAACTTAAAATAAATAACACCTGTAGTTACGAAGCATGCTACAAGGTAATTCAGCAAAGTAACAACAAAAGTTTAACCAAAGAACATAAAAAAATCATTAAACCAACACAGCTGATGAAGAAAATATCAATATGTCATCAACATATGGAATTGCAAAATTCGACGTATCAGGCCCTAAAATTTTAGTAAGTCCTCTAACAAAACTTGCCACAGACGTGCTTAATCCAAAAGGTAATACCTTATACTGATAAGTGTAGCCCTCAAATTGAAAACCGGTATACTTTCTGCTAGATTCCTCAATCGGTATCTGCCAATAAGATGAAGTCAAATCAATAGTGCTCATAAATTTTACGTTTGAAAATTCGAAAATCATCTCGCCAGGATTTGGGGGTGTCACGTGATCTTTTACCATTTTAGTATTAAGATGACGAGCATCCAAACATACTCTTAAAGTTTTATCTTTTTTTGTAACCCCTACTAAGGGACTGACATATTCCGTTTGGGCAAATTCAATTACCCCCCAGTCCAACATTTCTTTTATTTGTGCACGTGCTGCAGCTTTATGCTGATATGGAATCGGATAAGACTTAAAATAAAACGGAGAATCATCGTGCATTAAAATAACATGATGATAACACTCTGTCAAACCTGGTTGATTAGAGAAAATATATTTATGTTCTGATAATAAACACAACAATTTTTCTTTCTCACTTTCACTAAAACAAGACGATGATTGCACGATTTTAAATAGATCGTCCTTTGAATAACACACACGCTCTTTGTCAACTTGTAGTGGCTCAACCTCTCGTTCATGTGTTGTAATAAAAGTGATTACATCTTGATAGTCCTCACATGAAAGTAAATCTATTTCACACCTTTGCATTCCAAGAATTATATTCATTTTCTGTTTTTCAAAATCTAGAATGGCTTTGTAATCATTTAACCAGTCACAGCCCAAAATAATTGGTTTTGCAAGAGTTGGAACTACAATAAACGAAACTTCTATGAGAAAATCCTGTAACTTTATCCCAATTAAAACTTGTGAGTTAATTTTTCTCGATTTGGATGCAACTGCGCCTTTTACGGTTAACCCCGACACAGGAAATGTAGGCAACAGTGGGTCACTCTGTTTTAAAATTTGGAAGAAATCATCGGATATACAATTAAATTGGCTTCCCGAGTCAACTAAAGCATTAACAGAAAGCTCATGAACTTTAATCAATAGTAACGGCCATCGTAACCCGTTATGGTTGTTTACCACTACCTCTGGTTCGCTTAATAAATCTGATTCAATATTATTATTAAAAGTGGGAGGTTGAAATTTCGAGTTTTGCTCTTGTACTACATTAGTATCGGAAGGTGCAATCAGATGCATAGCCGAATCTCCTCGATTATTTTCCCTATTCACATCACGCACCCTATTACTATGTTCCCGATTTCCATTCTCCTCAAAACTTTGTTCATTTCGGTTCCTATCATATCTATTAAAATTGTCATAATTTCTGTACCTATCAAAATTCCCGTTATTTCTATTATTTCTATTAAAACGTTCATAATTTCTATTTCTGTTGTCGTAATATCTATACTCCCTATTATCACTTAACTCTTCATATGTTGTATCTAATTCTCTTAAATAGTTATCTACTTCATCAATCCCATCAAGCCCTTTATTTAAAATACCACGTCTAATTTGTTGATCAAAATGTTTGGTTAACAATTTAATTAGTTCTTTTTCTGTTAATGGTTTTGTCAAATAATTATTTTCCCGTACTAACTTCAAAAAATATTCACTGCGAGAACCGCTTTCATAATTCCCATACTGAATTTTCCGAAAAGCTTCCCTTTCTTCCTCTACACCCCAATATCTCTTTAAAAACGCATCAGAAAAATCTTTGAATGTGGCAAATGTACCACCTTTTGCAGCTGCCCAAGTCGCAGCCGAGCCATGAAGTCCGTTCACAGCCCAGATGTTTTACAGCTTTTATTCTGGTTTAATCAGATACAAATACCTTCTTATTTTAAACCTTACGTTTTCATATTTTAATTATCTTCTCTATCATTTTTTTTTGACATTTCTAATTAATTAATTTTTATCTGTCCCCTTTTTTTAGCCTACTCTCATCTATATGAATCTCTCAGCTGTTACCTTAGATATACTCATTCATTATAGATGAGGCACGTTACAATCTCAACTACCTCTTTACGATCTTCTCCCAATTTGGTAAGGAAACATTTTTTAACCTAAGAAACAATAATTTATGTATCACATCACGCTAGCCCTTGGAGGGTACCTTATGAGCTATACCTGATGATGAATATTTTTTCTTTTTTTTTACGAAACATGGCGTTTTGACTTCAAAATCTTATGCAGGAGTTATTTCTGCGTAAAAAAGATACACATGTTTGGTTATTTCCTCATATTTTGATCCAAAGAATCCACTCTTGAACTATGGTCTATTATTAATGGTCCACCCAGTATAGGAACACAAATGATATAAAAAAAAATTATTTCATTTTAATGAAAAACATCTTACCTACTTTTTTGTACTTTTCAAAGGACTAAATTTTACAGACTAGCACAGCTGAAGATATAGATCCACTTCTATTCAGGGTTGGCATGTTTAAAACAAAATGTTTAAAACATGTTTAAAACATTGCACTGTGTTTTAAACAAATGTTTAAAACATATTTAATACACTGCTTAAAACACAGTACGATGTTTTAAATAAATGTATTATTTTGAGGTTTTTGGAAAAGCAGGAAAAGTGCCGATGATGGTCCATTCCGATAAAAAATTCCGATATAGTGGTCACATGCACTAAACTGAGCATTTTATTTGCAGAGTGCTGTAAAATCCATTTAAAAGCGCCATCTGACATCAAGTAGTAGTGGCAGACATAGCGTGCCTGGCACCATTTAATTTTAGTTGAACATAGTTTTAAACGTTTTAAACCTGTTTTAAACATACCATTTAAAACTTAAAAAAAACATGTTTTAAACAAAAAAACTGTTCAAAACAATAAAAACTGTTTTTTTGTTTAAAATGAAAAAAAAAACTATTTTTTTTCCAACCCTGCTCCTATTGGTAATAATAAGAGGTATTATCCAAAATCATAATATTTTCCTTATTTGTCAGTAAATTAGATTCTGTTAAGTATCCGCACTTTTCAATATTCACCAGTAAATTCACCGGTGGAGGGAACCGGTTAGAAACATTTTTCCCCGGTAAATATTCGGTTGCATGCGGTTGATTAAACATTTTGAAACTCTTCGGTGAGGCTTTCCGGTTTACTAGTAGGTTTGTTCTGGTTCCAACTTCGCGGGCAGTTCAAATCATGCGCAATAAAGAAACAGCCATGCGCAGTGTATTGTTTTTATTTCTTCTTGACATATTCACCGAAATTCCAACTCAAAAACCTGGTGGATATGGTACCTTACCGGTTCAAACAGCTGATCACACCAGTGAATTTAGAAACATCTTATTTTTGGTGACTGGTTAATTTTGAAACGGTTCGGTGAGAAACCGGTCGAGATCGGTGCACTCACCGGTGAATTTAGAAAAGGGCCCTATATGTTGCAGCTTTGTTTCCATTCTGCAAATAGCCTTTGTACTATAATATGTTTTATGAATAGATAAATAAACCATAAAATAATTTCATGGTAACCATTAATATCCAATTTCAAGAGATTTGGCATATCAAGAACAGTTTAACCAACTAACATTCACAAATGTTTATCTTTATCTGTACTTCACTTCAGAAGAGATGGAAAACGCACTATCTATATTCCCTCGCCTATAAATTTCTTGGCGAATAACTCTGGCAACTTTATTACTAGATGAAAAGACTGGTGTTAAATAATAAAAAGAAGAAACCATCGTAAAATATATATTTACACCTAACCTATTGCCCATGTTTATAAACTAAAGGTAGTCTCCTGCCTGTCAGTACTAGAAGATGATGGTGGACGTACATATTGCATGTCAGTAAAGATCACCTAGTAATACAAGAAAGTTAGATTACTAATATTTTACAAACAAGGGTATTACTTATCAATCTTACCATTATATTACAATACAAAAAGGACAAAACATTAATCCCAATATTTAATCAACCCATCCCACCCTGCCGTAATGAGTTTACTGGGCTCGTGAGGATGCCATAAAACACTTATACAAACATTATCGTGTGCTTTCCACTTCTTGTACAACTTTGTCGTTTTCCAGTCCCAAATATAGCATTTCCCATCGGCATCCCCCGAGACAAGGTAGCTCATATCCGGGGAGAAATCCAAGGAGCAGGCATAACCCGCCACCATGTGACCAGAGAAAGTTTTCTTGCGATTTATCTTAAATCGGTTCATGGCGGAGAATATGACTATTTTGTTGTCCATACTTTGGCAGGCCAACCACTTCCCTGTAAGACGATAGATAATTTATTATCAAAAACAAGATTAATCAGGTAACTATGTTTTTAATTTATCGTAATAACTGCCTTTTTTATTATAATAAATATATACATTACCATTGGGTGCTGGAGTGACGGCCGGCATACTGTGCATAGTAGGATCCGCAATGTACTTCATGTCAACAGGAATGTCCCACTCCCACACCCTCAACGATTTGTCATCCGACGTGGTAACAAACCTTCTGTTTTCATCCACAAAAGTGATCGAGTTAACCGCTCCTAAATGTCTATCGTACTCTTGCACTACATCTCCAGATCTAGTATCCCAACAAATAATCTTCTTATCTGAAGTACCTGCCACAAATAGGTGCTGTTTGTTTTTGTCAGGATTGAATTTGACACAATACGGTATCTTTCGGCTGGTAAATCTCGACATAACCTGACCTGTTTCAGTATCCCAAAGCTTAATATACCTAAAACATATTGTTAATAAAGTTAAAAAGCTTCCTCTTTAATGAGAAGTTTAGTAAAATTGTAAAATACCTAAAATAAAGACAGCACATACCTATCATATCCAGCTGAGAGGAACTGCTTGCCAGAGTTGTTGAAATTTATATCCCTAACTGCCTGTCGATGTCCGTAATAAGTTCTAATACACCTTCTTTCATTATAAACTTCCCAAAGTTTAATACGGCAGTCCATACTAGCCGAAAGGAATAAATGCGCTGTTCTGGGAAACCATCGAATAGCTGCAATTCCTTTCGAGTGGCCTGACCATGTGTGAATATGGGACTTTGGAAGGAAACATTTCTCCGGAGGTGTATCAGATTTAAGGTTAACTCCGACATCTTGAGGGGCATGCAGAAAGGAACGTCCTTGGTAGTCCACAGCGTCTTTAATGTGAAGCACAGATTTTTCCTCGATCGGCTTATCTTCAATTGGTTTACCTGAAATGCCATGCACATGTAAGCAAAATGTAAATACTTTCTCTAATATAATTATAGTAACATTACCAAGAATATTCTCTTAGTACCTAAATATTTTAACAAACAAATTTAACTTACCCCGTTTGCTTTTCTTAGAGGTAAGTTCATCCAACTCTGCTTGCTCTTCTTCAGTGGGCTTAGCAACTTTTTGTTCATCCACGAAACCTCCCCAAGGACCTAAAAATCCTTCAATGTCACTGGGATCACTGTTTTTCTTACGCTTTCGTTTGTCCAAAGGTCTAATTTTGGTCGCTTCAAATACAGTTTTAACACTCTCTACATTTTTTCCCTCTTCGGTGGAACCTACAACCTTAATCTGTCCATCTGTACTGACTGAAGGATCCAGTGCGTAACCGAAACTTGCAAAAGTTCTTCTTTGGTTTTCAAATTGAAATTCACTGACGTGAGCTGGTTCGACATGACCAGATAACATATTTCTCTCAATCTGTTGTTGTTGTGTTTTGAAGGGGTTTATAGGACCTACAACGGGAGCAAATAATTCTTCATATTTTGGATTGTATGCTAACTCAGTGGTATCGGGATGTATGTGTATTTTATCGTCATCAAGTCCTGTAGGTAGGACAATAGGCGCTGCACATATAGAAAGCTGTTTCTTTATGGAATACTCGTCATTTTTGTCAAACACTGATTTTAAATGAATAGCTTCGGTATTAGAGTCACCGTCACCGGTTTTATTATCATCCTCCTCGTCACTGCTACTGGCATACTGTTGTAAAGCCAACATTGTTGTATTTTTCTTCGTTTCTCACATTTGTTTTGCGGTTTATAGATTAAGTTTACGAAGCAACAACATAAGTGAAACGAATTACGTACTTACATCAACAAATCTTCGCGCAATTGAATACTGTCAAGGTCAAGCACATAGCTGTCAATTATCAAACGTCAAACATGTAACTGTCATACCATAGAGGTACAGGAAGAAGAGAAACTCTGTCCGAGAAGATTTGTATCTTGAATCCACTAGTTTCTGTATAATTATTGGCGCCACTATACCAGAGAGGTTTCCAGAGATACTTTTTGAATAATACAATCACAAGATTGGTAAAGTATGATGTAGCCTAATAACTCACGAGTCCCACCAAAAAATGCCATTAGCCAATGAGCAGCTGATGTGAGATCACACCAGATGCAGGGCCACAGATCAAACAAACCAGATGTTTCACTTATGACGTTTCATGGTTTAGATAATAAATCAACTCCTGGAAGGTACCAATTTGTGTAGTGATCTACGCATATACCAAGCAGTCTTAACCAGCGAGTATTGCAATTGCCCCCTCCTTGGGCCTTCCTGCCTGTGCTGTGCGAAAATCTGAAATGTCCGGTTCGGCGCCGCCGCTTTGTCGAAGTCACCCGACATATGTTTTTTTACACCATTCCCAAGTAGCAAAGTAATTTTATAAAGGTTGTATAAACTACTATAAAATAAATTATTTATTTTGCTACTTGGGATTTTTTATCAGGTACTTTTCAATATTTGTCTATTTGTGCAAGTGCCCCCCCTTAGGGAGCTCCTGGATCCGCCCATGAGAGTACCACTACTTAACATAACGATGAAAACTTCAGTATCGAATTTAACTTTCATACATTTTTTTTAGCTTTTCTATGAAAAAAAACATTATTCATAAGGTTATTGGCATGGATGTTATGGAATAATCAAGTAAACAGCCTCGCGTTAAGGGTGCGTTTGCACGCATCCAGTAATTTAGTCGAGTCGTTTAGTAATTTAGTACTCGATCAATGCGGACAGCGTTTTTTAGTAGAGTGATGTAGTGGAAAACATAGTAAAATGGCAACTGTCGAGTGCACGGTTTTAGTGGTCTAGTAGCCTTACCCCTCTTTTGTTCCAGCGTCACTACTGTATACTTGAAACGTTTGGACATTTCTATTTACTATTTCAGTCTAGTAAAGTGTATTTTGGTATGTTTTTCATTGTATTGATAAGAAATATGGTCAGTTGGTCTGAAGAAACGACACTGAAATTTGTGGAGGAGTACATAAAACACGAATGCTTGTGGGATGCCCGCTTGGATTGTTATAAAAACAGAGAACTGCGAAATAATGCTTATACACAAATTCAAAATGCCATGAACATTGAGTGATTTGAGCGAAAAGATGTTCTCTACTCGACTAAATTACTGGATGCGTGCAAACAGGCCATGTGTGGTAGACATTTAACTAAAGTACTAAATTCCTCGACCGCCTCTACTCGACTAAATTACTGGATGCGTGCAAACGCACCCTAAGACACATACCTATGAGACCATTTAGTACAGTGACGCCATCAATTGATTCGAAACTGTAACTTTATGTTTACGTACAGTTTGAGTTGCTTCTTATTAAGAAGTTTAACTTCTTATACCTTCATGTGCAAGGAAAACATATTTTTAAAAGAAGTAGTCCTTCTGTAAAAGGAGAAAAAATCATCAGTAAATTATAAACACTCCTATTTAAATGTAACAACATATTATATTCCGAACGTTTTAAATATGTTTCTCTAATTTAATATTATATGCAATTTTTATCTCTTAATATTATTATATTAATGAGTAATATTTTAATATTGAAAAATTTCTTATTGTTTTCCTTTCATTTGGTAAAATGATTAACTAGAATTTCAACTGACTTCAAAAAGGATAAGGTTCTCAGTTATGTTATTGTGTATTTGTCCGTGTGTCTTCGTTTCTGTATGTACGTGTGGTTGAATGTGGTTTTCATTAATGTGACATGTATCTTAGGAAAGGTAATATAATAGACCATATCATCACGATCACAAAGCAGAAAAGTAGGCAGAAAGAAGAATACAAATTTTAAAAGGGTTTTAAAAATCACCGGATCCTCCGCCATTTTTTAGAAAATATTTACAGATATAAAAACTTATAACAATTACTAAAAAAATTACTATACTGCAAAAATACAGATTTTGAATAAACTTTCAGTAAATTAATATTGATGCTTAGGGGAAAGTTCTAAGCATACCCATTTCAGGAGTTTTCATCCTTTGCCACTAAAACTGTTTCTTATATTTATTTTTTTAATGAACTGTCTTAAAAAAAGTCACTAAAATTATAAAAAAGATTTCATCCAGTATAATAATTACCTGAACCTCTTACCTAAATCTATATATGATATAAATAACAAATACCCTGACTGACTGACTTACTGACTCACTGACTAATCTATGAACGCACAGCTCAAACCGCTGGATCTAGAAACTTCAAATTTTGCATTGAGGTTCCTCGAATGACGTAGGCAACCACTAAGAAGGGATTTTTCGAAATTCGACCTACAAGAGGAAAAAGTGGGTTGAAATTTTAGGCTTTTTCGGAAACGGTTAGATCTAGATCGTGAAATTTAGAAGAAATATGTTTTGTTAAAATCTATTTTGAAGGGGTGAAAACGGAGGTGGCGGATAGCTTAAAGCGCATTCATATTTTTAAGTTATAACATTAACAGTGAAAAAATGGCCTGGTCTTCCTCTTTTAATTTCTTATTTCCACCTCGAATTGGTTTCTACAAATCGTCGCCTTGGTTCGACAAGGTTCTATCTGTGTCAACCATGATTTTAAATTAAACGAGCGCGAATGTTCCGCCAACTGTAATATCTAAGCTTAATCCAGTATTCACTGGCAAAAATTACAGGTCTCTTCAAATAACTGTCCAACAGAGCGGTCTGCAATTTTCAGGATTAGAAAGATATTTATGTACAGAAACCTTTAAAATCAAAATATCAATTTCGCAAAAAGTGCAGCGATAGAACCTTGTCGAACCAAGGCGACGACATCTAGGTACGTACACTTTAAGTTTGTCTACACCTGAAAATGCAGAGAAACTTCAGCTAACAAATATTTCCTATTTCATTTGATTTAAGCCCCTCAGGACTGGCCTATACTATGATAATTTGCAAATTATTTCAGGCTAAATTCAATGAAAATTTTGATAGTTTGATAGTAAAAAAGCTTTCCTAGGATACAAACGATGATCGACAAGGGTGTTGAGATATGGTTAAAAAATAATGCCATAGCTTTCTAGCAGTGGGTTTGATTCCCACTAGCGCTAGAAAAATCTAAGGATGTCGAGTATGGCAGATAAACTGAACAGCGACCCAGCAAACACACCATAGGTGGCAAAGCAATGGGCCATTAGATTTATGACTAGTAAAATTTGGCAATACCTGAAAAATCGAATACAAATTACTATTTAACATTGTATTATCTGTCCTGTAATGGTAAGTTGATGGCTCTATGTGTTTAATATGTGCCCTTTTGTTATTGGATACTTTAGTCCAGTCAACGGGGGGTGAAACCCCCCATTTACGGGACTGGGCTGGACTAGTATTTAGAGGTGAAACCTCTAAAACTTGAGTGCTAATGAATGGATTTTGAAGAAACCTTATGCAATGTGTTTGTATAATCACGTTAATAAAAAAATTTAAAAAGGATTAGAGTAGGAAATGGTCGGGTTCCGTAACTTGTAGAATTAGGTCAAAAATGGGAAAAAAAAAACAATTTATTTACCTTTTTTGAGCCAAAATAAGATGTTGTTACTCTTGAGAATTTTTTTGAAAAATGCATATTTTTCGAGACATGGCCACTAGAAAAATTCCTGAAAATGGGGGAGGGGAAATGTAAAAGTTGAAAAGAAATCTGAAAAAATTCAGGTGAATGTATCATCGAAATACAAGACTTTTTTTATTTGCAACTTTTCTGTAAAGTGCTTTTCACCGAATTTTTCCGGAAAAACATGAAAAACTACCCCTTCTTTGACATTGTAGCGCTTTAAAAATATGTAATTTAAAGGTTTGAAATTCAGACGTATGCATTGAGGCCTTCTAAACAATTTTTGTCTCTTGAAATTTTTTTGTAACTTACTAATTTTCCGAGTTACATGCAGTTTTTCACGATAAATAATGTACTACATTTTTTGAAAACTTTTTTAAAATTTTCAATTTAAAAATTATATTGAACCTTTAAAAATGGTGTAACTATATAGGTTTCATATTTTTTTATAATAATATATATAAATCACGCTCATTTTTCGAATTTTAATGTATTTTTTAATGCGCAAAAATGTAGTACAATATTTATCGTAAAAAAACTGTCTGTGACTCGGAAAATTAGCAAGTTACAAAAAAATTCCAAGAGATAAAAATTGTTTAGAAAGCCTCAATGCATACGTCTCGATTTTTTCAAATTTTTAAATTACATATTTTTAAAGCGTTACAATGCCAAAGATAGGGGGAGTTTTTCTGGAAAAACTCGTTAAAAACGCACTTTACGCTCTGTTGACTGGACTACTTGGAATTTATTCACCATTGTTGGTACGTTGAATATATAAAAGCACTCTTTTGTCAATACCAAGAAAGATAATAAGTACTGTCTAACCAATACAGCCTCCGTGTTGTAATGGTAAATTGAAGGCTCTATGTGTTTAAGACGCCCTTTTGTTATTGTGTATTTGGAAATATTTAACCATCACTGGTATATTAAATATATAAAGCACTTTTTTGCCAATACCTGAAAAGCGAATACAAATTACTTATCTATAATCACTATAATTTCCTTTAGACCTTTAGGACACGATGGGAGGCGTGCATGTTTCCATTCGATCGAAAAGTAGATCTAGTAAAATTTATATTATTTTCTTAAATGCTTGTCCAAAGTCACTACTTATCTCACTAAATCAATGTATTAACCACTAAATAATTACTGTTGATGGCCCTGTCATCTTGAAATATTGCAAAAAAATAAATTTCAGATTAAATTTTATTATCCGTTCTTAAAATTTAGATACTTCATGAGGCCCCTTTGTTTTCTATGACTATTTTATATAGGTTTACAGAAAAACTGGCAGTGCAAACAGTGGCGGATCTACAGGGGTTCCGCGGGTTCCGCGGAATCCGGGCCCGGGAGCTTTAGGGCCCGGGAGCTTTAGAGCCCGGAACGGACCAGCCCAGATACTTCAACACCTCACATTTCACAAAACGAAAGTCAAGTCAAATTAATCACAAAATAAAGAAAAACCTAACGTTTTTTTATATAAGTCAACTGATATTAAATGAATACCATTGATAAGTGTGTTTTGTTCAAATCTAAAGTTCCATAAAATACATAATTTAGTAGTTGTCTAGGGGCCACACTAGTGACAACAACTGTTGCACGGAGGTGTATAGAGAATTTCTCTTCAAAACTGAGTTCTTAGATGTCTAAGAATAAGGTTTGGGTACACGTTTCTCGTATGGGGAGGTTTCTCCCAATATGGCCGCCTTGTCGATATGTACTTTTACCAGAAAATGATCTCGAAAACTAGTGCTCGTAGTGGAAAATTACAAGGTATCAAAATTGATAAGAGCATTATGTTATTATTACATGTTATTAAATCATGAAAAAGTTATAATTAAAAAAATATTTTATTAATAAAAACACTACATTATTTGCAACATTACTAAGAATGATAAGAAGATTAAGCGACTATTATATTTTAATGTGACTAATAAAAGTTAATTCCAATTATTATGGCACTTTGGAAGTTCACAAGCACAGAACCTGGAGCAGCCAACTTCATTCTTCACATATACAGATGTGTGACCGTCCACAAGTCTTACATGAACAAATGTGAGGGAAATTAGGAGGAAGTTGCTCGGTGATAATTTGAGGAATCCATCCTGTTTCCATTTGCTCGTATCCATAGTCATCGGGATAAGGTATACCTATCTTCTAATAGACCATGCCACTGTTAGCGTGTAAATATGCCCGCTTGATGTGTAGCGCCGTACTAGATAAAGTCGGTGGAAGCTTGGTGAAGTCTAAAGTTTTCATTCGGTGGTACTTAAAAATTTTTAAGTCATTAATTTTCCTAAAGTCTTTAGATAACATCCTTGTCAAAAACTCTTCAGCATTTTCAATTATTGTATTTGACAGTTCTTCTTTTCCAAAGTCTTATAACAAGTGCAATAACTCAGTCTGTTAAGGCGTATTGAGTGGCGAATATGCTGATCGACTGTCTACCGTGCTCTGGGTATTGACAACACCCAGCCCCGGTATTGACAACACCGATGGGTGTGGATGTATGTCTGCGTTTTTCTAAATGTGTAACCTTCTTCCGCACAGCCTTGGCTTTGGATTTGGGATTTGGGGGGTTGTCTACTATCTGTGGTGTGGTGTGTTTAAGTATGCGCAGTCTTCGGCTACTTTTAAAGCTGCGTGCTTTGTGACAAATTTGCTTGTAGTCACATCCACTCAGTGAGTAAATAGCAGGAAGTACTTCAATGACATGATCTTAAACAGCCTGACATACATCATGTACTGGAATAAATCTTAAAGTCTGCTCTACCCCAGAATAAGTCCAAAGTTCGTTCAATCCATTAGCTTTAAACTCTTTATGGAAATAGTAAACAGCACACACAAATACATCTCTGATACTTTCAACATTTGAGTGCTTATCGGCATGATTTATGTGAAAAAATATCCTTTCATCGGCTTCTTCAAGTGTACAACATAACTGAGGTTCTTCTGTAACAATATCTGCTTCTACTTTGTGTGCTTCTTCTCCAGCCATACCACTCAAATAAATTATTGAACCTGATAGTCTGTCCCTATGTTGAATAATATAGTTTCGGCAAAAAAGTTGAAACTGTGTCTTGTTTTGAATTGAAGCTCAAAAAGCATCCATGTCATTCGGCAAAGGTGTCGCACTGCTTGAGATTGTCATGTTGATTGGATCTTTTTCCATGCGTCTCAATCTTTCTGCAGTTTTTATACTATTCTCGTCATATAGATCGAAGACGATATCAACCTTTTTGGCGGATTTTGACAGATAATATTCTGTTCAATATAATTTCAGCAAAATCACCAAAATTTGTAATTGAACTTGCCGTAGCCGCAGCTATGGTGCGAGCATGAAGCATAAAATCAAAAATTAGGCAGGATGTATTGGGGTGACAATGGGAGGAACTTTTTATTTTAAACACAATTCAAATAAGACATTTTACGACTCTAAAAAATACAAATTATATATTTTCAATGTAATATAATGTTATTTATATAAACCTTAACGCACTGATGTAAAATAATCTACTGATCAATTTTAGTCGTTTTCGATTTTGAGCTACGAGCAATAGTTTCCGAGATATAGGTCATTTTCTGATAAATCTACATATGGGCCAGACAGCCATCTTGGCCGCCGTATTTGGAGAAACCTCCCCATACCAGAAACGCGTACCCAAGCTAAAACGTATCCTTAGGCACATAGAAACTAAGTTTAGAAAAGAAATTCTCTATACACCTCCGTGCAACAGTCGTCACCAATATGGCCCCTGCACTATAGTCAAACAAGCAAAAAACATGTTTTACAGGGGCTCCTCAAAAGGCCCGCAAGAAAAGTTTGATTGGGGGCCCGCAGAAAACCATTCGAACCCAGGCCCGTAACAGCAACGCTCCGCCACTGAGTGCAAACATATTTCAAATCTACGAAGATTCATAAATTATGTTAATGTCCTACAAGTCTGTTATTTTACAATAACCACCCTATTAAATGAAAAATAACGCCCTAGGGCGTTATGAATATCTATAACGCCCTAGGGCATTATAAAATTATAATACAACCCAAAACAAGTAAATTATGATAGCGTTATTGACAAACAAAATGCGTTGCTATGCAACGGCGGCTTTACAAACAATTTTGATTTTTTACTCTCTTTTAAATCAAATCGTTCTGAACATAATAGATGTCAAATTAATAAATCGTAAATGTCAAAAAAAAAAATTCGAATTAAATAACAGACTTGCAGGACATTAAACGTTGAAGGCACCACGGGTGTTATAGGATAATGGCGCCCTCGGTCGACGTACACTCCCTCGGGCCAGAGGCCCTCGTGATTGTACACTGCCGACCTCGGTGCGTTATTATCCTGATAACACCCTTGGTACCCTAATAACTATAATACAATGATACAAGTTTCTAAAGAGTACATTACTGTTTAATATACCCACACAGCACGCACTGTTTCAGTGATATTTCAGAAATGTCCCAATGTTGCTCAAATCTTACATTTCAGTGTCTATATATATTTCTGAAATATTTGTGGGATATGAAGTTTGAAATATTTCATTTCTTATGTTGCTGACATATATCTTATAACTTAAAAATGTAATATTTATCTGCTAATGTTTCAGATATCTTACAGAAATAAACTAATTTTTTTTATATTTGTTATGAGTACATTAAATTCTTATTTTAGTTTATAATGAATCTCTGTATTGTTGAAATGATGAAATTTAAATAATTTTTTCATTTCCCTAATAGCACACGATGTCCGCCGGACGTCCGTTTTATGTCCATTTAATGTACTGAGATGTCCATGGACATAAATTGGACGTCTACCGGACGTCTATCACCGGATTTACTTTGAAATTGTACGGAATGGACGTCTTCTGAATGTCCATTTTATGTACGCGAAGTATGTACATTTTATGTCCGTATACATACCAGCGAATACCACACTGAACGCCAACATATGTGCCGCAACGAACGTCCTCTGGATGACCAATTTATGTACCTACGGTAAGTACACACGTTTTAGGTCGTTATAGGGACAGCAGCAGGTCGTCTATTTAATATAAAAACAAAAAAAGTTAACAAAACTGGTTTTTCAATTTAACAATGTTTTTGTTTATATTTGACCATTATTTCTGTAAAACTTGTAGTCTATTTTTTGTAGCAATTTGTAATTTGTCATTAATAATTTAATTTTAACCTTTTTTGTAAATTATTAACGATATTATTTGATACTAAATATTTAGTAAACATTCAAATGTTTTCTACATTTTGAAATAAATAGGTATATTAGTCTAAGATTCGGCAGCTTATTATACGCCCAAGTCTTTAAGTAAGTAGGTGTCCGAGTGGGTTAAAGAGTTGAGTTAACGTCCAAGACATCTCCCAAAAATTATGTCAATTCAAGCTGGGCGATAGTCCGCTAACCCGCAACATAACACGAATCAGCGACAGCATAATGCGATCCTTTTCGATATCCGACATCCCCTACCATGCCAGGCGTTGCCTATCTTTCGGCAACCTCTCTAACCACACTTTCCTCTACGACAACTTCTCCTTTTCCCACCTTTAATCCTCACCAAAAGCTAGAACCAACCTCTCTCTATTCCCTCTATTTGTTTTTACCTTTTTTGTTCCTTGCCCAGTTTTGTCTCTAAATTCAGTCTCGACCAATAAACAAACAACAAACAACGTCACATAACAATACACACTTTTAACTATCCACGACACTTTCCTGGCGTCAAGAAGACTACTAGGGTAGAATTGTCTCCAACAGGTTGTTGTTGTTGTTGTTGTTGTTGTTGTCGTTGTCGTTGTCGCTGTCATTGTTATTGTTGTTTGTTATATTACGCAGGGCGAACATCGGCATGTTTATATATCTTTCAGAAATATTCCAAAAACGTTTCGAAACATTTCAGAAATATTGTCAATGTCTCAAAGTCATATACCTGAAATATTTCTGAAATGAAGTTGTGCTGTGAGGGTAGTGGATATATTCGTCATTCTCTGCATTTATTGCTCTCGAACTATATCTGCAATCCCAGTATATCAATATACTACCATATGCCAAGGCAATAGTAAAATAACTATACTTTTCATTGACGTCACGTAAAAAATAAGTTAATGCTAAAAATCCAGTATTCCGGCATTATTTTTTGGCAAAGCGTTCAGGCCAATTTTTAAGAAATTTTCACTGGGTGGCCACTGATACTGACAGATCGGTCAAAGACCTAACAAAATTTAGTGCAATTTTTTAAATCATCTCTCCATTTAAAAAATTCGAATCCCATATTCTGTTCCCTCTACCTCACTTGCCGCATATCTGTTTTGTTAAATTAAAAATTACGTTTATTTTTTAATAATTAACAAAAAAGGAAATGATAGAAGAATTTGAAATTTATCGTAAACATGACTTTATGAACAAAAATTTTTAGAAGAAATGGGGATCTGTAATTTTGTTTCATATAATTATTTTTGATATTTGTTTTTTTTTAATTGTATAATATATTTTAGCGAGCCGTAAGAAGTTTAAATAAATGTTTAAATTTTTGCCAAGCCAAATTCATTTCACTGGATGACCGTTTGGCCCACAACCCTTCTTAAAAAATTGCCTGCAAGCGTTGGCTGGCGTTGCCCTTAATTCAACAATTTAGCGCTCCTTGCCAGTACTGCAGTACTTTTCCAATGATGAAGTGAAGGCATACATGTAGTTTATTAATTACAATTATGTGTGTTTGCTGGAGAGCACATTTATCTCAGGTTAAGTTTATAGTTGAGCTTGAGCAACAACAGATTAGTCATTTTGTAGAGCAAACGAAATTTGTAAAGTCTGCAGTACTGCTCCACACCTTCTTTATGACCTTGAAAATTTTCGAAAGTGTCCTCCGAATTTGGCCAAAACTGATATACAAATTTTAACCTGAAATGTGCCTAATATACTCTACTTTAGTATTCTACAGCAAATTTATTATTTCACGTAAGTCTCGCCGGCTTCACCTTGTGAATTTTGAAGCAGTGCAAAATGCAAATGAAATTTCTAAACGCTCTTATACACTAAACGCGGCACATTCATTCAGTACAAGTTCATTGAAGATAAAATATGCTGCAGGTGCATCCTCGCTTTGTTTTGCAAATTGTGTTTGTGTAAAAATAAAATAAGGTATGGATGTTTTTTGAGAGGTTGCATTCCTCTACGTAGAAAGTAAATAAGATCATTGGTGTCTGTTGCAAAACAGAAAGGAGGCTGAGAATATAGCGGCCATAATAATAACCTACAGCATAATAATGGAGTTTCCTTTATTAGTTCAATTATTGATTATATCATTAATACACTGCCCCAAAAAATTAACCAATAACTCTTATATTTGTTTATAAAAATGAAATAATTAAAGGAGGTATAGCAAAACTATTAACAAAGAAAACAAGTTTTTTTATATAAAATAATAAACATTTATTAAAAAATATGGATTTTATTAGAGTAAAAACGTATATGTACCTGAAAACTACTTACCCAAGAAGGGCTTCAAACTATATCATTTTTTTCACTACTTCTCACTCAGCAATCCTTAACGTGTTTGCATAGTTTTCATTTGGTCGATCTACAATCATAATTTTCATTTCATCTTCACAGACTGCATCTAAGATCATGGTATCATCTGCAAATTTCGAGATAGAAACCGTCGTTTCGCTTATATCTATTCTACCTTGCTAATCTTTCAGCACAGATCTCATCCAGGGGAGAATGGGTCAACTGGGAGAACGGGAGAATTTCCGAAGGGTCGGTCGCTTTGGGGCCAGTCCGACCTTATGCGATAATTAATACGGTTGCACAGAGAAGAATTTATGACATTTTTATTCTAATTGTAAAAAATTACAAAAAAAGTGACAATAACAATAATTTTGAAAATAAAGAATATATTTTTTCCACGACTGTTAGAAAAAAAAACGTACTTTTTTTCATTATTATTGGTGCATAAAACATATATTTATGATAATAGCGAAAAAAGGTGAAAAGCGTGAAAAATAGTATATTGTATATTTAGGAGTGAAAACAATAGACTTCGGCTAGCGCCTTGGCCAACAATTTGCATCGTCGTCCGGGAATGTACTTTCACACCGAAGTACACATACTATTTTTTCTGAAATCACAATCAATATTATTATAAATTAAGGAATTTGTATTAATGCATAACATTTCTTCATTACAATCTAACTGCTTACTAATAAATGCAATTTTAATGTGAGTTGGTTTGTCTTCGTGCATTTATTTACCGTCTAAAATATACATAAAAAACTGTACGGGAATATTAACACAAATATACAGGGTTGATAAAAATTTAATTGAAGTTAGATATAAATCATTAATTTGTTAAGAAAAACTGTCATTCCTGCCGGTAACGATTACACATTACAGAACTTTTGGTTAAATACTTCTACTAAATAGAGCTTTCTGAATATCCGGGTGACCCATATCATAATATTTAAAACAAATGAGTCATTTTGAAAAATGTGATTTTAATGAGTTTACAGCACCCTGTATGATGTATTATTGGACATATTGACGTTTTCGTATTTTTTATATGAATTACATTAGAACAAAATTAATTTTAACATATTTGCAGCCATCTAGATTGATAACTAAAATTCGAATTATTTTTCGTGCAACATTGTATAAATTGTTCAAAATAGTCTAAATGTATCCAAAATGTGATCTTTATTTAAAAAATGTAAAAACATACAGGGTGGTCCATTTAGAAAAGACTATTGGGGCCATTTCCGGTGAAACTGTAAGTAATAAATATGGCGGATAGGTCTCAAAAAGTTGGAAATCTTACCTAATTTCACCATACAAAATTTAATCCCGATATCTTCAAAAACAAGGAAGTTACAGGGGTGGCCCACTATTCGTTTACACCCGGTATACATAAATAATGATAAGAAGTTAACATTTCACGAAATTTATACAGTGTGTTCCCGGATATTGAGTTTGTGATAGGTGTAATACAAAAAAAAAAAAAAAAATTAGTACGGCTTTCATTTTCTGCAGTCTCGGTCTGCTTGATCTAAAATGGATTTTTACCATATTACAGTTCAAATGGGATCTAACTCGCGGAGTTAATCTAAGAAGAAAATAAATCATTGTATGTAAACTGGCCTTTCTGTTAATTTTAGGGACAAAATCTATATGTTGCATTGAAAATTAGAGCCATATGCCAACTTTCATTGCATTTGAACAAAAATACTGCAAATTAAAGTACAGCTTTTTATTTTTTAGCACAATTAACAATTTCAACGAATTCAACTAAAAACCTGTTCAAATAATTCCCCACATAAATTACTACCACCTTTCTTGTAAATTCTTTGTAACTTCTTCTAATTTCTTCAAGAGGTATGCTCTAATCACATTAGTAATTCTGTTTTTTAATCTTTTCAAATCATTCAAAGTTGTCGGTATAAACTTGTTGTTATTAACATAGTGCGTGTTTTACACAAGCCAATACATACACTCAAAGAAAATGATAGGTGAATTCAACCAAAAAGAGCATATGAAATCGCGCCTATCTAGTTTCATAGTTAAATCAATCAGAAAAGAATAGTCATACAACAACTTTATTTGTTTTCGTAAACAAATAGTAGTTTAATAATCCATATCTTCTTGTAGAACAACAAATTAAATAGTACAATGACATTTTTTTATCTTCACTAACCATTTTCAATTTGGTCTACAATTAAATAGTACAACGACTTTATTTTTTGTTCACCAACTAATTTTTAGGTTGATCTACACATTATTGTATGATGAAGTTTTTTTTGGTTAGCCAAAATCTCAGTATTGAGACATAAGACCACCCAAAACAAAGATTAGAGATCGTTTATAAGATCCATCCAAATATATCGATGATCCCTGAGAGAATTTGAACATTGCACCTATTTTTTAAGTTAATGTTTATTTTGTTGTGTGACAATCACCTTTTGTTTAAAAATACTATTAAATATACTTCAATTTAACAAAATGAACAATATATTTACTATTTTTTTGATTGATTTAACCCATACTATTTGCAAACAAAAGCGCTGATGCGACATCTTAATTCATCAAAGTGGATGGCAGAACGATCTTATGTTTATGTAAACAGAACTGCTGGTTAACTCTACAATAATATTGGTTTATCTGTCAACTATAATAGTAGAGCAAACTGCTACTGGGTTTACAATTACAATTCGACAATAGTTAAAAATAAAATATACTATTATCTAGTTTAATTTGACAGAATTCAACAAAATAATAGTCAGACGAAAAAAATAATAGTCTTATTCATCTATTTTTTAAGTTAATGTTTGTTTTGTTGTACGACAACTTTTTATTAATTAAAATAACAATCACCTTTTGTTTAAAAATACCATCAATATAATTTAGTTTAACAAAATTACCGATATTGTTAGTTAACCATTTTTTTTTGTTGAATTTACCCATACTATTTCTTCTGCTATAGCAGATTATTTTGATAAAATATAATTTTATGGGAACATATAGTATATAATAATTTAATTAGAAACATAATGTGTAAAAAAATAAACATATTAAAATAAGAAAGACGAAACATGAATCGATATATCACATTGAAGAGTTTACACTTAGGTAATATCTTTCTTTTTTGTTCTTGGCATTTGGCAGTAGCCATACAGCCAACTGCTACTCTAAAAATCATCGATTTCAATTAATCCATGTTGGCAGAGGAAAAAATAAATATTGAAGGAGAAAAAACCATAGACACGCGCTTCTCGTCCTGGGGTTTATCAGGACATTTATTTTTTAGCAACAAACACAATTAGAGGATCACTATAGGTATTGGGGTGCAACAGAGGAAAAACAACAAAAAATATGAAGCTAACCTACTCATACTACTCAAACATTCACTCACAAAATTCATAATAC
This sequence comes from Rutpela maculata, assembly GCA_936432065.2. Classification (NCBI taxonomy): domain Eukaryota; kingdom Metazoa; phylum Arthropoda; class Insecta; order Coleoptera; family Cerambycidae; genus Rutpela; species Rutpela maculata. Next base: position 39,066,143 of record OW386290.2, read on the forward strand.
AATTTTCGTTTCTTCCAAAAGAAAACCGATGATACAATCAAGTGTCACTGGGAGTATGTATAGGTAATTTATTAAAGAATTCTGGTCCAAAAAACTGAGCTTAGTCTGGTAAAATTGGTTCTTAAGTTATGATTATGTCTAGTATCAGGTTTGTTCCAGTAAGAAATCACAAACTAGTCAGAGCCAATAAGGTTTGTCTAACGTTGTCGGCTGATAAATCAGAAACTGTTTTCAACCAATTGTATTACGTCTCACTAGTCCGTGATTGTTGCTGGAACAGACCAATCATCATGAGAATGTAAACTTTAAATGTTAAAAAGATGAATATTTTCATATGTATATTTTAGACAGATATATACACATACACGTATAATGACGGAAACGTTAATATATTGAGTTCAATAAACTTGTGTTTGGCATCATATCTCTATACCCCAAATTGTTAATTATTCTTATTACCCTTCGTTGTAACCTACAAATTATTTTTGAACTAGGTGCATCACCCCAGTTTATGAGCATAAAACTTATGTGATAATATCGACGAGCAACAGGTCTTTAATAGTACATTACTGGGTACTAACCTCCTAATAACAAATGTGTTATTTTTATGTTTTGACCGTATGTTGAACATTGTGGCATCAACTCGATTTTGGATTCATGTAGGCCCCTAAAAACTTTACAACAGCAGGGCTTGTGAGATCTTGTACCGGTTTACGAGTGAAAATGATGTTAATTGTTTTTGTGCGATTAAGTGATAGCCTGTTTGTTATAAACTAATCGATAGCTTGGGCGCAATAATCAATCATGGATTAACTATATATCTTTATAAATGTTGATAATATTGCTATTTGCTAACGACAGGAGTTCGGTGCTGTATACCGCCACACTAAGACCATTTACATAGAACAATGACAAAACTGGACCCAACACAAAGCCTTGTGGGACTCCGAAATTAATTTCACTTATCTGTGAGGAGCTTTTATTTTCAACTTGGATAAGCTGTTAGCTATTTAATAAGCATGGCTTGATTATACTGCAACTGACAGGATCGAAGTTGACGGCATTAAGTTTCTCCAGTGGAACCAAATGTGACACAAAATCAAGGACGAGCGACGTTTACTCTGCACTTTCGCATTTACGGAGTATAATGAGGGACCTTTTAAACTTTTTCGTCAGTATCTTGGAAACTAAGTGAGATCAGTCCAAAAACTACGCGTAAGAGTATAATAAGTACCTACATTTAAAAAATTTCTTTTTCTATTTTTGATTAATTATTTTTCTTCAACAACATTTCTCTATGACACCTTCCAATACATGATACCGTAGGAAATTCTGTCTACGCCTATGAATAAACTGAACAATGTTGAATAAATACATAAATAAGAGTAAGAATTTATCTTACGCCATATGGCAATTTCCTATTTCGCATTTTAATTATATTCGCCTTGATTTTGATCTCATAATAACTTAGTACTTGTAAAAATCGTCCTTTGATGGAATAGTTGACATTCTCTTTACGAATATGCTAAAAAATACAGGGTGCGCTATTAAGAAAGTTCGGTATTCTCCTCTGGCATAACAATTATTTCGAATAATTAGAATGCTTTGAAGAAACATTGATCGTCTAAGCACAGCATTTAAAAAAAATTAAATTAACAAAAACTGAATTCATATAAACTGCCTCTGAAGTAGCTTTCAAAACCATCACATCAAAAAGACTTTTGAATACCATCACTCGACGTACGTTGGCATCATCTGGAGTTGATTAAAACTAAAGTACAACTAAAAGTGTTCCCATATTTATACTAAAATATTGTCATGGCTGAACAAATTCAGATGACTCTGTCATCACTAAACTCTTTTTCTGTTAAACGAACCGTGTCCAATTAACCAATAAAGTAGACTATTTGGGATAGGCCCTTTGTCACTGTTCATACTATTTCTACATGTTGTAAAGTCTAAGCATGTCTATAAGCTTTCAGAAGCATCCATTATTTGTTAGATGCTTAATAATTAACCTTAACTTAATGATATCTGTGTACCAGAGTATTAAAAGAGCCATACTCAGTTTTTGCCGTTTTTAAAAACTATCACTGAAATGCTCCACTTAAATATTACCGATAGAATAAATCTAGTGATAATGCTATAATATACCAGGAAGCATTATCACTAGGAGCTTGACCTTTATTCTATCGGTAATATTTAAGTGCATGGGGCATTTCAGTGATGGTTGTTAAAAACAGCAAAAATAGAGATTGGCCCTTTTAACACTCTAGTCCAGATCTATCTTTGATCCTTATTAGACGCATTTTGGGCGAAACTAGACTTTTCAGTTCTTCCATTCTTCAGATATGATCTTTATGTTCCTTGAATCTAGTTATAATTGGACTCTTCGTTTGTCCGACAAACTTCAAATTACATCCTTACAACTAATTTAGTAAATCCCGGATCTTTCGTTTGATTCAATTTTATCCTTTGGGCTGACTAAAAATTGTTGCAATTTATATCCCGATGGATGAACAGCTGGCAGACACAGAGACCTGGACCGGACCGCTATTTTTCGAGAACCGTACCGGAACTCTTATTTCATTTTACGCTAATACCCGAGACGGAACCGGACCTCCAAAAACAATTTCGTTTTTTATGGTTCTTTCTTTTCTGTTCCATTTCAAAGCACCGCGGTCATGCATATTTGTTTGTACTTTGTTCTGCCTATGCCTAACCTACTATGCCTAACCTACTAATATATATTCTGAGTTTTCACTGTCAGACTTTAAGTACATTACTACCAATTTCACTCTGCGTTTAAACATTAAACTCAATGCCTGACATTAATTTTTAGTCTTGTCCTCAGAAGCTATAGTACCTCCCCTTATTTTCATCAGTTAGGACCAAATGAATACTGGTTCAAAACTATAAACAAACTCTCTGTGAAGTTTGCTCATTCAACTGGGCCAACCTGCTCTGGGTGCCTGGACACAGTAATATTGAGGGTATCCAGCGGGCATAGGCTCTACCTAGAGAGGCTTTCAGTTACCTTAGATCAAATGCCAAGAAAGCAATAGAGAATTGGGCTCGTTTCCAGCTCTTTGACTTCTAGGTCTCCCACCCAGGATTCCAACAAGCGAAGCTCCTTATCTCTGGGTCCTTGTCGAAGCGACTAAGCAAGAAATATGTCAAAGTCGTGGTAGATTGATAATCTTCAAGAGCCATGAGGTCTTGAATATCTAAGTCCACAAAGACAAAACATTTAATTAAAAAATTTCCCCACCAAGAAACAAGTCACAATGTATTTTTTTTGGAACTACGCCAAAAATCAACTTAGAACATAATTTTTAACACATTGGAAGATGTATGGCATTAAAAGTAAAAGAGTTAAAGGGAGTATGTATGAGTTAAATTTTTAAAAAGCAAAAGACAAAATACTGAAATCAGAAAAGTGTCAAAGGTGCGTAACCTCTATTTGGATTTTTTAACATAGATCGCCTTATAAAACATCCCCATACAGATATTACATAAGGGTAGCTCGAAAGTGCAGCACTGGCACTCAACCCTTATTGGGTTGTATGCCAGCAGTTCGTCTTCGAAAGGAGGCAGAAAAGTCTCATATAACTCATAACTAGCTGTAACAACCGTTATCAGTACCAAATGTCTAACTCTGTGAATCATACAGCGTGTCCAGCCGGGAGCTTACACAATCCATATCTCGAAAACTACGGAATAAATTTTTGTAAAATTACGTATGTATAGTAAAAGGCTTATGATCTTTCCATCTAAAATATTTTGACAGTCCTGTCACTTCCGGTTATACTGGAAGTAGATGCCGACTTTGTTATTTTAAATGGAACACCCATATTTTTATTATCGAAATTGATAGATTGCAAAATTTTAAGGCCACTTTGTATAACAAACCTTGTACCTAAAATTTATAGTTTTCGAGATATTAATTTTTTTACCAAAAAAATTGACACCTAAAGAAATTCTTCCTGTGAATAACCCATATAAGAATCTAAATATCTTTTACTGTGGAAGTAATCAGCATAGCCGTAGATTATTTTAAAAAAATTGAAAACATTTAAATATTGTACAGGGTGAGTATAAAAGTGGTCACAACTTTCCATTCAGAAACATCAAATATCTTCAATTTTTTAAATGGAAACCCCCATTTTTTTGTTTTATCAAATTCTACGACTAAAAATATGGATAGTTTACATTCTCCCCTATACCTAACTACGACGGTTGTTAAGATATTCACGAAAGTTCAAAAAAAACAATTATTTTGTAAGAATTCTTTATTTAACCTTGTAACATTTTAATTTTTTTAGTTTTAGATATTGTGATAAACCCAACCATCACGTAATACATTAAACAGCTTGACTGAAAATTGCAAAAAAAATTGTTGTTATTAACCTAAACAAGAGACAATTCAAGACAAATAACAATGGAAATTATGTTGCAACAGCTAACAACAAAATTAAAAATAAATTAACGTAGTTGTTCAAATACAGCACCGTTGGCGTCTAAACATTTTTCGCATCTGCGAAGTACTGCGTCTGTAGCCGCTTTTTGAATATCTAGTGGTAAGGACTGAAAAGCAGTGCGCACTCGTTTTTGGCATTCATCTTTTGTAGTTATTGCAGTTGCAAACACTTCGTTTAAAAAAAAAATCAAGTATTGTTAGGTCTGGAGACCTTGGTAGCCAAAGAAATGGACCGCTGTTAGCAATCCACTGGTCTTCAAAATTTTCGGTCAAAAAATCATTTACAATCATTCGTCTGTGAGGTGGTGCTCCGTCATGTTGGTACCATAATTTCGATTTCTGTATTACGTGATGGTTGGGTTTATCACAATATCTAAAACTAAAAAAAAACCGCTGCCCAAGGAATCACTACTTCCACATCCAGATTCTCTATCCAAGTCACTCACAACGAAAAAACTTTGTATGTGAAAATAATTGCTTATGGAACTTTAATAATATAATATTTGAAATCCTCTACCCCAAAAACCCATAAAACGATACCCCACATCGGTAGTAGAATGGGGGTGGTGATAGGGGGGTGGTAGTGGGGGGTGGATGAAGTAAAACAATATTTTGAGGTTTCTGGTTCCTGTACATACACTAAATCACACTTTTTTTTCATCCCCTTTAATAAGGAGGTGGGGTTGGTAATGGGGGTGGCTAATGCCAAAAATTTTTTTGAGACCTTAGCTTCTCTTGTATATACTAAATGCCAATTTCATGGACTCTTACCTGCTTGATTTACCCATTTATCCAAAATTTACCCCAATTTACCCCCCAACCCTTCGACGGAACAAGATGAAAATATAATCTAGTTCTAGATCTCGTTAAAGTACATATGTGTACCAAATTTCAAGTCAATATCTTAAACGGTTCCAGAGTAAACGTGCGCACAAAAAAAAGTTACAGACAGACAGACAGACAGACCGACAGACCGACAGACCGACAGACAGACAGACAGAAATTTTTTTTTTCGCTCAAACTTAAAATCTCGACGTTTCATGACATTTTAAACCTATTTGGACAATAAAAATTTTTAAAAATTTTTTTGTCGTTACTATACTTCCACTGGACGTGGAAGTAATTAAAATATTATAAGGTTAAATAAAGAATTCTTACAAAATAATTGGGTTTTCTGAACTTTCGTGAATATCTTAAAAACCGTCATAGGTATAGGGAAGTAAATGTAAACTATCCATATTTTTAGTCGTAGAATTTGATAAAACAAAAAAAATGGGGGTTTCCATTTAAAAAATTGAAGATATTTGATATTTCTGAATGGAAAGTTGTGACCACTTTTGTACTCACCCTGTATAATATTTAAATGTTTTCAATTTTTTAAAAATAATCTACGACTATGCTGATTACTTCCACAGTCAAAAATATTTAGATTCTTGTATAGGTTATTCACAGGAAGAATTTCTTTAGGGGTCTGCAGGTGTCAATTTTTTGGTAACAAAATGTATATCTCGAAAACTATAAATTTTAGACAAGGTTTGTTATACAAAGTGACCTTAAAATTATGTAATCTATCAATTCCGATAATAAAAATATGGGTGTTCCATTTAAAATAACAATACATATACATACATACATACATACGTAATTTTACAAAAATTTGTTTAGTAGTTTTCGAGATATGTATCGTGTAAGCACGCTGTATAATCACGTTTTCGAACTTTCAAAAACTAATCACAAATACACCAAAATTTTAGTAAAATATTTTTATATTAATAGACAGTCAATCCTAGTCCAATAGCCAAACATAAATCTTTAAATAAAATTGTGAATCTTTTTATGCCAGTTGATGTAGCTGTATTTTCTTCATTGCACGTAGTTGCGATAACGCCCTTTGAGGGTGGCGTCCCCCCCCTTGCCAGGTTTTGAAGGCGGATTCCGATATATTGAATCTATTTAGCTTAGGCTATTTTCATCCATACTGTTATTATATACACACATTATGAACTTTTATTAAAATAAATGGTATTATTTAACTCTTGAGTTTTCTTATATTGAATGATTTACTTTAAGTATAAACGAAGGATGATGAGAGATGTTCTATAAAAGCGATTAAAAATTAAAAAGTGTTATAATTTAAGCAATCTTTTGCATCAATAAATGAGAATCATCGGAACGCAGTTGAAGAGAAGCAGTAAGCAATCTCTTGGTGGGTACAACAATTTTTTCTTATCTCGTCTTTTATCTTTGGTGTCTCACATAAATTAAAAAGAACCCCTCTGAGAGTGGATACACCATCTTGTATAGAGAAAGAGCAACTCGGTGCCCGTAAAGTAATAGTATATTATTCAACGAGTGGTAATGTGGGTAATAACTTACCCAGATGAAGTTTATCAAGTGAGTTAGTTATTACCGCTATCGCAAGTTGAAAACTATACTTTTATCTACGATTATAACAATGAATATTAAATTGCAGGTATATACAGAAACAACGCTTTATTAACAAATCTCAACAGTTAATAACAACGATATAGAAAATGTTTAAATTATTCAGTTTGTTTATTAATAAAATTAACTGTAAAATTTGAACAACTCGCAAATTGAATATGATTTATATTTATTGCTCATTTCAGTAAAATATGCCAGCAGTACATTTTCTGTAAACAATTTGTTGTTTTTGCCACTACACCAATCCATAAAATTTTTGTACACACTTTTATATTTGTTCTGCGATTTTTCGGGCAATAAATTATGTATTGTATCATCAGCTACTTGCCTTAATTCTGAATTCATCATTTTTTCACAATTATTATAACTCACGCTATTTGTTTATGGATACTACTAATTGCTCAAAAGCAGTTCATTAATTTATTCTAATAAGAGTATTAAATAAATTTAGTCAGTCCTTCAAACCGAATCTGCCGGAGAAAGAAACGTGAAGAAATGAATAAAAAAGTGGAAGAAATAATAGAAAGTAATAAAAGATCTGAAAGCAGAAAGTTTTACAATAACGTTAAAGAATATACAAAAGATTTCACACCACGACTAAACATATGTAAGGACAAAAACGGAAAGAACCTAACGGAAAAGCCGGATATACTCAGAAGATGGAAAGAATATTTTGAAGAGGTACTAGAAGGAGAACATAAACAGCAGGAAAATGAAAATGAAATGACATACTATAGTGCAGAACCGGAAGTAGAACCACCATCGTACGAAGAGGTAACGAAAGTAATAAAAGACCTGAAAAACAGGAAAGCCCCAGGTGCAGATGGAATTGTAGCAGACCCAACAAAAAATGGAGGAGAGGAACTATGGAGACAAATGCACAAACTAATACTACATATCTAAGAGCAAGAAGAGATGCCAAAGGACTGGAAATTAGGAATCATACTCCCAATACACAAAAAAGGTGATAAGTCTGTTTGTAGTATTATAGAGGAATAACGCTACTTAGTGTTCCTTATAAAATATTATCAGGGGTGATCCATAATCGAATGACACCCTATTCAGAAGAAATATTCGCCTAGTATTTCACCAATGTGGTTTCAGGCAAAATAGGTCAACCATAGACCACCTGTGTACACTAAGACAAATACAGGAGAAATGCTACGAATACAACATAGATATGCATTATCTGTTTATAGATTTCAAGCAGGCATTCGATAAAGTGCACAGGAAAAAAATGCTACAAAGTTTAACCCTTCTAGGAATACCCCGAAAATTAATAAAAATGGTAGAATTTACCATGGCAGAATCGACAGCAACTATTAGAGTACAGCAGCAGCTCAGCGAAGAATTTAAAGTAAAAACCGGTGTAAGACAAGGAGATGCTCTCTCGGCAGTGCTTTTCAATCTAGTGCTAGAAGCAGCTATCAGAAACATAAATAGAACCGGAAGCATTGTAAACAAAACCACACAAATACTTGGGTACGCAGACGATATTACAATAATTGCACGCGACTTTGCCTTTCTGAACCGAACCACCATAGATCTTGAACCACAGGTAAATAAAGGATGAGGCCTACAAGTGAACCAAGCCAAAACCAAATATATGTATTGGTGCAAGAAACCACCAATACAACCGCCAAATATTAATATAAACGGCAGCTAAATTGAAAGCGTCAAGACGTTTAATTTCTTAGGGGCCAAAATTACCAATAATGGTAACGTTCAAGATGAAATAAGTGCAAGAATTCTGAAAGGAAATAAACGCTATTACGCCTACTTAAAATTAATAAGAAGTAACACACTGAACACAAAATCTAAGATCACAATATATAAAACCTTTATAAGACCCGTGGTAACCTATGGATGTGAAACATGGACATTAACAAACAACGATGAAAATCAATTAAGAGTATTTGAAAGAAAGGTCCTTAGAAGAATATACGGCCCCGTACAAGAAAGTCAAAGAATAAGGTGGCTAGGGCATGTGCACAGGATGGAGGATGAAAGAATAGTGAAGAGAATCCTTAAATGGAAACCTCAAGATACAAGACTAAAAGGACGGCCCAAGAAGAGGTGGATAGACGATGTTGAAGAAGACCTAAAAATTCTAATAACAGGAAACTGGAGGAGAATAGCGATAGATAGAGACAGATGGAGAAACATAGTTGAGCAAGCCAATACCTACCAAGGCTTATGAGCCAAAATAATAAGAAGAAGTCAGTCCTGACGTAAAAGTTTCATCTACAATAACCCCGACCCCGACTGCAGATCCTGAGGGGATGAGGCTGAAACCTCCTGACTTTTTGCCGTAGTGTTATGATCTTGAGGTACTAACACTTCGGTATTGGTTTTCCGGTGCTGGAGGAAATAAGGGAAGCCCCATAAAAAGGATTTTGGCGTTTGGGTTAGAATCCCGCCTGAATGGGGTAATTTCCTAAATTTGTAGCGGAAGCACAATTGGCTACAAGACCAGAGTGTGGCGACCTTTCGTCGCCCCGCTAGAAGAAGAACTACCATTTATTTAATAAAACTAATAAGAATGTACAACAATTTTCATTAGATATTGACCGACATCCGACAATATTAAGATACAATTTTATATTTATATTGAACATTTATACAAGTTTATATAATTATTTTGCATTATAGCATTAACAACATTTATAAATAGCTACCTTACTAATGCTGACAAATTCCATAAACAACTTTCACATTTTAATATTGAAAACGAATAAATGCCGTATCCTAAATATTACGTTTACCGTAGTGTACTTAAACCGACGCAAATATTTGCCGTTGTGGACTCGATAATAATAATAAAATCTCTTATTTTATAATCTTGTAAAATGTAATTCTTAATGGTAATATATTAAACTTTTGGCCAGCTGTCTTTCGAACTCAATAAAACCTCTTAATCTACTTGTCTAGTTGTGGCCAGCGCATATTACTAAGTAAAATTTTAATTGTAAATGTACTAAAGGCCTCAATTCCGTTCAACAACCAACATAAATCGGTATGTAGAATGCGATACATACAGGGATCATTTAAAATGACGATGAAAGAAAATGAGAAAAATTACGACCAAAAACAGTATCTGTAACTGAAGGGTGCAGTACCTTGGTAATACTGTTGTGCTTGAATGAATCAAGAGAATTTTCCACGTGTACCGAAAGATCTTTAATTTCACGTATTATTATTTTTTTGAGTTTTGTTCGTGGCATACTGCGTGATCAATAAAATACCTCCAAAATTGAGAGAAAGATAGGAGGTATTTTTTATTGAAAAAGTTGTTAAGAATCGCTTCAACATCTCCTTTAAATTTTAAAATCAGGAATAAATCATTCAGGTTCAGGTCTCGAATGGTTTGCTCACTTTTGGCTATGAAAGTCTCATTTGTTCCAGCAATAAAAAAATGTCCCAGTCAAGCCATTTTCAACAAGTGACGGTATTGATACCTGCATTATTAGTATTTGAGAATGATTTGCGAAGTTTTTCTTGAAAAATTCCAACAAAAATTCCAACAAATGTTTCATAACCACGGATAGTATTGAGAAAACATTAATAAGTAAAAACCCAAGGCATCCAAATCCTGAGTTGGACCAACAATATGGACTTTGGGGAGGGATGTTAATGAAAAGGATGCAATATATCTTTCTTGATGTCTAAAGTATATGATTCTCCAGAAAAAGATAAATGTAAACTGTTTAGATAAAAGTAAATCTGCCTTATAATATGGGTTTTGCGTAATCATTCAATGTGGTTTACCATAAAAACTTAGTGCATCTTGATCATGAATGTGGAGGAAACATGTTTAGTTTATTAAGAAGCCATCTCACAAGCTTTGTTCAGTTCGTCAACGTCGAAAAAAACTTAAATTCTCTAATACTGTAAAGAATGGAGTGCCACAAGGCACCCTGTTGGGTCCTCATGGTATTTGCAATCTATAAGAACAACATCCTAAGGTTAAATAATAATATAAATAAGATTAAAATAAATATGGTACAATGCGAGCTTCATAGACGATATGTTAAAAAACATAGTGGAGAGTGATGCACAAAGATAAAACAGTATCTAATTCTAACTTATTTCTATTAGTTATTAAAAAATAAATTACTTACGTTTTAGAAATTATGTCTACAGTTTGTAAATTTAAAAACTGATAACAGTACAGAAATACCCTAGTATGAAAGTATAAAATATCTAGGAATTGTAATCGATGGACATATCGCACATCCCAAGGAAAAGTGCAGTAAGTAAAAAGCGTATTTTACAGAAGAACAAAAACTGCGTTTTAAAATGCTTAAAGGTTATTAGCACAAAGTCTATTGCATCTAATGATTATAACTTATACAGGTGTGAAGATAATTATACTACAATAAATTTTACTATTTTCTTAGGAGGAAGGTTATCGTTTATACTTATGATTTTTACCTTATTCTTGAAAATTTTGACTTACTACACTTTTTCTGGAGGTTGAATTTACAAATATGTAGTTTAATGGACGCAAATTGTTGGTGAATGAAATAAAATCCCAAGGTATATGTCACGAGTACTTGCAAAATTTAACTTATATATTACGTTGAAAAAGCATTTTCAAGTATGCAGTGCTAATGAATCAAATAAACACCCAGGGACTAAAGTTAGCCACATGTGACCCAAAATTTCAATAAATGTTATTACTGGCACTCCCAAATGCAAAAATGTGCATCAAGGTATTTGAAACTATTTGTGACAGTCAATTGTTACCCTTGTATATAGTTGAGATTAAACATCCTTGGAATGTGTCCTATACTTACCATGGGTGTTATGCAGAATCAAAATTTGTTTCGTATACTGATTTAGTTAGGCATAGATATATTTTACAATTACACAAACTGAAAATTTGCGTTCAAAATATATATGCGTGAATTCAATACAAGCCTTTCACTGAATTCCTTAACTTTAAGATTCACACCCACTGCGATTCTGAAAATTGGATGGGTAACTGATTTTTAAAGAACTTCACATAGTTTATCATGTCTGTTCAAGGTTCTGATTGCAACACAGAAACTAACGAGGTCAACTGTAAACGTAATGGTATTAAGAGATATATCAGAAAAAGTTCATTAATGCAATGGTGACAAATCCACTAGAGAGCGGCAGAGTAGCAATTTAAGGTAATAGTCCACTCAAGTTAGGAAAAAAACGCCGTTTTAGAACCGTATAGAACGTCTTTTGTGGGAAGTCGCATTCTGAACAATTTTACCTATTGGTTTAGCCTTAAAAACGCGTAATATTTCACATATATTTACATTCAAAATTAAAAAAAAAAACATATTTTTCAAGCCGCTTTCCCGGACAAACTAATAGGATAATCGGAAAAATGTATAAAAACTTGTTTGTAGGAAATCGCATTCTGAACAAGTTTACCTATGTTCGCTTAGCGTAGTTTTCGAGATATTTACGTCCAAAGAAAAAAAACACGAAAAAACCTATATACAGTGTGTTTCACTTCTCGTAAAGACATCCCTGTATCTTTTTTATTTGTGGCCGAATTAATTTCAAATTTTTATCAGCCATACAAGTCCATAAGACGACTTTATTCAACACATAAATGTTGTCTAAATCTAAAACGCCGGCCTAGTGCGATAAAAGAAAATGTCAATTTTCGAGAAATCATAGTAGGCTTAAAAATGGACAAAAATTTTGTTAATGAAAGTTGTTCAGGATCACTTCATATGCCCCTCTGTAAAATTTTGTGAAAATCGGAATATTTTCAAAAAAAACTTTTTTGTTTCACTTCTCGTGAAGACACCTCTGTATCTTTTTTATTTGTGGCCGAATTAATTTCAAATTTTTATCAGCCATACAACTCCATAAGGTGACTTTATTCAAGACATAAATGCCGTCTAAATCTAAAACACCGGCCTACTGCGATAAAAAGAAAATGTCAATTTTCGAGAAATTATAGTAGGCTTAGAGATAGACAAAAATTTTGTTAATGAAAGTTGTTCAGGATCACTTCATATGCCCCATGTCGTCTAAATCTAAAACGCCGGCCTTAGAATAATTAAAATTAAAATCTAATTACTTTAATGAGTTTTAACATCTGTCAAGAATATTTAGGTTGGTAGGATGCTGTCATATAACGAATTCTTTTTGAATTAAATTGGTGGCCCTGAAAAGGGCCGTTGTTTTTACAGAAAAGACTACTAATAATGAATGATAATATTGTCGGAAAAAAAATACAGATAAAGCAAAAGCCGCAGTGTTAGAAAAGTTCAAAAATAAAAGAAGTTAATGTTTTTTTTTTACTTATTTATTATTTCGGGCCCCTTTCCACTAACCCACCCTCAAGTGTAATACACTTCTCAATCCGTTTTCTGTTATTTATTACAACTCTTCGCAGTTCTTGAGCTGTAACTTCTAAACACGCTTGCCTTATCCTCTCACAAAGCTGCTCTACATTTTGAGGTCTGGTCATAAAAACTTTGTTTTTAATGTGACCCCAAAAATAAAAATCCATTGGAGTGAGATCAGGTGATCTGGGTGGCCAATGTATTAGAGGGCTATTTCTTCCTATCCATCTTTGGGGAAAATGTTCATTCATCCATGCTCTCACTACTACGGAATTGTGGATAGATGCTCCGTCGAGTTGAAAATACAATTGTTCCAAAGGAAAATCAACTATTGCATTCCAAAGATCATTATTTAAAAATTTTAGCAAATTTAACGCATTTATATTTTGAAAAAAGAAAAACGGCCCTATTATTGATTCGTTAAAAATTCCGCACCACACATTTACCTTCTGGGAATATTGCCTTTTACAATTTATTATCCAATCAGAAATTTCTACTGCCCAGAACCTAGAGTTTTGTGATGACACTACCCCGTTGGTGGAGAAAGTTGCCTCATCCGTGAAAATTACTTTCTTCAAGAAGTCTCTATTGTTTAAATAATTACCTTGCATCCATAAACAATATTAGCACATTGCCAGTTGTATTGAACAAGTGACATATTCTTGCTACGGTACCATGGTGTATTGGTTGTCTTAGAGGATGTCTTAAATTAAATTCTTCTGCTGCTTCTCTTGAAGACCGTACATTTCACCGACTATCTTTATTATTTCAATTTTTTCATCAGTATTTAAAAGTATTCTAACCATTATGAGCAAAGATATGAAATAAGGAAACTTTAGTATGAATTAAATTATTAAAACAAGAAAAACTAACAAACTCCACAGAAAATAACAACAATCACTTCTGTCATGAAAGCAATGACGAAATAAATAAAACAATAAATATTGACAGTTAATTTCACGGCACTCTTAACATTTAAAACAATAAAACCGTCCATGTTCCTAAATTTCTGAGCCGATAAGGAGGAAGGATCTGATGGAGAGTTACTCCTCCAGAACAGAGATAACAAAAAGAAAAAAAGAAAAGATATTACATTCAACTTGATATGTAAAAATAAAAAGCCCTTTTAGTGTTTTATTGAATGCTGATTTTTGTTCACAACTTTCATTTGTCGGAAAAAGTTCTCTTTATGTGTTCTCTTTTTTTGAAAATATTCTGATTTTCACAAAATTTTACAGAGGGGCATATGAAGTGATCCTGAACAACTTTCATTAACAAAATTTTTGTCTATCTCTAAGCCTACTATGATTTCTCGAAAATTAACATTTTCTTTTTATCGCAGTAGGCAGGCGTTTTAGATTTAGACGGCATTTATGTGTTGAATAAAGTCGTCTTATGAACTTGTATGGCTGATTGATAAAAATTTGAAATTAATTCGGCCACAAATAAAAAAGATACAAGGGTGTCTTCACGAGAAGTGAAACACACTGTATACGTATATATCTCAAAAGGCATGTCTTTTTTTCTGCACATAAGAGAAACATTGTTCTAAAAATTGAATACTTACTTTCTACGCAGAGAAATTCCGTTCAAAATTTTTCCCCACTTTTTCCTAATTTGAGTGGACTATGAATAGAAAGAAATTGTTCGTTTTCGTCTATTCCAAGAGAAATGTCCTTAGTCGCCTTGTAAGAGTTGTAGATAATCATCCTGAGAGTTTTTTATATAGGCCCGCAGTTTTCAAAAATGTATAAAAAAGTGCCAATAAATATCGGAACGAAAATCAATAATGAGGGATAGTTGTGTCAATATTCTTAGGCATCTTTGAAAACGAATAAACTTACACATTCTGTCAATAAGCTTTATTGACAAGAATTGACAAGAACTCTCTTTATTTCATGGTACACTTATTATTTTGTATTTAATTTATTTATTTTCAGTAAGCAGATGTATAAAACTTTTAGCCTTTAAATATCTCAAAAATGAAGCCATAAATCAAATATTCGCAGGAGTTCTCTTCTAAATTTAACTATAACGAAAAAATGCCCTAACTTTGGTGAAAATATTCAGTGGCATAGAAAATAGCCGGTAAAAAGTGGGCGACTTCCTCAATATCTACGCCACTGGTATTAAAATTCAAATTAAATCAATACCGCCTGTCAAAAATTTGGTTCAAATCTGTCGATTAATAAGAAATAGATTTGAGAAAAAAAAAAACGCCACATAAATTTACAAATCAATGGGCAGTTTTCAATATTCACCGCTATATCCACTGGTAGAAGGAACCGGTTAGAATGACATTTTTTTCCATGTCCGGGCTGCCTGTGGTTAAGAAATATGAAACGCTTCGGTTGAGTTTCCTGGTTGATGTGGTGTTTCACCGGTTGAAATAGCTGATCACACCGGTAAAAGAAACAACTTATTTTTGGTGATCGGTTAGTTTTTAAACGGCTCGGTGAGGAACCGTGAATACTGAAAAATATTCTATTTGTAACGCACTGTATTACTACCATATTCTAAAATATGGTGGATGCGCAGTGATAAACCAAAAAATTTAAAAGGTGTTCTTTGATTCATAATAACATGCAACATGCCAACAACTATGAGGTATTTTTGCTAGGTGGTGGGCCTATTGCTGAAAATTAAGCTACGTCCTATGCACAGTGGGTCAGACTTTGCAATACTGGATACAATTCAAAGGACACCGCGCACAATTATTCAGATTTCATTTTTGGTTGAAATTTTTGGTAACTTTGAAGTAGTTTTAATTAGCCTTTCACGATAAACACTCGGTACATAAGCGCCCTATTGAGAGACAGTTGGACTCACGGTAATCAAGCATCCTAAAGGAACACACATTTAACAAGTCTACGTCGTTGTTTCTGGGCAACGCAACGCCAAGAGTAGATGGGTTACGTCCATTCCAACTTTTGCTACAAAAAATTTCAGCCAAAAGTAAAAAAAAATATTCATTTTGTGTGGAGTCCTTTCCTTAGAACTGCATTAAAATTGGTAGTTAAATGTTTTCGAAATAGCTGATTCCGAATTTGATGTTAAAAAGCGGCGTCATTTCAATTTTTGCAATTATTATTTGTGATTGTTATTGAATCGAATTCAGAATTTTCCAAAACTTTGGCTACACAAATATAATTATCGAAGATATTAGTCAAAAGAAGAAAAAGAGAGGAGGAGGAGAAGAAGGAGAATAAATTTACAAAATCTACAACCGCCTGTTAAAGGACGAGATACTCCCAGAAGACAAGAAAGGTTGTAGAAAGGTTTCCAGAGGCTCTAAGGATCAGCTGCTAGTGAGTAAGACCATCACATTGATTGCAACGAAGTGGCACAGAAAACTCACCATATGGGTGGACTAGGGTGGCCCATCTCTATAGGGGGTGAATTTTTTTTGCGTATTTTTTAAGTCTCACCCCACGAAAATATACTATTATACTAGGAATAATTTATGTCAAAGTTTCAGATAATTCGGTGAACGGTAACCCGTGCCGCATTCAGGTAGAAATTTGTAGATAAGATTTTATTACGGTAATACACTTAAATTTTACTTAAAATACAAATATCTACCTCTTTTCTCATAATGTTTTATTGTGGTGACATTATAAGTTCTAGCATACGTTCCTTTTTGAAAAAACATTTAACGATGGCTGATGTTAGATCCTTACGAAAGGATACTTTCATTTACTTAGATGGACACTATTCGTCACAAATCATTGGCAATAAATTGCCGTCTAATAGACAAGTATTACAAGTGCTCTTTTATAACATTCGTGAAGTGAAGCTAAGTGTACATGAAAGTGCTAAATTAACAATAAAAGATGTGTCAGTTTTTTGGCATAAAGCTCGCATTCCGACACGTCAGGATTTTCATTGTGTTAAACAACTAGATAAACTTTATGCAGAGTGGAGGAACTTACAAAAATCGGCTAAAAGGGCCAGTGCGGGAGTAAAGAAAAAAAATTTCGTTGAAAAATTGGACGATCTCTTTGACATTTCTCATGCAAATGCATTGGAGTTGATGAAAATAGATGAAGATAAGCAGTTTTTAATTAACCAAAGAAAAAAGGGACGTCCTGGATTTATGCGTGGTATTGATTACCAACTTGCTTCTCAAGAAAAATCAGCTGAGGAGAAATTACAGAAATTATCCAAACGAATGCAACGAAGTCAACAAGAAAAAGCTAGATTAGAGGAAACAGTCACCTGTCCATCATCAAGTAGTAATTCAGCCGACTCCAACGAAAATGAAGATGAAATAATCGAAGCCCAAGAAGAGTTGTTACAAGACCAGCCTGGCCCGTCACAGCCAAAAAAGAGGAGATTGTATGGAACATGTAACATCATCACACCAAAAATAGCCGCTGCATTTGATGCTTGCAAAATAAGCGACAGGTATGGAGTCCATATTTTGACGGCAGTAGCAGAAGCACTAGGACATGACACCACATCTTTGTCCATCAGCAGAACCACACTTCAGCGCTCTAGACAACGCATCCGCGAAGAAAGCGCTGAAATATTAAAAACTGCCTTCGGTAATTCTGAATTGCCGGCCCCAGTCATCCATTGGGATGGAAAACTTTTACCTTCTCTCACTGGAATGGGAAATATCGATAGACTTGCTATCTTAGTTACTAGTGGAGATATTGAACAACTACTTGGAGTACCAGCTTTGCCCAATTCAACTGGAAGAGAACAGACTGAAGCAGTTTATGATGTGCTTTGTGAATGGAATTTGGACAAAAAGGTAATAGCTTTGTGTTGTGATACAACAGCATCAAATATGGGTTATATAAATGGGGCAGCCACACTATTGCAACAAAAATTAGAAAGAGATATTCTATATTTTCCTTGTAGTCATCATATTTTTGAAGTGGTTTTGAGAAGTGTGTTTGACACAAAAATGCCTTCATCTGGTCCAAATGTGCCACTATTTAAACGTTTTAGGGAATTTTGGCCTAAAATAGATCAAAATAAACTAAAAACTGGATTTCAGGTATCAAAAATTAAACACATTTTACAACCAGTTAAAGCCGAAATTGTAAAGTTTCTAAATGCAGCTTTAACTTTGCTACAGCCTCGTGATGATTATAAAGAATTTTTAATGCTTTCTAAACTTTTTGTTGAAGAAGAGCCCACTCACACGACATTCTATCAACCAGGGGCATTTCGTCATGCACGTTGGATGGCCAAAGCCAAGATCAGTTCCAACTAACTAAAAAAGAAAAAATAGGTATTGAAGATATATGTCTCTTTATTGTAAAGGTTTATGTAAAGGCCTGGTTTACAGCGTCATTTGCTAGTAAAGCACCGTTTCATGACTTAGACTTTTGTAAAGAACTCATTAATTATCAAAATATTGACAAAGAAATATCTCAAGCCGCAAGTAGGAAAATAGTTAACCATTTGTGGTACCTTAATTCAGTAAATGTTGGCTTATCTTTCTTTGATGACGATATTTCAGTTACCACTAAAAGAGAAATGGTTAAAGCTTTGAATAGGAAAGCACCAAATCAAGAGGGTATTAAACGACTTATGATTAGTAACATTACTGACGTTGAAAACAAGGAAATTCAGGACTTCATATGCGAGAACACTAAACAGTTTTTTCAAAAATTAGGTTTGTCTATGGAATTTTTGGAAAATGGTCCAACAACATGGAGGGAAAATGAAAGCTATACCCGATGTTTCAATATTGTAAACAAAATTAAAGTTGTAAATGATGCCGCTGAGAGAGGAATCAAACTTATTACTGACTATAATGACATTTTATCAAAAAATGAAGACCAAAAATAGTTTTTACTCCAAGTTGTAAATGATTATAAATCACAGTTTCCAAATGTAAAAAAAGAAACCCTGTCGCATGCTTTGGCCTAATGCAAAAAATATTGTTTTTATTACTATATGTCTTGTAGATTTAGGATAATATTTGGTACTATGTATGAAAAAAACGTTTCATAATAAAATACACAAAGATAAAACGAGAGTTTTATTTCAAAAACTTCTAGTCTAGTTTTCTTAGACTACGAATTTACAGTAGTATGACACATGTCATAGTCACAACAGATAATGTCTTTGATATTTGTATGACTTGATTAGTCATTCTAAAGATAAATGTTGCTGATTAAAAAAAAAACAATGCATCAACCAAAGAATGTAAATAATTCCATTTACTTTTATTATTGCATAATAATGCATTCTGCTTGCCTTCAATTTGCCTCAATAATATTTTGAGGGGACTGTTTTTTCTTCAAATGGAACCATTTGCAGGGGTGAGAAATAAAAAATTTCGATTTCGAAAAAGATGGGCCACCCTAGGGTGGACTACAAAAAGGCGTTTGATGGCGTTCCTCACACTTGGTTTGTTGAGTTAACGGACTTCTTGGAAACCACAATGAAGGGATGGAAAACGGATATGTGGCTCTATTACTTGAAAGGTCACATATGAACAGGGAACAGGCAAATTAAAAGAGGAATATTTCAGGGAGGCTCTCTCTCAAAAGCAGATGTGCACAGGTTATAAGTTAAGAAGAAAGACGGCCGGCGTGGTTTAATAGTAATATCCGAGTCAATGAAGGTTTTTACTTCTAAACACTCAGAATCAATTTTATGGTTTTTTTAAAATGTTTGTTGTATACCATTATTCAAAATCAGAAACATTTCAACTGGGGCTAATTTATAGGGGGTGGTACCTAAAAAAACAAAAATATTGCAACAAATTTTGAGAAGAACTTTTCATTTAAATTGATTCTTTAAATTGGGACAGTAGCTTGAACACGATTTTTGTCAAATAACTTGAAAAGTATTACACTGAGCGAGAACATGCTAGAGACAAATGAGAAAGCTACTAAATCGGAAGTGAATTTCGTATTCTTCTAATTTCTATAAATTAATGATTTCGGAGATATATAAGACGAAGTATTTAGTTAAAATGTTAAATATCTCAGAAACTACGACATTTACATTAAAAAGGCTGACAATCAAAATTAGGCTTTCAAATGATTTTTTGTCTATTTCTGTAGCATAAAAAACATAGAAGTTACAACAAAAACAATGTGCTTCCTAACATTTTTTTTTTAATAAAATAGCCATATTTTGTTAATGTAAGTAGTCAGTAATTAAAAAAATATATTCTCATATACTGTTTTTAGTTAATAATTTCGATATAGTATAACCTAGACGTTCAAAATTTATCGTCCATTTACAACATTTGCTTCAGAAAAAAATTGCAATAAACGGATTTTCGAAAAAACGTAAATAATTTTTTTCTTAGCTAATATCTCAATAAATATTAGTTTAATTGAAAAAATTATAGATATCAAAAATAAAGCTTATAAACTGAGAATGAATTTGTTTTACTTCGATATTTACGTAGGATTAATAATAGTTTGGGAGATTTTTAAGTTTATAGATGGCATCCGAAAGATTATAGGATGAAGTATTCAGTTTAAATGTTGAATATCTTCTTCTTAGAAACCTTCCATCAAAATTTCTAGGAAACAGAATTAAAGATAACACAGCCCCACAAAAGAAAAGTTCAAAGCAGCGAACCAGACCCATGTATTCCTATGTATTTTCGGGCGCTGAATCCGAATCCGGGGTCAAAAAACACCCCTGAAATGGGGTAAACAGAATTTAAGCTACGAGAATAGTTGTTACATTTTAATCAATCGAATTATACAAATTAAGGTTAAACAGCGGCATACATACACTAGATATGAAACACACCTCCAGTGAGGGGCGGAAACTAGCCCCCATATATAAAAAAATCGATCCAGAATAACAATGACTGCTGAAAAAGCTCAAAATGTCTAAGTGATAGGAAACTGCATCAGGTTCGACGTAATCTTCATAAACTGCCCCTATAGAGTTGAGTACAACCACCCTTAAGTTTAAAGGACACGAGAAAAACAAGAAAAAACGTAAAATGCAACAGGATTTCTATTTTCATGGATGCTATGATTGGCTGAAATTGCGTAGTACTCTAAAATAGAACTAGAAACCTACGTACCATCAACATTCTACAGTGTCAACCCTCAGAGGGTGTGAAAACTACCCCCCATGTAGGGTTTGACCATAAAAAGTTACAGTGACTTCTATAAAAATTCGAAACACCTGCGCTGTGTGAAAGAGAGAAGAAACTAGACTATGTTCGATGCTGTGCTTGAAAACCACCCCCATGGGGTTGGAAAACGCCACCCCTATAAAAAAAACTATGGAAATTAAACGAATAAGCAACAGTATAGCTTTTTCGTTACATCTTGAATCACGGTAGTTTGCATCCTTTCTGGGGATGTTACTTAATAACATTTATACTAGTTTCAAACTCTAAGTGTGCAACACAATTTTTGCCAATCATAGCATCCATAAAAATGTAAATCCTGTTAGTTTTTCTCTGTTTTTTCAGCATCCTACAGATATAGAGATAGTATCTCGCAACCTCGTAAGGGTGGCTTTCAAGCACATCGTCGAACATAGTCTAGTTTCTTCTCTCTTCCACACAACGCAGGTGTTTCGAATTTTTATAGAAGTCTCTGTAAGTTTTTATAAGGGGTAGTCTTCACACCCTCTGAGGGTTGACAGTGTAGGATGTTGATGGTACGTAAGTTTCTGGTTCTATTTTAGAGTACCACGCAATTTCAGCCAATCACAGCATCCATGAAAATAGAAGTCCTGTTGGATTTTACGTTTTTTCTTGTTTTTCTCGTGTCCTTTGAACTTAAAGGTGGTTGTTCTCAACCCTATAGGGGCAGTTTATGAAGATTAGGTCGGACCTGATGTAGTTTCTTAACGCTTTAACAAAACTTAGACATTTCGAGCTTTCTCAGCAGTCATTGCTGTTTTGGATCGATTTTTTTATATATGGGGGCTAGTTTTCGCCCCTCCCTGGGGGTGTCTTTCATATCTATTGTATGTACGCTGCTGTTTAACCTTAATTTATATAATTCGATTGATTAAGAAGTAACAACTATTCTCGTAGCTTAATCTTCTTTTTATCCCATTTCAGGGGTTTTGGCTCTAGCTAATGATTTTGACCCCGGATTCGGATTCATCGCTCGAAAATACATAGGGATACATGGGTCTGCTTCGCTGCTTTGAACTTTTTTTCTGTGGGGTTGTATTTAATCAGCTTTTTAAATGATTTTTGTTTGTTTCTGTATCATAAAGAATAAAGAAGTTATGGCCGAAGCAATATGCGTTTTCACATTTTTATTTACAAAATGTCGCCGTTTTGTTATTGTAATTTTCCAGCAATTAATTAAATGCTGTCTTTTGTTAATATATGGCATAACCTAGATGCTCATTTTTTTTGTCCTTTTGGAACACTTGCTTTAGGAAAAAATTCCATCCTCCATATTTTAGCCGTCATTTTGAATAGTTTTATTTGACTTCAAGAAATCTTTTTTTTTACAATGTATTCGTAATCAGTAACCCCAAAAACCCCCAGGCATAGTTTTTATTCAAAAACTAAACTAAATATATAAAAACCATAAACTTCACAAAATTGTTCAAAAAATTTTAAATTTGGTGTTCAAAAAATTATCTGCCCCATCCATCATGTTTCTGATTTTGAATGATTGAATATAACAAACATTTAAAAAAATCATCAAAATCAAATCTGTTTTTGAGGGTTTAGAAGATCTGATGATTTTTCCGCTTCATTGACTCGACTAAAAGCAAGATATTATTTAAAACAATGCCACCTGCACGTACATGAGTGAACGTGCCGAATCGCTGAATTCAGTTCGACTCAAAACTATTCAGAAACAAGACCAGACAGCATAATTGACGTTCTGGACAAACCGGCAAAAATGTGGGTTAAATAAAATTCCATTAATTAAGTAAAATTTTATTTAATAGCTTGTAAAAACGTATAGTAATTTGCTTTGTATTTGTGTAAGACAACAAGGTGTTAATCTTAGGTTGTACATGTGAAAGTTCCGCGACAGTTTATTGGAAAATGTTATTTGTAATGCTAATTATTTTCTTGGGTGTGAATTACTTACTTCATTTAAATGGTATCTAGGTAGATGGATAAGGCGTTCATTAATTATTTGGGCCACTATAACTGCACAGAACAAGTCAATATAGATAAGAGTCTACAGGGTAACAATTACAGATGGACATTAGTCGAATAAATTTTTAGTCATGATTCAAATTGACTGACTAAATTAGTCATGACTATTTTTTAAAAAACTTATTTTAAACTAATTGCAGACCTAGTAGGTGAAATTATAACTGAAATAGATGTGTAGTTTTTTTATTAAAAATACTATTTTGGTGATTTTATTTCCACATCCACGTAACGGAGTAAAATGTGGGGAGTAAGTTAGTGTTAGCTCAAGGAAGAACCCCCAATCATTTATTATTTCAAAAACGTTTATGAAATGCTATTTACTATCATTTAGACATAAAATCATAGGAATTACAGGTAGACATAACAGATATTGCCGCCATTTTTATATGGAGTGTCTTGGAGTGTGGTGTTTACTCTGCAGACTTACAAGTCTACAGCGATCTACGGATTACGATCTATAAGTCGCGGGTTGCGAAAAACATAACGTATAATAACAACGCAAAACATCCAACCCCAGGAAATATTCCTCAAAGTCCTACTAATCCCTCCTTGAGGAATCCTCTACCAGGAATACAGAAGCAACAACAGTCTCACACTTAATTCACAGCTACTCTTTTTCACTAAAAACATCCAGTTATATATCAATGACAAATTATCTCAAGAAATCTCTTAACATAACACTATTACATTTTTTGATTTTCATTATTTAAAGCACAAGCATGATATACCTATAACACATTTAAGCGTTTTGGAGAATGTCGTAGCCAAGGGAACGTCTGAATATGTCTTGGCCTGCCAGCGACCAGCAAAGGCGCATCACGCCATACGCGGTTATTATGCCTTTGCCTATATATCTATTGTTAATAATATAATGGGCTGACTGATGAAAAAATGAGGCCTTTGGTTCTTTTGCAGACACTGAATCGCAATTTTATTTTTTCACCCCCTTTAATAATGGAGTGGAGTATGGTAGACGCTGATGTCAAAATATATTTTGAGGAAATTGGTTCTTGTACGCACACCAAATCACAATTTTATGGACTCTTACTTACCCTCCAACCCTTCAACGGAATAAAATAAAAATGTAATCTAGTTTTACAGTGTGTCCAATTAGTGTTCCCTCGGAAGATTGTACAAAAACGGCTAACTTATAAAAAAACTTTCTTAACAAAACTTTCAATGTGTCATCTCTACTACAAAGTAAAATTATTTTCAATTATACAAGGTGTCACAAAAACGAGTTACACAACAAAGTATAATTTTTTTAAATGGAACACCCTGTATTTTTTTTTGGCGACAGTTAAGTCTCCAAGTGTCCTGTATTACACCTTAAAATATTTTGAGGATCGGATGCAGCGTTGCCAAATTATGATTTTTTTCCTGTTTTGTTCTTGGCAATTTACAAACATTCTTTTGACTGCCGTATCACCGCGATTTATTAATTGTTTTTTCTATAAATGTAGGATGTTATTTGATAATGATGTATTTACTGAAAGCACTTTTGAAATAAATTATTATTATACCGGGTGTCCAAAATATTTGTTTACATTTCTTTATATTGAATTATTATTTTTCTCAATTTTTTTAAATGGAATACCTATATTTTTTTTACATGGATGAATAAATCATACAATTCCCCACATTTTAATATCACTCATATATACTTCCTTTTTGTTTCAAACGGTTTTTGAGATATGAGATATGATTATTTCAAATAATTTTTGCGTAAATTAAGGTGCTCTTTATTTTAACATTAAAATCTAGGTCTTTTTTTTTACGTTTGTTTTTCACTTTATGATATTTCTGTAAGGTGTTTAAGAATATCGTGATTAAATTGAATTAATATTGTTAAGTAATATTTGAAAATATGAATTATAATTATTGTCAACAAGATTTGATATCTATGGTGTATGTTATTGGTGAACATGATGGAAATTGTTTATTGGCATCAAGAGTGTATCATCAAAAATGTCCCGATAGAAGATGTCCTGATGTGAGGTCTCTAGAACATTTGAAAGAACGTTTTAAACGTACTGTAAATTTTGCATATGAAAAGAAGGCGAGACGACGAAATGTATTAAGGGAAGAAAATGAGCTGGCTATAATTTTAGCGGTAATCGAAAATCCTACGGCAAATGTTCGAGAGTTAAGTAGGGATTTAGAGGTCAGTAAATCTAGTGTTTCCCTATGTCTTCGCAAAAATAAGTTTTACCCATAGCGAGTACAGCTGTATCAAGAGCGTTTGGATGTGGATTTAAATCGTAGATAAAATTTTTGCCAGTGGGCTCAAAACCAAATTGGAGAAAATGAAGATTTTTTCAAATTTGTGTTGTTCACGGATGAATCAACGTTTCACCGCAGTGGATTTGTGAATAAGCACAATTTCCATTATTATGACATAGAAAACCATCATGTTGTACAGAAAAATCATTACCAGCACAACTGGAGTTTAAATGTTTGGAGAGGAGTTGTACATGATTATGTTATTGGTCCTCACTTCTTTGAGGGAAATGTGAATGGAGCAGTGGTCTTGGATTTTATGCAAAATACGTTTTCACAAATGATCGAGCCCAACAAGCAAAATTTAAACGTTATACAACTATTTTGTTTTACTGCAATTTTATAAATGTAATAAAATAGCAATAAAACAAAATTGTTGTAGAAATGACAATTATAAAACAAATTTGTTTATTGGGAGCATATTCCTGATTACATTATAAATAATATGTTCATTACAATTTGCTGGTGCACCACCACATCTCAGTAGAAATGTTCGTCAGGCCATTAGTAACCAGTTTCCTGAAAGGTGGATAGGAAGAGGAGGTCCAGTATTTTAATAAACTATTAAATTTTATCTAATTTATTATTTTATTAAATCATGTTAGGTCCCATCATATGGCCACCTAGTTCACCCGACCTGACTTCAATTGATTTTTTTCTTTGGGGACTTGTGAAGTCAGACGTTTATAAAGTAGAACCAACAATTGGAGAAGATATGATGGAAAGGATTCGTTAGTGTTTCAATCATATAAATGTTGACGTACTATACAATGTAAGGCGTTCATTTATCAAGAGACTTCAGTGCTGCGTGGGTCAAAAAAGAAATATAAACAAATATTTTGGACACACGGTATAATGATAATTTATTTCAAAAATGTTTTTCAGTAAATACATTATTATCAAATAACATCCTACATTTTTAGAAATAAAAAATTAATCAATCGCAGTCAAAAAAATGTTTGTAAATTGTCAAAAAAAAAAACAGGAAAAAAATCATAACTTGGCAACGCTGCATCCAATTGGCAAACTATTTTAGGGTGAACTAGCGTAAAAAAATATGGGGGGTGTTCTATTTAAGAAAATTATACTTTCTTGCGGAACTCTTTTTTGTGACACCTTGTATAATTTCACGTTGTAGTAGAAATGAAACATTGAAAGTTTTGTTAAGAAAGTTTTTTGCACAATCTTCTGAGGGACTACTAACTGGACACCCTGTATATCACGCAGTGACGGCTGGTGAAATTTTAATATTATTTTTCTCATCTGTGGCGCATGGGACCCATACGAAATATGGGAAATAACATCTAGAGAAGCACTTCTCTAAGGACACCTCAAAAATTTTGAAAAAGCAGTTTGCGAAAAAATTTTTTATAATTCGGTTGCCCTCCCTGGCCCTAGGGACTCCTGTTTAATTTATTTTTTTTTTTCGTCATATACATTTGACTTTTCATAAAAATACAACAATAGGTTTTGGAGTTTATGAAAATATCTTTATTCATTATTAACTGAAATACAATGAACTGAAATTTTGTAATTAACAATTTAACAAATTACATTTCAATTCGTTGGATCTCAGTTAATAATGAAAATATTTTCATAAACTCGAAAACCTATTGTTGTATTTTTATGAAAAGTCAAATGTATATGACAAAAAAAATAAATTAAACGGGAGTCCTAGGGCCAGGGAGGGCAACCGAATATTAAAAAAATTTTTCATAAACTGCTTTTTCAAAATTTTTGAGGGGTCCTTAGAGAAGTGCTTCTCTAGATGTTATTTCCCATATTTCGTATGGGTCCCATGCGCCAAAGACGAGAAAAAAAATATTGAAATTTCACCAGCCGCCACTGTATCACGTATAGTCGTACCAAATTTCAAGTCAATATCAGAAACTGTTCCAGAACAATTGTGCGCACAAAAAAAAATTACACACAGACAGACCGACAGACAGACAGAAATTTGCTTTGCTCAAATTTAAAATCTGGACGTTTCATGACATTTTAAGTCTATTTGAAGAAAAAAAATCGAAATGGAAGTAAATTTCGTGACGATTTCATCACGTTTACTAAAAAAAATTGTTCATTTGGAAGCATCTGAAAATTCGGTAATTTTGTTACAGTTAAGGTGGTGACCCTATACCTTCTGGAAGAACGATAATACGAATCCACTTGGAAATGTCTTATATCAAGTAAAATTTTCATTCAGGATAAAAATTATGTATGAAATTCGTAGACTATTTTGCATTGTATTTGTATGAGGTATTGAAAATAAGTCAAACGTGAAGCAACGTATCCTCTATAAGTTTATTACCTACCAATAAAAATATTAGACATTAATAATAATCTACCTACACATTCGAAAATGTTTATTACAAAACTCTTAATGCATTTTCGTCCTTGGCAAAACTACAGTACTTATATAATGAAACTCTCACCGAAATCTCTGCAGATGTCGAGACAAAATGGAAACTACGACATTACAATTTCAGAGAAGCAATTGGGGCTGAATTTCCGTCTCTTTCAAAACAGTTCTCCTTGAATTAAAAAAAAATCGTGATGTAATACGTATTAAAATTAAATTCTATTCCAAATAAATAGAAAAATAATTAATATATTTTCGTAAAATGATTCCCGAGTCGTTAAAATTTACGTTTAACCAAATAAACACGTCTAGCACGTATAATGTGTGTACAATCAGTTCTTAGGTGCATAGCAGCAGCTTTCTACCTTCCAGCACTTGGCAAAACAGGTGACTGGGGATTTATTCTTGAAGGCAGTTACCACACTCAGTTACTTCTTGGATTTAGAATAGTGTGTTACGTCGAAGAAGCCTTCCAAGTGAATAAGAACGCACTACAGTGGTATTTAAAGCGCGCGCGGTACAACTGCACTTTTTAAAAGACCTACTTCTGTGCGATTTTTTTATTTTTCTTGTGGAAATATGTGGGGATCGTCTTAACTCATGTGATTTAGTGCGATACATTAGGATTTTTATAGTGATTTTTTTGGATTAATTTTGGAATCATGCTGCAGCCCAGGAGGAATTTTGTTCTGTTTTTAGTTTTGATAGTTCTTGTGGATTGTCTAAAAGGTGAGTTTAATTCGAGAACTTTAAGCAATGTAGTACTTTCAGAAAGTTTCTTGAATAGTTGCATAATATCAACTAATATTTGAAAATTATTTTATTAAAAATTGCTGTCGAAGAAAAATTAGTAAAAATATTATACAGTCTGTAATTAGAAAAATTGAGACAAACTTTAATTAAAATTCAATTTGAACAATTACTTACAATAAATATTAATAAATACATTAAAGAAGGTGGTAATTCTAATATCTTGAAAATGCCCACCGCAACAATTAGGAACATGTGGTTAAAATAGTCTAATTTACTGTCCGAAAGTAAACATTTACAAAATTATATTACAGTAAAAATACCTATATAGTTACCTCTCAACTTTTTTTTAATAAACCCGTTGAACGATAACAACCAATAAGCTAACAAACGATGGTTAGCGTCATGAAGACTGATTATTTCTTTCAACGTTATCGTTAATATATTTCTGTAAAGACTGGTTTACCAAGATTCAGCAGATTGATTTAAATTGATACAATTAAAGAAATATTGATTCTTTCGTCTCACCACTTTGCTTTAAATCAGAAAAAAATATTTCCTTCAAAGGAGGAGGGTCCATAAGGCCGGTTTTCGACCTAATTTATTTTTGAACAAAGAAAACTGAAAAATATTTTTTTATCATATACTATCAATATCGAATCGACTCCATCCCAAAACGAAACTTTCTCCTATTTATACCCTATTTATACCCCCCTAAACTATTAAATAATCAATATTCAGTTGATTTTTTTTAATTGTCCAGAGAATACGGATTAATAATTTATTTTTAAATTAAACCCCATAAGACCATAGACCAAGAATAGATTATCGGGTATTTTTGACGTTTATTATTAACTATTTGCGATTTTTTAAAACAAATTATTAACTAAACAGATTCTAGTTTGTGTTAATATTTTAATGCTTTTCAAATTGTTTAAATAATTATAATTTCTTTAAAGAAATATATTTTGCTATAAATTTATAACATTTCCATCTATTTTTATTTTACAAGTTAATAATTTAATTTTGTTGAATAAGAATTGACTAATGGAATCTAAAATTGTTTATTACTACTTTTTTTAGGATAAAACAAGAGAGTTGTAGTATTTTTTAAACTTTCCAACTTTCCTTCGAATCTACTATTTAAATTTTTTCAAAAAAATATGAAAATTTACCATTTATAGCAAAATATAATTGTTTAAATAATTTGACACTAAAACAGTGCAATATCAATAATAATAATAATAATTTGTGCAAAAAATCGCACATAAATAATAAACTTCAAAAGTACCAGTAACTGTATTTTTGCACATATAAGGTAATTTTTTGGAACATTGATCTTATATGGGTTTAGTCCGAAACGAAACTATTAATTGATATTCTCTAGATAATTTTGAAGAAGAGATTTGTGTGTTATTTCTATTTTACCACATTTTCAAGATTCTATGAAAAATTTACAAAAAATTATCATTTTCCCATAAAAATACATGTGAAACTTCAAGATATTGTTAGTATTAACCAACATTACTTAAATGAGGAGGGTAGCTAAGGACGGTTTTACGATTATTTTATTTATGGATTTAAATTTAAAAAAATCATGTTTTTATCATCTGTCATCAATATTTAATTGATTTCACCCCATATGGAACCTCCCCCCATTTTTTGCATTTAATTTTTTTTTTTGCATTTAAAGAGTCTCCAAAAGTCTTTTTTTTTTCAAAAAAGTTCAGTTGGACTATCTTCCTCACTAATTCCTTTCCCCCACCACGCCTACTTACCTACTCCCATCTTGTAACTCGACTTTATAAACAGTTATATAATGGAACTAGAAGGATTCTTTATTTTTATCGCAAAAAAGATAATTTTCTACATTCGATGCTATCCTCTCTTTCACCCACCACGCCCACCTTTGTAAGTAGGCGTGGTGGGAGAAAGGGATTAGTGGAGAAGGTAGTCCAGATAAACTTTTTTGAAAAAAAAGAGAGACACCAAAAAAAACTTGATTTTGCTTGATTTATTTCTGCAGCGTCGATCAATAGTGTTAAATATAAAAATGGCCCAGAATTTTTACAAACCTTGTATTAAATTGATGCTTTTCGAGAATTCGTTTTAAAATTATGGAAAGTTGCCTTAGATGTAAAGCTTATATTCATTTTATAAAAAAATCATGGCTTACTTTTCGATTTCGGCCATTGTACATTTAAAATAATTGTTCTACTATTACTGTTAGTACAGTAACTAGGGGTTTATGGATCCTCTTTTCGTTGAGAGAGCAGGGCAGTGACAGAGCACATGCTCGGCAGTCTCGTCATCCAGATTACACCCTCTACACTTGGGGTTGTCTATAACTCCCAGTGTATGGAGGTGTTTGTTTAGTCTGCAGTGTCCTGTTAGTAATCCTACGTAAACGCGCAGATTACTTCTGGACATCTGGAGACAGTGTTTGCTTAGCTTACGACTGGGTGTGGCCAAAGCCATTCTGCTATGTCTGCAGCTGCTCAGACCACCCCAACAGTCCGCATGGCGTTTGAGTGTATAGTTCTTTAGCAGGGAACTGTGTACTGAATCTGACCATGCAGGGCGCTCTCAGATCCCTTGCGGGCTAAAGCGTCCGCTTCTTCGTTACCCTGAATTCCGTCATGTCCTTTCACCCAACGGAGCTGGACACTATTGTTTTGTGCGAGCACGTCTAGGGCCTTTCTAGTTTCCAGAACCAGCCCCGAGCCTGTCCTACAATTGTTTAGGGCAAGCAGGGCTGCACTGCTATACGTTGATTTGCGCACCGTTTTACCACTGACGTTTGCCTTCGTGGTTTCTATTACCGCTTGCAGGATCCCTACTAGTTCCGCCTGGAAGATAGTGGCATGTGTGCCTAGCGGTATTATCGAATGTAGATCTAGGTCTTCTGAGTATACCCCAGATCCTGATCCACAGTCCATTATTGAACCATCGGTGTAGATTGATATGTCCGGCTCGTCATTACCGGACACATTCAAACTCACCACAAAGTTCTTGTTGAAGTTATATATAGGGGGGATACGGTCAGTTCCCATTCCCAGAAGAGGAATTTGTTTTGTAGCCTCCTCTAAGATACAGGCATGTCTCGTAGCCGTGCCCTTAATATACCATTGGCCTACAGATTGCAATCTCAGAGCAGTCCTCAACGCCACCTCCTCTATGTACAGATTTAGAGGGGGGATGCAGAGTATAGTCTCCATTGCAGCTGTAGGCGTCGTTTTCATCGCACCAGTAACGCAGAGACATGGCAGTCTTTGAACATGCTCCAGTTGAGATGCTGCTGTTTTTTGCCTTACTCTGGGCCACCAGACTATGGTTGCGTAACAAAGCATGAGTCTTATCACAGCAGTGTACAGCCAGAGGGAGATTCTGGGTGAGAAACCCCAGGACCTGCCGACCGCCCTGCGACACTGCCAGAATGCCGCACATGCCTTGTGTATCTTAACTTCCAAATGTCTCTGCCAATTCAGAGTGCGATCAAGCATGACCCCCAAGTACTTGAACTCACTCGCTAAGTGGAGTTGACTGCCCGATAATTTGGGCATTTTCATATTTGGTAGTTTCCTTTTCTTGGTGAATAGTACTAGCTCAGTTTTCTGGGGGTTAACCGAGAGAAAGTGTTCTGTGCACCAATTATCGACCAACTTGAGGGCTGTTTGAATAAGTTCGCATAGCAATCCCTCAAAGTTTCCATTTAGCAAGATGGTAATGTCATCTGCGTAACCTACTGTGAAGAAACCAGAGTTATTGAGGCGGTGTAAGAGGCTGTCGGCGACCATAACCCACAGTAGGGGTGATAGGACGCCACCCTGTGGACAGCCTCTATTGACCATGCCTCTAGTCTCTATGTTCCCCACATTTATTCGGACGGCTCTCCATTTGAGCATGTGTGTTATCCATTCACTAAGTGTGTTGGGAACACCATGCGCTATACTCTCGAAGGTTGTTTTATCAAAAGCACCTTCGATGTCAATAAACGCTCCCAGGGTAGACATTTTCATATCCGCCGATCCAGATCTCTATCGCTCTCCCTCTTTCTGTTGAGTACCGTCATTCTAAGAGAGAAATTAAATTTAAAATTGACCTTACACCCTTTTTTTGTTTTTTTGTCAGCGTCTCATCGATTACAATTTTCTCACTTTTATATTAATATAAGAATGAAATGAAGAATATATCGAAATATATGTTAATCTAAGGGCTGTTCCTTTAATTAAAATTTAAACATTGCAACCAATTCAGTTCAAACCTAAACTTTAATGTAGAAATGTCCCTATTATTAGTCTATAGAATAAAGAGAGAAATAATAATTAAAATATTTAATAAACGTCAAACCTTGAAATTTTTTCATGTGTTCAAGTTTATCTAAGTGAAGTTGAATATTATATTTCACAAGAAGTCCTTGCCTTAACGATGTCTGGACGTTGCCTACATCTTTAGCGGAAGTTCAAAAGTCGTATAGTTTCTTGGCAAAGATAAAACAAATGTGCGTGTACAGTGACAGAGTAATTTTATTTCGTTTCATGGTATTCTGTTCTAAAATTCATATGGCAAACAAGCATCAATATTCTAAAACATTTTTAGAGGGATAATTTTGATGGTTTTTTAATAAATATTGATAAAACACCTGTAATTCAAAGAAATGTGAAAAAAACTTTGTCAACATCTCTGGCGGACCCCTACGCTTAATAATTGATGAGCAGGAGGGAGAAATGTGAAAAAAATTTTTTTGTCAAGATCTGTGGCCGGCCCCCCAGCCCCCCCATAGGGGGGACCTGTCTGTTGCGCTGGCCACGATTTTCAGTTTTTATTTAATTTTGCTTTTCTTACTGCTTTGAAAATTCTGAAAAAAATTAGGATCTATACGGTCTTAAAGCTGCACGTCAGAATTTCTTTTCAGATTTTTTTGTCTTCAAATTCGGCTTGACATTTTTTTTTTAATTTCGAAATTCAATTTTTTTGATAACTTTATCAAGTGACAATCTCTGCATTTTTATAGAAATAACGCCTTCGTGTGCTTGTTAGATTATAGCTTTTTCATATTTTATAGAGTGACATGTCATGGTGTAAAAAATTAACACTCCATTTCAGGACGTTTCGGCACAGTACTGTACATATTTCTTTATTCTTGAATATATCGCAATTTATAACACCTTCATATAGTAAGCAATATATAAATGAACAATCAATAACATCGCAGTAAATATATAGGGTGTCCCATTTAATATTTCAAGAACAGCACATTTTCAAAAAAAAAAAATTCAAATAAAACTTGTTCGTTTTCCAGGAGTATTTTTGGTTCCATGGACGTCTTCAAGGACAACTTTGTTGTACAACTAGTACAATACATTATTCTGAACAAAAAATAAAAAATACATTTTTTTCATTTGAGAATCTGTTTTACACATAAACATTACTTTTAGTTGAAAAAAATTGTTAAATTATGACCTTTGGCCAACATCTCGAAACCATGTCGTTAAAATTTTTGGTGCCCGTGGAGACTTTTGATCGACATGTCATAAACTAAATTTCAGCTCTGGGGGGTGAAAAATTACATAGAAATGTGCAGGGTCTTTTCTACGAAAATGTAATTTTTGGCCGCTCTTAGTATTATTTCGAAACCAATTTTAGTAGACGGATTTATGACCATTAAAAGTATATTTCCTCTTTTTAAGTATTGCGCATTCAAACCAAAGTATTTCAGAATAAACGAATAATCACTAACGGCGATTTTTGTTTTTTTTTGTTGAGGTTAGGAAAGTAATTTAACTAATTTTAATATACAGTTGAGTGTTTACATTTATTCAGAGATGGGCCGAGGAAACTTTCCATATTTGATATAAGTCTGTAAAAGTCATGTAAATAATATAATTGTATGCACTTATTTGGTATCAAAATGAAGCTTGCCTCATCACGAATCAGACTTCACCATAAAATAGGCTATCAATATACCCAATGGAAAGTTAGGAGAAAAACTTCCTGGAAACTGTCGGAGTTTTCAAAACGGAAAGCATTTATTACGAACAATTTGTCCTATCCGACCAAAATATTTAAAAAACACAAAAAAATCCCAGATTTTTCCTATCATAAAAATTTTCCGGTATAATGACTCCACTATTACGAGACTACTAGGATTTCAGACCTCGCCTCTTGTAAAGATACTGTGTCCGAACTTGTTTCGTAAATTACCATAGATAATCAACATTTTCGTTTTTCATAATCTTGATTTTTGAAATTCTGTTTCTAATTTGCTTCCAACATTCTTTACCTAGTAGTTTTCACTATGTCATTAATAATATATTTGTACTGTTTTTTGGCTGCCAAGCAAATAAATATACTTAAAATGCAATAAGATAACAATCAGACATTTACCACACCTGCCACCCAGTCACCATTAAATAATTACCCTAAAAGAATTCGAACCACGTCAAGTAAGGCGACGAGTACTAAATTGAATATTAATTTGGAAAGTGTAACAACGCGAAGAATGCATATAAAGCATATATAATCCGGTGATTCAAAAATAACGATTTCTCGGAAAGTTTTGGGACTAGGCAAAACCTCCTACAGAATTTCCTCAGGAATCCGAAAAAAATACTGTTGACCACTGAAAACGGCGGCTTTAATTGTTATTTAACTCTTTCTAAACAAAATGAATTTTGCAACTTGTTTTTTGCATATATCTTCGCCTTTAAAGCTCGTCATGAGCTCCCGTATAAGGTAGGTATACGCAAAGAACGAATCTTTGATTGTTAATAACATTTTGTGGCAAGAAACTGAAAAAAATGAATTTTTCTATCCTCGAACTTTGAAGTACTGTAGAAACAAATATAAAATCTATATGGTAACGATATTATGAGAAATAGTACATGTTTTTTTATCCTTAATAAAATGCTCTTTGTCCCGTTGCAAAATATTAATTATTTTTTTTGCAATTAATTTATAAAAAAATATATATGTTATATGTTATATTTAAAGATCAAATTAATATTTTCGGTAAATACATTGTATTTGACGCACGTTTACATAATTAAAAAGAATACGCAATAAATCAATTTTGCAACTTAAACAAATGTATATATCTCAGTGGATTTTGCATAAAATTTATTGCAACCAACGGAATTTCAATTATCATAAAAAACACAAAATTAAAAAAAAAATGTGCTTTGCTTTGGAGCCGAGATATTACAAATACCTTTTTTGCGATTACGGCGAAGTTTGAAAATATTTTTGCTTGAAAATTTAACTGAATATTTCTCAGAGTGTGTGTTATCACTTACAAAAAGTGCCATGTTAATATATATAAATGGGCCATGGAAAAAAAAATTAAAAAATCGAGAAAATTGCATCTTTGGCGCTTGCGCTGACGCTAGACGCCAGATCCCCCCTCACTGCGAGCAGCGTACTTAGCGGCGGCTGCTTTATTTCTCTTTTTCTCGGCTTCAGGAGTGGCTAGTGGATGGTTTTTTTTTAATTCAACTTATTTTTACTTCTACTAAGTAGATATTTAACGACAAACATTTTTTAAAAATTTTTCAAATAGGCTTACAATGTCATGAAACGTCGAGATTTTAAGTTTGAACTAAAAGAAAATTTCTGCCTGTCTGTAATTTTTTTTATGCGCACGATTACTCTGGAACCGTTTAAGATATTGACTTGAAATTTGGTACACGTATGTACTTTAACGAGAACTGGAACTAGATTATATTTTCATCTTATTCCGTCGTAGGGGGTAAAGAGGTAAATAGGTAAATCAAGCAGGTAAGACTCCATAAAATTGGTATTGAGTATTATACAAGAGAAGCTAAGATCTCAAAAAATTTTTTGGCATTAGCCATCCCATTACCACCCCCACAACATTATTAAAGGGGATGAAAAAAAATGTGATTTAGTATGTGTACAAGAACCAAAAACCACCGATGTGGGACACCGTTTTATGGTTTTTAGGGTAGACGATTTCAAATATTATATTATTAAAGTTCTATAAACAATTATTTCCACATAACAAAATTTTTCATTGTGAGAGACTAGATAGAAAATCTGGATTTGGAAGTAGTGATTCCTTGGGCAGCGGTTTTTTCTGAGCTTTCCGATTCTTCGATTATTTTTCAATCATTCAATTGCGTTGCTTCATAAAATAAATATTTAGAGATTACATTCAATTCATTTGATAATACATTTATGAGTGAATAGTTTTTACTCTTATTGGGATAAAAAAAAGGTATACATTTTGTATTTAAAAATTGATTTATTGAATATACAAAATAAAGTTTATTTTTCTGTCCTCATTTTTTTTTAGGTTGATTTTCTGTGTCGGACTCGCTGTCCGTTTTGTCTCGCATTTCTGCGTACAGACAATCATTGTCATCATCGTCATCGGGGAGGGGGATCTGGCGTCTAGCGTCGCGTCAGGGCGAGAGACAAAGATGCAATTTTCTCGATTTTTTTTCCATGGCCCATATATATATAGTGACATGGCACTTTTTGTAAGTGATAACACACACTGAGAAATATTCAGTTAAATTTTAGAGTAAAAATATTTTCAAATTTCGTCGTAATTGCAAAAAACGTGAATTCATCATATCTCGGCGTCAAAGCATCGGAGCACAATTTTTTGAATTCGTGTGTCCTTTATGACTGTTGAAATGCCGTTGGTTGCATTAAATTTTATGCAAAATCCACTGAGATATTTACATTTGTTTAAGTTGCAAAATTGATTTTTTGCGTAAAAAAGTCGCAAATTAAATTTTTTTTGCAATATTCTTTTTGATTATGTAAACGTACGTCAAATACAATGTATTAACCGAAACAGAACTATAAAATATTAATTTGATCTTTAAATATAACAGTTTGAATTTTAAATTAATTGCAAAAAAAATAATTAATATTTTGCAACGGGACAAAGTGCATTTTATTAAGGGTAAAAAAATATGTACTATTTCCTATAATATCGTTACCACACAGATTTTATATTTGTTTCTACAGTACTTCACAAAGTTCGAGAACCGGAAAATTCAATTTTTTCAGTTTTTTGCCATAAAATGTTATTAACAATCAAAGATTCGTTCTTTGCATATATCTACTTTATAGGGGAGCTCATGGCTAAGAAATTGACGGGTCGAACGTTTTCCTACGACCTTTAGAAGCGAAGATATAAGCAAAAAACTAAATTGCAAAATTCATTTTGTTTACAAAAAATTAAATGACAATTAAAACCGCCGTTTTCAGTGATCAACACTATTTTTTTTTCGAATTCCTGAAGAAATTCTGTAGGGAGTAGACTAATTTTTGGCTAGTCCCAAAACTTTACAAAACATTTTTCTAATATCACCGGACTAATAGGAATGAGTAGGTAAATGGTATAAATAACAATTTTCCAGTAGTTATTGAACAAACACAGAAGAAAATGATAAACCATTTCCCTAGGCAATATAATACGGTATAAAATTAATTTCTTCTGTTACTGAACCAATATTTAGATGCTACTTAATCGCAAGTGCCACATAACAGATGTGTTAACTGTTCATTCGAAGAGAAATAAATAAAATGTAACACTATAGCGCTGTATCAACGTAACATTAATATTTATTACACAAATAAAACGACAATGAGGTTTCGCACTTATTATTTAATTTCCACAAAATTGCTTTGGGCAAATGGGTTGGTTGTTATGTCACAACGTATCAACCAGCTGGTGCCTGCCTGGTCTTCCGTTAGCCCAAATACCACCTTGAATAAACATTAGTGTAAAATGTGAAGTTTAAACACCGAATTCTTGAATTAAACTAATACAAAAATGTAGCACAAGTTTTAATGGTGAATTTACGACGTATGTACAGTTTGGTTTATTAGTTAGAAGTCGTTTCATACTATTTCTCTTTACTATGTATTGTTTTTTGTTTTTACTTTTATATAGCTCTATGGCTATTATCCACAATTTTTTTTTTCGATCACGGGTTTTTAACTGGTATATGATTTTTCGGTAATCTGATCATTTTCCCTATGATGTGTGCCAATCCGTCCGTCCGTTCGTCTTTTTATAAATAAAACTGAATGATATTACAATTATTAATGCATGTAGGACCATAATAATAATAATAATAATAATAATAATAATCAGAATAATCGTCTCTATTTCAAAAAATGCAAAAACTTTTGACAACTTGACAACTAAAATATATATCAATAGAAAAATAGATCCAAAAATAGCTATTAATAGTCGTGTAACTGAAGATTTTGGCTTCGGAATCCTCAGGAATAGGTCGCATTTTAATGAATTTTTTTATTTTAAATGTTTGTTATATTTAATTATTCAAAATCAGAAACATTCAAGCTAGGGCTAATTTACAGAGGGTGGATGCCCTTTTCAGGAAGTGGCACTTAAAAAAAAAACAAAAATATTCGAGAATCAAATGATGAGAAGAAAACTTTTCATTTAAATTGATAGTCTTTAATTTATAACGACTTGAAAATTGGGACATTAGCTTCAAGAAGGAGGTATTTCAACACGATTTTTGTCAAATAACTCGATAAGTATTACATTGAACGAAAACATGCCAGAGACAAATAAGAGAGCTATTATAGCAAAAATGCTAACAGTCAAAATGAAAGATTATTAATTAGGCTTTCAAATGATTTTTTGTCTATTTCTACAGCATAAAAACTAAAGAAGTTATAACAGAAACAATGTGCTTCTTCACATTTTTTTTTAATAAAAACGCCGCCATTTTGTTTATGTAAATAGTCAGTAATTACAAAAAATACTCTTATATTCTGTTTTTTGTTAAGATATAGTATATCCTAGACGCTAAAAATGTTTTTTTTTGCAAATAATTCAATAAATATTGGTTTAAGCGAAAAAATTATATATATCACAAATAAAGTTTATAAACTGAGAATGAATTTGTTTTGCTTTAATATTTACGTTGCATTAATAGTTTCGCAGATATTTAAGTTTATAGATAGCATCTGAAAGATTATAGCATGAAGTATTTAGTTTAAATGTTGCATATCTTAGAAACTAGAAAATTTTCATCGAAATTTCTAAGATACAGAATTAAAGATAATTAATCAGTCTTTTAAATGATTTGTTGTTAGTTTCTGTATCATACAGAATAAAGAAGTTATGGCCGAAGCGATGTGCATCTTCACATTTTTTTTACAAAATGTCGCCTTTTTTTTGTAGTTGTATAGCGCTTAAATTTTGTTCAAAAATACTTTTTTGTTAATATATAACATCACCTAGATGCTCATTTTTTTTGTCCTTTTAAAACACTTGCTTTAGAAAAAAAATTAAATCCTCCATATTTTAGCCGCCATTTTGAAAAATTTTCGGAAAATTCAGAGAAAATTTCAAGAAAATCTTTTTTTTTAACAACGTATTAGCGATCCCAAAAACCCCCCACAATCTTTTCTTTTCCGTCGAAAATGCGAGTATATCTATGAAATTTAGGAATTAGTATAATACATATTTTTAAAAAAGCTTCATCATAATTGGTACTGTTCCTGAGAATTCTGAAGCCGACTTGTAGGCTTCATTGACTCGACTATAAGTAAAAGAGTTTAGAGATATTTTTAAAAATTTAAAGACATGTTTTCTCTTGATTTAATAATTTAATTCTCTAAAGTTTTAAATTTGATCTTCTCTTAATACAGTGATGAAAAATATGTTTATGTGAAAGTAGCACCAATGTTCAAATTGTAAATTACTTAACCTCATGGTAAGCTTGCATTGGAAGTTTATTCCACTTCCTGTTCAATTCTTGATTTCTAGGTCAAGCCATTTTTACGAATCGTGTAATTTTGTATGAATTAAATAAGGAATTTGAAATGTTTACCAAATTTGGAACAAATGATGATTTGTACTTAGCGAAACTACTACAGTGCTATAACCACCTCGTAAATGATTTAATCTCTACCGTGACTGTCTCAAAAACAAGTATAAACCTTTCG
Organism: Rutpela maculata; assembly: GCA_936432065.2. Classification (NCBI taxonomy): domain Eukaryota; kingdom Metazoa; phylum Arthropoda; class Insecta; order Coleoptera; family Cerambycidae; genus Rutpela; species Rutpela maculata. Next base: position 39,106,855 of record OW386290.2, read on the forward strand.
TTATTGATCACCTGTAACTACCCATATACCAGTATAATATCTTGAAAGTATTTTAGTTACATAAGCGATGCATACATATCAGTTAATGTCAAAAGCGCGGTTTCATGTATACAATGTTGACTGTGTATTTCTAAAGTATGATATTAATGATGCTATATAACTATCACCATCTAAGAGTATATACTATTCGAATAAATTTTGCCAGCGGTCGAAGTGTACTTGTAACTTTTACATTTAAGATACCTGTTTACAAATGTCATGGGTTATACCACTTCAAGCTTATTAGTTGCCATGATCACTGAATGAAGTAATCTGTGCAATAAATCAAATTAATCCCTGGTAATATACAAAAAATGTAATGTTTACAGATATACTCACCTAACCTCGCCTATATCTTTAGCAACGTTTCTTGTATTTTATATCTGTACTTGTCGATGTCTATATATAGATAATATTTTCTTTGAACTAAAAATTAGTATTAACAAAATTGCAAATATATAGGTTTATTTTTAGTTTACTAACTACTATATTTTGAAAGTACTGGATCTAATCAAGCCTAGCACGGACCATGTATATTTAAGTCTGTAAATGAAAGAGAAATTTCCACTCAGCCCTATTGTGCCAGATCCACACTGAAAGAGAGAAATAAGCAAACAAAAACCGATCAAAATGAAATTTTCTGGAAACAAAATAGAAACTGTAAATTTTTTAAAAACTTAATGAAAGACGAGGTGTGCCAAATGGATCAGACAGACTTTAGTTGTTAATACCCTGATACTACAGTCATTTGGTGCTCAAAAAAGAAGTTTTCCGGGAGTTTTGAAAATTGGTGATTTTATAGATTTCGATGTGCTCTTTCCGAATTTCTGCTTTGCCACCTCGTATCTTTGCCGCTCCCGCCGCCATATTGAAAAAATGGCGCCTAAAAACTGTTTTTTGACAATATCTCCTTTCCGATTCATTTTACGATAAAAACAGTTATATAATAAATTAAACTAGAGAAAAATTTCTATAATGTTTTTAATAACCTTTTTTTTGTAAAATGATTAGTTTTAGCGTACGAGCGCCGCAAAATCTACTCCAACATGCATTTTGGCCAGCTCCGGAAACCTTGTGAAAACTTATTGCAAATGCAAAAAGGGATGTGAGAAAGCCTGTGGTTGCAGAAGGGCTGGATTAAAGTGCTCCATTATATGCATGAATTGTAGTGGTATCTGTTATAATTCGCAAATTCTATCACAAGATAGCGATGAAGAGGAAGAAACGGAGACTGTTCTCGAGCAAACGTATGATGAAATCGAGGACGAAGAGGATTGCAATAAAACTGATAATCCTATCGCGGATTATGTGGATGAAATTTCTGTGACGTTTTGATCTGTACCGAAGACGATGAACTCGCAACACCTGGTCCATCAAGAATAGCGAAGCGAAGGAGAATGCGCTAAATTTTGGAATAGTGCATTGCATGTGGATTAGGCTTACTGGGGATACCACGATAAAAAAACGCGCCACTTTACCTCATGGTGGTGTGGAAATGAGTTTTTTGGCCAAAACGCATATTGGAGTAAATTTTGCGGCGCTCGTACGCTAAAACTATTCATTTTACAAAAAAAGGTTGTCAAAAAAATTATAGGAAATTTTCTGTTTAATTTATTATATAACTGTTTTTATCGTAAAATGAATCGGAAAGGAGATATTGTCAAAAAACCGTTTTTAGGAGCCATTTTTCCAATATGGCGGCGGGAGCGGCAAAGATACGAGGTGGCAAAGTAGAAATTCGGAAATAGCACATCGAAATCTATAAACTCACCAATTTTCAAAACTCCCGGAAAACTTCCCAGGTAAAACTACCAAATGACTGTACTATGGTTACTACAAAATGTCTCGCACCTAAAAATATATATACTAAAACAAATTCGTTAAAAGGCAACTCTATACATAAAATATAAAAGTGATCTGTTCCTGGAACTCCATTGGGTACTTCTATGTATTTTGACGTATTTTGACGTGCTGAACATGAATTTCAAATTCTTAGTCCTTCAGGATTATGGCAGAGGGCAGCACAATGCAGAGACATTGGTAACGTTGAAAACACTGCGTACTATACCGTATGGACTTCCAACTCAACATGTTTTACAAATAATTGCGTGATAATTCTGATCACTATAGAAATTCGGTATATTTTAGATGTAATAAATAATGTGGCATTTTTAAATGCTACAACTGAGTACCCAAAGTACTCAGTACCAGGTACTCATGAATACTTTTATTTTAACGGTACTCGATACTCGAAAATTTCGAGTACTTTACATTATTAATTACTCAGTACTTCTGATGCTCATATGTGACGAGTACCGAGTACGAGTACCGACGCGCGACACTGTCAAGTCTCAGCTTATTTTTTGTCTAAACCCAGCAAACATTCAACAACAATCCTACGTAATGTATGCCTAAAAAGCGACCTATTTGGTAAATTTTATTACACCCCTTTGAAGGAATATTAAGTCAACAGAGTCGATAAATTCTACCTAGCTTATTTCAACCGTTAAGTCAATTATCCATAAACTGACGCTGAACTTATTCTGAAGAAATAAATGTTATTTAGCAGTAACCTAGCAAATCAACCTCAACTTGACTATGAAGTAGTAATTATGAAGCTAAATTATTAATAGAAACAGCTATCAGTAACCAAATATATTGTAGGATTACTAGTACAATTTATGTGTAATTGTACCTGTCTTAGTCGATATAACTTAATTTCGACGTCTTATTCTCCACTTATGTCGATTCCACGTAGCGTCAACGTAAATTTTACCAAAACATGGTTAATTTTAATTTTGCGACTAAATTTTTTATACATAATTTAGGTAGTTTTGACGTCGAATAATACCTGAATGTTTTCTAGGAATATTGTTTGCCATACATCGTGTGCAAAATGACCTGTGTAAGGTGTGATATTTTTATGCACATTTTTAATAAATGTAACTGTATTTACCTATCTTTTTTTTATTACTTAAAGTACCATAAATTGAGCATTCATATTACTGGTATTTTTGTTTTTGTCTATTAGTTCTAATTTGATATCTCTAATTGGTACTTTATAAAGTACTCGTACTCGATACTCATTTTTCGACGAGTACTTTCTAAGTTTTGCAAAAGTACTCATTTTTTTTGAATACCTCTCAAATAAGTACCCGTACTCGAATAGTTATGAGTACTTTTTAAAGGTACTCGTTGTAGAGTATTCGGGAGTACTTTAACGCCGGTACTCGCCCATCTCTGGTCTGTAATATATAAATATCACCGGATTCTCCACCATTTTCTAGAAAACCGCGTATGCAACTATATTACACAGACACACACAAAAAAAGTGAAAAGTGGACTGTTTCTGGGACTATGTATTTCGCCATGTTGAATACGAGTCAGGTGTCTGTGTAACTCCATCACCCACCAATTTTTAGTAATTCGAAAATAACATAAATTATGATTTTTTTTAGGTTATTTTCGCGATTTACAAAAAAAAAAAGGTGAGCGATGAAGCTAAATGGACACCCGATTCGTATTCAAACGTCGAAATACATAGAGGTCATCCAATGGAGTTTCAGGAACAACCACTTTTTTATTTTGTGTTCCTGTGTAATTAAAAACAAATTGCAACATGTAAATTTGACGAATAGAACTAAATTACGCATAGAATTACTTACTCTTTGCATTAAAATAACGTACATTCAGTTAAAATATGACTGTTAATAGAGCAGCGATTTCGTCTATCGTGTCGTTTGTTTTGGCGTAGAACCAGGTTAAACATGTTAGGTTCCTTTGAGTATATCACCGGGCATATGAAATCATATTTTACGACATATTTTTATGGTCTCGAACTTTTTAAATCAATAAAAAGTGAAAAAAACGTATTTTTAAAGAAAATTGTTTTTTGTTTCCACCGCCATTATCTTTAGAACTATTAAAGGTACCGAAATTTGTTTTGTGTCAAATTAAAGCACACACTGTAGCGCTTTTACCAATATAAACAGTTTGGGCACAATTCGCACTTTCATTTCTCAAAAAATCAAATAAACTAAAAATATATATTTTATGTATTGAAATCTTCACCAATCGATAAACTTTTTTATTTTTGAAAATATTTACATACATGCAGCGAAGAAAATAAAGCCTAATAATCACAAAAGTTTTTGAAACAATATATTTTTTCCTAAAGTGTACCGTTTGGCAACAGCGATTTTTTTTATCAGCCCTAAATGCGACATTGGGACGCAATTAATACACCTCGCATGCAGGGTTGGTCAGATTAGTCGCGTAGAAGTGGCGGTTGTCGAAAATCATTATGTATTCATTGTTCGGATAAAAATTGTGAAAATCGAAAAGGTGCTTGTTTTAAGGAAGGTCTAAAATGTTGCAACGAGTGCAAATGTCGTTCCTGTAACAACATTATTAAAGATTTCGAGGCAGATATGAACAGAAAATTTATTTCAACAATAAAACTCATTTTATGCGTACGTTTTTACTTTCATTCATTTATAAATGTCTAATAAACTTACTAATTAGGTGGGTAGTTAGTAACACTGATTGGTATTTATAGATTAGGTATTTACCTGTCTTTCTATTGGTAAAAGGAGACTATTTAATGTTTATTGTACAATTTCTTAATATTAACAACATATGATCAATACTACTGTACAATATATGAAATATTGAACAATAATATTGATCCCCTAGATGCTTTTGATCACTACTGGTTTTGTACCTATTGATATAAGTTAAACTACTACAATACACCCCGACCGGGACCGTCAGTCGTTGCAGTCGGCAGGCTTGCTATAGCCGAGCGCGCAAGAATATGACTTTGGCCCGTTAAAAAAAAATCGCTGACTCAATACTATGAACGGGACATGAAAAATTTTTATCCTAAAAACTTTTTTCAACTATTGGCTTCAATTTTTACGCAGCATGTATATATAAATTTTCATAAATAATTTTTTTTCTCGATTGCCTAAAATTACGCTACTGAAAAGAACAAGTTTGAGTTTCCTATTATTTTATCAACTTAAAAAAAAATAAATCGGGTTCACGTGGGACGTTGTTCGAAGCGCTATTGTGTCTACTTTAATCTAAAAAAAAAAAAAAAAATAGCTTGATAGCACAAATATTTTCAGAGATATAGCGGTGGAGACGTTAAAAAACATATTTCATTATAAATCTATTTTTTTGAGTTTTTCTGAAATAAAAAAGTTCTCGACCACCAAAAAATGTCGTAAAAAATGATTTCGTGTACACGATTATCTTACTAAAGAATCCCACTAAGTCTGGTTTGGTTCTACGCCGGTTTTTTTTTTCTCGAAAACTAAGCGACTTTACTTCCAGATTATACTCTACTATAACAACAAAACTTGTTCTTCGTTATCTCCAGTATTTTAAAGGAACATTTTGAGGAAACTAACAATAATAACCTAATTTATAAACCTATTGCATGGCGGAGATATGAAGATGATATTTTTGCGACATAGCCTTATACCAAATCACATTCAGGCATTTTTAAAATCAGATTAACGAACCAATTAATCATCATCAATCAATTAATTTTACAATAATTTTAATTAATAATGAACTACCTTTCTCAGATATTTTAATTAATAAGTTAGATAACACATATGAAACCAGTATTTATAGAAAAGAACAGACATTCAAATCAATATATTAACGTTAAGAAAGATTTTGTTGATTTATATGATAGAGCCAAAATAATTCCTTAAAATATTAACTAACGAGAAACAATTTATAATAACACTGCCCAAAGAATCACTACTTCCACATCCAGATTTTCTATCCAAGTTTCTCACAACGCAAAAAATTTTGATAATATGACCCTAAAAACCCATAAAATGATGTGTCACATCGGTAGTGGGGGTAAGGGTGGTGGTAGTGGATGAAGTAATTGTTTAGGCCCTTGGTTCTTGTACACACACTAAATCGCAATTTTATTTTTTCACCCCTTTTAATAATGGGGTGGGGTTGGTAATGGGGAGTGGCTAATGCCAAAAATTTTTTGAGACCTTAGCTACTCTTATATATATAAATACCAATTTTACGGACGTTTACTTCCTTGATTTACCTATTTACCCCAATTTACCTCCCAACCCTTCAGCTGAATACGATCAATCAAATCTTCAACGGTTCCAGAGTAACCGTGCGCACAAAAAAAGTTACAGACAGAACAGCAGGCAGACAGACATTTTTTTTCTTAAACTTAAAATCTCGACGTTTCATGACGTTCTAAGCCTATTTGAATAATAAAAATTTTCAAAAATTTTTTTTTGCGTTGTACTTCCACTGGATGTGGTAAATAATCAATATTACGAGAGTTTTGTTGATAGCCAGCTGTCAAACATTGAAAGTAGCAGGAAACTTTTTTATCTTTCGAAATAGATAGCAAATATATTAGGAAGAAATAAAGATAAATGGTGCAACTTTCTTTCTAGAAGCGAAATAAAAAGCCTATTTTTAGTCATCTATTGTTTTTTAGACCTCATCTTAGACTGCTGATTTTTCCACAAAAATTTGATCCAGTATTACTTAGAGGTTATTTTAAACTGTTTTTTTTGTTTATTTGCCAGTATAGCATACACTACCATGACCACATTTGTTAAGCACACAACTAGAAGATTATTTAAATTTCTATGAAATATTATAGGCTTGCTCCTCTTGTATGCTAAACATGCGTTAAACCCAACAAACTTTTATCGAGTCTAATGCTAAGTTGTGGTTCAACCATACAACAGCTATTTTAATTTTAGTCATATGCGGTCTTTGCCATTTACATCTTATCCGCTTCTAGCAGGTAGTGTATTTTTTTGACTACATCACTTAAAAAATTTACCAAGGCAATCCAGTCTATAAATAGGAAAGATATTCAAAGAACAACTCAACGTTCAATAAAATTGATACGCCCTGTTGTCGAAAACCATTTGTTTATATGTAAATCTGTTGATTGCCTAAACAATCATTATGGAATTTCATATATTTTATACATTTTATCCTTAGACTTTAGATCTTCCAACAGAACAATACGTAATTGAGGCTCATTAGCAGCTGGAAGTTTTGTAATTTGCAGAGCTATTTCAATGACAAATAGAAATACCAAACAAATCAATTTAATCGTATATAATGTCATTAGAGCTTAGAATCTTGCCGGTAAATTTTTTTCGAGAGCATGGTTATCAAGTTATTGTAAAAAGTGCAAATTGACAGTTTATTGGCTGATTAAATTCCGAGTGCTTCAGCGCTAGAGAATATTTACACGAGTTGTATTACTTTGGGCAGCAAAGCTAAAAAAAAAGTAGAGATAAAATTCAAAAGCACGAGTTGCATTTGCCGAGATTATTACACGAAATAAAATGTCTTATGTCAGTGAGCAAAATGCGTTTTACAAGGTAAGTACAAACTGTAATTAGTGTTTTACAACGATTGTTTCAATCATTAATATGTCAAATGTTATTATTAGTAGTAAAACAATGAGATCCGCTTCTGTCATCACAAGCATGCAGCTTTATTTTATGTAATATCAGTAGTGCTTAGAAATTTATCGGTAAAATTTTTTCGAATGCGTTGTTGACTGATAATACAAAGAGTGTAAATTGACAGTTTATTATCTGATTAAATCCTGAGCACTTTAGCGGGTGGGATTTAATCTTTGATAACAAACTGCCAATTTACACGAATTGTATTACCTTTTGGCAACTTAGGTTGAGAAAACATTTATAGATAATATTTAAAAGCACGAGTGGTATTTGAGGAGAATATTTCACGAATAAATAAAGTATATAAAACCTCTTTAATATTAAGTTCTACAATTTAACTGCCTCCAGACGTTTTCTTGTCATTTTTTGGTGTTTATCAGTAAACACCTTTATTTTTAATTTAATTATTTACATCACACAAAAATGTATTTCCAAATCGACTTATCTAATAAGAAACAAAGTAGGTATAATTATTTAACAATCTCAGCTGCAAAAATTTAAAAGTCCACGGAATTCGCCATATTTTAAATATAATGACAATAAAAAAACCAATATACCTTGAACCATAGGTATTGTAATGCATAGACCGGTCCAAAACTGCTAAGAGTCTTCACTGTAAACAGTTCTTAGGCACGCTTCCACCAATCACATTACGCATAAGACAGAGAGAGCACTACTGTGTTTACCAATGCCCCGCCCTTATGTTCTATTCTAAGCTGATTAAAGGTTCTGGTACCGCCATCTAGTAATATAACGCCAAACGTTAATACATAGAATCACACGCCAGGCAATGTAATATACAAGAATTATTATATAAAGTGCTTATTAACATATATTTACTTATACAGGGTACAATTAGTTTCATGTCATTAAAAAAAAATTGGTAATGGGGACCGACTAGACAAACAAAAAACCTTTATGATTTTTCCCTCTAGGGGCACTTTAAAAAAAACTGACAACAATTTGAATATTAGGGTAGTAAACATTTGAGAACCACTGCCTTTCTGGGTCAATGGACGTGTAGTTCTCATCGGCACGCGGCGGCCCGCGGTTTCACAGCAAAGAAGGGCGGCACCTTTGATGACCGCCTCAACGGAACCAATTATAAAAATGTAAATAATTCGTTATCTCTTTTTACAGAACTGCAAGCAAATGATGGGCGTAGAGGTTTAAACACAGCATTTCTTTACATGTGTGTTTTTTAATTTAGAACAAAATATTGGAGCTTTTATTGTTGTTTATAATTTTTCAGATTTAAATGTGGTTTATTAACATTTGTAACCTAAATGAGTGTTCTGGGTTAAAAGCTTCAAAAATGAGAAATTATTGCATGACATTGGGAAATAAAGAATTAGACGTCTGAGATACGATAACAGAAAACAATTATAACGAATTGTCGATCAGGTATCGAAAACTAAAATATTCGATAAATCTAGAACTTACCAATAAATTTGTTGATTTACATAAATTGTTTGAAATGGCTTCCATCTGCATCAATACACTTTTCGGTACGTCGAACTAATGATGCGGAAGCTAAGTGGCTTTTTCGGAAACTCATCGTTACAAGCATTTTCTATGCATTGATTAATTCTATTCAACTTAAATAACGATAAAATAGACTTCAGGTATATGTCAGCCCGTTGAGTTGGCCATGGTTCAAGATATAAAAATCACTGAAATTATATCATCGTTGCAAGGCTAATTTTTTTTTGTGTGTACACATTTTATGTTTAGAATCGATATAATAAGATCGCCAGAAAGTGTGGGCCGTCAGTGGCGCAGCCAGAAAGGTCAAATATGTAAAAAAACTGAGTTATATAGCATGATCGTTACAAGATTTTTTTAGGCTGAGCATGTTTATTTAAATGTTTTGAACACAGAAAAAAATTCCCAGAAAGAAACTCCCGTCAGCAAGTCTAGCCAGAAAGAAAATGTTTAGGATTTTTTAAGAAAATTGGATTTTTTTCGCATATTTCATCTCAGAATTCTAAACTCATCGTTACAAGTTCTGGCTCCTTTTTAAAACGTAAATATAAGCTCCTTCAACAATAGAATAGCCTCTCCAGAAAGTTCTTAGTGTCAACAAAAGTACCATAGGCTCTTAAATATACAGGAATTTAACACTTTCGGCTAATTTGACTTCCTACCGTGCCTCAGATGTATTGTATCATTATTACCTTTCTGGATGCGCCTCCTGACGGCCCATGCAAAAACAACAACGGGTTCGACGTGTGTACTTAACGAAGTGCCCACAGAAACTAAAATATTGCACAAGGGATCTACTAAGCGCTCAGAAAACGCCGACGTCTTTCACCTTTACCGCACCGCTAAAGACTTTACCTTACCTACTTTTAAAAAACCATAAAAATGTGTGATTATCAACTTGTGTCCTCGCCAACGCGCGGTCTCTAACAAAGGAGCGGGACACTTTGAAAGAGCCGTATTAGCATATTTGATGGCTAGAGTCGCCGACATACGCGAAAATAAAAGCCTATCTCAACATTCCAGTAGTTCTCAAACAATAATATTGAACATTTTCGAAATTTTTGTTTATTTTTTTTTCTAAAACTATGGGTTTTAGACCCCATGTTATATAAGGTTTTTTTGTTCGTTTAGTCGTTCCCCACCACCAGTTTTTTTAAAGACATGAAATTGATTACACCCCATATAATGACATCCGAAGCACATTTTGGATACAATTTACAATGAAAAATTATTTCGCTCTATGGGGCACGTATTAATATATTTAGTCGAGTAAAAATTAATTAGTTCATAAATAAATGACGTGAAAGATCTATCTCAAACGGCTATATGCTTGGCCGCACGAGCAATTTGGTGGATTTCATCGACGAAAGTGACAGTTCTCTAAAAAGAACAAACCTGTGGGAGTATCTTGTAAAACGAAATCAAAATGGAGTCTGACCTTTATACAAGCAATATTAAAAAAATAAATTGTGAAGAAACAATACTCCATTATTCTATTTGCATCACGCAGCAAACAATCAACTCTCGAGATATTTTTAATATCGCAGTACAATATATTGAATTAGCATTAACAATAACAACACTAAAAGTAAATAAAGTTCATGTAGATCACAATTCACGAGAAGTTCGTAACGGATTTTTATTTATTTACAACAATTGTATCGTGTCTCACTATAATATTCCATTGATGAAGAGAGATTGTTTATTAGCAGGATGCTAATATGGAAATCACAACTGTAAATGTAAATACGATCAATTGTAGACTTCGCTATGTTATATTAGGCAGTGATAATTATTATTGATAATAAATAAGATGACAAACAAATACATCCTTAGTTCTGTTCTTGTTGATTTTTTTATTTGTATGATTTAAAAGAGAAAATGATTTATTCACAGGTCTACAAAAAAAAGGTCTTGTCCTAAGGTTCTCATCTAACTTTTTTGAAGTATCTTGACGCCCTGAAACCAATTTTGGGGAAAAAAATTTTCTACTGTGTCAGTTTCCCTCTACCACTCCTCTTATCCCCTAAAAAAAGACAAAAAAGGTCTTGGTCTAAGGTTCTGATCTAACTTGTTTTAAGTATTTTGATGCGCTTTCGAAAAAGAAATTTCTATCGCGTCAGTTTCCCTCTACCACCCCCTTTTATCCCCCCAAAAAGGCAAAAATGAGGTCTTGCTTGTCCTAAGGTTCTGATTTAACTTTTCTAAAGTATTTTGACGCGCTGAAGCTAATTTTGGACACATTTTTTCTACCGTATCAGTTTCCCTCTACCACCACTTTTATCCCCTAAAAAAGGACAAAAAAAAAAATGTATTGTCCGAAGGTTCCGACCTAACTTTTCTGAATTATTTTGACGCGCTGAAACCAATTTTGGACAACAAAAAATTTCTATCTAGTCAGTTTCTCTCTATCACCTTCATCCACTAAAATTTTTTTTGTTGGTCCCAAATTAGTTTCAGAGCATCAGATTACTTCAGAAAGGTGAGATGAGAACCTTAGGACAAGACCTTTTATTTTTGTCCTTTTTAGGGGATGAAAGGAGTGGTAGAGGAAAACTGGCATGATAGAAAAAATTTTGTTGTCCAAAATTAGCTTCAGCGCGTCAAAATACTTATACAGAAAAGTTAAATTAGAACCTTAGGACAAGCACTTTTTTTTTGTAGACCTGTGATTAGTCAGTTTTTGATTCCGAATGGAGTGTAAATACACACGATTTTTAGTTTCAGTAATATGATGAGGGAAGAGCGTAGAGGCGACTTCAATGTGAATGTCGGTCGATATTCCGTTGAAGCAACGTCGAGCGCGGTTAGTACTTAGATAGGTGACCCATCTTGGGAAATACAGCGTTCTCGTCCCACCTTCTAGCGGCTTGTATATCAGTGTAAACGCGGAAGCTACGTAATTTCAGACGAGGATTACGTAGTGGATATGTAAAGCAGGCGGTCCTTTATCTATTAAATGTTAGGCAAGTAAAAGTTCCCTACTCTTCTTAAGGGAAGAGGTTCGGCAAAATTTCCAGGTTGGGGGTAGCTCGTCTCCTGGCGTTGGTGATAGGCCCTGGTAGCGGAAATAGGCCCACGTTAAATAAATAGATAAAGAAAAAGTAATATGATGAATTGGTATGTGGGAAAAGTGAAATATGGAAAAATACCTTACTTTATCAAACATTAAATTCAATCAGTGTTTCTAATTTTTATTTCCCTCGCTAACCGAAGGGGAGCATTGTAATTGTGAAAAAAATTATTAGTTTAATTTCGTCAGTCTGTCTGTCGGTCTGGTGTTTGTCTGTTGGCGCTATATCTACAAAACCATTTGACGGAGAATAATAATATCTGGTAGGTAGTTAACGCTACTACCAACGAAGAACTGGAATATGCTTCCATCGAAAAATATACAGTGTGCACCCCCTAAAAAAATAATTAAGGAAACAAATGTGAAAATGTGAATAAAGAAACCTGCTATGCTTTTAGTGAAAAGTGTACAGGGGAACACACATAACAGGAATAATTAACGAAAAAATGTGACAGAGGACAATAATATCTAGTTACTGCAATTGTCAAGGAAGAAACCTGTCACATCATAAAAAATATACAGATGGTTACTCAAAAAATAATTATTTTTGAAATGTAGTTGACACTATTACTGAGAAGGAAAGTTGACATACTGTTAGTGAAAAATATACAGAGTGGACACCATTAAAAAATAATTAGCAAAGGAAATATGATAGGGGACAATAAAATTCTACATTTAGTTAATACAGCTGTCAAGGTAGAAAGCTGATATGCTTTAATGAAAAATATACAAATACAGAGTGGTTATCCAAGAAATAATAAGCAACTATAGCGGAAATAATATTTGGAATATAGTTGACACCATTACCGATGAGGAAATCTGATACAACTGTCAAAGAAGAAAAATATGAAAACAAGTACACAGAATGGTCATCTTAACAAAATGTGGAGGAGCACGATAATATTTAGCATGCACTTCAAGCAACTGTCGAAGAAGAAAAATATAAACAAAAAATATACTAAAAATTAAAAAAGAATAAAAATGTGAAGGAACACAATAATATTTGGCATGTAGTTAACACTACTGCCGAAGAAGAAAAATACGAAAAAAAATATACAGGGTGATCATCAATTTTTTTTTAAATGCGACGGAGGACGATAATATTTCGCATGCAGTTAATACAACTGTCAAAAAAGAAAAATATGAAAACAAATATACAGGCTGGTCACCCTAACAATATTTAAAAAAATGTGACGGAGGACGATATTTCGCATGCAGTTAACACAACTGTCAAAGAAGAAAAATATGAACAATATATATGGTGGCCACCCTAAAAAAACAATATTTCACATGCAGTTAATACAACTGTCGAGGGAGAGAAATATGAAAAGTATACAACATTAAAATATACCAAGTTGACAAACGCAAATAACTCGAAAATAAAGAATTTTCGAGAAAAATGTGTCAGACAAAAGTTTTATCATTTGAAAAGTGGGATCTAATGGCTATATTTTTTAAAGTTTGATGGAGGACTTCAAGGTCAACTTTGGTTTTTTACGGATTCATATTCTGCTCCACTTTTGTTTCTACCATTTTTTTATTTGGTCTCACTGTTTGCGTGTAATTAAGCATTGGACGTGGAAGTAGCACATCTCTGAAAGATTAAAAAATAACAATAACCTTTAAAAAGTGATTCGTGCTTAAATTATGATGAATGCAAGAAAACAGACAATATATTTAATGTTGGGATCAGCACAAATTTTGAATACTTTTCCATAATTTTTTTTGTTTCCCAGTTACAGAAGATCTGCTACTTCTACGTTCAATGCTCAATTACTCGCAAACAGTGAGATCAAACAAAAAAATGGTGGAAACAAAAGTTGTTTATTCTAGAGCAGAATGTAAATCTGCAAAAAAAAATAGGGGTTTGCATTTAAAAAATCAAAGTTGACCTTGAAATCCTCCACCAAACTTTAAACAAATATAGCCATTACCTCTCACTGCTCAAATGATGAAACTTTTGTCTGAAACTTCTCGAAAATTCTTTATTTTCAAGTTATTCGCGTTTGTCAACTTAAATGCCCCACCCGGTAGAATAATTTATGAATCATAAAACGTCCGGCAAGAGTATGAGATGAATAAATAAAGTAAGATAAACAAAGAGGGAAGTTTTGGGTATATACCTTTACCGATTTTTTTAAAATACTTTGAAGTTGGTTAAAAAGTGAATTCAAAGTTCGAAATAAATAATCATAAAATAATTTTCAATATTTTGACGGCATTACTCCAAATTAGCTTTTATTTTATTTATTGTATTTGGTTTTAAATGTGTCACGTACCATTTGCACGCCAAAAATGTATTATTATTTCTTGACCAACTGTTAAATTGCTTTTTATAATGACAGTGATATTCACTCCTTTTATCATTAATCTATATCTCTGTCTTCTGTGCGTTCTGCTCAGTCTCCCTTTGTTATACCATTTTTCACTTCCCTCACTTACCGAAGGAAAATATTGTAATGGTGGAAGAAACACTTTGTGAGATTTCTTCAGATTTTCCCTTTTCAGACTATGTAGATTACGAAAATTCAGGTCTTGCAATTTTGTCAGTCTGTCTGTCTGGTATTTGTCTGTTGGCGCTATATCTACAAAACTATTTGATGAAGAAGAAGAATATTTGGTAGGTACTTGACGCTATTGCCAACGAAGAAATGTGAAACATTTACAGGATGAGCACTCTTAAAAAAATAACTAGGGAAACAAATGTGACTGGGACCATAATATTTCGCATATAGTCAACACAACAGGAAAAAACCTGCTATACTTTTAATAAAAAACCGCTGCCCAAGGAATCACTACTTCCACATCCGGATTTTCTATCCAAGTCACACAACGAAAAAATTTTGTATCTGGGAATAATTGTTTATGGAACTTTAATAATATAATATTTGAAATCCTCTACCCCAAAAACCCATAAAACGATACCCCACATCGGTAGTGGGGTGGGGGTGGTGACAGGGGGTGGGAGTGGGGGTGGTGACAGGGGGTGGGAGTGGGGGTGGAAAAAGTAAAAAAAATTTGAGGTTTCTGGTTCTTGTACACACACTAAATCACATTTTTTTTTCATCCCCTTTAATAATGAGGTGGGGGTGGTAATAGAGGTGGCTAATGCCAAATTTTTTTTTGAGACCTTAGCTTCTCTTGTCTATACTAAATATCAATTTTATGAACTCTTACCTGCTTGATTTACCTATTTACGCCAAATTTACCCCAATTTACCCCCCAACCCTTCGACGGAACAAGATGAAAATATAATCTAGTTCTAGATCTCGTTAAAGTACATATGTGTACCAAATTTCAAGTCAATATCTCAAACGGTTCCAGAGTAAACGTGCGCACAAAAAAAGTTACAGACCGACAGACAGACCAACAGACAGAAAATTTTTTTCGCTCAAACTTGAAATCTCGACGTTTCATGACATTCTAAGCCTATTTGAACAATAAAAATTTTAAAAATATTTCTTGTCGTTACTATACTTCCACTGGATGTGGAAGTAAAATAATTAATTGAGAAACTATGATGCAAATAATATTTGGAACTCAGTTGATGCTATTACCGAAGGAGGAAACCTAAAATACTTCTAGTGAAATATATACAGGATGGTCATCAAACTGAAAAAAATATTAATAAGTAAAGAGTGAAAAACAGTAAAAATACTTTTCTAGATTCTTCTTTAACATAGTCACCACTATTATTTGAAGCTTACTGTACATATCTGTAGTCATGGTTCCAGAGAACTATACCATATGTTTGATCTCACACTGTGAAAAAAATGTAAAGTATTTACCCGAAACTTCCCTCTCCATTTGGCACCTTTCATTATTTTTTCTTCCTTTAGGTGACCATCCCGTATTTTTTCCGTTAAAATTATATCAGATTTTCTTCCTCGACAATTGCATGAACGACATGCCAAGAATTATTGTTCTCCGTCACATTTTTTCCATGAATTCTTTTCTTAGGGTGTCCACCCTGTATATTTCTCACTAAACGTATGTCAAGTTTCTTCCTTGTCAATAGCGTCAACTAGGTGCCAAATATTATTTTTCTCTGTCAAATAGTTTTTAAGTGTACCGACAATAGACATACAGTCGACAAACAGACAGACAGGCACACAGACAGGCAGACAGACAGAACTGAATGACCTTAATTTTCGTATTCTACATACTTAACTTGAAACGTGAAAATTCAAATGAATCTCGGAGAGTGATATTTTTTGGTAAGCAAATAAAAAATTTTTTTCATCCAAAATTTTGAAATTAAGTCAGGGTAGGAAAAAAATAAAAAATACAGGTGAATAGACCACGTGTTTCTGAACAAAGAATGTCCTAATAAAATTTATCGCTTAAGCCACGGTATTCCTGGAAAAAAATAGTGAAATAACTTTGTCACTTTTCGCGGTCAAGCGCACGGTTAAATGCATACTCTAAAAATTCTTAGCAGTTCTAACGAGTATAATAAAGCCTTTTCTCTTTCTGATTACACATTTTTAACATTTTTCATAGTGAATAGGAGGATAAATAGTGAGTATGGAGGATAAATAGTGAGTATGGAGGGAAAATATATAATTATGAAGGCATACACAGACATCACACACAGCCGCTGAATCGCTCACATGAATTTTTACGTGCCTTTACTGTAATGTATTTATTACAGGTATACCTATCCACATTCCAGCTATATCCAATGGATTCCTTATACATTTGTTAATGTATTGGAAAAGTTCCAGAATTTATATTCAAAACAATCAAATATATTTTCATGGTTATAAGGATAAGATCTGATCATATTTTCGAAAAAAGACATAAAAGTAAACGAATTCGTGTTTGAACATTCGAAAAGTATACATTTTTTCTGAAATAGTGATATTTTATTTTTTCCAATGGGTCAAGTTCTCGGCAAGTTATATATAGCCTCCAATATATATATTTATCCTATATCCTATATCCTATATCCTTACCCACTGTTTTTATTCAGTTGAGGAATATATGCAAACTCCCTTTAACATGTAATTTACCGTAATATATAATGTATTACCCAATGAAAACGCTTACCGTCATCACCAATCCATAAGATAATTATGTAATTGTATGTTTTCTATCATGTTTTTATATAAATATTTCTGTGGGTAGGTCTGTACTTATTTTTTAAAATTTTCTAATTTTTAATGTGTATGTGACTGCATGCATCTCTGAATGCATTCAAAGACTTTAATAGAGATATTTTTTCCCTTGACTTGCAAAAAATATTGTAATATATAACTTGGTCAAATAAATTTCTATTCTATTATATCAAGAAAATCATCAAGCAAGGGAACTAAAATTATTTGAGATGACCTTTTTTGTGAATCCGCGTTACTACAACTTAATAAACCATAATAATCATAAAGTATACATACTTTTTAATAGTTCTCAATGAAGAAAAAATTTTTTTGAAGGGCTTTTATTTTTTCTATATTTTTTATTGCGACGATTGACTTTGGGCGTGAAAATATATATAAGTATATTTTTCCCATCCATCCTTTGCTCGTATTGTTTAAAACAAAAAAGCATCAGAAAGCTACAATTTCCATCTTTTAAATGAACTAACACTCGTATAAATTGAACAAATTCTGATTTAGTGACATGTAATTCAGTGCGTCGGCGTCGGTTTCACAGTCATGCGTATTCAAGCGCGCGCACGCATGGATCTCGCTCAGAGTTATAACGTTACACTATACATTTTTTGTTTATAAATATAAATATGTCACTTATCCATCTGTATTTTTTATTTTTTCCTAACTTAACTTAATTTCAAAATTTTGAAAAACTGGATGAAAAATTTTTTTTTTCATGTTCTATATCCTTTCAGGATATTATTCTGTACACTTCCAAGAACTCATTAAAAAAAAATTATTAATTTTGCAAGTTTTTGTAGGTAAACACCTTCATCGACTCGACTATAACAAAATAGTTATAATACTACTTGGAAGATTTCAACGACCTTGCACCTGGTGCTCTAGAGTTTCTACAGCATCGTGAGAATCACGATACTACTGGAAAAGCGTATAATATTACTTAGAAACCTCACGACACTAAAATCGCAAGAATTACCGTTCTATAAATCGGCGATAAGATTGGACGGCGAATAATAAGCAAAATTCAACAAACACACTTTCTCTGGAATGCTCAGATCGTAAAAATCACAGAGCTCTGATGACTTCCTGTACACGCAGCTTTATTATTACCTAACGCAGTGATTTACAGAGCTCATCAAACGCATCAGCAGTCGAGATCTCGTTTAAAATCTGTTAAGTGGAGATGGCTCATAGAAAAATGAGATTAAAAACAACAGACCTTGCTTGATTCATGACTGATATCGCTAGGAATAATGTTACATGTTTTTCATGGACAATAAAAGAGTTTCGTTCGGCTTAACATGAAAGTTGTGTAAGAGTGCGTACTCGTTTCTTTTTAACGGAGAAATGAAAATATTCATTATTTTTACATAAAAACCTAATATCGATCAATTTATTAAATGTTGGTCATCCAAAAAGTAGGATACAGATAAATTAGACCCGCTTGTCGGCGCAAAGAGACCATGACACTTTCATTATTATAAGCGATTTAAATTTCATATTCCGCTTCCGATTAAAAAGCATTTCGATATAATTACAAGGGCGTCGTCAGTTTTAAAACTGCTGCGAGAACAACAAAAACTACATAATTTACTTTCAAAGTAATCTACCACGTTGGCATTAAAGTATAATTTAATAAGTTGGATTATATTGTAATTAATGTGGCATATTTGGTGCATTAGCAAGGAGTGCCTTTAATTAATATTCAACAGACTAAATCATAGTGATATGCTGGTAGTAGATATTTACATTTTGAGTTGTATTTAGATTTTTTTAAAACATACTCAAAGAACTGCTTCGGAAAACTGTGTAAATAAGGCAAATGGTTTTACTTTTTTGAGACAGTTCCATTTTTAGACCTATTAAATTTCGAATATCAAATAAAAAATATCTGCACGTCCATATGCGTGTTGTACGTATGTATGTGTGTAGATCTCTTCTTGTAAACATGATAAATTATACCAAATTTTAATTTCAATTTACAAATCTACATAAAATAGCATGGTAGAAGTTCTCAATTGAAATTGGGCCATATCCGTCATACAGAGTGATCGCCAGAGGCGTGTGAACTACCATGTTTTATTATAATTTTAGTGTGAAATGTTATTAAGGATTTTGATTAAGCGAATACGAATATGTAGAAGATATTGAACAATGTGTCTCTCAGGTCCGAACGAGATTAGGTGATATATGAATTTCACATTAAAATGTTATTAAAGTATCATAGATATATAACACATTTATTTCATTTCTTTACATATACAAATACATTTGTAGCAAATTAGTTATTATAAGGATAATGTATATGTAATTTAAAAATAAAGTGTAAAATATAATAAAGATTGAATAAAACATGCACAAAACGTAAAAAATGAGGATAATACAATATATAACGAAACTGAGAAACTGACTTAAAACATAATTTGGGTGCATTGGCATTGTACCAAAGTTCAGCTTGACTTTCAGTTTCATCTATGATGTTTTTCAAACTATTGACATTCTTTTCTTATATCGAAGACTTGCGTAATCAGCAAACATAGCAACACTGCTAGGAAAAAATAATAAAATAAGCCATTTATATACAGTATATTATAAACAATAGAGGCCCCAGCACATATCCCTGAGGCACTCCACGTTTTACTAATCTAAAATGAGATGCTTTATTTTTGTCAGATGCATTGTTGCCCATTCTCTAAATATGACTTTATTAGAGACAACGGTATACCCCTTACACCATAGGCCCTCAACTATGCCAACAATTTTATAGACTGCAATTTAGAACATGTATCTAAAACCATATTGGCAAGCATGCAAGAACAGATATTTTTGAAAACATTTCGACAAACTTTTCTTAAAATATCAATTATCTTAAGTAGGCACAATTCGATGTCTGTAACTTTTTTCCTTGGATCCCCCTCGGCGTTATTCACCCGTTAACGATAAACGGTTAAATACAAGGGAAGACTTCTTGCTAATAACTTGCAAACTACTGTATAGATTGTAATAAAATTTTGACAGTGTACACGGTAAATGATTGAGAAATATGAGCCCTTAGCGTGTCCATGCAATTATGGGTGGAATACCTTTAACTTTGACATAGATATATTTTTGTAATTCGAAGTGATATTTTCAAATTCCTTAACAATGTTCTAGGAAAAAGTATCCTTTTTAATAACGTTTTCGAGAAAAATTGAGTTTATTGATCGGGAGATCAGGACTGGCATTTTCGGCAAATTTTGTACACAAAGAATTAAGGTTTGATTAGCGAACATTTTTGCTCAGAAAATTCCTGTGTTCATAGAGCAGCATATATGAACAGAGAAAAATATTTTCAAAATTAAAAATGGTAGGTACTTAATTGATAAACAGGAATTATAAACTTGAAACATGTAAACATCAAATCTGACGAACAAAAATGATGACCATACTTCTTTAAAAAATATTGAAACTTATTAATTTAAGAGAATTGTAGAATTTAGTGTTAAAGCCATAAACATCTGCTTCGTAATTTATTGCATAGATTATCTATATGATCCAATCCAAGCGTCTTTGAAATGTTATGCCTAGTATTTTAACAGATTCGCAGAATGCAATTAGTGTCACTTCCATTAAAAGTTCTGTCTAACCAGTAGTGTCAAGCGGCACTGTCGTTGAGGCACGTTGAGTTGATAAGCCTTTGTACAAATCATTTTTTATTAAATCCCCTCCGAATTCAAACGCCAATAGGACCTATTACACGTACTGATCACGTGCATTAATTACTATCCTCCTTTCCCGGCTAAGGTATAATTCTGTGGCATTTTTAATTACATTTAAGTCATCGTTAATGACTAAAGTATGTGTGTCAATCGCACAACAGACTCAGTGAGTATTTGACATTTTATTTAAATGTGTTATTAAATCATCTACATAAACAATGAAAAGCAGAGGACCCAGAACAGATCCCTGGGAAACTCCAGGTTACATCATATTTTAATTTATCGATTTGTGTTCTGTTCTTTAGGTATGAAGAAAAGAGGTTTAAAGCAACTCCTCTGACTCCATGCATGTCTAATTTATTTTCAAGATGAACAACATCTAATACACCAGAGAAAACAATAAATAATCCTAAGGCATATTGTTATCAAGGGTTAATTCGGTGGTCTTGCTTTTACAGATCATGTTAAGCTGATTGTGAATCATTTTTATACAGAGAATTATACATTTTTGCACAAAGAAGACAGCTGATCTTGACAGTGAGCACAAACAATTAGAAAAACTTCAAACTTAATAGCTTTGCAGTTTCTATAATCATTGAGATCGCTATTCTTATACAAAGGGCAATAGCTATGTCTCTAAAAGTTCGTTATTATATCTATATGACTATTTCAACTTATTATTAAAGAAAATATTATTTATTAAAGACAAAATATCAGATGCGATGATTGGTTTTAAGAAATCTTTCAAAAGAAAATACGTTAGAGTTTAAAAATAAGAACCAAAAGGACAATTACACAGACATATAATTTTATATGTATTTTGGTGCGATGAATCCAACTCTGATGATAAAAACGCTCAATCATTAATTTTTTTCCTACTGTCAATTTAATCCTCAAATAATAGGATATTTGAGAAATAAATTGACAGCAGGAAAAATCTTGATGACTTTATGAGCTTTTTTATTGTCAGATTTGGATTCAGCGCACCAAAATACATATAAAATGATGTCTGGTGATCAGTTCAGATTTTTTTTTATGTACCGGTGTTATTATTAGTTATTACGGACGTAAAAATGTCCCACAAAGTTTTTGATCACCATATCATCTGTAATTTGTTCGTCATTTTCTGTTATAGTTACAATATTTGACTTTGTTCTTTTTTGCATTTTGTAAATTGAAATATGATGTACCTAATTCTTAAGATAACAGAGTAAGGATATTAAAACACAACTGTATACGGTCTTCGTATACTGAATTAAAATTAAACACATACTTGCAATTAATAGAAGCAAAACCCACAATTAAAACGACAATAATTAACATAGTCATCTCTAAGTTCCAGCACGTATTTTTATAAAAAACGTAAGTATCCTAGATATTATTAACGTCGGTTAAAAACCTTCCAACGTAATATAGTTTAATAAATTAAGACAACGATAAATCAAGTCTGGATGCGCTTGAGGTAGGCCATAGACTACTATGATAACTGTTAAAGCAGCAGTTGTAATTATATTTAAATTACAGCTGGCTACAAAGTAAAATATACGTATATACCGTTGTTATTTAATGTGTATGTTTTTAATGAAAAGACCTTCACATCGTTTCGTTTCATTATTTTTTCAGCTCGCTATATGAACACGGCATTTCCCCGTTCACGGCGTTTATATTTGGAATTGGTAGTAAAAGTGAAAATATTTTTTGCTTAGATTTAATAATATAATTACAGAGGAAGTATGGCGTTAACGTGGGCTGTTATTAGAAAATAGACTGGATACACGTATATTTTACGTATTTTTGTATGTAAGTATGTCGAACTGCCAATCGCCGTTCACATACTAGTACTAGTATAATTCTGGAGTGAACATGCAAAAAACGGTAAATTTATATTTATTGTAAATCATGATTATCTCCCAATAAAATTGGAATTTTATGGTCTAGATTTTTTGAAATCTTATTTGCAAAATAGAGTTCCGTATGTAAAAACACCTACAGGACAGTGCTTCTCAAAACTTCAAATTAAAACCGGCGTTTCTCGGGGTTCAGTTCTTCGACCTATTTGTTTCTTAGTGTATATAAATGACTTACCTGTAAATCTGAGGTCAAACAAAACTGTATTATTTGTTGACGCCACAACTTTTATAAATATAGGAATAAATATAGAAATATAGGATTAATGAACTTGATCAAACAACAGCCAGTTTAAACGATGCTGCTAGATAGTTTAACAAATTAAAAATGAATTGAAATAAACAAAAAATTATATTTTCAAGTTCTGAAGCCAATCATGTAAAAAGTATTTACACCCACCCAAAATTAAATTGGCACCAACATATTGACCATCCAGTAAATAATCTAAACAAGCTAAAAACGTACTCTTCGCCAATTTACTGAGCTTTTTATATATAATTGTTACACATTCTATAGGATACTCTTCGCAGTTTTCTTGTAAATAATGTTAGTTTTTGGACATCCTAAATTTTGTGATACCATCTTTGTTGTGAAAAAAATTATATGAAAAAAAAGTGAAAAAAAAATATCCAACCAGTGTGAGATTCGAACACGGGACCTTTGGATTGCAGCAAAGCCAAATTAGCCAAATTATCATACTCATATCAACTTTAGCCGCTGCGCCACCAGCTATTGCTACAAAAACTGATTGTCTGTGATATATATCTTTCGACAATCATGAAATATATATTAGTAAAATTCATAAACAAAAAAAAATATATATATTATGGAAATAATATTTCGCAAGATTTCCATTTTAGTACAAGCGACAAAAATTAAGAGAATATTTTTTTTTTTAATTAAATAATTAATAACTTTTTTATTTACTGATCGATTTTCTTCAAAAACAACACTAGCTTACTTTCTAAATTTCAATACAATCGGATTTTTCTTTCTCAAGTTATCGTGCTTACAAGAAACGTGACGGATGGACAGACAGACGGACAGACGGACATTTTGAAAGCTGTTCAGAATTCGTTCATTAACACAATGATATGAAAATTTTTTCTCTACGAGCGATATTTACGATTTTAGAAATGTGCCGATCAAATACAGTATACTCTTCGTTTTTGCGAAGAGTATAATAAGGTAGTTTATCGGATAAGACATTTAATGAATCTGACCACTGTAGACTCAGCGTTATAAATTAGGAGGCTTCTTTATGCACCTGAACTGTTTCAAATTATGACATATGAGTTTAAATTAAAGCCAGTACATAGATTATTAATTGAAATCTGGCCTCAAAAATAATCCTAATAGTATTAAACTAGATTTTATAAAAAACGACCGGTCCTATGGTGTTTACTAAAGAAGTGTAAATTTGATCATGGAACCATATTTCGGTACCAAAATTAAAAAATAATTAACGGAACTAAAAAATTGTGGATTATAAATGAGGGCACCTCCCTCTGTCCGAAGCCCCTGGTTGAATATAATTTTGACCAATTCATTCTCATATTTTTTTTGTTAGAAAATGGTGGTGACATCGGAAAAAAACGTAAAACTTTCCAATATATTGATAATTGCCGAGTCATTTATATGCCGAAGAAAAAGAACTGGGCCAAGAATAGTCCCTTGTGGAACTCCGCAACTTATCAACTTTATTAGAGTATTTCCCTAAGAATTTTATCTCTTAAATGCGGTCCTTCAGGTAGGATTCAATCTAAGAAAATGAAGTACTTCTGAATCCACAACACTGAAGATCTTGCAATAATATTTCATGATTTACGCAATCGAATGCTTTCGATAAATTATAAAATACAGCCCCAAAAGGGGGTACTATTCAACACTCAAAAAGTTCGAGCGAAAACATTTGGGACAACTTTAAATTGCTGGTAAAAAATTATTTTATATTACAAATATATTATATTATATTAATATTATAAATATTTTAAGAATTATTAATATGAGCAAAAAATATCAAGAGAGTAAATTTGAAGCTTGATACATTATCTTTTATTCGAGGCCAACGGCGTCGTCTCATTGGCATAAAAATTGTTGTACCGTTTTGGCTTAAATATTTCTAAATGAAATATTATTTCTTTCTCTAAAAAAATATAATTAATTACAATTACAGCATTAATTTAACTCGTATTACTCATTGTAAAAATATTAACAACTTAAGCATATATTTTGATGATGAATTATATTTTGTATCTCACATTGAGCATGTCGTATCTGCAGCCTCCAGGCAGATCGGCTTTGTTCTAAGTAAATGCAAATATTTCAAGAATATTTCAACATACAGGCTTTTACATTGGTCGTGCGTAAGGTCAAATCTTGAATATGGGATTTTGATTTGATGTTCCATTTATCACTGTCATAAACAGTATAGAATCTATACAAAGAAAATTTTTGAAATTGTTAGCATTTAAAGAAGATGGCATGTATCCTAATCGAGAAATTGATCACAGCATATTGCTAGATATATTCCAGCTATTACCGTTATAGACCAGGTGCCCGCCGAATTGTTGTTAATTTGGGGTAGTAGAGCACAGAAATATTCATGCCAGCCTTTTTCTTTTGTACAGGGGCGTAGGGCAGTCCCCCAAATGTGTAATAAATATGACTTGTAAAAGTAAAAAAGAACGGCCACAAATAAGTCATGGGGGTTGAAGGAATTTCTTAATTTACCCCCAAGTCATGAACCCAAACTCCCATTCATTTTGGTACAAGGAGGCGCTACGTTCGCCCAATTTTGAGAAAAAGTCAGGTAAAAAAAGATAATAAATTTATGAATGCCGATCAAGAACTTGGTAAGTATGAATCTACTGAGTGTGAAAATATATTCGCCTTCTCTGAAAAGTGGCCTTGCCATTCACGATAATTGATAGCGTACCAGAATCTCCTAACGCATATACTGTTTACCTGTGAATATCACAAATTTACGACTTTC
This sequence comes from Rutpela maculata, assembly GCA_936432065.2. Lineage (NCBI taxonomy): Eukaryota > Metazoa > Arthropoda > Insecta > Coleoptera > Cerambycidae > Rutpela > Rutpela maculata. Next base: position 39,132,660 of record OW386290.2, read on the forward strand.
AATCAGAAACTTGGTAAGTATGAACTTCCTGAGTGCGAAAATACATTCGCCATCTTTAAAAAGTGGGGCGAAGGTTTTGCCTTTCACGATAATTGATGTCGTATCGGGGCTTCATACCGCGTATACTGATTACCCGGTGTAATTCGATGAATATCATAAATTTACGACTGGCAATCTGAAACTCAAAATACGTTTTTTTGACAATAAAAACCGGGATTTACTAGAAATCCACGCGGCAGAATTTTTTTTTAATTGAAAATTCGGATTCAGCACACAAAAATACTTAAGGCATGATGGGTTTAGTCCTTGGAGCAGACTTTTTTTTTCTGTAGACCTGTGTTATACAGTGTGTCCCCGCATGGACCTAACTATACTTGTAATTTTCCTTATTTCGCATTTTAAGAGAAAAAGTCATTCTTCATAAAAAGTTTTGCTTATCGTGAAAAGTCATTAGCCATTCTCAGACTTTCAAAATAACATACAGGGTGGTTAGCAAATAAGGAAACGTGAATTTGTGCAAAGAGTAAAGTATTATTAAAGTAAAGTATTAGTTTTTTGAGAGGAATATAAAAATGTTACTGAAAGAAGTTGTTTATAATGTTAATAGTAGTCCAGATATGAAATTTGAACGTCGTATCTCAAAGTTGATATTTTTGCGAAAATTATGATTAAAATAATTTTATGAATTTAACGAAAGCACATAATTTATTGAATAAAATGATAACAAAACTATTCTAATGTGTTGTCCTCCTACTGCTATACATTTTTCAATATTTTTTCTAAATTTTTCATAAACTAAATGAATTGTATCCTCGTTTATGTCGGCTATTGCTTCTGATATTTTCTTCATTAAAAGGTTTAAATTATCTTTTAAATCATGGGCATAAACTTTTTGCTTCAGGTATCTCCATAAAAAGAAATCAAGAGGGGTTATGTCTGGGGAGCGTGCATGCCATCTTATAGAACCAAACTGTCCTATCCATTTATTGTGGAAATGCTGATCTAACCAGTTTTTTACACTATTACACTGTGTGCAGACAACAATCATGTTGATAATACAGTTTTCTTCTGTCCTGTAAATTTATATCATCCAGATCAGGCATTAAAAAGTTTTCCAACATCTCTATGTAAGTTCTGATTTACGGTTGCGTCGAAAAGGTACAATAATTTTTTTATGACGTATCGCACACCAAACATTTACCTACTTTTTTTTATATCGTTGACTTTTAGTAATAATACGGAAATTTGGATTTTCTTCCGACCAGTGGCTACAATTTTGGTAACTAACAACTCCATTGGTAGTAAATGTTGCCTCGTCGAAAATAAAATCCTTCTGTAGAAAAATCTATCTAACATAATTTGTTCCTCCATTAACAAACAAAATTCTAAACGAAAAGCGTCATCCCCTTCTTCAAGCTTATGTAATCTTACTGGTTTGTATGGATGTATTTTATTATTTGTCAGAATGGCTCTTACTGACATTTAAATCTAATGACCTTTTTCTTAAAGATTTATTGGGTTCATTTCTTACCGAATCAATAGCAAGCAATGTAGCAGCATCATTTTTATCATGAATCCGTTTCTGTTTTTTTTATATCTTACACATCCCCAGTGTTATCGAACTTTAAAATCAACTCTCGTACACAATTCACTGAAACGTACACCTCGGGATATTTTCTATTGAAAAGTTCAATTGCATATTTGTACGATATTTCACTAATACCGTAACATTTAACTAAATAAATTCGTTGTTCTAGAGTCAACATTACTTAAAAAGTTCTCTGACAAGGACTTGACTTTTTTATAAATAAATGTCAGTGTATGTTGTCATGGATACAACACAGAAGAGTTTTGTTATAATTTTATTAGTTAAATTCATTATTTTAATCATAATTTTCGCAGAAATATCAACTTTGAGATACGACGTTCAAATTTCATATCTGGACTACCATTAAAATTAGAAACAACTTCTTTCAGTAACATTTTTATATTCCTCTCAAAAAACTAATACTTTATCTTGGCAGAAATTCACGTTTCCTTATTTGCTAACCACCTTGTCTGTTATTTTGAAAATCTGAGTATGGCTAATGACTTTTCACGATAAGCAAAACTTTTTATGAAGAATGACTTTTTTCTTAAAAATGCGAAATAAGGAAAATTACAAGTATAGTTAGGTCTATCCGGAGACACACTGTATACAATATTTAAGATTGTAAGGTTTACATATAGATTTTATTGCTCCCAATCACGCCTATCAGAATAATAAATTTCATAAGGCGACTCTGGAGCGATTTGTCTAGATTATGGTTCCGTTTTTTGCCGCCTACCGATATTTTCTAATCAATTTAATTATTCATTATTACCTACCAACTAATTTACCCAGAATTTTTTTGCATATCTTATTAATCCAATTTTAACTAACAAACCAATGTAATAGAATATGTCGGAATTAACAACAAAGAAATTTAAACGAGTGCATTTAGTGACTCGATACGTAATTGCATAAAAGGTTTACCAGTTTGTTGGTCGATTTTATTATAATTTAGAAAGTCGAGGTTAAATTAATACAAAAAGGTTGTTTGTGGTTTACCTCATATGCAGTACAACAACTTGTACTTCCCTAATTTGGTTTATTATTCGATAATTACTTCTTTCTGTATACATTGTTGTTATGCAAAAACAAGCAAAATATTGTTGAATAGTAAAAAAAAAACTGTTACCAATGCAGTACATAATTTGTTCATTAAAAAAAATCACTTAACTTTCTTCTATATATATATATATATCTGTTTATCAGTAAATAAGCGTCAACAAAGAATCTAAAGAAAACAAGGATATAATCATGTAATAGTAATAAAAAAAATTAGTTTTTAACTTTTGGAAGTTTTTGAGTGTTTACAGCAGAGAACACAGGCTACCGTCATATAGCGTTTATTCCTCTGTTAACAAAAATTATTGAAAAATACGTAAAAGAAATGAATCGTTTAGTTTTTTTTAGCCGGAAATCTGTTGTACGTAATAAAAGCACTAATAATGCAATATCTTCTTTCATAAATAAGGTTTACACCAAATTAAATAGATGAGAGACTGCTGCTTCTAGACTCCGTAATTTGTCTAAAACTTTTGATTGTGTTCAACATGGGATATTGTTGCAGAAATTGGAACACTGCGATTTTAATCTTATCCGTCTGGCCGAAAGCAAATTGTTAGAAATCCAAATGATTGTGACAAACTTAATATAAACTATGGGGTGCCTCAAGGTTCTGTTCCTAGTCCAAATCTATTTTAACTATATATTAATGACCTAGTGCATTATAGGCCAGTTGCCGATGATACCACTAGATTGTTGCATAACAATGATAAAAATATCCTTCAGCAAACTATATGCTTGACAAACTCAAAGATTGATGTGATTCGAACCTATTATCGTTTAACGTAAGGAATACAAATGTAATAACTTTCAGATGTTGCTCTGAGTAAACACGTGCTTGAAAACAAAACATATTAAAAATTTTGGGGTTGAATATTGACTGCAAACTAAAGTTTAAAGGACATCTTATTAGTTTAAATAGTAAACAAGTATCTGGGTGTTATGCAGTCAGGGACTTCAATAAATTAGAACATCCAATCGCAAAGGTTATAATTCTCACATCAATTCAATAATATCTGGTAAATCAAAAAGCAGGAATGAAGAAGTATATAAAAAAAATTGGTCTCAACCAATGGGTTTAATAATCAGTTACGCAAAATAATAATAATAATAATGTATTTTCTAAGTATGGGGTACAAAATAAAAAGAACAAAGTTAGGTTTGCAGTATGCAATAAGTGACATATGCATCTCAAATCATCAACCAAGAAGAGATGGAATCACCTTCCTGGTTGATATGTAAATTGATTGTATAGCTTGCCGTATAAAAAAAGGAATAGAAATGGACAAGGAGAAAGGAAAATATAATTTAATATTTAATAACAACAATGCAGTAAGGACTCAAAACAGCAGCACTCGGTAGTAAGTACTTAAAATCAAAAAGCTATAATTGGATAAGATAGTGGATATTTGTAACGTAATATCATTACATAATTAGTTATGTAATGAAACTGACAGTTATGAAATATGTGACGTTTCGTAACGTCAAAAATGCATTTAAAATTTGATATTTCATAACAGGGTTAGATAAAAATGTTTTTCTAATTTTGACATATAAAATGACACTTTTCAAAACTGACGTAAGTGTCAAAACGTCCTACTTTTCATAACCAGTCATGAAAAGTAAAATTTTACGTAACTGGTGAGGAAAAGTTCGCTATGTCATCAATTAGGAAAGATAAACAGCTCTCAAAATGAAAAAGAAATAATGTTTATTCAACACAAAATGGAATACTGAGTCCATAAAGTGGAAGCTTCTAAATTCTTCTTTCCTTCAAAATATGCTAACAAAACTTTTTCATTAATACAATTTACCTTATGTTATCAAATTAAGAATTCAGATAATATTGTAACTTGGCTAAATAACGTCTGTCAATTTTGACATTAGAATTATGATCTGTGATAGCAGCAAAGGTAACTATGGAAAAGTACTTAATTTTTAAGATCTATAAATACAACCTATTTCATTTATGATTAAAGGGTTTTTAGACTTTTAAAATTAGAAAAAATCATGTATGTAACACGTTTCGAAAGCCAATCTTGTGTAACTCGTATTATTTTGCGGAATCTCGATTCGCTCGTCCCGCAAACATCCACTCGTTACACAAAATAACGTCTTTCGTAACTGGTTACATAAATAGTTATTGTTTGAAAATTTGTAGATGTATACTGTATTTTATGTTTGTCAATTTTTGCATTATTTGTTATTTTTTATACTTTGTCAACACGAAATTGTATTCTTCTGAACAATAAACTATATGCTGATTAGCTGGTATTGGGTGGTTTTGAAAAGTTACTAGAATGACGCTATACAAGCATGAACGTAATAAAAAAAATAGATTCATTGAACTTTATGAATACCATGTTGCATTTATAGAGTCTTAAGATCAAGTTATTTAAGTTACAGTAAAACTTTCGTAAAACATTTAAATAATCATTTAGGCTTTAAAATGTTACTTCGGTCAATATAGGAAATGGCTGCAACTAATTCATGGACAAAGAGTGTTATATTTACCCTTAGGTAATCTTATAATAATCTAGATAGAGTATATACAAACTTGCTAAGTATTGGAAATTTCTATAAATTATATGGACTTGGGAGAAAATAAATATATTACAGAATATTTTTTCTTAAGATTTTACTATTAAATCTAGCTGTGTAACGCGTAAAAACCGATTTTATTAAGGAGAATTTTAGGATGATACACAAAATTTGATGTAAGAAATATTGTGCTTTAAGTAATGATAGACAGCTATTCATACTCCCATACTCATATTTGCACAGTTTCACACGCAGATGAATAGATAAAAAACTGTTTTGCTATTAGAGTTTAAGGTAATGTGAAAGTCACTCAGCCAAACGTCAAAGTAGGCATATGCCTGCGTCGTGCATGAATAAGAAAGTTAAAAAAATTATTGACTAGTTAAAATATACCCACAAGATCTTATTCTAATAAAGATAAATTAATTTTTTTCCATCAAATTATACTATGGATAATAGTTATTTTATAATTTAACAATGAAACGTTTTCACGCAATTAGCTTTCATAAAATCAATTTTAAATTAAAGCACTTTCGTATCAGAATTTTAACAAAGGTAATAATAATAGATCTTTATTTTTAAAGTTTACGCACAACAAATTTTTCTGAAATCAATTTTTAATATAGGTCTATTTCCGTAGTTAAGGCCATCGACGCCAGAGGCGAGCTACGCCCAATCTGGAATTTTTGCCGAATCTAGTAAAAACTGTAAGGATTTGTTAATTACTTAACATCTAATAGACAAGGGACCAACTGATTACATCTCATTGAAGGATGATATAACCACTACGCAATTCTCGCCTAATATTTCATATTTTCTGCGAATATGTTGATGTACAAGCCGTTACGTGGGGTGAGGCCGTTGTGATTTCCTGGAGGTTAGTCTTCCAAGTAACATATCCTTTCGGTATTAAAAACAGATTTTGTTTGACAATTTAAGGATTATGGAAGTAACGACTATATCTATTTGTCAGCATAAGTTGGTTAGGCTCTTCGATGCTAGGAACGTGGAATTTTGTAAGTAGATAGGGACAAATCTCAAACGCTATAGACTATTACAAAATTTGAAAAATTCAAAATGGTGGTTCCAGTATGGCATTAGTATGGCGACCAGTATAGCATTTGAAAAATATATAGATGTTGATATTTGAATAGTTTGATTTCTCTTTTATAAAAATCAGCGAAGCACTTGCGAGATACAGATGGTTGTTTTATTCCTCGTTAGTTAACTTTGCTAGTAATTTATACATATAACTCAAAATTTCTGTATGTCTTAACAAGGCCCCCAATACATTAAAATCAATGATTTTGTGAAAATAAAAGAATGCTGATGACACACGATTCAGTACTAAGAAAAATGGGATTAAATCCCTCTAACTGAGGAATACTTTTTTTTTAAACCTAGCTTCAAATTTTGTTTTACTTCTTACATAGTAGTCCATGCCAAAGTTGCAAAAACCCCAAAAGTGCAGGGGTAGCGACCAAACATGACTACTCCCTCATTTTCGAGGACGGCCAACACGATGGTGATAGTCGCGTGGTCCCTACCCCCCTCGAACTACCCTAAATTCAAAAAACCACTCCTTTTTTCGATTTTTCGTTGTCAGGCATGCGAGGATTTGTTGGATCGGATTCATTTTGAGGAAACTCAATATATCCTGTAAAATTTCGCAACCAGGCATCCTAACGGGCCCACGGGGGTTGAAACCACCCCCTCCCTCAACACTGAAACATACAAAAAACATCCAAACGTGCTGAAAATTGTTTTCCACACGTTTTCAAGGGCGGGGAACACGATGCTGATGTTATTTAGCCTCCCACCTTAATCAACTACCCCCAAATGTATAAAACCACCCCCTTTCCCATTTTTTGTTATCAGGCATGCGAGGACTTGTTTTTATCGGTTTTTTTAAGGAACTCAATATGTCCTGTGAAATTTCGCAACCAGACATTTTAACGACCCCAGGGTGTTGAAACCACCCCCTCTCTGAATCCTGAAGTTTCCCTCAAATAGAATAAGGATCCCCCATTTTCAAGAGTGGAGAAAACGATAGATGCATAAGTTTCTCTCTTAATCCTCAAAAACTATCCTTGCATGCCCAAAACCATCGGTTTTTCTTATAGTGAGATCACAAGCGCTCATTGGATCAGGGTTTTCAGAGAGAGATTTTTTTTAATTGAAGCTTAAAAGGAGTTTGATAGGACGGGCTATGCGCATGTATAAATAGTCCATAGTCCACTTCTTTATTATATATTTATTTTCACATTATGTACATGATTTTTATTCTTATTCTTGACGTGTGTCATACATCATTATTATGACATTTTAATTTATTCTTCGGAGTTTACAAATTAAATCATATTGTTCTGGCCAATCGGAATGGACATTAAACTCTTTAATGAGACTTGCTTCCATCTGGGTACATTCATCAGCACGTTTGGATGTTTTCTGTATGTTTCAGTATTGAGGGTGGGGGTGGTTTCAATTCCCGTGGGTCGTTAGGATGTCTGGTTGCGAAATTTTATAGAACATACTGAGTTTCCTTAAAAGAAACCCGATCCAACAAGTCCTCGCGTACCTGAAAACGAAAAATGGTAGTTATATGCATTTAGGGGTAGTTGGGTAGGGGTAGGAGGCTAAATAATAACAGCATCGTGTTCACGGCCCTTGAAAACGCGTGGAAAACAATTTTCAGCACGTTTGGATGTTTTTTGCATGTTTAGGTATTGGGGGGGGGGGTGGTTTCAACCCCCGTGGGTCGTTAGGAGCTGCGATATCTTACAGGAGATATTCAGCTTCCTCAAAAAAAAACCCGATCCAACAAGTCCTCGCATGCCTGACAACGAAAAATTGAAAAAAGCATTTAGGGGTAGTTCGAGGGGGAGGTAGGGACCGCGCGACTATCACCATCGTGTTAGCCGTCCTCGAAAACGGGGGAGTAGTCATGTTTGGTCGCTACCCCTGCACTTTTGGAGTTTTACAATTTTTTTGCACGTTTCGTATGGACTAGGTATAGTAAAAACGTAGTTTTGGGGTAATTACTATGTATAATTTTTTCGAATATTTCAACGCAAATCTTCTCCGAAAAGAAAATGTCCACATTCTTTAAAATACTTTTTTGTCAGTAGGTACATAGTCGACAATATTGTAAAGCCCATGTAACCTAAACCAACTTACTGGTTTTTAACGTTTCAGATATGATATATCCACAATGACTGCTACTTAATGTTGGTACACATTAATAATTCTCTAATTTTATATCGAATTAATTTATTGATCAGAAATTCTGCTTGCCCTGAAGTAAGCTCATCTTCGCTTCCTGCAACTGAGATGATACCATTTGCAAATCTTAAGTTAGAGATTATGGTTCTCTCTCTAGCTATTACCTGCCAATCGTCCAGCACACGTCGCAATACGTGTTTTCTATAGAAATTAATTGGGTCTGGACACAGAACACAGCCCTGCCTGAAGCCTTTGTCAACACTACAATTCGTCACCCGAGGATTATAGTGTTCTATTTCCACTTTTGGGTTAAATTAAGTTATATACATCATTCTTGTTCTGGCCAGATGATCCTATATCCAGTGAAATTTAAAGCCTAAGTCGTTCAATATCCAAAATATGAGTGACAAAATTAATCTATGCCCGTTACAAACCAGCTTTTGTTGTGGCAATTTTAATCCATGGTTTGAATTTATTCTAAATCCGTTGAAAGCAATGCTATGCGTTCATATTCTGTTATCAGTTTTGTTCTACAGAGTGGACAATTTTAATCTATTATTGCAAATATCTCGCCGTGTAAGCTACCAATTAAGAAATGACCTCTACAAAAGTTGTTGGGTTCTAAGGGGGCCATCTGATTCTGTGGTTACTCGGGCCCAATTTGTAAGACTCACTGGAAAAAATTTTTGAAAATCATATTTGAACGTATTTTTTTTCGTAGAATGCAAATCTGCAATAAAAAATTGATATTTCCATTAAAAAAAAAGTTGGAAGCCCCAGGGCCGTACCAAGGGCCCAGATCAGGTACTGAACAATAGCATTAGATGACCCCCATCGAATCCTACAACTTTTATTTAAGTCATTTTTCAATTGTTAGCTTAATCGGCGAGATAATTGGGTTCTTGTGATTTCAATTGTTGGTATTGGGCCCGAGTAAGGCCCACTGGAAAACATTTTTGAAAATCATATTTGAACGTGTTTCTTTCCGTAGAATTAGATTCATTTAAAAACACGAAGTTGGGTATCACAGGGTCTCACCAAGGTCACGGACCCGGTGCCCGACCACAGACTCAGATGGGCCCTTTAGAACCCAACAACTTTTGTAGAAGTCATTTCTTAATTGATGTATATCCTACAGCATACATATTGCTGTATAGGAAACACTCCTCGCCAAAATAGTAAAAACGTAAAAATGTGAAGAAACAGTAAAAAAAATAACTTTATTAGAACAAATACAAAAGGGCAACAATTATACAGAAGCGATGTAACTGAGGAAATAACGCACCTAATATTTAGTTTAATTAATTGAAAATGATTTTATCAAAAGCAATTAAACAAAATTAAGGTAACACACCTAAAATGTAATGAACAAAAAAAAACTACAAATATTTTAAATTAATCTAAATATTAGTCGCGTTATTTTCTCAGTTAGTTAATTGTTATTCTTTTGTATTTGTTCTAATAATTTTTTTTTATTGTTTGTTGACATTTTCACCTTTTTACCATTTTAGCAAACGTTGTGACAGTAAAATTCAATTTTTTATTGCAAACTTAAAGTCACCTTTGCCAATTACTGATGTTTTTGTAGCTGGAAGGCTCCAAATATTTTTGAAATTGATTTATTATGAAACTCAGTTGTTAATTCTCCAATCATTAAAAGTGGGACAATTAAACTAATTACATGGTATAAATACATTATAAGAGAATATTAAATTCGGTATTGAAAATTGCAAAAATCCATCTACAGGGTGATATTTTTAGGCAAATGCCAAAGCAAAAAAAAATTGAGCCCGCTCCTGATACTTTTTTATTTGCGGTACTGTATTGTGAAGACCTCTATTAGTGAAACATGCCTATTAAATCTGGTTCCATTTGGTGAAGCCAATAAAAAAATATGGCCGATCGAAGTTTTAGTAAAAAATAGAAAACACGCTATATACCAGAAACAAAGGGAACTAGGGATATAATAAAGGCCATTTTGAAATCGTTGTAGGGTACTGTATTCCTCACTAGTGTATGGCCATTCATTCACGAAACACCCTGTTATCACAAACAGATAGAGATTGTTTTAAGTAAATTTTCCCAATATAATTTTTTGATGACGCTAATTTTGAGGGACTTTTTTTGACAGTAGGCCCAGTATGGACAGTGAAAAATGGAAACAACTGAAATAATAGATCTTTCCCAGCCCTATAAGGTGCAAACAAATTTTTGGTTTCCACAATAACAAAAATGCTGTTCCCATCTTAAATAACAGACAATAAATAATTTTATTAGTATTCTATATTCCTTTTATTATTTATGATTTAATTACCTGTTGTATAATAATGCACGTAAGAGCGAATGGTACTAAATTTTTTAATATAGTAAATGTTAAACACTGACATTTATAATTTAAATGAGTATTGTAGCATGTCGTAAAACAGTAAGTGAACAAATTATATGCATTATATATTTATAATGGTATGTACATTACTAGTCTCCAATTTCTCCAAGTTGGTCTGTTTATAATCACACAAAAAATAGAAGAGGCTGTAAAAGTCAACTCAACATTACAAAGAATAGAACATCGACTAATAAAAAAATAATAAAAACCACCATACTGTGAAGAACTGCCATTCGTTTTGCTTCAATTACTACACTTTTTTAAAAGAATTTGCGTTGCCTATTCGCAATCCCGTCTCGGTGTCAAACAGAACCCGTACAGTGCTGGTTGTCATTTTATTTGCTTACGTAATGAAATACAACTGGTATAATAACTATAACTGAATTCATTCGGTATAAAATCGCAATTATTATCTACTTACAACGTACATAAAAATGAGGAAATTGTAAATTACTCCTAAAAACGAATGCAAGTAAAAAATCTGTAAGGAAGACCAGGAGGAAATCGGTTTTCAGTTTACTGTCTTTTTTTAAAATAGTTCACTTTGGCAGTTATTATACAAGGTGCCTATGATTTAATATCAAACATTTTGAAGCATAACCAGAAGTAAATTGTTGTTTAAGTAACAATAACTTTGATGTAAAAACATAAATTTCAGAAAGTAATCTCAATCATATAATTGTGCTCGTCATCAACATCGAGACAATGCTACAATTTGATTTAGAAATCACTCGCTTCATTGAACTAATTGACCCAATTTATTTTTTACGAGTATTTTAAACTGTATATAGTGTATGTGTGGACGTCTTTGGACATGGAATGATTATGATGAATGAGATTCAATAAGTAGTAACCCTTTTCGTATAAGAAAAATCTAATCTTCATGTTGGGTGATCTAAACCGGAAGGTAAATAACTTGAATTAAGTCATTCACATTTTGCCTCGACCTTGTAGATTGTTCAAGAGGTCGTCGCTCGGATCTTTTTCACATCGACCTAAAAGATCTTTTGTGAATTACCCTACAACTAGTTGTTGCCCAGGACTCCCAAGGTTTTTACAAAGCTTATGATTTTCCTGGGGCTAATTTCCTTATGTCTTCAGGCGTCAGGCTTTTTCTAGGTACTTTAGCCTAGCGCGGATTAGCATCTTACATTCGCAAAGAATATATTCCGCAGTTTCTATTGCAGTATAACAGTATCTGCACGTATCGTTGTTTGTCTTGCTTATATTCTTAAGATGATATCTAAAGGAGCAGTGATCTGTTAAAAGGCCTGTCATAGCCTTAAGTCAGACTTTTCTAGTTCGAGAAGCCTTGTGGCATTCTTTGTCGGATAAGTGACGAACGTGTTCACTTGTCTTTGGCCTAGAGTATTCCTCCAATAGGACTCTTTCTGTAACTTTTCCCACTTTTGGATCTCCTACGTTATGTGTCAACTAGAGATAAGCCACAGAACAGTTCGGACCCAAAAAATAGGGCTTCAGCACCTTTTTTTTTTTTTTTTTACATAGGCATCAGCTAATTCGTTTCCTTCTATTCCCTCATGCCCTGGCACCCACATCACGGTAACACTGTTGTTTTTTGTCAGTTGCTTCAGGGATTGTCTGCATTCCCAGGCAATTTTGGACTCAAAGCAGTAGGACCCGAGGGCTTTTAACACTGCCTGGCTGTCTGAAGGTATATAGATCTGTTTCCTTCGACTGCTTTTATTCTAGCATTCCTGGGCACATAGGTTTGTGGCATAGAGTTCTGCTTGGAAGATGGTTGGGGTCTTGCCTAGGGCTCTGGATAGCCTCGCCTTGACCTTAGGTCGGAGCGCATCTTTTTGACACCAGTGTGCCAATTAGTTGCTTATTAACGCGTGGTAGGGAGCACAAATATTTTTAGTATAAGACTTTCATCTAATACGTCTTCATCTTGTACAACGTCTTGACACACGTTTTGTGATCCAATACTCTAATTGACCTACCCATCAGCTGAACCTTTTGGGAAGCATCCCTTGGAAACTGATCTGAGATATTCAAAGAAACTGATAAGGTTAATTAAATACGAAACACGAAAGCACTTTTTACTACTGAACTAATTTGAATAGGGTCAATTTATCTTGGAGTAACATTTAGTTTTTATTTCATCGAAATCCGCCTACTCTAAACAAACAGTTGCTTTTTCCACGACCAGATCTACGTGGCTCTCTGATGATTCTACCTCAAACGTCGTTTACAAAGAAGCTTTTTAGTTAATTTAAAAATTCCACGTCGTCGCGGGCAAAGGTAGTTCTAAATAAAGTAACTACGACCATCATTCATATCCGTTATTATAAAATATATAAAAGCGGTTAAACGATGAAAGTTTTAGAGAATTTTTTGGACATTTTAAATTATGGCATCCAGAAACGCGAGAGGTCTCATCTGCCAGTCTTCAGGCCTCGAATCTTGTTCATATCTTTTAACTTCGTCCACTTTAAATATGTACCCTTTTTATGTGTTTGTTTTGTACCAGAAACACGAGAACACAAGACTGGAATTAAGGAGAAGGATTGCCGACATTTTTTTTCACATTTACATACATTTCGACTGGGACTCAGACCACGGAAAGGATTACAATAGAGAGGACATGTTAATTTCAATTCAATTTCTCTTAAAATCTCGTATTTATACTTATGAGAAAAGATATGACCAGACATTTTTTTACACAAAGACAGGATTTCGTATACACTCGCTGGAAATATTACTCCATTGTCAGCTAGTTGCTCGAAAAACTCTTTTCTACTTAGTTCATACTTGCTACCCGTAAAAAAGTAATTATTGATATCACCGACTGATATATTATCGCAGTCACATAGCTCATTATCTCTGACTTGAGTCTTATATAAATGACTGGGAAAGGAACCATGGTTAAATTTTAGTCGGCATAAGGTGGACGAGTCTTTTCTTGAGGTTACTCTTGTAAAACCAAGGCTTTTTACTGACTGTTGGTTGTTTCAGTGAATATGAATCCGCGAAGTTCTTGTTTCGTTCCAGATTTTTTGCCAGTCCTTTTAGATTTGATCTAACTTTTTTAATTGGAAAAAACCACAATCGTGCGTTTTTAAAAACCTCTCGTATTTCCATAACTTACATTGTTACGTCATTTAACTTGCACGTTGATAGATATATAGATAGATACCTTCTTAAGATATTTACAGTAAGGGTAATAGAAAAAAAATAATCGTTTTTTGCTTATGAGGTATTGACTACAACTTTTATTTTTTAGTGAACACCCTATCAGGTTTTTCGTGTATTCGATAGTACTTTTAATTCTCTCTTCAAAAATGTATTAAAATATAGCAATATTGAATTTTCAATTAGTTAAAAACAAGAACAAAAATGTTATTAGTGGATTGTGCTTCAGTTCTAAGGTACTAATACCGATTCTGTTGGACTGTATTTCTTTCCAAATAAGCTAATGCAAAATATCATGAATAATTCTAGAAAACTTAATTAACGATATTATATAATGTTTCTAATAACAAACATAAACTAAAAACTGAAGCAAACCATTCTAGCATATCTAAAAGCAACTTTAAAAATAATGATCTACGTACCGCCTTACTCAACACATTCACAAAACGTCTTCATTATTGCCAATTATCTTGCCAGAAAATATTTTTCTTAAATAATCTTTATCAACGCCACGATTATGAGCTGAACAGCGGTCAACCTTGCTTTTGTACAACGACATTTGAAAAATTAGATTATGATATAAACACCAAACCATAATAGCCCACAAGTTGAAAAATGGTTTTGTTGGTTGTTATTAACTAATTAAAAGAAAATTAACAGTATTATCGAATATACAAAAAATCCAATATGGCGTCGATACCTATAATAAAAAATTGTAGTCAACATTTCGAAAACAAGGGCAATATATTTTCTATTATCCTTATTGTAAGGATCTTAAAAAACCGCTTGTATAAGTTAAAATGACGTAACAATTTAAATTAAGGAAATACGAGGAATTTTCAAAAATGCAGGGTTGTGATTTGATTGTGATTATTTCAAAAATTAAAAATAATTTATTAAATCTAAGAGCACTGTTGAAATGGTCAAGAAATTCTCTAAAACTTCCTTCATTTGACCGACTTTCTATCTTTATAATAGTGGAGACAGCAATACACGCAGCCTCAATTTGGTGCACACTCTATAAATAGAATTATATATAAAAAAATATAGTTTTGGCGCAATCCCAAGGGATTGACTGGCTCTCTGACCGTTAAGGAATTTTATTTTTAATTTAAAGCCTTGTAAGTTTAAGTAAAAATATGATATATTAACACATTAATAAAATTGAAGCAAAAAATCCAAAAAAGCTTTACAGAACTATAATCTGACTGACTCTGGCATATTTTCTTTAAGTTAATTGGTTAAGTGTATAAAAATCTTGAAAGTCTAAAACGATGGAGATTGTCCTTTGATAAGCTATATCTCAAAATGTGTCACTATAATTTCAGCCAATTTGGGTATTGGGATTAGTTGCATCCTTCATTATCATTATACTTATTTTGTAGTCACATCTTGTGCGCATCAGCTTCCGAAATATTAACGAAATCAAATCGAATTCAAACGCTCATTACTGACTGTATTAAGCTTTGTAGGACTTCTCATTTGCGACATTTTCTATCAACATCGAGGCGAATACGTTGCGAAAAATCTGTGCAACTGACTAACTATAATTTATCATTATCCTTAGTCAAAAGATCAATGGTTCCGCTTATTTAACCGTGAGTGTGCCTTCTCGTATAATTTCTCATTAATCGGTGATTCTGTACTGATTGATTGCTATTTGTCAACCAAAAAACATCTGTCTTGCTTGCTACACGTTTTGCAAGTTCTAATCGAAGTACCAGTGAATTGCCCAATGTATAATTTATTGTTGTATTTCAAGTCTATCTCATTTGGATGCATGCATTCCTTACGTGAAGATAATTGGTTATAAATAAATCCATTTCGTATTTAACAACAACCTATTAAATGATATTTTTCTTACTTATCAACTAAACTCAAATTTATACCACTGTTTCAACACGTTTTCTGGTTCGCACGCCCTTTTGTGAACGTTATTTCGTTATAAGTACCTATTTCGCAAAATATTTAGCAAACATGCTCAAAGAAAATCTTGATATATTGATTAACATTTTGAAATATTAATTGTGAACAATTAATCTAAAGCAAGCTGTTATCACCACAGGTCAACGAGAAGGGTGGGGAGAGTATTTATTTCCCGTATATCCATGATTACCAGTTACACTTTCCAGTTTAAAACATTTCAATACCCTTTTAAAATTAGTTTTGTTAATAAAACTCAAGGACAAACCTTATCTGTTGCTAGCGTTGATTTGGTTTTTCCATGGGCAATTTTATGTTCAAGTCAGTGTAAAAGATAATTTGTTTTTTTTTTTAATTCAGTAGTTCAAAGCCATAATGAAGCACTTATATTTATTTTTACCTACTCATAATCATCAATATACCGTATTGAAGGTACTTTTTCGTTTGATTTTGAAACAAAAGCTTAACATTAACAATGGATCATTGTAATGTTATTTATGTAAATTGTAATTCTTCTATTACCTTCAAAATATTAATTATAAGACTAATAGATCAGGTCTTACGCCAATTTGATGAAATAAAAAAATATGTTTGCATCCATATTGTTCATTTGTTTACTACTTTCTTTTATTTCATACTTCATGAAAGATTTTAAATTTTGGTCACAATGGTTCATCAGTAACCACTTTCAAACAAGAAATTCAAAATTATGTTCTTCGTATTTTGCTAATAGTGTATAATTTAATCTAACTCATCTGGGTAATACCCGACAAACATAGCTAGTTAAATTTAAAAGTAATATTTTCTTATATTAATAAGTAGGTGTTATAGAAATTGCTTGCTCGGGGATTCTTTTTTTTAAGATGTATTATCGTTATTTTTTATTATTTAGCTGCATCCCTCTTGAAGCGATAAAGGTCTATTAAAAAAATGTGTTCGATTTTATGAGGGGGAGGGGCATACAATGTTTACTTCAGGATGGGGAGTTTGCAAATGAACATTGGTGTAAGCGGTGTCACACAAATATCACAAAGTTCCAAAAGGACAGGAAAGGGGATAAAAATAGCCCATTTTTGGAAACATATTTTTTGAACGGTCCCTAAGATCTAGTTTCCTACCTCAATCACATGAAAGTATCATAATTCCACATGACTGAGATACCCACAGTGGTACACGAACAACGTAGTATGACATTTAAAGAAAAAAGTTTTCTTCTTTTTCTTTTGGGGTTTATAACCTAGGGTGGGTCTTAGCCTTCTTAATATCGTTGTTCCAATCTGTCTTTTCATTAACTCGTTTATTACAGTTTCTAACTTTCATAACGTTTAGGTCTTCCTTTACATTTTTCATCCATCTCTTCCTCGGTCACCCTCTCCTTCTTTTTCAGTTGGCACCATGATATTCTTTGTGCTTTTACAAAACGCATAATGTCGATAACTTGTATAAGGTCATTTAGTTAGTTCTAGTACATCAGAAACCGTCACCATATATTGCCCCATAGATCTTTCTGACTATTTTACGCTCAAAGACTCTTTGCTCATCACATTTGGTAAGTGTCAATGCCTCACATCCGTAAATTAATATGGATCGTATCAGGCTTCTATATATCTTCAGATTCAGACTTCTACTTAATATATTGTTCTTCATTAGATCTTTATATTTGTAGTAACAGTGAGTACCACTTACGATGCGAGATTTGATTTCTTGTGTCATACAGCTGGAGTTTTTCACTTGTGACCCTGAGGCCCGGTACTTTCATCTCCAGTTAAGTCTATTCTATAGATTGATCCCATGGAAACAATTATTGACACAATTGTATCCAAGGAAATTATCTGGAGAATAGACTTAACTGGAGATGAAAGTACCGGCCCTTAATATAGAACTATACAAAGGTATCAACTTGCTCAAATATGTAGTTCTAACTCGCAAAGTTCTGAGTGACTGCATCGGTTCTTCTTATATACGCGTATTTTGTTTTTGTCTTGTTTATGCCTGGTTAGTGTTTGCTTTAGAGCTATATTCTTGCTTATTACAATGGTGTCATCTGCATGAACACCTAGCGAAACCGACTTGGTTCCTATATATCCTGTTATTTCAGTTTTTTCTATAGCAGCTTCCAATAACAAGTTGATGAGCACTGCAGAGAGGGTATCTAACTGCCGAACCTCTCTGTCGATACTAAAAGGTAGCTCACTATCCATTCTATAAAGGAAAAAAGTATTGTTTGGGAAAAGTATAAACAAATATATATTCACATGGAGTGCAGTGACATAAGAAAAAAAGATAAGTAGTGAGTTACGACAGTTGCATAAAAATTATTTATTTAAAATACAAAAAACTAAAAATTATTATTCGAAGAAATTCTGAAACTAATCATAAAAGAAGCAGTGGTTCCATTCTCAATAATATTGCATATCGTGGTGTTTAGCATACAAATCCCCAGCATATTGCTAATTCCTTTGTTACCTTTCTTCAAACTGCATATTTAAAACCTAATACTGACGACGACAAATCTCATTATTTTGAAGATACCAGTAATAGCACCAGTTCATCATTAATAGCATTTCCTGAAGCGGAAGTATTCAAATCGTTAAAAAAATTAAATCCAAGTATAATACTACAGAACGAAACAACATTGCTGCATTTCTGCATTGCTACTTTTTTTTTGTCAAAAGTTGCGCAGTCATCTTCGCTCTTCCATTCACAATAATTTAATTTGTCATTAAAAACGCATATATTTCTTGCACGTAAATATTCTCACTTATAACTAGTTTTTAAAAAAGATAAGAAAGAAGCTGAAAATTATGGGCCCACAGCAACGATCCGCAATTTCGCTAAAGTTTTCGAAATCACCTTGCATACGTCATTATCCAATGACATACAGCCAAATTATAAGTAACCAAGATTAGTTTTTTTCTGGTAGATCTACTGAGACTAACCTTAAGTAACCTATCACAATTCATTTCCAAAGAATTGGATGCAAACAAACAAATTGATGCCATTTACACATTTTTTCAAGACATTCGATTGCCTGGATCATAGCATTCTATCAGAGAAATTGAGTTTTGGGTTATCAGTGGCAC
Source organism: Rutpela maculata (assembly GCA_936432065.2). Classification (NCBI taxonomy): domain Eukaryota; kingdom Metazoa; phylum Arthropoda; class Insecta; order Coleoptera; family Cerambycidae; genus Rutpela; species Rutpela maculata. The sequence continues at coordinate 39,151,624 of OW386290.2, forward strand.
AATTAGATTTTTCTCTTCATATCTAGAGTTGTCAGTATGTGGAATACCGTGGTTTCAGGTCGTTTGATGTTCTAGACACTTCCGAAGTTCCCAGGGATTCGCACTGGGCCTGCTTATGTTTGTTGTTTTTATAAATGATATTGTAGTTGATCTTAATGCAGACAGCCTTCTATTTGCCGGTGACTTGAAAATCTATAATGCAATAGAAAACGAATAAGACTGCGAAAAACTTCAGAATAACCTAAACATATTTAATGACTGGTACCTGTCAAATCACTTTCCTCTCAATATATCAATATATCTAAATGTACATTCTGAAATGCGTAATTCTACCGAATTCCTGTACTACTCATTTGTACGATCAGAACTGGATATGCTATTTACATAAGCAATATTGAAAATGCTCAGCGTTGTTTTGTTAAGCAGTTACGTTTTATTGAAGATGGCATCTATTCAATAACTAGGTATTAGAAAATGATATGCATGAAAAAATTCACAAGTCAAATCTGGGAAATAGAAGGATAATAATACACCTAACAATTTTTCTTTACAAAATAATGAATAACACGTTTGATTTCTCTCATATTTTGGAGCAACTGAATTATGTCCTACTTCTCGAACTAATTTATTAAAATTTGCCCGTTTATATTTTGTATGTATTTATAATCTATTGCGAGATAGGCATTATATATTCAACTATATTGAATTCATTCAATTAAACAACTTGATTTATAATTACAGAATTTAATATTTGCTGTTGGTACTATTATACTGTAGTTCTACTATAATATTACAAATGTTTCATATTACTTCATTTTAATGTTTCTACTCTGTAATTGGTTACCTGTTGAGTGGTCGTATCTAAATAAATAAATAGTGTCATATTTTGGTTTATTCTTATTTCCATATTTAATTCTGTGAAGGTCCAAATCGCATATAAATATACAAGAGCTATAGATGTAACATGTTAATAATTCAAACTACCATAAAATTTTATAGGCTTTCTGACAAACGGCCAATTAGCAAAATCGGGCGTTAACACTTAACCGGCTCCGTCTACTTAAAGATATTGGTAACGCTCTGCTTGGGATACTTTATGAGACTTTATTATCTAAACTGCATGAGGCCGCTCGAATGGTTCTCAATATATGCACGCTTGATATCAAAAGTAGTGCTTGATAATTCAGAAAACACTCATCGAAAATTTTAGTAGAAATACATTTGAGTAAAATATGACAATGTTACCTACCTTATCTCAAATTGCACCACGCATAATCAGGATACTCAGCATTCCAAATAATCCAGTCAACAACGAAGCTAAAAAAAGGCCGAACAGGGGAAATAATTCGTGTAGTGGCTAATTTTTGTACAGTTGTGGGGGGGGGGGGAGGGGGCTCCAATATTTCTTCAATTTGCGATCCATACATAGCCTATGCACTCAAACATTAAGATCAAAACTGTACTGTTGTTTTTGATGGTTACGGTGATGTCAACAGAACGAAACGAGCAGAGTAGATGCGAAGAGGCTTCACAAAATCTTCAGCTGATGTTAATTTTAATGAAAGCATGAATGTTACTGTTCAACAGGAGTATTTTCTTGCCAAAGAAAAGAACAAAACCAGGCTTATCCAACTACTCACCCACAAAATGACGGCAAGAGGAATAGAAACAAGAGTTGCTACAGGGGCACTATTGGACTATTGTAAAATGTGGGTTAGAGAAAGCTGCTGTACATCCTACTGTCACAATAATAAATAAATTGTGTTCAAAGAGCAAACTCAACAACCTCCTTTTGCTGAAACTATCCTCCTTCTCCATGGCCTTAGCGGATGCGATACCACCTTCGCCATTTACAATAGAAGCAAAGGAGGAGTGGTTAAGCTGTTTGGCAAGATTCCCAGCCAAATTAAAGAAATGTCCGACATCTTCACTACACCATCAGATATGGTCGCACAGGCTGGTGAAAAGATTTTTTAGCGATCTACCAAGAGACTGCAGATGAGCGAGGTTTAAATAAACACCAATATGCTGCGTTTCTAAAATCATCCATCAATCCAAATCCTGATCTAGCCACCCTGCCACCAACCAAAAGAGCTGCGCAACAACACTCTTTCAGAGTTTATTTACAGGTATATTAACTGTTTTTACAAATATTTCTTGTTACTTACTGCGTTACGCTTATTTACTTACAGATACAGCAGTGGCTCAACAACCCCCTATCCCAGTGGGGATAGAACCAAGGGGAAGATGGACACCAAAAACCCAGTAGCTTCTGAAGGGATCTTGAACTCCTTCTTTGGTTGATGTTCTACTGGGTGTGGGGAACGTTGTAGCTGCCGAAAAGCCGGCATTCCATGCTCCATGGTGTACACTGCTATAGTACATGTACGAATGGTGCACTATTAGACGACAATGTAGACAACGATGATGATGATATTGATTCAGCTGACTTCCAAAATGTTTAGATTTAAGATAATGTTCGTGTATTATCAGTAATATAGTTCTTTGACAGTTTTAAATTCATTGAGTATTAGAATTTCATTTATGTCATTAAAACTCGATTTCATCTTTAATTCGCGATTTTTCCACCCTCTATATTTCGTAAAAAAATGGATATGAAATTTTATCTAGTTTAATTTTGTATATGGATACTTTTTCGCTAGAGGTCGTAGTTTTCGAGTTATTCAAGAAACATGTGAAAAGGGGACTTTTAAATTAACCCCCACCCCCCGCTCATCACCCACAGGTCAGGACTTTTAGTATATTGTTCAGGGCACTCTTCCCGACAACTATACAGAAATTGGCCTCTACACGAATTATTTCCCCTATTCTTTCTTCGTTGACTCGACTAAAAACATTTATTGGTAGTAGGTAACCCATAAAATTTCATAGAACTTTTTTGTTCATCCATTAAATCTGAAAAATTTCATTTTATACAGAACTCAATACTAAAACTATTTTTATTCTTTGAGGCGGGGTACATCATAAGTGGGTAAAAGAAATGGCTATTGTAATGAAATAATTATGGACCATTACAAATTGATAAATGTAATAGAGAGATTATACCGTTTTATTAACTCGGGCCTTCACCATCTTGTAGTGCATAATTTTCGACATCCGAAATGGACTTTTACAACTTTTTTTAGAAGGGCTTAATTTTGCTAAATTTCATTTTTCTGTCTGAGAAACAACTCGAAAAATGTGTTTTTCAAAATATACTCTGTTTTCTTTAATCAAGGCTACGATTATGAATTATTATTAGTGACTTACCGAAAAAACTAGGGCGCTTCTAATGGTACTCACCGAACTTCCAAATGAGCCTCAAAGTCACCACTAGTAAATACGTGCATTGAAATGTTCATCAAACGAGGAACTATACTAATTAATGAATGTTTAAGTACAGATATATGGAATCAAATGTAACAGAACTATATATTTTTTTAAAGATTCAGCTCACTGGGTCATAGTTTTCGACGAAAACAAATAAAATCGCTTGAAAATATGATTAATAAAAATCTTACCCTAGGCATATTAAATTTAGTACAAGTGTCTAATGTCTAAGCATTATTTTTGCGTTAGATTGTACAACGATTTGGATTTATAAATATATTTATACCTTACCCACGTTGGCGTGAAACGTGTGCAACTTGGATCAAGTAATGGACACTCCCTATTTAGCTCCACATTTTTGCATTTTCAAAAAGTTTGCATAACGCTGGAATTTCGTCACCAATGTCATTCTTCCTACAACTGCTATTGAAGACGATATGACGCATGTGTTGGAAGTTATTAAAATTAAAGGAAGAGATTGGGTAATAGGTGATTCGTGAAATGACTGGCGTGTTCATTAAACATGGACTTGACAATCTAATTAAAAATGTTACGTCATAGCTGTTATCTAAGCTTGGTAAAATACAGGAACAAGCTGTTAACTTTAAGTATATCAATAGTGAAAAAAACGTACCGAGCACTGCTCGGTTATAGGAAACACATTAATATAGTGTTAACATTCTTTGTGTCCATTGGACATATTGATGGTAAAAAAACATGGTGAAAGTGTGTATTAAAAACTGCGTGAATGGAAGTAACGCTTGCAAACATCACGGAATGTAAACTTGCTAGCTTTACGTGTTTGCTAGAATGGTTTGTGTCTCATTTTCGATTGAATTTTAATGCGGATGTAAGCAGATAATGCTGCAATATACTTATATCAAGAAATGAGCACTACATTCACGCGTTTCGTCAACCAAGTCGGCATAATCGGGAGATGACCTAAAACTAAATATTTTAAAATGTAGCTTAGAAATATCATAAGTAAGAATATCCCAAGTAACAATTTAAATTCCTTTTAGGTTTATTTAGATTTTATCAGTGCTTTATAATGGCCACCTCATAAACCAGTGATTTATGCCAGATATAATAAATGTCAAATGCACTTAAAGATAGTCTTGTCTTAAAGAAAGTTTGAAAAGAAAGTTTCAAGAATTTACATTAAAACTAAATTATCTTGTAGTCTTTATTGGTTTTTGACTAACTTATCAAGGTATTTGTCAAGCTTTCAATAAAACTTTCTAGTTGTTAAGTCCAACTTAGGAGGATCGAGTTTTATTGAAGAATTTAGGAAATGTTGAGGTTTTATAATCGCTTTATAAAATTATCTTGGGGTAGTTGTTAATGCCTATAAATCTAATATGCTTTGAGATCACTAAGTTTCGAGTTGGACCTTCATAAATACAACTTATTAGAGTTTTAATGAAATGGGCAGAAACCTATAAGTCAGATTTGGTTTCTCTTTGTCCAGACTGTAGTGTTTTAAAATATGTAGTTTTAAAGCTGTATTAAGAAATATTCGTTGGCATTTCATGTATTTGTGGATGCCGTGTGCATGTGGATGAATAAACACAACACAAATAGTAGACAACCCCCAAATCCAAAGACAAGGTTGTCTGGAAGAGGGCAGGCAATATCCATTAACGAGCGACATGGCAAGCGTACTACCAGTAACTTTCTACAAATGTGGCAAAATCTTAAAATCAAACCGAATTTTTAGGTTAGATTTTACAGGCGCCATAAACCCTATAGGTCCTAAAGCGGTTGCGTTAATTATTTAAAGAGTTTAGAATAGGTTTTAAAATAGCTTACAAAATAAAAAATATTTTAAAACCAATGACATTTAAAATATATTTCTGTAGGAACAAATCGGCGTATTTAAAGAGCAATTGTTAATTTAATAGACATTTTAAGACAAGACACGTTAAAAGTATAATTATTCACAACTAGTAGGGTTTATGCTTACAGCCACCATTATTTCTAGCAACCAAGCAATGTATAGGCCGTATTGGGGAGGTTCCAAGTTTTGGTTTTGTGAAGGTGTTAAGTCACCGAAAAGAAAAATTAATTATCCATATATTTTTTTTAATTTGTGTTTTTAGAGGGCGCGCGAATTTTTAAGAACTATCTAACCATGTTTTACAGTAAACTTAGTCTCGTTGAAGACTTTAGGCCACCGTGACGACTCCCAATACTTTATTTGTAAATAATCTCTCCCACTATTCGCAATATGTTCATTTTATAACTATGCATGGCGGCCCATATATTGTGTGGATGATGTGAGTGTGGCAAAGATTTATTTGCTTTTATATTTACTTCATTAATTATAAAACATTTTCTCAATGCATTTGTGTGTGCCTTTTAAATTTTAATATAGTGCTTATCCTAAACCAAATATAGTTTTATAATACTCTTCAAATATTCTACGAGTAAAGATTTAGATGATTCATTAAAACTTGAAAGCTTTAATAGTAGTTTTAAAAAGAGGTATGTGGGTCTTTCTCTAGGTGGTTCCCTGTACCCTTATAAGGGTTTTAAATCAGTTTTATGGAGTCCTTCCAGACCATTTATATTTATAAGTAGTCTTAGAAATAAGCTTTCAGAATATCTTATAGAGTATATTAAAATTAAAATTGTTACTTGGGATACGTTGACCAAAATTTTTTCAAGTGTAGATAATTCGGCAAAAATTCTAACCTTGAAATAAAATGCACATAGTGTCAGATTGGCCACAGGACAGCGGACTTTAGTTTCTCATAAGTAATTATATTTAAACACATTAAATGTCCAAAACTTTTAGTGCACATTAAATTTTAATAAACTGCCCTTCAAGTGTCACCTACGGCATCCTCTATCTCGATTACAGTTTTAGAAATAGCCATTTGAATATAAAATTTTATAATTTTGGCAACAAAAATGTAAAGAGTTTTTTGAACAAATTAACTAGGCGACTGCGACTGGGTGAAATTTTATTTTATAATTTTTGTTACCTTTTTTTTTTTGAAGGCGTTTCAATTTTTTATAAACAAATTTTTACTGCACTAAAAGAAAACATCTTCATTGAATTAATAAAATGTGTTTTTGACTAACATTTTCTGAAAGGTATTTAAACAGCATGTTGCATAAAGGTGTTCGTCTTCTAATGGATCATTGATATCTCCCAGAATTGAGGAATCTAGCATCTTTTTACAAATCCGATTGAAATATGTTATTATCTAATTTTCAATTTCATTTCTGGCACGTGTGCTTAACATTAAATTAGGTGTCAAATTGTCATTTTTAGTACTAGCTACATAGAAAATAGAAAGATTGAGCAATTTTCAACAAAAGAGAAATATAGCAAGATTTTTTACATTTACATTTTATCAAAATAGTTGTATCTATCTCAATATATTAAATCTGAATTTTTTGAAGTTCTATGCAAACAACAAAATTACATTTAAAAGAAAATCATGCATATCAATCTGTAGAAAAATAATTGACTTCCTTCGAGTTAAATTCTACGCAAAGGACACCACACGTTTTATAGGTAAATTGGTGGCCTACACTCAAAACAAATGATAGGTAGATTCAACCAAAAAGAGCATATGAAATCGTGCATATCTAGTTTCATAGTTAAATCAATCAGAAAAGAATAGTCATACAACTTTATTTGTTTTCGTAAACAAATAGTAGTTTAATAATCATATCTTCTTGTAACAAATTAAATAGTACAATGACATTTTTTTATGTTCCCTAACCATTTTCAATTTGGTCTACAATTAAATAGTACAACGACGTTATTTTTTGTTCACCAACTAATTTTTAGGTTGATCTACACTTTATTGTAGGATGAAGTTTTTTTTGGTTAGCCAAAATCTCAGTATTGAGATATCAGACCACCCAAACCAAAGATTAGAGATCGTTTATAAGATCCATCCAAATATATCGATGATCCCTGAGAGAATTTGAACATTGCTATCATGTTATTAATTTTCTATAAATTCACAAGAGTATAAGATAATGCATGATTGATTATTGTCAGTGATTTGTATGTGGCGTCATCTGGGAGTAATTTCTGTAATAGACTACGTGGTAAGCAAGCAAATTTTATGGTAATTCTTTTAGAACTTCTAGAAGACGGCAATAATATTGGTTTGTCTACCAAGTACAATAATACAGCGAATTAATACTGGGTTAGAATTACAATTCGATAATAGTTAAAAATAAAATATACTATTATCTAGTTTAATTTGACAGAATTCAACAAAATAATAGTCAGACGAACAAAATAATAGTCTTATTCATCTATTTTTTAAGTTAATGTTTGTTTTGTTGTACGACAACTTTTTATTAATTAAAATAACAATCACCTCTTGTTTAAAAATACCATCAATATAGTTTGGTTTAACAAAATTAACGATATTGTTAGTTAACCATTTTTTTTTTTGTTGAATTTACCCATACTATTTCTTTGAGTGTAACAAAGATGAATTTTTAATATAGTGTAGCTCAACTGATTCTAAACAATAAGTTCCTTTGGTAAAACTTCAAATTATGGATAGTTTCTCCAATAGATGCTCCAAAACTGGACCTGCCCCTCGATACTGTATCAATGATTTCTCAAAACGTACTACAGGTATTGAAATGATAACTACCGGAAATGAATAACCAAACTGCTTACGATTAATTGGTGTTAGATTGATGTGCCCGAACTTCCGGTTTTGCCGGAAACGATGTCAAATCACGTTTTTCGAACGCACAACACTTCAATTTAATACATCATATTATATATTATTAAAATTCACTATCTTAGTAAATGAGTAGGTACGGTGCATTGATTGATAGAACATTAATGCTAGCTTGATACCAGGTACATCATAATCTTGATACAAAACAAAGTTGATTATATTTTTCAAGATATAAAATTTCAGTTGTGTCCAGTCAATCAAAACTAATTATTTGTGAGACCTTTAAGTAGAATAAGCAGTTTCTGTTTATAATACATTAAACTTACTATTATTTTCAGCAAAAATACATACACAGATAACGGCAGCCAAGTACGAACACCTAGCAGATTGAATGCGCAACGATGCAAAGGAAGTTAAATGGTGGTGGCTCGATTGAAACGGGTATCGCATGCTAAAACCCGGCCCGCTGTACATACTTGCCTGCCGCTATCTGTATATGCGTTTCGATTGCTTCTCTAAGTTTCAAAGTAAGTCATTCTTATTATACAAATTAAACATGCAGCATGTACGATTTATTTTCTGCATTAATAAGGTTTAATTAAATTGAAGTCATATTTTTTTGGTTTAATTTTTTATTAATGAATGATTAAAATAAGTAAATATTTAGAAAAACAAAAATAATCAGCTATGCAATTTTTGCTAAAAATAATAAAGTTTAATGTATTATAAATAAGCAAAAACTGCCTATTCTACATAAAGGTCTTACAAATAATTAGTTGTCATTGACTGGACACAACTGCAATTTTATATCTTGAAGAATAAAATCAACTTTGTTTTCTACCAAGACTATGATGTACCCGGTATCAAGCTAGCATCAATGTTCTATTAATCAATGCACGTACTTACTTATTTACTAAGATAGTGAATTTTAATAAAGCTACTTATAAATAATATGATGTAAGTAAACGGGTGTTGTGCATTCGAAAAACGTGATTTGACGTCACTTCTGACAAAACCGGAAGTTCAGGCATATCAATCTAATACCAAATAATGGCAAACAGTCTGGTTATTAATTTCTAGCAGTTATCATTTCATCAATACCTGTAGTACGTTTTGATAAATCGTTGATACAGGGGTAAGTCCAGTCGTTGGAGCTATCTGTTGGAGAAACTGTCCATAATTTGAAGTTTTGCCAAAGGAACTTATTGTTCAGAATCAGTTGAATTACAACATATAAAAAATTCGTCAAATTTGACAGGTCACCAATTTACCTATAACACGTGTGATGTCCTTTAGTTTGCGGCTACGTTCGCGTGGATCTATCATATTTTTCCACAGTTTCCACTTTCCCCTACCTGTGCACTACTTTTTCCCACTTTCTAACTATATCTCTTCACCTTTCTACTTTTCCACATCTCATTACTTTTTCTTACTTTTTCATCATCTTATCTCACTGTTCTTAATTTTCCGTATTTTTTCGTACTTTTCAATGATCTGCCCACATTCCCATTATCTTGTCTTACCTTCCCTCTTCTCCAAAACTTCACCCCATTTTTTCCCATGTTCCCACTACCTCACCACATACCCACTATATTTCTCTACCTTCATACCACCTTATCTCACTTATCCATCTAAATAGCCCACCTCCAAGTTGGAAAGATGTCTATAGAGTGATTTCGAAATATGTCCATATATTTTAATCCGTAAGTCCTTATGTAATGTGAAAATCAGTGCTATTTTTTAAATTTAAAAATGCAAAAACAAAAAATTAAAACTCACTTTGATCCTCCTAAATTTCAATGCCCACAACGTAAGTTGTTCACTTTTAGTACAGTGTTGCCAAGTAGACACAAAATAATTAAACTATACATAAAAAGGAATCACTACTTCCACATCCAGATTTTCTATCCAAGTCACTCACAACGAAAACATTTTGTATATAGAAATAATTGTTTATGGAACTTTAATAATATAATATTTGAAATCCTCTATCCCAGAAACCTATAAAACGATACCCCACATCGGTAGTGGGGTGGGGGTGGTGATGGGGGGGGGTAGTAAAAAATATTTTGAGGTTTGGTTCTTGTACACACACTAAATCACATTTTTTTATATCCCCTTTAATAATAGAGTGGGAGTGGCTAATGCCAAACATTTTTTTGAGACCTTAGCTTCTCTTGTATACCAATTTTATGGACTCTTACCTGCTTGATTTACCTATTTATCTCAAATTTATCCCAATTTACCCCCCAACCCTTCGACGAGTTCGACTAGTTCCAGATCTCGTTAAAGTACGTATGTGTACCAAATTTCAAGTCAATATCTTAAACGGTTCCAGAGTAACCGTGCGCACAAAAAAAATTACAAACAGACAAACCGGCAAACAGACAGACCGACAGACAGAAAGAAATTTTTTTTTCGCTCAAACTTAAAATCTCGACGTTTCATGACATTCTAAGCCTATTTGAACAATAAAAATTTTTTAAAAATTTTTTTGTCGTTAAAATACTTTCACTGGATGTGAAACTAAATTAAAATGAACACTCGCAAAGGCGGTATGTTATTGTTAAGTAATATGCCCATTTGGCACCGGGGCAAAACGATACTGCACAAGGTCACGGTTAGATGCAGAAAAATGACCACATCATGAGTGTATTCAATAATTGTTTGTTTGTTTTTTCAATATTTAAAATTTGTTTTTAGTTATTTTTAGACATTTTGATAAATACATATTTTTGCGAATAGCAGGAAAATGTGAGCCTTTATAGTTCTAAATACATGGATGTGTTTCAAAAACACACCGTATACGAGTGTATTATTTTATTAAAATACATTCAGCTGTTTATTATGGTGGAGCAAACATTCAAACAAAAATTTTGAAAACAGATTTTCAGACTTTGGTATCAATAAAAAAAACTCTAAAATATCAGATATTCTAAAAAAAAAAAATTACAAAAATACAGATTTATTTACATCTACTGATTTAAAAAGAACCATAAGACTAAAGGCTTTATAGTTATATAGAAGGAACTACCATCTACCATAAATCAAACATTTTTAAATGTAATAGATGAATAAATTGTGATTTCAACATACTTAATAATATTATTTAAATTATAAATTATAAATTAATATTGACAACAACTTTTAAAAAAATTATAATTCAGATTTCATGCTCGTGTAAAGCTGGTTTGTTGCATATTATATAACACTTATTTTCTCATATTTCGTGTTGGTATCGAGTCTTGTTACATATTTTATAAATATAAACTCACTTTTCATCCTGTTCTTTCGCACCTTTTGTTTTCTATCAGCCATCTTTCATCAATCGTAATTTTAATTTTATTAAAATCTCTGTGTTGTCTTTTAAAGATCAAAAGAGAAATCTTCAATTAAATAGACTAATATTATTCAATTACTGACAACATCGATGTTACCAAGTATCTTTAAACATTGATTTAAAATTTCTAAACTTAAAAATAGAAATGGTCACCTAATAAATTCTTCTCGTTGCTTTCCGTAGCTTGCATAAAAAAATGTTTTTAGCAATATACTCTCACAATTTAATATTTAATAAATTACAAAGATATTATTACCAAATTGGCAATCGGTATTCAATTATACCTAATGCATTACATAACAATGTTATAATTAACGTCAAAGCTAACAAAAGAGTGAAAAGATTTGTAATTTAAGGCTAGAATTAACCTCAGGTTTCAGAAAACGCTTATTTTCTGCTGTTTTTTGCTTTCATTATATTTTAAGTGCCTTGCTTGCAAAATCGTTGCAGGTTAACCCAAGACAAGAAATAATGCACTTTTTAGCAGAGATGGAAATTAAATTAAGATGTTGCCAAATATTGCAAAAGGAGATAAAAAATATATGTGTAGTAAGAGCTGAATTTTTAACCATGAAATTCAAATTGTTGTAACAAAGGATCTTGTTGCTACGGCGCTAATGAAGACATTGATATCGATATTAATTTTTTTTATGTAGAGGAAACATGTAATGAACACGAAAAGATAATTGAATTAATTATTAGAAATGTGTTTTCATTTTGTATCTCAATATTATATTTGATAAAATATGATAATTTATACTTTTTAAATCTGTTGGTAAATTTATTTCATTGTTACTTCTACATTTTGCATTTTTATATTTGTTATAAATTTCTTAGACGCAATTTCTAGTAAAAAAAATTAAGTGATTGGTAAAAGTGTCATTGGATTCCTTTTATTGTCTACATTTTGTCGGTGTATATTTTTGAAACTATCAGTCATCGAAGGTCGCACTTGTACTCATTTATTTCATTATATAGTTTACTTTCGTTTATCTTCCATGCATTTTTGCTGCCCGACTCGCTGAAATTAAGTTATGGCGAAGAAGAGAGAGTATTTTTCTTTTAATGATGACGCGTCTACACGCATCCTAAGCGAACGACTCCCAGGTAGTTAAGTTAGGCTAGGCTGATATGTGGATGGGCCTACAGTCAAATTCTTCACTGGCTTATTGTGGTTCAATCCCATTCATAACCTAATAAATTCAACTTTTTAATATAACCGATAATCTTATTGAGAAACCATCCTGGCAGCAGTTGTCCATTGCCAAACAGTGAGAACCTGTTTCTTTGCAGCAGCAGCAGGATGAGTACTTAGAACGTTCCCTACCGTTTCATCCTACTCGAAAATAAAAAAATATATTTTCCTCCAAACTGAAAATTGGACCCACCGACCCACCGAGAAACTCCCATTTCCCGATGGGCCAGCACGCGCCTGCACTTAACAGAATATGACGATGAGCGATTTGCCTTGCCAATTCATGCCCAAAATTTCCAACTTTTGCCAACCCCCATACCTCTCAGGTCAACGATCCTACTCCGACTCAGGTTTCTTCAGGGATTTTGGAGCCGTCTGTGAACCAACAACTATCTGCTCTTGGAGGTCGGTTTTATTTCGATCCCATTAATCTTTTCCAGGAAACAGGATGTTAAACAGCAGCTCGTATGGTAGGCATCACATCTGAAAGCATGTGGTGATAATTTACGTCATCTGACAGCCCTATACATTCGATGATGCTAGCCTGCACATATTAATAAGCGCTTGCTGGAGTCTGTAAGCTACCCACCTGGACTCTCTCTCCAGGTAGTTATGTAGTATCGTAGTATAACTGCGAGAGCGATAGTCAAGGAAAATTCGGCACTGGATTTTTTTTCGCAAAAATAAATTCATTGTTAAAAAATATTATTTTGGGTATTCAGCAGATAACTTTCATAGAAAACATTCGTTTCTTTCATATACTATTGGTGCAAGTCTGACCAAAAAAGGAAGACCAACAAGACTCCCCCTACGGTGACTTGTCGACTTCTTTCATACACCTACCATATCTAAGATTTAGCATGAAAAGCAATAAAAAACAAACACTCTTTCTATATATTGATGATTCAAGTCTGATCATGCTAATATATATAATATTAAGTATCTCTAGCCCCTCTTCCTTTTTTTGTCAGACTTGCACCAATGCTATATGAAAGAAACGAAAGATTTCTTTGAAAGTTATCTGCTGAATACCCAAAATAATATTTTTTAACAATGATGTAAGCAGAAATAATAGGTATTTATTTATTAAACTAGACGAGTTTTGGGGCTCTAAAGGAATATTTGTTGTTTTTTTTTTGTTATTTTCAATATATTTGTCAAGTAAATAGATGTCTTCCTGTTAGTTTTTTGACATGAAAATATTTCATTTTTATTTTCTAATAGTAACTTTTATTTCGAATTGGATTTATATCCTTCTGACGAGTTCTAAAGAGAACGAAAAAGATTGTACAATGTTTAAAGGAATTAATCCATCGAAAATATATGAAATACTTCAATTATTGGACATGCATGCGGTGAGCGAAATTTTATAACTATTTTCTTTGTGCTTTTTAGTATTTTCTTGACTTTGAAATGTAATAAACGTTTGATTGTGATGTAGCATCCTCTAGGTAGGGCTAGAGATACTTAATATTATATATATTAGCATGATCAGACTTGAATCATCAATATATAGAAAGAGTGTTTGTTTTTTTTTATTGCTTTTCATGCTGAATCTTAGATATGGTAGGTGTATAAAAGAAGTCGACAAGTCACCGTAGGGGGAGTCTTGTTGATCTTCCTTTTTTGGCCAGACTTGCACCAATGCTATATGAAAGAAACGAATGTTTTCTTTGAAAGTTATCTGCTGAATACCCAAAATAATATTTTTTAACAATGACGTAAGCAGAAATAATAGGTATTTATTTATAAATTCATTGCTGGGGTACTAGGTGTGTACTTCTCCCATAGAAAATGACTGGAAGCCTCCAGGGAAAAGGGAGATGTACTCATAATAGATGTAGGTACTTATATTATCACTTTTTGATAGTTTATTAACTCAGGAAGTTTCAACGAAAGTCAGTATAAAAGACACTCAAATGCTTCACTGCAGTGCATGATAACGTCACACATATCTACATGTATTTCTCAAATTTAAACAAATATTTTTAAAAATCCTCGAACTTATCCTTTATATAAGTCAGAGTGAATTTTATGGCGAATTTTATATTTACCTCCGACACAATTCCTGCACTACACGATTTTTGGACGACCAATGTAAGCAAGAAACAAAGACGTTTTAAAAATATAAGTGAATTTTTTCATTCATGTTAGATTCACATCAACACGAGCAACTATGTAGGTCATACAGGTAGATCATTTGATATAAGATGTAAAAGCCATATTTATAGATAAAAGCAGTATTCCCACGTTTATAAATATTTGATAAATGTAGGTCATACAATAACTGTAACAGCTTCTTAAAAATATTATATATGTACTCGAGAAAAATAACGAAATAATGTGAAAATTTTCCTAATTTTACCCAATATGCATATGGAGACATTTCCAAAAGGTTTTGTTTACTGATTTTCTTTTAATAAATGATAATAAAATAAACCCCATATTTCTTTCTGCCAATATTAGTATATTATTTATCGCTCTAGATTACACAGTCACATGGTGTACTCTCAAGTTTCTTTCTCTTTAATTGCTGTGTCTAAACCCATGTATAATTCTTTCTTTTTATCATCTATTAGCCTAATGTACAGCAAATGTACTGACTCACGTAACATATTTACAATTCCTAACAATAAACAAGATTATCTAATAACAAAAAATTGGTAATAACAATATAATCATAATAAGCTCTTGTACAAATGGCCATTCCGAAAATTGTGTACACTAATATCTAGAACAGTTAGACAGATCAGTTCAAGGTAATAGTAATACAATGATAATAATAATTTCAGTTATACATATTACGTTTTACGGCCGCCAAATACATAAAACTAAATTGTCAATCTAGGATAACCATAAGAATGACTGGAAGTAGAAATTAAAACAGTACCATGTAATTTAAACGGAACTGTACAGTTTTTGTGTTATAATAATAAAATAAAGTTTTCGGGTTAGTATGAACATATGAAAATAAACACAATATTAATTTGTTTTATTGTTCTCACATATTATAACTAATACTAATACTATATTAATGATGTATCCCAAATTAAAGTTATGAGCATAGGAGCAGAAAAAACAGCGTTGAATATAATATGTTTACTTCTGAACTCTACTACATACTTCATTTTGTTAATGTAATGTGTTTGTAATTTTTGCTCATTGCCACTATTGCCAGATCTGTAACAAGAAGATTCTCCCTTTTCTTAATTATATATATAATTACCTCTATTTTCAGAGATTTTTGAAGAACTATTCTCAAATTGCATTTACCAGTCAGTTCATATAGTCTACGTTTAGTGTATTAATGAAATTTCGCTCCACTAACCTTGAAACTGTCTGAAAATTGGTACAAATGTTACTTGTAGTGAACAAAAGCAGAAAAAAAATTGTTCCAGGAAATTCCATGGGCAGTTTTCGAGTACAACCCACAAAAGCACCCTAAAAATGGAGGGTCGCTCCACCATCTTGGAACAATTCGAATATTTTTTTTCTTAATGTGTCCTAATTCCGATTAAAGAAAAAAAAGTTTCTTCAAAAATGTCAACTCGCTCCATTTTGGAAATAAGGGAATATTTTTTTTCATCTGTCCTGTTCCGACGAAAGAAAAAATGCACCCCAAAACAATAATAAATGTCAACTCGATTCGCCAATTTAGAACTGGAGATCTTCGAGCTCCACAAATTGTTTTTCCTTTATTCCCTTGGTAGACCAGGCAAATCTCAGTGTAAAATGGGTTTGGCGTGAACTATTTGGGGACAGTTATTTGTTTATCGCAATGGATAGCTCTATTAATGTAGGATAAGTACACAAAGTCGCAAAAAATCCCGACGTGAGCTAAAGCCGCCATTTAGAAAAAATGACCGCCAGAGACATTTTCTTTAAAATCATATATCTTAGTAACCGTTACTCCGATTTTAGATTTCTTTTTTTTGTTCCATTCCTCACTTTACATTTTACAGAAAGTATAATTACATATTTTACGATAAATTAAACGATAAACTTAGGAAATTAAAAAATAATTTAAATATTACAGAAATTTAAACTTTTATAATCTCGAGACGTTTGTACTGAAATCTCTAGTCAATTTTAGAAAAAATAATTTTAATAAAAGTTCTAGAGCACACAATTAGCTTTCATTTGTTTTTTTGCCGATGTTACTAACTCAAATATTAACGGAGTAATAGTTATTTATATATAAAATTGTATTCATTTTTAATAATGTACATTAAAGTATAAAGGGTGTCCAGTCAGTGTTCTCTCGGAAGATTGTGCAAAACGGGTAACTTTATAAAAAAACTTTCTTAACAAAACTTTCAATGTTTCGTCTCTACTACAACTTAAAATTATTTTCAATTATACAAAGTGTCACAAAAACGAGTCACACAAGAAAGTATAATTTTTTTAAATAGAACAGCCCATATTTCCTTAACGCCAGTTAAGCCTCCAAGGGCCCTGTATTACACCCTAAAATATTTCGCCAAGTTATTTTTTTGTGTTTTTTTGGGCAGTTTACAAACATTTTTGACTGGCATATCTCCGCGATTTATTAATCGTTATTTTTAAAAATGTGGGATGTTGTTTGATAATGATGTATTTACTGAAAAACATTTTTGAAATAAATCTTCAGTATATCGGGTGTCCGAAATATTTGCGTACATTTCTTGATATTTAATTATTATTTTTCTCATTTTTTTAAATGGAAAGCCTAGGTATACTTTTTTAACATGAATGAATAAAACATACATTTCCTCACATTTTAATATCTCCTTATTTCTATTTCAAACGTTTTTGAGACATGATTATATCAAATAATTTTTGCGTAAATTAAGGTGCTCTTTACTTTAGCATTAATATCTATATTTTGCTTTACATTTTTTTCAATTTTTTTAAATGGAATGCCTATAATTTTTTTAAACGGATGAGTAACACTTACAATATCACACATTTTGATATCGTACACTTTCTTTTATGAACGGTTCTTGAACAATATTTTTTTTTCACGATATTGAAAGTAACCTAACAACTGCTCACCATTTTGATTCAGGAAACACTGAGGTCTCTTGATAAATGAGCGCCTTACACAATGTAACATATCAACATTTATACGATTGAAACACCGACGAATCCTTTCCATCATATCTTCTCGAGTCGTTGGTTCTACTTTATAAACGTCTGACTTCACAAATCGCCAAAGAAGAAAACCCACTGAAGTCAGGTCGGGTGACTTAGGCGGCCATGTAATGAGACTTAACATAATTTAATAGAATAATAAATTAGGTATTGTTTAACAGTTTATTAAAATATTGGACCTCCTCTTCCTATCCACCTTTCAGGAAACTAATTACTAATGGCCTGACGAACATTTTTACTAAAATGTGGTGGTACACCTTCAAATTGTAATCACATATTATTTGTAATGTAATCAGAAATATGCTCCATTATTTGTGGAAACTTATTTTGCGTAAAATCTAAGAAGACTGCTCCATTCACATTTCCCTCAAAAAAGCGAGGATGAATAACATAATCATGTACAATTCCTCCCCTTACATTTAAACTCTGTTTCTGATTTTTCTGTGCAACATGAGGGTTTTCTCTGGCATAATAATGGAAATTGGGCCTATTCACAAATCCGTTGCAATGAAACGTTGATTCATCCGTGAACAATACAAATTTGAAAAATACTTCATTTTCTCCAATTTGGTTTTGAGCCCACTGGCAAAAATTTAATCTACGATTTAAATCCACATCCCAAAAGTCTTGATGCAGCTGAGCTCGATAGGGGTGAAACTTATTTTTACGAAGACATAGGGAAACACTAGATTCACTGACCTCTAAATCCCTACTTAACTCCCGAACACTTGCCGTAGGATTTTCGATTACCGCTAAAGTTATAGCCAGCTCATTTTCTTCATTACAATACATTTTGTCGTCTCGCCTTCTTTTCATATGCAAAATTTCCAGTACGTTCAAAACGTTCTTTCAAATTTTCTAGAGACCTCACATTAGGATATCTTCTATAGGGATATTTTTGACCATACATTCTTGATGCCAATAAACAATTTCCATCACATTCACCAATAACATAACATTTACCATAGAGATATTAAATCCTATTGACAATAATTATAATTTGTATTTTTAAATATTAACAATATTAATTCAACTTAATCACGATAATCTTAAACACATTAGAGAAATGTCATAGAGTGAAAAACAAACGCAAAACAAAAGGCCAAAGCCAAACTAGATTTTAATGCTAAAATAAAAATCACCTCAATTTACGCAAAACTTGTTTGAAATAATCATCAAAAACGGTTTGAAATAAAAATTAAGTGTATAATATTAGAATGTGGGGAATTTTATGCTTTATTCATCTATGTAAAAAAATATAGGCATTCCATTTAAAAATTTTGACAAAAACAATAATTAAATAATAAGAAATGTAAACAAATATTTTGGACACCCGGTATAATAATAATTTATTTCAAAAATGTTTTTCAGTAAATGCATCATTATCGAATAACACTTTACATTTTTAGAAAAAACAATTAATAAATCGCGGAGATATGGTAGTCAAAAAAATGTTTGTAATTTGCCAGAAAAACAGGAAAAAAATTATAACTTGACAACGCTGCATCCGATTGGAAAAAAATTTTAGGGTGTAATTCAGGACCCTTAGAGGCTTAACTGACGCCAAAAATTAGAGGGTATTCCGTTAAAAAAATTATATATTCTTGTGTAACTCCTTTTTGTGACACCTTGTATAATTGAAAATAATTTCACGTTGTAGTAGAGATGAAACATTGAAAATTTTGTTGAAAAAGTTTTTTTATAAAGTTACCCGTTTTTGCACAATCTTCCGAGGAAGCACTAACTGGACACCTTGTATATTTCCAAGAACTCAAGTCTTATTTTCTTCAGTTATCTTCTATTTTATGCCCAAAGATGTAATAACACTTTCGATTGTACATGAAAAGGGGAAGAGAACAAAAAAAGAAATCTAAAATCGGAGCAATGGTTACTGAGATATGTCCTTCTAAGAGAAACGGTTCTGGCGGCCATTTTTTCTAAATGGTGGCTTTAGCTCACATTGGGATTTTTTGGGACATATATATCCTCATTCTACATGAATAGAGCTATCCATTTCGATAAAGAAATAGCTGTCCCCAGATAGTTCATACTCAAAACTGGATTTGCCTGCACTATGGGTGTTTTAAAAAGAAAAGTTTAAAAATAACCGGTACCTAAGGAAACACTATTTCCACATCCAAATGTCTGGTAGGGCTGCTAGTAGGGGAGGCTGGTGATAACATTATGTAGTATAATTACTTAGAAAAACAAAAATCTCTTGTCCGCAGAAATCATCCGAATGAACCAATTTTGTATATACGCAAAAATTAATGTGTAATTACCTCATTCTACAATAGTTGCCCATTTTAAGTGATCAAAGCTGTGGGCGAAGTTGGCCGCGTACATAACCGACATAATTAAATATCTAGACTGTAAAGTATAATGCGGAAAACTTCCGGTTTTTCGAACTGAAAGTGTCACTCGGTATGGCTGACATAACAACTTTATATACGTAACTCGAATAATGCATGCGGCTACGGTTACACCCAAGCTTGTATTGTGGAAATAAAGGATTTTATAGTGTCTGCACAAATAATATTTTACACAAATAAAGGCGGATACCGCGACAAGTATTCGAAGATCAACTACGAGCTGCCATTTTATAAGCATATGTGAATTATTATTTAAGTTTTAAGAGAAATAGCTCAAGCATTTCTTAGAAAATTTCACCAAAAATCGAAAAAATATTATAAATATTTAAATTGGGGGAGATGTATTTTGTCTACCACTCAGCCTGCCAACTACAAACTAATAATCCTAGGTTTATACTTTTTATTTAGTGTTTTTCCCTACTTTAAAAATCTAAGAATAGTTTTTTGTATTTAATATGTTTAAACAAAGATTCTCACCCTGAAGAAAAGCTTGTACGCGCTATAACTTCATTTGCTTAACAACTTTAACGTCTTTAGCTGCACTTTCTGATGTCGCACACGTTCTGACAATGTTTATTTTAAGCATAAAAACTGTACGCACATAGAAAGTGAGCCTCCTTTGTTTTTTTAAATCTCGCGGGTGATATGCCAAAAGTCTATTTTGTCGCGACTAATCAACTCATAGATTTCGAGCTATCAGTGAACGACACTTTTGAATGATACATAATTATTCGGAAAATTACGGTTAGAGGCGTAAATCTGACTATTTCAAGAATATGCAAACAAAAAAATCTGAGGGAGTAAGTTCAGGCCATTTAACAATCTACGAGAATTCAGCTCATACACGCAGGAAACTCATTGTCTGGAAATTCGCGGAATGGAGTGGCATAATGTGGAGAGCTCCTTACGTCGTACTCTAAAAGATTCCTGTTATCCTTAATTACTTCAGTGATCATTAGTATTCATGTTATTGTGAAGTAGGTTGAGGTAGTTCACATTATGTACATCTGGTTGTTTAGTGCTACAGTACAGTATTCCATTTTTGAAAACATTGCGTATGCGTTTTCCTAAATTACATTACATTTACCCCCTGGGGTTACGAAGAGTATATTGCATTTGACCGGTACATTTCTAAGACCTATCACTCGTAGAGCAAACAGTTTCCATATCATTGGGTTAACTTAGGTGTCACACTAGATAGAACTCTTGCATACCGGGTGGCTCAGCAGATAGGGACACTTATAACTTTTGAACGGACCAATAGACTTTTTTCAAATTTAGTGTAATGATATGGGATGAAATTTC
Organism: Rutpela maculata; assembly: GCA_936432065.2. NCBI lineage: Eukaryota > Metazoa > Arthropoda > Insecta > Coleoptera > Cerambycidae > Rutpela > Rutpela maculata. The sequence goes on from OW386290.2 coordinate 39,172,969, forward strand.
CAATTATGTGATATAAAGAACCAAAATGTCCGAGTTCCAGTTTCGATGCAATTGACATGAAAATCAAATTTTTAAATGGGACAGCCTGTATATTTTTGCATATTTGGATTCTGCTGGCCAAAATACATATGATTTGACCCTCAAATATTATTTTAATTTAAAAAAAATATATAGATTTTTTAATTTTTAGTTTTAATCATAGAAGGCCGCGATTTTTTCAAACTTGTTAAAAATCGAAATTAATATCTCTCCAGATATTGACATTAAACGCGATTTATTCTTCTTTAAGTTTAACGATATTGGTCATAGGACAACCTATTATTTAATTAGGTCTTTAAATTACGAAAAAAATGATATGTATAATGTTTACCTTCTCTTTGTACTAAATTTATAATTAAAAAAAGAAATGTTTTGATAATAATCGATTTTTTACAATAATAATTATTACTATGAGCAAGCTAGTAAAAACCTTCATCAGCCGTAATAAAATATTCATAGGACAAAGAACTTTTTACTATGTGTAATTTTTTGAACAGTTAAACAATAAATGATGTGGTACATTTGCTTGATTCTTATTCTTATTTCGCAACTTTAATGGATGGAGGATGTATTAATAAATCAAGCAGAAACGGAGGCTTTCTATTAAGTTTAAAAATTAACATTGCATACATCAGCATAAATCAGCATTCAATTTTAAGGATATATAATTCATTGCAGTGGGGGATAAATAAAGTGTTATGATTACATTGTATGAAAATCTATGCGTTTTGCACACATCTAGTTAAATGTGAGAACAAAAGTATTTATTTTACCATCGATAAGTAAATTAATATTTACAAGATACATGAAGACGGAATTCTATACAGGTAGGTACTCATCAAGGACAATTAAAAAAAACATCGAACAAAAGAGAATTTTGAAACCCACACTAAATATAGCCATTAACAATATAGTCATACTCAACAAATAAGGTATAAATTCATACTGTTGATTTCGCAATTCAAATATTTTATTTCGTTATTTCAAATAAGATGCTAATATAGTAGACAAATATACATACAGCACAACACATTGCTACATGGTCATATTTTCACTTACTTCTTAACTTTCATCGTTGTCAAATATTCCCCATACCATACTTCCATTACCAAAGACATAGAATGCACGTACAATCTTTAGGATGATTCACAGATTCCAGAAATTAAAAATTACATGTAATAATTTTCTTGAAAGATTGCATACGCCATGTTGAAAAAATAATGACCTCCAAATCTAAAGAGTTATAAAGTGATAATTAAGTAATTTTTTTAAATAGAACATCCTGTATTCACTCGAGAATCGCAATTCTCATTTTTTTCTAATTTCAACAATACAAATTTCATATGGTGATCTTTCATAGTTTTGCTACTATTTACAAGAATATGGGTAATATATAAATTACAAATTGAGTACAAGAGGATAAGTAGGCATTGGAAACAATGAAACACCGTGAATAAAAAATAACATTCTGTTTGAACAGAAAACGAGAGATTTATTGAAAGAAATTAACAAAATATCATTATTTACACACAAGTTCATTGTTGAATGTCTTTTATAAAAGTTTCTGGACAGATTTTCCATTGCTCGTATTGAAATCATCAGTTACTACAATAATTTTTTCCCTTAATTCATCGATACTATCAGTTTTTTTGTAAACTTCACTTTTCATAGCCCCAGAAAAAAAATACGTGGCGTAAAATCGATACTTATAAGGGGCCATCTTATAAGCCTGTATCTATCTATCTGTCCATTCGTTGAAATTTTGGTTCAGCGATATTGTTACATTTTTTTGATTATTATGATAGTAACTCCATCATCATGAGGTGATTTCAATTATTTGAAAAGAGATTTTTTTTCAAAAAACTTATATGTAACATTGTTACTGAATATGCCAGCTCACAAGTTCTGCGGCCTTGAAACTGAATTTTTCTCCACTATATGGAGATTTTCCTGCGGCCAGTGATAATAATTCTCTCTAATATTTATTCCTGATGTGGTAAATAATGACTCATCGATCCAAAACATATATTTGAAAATGAGTGGGTTTTCTCTATGTTTTTACAGCATATTTTGACAAAAATTTCTCCTCATAATATTATAATTGAGATATAATTTCTGTAATACACTTCGTTTTCAGACTTCATATTTATTTATATTTGTAAAGATTGAAGAGGTCGCATTGAAATTGATATTAGAACTTGGCACAAAAAGTTATTCTTTAGCGCAAGAAATTCTTTCAAAATACTCAGTTTCGTTGGGTAAGTAGAAAAAGAAGCAAAAAATCTAAATTCACCCCCCTCCCCCTGGTTTCCCTGACCCTTCGCCATCCACAAGAATGGTGTAAGTTACAATATCTAATATACGGTTATTTATCAAAAAAATAAATAAATAAATAAAACTCATCGTTATAATGTGATTACTTCTGAATACTCTTACACCCATCCCCACCAATTAAGATGGTGGATTTTATCTTTTTAAAGTTTTTATTGGTTTTAATTGCAACAGAAATCCCTAATCACCCAGTTTGATGTTTTTTCATCATAATAAGGTGATTTAGTCAATTCAGATGAATGTTTCTCGCCCGTGAATGTTTCTCACCCTTTTAGGGTACGGTGTGCATATCACTATCCAGAAAATACTATTTGTTTTTTTTATGAAAAAATTCTTTAATTATTAGGGTTGAATGGGAGTTTTTTTTTTTACTTCTTTTTCGATTTAGTTATCGAAACTTAGTATTTTAAGAAAATTTTCTGCAAAAGAATAACCTCTTGTAGTTCTAATTCTAGTGGCAAGTTCTAATATCAATTCCAATGTTACCCCCAAATAAGGGTTGTTTTTTAATGTGTTCCCGAGATTTTTCGCCAAAATGGGTGACAGATTCGTTTTCAGTATGTATTTATTTATTTCATTATACCTAATAAATATATATATATAAATATATTATAAACATATATTTTTTTAACATAAATGAACTAGTCAGTTCTATCATGAGAACCATGTACAGGGTGCTTCACCATAAATGTTCTCCATCTCCTGTAACTTGGTTATTTCTTGACCGACTCGAAAATTTAAAAAACCACATGAAATCATTTCTTTGTAAGATTTCCTATGTCACAGTAAAAAAAGAATGACATCCAAATCTAATGAATTACAGGATTACCTATATTTGATATTTTTGTAGCTGACTCCATAATCGCAATTCTGTTTTCTTCTTATTTCGAGAACATGATATTTGATAAATACAGTCAATTTGTCATTTGACCCGTGAATAATTCATACGATTTCTTTTTTTTTTGGAAATTTTATAGCCTACAATATCCATGATAACTAATTACTAAGAGTACTAAGAGTAACGGAGGTAGAGATAATTGCAAAAATTTGCAACAAGGCACAAATGTTCACCATTCTGACCTCTGTAAATCGTAAAATAATAACAATAGAGAAAAATAATAGTTCAAATAAAAATTCTAGCTTTCTCATTTTCTACAATATTGGTAATAAGGATTGTTTTTCACTGTCTTCCCGATGTTTTTAGCCAATTCGGATGACAGATTCGTATTCAGCACCCCAGAATTAGTAAAAAAAAAAGATAGCTTCCACACTTTACCACGGATGGGCTAAAAAGGCCCTTTTTTAACATTGTTCTTTACTACACAACTTTTTTCTTCTTATCCATAACGTTTCAATAGACGTTTTGAGATCCATATATGATTCTAGTTGACTTCCCATTGCTGTACGGCATGTGTGACAACATCTCACCATCTGTCGGTACTAAAATCTCCTAGTATTCACAAAACCGAAGAATATATATTATATTTGTTGGGCACTTCTCTAAAACTGTAAATATCGTTCGTAGAGAAACATTTTTCATATCAATGTGTTAGTAGTTCTGAATAATTTTCAAAATGTCCAGCTATCTATCTGTGTGTCTGTTTGTCAGTAACTTAGGAAGGAAAAATTCGAAAGGATTGAAATTTGAACCGTGATGTATTGTTAGCCTTATTATTTTGGAAAAAAATCTATCAGTACTTAAATATAAAAGTTAACAAACATTATAATAAAAAAAATGTATATGAATGGGGTTGCGACGTTTGATGTGTTTTTACAAAAATAAAAATATTGCATAATATGCCTACGAGGGTTTCATCAACCAAACTCTGGCATCGTCAGGAGACGATAAATTTAACAATATAGCAATTATACCTAGAAAATTAACTAATTTTCAAAAAATTGTAAGAAATGCCCTATAGAACCAATCAACTGACGAGGATAATGTTTACGTCTAGTTTATTTATACATTTAAACTAAGTACACTTTAATCTGCTATCCTTACTGTTCAGCAAAGTGTTGCAACGATGCATAAATAATGCTATTATTTTTAAATTGCACGCTGCTATCCTATAATAGTCCAGTCAAAAAACCTCAAAAAATGACCCAACCTCCTGAAAAATCCGAAAGTTTTGAAACTTCGCACACTTATTTAGAGGTACCTAAGAATGAATATACCGAAAGTCCTCATGAATATGAGGCGAGCTCTAGCGGCAATTAGCGAAAATAGGGCACTTTCTTTGGTTTTTCGTTAATATCTCGAGAACCGTTGGTCGGAGGCAAAAGTTGATTATATACATAATTAAGGCTTATCAAATTTGCTACAAAAATGATTATATACATTTTTCTCGTATTCCCAATGGTTCCCGAGTTATAGGCGCTAAAAGAGAGCGTTTTGTGAAAAACCACGCAAGGGCGGTACTACAATATGGCATTTCTAATAATATTTGACATATGGTTTACCTACATTTTTGTATACTAAGGATAATTGAGGAGATAAACTTCACAACTTTGTATAAAAAGCACATGATATATGTTACTTATGATGTATATTGATGAGGCACATGTAGGTATATTAAACAATGAAATATATGAACAAGCAAAATCCTGAGGTTATTCCAAGGAAAATTTTGTACAGAAAAGTCAATCAGCTCTGAATCGCTTCTTGGTAGAAGGCCCTGCAATTTGATTATCTTGGCCAGCTTCTACACTTGCTGCCTGAAACAATAGGTAAGTAAGCATGAGATGAAGGTGTGAGAGAACCATTATACAAATAAAAACATGTAAGTAAAAGAAAGTATTTAAGAAATAAATAAAACAGAAGAAGTAAATATAAGAAAGTAGTAAGCGACCAGTAAAACAACATATGAACATGACAACCGATTTATGTATACTATTGCAAGGTAAATGAATAATAAAAAAAATAAAAATATGCAATCTCACCTGACTTCTGGTTCCAGCAAGCACATTGCTTTGACCTTTATGTACCAAATGTTCAGTGTTTGTTATTTGCACTGAATGATCTGCTTCTTCAAGGTTTATGACATCGGGATCATCAGGGTCATCAAAGTCTTCTTCGAGGTTGGAAGTAACACCATTCAAGCATTCGTCATGGCAGTTGTGACAAATGCTTGTACACATTATTCCTGCCTTTCGACAGCCACATCTGTTCCCACATCCAGTTGTACATGTGCAATAAATGAGGTTAAAGACAGCTTCAGGTGCTGCTGGATCCTCTGTTGTCACGGGGATTAGCCGATCGCTTTCCACCTTCCAACCCCACTGTACAGGAGGAAGTTCATTCCCAATCCAAAATTGAATTTGGTGGTACACTCGAAAATCATGCTGTCTTGCTGCTCCTTCTGTGGGCGGCAGAGCAGAAAGGTCGGGTTTAGCATTGGATACAGATTTGGTGAAAGCATTGTAACGGTACATGTTAAGAGAGGTTTGCTTTCTGGGCGCATTGTACAATGCAAGGAATATTTTGTTTCCAGCAGCAGCTACAGCCTCATGGGATGAACTTGGGCTGTTAAATATGTCAGCAATACCTTGCAGTACAGCTTGCTTCTTGAACAACTTGAAACAGGAAAGTTTTCCTTTTCGATATGCAGCTGAAGTCGTATCGCATCCGCTGAATGCATGCACAAGAAGTATGCTGTCCTTCATACCCAAAGTTTGCAATTGCTGGCTTGAATATACTTTCCTTGCTACTTTGCCATGGCTTGGTTTCACTAATAATATGTTTTGTTCAGCCGGAGTTAAGGCCATGAGAACAAGAAGATCTACATCTTCACCTACTATTTCTACTTTGTCACACAGTGGAAGGAAGGAAAGGTAGTGGGGTGGGGGACGATAGCAGTAGCGGCTCGTCGGAGTAGGCATTGTAAGTACTATATTTAATTTAGTAACTTATTATGGTCAAATATTATTACAAATGTCATATTGTACCGCCCTAGCGTGGTTTTTCACAAAACGCTCTCTTTTAGCGCCTATAACTCGGGAACCATTGGGAATACGAGAAAAATGAATATAATCATTTTTGTAGCAAATTTGATAACCCTTAATTATGTATATAATCAACGCTTCCGACCAACGGTTCTCGAGATATTAACGAAAAACCAAAGAAAGTGCCCTATTTTCGCTAATTGCCGCTAAAGCTCGCCTCATAGTCATAAGGACTTTCGGTATATTCATTCTTAGGTACCTTTAAATAAGTATGCGAAGTTTCAAAACTTTCGGATTTTTCAGGAGGTTAAACATTGTTTTGACTGGAGTATAAAGAGGGTTTGTTAATAATAAATACCTACCATTACACAGTGTTTAAATATATGTACATACCTAACACACTTGTATAATGTTATATTTCCCATGACATAAAAATCCTAGCCTGATTTTGCTCATAATGGTGATGATACAATTGTATGTGGATGATACAATTATATTATTGTAAAATATATTCTCAGTGAAATTACTTCATGTTTGGTGAGATTTTTACTACAAAATGTACTCACGGACTAATTCTGGAATAAATATTTAATTAATTTCCTACTTCTCTTACATAAATGGCCGTTTTAAAAGAGTTATTCACATCAACAGATTCGACAATAATTAGAATTCGGTATTACGTTTAGGATTATGAATGACAACATTTAAATGAATAGAATTCGTTGCATAATTTTTTAATTGTCTGTCATGGCAATATGGATCGCTTGTTTGCCTACTTTCTTTTTCATTGTTTCAGATAATTATTATTTGATTATAAATATTTAATATAGTTTGTTTATATTTTATTGCACAACACGATCAAGCGTCATTAGGTTTCCATAATAATCGAATGTTTTATTCACCGAATCGTCAAGAAGTTTTGTAGTTGACCTGAAAAATTTTATTGTGCGTGTATTAAAAAAAAATATATCTTCCTTGATCAAACTGGTAGGTGGCACTAAGGTCACAGGTCAGCAGAAGGATAACGTGTCCAAAGATAATTGCTTAATTTGTCAGCAGCTTTATATTTATTTACTATTAATGTATATTTTAAAACTCCTCAAAACACCTTACACAAAGAAAATATAATTACTGTGTTTCTAATTTAAGCTTTGCAGCGAGTCGCATACAAATGTGGTTCTTTGATCACGGTTTCGAAATTTCTGTTGAAAAATCTTTAACCATAATGTTTGGGACAATAGGCACAATACTCCAAATTTAACCCGTTAAAAATTAGGCAATCATATATGTCCATACGAAAACAAAATTACTTATTTAGGAATTATTCTTAACAAGAAACTCAATTGGTGAATCTATGTGAACAGTATCTAAGTGTGAAACAGGAATAAACTGCTTGAAGATGATTGATAAAACTGGCATGTTTGACCTATAATTCACTGATAAAACTTGATGAGAGGTCCATTCAAATATACTGTTGGTTTTTTATCAATCTTACATATGTTTTATAATCGATTACGGTTCTATTTTATATGAATCAGCTGGTAATGTTACCCTAAAAAGAGTCAATACTATTCAAAATCAAGCATTCTATGCATATATAGAGCAATGAAATCTACCCCAATAATTCATGTTCATGTAGAAACCCAGAAACCTCTCTTACAATATCGCAGAAAATTTCTTAGCGAAAAATTTACCCTACAGGTCGAATGTAAGTAGCTATCCATAATTTAGAAAATTTTCCAACTGCCTATTTCTGACTTAACTAATAAGTATTGATTAAAGAAAAAATCTGCGCCCTTATGGTCTAGTTTTTGTGAATCTAGTGAAGATAGGTTAAAACTTACACTTAATCTCAAACATTCTATATTGGAATTTCGAATATCTGGATTTATTGTACAAATATATATTTCGAATATTCCCAGTATTAACCTGAATATATTCAAACATCTATTCTACTCCATCTATCTAATTCGATTCGAAATATATCTGTATTTGCTGGAGAAGTCATGTTGGTTCCTAAGTCTTAGAACACATGCAATTAAGTGAAGCAAGCAATAATTTATACGGACACTTTGAGTACTTTAACAAACATTAAAAGCGGAACATCCAATTATATCCAAACCAATTTATATATTCTCCATGTCCATTCTCCTTCTTCTATGTGAGCTAAATAAGGATAACCTTCTGGTCAACTTTGGGGTTTTATCCTATGTAGGAATTCTTCATAATAAACATATTGACTATCTTGCTAAGGAAAATGCCTTGACTAACGTAAATTCAAATCTTAAAGTATGTTTATCGAACTCTATAAATTCATTCAAACATAAAACACAAAAATTGGTCAAAATTTTGTGAAAATTATGAATTACAATATATTAATAAAAATAATAAAAAACTAGACAATCCTATGAGCCAGTATACTTAAGTTGAAACTTATACACCCAAATGGTTTAAGAACATTACTGCCTCTAAAAAATTTCCCAAAACACATATAATAATTGGAGTACTTAACATCTGTAGTAAGTGATGTACTACAGGTGATCTGGAACATATTTTTATTAGTTGTGAAAATAACCAAATGGCTACCAATATTATGTTAAAAAATTTAGTTTGCATTAATGTTCCTCTTTCAACTAATGTTATTCATCTACTGTCACTTAAGATTATGAAAATTTGCAACGCTGGTATTAGTTAATTTTATGAACACTATTAAACTGTTGCTTTAACTCTCACCGGTCTAGTTTTAATTAGGTTAGCTTCGTATTCTTTAATTATATCCCCTTTCCGTACTGTCTAATGCTACAACAAAAAAAGGTCCTGACAGGTCTCTAAACGAGAAGAGAATGTCATTCTGTGTATTTTATATGGTTGTGTTAGGTTAATTTAAGGAATGGCCTTGTTATAGATATTTTTTTTTTGTTATTTCTTTATGGCATTCAATACAATTCGATCGATTAAATATATCTACTCCTTAGATGTTCAATGTTAAAGATTGAGTTTCAGTACAAAGCACTTCGCCGACTCGTGACATTATTCTGCATAAACACTACTCATTTTAAACCAGCAAGAAGATAAAAAATGATATAATTTCCATCCATAGAGAAACACAATAACACGTACCAAACGCTTATTAAATCTCGACTGTCGCCAGATCAGCATCTGTAAAGTGACATCACGCGAAGCTCCACCCCGTTTTTCGTTCGGTCCAACTTTGGTAATTTATTTAAGGGCTTAAACGTCCTAATAAAAACCTAAAAATTTGGAAATTGCCTCAAAAAGTGTTCTAATTTCGATCTCTAAAATAGAAGAAAACGGGCCTATTAATTAATTAGATAAGTAAACTCTACTAATGGAGGAAATCCAATGCCACAAAAAAAAAACTCTTCAAAACGTCTATTATAGTAGTAATTTTATTAATACAACATTATATAAAAAAATATTTATTTTAATATAACGATATATGTGAAATTAACTTGTCAAAATAAAGGTAATTTTTTAATTTTGTAACATTTCTTTTGGGACATCTTTCACCAAAAATAACTCGGCAGAGGAATATCTCCAGAATGTTTTTTGTCATCATATACCCGTTCTTTTTGACATTAGAAACTGCCCAACCCGTGCACTTAGCACTTGGGCAGGGCGTAAATGAAAACATGATTAGATCATTTTACTGGACAGATTCTCATACTGGATTGGTTATAAATAACACTGGTTTACAAAAAAAAAAAAAAGGTCTTGTCCTCGGGTTTTAATCTAACTTTCCTGAAGTATTTTGACGCGCTGAAGCCAATTTTGGACAAAAAAATTTCTATCCTTACCAAAAAAAGGTCTTGTCCTAAGATTCTCATCTAACCTTTCTGAAGTAATTTGACGCGCCGAAACTAATTTGGAACGAAAAAAAAATTACGATGAAGGGGGTGGTAGAGGAAAACTGAGCCGATAGAAATTTTTTTTTGTCCAAAATTGGCTTCAGCGCGTCAAAATACTTCAGAAAGTTAGGTCAGAACCTTCGAACAAGACCTTTTTTTTGCCCTCTTTTAGGGGACACCCTCTTTTAGGGGGTGGTAGAGGGAAACTGACACGGTAGAAAAAAATATTTTGTCCAAAATTGGCTTCATCGCATCAAAATACTTTGAAAAAGTTAGATTACAACTTTGGGACAAGCAAGACCTCATTTTTGCCTTTTTTAGGGGATAAACAGAGGTAGTAGAGGAAACTGATACGATATAATTTTTTTTTTGTCTAAAATTGGCTTCAGCGCATCAAAATACTTCAGAAAAGTTAGATCAGAACCTTAGGACAAGATCTTTTTTTTTGCTCTTTTTAGGGGATAAATGGGGTGGTAGAGAAAAAAATGAGATGGTAGAGAATTTTTTTTCCCAAAATTGACTTCAGCGTGACAAGATACATCTAAAAACTTAGATGAGAACCTTAGGACAAGACCTTTTCTTTTGTAGACCTGTGAATTCGTGTACTTAATGAAACAAAACGCCTTTTCTCTAGAAATATACTTCGTAATACTTTTCTACATAGAAACAATTTCTGCATAACAACGACTAAACTTTACAAATATTATAATTCATAGTATAAATGTAAAATCATTAAATGTTACGCCAGAAGAAGTTTGCTCACTAAGGTTTTTCTGCTCTTCTGACGGGTAAACATTCTTGTTTTAAGTCTTTCCTTTATTTTCAATATTCTCCTTAACGCGTATCCCTCGTCTACGGTGCTCGAACGCCATCCTTCACGATTTTTAAGCATATGGATGTTAGATCCACTGTCGGCAAGTAAAGTTGCAGACGTTCTTCGTAAACAATGCTCGGTGTAACTACTGGCATTTGGAAGGTATAAGTAGCCTGCAATATTTCTTAACATACCTTAGAAAGTATTAATTCCTACTGGCTACACAGTGTATCTGCCTTTTTTGTAATGGATACGAATAATCTACACACATCTTGGTCTTATATTTTCAATATAATACAATTTCATTGACATTTTCCAATTCTGAAGTAACTGTTAATATTTTTTCAAAGCCAAAGATAGACTACTTTATTTATTTTTTTATTACATACACACTTATCCCACTGTACTGTACCTATTATTATTCTAATTTCAAAGTAAAATGGACTTTGAGAATTTAAGTAAATTATTGTATTAAAATAGTCATATTCATGTCAGTGTTTGCAATCTGCAAAATCAGAGTACAACTATATTTTCTGTTAACATTTATATATAAGGCTCGCTCACCGTTCATTACAGCAAGCACCATATAATTTTCAAAAATGTATGACCTAATTACCACATTCCGCTTAACGGCAGCTCACATTGTAATTTTTTCAGCATGCAAATATTTCTCGCGTAATTTTCTTATATCTAGAAACGGTTGTTCTGTTTATTGATCAATCTGGTTAAGTAAAATACATATCTTACAACTAAATACAATTTTAGTTTTGATCATTTCTGATCATATTCTTCCATACTCATTTATATGTTTTAGCAAGATATTCTTTCAATAAAAGGCCTTCAATAAAAGGGTTTCATGGGTTGACACGCACTTTTCTATAAGTCTTGAGACCTTATAGTACAGGTAAATTAAGTTTCAATACGGAATAGCAAGGATAATCCAATTTTTTTTAGAAATGCCTATAAAAATACTGAACTTCGAAGAAACCGATAAGTCCTTAGCTAAGATTGTATAGTAATTAATGATTAACAATTAACAAAAAAAAAATAATGAAAGTATCATTTAATAAAGTTCAAGGGCGCGTTTTGAGTGGTATTATTTCAAGCTGGTATCTCTCAGGGAAACCAGACGACAATAGATGAAGAGGACGCCCCCCAAAAGAGGAAGAAGATTAATATGGATACGAAAAGGTCTGTTAAGACGCAAATAAAACAAAATGAAAATAAAAAAACCGCTGCCCAAGGAATCACTACTTTCACATCCAGATTCTCTATCCAAGTCACTCACAACGAAAAAACTTTGTATGTGAAAATAATTGTTTATGGAACTTTAATAATATAATATTTGAAATCCTCTACCCCAAAAACCCATAAAACGATACCCCACATCGGTGATAGTGGGGGGTGGATGAAGTAAAAAAATATTTTGAGGTTTCTGGTTCCTGTACATACACTAAATCACAATTTTTTTTCATCCCCTTTAATAAGGGGGTGGGGGTGGTAATGGGGGTGGCTAATGCCAAAAATTTTTTCGAGACCTTACTTTTTTTGTATATACTAAATACCAATTTTATGGACTCTTACCTGCTTGATTGACCTATTTACCCCAAATTTACCCCAATTTACCCCCCAACCCTTCGACGGAACAAGATGAAAATATAATCTAGTTCTAGATCTCGTTAAAGTACATATGTGTACCAAATTTCAAGTCAATATCTTAAACGGTTCCAGAGTAAACGTGCGCACAAAAAAAGTTACAGACAGACCGACAGACCGACAGACAGACAGACCGGCAGACAGACAGACCGACAGACAGACAGAAATTTTTTTTTCGCTCAAACTTAAAATCTCGACGTTTCATGACATTTTAAGCCTATTTGGACAATAAAAATTTTTAAAAATTGTTTTGTCGTTACTATACTTCCACTGGACGTGGAAGTAAAATTGAACCGCCTTCAAAAAAAAATACCTAGAAATTAGGAAAAAAATTTCACCATCGCCGCCCAGTTAATTGAACCTTATTAGATAATATTAATATTTAAGTCAGTTAAAAATACATGTCATTTCGTTATATACATATTGTTATTGAATTCCCAACTTTTGACATGAGATTCGTTATCAGCTACTTCTAAAATACCTGACTACCAATTTTAATGCAATTCTGATGGATTTTAAATTATTTATCATAAAATTAAATTTTCGTTATCGACTTCACCATATTCTCGAATATTCTCAACTAAAAAAATCTTGCCTCCAATTTTTACTCAACTTATACTACACGACGCTGGATGAAATTAATATGAGACCACCGCAGGGCTATCCTCATTGTTTGAGAAGATTTTACAGAAATCGTCAAGCGAATCTATGAATAATGATTGTACAAACATAAAAAAAGAAACATGTATATGACAACTTCCTCTTTTTTTAAATTTTATGAAGTCTGTTGAAATTAAGTAACCATTGTCACATTATTACACCCAACTGATATACAAGTGCCGCATTATTTTTCTGTCATTACCTATTAATTCTCACGAGTCTCATTCATTTTTTAATTATGTGATAGTTTATGTATTTTCATGTACATATTGACTGGTCCACGATAAAAGATAAATAGGAACTGTGGAAAGTTCTGAAACAGTACTGTGCGAAATAAAATCCATAATGCTTTTACTTTTTAATCGCTCTGCAGAAATTATTGCTCATTTATAATTTCTCTATTATCAAGTTCACTTTTCATTTTATACCTACCCACTTGCTTTTGATAAACAATCGATTTCATATTCCACTAAATATAATCTCATGCTTGTACTAATTTCCCTCGTGATACTCGCGTTGCCCCTATTTAGTTTTTCCTCAATGCTATCTACAGGTACTTTCTTTTCATGAATCTAGAATTCTCGCAACCTTACCTGTAAGGTAAGCCGTCTTTACGCTACAATGAGTAGTGTGCTAAGGCACTTTCACTCTACCCTTTCTAAATAATCATGGCTTCGGGATATTATTCTAACGATATAGTACTCGGCATCTGTGCGCAGCCAAATCAAACACGTATTTCTCTCCTAATTGCGAAGGTAAACCCACGAAAGCCTACGTACATGTTTGGTTTGTTATTTAAAAGAAGACATACCCGCGTGGACTTACCTTCAATGTCAGTGAAGATATTATGTAAAAGATACAACTGTTTTCTACAAGGAGTGCCGCGAGCCCCATGACTCGCTAGATGCTATAACAAGAAAAATATGCAATAGAACACATTGAATACATATATTTGGGAACGTTGTAAACGTAATTCGAAGGGAAAATCAGACGCACAGTTTTCAACTCACATAGCACAGACCCTTAGACTAACTATTAAAAAAACGCCACAAATATATCTTATTTAAAACTGTCAGGAATCTGTTTTTCAAAAAACAATTAAAATAAGTAGTCCCCTGCCAAGTGTACAAAAATAGGCTCCCGTGGGCTCCTTGATGATGCAAGCGTGGTAGTAGTCTGAATCTCTTTGTTAGGCCTTGAAGAAACATAATTTCGATGTTGGCACTTTCAAAAATGATGTGCATGAGTACTGCGCGCGAGAAACAAAATGGCCGCCATCGCAAACACTTCTTCCAATTTATCTAAATAACCATTGGGATTACGAAAAAAAGTTTTATACAAAAAATATTGCTAAATCAATTTTACACAAAAAAAGTTGTTATAAGTTTTTATGCAGGACTAACCATTTTCCCAGAAACTTAACTTTTAAAATTATTTCATGGCTTTATATTTATTAATAGTCCATGCTTTTGAATCAATGCAAGGTATACATGCCGAAGAAAACGATGATGATCATGCTTCCACCACACCTGTCTATATAAATCTGTAACTACTGCATTTCTGTAAGTTTCTTCATTAAAGGTTAAAATTGTTTTTTCCCTTTTCTGGCCTTGGATGGGTTCCATCAGCCAGCTACACAGATGGGAGAAAGAGAAGGAAGTACAAAGGAAAACGTTAAAATTATATAGGTACGTTTTCTTTCAATTTGCTATGCCTACCCGGGTATTTGTTAATTTATTTATGTTTGTAATGTTTTAGTTATAATTATTGTTTCCAGTGGCCCGAGAAATAGTGTCAAATATGTTAATATGCACTGGCAAATCTCTCATTAGATATATTAATTTTTATTATTGGAAACTATAAAATGAAACTTTTTGAGAGAACGGTTAGTTCTACATAAAAACTTGTAATAATCTTTTCTCTGTATAATTGATTTAGCAATATTTTTTATATAAAACTTTTTTTCGTAATCCCAATGATTCCTTAGATAAATGGGAAAAAGTGTTTGCGACGGCGGCCATTTTGTTTTTCGCGAGCAGCACTCAAACGCATCATTTTTGAGAGTGCCAACATCGAAAGTATGTTTCTCCAAGGTCAAACAAAGAAATTGGTACCACTTCCACACTTGCATCATCAAAGATCCCACTGATGTACATTTGATAGGGGACTAAAGCCAAAATCAAGCATTTCCTCTATTCAAGTTTTATTATACAATCTTATTATTTAATATAAAGATGCATTTATTAGTTTGGCCCATTTCTCTGCTACATTAAGATCGGTGGCTGCACATAAAGACATATTTACCACTTCCTGCTTATTTTTATTGGGAAATATATAGCTTGCCTTTGCCATTATTTGTGTGTAAAGAAGTGAGCATGAATAATGAATAACTTAATAAATTAGCCAAGTCCATTGTTAAGATATAGCGGTTTTTTGAATAAAAGATGTATGCATACAAGCAGCTACCGATCAGAATTTTCATGATTTCTGATTGAGTGTAACTGTATTTTGCATATTTTAGCATAATCCTAATTTTCACTTTCCGATGTGATTTCTTCATGATTAATAAAACAAAATTTGTACAATCCGCCCTAACACCAAAAAGAAAAAAAATCTTTGGCTTTGGGTCCAGTACCCCTTATATTGGATGTAGAAGGCAGTTTTGTTTTAACGTGCAGGAATAACGAGTAGTCTAAAACTCACTGACTAAACTATATTTAATTTTAACGTTTTGTTTATATTAACGTCCTGGTGAAGTTTAGCTATAGCTGCCCCATCACCCAATCAGGACACGCGCACACTGAAAGTAACACAACAACCATTCTCAGCGACATTGCCATCTGTCGCAGCTGAGACTCGAACTCAGAAGAGATAAGAGAGACGGAGAGGAGTAGCCCACTGCTGCCGTATCTGTAACACATTAACAACGCCATTAAACATCCATAACCTAGCCAGGATTCGAACCCGGGACTCCGTGACCGCAAGCCTAACACCATAAACATTGCGCCACTCAGTCGAGAATTTTCTTCCATATTTGGAGACGACAGTTCCCCAGGGGGCAAGTTTTAAAAGTGTGAATTTTAGGAAAATCCCTTGAATGCTTATTTGACCATAACACAGTCCCAAAAAGGTTATTAGAATGAATATTTGGAGTTTTGTGGCACCAAACCCCGTTGCATGGAGTGAAATGCATTTAGAATCTTGGCAATTTTATTATTTATTATCTAAAATATATAGCCTTTTTAATGAACGTTCAATAAGGGGGTCTAGAGGGAAATGCCGAGATCACAATTTTTGACTTGAAAGCTGTGTTTGGACTCTTTAGGAGGTAAACATACCAAAAGTTCCCGAACATAGGAGGTGCGAAGGGTGCAGGGGGCACGAAGAAGGTCCCAGTTTTTGGTTTTTCGCTCATATCTCGAAAACGGTTAGCCATAATCAAAAAGTGGCTATACGCAAAATTAAAGCTGACTAAATTTTCTACAATAATGTTTCTATTAATTTTTGTCGTATCTGTTATGGTTCAGTAATGGATTGTATATCTTTTAACTGTATTCCAACTTTATTATAAATTTATTACAAATTGAAAAAAAATTAATAATCATCGTGGAAAAAATTTGTTGTACGGATATCCGTTTCATAGCAGACTGAATTCAAATATCGAATAAAATATGTCTTTGTGTCTGTAAGTGTGTGCGTGCGTGTATATGCATGTGTGCGTGTATATCGTTTCTTGTAAACACGATAACTTCTGTTAGACTTAAAATATTTAATTACAATTTGGAACATATTATGTAAAACAACATATTACAATAATCCCTATTGAAATTGGGCCATATCTGTAATACATGGTGATAACCAGAGGCCTACGAACTCTCACAACATAATAATCTTTTTAAAAACACCATGTTCCAAATTGTTTGATAACATTGATTATCATCTAATTTAAATAAAGTTGGTTTGAACCTAACATGCACCCGGTATATTGCGCTTTATAAACCTTATACATCTTCATATTTTTGTATGCTTAATCAAAAAAATGCATTTTGCTCTGAAATTAAAATAAAACCTATTTTACGTAAGAGTGAGAGGTTGTAGGCATCTGGTTATAACCATGTATTACAGATATGGCCCAATTTCAATAGAGATTATTCTACTATGCTGTTTTACATATGTTACAAATTGTAATTAAATATTTTAAGTCTAACAAAAGTTATCGTATTCACAAGAAACGGTATACACACACACATACATATACACGCACACACACTTACAGACACAAAGACATTTTTTATTTGAGTTCAGTCTACTATGAATTCAACAATTTTTTTTCCAGGATGATTATTAAATTATTTTTTTCAATTTATAATAAATTTATAATAAAGTTGGAATACAGTTAAAAGATATGCAATCCATTACTGAATCAACAGATATGACAAAAATTAATAGAAACATTATTGTTGAAAATTTAGTAAGCTTTAATTTTGTATATACCCACTTTTTGATTATGGTTGACCGTGTTCGAGATATGAGCGAAAAACCAAAAACCGAGACCTTCTTCGTACCCTGTCAGAATGCAACAATATTAATAGCCCCTATACAAACAACTAAATAGTATTTGTAATTTCTATCTTCTACATGTTCTAGATTTATTTGTATTTTATTCAAATATTTATTCTGGAAACATTTATATTATTTTAATACTATAAATAAACATGTTACACTTATTTATATTATGCATATTTCTCTAAACGTAAAAAAAATCGATTGGAACAAGACATAAGAAAACGTTCCTTTATTTAATTATTTAGTTAGAAAATATACAATGTATGCAAACGATTCGCAGCAGATAAATATCATGACATTTACTATCAAATAGAAATTTTCTAACACTTACCTAAGATAATGTTTGCTATAAAAATTAAATAGTGAGCCAAATACATAACACAAATATGAAGTAATTAAATGGAGTGTCTAAACACTTCCGGCTAATTAATATAATCATTAATTTAAAATTTAAAGACATCAGGTAAATACATTCCAGCGACGTATTAAACGAAAAATATTTTTGAAGGAGAAACGAGAATCTACTGTATAAATATTTGAAATTTTTGCATAAAACGAAAGTTTTCTGTATTTTTTAATATTAATTTGTATAATATATTATTGGAATTTGTCTAACTATAGATTTGAATACAAGCAGCTCCAAATTTCAATGTGCTGTTGTAAGTGTGCTTACTTCAGATATTTTTTTTTAGTTAGGTGCAAATACGTGAAATTACGAAATTTTGTCGGTTATGATGAGATGTCTCGCAATCTGCAAATCTTATTTCTCTCATGAACTTCGTATATTACGTAATATAGAAGTCTCATCGATAACATTTAACTACCTAGTTCTTTCTTCATCTTATTCTATTCACTCTAACCTCATTTGTTTTATGTTTTATTCTCGATTGAATCAAAAATACTTTTCTCTTAAACGAATACCTTTGTCTTATCCTTTATCCACCTTCAATAACATTTCCTGATAAATTCTATCTTTTTGAGTTTTGCTCACATATTACAGTGGACGCAAAAGATATAAGATATTCCTGTTATGAGATATCAAAAGCGCCGAGTATGCAGCCGATGACTACAAACTGTCGGCAATAAAAAAAATAATCTTATATCTATTTCGCGTACTATCCCAACCCTGTGACAAGCAGTTGGTTTGTGTCTTCCCATACTTGTGATAGATTTATTACTATACAAAAAAGTAGCTACTAATCATCCAGTTAAGCAAAACTTGTTCTAAATGCTAAGGGCCGTTACTTTCTGTCAACATTAAACGTGGTTAAACTTTAACCGTCGGCTAAATCATTGAAAGTACAATTGTTTCCATGGTAACTGAATTGGTTTGACCCACCGTTAACGTTTAATCAGGTTTAATCGGGACCGAAAGTAACGGCCCTTAAAATGAGTATATATAAACCATAGTACAGTAACTAGAGGTTTTAACTTCGGAATGTCATATGAATTAGATTTCGTTCATTTTTGGCAACTTAATAATAAATGCATCAAAGAAAAGTTTCTATATTATACGGGGGTTTGCTAATTTATAAGGTGAATACCATCCCTTTTCAGGGGGTGGCACCTAAAAAAAAAAAAAATAAAAACATTGGAGCTGAAAGAGAATCAAATTTTGAGAAGAAAAGGTTCTATGCAACTTTTCATAGAAACGAATAGTCTTTAAGATATAACGACTAGAAAATTGGGATTTTAGCTTGAAAAAGAGGTATGTCAAATAGGTTTTCGTCAAATAATTCGAAAGGTAATACATTGAGCGAAAACATGCTAGAGACAAATAAGAAAACTACTAAACTGGCGATGAATTTCGTTTTTTTTTTTTAATTTCTGCAGAATTAATGGTTTCAGAGATCTGGTATAAAGGCGGTGTCCGAACGTTTATAAGACGAGTATTTAGTTTAAATGTTAAATATCTTAGCAACTATGGCACTTATATTAAAAATGCTAATAATCAAAATGAAAGTCCATTAATTAGGCTTTTTAATGATTTTTTGGTTATTTGTATATAGCATTAAAAATTAAAAATGTTATGACAGACACAATGTACTTTTTCACATTTTTTAAATAAAATCGCCGCCATTTTATTAATGTAAGTAGTCAGTAATTAACAAAATATATAATATACTGTTTTTCGTCAATATATAGTATAACCTAGACGCTCAAATTTTTTCGTCCGCTTACAGCGCTTGCCTCAGAAAAAAATTGCATTTTAAATCGTAAAGAGATATTATAAAAAATGTAACATTTTTGTTTGTTTGAAAATACCTCAATAAATATTAGTTTTTGCGAAAAAATTGTAGATATAAAAAATGTATATTCGTCTAGGATTGATAGTTTCGAAGATTGTAACTTATAGATGTAATCCGACTGGTTTTAGGATGAAGTATTTAATGAAATACTGAATATCTTAGAAACTGTGACACTTTTATCAAAAATTCTAAGGAGCAAAATGAAATATTATTAATCAATCTTCAAAAAATTTCCATCCGCCATATTAGAGCCCCATTTTGAATTTTTTAGTTTTGACTTTAGATTCGTAATCAGAGATTCCAAAAATAACTAACCTATATTTCAAAAATAAATCAGTAATACAATATAGTTTCAAATATTAAATATCTAAAGACTATGGTCGAATAATATGAGTGAATTTGCCCCCACACGGAGTGTACTCATTTTTCTTGCTTGGATTGTTATCAATATCACTTACAATTATGCTAAATTTCAGCCCTTAATATTGAACGGCATAACCGATTCAAATAAAATTTTAACCAATTATAGATACTACCAGAATATAAACGTGGAATAAATTAGAACAGAATCTAGTAATCGGAATTTTAAACAAAAATTAATAATTTTTCTAGATTTTCTTTAACCCCTATAAAGTTTCGGCACAACTACCAAATTTTTTCTGTAGAATCCTGGGATGATTTTTCACCACACATAATTTTTCTAACGCGATCAATTGGGTACTTGGTGCTTGAAAAAAATAAAATCTCCTATTTTATTTTTTTAAATTATGATACGCTAATGCTAAAATTATCATATTTTTTTTGTAGCATCTTGAGATAGCATTCTATAATTCCTAATTTTTTAAAATCGGTAGAAGGTTCTTAAAAAAAAAATCCTGATGCCAAAATTAAAATAGTTTTTTGTAGCATCTTGGGATAGTATTTTATAATACCTAATTTTTTGAGTGGCAAAAAGAATGTCTTTATCCATCTATGCGCATGCCAATTACGCCCTAAAATATTTCATCAATCGGATGCAGCGTTGCCAAGTTATGAGTTTTTCCTGTTTTCATTTTTTTTTTTTTTTTGGTAATTTACAAACATTTTCTTGACTGCCATATCTCCGAGATTTACTAATTGTTTTTTTCTAAAGATGTAAGATATTATTTAACAATGATGTATTTACTGAAAAATATTTTTGAAATAAATTATTATTATACCGGGTGTCCAAAATATTTGTTTACATTTCTTGATATTTAATTATTATTTTTCTCAATTTTTTTAACTGGAATGCCTATAATTTTTTTTACATGGATGAATTAAGCATACAGTTCCCCATATTTTAATATTTATTATTTTATTATTTTTATTTCAAACGGCTTTTGAGATATTATTATTATTTCAAATAATTTTTGCGTAAATTAAGGCGTTCTTTATTTTAGCATTAAAATCTAGTATGGCTTTGGTCTTTTGTTTTTATAGTTTTTTCAATTTTTATAAATGGAACGCACATAATTTTTTTACGTGGAAGAATAGCGCATACAATTTCTCACATTTTGATATACACTTTCTTTTAATATTTACTAACGGTTTTTGAGAAATAATTTTTTTCACAATATTGAAACTAACCTAACAATTGCTCAATATGTCAATACTGAAGTCTCTTGATAAATGAACGCCTTACATTGTATAACGTATGAGTATTTATGTGATTGAAACACTGAAGAATCATTTCCATCATATCTTCTGGATTTATTGGTTCTTCTTTATAAACATCTGACTTCACAAATCTGAATTCAAAAATCCATTGAAGTCAGATCGGGTGACCTAGGCGGTCATGCAATGGGATCTAACATAATTTAATAAAATAATAAATTAGATATAATTTAACAGTTTATTAAAATATCAGAGCTCCTCTTCCTATCCAACTTTCAGGAAACTGGTTACTAATGGCCTAAAGAACATTTCTCCTAAAACGTGGTGGTGGATCATTAAGTTGTAATCACATATTATTTGCAATATAATCAGGAATATGTTCGATCATTTGTGGAAACGTATTTCCATATGCGTATGCTGCAGCTGTATTCGATAGGGGTGAAACTTATTTTTACGAAGACGTAGGGAACACTAGATTTACTGACGTCTAAATCCCTACTTAACTCCCGAACACTTGCCGTAGGATTTTCGATTACCGCTAAAGTTATAGCCAGCTCATTTTCTTAATACATTTGGTCGTCTCGCCTTCTTTTCATATGCAACACTTCCAGTACGTTCAAAACGTTCTTTCAAATGTTCTTAGAGACCTCACATCAGGAAACCTTCTATCTTGACGATACTCTCTTGATGTCAATAAACAATTTCCATCACATTCACCAATAACATACACCATAGATATCAAATCTTGTTGACAATAATTATAATTCATATTTTTAACAATATTAATTCAACTTAATCACGACAATCCTTAACACCTACAGAAATGTTATAAAGTGAAAAACACACGCAAAACAAAAGATCAAAGCCATACTAGATTTTAATGCTAAAATAAAGAGGGCATCTCAATTTACGCAAAGATTATTTGAAATAATCATATCTCAAAAACCGTTTGCAATAAAAATAAAGAGTATGATATTAAAATATGGGGAATTGTATACATTATTCATCCGTGTAAAAAAATTATAGGCATTCTATTAAAAGAAAATGAGAAATATAATAATTAAATATCAAGAAATAAATATTTGGACACCCGGTATAATAATAATTTATTTCAAAAATGTTTTTCAATAAATACATCATTATCAAATAACATCCTACATTTTTAGAAGAAACACTTAATAAATCGCGGAGATATGAATGAAGTTAAAAGAATGTTTGTAAATTGCCAAGGAAAAACAGGAAAAAAATCGTAACTTGGAAACGCTGCATCCTGCATCCGACTGGCAAAATATTTTACGGTGTAATACAGAACCCTTGGAGGCTTAACTACCGCCAAAAAAATATAGGATGTTCTATTTAAGAAAATTATACTTTCTTGTGTAACTCGATTTTGTGACATCTTGTATAATTCAAAACAATTTTACGTTGTAGTAGAGATGAAACATTGAAAGTTTTGTTAAGAAAGTTTTTTTATGAAGTTAACCGTTTTCGCACAATCTTTTGAGGGAACACTAACTGGACACCCTGTATATCTATGGAATATATATTTCTTAATCACAAATTCAATCATCAATCATTTTTTGTATTATTTTCAGAATCAAAGATAATACATATTTATCTATTAGCTTTATGAAAAATGAGTGTATTAAAAGTGATTTCAAATTGCGAATGGATATTTCTAAATTGTATAATTATTGGATCATCAATATATTCTATGTTACAAATAAAATCAAACGCTATACGATCCGATTAAACTGAGTTTTATAATTCGATTCTCTAAGCGCATCATAAGAAAATAATAAAAATACTGACCGCAATAAATTTAATTAACCACAAAACCTGGGGCAAATACAGAATTCAGTCAAAATAAATAACGAACAGGAAACGTGCTGCAAAACATCGATTAGTAACTGAATCCACTCTAACGGACATAAACTAGTTTTCCTTATTCCGTAGTTTTGTCACGAAATGTGTGTTAAACATGGATCAAATTTATAATTAAATTTTGCCAATATTCAGAATTAGAACGAGTGCCAGTGAATGGCGAACGTATTTGTGTTATTTACATTTTAATTCGATGGTTTTCTCAAAATTGTATCACAGTGAATCACTGAAAACCAGTAATTTAAAATAAATATGTGCGTAAAATGGCGACCTATTGACCCAATTCCAATACCCTGCAACATCGAAAATTTACAGCACATTTATTGCAAGGTAGAGGTACTAAATACGTATATATTAGTATTATTATCACTTTTAAAACCACATGGCTCGAAAGGGAAAGTTTTCTTAACCAATTTGTTATAATATAGTTTCGTTCAAATTTTTTCCAAGACAACATCGAAACACATCTTTGAGTACGAATTACGTTCTCAAGTTTTAATATTGCGTTTTTCAATAGTATATTGTTCAGTGAGCGCATAATTATGGCTATTACTCGAGAGGGTGATGTTAACGTCACGAGCCGAAGGCGAGTATCGTAAATCATCCGAGCGTGTAATAGCCATTATACGCGAGTAGAATACTATATCGTTTAAAAGTAAAAGAATTGAGTTAGTTTACAGTAAAACTTTGTTTGACGTTTTAAACGTCAAACGAAAACATGGATTCTCCCTTGGAAAAAATGGACTCGCTCGTTGATTGCTAGTTCCTGACTGGTCAAAGATGCGTTATGATGACATTATATTCGTAATAAGTTAGGTTGGAATTATGATTACCATTAATTGTTATATGTATTATGCAAGGATTATGCGATAGTCGTGGATAAAATAATATAATATACACTTCTTCTTCTTATTCGTGCTCTTCTTCTTCTGCTTATTCAGAACATCTTGCCGGACGTTTCGTGATTATTCTAGTTGGCATCTGTTTGTTACACATCATGTTCTAAGTTTTCAGAAAAATTTCTAAAATATTGTATACCCTGTATCTAGAATGAGAACTTGTGTGGAATGGGGGGACACTAGGGTGGTCCTTAGCTATACTTGACGATATTTTTTTCTTACAATTTTTTCGACCTTACCCCCAATATAGTTCCAATTATTAAAAAATTAAGCGTACAAAATTTTTAACTCGATCGGATAACGCTAATCCGTACCCCAAGGCAATTAAAATTCACTATCAGACGCAATTTTCATTTATTTTTAATAGTATCTCGTGACCTATTGATTACATCGAAATGTTATCCATACATAATTGGAAGAAAATTCATTTTTTTAAATTTTTCTCATACGTTTAATAGTTGAATAGGAATAATGAAGCTTTGGTTGGCATAAACAGGCACCAAAACATTCATGTTCTCGTTGAAATGCCAGGATACACGTTTTGTGTCCCATAAATTAATCGAATTAGCTTCCCCTTATTGTGAGGGATGTCTGCTAGGAATACGACCTCAATAAACTCTTTTTCATTGGTCGTTTTTTTAACAACGATTCCCTGCGATATTGCTGCAGCTGACGCTGAAGCTCGAACTCAGTAAAGATAACAGCGGCACTAAACATCCATATTCTAGCCAGGATCCCTTCAACAGGAAACCCGTGGTCTCAATGCTAACACGTAAGCAGCTAACCACTGAGTCGGTTAAGTTTCTTTCACCATTTGCCATCTGATTTTCCATAAACCATTAACCATTTTACGTTTTCCTTTTCGGTTGATGTGGCCAAAAACATCATAGGATGGAAAGTTCTCGTCAGTAAGGACATGGGTATAGCGGACTACTGATCGGCTTCACGACGCTGCTAAAATCTTTCTATTTAGAGATTTTACTAATCAAATTGTCGGCAGTAAATTGCCATTTAGCAGACAAGTTTTAAATGAGTTTATTTCAATTTCAGATAAGTTAAAATGACAATTTGTAAAAGAGTTTTGCAAATTATTTGCAAAATATTAATATTTTGGTAAAAAGTCTGGATGTTAACATGTAATAAAGAACATTGTCCAGAGGTAGAACCTTATATTCGAGATAGAGATGTCTACAAAAAACATCTGAGAGTACAGCTAAAAAAGAAGAGAACTTTTGAGGGAAATTAGATAAACTCTCATTTTTTGGTCATATCAACCGAATAGTGGATAATATAAAATAGTTGATATTTCAGGAAAACTAGATAGCAAAAAGCGAAGAGACCGATCTGCTGAACGTTGTGCTGATATCAGCAAGGAGCTGATGGGAAAAGCTTTGGAAAGGTTGTGCGGCACTGACAATGCCGGTAGGTTTGGATGTATGTCTACAGACTTGGTTTTGGATTTGGGGGTTGTCTAGTTATATGTGGTGTGCGTGTTTGTGTGTGTTACTTCAGAGTTAGATTTGATGTAGATAACTGAAAACAATATATTTTTTTTATTTCAAGCAATATAAATTTGAGATCAGTTTGAGGTCGTTTGGAAACGACGTAGAAAATGAGCAAATAATGTTTAAAACCAATATTACACTATGGAAATTTGAGAGACCAATTTTATGTGGCCAAAATTTCAATTGTAAGGTATTATTGAGAAGCCAATTCGAATAATTCTACTGAGACGTTAATAGCGAGAATATGAATGTTCTAGTACCTGTTTACGCCAATCAAAACTCCATTATTTCGAAAAGTATTAAGTGAAAATACAAATAAACGAAGTTTTAGAAAATGAAATTTTCATTCGATTAAACATGTAGATAATTTCGATATGATCAATAGGTAACGAGATACTTTTGAAAATAGTAAAAATTGCGTATTTTAGTGGCTTGAATGGCCTTGAGGCACGGGTTAGCGTTATCCGATCGAGTTGAAATTTTGTATAGTTCATTTTTTAAATAATAGGAACCACTTTCGGAGGTGAGATCGAAAAAAATCCAATGTCACAAAATAAGGACCACCCTTCCTAGGGGGACACATTCAGGGACTACGAACAACACCCAATACTCGAGTATATCGAGATTAATTCCTTTTTCCAAAAGTGTCCCAATGACTGGGATTCGAACTCGGAACTTCAGGTTAAAAGCCATGTATACTTACGAAATGTGGAGAAGCAATACCTTGTTTGTTCAGATATTAAATTAATTTCCATATATTTATTTTATGCACCACAATATTAATGAAAGGTAAAAATAAAACAGCATTGCCAGTACGCGAGTGCTATAAAAAGTAAATGTCATGTCTCGGTAGTACAAGTTTCTTAATACTAGTTTTTTTGCTTGTAATTCGGTCCCAACAGAATAAACCGTATGAAAAACGACGGTAATATGATATATTGTGTAATGGCAAATTACAGTCGAGTGATTGTTTAGCCTATTTAGTCTTTGCTTTGCGATTTTCAAAGGATTCTTCGATGCGCAACTCCCATGACAAAAGTAAATAAAAATTTTAATAGTAATAAAGCAGTATCAAATATTATCCGATAATGTTATTTCTTCTGTAGGTTTTAAATTACCAAGATCTTGTAGTGGGTGTTCTGCAGAAAGCGGATCAAATTTAAGCATTCAAAAAACATTTCTTTTGGTGAAGTTTTTTCATTTTCAGTATGCACAAGAAAATAAGCAATTGGTTCATCTTCTAAGATTCTAATCATTTTTTTCGTAGTTATAAGGGTTTAGAAAGAATAAAATTAAATAGCATTCTAAGTTCATTGCCGTGTAATAGGACGAATGAAGCAGTATTCCAACCGTTGCATTGGTGGCTTACGAAATTGTATCTCTGAATCAATGGTGTCATGTTAGTTGCGGACGTCGCATTTGCGTAAATAGTAAAAACTACGTACAGATGATACGATCAGAGGTATCGAGGGCGGGGCGCTGTCGTATCTACTTATGAGTTTCAGTTGCGTACAATTCTTTATTTGTGGTTTCCTATAACTTTAATTTCAGACCTGTTTTATGTAACTCCAAAAATAACGAAAATAAATGAGGAGGTTCTAACATTCGCGCGACCACCCCGTCAATTCTAATGCTAAAATATCTGATGATAAAGGATCTAGGTACTGTTGAAGTTAGTAGGTTGTTAAAAACTTTGAGATCAATTATCTCAAAATCACTTTGTTGTTACGTTGTTACTTTGATCCTTCATCGACTTGTGTCTTCAATTTTGATCGAAATTGCATTAAAATAGTACTTGATCTAAAAAATTAAGAATTTAAAACTGTGAATCCAATACTAGTCTAGGAAATAGCGTGCAAATTCGAAGATGAAAGGTTACCGTCTGCAGTCGGTAATCGAAGAGACCAAAGTTTTTTTTCTCTCTGGAAATTTTTGGTATGTTGTGGGGACAGGGAGGGGTAATATTTTTTAATCGAATGATATCGATTTCTGTCCGCCTATGTAGTTAGTATATATGTACTTCACATACCTCAATTACGCTGGCAGACGAAACTTCCGGTCGGCGCACGTGCTAACCCTAAATTGAAAAAATTTTAGTTACCGGACCAAATTTGGCGCAATATGTTTGTATTGACGTGTACAGTACTATACTGTGGTGGCAGACATTTCTATCGGTCGGCTTTTGAGCAAATTGCCACCACACTTTGATGGCAAATTGCTCAAAAACCGACCGATAGAAATGTCTGCCTCTACAGTACAGTACTTTGTACAGTACTTTACACGCCAAAAGAAACATTTTGTGCTAAATTTGGTCCGGTAATTTTTTTTTTCAATTTCTAGTTACCACACGCGCCGACCGTAAGTTTCGCCTGCCAGGATAATTGGGGTATGTGAAGCACATATACTAACTGCATATGCGGACAGATATCGATAATTATTCGATTAATTAATCGCTTTAAAAAAAATAGGTTTTTAGACACAAAGGGAATAATCAGGTTCAATGGATTATTTTATGAGACAAATTAAAATGTTTAGTTTGCTGCCTGGTATGTTTTC
This sequence comes from Rutpela maculata, assembly GCA_936432065.2. NCBI lineage: Eukaryota > Metazoa > Arthropoda > Insecta > Coleoptera > Cerambycidae > Rutpela > Rutpela maculata. The sequence continues at coordinate 39,201,574 of OW386290.2, forward strand.
AAAAATTTCCACACATAGTGAAGTAAATCAGTATAATAATGCAATATAAATAACTTTAAATTAATTGCTTGACAAACACACTTGAAATATGTTTTAAATGAAACTACCTAGACTATAAATAGTATTATAATATGATGGGACAATTAGCAACTAGTACTTATTTTTCTCAATACAAAAATTAAAAAAAGAACCATTAAACTAATCTATATTTTCTTTTGCAGGTAACGTAACAAATCCAAGGAATAGGTTCGTATAAATTCACAATATTTAGATGTTTTGTAGAGAAAGTAACACTGATTCATAATTTACTTATATGCCAAAATATTCTACAAATGCTAGCTGCGTGGGTGGTTTGGGAAAATAAAATCTTTATAAATTATTTGTCCTGATTTAATTTCATTTAAATCCTTGTTCTACTTTCTTTATAAAAAGTGAAAATATATAATAAAAAAATAAAGTCGTCAAAAATGGAAACGTGGAGAGTTTGAAATTTCGTTGGATTTTAAACAGTTGCGGATGTTGTGGATTTTGAAAACGCATTTCATTAATTTTCATCAATTTTTTACAATTGCTTTTAAGAAAATATTTACAGGGTAATATATCAAATTGTGAACGATAGCAAGACATTGCAATTGACATATTAGAAATGTTTTTTGATCTATACATTACAAAACAGATTAATGACAGCATGTAGATAATCGTTCATTCCAACTTAGCCCACAATCAATGCGTACTCTTAGTAATTTAGTACTTCTGACTCGTTCAATTAAATTACCTATCTACATTTTCAAATAACTATTAGTGAAGGAGGTAAATCTGGGTATGAAACTGATAAACACGGTTTTAGAGATGATAAGAATATTTTAAATTTTTTCGAGGCAACTTCTTATCGTGGTTAATGTCATATGTTCAGCTTATAAAAATCACGTACAATTAAATAATAATATCTCAAACCTCCAAGATCTATAAACCCAGGAGATCCTCGAGGTTCAGCACTAGGTCCGCTCATCTTTCTCATTTACTTTAACGATCTTCCATCCATGTTAGCACTGATTGCACAAAATATTATATGCAGATTGCAGCAGTTGCAAATAGTGCTGAGGAGCTTCAAGTCTGTCTAAAGACTTTATCTGTTGATTTTACTAACTGGTGTTACAATAACGGATTACTAGTACATTATTACCATGCGCAATTTTGTCTTGGAAAAATAATAGCTCCTTTCATGTTATCGTAAATAACAAAATAATGCATTACTAAATTTTAGTCACTCTTATGGATTGAGGTATGAGTTGGAAGAGTAATTGTGACTATATAAGCAAAAAATTAAGAGTGGTTATTGTGCCTTACTGCAGTTAAAAATATTATTTGGTAATAAAGAGTTTCTTAATATACCTACCGTGCTTTCATGTTTTTACGATACATAGGCACGGCCTTCGTTAATACTCATACGTACATTGGGAGTAGACGGGGGAGCTGTCGCTGAGCTTGCCTCGTCTAATGGTCAATCCTCTCTATTGTAATTCGCGTCCGACTTTATCCGAACGCTTCTCCAAGTAGTTTTTAAAAATAAAAGCACGGTATATTATGCCCCAATTTATTCCCACTTAACATATAATGTTATTATTTGGGGCAATAAGGCAGTTTCAGCGTTAATATTTCCGTTTCCGAAAAAGTTATTTTTTACAAAACACAAGATATTTACATTTTCCTGCATTTATATATACAATATATAAATGTATACTAAACACATCCAAAAATATTAGTCCTTTTGAATGAAATTCTGATCCATACAATTATAGCATTGAAACTTTCTTAGAATACCACATCACAACACTAGCTTTTATGCAAAAATATCATCACCCCCATACATACTCCAGGCAATAGAGATTATTACCTAGAAAAAATAGGAGGATTTAGTTTTATAAGCTTACGTTTTTTGAGTCGCTGATTCCAAATTTTCAACTTTTCACCAAAAATTCCCCCCGCAACCCCCTCAAATTCAGAGAAGAAAACCCAAAAAGTTGGTTTTTGATTTTTTTAATTCTTTTTTTTTTTCGTTTTAGATAAAATAATACCTAGATATTCACAAGGCAAACAAAATTTACAACAAAAAGGGTCCTTCAACATTTTGACGTACGACGAACGGGAGGGGAGTGAGTGGGTCCCGAAACATGAGCCTCGGCTCATGTTTCGCGACGTGCTAGCGCTTCTCCGTTCGTTCAACGTTAAAATGTCAAAGGACCTTTTTTTGTTACAAATTTTGTCTACTTTCCGAATTTTTGGGTATCTTTTTCCTAAAACGAAGAAAAAAAAAGATTAAAAAAAACGATTTTTTTTCCTTTTTTTCTATAAATTTGAGGGGGTTCCAGAGAGAACTTTTCGTGGGAAGTTAAAAATTCGGATTCAGCGCTCTAAAAAACATAAAGTACCATCAAATTTTTCAGGTAAGGGGCCTATATGATCTCCAATGCCTGGATTACTCCAGGCATTAGAGAATTTTACCTTGAAAAATTCATGGTAGTTCTGGAAATAGGTTTACTTTATGTTTTTTGGAGCGCTGAATCCGAATTTTTAACTTTCCACGAAAAATTCTCTCTGGAACCCTCAAATTTATAGAAAAAAAGCAAAAAAAATCGTTTTAGGAAAAATATACCTAAAAATTCGGAAAGTAGACAAAATTTGCTACAAAAAATGTATTTTGACATTTAAACGTTGAACGAACGGGAAGCGCTAGCACGCCTCGAAACATGAGTCTCGGCGCATGTTTCGGGACCCACTAGCTCTCCTCCCGTTCGTCGTACGTCAAAATGTTAAAGGGCCTTTTTTGTTATAAATTTTGTTTGCGTTCTGAATATCTGGGTATTTTTTATCTAAAACGAAAAAAAAATATGAAAAAAATCAAAAACAATTTTTTTAGGTTTTCTTCTCTAAATTTGAGAGGTCGCGGGGGGAATTTTTGGTGGGAAGTTTAAAATTTGGATTCAGCGAGACAAAAAACGTAAAGTAAGCCTATCTCCATGAATTTTTTCCAGGTAAGGAGCCTATATGATCTCTAATGCCTGGAGTAACATGGTGGTGATGGTTTTACATAAAGTTTATGAACGGTTTTGCCTCTTGACATTAAAGAAGAAAAAAAATTGTAATGCTTTTAATGTTAAAGTGAAGGTTACCAAATATTTTTATAATATATCTGAATTTAACAATTCTAGTAATTCATTTACCACTTGAGATAATTTTGTTGTATTGTTAATATTTGTGTGAATTATTGATTAATATCGATTATATATCTAAATGTTTATTAGTCAATTGTGTGTTATGTTTGTTATGTAATTTATGTGACGTATTCAATATCATTCTATGATCTCTATGGACGACACAAAATATTATTATTACTATTATTGTTTAGAATTATTACACCAATTTGTGCATTTCTGGTCATATATTGAGTCATTACTAACAGGCACAGAAACAATTAGAGAATTGTCATCAGTACTGTTAAAATATTTGGATATAAAAGTTCAGATAAGCCACCAATTGTACAATGTATCTCCGGATGGGGTATTGCACTCTTGTAAACTTTCTTATTTTTGATTTATCGAGAAAAAGCCAGTATTTTTAAAAAGTTCTGCTTACCTTAAGAAGTCATAATACAGAGTATTCTAAAAATAAGAAAATATGAAATCAACTTTAAGCAAACTACCTTTTTTTTACATTTTTAGTGAGAATTTTATTTAACAAAGTTTTTCTCACTTATGAAGAGACGGTTAAATAGGAGTTTAGTTGCAAAATAAGGAAATAACAATTTTCATGTGTCACTGGATGGGGTACCACACTCTTGTGAACTTTCTTATTTTTGATTTGCCGAGAAAAAGTCATTGTATATCAAAAGTTTTTCTCGTCTTAGGAAGTCATAACAGTTGTCACACTTAAGGTAAACTATACAGGACATTCAATTTATTCAAGGTAAATCGATTTCATATTTCCTCAGACAAACGAATCTTTTTATAAAGAATGACTTTTCTCGGAGAATCAAAAATACAAAAAATTACAAGAGTCCGGGGACTCATTGTATAGTAGAAATAGTAAGGGCCCAAAGCAGAGCCTCCAGATACCCCACACATTAAATTCAATATTGATTTTCTCAGATCTAATACCATTTACCTCGACCAGCTGTTTTCTATTAGAAGTAATCCAGTCTTAAATATTCCTTTCCAACCTATATTTTTGGCACTTATTTTTGGAGATATTTGCAAAGAACACATTTTCCCCTCCCGCCCCCCTTTCCAAAAATTTAGGTCATGATCCTGAGTTAGACTCAATGATTCCTGAAAGAGTAAGTAAAAATGGACGACTATGCGAAGTTTCTTGATCCTCCTTTTCCTTTATATTAAAAAATTAAAGCCCTTTTTACTGTACTATTATTATTTAGTCTCTCTCTTTAGTTTCGGTACCAAACTAAATCAGAACCTGTCGTTATTGTCACTCGCATATAATCGTGATAAGGCTAATTTATTTCCGCACCATGGTATAACTTAAACTACAAAACGTACCTTGGCGAATTGTCAACTAAGTTTACCATTTCCACTGCCATTCATTCGAATTATAACAACCGCAAACATTTTATCGACGGTTCATTATATTTAAAAAGTGATACAGTTTCTACATAGGATACGTTGGCGTGACCTTGAACATTGGCGAAAAAAATGTAACTTGTAACCGCATGTCAGTCAAAATGCGCGACCAAGTCATTATAATATCAAGTTTTTATCGATGAAGGACGATTAACCTAGATACATTTAATAAGCGTATCAAGCAAGCCTCGTAGTTGGTGCGAGTATCCCAATTTTGTTCTTGTTAGGTGCGTAAATGTGTCAAATTAATAAATACGGGAGTTCAATAGGTAATATGGGAATTCATGGCTGCCATGTAAAATGTCCTGGGCAGCTATTCCTTTATTTAAAGAGATATCGTAACGTGCTTGATATTCAGTGGTGGTTAAATCGAAGCTCTTTTCAGGGGACCGCTGAAAGATGAAAAAATTTTTAATTTCGCCTAACTTGATTTTTTGAGGTTAAAAAATTGATTTTGCCTTGTTTAAGTATATCATTTATTTATATCTTATTTCATACACAATCCCAATATTATATTACTTGCTTGCTTTACCTATATACCCTCCAACTCTTCAACGGAATAAGATCAAAATATAATCTAGTTCCAGGCTACGTTATAATGCATAAATTTGGCACTATTGGCATCCACTTTAAAATAAAAAAAAAAAACACAAAAAAAACAAAAAAATCAATTTGCACACCCTTCTGCACGCGACGACTGCCTAAAATTTGCGTTTCTGGCATATTCATGGTAATTTCATTCATATATATGATTGACATGCATTTTAAAAACGTTGCACCTGACTGGTCATGTACCGCCAGTCTAATATCCAAACACGGCTATAAACAATTATTACCTTAAAAAAAACCAACTAAAATAAGTTTTGACATCTGTCAAAAATATTTGGATTGATTTGAATGTTGATCTTTAGGTTACGAAATAAATTTAGAGGCATCTATATGTATTCTTAAAATTTATTATGTAGCTATTATTAAAATTTCTGCCGGGTTCCCGTATTTTCAACCAAAATCTAGTTCAATGCAATGTTTATGAAGTTTTAAATAGTTTGTCCCAATAAAATAAAACGCATTTTACAGGTTAGAATTCTAACCTATAATTAACAATCTATTTTTATTAATTAACGATATTAAAAATATATGGCTCCAAGCTTAAAACACGGATACAAACATTAAACAAGATTATTAACTTAAAAAGCTTAAACTTTGAGGTTACGCTATTTACATGAAGCACATTCCATAACCTATAAATCAACATCCACAAAGGTTACTTTTGACAGATGGCAAAATATATTTTTCCCTAACCATAATAGCAATAATATTGTTTGGATGCTATCATGTGGGCACATATAACGAATTCTTTTTAATTTTTTTCACGGAAACGAAACCAAATCGAAAGAGTGCAAGTGTGATATATCGTTGAAATCGGAATCTTTACTGCTTTTCAATGGTTCGCTTAAAAGTAAACATAAAATAGACAACGTGTGCCAAAAGGGCACTAAACGTAATACGATCTCAACCAAAACCTTTTCAGATCTTCTGGAGCACTAAGGAAACCCTCATGCAAAGTTTCATCCAACACCGTTTAGCAGTTTCGCCGCTATCGTGTTCACATACATACACACACACAGACATTTTTTAAAAAACACTTTTTTGGGTTCCTGGAACCTCAAAACGTAAAGATTTGATGTTATCTTAATTTCCGATTTTGGACCAATTTCAGTAACCTCCCACAATTTTATTGTGGGGAGGTTAAAATTTTATTTAATTTTTAATATTGCAGATCTCGAACTATACCTTGTACACTTTTCCACAATTTTGATGTATGATGTGGGCTAATTATCTATTTTACATAGCAACATTTCTAAGGTTGGTGTATAATTGTTGAACATTCTACAGTAGGTATATTTTTACAATTAATTATTGTTTATTTATTTGTTCTCATCATGATTAGAAAATATTATTTAGGTATTAAGCAAATCACAACTTACACACTCTTTTATTTCTTATGAAATTACCTACTTTCTGAATATTGTTGCCCTAATCTGGGCATATACTACTTAGGTAAATACATTAAATGATAGAATTCCTAGCATTTTAATGCAAAAAAATATATTGAAAATACTTAAATCATGTATTTAAATTCAGTCATTCACATTTTATTTATATTCTCAGTGACGGATCCAGACTAACCTTCCCGGGGAGGGGACGTTTATTAAAAATAAGTAAAATTTGTGGAAATAACCTTTACTCAATACGTACAAAACAAAAATAAAAAAATTTCCTTATGATTTTTGCGCGAATTTTTTTAAAAACATCGTATAAAGATAAGAAAAGGATATGATTTTGCAGAGTGAGAGGGAAATATATTATACATATTATAATCTTCAAAATTGTTTTAAATAATTGTTATTTTTCTAACGAATACAACTATTTTTTTTATTGTAAATTTCTGTTGTACTTGAATATCGCAATTTGTCAATAAAAATAGTTCCTAATTTCATTATTAGAGCATGGCATTTAACTATATACAAAATTTATGATAAGAACTGTGTATGGTTATATTCCTTAGAGCAATAGGAATTATCTAAAACTATTTTAAACATTATACTATTTATGCTTTTTTAAATATTTATAATAAACCGAAAATAAACGCATATTTCCCTCTCACTCTGCAAAATCTTATCCTTAACTAAAAGAAATAAAAGTAAAAAGACGCATTCTTAATTAAAAGAAAATGCAATATATCAAAATACCAAAAACACTTATAATAAAAATTCGAATCTTGTTTTTTGTTTTGGATTTTATTGCTGTATTACTTAATAACCATAACATTTTGTATGATTTAGAAAAACATGTAAAAGAACCCTTAACCCTTTTACCCTGTTTGGGTAAAAGTAAAATTTGAAGTACTTGGCTATTTGCCTTAGATGTATTAAGCTGCGGGAGACGACATGTAAAGAATTTGCTGGGGACCACCGGAATTCGTCCATTCGTAGAAACAGACCCTTAGGAGAGACAATTACCTACCAGTTACAAATAAGGAACTTCGAATATTCGTTACGGCTCATAAAATATTTGAGATTTTTAAGCATTACGGAAATACCATGAAGGGAAATCACGACTCGGATTAGCTATTAGCTAATTGAATATATTATATTCAAAATTATACTCTCAAAGCTGTGTTAATTATTAATTATTATTTACGTGTGGTGACAGGTAAAGTCCTCCGAAGGCCCGGGGGGGGGGGTGATGGCCCCCAACGCCCTTCTCTGGATCCGTCACTGTTTATTCTATAATTAATTGTAAAAATGAATCAAGAACTACTTGTAGAAATGACTCGGGTGTAAATTATTATGGTTTTTAAGTATCACTTTAATAAGCTAGTTAAAATCATATGTGAAAGATTATTTGAGCATGTTTGTTTTACCTTGACAAGGATAGCAGTAAAGCACTGAAATAGACAACGCTTACTATTCCAGATGTCCAAAAATAACGTACTCAAATAGCCACTAATTGCCTTATTGTTGGTTCATATAAATTGTCTAGACTTATCGTAACAGTTTAGTGTAAATAACAGTAAATATTTTATGATTAACGCAGTGACGTTTATTTTTTTTTATTCATTGCATGAGGTGCTGTGATATTTATATAGAAAGGCAAATTAATTATGTTTTGTATGTATCGTTGGCAACAAAATTAGTAATGATTTTTTTTGCAATTACCTTCCTAAACAACTTATAAAATTTCTCACTAATCCGGCCTGTATTACGTCCACATCTTAAAGAGAATGACGGATCTAAGACTTATTTTTTCTTACATAATTAAGATGAGAGTCAAATTAAAGCCCGATTTTCGACAATATTGCACGAATTAAATGTCATTATTAGTGGAAAACTAACCTAGATTGAGAATATTATTACTGTAATCCGCATTTTGTTTCGTATTCTCCCCAAATATCACTCGTGCTTTTAAATTTTATTTATAAACTTTTTTCCGAGGACGCATTCTCTGCAGCTTCTGAAATGTCTCAGGGTTCCCACGTTGGTACCTTATTGTTTAATTTCCTCATAAATGATATTGCTAAAAACATTGTTGAACATTTTTATTGTTTGCGGACGACTTGAAAATATTTAGTGATACTTATTCTCACAATGACTATGACCAGATTCAAAAAATTTTTGATTCAATTTATTCATGGCATGAAGACAACAACATGCTTCTTAATGTTGATAAATGATATTCTATGCCATTTAGTCGCAGGTTGTTACCCATAATCTTGTCTATAATATTAATAACGTGAGCTTGCGTAACGTAACCGCTGGAATGACTTAGGCGTTATATTTAACCCTAAACTTTATTTTCCTGAGCATTTCGAAAAAATGATCAGGAAGGCAAATACAATATTAGGGTTTCTTAAGAGATCCCAGAGCATTAACTATTTTATATATTTCTCTGGTTAGATTTATTATGGTATTGCAACGTTGTTTGGTCGCCATACACAACACTTAGACTCAATATACTTGAATTTGTACAAAACAAATTTGTCCGATTTATGTGCTATAAACTAAGCACGAGGGGTATATTTTCTTAATCTGTGAGGAAGCAAAATCATATTTGAGAATTACTTACTTACACAGCAAACGCAGCAGTCCAATGAGCAGAATAAGCTAAACAGTCAATAAATTCTATACTGCACTTGATTTATTTAGTAAATCTCTTGATTGTTTTAAAAACCAGACAAAACGTGCTGTACTGCAGCAATTGTTTATTATTGTTGCCATTCAGTTTCTAATCTTATCTCTGTATTTCGATGTTTGTCTTAATGTTCAATTTAGTTTGGTGCTTGTTTAAGTTAATTAATTATTAGAATTAATATCACGATATAGTGGTGAGGGTACTGAAATAAGTGCGGAAGTTTTGAAACTTTGGGAATTTGTAGATTTCGATGCCATGAATAAATTAGAAAAAATGCAAAATATAATCTCAGCCGGCGGCGCCTCGATATAGACCTTTTAGTTGTCCTTAGTTTGGATACTGCTTATCAAAACGTTTATTTTTTGAAGCCAGAAAAGGGTAAAACCTTGCAGCGATTGTATCCTTCCCATAATTTGTCGAGCGGTAAAATCATCACCGATAATATACTATTTCTTCACGCTTTTAGCAGGTGTGACACAACTTGTGCACTTTTTAATCAGGGCAAACTAAAGTTTCTGAGCATCCTACAAAAGCTTCAGGATGTACAGGACAGCATTCAAGTTTTTCAAGACAGTAATGCCGAACCAGACGCTATGGCTGATGCTGGAGAATTCTTTCTTCTGGCACTGTAGGGAGCCAAACATGGAGACAAAATTTCCCTGGACGCTTATCGTTACTAATGTTTTGTAAGATCGTTCACAAAAAACAACTTTAACACCGCGTCTCTACCACCTACAGCTGCAGCGGCACGGCAGCATTCATTCAGGACAAAAGTGTGAAGAGTCCAGAAGTGGCAGGGGGGTTGAAGAATGGTGCTGGAAACAGAGCAAAGCTGGGCTTGCACCAGTAACAATGCTGAAAGATACTGCTCCTGAAAAGCTACTTAAATTTCTTTCCTATAAATGCAAGAAAGGGTGCACTGCAGCATGTGGTTGTATAGAAAGGCAGAGTTAAAATGTTCTGTAATTTACAAATTTTGTAACGGACAAAGCTGCGACAATGCACCAGCAACAGTCGACAAGCTTCATGGTGACGAGAAAGTCGACTCTCCAGTCGAAATATTTCTCGCAAGCATGGAGAACAATCATTACGTAAAATCAGTGAGCAGCGCAACGGAAGCAATTTCCCAAGAAAGTATTGTTGAAGACTACAATAAACCCGGACCTTCGACATCAAGCACCTAAAACGCCGCAAGAAGCAGGCTAGTCTTGGATTAGGCCTATAGGGGACAACCACATATTCTCTACCTCAAGGTGGTGTGGAAACTAGTATTGAACATTGAGCTATGCGGAGCAGACAATTAAAATCAACTATATTTGAGGATTTTCACGTGTATGTACAGGATATATTTTGTAGTAAATCTAATGCTCTTTTTTTCATAAGAACATTGTTTTGCCGTGTGACGCACCCAAACCGAGATATTTCAATTAAAATGTTCTTGCGAGCTATTTTTCAATATGGCGGCGCCGACGGCTGAGTCACATTTTGCATTTTTTTCTTATTTCATTCGGCATTATTCCTTCGAAATCTACAAATTCCCAAAGTTTCAAAACTTCCGCGCTTATTTGGATCAGAATCTACCTATCGACTGTACTATCACCATGTAAATGAATTTATACGTAAATAAATTCCCACATAGCACAGGATATTCTAAGAATGATCTGTAAATGTCCTCTACGGAGTATATATATTCGAAATAATATTGTATTGTTCCAGGAATATATATAATTTAACATGTTGATACTAGAATATTTCATACGAATAATAAAATAATATTCTTTCTGAACAATAGTATAATATTCTTAGTATATATATAATTTTTGAGAAGGAAACAATAATATTCCAAGAAAATAATACAAAAATATTCTTTCTGAACAATGGTCTAATATTATTAGAAGATATATGATTTTTGAGAAGAAGACAATAATATTCCAGGAAAAATAATACAGGAATATTCCCATTAAACACTCAAACGTCGGTTGGAACTATAGGTAAGAGATTGCGTCAAATGCCAATTATGTAATAATGTCAGCGAAGGCAATTAACTGTTATAAGTCACGTGTATTTAGAATTAATCGCGTATTTATTGGTATTTGACTCATTTCGAAGCCTTTCCAAGTTTGCGATAAATTTTTGTAGATAAATTTGTTTATAAGTCGCCGACTTAGTCCTACCACTGGTCTATGAGTATTCACCTAATAATTCGTATTGGCAATCTTAACATAATTCTCCGGTGTGATAACTTGAGACAGAATCTTACATGCAATATGCGCTACCCTGATGATTCTGACGATAACCAACAGTTAAAAATCGATAGTTGTAAGCAATTATCGTGCCTCTTGTTGTAGTTTCGGTCCATTCTGGTATCGTTCTCGTATAATAAACAATGAGTCAAGAAAATAATCATATATAACTGGTAAATGCCATTTCAGTTTAAAATTGGTTATAATTCGTCAATTTATTATTACATATTATGTAATGCAACATAAGAATCCAATAAAATAAGAATTAATCTGTGTGTGAGAATAATATAAGCTTATACCCATAATATTCATGAAAGAGTGGAATAATAATCTAGGAATATTCTATTGAGGGGAAATATTATTATAATATTTTTAAAATATTCCTAGAGTAACTTGATTATTCCTATAATATGCGTTTTGGATAATCGTAGAATATCTATAAACTGTGCCATTTGGATAAAAAAGAATATTCCTGTAACGTCTGGAATATTTAAAATTTTTTTAGGAATAATCAAAACTTCCAAACGTATAATCAATGAATATTCCAGGAATCAAATTGTGCTATCTGGGTTATATTTTCCACATATCGCGTTATCTGCATTTTCCATGCAAATAAGAACATCGGCAATACGCAATATAGTAAACGACATTCAAATCTGTCCCTGTATAATTAATACACGTTTACAACTGACATGGCGGCAATGTATCAAATATTCACGACGGCTCTCGCAACGGCCAACAATAAAATGGATGTCACAAATTACACGGACGAGCTAATTCTTATTTCCGAATCCGGCAAACAAACCATAAAATTATCGCGATCCGCTACTTTTGCTACCGGAGTCAGACGCCAAAGAACGTGATTGTCCGCGCCCATCTAGAATGCTATGTCGTCCAAGGCTGCCTATGATTCTAGGATAACTGTACTTGCAACGTTTTATCATTAAGTTTGTAGGTCCACTATTCAATACTTCTTGTATACGCTGGCTCAATGAGTCACAGATCCAGCGTGTGTACAAACAAGACGGAATTCGATGTGGGTCAGTAGTTCCGAAGACGAAGAGAATATTTAGTGTACTAGATGTACTATGATGAGGTGAGAAAAAATTGCGCTGACTAGACATTTTCATTAGAGAATATAGGACGAATTGCTTGTTCTAGCGATTTTTTTGTTATTAGAAACTGGAGCACTAGTATATTGTCTATTTAATTATAGTACCTACTTATGAAAATGCAACTACATCCGAAATCAATTATATAATTGCCCATATTTAGACATAATTTGATAGAAGTTATTATAGTCCAGAAACTAGGTGGCTTAGTTTAGTTGATCAATTTTATTGAAAATCCTGTCAGACTAACTGATCAAAAGGAATAATGTTTCCAAATTTTAAGAAAAGATAGATTACACAGGCACACAAAATTTAAAAAGAGTCGAAACCCAGAGGGTAGACCTCTCTACCCCCATGTATTTTGGGACGCTGAAACCGAATATGGCAATAAGAAAAGGTTTTAATTATCCAATTTTTCCCCTTACAACCCTCCTGGGAATTAGTTCCACTTGTTCTAAAAATTTGAAAAGCAGGTTCTTTGGTGCGCTGAAACCGAATAAAATGATACAGACTGATTTGAACCACCCAATCACCCCCTAGCACCCCCTACAAACCCCAGGAAATTCCACTTGTTCTAAACATTTGAGAAGTAGGTTTTTTGGAGCGCTGAAATCAAATATGACGATAAAAACTGATTTCAACCACCCAATCACCCCCTAGCACGTCTTTACCTTTCGGGGCCTGTAGGGGGTGCTAGGGGTGACTAGGTGGTTCAAATCAGTTTTTATCACCATATTCGATTTCAGCGCACCAGAAAACCTACTTTTCAAATGTTTAGAACAAGTGGAATTTCAATTCCCCAGGAGGGTTGTAAGGGGGTGCTAGGGGAAAATTGAATAATTGAAACCTTTCTTTATTGTCATACATATTTGGTTTCAGCGTTCCAAAACAAATGGGGGTACGGAAGTCTACCCTGTGGGTTTCGACTTTTTTAAAATTTTGTGTGCCTCTGTATTGTCTTATATTTTATCTCAGAACTCTAAAATTGTCGTTACAAGTTCATTATCTTTTCTAAAACGTAAATATAGGCTTCTTCGATAACAAAATAACCTTCCCAGAGTATTGTAATTGTTAAAGATAACAGACGCCTTTAAATGTACAGAAATTTAACATTTTTCGATAGATTAAGTTTCTACCACATCTCACACGTGTTGGATTATTATTAAAAGGTGATTTTTATTTATAATAATTTGTCCCCTTAACAGCAAAATATACTTCCCAAGACGAAATTATTCTTAAAAAATGTTACGCATCTTGTTCAATTTAACAAAATTAATACGTTTTCGAGCTTCCTAGTATCTTTGTTATGTCGATGAAAATTACCTCAACAAATATTCTCCACAGAATGAAATGACTATTAAACAAATTCTTACGAGCAGAAAAAGTCATAGAATCCTACCATTTTTTTGGCGAATTTATTGCAATGTAGACATTTCGTAGTATCTTAAAGTTTAGATATCATTGTCAAACGTTCTCAATTTAAGTTAGTTAAGTAAAGGTCGGTTAGATCAGATTACCTTTTGTTCGTTAATACAAGTTCTCTTAACCAAAAAAAGATCATCGCCAGGACACGGTTTATGTGCACGTAAAAATTTGTTTAACGTTATTTCGTTCCGAGGAGCATATTTTTTTGTTAAGGGTAGTTTTATCAAAATAATAAAAAACAGACGTTTAACAATGCTATCCGAGCTCTGAGATACCAGAGAAGCCTGAAATCACACTAATTTTGATAAAACGGTCAGGATAATGTACTTTTTCCTGTGCTTAAATTTTTTTAACGATCCTTATGTTTTGACATACTATTGAGGACTTACATTAAGGTAGCAAAAAATATACAGAACTTGATTTATAACATCTATACATTTTTTCTTTTTAATATGCCCTTGAAATTATCCCTCCCAAAACCGTCTAGGGGGACTAACTCCGGTACACGAGTTTAAAAAGGGTCGAAACTTTCACGCCGAGGGTTCCGTACTGTACACAATATATATTAGATAGGTATACATAGCAACAACCAGTATTCATAAGTTTTATAGAATTTTCTTCAAGGAATTGATCGAGCAAGCTTTTACTAAGTATGTGGTAGTACATTATCACAGAAATGAGGAAAACACGACATGTTTTTTTACTACATTTATACAAAAGCTGTGACTGTAGTTTCGACGATTACATCATTATCAAACAATGATTCAAAACAGAATATCCTTTAATTTTGTTTACAGTCGTTTTTCAAAAATTAAATTTTTTTATTTATTTTTGTACGGAACCCTGGTTTGAATGAAAGCATGAAGATTTGGTAGCAGTTTTGTATTTTATAAATGCTGTAGAAATCTTTCTCACGTAAATTTCATAAAACAACTTTACTCTCAGGAACACTTTCAAATCGTCAATACAGCAGCTATATTGGCACAATCTTAAAAATACTTCAATCGCTGTTGATTTTGTAAAGCCCATTTGAACCATTACAAAATAATTATATAAATATCTCCGAAGGCTCCCTTCTATAAAATACTTCAGTGTTAATAGCAACGTTCTTGCTTTATATATCATTCAATTTTAATCGATTTTTTGACCTCAGTAGCTTGTAACAGATGAAACTTTAAGTTCATGTTCGTCTTTATACATAATAATAAAACATAATAAAATATCTTTATACATAAAATTTTAGGTGAATATCTTAAAAACTAAAAGATTAAAAAACAAACTTTAAGGCTGACAAAATATAAACACACAATTGTTTCAAATATGTTTTATTGTATAGTTAGACCAACATTTTTAAATTCTAGAATTTAATTTGTATTGACTTTGTTGTCGTTTCCATATTGCAGCAGATTGTAACGCTATGCAATTATTAGCAGACCCTGGAACATTTTACTTTCAATTATCCCAAATAGTTCTTTAATGTAACTGTTTCATAGGATGATAGGAAAGAACTATGAAATTCTTTTAATATATTTATAATGGGATAAAAATTCTGCCGAAAGTTATTAAGAAAGCATTATAAAGCAATTTAGTTTTATAAACTAAAATATTCTTATATAAGTCAAACTGTGTCCGGGTACCTGGACATAGTGATATTGAGGGTAACAAGCAAACAGATGGTCTGGCTAAGGGGAGTTCCCAGTAGCTTTTACTGGGTCTATAGCTGGCTCTCGGTTACCCTACATCAAATAAAGGAAGCAGTTGACAACTGGACTCGTTCCCAGTTTGTGGATTTCTGGGACTCCTACCCAGGACTTCGGCAAGTGAAGCTCCTTATTTCAGGGCCCTTGCCGATGCATCTAGGACAAATCCTGCGCTTAAGCAGGTAACACGTCAGAACCGTGGTGGGTCTTTTGACTGGAACCTATCGGGATAGTTGACAATCCCGACTGCAGGTTCTGTGGGGAAGTGGAGAAAACCTCCACATTCTAACCTCCTGTCCCGGTCTTATGACTTCGAGGCGTAAACATTTCGGCTCTGGTGTTCCTGTGCTGAAGAAAATAAGGAATGCTCGCGCAGGGAGGATTTCAGCATTTGGCTAAACCGGATTCTGGATGGGGTAAAACTTCCTGAATTTGGAGCGAAATCACAATGGGCTACAGGATCTGAGTGCAACGAAATCAAGTTGCTAGCTAAAGAATAAATGTTCTGTAGCTTAGAAATGGATCCGTTTCTAAAATGACTTCTTAACTGCTTGATAAGATATTTCATAATTTTGATGTCGAAGCGTTTTAATGGTAAACTTCCACAACATTTCAACTGCAGACAACAATATAGTGCTTTCTGCAACATAATCAATTCGTATTTCAGAATCATTAATAAGATAATAAAACAAAATAATTGTAGAACATTGAAATTATAATATAAATTGTCTGCTTAGCTATTTCATCTGCAGAACTTTTAGATAAAGAAAATAGATCTGCCAATACTTATTTCTGGACCTCTACATTTATTACTATCTTAAATATAAATAATAAAAGAAAGTTTGCCATAGTTTTCCGTTTTCCTTTTGTTCAATTTATTACTGAATTTTTGGCATAATACTTTCGAAAATAGAAAAGAGAGAGGCATTAAAAAAAATAACATTTTAACACGATACTTGTGTGGACCAAAACAAGTCCCGCATTTTACCCCTACAAAAGGTTGTCAGAAAATATTTTCTCCTGAGCTGCCTGCGGAACACCAAACTCTAACTACATGTGAAATGTAATGTTTTTAGCTATTATAACTTCGGAGGTAAACCGCTGTGACAAATAGATAGACGGACGGAGAAACGGGTCGGTTTAGAAGGGTTTCTTTTTTGGGTACAAAAATCTAATTGATAAGGATTGCAACCTTTAATAAAATGCTACAAGAAAAATAATACCAACTAATGTGCCAACCAATCATCGGGAGATTAAAATTTAAGAAATAGCAATTATTCTTAAAAAACCAATTTATTAAAAAAAAAATCTGCAAAAATTATCCTAAACATATCCAACAATTAGATAAAAACTTCAATAAACAAAACTGGTAACATAAATCCCATAACTCTACGTTTTTACAAAGAAAATTACGGGTAAAATTTACTACATTTATTTCTTATTGCTATTAAGCAACTATTCAAAATATTGTTTTCATTTTGTTTTTAAATTTGTAAGATATAATCAAATCAACTGAGGCAACATAAAGGCGTAGTAATCATTTTCCATTTCAAGGACATCCATCACTTCCAATTTGTAGATAACCTTGATTTGATGGCTAATTTAGTTCTTAACCTCAGTGTCGGAATTTATTCTATCAATCCTACAAATGTTACCGAAGGTGGGCGAATAGTTGAAACGACTAGTGTATTGTAACCTAAATAAAATCTGATTTTTGAACATTTGTGTGACCTATGCCTTTTTATTGGGGTCGATAGCTTTAAAGGTTACGATTATTTCTTATTGTGTTAAAGATGATCACAGATAGGGAAACGTCAAAAACATGCTGACTAAGCATTTTTAAGCGTCGTGCAAGACAATATTTAAAATAAATGTAATGCTATTAGAATCTCAATTGCCTTTTGATATTGTATTTCCTTTAACTGCATAGCTAGAATATATCCTTTACAGAATTAAATCAGAATTGGTTCATAATTAAAGGACAAAAATAAATGACATTTAATGAAACATACGCATCTAACAAGGGAAAGTAAAAATGGTAGTTGTCCTGTAACCAGTGTCCTTATGTTATTCGAAGAACATTATTGAATCAGAAGCAATTTTGATTCATGCAAAGTTTAGTAAGATCAATAAATTCCTTTACTACTCTTTGATTAACATTATTGAATTTGAGTAAATTCCTAAGATACACCAAGGTTTGTAGGATTGGCTCAACCGGAAACATTGTGTTTTAGATACACTAGTGAAAATAAGTTGGAATTTGATATTTACAGAAAAGACACCAGCACTCTAAGGTATATCCTTAATGGCTCACGCCATTGTCCTCAGCACAAAATGACAGGTTTCAATTTCTTGATTTATCGTCGAGTAAGTTTCCCTCTGAATGAACAGATTTGTAAAAGAGAAAGTTCGATTAAAGATATAGCTAAGATCAATAGATATACTGATTTAGTTGATAAATTAATTAGAAATTACAGATTTAAGGATACTGTCTAAAATTTCTCGAACAGAAAATCTGACTGATTTTACCCAATCTTGAAACGTGACTTCTGAGAGAGAGACAGTCGGACGTCGGCGTCAAGCGACACCGATTCTGTTTTGGCTTTGACAATTCCGCATGCGCATGCACATGTGCATTTGTCAGAAACAACTAGCAGTGAACAAAACCTAACCTAAAATTTAAATACTACTCCGTAAAAAGCCCATAGCCAGATATGTATTCGTTGGAAAAACATCTCAATATTTGTTGATTTTGAGTGATATTTGTTGTTTTTATATAAGCTTGTGTGGTAAACATGTTGGTTAAAAATTACTGATGCAGGTTTTTCTAAAGGACAATCAGACGATTTACCTATAGCCCCGTCAATGAACATTCAATAAGGGGGTCTAGAGGGAAATGCCGAAATCACAATTTTTGATAGTGTAGATATGCATATGGTGGCTTCATACATTAAAACACTGAGAGTTAGAAATAAACATAAAGTATTTAAAGAAATTACAGTTTATGACACTCTATTCAGTGATATAATAAAATAAGCTTTACCAATGACACTTTAACCTGTAATATAATATCTTATCTAAAAATTCAATTTTTTGTATTTTGGCTATACTTAGTATACTTACATTAAAATGATCTTCACATGCATAAATTGCGTTGTTCTTTTCAAAAATATCCCCTATATTATTTCTTCTGCAAGCTATTAGCCATTTTGATCGGCGATTTTTATCTCTATGTACGCGAATAAAAATTTGATTGGTGATTTAATAGTTGTATTATTACACAGTGACACTATACAATGTTTATAATAAATATTTGCCATTTCTCAACACAAAACAGAATCATAAACTAAACAAAATCTCCAAAATACGCCGGATAGCACACGTGAATACACAACACAACGATTTTACACAAGCAAACGTAAACACGAAAGTTAGGTTAGGAGGTGTTTCTATGACAAAACTAAAACGCAAATTAGTCTCAAAGCCAAGCGCCGCCCAGTCTGAGGGACACCACGCGAGACTAGTTTTCACGCAGTGACGTCACAGTGTTTTTCGCGAGGATTTCAACTTTAATTATTTATTGCAAAATAAGTACTGCGATTTAAGAGCTGATATTCGGTATGGCATGTTTTTATACGTAAACACACACTATAATGAAATTTAAAAAATGGGCAAGTTCCCCATTCCATATGAACTCCGGTTTATCCGTGCTATAAGCAGGATTTTTAAAAACTTTCATGACAGTTGCTCATCTCCATAACAACTTTTATGAAACGTAAAGGATAAAATCGAATCAAACGAAAGATCTGGGATTTACGAAATTAATTCCTAATGTTGGACAAGCAAAATGTCCGATTATAACAAGCTTCAAGGAACATATATATGGTGGAAGAACTAACAGGTCCAGTGTTGCCCATTACCTTTGATAACAATCAATGAATAGACAATAACTCAAATAAATGTAACAAATAATAGACTGGGTGCCTTTGGAAGATTAGAAGTTGCAAAATGTAAAAATAGTATGAATAATCACAAAGGACCTATCAAATATATATTGAAAATAGTATTAATAGTTACTAGGACACGATTTGTCGAACCGAGAAAGGTTTTGATAGGTTCAGATTTGGCTGAATGTGTGCATGACATTATTTTAGTATAAATAGAAGAATATTTCTAGTTGTACTTCAGGATTTCATTAGAACATCAACATAAGGTCTCCACAAAAATCCAGCTTGGTCGGACTTTTTTCTATAATTTTGCCCCGTTTAAGTCCAATTTTACTGAGTTATAGAGGATTTTAGAGAATAAGGTGAAGAATTATATATTTTTATTGCATTAAAAACGAATGATTTTTCCAAATAAAAATGATAGTATATTAAATATTTCATGCGACCGTATATTTACTGAGTGTTGTTAATGTCTTCTTATAACGTCTTCTTTGATAAACAATGGCACACCAGAATGAATATTGTGTTTAATATTTCAACAAAACTAGAAGTTATGAATTTATGTATGCCAAAGACAACAAGGAACAACTTAAACTATACTGTACAATGTTAAATAGATTTAATCATTTTTTTTATTATGTAGTTGAATATATCTACAATTTAATTTACAGTTGTTCTGAACGCCTAGATATCTATCAGTAGATTTTAATCTTACTTATATAGTTTTTTCTATTAGAACCAATTATCTATAAAATTAGGTAACCACTTAAAGATACTTTCTTATGTATAGAACAGCATGCCCCATAGTAATAGTTGATGCTCTATATATATCAGAGATCGATACTGTGAGGTAGTCTTAGAATATGAAAAGGAGGCAAAATAAAAATAATCGGTATTCATTATAAAATATTTGAAAATATGCCAAAAGTGCTTTTTCAAAATATGCAAATCGAAACGCACTTTATTATAATACATATAGGGTAATTGGTAAACCGGCGTGTTCCATTGAGCAGGTCTTAGTAGAAGCTCATCTGCAATTAATTTAATAGTAATATCTGTTATGCAAAACCCAGTAGTTTCTGAGATATTTTAATTTGTGTTTTTTTAGAAATGTTTATAATTAAAAAAATAAAACCTTTTTAATATTCCAGCTCCCCGCATTAGGTTTACATAGTAATACGAATTGTGTACCAAAAATTATGTGTAATTCTTTCATACGATAAAAATACAAGAGATAAAACCTACACTGGTCAACCTTAGTAATAAAAGTGAAATATTTTATTTACTAACGTAGCCACCACGATCCCAGGATTTAAATCCGTTGAATTATTACTTATGAGAACACATGAAGTAGCTATATCGCACTGTGTAAGAATAATTACCTGTCAACAATTCAAGAGGCAGCAAATAACAAGAACGATCCAAATATCAAGAGTCGTATCACAACATCTTTGGTTCGCACCACCTTTCATCAAAGTTTCTCATAGAGCTTATAAATCACCTTGCATAAATAAGAAAAACAATATGTAGGAACCATTTTTATTATCTTAACACTGCAAGAATGCAGGAAGCTATTGAAATCGTGAAATGTAACTGATGTGTGCAAAGCTTTACAAAAGTTGGTTGATCGTGCGTAAATCTCAGTGTGTTTCTTGTAGTCGATATTTAAAAAGGTAAAAGTCAATTATCTTTCGCTTAGTCTCCTTGAACATGGTCAAGGATAAAATCAACATATAATATTATGCATGAATATACCAGGCGGGACATACAAAAAACGGTATTATTAAATAGTTTATTTTCTTATATTTTAACTTACTTCGATTATACTGGGCCCAAATGGTAGGCAAGAGTTTCTCATCATAAGGGCAAACTTTATTTTTTCCACGTTCAGTATGATTTTTTTCCATAAAAATAATAAAATCTATTTATAAATTATAATTTATAAACTAACTTTTCGTTTAAATGCACCTCAAGTTTTATATTTATTAAATATATTTAATGAAAATGAGGGCCCAAAAATGTATATTTGTTGACATAAATTGAGGTTCACAATTTGTTAAGATGATTATTCTTCACAAACTTTGTTACAAATATAGGTTCCATTTCAATACATTACGTTAAAGTCTCCAGCCTGAACTAGTATCGCTGCTTTATGCCATGCATTTTCTAATTTCACATACAGTTGCTCTCAGTCATTCTAAGAAAAAAATAGATTATATGCCCAAGTAGTAAATAAAACTGTAATTCTTGTATGCTGATAAATAAAGAATAAACAAATGTTTTAATAACTTATTAAAGAAATATATTTATAAATTTCTTTTAAGAACAGTTCTTATTATAATCTACGAAGGTAAAATTTCTTAATTATTAACACAATTTGATAGAAACCATATACACTGTGTCCCCAGGTGGAGTTGACAAGAGGAAAAACATTTCTATTATTCATTTTACAGCGAAAATCATTCTTTATAAAAAAAATCTGCTTGTCAAAAAAATTAGTATACCATATAGAAATCTTAGATCAGATGTACCGGGTGTTAATGTATTAAGAAATCATGATAATGCATCAAGAGAGAAGTACCTTCATTTATTATTTTGGACAAAATATTTTAAAACAAAGTTGTTTATAATTCAAAACAAACCCTAAATACAAATTTTGAAGCATAAATTTTAACTTTTAAATATTTTTTTTATACAGATCCAGTTTCATCAAATTTGTTTACAAGTTTGCGCAATAAGTGGAACGATACCGCTGTGTTGGGGAACTTTTCGTGGGAAAGATCAATTGCATATCGATAAGAGATGTCTCGAATTCCATAACATTTAATCAAATAAATTCGTTCTTGTTTGGCAAATATTTTGTAAATAATCAACAGCTCAATAACGATAATAATAGAACTGAAATACTAGAAAAAAATAACAGAATAATTTATGAACAAATGCAGATGTAAGATAGTAATATTCTACACAATGACACAATGACGTTTGTCAGTTCGATATTATCGACATCATACTCTTTTTTTTAATTTGTAACAATCGTAACCTTGGCTTTTGATCTTGGCTCAGGCTGAACTTGACCTGATCTTAGTTGGTACAACTTGCCCTTATTCATATTAATAAATTCAACATAAAAAGACAAACACAATAAAAATATAAAAGCCAAAATTTAGACTCCGAAATTTGTATTCAGGCTTTATTTTAGATTATAAACAACTTTGTTTTATAAATATTTAGTCCAAAATAATAAATAAAGGTACTTCTCTCTTGAGGCATTTTGATGTTTTCATAATTCATTAACACTCGGTACATCGTGTCTAAGATTTCTATATGGTAAACTCATTTTTTGACAAACAGAATTTTTTATAAAAAATGACTTTTCGTCGTAAAATCAATAATAGAGATGTTATTCCTATTGCCAACTCCATCCGAGGACACAGTGTATCTTGTTTTTTGTATATAATATACAAGTTGAAGGCTGTTTGATAAATAATATCGCACGATGTTCTACGCGAACCATTATCCATTTACAATTATAAAAGAAGTACAATTCTCTCACATTTTTTTTTAAATAAAGTTGAAAAAACACCCAATTTTTTTTTTAAATTTTCATCTCCGTTTTTACGGTATCGAATTTAAACGTATGTTTTTTAAATTTTATTAGAGAATGATAAGAACTACAAGGTACAGAGAAGACGGGATATTTACCGAGTATAAGCAGATGT
Source organism: Rutpela maculata (assembly GCA_936432065.2). Lineage (NCBI taxonomy): Eukaryota > Metazoa > Arthropoda > Insecta > Coleoptera > Cerambycidae > Rutpela > Rutpela maculata. The sequence goes on from OW386290.2 coordinate 39,225,049, forward strand.
TTCTTGCCTGATCGAGCATTGAAGTCTCCAGCTTGTTCCGTATTATTTAATATTTGTAATTGTTTCTTGTCAAAAAAACATTGTTTATGTATATGTTTGGAAATAAAACCTTACTTAAACATATTTCGGGGTAGATATGAAACGTAAATCGTACAAAATATATACATACAAGTTTAGTAACAGTTATTACTTATAAGGAAGTATATATATGTTATTTTTTAACGTTTATTAACACATGTAGACAGGCCTCTGAAATATTCATATATTGGGTTTTTTATTAATTATATGAATATATGCAGTTCTTTTCTTAATTTGCATAATTTTAAAAACAGTTGGTTAACTTGAAAGTTGTTATACTGCTTAAGTTAAAGAAATCAATTTTGTTGATGATCACATAAGATGTGTAGAAAAAGTGGTTAAGTTTTATTGTTAGAGTTTAAAACAAATTATCTCATTTTGCGTATTAAATTCCTGTTTTATATTTTATAGAATGATGTATGATACTATGAATGTTCTCTAATTAATAATTTAAGATATTTCCAGTTCTGATCATTCACAAGATTTACGTTATTCTTTTCCGCAAAATGTTTTACAAACAACTTAAACAAGGAGTAGGTTATTTCTAAATATCTATTTTTAACATTTCTAAATGGCAAAAACAATTGTGGTTTTCAATTTTATTAAAATACTATTTGACATCTATAGGCCTCGTCTATGGCCTTTAGGCTGATAGATAAATCGAAGGATTTAAAAGGCCTTAACACTCCAAGACAATTAATTGAACGATAAAAAGACATTTTTATAGTTTCTACCTTATGTATTTTCATGAAAAGTATGTCATGTTTCTCCATTGTATTATAGTGGCAATTACATGCTAAATATTACTTTCCTATACCAAATAATTTTCATATTGTGTTATACAGACAAAGAGATGAAGTTAAAATAACTTATTTGACGGAATCTGTATCACGTGAAATGTGAATATCCGAAGAAATTCCTTTACATAATCTACATCATCTGAGACCATCCAGGGAATTATCGTATTGTGATTCCTGGGTCAGAATTCTTTCCTTTCGCAAAGGAGAAAGATGTAAAAATATTATTTTTTGATGTCACTATAATGATTCATATTATTTCTGCCTGACAGTCATCAATGCTTGTAGACAATATTCCTGAATTATTTTATTATTACTGTGCCAATCTTGCACATGCAGAGAAGTCGCTAACTCTTGAAGCAAGTACGGCACGGTTTATTTCTGAATAGAAAAAATGTAATGACTATCTTACTAATGGTCTTCTTCACAATAACCTCTCAGCTGCCCGAGTTCAAGTTTGATTGCTCTTAGTTGTTGAATGTTGAAAAAACACCCTTGATATATATTTTTAATATTCTCTTTTCCGTCAAAGAACCCCGCCATAATCTTATGGAAATTGGCTTTTGTGCCTCACCGCCGCGCGGTCTCATAACAAGAAGCACGGCACTTTGATGGGACCACTTGAACGAACTTTTTATACCAAAATTATAAAAACTTAGTAATTCGTTATCTTTTTCTACACAACCGCAAGTATAGGATATCCGTAGGGATTTAAATAAAGGATTTGTTGACATGTGTGTTTTATAAAATTTAAATGTGGTATTAACATTTATAATAAATAATTGTTCAAATATGCTGATTAAGGTAGAGGTGGAGTCCCAAAGTAGCTGAGATTGTTGAGAACTGACTCTAAGTTACCTGTATCCATTTTATTACAAATAATTAATTTATTCTAGTTTTGCAAGGTTAAAGTACTACTTGACTTTTGGTGGAGCTATAAAGTCTAATTTTTGTTCAGTACAAGGGCTACAACATATTGTAACGTGTTTCCACCCTTAGGAAACCACCCTCGCAAATTCCGTGGGTTCCAAAAATTATAACAAGAGATGTCCACTAACACACTTTATTAAATATTTACTGGATACTTCACAATACTATTATTAATTTAAATACACTTTACTGACTAAAATCACAATGTTTATTACTTTGTTTATCTTGGAAGTCTTAACCTCACTTTCTATACTTTCTGAACTTTCTGAACTACTCGCCGAGAATGCGGTTGGTCTTTTATATCTAAAAATGACAGATCTCGATTGTTCTGTGATGACGCCACCATTCTCTAGAGAATTCCAGATGTCACTTTGGAATCTTCTGGTAGGTTCTTTTTCGAGTAGGTGCAAATACACTACATTCATTCAGACATTCGATCTGTTGAAGTCTGCCTACTTTTTAGTAACATAACCTTAAATTTTAAGGGGTGCAACATATTACACTGCCCCCTCCTTAAGCCTGAACGTCCCGGTCAGGCAATTCAGCCTCTTTCACATACTTCGCCAGTCTATCCAAGTGTACGATCTTCATCTTGGACTTTTTGTTTCGTTGAATACGATAGACGACATCATTAATTCGGGTAATAACAGTATAAGGTCCTTCCCAAGGAGGTTGAAGTTTCGGTGACTTCCCTTTCTTCCGCTGTGGGTTGTACAGCCAAACCAGATCTCCTGCCTTGAACCCTTCTGAACTACCCTTACGGTCGTATCGAGCCTTCATTCGGTCACTGGCTATGGTGATTTGGTCTCTAACCAGCTCATGAACATTTCTTAGCCGTTCACTCATTTCATCTACATAGCTGTTCACAGGAAGCTGTTCTCCACCTGGTGTTCCGAAAATCAAATCACACGGCAGTCTGATCTCATGTCCAAATACTACACGGGCTGGTGTTTGTTTCGTAGACTCGTGGATAGCAGCTCTGTATGCCATGAGGAAGAACGGTATGTGGAGATCCCAATCGCGTTGATTCTTATGAACCACTTTAGAGAGATGTTCTTTCATGGTCTTGTTATGTCGTTCCACCATTCCATCTGATTGCGGGTGAAGGGCTGTGGTCCGTGTTTTGTGTATCCCCAATAACTTGCAGATTTGCTGAAACACCCCTGACTCAAAGTTCCTCCCTTGATCTGAGTGCAGCTCCAGGGGTACACCAAACCGACATATCAAATTATCTACCAAGACTTTGGCGACAGTGACTGCTTCTTGGTTTGGAATTGCATAGGCCTCTGGCCACTTACTAAAATAGTCCATTGCAACCAGTATGTACTTGTTCCCATCCTTGGTTACTGGGAATGGGCCGGCTATATCGATCGCGATCCTCTCGAAAGGAGCTCCGACGTTATACTGCTTCATTGCACCCCTACTTCTAGTCTGTGGTCCCTTACTGGCTGCACAAATTTTGCAATTGCGACACCAAGCTTCCACATCTTGACGACTATTTATACAATAAAATCGTTCTCGTACTTTATTCAGGGTCTTATTAACGCCGAAGTGCCCACCGGATGCTCCATTATGCACTTCCTGAAGTACTTTCGGTACTCGACACCTGGGAATCACTAGACGCATAACAACTTCCCTGCCATCCGGGCTTTCCCAAGCTCTCTTTAGCAGCCCGTTCATGACTTTAAGTGAATCCCATTGGGCCCACAAAGCCTTCAATCCAACTGCCTTATCCGAAACATCCTTCCACGCTGGTCGAATTCCTTTCTCCTTTGCTCTCAATATAGCCCCAATTTCTGTGTCATTCAGTTGTTCTTGTCTCAGGGCTTCGGTTGTCCAATCGTCCGGAACCTCTATTTTAATAGTGTTGACGGCCACCGTACCCTGCAATTTCTCAACGTGGCGGCAGTGCTTGCAATCTTCCTTGCATGGTCTTCTAGATAAAGCGTCTGCGTTCTTATGAGATCTTCCAGGTCGATGTTCTATTTTGAAATCATACTGTTGCAACCATTCTATCCAACGAGCCAGTTGACCTTCAGGGGTTTTCAACTGCAACAGCCATTTTAATGCAGCATGGTCGGTCCGAATCTTGAAATGTCTTCCATAAAGATATTTATGAAAATGGTCCACTGATTTTACGATGGCCAGTAACTCTTTCCGGGTTACACAATAATTTCTTTCTGGTTTGGACAGCACCTTGCTGAAGTACTCGATCACTCTTTCCTGCCCATTCTGGATTTGAGACAGTACACAACCGACCGAAGAATTGCTGGCATCCGTGTCTAAAATAAAAAGTCCTTCCCGTTGTGGGTACGCTAGCACAGGACCAGTGCATAGAGCTGCCTTCAATTTTCTCCATGCCGTTTCACATTCCGGTGTCCATTGGTACTGCACTTTCTCTTCTGTCAGCCGGTGTAATGGCTTCGCAATTTCTGCAAACCCTTCCACAAAGCGCCTATAATAAGTGCAGAGGCCAAGGAAGCTCCGTACTTCATGAACGTTAGATGGTCTTGGCCAATCTCGTACAGCAGAAATTTTGTCGGGGTCTGTTTGTATTCCATCCGAAGACACCACGTGACCAAGAAATTTGACTTCTTTCTGGAATAGCAGGCACTTCTTCGGGTTCAACTTCAGATGGGCATTCCTGACTCGCCCAAATACTTCTTGAAGATTTTTCAAATGTTCTGTAAAGTCCTGTCCCATAACAAGCACGTCGTCAAGGTAAACCAGGCACGTCCTCCAGGTTAGCCCTCGCAGCACGAACTCCATCAGTCTTTCAAAGGTAGCTGGCGCATTGCAAAGTCCAAAAGGCATCACGGTAAATTGATAAAGACCACTGCCTGCTGAAAACGCTGTCTTTTCTTTATCATCAGGATGAAGCCCCACTTGCCAGTATCCACTCCTAAGGTCTAACGTAGAAAACCATCGTGAGCCTGCCAACGTGGTTAACGTGTCGTCAATTCGTGGTAATGGGTAACTGTCTTTCTTCGTGACATCGTTTAATTTTCGATAATCGACACAAAATCTTAATGTTCCATCCTTCTTGGCAACCAAAACTACTGGCGATGACCAGGGACTCGTCGACTCCTCAATGACTCCATCTTGTAGCATCTTGTCTATCATTGCCGAGGCATCTTCTTGTTTTGCTAATGGAAGCCTCCTAGGTGGTTGTCGAATAGCGGGCGAGTCGCCAGTATTTATCCGATGCTGGACTATGTCTGTTTTTGTAAGGGCCTCTGTATTCTTGGCAAATACTGAACTTTCCTTTTCTAGAAACTTGATTGCCTCCCTTCGTTCATCTTCAGATAAATGCTCCAACTGGGTACTCAGCAAGGTCAAAACTTCCTGGTCTATTTTAGTAGACGAACTTCCCTCTGTTTGTTCCTCGCACCTCGCTACCCATGTGACCGGTTCATAGGAGCCAATTGGTTTGCCTTCCTTAATTGTCACTGAGTGGGAATTTAAATTAACGACTCTAATTGGGATTTTGTCTGTAGTCCGGGTTAAAGTTCTCGCTACAATAATATTGGGTAGGGACTTAATCGATTCGTCATCTTCAACTAGGCCAACACGGTACCCTCCAGGATTTCCTTCTAAGGCAGCATCGATCATTTGTTCCGAATGAGCAGGAATCTTAATCGTCTGTGTTGTTAACAACCTTGCTTTACGGAATTGGTCGTCTGCGGTTGCCAGAATAAATTCCTCATTTCCAATTTTTAAGACTCGCTCCCCTACGTCAACAATGAATCCCTGCTCTCCCATGATGTCCAGACCCAAAATGAAATCATCCATAATGTCAGCCACAATGACCTTGTAATTGAACCTCAACCGTCCAACCTGCAGTTCCAAGTTGACCTCTCCATGGACCGCAGCCCTGTCCCCCGTGGCTGTTCGAATGATTACTCCATTTTGCTTCTTGTCAATCTGCAAGCCTGATATAAACCCTGGCCGCACTATTGATGACGTAGCACCGGTGTCAATAGTAAACACGCATTTTCGTCCATTCACATATCCTTGCAACAACAGACTGCTTGGAATTCTTTGGAGCTGGGAAATCTTTATTTCTCTGGGGGCACCGCATTCCCTAGCCAGCACAGCCCCCTTGGTGCTGGCTATCTTTAGTTTTCCTGCTTCTCTTCAACATTCACAGCATTTACTCGACTCTCCGAGTTCTGCTGTCGACAGTCTCGTTTCATATGTCCCACCTTGCCGCAGTTGAAACATTTAATACCTCCGCTCGGCTTTCCTCTATTTTGTTGTTTTTCTTGCTTCCCGAAGCCATCCAATTTATCATATAATTTGGTGAACATTTTCTGTATTTCTGTCAACATGGGGTTCTGGTTCATTTCTGGTTGTGATTCTTCGAGAGTCACAGCTCGCATTCTCGACCTTGTTTATCTCTTCTTTGACTTCACATTTTAGTACTTCATTGGCAGAAATTATAGCGTCCTGTTGTATTTTGATTTGTTCATTTAGAATTTTCCTTAATTCTTCCTGGCGTCTTTCTTGCTCCTGTTTTTCCTCTTGATGTCGTCTTTCTTGTTCTTCTTTCTCCTCTTGCTGTCGTATCTTCAGGTCTTCCATAATTTGTCTCAATTCGTCTTTCTCTTCTTGACGTCTTCTTTCTTCATCCTCTTTTTCTTTCTGACGTCTTGTTTCTTCATCCTCTTTTTCTTTCTGACGTCTTGTTTCTTCATCCTCTTTCTCTTTCTGACGTCTTCTTTCTTCATCCTCTTTTTCTTTCTGACGTCTTATTTCTTCATCCTCTTTTTCTTTCTGACGTCTTATTTCTTCACCCTCTTTTTCTTTCTGACGTCTTATTTCCTGATCTTCCATAATTTTCTTTAATTCGTCCCTTTCTTCTTGACGCCGTTTTTCTTCCTCCTGGCGTTTTCTTTCTTGCTCTTCTTTATCTTCCTGCCGTTGCTGAGCCATCATTTTTTGGAATTGTTCGAATAAGTCCTGTATTTGTTTATCGGATGCCATACTTCTTGTTGTTACGGGCATACGATGAAATTAAAATAAAATAAATTTAACTGTCACGTCAATATCGGTAATGGAACTTTTCAGACAAATCTCGAAATAGCACGAAAAAGTCTTATCCAGAGTCTTTTGTCACTATCCAGTTCAGAGAATTTAATAATCTCCACTAATGTTCAAATAGAAGTCCTAGTAATTTTTCACGCACTAAATAAGTCTTTTTTAGTGTCTCTATCACTTCTCAGTTCAAAGGATCACACTAATGTCCTAATAAAATGTTCTACAATGTCTCAAAAAAATGCACTTAACACTATTTTCCTGTCCGAAAATAACCCTCGAACAATGTCCAGTAAATTAGTCCACTGTGTTAGCACTAAACCTCGAGAATACTTCTCGAACACTCCAGCACAACTTCAGAGCTCCTCTTGTCATAAAATTCCGCTTTCTGACACCAATTTGTAACGTGTTTCCACCCTTAGGAAACCACCCTCGCAAATTCCGTGGGTTCCAAAAATTATAACAAGAGATGTCCACTAACACACTTTATTAAATATTTACTGGATACTTCACAATACTATTATTAATTTAAATACACTTTACTGACTAAAATCACAATGTTTATTACTTTGTTTATCTTGGAAGTCTTAACCTCACTTTCTATACTTTCTGAACTTTCTGAACTACTCGCCGAGAATGCGGTTGGTCTTTTATATCTAAAAATGACAGATCTCGATTGTTCTGTGATGACGCCACCATTCTCTAGAGAATTCCAGATGTCACTTTGGAATCTTCTGGTAGGTTCTTTTTCGAGTAGGTGCAAATACACTACATTCATTCAGACATTCGATCTGTTGAAGTCTGCGTACTTTTTAGTAACATAACCTTAAATTTTAAGGGGTGCAACATATTACAATATTTAAAAAACCAGACAATTTCGCGGAAACCCAATTTCCATAAGAATATGGCGAGGTTCTTTATACGTATTTTTTAAATCTTATCTTATCAGTGAATGACGGAAACTACGATGTTCTAGGCATAATGAAGATGGGGCGTTTACGACCGAGAAATCTCAGGAATAACCTCCACAGATTTTTCTTGCCTTACCGAGCGTTGAAGTCTCCATGTCATTCTGTGTTATTTTAATGCTTGTAATCATTTATTTTCAAAAAAGGCTTTTTCATAAATCTCACGTTAGATTGAGTTAATCTTACAATAACTGCAGTTATTGTAGATAATTTGAGAAATTATGATCAAGTCTTATTTACTGGGTGTCACAGGATACTGGCTAGCCCCTATATTTTTTTAATTATTTAACTCATCCATTTGAAATTTATGGACATAAATTATCACTAATAATGTAATTATTGATATAACAAATAATATGATATCACTTACGGTTTACTCTAAAATGATCTCAACTTTCGATTTTTAAATTGAGCACCCTCTATATTTTTACATATTTGGATTCAGAACAACATTCTGAGTATACCATTTTCAAACTGTATTTTCTATTTTTAATTAATTAAATACTATAATCCACTACCTTCCCATTTGGAAAAAAAGTATTCGATAAAAAAGTTCAATTTTGACGGCTTCGTCAACAGTTATTAATGAAATGAAAAAAAAAGTTATATTTTTTTCCTTAAAGTTTACCTCCCTTAGAACAAAATTAGGGTTTTCAAAGCACTCTAGACGAGTATATTAAAATGCTTGAAAAAAAAAACTGGATATAAGCTCAGAAATTAGCAAAACTCTCATGGTGTACTCAGAATGTTGTCCTGATTCCAAATATGTAAAAATGTACAGGGTGTTATATTTTTAAAAAGAAAAATATTTCTTATTCTTGGCCATAATTTGAATTTCTTGTTAAAAAAAATCCCGCAGATCTATAGTTATACGCTAATTACGCAATAATGAAAGGTTATCTTTATTTCTTCAGTATGTTATAAAGAATTAGTAAAATTGTCAGTGACGTAAACCTTGTTTTATTTATGTTTCAGAATCATAAATTAGGTGAGTTAACACTAAGTTACTGTTTTTTGTCTCACACACCGCTTATTATTGAGATAATTTTTACTGTTCGAAAAAGCACAAATTGCAGAAGTTTCTTGAAGTACTTGAAGACATTGTGGCTGTATTTTTTTCGTAAACTTTCCCGAAAAACCATAACTAGCTATGACATTAACATTTGTAAAATTAAATTAGTATAATTAATTTTGACTTCATCTTTAGATAATATAATCGTTAATATATTGAACAGGAAAAAAAATATGCATTAGAGTAAAAGAATAAACTGAAAGAAAAAAGATAACACCTCTCATAATTGCGTAATAAGCGTTTAATTATGGATCTGCGGAATTTATAAAAAAAAACAAAAACAAAATTGGCGAATAATCCGAAATCCATAAGACTTTGTACTAAGGTAAGTATAGCTAGACAGATTCTAAATGACTTCTTCTGTCAGCCACTAAAGATTTGTATCGACCTGCGTAACACTGTAAGTATTAAGAAAAAAGTTATAGTCAAAAATAATAATAGATATTCTCCTATCGCTCATCATGTTTGGCTAAAATATACAATTACGCCCTCACTTAATTACACAAATTATACACATTAAATGAGAACATAACTTTCGAGTAGAAATCCATTATATAGTTACATAGAAGACTGCTAAACCAGGAAAAAATACACTACCGTGGGACAGCAGCACAGATGACGCAAGAATTACTTTGTAATCATAATTTCTGCGTTTGTTTTCTTTTGTCCAAGATGCATTTTAACAGAAATTTCCTGAGAACAAGAAGCATTGTGTGCGGTTGGATAAGTTGCGGATTATGCAACGAGCGGTGTGTTAATATCAAGTAGACCACGGGTGGCTGTTGGCTACCACGCCTCGTCCAAGCTTATTCACAGGGGCGTAGAAGGACACAGGCTTGACCAAGTTGTTGAATAACACACAATAATGTTAATTCTTTGTTAATTCGATGTCATTGCAAAATGGCCTATACAGGGTGGTCCGAAGTAATGGTCCATAGAGCAACAGTGGATTTCTGATGTTAAAATATTGCGATTTAGCTAAACTTACCTTAGTTGATATTAGAGACTTGTTGAGCAGCCAATTGCAAGATACCGTAACGCTATTTTGACATCTACGCATGCGTAATTTGAATTAGGAATTACGGAAACCTTATTAACGTTAACGGTTTACATTATCTACGGAGAGATAAAGCAACCGTTATATAAGTACTTTAACGTTATTTACGCTGATAATAGTTTTTATGTCAATTAAGTAATAAAAGAGCACATTAGAACCATAGATATTATCCTATGGAGAGAAGAAGAAAGAATATACCCACGCACGGTTCGGCCAATCACACGACACGTAAAGACAAATAGACCACCAGTACCTTTGACTAACGTCTCGCCTGAATGTCCATAATCACGAATTGGGATAAAGTTATTGCAAATTCAGTTAGAAGGCGCAGCTCAATCCGTATATTCGCCTGTTTCCAGAACGCACGACAGTGAAAATGAAGCAAGAATTATTAAATAAATAAATAGGGTCTTTGTCCAATGAAATTGACTGGTACAGCAAATATTTCCTTGGGATGGCGTCCTTCGATTCTCCATCGCTCTTCCACGCAACCATCTTAGAACAAAAATAGTTTATGTATAATAACAAGAAAAAAGAAGAAAAAGAATATAGAAAACATTTTGTTTATAATATTGAGCATCATTAAAATATGTTGTAGCAACATACTTTTATGGTATGAAAACTGACAAAAAAGATGAAAAACAGAGAAAATATGGAAAACTACAAAGAAAACAAAGCAACACAACAAAACCACAAAAAACAAGTACTTTCTTCAAGCTCTCTTAGCGAGAATACATGTTTTGGCATGATTCCTGAAAGATGAAATTCTATTTTGAAGTTTGACATTCTGCGGTAAGCTGCTGAATATTTTCGCGGCATTATAACTAAAGGATCTCTGGAACTGTGCACCTTTATACTTGGAAACATTGTACAACCCACAATTATTGCGTGTAGAACAGCTATCAATATTTTGTCTCTTAACTAGTTTTTTGAACAGATAATCAGGTGTTTCCAATTTATTAATCTTATATATTAAACAAGCAAAGAGTAGTTCAAAACGTTCATTTAAGTTCAGGAATTTTGATGATATATAGTCAAATTTTCTTAAATTATAGCAGTATCTTATGCAGGCATTCTGAATTTTTCGTAGGCTAACCTTATCCCTTTGTATCAATGCAGGCCAACAAAGTCCATCGCAATACCTAACCCAACCTAACCTAAGCTAACCTACCCTAACAGAGATAGTATTAAAGAATCACAAAATTTAAGTTTAATATTAATTTGCATATATAATGTATTTGTGTATGGTTCACATGTTTGTCAAACCTAAGTTTGACGTTCATATGTATACTCAGATTTTTACACTCCACCTTAGGTTGTATTTTTTTATTATTTATTTTAAATTCAAACTCGGGGTTTTCAATAATTACTTTGCTATCTTTAGCGAATACAAGTAGCTCTGTTTTACCTTCATTTTTTTGAGGTGGTATGACATTGGCGTCTTTCCAAACCTCTTTAACATTACATCTTTAAATTTATGCCATCCGCACCCGTTCCAGTGGATTTTAACTTACGTAGAACTATTTCAACTTTTCCTGTAGAACCGTAGCAAAATTAAAGACACTGAAAACATTAGAGTGCCTCTGGTTTTCATATTTGTCAATGATTAAAGTCGCTTCATTATTCTTAGGTGGTGCTGATTTAGGTAGGTTATCAATAAAGAAATTATTTATTTCATTGGAATCAGTAAATTCAGCGAGATTCTCAGACTTCCTTGAATTAATATTGAAGTATTTTAGTTTTTTCGAGAAATTTTTTGGATCAGTTCTAGCTTTTATTCCAGCTGTACGGAATGGTTAACAAGGTTTCTTAGTTGTTTATATTCATTAAATGACGCTTCCGATTTGGTTCTTTTACATAAAGCACGACCTTTATCTCCCATTTTAATCATTAGCTTTATATTATCAGTCAACTAGGGAGGCAGGAGGTTCAGTTATTCTGAGAGTTTTATATGGAGAGTGTTTATCAAATAATTTAGTGATATTTTTATTCCAGAAATTAACCTTATTATTAGATTTTCATTTACGTATTGAATTCTCGTATTTATTTGAAGTTTGAAAACGAAGTAATGACTGATAAGTTCTATGAATTGTAATTTACAGTGAATAGTTTTGATTATTACCTTATTATTTTATGATGAATTACATTTTTCACTTTATATTTTCTCAGAGTCAGAGTGTTTAACTTGTCTCAGTATCTAGGTATTATGTTGTTTTTGTATACAAACATAATAACTTATTTGCCCCTGCATTTTCATTTAATTTTAAGTGTCGTATAAGCTATTGTCATTTTTGCCTGAAGGATCTTCTATGTGATTCAATTGTAAGACGATTTATGAATTTGAAATATAAAAAATACGGGAATTCAAATAGTTACCGATGGGGAAGAGTCGCCTTACATATTACTATAAATAATAATTTATACGAGTTTATTAATTTTGCAGCATCGCTCGATAAAAAATTAAAATAAAACATGACATATGTCAATACGCGCAAGGTGTTTTACGGCGATAATACTGCATGTTGGTGCTGTCAAAAGCCAATCTAATTAAGTTTACCATTAATTGATGAAATGACCTCAAAATGTTCAAAGAAATGGGCTTTCATTAGCTACAAGATTAAAGAGTTAAATAATCCATCTAAAACAATAAAACTGATACAAACTAAATTAATAAGACTCACGCACAAAGAACTTGGTACAAGTCTTGGGGCATGAAACACCCTACAGGTCATTGAAAAGTTTTAAAGTTAAATTGAAATATTTGAAGTTTGACAAACCAAGCTCAGTTACAGAAACACATTGCCTTATAGTGTATTCACAGATATATTAAAGGCCTTTTATAACACTGAAAAATTTGCCAATTTTGGCATCTCCTTTGAGACTGCTGTAGAGATAAATAAAAGTCTTACAACAAACTTTGCATATTATACATTAAGAGAGAGGTAAATTTAAACAATATCGACATTTAATAGCTGTCGCAATACATATTTCTCTATACATTTATACAACATTAGTTAAAGTGTTTCATAGGGCATGTTATGTTGTCACATAATTTCTTAACATATTACCATATAAATTAAAGTAATTAATGTGGTTTAGGCGAGAAGTACTTAATTATTTAGTCGAAGTAGACCTTTACGCAATCCTAGAACTTATGCATTATAAGATTGCATACGTGTAATTAAGTTAATTTTTTTTGCATATTTTACACACTTTTAATATTGTACAGTCTATTGCAGACATTCAAGCTACTTATAAACAGAAGGAAAAAGAGATATATAAAAACGCTAACATCGGTAATCTAGATATACATTTATATATATCTTTTAATGTGTTTCTCAAAGATTTGGACAACGCTTAGCCGTAGATTCTTGACATTAAAATAAGTCGATTTCACCCAAAAAGTAGCAGTCTAACTCTTTTCGTTTTCAAGATACAGGGCGGAGAAATGTAAAAAAAAATATATTCGTATTTTGTTTCTATCTTGGAGACTATTATACGGGTCTACTCCAAAGTTGGTAACGACATGTTATCCAGGTCGCTAATTACAATGGTGATATTGTCGATGTCACATTTTATAGATGGGGCTAGTTACAGTACTTTTATGTGACACTTTAAGCCATAACTTTTTTGAGATTTTGGGCAGTCTTCTATTGTAATCGAAACGCAATTTAATTTCCTAAAGAAAAGGTGTACTTGTTTAAATTAAACACCATAAAATGCACCCCTTCAGAGAAATATGCTATTTACAACTTTGTCACACACCAGTTCGAAGAAATCAACTGTACCTAAAAGCGGTTTTTTATCTAGTAGGTGTACGTCAAATATGATGTCTTGAAATCATCAATAGTGCATGTTGTAGATACTTATAATAGTCTCCAAGATAGAGACAAAAAAATACAAATAATATTTTTTTACTATACCACCCTGTATCTTGAAAATGAAAAGAGTTAGACTGTTACTTTTTCGGTTCAATCGACTTGTTTTGATGTCAAGAATTTACGGCTGAACGTTGTCCCAATCTTTTCTAGACACCCTGTATATATACTGGCGAAACTGAACAGTGTATAATGAAAATAAACTTGGATTGAGTGAAATAATGTTACTTTTTAACGCTTTTTACTTTTTTTCACTATTACCATAAACATATGTTTTACGCACTAAATATGATAACAGTCGAAAAAAAAATGTATAAACCACAAGATATAAAAGTTTCGGATAATGCGACTGTAAGTTATTTACTGAAGCGCAGCATTTTTTTTTTAAATGAAGCTACACTTCCACTGACAATTTTCACATTACTATTTTCACATTACTATTTTCACATTACTATTTTCACAGTATTTCATCATATTACATTCCTCTGCTGCGGTTGACAGCAATGTCCTCAGGAGTAGTTATTATGAAGTTGTCTGTTGTACATGCGTCCTGGTTGAGTGGTGGAATAGCTATGGCTAAACCTCCGCAGGACGTTATTATAAAGTTGTTTAAAAAAGTTCCTTATGATGGACCTTGTACTACGGTCGCCTTCCTGTAAAATGGAGCCCGTTTTTGATTATTACTCTTAAACCATTGCAGATAAAAATTTTTATATTCAGTTAAAAAATAAACAGATGATAGTATCTATATGTAACTGTAACAGTACAAAAAACCGAAAATTAGCCTTTAATTTTCAAGATAGTGGCTATAGAATGAGGTTAATCTTTGGGGAATTTTAGTATGTTCATTAGAAGGCTTAGAAGATGCAGCAGATGAAACGTCTCATCTAGTTCAGATGGCATATTAATTTAGGCTTTGCAAGACAATAAGAAAAAAAAAATTAATTCATATGTAAATATTTTTAAAATAAAACCTTTTGTTACTGTACCCTTCACAAAATTATAAACAATGCAACAAATTCAGAATCAATCGTATCCAGAATTTTATACCTTGTACCTAGAGTGAATTCGAGGTCCAACACGCACCTCATTTATCTCACTGCTTTATCACGTTAAGTGTTTTGGAATTACCATACGCATGGAGCAAAACTTGATGCTTTTACTTGTTCTGTTAATTCTATTAAAACGTTGCCTGATCTATAATTATTTATCGATTTATGTAATGTTATATCCTTACCATTATTTTTAATTGTTTCCTATAATTGTTTGTATCAACGACTCTTACTGCCTCCGTAACACAAGTAGAAGAGGAAGGTCAAGACTTGGACGTGAAAAAAAGGATAAAGAAATCAATGTGATGGGAGATCGAAGTCTTGAAAATCATGATAAACAGGATAGAAATGGTTGGAGGTGCAGGATTCGGTGACAGTCGCAGTACCCCTGTATATATAATTACTTAATTTACCTAATTGAATAGACGTATTAGTTTTAGTAGAACGGTTTTCAGAAAATCTGTATCCTGCTGAGTCATAAGCATAGTTGGAAACGACGATTATTAGCTCTTTTTCCACCTTATTCTTATTATACTCTTCGCAAAAACGAACATATTTTGTTAGCTTTAGGTTAGCCAAACATGAATATATCAAATTGGACTTAAGAAGTTTTTGTTTATGTACTCAAATACAATTATTTTAGCCCTAAACTAGACTGTTATAAAAAAGCGTTTATCATTTCTATAAGCTCCATTTGGATTTCCATATTTGGCGAACCTAAAGCTAACGAAATATGAAGAATTCATTAATTTTGCAGATCAAGTAAAAAAATATATTTTTTTCAAATTGTATCTGACGGACCTTAAAATAGCTTTATTATTTAGATTTGATATATTCATGTTTGGCTAACTTAAGGCTAACGAAATATGAAGGGTTCATTCATTTTGCTGATGAGGCAAAAAATACAATTTTTTTTTTCAAATTGTGTCTGATGAACCTCAAACAACAGCTTTGATATATTCAAGTTTGGCTAACTTAAAGCTAAAGAAATATGGTCTCGTCCATTTTCCTCACGAGGAAAATAAATGCAAAATTTTCATCACGTTCAGGTCAGTCTGGTTTAATGAAAGCAAGGGATTTTTCAGTCAGATTTCGTGAATCTGTGTCTCTGGGTATAACAGCTTTACAACAGAGTTGATTTTACCCATTTTCCTCATGACGTAATTAAATGCAAATTTTTATGTTTTTTACTTCCCGGCCTGTCATAAAGCAAGATGTGCGGCCATCAGACAAAACCGATTATTGTATTGAGACAACCTCTACCTATTCCTAAGGTCAAAGCGTATTTTGCTGATAAGGTAAATAAATCGTTGGCGGCTCTTGGTCTAAAAGCAAGTGTCGGCCATGGCTTTTGATTTGAAGGTTCACTACTATGTGTGGTCTGTTTATGTTATGTTATATTTTATTCCGTGAAACGATATACTCCTTTCATATTAAATCAATTTATCACGTCGGAAATGCGTTATTATTTCTTAGTTGTATTTAAGCAAATTAATAAAGACTCGTTTTATTGCAATTATAAGCGCATATAACACATATAGATTCCACATCTGGTTTAAGAGGAAACGATTTACTTGTGCTTTACGTTCTTTTATTTATTGGATATGGTATTTAGCTCATCATAATCGCAAATCACTCGAAGATATCAGATCCTGTGCAACCGGAAATAGCCTGGTTACGCTTTATTTTCGGTCAACTTATTTTCTGATTAAACTCAACGGTGTGGATGCAGGGTAGATTTGAAATAGAACTGTTTCTAGTTAAATTGGATTTCACGCTATACTCTTTTATTTTGCAACAGGAGATAAGAATCTGCATCATCTAGAGGATTTAGGATATTCCTAGACAAATGAATTGTATAGGATATTTTAAATTAAACGTAAGTTATATATCTACAACTTCACTACTCTCTTATTAACTCCCTTCGTCATTATCCATATAGTTACAACACAGTCCACGAACTAGAAATGGCAAATAACAACAATTAAAATCGGGAAACTGGTCTGTCTTTCCGAGTGAGAACTGCGAACAGTGAAGATTTCTCAGCGGTTTTGGATCAGTCTATGTATTGCATTATCTATGGCTCCAATGTGCTATTTTGTATCTTATCATTATATTTAAAATATAGCGAATTCCGTGGACTTAAGTTTTTACAGGTGCGTTTATATCCACATGGTTCTTACTAGACGAGTCAGTCACTTTGGAAATACATATTTACGTGACGTAAATGATAAATTTATAAACACACAAAAAATACAAGAAAGCATTTGGATGCAATCAATGGTAAAATTTAATTAATATATTATATGTTGAATTAAATTGTAGGCATTAGTACATAATCAAATAAATGAAATGTAAATTCCTTTTTTCTATCAACTGATTATTCTCCAACATGTCGAATACCTTTTTCGAGACAGTATAATTTTTATTATAAAAAATAATGCGTTTACCTCACCTACAATAACTTAATACACATTATAAAGTTGTAAATAGTGTTTTAATTTGATTTTAAAACACCTGATAAAACTAAAAATATCAACAAAAACTAGCAGGTTGGCAGTAAGAGAAATGTGCCAAGCGGTCGCAATTTCTCAACCGTTATTATTTGTATTTGAAACCGTTTAAACTGATAATCGAGGCCTAAGTCGATTAATTATTGCATAACGACACACACGGATATGTGTCACCATTGAGATGGTTTAATAAATCACTTATATGGACAAAATCTTTTCCTCAAACCGCAATTTGCTAATAAATAATTTAAGGTATGATATTATACTTTTCCACCAGACACCTCATATGACTTCATCTGTTATTTAATTAATAGCTGCATAACTGCACTGATGATCATTTTAAATGCAGACATGTATCATTTATTTATTTTTATAGACTTTTCAATATTCATTAAGCCCAGTTCTCGCCAGATTACTGAATTTTCTGTATAGTTATTGAACATCATATAGTACATTCTTCGCGATTTTTTTTTAAATAACTTTTTTGGGTACATTCGCTATATCTGTAGTTTTAATCATCCCCCGATAATGCCTTATTGAATGGCGAAACACCTGCCACTATACAGAAATTTTGTGTTTATAGAATCGTATTAAAGCTTATAAGGCTCTTATTTACTGTTCCATTTTTTTCCCAAAATGATAGGATTCTTCATCTGGTTGACACCAAATTACTGCCCTTTCAATACATTAACTTTTCAAATTATCATGCTCACAAATAATGTGAAGGGCGGACAGACAGTCTTACAGACAGGCAGGGAGATGCATATGCAAACAGTATATTAATATAATAAAAATGTAATACACTGAGTATTACAAATGATAAAATTACTTTACACACAAATATAGTTAAAATGGTAATTTCAATGGTTAGTAATAGTTTAAACAGAGAGTTAAAAGATTTAGAAAAGCAAAAATTACAGTAATTACAAGTTTTTGCGGCCAAAAATATTAACAAGTCATGACAATATAATGGACTATTTTAATAAAAGGTAGCCGTTCTGTTTTTGTAATAACTCGAAAAATGAATTAAAAAGTCGAAATCTTCTTTAAATATATGTTTCATTGAGGCTATGCCACTAGACATGAAACACAAATGAATTCAAAAACACTTTATTCCAAATTCAAACTTACAAAATAGTTTTTCCGACAGCCATGTCCGCACCCAGTCAGATAACCACTGCACGCAACGCCCAATTGATGGACTGGACGACACGGGGCTAGATCAACTAAAAATAAATGTTTATTTGCATAGACCTCTTCTTCAGCGTAGCTCCAAAGGAAAAAGTCTAGCGCAGTCAAGTTATAAGATTTTGATGATAAGTTACCTTCAAGTCATCGGGGATAACATGTCCGGAAAATTAAGGGCTCAAAACAGCCAGTGTTTCATCAACTGTATGCTAGATGTACCATCCTGCTTAAACTATACGTCATCCAAGTCCAAATAATTAATTTACTCAAAAAAAAATTTTCAGTATCTCACAGAAGCGTAAACCATACACTGTAAGAGCATTACCAGTTTCCTTTTCAAACTAGTACAGGGTGGATCAAATTAGATGAGATTTGGGGTTTTCTATAAAACTATGGCAGATAGACAAAAACCAATATAGGTGTCCTGAGCTCGATTTTCAAAGAACAAACAAGGGTGCAAACAGCGATCGTCTATCTTTTTCGACTACCGAGCTTGGAAAATACCAAGTGTCGAATCGAAAATCGAATAACACATTATTAAGGCACTTTTTTAAGTATAATCCGTTGCTGATAAGAAGACAATTATGCATGCCTCAGTTTTCGAGATATAGACATAACTTTCGTTTTTTTTTAATGGAATACTTTGTAAATTATTTCATTGTTCGATCACAACTTAAATTAGCTCTCCAACGATATATCATATGTTATATTTATCTCTAGAAAAAGTGGTTAATTTTCGAAAATTTTAATATATTTGTGAGGAGACCATGGAAAACTATTAACAACAAAAACACTTCTTATAATATAAAATTATTTTATCAAAAATAGGAAAAACTAAACTACAATAAATGCTCGAATTATTTTCCATTGACATCATGCATTTTGACACTTTTTCCTTAGAGCATTTGTTACATTTCCAATTATGACAGGAGTTTATTGTCCGAAACGCAGCTAATGTTTTGTTTTCCAATTCTATATTATTAGAACGTTCTCTATATGTAATATTTTTTAAATAAGCCAAAAATCGGCAGGGGTTATATAGGGATATCTAGCTGGCCACAAAATAGGACCATTATTTCCTAAAAATTAAACAATCTCTAAACTACTTTGTTGTTTATTTATTTCTACTCAAAAAAGTGCCTTAAGAATGTGTTACTCGATTTTCGATTCGACACTTGGTAATTGATTGATATACTATAGAGGTTATCCAAAAATTCCAAGTTTCCAAAAACGCTCCCTAGCTCGGTAGTCGAAAAAGATAGACGATCGCGGTTTGCACCATTGTTTGTTTCTAAAAAATCGACCTCCGGACACCAATGTAATACAGTAAGTTAGGAAGGAGCACATTAGCAGCTGAGAGGATAAGTTTTTAATCCTTTTTAATAAACGCATATTTTGTATCATTGCACATTAAAAAAAATTTTTTACGGCTGCCTTCGAAAATGAAAATAACGCACAGCAACCATAACTCGAAACTGTCCTTTTTCACACGATGTGTACAAAAATACAAAAAACACAGTACTATCATGATTTTCACACAGTCCTGTCGAAAACATTGCACATTAAAAAATTTTTTTTACGATTGCCTTCGAAAATGAAAATAACGCACAGCAACCATAACTCGAAACTGTCCTTTTTCACACGATGTGTACAAAAATCCAAAAAACACAGTACTATCATGATTTTCACACAGTCCTGTCGAAAACAGAACTGACACCTTTTATTTGTATTTTTTGAAGTAGGCTAGCCTATTCAGGTTCATAGCAACCGATTTATTTAACGAGTAAACATCAGTTTTGAAGTTTTCAAACCACATCACTTTTAAAGAAGTTTATTAAAACTGGTTGGTTCTATAGTCGTAGAAAAAGTATTGTAAACAATACGTTTGAAAACCTCCTTTCACACTCATTCGACTTGTGGAACTGTCTCACTTGTGTGAAAAGATTCGTTTTCGAAACTTGTTTAAAATACTATTTCACACTGATTTGACTTGTTTGCCTCACTCGTTTGAAAAGATTTGTTTTCGAAACTTGTTTAAAATAATTTGCTTTGTAATATTGAAATGGAAAGAGTGCGTAACAAATTTCTTAGAAAATAAACTTTTATTTTAAATGCAGATACTTTGAAAGATCGTACACCTGTCATAAAGCCAATAAATCCGTTAATGCCGATATTTCATAAGACTTGAGTCAAATAATTCAAATTAATGAGATGTAAATTTTTGTATTTGAAACAGTAAATACAAATTAGCCTGATTTTTCTTTATGATATTAGAATTAAGTAGAGTTAATACAAAACAAAACATATTAAATCACATAATTTAAAAATATATATACCGGGTGACAACGAGATTAGTCCCGTTCCAATTTCTAGGTTGACTTTAGGAATACAATTTTGAAATTTTGACATATTATTTGTGAGACAAAAAACCACATTTTGCACTTACTAAGTGAAAAATATCTCTTCCGGTCCAACCGGAAGTAGCAACAACTTTTGATTTTTAAATAGCAACCTATATATATTTTTGCATATTTAGATTCCACGTGAAATTCTCGTTACAACGATGTATCACAACTAGGTAATTTTTTTCCATATGGCATCATAAATTCGAAAAAGTGAAAAGGCTAAGTTGACAACTGCAAGACTGTGTTCTCAAAAAATTTACCCAGTAGGCCTTGAATCACCTTAATTTTTATTGTCGCATTTCAATAAAAGTTTATTTCGTGCCAAAATCACTATTTTGAATTGAAAAATTTTGTGAAAAAACATAAAAAGCAAATGGATTTTATTCAATTGTTTTAAATGGTAACCACATTTTTTTACTTGCACCAACAAAGCCCAAACCATTAACCTTTTATTTGATGTATAATACGTCTAGTTTCGGTGCTAATTTACTTTGAAATTATTGGATTTCTGTAGATGCTACATTTACCAATTGGTATTGTTAAAAAACTACACAGAGATTAAATAAAATTTACAGAATTTATGAATAATTATATATAAGATAGGGGAAAATAAAATTATAGCAATTGTTCAAAATGTATTCCTTCAACTTCAGTACATTTTTGAGCCCTACTGATGATTTCCCTTACCACCCGTTCAACATTTGCGCAGTTATTGTTGTAGGCCAGGTAGTTCAATAAGGAAATAATTAGTGGAAAGCTGAAAATTGCTTTAATCACTTTATTTGGATCCAGATATTACTCTCCCAAGTTTTCCCCCTCGAGCGAGGTCGGTGTTGGCCCTTCTGGCCCTAAGAAGGTACCAAACCATCAACTTTATCAACAAAATACCTATTATAATAATCTAGAGTAAATTTGCTACAAAAAAGTTCTTTACCGTTTGTCTCTAAAGTGAACCGTTACGATGCTACGACCACTCAAAGTGGAGCCCTTTTTGATTCTTGCGGAAAAGTTATCGATATCTTCTGCACCATGTAATTTGGCACCAAACCGATACTTTTGCCGACATTGGCGCCAAATATGTGAATTACGTCAAAAGATACTTCAAAAACAGTGTCATCATTTTCGGTGGGTATCCTGACGACCCAGCAGCTCGCAGTACCAAGTCCGCTGAACGTCTTCGACGATCGCACAAGCATGATGCTGCTAATGTTTTTTTTGATGAGTCCATGACGGCACCTATGCCACAAGCAAAATTTTTGTGTAATGACACAAACAAACGAAGATTTGTTGCGCGTCAAATTCGAAAGCGAAGGAATCGAAACCAGACAAGCTCCAGAAGATGCCGATGTGCTCATCGTTACCACCGCACTCGCGTTATCTCGGCCCGACAATTCGGTCATTATAGTGGTTGAAGATATAGATATCCTGGTCATCTTGGCGGCTCGTATGCCACCCTCCACGAAAATGTATTTTATGAAACCCGGCAAAGGTTCAACCAAACAACAACTATTTTGCACAACAAGTTTCAATCTCCCGCCGTGTGTGCAAGAAAACATCCTCTTGTTGCATGCGTTTAGTGGGTGCGATACAACGTCTTCGTTTTTCAGGCAGGGCAAAATGAAATTCATAACACTGCTGAAGAGTAATGAGGAACTGCAGACAGCTGTTAGGGTTTTCCGAGACGTGAACGCAAAGCGGGCCAGTTGGTTGTGGCTAGGCTTTATGACAACAAAACCACGGGAAACACCCTGAATGAGTTGCGGTTCCAACTGTTTGCAAAATCTCTACGCAAACATCAATTTAATCTCGCAAGCCTACCTCCCACCGAATCAGCGGCACGTGAGCACTCTTTAAGAACATACCATCAAGTCCAAACATGGTATGGAAATGATACAAATCCACTGGATTGGGGCTGGAAAAATTCTCAATGTGGTTTGGCTCCCATACCTACGACGAGGGATCCGGCGCCACAAACGCTTCTAAACACAGTGTCCTGCAAATGTTCGAAAGGATGTAACGCAGCGTGTGGTTGCAGGAAAACGGGGCTCCGATGCTCCAGAATCTGCATGAATTGTATGGGACGGTCATGTACAAATGCTGCCGAGGAAGATGATATGGATGATTGTGACGGAGACATCGATGTTAATCTTGAGCGCCCTGTGACGTCGGACAAATGTACCGATGCAGACGATGAAAGCGATGACGGAGAAATTGAGGCGGACGATCAAGACTGCCAGCCTTCATCAAAACGGTTGAAAATCGACTAACTTTGACATTTGAACAGTGGATTAGGCCTCCTGGGGACACCACTTACAAAAAAACGCGCCATTTACTCTACCGCCAGATGGTGTGGAAAAGAGTGATTTTATGTCAATACTAGTAAATAATAATACTTTTTTTTTTAACTATTTAACGTCGGCCTATTTTCGCTACCAGGGCCTATCACCGACGCCAGGAGACGAGCTACGCCCAACCTGGAAATTTTGCCGAACCTCTTCCCTTAAGAAGAGTAGGGATCTTTTACTTGCCTAGCATTTAATAGACAAGGGATCGCCTGCTTTACATCCCCTCCGAAGGATGGTATATCCACTACGTAATCCTGGTCTGAAATTACGTAACTTCCGCGTATACACTGATATACAAGCCGCTAGAAGGTGGGACGAGAACGCTGTATTTCCCAAGATGGGACCCCATCCAAGTACTAACCACGCTCGACGTTGCTTCAACTGAATATCAACTGATATTCACATTGAAGTCGCCTCTACGCTCGCCCCAATAATAATACCAATCGTAGGTACTTTGCCACAGCTGTTTACATTGAAAAGCTGTTATACTTGTAACAAGTTAACAGCTTGTGCACCTGGAATGCTGACAAATATTTATAACATGTAGAAACTTTGATATGGCATATGATTTCGATAACTTTTCCGCAAGAATCAAAAAGGGCTCCACTTTGAATGGTCGTAGCATCGTAACGGTTCACTTTAGAGACAAACGGTAAAGAACTTTTTTGTAGTAAATTTACTCTAGATTATTTTATATAATAGGTATTTTGTTGATAAAGTTGATGGTTTGGGAGATATTTGCAAAAAAAACGAAAAATGGTACCTTCTTAGGGCCAGAAGGGCCAACGCCGACTTCGCTCGAGGGGGAAAACTTGGGAGAATAATATCTGGGTCCAAATAAAGCGATTAAAGCAATTTCCAGCTTTCCACTAATTATTTCCTTATTGAGCCTTTTTTTTTACCTGTCGCCTGGCCTATTGCAAAAGCTTGGCGAATTTTAATTTCCAACTCCTAGAGGTTTCTTGAAGATGATGAATAAACTTTTTCTTTGACTTACCCCCACAGGAAAAAAATCCATAGGTGGTCAGGTGATCTGGCAGGCCATCTTGTGCGCCCATAGACATAAAAATGACTCTATTTTGAAATCTGTGTTCTAAATAATTAGAAACATCTCGAACGTTATGTGGCGGAGCCCCAACTTGTTGGTAATAAATGCTCGAGTGCTTTTTCTCAAATTCATAGGTAAATCTCCTAAAAAGTTCTCAATTTCATTTTCCAAAAAGTTCAGGTACCTAATTCCATTTAAAGTCCCCTGAAATAAAATAGGACCTATGATCCTAGTACCCACAATTCCTGCCCATACATTTTCCCCAAACACTTCTTGGTGATTTCCTTCTCTAAACTCATGTAAATTTTCCTGAAACCAGTTACGTAAATTATTTCAGTTAAACACGCCATTGTTAGTGAACAGAATTCTGGGAACAATGTTTCTATTTTATAGTAACCAATTACAATAATGAACTCTCCTATCTGCATCAGCTTCATATAAATGGTGATGAAGTTGTATTTGTATGATTTATATCCACGTTTTCTTAATATTCTTCTAACAGATTCTTGGCTAATATCAAGAGCACTTCCAATCTCACACGCGTACATGCATTTTTATTAATTTCCACGGATGCTAAAACATTCATCTCTGTGGCCTCGTCAGGGGCGTAGCGAGCCAGCTTTTTTGGGGGTTATTTTTCAAATTTGCCAACTTCATAAGACTTAAAAAGCCAACTCTGTAAATAATTAAATAATAATTCCTCTAATAAAAATGTTCAACAAAAGCGTCTCAAATTTCCAACTTTTGTTCCACTTTTTCCAAGTCTGACAAAGTTCGCTATGCCTCTGGGCCTCGTCAATAATAAACGTACTTTGTTCGTTTTCATTTGGCTGGGCCCTAAACTTCTCTTCTAAAATCTTAAAATATTTTCTAGAAGGATAATGCCTTCCAGAATACCGCTCTGCATATAACTTTTCAGCTTGATTTGCATTTCTTTTAGATTCCCCATAAATAAGTAACATGTCCACTTTTTCATTTTGGGTAAATACCCCCATTTTGTATTCTTTTAAAATTTTTAAATAGTTATATTAGCAAATAAATCACAAGAAAATTAAAAAAGCACTACATACACTTGATCAAATAATAACTTAAGCAAATGTTTGAAAAGAAATGTCATTTTGCCATGGCACGCTTGTAAAATTTAATACATACATTAGTACGTTTCATTAAATAACTAAAGAATAGCATCTACAGAAATCCAACAGTTTTAGTGTAAATTAGCACCGAAACTAGACGTATTATACATCAAATAAAAGGTTAATGTTTTGGGCTTTGTTGGTGCAAGTAAAAAAAAAATATGGTTACCATTTAAAAAAATTTAATAAAAACCATTTGCTTTCCATGTTTTTTCAAAAAATTGTTTTTCAATTCAAAATAGTGATTTTGGCCCAAAATAAACTTTTATTAAAATGCGACAATAAAAATTAAGGTGATTTAAGGCCTACTGGGTAAATTTTTTGAGAACTTAGCTTTTTCACTTTTTCGAATTTATGACGCCATTTGAAAAAAAATTACCTAGTTGTGATACATCGTTGTAACGAGAATTTCATGTGGAATCTAAATATGCAAAAATATATATAAGTTGCTATTTAAAAATCAAAAGTTGTTGCTACTTCCGGTTGCACCGGAAATGATATTTTTCACTTAATAAGTGCAAAATGTAGCTTTTTGTGTCAAAATGATATGTTAAAATTTCAAAATTGTATTCCTAAAATCAACCTAGAAATTGGAACGGAACTAATCTCGTTGTCACCCGGTATTTCCTGGTTATTCCATTTAAATAATACTTACTTGTTAAGAACCTTTAAATAAACATTCCAGTTTAATAGAGAAATTATAATTCCGTTGTACGTAAACAACTGTACTTTGCACAGAATTTAAAAACTTTAATTTTAAAGTAAAACTAATATTAGCAATTGTTTATAAATTCCCCTCGCACAGCTTGTTAACTCCACTAAACTATCATTAACTACTGCAGAATCAAATCAATTTCTTTTATTTCGTAATTAAAACTGTAAAAATAAAAACGCTTAAATTCAAGAGTATTAATTATTGTGAGTAATTACACCGGGACCTCAATCTCAATTAAAAATTATCCACTTACTGTTTTTGTTTTAATAATGCGTTTCTCCGTTAGCGTGAATTAGATAATGCCATTAGTGATTTGTTCTTGCGTTATATAAACAAATCGTATGAATAATAGTAACATCTGCTTCGTGTTGCGCTGTAGAGCATAGACGATAAATTACAAATTGATAAGCCGTTTCATCACTATTATGCGTTCTACGGAGATTTCACTAGATCTGAATGTCGATACTTGATTTATAGGCAAAACATAGAAATTTCACTTTAGTTATATAATTTTCGCATAATTCCTCATTACCACATTGCTTCTTCTTCTTATGCACAACGTCTTGGCACATGTTTTGTGAACCACGCATTATTCTACTTTTGCTGTATGGCACGTCTGACAACTATATTCTATCTTTCGTGGTTGCCTGTTGGGAGTAATCTATATCCTCCATCGAATCTCATATTCGCAGTTACCGATATTGTCGACAAAGGATCCAAGGTACATGTTTATAACCTCACACCAATCCGACCTTAACGTGGATAGTTTTCATTTGATCGGTCTACAATTATAATATTCAGTTTGTTCTAATTTACACTTATACCGTACTCACAGCTTATTGTTTAAAGATTGTCCAGCAGGTGTATGAGCTAATCCTCGTTTGCTGCAACTAAAGTAGGTCCCAGAATTGACCTAAGTCAAAGACATGTAAAGGAATTTTTGAGCATAACATACAAGTTTGAAAAAAGGCGTCAGAACCGAAAACTAGCACAAAAGGACTTGTATACGTTCGATAAGACGTAAGTCACAACCAGGTGAAAATTCGAAGAAACACCGAACTTTCACTTAGGAAAATATGTTTTTGTCCAGGCCATGGGAGTGAAAGTATATTGTGGTCATGGAAAAATACACCAAAACGAAACAATATACTTTTGCGAAATACTTTGAAAATATTTTTAACTTTTTAATCTCTTCATAAAAAGCTATGAAGACGAAGATATAGTCATTCTGGGTATCATTCAAAAGAATGAATATAAGTCGCTAATTTCCAATTCTCCAATAATACAGTACCCATTTCTTTCCACTCCACATTGCCAAACAAAGTTACATTTAGTCTTCTTGATAAGTTGTCGTAAATTCAGTATTTGTTCTCACTTCTTTTAACAAAGCTTGCTTGCTGTACAGATTTTGCCAAAATAGATGATACTGAGGTGTGAATTGAAGCATACACTGTACTATTTTACAATACCGGCACGGTAGCTCAGAACACGACAAGAGATACTATTATAGCCCATATGAACCTTATGATTATCATCATACTCTTGGAGACTTTGAGACTTCTTATCTGAGTTGGAAAAAATGTTAGTGGCAAAGGTCTACCAGCTCTACAAATATCGTTATTCGTTATCGTTTTTCTTTCCAATGGACAGTTCGCGATTTAAATATGTTTTGCTAGTGGATCTTCAGTGCTACGTACCCTTACATGTTGTAGACAGATCATTGTTCTACCGAATACATGGAATCAAACAATTCTCAATATTATTTCAGATAATCAAAAATAAAAATAAGAGGATGATACATTTTTTTTGTCACAAAATTCACATAATTTCACTATTTCATTAATTCATTATTTGTCAAAGTTCATTTTTGCGTATATAAAATGGTTCCACAGGATAGCCACTAGTCCACAAAGTGTTGAGTGAATTGTATGGTGATAATGCTGGTCGTACTGTCTATTGTGTATTGGGTTCGAGCCTCAGCCCCGGCAATGACAATGTCGGTGGATGTATGTCTGCGTTTTTCCAATTGTATAAACTCCTTCTGGATTGCCTTGGCTTTGGATTAACTCCCATATATACTCAATGTAGTGTGTTCAGGTTTATCTTTTTATGTAGACTACCATCTCTATTTTCGGAGATTTAGATTAATCCAACTGACCGGCCAGATTCCTGCTACCAGTGATCTCTCACTTATATTTAAAGATCAGGTTAAATAATTATCCATGTCAAACTCAAAATCAGGTATGCCACAAGACTGCAAAATTAGTCCCTTCCCTATTAAATTTTGCACTTATGATTTTTTCGTACTAATCATTTCTTATTTTTATACATTTAAAAATCAGGTCAAATAAGTATTCATTTTAAGCTAAGTTTCAGGTATGTCACAAGGCTCTAAATTTGACCCCTTCCATATTAAATTTTGCACTTATAATATTTTCTGACTATATTCCGATTTTTTAACTAGAGGTAAAGGTTTATTTTCAATTTTCGACTAATATGATAAGTATAGGACTAAATACATTTCTGTTCGTGTTGTCATTCATGTTGTCTTGTCCATTTCTTAATTATCTTCAGCACTAATTCATGTTTGTACTCATTAAAAATTTATTTATGTTACGGATCAACAAGTACACAAAAAGTTTTATCTGACCTAATCAGTGCCTTCTTATGAATTATTTTAAAAGTGCTTCAGGTAAAGAACACAGACACTCAATTCTAATTTTTGTACTTTTAATAAGTAGACAATACACGAAATATTAACAGCATTAACAAAATTAAACATGTTTATTCTATGGCAAAGAATTTTTTCTGATACCAAAAAAAAACAAAAAAAAATTAAACTTAAACTAACCTCTCAGCCTGACGACATACAACGTAAAGATTACATTGCCTTGGAAATATTACTGCTGAACTTCTTGAACTACTATTCACAACATTCGGAATTTGAATGAAGCATCATTAAAATCACCAAGAATAATTTTTAATCGCTGGTGGGGAATGATCTGAAATTAATAATTATATTAACAAATAATTTTGAGGTTGAGGTTAAGGTTTTTAGGTATGCTGTACGTTTATTCCTAAATAAAGTAATTGATTATTTTTATTTTTTTTTTTTTGTGAAGCCAGTCACCCTTCTCTCTGTCTCCGATGCCAACGACCACTCCCTACGCCGTAGAGTCAGTGATCACTGGGTCCGCGAATCGTGTGCTCTGAGCAAGCGTAACGAGCCAAGCACAACGGTCTTCTGCATTCTTCCGGCTAAGATTTCCGCCGAGTTTTGGCATGCCGGCATCGTCTTCAATTCCGAAAGCAGTGTATGCCTAATCACACCAAGAGATCCTATAAACAATACCACTAGCTTAACGGTAGAGTCTGCGGAGTTCGAAGAGAAGATCTCGATATTTAGTCCGTTTTTCCTCCTCTTTGAAAACAATGTTTATTTCCGCTGAAGCGGAGAACTCATTAACAAACATTGTTCTGATTTGGTAGTCGAGGAGGACTATATCAGTTTTATTGGCCTGTATTTGCCTGAGGGTGGGAAAAGAGTAGTTCCAATAAATTAGGCACTGCTCGTTCCTCACCACGGACTCAATATCCTACGGAGCATAAGGCAGCACTGGTGTATCATCTATCCGATACGTGTACCGTAGATGATAGTACAGCACTCGTAATGCTCCATCATGTCTATGGATATAGGCCGAGCCAGCGTATGATGGACAAGCCGACCGTAGGTGCATGAATGTCTCCAGCGCCCTTCGCCAGGCCCTGCAGTTTACATCAAGGACCTCCATACCGAAGTCATGACTTCGATAGATGAGCGTATTAAAGACACCATCTTAGCAACCCATGATGAACTCCTCGGTCTGAGACTTCAGCCCAGCTGACCTCAGGAAAGCAAAGGTCAGCTTCTCAGATAAGCCCCTGTCTTCAATTAAATATTCTTGTAGAAGACTCCATGCAAGAGCTTATCCTTGTGCAGCGGCATAAATCTGTTTTGCTCAGCTGCTTTTGTATGGGCCTTTAGCTGAGCGGGTCCCAGCTCGGTAACAGAACTTGGGTTTACCTACCCACTGTCGAAGTCGAGACCAAACTCATCATATGCTCTTTGTGCTGCCTTAACTAAAAACGCTCCTATCCCTGCATTTTCATGGTCCTGAACCATGCAGAGAAGGGGATCCAAACTCCCGCGGAATTGACGATTTTGGATACAAGTTTCTGTTGAGATGCATCATCTTTCGGATTCCTACATCGAGTTGGCGCAGCTCGACTTGTGTCCATTTCACTACCCCAAAGGAGTGTAGAAGGATCGGAACGGCAAACATGTTAGTTGCAGATGCTTTATTCTCTCCCGACAGCTTAGAAGACCAGATTAATAATAAACTAAAAAAGTTTACAAGTATAATTAATATAATCTATCCGCGGATGTCGAAGGACCTTTTTCAAACTGGCTATTTTTTAATAATTTAATAATCAGATTTAGTAAATAATTAATACATTCGATTCACAAAACATTTGCAGTCTCAAAATTCATTAATATCATTTTCAATTTCAAAGTAAAGTAAAAATGTCCCATTCCGACCATGCTTCCTTTCGAATCATTTCACATCGAGATCTTTTCTGGTCTATTCCAGTGCTTATGGCGAAAATTACAGAATCACTAACCACTAACTTTTAATATAAATATCTGGCACAGAAAAATTATCTAAGAGTTCTCTCCGAATCATCAAATCTCAACAATCAAACATCGGACTAAAAAAGGAAAATTTGCACAAATTTGTGTTTAATTAATAAGTGTAATTAACTACTGTAATTACTAAACTATTTTAAGTTTTCTTATATTATAATGTAAAGTAAAGGCACGGTAGCTCAGTCAGTTAAGGCGTATGGCGAATATGCTGACCGACTGTCTATCGCACTCTGGGTTCGAGCCCCAGCCCCCGTACTGACAATAACGGTGGGTATGGATGTATGTTTGCGTATTTTCAAATGTGTGACCTCCTTCTGAACAGCGCTGGCTTTGGATCTGAGGGTTATCTACTATATGTGGTGTGTTTGCTTATAAAAACGAAAATAAAGGTTATTTTTCTTCCGAATTTAATACTTTCAATGAAAAGCAAGTGGTTGAGGCCAAACTCTAGAAAAATAATATACATGATGTTCGGACATTCAGTGACTCTTCTGCCAAAAAGTCAGAAACGTTGTGCAGTGTTTTTCAAGTGCTCCATATTACCCATCAGTGAAGAAGGCATCGTGTTCCTAGACACATATATTTTTATTTAATATAAGGATTATATTACACAAGTACTATTATTATATAGTATATAAGTATAGTTGCCTATCTAGGCGGTGTTGTTGAGAGACAAGGGGGTGCAGAAACCAGAGCCGGATTTAACTATATTGTTCGCTCGTTTACTTTTTATAATATTACACTTACAATATTCCCCAAAGCACTACTATGAATTGGTTACAAAACTTACTAAAAATATTTTCAAAAACACATTACCAAATAAGGAAATATAAAGTAATTATCGAATTATATCTTCATCCCGACAGTATAAGCTCGACTGCGGTGTCTCCATTTGTGGTCCTGGGTTAAACAATACACTCACAAGTTTACGCCCACACGCCACGTCAGATAGTTGACATGGAATCGCTGGTATCTTCTCTCTCACTTAATGTAAAAGTGGAGTAAAGACGGGAGATCTAAGTTAAGGGAAATCAGTCACCATAGCCAGGCACCTGCTACATTTAACATGCCTACCGAAATAAATAATCTGTTGAAACAAAAGAATAAATATTGACAGCACGATCAATTACACACAATAAGTAACTGTTTAGTGAAGAAGAAAATTACGTCCAATTTTGTCACAGCTATGCCCTTCCTACTTAAGTTAAATGGATTTACGTGTACCAACGATATTCGATTGAGCCCAACTGACCCACTGCGATAATTTCCCGCCTTGTTACATTAGTATTCCGCGCATTGCATAACCTAGTCAAAACTGGCCGCCCGCTAGATATTCTCATTGTTACCTAATAATGAACCATATAAACTAAAAAGGAACATATAATTAATATTTGAATGAATAGCTAAGTTATATAATTCCTTGTCTATTCTTGGTGAAGGTAGCTGGAACTGGTAATGATATATTAATAATAATATATTTATAGCTGAGGTTGTCAATGGTGGTTTGCGACATGGGCGAACCACAACGTTTTACTTGTAATTAATTTTAATTTATGAAACGAAATCGTGGATAGGAATATGCTATTATAGGGGTTTTAAAAACTTATATAAATTAATTTAATTTGTATAAATTCGGCTATTGATTAATAATATAATATGTATTAAAACTATAACGAATAATGTAATATTGGTTTTTGAAATTTACTACAATTATACTTTCAAATTGTATTTTGCCATTTTAGACCACGATCTTATATGCGCAAAATGACATTTTTTTGTTCTCCTTGTTCCACTTTTATTTTATGCACAAAAAGTGAAAATATCAATCTCGTTAACAGAAAAATATATTCAGGTGACCTACAAGGACCTATTCTATTCAAGGAAATATAACAGAAATATTATTAGCTACACTCGAAGATTGTGATAGTAGTTCGTGTGTCTCGATGTCGAAAACCATAGTTTGCGTACTATTTATGTGGTAAAATATGCAGAGAAGTTTAATTAATTTTATTTCGTTTAAGTTGTTCTATATAACCTTATTGTAACATTAAATATACATTTCTTCACTTTCACTAGTTATTTAAAACCATTTATATTGTTAATTACTCCTTTTGTAAGTATGTATAGATATAATTTGTACATAATTAAGTTATAATCAAGCGTTAAATGTTGGGCATATAAAGACATTATTATTTGCTAAATTTTTTGCAAGATCCCAAGCCAACCTGAAAACTAGGACGAACCTCATCGCATGGGAAATTATTCGATTGGTAACTTTTTCTACTAGCTTTTTTTGTTAATACAATTACCGTTTATAATTGTAATTAATGTCACTTATTGGAAACGAAAGCGATATTCATGAAAAATTCCTAGCACTTATTTGCGAATTAATTACAATCAATACAAATAAAATAAGCATTACAGCAATTTCCGAATAAATAAAACGAAACCAGCAATCTCTTAAAAAAAAATTACTTTTATCCTCAGTTCTACAAAAAGTAGCCACAGAAATAGTTCTTTGACAATAAATCAAAAACTTTGGGCATAACACCACAGCCTATGAATAAATGACCAAAAAGTGTTTCACATAGAATCTATTTAAAAATGGGTTACTTTATCACAGACTCGATATTTTGAAAAATAACTGCAGAAATAAATTTATCGCAATTATTTCAAAAACTTAAAAGTATAAAAAAAAGATGCCAGAAATAAAAAAAAAATACTTACTAATTTGGTCGTTGCGAAATGTGATCTCCAAAAAAGAACATAATTATATAATTGTTCTGTACGACTAAAATACATTAAGTTACGCTAGGAAATATAGAAAAACGCGATCTAAAAAAAAATAACTTTGTATTATTTTTCGAGAATTTAAATTTCAAAAATCGAAATTAATCTTTTTCTGAAGAAAACTGTTTAATTTTCTACACCTACTGTATAAGACTTTTTTCGTTTCTTTGATCCAATATATCACCTGTTTATTTTAAAATATTTTGAACAACGAAGTTTTTTCTTTTTAATAAACATAAAGTAGAAAAAAATAACATTTGAAAAATGCTTGGCGAAAATGACAGGAAATTCGTTCTAAAAATAACAAGTTAAAAAAATTGGTAAAATTAGCTATAACTTTATTGAAAAATATTATTTTGGATATACAGCAGATAACTTTCAAAGAAATAAAAGATGTTAAATAGCTAAAACTTTTTTCCATCTTTGTGTCTTCTTGACCAAAAGTTATTGTTATATTATATGCAGTATACAGTATTAGAGGTCATAACAGCTATTTCCGAAAGTTTTCTATAAGAGTTTTTTAATCAGGAAGACAATAAGTTTATGTAAAAAATTTACATAATTTTAACTTTTTAAATTTTTCACCTTTTATTTTTATTTTCTGTCGCCTTCGCCAATTTTTCAAATTGTATTATTTTTCTATATTATTTTCATTAAAGCGAGAAGGCTAATTAGTTTAAAATATTCTAAAACACTATCAGAAAACATCACAAAAATGTATTGAGAACTTTAATAAACTCGAAAATTTTCTAATTTGACCACTTGCAAATTTTTGAGACGTATCTCAGAAACTAGACGTAGATTGAGTTGGGCCTTGAGTTGGGAGCTTTTGATCTTAAAGTCAAAATCTATAACATATGAAAAATTCAGCCAATTTGACCGATAACAAATTTCCATGAGAAAACAGAGCCTGTATCTCGGAAACTCTTTATCATAAACAACATAAATACAAGATCAAGAGCAATATATAAAGGTACCTTTATAAAGGACTCCGCACAAAGCAGATGGAAAAGTGGTCCCAGTCAAATTTTAATATGTTGAAGCCATTTCTGAAAATGTTCAGAAAGACAATTTCTTTCTGCAAAAAAAATTTTTAGCCAATTTGACCGAATATTTTTTTCACTTGTTATTTTTAGGTAGAATTTCCTACAATTTTCAAACTTTATTTTATTTTATGCGCTGTTTTTATTAAAACAACACAGTTTCACAATATAAAATGTATGAAAGAAAATCATGAATTCTGAAATTCTTTAAATTGACGTCTTTTTTTAACTGTATCTCGAAAATTAGATGTAGAATCGAGTTGGGACCATTGGAATTTTTGATCAGAAAGTCGAATTCTACAACATATTAAAAATTCAGCTAATTTGACTGAAACCACTTTTCCGTATGCTCTGTGTGGGTCCTTTCCATTTGCATTTTCATGGAGAAGTTGCTAACATATTATTTTTAACGAATAGTGCCATTGATATCAATATTAAAGGAATGCCATTATGCATATATTTGTGTCAAAAATAAAACATAAGTAAGAAAGAGAAAGAAATATACGTAAGCTCTTTCAAAAACTAATAATGACATTTTCTGTTCAGAACAACTCTAAACAATTTATCTAAGAATTGAAATACAAAATATTTAGGCATTATTATTAAAAGAAGAACTGCATTTATTGTATTTCTTATATTACCGAAAATCGTCTGTAAGTGTCTGCTATTTCTAAAATTGCAAAACTATTATGTTATCGCTTCCTCAATTTTTATCACACAGAAATAAACAAAAATCAAATCTTAGAGTAACGTTTAGGTATTGTTTTTCGTGTTTTGGATTTTTTTTTATAATTTTCTTTCTTCCCGAGACACTCCATATTGCGACCATTTTTTCAAAATGGCGCTTCGAGCCAACGAGCTATTTTAATCTTCTTTTAAGTAAAATTCACCTGTTGACTATTTTTTCGCAGTTGCTATTTTTTTTTTTTTAAATTAAATCAATAAACGCGATGTTATGCTTGAATTTAGGCACTTTTATAAAAGTGTAAAATTATGTTAATGTTAATTATTAATAGCTCATTTAAATTTTAGCACAGTAACATAAATACCGATGGTTTAATTCATACGCAGGGGATAATTAAAAACTACGAAGCCCGTTTCTTTGTCCACTGCGACGGTGCTGTTCCCACACAATAACAGTTTTCCGGAACTTCCGGTTTTTGGTAAACATTAAGAATTAAAATAAATAAATGCCACTTAAGGTCTTAGTAGAGTTTGACGGAACGTTATTCGTCGACAAATTGCATGCTATTTATGTAATGTTTCATACAATTGACCCAATTATAGGAAATAAAAATGATAAATTATAGTAATTTTTATACGATTAAATATAACAATTTGCGAATTAAATTTCGCAATACATGTAGGTTTAATTTATGCTGTTTAAGACGCAAATTGGCGGTCTTATTTAGGAAATTTGATGCCTCAATTATCTGTATAGGAGCACAGCGCTGACTTTCCCCAAATTGATGCAGTATTATTTATTATTGGTAGGTACTCAAGACAATAATTTTGTTGTCAGATAGTTTAGGTTTTTAAAATTTATTCCTAAAGGAGAACCCATATTGCATAAAACAATACAAGCTCAAAATTTTATTCAAATTCAGGGATGTTCCTCACAAACAAATTACTTTCAGGAAACTCGATCTTGAATAACGAACAAATTCAAATTACATCATTAGAAATCTACAGAAACTGTATTGGCACAGAATTGATAAATGACAAATATATAAGTATACCAACTTTACTTTATGGATCTACTGTTTATAGTTCACAGGTTGGCAAAAAATACTTGAAACCAAAAGATAAAATTAAAAAATCCTTAGTATGAGTAATATTTTAATGATTTCAGTAGGTTCAGATTTTTATTCTGTCTAAGACCCATTTTTCGATGCTCGTTTGCTCAATGTTTTTACATTTTTGCAGTAATCGGGATTTTTTTTGGTTATCCAAAAAACTTTTAGTGGTTGCTCTAAATCCCAACCATGCTTCTTTTTCAGGTTGTGTCGTGATGTAAATTTTGTAGCTTTTTTCAGATTTTATGCTAAATTTGAAGTAATCAAAAACTACACACGCATGAAAAAAAAAATAACTAGAGATTTATTAATGATACGCGGTCTTCTTCATAACAGCACTAAGAATTTAAAACCCAGAGCCATTCCGGCCTGTGAAATTTATAGTACTGCTTTTTACTAAATTAGTGTGGAAAATTTAACTAGAATAATTCTCCAACTTGCATATATACAGCATTTCTGCAAAAAAAACGTCAATTTTACTTTTTCACTGGTAAATTTCTTCTTAGTTTATCTTCATCAAAAGGGCGTAACTGTAGAAGAATCTTACATAAGGCGTCTGATGGATGCGACACTAATTTATTTATTACGGACGCCAATTGCGTTTTCCCTTGATTGTGTGTGGTTGTTTCCACTCCCAGTTGAGTTCTATATATGTTTAAGAAATGTAACGATTCAATCAGTAAAATGCAACAGTTTAAATAACACCATTTATTGGTTGATCCATCAAATACAGGTAATGTTATGCAATCCTATCTAAAGAAAATATGGAAATTTTAATTGAATCGCCTCCCCAAGCAGGGCAAGGACGAATGCCTTTTATAGACACAACTTCCTCAGAAGTTTATGAAGGCATTTCGGTCTTGGGACTGACTGAAAATAATATAAAAATATTTTACTTAAAAATTTTAGGACCCTAGTGGTTAGCTTCAAGGTTCCTTTTAGTGATTACATCATTCACAAGAACGGACTTCAACTATATATGGGTTTATTTTGCTTTCCTGCCTCCTTTACAGCGACGTACTGGCCCCACATAGGTTCGAATTAAGGTATGTGACATGACCTCGCTTTCGAGTGACTTTTTTGCAAATGACCGTTTTGTCTTACTTATGCAAGGGGCGGTTTTCTCTGTAACTTCGCCATATTTAAAGACCTGCATTTGGTTTGGCTACCACAGCTTTCTGCCGATTCTCCAACACACGCGTCCAAATGACGAATCGCTGGATGAATCCAAATTTGTTTTATTCGAGAAACCGGCCTTGTCCATTTTTGCTAATTTTTGTCTAATAATTGCATATAGCACATTACCACATTTTTCGGCTTTGCCTTCTCAGTACGCCACCTCATCAAAATTTGATTGCCATTTTTTTTAATGATATCCACAATGATTGTGTTTTCAATTTCCCCATGTTTCGTGAAGCGATGAAAATAAAAAAAACATCTTGAAAAGATAAAATTCGAATTTTACGCCACTGGACATGGTCGATGTAAAAAAAAATGTAATTTTGCCGTACTTTTGAATTGTGCTCCTTGTTGGGCCTTACGTTACTGCGAACGTGTATGAGTCGTTTTGTACCCGTCTTCGGTGCTGATGCCTTAAGTATATTTAATTATGCTCTAAATTGTCTTTTAATACGTTTTTCCTAAATCGATGTTTTTATTTATTCTTCGACTTAGGTATAACATAACCACCCCTAACTTTTTCAAGGAATATCGACTGACACATCGATTGAAAGCTCATTTAGAGAGGAATTCAATACATTTTTTATTTTCTAAATATTCCAGGTGATAAAAAAATAAAAATTTTAATTTTGGTTTAAACGCTCTTTGATGGTATAGAATGCTGAAAGTATGAACCGTATCTTTCTTGGTAAAAAGCCAATCGATGACAAAACCTTCCTACACATTGTAATATTTCCGGTGAGATTGGTCTGATTTTATAGCCGATACGTTACTGGAGGTTCTCAATGTTGTCCGATTTTGTTACATACAACTTACTCTTGAGATGGCCCCATAAAAAGAAATAAAGTGGAGTAAGGTCCGGAGATCTTGCTGACCACTCAATTAAACCTCTTGTTCCAAATCACCTATTTGGGAAAAATGTGACGAACGGTCACAGCATAGTGCGTTAGAGCTCCGTCTTGTTGATATCAGAGCCTTTTGTCGAGTAACTTTGGATTTAACTGATTTGGAAATAAGACCGCCAAACGTAGAACGAGATCTTCTTGAAGAAAAATAAGATAATTTGACCCATTAAGATTGCCGTTGAAGAATATTGTCCCTATTACTCGATCACCAATCTATCTTAGCTCGGACTTTTACTTTTCGTGGGCGGTGAGTATGGGCTTCCCCCTTATCCAATGAGCGTTATCGCCAGCCCAATAACGACAGTACTGCCGATTGACTTCCCCAGGTAAAGTGAACGTACTTTTGTTCAAAAAAAGTATCAGTTTCAGAGATATGGCTATGGCTAATAAAGTCCATTATTTGTTCGTAAAATTCAATTCTGCGATCCGGGTCATCCTCAGTTAATTTCTGATGCATCTACTTCTTATAAGGTGGAACTTTTGCATTTTAAGCATTTTCAGGACAGTAGTATGAATAATATTATTCTTAGGGTTCAGTTGAAGTCACTGGACTCTTTTGAATAGTTAACAACACGTCCAACAATGGGTTGTCGTTGTCTAGGCACATTTCCCACACGACCTCTACCTCAATTTTACTAATTTTACTTTGTCTAATATACTGGATACTTTTATTTAAATATTTGAGCAATTGAAATTAGTGGGCAACAAAAACATGAATCCAAATTTATTTTCCAGAATGCATGAAAAAATACGCTTCTTGAGATTTAGCAATTTTTTGGAATCGATAAACGCATCAAAAGTACACTTTCCAAACTTAAGGTAACCGACACCGTATAGCAATTTTTAATGAATTTAGGGAAGATTGAAATGTTTATCACTATTTGGAACTATGCAACTCTCGATACTGTCACCAAGAACAGTTCTTGAAATAAAAATTTCATTGAAGTTGAAATCATTTAGTTTAAATGAAATGTAGATCTGCGTAATTGAAAGCGTCTTTTTTCGTTTATTTTTCATCAATAACCGATCAGTTTAGATATACAAATACCAATAAACATTTATATAACGCCACTAAATGAAGTTGATAGAAAAACCATTATAATTACACACTTCCGCACTTCTTACATTCATATATCCCAACCAACCATGCGTCACAACCTTGCTGGCGCAATAAGCACATTTTTGTAATTTTTCTACAAAAAACAAGATATTTAAACTTATGCAAGAACACATCCTTTCACTATATACTAGAACTAGGTCCCTACTAATCTATTGTATTCACAAACATAATCTACGGAAGTAACCGATACGATCACAGGCTTTTGAAAGTGTGTAATATCATCCTGACAACAATACCTGCGTCTGAGACTTACTGATTCTATTCTTGGGAGCGAGCATCATTTTAATGATTATAATGATGATGACAGGCTTATCAAGCTAATGCAATATCGTTATTAGGTGAAGAATTATATTTAGATGATTTATGTATAATAATACTTAAGATATGTAGGTAGTTACATGGTAGGCATCTCTGCTTTAAACTGAACGCCTGAGTATGGTATGTTTTATTTATTTTAACGTTCGTTATAACATAATAATGTTAATAATAATTTTATTTACAATAAAAATACATATAAAAATATAGCATACTTTTTACGAAAATGGATGTAAATAACAGGTTACCACGCGTAAGTTTTGGATAAAACTTGATTGCGTGACATTTTGCAATCTCACATATTTTCACATAACATAACACAAGAAAAATAGGAGTACTTTTGGTCATTATTATTAAGTCTATGAAGCAGCTACTTACTGTAAATGCAGTTAAATATTATAAATAATAGTAATATTAATAGTATTCTAGTTATAATAAAATGTATAAAAAATATATAAAAATGGTATTTGCAAACAAATTTTTACCTGTTTTTTGAAACTATTGAAATTTGTTATTTCTCTAATATTTTTACCTAGCAATTACAATTACAATTTCATTCCGATATATTCAAAATATTTTTGCACAATTGTTTTGATTATTTTATTTGATTTAAGTCCTTGTTTTTTACTCTATGTGTTATATTGATGTGTTGCTTACTCATTTTCTTTGTTAATATTTTTGTATTTATTTAATAGAACAGTATAGCAATATATCTGCCGAATTGTAAGTAATTTTTAATCTTGGAATATTATCTCTGTAGGATACCGATAATCCTTGTTTAAAATAATTTTTATGTTCCTTTTTTGTAAACTTTCCAGAGGTGTAAGATATGTAGACCGAACACCGCCCCAGTTGATTATTCCGTACCTTAATATTGTTGCGAGGTAATTAATTCGTTTTGTCTTGGAATTTACTTAACTGTTTGAATTTATATATTAGGCCACGTATTTTTTCGTAATAGGTTTTTTACATGTTCTTGTCATCTAAGATGTCAGTCAATTGCGTTCCTAGGTATTTAATTTTATTGGCCAGATCAACGTGGTTTTCATCCTTTTTACCTAGTTTATTAAAATTTGGCAAGAAAAAAAATTTTTTTTCTAGTTAATAGTCAATTTTTTATTATCAAATAATCTTTTTATTAATTGAAATCTTTTTCTACTAATGCCATGAATTGCTTTCGTAAAAAAGGAACAGTATCGTCAGCAAAAGAGAGGATTTTTCCTGCTGTTTTCATAGTAGATATATTATTCATATATATTATGAACGGAGTAGGCCCTAACACAGTTCCCCGCGGAACTCCGCATGTTACTTTTTCAGGTCCACTATTTCCTATCTTCTACGTCTGAAAAAGTTTTAGTTGTATACCCCTAATCTCAATAGACCAGCTTCAGTAAGAATTTCTTATGACAAAAGCTTCCTTTAGATTGATTGTTGATTGATAAATTGATTGCCGGTAATCATGAAGTAAATCAATTAAACCATCGTGTGGAAAACGTATCAACATATCGAGGTATGGTACTGATTAATGTTAATTTTAGAAAATCATGTGCTTACTATTCCGAGATAAGTAACAGCATACCACACTTTTACTTTAACAGAATATTGGCGATGATTCGAAATTCTAAAATGAGATTTAGTATCGCTTCAATATCGAACATATGGCGATGAAACCGTCCCGTCCCGTTGGTAGAAAAGGTCGCTTCGAAAAACATAATACAGGATGTCTGCTGTATACGTACAAATATTTTGCAGGATGACATGTTGGCCCAGAAGAAGTGCAAAATACTTATAATTTTTTTTTATAACACACAGCTATTTTTTAATTAAAAATTGATTAAAAATAGGCAACATTTTCAGTTTAATCAGTACACCTATAAACAAAAGACGGAAGAGACGCTCACTTATCTATCAATAACACGGATTTTACAGCGTTGCAAGACTGTCATTTAAAAATAACAAAACAGTTTTACTTTTACCTTGTTTAATCAGTTTTGAAATGAAAACACTAACTGACATTTAATATTAATTTACTCATTGCCATCTGAAGTTTTTCATAAACTACATCATAGAAAAAGCACGACGTTCAGGTTGGTTTTTTGAAGTTACTTGTGTCTGTACTGAAAAAATGTCACTGATGTCAGTAATTTACTGTCAAAAAATGTATTTTAACGATGAGATAAAAAAATTACCATTTTTTTTTATGACAGAAAATTTCTTTAACCACTGTAGTAATTAAATTAATAGCGATTAATTTAATTTCAATAAACACTTAATTCATCACCTCGTTCCTTACACTGTTTTATTATTTTTACTTTAAAACTAGATAAATCGAACACATTGAAATATTGTATGATTGGAAGCAGAGGACGTTACCTAGGACAAAACAACGATAATATTTTCTTTGAGCCGCAGATGCCGACAGCTGAGGATTCCTTTTATGAGAGAGACACCGGCGTTTTTTACGTTTTCTTTCTCACAGCGGTATCGACTGCTCAGGTCATTAGCCGCTCCCTCCACCAATCATTCTCTTGTAAGACAATTCTCTTCACTAATATTCTATAGAGCCAGTTTTCCTTAAAATTAGATGTGTATCTACAATTTTTTGAAAATACCAATTTCTTTGATAAAAGTTAATGTTCTCTCCACCTCTGTTCTTCCATTACTTAAACATTTCCTCAAGGTGTTTGGTACATGTAGACGTTGCCGTGCTTGACTAAATTCATAACATATAAGGATATGTCTGACAATGAGTATTACATTACAGCTATCACATCTTGGTTGTTCTTCCCTTAAGAGGTGAAAGAAAGCGAGATGACTATGTCCTATTCTTAATTGAGTTAACACGTCTCTCGTCTTGTAAGTTTGCAAGGGAATTCCCATTTGGTTATTTCCTGTTTGACAGCTCTTAGTTTGCATTCACCACCATCCCATTTTTCCTGCCACAAGTTTGCTGTAACCTTTTCAGAAATCAGTCGTAGGTCTGAATGTCGTACTAACTTAGTGTCTACTAATTCCAGGTCGGCTGCCTGTCGTGCTGCATTATCAGCTATTTCATTCCCGGTTATACCAAGATGACTCAGAGTCCAAATGAAACAGATCTTCTTGTCTCTTTTATTCGGCCATTCTAATTCTTTGTACCAGCGGATCTTTGAAAGATATATCATTTATTGCTGAAAAGAGCTGAGTGAATCATTAATACTTAATATGTTGGTAGCATTTAACGTTTCTGAGAATCTTAGTGCCTACCATATGCTGTAAAGTTCAGCCGTATATATGCTGGCCATTGATGGTAGTGACCACGTATGTGATTCTTCTCGAATCGAAAAAGCACATCCCACCCCTCGAGGTGTTTTGGATTCGTCCGTGTAAATCTCTACTGCGGGTTGATATTCATTAAGAATTTCCCTAAAACTATTTCTTATAATACCTGGATTTATATCGATTTTTGGGTAAGATGTTAAGTCTAAATTAATCCTAGGTGCTGTTATTGTCCAAGGCGGTATTTCACAGAAACCCAAAGGTAAAACTTCTGAAAGATGTAGTCCTAATTGGATCATAAGTTCACTGGCTCGTATTCCCACTGGTCGAGTAATAGATGTTCGAGATTCATATATATCTTTGATTTCATT
This sequence comes from Rutpela maculata, assembly GCA_936432065.2. NCBI lineage: Eukaryota > Metazoa > Arthropoda > Insecta > Coleoptera > Cerambycidae > Rutpela > Rutpela maculata. The sequence goes on from OW386290.2 coordinate 39,268,732, forward strand.
CTGAAAAAGTGTAAAATGGACAGGATGATCTGGAAGAGCCCATATTTTTCCTATATAGTTGAGAAGTAGACGCTGCCTTCTGAATTTTAAAGGTGGAACTCCGGCATCGCAGCATATGGATGTCAATGGGCTGGTGTGGAAAGCATCAGTAGCTATTCTTAATGCTGTGCTGTGAATGGAGTCCAGAATACGTAAGCGGGATTGTCTAGCTGAGCTATATACAATGCAACCATAATCTATTTTAGGTAGTAACTTCAATTATCGTGTTATTAACAGTTAATTGGGGCTCCGTGTGTTAATCGACAGAAATGTACGCAAAATGTTTTGGATGATGACAGTTAAAACCCCAGTCTTTCAGCTTTTTCCTCTGTCATGTTATTATTGGTTTGTAACGTTCCTTCTAGGTCATCAGCAGATTTTCCAGGTAAGTATATGACTAAATCATCTACAAAAAGACCTGGATGTGATATGGATCAAATAAACTCATGTACCGCTATAAGAAATAGTGTTACACTTAAAGTTAAAGTTCATGAGTGTCAGAAAGAGTGTTCCCTATTCGTACTCGGAAATGACTATTTATGATAAAGCTCAATATAAACTTTGGTAGGTGGCCTTTGAATTCCCAGTCATAAATTTTCTTAAGGATTCCGTATCTCCAGGTGGTGTCATAGGCTTTCTCGATATCGAAGAATACTGCAAGAAGGTGCTGTCGTTGCACAAAAGCATGTTGAACAGCATCTTCAAACAGCACCATTTGGTCTGTGGTACACCTATTTCTACGAAAACCCACTTGGAAATTAGATAGGAGGTTCCGTCTTTCTAGTATCCATATTAAACGGTTATTAATCATTTTTTCTAGAACTTCACTGAAACAGTTGGTTAACGATATGGGGCGATAACTAGAGGGTAATCAAAGGTTTTTATCTTTCTTCGGTATAGGTATCACAAAAGCCTCGCGCGACTGATCTGGGTATATACTTTCCTTCCATATCAAGTTGAAAAGCTCTAGAACTTTTATTTAAATTTTATATGATTGGGGTAGCTGTTTCAAGAATTTATAGCAGATTCTATTCGGACTATTAATCCGTATCCGGATTATTAGTACAATAAACATAATAAAAAGGGAGATTTAGGTCAGAAGAAGACATTGAACTTGTTCTTAGTTTCTACTACAAAACAGATCTGCATAATATTTATATTTAATTTCTGGACTGAAAATATCGTATTTTTAGAAAATAATTAATTTAAGCAAAACTGTTGGAGTAAAGCAAAAATTGGATAGGATTTTTTAGCTTCGCCACCCGGTCATTAGATATCTAGATACTGTTATTTTCCATCAGTTATAAGGCCAAACCCGAGTTAGCTATATACAAAAGATATTGTAATTTAAATATAAACATTTTCTTGTATTTAATTATTTATTCATCTATTGACAGAATAACAGACAGAATGACATGACAGATGATGGTTGAAATCTTTAGACGTGAGTTTCACCAACCAATATGACATAATCTGGAGATAAAAAGTTTTTTAATATTTTTCAATATCACTTAAAATATTCTCCAATATTATTTAACCAATAATACAAACTAACTTAGATCTCTGTATAATTCTAATTATTCAGAATTCTTTAGAACTCCACGGTTGCTGTCTTCAAATATCCCCAAAGGAAAAAATCCAGTGGTGTTAAATCTGGAAATATGTACTTCAAGCACTGTCTCATTGATAGATTCTAATTATTCAGAATTTTTTAATACTCTACGGTTGGTTTTTTCAAATAGCCCCAAAGGAAAAAATTCAGTGGTGTTAAATCTGGAAATATGTACTCCAAGCACTGTCTCATAGACAGAGTATAATAAAGGAAGCTTCATCTAGTTTAAAATGTCATCAAGCATCATAATATTTTCTTAGTCAATCTGATTTTTCAAGAGCTGTATGCTGAGTGAATATACCATATTTTGTAGCTCGATAAAATTAAGGTTGTCTTTAATGAAAAGAGCTCCAATAATGGCTTCTTTTAGAATACCAGTCCACACATTGATTTTTTGCAGCTTCCAAAATATTAATATTCTTTGAAATTTTCAAGGGGACTTTGGAGGACTATATCTCCTCACTTACTCCACATCGTGTGTATTCGTGGAAATATCAATCTGCCGAACATTATTCCAGTCTATTCCATTCTTCAATTCTAAGCTAAATGGTTTTATTATTTATTTCAAGGTATAAATACTTCTAGAGAACACTCTTAAGAGACATACTCATCAGATTCAGAGTCTGTTTAACATCGTGAAGTAAATATAAAAAGGTAAAATTATCTCAGAGTATTTTGCAACATTAGAAAAGCACGCTAAGTAGGTAATATTCTAACAATAAGTTTAATTATGCAAAAATGTACAAAGACAAAACATTTGTGGTTAATAAAATACAACGATTTTGTCATAACAGAAAATGTTAATTACATTACAAAATGTGAAAGAGCATTTCAAAATGGACAGGTATTTTTTAGCGGTTTGATTTTTTCCTCAAATAAGTACCTGCATAACCGCTCTCTTTGGGCGTAAATGTCAAATAAATTATCAGCAGCTAGCAGCAGAGTGCTTCTTCATGAATCCTTAAATAGATTTACAGCATATTCATCCCATCAAAAGGAATCCTCTACATTGTCAGCTATTTTTTAATATGCGATACTAACGATGTAACTGTACATATTATATAGATTGGCATAATTATGTTAACAAATTCGTGATGTGCGTCAAATATGTCTGAAACGTTACAGATGGCGTATTATGTAAATAACCTGCTCTATTCCAGCATATGGCAATATAATTTTAATTTTACAGAAAATTATTACAATAGGGTATCGTCTTAGACTGGAAGTGGGCTAATGCACCGTAACGGCTTGGTGTAAGAAAATTAAATTGAAATTATAGAAATGAGAATTACTTGTGACTCATAAAAAGAAGAACCAAATAAAAAGATACTAACGAATTGTCATCTTAAATTTAATTTCAACAATAAATTATATAAGTTTATACCCATGGGAACAACAATTTTCTCCACGAAACAATCTTTAAGTAATGAGGAAACTGCTACATAGCAAATCCATTTGTAAAGCTTGTATTGTCTATACAAACGATTCTTTTACAAGGTATGACAACTTTCCAGAGAAAATCACATTTTAAAATATAAACATAGTTTATAATGACAAATTCATAAATAGTGCGGGTAAAATATACAAAATATTTCTTAGTACAGGAACGGCGTCATCAAAAGGGAGTGATAGTTACATTAAATGAGGTAGTAGATTTTATTTTTTATCTTGTATGTATTGTAGAGAGTATGTCCAAGTTTTAGACCTCCAAACCCTTGGCAAATTTTTGTGTGAACGAAAAAACCACGAATTTTTGGCACTTTTTTCAGTTTGTGGCCTATAACTTAATAACAATGCATCCAATCGAAAAGTCATTTATTATTAAAGAGCATTAAATTTCACTTCGAATGAGTACCTCAAAATTGCAATTTCATCAAGAAGTATGAGCGTAACTGGCAGTCGAATAATAACAACAATTCTTACCAACTTGTAAAAAATTCACACTGGGTAACTTTTTAAACGTCTTCAGCTTTGAAACGACTAATATGAATGAAAGTTGTATAGCATGTAATTTCAAGTTCATAGATTACCGGGTTTTCCAATTTCGATCAATATTAAGCAAAAAAATATTTTTCAAAAAAAAAAAATTCAACTTTGAGGTACTCATTCGAAGCGAAATTTAACGCTCTATAATTTTGTTAATAGATGATTTTTCGATTAGATGCATTGTTTTTAAGTTATAGGCCACAAACTGAGAAAAATGCCAAAAATTCGTGGTTTTCTCGTTCACACAAAAATTTGCTAAAGGTTTGGAGGTCTAAAACTTGGATTCTATATACTCTCTACAATACAACAAGATAAAAATAAATCTACTACCTCGTTTAATGTAACTATAAAGTACCCCGTTATTGAACTGGAAAAAGAAAAAATTTTGGGAGTCAATAAAAATTTTAAGGTTTCTACAGTGTGACCCACTTAAGATCGCAACACCCCTGCATACTCGTCAGTTGACGCTTAATCAACTTCAAACTTTGATGGTACGAAAGATCGATAAGGTGATTCTTTGGCCAGAAACACATTCGCCTCCTACACATGCAAAGCCATCTGCTGCGCTTCCTGATGTCGCACATTTTCTGGCGATCTTCTTTTATTTATTATAAACATAAGGTGGTCTCCGTCAGAATTTGATTTTGTGAATCGTTATCATCCTTAAAACTATAAAAAAACTCATGGAGCATAAAACGGTAACATGACGTGTCGAAAATGCCACCTAGTTCCTAGACCATAATTTTTAACTACATTATGGATGGTAGCCCCATCGTGCATGATACTTGCACTCAAGACAGCTGACCTAAATTAAATAAACACACAGACGCCGATTTTGCCTTTCAACTGCATTTTTCAAAATTCAAGATTCTTGAACGTATCTTTTTTTTTTCAAATTATTGGAAATAGGTTGATTGTACGAAAAACTGAGACGAAAATAGTTGTTAAATGAGTAAGCAAGCTATCCAATATTTCATAAAAATTTGTCAATTGACAAACTAAAAAAGATTTGAACTTTAACGTGCCACCCTGTATAAAATTGACCCTACATATTAGTACGAGTTCGCTCTAATGAGCATATAGTTTCTCAAAATGAAGAGCTGAATACTACAACACCTGGATTGATAAGGGCCATTTTTGGTCTATGGTAGGGTCCAAAAAAGTGTCTTTTAGTTAACCTCAAAACTTGTATTGCGATTTTTGGGTATTCTGACATTTTTTGAAGATATTTTTATATTTTGTCATTATATCAACTTACCATTATATGTTTGCGAAAGCCTAGGAATCCAAAATTGATATAATTATGTAAAATCTGGAATAGTACAACGTGCACATCTTGTCCAAAAGAATAAAAATATCCTCAAAAAACCTAAAGAATTCTCAAAAATCGCAAGACGACCTAAGTTTACTATTTATGGTACTTTTGATGTTGTTAAGAAAAATATAAGTAAGAAAATAAAAAGTACATATCTTCAACTTCTCAAAAGCAAGGTTGAGACAATCGAATCAGAAAAAAAGTAATTGATCCTACCATAGGCTAAAAGTAGCCTTCATCAACTCAAGTCCTAAAAAAGATGTTATTAGTAAAAATTTAATTTTTCGGTTTCCCAATCTACGGTAAAATTTGGACACTTTTTTTGTGACGCCCTGAAAAAAAAAATAACAATTTAGTAAACCAATGTTTTAAAATAAACGGAATATACCCACAAAAAGGAGTTATAGCCCAGACGACAGAGAACATTTTATAGTGAAACTTGCAAACTGATAATTTTTTTTTAATGAGTTCGTGAAAGTGTATAGAACAATATCCTGAAAAGTTTACATTCCGCTCGGATGCAGAACATAAAAAAGAAGTGAAACAAAACTTTTTTCATCCATTTTTCCAAAATTTTTAAATTAAGTCAGGGCAGAAAGAAACAAAAAATACAGGTGGACAGACCACGTATTTCTGAACAAAAAAATGTCGTAATAAAATTTATCGCTAAAGCCACGAATTCCTGAAAAATATAGTGAAGTAACTTTGTCACTCTGCGCGGTCAAGCGCACGGTTAAATGCATACTACGGAACCTCTAAAAATTCTTAGCAGTTCTAACCAGTAAAATAAAGCTTTTTTCTCTTTTTGATTACATATTGTTAATATTTTTCTTAGTGAATAGGAGGATAAATAGTGAGTCTGGAAGGAAAATATATAATTATGAACGCATACACAGACACCACACATGGCCGCTGAATCGCTCGCATGAATTTTTACGTGCCTTTACTGTATTGTATTTATTACAGGTACACCTATTCACATTTTAGCTATATCCAAAGGATTCCTTATACATTTGTTAATGTATTGGAAAAGTTCCAGAATTTATATTCAAAACAATCAAAGATATTTTCATAGTTATAAGGATAAGATCGTGAAAATCGCAATTACTTATCATGATCTCATTAACCATATTTTCTAAAAAATGCATACAAGTAAACGAATTTGTGTTTGAACATTCGAAAAGTATACATTTTTTCCGAACTAGTAATATTTTATTTTTTCCAATGGGTCAATTTCTCGGCAAGTTACAGCCTACAAATATATATATTTATCAAGAAAATCATCAAGCAAGGAAATTAAAATGATTTGAGATGTACTTTTTTTTAGTCCACGTTACTACAACTTAATAAATCATAATAATCATGAAGTGTACATACTTTTTAACAGTTCTTAATAAAGAAAGAATTTTTTTGAAGGGCTTTTATTTTTTTCTATATTTTTTATTGCGACGCGACGATTGAATTCGGGCGTGATAATATATATAAGTATATTTTTCCCATCCATCCTTTGCTTGTATTGTTTAAAACAAAAAAGCATCAGAAAACTACAATTTCCATCTTTTAAATGAACCAACACACGTATAGGTTGAACAAATTCTGATTTAGTGACATGAAATTCTGTGCATCGGTGTCACAGTCATGCGTATTCAAGCGCGCACACGCATGTATCTCGCTCCGAGTTATAACGTTACACTTGACTATTTTTTTCCGGGAAAACCATGGCTTTAGCGATACATTTTGTTAGGACATTTTTTGTTCATAAATTCGTGATCTATCCATCTGTATTTTAATTTTCTCCTAGCTGGACTTAATTTCAAAATTTTGAAAAAATAGATGAAAAATTTTTTTGTTTTTTTTTTGTTTTGCATCCGAGCGAAATGTAAACTTTTCAGTATATTATCCTATACACTTTCACGAACTAAAATTATTCAGTTTGCAAATTTTTGTAAGTAAATACCTTCATCGACTGGACTATTAGCTAACACTTATTACTTAATAGATTTATATCTGTAACTGGATTCACTAAATATCTTTGCTAATCTAAAATTTAATATATCGAGATGTGCAAACAGATACCCATATGCATTTTTCTGTCATATTGCCGCCCCACTTATTTACAGCATGTGTGGGCAATTAAAATAAAATTGTAGCTTGAACTGTGAAATTAGCATCTGTTCCATGAATAAACTACTTAAACTAGAAACAGAAATTTAATTATTATTATGTGCCGATTATGTGCCGTTTGTTTTTAGTGATTCTATTGCTTATTATTATAACATTTTTTGTTTTTTTTTTTTTTTCAATATTTATGCTAAAATTTATACAGAGTGTCTGCTGTATATGTACAAATATTTTAGATGATAATCAATGACGGAATTTGGATTTAATTCCAGTGGCGCACAGAGGTAGATAAAATTTTACATCAAGTATGTTTGTTCTTTCTTACAAAATAAATCGAAATTTAATGTAATACGAACCTACCTTATGAGTTTCTCATTTATTTTAGCATAATATAATATATGTATACATATGTATAACTAAAAATGTATGCAGATTTTAATAAATCCTTATAACGACGCACCTGAAATTAAACTCAAAATTCCGATCACTGATGATAATATACTGACCCAAAAGAAGCAAAAAATCTTGCTTTACTCCAACGGTTTTGCTTAAACTAATTATTTCCTAAAAATACAATATTTTCAGGCCAAGTTGTATATGATAATATTGCGTAGGTCAGTATTGCAGAACAAACTAAAATCAAGTTCAATGTCTTCTTGCTACTTACATCTCCCGCTTTATTCTGTTTATTGTATTGTTATTGAGACATAAAAAACATCGGAATATCTTTCATAAAAGGAATCCTCTGCTGTCGCGTCGGCGGTTCAAAGAAAATGTTCATGTGTTTTTCATACTTTGTTGTTTAGCTGTAGGTAGACCGCCTCTTACCGATCATACAATGTTGACAATGTGTTCAATTTATCTAATTAAATTATAGTAAAAATAGTAAAACGTTGTAATGAATGGAGTGATGAATTAAGTGTTTACTGAAATTAAATTAACCGCTATTAATTTATTTACTACAGTGGTTAAAGAAATTTTCTATAATAAACTCTCAAAATACACGTATGAGAGCTTACTGACATTTTGAACCAATGGATTTATCCCCGTCAGCCCTTAAATTTACCCCTATATTCAACTCGTGCTTTTAAAAAATATTGATAATTGATGTTATTTCGGGATGTTATGAACCACTAGAGACCTCAAAATTGAATGTTACTGAAATATTACATAAAAGCACGACTTGAATATGGGGGTGAATTTAAGAGGTGAAGGGGGTAAATCCATTGGTTTAAAATGTCGGTAAGCTCTCATACGTGTATTTTCAGAGCCTCCCAAACAATTCTAGAGTAAAAAAACCTAAAATACAACTTGGTTTAAAAAATACGCCATTTTGAAGAAAAGCGTCATTTTTGACGTGGTTGGCAAACGTATTTTTGCATATTTAAAATTTTAGCCGCCATTAAAATGTCAGTAGGTAGCTATTGTTTCGTGTTTATATAGGACACGTTGAAGTAATTTTACCTTGTTAGAATAAAAGCGACCTTCGGTACGTCATAGCGGCAAAAGCCGTTTCAAAATTTCCGGAAATGATCGGAAAAACGCAGCGGCAAAAATATCAGTAAAAAGTATTTTTGCAATCTTTGGTTCATGAAAAAACACATTTTAGCACCTTGGGTGGGACCACATGAAATTTCAAACTTTGCCGGAAAACGCCGCGACCCCGACCGTTATGTGTCCTAAATACTTCTTCCTCCTCCTCACTTGCAACATTTTAACAGAATTACTGACACAACAAGAGAGTCTCCATTTTTTGACGCCATGTTACCGTTTATATTGTTAGTTATAATACTTTCAAAAAAGAAAGTAAACATTTTCATTAACATTTGGAACAAAACAGAATCATTATCAGTTGCCAATCTTTTTTTCTTACTTTCATTTCGTTTTTTTTACTACTTACTACGTTTATTTTATGGTCTTTTTCATAATATTTTGGGAATTTTAAGAGTAAATGTATTATTTCCAATTCTGTAATTTTTACATGTTTTGGCTGAGGCACGTCTTAATGAAGTCAATTTATTTTTATTACTGTTATTACTATCATAAATATCTGTGGCACTAACACCAAAAATATCTGACATTTTTCTGGAGTAAATTACACTTTCCTGTCTTATACTCGAAATCCCCAGATTTGCCTGATGCTAGCGGGATTCGAATTCGCTGTTAAATATCAACTGCCTCTGGCACAAGCCCTGAGCAATGCTTCAACGTATTTAATAACCGTGGCTCAAAACTATAAGAATGATCAAAAAATATGTGGACGAAAGTTGCTTGGCAAATTATGACACTTTTTGCAGTAATTTTTCGTGGTCTAGTGACAAAAATGTTACAGCCAAAGCAATTTTTAAATGTCCAAAGCTTTTATACAGATGACTTTTATCTTTTTACAATATTAGGGCTGTAACTTCAAAGAAATTGTGAATAAAAAATATATAACAGACTATAAGAGCAGTTTACACATTTGCAATTGGAATTAATGACCATAGCTTTTATACAGATGACTTTTATCTTTTTACAAGGCTTACAATGTTGGGGCTGTAACTTCAGAGAAATGATAAAAAATAAATAACAGACTATAGCAGCAGTTTACTTATTTACACTTGCATTAATGAAAAAGATATTAAAAATATGTTTCGTGATTTTCATCAATATCATCAAGAAAAAATAAAAATCCCATATAAGTAGCATTATATACTTTAAATTAAATATTTACACATAAGTATGCAAATAGATATTTAGACTATTGGCTCAAAATAAAGTGGATTTAAGATTTTCCTAATACTGTAAAGCGTAATTTTCTGAGAGAAAAATTGAGGTCTGCTTTCCACTCGGTCGAAAAAAACGTCATAGCTGTGTCATTTCATTAGGGTATGCAAAATTTGAGGTACATATTGTGATTTACCACGAATCATCCGAAAACTCATATTTTTTCCAATAAATGGAAAAATTCACTTTTTATTTTAACACTACCACTTTGTTTTTATATGTGTTTTTCAATGCAATTGAATGTGTTGACATGCATTGGCTTTAGCCTTTCAGTTGAGGTAAAAAGAGTTGTTGAAATATGAAATCAACGTATCTGAAAAAGTTCAAATTATATAATTTGGGTAATATATTGCAGTTTTCTAATAAACCTCTAATTGTGTAAAGTAATATGTTAGCAAAGGTAATTTTTTTTATTATCCTACAAAACATTTTTAAACCTGAAAAAACAATCATGCAAAACTGCAATTACTAATAGATTTTTTGTTTATTTATTCTCGCTTAAGTCTCTTCTGTCATAGAAATATTATAACGCTTTGGCCTACTTTAGCAGCGGTTGCATATGAAACTTATATAATATTTAAACAAAGCAAAATCGTTTACGAAAATATTTAGCCAATATATTTGTGTATGTTTTTTGCATTTATGTTATTCACATGTGTACTTAGAAAGTGAAAATCCTTATTGTTAATGTTTCCATAATGTGTTTTTATTGGTACTTTTTATCGTCTTAAAACCTTTGAGTAGGTGTTTGCAAATTATATGGATATAAATGTTATTTCTATATGATAATAATTGTTCGTTGATATGAGTCCAAAAAGGACTCGCCAAATCCTTATGGAAATTAGGTTTCGGCGAATTTGGTGAAAAAAAACATCACTTGTATGTCAAAAAGTGCTGCTTATTATGTATATTAGGATGTCCCAAATTTCAATCATCTTCAAAACTAAAGGAGAAAAGGGGGGTGTACCATGATCCTGTTGCACCCGGTATGTCAAAGGATTTATTTATGTATCTTCAATCTATAAATGTTTTATGTATTTAGATAAACACATAAACAAGTCAGCGCAGACAAATGGTGACATCTTCAAGAAAATAGTGTAATGAAATTAACATAAGTTGCCGGAGTTCCCCAAGGGTCTGTTCTTGGCCCAGTTCTCTTTTTGCTACATATAAATGACTTGACAACTGTCAATATATCAAGAAGTTTTACGGTTTCTGCCATTGATTCCACCATTTTGTGGCAAAATAAAAATTACATGATTGTTTACACCTCTGCAATAAAAAAAATGGCATGATTCAAATCTTCTGGCTGGCTTTTCTTTAATTAAGACACACTTAAGATAATAGTATCCCATTTTGGGAATTGTGCTGTGAAGAATTATTGAACGGTGTACTAATTTTGCCAAAGCGAGCAATAAGATATAGATATGCGCAAAGCGCACGTGAGAGACCCTTGTAAACGTTTATTTGCTACTTATGATATACTAACACTACCTAATATCCATTTTTATCCACAAAAAAACAAAATGAGTCTGAATATGCAGGAAATCGCCGCCGCACCACTCGTCAAGCATAATATTAATTTACCCATACCACCTTCCAGTTGTACAAGAAATTCTTTCATTTATAATAGTAGAAAAAGATTATAACCATCTCCCAATAACCTTTAAAAATATCCCTTCCTATAAACAATTTAGAAAAGCCGTAAAGAAATTGTTAATTGATAAACCCCATTATAATTTGCAGAAGTGCTATGAAGATACTTTTTAATGCGTTTAGATTATTATCGTATAATTTCTGAAACATACAACTTTTGGACCATAATGTCTCTCTCTCTCTCTCTCTCTCTCTCTCTCTATTCTGCAATTTAACACAAAAGGTTCGGTAAAACAATCTTCCCTCTTGTCCACTTATAGCATCCTATAATCAAACCTTAAGTTCTAGATGGAACAGTCTAATTTGAAACACATATTGCTCTAATCGGCTTTACTTAAAATCATTTTTAATAAAATTGAAATCGAAAGAAACAAGGTAACGATGCATGCTTTTGAGAGACCCTGTATCTAGCATAAATGTTTGTACACATGACACATACACATATTCAATACGGGAAAATTTTTAATGAGTGAAAATTAAAATCACCAGCCCTGCAACAGGTCCCTGCGAAATTCCCCGTCAGCCTGGCCTCAATCCGCGACCTTCGCGCACGCTACGCATAAACATAGACGCACAAGCAGGCCCTAAAAGATCACTAATAAGTGGCTAAGACCGTTAACTAGATGCTATGTGTTCACATCCAAGATGAGAGTGTGGGTCAACAGTTAGCGGTACTGCGGCAGAGAACGCAGTGTCGGTAGGTCGATTGGGGCCCCGGGCCCCAGGATGTACTGACGATTCTGACATTTACACACTGTTGCCACATAGTTTACATTTTACCTGGTTTAGTGTCAAAATGTCTTCGGCATTTATGACGAATTTTCCATTTGGTTCAGTAGTCCATGTAAAACGCGGGGTTTGACACTCGGAATGCCCCCCTCATCGGGACTACTTCTATTTTATGTTTTTGATTAGAAAATATCGCTAATGACGAAAATCGAGTCCCGCGGCTCTAAAAATACCAAAAACCACTCCTTTTGGGGGGTTTTTCGCGGTAACGTGAATAATACTGTAAAATAATGTTATGAATGTGCTAATTGTAATGATATTTTGCCAGTTCAGTATGTTCATCTAAAATAAGAACAAATTTTATGCTGAGGATTTACCAGAGGGGGTAAAACTACCACGTAAAATGGAAAAATTATGGAATTTTTTTTTTCATTTTTTGATTTGAGTTTAGATGAATGGGGATTGGGATTGTACAATGAAGAAAAGTTTTTTTCAACCAGGAGTGGAAACTACCCCATATATCCCATATCGCCTTTAAATTGAACTAACGCTTAGAAAATAAGTAGAGATGTATACTTTTTAGTTTGCTTGTAATTTCTTATAAACTCAAGTCGAAAAAAATACTAAAAAATTTTTCACCCCTTTAGGGGCAAAAACTACCCCTATGCTTGCAGGGAATTGAAAGAGAAGATAGAAATAGTCTTGATAAATATTGTTCGCAATATTTTTAATAAAAAAATATAGATATGGTGCAAAATTAAAATAACTAACATTTTTTTATCAAAATATAAACAATATGTACTAAGTTTTCTCCAGTCTTGGTCTCTTATGGGAGAAAATGAGACCCTCTTACGCGAGAAAATAATTTTTCCTAATTTTGCAATCCCCATTCATCCAAATTGAAATTCAAAAAATAAAAAAAAAGATTTTGCGTCCATTTATATTTAGATTACCATATTTATATTTTTTTATTAAAAACATTGCAAACAATATGAGGTGTTCATTTATCAAGAATATTTCTACCTGCTCTTTCAATTCCCTGCAAGCCTGGGAGTAGTTTTCACCCCTAAAGAGGTGATTTTTTTTTTTTGTAATATTTCGACGGAAGTTTATCAGGAAGTTTATCAGAAATTACAAGCAAACTAAAACTAAAAAGTATACATCCCTAATTATTTTCTGAGCGTTAGTTCCATTTAAAGGCGATATAGGGGTAGTTTTCACCCCTGAAGGGTTGAAAAAAATTTTCTTCATTGTACAATCCCCATTCATCTCAACTCAAATCAAAGTGAAAAAAAATTCCATCATTTTTTTATTTTACGTCAATTTAGGGGTAGTTTTAGCCCTCAGCATAAAATTCGTCCTTATTTTAGATGAACATACTGAACTGGCAAAATATTACAATAAGCACATTCATAACATTATTTTACAGTATTATTCACATTACAGCGAAAAAACCCCAAAAGGAGTGGTTTTTGGCATTTTTAGAGCCGCAGGACCTCGATTTTTATGATCAGCGACCCAAAAAACAAGTGGTCCCGATGAGGGGGCATTCCGAGTGTCAAACCCCGCGTTTTACATGGACTACAGCGGGTATTTGAAAAGATAGGTGATTTTGACAATGCCAAGGATAGAAAACAACGAGGCTGCTACAGACATGTTTTTCCGAATTACTGTTCCTCATCAGCACAGCGTTAAATAGATCGAATATCGACAATACACAGTACTCCCTTGTCCCTCCGAGTATGTTAGGTCCAATTTTGGACCTTTTGGCACATAGAGCCTGTACTGCTCATTTTAACTTGAAGAGTTAAACATAGATTAGAGATTACTATCATATTTCGGAAACACGTGACGGTAACTGCCATGTTTTTCCTTTTTAGGGCATATGGCTTGACTTTCTTTTTTGTGTTATCTAAATTATTTAAAAAATTTAATTCTCATCAAATTTATTTATTTTATTATGCAAAATACATACAAACAGACAGAGTCCACTTACATGTATACAGTTAGGTATAAATATGAACACACGTATGTCATAGGAAAGATAAAAATAAAAACATATATACGTATATATAATATCGCAAAGAGACAAAAAAATATTTTATCACAGATGGGTGTGCAGCCGATTTTAATTAGTATCAAAAATATCTATATTACAGATTTTTAGAAAATTAGTATATAAACAATTCTCGCCAGAAGAATTTACATTAAATATCTCGATTATCTACGTTAATATTTATAGCCGATAGCATAGCTGGTGCAACAATCTAGCCATGTAACATATTAAAAATGAACAAAAATGTATATCAAAAAAGGATATGATATATCAAAAAAGAAAAATAATACTTTTTCCAATTTATCCGTGTATGTTAGAGTTTCCGAAGAACACAACATTCTAATGTTAATCGGGCATATAAATTGAATAGAAATATGGATGTATTATAATTAAGATTTTGACTGGCTCTAAGAAAGAAACCCAGTTTTCTGTAACACTCAGCCACCAACTTTATAATGTGGTAATTAAATGAAAAGTTTTTGGTGAACCCTATACCCAGATCTTTAATTTCATTTTAATGATTCAATTTGAACATCATTTACAGTATCATCCTATTCTTCTTTCTTGAATCAGATACGACTTTACATTTGGATTCATTTAGAACCAGGTCATTATCCTTACAAAATTCAAAAAGTATTGTTAATAGACAGCACAAAAAGCAATGGTCCTAATATAGAGCCCTGGGGCACACCTGAGATGAAAACAAAGATGTCTCAATCACTATAGTTAAATCACACAAAATTAGGATGGTTGGTTAGATATCACTCTAAAAACAACAAGTTGTTATTAAGAGAACATGTTTCTCAAAACCTTATTATTTACTCGATCAAATGCCTTTGCTATATCAGTGAATAAGGTATCAATTTGATGTTTATTTATATCTTTTGCTATATATAGTCACTGAATATAGACAAATTTGTGATGGTGGACTTTTTCTTGACAAAATCACGTTGTTTTTTTCAAGTATTGGCGATACATGAGAGTATATCCTGCTATATATAACACGTTCAAAAATTTTAGATGATGATGACAGTACTGTAATTGATTGATAGTTTGTTATTAATCTAGTAGTGCAGAATTAATGTAAGGGAGCCAAGATGCGACCCATTTTAAAGTTATCAGGAAAAATATTGGCATCTAATGCTTCACTGTTTGAGGACTATTAGGAACCCTATTCAAACTGAAGATGAAAATTTGAAGGACCGAAACTTATAGATGAGGAAGTCAATAGTAATTAAACTTGATTGATTTTAAAATATTACACACCACATCTGGTACGAGGGCCCGAAGTAACTTTGTATAGGAGGGGGCTACACATTTTGAGACGAGAGATGCACCCACTGCCCGGAATACTATGAATTATATCCTTTCCTAAAAAATACCAATGCGACGACTGGGAATTGAATCTATTACTTCAGAATGTGAGCCAAATGTGCTGCCTCATCAAACGACTTCTTTTTTCGTTCTATATGAAACCCAAGGGTTTTTGAGTGTGGGTTAAATTGAATTGTATTTTGTAAAATTGCAATGCTGAGGAAGGTTTATTTTCTCTTACGAGTAATTCGACACATTTTTTTGATACCTTCGACATTCCCTTATTTATTAACCCATATTGCTCAATTATAAACGTTACCTGATGAAGTTCCTGAAACAATAATTACAAAATGTCAAGGTATATAAAAAAACTTCAAGTCGTAAAGTCCTCATCATATAAGAATGCCCCTTCAGGATTAAACTGTGAAGATGCAAGCCCCGTCTTTTATCGCTCTAAGGCAAAGAAGCAAACAGATAATTCCTTAAAATACTCCATACATGAAGACGTGAGACCCACTTCTTGTCGCTTTATCGCTAAAGCGCAAAAAGTCGAAAATATCTTAAAATGCTTTTAACCCTTTACGAGGATTAATATAAGGTAAAAACTTTATATACAAAGAGACGCCAGATCAACCCATATTAAAAAAACATTATTCTGAATTCAGTGAGGTCGACAAAGTTTTCGTTAACGTCACTTCATTACAGTTTTCGTTTTCACGATCACAATAGTTTTACGTTTTGTATATTATATTAAAGAAAGTAAAAAGTATAAATTTATATGTTCATGTTTATAACAAAATATTTTTAAGTTTATGTAAGAATAGGCAACGCTGCCCCAGAGCTCGTCTCTTAAGTCGGGACCGGCTACACACAGACAACTAGGGAAAGGTGGGTGTAGAGTAGCATCTTCATTCCACTGACACAGTAACTAATAATGTATCCAAGGTACTCGAGCTGAGTCTTCCATCGACTTCTTTCTGCACGCATCGACATTAGGATAACGGATATTTATTAAAAGCATATGCCTGATATGATCAGGTAAATTTATTAGTCAGAAAACTATAATGAGTCTTTTTAAAACCAATTAAAATGTTGGTACTTAAACAAAAAAAAACTTAACAACCTACTAATAAGACATATAATGCGTAAAGGAGCTCTGCTAGTGTTGTACACTTCCTAAGTATACAACACTGTTGTTTTATTGGACACTTAACTATGCAAAATCAATTTTTTTATTATTTTTTTATTGCAACAGTGATTCAGATTTCTCAATTAACTGTTAGGAAATCGATGTAGAAATTGGGGTACCTCAAGGCTCTGTTCTGGGTCCCTTACTATTTCTGCCATATATTAATGACTTACCTGAATTGTTTTATCAAAATATCTTAACAATGTCTGCTGATAATAATTTACTACTTGTTTCTGAAAAATCTGTGCCATAATTATTTGTAATAGCTCAAATTGTGATCAACAGATGCACAGATTGCTGTGATAATTCTAAATTATTCCCAAACATTTCCAAAGCCATATTTATCAATTTTGATCAATATCATTAGTAGTTATTTTGATAAAAGTGGATAGTAAGTCAATTGAGTAAGTCAGAAATATTGAATTTCTAAGAGTACAAATTGATCGATTGTGTTCAATAAATATTTCAGACTCGACTGAATATGGAGCTATTCGAAATGTTGACCTCGCGAATTCGCTTTCGCATTGTCTTCTTGGAATATCTTCTTGAAATCTACCTTTTCAATCGGTAATTTAGTGGTTTTTAGAAATAGAATCGCAAAGTAATATTCTAGGAAGCTTTGTCAATAGATTTGGTACACTTTTTGTCCCGGAAACAAAATTCGGACAAAAATGATTTTCTCATCGTACCACAGACCATTAATTCGAGTTGATGTTTCGTATACAATATTTTCAAAGGAATAGTCAATTAGAGAAATAATATATCTTTATTATTTGTTTAACTGACGTTTGTTAAGAACATTAGGGAACTTGCATAAAAATTAAATTTGGAAAATAATATTCAGAAACGTAAGCGTATTGTGTACCAATTTATTAATTATCAATTGACAAAGTTCGCGGTGTTAAAACTAGAAAGTAGGTATATCAATAGACTGGAACTATATTTATTTCTTTATTCTGCTACTTGTAGTTATAGTGTGTCTTGGAAAAAAGCAAGACTGAGTGCAAAACTTATGTTTTTTGTCATTTAGGATATAACAGGTATAAAATTTCTGGTATTCATGTATATGATCTATATATACAAAATTTTATGTGTAGTTTTTGTAAAAAAATTATGTAGTGTTTATAAGCGTGTAACTGTTTAATTTTCCATTAAGCACAAAAATATGTTTGCATTTCATTCGGCAATTTCTGTCTTCGGGTACACGAATAAATATTTTATTTTGGATTTTAAAAGAAGTATTAGGACACATTGGTACTATACAATATTTGTAATAGGTACTTTTCCGAGTGTATTCGATTATTGAGGCTTCTTGAAAGGCAAAATAAACACAAAAAACGTAAATAGATGCCGCCACTACAATTTTCAACCTCAATGTCAATGAGAATATAATGGCTGCCATTTGTTGTTTACTGTTCGACACACGACGTGACGTCACAGCCATTCCCAAGCCCATTGGTTCGTTTGAAATTAATAGCTAGCGATTATAACTTTATTTAATACAATTAGTATATTATTATATGAGTGATTATGATAGCCATTATTCACGAAGATGAGTTTGAGCCCACGAGCCGTAGGCGAGTGGCGCAAATCATCTGAGTGAATAATGGTCATAATCGCGTATGTAATTTTTTCTACACCTATTAAACAAATTAATTTAGACTGAAATTTGATAACATTAATCGGTACCTAGTCGAAAACGTAAACAAACAATATGGCGGTACACTTGTCACTGTCACGCGAGTTGATTGTCAGCCGCAACAGCAAGAGTGGATCGGAGTCGATTTAGAATATCACTGAATCAGGGAAACAGTGATTTTTGAATTTGTATTTGTGATTGGCCGGATGCAGTGAATTATGAATCGATAATTCACTACAGTGAATTATAGGTACCATTTTTCACCAAAGAAATGCTAATAATTGTCATATAATTAAATAGGTGTAGAAAAATAGAATTTTGCAATTGCTCATATTTGGCACAGCCTATTTTTCCACATAAAAAACACTCTAATGAAATTTGAAAAATACGCAAGTTCCCTATTATACTGAATATTTATGTTGATTAAAATTGTCTCACTACATTACATTTACACTATTTTTCTTGTTACAGGTATGATCGTACATTATCTCATTGCACAACTGTAAGTATATCTAGATAATAATTAAAAACACAATCAATAAGTAACGTCATACAAACATTTACAGTATGTGCCCGATTTAAGTTCGACGTGGAAAGTTTTTAACGAAAAATTTTTCTATTCGTCGTTTAAATTAGATACAACCAACACATAAATTAATTGAACAAATTTTCCACATTTAATCGCCGTATTAATTTGACAACAAACATGATTAAACTTTCCCAAATCTATCTAACGACAAATCATATCGACAGCAAGTATTTTGAACCTGAGTGTAGGATATCAGCATTGTTATCTAAACAGCAAAAAGGCAAATACTGAGGCTTGAAAAATATAATGTATTCACCATGTATCCAGTACAAACCAGACTAAAACCAACAAAGTTTATTAACGTTAATGTCAGGTATTTTATTTATAAAAGGGTAGCATATTACATTGGCGATGAGAGAACAGTGATTTATAATAAGCAAACAGTGCTAGTGCAAGTTAATTTTAGAATAATTTCCTGACAAATTGTGTCAAACTTAAGTCAATGTATTAAAATATACTAAAAGCTTTTAATAAACCTGGCGTTTCCTATTGGATAATAATTATCCAAATAAGCTGGTAAAATTAATAACTAATTTAATTAGTTTAAATGACTTAGGAAGCTAGAAGGCTCGGAACACTTTCACTGAAATTGAGCAAAAAGAATGTACTAAAGGGTTGAGAATAAATCTAACTCGTATTCAATAATTATCCAAAACAAACTGTTTCCAAAATAACCTGGTAAAATTAATAACTAAATTTTTGAAGTACTAGCTTGACCTCAATGAGATGTGCAATAGGGACGTTTATTATTATCACTAATCATTAAAGTAATCAGCCGAATTAGCAGGGGTATTTTCTGCTTTTAATCTGATCCCAAACAATGGTATTATGAGACACTGGCTCAGCGCCATCGCTTCCTAAAACGCAACCTCCTGCAACCTCACAACACGGAGTAAACCTAGGAGAGCTACCTTTTGCATTTTAGCCGCCAGCGATCGATCTACAGCCGTTAATGGTGTTCAGTTTCTTAAGAAAAGATCTGACACCTCCAAGACTGCCAATTATCAAGATCACCAATTTAATTGAAAAATCTGAATACATCTTACTAAATTCGAGCCGTAAGTCTTTGCATTTATCTCGTTTCTGGAATTCTTTCGTTGTAATATTGTCTCTGCTGGACAAGAGAATTCGATAACATACATTCCCCTTTCAATATATGTTGCACTTGCGGTTTTCTACGAGTACCTCGATTTCTTGAGGCACGTATGGCACGATGAGATTTTGGTCGATACCATAAGCGTGCCTAATGTGGTAGTATAGTACCCTAACCAGCGTTGCGCCTGGTGATATAGGATGACACTGCATGAACAGGACATGTCGAGAATATGTGTGATAGGGTCTCAGGATGTGAATTACAGACCCTATATATAATTTGAACATTTTTGGCGGTATGGTAAAGGTCAAAGACGCCGACATTTTTTACACGTCTAAGAATTCTGTGGTGAACTATACCCGGGTAATTATTACTTTAACGTGAAATGCTAATATAAAAGTCTCGTGCATCTGCTTGTCCAGGTGTAGTCTCAGCAGGTTTTCATGATCTGCATTTGCGATTTTAGTTTTAAGTCTTCTGTCTTCCTCATGCTGTAGAGGAATGCCTGCTTGTGTAAGATCAGACGCGAGCTTTAGTAATCCTAGTTTATGAATAGCTCTGGGTCCTTTGTTCTCTTTTTCATGCGTCGTAATCGTTTATGCTAGTGTTGCTCCTATATGTTCGAATGGCTGTATTCAATGTTATTCTGTCATATATACAGTGTGTCCCACTTAAGAACTAGCCACCTCCGTAAAATTTTTATTTATGAACCGATTTTTATGGTTTTTTTTTAATTATGTAGATCTCGCAAAAAGGCATTAGACACATGTTCTATTAATTTTGGAACTCAAAGCCACGGCCAACTACGACCATTGCTTAAGTGCGAAATATTGAGAATTGCTATTAGGGATTTTTTTTTAGAATATTGGAACGGATTCTTATTGAGGACCACATATATACCCATTGTACCAATTTTTGTCGTGATAGTAATACAGGGTAGCCCAGAACATTAAAAATAACGAAACATTATAAATAATTACCATAAACTGTAAACAAATTTTATATTTTTAGATTTGTAAGAACCTGAGCGGTTTGTGTTATTAAAACTTAGTAGGCGTGGAAAACAAAAATGTTAGTTGAAAACAGGCCGTCACTGTCACTGTTTAACTAGCATCTTAGTTCTTTGATAAACGACTAAAACAACTTAGTTATTACGTATTATTATAAAGAATAATAATGGCTCATTGTTAATTGGAAGAAAAAGTGGAAATTGTGCGATTAGTTGGCGAAGGAACACGAAGTTTTCTGCTGCAGAGTTCAATATGAGACATCCTGATCATAAAATTCACCATAATAAGTATTAACAGTATTTTTTTATCAAAATGGGACTATAAATCCCCAATCAACATAGAAATCGAGTGGTTCCAGGAAATCAAAGGATTCTTGAATACTTTAATCAGAATCCACGCTCCAGTATTATAGGCCAGTTTAAATTTAAATATCCCGAAAAACCGCATTTGGAGATGTTTGAAGAGAAATGGAAAGAAACCCTTCAAACCCAAGTTTCTGCATACCCTCGAAGTTGGTGACATGGAAAGAAGAATGGAATTCTGTTTGTAGTTGCAAGGCATGTATTTAGAAAATCCTAATTTTATGAAAAAAATATTATATATTGACGAAGCAACCTTCACCACAAACGGCGTTGTATCATCACAAAATACAAGGATGTGCAGTGACGGATTTAGGGGGGGGGGGGGCTATAGGGGCTCTAGCTCAGGGTGGCAAAATCCAGGGGCGGCAATTTTTTTGAAAAATACCAAAGGCACATAAAGACAAAAGATTATTATTATTAGTATGTGCTATCAGAACATTTTTAATTTATTTGAGAATGTGTTTTTTATTTTAACTAGACTAGAGTTCCTTATTATAGTCAACTATACAGGGTGGTCGCGTGAACGTTAGAACCTCGTTTTTTTTTTTTGGAGTTACGTAAAAAAGTTCAAAAATAAAAGTTATGAGAAATCATACCGAAAATCATTTCAGAAAAACAATTAAAAGTCGACTTGCGGAGATATGAGCTTTACCTTGGTTTTTTTAAATGGAACACCCCATATATTTTTACACCATTTGAAAGGCCATAGAAAATCCTTATAGTATTTTTCTTAAAAACTATAGTAGATATTAAGTTTTATATTTTCTTACATTAAGTCATGGTAAAAAATAAAATTTATATCAATTATTGAAATTCTCCATTTTATTTAAAAAAAAATGAACTTAGATACTAACAAGTATTTTGATAGAACTAACATATTGTTTATTTTAATTTACATACTTTTGTTTTCCATTGGATACATTGCAAATTTATAGTAAATTAGACAAAATTCCTTTAAGATAAATACCATGTATTATATACAATTAAAAAGGTTTTTTTATGGCCTTTCAAATGATGTAAATATATATGGAGTGTTCCATTTAAAAAAAAAACAAAGTAAAGTTCATATCTCCGAAATGCGACTTTCAATTGGTATTCTGAAATAATTTTTGGAAAATACATGTGACTTTCTATAACTTTAATTTTTGTACTTTTTTACGAAACTCTAAAAATTACGAAGTCCAATGAGGTTCTAGCATTTGCGCGGCCACCCTGTATATAGAATTTTCTCAGTATCTATAGAACTTAAATTAGTAGGAGTTGTTTTGCTGATAAGCCTATCTGGCCTAGGCCTATTTGGCCTATGTCTAAATGAATAACATTTGCATACCATAAATGCATACCAGTGTTTATTCAATTTTATTTTGTTCTCGTTGTCATATGATAAAATAAACAATATTATATTTCGATCTGGTTTTTAATTTATCCAGAACCACTGTTGCTAGTACTAATGATTCTGTGCTTTGTGCTATTGACAAACCTATGGTGAGAAAGCGTAAAAGGGAGTGAGCGATTAGGGAATTGACCTTTAAAAGGGGAGGTGAGGTGTAGAGGGAATATCATTTTTTACTCCTGAAGCAGGGAGCAGCGAGTGGGAAAGAGGTGGAAGGGCGGCAAGTTTCCGATAGCCCCTAGGCGGCAGAAGTATAAATCCGTCAATGAGGATGTAATGTGTCAAAAATCCACATCGGGTGGTGGAATGCAAGATACAATATTCCGCTAAGGTGAATGTTTGGTGCGGAATCATCAATGAAAAACTCATTGGACCTTGCTTTTTTAATGAAAATTTGAACGGGGCAGCGTTTCTTATATTTTTACAAAATGAGTTTAGCAATGATATTGATGAACTACCTCTGGATTATCGGTATAATATACATCCACAGTTTGATGGATCATCAATTCATAATGCCGTTATCGTGAGGAATTGGTCATATTTATATTTCCCTAATTGTTGGATTGAGCGAAATAGCCCTTTAATACTTTGACCGCCGCGATGCCCAGACCTCACGCTGCTAGATTCATTTCTATGTAGGACAATTAAAAATAAGGTTTATAAATCAAGACCTCAAACAAGGTACGAACTTTGCGATCGCATTAGCGTGGCTTGCGGTAATATCACCAGAAGAAGAAACTAGTTAATAGTAATCGACGGCGAATTGAAGAAGGCATAATGGAAAGTGGTAGTCTAATTGAGATGCATAAAATTTAGTTTAATTTATAACCAATAAAAATAATACAAAGAGTAATGTGTTCTTTTACTTTAAATTTCGTTATTTTAAAAACTTATTTTTAATGTTTTGGGCCACCCTGTATTACTATCATCACAAAAATTGGTACACTAGGTACTTAGGTGGTCCTGAATGTGAATCTGTTCCAATATTCTAAAACAAATCCCTAATAGTACTTCTCAATATTTTGGAATGAGTAGAATAGGTTTCTAGTGCTTTTTTGCGAGATCTACATAATTAAAAATAATAATAATAAAAATCGGTTCATTAATAAAAATTTTATGGGGCTTGGCTAGTCCTTAAGTGGGACACACTATATATACATTCCAAACTATTTCTTTTCAACCTCATTTTTTCAACTCCAATTTTCAACTCAATTATCAAAAAACAGGAATACAGTAGGACCAAAAATGTATTCAGTTTAATATTCGTGAGTTCATGACTGATAATATCTAGAGCTTTAGAAACAATCAAGCATAAATATAATGTTACATTTTCAAATAAAGCCGTTTATTGATATTATTAATATTATTATTAAATTTAAAATACTTCAATAATCCAGTTTATACAAAGTCATTGGCACTGTTTTGCATGCAAATATTCATAGGCCATTTAACTTTATAACATTTTAATATGCATGCTCACAAAAGCGTGAAATTATATAAAAAGCCTGGAAGTAATAAGTAATTAAATTATTATGACTTATTACCAGCTTTTAAGCAAACGGTAGTATGGTTACGTACCTGGGTAAATAGGAATTGTTTTCCTCCTCGAACGAAAGCCTTAAAACTACAACGTGCATGTGTATCTATAATCTAGAAGCACTTTCTCTACTTTAAAATCCGATAATATTTAGTTTTCATTTTCTGATTTCTTCTTTATTTTAATTAGCGTTCAGTATATTTACATGTGTACGGTCATTGCCGAGCAATACGTAATTATGTAGGAACTGACACCCAATCATCGAAATTTCACTTATGGAGTCCTAATTTAAAGTGGGACAATTTGTTTTATTTATTTTTTTATATGTATATATTTGACACTGTAGACGGGTTGGCATTCCTGAAAAATTAACGCATATTTTGCTTACCTACTTTAAAAACAACACGTCACAGATAATACAACCCCCCTTGCCGCCTAAAGGCCTAAAGTGGCTTTGTACGGGAGGGAGAAAGGGGACACACACTCAGTACCCGAGTATACCAGGATTCATTTATTTTGGCGAAAAAATTCCAGTGCCACGACCGGAGAACGAATCCAGGATTTCAGAGTAAGGGCCAAGTGTGCTTACCTCTCGACGACGCATACTTACTTTGTTCATTTTGATGCGTCGCAAGTAAAAAACGGGTTGAAGAATTTTCTCAAATCATAACTAACATAGAAAATGGCCAGGGCAATCCTTTGGTGTAAACATTTCTACAGCTCGTCATTAAATAAATCAAAATCAGTATTTACAAGATATTCGGTAGATAAATGCATAAGGTTACAGAGAAACAAAAGAATAGATATTTATTCCTCTCTATTTTATTCATATTTTTAACTCGAAAATCGTACTTTTCAGACTGATTCCTTTCATGATCATATTATGTAAATGGCCAAAAGAATAGTAAAATGTTTTACAAATAAAAAAAAAACATTAAATACTTAAGCTTACAATTTTTAAAAAATTTAATTCTTTGAAATTGCGATATTTGGTAAGTGAATATATAGAACATTATTTATTTTAAAGTTTTAAGCAGCATTTTATGTCTTCCATTTTAAATTAAACATTTTACTTCCACATCCAGTGGAAATATAGTAAAAAAATTGTATTTTTCAAATAAGCTTAGAATGTCATGAAACGTAGAAATTTTAAGTTTAGGCAAAAAAATCTGTCTGTCTGTCTGTCTGTAACTTTTTTGTGCGCACGATTACTCTAGAACCGTTTAAGATATTGACTTGAAATTTGGCACACATATGTATTTTAACGAGATCTGAAACTAGATTATATTTTGATCTTATTCCGTGGAAGGGTTGGGGGTAAATTGGGGTAAATGGAGGTAAATCGATAAAACAAGCAAGTAAGAGTTCATAAAATTGATATTTAGTACATACAGGATGTTTGGTAAGACGATGCCGACCTTGAACAGGGGGGCAGAGGGGGTCATTTGGCATCTATATGACCAAACATACCTGTACGAAAAATGCTACGGTTTTTTTTATACAGCCGACCTTGTACTTTTTTAAAAATCTCCATATTTCATAATTTACTTAAGTACTACGTACTAAATTTAACTTTTGATATTGTGAAATATTTTTTTATTACAAATACTTTTGAAATTTCTCTATTGTATCCTCTTTAAGTGGCAATATCATACACACCATCAAATTTTACCAGTCACTAAAAATAGAAAAGAGACTATCAATCGGCAATAATTTTGCATTTAATCAAAAATTAAATATGCGCGTTCATTCAACAAAAACAAAGCTATAATTTCAAAAAACTTTATTCAAAACAAAAATTATTATTTTTGGTGAGAACAAATTTATTATTTTTGGTGTTCAAAATGAGTCCCATTATTTCTAATGCATTTCCTCGCCCGTCTTCTAATTTCAACAGTAGTTGCCCTTCATCTTCATCTTCATATAGATATGTTTGGTCCTATAGATGCCAAATGACTCCCTCTACTCCCCTATTCAGGGTAGGCATCGCCTTAACCAAACATCCTGTATATAAGAGAAGTTAAGGTTTCAAAAAAATTTTTGGCATTAGCCACCGCCACCCCACTATTAAAGGGGGTGAAAAAAATTGCGGTTTAGTGTGTGTACAAGAACCAAAGGCCTTAACATTTTTTTTTACTTCATCCACCGAACACTACCACCCCCACTACCGGTGTGGCATATTGTTTTATGGGTTTTTGGGGTGGACGAAAATACTATATTATTAAAGTTCTATAAACAATTATTTCCACATACAAAATTTTGTTCGCTGTGAGAGACTTGGACAGAAAATTTTGATATGGAAGTAGTGATTCCTTGGGCAGCGGTTTTTTACATTAGGCACACTTAAAGGTGCGTTTGCAGCTATCAAATGAAAGCCAACAATCGATAGTGAACAAGAATTGGCAGGGTTTGGCAATAAATACCGCTTGGACGTTTATTGCTACATAACATTCGCATTCGTTTAGGTGTTTAGGTTCACTCTCATGAAGAGGTTGGTCGTGAACACTATAGTTTGCGTTTATTACAAAAGGTGAAGTACAATAATTTTCATTAATTTCTTCCCTTATTTCCCGCAACGCATCATTTCTTGTGGTTTTTAATTTGTAATTGTTAGGTAGAACGAGAACAAATAAACAAACAGAGACTGAATAGAAAAGGATTGAAGATGCAAGTTTTACATGTAGTCAAGACGCCTGAACGCTCGCTCCAATCAGTAATCCCTTATAAATAACTTATTCAATAATCAATTTACCTTCAACGTTAAATAGCGGTCATCAGGAGCATCTAGCACAAACTTATTCACACCATCTCTCTTTGGCACTTTCAGTTTGTTGATTTAGTAAATCACCGATTGTTTTATTGAAAAATAAAAATAATTTGAAATGTTTGGTAACACCAGTATTTTAAGCATTAAATAAATCGCCTATATTGTCGATTTATTAGCGTTCGATATTTTGGCAAAACAAACCGCAATATGTTATTAAAATATTATCACAGCTGTATTGGTTCTCTATCACTTTGTAAATAAGGAATATTCAATTTTTAAACCTCTCGAGCAATAAATCTAGATTATTTCCCTCATAAATTATAGACCAATGACATTTCGTGAATTTTTAAATTTCAACCAATGACAACAACTTTATACTGAATAAACGCAAGTCAGCTTTTTTTAAAAATTACTAGCGAATAAATTACTTCTAGCTTTTAAATGCACATAATTGATTTAATTTACTCCGAATTGGACTAAAAACAAAATAAAACATATTACAATTTCAAAAATTATTATTATTCTTTATAATTATCATGTACTAACGGTGTATTAATGCAATTTTACAAAAATATTTTTAATATGAAACTTTCACAAACAGTGGCCGATCTAAAGTAAAAGACTTAGGTGGCAAACGCTTTGAAGGGCCCATTTTTTCAGATGATAACCTATATAATCTACAGTATAAGGGCTCTGAGGGCCCTTTTGCACACTTTTGCACAGGGGGACCAGGTGGCATTTGCTCATTGGCCGCCCGGTTAGATGCGCCACTGGTCACAAACTGTCAGATTCACAAACACGATCGCGTAACAAAAGTCAAATAAACATCTAGCGCGTCCGTTCCCATGGCTACGAAACAAAGGTCGTTAGTAGAACGCGTCGCCGTCAATTAATTAATGAGGAAGTACGTATTCCAAATAAAAAGTGAATCGTTTTGAGAAGATAGAACTAGTTAAAATTAACAAAGAAAAAAGTAGGTAAGGAATTTGTTCATTTGGGAAATAATTCTGACATATACCTCTCGAGCTCCAAATCTTATCACACAAACTGCGGGTAACTATATTTTTTGTAAAATTTTGCTTTTAAATAAACGTTATCGACTTAATAATTTACACAAAAATCCCTCGACCTTCGGTCTCGGGCAAAGAACTGAAATATTTGAAGGGGTATATTTTGGTAACTGTTAGGACTATAAACCTTACTTTAGCTTGTTTTACGCATTTTTTTGTTAGCTTTTTTTCTCATAGAGCTAAGTATGGTCATTATGCAAACAACACTTTATTTCTTGTCTATCGGCTCCTGAAGAATTGCCTCATAATTACGGATCACCCTGTATAATATAAAATTTCATTACAACTTTGTACCATTATGAGATATTTGGTTCACATAAGCCTGTTTTTAAGAAAATGAGAAAATGTTTCCTGAACGAATTTTTGACAGAATTAAAAACAAAAAATTTCCCGACAAAAGAGTATAAACATTTATTTTGTAAGTCATCAAATAATACTAGTTTTGAAAGAAGGCCGCTCCAGGTCCTTTCACAATCTCTGCCTAGGATAACATTTGTCCTTAACATTTAATTGTACAATAATTAGTATTTATAAACGGAATTATTTCATTTACATACTTTTTCCGACTTCTTTTGTATAAATTTGTTTACATCATGAAAGATGTCAGATATTTCTTTGGTTGATTCATTTCTTTTAATTGCTAAGTTCAGTCTCGTTTAGTGGAGGATGACGAATCGCGAGGTTCTATTATATTGGATCTATCTCTAAAGACACATTTACATATTATCTGATTAAGACACTTCAATTCTTGAAAGTCTAAATGAACTTTCGCATGGTCATTATAGAAATTAGCAATACTACAAAATTTCTTGTCATGGAAGACGAGCGTTGCGTTGTGTTGTCAAATGTGAACAACAAAGTCTACTTTATTTCGATCACATATGCAAGGCATACAACTTTTTGCGTGAGGAAGTATTATTTCCGCACTTATTAGGAAGTTGACATTTTTAATATTTAAATATACATTTCCAAACACTAGTAGAGAAAATGCTTATTGATAAAGACTCAAATAGCAAACTCCTTAAAACCGACTGGTTTACTAGCTGCGCGTTTCTCTAGAAACTACATCCTAATAAAATGAAAATAATATTACTATTACACAATGAATGTTATAATAACACATAACGCAAATATTTACATGCTATTTAAACAAGCAACAACTGTTAAAGTTACCAAAAACACGCAACTAGAATCATAAACTTTAATTTATTTAAATGTTTATGTATTTTAATTACAATATACACTCATTAACCGTAAAATTAGCAATGGCTAATTAGAAACATAATATACTAAAACAAAGAAAGTGAAATTATTGTGTATTTGAATTACACGCACATATGTTATTAATTTATTAATTATTAAAAATTAATTGACTACAACCTGGCAATCTTTGTTGTTCCGGTACACCACATAAAAAAGAAAGTAAAAATTGTCACTT
Organism: Rutpela maculata; assembly: GCA_936432065.2. NCBI lineage: Eukaryota > Metazoa > Arthropoda > Insecta > Coleoptera > Cerambycidae > Rutpela > Rutpela maculata. Next base: position 39,298,413 of record OW386290.2, read on the forward strand.
CTTGGTACCGTTTCCGTATTATTGAAAAGACGTAAAGGTAAATTCCATTAATGTGCTTGTTAATGTCCTGGGTTGCTGCATATAGATTTCATACAATTTGAGATAACTTATACTTTCGAATTGTTCGATGAGCAATATCCAAAAGAAAAGTGACGTGTTTAAATAAAAGTTGAATATCAACGATGTTATTATAATAATAATAATAACAATAATAATAATAATAATAATAAGAATTAAAGGCCATACCAGCCTGCCAAAAGTCAGCCGAGTGGTTGGCAGGCCAAATGCAGAAGGCAGTTATCCTGGGGTCCCTTCGTCTTCTTAGGGCACACGAATCTGGCATCTACAGTCACTAACCCTGCGGGATGCGGGGAGTGGCTGTGGATAATTCGCTGGCGCTTCTCCCGTGAGAATGTCGGAGACACGGGAGAACTGTCCAGCATCGCGCACGCGAAAAAAAAAAAAATAAAAAAATAAGGCAGAATGCAGAAGGCCGTCATTCTCGGTTCATTACATCTGCTCAGGGCACACGATTCCCGGACCCAGTAGTCACTCACCCCACGGGCGTGGGGAGAGGCTACCGGTACTACCAGCTCCCCTCTGTGAGGGTCGAAGCCACAGAGAAGGGTGACTGGTTTTTAGCTAGCTAAAAAAAAAAAAAAATAATAATAATAATAATAATAATAATAATAATAATAATAAACGGACCGGCAGCCTCCACGCGGTGTACCTGGACAGGCAGAGGCAACTCTGCCTGACAGATGTCGGACGTGGATCTCAGGGCTAACCACTCTGAGATCCACTTCTCTGGTTCTAGCACACAGAGGAAGGGCCCCTCACAATCGACCCCAACCGGATGGGGGTCAGAGACAAGTTGGAGGGGCCATACCGGACGGTCTCAATGATGACAACACACGCTATGACCATGGACGCTTTAAGTGGACGAGGGAACTTCGAGATGACTTGCTGACCTGCTATGAGAGCAGCGAACCTGCGCGCAGAGGGTACATGGCGCGATTGCACGAAATCTGGTGCGACACGCATCCAGAGCATCGCGCCTTCTCTGAGCAACAGCTCAGGGATCAAGTATCCTACCTGCGCAGGACAGGTTACGTAAGGGCACCCCGTCAGCAGGTAGAAGCGCCAGCCGCACTGCCACCGCGGCAAAGAGCTGACGGAGAACATCCTAGAAGGTACGCCGAAGTCAACTTAAGGACGAAGGTTAGCCTTAACACCAGGGCTAACCTAAAGCCACAAGACCTGGCTCGGATGGACGCTGTTATCGATGAGGAATTACCAGAAGACGCCGACATTTGGCAGATCAACTGTGCCGTGTACAACGCTGCTAGCCAACTCGTGCCCCGCGAGAGGAATACCAACCCCTCGAGCGGTATCGAAAAGGCTAAGCGGCGTGTACAAAAGATCGAAGGCAAAATACAGTTGGCCAGACAACACGCTTCTCGAATCCAGAGTGTGGTGGAATACGTAACCACTGGCAAGGCATTTACGCCTAAAGTCCGGCGAACAGCAGCCGGACTCAGACGCCAGCACCACACTCTAAATCTAACAGTGATGCTCACTATTAAGCAGCACTGTTTAGATAGGATTCGAGCGCTTATGGCTATCAAGAAAAAGCTAAATAGGCGGGTACGAAGTATGGAGCAAAATACCTTGTTCCGTACGAATCCTTCCCGCCTATTTCAAGAGCCACAGCGTGTTGTCGATAATCCACCAACTGTAGCCGATGTCGAAAGCTTCTGGAAAGGAATCTACGAAACAACACGTCCGTTCGATAGCAACACTCCAGCAATAGCACACTTCGAGGCTCTGTGCCACAGAACCTTTGAAGAGCCGGAAGAAGTGTGCCCGGCAATCAGTCCGGAGGAAGTCCAACAAGCTCTCGTTGGCACCAAGAACTTCGCTGCTCCGGGGCCAGACGGCATAAATAACTGGTGGTGGAAAAAATTTCCTTCCACACACCGTCGTCTGGCCCGAGTTTTCAACAAGTGGTTGAACGAGGGGCAGCAGATTCCGGACTGGTTTGTCGAGGGACGTACTGTGCTCATCCCTAAAAAGGGTGATCTGTCTGACCCAAGGAATTATAGACCAATCACCTGTCTGAACTCCTGCTACAAGCTATTTACTCGTATCTTGTATGCTCGGACACCACGGCAGGTTGATCCGGTCTTCCAGCAGATATACGAGCAGCGTGGCGGCAAGAAGGGCATGGCAGGTTGTAAGGACAGCCTGCTGGTAGACCGCTGTATTACACAGGACTCTGTGCAGTACAAGCGGAATCTATCGATGGCCTGGATTGACTATCGTAAGGCATTTGACACAACATCACATGAACTTTTGTTACATTTGCTCAAATGTCTTGCGGTAGCAGAGCCACTAGTGAGATGCATAGAACAACTGCTGCCACTCTGGAGGACCCGCTTCACCATAACATCAGGTGCACAGCGGGTTACGACAGAGCAGGTGGCATTCAGAAGAGGAGTATTCCAGGGAGACTCTCTGAGTCCCCTCCTCTTTTGCATCTCACTGCTGCCGTTATCTGTTGAACTCCGCCAAACTCGCGGGTACCACTGTGGACCACCCAGCAACCGGAGGCATAAAGTCACCCATTTATTCTATATGGATGACCTGAAACTGTATGCTTCCGGAGAGCGTGAACTTCAAAATGCTCTAAGGGTGGTCGAGGAGTACACGCGGGCCATTGGTATGGAGTTCGGGTTGGACAAGTGCGCGGTCGTCAAGAGAGGGCGATGCGGGGAATTTTCTGAGGACGCGCAGCTCGCAGACGGAAGCATCCTAAGACATCTGGATACCGGAGAGACCTACACATACCTGGGTGTGCAACAACATCACATCCAGGATGTGCAACAAATCAAGGAATCTCTCCGCGGCAAGTACAGACGCCTACTCCGAAAGATTTGGTCGTCCGAACTTTCGGGGAAGAATAAGGCGTCTGCTACTAACATGCTTGCCGTTCCTGTTCTGCTCTACTCCTTTGGAGTAGTAAAATGGACGGTAGATGAGCTGCGCCAACTAGACAGAGACACCCGCAAGATGATGAACATCCATAAGAGTATTCATCCTAGATCGTCCGTTCCTCGTGTTTACCTCCCACGTCATCGGGGGGGCCGAGGACTCTTGGGTCTGGAGTGTATGCATGGTAGAGTAGTACTGAGTATGGCATGTAACATCCTCAGGAGCTCGGATCCGCTCCTGCTATTAGTGAGAGATCACGAAATCGCAGGGGTGGGCGCAGGATTGTTTAAGGCAGCAAAAAGAGCCGCAGATGAACTCGGTCTCGTATTCGACGCCAGACGAGGCGGCCGGCGCGGTGCTGACCCAGAGTCAGTCACTGAGCTTCAGCCGACTCGTCTGAAAGCCCAAATAAAAGCTGCCGAACAGGAGAGCCTGTTTAGGCAGCATGTCGATAAACCCATGCACGGTGTATACTACAAAAACATGGAAACACTGGGTTTATCGACTAGGCTGACATTCGCCTTTTTAAGGTCAGCTGGGCTTAAGTCGGAGACCGAGGGATTCATTGTGGCCTGTCAGGATGGTGTAATAAACACCTTGGTCTACCGGAGCCGCGTAATGGGTGTAGAGGTCCCTGATACCAACTGCAGGACCTGCCGTCAGGCGCCGGAATCGCTGATGCATTTGCTTTCAGCATGCCCGGTATACGCGATTTCGGCCTACATCCACCGCCATAACGCGGCTTTACGAGTGCTATACTACCACCTACGGCACTCGTATGGGGTAGACCAAACACCAGTGCTGCCTTACATCCCCGGAGATATTGAGTCCGTTGTCGAGAACGAGAGGTGCCGAATTTATTGGAACTACTCGTTCCCGACCGTCAGGCTAATTCAAGCCAACAAGCCTGACATAGTCCTCCTCGACCATCAGAACAAAGTGATGTTTGTCATCGAATTCTCAGCACCTGCTGAGACAAATATCGCTTTGAAGGAGGGGGAAAAACGGACCAAATATCGTGATCTCCGGTATGAGCTCCAAGTGCTGTACCCAGGCTACTCTGTCAAGATGGTCGTCCTAATAATCGGCGTACTCGGAGGGATGAAGCCTTCGCTGCTCTCAGAATTGAAGATCATACCGGCCTGTCAGAATTCGGCAGAATGGTTGGCAGGCCAGATGCAGAAGGCGGTTATCTTGGGGTCCCTTCGTCTACTTAGGGCACACGATTTAGGTATTTGCAGTCACTAACTCCACAGGTCGTGGAGAGTGGCTGCAAGGAATTCGCCGGCGCGGCTACCGTGAGATGTCGGAGGCCACGGAAGTCCTGTCCGGCAGCGGGCAAACCGAAAAAAAAAAAAAAAATAATAATAATAATAATAATAAAGAGACTTTATTTTGTAGTATCGTAATATACAATTCTTATTGTGCAGATGAGGGCGAAGTCTAGCCGAAGCTACTCTACTTAACCCTACTACAGAAAAAATACGTAGTCAAAAAAAAATTAAAAATGTGAGTATTAAAATATGAAATACAAGGTAAACATCGAATGTAAACAGAACAGACACAGAACAGATATAAAATTATGTGATAAATATAACAAGAACATTAACTGCATTAAATGTGAAGGATCTGGTGAAAAGGGTTAAACGAAAACGAGGCATTGATAACTCACTAGAATTTCGAATATTAACATCATGAATATCGCGTCTAAAGACCAACTTTTCACGCAAGTAGAAATAATACGAAACACAAAGACAGCCAAGTGATATACAAGTTTTTCCATTTTGAGCCAACTTAGTTGATTAATTTTTGACGTCACTCTATCGAATTTTTTGAGTCCAAAAATAAAACGGCAACAACAATTTTGCACCTTTTGAAGTCTACATTTTGTAATATTGTCCAGACAAGGAAAGTATAAAGTGATGCCATAATTTAGTTTAGACAAAACCAGCGTTTCGGTTAATTTCTTACGTAATTTAAAATTTAAAATGCTAGCGTTACAAGGGAGACATATTATTCAAATCTTAATTTAGAATCAAATATAATACCAAGATTTTTTCCGCTCTTGACCACATTTAGAGTCTGATTATTATTAATAACTAATTTCATATTATTATTTAGCAATTGCTCTGCCGATTTCTGACAGAAGATAAGAGCGTTGCATTTGGTAGCATTAAGTTATGTCTCACAGAATATACATGAATTGAATTTAGATCCTTATTTATAAACTCACAGACTGAATTTACCGGGTTTGGGTCAAATGATTGATATATATGTGTGTCATCTGCAAAACCTTGAATATTTGAGTGCTTAACTTCATTAAAAAGGTCTGATGTATATATGAGGAATAATAAGGGCCGCAATATCGATTCCTGCGGCACGCCCGATGTTACATAAGCTGGCTCCGAAAACAGTTCATCAGTGGCTACTTTTTGGCACCTATTACTAAGATAAGAACTGAAGAACTGTACGGCTATGTCATTAAATCCGAAGTAAACTAGTTTAGCACATAACAAAGAATGATCGAGAGTGTCGAAGGCTTTATAGAAATCTAGGAGGTCAAGTACTGTAGCTAATCCTTTATCAAGAGACCTAATTATATCATCGGTAACATTTGAAAGTAGCGTCGTCGTGCTATAACCTTTCCTGAAGCCTGATTGTCTATTGGAAATGATATTATTAGTAATAGTAATCAAATAAATGTCTCCAATATTTTTGAAAGAGCAGGAAGTATTCTGATAGGTCGCAGTTCGCTAAGGTCAGACGGATTACTAACTTTAGGTAGTGGCCTAACAAGAGAAGATTTCCATATAATATAATCAGACTCGAGACAACAATTTATTATATGCGTAATATGAGGACAGATTACTGGACAACAAATTTGTAGCATTTTTGCACATATTTAATCAGTTCCTTGCGCGTTGGATTTTAAGTCAAGTAAGATACTTTTAATTTCTTCAACGGTGACCAGACTAAACGAGAATGATAAGTTATTGTTAAACTTTGTTTTTTGTAATATTCTGTAGCTCCAGAACAATTATTAACCGAACTGAAAACTGATACAAAATAATTATATATTTTAGTTGCATCTTTTAATTCATGAGGAATGTCGGTCGAAGATTTTTGTTTGAGATTTAGATTTTTAGACTTCCATAATTCTTTTTTGTTAGGATTATTTAACTGAAAAGATAAGTAGGCAGCTTTTTCCCTTTTCAAAGAACTTGCTACAAGGTTGCCAAGTTATTTATAATCATTTAGATCTCTGGAGCGCTTATATTATTTACTAAGGGCTTTATTTCTGATTTTCATCGTATTTCTAATATTAGTTGTAACCCATGGTGCATATGCTTAGTAATCCTTGAGGTTTCTTAGGGCGCATGCTTGTCGAATAAATTTAAAATATATCTGTTAAGTAAATTTACTTTTTCATCAATATCGTTTACATAAAAAATATCATCCCATAACTTACTATCATAAAATATCATCCCATAACTATATAACTTTTTTATAATGTCAAAACGTAACAATGTAAGCAAAAATAAATTATTCCAATTTTATAATTCCTATACAAAAATAACTTGCAAAATAGTTTTAACTTAAGAAAATACTAGTCCTAAAATGTGATTGGATGATTTTTTATCAACTTATTCAAAAAAATTATGCTGTCCTTACATGTTACCATAAATAACACCTTAAATATTTTTTGTCAGACGCACAGCTCTCGATTAAAACAATTAAATCAAATTGAAACTAATTATTATTAACAATGGTAATGATAAATTTTGTTTCATAAAAATTGTTAGAAATGGCCACGTTCACTTGCACCACCTAATTGTAGGAGACATAAATATTAATATTTTAGAGGAGAAGGTGAATCTAACATGTGATTATTTAAATACTCTCAGTGAATTTAATTTTCATTCTACAATAAATGCCATTACAAGACCGCAAAAATATTCGGGAAACTGTATAGATCACATATTTTTAAAATAAAAAGAAAATGATTTAAATCATATTTGTTCTCCTTTCGTTCTCAAAACACATACAACTGACCACTACAGTACCCTCTTTAACTTAAACATTAATACTAATAATTCACAAAAATTAGCAAACACACACTTTGTTAAATATATTATTTACAAAGATTTAATAAAATATTTACATAATTATAATTGGTATTCATTTTATAACATAAAAAATATAGATAAAAAAAACAGCGTTTTTTGTTAAAATATTGACCGAGAAAATTAAGAATAATACGAAAGTAATTCCACAAAAAAGAAACCAACAAAAAAGAAAATCATGGATCACCCAAGGATTAGTAAATTCTATAAATAAAAGGGACAAAATGTACAGGGAATGCAAAAAATATCCAGACAATGAAAAACTTAGACTAGACTTTAATAATTATAGAAATTATATAAATAATCTTATTAAAATAACGAAAGTTAGCTACTATAAAAACAAAATTGATAATAATAAAAATGAAAAAAAAAATTATGGAACACAGTAAATGATTTAAACAATAAACCTAAGATTAAAAGTAGTATTAAACAAATATTAACAAAAAAGAACGAAATTGTTACGGATGATATTTCCATAGCAAATACTTTTAATGACTTTTATGCAGATGTAGGAAAAAATCTGTCGGACAATATAATTAAACCATCAACTTTGCCCCCTTCTAAACGCCCAGTTCTATGTTCACTATTATTTCAACCTACAAATAACGTTGAAGTTATTAATACCATAAAAACGTTAAAGAACAAAAAGGTTCCGGGAATAGACATGATTACATCTGAAACGTTAAAAAAAAATCGCTGAAGAAATAGCACTACCCTTGACACATTTAATAAATGAAATAATTGAAACGGGTATATGCCCACAAGAATTTAAAATTGCAAAAATAAAACCTTTATATAAAAATGGAGATAAAAATGTAACATCCAAATCTAGCAAACTTTTTCGAGAAAATTATAAAATCAAGAATTGTGAAATATACAAAAATTAATAATTTGATTTCAAAAAATCATTTTGGATTTCAAGAGGGTAAATCAACACAACAGGCCATTACGACATTAACAAATGAAATATATAAATCGCTTGATAGTAATCAGAAGTGTTTATTCCTAGATCTTGCCAAAGCTTTCGATACTGTTGATCATGAACAGTTGTTGGAAGCCTTGCAAGATATGGGCTTTATCGGAAATTCACTTAAATTAATGACAAGCTATTTAACTAACCGTAAGCAATCCGTTGAAATAAATTCAGTAATTAGTGATGAGAGAACAGTAACGTGTGGTGTACCACAGGACACTGTTCTAGGTCCTATTCTTTTTACCATCTATATTAACAATTTACTATCAATTGATTGTGAGGAAAAGTTATTAGCTTTGCAGACGACACCGCCGTTTTCTATACAGATACATCATGGGAGGGCCTTAAGCAAAAAGTGGAAAATAATATGAATATTCTCATCGATTGGTTTACCACAAGATTCTAACTATTAATTTCGAAAAAACTCTACTTATGCCTTTTGGCTGCTACAAGAACTCTTTACCTACTTACAACAGATTAACCATCAACAACCATGGAAAAAGAATAGTCAGCAGAGAAAGCTAAATATCTTGGAGTAACCTTTGACAAACATCTACGATGGGATTATCATATCGAGCGTGTAACTCAAATTCTAAGAATTATTTTATATAAGTTTAGATATTTCAAATCATTTTTAGATATACCACATTTAAAAATATTATATTTTGCGTTAGTGGAATCACGCATATCTTATGGAATTCTTGGATGGGGCGGCGCTGCAAATAGTTACTTAAAAAAATTAGAAATTTTACAGAAAAAATTTAAAAAAATAATTTATCAAAAAGATAATACTTACCCTTCCAATTTACTGTATCATGAGGCAAAAATTTTGGACTTGCGACAAATATTTTTTTTAAAAGCTGTTACTCACCAGTGGAAATACAAACATCAATTAGTTTTAATTGACCATACGTATGAAACTAGGAATAAAATGAAGGGCCAAGCGAAAACGCCTGCTGCTGAAAAATCGGTGGATCAAAGAAGCTTAGCTTTTTTGGCCCCTAGATTGTATAATGAACTGCCAAGTGAGGTAAGGGATGTACGTTTCTTAAATCAATTTAAAACTATGGCTAAACAATTTGTACTCAATATGAGTAGGGACGAGGTATCCAAATTATTAAATGTAAATAGGGATTAAAATATATATTTAGTATTATTTATAGTACTGTTAAGATTAGATAGACAAGGTCAGTGTTTACTTAGGTATTTTTGTGTGCATGTGTGTATGTATGTATGTATATTGTTGATAAGTATATGGAATATATATTGTTTGGAGTGCTGATGAACTGAGAAATTATTGCCACTTGCAAGTGTTACTTTTGTGGTACTTTCTTTTGTTTATTTACTTACAACTTTATGTAGTACATGAACTTTTTAATATATGCTAAAGTGTAGAGAGTTATTATGTAATGTGTATTAGTCTATGTAATTTATGTAAATAAACAAATTATTATTATTATTATTATTAGTTTGTGTGAAGCCAGTCGCCCTTCTCTCTGTCTCCGATGCCAGAGAGGGTACGCTGGTAATACCAGAGACCAGTCCCCACGCCGCGCTACGGCGCAGTGGTCACTGGGTCCGCGAATCGTGTGCTCTGAGCAGGCGTAACGAGCCAAGGATAACGGCCTTCTGCATTCTTCCGGCTAAGATTTCTGCCGAGTTTCGGCATGCCGGTATCGTCTTCAATTCCGAAAGCATTGTATGCCTCACCCCACCGAGGGATCCTATGATTAGTACCACTAGCTTAACGGTGTGGTCTGGATAGAGTTCGAAGAGAAGATCTCGATATTTATTCCGTTTTTCGTCCTCTTTTAAAACAATTTTTGTTTCCGCTGGAGCGGAGAACTCAATAACAAACATTGTCCTGATTTGGTGGTCGAGGAGGACTATATCAGGTTTATTGGCCTGTATTTGCCTGAGGGTGGAAAAAGAGTAGTTCCAATATATTAGGCACTGCTCGTTACCCACCACGGACTCAATATCCCCCGGAGCATATTATTATTATTATTATCATCTTTTCATATATCTCAACGGATGTTGGTAAATTTCACCCATCGAATTGCGCACTCATCAAATATTCCCGGCGTATTCCTTATCGTTTCACACGAGGCAACTATTCGCTCTCTTAAATCTTCTAATGGTTAAGTTTTATACACCAGGGTTTTAAGATCCTACAGAAATAAATCCAAACTCGGGGATCTTGCTGACCATAGCCGAGGTCCTCCGCGACCTATCCAAAGATTAGGATAAACCTCATGTAAATGGTCGTGGACAATTACACTGAAATGAACAGGAGCTCCATCGTGCATGTACTACATTTGATGCCTTAACACGCAATTGGTACATCTTCAAACAACACAGGTAGTTTTTCTTGGTCAGATTGTTCATTAAGGCGTCTTGGCAGAAAAAAGCCTATAAGATTATTACCAATAATTCCTACCCATTAGGGTGTCCCTTATTTATACTTGATGAAAAAAAATGTTTGATTTTTTTCGGTCTCACCAGCCAGAAAGTTTACATATCATATGAGAATCACACACTCAAAATTTTAGACTTCTAGACATATTCCTTCTCATGCCGAAGGGACCTAGAAGTTTGTGAAAAGCAATTTTTTTTAAATAGAAACTTCAAGGTGGAATTTTTTTTAAATCGTTACTTCAATTAAATGCAGGGTCCTCTTTATACTAGTTATTAATTAAATTTGCCTAATTTTACGGGTAGTGAATTTTTTCATCACTTGATGACGGCAGCTTTTCGTCGTGTAGAGCAGTCGTGGGTAAGGAGTGATTGGTGATTTTCTAAGAACGGAAGAAGGGCGCCACGTAACTTGTGAAAGAATATATACAGAGTGTTGTTTTACCTAAGTCACGGAAAGCAAAACTGTTTTATATCGGTGTTAACTGAATTAAATAAAAAATAGAATACTGCTGCAATAATTAATTGTACACCATAGATAAGTGAAAATATATATATTTAAATAAATAATAAATACATCTAGCCTGAAGGGCTCATACATTAGAAAGGCACCCTGATTTGATGTCCAGGTAATATGGAATAATATTTAATATATTTTGTCATTATCAATATAAGCAAAATTAAGAGTGCGTCTGCATAGTACTATGTTTCGGCATACAGATGGAATATTATTATTTGTATGAATATTATTATGTAGCATATATAGAAAATATATTAAATAAATATATTAAATATGGCATGTAAAATAAAATAGTAAAATGTATTATCTGGCCTTATCAATAGACTGATAGTAAAATAGGATATGATGGGGCTCTGCAGCCAAAATTGAACCAAACGGAAAAGTACTAATTATCTACCTAGGAACTCCCTATAATATTCCATACAGCTATTTACAATAACTTCCCAAACTTATACTAGTTTTATCAACTTTCCCTAGAACCCCAAAGTCGAAATTGCACTAAGTTATTGCAGTACAAAAAATACAAAATAAAATAATTTAAAATAATTGTACACTAGATAACTCACCTTCGTCAGAAGGGTTGTCGCTAAGGATGGCAATGAAAATTCGAGAAATCTAGGACGGTAGTTGAACACTAAAATTAATGATAGAAAACCCTATAAGAACAAACCTTAAAAGAAAAAAAATTGCCACTTACATGGAAAATACTCTAGGACACGTATAGGGTAGTGTAGATCAGGGTGTGGTTGATTATACAAAAATTTCTTGCGAAAATCACGTGGAAAGCCACAAATCACTGTAGACCTTATCACTCAAAAAAACACGCCTCTCGGATTCAACAGAACTATTCACACCTTTTGACAAAAAATCTAAGCTGTGGTCATGTTTTGCCTTAAGTAAACTCTACTACTTTGTTTGATTTTTAATTACGCAACCAGCAATACAACTCTGTATTAGTGGTGTCCACTGTAAAACTATTATTCTATGCATTTGAGGGATCTGAACCGTGAGTAAGATTAGTAGCATTTTGACGCTACAATATTTGATATAAAAAGAAAAAAATAATAATTTCAACCCACATGGTTGATATTTACCATTACCACCAGAAGCATAAAGTTAAGCAAAATAGTGCATTTTTGAAGTAAAAACACATATACGTCACATTCCATTCAATTGCTAAAGCTGATTAATTTTGTTAGGCTTTTTCTGGTAATACTCTTAGAAACCCCGTGAGTTGTGAACGCAACTGTGCCTTATAAAAACGTTTGCACATAGTTATCTGTATCATCAGTCGGTCGCGTCGATCTGATGATCACATCAGTTCGTCACCACCAAAAATTGTCACCACCTGACAATAAGAATGAAAATACCCGTGACAGTCAAACGCGCATTTCTCTAAATACTTTCCAAAGGAAATATTTGCTGAAGTGGCGAAAAAAACTGGAAAAAACATCAATACAAATGAGTGTGAAATTAGAAAACTTGTAGACTGAAATTGTATTAGCCACCTGCGACAAGAATCAAACTGGATGAAATTGGCATATCACGTAATAGATTTGAATCCCTCAAAAAGGCTTACATATTGTGAATCTCAATAAAGAACGTAACGATGATAGTGATAAGCTTTGGAAAGTACGTCCAATAATAAAATTATTCGAAAATCGTTGCGAAGAATTGGTAATTGAAGAAAATCTTTGTATTGATGAAACAATACCGTTTAAGGGGCAACTATCAGTCAAATAGTATACAAGGGAAAGCCAAACTTGTAAAAATATTTATGCTTTGTGGTAATAGAAATTCACCAGTATCAATAAAACGTCAAAAATCACAGTCCATTTCAGTGGACTATCTGATTCGATAATCTTGGCCATTGGCCTATACATACAAATGACCATTAGCAGCGCTGTAAACTCGAGACTTGTTCACGAATTCAGTGTGAGAAGTGCATCGTGCATCTATGTTGTTAAAAATTGTTTGAATAAAATAAAAATAAAATTTTCATATTTAATTTATTTCCTTCTGAACCTGATGGAGGTATTTGCCACTATTAATAAATCTGTGGATGAAACTAATCTAAATTTGGTTGAAGAGTTATTGAAGGGGTATTAATTAATAATCTATGCCAAAAAATGTTTCTTGCTTATCAAAAAATCGGGGCTGAAATGGTTAATATAATCATTAAGTATTTTTTTTACTGAATTTGGTATCTAATTATTCTCACTTTTCAGCGAGAACAATTGACACATTAATTTAAAAAAATACCATGGATCTAATTTCTCGTTTCAATACCGATTCGGAATTTTTAAATCACGATCCAAAAACATGGAGAACGAATGATTCTTATACGAATGGACGAGAAATAATAATGTCACTTAAAGTTGTCCACGACACTATCGAAAGGTCGGTAAAATATTGTCTCCTAACAAAGGATGAAAAGCAATTACAATATGTATTGCAATGTGTGCAAGAGCACAGAAAAATATATCCAAATTGTAAGAAAGATACATTAAAGCAAATATTTTAATCATTTTGAACAATAAATACTGCATAAAAAAATATTTTTTATTTTCTTTTAAACCTGTGATGATAAGGATAGGTATGGATCATGGGGTCGGTAAAATATATTGCTTTTACTTTATTTTTATACCAAATAACAGTCATTTGGGGTTATAAGAAATAATTCAAGAGTATATTTGAAAAAATTCCAGTTTGGGGTTTTTCACACCCTCGTCGGCACGGGAATGGGTTCATCTAGGAGGCTGAAATTTTGGAGGTGTAATTCTTATATCAAATATAAACTTTTTAGGGGGTGAGACAAAAAAAAATGAAAGTCAAAAAATAAGGGACACCCTACTACCCATTACATTAACCGAAAATTGCTCTTGGAAATAGGGTTCGGTTATAATAATAATAGTCCTTTATTTAGCACTTTGCTATACATGTTCACAATAAAGTAAAATAAATACACATAGATATCATATAATATAACATCCAAGGTAAGCATTTCAACTAATACTACCTAATACATGATTGAAAACTTATATATAATTGTCTCTAACTATTCTTTTGAAAGAAGCTATGTTCCGGGCTTGCTTAGCTTCCATGTTAAGGCTGTTATATTTATTTAAACCCCCTGAAGAAAATTGATCTCTGTGCAGCAGTTGTGTTGACTCGTTGCAATACAAAATTTATTCTACCTCTAGTGTTATAGGTGTGGAAGTCCTCAAAGGTTTGTACATTTTCTTGCATGTAGAAGGTACTATATTCAATTTAATTTTATGTATCAGTACATTAAATTCGACATACTTGTTCACATTCATCCATCCTAGTGCTTCCAGCATGTCACTTGTATAAATACTACACTTTAATATAATCCTCATAGCTCTATTCTGCAACTTCTGCAAACGATCTATATCACTCTGATTAGCGAGATACAGAATAGTACTACAATAATTAAAATGTGGTAATATAATAGTGTTGTATACCAATTTTCTAGTTTCGATAGACAAATACCAACTAACTCTTTTTAAAACACCATTTTTCTAGCTATCTTTTTGCACACATAGCTCACATGATTGCTGAATTTTAGTTTTTCATCTATGATTACTCCTAGGTATTTAATTTCCTTGACGATTTCAATCACTTCACCACACGCTTGGAATTCTAGTCCTTGCTGTTCTATTTCATATCTATATTTCTGTTTTCCTATAATCATACCTTTTGTTTTAGACACATTCAACTTCAGTTTGTTTACTTCTAGCCATTCACTCACCTCTTCTAGGACTTTATTCATTTTAGTCACCAACGCTGCACTGTTTTCGTCCATTACATATATAACTGTATCATCTGCAAACAAATGATAAATGCAGCTTCTGAACAGATTTGCCATGTCGTTAATGTATATAATGAACAAAAGCGGCCCTAGAATACTTCCTTGCGGTATTCCCACATTTATACTTTTTGTAGTCGATATATACTCATCATACTTTACTCTTTGCACCCTACCATTCAGATAACTGCTTAACCACATATTATTATGTACAACTCCATCCAATCCATACTCCTTCAGTTTTTTTAGTAGTCTATCTCTATCTACCGTTTCAAATGCGCGCTTTAAGTCCAAGAAAATTATGGCGGTCACTTTACCTGAATCACATGCTTCTTTCCATTCGTTAATCACGTACTGCAACGCACTTTCACAACTAGGCCCTTCTCTAAAGCCAGATTGATACTTACATATTAAATGGTTCTCTATGACAAATTGTAATATTTGCACATATACAACTTTTTCTAATATTTTTTCCTCTGCTTTAATAGTTTTGGCAACTTTTCTTATTGTAACGATGGTTGAGATTTTCAAAGCATCAGGAACTACACCTATTTGTAACGAAGTATTTATTATGTTAAGAAATGGGTCAGCTAGCACGTCAAAAAAGTCTTTATAAAAGGACATTCCAATATCATAAGGGTTGCTTTTGTTCGTTAAGGAAAAAATTATCGATTTAAGTTCACTTTTATCCAATAGTTGAAAGTTAAAACTTATTGGGATTATGCATTAGTTGGTAATGCCTATCATTAACTGGAATTCCATTCACAATTTCATTCACACTGCTTATATAAAAGTCATTAAACCTTTCCACAATATCGTTCATATCCCTTAATAACTGAGTTCCAAACATTACTTCACTAACGACCTCCCTATTTCTACTAGATACAATTTCTTTTAAAGATTTCCACATCATTTTTTTTAATCGCCTCTACACACAATCAATTTTGCTTTCAAAGAAGCTACACTTCTCAGTTCTTACAACATCTACTACTTTATTTCGTTTCAGCTTGTACTGCTCCCAATCGTTTTGATTTTCTGTTGATTTATAAATTTTATAGCTTTCTTCCCTTTGTTTTATGGCCTTAAGCACCTTTTCATTAAACCACCCTTTATCTGCCCCATGTAACATAATTTCTTTCTTAGGCATAAAATTATCCACTATTTTTATCAGATTTCCCGAAAATATATTTATCATATTTTTCGTTAATGTTATTTCTATAATTAAAATTCTTTACTTTAGATATTTCATCTTGAAATGGACCTATATCTTCGAGCTTACGTCTAATTATACGTGTTCTACGTTCTTTTACCTTAGGTAGACTAATTCCTATAATACTGTGATCAGTTATATTTGGATCACTTAAAACTGAGACTTCTATGTTTTGACTATTAGTTATGACTAAATCAATAATACTACCACCAGTTCCAAACATATGTGTATAGGAGTTGACCATTTGCTTTAAACCGAATTCATTAATTACATTTTTTAAGTGGTTACTATACCCTCTATTAGACTCCCAGTTAATGTTAAAATCTCCAAACATTAAGAAAGTATGCGATATATTTAGTACGTTTTGATCAAGCCAATTTTCCAAAAAATTTATAAATTCTACATGTGAATGATTCGGTGAATGGTAAACTCTTGCAAGGGTAAAATATTCGTTATTTATCTTAATTTTAATAACAAGAAACCATACATTCAATACTTGCGCGGAAACAGACGTTATACTTAATATCTGAACGTATATAAAAAATTACACCACCAGTGTGTCTACTTTCAGAATTTACTCGTTCATTATTATAGTTTGTAATCGCTATCTCAAAATCATCTATCTCCATTGTTACATGACTTTCAGTTAAGCACATAACTAAAGGATTATTTACCACTACAAATTGTTTAATTTCATCATAGTGTTTAATGAGACATTGAGAATTTAACACAAATATATTTCCTTCTAATTGCTATTGTATTACCTTAACTAATCTTTTCTCAATTTCCATTTTTCTTTGTAGTGCAGGACATGATGCATCATAAATGTAATGATTCAAATCTAAGTTAAGTTCAGGGTTACCCTCGTTTGCGTCGATGCAGTTTCTACATTTACTCACATTGGATTCACAATCTTTTTCTTCATGGTCTCCAAAACACTTTTTACACTTTTCACTTATTTTGCAATTATTTGCCTTGTGGTTAAAGCCGCCACATTTGAAACATCTAAACACTCTCACATGCTCGAATACTCTGCACCATCCAATACTTAGCCTTTCTTTCTTTAAAATCATACTAAAAGTCAGAGGATCACATTCAACAATAGCCATGTAGACGGTCCTCATTTTCTTTACTAATTTTATTTCCAGTTCCATATCCTCGTGTTTTATAAATGCATTTTGTTTTAGTACAGCTTCTTTTAGTTCCGCCTCGTTATAGTTCTCATCTATATCTATGATTTTCTGCTCGGAATGTTCACATTATACTCCTGTTTTAATTTTGCCTCAGCCGCGGTTTTAATTTTCTCAACCTCTTCAGCCGTGTTACATTTTATTAATATTCCTCATTCCTTTGTAGCTTTAAATTCCTTAATTCCTACTTCTAGCTCAGAAGGGTTTAAGGA
This sequence comes from Rutpela maculata, assembly GCA_936432065.2. Classification (NCBI taxonomy): domain Eukaryota; kingdom Metazoa; phylum Arthropoda; class Insecta; order Coleoptera; family Cerambycidae; genus Rutpela; species Rutpela maculata. The sequence goes on from OW386290.2 coordinate 39,315,880, forward strand.
TGTCTGTATAATTTCCTTAGTTGTCTTACTTTCCTGTTTCGTTTTAGGTTTAATAAGTACTATTTCCCCTGCTGCCTCTGCGTAACTTTTCGCTTTTTTCTTTACCTCAACAGAGTTACTTTCTGCAATAACATTCTTCGCCACTGTCATTTCATTTATAACAGTTTTTTTTCGTCTAATTGGGTTTTTGTTCTTTCGCACGCATTGACTCCGTTTTAATTTTTTACTATTAGAAAACGCAATTCCCTCAATTCATTCAAAATATCTTGTTTAAATACTTTAAACTCATTAACAGTGTCTATTAATTCATCATTACTTCGATTACACATTTGACAGAACCATTTTACCTGCTGATTGTTCGTAACCAATTGGCATTGTTTAGCCGTCAACTCCATACATTTTGCATGAAATTGCTGGTTGCAAACTCCATGGCATTTTAATGAGGCCTCATTTGCTTTTAATTTACTATTACAGTGTCCACAGTCTTTCATTTTATTTACATTCACAGGAGATCCTCCCTAAGTAATAAATATATTTATTTATTGCTCTCCAGATGTTGGTATTACCTCGGTACGCCAGGCAGATCAGTCCCTTTTTCAATTTCTCTGAACTGGCCACTTGTTTGCGACTGATAAAATGGAAATTACTACACTTTTATACACTATATTTTTTTATTTATAAGCAGTTTCTTGTATTAATTTCAGTCTCTATTGTCTTGAATGATTTTCACTTGATATTTTTGCCGTAATCCATCTTAGCTTTTTTCACTTATTTAAAGGTTTAACCGTTTTTATTGCACTATTATTGCCCTATTGCACTATAAGCTAGAGCACCAATCTACCGACATCCTCTCTCTACAACGGTCAAACCAATATGTGGTTTTATATCCCATTAAGACATACCAAAATTGAAAATAATATCTAAAGTACTTTCTGAGTTATTAATAAATAATGATTTTAAAAAAATCAACACCCGGTAGCAAAAAATTTAAGCCGTTGCGGACACAATGTTCATATGAACATTTCTTCATAAAATGACCTAAGGAATCACACCCTGGAATATTAGCACGTCATTAAAAAACACCCTGTACATGGTATTCCTTAGGGCGGAAAAAACAATTTTAACTTGAATAAATGTTACACATCGACGTAAAATGTAATGTTCGCTGTCAGACACATCATTTATCATGTTTTGACGTTGCTTAGACATAGAAAGTGTAATTTTGATGTAATGAATAAATTGAGTTGACGCTTACAAGTAATCAGTTAATCAAAAACTAATACGTACACACCAAAGTGTGTGAGAGTTTCTCCTAGAGCTATGATGAATTAAGTGGGTCGCCCTGTAACAAACATAACTCGCACCTTAGATTTAAAATTTTTCACATAAAGACTTTCTCTTGTAATGAAATCCTGTTCGAAATATAGTGATCGCCCCGAGCTCTGTATCATACAGATTATACGTAATTGCGATGAGTACTTAATTCAATAATAGTTTTTTGTGTCCTAAAAAATTGTCTTTATATTTAACCGATCGTGTACACATACTTATTTTTTAACGAATATTTTATGCTAATGTAAAAATTTCTCTAATTCCTCAGATAATGGTAAATATAGACATATATCATTTTCATATTCAGGAAAGGTAATCGTAGAAATCAAGATCGATTGGAAAGGCAGATTCACATTATCGGCATTGAAAACCATAAGGATATTAAGTGAACGGAAACCGGATATGCTTTTCTATAACTTTGCTGAATTTTCAGATAGATAAATTTTGTAAATGTCGTTTACAGCTTACAAGTTCCAATTGTAACATAGACCAGTCAGTCATAAAGACAATCAATTAACAATAATATCAAAAGTTTGCGAACATCTTTTTCTGCCAGATAAGTAACAAAACTAATAGATCTCATTTTGCAGCTGTCTCTGAGGCACGAAATGTGTTGCTAATTAACAAATTATTTGATCACTTTCGGTAAGAAATTGCAAAATCCCTGCAAACTGATGGTAATGTTCAATAAAGCGTTTCCTGCGTTGTATTAGATTTACAATCAATTAGAAGGTTGCAAACATTGAAAATGAATAGCAATTAACGTATTTATTAATAACTGTGAGGTAAAAATATCAATAATTTTGCACAATCGAACGCTTTTACAAATTGCTCTGGACAGTTGCAGCCATCTACGTTGCACGCAACGTACATTAATTTATATAAACAGTAACAGTAATAATAATAATAATTTATTGACCAAAATTAGATACAAACATGTACATATGGTAAGTTACAAAGTCATCAAATAATAATAGAAATAGAAATTTATTTGACCAAGTTATATATTACAATACTTTTGGCAAGTCAAAGGAAAAAATATATCTATTAGAGTCTTTGAATGCATTCAGAGATGCATGCAGTCACACATTAAAAATTAAAAAAATTTAAAAAAATAGATATAGACCTCTTAACACAGGAATATTTATGTAAAAATATGATAAAAAACATACAATTACAAATAGTTATCTTATGGAATGGTGATATCGGTAAGCGTTTTCATTAGGTAATACATTATACAGGGTCATTCACGGAAAGCGGGTATTAGACGTTTCTTGGTATCTGTCGAGTTTAGAAATTTGAAAATTGGCATGAGGGGGTTTTTGGATACGGCGGATCCAACGAAAATATTTTCATGCTTGTGCTACTTCCGCTTATACCGGATGTAGCACCTAACTTTGTTATTTTAAATGGAACACCCTGTATTTTATTGCATATTTCGATTTCTCATAAAATTTTAGCTTAGGTTTATGTACCATAACATACTCTTAAACATACCGGTTTTGGAGATAATTAATATTTTTGGAGATTTTTGACGGTTCCCACCCTTCGGTAAAAAAATCAATATCTTCTATCATGTAGTCGATTAGGAAATTTTCTTTTCAAACTCTTACAAGTATCCTATGACCTAACTAAAAGTTCTCTTATGTTTTCACAATATCATACAGAGTATTTTATTTTCACAGTCGAACATTGTTTTAGTTTAAACGTCAAAAAGTCATTTTTTTTCAAATGGAACCCCCTGTATATTTTCACAGAATCTAATAGAGGATTGAATTCTGCATCGATTGATGTTACCATTCCCTATACCTATCTCTCTTTGTTTTCTTATTACGGACGAATATTTGTTAAACGTACAAACAAAACCAGCACTGTTTATTAGTAGGCAATACAAGTCATAACTTGGTTCCTTTTTTATCATAAACGAGAATAATCATGTAGATAATTGATAATCATTTGTTTATTATCAAGATGACAGCTTCAAAAACGAGAGATTAGATTTATAACAAATACTTTGGGACAAAAATTTACAAAATTAATGAACACTTTGAATATAAATATTTAATGCAGCAACTGTTCAACATGCTCTCCACTTGCACTTACAGTGGCTTGGCTAATTCATGGGGATTTGTTAAAATGTAGCCCATTCTCTGTTCTTTGGATCTTCTTTGGTAGTAGCAGGAGTGGCATAAACAATATTTTTAATACCCCAAAGGTCCAAAGTCTAAGGGGGTCAAATCAGGGGACCTTGCTGGCCATCTCCAAGGTCCTCGGTAGCAAAACCACCTATCTTCGAACGTCGCTACTAATTCGTCATAAACTTCCCGTGGACCGCAACCATTCATTTGAAAATACATAGAATTGTAAATATTTAGGGGCAAATTATCAATAAAAGTTACTGTTCGCAAAATCTTCGCATATTTATTGCTATTTAAATTCTCCTCGTAGGTATGATACTATCAAAAATATTGTTTATGCCACCACGGCTACTACCAAAGAAGATCCAAAGAAGAGAATACGGACTGCATTTCAGTAAATAAATACCCACGAAATTCGCCGAGCCATTGTAAGTGCCGTAAATTCCAGGATATTGGCTTGTTTGGAGCAGAATGGAGAGCATTTTGAACAGTTGCTGCATTAAATATTTATATTCAGTGTTCATTAATTTTGTAAATTTTTGTGCCAAAGTATTTGTTATAAATCTAATCTCTCGTTTTTGAAGCTATCAAAAACAAATGATTATCAATTATCTACATGATTATTCTCGTTTATGATAAAAAAGGAACCGAGTTATGACTTGTGTTGCCTACTAACAAATAGTGCTGATTTTGTTTGTACGTTTTACAAATCTTCGTCCATAATAAGAAAACAAAGAGAGAGAGGTATAGGGAATGGTAATATCAATCGATGCAGAATTCAATCCTCTATTAGATTCTGTGAAAATATACAGGGGGTTCCTTTTGAAAAAAATGACTTTTTGACGTTTGAACTAAAACAATGTTCGACTGTGAAAATAAAATACTCTGTATGATATTGTGAAAACATAAGAGAACTTTTAGTTAGGTCATAGGATACTTGTAAAAGTTTGAAAAAAAAATTTCCTAATCGGCTACATGATAGAAGATATTGATTTTTTTTTCCGAAGGGTGGGAACCGTCAAAAATCTCCAAAAATATTAATTATCTCGAAAACCGGAATGTTTAAGAGTATGTTATGGTACATAAACCTAAGCTAAAATTTTATTAGGAATCGAAATATGCAATAAAATACAGGGTGTTCCATTTAAAATAACAAAGTTAGGTGCTACATCCGGTATAAGCGGAAGTAGCAGAAGCATGAAAATATTTTCGTTGGATCCGCCATATCTAAAAACCCCCTCATACCAATTTTCAAATTTCTAAACTCGACAGATCCCAAGAAACGTCTAATACCCGCTTTCCGTGAATGACCCTGTATATTACGGTAAATTACATTCCTTAACAGAATAAAAACAGTGAGTAAGGAAATGCTTTTTCATTATCACTTTAAATTTATTAGGATTATTAAATTTTTTTAAGTTATTAGGTAGGCGATTAAACAATTTAATATCCAAAGAATTTTTAGTTGACTTTGAAAGTCAATAGCGTGGTGTTCGGAGATCATCTCTAGATCTAGTGTGATACAGGGATTGCAATTTACCGGAAGTTTTAATAACTGGTAAATCGGTAAATAAAAATGTAAATAACCGGTGAACCGGTAATTTTTAGAATGAATGGCAATTGCCTTTTTCCATGCACAAAAAACATTTTATATACGTATATTTAATATAATGAACAAACAAAAATTTTTTTATCAAAAGGAAAAAATATAAATTAAATAAATTTAAGTAAATAATTATTCGGTAAATAACAAAATATCAACTTAAATAACAAAAATTATAAACATGAATACCTAATCTAAAAATGCAATATTTTTAAAAATAGATTGTTAAAAGGGTTAGTTTTTCAAAGCTACATTTGTTATTCGTCTGATATTTATGCATAGAATACCACCAGCTGAAGATACCCTTCCTCGATGGATATTGGTGGTCGATAAGTTAATAAGAATTGGTAATAATATACTTCTAAATGTATTTCACGGATATTTGCGGCAGTGAAATATTCAATTTCCTGTCGCAAAATATTGTCAATGTCTCTCTTGTATTTCTTAGAGCTTGGTGTTTGGATTTTACTTTTTATAATATTATTTATTTATTGTCAAAAGTGCTCAGTATTGGGACAGTCACTCTGTACTTAGTGAATACCAGTCACTGACATAAATAGAAACGTGACATATCCTAAGTTCAGAATTTACCGAAATAAGGTAAAAAATTAAAATAACCGGTAATTATCGTCATGTGTTTTTTGTCCTGATAACCGGGTAACCGGTTAACCGGTATTGTAATTCCTAGTGTGATAGTTGTGAACTTCAGAATTTGTTGTAAACTGATTTTTATTATTATAAATTTCTAATAACGCGACATAAATATATAAACACGGCAAAGGCATTATATTCAGGATTTTACAAATTGGTTTACGTGGTCTCTGAAGCCTGCATCAGCCACTATTCTAACAGCTTGTTTTTGAAGCCAGAAAAGGACAAGGGTAGATAAGCTGTATATTTTCGCCCACTAATTTCATAAAAATAAAAGTTCTCTCCTTAAAACTAATAAATGTTATTTATTTATAGTTGAACACATAATCTTTATGTTTCTATACGTTTTACATTTGAAAAACAACAGTAAGTCGTAATAATACTATTTCAAAGGATTGCAGTTTTTTAGTAATTTTTTACGTTTTTTCCAAATTTTTAATGTATATTTCAGTTAGATACGCACTATGAACCCAGAAAATCTATATATCATTTCATGGGTAAGTATTTAAGCTTTTAAAAAACGGTCAATTTATATTGGTTCATCAAGCGCTTCAATGTATAAAAACAAAATCGTTTCGTAGTGGTGTCGACGTTGCGTGCGAAATTAAACGTCTCAGCGTTCAAAACCACATATTGGCATGTGTATTGAATAAAAATACTTTTCTACGACTATTGAATAATTTATGTATTATAAATGCGTTTTTAACAAGTAATGTGGCTCATTATTCACAGCCGTGGGTAATAATTCATTACTCAATGGGCTAGAACCAATTACAAGAGTTCATTTTCATTATTCAACAGTTTTTGTGGAGCAATTGCAAAGACGATTTAAAATTCAAAAACATAGCGTATACCATAGCTCAATTCAATCATAATCAGTAGGTCATCGATTTCGTCGAAAGTCAAAAAATGTCACTTTTCTTACGCGTAGACTAGAATTTTCGATTTCGCCGGTGCAATTCACGATTTGTATCAAATGCAATTCTTCCCCTTTCCATAATGACATATAATAATATAATAGTATGGCCCTTCGTGTTTCGCCTTTTTTACAGATTGCGAAAACGGGCCCATCAACATAGTTTTTGTCGAATAAATCGAAAAGTATCACTTGTAGCAAACATATAACAATCTACAAGGAAAAGTTCATAAACCGAGGAATAATTTGCTGTTTTTAAAATATCCGTAACTTTTTGTTTTTAGGAGATATGAAGGTTTAAAAATAGCGTCAAACGTTTTTAAGTCAAAATACTTCTTTAAAAGTTAAGTATCTCAGGAACTATGGCACTTGCGCCAAAAATATTAAGAAACCAAATTGAAGATTATCGACTAAGCTAAAAGAGCTTTTTTATTTTTTCATCTGCTTAGAAAATAAAGAAGTTATGACCGGTACAAAGTGTGTCTTCGCATTTTTTCCCTAAGAATTTCACAATTTGTCACAGTTATTATCTTCAGCAAATTTATCGTAAAGCGCAACTTCCTGTTGAGTAACTGTAGAAAAAGTTATTAAGTATTCTACTTGCGTGTAACAGCTATTATTCACTCGGATGAATTACGACACTCGACTTCGGCTCGTGCCGTACACGTCATCCTCTTGAGTAATTGCCATCATTACACGTTCGTTGAAAAACATATTATTTTCCAAAGAACTGTTTTTTATTACTTGTCAAAACATATACTACTCGGAAAATATAATGACATATGACATGGCCGTTGGGCGAAAAAAGGCCCTTATCTACCCTTGTCCTTTTGTCCGCGTAACAAGAATTACCCCACAGTAGTGTGCCATAACTTATATGAGAATGGGACAGGCAAAATAGCTCATTCTCAGAGTCTCCATAGATAACGATCTCGTTAGATTCCGTAATACAAATACAGAGCTCGATAGTTTGCGACTTAACTGTGCAATGTGTGAAGACCAATTTAGTCTGTCGTCAATGGTGCTGCCGAGCAGTTTTGCGCTATTACTTTTAGTGGTTGTTCGACTTGTAGAAAAGACTAGGTTTGGCGTTTTTTCCTCATTAACTTACTAGATGTAAACCACTATTTGGCTTCAGAAACAGTGGTGGTACTTTTCAGCATGAGGTAATCCATGTCTGAACCTGAATTTATTATCGTTGTGTCGTCTGCAAATGCAACACAGGCGTCGGGAAACATGTTATGGAATAGGTCGTTAATATATATATAATAAATAACGGAGGCCCCAAAACCGAACCTTGAGGTACTCCGTGTATAACTGGATTAAAATCAGAAAAATTATTTTTTATATATACAGTTTGTTTTCTGTTTTCTAAATATGACCTAAAAAATGTTTAGGATAAACCTCAAATTCCATAACAGCACAGCTTCTTTAACAAGACATCGTGAGAAACACAGTCAAAAGCCTTTGAGAGATCACATATTGTGATTGAAACAAATTTTCCATTCTCAAGACTATTGACTATGTCGCTCACAACTTTGAAAACTGCTTGGGATGTGCTACATTTACTTCTAAAGCCGAACTGACAATAGTTTAGGACATTATTAGATTCGAAAAAAAGCATCAGTGGTATTTTCAATATTATTTCAAAAATCTTGGATATAATGGGGATGATGATATGGGGCGGTAGTTCTCTATTACTGAAATATCACCTTTTTTAAAAATTGGTATCACTTTTGTAATTTTGAAAGCATCAGGATAATTATCTTCACATACACAAGTATCTTTGATAATTTTGCTACTCATGACATAAATATCTGTGCAGCATGAGTTTTTCAAATTTTCCTGCAGCCTCAATGACTTCGCTCTCTGTAACCGGTTTCATAAAAAAACTTAAGCTCGGAGTTGTCACACCATTCATATAGTCAACTGCACTCTTTTGAAATGTATTGTTGGGTAGTGTATTAATTATATTTTCAGCTACAATGGAAAAAAATCATTAAAATCAGTAACTTCAATGCCATGGTCAGCTGCATTGAATTTCATATAATAATAATAACAATGACACTCACCTTATTATTTTTCAGTTTTCATCACTATTTTACCGTAATGATGATTAGTTCTATTTCTTAATCGGACAGTAAAAAAGATCTTAGAAGACTATTGATAAATTTTTTATTTCTAATGTATTATTTGGATTAATACGGCAATTTTAACAATTTGACGTAAAATAACCAGCATCAACCTCAATATGATACCAAAATTATGTGTATAGAATAGAATATTATTTACTAAGTACAGAATGTTTCCTAAATACGTATAAAAATTCAAGATTATTCCTCTGGTCATTCTAAGAAAAGAAATCCTATGAAAATGCCCGGATATGCTTCCCGGGGAAGCAATGATTTTCTTCATACAACTAAAGAATCGTCAAATATAGAAGTATGAAATCTGACAAATACTATTTCTAGATTCGGATTCATTTTTGAGGATTCTTTATAAATTTCTTTATGTCACCAGTTACCATAATCCGATTTCCCCAAGAGTAACAAGCTAGAAACGTAGGTACTCTTCGCCAATTTACTGAGCTTTTTATATAATTGTTACGCATTCTATAGGATACTCTTCGCAGTATTCTTGTAAATAATGTTAGTTTTTGGACATCCTAAATATTGTGATACCAACTTTGTTGTGAAAAAAAATATATGAAAAAAAAATCCAACCTATCTGGGATTCGAACGCAGGATCTTTGGATTGCAAGCCACAACAACAAACAACAACAAGCATTTATTAATATTCACATACAATAATGCGTCATTCCAGAGTCCGGCCCGGAGCCAGCCAGACAACCACGGCGAACATCGCCGAGGTGGGTGTGAGGTTGGGCGGGGAGGGTCCGGTTTGGCGATGACGAAAATTAATTGTGAGTTAAAACTCCTGCCTAATAGGGAAAGGCTTAAATTTAACAGTATCGTGCAACGTAGTACACGAGGGTACTTAAAAATAATTAAAATTAAAACTGTAAAACTATCGATTTCGCGCACACGCGAACACTTAAAAATTTTGATTGCTGGCACGGGAAAACAAAACTCAACGAAAAAACCCGTTTGAGACAATTCCACCCTGGTAGTCTTCCTGACGCCAGGAAAGTGTCGTGGATAGTTAAAAGTGTGTAATGTTATGTGAAATTGTTGTTTGTTAAGAATTTATTGGTCGAGACTGAATTTAGAGACAAAAATGGACAAGGAACAAAAAAAAGGTAAAAACAAATAGATTGAGTAGGAGTAGAGAGGGGTTGGTTGTAGGTTTTGGTGAGGATTAAAGATGGGGAAAGGAGAAGTTGTCGTAGAGGAAAGTGTGGTTAGAGAGGTTGCCGAAAGATAGGCAACGCCTGGTATGGTAGGGGGTGTCGGATATCGAAAAGGATCGCATTATGCTGTCTGATTCGTGTTATGTTGCGGGTTAGCGGACTATCGCCCAGCTTGAATTGATAGAATTTTTGGGAGATGTCTTGGACGTAGTCCGCTAGTGGCGTTATGTCGTGGCAACGATTATATAGATCTCTGAGGGAGATGTATCTGCCCGAATCAAAGATGAGGCGCATAAATTTGTGTTCGAGAACGCGGAGTTTTCTCATTGTCGTGGTCGGTATGCTGCACCACACCGGCGCCGCATATGTGATGGCTGGCCTGATCACCATCGTATACAACAATTTTTTATTTGTCCTGTTGAGTCCGCTTGCCAGGAGCGGATACAGACTCCTGGACATGGAGTAGACCTTGCGTACTGTCTCGTTTATGTGAATGTTGAACGTTAGTCTCTTGTCCAAGTTCACCCCTAGATACTTCACACACCGTTTAATTGGAATTTGGCGACCCCCGATCGAAAGTGGTGTTAGAATCCGATTTTCAGTGAAACGGCGCGTGAATAGAATTGATTCCGACTTCTCGGCATTGATCCGAATTTTCCACTTGTCGTAATACGCCGTAGCATGGGCCAAGTGAGCCTTCAGCAACATATTAGCTGCCTGTGCATTGTGTGAATGCACGTACATGGCCGTGTCATCGGCGTACTTGGCAAGGTTCGAATTCGGGAATTCCGGGAAGTCGGAGATATATAGGTTGTATAGTTTTGGTGACAGGCATGACCCCTGGGGGACGCCCGCGCGAATGTCCCGCCGAGTTGATAGTTTATTATTCACTCTAACCTGCAGCGATCTACCCGTCAGGAAAGAGTGAACAAGTTTCGTTATGTGCATGGGGAAGTCCAGTGCGTTTAGTTTATGAAGCAGTCCCGGGATCCATACGATATCGAAAGCTTTCCCAATATCGAGGAGCACTATGACGGTGCTCTTCCCGAGGTTGCATTGTACTTTGACGTCATTCACAATCCTGACGATCTGCTGCACAGTGCCCCTGCGCCGCCTGAAGCCGAACTGGCACTCGTCATCGATGTGGAGTTCATCCTGAGCAGAGTCTAATCTGATCAGGATGACCTTCTCCATCAACTTGGAGATCGCCGACAGCAACGAGATCGGTCGATAGCTGCCGGTGAGCTTCGCGTTCTTGTTCGGCTTCAGGATTGGCACGACCACAGCGCATTTCCACTTGTTGGGCCAGTGCTGCAGTCGCAGGATCGCGTTGATAATGTACGTCAACTGCACAATGCCTTTTCTCGGGAGATATTTAAGAAGCTTGTATTCGATGCCGTCTGAACCCGGGGCTTTGTTGTTGGGTAATGTCCGGACGATGCCAGCCACCTCCGAGGGCTTGACCATGACCTTTAAAAATTCTCGTCTCGTCAATTGGATGTCATGGCCAATCAGTTCGTTGATGTCGTTTTCGATGCGGTCGTGTTCTGGATTGTTCGGTATTTGTACGTTGTGTATACTTGCAAAGTAGTTAGCTAAGTCGTCCGCTTTCTGCGAGTCCGTCAGAGACGTCTGTCCGTTTGCGTTGGTCAGTGCGGGTATGGCCTCCCGCGTATTTTTCATGGCCCTCGACAGTTTCCACAGCGAGTTGTCTCGAGGATTCAACGCTTCCAGCCTATCCCGCCATTTCCGGTTTTTAGCGGTGTTGATGGCGGTCCTGATCTGCCGTTGCAGCCTACCCATCTCGGCCTTAGCGTCGACATCGCGATTTCGCTGCCAAAGCTGTCTCAGTCGATTCTTTTCTCGTATGTCTAGTATGACCGCCACGTCGAGTCGGTCTCTGTATGGGTTTATGGTTATAGTCGTTGCAACACATTAGTAAAATGTATAAACAAAAAAATATATATTATAGAGATAACATTTCGCAAGATTTCTATTTAAGTACAAGCGTCAAAAATTAAGAAAACATTTTTTTTTTAAATTAAATGATTAATAACTTTCTTATTTACTGATTGATTTTCTTCAAAAACAATGGGGTTCTGCTGCTATCTAACACTAACTTACTTTCCAAATTTCAATACAATCGGACTTTTCTTTCTTAAGTTATCGTGCTTACAAGAAATGTGACGGACGGACGGACGGACAGACGGACAGACGGACAGACGGACAGACGGACAGACGGACAGACGGACAGACGGACAGACGGGCAGACGGGCATTTTGAAAGTTGTTCAGAATTCGTTCACTAACACAATGATATGAAAATTTTTTCTCTATGAGCGATATTTCCGGTTTTAGAAATGTGCCGATCAAATGCAATATACTCTTTGTTTTTGCGAAGAGTATAATAATGAAAGAAGGCACTCTTGTCGAAGTCGACAGCGGCAGCAGTTTTCGAGTAAATCGAAATACGTGAATTAATTCAGGAAAAATAGGTTTGGACCTTTGAAAAAATTATTAAGAGCAAGAGACAGCGTCAGCAGTTTTCGAGCAAATTGAAATACGCGAATTAATTCAGGAAAAATAGGTTTGGAACCTTAAAAAAATAGTAAGAGCAAGAGATGTTGCATTTCCGTTCTTATAGAATGTACTAAAAACTCCTTAAGTTCGAAGCTGTGTGCTACAGCAGTCATATTGAAAAATTGTGTTTTTGTGTGAAATTCTTTAACCAGATAGATAAAAGTTTCAAATAGAAAATATAAATCATAATAAAATAAATATTTTTTATTGTTACCATTTTCCTCTGAATATAACGGTTTTTAAATTATGAGCTGTAGAATGTTATGGATTTTCTCCAGTCCACAGAATTCAAACTAAAAGAGGATTTCTATCAAAGCCTTGTATTAAATTCACACGTGTACGTATGAATTAGAAAGTTCAGTTTGTATAGGGCTAAAAATAAATCAGTGCCTAACAAGTAAATAAACAAAACAGATCTGCATAGCACACATAGTAAGTTTGAGACACATCCTGGGAATGTCTAATCTCAACTACATACAAGAGACTGGCACAAAAATATTCAAAATTTCATTAAAATATTTTATGAAAAATAAATGGTATCTCATATACCTCTTCCTATAATTATCAACATATCACCTCCAAAGATAGCAATGCACAGTTATAGTATTTATAAGCCTACTTTTATTATTACAGTTTTGTAATAAGTTGTCTTGTTTTTTTTCAGGTGAGTGTTAACCCATGTAAATAGTACTTCTCGGTAAAGGCAGGTGAGTTTTTTTATTTGTAAATATCCTAAAAAATTCCAGGAAAAATTTTGAATTTATACTTTTAATCATCTAACTTAATCATCTAATTTAATTATGACGACGGTAAATTTTATAACAAATTTAATATAGCCTGCAGAATATAAACTTAAATAGCAACATCTCAATTATTTCGAAATTAAAGAGATACTGAGATTTAAGTTGTCATCCTGTACTTTGTATTAAATTTTATGTAAAAATTGGCATCATGTCATACAGCCTTAAAACAAATTTTATGCCGCAACTTCCCATCATATAATTTTTTTATTTATTTAGAATGCAGGAATAAAATTAAAATTCAACTAATCTAATAATATAATTCTGTTTAAGTCTATATAACTTTAAGAGTCAAATAATCCCTTCAATATTTAAAATTTAATGAAAGAGAGCAAGGCGGTACGAACGTCCCATATATGATGAACATAGATTTATAGCACGATGCAATTATTTCCATCTTTTTATTATTTTACAAAATTATGCATATTAATTTTTTTAAGTAAAAAATATATTATTATGTGTTGCTAATCAATCTGCATTAATTTAAGGCGCAGTAATTTTTTTCTCATCGCCTACTGAATATAAATTATTGTGTTAAATACCAAAATTTTTATAATTGTGGATTATACGACATTAATAATAACCTTTGCATTAATTTGAATATATTATCTATATCAAAAGCAATTTAATGTGAAGTAAGGCCATTTCCATTTAGCAGCCCATTTAAAATTGATTGATTGATGAGAGGTAATTGTGAGGTAATTAACACTGTGGCAATTTAAATAGACTGAAGATTTGATGCACAATTTTTCCTTTTTTCTTTTTGGGATTTTTTACCATATTTATAATATTCTAGAAATAATATCTAGGGAATCTACAAAATGAAAGAATTAAAATAACCAGTATGTCTGAAAAATAACCTTCATAAATGTGACTTTTGCGTCAAGGAACAGTTAGAAGGTGTTTTTGACAAATTTATATAAATGACAAGTAAAAATAAAAAATGTTTCGCTGAAATAGAATTTTTTCCTTTTTCAAGGATTGAAAATCTTATGCTGTGTATATTAAACGCACAACGCAAAGAATGTAACCATCCCCATACCCCACGACTTACACAGATCTGTTGACATTTTAATTTTAAACGATATTAACTTATTAAAAGAAATATGCCAATGGGACAGTATGGACAAGTAGAACCGTTATAATAGGAATTGATTGCCAAAACGTTCCCACTCGTTTCAGGAAAGAAAACGTAGTAAACAGTAATTATGTTGATCCTGGGAATTTTTACCTCTCCCTTCACATAAAACCAAGGCTAAAAGTTTGTCAAAGCCATGAAAAAGACACAACCAGGAATTATACATTTAGATTTTAAATTTCAGAGAGAATTTGATGCCAAAATCAACGAGGAATTTTCCTATGTCATTAGATTAGAGAATTGTTAAAAGATGAGATGTTTGAAGAAGCTTTAAATGATATAGAGATAGCTACTTGGCTTCAGAAATATCTGCCTAAACCGTTTGGAAACTGATGAGGCTGGAGATTACTTTGAAATGCTGATCTTTGCAAGTTGTACCAAAGAATGGGATGTGATATATATCACTGAAGATTCACTTCAACTCTTATTTGGATTGTTTCACTGAAAATCTTGAGGGAGTGTTAAACATGGCAAGTGATTTTATTAGGATATTGCCGATTAGCAAAAATATTACCAATGCAAGCTAACTACTGTTTACTGCTGGAATCTCAAAAGAAACGCTCCCGTGGCAAAGAGAATCAGGAAATTAAAAGTTTTAAGTTATATAATTTGAGTTTAGGCTTGATTTTACACAAAAAATGTTTAAAAAAAGTTTATCACAAAAATATACAACATTATTAAATTTAAATTAAGTTGCCATAAATAAAATCTGTCAATCGTGTTATATCATGATCATGAAAAATATATTATTTTCTGTATATTTTTAACTACCCTTCATTCTATTGCACATATATTTCTGCATTACGTCAGTGTTTGTTTTAACAACTGAATCCACGCCCTTCACTTTTCTTTATGGGTTATCTAGCATATGTGTATGGCAAATGAATTTATAATTTTTATTGAGAAATATGTATAAAAATATGCAAGCTGTACTGCTTGTAATCTGTCAATATTTTCTCTATTATTATCGCTACATACCACATATCTTACAAACGATGCCAACCTTTATTTTTTTTTTAATCGTGATGAAGGGCGTCACCCGAGTTCCGTGATAGGTCATTAATTCATCAGTTAAGTGAGATCTATATGCCACCAATACAATTGTTTGGAATTTAAAAAACTACCACACGATCTACATAAAGTTAATTGAATTCCATTACTTAGGCTAACATCACACAGACAGAGAGGGAGGGGGAGAAAGAATGCCGAATTAAAGAACAATCGGCGCCTTGCCTTCATCATTTATTTTACAATTTTTTTTCCGAAATGAGCTATCTGTAAAGTGTTATTAAAATCTATTTGGTTGGTAATTTAGCTTCTCAAAAGACGCTCCTAAAATGTTAAACTCACGACTCGAAAATGCAGTTTTGGATAGAAAAATATGTACATTATCTGGAATCACCTTGTGCATCTAATGCGCAAAGCGAAAAAAAAATTCCGAATTTTTTTTTTATTAATGAAAATTAATTAATTTTATGTTTACAACGCATTTCCAAGATTACTTTTAATATTTTGGATCAGCTTTATACAATAATGGTTCCTACAGTAAGAAGTCACGTCCTTACAAATTCATTTGTTCATAACTTTATTATCGATTTCTGTTTTCCAACTTTTTTTCTTGATAATTGGACCACAACACAAACTGAATGGTGTTAATCTTTCCTGTCTAAATTAGTTACTGTGTTAATCCACCTGAAAGTGCCTAATATGATTGGCTTAAATATCTAAAACTGGCATAAAGTTGTATGCTAAAGAATAAATACCCCATTCATTGTACGTTTTTTGACTTATTTAATTTTATCATGTAATATGTGTTTCATGCGTAACGTTTATTTTTGTTTTTTACTAGACACCTCTCTATTCCTTCAATTAAGTGAAAGTTGGAATATCCACGGTAAAGAAAATGATATTACATGTTTTCATTCTTTAAGGAATTTGCTATTGATACGAAACAAAATCTTTTTCATGGTATTGCCAGAACAACGCCCCTACACATATTTCATTTTATTTAATAAAGAACAATGTTAAAAAAATGGCTTTTTTGGTCAATCCGTGATAAAGTGTGGATCTTTTTTTACTAATTTTGGGCTGCTGAAAACGAATCCGTCACCGGTTTTGGCGAAAAATCTCGGGAACACATTAAAAAGCCGCTGCCCAAGGAATCACTACTTCCACATACAGATTTTCTATCCAAGTCACTCACAACGAAAAAATTTTGTATGTGGAAATAATTGTTTATAGAACTTTAATAATATAATATTTGAAATCTTCTACCTCAAAAACCCATAAAACTATACCCCACATCGGTAGTGGGGTGGGGGTGGTGATGGAGGGTGGTTGTTGGGGTAGGATAAAGTAAAAAATTATTTTGAGGTATTTGGTTCTTGTGCACACACTAAATCACAATATTTTTTCATCCCCTTTAATAATGGGGTGGGGGTGGTAATGGGGGTGGCTAATGCCAAAATTTTTTCTTGTATATATTAAATACCAATTTTATGAACTCTTACCTGCTTGATTTACCCATTTACCCCAAATGTACCCCAATTTACCCCCCAACCCTTCGACGGAACAAGATGAAGATATAATCTAGTTCCAGAGTAAACGTGCGCACAAACTTAAAATCTCGACATTTCATGACATTCTAAGTCTATTTGAACAATAAAAATTTTTAAAAAATTTTTTGTCGTTACTATACTTCCACTGGATGTGGAAGTAAAACAACCCTTATTTGGGTGCCATAGAGTGAAGGTTCTCATTTTCCCAACCAAAAGTCATTAAATATTTTTTTAATATAAATAATAAGTAATATTTTCGGGATAGTGATATGCACACCGTACTCCCCAACCCCAAAAATGTGATAAATATTCATGTGTAATCACCTTATTATGATAAAAAAACAACAATCTGGGTGATTAGGGATTTCTTTTGCAATTAAAACCAATAAAAACTGTAAAAAGACAAAATCCACCACCTTAATTGGTGGGGACGGGTGTTACTACTGTCATTTGGTGCTCAAAAAAGAAGTTTTCCGTTAGTTTTGAAAATTGATGATTTTATAGATATCGATGTGCTCCTTCCGAATTTCTACTTTGCCACCTCGTATCTTTGCCGCTCCCGCCGCCATATTGGAAAAATGGCGCCTAAAAACCGTTTTTTGACAATATCTCCTTTCCGATTCATTTTACGATAGAAACAGTTATATAATAAATTAAACTAGAGAAAAAAATCCTATAATTTTTTTTAATAACCTTTTTTTTTGTAAAATGAATAGTTTTAGCGTACGAGCGCCGCAAAATCTAGTCCAACATGCGTTTTGGCCAGCTCCGGAAACCTTGTTAAAACTTATTTCTTACAAATGCAAAAAGGGATGTGAGAAAGCCTGTGGTTGCAGAAATGCTGGATTAAAGTGTTCCATTATATGCACGAATTGTAGTGGTATCTGTTATAATTCGCAAATTCTATCACAAGATAGCGATGAAGAGGAAGAAACGGAGACTGTTCTCGAGCAAACGTATGATGAAATCGAGGACGAAGAAGATTGCAATAAAACTGATAATCCCATCGCGGATTATGTGGATGAAATTTCTATCTGTGACGTTTTAATCGATACTGAAGACGATGAACTCGCAACACCTGGTCCATCAAGAATAACGAAACGAAGGAGAATGCGCTAAATTTTGGAATAGTGCATTGCATGTGGATTAGGCCTACTGCGGATGCCACGATAAAAAACCGCGCCACTTACTCTACCTCATGGTGGTGTGGAAATGAGTTTTTTGGACAAAACGCATGTTGGAGTAGATTTTGCGGCGCTCGTACGCTAAAACTGTTCATTTTACAAAAAAAAAAAAAGTTATTAAAAAAAGTATAGGAAATTTTCTTTAGTTTGATTTATTATATAACTGTTTTTATCGTAAAATGGATCGGAAAGGAGATATTATCAAAAAAACGTTTTTAGGAGCCATTTTTCCAAAATGGCGGAGGGAGCGGCAAAGATACGAGGTGGCAAAGTAGAAATTCGGAAATAGCACATCTATAAAAAAAATCTATAAAATCAGCAATTTTCAAAACTCCCGGAAAACTTCCCAGGTAAAACTACCAAATGACTATTATGTAAGAGTATTATTCAGAAGTAATCATATTTTAATCTGATAATAGCCATTTAATGAGGAGTTTTGGTTTTTTAAAAATAAATAAATAACCGTATATTAGATATTGTAACTTACACTGTTCTTATGGGTGGTGAAGAGTGAGGGAAACGAGGGGATGATGAGGGGGGGGAGGGGTGAATTTAGAATTTTTGCTTCTTATTCTACTTACTTAACGAGTATTTTGAAAGAATTTCCTGCACTAAAGAATAACTTTATGTTGCAAGTTCTCATATCAATTTCAATGCCACCCCCAAATAAGGCTGTTTTCCAGATGTTTTTAGCCAATTCGGATGACAGATTCGTATTCAGCACCCCAAAATTATAAAAAAAATAAGGGCCAAAAAAGCCCCACGGTGTGCATATCACTATCCAGAAAAATATTACTATTAATTTTTTATATTAAAAAATTATTTAATTATTTAAATGACTTGTGGTTGTAGTCCAATAATTATAAAAATTTCCATCACAAAAAATGATATCTAAGATTTTCCTTCAGTAACTGTTAGTGGAGGGGTTATAATCACAAAACCACAAAAATCCGTTCCGCGACACCCCCCCAAAAAACCACCCCTTCGGTGAAAAAAACCTTACTTTACCGATAACTCGTTAACCGTTTAATATATAAAAAAATTGCTCATCATAAAAAAGAAAGCTCGACTAATTTCCTAAAGAAAAGTCCTATTTAATTTGGCAAAAATTTGGCTAACTTCAACATGCTGGTGAATTTGTAAATGTGAATATTTTTATTCCTAACTTTTTCTGCATTGAAGTACTACCTTGAACTAAAAGATAATGCATTTATAACTTATATTAAAGTCAGTTATTTTTTATGGGCCTGTGAATAGTTAGAGACGCAAATAATTAAGAGATAACTATATTATATTGTTATTTTTATATACTAATAAATATCAATAGCCATTAAAAATGGCAACACAAGCGAGTATTTTATATCCCCTTTAAAACTCATTTTGATTTTTCTTCCTAGCTTGTATGGTTTTTGAGCAATTCAATTTTTTCTATAGGCCGCGCGCAATAAATTTTAAATAAACGAAAATTCGCGCGCATTAAAAATACAAGTTTTGGAATTTTTTTCAATATCGATTTTCTCGAAAATCATGGCTTATACAACAAAATTACAATAGGACTTTCTTTTAGGAAATTAGTCAAGCTTTCTTTTTTATCATGAGCATTTTTTTATATCTTCAACGGTTAACGAGTTACCAGTAGAATAAGGCTTTTTTCACCGAAGGTTTTTTGAAGGAGGTTGCGGCACCCCCTCAGAACGGATTTTTGTGGTTAATCTCTTAAGGAAAATCTCAGATAACATTTTTTGCGAGCTTCTGGTATATTTTTTACTTTACCGACTAGAGTATTGGGAAAATTAGAATCTTCACTTTATGGCTCCCAAATAAGGGTTGTTTTTAATATGTTCCCGAGGTTTTTCGCCAAAACGAGTGACGGATTCGTTTTCAGCCCCCAAAATTAGTAAAAAAAAAATGGCTTCCACACTTTACCACGGATGGGCCAAAAAAACCCTTTTTACCATTAGTATGACAGAACATAAAAATCACCAAACGCTTTAAGAACTAAGCGGTTTTTTTGCGGTTGACAGAAAAATTACCAACAGAAATATTCACTTACACTTCTTTCCAAAGACACAAACCTCCACTACAGTAATTTATTATTAATGACATTGCATTATACATTCCTAAGTAACTATAGCAAGGTCTTTGTATAATTTTAATGGATTTGAGACGGTGCACAACACATGGAGCCAGTAAGGTCGTCTAGTTTTATAGAAAATATTTCTGGTTATTTTTTTCAGCATTCGAGCAATTTCGAGCTGGAATTGGCAACAACAACCTTTCGATGTGCGATAAAGTCAACTGGATATATTTATTTATGAGATGTTAAATTTATAATGTTGCTGCTACTGTGGGCTGCAGAGAAGTCGTTAGAACTGTGCGATCGATTCTTTTGTTTGAATTGTTTCATCGACCGTTGCGACACAAAACTATAGAGTAAGACAAACGCTATTTGTTGTTAATAACAAAGAATCGCATGGGGAAATACCGACTGGATTTTTATCCTGACGATTGGTGAGGAATTGGGGTCATTTAGTAAAATAGGATTTTCAGCAAATCTATCATCATCATAGATCTAATCCATTTAGGACTGGTTTATTAATGTAGGGTTAAATGTGTCTGTTAGCTAGCCCCAGAATAATTCTGGCCCCGGGTCAAAGTGAAATAGCCTTTCTTTTTTTTTCCTCCTTTAGTAACAACAACATCAGATACTAAATGTGGGAGAAAAAGAAAAGTTATTCCGTCCAATAATTTTCATTAAGGCACCTACATATAGCAACCGAATAATGTATAGAAGCACTATATATTTAAAGAATAACTTTTTTTTCCTCATTTAGTATCTGATGTTCCTTAAGTCGAATGATCACTTTACCTTTTTAGTAAACCTAACTGACTTTTATACAGGGCTAGTCGAAAAGTGAGAAATTTTAAAATTGGCTATTGAATAAAAAACTCCCTACATGGCCTATCGAGCTAACATTTTGTATAGAGTTATTTGAGACAACTGCGAATCGAATACGTTATCAAATTTTTCGATTAAAAATTGCCTAATAGTCGATCTCCAAATTTCGACCCATTTATAGAAGAACTTAGTAGGCCTTGAAAATATGAAAATTATAAATTTTTCAAATCAGTCAAATAGAGCTCATTGAGCACTATATCTCAAAAAAATAAATAAATAAAATCGGGCTGCGGTATTAAATAGTACACACTATATTTATATAGGATTGATAATTTTACATTTAATGTCATAGATGGCATCTGATCATTTTCAGGATGAAGTATTTAGTTTAAATGTTGAATATCTTAGAAAATGTGACACTTCTATCAAAATTTCCAAGGAACAAAATTAAAGACAATTAGCCAATCTTTAAAATGATTTTTTGTTTGTTTCTACGTCACAAAAAATAAGTAAGTTATGGTCAATACAATGTGCGTTCTTACATTTTTTTTTTTAACAAAATGTCGCTATTCTGTTATTGTAATTGTTCAGTAATTAATTTTTTTTCAAAAATGCTATTTTTAGTTAATATATAGCATCACCTAGATGCTCAATACTTCTGTCCATTTAAAACACTTGTATTAGAAAAAAATCCATCCGCCATATTAGAGCGCCATTTTGAGTTTTTTAATTTTGATTTCAGATTCATAATCGCCAATCAGCGAGATCCGACTATCCTACGTTTCAAAAATAAATTAGTACTACTTTTTCAAATATTGAATATTCAAATTTTGGGGTGGTTTTCACTTCGTGAGGTATGCTCAGTATCCGGGCCATATAAAAACTGAAGATGATACCTTTTACTTAAATAATAACCCATAAAGAAAAATTATTCCGATATTTTACATATTTTTTACCTTTAGGCATTGTACTAATTTAATCAAAAAATAACTTTCACTTTTCACTCAACTGTCAACAACAAACATAAAATTTGTAGGTTAACCTCGGGCTAAGGGCCGGTTTATTAATACAGGGTTAGGTTAGTTTGCCCTAGGGTTAAACGCTACCAGGATACAGTGTGTATGAAGTCATGTTAAAAGAAACCCTGGGCCAGGATGTATTATATAATACGCGCTCCGTTGATTGGACTACCTGGACAAAATCAAAGATAACTTAGTCCGAACTTCAAAATGGGATAAAAAATGTTTTTAATTTAGCAACAAAAACTAACAAAAAAAATCACTAATTTTTCGACTAAACACAATCAACCTAGAGCTGGCAACACTGGATCTATAGGAATTTACATATCAAAAATATTTTTGATACAACAAACAAAAATTCTTTTTTATTATAGTCTCAGAATGAAGGAGGGTGTGGCAATGTTTTAACTTAATTCTTCTTTAATTCAAAATGTGCTCGTAGATTCTGCACTGAACTTTTATTTTCAGTAATGAGATGCATCTGCGCTTTCTGTTGATTACTGTGGGCACCGTCCCGACCTTTTGAAAAAGTTAAGGATACTACTTGTTTACAAGCAATACCAGTATTTTAATTTGGAATATATGGATATGCTTCTACATAAGATAAACACTGCTTGTGCAAGACTATTAGGCCAGGATACATATGTAACAAGAAATGTTGCTGTACGATAAGCTCCAACAAGTGTTTAGTTAAGAATATCACTTTCGAATGTATGACCATAACACATCCACAAAAGGTTATGCTAATGAATATTTGGAATTTTTAAACATTACCTCCGGTAGCAGGGGGTGAAAAGAAAATGTGTTTTAAAATGTGTTTTAACCGTCTTCCACGTCACCCCAATGACTCTCTTAAGTCTAGGAGATCTAGAGTTGTCTGAGTAGAGGAGCCGGGGTCCTACAGTTTATAGTGGAATCCGAACCATTTCTTGGGAAAAATTTATTATAAAAAATTTTTTCGCCGTGTGGGGCTCGAACCCGCTTCGCTCAGAGGGCAAACTAGGCGCAAGCAAAACATATTTATTTTAAATTAAGCGTATACAAATATGCGCCTCCTCGGAATCTGGTATAGAGGAAGGCAGACAATCACGGCGCGCAGCGCCGTGGTGGTAAATGTAGGGCTGGGTAGGGGCAGTTCCGGTTTGGGGACAACAGTAATTAGATTGGAGAGTTAGGGCTCCTGTTTAGATATAAAACTTCAAACTAACAATGACTTTTGACATAATACACGAAGATTAAAGGTTAATTAATAATAACACTGAAACTTGAATTCCTGCGCGCGCACTAAAGAATTTTGATTGCTAGCACGGGAAAAAATTGAATGAAAAAACCGGTTCGAAGCAATTCTACCCTGGCGGTCTTCCTGCCAGGAAAATGTGGTGAAGTTAAAGTTAGAGTTTAAAGAGGTTAGGTTTTTTTTTTTTTGGCGCGCTAACCCTCTACCAATACCTCGAAACACATTTAGAAATTTGATATCAGTTTTTATTTATTTCAAAACCAAAAATCGTTTATTTGTCAACGGTCCAATGTAATATTTAGACGTCCAATTTCGAGGAAACTTCCATCTACATCCTAACCTCCTGCCCTAGTCTTATGAACTTCGGCATTGGTTTTCCGGTGCTGGAGGAAATGAGGAATGCTCCCATAGGAAGGATTTTGGTCTTTAGGTTAGAATCCGACCTGAATTTCGTAGCCGTAGCACAATGGGCCACATGGCCTGAAGAAGAAGAAGACGTCCAATCACACGAAATAACCCTCGCCCTCCCCCCCTCCCCGGAACGATCTAGGTGGACAAACCCTACGAGTGTTTAAAGTGGGTAGAAACTATGATTCTTTTACCTCGTAAATAGAATTACTTACTGAAGACAAGAAACTTACTATTAAAATAAAATGCACCCAGCAAATTTTCTAACATTGAAAAATTCATGCTCTTGGATATTCCAGTAACCTATTCATGTATTAGAAGTACATATATTGAGGAATTAAGGCCTTGTGGCACTCTTTTACCGCGATCCCGGCAGAAGTTGACTACATTTTCCGACATCTTTCATTTAAATACTCAAAGGGAAAATTTTCCTAAAGTTGAACTAAAATTTCACATTTTCAGGAGGTGAAAAAAAAAACTAAATTTTAAACTTCTATACTTTAAAAAATAAATTCAATTATTGAAATGGAAATTTACTTTCTACGTCTTTCCCATATTTCTTGAATATACCCCAAAAAAATATGAAAACTAAGCGGAAGGCACACTTAGTTTTCTGTCGAAGACAATGAGGTCTTGCTACCGATAGCTTAGTCACGGTGTACGGTTATAACTAAGTTTTTATTATACAGAGGCAAAAAAAAATTTAAAATCTTGAACAAGCTTTCTTTACACCTTAAATTACAACAAAATGTATAATTTGGGTTCTGTCTTCAGTATCCTTCTAGAAACCTTTCTTTCCCAGACAGCACAGGATATCCATACGGTTTTCATTTTTTGTCCATATCGTGTTCGCATGTCCAAGGACATAGTATGAATATCCTAGGGATGTCTATTTTAAATCCATACACGAATATCTGTATATTATCCATAAAGAGATTTTCATTTCTTATCCATTTACTAATATTCATGTTCATCGTCCATTAAGGAATATACATTGGATACCCGTTTCTGATCCTTTTAAGAGTATTTGTACATTATCCATGGAGAGATGTCCAATGGATATCCGGTCTTATCCATCAGCAAATATCCGTATATTGTCCATTAAGGGATATACACTGGATGCTCGTTTCTATGGATGCTGTTTTCTGAGATATCTACGAATATCTCTGCATTGTCCATCGAAAGATATCCAGCGGATATCCGTTTTTATTCATCAACACATATTCGTAGATTGTCCATTAAGGGATGACATCCATGTATTTGTTGGACATTTTTCAGGATATTCATATATTACACAATATATTAAACATGAATTTCGGTTTCTCAAATTCAATATATATTATTTGTTAAGCGGTTTCAAAGTTGCTTGTTCGTTCTTTGTTGGTGTTTATTTGTTTATGCATTACCACGTAGTTTGACTGATAATAAGCAGCCACACTTTATCTTATATTCTAATAAATTAACACTAAACGATTTGAATTGCAAACGTTATTCTGAAAACGTTGAATACTGATTTGCTTGAAACTAATGATCAGGGGAAATGCCCATTATTCTGTAGTCGGGCCGAGATGGTACAAAACACCACCGTGTGGTTACTTACTAATTCATCCGACTTACTCAGAGGTTCATCGGCAGAGCTAGGTCATCAACCAGCTCTTAAGGTCCTTAAGGACCAGATGTCACTTTGTACTATAGAATATGCAATATACATATAATTATATTTGTTAAATATAAAACACCAACTAACTAAAAATACTTACATACCCACTAACAATTTAAATGCCTTTTTGATTTATTCAGAGCTGATGTACAGTGGATATCCGCTGTATATCCATTGTCCAGCATAGTGTAATAAAGACGTCCTATGTATGTCCAATGGATAATCCCAAGGATTTTCAGTGGATATCTTATGGACGCCCAAAGTTTTGAAAAGAATATCCATAGGATATCCTATGTGGTCCATCTCTGCTCTTTAGGATATCCGCTTTATGTCCTTCATGTCCAATGCGGATATCCATAGGACATACAGAAGATATACTTATGTTGTTTTCTTCAGTAAAAAAGCAAAACGCGCACGATACTATGTTTTTTGAAAGTGGCCGAAAACAGGGCACTGTTTCAAAATATGATCTGTCCTTGAATTTGTTTAACATTTTAAAATGATAAAATAAAATTGAACGTTAATATCTAATATCGAGTATAAGTTCCTATGCCGGGTGCCACAGGCTAGTGGCTCCCTCCTGTATTTCCTGTAATTTTTAACTTATCCATTTGAAATTTGGAGTGCATAAACTACATGTAAAAATGGATTTTTGGGCACAAAAAACGGTATGAGACCATTTCCGAAATGATATACCATGAGATGTTCGCGAATTTTTGAGTCGATGTTCAGTTTTTTTAAGCATTTTAAGACATTCGTCTAGGTCTTGGAATACCAAAATTTGTTCTACGGCAGGTAAAGTCCAAGGGAAAAATATAATTTATCGTTTAATTTCATTAATAACTATTTACGAAGCCTCCAAAATTGAACAAATCACTTTTTCATCAAAAACTTTTTTTTTTAATGGGAAGGTGGTGGCTCCTAGTGTTCAATAAATTATAATTTCTTTTCTGAATTTTTACCAGGTGAAGTAAATAAAAAAATTGATGATCAAGCTTTTATTAATGCTGTAAATGGTGGTGAAAAAAACTGCTGGCTGGTTGACTCAGATGCATCACATCATGTTGTGTCACGTTCTGATTGGTTTTCAGAATATGTCTCATATTCTGTACCTAAGTGTCTCCTTTTATGTGATGGACAATCAATGATGGCGTATGTGAAAATGTTAGTTGATTTTGTATGGAAACCTGGATATCTCAACAAAGTTCGATTTGTACCAGACAGTCGACAAAATCTCTTTTCATCTGGGTCTGAACCAGATCATGGTCTTTCCCAGTATTCGGATAACAAGTGTTGTTTATTTAAGAGCCAAGATGGAGAGACTGTTGCAGTTGGGCTTCGACAATCAAATGGATTGTATGAACTCATGGTGCGAGTGATAGTTCCAGACCAAGACCCTGTAGCAAAAGTGTTATTAAGAGGACAATTTTGTTACCTCAGGTCTTTGCTAGGAATGAGTGTTGACAATTTTTAAATTATGGAACTTGATTTAGGGAAAGTGTTGTAATTAAATCAAGTTAGTATTTATAGTATTGTTGTACTGTCAATCTGAGTTTTATACTTTGTAGTTTGTCTGTCACAGAGTGTTTAATAAACGTATTTCTTATTCAAACTTTAATAGAAAGAAAATATTGTGATCACGATTAGTTTTCTCGCTTCAGCTTAGGGCATGGATATTACACTTGGACTGTTACCCTCAACCGGACATTTATATAATTTTAATTAATATAATCTGTGAATGTCTGAATCGGCTCTATTAATCTTTCGGCAAAGGAATTATTATTACAAATCGTTTGTCTCTTAAATACAGAGACAGGTGAAATTGAGAACCTTCCTTTTTTTGAAGTTGTGTACAGATTAAAGGTTAAAGTTCAGAAAGCGTTATAATTTTGTATTCAAATAATCGCTTCTTAGCTATGATGAAGCAAAACTTCCTTGAAAATTTCAATGCTACTTCTCAAATTCTTGGTGTTACGTATATTCACTTTTAAATATGCAAAAATAAACTCTAGTCGACCATTTAAAGTAAATAAAGTAATAGAGATACAGTTTTCACACAACCTTACATAACATGTAATATTTGTAACTGTCTATTCATCTTTTATATGTATATGTATGTATACTTACACTTATTTAAATAAACACAAAGGTCAACGTGATAATTTTTCTACATTGTTATGTAATTAATACCCCCTAATGCAAAATCCGTATTTTATAACATCATCAGTATCTTTAAATGTCATTCCCTTCTAACAACTTTCTTCTTTTTATATAACAATTATACTAAATTTAATTAAAATTTTAATTTATTGTAATTAATACATGAGTCTGCAGAAGCAATGTGATGCTAGACAATTGAATGCATCTAAATCTTTACTATTCACAAATAAATTCAGAGAGATCAGAAATTGTTGAAAATTCACAACAGTAACAATATAGCAAAAATGTTTGACGTAATAAGATTTTTATAATTTTTTGAAATATTTGTAATTGGTTTATGACTCGATTTGAGATAAGTGTTTTAGAGAAAAGATTCATACATGCAAGGTAACTTGTAGATATATTCTCTTTAGCCAACTGATTGAAATTTAATGATTTTTCCCAAGAAAAAAGAGGTACGGAAGACATCATCTTTGAAAATGGCGGTTAAAATTATGTTTTTCGTAATTTTTTGAAATCTGGCCATTTTACAAAAAGAAACTCCAAATAAAAAACGACACAACAATAATAGTAGAGTGCTCGGTGCCCAGATAAACGCATAAAAATAAGTTCTGTGGGGGTGTCGTTGTAACAAGCTGAATTTGATATAAAATTAATGATGATATACTGATGTTTCAAAAAATGTCCTACTCAAAAGGTCATTATAATCAAAAAACGAGTTATTTCTTAGTGAATTAGGTGTTTTGATATTTCTACTTTTGAGTAATAGCAAATCCTTTTAACCATGAATAGAACTAGTCAAAATAAGTAGATTTTCGAACAGACCCACCTCGAGAAATCATGCCTGCTCCACCTGCCTCTATCAAAGGGGCTGCCTGTATCTGCCTATATATATTTTTTTTTTTCGCAAAAACGGTAGGAGCTAGAGGAATGATCTTGGCGCCATTCGATAGAGTATAAATTTTTGCCCTCCATTTGCATTTTGTTGTTTTCTTTTTTTTAAGGCCCCACACCAAAAAAAGCCTTCCAACAACGACACATGTTTGGCTATACCTAATAGCAAATCCTTTTAACCATGAATAGAACTAGTCAAAATAAGTAGATTTTCGAACAGACCCACCTCGAGAAATCATGCCTGCTCCCCTTGCCTCTATCAAAGGGGCTGCCTGTATCTGCCTATATATATTTTTATTTTCGCAAAAACGGTAGGAGCTAGAGGAATGATCTTGGCGCCATTCGATAGAGTATAAATTTTTGCCCTCCATTTGCATTTTGCTGTTTTCTTTTTTTTAAGGCCCCACACCAAAAAAAGCCTTCCAACAACGACACATGTTTGGCTATACCTCTAAAACGGCCCAATAAATCAAAATTCTACAAGATGTAAAAAATAAAGACCATTATTTTTTCCATCGATTGGTATATTATTTGTATATGTTATTTGTTTATATCAAGCCGTCAGTGGCGTACAAAGAGAAAGATGCACATGTGCATAACGAATTTATTTAAAATTATTTATTATTGTTGGTAAAAACAATAATAATGTAATAATTTTTAACAGGTACAATCATTATTTTCGCAGTTTGTAACAATAATAATAAATTATTTTAAATAAATTCATTATGCACACGTGCATCTTTCTCTTTGTACGCCACTGAGGCTTTATATAAACAAATAACATGTACAAATGATATACCAATCGATAGAAAAAATAATGGTCTTTATTTTACTTCCACGTCCAGTGGAAGTATAGTAACGACAAAAAAATTTTTAAAAATTTTTATTGTCCAAATAGGCTTAAAATGTCATGAAACGTCGAGATTTTAAGTTTGAGCGAAAAAAAAATTTCTGTCTGTCTGTCGGTCTGTCTGTCTGTCGGTCTGTCTGTCTGTCGGTCTGTCTGTCTGTAACTTTTTTTGTGCGCACGTTTACTCTGGAACCGTTTAAGATATTGACTTGAAATTTGGTACACATATGTACTTTAACGAGATCTAGAACTAGATTATATTTTCATCTTGTTCCGTCGAAGGGTTGGGGGGTAAATCGGGGTAAATTTCGGGTAAATGGGTAAATTAAGCAGGTAAGAGTCCATGAAATTGGTATTTAGTATATACAAGAGAAGCTAAGGTCTCAAAAAAATTTTTGGCATTAGCCACCCCCATTACCACCCCCACCTCCTTATTAAAGGGGATGAAAAAAAAATGTGATTTAGTTTATGTACAGGAACCAGAAACCTCAAAATATTTTTTTACTTCATCCACCCCCCACTACCACCCCCCTATCACCACCCCCACCCCACTACCGATGTGGGGTATCGTTTTATGGGTTTTTGGGGTAGAGGATTTCAAATATTATATTATTAAAGTTCCATAAACAATTATTTTCACATACAAAGTTTTTTCGTTGTGAGTGACTTGGATAGAGAATCTGGATGTGGAAGTAGTGATTCCTTGGGCAGCGGTTTTTTATATCTTGTAGAATTTTGATTTATTGGGCCGTTTTAGAGGTATAGCCAAACATGTGTCGTTGTTGGAAGGTTCCTCACCCTTTTTTTTGCTGTGGGGCCTTAAAAAAAGAAAATAGCACAAAGCAATGCAAAATTTTATACTCTATCGAATAGCGCCAAAATCATTCCTCTAGCTCCTATCGTTTTTGAAAAATATATATATATAGACAGATACAGGCAGCCCCTTTGAGGGGGGCAGGGGGGGCAGGCATGATTTTTCGAGGTGAGTCTGTTCGAAAATATACTTATTTTGACTAGTTCTATTCATGGTTAAAAGGATTTGCTATTATTCAAAAGTAGAAATATCAAAACACCTAATTCACTAAGAAATAACTCGTTTTTTGATTATAATGACCTTTTGAGTAGGACGTTTTTTGACGGCTTTGAGATTTTGAAACATCAGTATATCATCATTAATTTTATATCAGCTTGTAACAACGAAACCCCCACGGAAGTCACAATAAGCGTATTAATGCACTCTACTATAATGACAGCGTGCATGACATTATCAGTAGGTACTAGATAAAAATTCGACGCCATTTTGGGCCTCCAGGTTTGGTCAAATAAAAGAAAAGGTAACGACAAAAATTATAGATAATATTAGATGTTTAATAATTTTTATTTGTATTTTTTTTTTTTTTTTTTTGTAAAATAGACAGTGTCCAAAAATTTAATTTTGCATCAATTTTTAAAGATGGTGGCATAAGCACAACTGATTTGTTAATATATGGATTTTAAATAGAAAACTATACGTCTTCATATTATCGTGCTTGTTGATTTTTTTTTTGCATTTTTTGATGTATAGTGATTAAACTATTATAATTTTGTAACTAGACTAATTTGATGACATAATGAATGTTCATGCATGGAATTGAGTCCATTCAAACTCTTAGAAATTTCTTCTAGATATTTCAATGTTTTCAGAAGACACGGGCGAAAATAAGTAAGATTTTAAGTTTCTTCACGAAATGTAGAATCGCATCTTTTTGAAATTTACAGAACATAGAAATGGATCTATAGTTCATAATAAATATATAATTAAGAACAAAACCTCACAATTCAAGAAAGAACAATGGTAAACAAGCCCAAAAACGTACTCTTCGCCGGTTTACTAAACTTTTTATATAATTGTTACACATTCTATAGGATACTCTTCGCAGTTTTTTGTACATAATGTTAGTTTTAAACATTTTTAATTTTATAGTACGAACTTAGTTGGTAAAAGACTCAGTGTAAAATAAAGCAAAAATAAAAAAAACTATACCATACCCCATGTGGGTTTCGAACCTGGGATCCTTGGATTCCGAGTCAAAAGCGTAAGAACTACCTAACACGTAAAAAAATGTAAAAAATGTAACATTTTTATTTACTGATCGATTTTGTTAAAAAATAGAGTTCTTCCCCTGGATAACACCAACTTACTGTCCAAATTTCAGTACAATCTTCAGTACAATCTTCTTTCTTAAGTTATCGTGCTTACAAGAAACGTGACGGACGGACGGACATTTTGAAAGTTGTTCAGAATTCGTTCACTAACATAATGATATGAAAATTTTTTCTCTACGAGCGATATTTACTGATTTAGAAATGTGCCGATAATACAATATACTCTTCGTTTTTGCGAAGAGTATAATAAGGGCCGCTTTCCGCTCATCGGCCATGTCATTATATTTTCCGAGTAGTATATGTCTTGACGACTAATAAAAAATTGTTCCTTGGAATAGTAGATTATTCAGTGAGCGTATAATGATGGCTATTACTCGCGAGGGTGATGTTTACGGCACGAGCCGAAGGCATGTCGTAAATCATCCGAGCGTGTAATAGTCATTATACGCGAGCTGAATACTATAATTTATCCACGACTATCGTATAGTTTAACTGTTTTAATCGTTTAAAAGTGAAAAAATAAAGTTCGTTTACAGTAAAACGTTGACGTGTTAAACGTCAAACATGAGAATATGCACGGAAACATGGAAAAAATGGATTCGCCGTTCCTTTATGAAAATTGCTAGTTCCTGATTGATTAAAGGTACGTTAGAATGAAAACAACTAGTTCTTAGTTGGTTAAATATGCGTTAGAATGAGATTATATTCATTATACGTAAGGTTGGAATAATGACTATCATTATTTGACAATTATTAAATGTAGAATGCAATGATTATACGATAGTCGTGGATAAACAAACTTTTATTCAATATATACGACAATATGTGGTTTTGAGCGCTGACACGTTTAAATACGCACGCAACATGGACACCACTACGGCTCCCGCGGAAATTATTTTGTTTTTTATATATTGAAGCGCTTGATGAACCAATATAAATTGACCACTATTTAACAGCTTAAATACTCAACAATGAAATGAGCTATAGATTTTTTTGGTTCATCGAGCGCATCAAACTGAAATATGCATTAAAGTTTAGAAAAACGTAAAAAATTACAAATAAACTGCAACATGCTTACTTTGAAATGCTATTATTACGACTTACTGTTGTTTTTCAAATGTAAGACGTATATAAACTTAAAGATCATATGTTCAACTATAAATAAATAACGTTTAATGATTTTAAGATCTTTTTATTTTTATGAAATTAGTGTGCGAAAATGTGTAGCACATCTACCCTTGTCCTTTGTGATCTTAAAGGTAATTATTATTCTGTATCAAACTTGTATATCATTTTCAGTTAATCATCAAGTATGGTATTTAAGATGGCACTAAACAAATAAAAATTCCGATCGGACAGTGATAACTACGAATACCTATCTGACCGACATTGGATATAGAGCACAAAATGTCCCCAATCTGTTTCTGAGATCACTTCGACCGTCTATACCTATTTTAGATTTTAAAAAAATCAGTAAATGCAAAACTTTGAAATAAATTATATCTAGTAGTTTTAGATTTTGTTTTGAAATTGTGTTTATACACAAAAAGTACAATTTTGCTGGAACTATGATTTCCGTATATTACCGATTTTAAATTTTGTATTTTACCTAATTATAACAAGCTTTATATTCTTAATAACATTTTGTTACAAAAATGATGTCCTCCTAATATACATAAATTAGTTCCAAATCTAGAAGACCGATTACAATTTTTCTTTAAATATTTTGTAAAGGCATCAATCAAAATTTAATATGCCCTATATATCAAACTGTTGCGAGATATAACAAAAAAAAACAGCTGCTTAAGGAATTACTACTTCCACATCCAGATTTCCCATCTAAGACTCTTGGAACAACAAAAAATGTCTATACTACTATATTTTCACTCCATTATATGGAAATGATTGTTCATAATAATATAATATTTCAAATCGTCTACTCCAAAAACCCATAAAAGGATACGGCACAGGGCAGTGGCTGTGCCAAAAAAAAAATGTTAAGCCCTTGGCTTCTCGTATATGCACTTAATCCCCGTTTTACGAATTTTTCACTTGCTTGCTTTATCTACTTACCTCCATTTACCTCCATTTACCTCCATTTACCCCCATTTACCCCCTATCTCTTCAACGGAATAAGATCAAAATATAATCTAGTTCCAGATTTCGTTATAATACATAGGTGTACCACATTTCAAGTCAATTATAAACCTTTCCTGAGTAATCGTGCGCACAAAAGAGTTATGACAGACGGACAGAATTTTTTTTGCTCAAACTTAAAATCTCGACGTTTCGTGACATTCCAAGCCTATTTTAAATCCTTTTTGCGATTACTCCACCCTACAAAAGTATCATCTCGATACCTGTAATGGTTCTTCACCGAGACACATTGCAAATAAACAAACAAATTTACAGGTAGGTCAATCAGAACTTCACTTTTTAACATTTTTTTTGAGGTCGATTAATAAAATACCATTAGGAAAATATATTTTAAAATGTTTATATACTTTTTATGACTTAATAAAATGTACGAGTAATCTAATTCTTAATTACAACAATTAGCCACAGGCTCCATAATTAAACTGAGAAAATTCTGAAAGTATATATTTTAATTCGTGGTCATATTGGAACCAAACCGATTAAAAAAATTAATACCGAATTCATCATCTGATCTTTATATTACATCTTATCCAAGTAAAAGTAAGCCATCTCCCAGCGTGGAACTAGATCGTAGATGTGTCTTGGCAGACGTAAATAATGATTAGCATAGTTTCAACACGTTGGCTTTAAAGATGATTCCTTTAAGCGTTAGTTACTAATTTTGTAATATTCAGTTGCAAAATTCATTTAGAAGCTAATATAATTCTTGGTTTATCATCAGTTACACAATTCTCAGTTTTGAGAGACGAATTTTGAATATGTCATGGTCATATTTACCAATAAAAAATACATAACCAGATCAGTTCCGTAATGTCAGCCATTTTAATATTAAGAATCTCATTTAAAACAGATTACCTTCATGGAATATTTTATATTAGACTAGTCGGTATAGTTTTTTTGTAGCTCTTAAACGAAAAATTTTCTGGGAAAAAGTCAAAAATAATAAAATGTTCAAAATCAATTTTTTCAACTTTTCTGTCTCTTGATATATTTTCGAGCAATGCTTCATTTACGAGTTATATTGTAAATAAAGCGAAAATTGGCAAAAGTGGACGATTTTTGAATTTTAAAGTGTGTTGCCCCACCGGTCACGCGTGGCTATTCCGACTGGCCTGTTATATAGGTATATACATTACAGGGTGCCCGAGGGATATGGGGCAATATCTTGAGAGCATGGATTTTGGGTTGAAATAACACTAAAATCACCATACATTTGTTCCTTCTTCCGGCGCTATTCGACCTTTCGACCTTAAAGGTTTTTTGAAGAAAATGTTTTTGCTGGTAACTTCCAAACTACTGTATTGATTGTAACAAAATTAGAAAAATATACATCGTAAGTAAGTACCTGTGATTGAGAAATATGTGGTTAATGGTCTAAAATCTAAAGCTGGTTTTGATAAACTTTCTCTCTATGTTGAAATTATGTTTAAACAAGCATTGGTAAGTCCCATTCCGAAAATAAATAATCCCGTTGAATTAACGGATTTGCGTCTATGGAATTGGAATTGTATGGAATTAGCAGGAGGATGGTCAAAAACCACAGCACTTAGGCCCCATTGGACCTCTTGTACATCCTCCCTCTAGGCAGACACTCGCCTAGGCCTCCAACCAACCTATTCTTTCGAAGTAGGTGGTGATGTTGCCTAGGGGCATCTCCCTTACATTGGCCAAGGTGGGCCAACGCTCTCCCAAGATGGATTCTCTAATTGATGAGACGGCTGAACAGTCACAGAGTACGTGTTGAACCGTCTCATCTTCTTGTTCACAACCTCTGCAAAGAGGTGTTTCGCTTAATCTCATATTGTATAGATGTTTCCTTAGCGGACAGTGTCCAGTCTGGATTCCTGTTATAAAACGTAGATTCCTTCTGGTCATTGCCAGGTAGTCCATTGCTGTTTTCTTGTTGGGATACGTGAGTAGTTCCCTAGCAAGCTGACAGCTGCTTGTTTCATCCCACAGCTTCTTAAATTCGTTGTGGGTGTTCTCCTTAAATAATTGTATTATCGCCGTAATCGGTAACAGACTGGCCGGGCCTGGTCCAAAAATAAGTTGGCCTGCTGCCTTCTTGGCCAGTTTGTCGGTTTTTTTGTTGCCACTGCACTGTGCGTGTCCTTTCACCCAGCATACCGAGATGTTGTTCGTACTGGAGGCACCCACAAGTGCTTGATGACATTCCCATACTGCTCCTGTGGTTATTTTGTAACTTCTCAGGGCTAGTAGTGATTGTCTACAATCTGTGTAGATCCTGATTGTTTTGCCCGTAGTTTGTCTGCGGACAATCTCTTTTGCGGCTATGGTTATGCCCGCCAGTTCAGTTTGTACTATGCTGGCTCGCTCATCCATAGTCCATTTATATTGGATTTGCAGGCTTCTGGAATATATTCCACATCCTGCCCCCTCCTTCTTCCTTGATCCGTCTGTGAAAATGTTAATCACACCTTCACCAGCGGTCTCGTTTTCACTGTTTGTCTGTATTGTGTAGGGTCTAGCAAAGACAAATCGGGGAGAGATACCATCTGTGCATGCCTGTAGAAGAGGCGTCTTCCTGACAGCCTCGTTCCACAGTCGACTTCTGGTCTCCCCACAGCCTACATTTGGTTGTAGGCCAACGGACTTGAGGCGCGCCATTGTTATTAAGGCCACTTCTCCTAGATGTAAATCCATGGGTGGCAAACACAGCATTACCTCCATTGCTCTCGTTGGCGTTGTTCGCATAGCTCCTGTTATGCTTAGGCAGGCAACTCTCTGCACTTGGCTGAGCTTGGCTCTCGTGTAGTCTGTTTACTCTTAGGCCACCAGACCACAGCTCCATAGGTTATCATTGGTCTTATGATGGCAGTGTATATCCACATGACCACTTTGGGTTTCATTCCCCAGGTTTTCCCCACGGTCCTGCGACACTGCTCATAAGAAATGTAAGCCTTTTTTAGTCTTCTGTCTAAGTGAAGATTCCATGTTAGTTTGGCGTCAAAGGTTACCCCAAGGTATTTCACTTCTGATGCGAAACTTAGTGTTGTGTCCAGGAGAACTGGTGCTTTCAGTGCTCCTGGTTTCCTTTTTCTTGTGAAGAGAACCATCTCCGTCTTCCTGGGATTAACAGACAGCGAGTGTTCTCTGCACCATTTTTCAATTATTCTTAGAGCCCCCTGCATCCTTTCACAGAGGACTCCTTCAAATTTTCCGTTGAGCAGTATTGTTACATCATCTGCGTAGGCGATTGTGTGGAAACCCTCTGAGTTGAGGTGGCGCAAGAGGCTGTCGAGAACTAAGTTCCATAGCAGTGGTGATATTACACCTCCCTGCGAGCAGCCTCTCGCGACCATTCCTCGCACAGAAGCGTCTCCCACACTGATTTGTACAGCTCTTTTGGAGAGCATGTTGGATATCCAGCTTCCCATAATCGTGGGGACGTTTCTCTCCACTAGGGCTGCCGTGATTTTTGGGAAGGTGGTTTTATCAAACGCACCTTCTATGTCTATGAATACACCTAGGGTGGACTCTTTATTGTCCAAGGATTTCTCAATCCGACTCGCGACCGCATGGAGGGCGGTGTCGGTGGATCTTCCCAATGTGTATGCGTGTTGGTTGGGATGCAAAGGGTTGTCTTTCACTACGACATCCCTTATGTATCGTTCACATAGCTTCTCCATCGTCTTGAGGAGAAACGAGGTTAGGCTGACAGGCCTATATGCTTTGGGGGTGGTATAATCCATTCGCCCTGTCTTTGGAATGGATTTGCGTCTAATAAGCCTTTTATTTGTATTCTCTTCTCTAAAATAAAATTGTTCACATTTCAGTCTCTGAATATACCTATTTCGCGTATGAAAGATTGGTAAAAAGTGTCATGGCAAAAATTAGATTGGTATCTCTGAATCATGACAACTAACAGTATTTTTCATCATTTACGATGGCAGTTATAGTTAACACTATTAACAAGTTGACCAACTGCTAAACTGACAACTGTGTTTGATATAGTGATAAATTGTATTTGAATTTCTTAAAATATTGTAGACTACAACAAACTATAAAAATGATCTCTAATCAATGCTTAACATTAAACATAATGAGAGTGAGAATAAAGATGAGAACAACTATATGATGATTATTATTATTATCTTTAGGTATTTCATTTTTACAAAGCTTGGAAATTAGACAAGTTTATCAACATGTGCAGTGACTTTTAATTCATATAAAAAAAACAGTATATTTTCAACAAATCAAGCAAGTTGCATAGTTCCACTAACGCGTTTTTAAACCTTAGTGACAAGACAGCACCATTAGAGCACTAGATTCAAAATTATATGTGGCTTCGATATCTTTGGAATATTATAAGAGCGAGTTGTACCAACCTTCCCTAACCTGGTGTTAAACAAACCCTGTATTAAAATTTAACACTGGTTGTACCATCTAAATTAACCCTGGTGCAGGTGCGTAGCGAAGGGGGCAAAAAAGTTGGGTAAAAGTTGGAAAGAGATAATTTGGAAATTTTTATTTCGGTGGAAAAATTTTTTTCGGATTTTCTCCCTCCCTCTCATCAATTTTTTGAAGAAATTATTATTTATTTATTTACAGAGTTAGGACTAACCACGTGTTGGTACAACTTGCCTTTTGGTTTTTGATAAAATTAACCATAAATTGATGTGCATAAAATTAATTATGGTTTTAACGCCGTATCATTAAACTTCCAAATCTTATTTACAAAATCGACATCAGGCGGTACTAATGGGAGGTGTAGTATCTAGCTATCAACCAGTAGCCTCGGAAGTACCTCAAGGCTCTATTCTTGAGCCTTTATCATTTCTTACTTTAGATCTATTTTTGATATATTTAAACTGTTATATACATCAAACACTCAGTCCTCTGCACGTGACACATAAAGAGACTTCAATCACTTTCTCAGCCATAGTGCGCCAATGGAATTTGGCTTTGTTGCAAAAAAGGGTCGAGTTTTCATAATAAAATACACGCCAATGACTGAAAAAGGATATAATAATGGTCTCTGATACCTTTCCAAATTTGGTTGAAATCGGAGGGCTAACTGAGATGTGGAGGGGGCATTAAAGTGGAACACGCTGTATATGATTTAATTTATTTAAAAAAAAATCCTCATCCACTGACTTAATGAAAATGTAAAATTTTGCACCAATTCTACAGTCTCTTGCCCTACAAATATAAAGAAACTTGTCATTAGCAGCTCTTCTTATAATTCGACATTTAAATTTGCTATTTCGTTAAATAAAATACCTGAATTTCGCTTGTTTTAAGATCTTACATTAATTAATAATGTTTAGTTTATTTCAAATATGCAAAACGAACCAGTTACTCAAGATAACGCGCAACGGTGCAAATAATGTTTTTTTTAAGCTGAATGATTTATATATCACATAGCATTATCCTTGAATTAACGTGCTTTCGTTTGTTTTATTAGCCAAGGTCGCTTCTAGATAATAATAATTAATGAAATGATCGACTTTATTTTCGATTCGACAATATACAACTCAAAAGAAATACCAGTTTACGGATCGACTTTAGCACGCAAGTAGACGATGGGTCGGATTAATGCATTGAGTATACAGCATCTCGAATTTCAGTCTCGAGGGACAACCGGGAAACTCTACAAACAAAACTAAGATGTCGCTTATGGCACACTTTCAATCTAAATTAAACCCGAACTAATCAATAACTCACTATTAGTATGTCCAGTCAAAACGGTTTTTTCCAGGGAAACATTCATGAAACAAATTCCTTTCACGAAAATATATACTCACAATGCTAGTGCAGAATATAGGGAAGGAAACACACCAAATACTGGTGCAAAAAAATCGATGGCGACTTTATTAATAATTATGAATGGATCAAGATGAACCAAAGCTCAAATTTTTCGTATTTCCTACTGTAATAACATATCCAAAGGACGTTTCTTAATTTTAATAAATAGTGGAGTAAACGAAGATTTGCACTTCGGAAAAATTTGTAACCAGGTAGATTTTGGTGAACAATATTCTTCAAGTATGCTAGAATAACGTAGTGAAAAGTCTACCGCAAAAAAGTGTACGCGTCCTTTTTTTATTTAACAATTTAAGTGCAAAAATACGGTTTTTTGCGAATAACTTTTTAAATTTTATTTGTACGAAAGAACGGGAAATTTTACGAAAGAAACATATATGACATGTATTTTGCACATTAAACTGGAGCGAGTAGAAATTTGTTAACTAAGGTTCCAAGTGACGCTGCGCCGACCGCCCACTGACGCTGGAACAGGCTTGCGGTAGTGCGCGCGCTGTGCGTAACTGGCTATAACTTTTTATTGCAAAAATCAAATGATATGAAACGAATTGGAGATGAAAAAGTATCATTTCCTCGAAGTATTACATGATTTTAAATAATATTTTAAGTACTTTAATTATCACGTATGTAGCTTGAAAGCGGACCATTGCATGAATTAACGATTATTTAGTAAAAATAATTGTAAAATGAATAATTTATTTAAAAAAAAAATACTTGGATAGCACATTTAAAGGGATTATCTAAAATAAGTATTCAGCCAAAAATTAAAATTTATTTCAGGAAATTCAGACCTTTATTCTTAGTACTTTTCCGTAAAAAGACGTTTTCCGATGTTGACACCAAATTTCAATCGTCAATATCAAAGCTTAATATAGTGATGTCGGCACTTTATAAGTGATCAATTTGAAGGTAAAGATGTGTATTAAAAGCTCCAATGATTTATTTTATGATACACACGCGATTTTATATTATTTTTTTACGAATAAGTCGAACTATACGAAGAAAAAAATCAGAAAATTTAACACTATTAAAAGTATAATAACTTAAAAAATATATATATTTTTATTTGAATGCATAGAGGTGTAAGCTAAGGTACTAATCTTGAAAAACATTTCTTGGTTTTAGTTTTTTTTTTGAACTTAATAACAATTAAACAATAAAAAAAGGCGAAAAATCGGTAAAAACACGATTTTTGGACAACTGCGAAGGTTTCAAATAAAAAATTAAGTTTACCACAACTAATAATTCTACTAAATATTACACATGCATAAATGGTGACTATTATGGCGTGTTTAAGTTGATAAACAAAAGTGTGAAATTAATGTATTTGATTAAATCAATATTTTTAAAAAATTTTCATAAATTATTGAAAAGTTCGAGAAGAATACAAAAAGATAGAATAACTACCAAATTCGAAACGAATTTTAAATTTTTTTTTAATTCATCAATGTGTACATAGAGGGCGATAACATATTCCTGACTACTACTAGCAAGTTCACCATCTAGCTCTTAACTAGATTCGTGAAAGTGGCTCCGTAGCTATGTTACTTGCGGCTTTATGCCCACCTCAAAGAAGTATATATTTTAAAAAGTTGGGAAAAGGAAAAACTGAGGAAAAATGGTTCCATTCGAAAAATTTGTTAGAAAACTTTCCAAGTTGCCAAAAACACATTTTATTCATTCGCAGTTTCACAGGTTGTGACAGTACGTCGGCATTTTTCAACCGGAGCAAAGTAAAGTTTTTAAAAAAATTTGAAAATCAAGTAGATTTAAAAAAGCCGCTTCGCTAAGGATCATCAAAGTCCAGAAATTCTTTTGCAGTCTGGCATTACGTGCGTATTGGCTTTGTATGGTGCAAGCAAAAATGTAGCTGACTTAAACTCATTTCAGTATCACTGCTTCGTGAAAGGTACTTCCGGAAAAATAAACAGTGTGAAGCTGTCTTCATTACCACCCACAGAAGATGCCTTGGAGCAGCACTGTAAATGAGTGTATTTGCAGATGCAAACGTGGATGGGTAAGCATTTACATGCAGAGGGGGTTGGAAGAAAGTCAATGGTAATTTAGTACCTATACCCATGAGTCA
The DNA here is from genome assembly GCA_936432065.2 of Rutpela maculata. NCBI lineage: Eukaryota > Metazoa > Arthropoda > Insecta > Coleoptera > Cerambycidae > Rutpela > Rutpela maculata. Next base: position 39,357,391 of record OW386290.2, read on the forward strand.
ACGACCTGCATTAGACGACATACTTAACATGATATTCTGTAGCCACAAGAAAGGTTGCGGATCAGCATGAGGGTGTAGAAAATCTGGTCTTTTTTACACTATGGCATGCTCCGCATGTAGTGGCAACATTTGTACAAATTGTTCTCCCTGCCAAGACATCGACGACTTACACGAAGAAAGCGACGAACTGGTGCAAGTACAATCAGAAGATTCAGAATGCTAAAAAGTTTTATCTGCCTTTTTCTTTCAACGTGTTTGTATTTAAAAATCAATTATCGGACGATCATTGTATGTTCATAAATAAAGTATTTTTTTTATTACATTCTTGATTGAAAAACCATATGTATCATATATTATTATAGTTAAAATACTTCCTTTCGTTGTAGTTTATAATAAAAGTATTTTTATAGTACATTGTATTTATTTATATTAAACATTTTACATTTATCTACACAACTTTTATGAATTTGACATCAGATTCGTCATCAGCATACCCGAAAACCCGTAAAAAACCAAATCAGCATGCCCAAAACCTCTAGTACCTGATTTTCATGATTTCTCCTCGATTAATTTTCGAGATATTTCATTTAACAACTAATTTTGCAGTTTTTTGTTATTAATAAACAAATAGAGATTTAACGTACAATACCCACCGGTAGACTTTGAACTTAAACTTATTTAGAACACATTTAAAAAGTTTTTATGAATTTTTGTGCAGTTACAAATTATTCTGAAACAATGCCTCTTTTTTGATTACGTTTACTCCACTAAAAAAACAAAATAGAGACACGGAAAACTGATTTTTTTTTTAACCCTTTAAAACCGTTAAATTTGGCAAAAATGTCTGCCAGCCAAGATTAGTGTTTTTTAGTGTCTTGTAAACTGGCTGGGCAGAAGTTTTTTTCAATTTGAACTGTTTTTTGTCAAAATTTAAAGTTTTGGTCCATTTTTGGAAACTTTAATTACATATTGCTTAAAAACCGAGCGATAGATATGTCTGCCAGTACAGTACAGTACTGTATACGCCAAGATAAACATTTTGCGCCTTTGGTCCGGTAACAATTTTTTTTTTTTTTTCAATTTCCGATTACCGCGCACCGACCGAAAGTTTTGTCTGCCAGCGTAATTTAGAAATACTTATACTAACTGCCTACGCGGACAGATATCGGTAACCATTCGAGTAAAAAAAAAGTCCCCTCGCTCCCTATCCTCCCACCATACCAAAAATTTCCAGAGAAAAACAAATTTGGTACTTATATGAGGTAAATTCGGGTTCTGAAAATTACCGTCCGAGAACTGTCAGGAGTTTGCGCAGTTGCTTTTGATGCGGTCGGATTTGGAACTGCGCAAACTCCTGACAGTTCTCTGATAGTTCTGGGACGATTATTTTCAGAACCCGAATTTACCTAACGTGTCTTCGATTACCGACTGGCAGACGGTAACCTTTCATCGTCGAATTTGCTCGCTATTTCCTAGAATATATGGCAATTTTCAATAGCAATTTTAGAGCAACAAAAATTCTAAAATATTTCTAAGTGTAGAATCTTTTCACAAAGATATAATTAAAGTCTTCCTTGCAGAATTACAAAATTACTTTTTCATCAGCGAGTCTAAAAGCTGGCGCTCTGAGCGAGAATAAACACACACCCAAAGATTAATTGATATCTTGCTTTAAAAATGTTTTTTTTACATAGATTTTCCGAAATATGACCATTATTCTGAGTAATTTAAAACTAAAATTCATCAATAAAGATAAGAATTAATCATTTCGTTATGGCATTTTTATAAACAGACGTAAAACCAAATTTACACTAATGGGATGCGATTTATTACACTCTCTCTAGATTATCAAAGGAGGTAAAAATGTAGTTATGGCGAATTTATAGAAAGTTTACATTTATGGGATCATTTAGAAAATTCACTGGTGTCGCTGATACGTTGATAGTTAATTGTAAGTTTATGATTTCTTTCGACACCCTCGATCCGTTCACGCAGAGAAATTATAAATAAATGGCAAACGTTCTATTCCATCTTATACACTGCATTATTTCGTGTCTCGTTGTCTCCATACTTTATACCTGCACCCTGAAAATCGATAATTACTTATGACTGAAATAGATTTTTTATAGCAACTGTCACTGTTAAATTTTTTCTTAGTTTTTTGGTCTGTACATTATTTGTAAAAATTTAAACCCACTTTAATAAATTAGGTGCTGCAACAAGTTATATTGAAACTATTTCAATTTTACTATGGTTTTTGGGGTGTTGATTACGATTAAATTTTTTCCTGGAATTTGAGTAACAGCCAGAGCTCGGGAATTTTATCTCTGTAACGTCAAAATCAGGGTTGGCTCTAGGTCAGCGCGGAAAGATTTTTATGCAAGTATGACACAATATATCTTCCCTTGTACTTTTTTAAGGAAATTCCGTAACATCCAAAGTTAATATGGTCAGTTTACTATAAACACTTACTCAAAGAGGAGGTATTGAGGGATGTAACATTTAACTAATACACATACACATATATTTTCTAGATTAAATTTATTACCAAAAATACATTGTAGCTGGCAATGATGAATATTTCACCATTCCGTCGTTTTACTTCCACATCCAGATGAAGTATAGTAACGACAAAAAAATTTTTTAAAATTTTTATTGTTCAAATAGGCTTAGAATGTCATGAAACGTCGAGATTTCAAGTTTGAGCGAAAAAAAAATTTCTGTCTGCCTGTCGGTCTGTAACTTTTTTGTGAGCACGTTTACTCTGGAACCGTTTGAGATATTGACTTGAAATTTGGTACACATATGTACTTTAACGAGATCTAGAACTAGATTATATTTTCATCTTGTTCCGTCGAAAGGTTGGGGGGTGAATTGGGGTAAATTTGGAGTAAATAGGTAAATCAAGCAGGTAAGAGTTCATAAAATTGATATTTAGTATAGACAAGAGAAGCTAAGGTCTCAAAAAAATTTTTGGCATTAGCCACCCCCATTACCACCCCCACCCATTATTAAAGGGGATGAAAAAAATGTGATTTAGTGTGTGTACAAGAACCAGAAACCTCAAAATATTTTTTTACTTTATCCACCCCCCACTCCCACCCCACTACCGATGTGGGGTATCGTTTTATGGATTTCAAATATTATATTATTAAAGTTCCATAAACAATTATTTCCAGATACAAAATTTTTTCGTTGTGTGACTTGGATAGAAAATCAGGATGTGGAAGTAGTGATTCCTTGGTCAACGGTTTTTCTGAATGTTTTAGTAGATGTTTGCAATTTAATTATGTCTACATGAAAGCCGTCTCTGATGCCCAGATAAAATTAAAATTCCCGAGCCCTGGTTAGTGGTTATAGTCAAAAAAACATAAAAAAGCTTTTTCCCGGATTCTTGATTATAACTCAAAAACTATTAGTCGGGGAGCCCTCCCTTGCTGTACGTGCACCTCCCGCCCGATCCTTGGGAACAATGTTTTTCATAAAGATTAATGCCTAAGGAACAATTTAAGAGATGTCCTAAAAAAAAAACTGGCTGTACTTTCAAAATAGCGGCCATCTGTTAAAAAAACTGTTACCAATGTTGTTTTTGTCATTTAACACAAAAACTAAAAAAAGATGGACGAAAACTTTTTTCACAAGAAACGTGCATAAAATTTTCTACAATTTTGTACCTATACAATATTTTGATAGGAGTTACCATTTTCCAGATAAATGAGTCCAAAATTAAGAAAACATGGAAATTCATATATCGGTAAATCACTTAGAGGAAATAACTGTGACAATTATTGTAAGGCGTATGATAACTTTATATTATTGACATAAAAATAAAATAAAATAAACTGAAAAAAATTAATAATAATAATAATAATATTATAATTTGCAGACATTTATCTCGAAAACGGTAACAGTGGTATCTGGAAAACGGTAACTCCTATCCAAATATTGTATAGGAACAAATTATAGAAAATTTTATGCACTTTGTTTTTTGTGCCGAAAGTTTTTCTCCATCTTTTTTAGTTTTTGTGTTAAATGACAAAAACAATATTTGCATATTTTTTTTAAACGGACGCCATTTTGAAAGTACAGCCAGTTTGTTTTTTAGGACATGTCTTAAATTGTTCCTTAGGCTTTAATCTTTATGAAAAACATTGTCCCCCAAGGATCGGGGGGTGCACGGACAGTTAGGGTGAGCCTGCGTAGTGTTTCGTTTTATATAGAATTTTATATTTTATTTTAAGAGATAAATCATTTATCTGGAAAATGGTAACTCCTATGCAAATATTGTATAGGAACAAAATTGTAGAAAATTTTATACATTTTGTTTTTTGTGTAGAAAGTTTTTCTCAATCTTTTTTAGTTTTTGTGTTAAATGACAAAAACCATATTTGCAAATTTTTTTTTTTTTTAGGACATGTCTTAAATTGATCCCTAGGCTTTAATCTTTATGAAAAACATTGTCCTAAAGGATCGGGGGGGGGGGGGGAGGGTGCACGGGCACTTAGGGCGGGCTCCCGTAGTATATAACTTTAAACCCAGCCGCCCTTCAACACACTTGCTTAGTGTTGAACTTGCGTGTCAAGATAATATGGTAACTTCAACCCGCGTTTGTGCCTAAACGGAACGCGTGACGAAAAAAGTAGTAGGGTCCTAAATTTGAGGAAATTTTGTGCAGACTATCTTAGGATCGAGTGATGTTTTTCCAAAAGTTAATAGTTTTTGAATTATAAGCAAAAGACCGAGAAAAAAATTTCTTTTTCATATTTCTTGGCTATAACTCAAATTCCACGAACATTTTTTGCTGACAAACCTCAGATTCGTAAACAGCACCTCAAAAAACATAAAGCGTCAAAAAATTATAAGTACTCCACGATTTGTTTTCAACGAACTACCTACAGTCCAGCCAACCGGCAACGGGAGGTTTCACCTTTAATTTGAGTGCTAATGAATGGATTTTGAAGAAACCTTGTGCAATGTATTTGTAATGGCGTTAATAAAAAAGTTGAAAACAAAAAGGGTTAGAGTAGAAAATGATCGGAAGGAGTTCCGTAACTTGTAGAATTAAGTCAAAAATGAAAAAAAAATAATATATTTACATTTTTTGGTCCAAAATAAGATGTTTTCATCCAAAAAATGTAAATATATTATTTTTGTTTTCATTTTTGACTTAATTCTACAAGTTACGGAACCCGTAATAAAAGGGGTGTTTTCTGTCAATTTTTTCGAAATATGCATATTTTTCGAGATATGGCCACTCGAAAATACCTAAAGGTGGGAGAGGGGAAATGTAAAAGTTGAAAAAGAAATCTGAAAAAATTCAGGTGAATGTATCATCGAAATACAAGACTTTTTTTATTTACACCTTTTCTGTAAAGTACGTTTTCACCGAGTTTTTCCGGAAAAATATGAAAAACTACCCTTTTGTTTGAAATTGTAGCGCTTTAAAAATATGTAATTTAAAAATTTGAGAAAATTCAAACGTATGCGATGAGGCCTTCTAAACATTTTTTGTCTCTCGGAATTGTTTTGTAACTTGCTAATTTTCCGAGTTACAGGTAGTTTTTCACGATAAATAATGTACTACATTTTTTTCTCATTTTCAATTTAAACGTTATATTGAACCTTTAATGGTAACTATATAGGTTTCATATTTTTTTGGAAATAATATTTGTAAAATATACAAAAAAATTCCAGGAGACAAAAAATGTTTAGAAGACCTCAATGCATACATCTGACTTTTTTCAAATTTTTAAATTACATATTTGTAAAGCGCTACAATCTCAAAGAAAGAGGTAGTTTTTCATGTTTTTCCGGAAAAACTCGGTGAAAGGTACAAATAAAAAAAGTCTTGTATTTCGATATTTTTTTTCCAATTTTTACATTTCCCGTTTCCCACTTTTCGGAACTTTTGAGTATGGCCACTCGAAAATTCTCGAAATGCAAAATATGCATTTTTCGGAAAAATTCACAAGATATTTTTTGGGCAAAAAAAAGTAAATATACTGTTGTTTTTTTTTGTTCACTTTTGACCTAATTCTACAAATTACGGAACCCGTGATAAAATGGGTGTTTTCTACCCATTCCGATTATTTCCTACTCTAATCTTTTTTCAACTTTTTTATTAACGTCATTACAAATACATTGCACAAGGTTTGATCAAAATCTATTCATTAACACTCAAATTAGAGATTTTGGTTATTTTAGCGCTCCGTCGACTGGACTACTAATAACTGGACTATTATCTATAAAAGCATTTTTTCAAACTCGAGGTTACGAAGGTAAATCGAAAAAAAATTATTGCGCCGTTATTTTGAAGATTGCAGCCGAATGACAGCAGCCCCAGTTGCGTAAATTTAGTTTTACTACAGACAAGAGAACTACCAGAAGCAACATATAAGCTTCTATTTCGGACCGTTAATCCAAAATCTTAGTCAATATCGGATCATTATCACAAAATTCACTTGACAGTTTATATAAAAAATTTAAGCAGTTAAGAAAATATTGTAAAACTTCAAGGAACTCACGTAATATGCTGTAAGCTGGTAACTACGAAGGAACTTGTCCCATCTCTTCTCCCCGCGTATACAAGGTGTGAGCAAATGTAACACAATGTTTAAGAAAGTGCCAATACTTAAGAACGTCAAAATTATTAAGAGAATAGTTAGTCTGGTTTCTAACGGGGTTGTCATTTTATTATTATGGTTACACAGTAATACCACAGAAAAGAGAACTACCAGAAAGGACACTTAGGCTTGTCGCCAAAAATGCATTGACGCCATTTTGTTGTAGGTACATCCGTCAGTTCATTTATTGTTTTAGGTTAAAACAATAAGGGCCGGTTTTATAGGTACAGTTTAAACCTAAGTTTAACTAGAAAATTCTGTTCGTTCGAAATAAAAGTAAATAGCGTTTTTAGCAAAGTGTATATTAGGCACATTCATCAAATAGGAAATTATTAATTAAATTTGAATACAGAGTCTGTGGTATTGATAGTTGTTATTGAGTTATATAGTTATCGAATGATTTTTGTATTAAAAAAGCTGCTGTGAGAAGCGTCGCTTTGAGTTCTTGTTAAAATGTTCTTGTTAATTTCCTGTTTGATGAGTGTGCTTAATATACACTTTGCTAAACACGCTATTTACTTTTATTTCGAACCTCAACAGGCTCTTCTAGTTAAACTTAGGTTCAAACTGTACCTATAAAACCGGCCCTGAATGACATTCTGTGACATAATATCCAAATATATTTTTAAGTATATAGGGATATTATGCTATATGCATAGGTAAGAAAACATAGAGGGAAAGTGCTGCGTGTTGTATTAACTAGTAATTTCTATTATGATTATGATGAGGTGGAAGGTGGAACCATTTGTGGTGTTCGGGAATGTTCAAGCAGAACGACAGAAAAAGGTATTGTCTTATTTAAGTTTCCTAACGATCCCCAAAGGTATTTTATTATTGGTGTAAATTATAAGCATTTCCAAGTAATTGTAAACCTCTCTCCTTTGAAGGCCCGAATTGTCGTTGGCAGAATGCGATTTAAGGATTTAGCAAGAAAAAGTTCAGACGATCTTCACAATAATTTTAAGTTGTGTGCACGTCATTTTGAGACCAAAATGTTCACAAAGATGTACCAAAATAGATTGCTAGCAATAATAGCACTACCTATTATTTCCCTCAACTGGGCAGTTTAAAGTTAAAAACAAAATATATTAACATTTCCCCAGGACAGCTTTCCTGTAAGAAAGTGAAATTGTATATCCAGTTTGGATGCCAAAAAATTAACGTTTTTTTACTTTAATAGTTTTAATACCTCATTATAAATATAAATCTTTGAATAATAGTCCGGTGATATTGATATATATGATATAAGAAAATGTTTTGGAAAGTTTTGGGACTAGCCAAAAATTAGTCTACCCCTTTCCTCTGGAATCCGAAAAAAATAGTGTTGACCACTCAAAACGGCGCGGCGGCTTTAATTGTTATTTAACTTTTTGTAAACAAAATTAATTTGACAACTTAGTTTTTTGCTTATATCTTCGCTTCAAAAGGTCGCAGAAAAACATTTACCCGTCTATTTCTTCGTCATGGGCTCCCCTATAAAGTAGGTATATGCAAAGAACGAATCTTTGATTGTTAATAACATTTTATGGCAAAAAACTGAAAAAATTTAATTTTTCGATCCTCGAAATTTCAAGTACTGTAGAAACAAATATAAAATCTGTATGTTAACGACATTATGAGAAATAGTACATATCTTTACCCTTAATAAATTGCACTTTGCCCCGTTTCAAAATATTAATTTATTATTTTTTTTTGTAATTAATTTATATAAACAAAATGCAAACTATTATATTAAAAGATCAAATTAATATTTTACAGTTCTGTTTCAGTAAATACATTGTATTTTAATTTGCGACATTTTTAACCAAAAAATTAATTTTGCAACTTATAGACTGGCAGTACATGACCAGTCAGGTGCAACGTTTTTAAAATGCATACCAATCATATATATGAATGAAATTACCATGAATATGCCAGAAACGTAAATTTTAGGCAGTCGTCGCGTGCAGAAAGGTGTGCAAATCGATTTTTTTTGTTTTGTTTTTTTATTTTAAAGTGGATGCCAATAGTGCCAAATGAAAAGCCTTGAAAAAAAATCCAAAATCAAAATCATCCAAAATCAAGAACACCAAAAAATTTTACGATTTAATGTGCGCATCAAAGGTTGTTTTGCGCGCCAATGAATTTCCGCTGGATTCTTTTTCACAGCTTTTCGTTTGGCACTATTGGCATCCACTTTAAAATAAAAAAAAACACAAAAAAAAACAAAAAAGAAATCGAGTTGCACACCCTTCTGCACGCGACAACTGCCTAAAATTTGCGTTTCTGGCATATTCATGGTAATTTCATTCATGTATATGATTGGCATACATTTTAAAAACGTTGCACCTGACTGGTCATGTACCGCCAGTTTATTAAATAAATGTAATTATCTCAGTGGATTTTGCATAAAATTTATTGCAACCAACGGCATTTCAATTGTCAAAAAAAAACACAAATTAAAAAAAAATGTTTGTAGCCAAGATATGAAGAATTCACGTTTTTTGCGATTACGACAAAATTTGAAAATATTTTTACTTGTAAATTTAACTGAATATTTCTCAGAGTGTGTGTTATCAGTTACAAAAAATGTATACTTTTTCTTTTCAATAAGAGTAAAAACTATTCACTCATCAATATATTATCAAATAAATTGTACGTAATCTTTAAATATTTATTTTATGAAGCAACGTAATTGAATGATTGAGAAATATACGAAAAATCGAAAAGCTGACAAAAAAATAAGTTGAATTAAAAAAAAACGTCCATCTAGCCACTCCTGAAGCCGAGAAAAAGAGAAATAAACCTGCAGCCACGGTGAAACTGTCCAAGTACGCCGCTCGCAGTGAAGGGGGAGGGGGATTCTGAGAAATATTCAGTTAAATTTTGAAGTAAAAATATTTTCAAATTTCGCCGTAATCGCAAAAAACGTGAATTCTTCATATCTCGGTTCCAAAGCAAAGGAGCTCAATTTCTTTTTTTAATTCGTGTTTAATTGAAATGCCGTTGGTTAAAACGAATTGTATGCAAAATCCACTTAAATATTTACATTTGTTTAAGTTGCAACATTGATTTTTTGCGTAAAAAAGTCGCAAATTAAAATTTGTTTGCATTGATTATGTAAATGTACGTCAAATACAATGTATTTGCAAAAACAGAACTGTAAAATATCAATTTGATCTTTTATCTGGGACAAAGTGCATTTTATTAAGGGTAAAAATATGTACTATTTATCGTAATATCGTTAACATACAGATTTTATATTTATTTCTGCAGTACTTCAAAGTTCGAGGATCGAAAAATTAAGTTTTTTCAGTTTTTTGCCATAAAATGTTATTAACAAAGATTCGTTCTTTGCATACTTTCCTTATAGAGGTGCTCATGACGAAGAAATTGACAGATAGAACGTTTTTTACGACCTTTCGAAGCAAAGATATAAGCAAAAAACTAAGTTGCAAAATTCATTTTGTTTACAAAAAGTTAAATAACAATTAAAGCACCGTTTTGAGTGATCAACACTATTTTTTTCGGATTCCTGAGGAAATTTTGCAGGAGGTAGACTAATTTGTGGCTAGTCCCAAAATTTTCCGAAAAATCGCTATTTTTGAAGCTAAAATCACCGGATTATAACGTAGTTGTAATGTGAAATTACTAATGTCACGTCACGTGTTTCCACACTATGAATAAGAACGATTTTTGTTAAAACAGAAAATTGTAAAATCTCCCTATATATCCTTGTTAAGAATATAAACTTGACTTAACGGTTGTGAGATTATTTGCATTTTTTAATACTTTATACTAAGAGTTTACATACCTAACAAACAATAAGAAATCATGAATAAGCCACAAATAATTAATTATAGACAATGTCAAGTTTACATAGTAGATAATGAATATTCAAATAATTTTTTGCCTTCAATGTTTATTTAATGACAATATGCAAAAAAATGCGGAGGCCATTTTTGCGATTTTGCTTATAACTCTGAAACTAACCTCCCTAGATTAACCAGTTTAAACTCGTTTTAAAGGGAAGAAAATTCTCTATCAAAAGGTATCTCAACATTTTCATTATTCTTGTTGATTTTTTTTTAATTGAACGTGAAGTTCGGGTCCTTGCGAACAATTGCTGAAATGCTGGAAATTGCAATTTTCTCTATCACAACTACCCACAATATATAAAAACTTGTATTTGTATCTGCATTCCGATGCGATGTTGTTAAATTACGCATTATCGATCATTATTGACCAATTTTTCCATTTAAAATTATACTGACATCAGATAAGTGTTCTTGCACACATCTAAGATTTCTTAAGTTATGTTTAAGTACTGTATTAAAAAAAAAACATTCGCATATCATGCCAAATAAGTGCTGTCAACTAGAAATTTCTACATAGTAAGGATGAGACTACAAACATTACGAGTTGGTATTCGAAGGATTTGAAAAATTATGTATGTGTTAATAAAATTTTCGCCTAATTTAGCAGAGAACTATTAATGTATAAGGAACTTCTATAAAAGACGTGGAATGTAGATATCTATTCAACGCAAGTTAAGAAATGATACGTTGAGGAATATTTGGTATCATCTTCTTAGTAATAAATCATGGTATGCTACAACCAAATTTATATCAAAGTTGATGCCACTAGGATTTTTTTACACATTTCTGGATGTGTATAGAACCAGTTTCCACGATATTTAAAATCATTCATCGAAGAATTTTTTTTTACAAGTATTTTACTTTTTTTGTTTATTTACACACACAAAAAAAAAGTGGATCGGCCTGCGGACCAGACCAATTTCAATTCAATTCAAAAAGATTTTATTCAACATTTTGGAACATGAAATGTGCCTAGTCGGAACCCGCCCCGTGGCCAGCCAGACAGCCACAACGTGTAGCGTCGTGGTGGACGTGTGGATGGGCGGGGTGGGTCCGGTTTGACTTAGAGGCAGTGGTTTGTTGACCAGAGCTCCTATCCACCGCAGGTGGATTTAAAAACTGGACTAAGATTAAGGAAATGTGCTCACATGAGCCTAAAACTAATGGATGTAGCGCAATAAAAGCTAAAACTCGTTGGCAAGCGCACTGTGAAAAATGTTGGTTGCTGATACGGCAAAACAGAACTGAATGAAAAAACCCGTTCGAGCAGATGACGACCTCGTAGTCTGACCGCCGTCGAGGAAGATAAGGTATTAAAACGATGTGGTTTAAAAAGGTTGGGATTTATGAGCTGTTATTGGTCTAAAGGGAATTTGGATGGACAAAAAGGGACAAAAGAACAAAAAGGATGAAACAAAAGATGCGTAAAAATAGAAAAAAAGGAGGAGAAAGGTTGAAGATGTAAAGTTGGAGAAAGGTAGAGAGTAGGGGTAGATATAGGTTATCGTAGAGGGGAGTGTGGCTAGGGAAGTTGCCGGAAAATAGGCAACGCCTGGTATGGGAAGGGGTGTTTTAGATTGAAAAGTATGGCATTATGCTGTCTGATTCGAGTAATGTTCCGGGTTAGTGGACTACCGTCCAGTTTGAACTGATAGAACCTTTGTGAAATTTCTTGGACGTAGTCCGCTAGTGGGGTTATGTCGTGGCAACGTGCATAGAGATCTCTGAGGGAGGTGTACCTACCAGAGTCTGAAATGAGGCGCATAAATTTATGTTCTAAAACTTGTAATTTCCGCATTATCGTGGCCGGGATGTTGCACCACACCGGCGCTGCGTGTGTGATGGCCGGCCTGATCACCATTGTGTACAATATTTTTTTATTTGTCCTGTTTAGTCCGCTACCCCGCGCCAGGAGCGGATACAGACTCCTGGACATGGAGTAGACCTTACGTATCGTCTCGTTCACGTGGATGTTAAACGTCAGTCTTTTGTCCAAGTTTACCTCTAGATATTTCACGCACCGTTTAATTGGAAATTGGCGACCTCCGATCGAAAGTGGTGTTAGAATTCGATTTTCGGTGAAACGGCACGAGAATAGAATTGATTCCAACTTCTCGGCGTTGATCCGACTTTTCCACCTGTCGTAATACGCCGTGGCACGGGCCATGTGTGCCTTCGGCAGCATGTTAGCCGCTTGTGCATTATGTGAGTGCACGTACATGGCCGTGTCGTCGGCGTACTTGGCAAGATTTGAATTCGGGAACTCCGGGAAGTCAGAGACGTATAGGTTGTACAATTTAGGTGACAGGCACGACCCCTGGGGGACGCCTGCGCGAATGTCCCGCCGAGTTGATAGTTTGTTATTCACTTTGACCCTCAGCGATCTGTTTGACAGGAAGGAGTGAATAAGTTTGGTTATGTGAGTCGGAAAGTTCAGCGAATTTAGTTTGTAGAGTAAGCCCGGAATCCACACGGTGTCGAAGGCTTTCTCAATATCGAGGAGCACCATGACTGTGCTCTTCCCGAGGTTGCATTGTACCTTGACGTCATTTACGATCCTGACGACCTGATGCACAGTGCCCCTGCTCCGCCTGAAGCCGAACTGGCACTCATCATCGATGTGGAGTTCATCCTGAGCAGCGTCTACTCTGATCAGGATAACCTTCTCTATCAATTTGGAGATCGCCGACAGCAACGAGATCGATCGATAGCTGCCGACGAGCTTCGCGTTCTTATTCGGCTTCGGGATTGGCACGACCACGGCGCACTTCCACTTGGCGGGCCAGTGTTGCAGCCGCAGGATCGCGTTGACAATGTACGTCAACTGTACAATGCCTTTTCTCGGAAGATATTTGAGTAGTCTATACTCGACACCGTCCGAACCCGGGGCCTTGTCTTTTGGTAACGTCCGGACAATGCCCGCAACGGACGTCTGTCCGTTTGGTGTATTTAAGGCGGGTATGGCCTCCCGCGTACTTTTCATGGCCCTCGACAGTGTCCACAGCGAGTTGTTCTGAAGATTCAACGCCTCCAGCTTGTCCCGCCATTTCCGGTTTCTCCAGGTGTTGAGCGGACCAGACCAGTGTATCCCTATGTATTTGGACCCCCTGAAACAGAATCCGAAGTCGGAATTGTCATATTCACCTATCCCTAAAAAAAAAAAAAGTGGTTTGGCCTGAGGACCAGACCAGTGTATTCTTTTGTATTTGGACCCGCTAAAACCGAATACGAAGTCAGAATTGTCAGATTGGCTCGTTTCTCACCTCTAACCTAAAAAAAAACACTCCCCAAAAAATGGTCTGTACGGCGGACCATACCAATGTATTCTTATGTATTTGAGGATACACTGGTCTGAAAAACTGAAAAACGAGCCAATCTGACAATTCGGTTTCGGTTTCAGAGGGTCCAAATACATAAAGATACACTTTTTTTGTTTTGGTGGTGTTTTTTAGGATTGGGGGTGAAAAACGAGCGAATCTGACAATACTGACTTCGGATGTTGTTTTAGAGGGTCCAAATACATAAGGATACACTAGTAAGTTCCGCCGGACAGGTCACGTTTTGGTGGTGTTTTTTGGGATTGGGGGTGAAAAACGAGCTAATCTGACAATTTTGATTTCGAATTCGGTTTCAACGGGTCCAAATACATAAGAATACATTAGTCTGCTCCGCAGGACAGACCGCTTTTTTTGTGTAGCTGTGTTATTAAAAAAAAAAAATTAAAATTTTTGCGATGAATGATTTTAAAGATCGTGGCAATTGGTTCTATGTACATCCAAGAACGTGTAATAAAAAAAATTCCGAGTGGCATAAACTTTGATTTAAATTTGGCACACCGTGAAATAAGACAAAATAAAATTTTCATTTTATGACATGTGCAATAGGATACAATATTAAAAATAAATACATACCTTACCGAATTGGAGCAAGGCAGTGTTGGTCTTACAAAAATATTTTAACACTAAAGCTGACGGTGAGAATGAAGTAAATCTAAAAAATAAATAAATAAATAAAATAAATATTTAAAAACTTCTGAAAATAAATGAAAAATTGTAGTTCGAAAAATGTCAACGTCCAACTTCCCATAATTCACAAATACGATTTAAAAAACATACGTTCAAATTTTATAATGTGAAAACAGAAAAAAAAACGCTGCCCAAAGAAGCACTACTTCCACATCCAGATTTTCTATCCAAGTCTCTCACAACGAAAAAAATGTTGATACTATGTTTGCACTCCACTTTAAGAGGTAATATAAGATTTGAAATCGTCGACCTCAAAATCAAATAAAACGATATGCTGCATCGGTAGTGGGAGTGGATGAAGTAAAAAAAAATGTTGAGGCCTTTGGTTCTTGTACATACATTAAATCACAATTTTATTTTTTCACCCCTTTTAATAATGGGGTGCGGATGGTAATGGGGGTGGCTAATGCCAAAAAATTTTTTTTGAGACCTTAACTTCTCTTATAGAATAGAATAGAATAGAATACACTTACTTCAAGAACATGATTACATGTGTGGAAATGTGTGGGATGTGTGGTACAGTGCTGTGTACAATAAATGTTTTAATTTAACATAACATAAACATAAACACACCACAGATAGTAGACAACTCCCAAATCCAAAGCCAAGGCTGTCCGGAAGGGGATTACACATTCGGAAAAACGCAGACATACATCCACACCCACCGGTGTTGTCAATACCGGGGCTGGGGGTCGAACCCAGAGCGCGGTAGCGAGTCGATCAGCGTATTCGCCACTCAATACGCCTTAACCGATTGAGCTACCGTGCCGGTTATTGAGTGAACACACTTTACAAAATGTGATATAACTATAACTATGCTATAAAATTAAATATAAAATTTTAGATTGATTTAGTGAAATGTACATATATTTCCTTACTTATACAAGAATTCATACGATTCCACTATATGTACTTTGATAGTTTCATATATTAACCTGCATAAAATTATCTACCGGCTTTTTTAAACAGCATCTGTTTTATTTGCTTTTCAAAGTTTTTTATTGACAACATTTTAGTTTCTCGTGGTAGTTTATTGTACAGGACGGCTCCTTTGTAATAACAATGTTTTTCATGTAGAGAGGTTCTGTGACGTGGTAATATTATTAAGTGACTATTTTGACGTGTATCTGAGTTGCTGAAGGTGTATGCTGATTTATTTTTGTGTACAAATAATAGTGTTTTTAATATATACAAGGAAGGTAATGTTAAATGTGGCTTACACGATACCTGGCTACCTTTAATTCCCGAAATAATTCTCATACCACGTTTCTGAATGGTAAAAGTTGTTGTCCAGTCGGTAGAGATATATACTAAATACCAATTTTATGGACTCTTACTTGCTTGATTTACCTATTTACTCCCATTTACCACAATTTACCTCCCAACCCTTCAACGGAATAAGATCAAAGTATAATCTAATTCCAGATCTCGTTAAAATACATAACGTGTATAAAATTTCAAGTCAGTATCTTAAACGACAGACAGACAGACCGACCGACTGCTCAAACTTAAAATCTCGACGTTTCATGACATTTTAGGCCTATTTGAGCAATAAAAATTTTCAAAAATTTTTTTTGCGTTACTATACTTCCACTGGATGTGAAAGTAAATGACGAGTGGAATTGTTAACTGATATCGGTATGATTCACTTCTTTAAAAGGTGGAATAAGCCAATGTTCAGAAAGGAAACATATTGCGAACAATAAGTTTCTACCTAATTATAATCCCAATGAACCAGCATCCTTCGTTACATATCTAGACACCACGAACTTATATATGGACACAGTATGGTAAAGGTATTACCTACAGACAGCTTCTCGTGGATGTCTGATAGGGAAATCGATGATTTAAATATGGGTATCTAGGATGATGGTCCTCTTGGGTACTTTTTTGAGGTATACATTATCCACAGCATTTACACGACTTGCATTCAGAACTTTCCTTTTTAGTTGAGAATATCGCACCTCCCGGATCAAAATCGAAATTAAGAAAGTTGATACCAAATCTGAATGATAAGGAAAAGTATGTGGTACACTATATAAATTTAAAGCAGGCTATTACTAACGGTTTGGTGGTTACGAAAATACATGGGGTTCTTAAATTTAATCAATTGGCATGGTTAAAGATATATAAAAATTAAAATTAATTGGAAAAATATCAATACAAATTAATGAATAATGCAACATTTGGTAAGACGATGAAAAATGTCGATAATAGATCAGATATAAACTTAGGTCCCATTCGACTGGCGGACGGACCACGGTCGGACTGCTAAAAAGCGTTCGAATCAGCGGTCTGAAGTTGGTCGATACGGTCACGTTTTATGATGCGACTGTAAAAGCGTTCGACTTCGTCCACTATGGGCGTGCCCACGGTGGTCCCAGTCGAATATAGCCTTAGTCACACATTGGGAGAATATAAGGCGCGCTATGAGAGCAAACGAATTAATATCTCGACCAAATTTTAAAATATGTTCTATATTTACCGATGATTTTGTAGCAATTCACATGGGTAGGCAAAAGGTTCTTTATACTAGGCCAATTTACAACGGGTTCTGTGTCTTGGAATTATCAAAGACGGTACTGTAAAACTTTTTCTATAACATGATTAAAAAATAGTTTGGAGATAATGCGAGTTTATTATATTGTGGTACCGATAGTCTGATTCTCAAAATTCTGACGGACAACTTTTATTACATAATAGATAACCGAGAGAAATTTGATACTACAAACTATCAGAATGGAAATATATTTAACATCCCGAAGGGTCCATTGATCTAGTTCCAGATCTCATTAAAATACATACGTGTACCAAATTTCAAGTCAATGTCTTAAACGATTGCAGAGTAAATATGCACACAAAAAAATTTTTTTTTGCTCAAATTTAAAATCTCGACGTTTCATGACATACATTTTCCTTTTTTTTTTTTTTGGTGAGCTATACTTCCACTGGATGTGGAAGTAATAAGTGTTAAGAGTATTTCTTTCAATTGTATTTAATAAGAATGAAAGAAAACTATACTGGAAAATTGCAAATGGATAAATGGTTCGTAAAGAATATCGTGCAATATTATTTATCAAACAGTTTTCAACTTTTATATTATTTACAAAAAAACAAGATATGGCTTATATCAAATTGTATTAATAATTGACAAATTTTACCTTCGTAGATTATAAAAAGAACTGTTTTAGAAAAAAATTATAGGCAATATAATTTTTAATAAATTATTAAAACTCCTGTTCATTCTTTATTCATCAGCATAAAAGAATTACATTTTTATTTACTACTTGGGCGTATAATCTAACTTTTTCATAGAATGATGGAGAATAACTGTATGTGAAATTAGAAGGAGATGCACGGTATAAAGCAGTGATAATATTTCTTGGAGTACTATTTCAGACTAGAGACTTTAACGTGTGTATAGAAAAGGAACCTATATTTGTAACAAAAATTGTGAAGAGTAGTTATCTTAAACAAATTGTGAACCTCAATTTATGTCGATAAATATACATTTTTGGGCCCTTATGTTCATAAAATATATTTAATAAACTTAAAACTTGAGGTGCATTTAAACGAAAAGTTAGTTTCTAAATTGTAATTTATAAATAGATTTTTTTTTATATTTATAGAAAAAGAATCATGTTAGTACGAAAGCGTAGAAAGGCCAAGCCGTTAATAATATTTTTTTAACTCAGAATTCACAATTGTTATCTCAGAATTCACAATTGTTAAGTCGGAATTCATAATTGTATCTCGGAATTCACAATTCTATCTCAGAATTCACAATTGTAAGTCGGGATCACAATTGTATCTCGGAATTCACAATTGTATCTCAAAATTCACAATTGTTAAGTCGGAATTCACAATTGCTAAGTCGGAATTCACAATTGTTAAGTCGGAATTACTAAAGAAGTAATAATATAGAGGAATGGTAGATAAAATATGCAATTTTGTCACATTCCTCTTGACTCTGAATGATATTACCATCATTACTAGATTACTAGAAACGCAGTGTGCCTGCAACAAATGCTGGTAAAAGAAACTTTGTACAGATTCATTTGCGTACCGGTTTCGAGCTCTTGGCTCTCGCCAGCCCAAAGCAGACTCGGACACTTTTGACGCTACGGGCTCATTTTGCTCTTAATAAAGTCGAACAACACAAATACAGTGACTTGTAAATAATGTGAGTGGGTTCCTCCAACGGAATTAGTTCTACAAATATTGCACGTTTCACCAACTATATTGGCATCATCTGTAGACGATTAAAAACTAATGAAAATTAAACAATATATGTTGTATTTCTACTAAATTAATGTCATGGTTCAACGCAACCCACTATTCAGTACATCACCTACTAACCAATAAAGAGGGCTATTTGGAATACGACCTTTATTACTATTCATACTGCTTTTACATTTTGCAATTTTTATAAGCTTTCAAATGCATCCAGTTGGCTATTATTTTTCATATTCCTAATTAACCTTAAGTTGTTAATATCTATTCTATGATTGTTATGTTGGGGTGGGCAACACTAAATTTTCAAGTTTTTCCATTTTTGAGATGGATCATATTACCCTCCTTGAATCTAGTTATACTAGGACGTTTCGCTAGTCCAACGTTCTTCAAATTATAATCCTTACAATTGATTTCGTAAATCCCGGACTTTTCGTAGATTCAATTTTATGCTCTAAGGGCCGGTTTCTCAATACGAGGTTAAGCACTTTATCAGATAAACTAATTAGAAGTTTAGATTGTATTTTACAACTTCATATCCTAAACTTCTAGTTAGTTTATCTGTATGATAAAGTGCTTAACCTCGCATTGAAAAACCGGCCCTAAATTCCTCATGATAAATAACCGAAGGTTAATAAGGAATGTAATAAATGAAAGACAGCAGGATGCTTTAGAAAGTATAGAAATTGCAAAATGTTAAAAGTGTATGGACAGTGATGAAGGCCTTATCCCAAATATCCCTCTTTATTGGTCAGCAGGTGGTGGTTTGTAGAGTCGAGACAGAGTGTAGATAGGTTTGACGGGATTGGTTGAATTCGTTGAACCATGGCATTAATTTGGTATAAATAAAATACATTCTTCAGTTTTAATCATTTCCCAGTGGTGCCAACATGGTTGGCGAAACGTGTATCGAGTATAGTATTCGAGTATTTATAGGACTATTTCAACTATATGAATTCCTTCCTACAGTTGTGAATTCCGAGTTAGAAAACTATATAACCATGTTAATTTTCATTAGTTTTTAATCATCTGCAAATGAAGCCAATATAGTTGGTGAAACGTGCAATATTTGTAGAACTAATTCCGTTGGAGGGACCCACTCACATTATTTACAAGTCACTGACTTTGGTTTGCTCTATTTTATAAAGAGTAAAAGAGCAGCGTCAAAGGTGTCCGAGTCTGCTTTGGGCTGATGAGAGCCAAAAGCTCGAAACCGGTACGTAAATGACTCTGGAAACCTTCCAAAGCGGCGGGACTCCTTTGATTTAGACAAAGTTTCTTTTATCAGCATTTGTTACAAGCACACAGCGTTTCTAGTAATGACGGTAATATCATTCAGAGCCAAGAGAAATGCGACAAAATTGCATATTTTATCTACCACTCCTCTACATTATTACTTCTTTAGTAATTCCGACTTAACAATTGTGAATTCCGACTTAACAATTGTGAATTCTGAGTTAAAAAATATTAATGGCATGGCCTTTCTACGCTTTCGTATGTTAGTCATATTGAAAGTGGGAAAAATAAAGTTTTCCACCATAATCAGAAACTCTTACCTACCATTTGGGCCCAATATAAATAAAATAAATATTCTCGAAGCAAGTTAAAATATAAAAAATAAACTATTTAATGATACCGTTTTTTTAAGTCCCGCCTGGCATATTAATGCATAATATTATTTGTTGCTTTATCCTCAACCATATTCAAGGAGATCAAGTAAAAGGTAAACTTTTATCTTTTTAAATACCGACGACAAAAAAGAAACTCTGAAATTTACGCCCGATCAACCAATTTTTGTAAAGCTATTACACACTTCAGTTACATTTGTCGATTTCGATAGCTTCCTGCATTCATGCAGCTTAAGATAATAAATATGGTTCCTTCGTACCATTTCTCGTATTTATGCAGTCTGATTTATAATCTCTATCACAGGGTGATTTATATGCTCCATGAGAAACTTTGGCAGATGAAAGGTGGTGCTAACCAAAGATTTTGAGACACCGCGTTGATATTTGGATCGTTTTTGTTATTTGCTGCTTATTGAATTCTTTCCAGTAATTGCTGACAGGTAGTAATTCGTGCACAGTGCAATATAGCTGCTTCATATGTTCTCATAAATAATAACAGAGCCCTACAAAAAAAAAAGTTCAGACCAGCGAGCCAGACCCATGTATCCCTATGTATTTTCAGTCGCTGAATCCAAATCCGAGGTCAAAAAAAGCTTTAGCTAGAGCCAAAAAACACCCCTGGACTGGAGTAAAAAGAAAATTAAGCTACGAGAATAGTTGTTACATCCTAATCGATCGAATTATATAAAGTAAGGTTAAACAGCAGCGTACCTACAATAGATATGAAACATACGCAGGGGCGAAAACTAGCCCCCATTTATAAAAATCGATCCAAAATAGTAATGACTGCTGAAAAAGCTCAAAATGTCTAAGTTTTGTTAAAGTGATAAAAAAACTGCATCAAGTCTGACGTAATCTTCATAAACTACCCCTATAGGGTTGAGAACAACCACCTTTAAGTTTAAAGGACACAAAACAAGAGAAAACGTAAAATCCAACAGGATTTCTATTTTGCGTAGTACTCTAAAATAGAACTAGAAACTTACGTACCATCAACGTCCTACAGTGCCAACTCTCAGATGGTGTGAAAACTATCCCCTATGTAAGATTTATCCATAAAAAGTTACAGTGACTTCTATAAAAATTCGAAACACCTGCGTTGTGTAGAAGTGAGACTATATTCGACGCTGTGCTTGAAAACCACCCCCACGGGGTTGCGAGATGCCATCCCTATATCCGTAGGATGCTGAAGAAACAGAGAGAAACTAACCGGATTTACAATTTTATGGATGCTATGATTAGCAAAAATCGTGATGCACACATCCAGTGTCCTACGGATATAGCGGTAGCATCTCGCAACCCCATGGGGGTGGTTTTCAAGCACAGCGTCGAACATAGACTAGTTTCTTCTCACTTCCACACAACGCAGGTGTTTCGAATTTTTATAGAAGTCACTGTAACTTTTTATAGATAAATCTTACATAGGGGGTAGTTTTCACACCATCTGAGGGTTGACACTGTAGGACGTTGATGGTACGTAAGTTTCTAGTTCTATTTTAGAGTACTACGCAAAATAGAAATTCTGTTGGATTTTACGTTTTCTCTTGTTTTGTGTCCTTTAAACTTGAGGGTGGTTGTTCTCAACCCTATAGGGGTATGCAGATTACGTCGGACCTGATGCAGTTTTTTTATCATTTTAACAAAACTTAGACATTTTGAGCTTTTTCAGCAGTCATTACTGTTTTGGACCGATTTTTATAAATGGGGGCTAGTTTTCGCCCCTCACTGGGGGTGTGTTTCATATCTATTGTAGGTACGCTGCTGTTTAACCTTACTTTGTATAATTTGATCGATTAGGATGTAACAACTATTCTCGTAGCTTAATATTCTTTTTACTCCAGTCCAGGGGTGTTTTTTGGCTCTAGCTAAAGATTTTGGGGGTGTAAGAATTTTTTTGACATCGGATTCGGATTCAGCGATCGAAAATACACAGGGATACATGGGTCCGGTTCGCTGGTCTGAACTTTTTTTTTGTGGGGCTGTGTAATTTAACGGATTTAAATCCTCGGATCGGGGTGGTCATGTTATGAAATAAAATATTTTACTTCAATTACTAAGGTTCACAAGTGTAGGTTCTAACTCTTGTATAATTTCTTGTATTTCTATCGTATGAAAGTATTTTTTAGTACACAACAGGCATTACTATGTAAACTAACGCGATAAACTGAAATATTAAAAAAGTTTTATTTTTATATTTGTAACAAACACAAATTGAAATATCTCAAAAACTACTGGGTTTTGCATGCATGGCTTTACAAAAATGACTTCTTTGTGAAAAACAACACTGACGCAATATTAGCAATATTTTGACCTCGATGCGATGTCAAGAATAAAACAAATGTTCATGAAGCTTCTAATTACAGAACTGTTGTTTTTAAGATCTCAGCGTCGGCATAGGGCAAAATAAGAACTCATGTAAGCTTATCTAGTTTTCTCCTTTTACTGTTTTCGTCACATAAAAAAGTATCTTTTTGTAATTCTCGCATGTACCTGAGATTGTTATTTATTTATTAATTTATTAGAATATCTATAGGATAAAATCTCAAATGATATTGAGTTTACAACATATACAGAGTGGCCCATTCAAAAGCGGATCATCCCTCTAAAAATGTTATTTTCTGATAGATTGATGATCAGGATCTTTTCAAATAGGTATGTGTGTAAAGAGATATAGTAATATCTTTACTAAGATCTTTTAAAATGGACCTTTAGATCATTACATAGGCACACAAAATTAAAAAAGTGGTCTGCTCTTTTGACTAGACCATTTGTAAGTCGGGAAAATAATCTAAAAAGAAACTCATAATTTATATTATTTTCGAAATTTACCAAAAATTATTGGGTGATGAAGATCAATAGATACCTGATTCGTGTATTCAGCACGTCGAAATACATAGGGGGTGTCCAATGGAGCTCAAGAATCAGACCACTTTTCACTTTTTTTGTCTGTAATATATTTGCATACGCGATTTTCTAGTAAATGGCGGAGGATCCGGTGATATTCATATACAGGGTGTATCATTAATAATTGGTTATACGCGAACTGAAAAATCCTTAGCCCAAAATATGAAGATTTAACCAAAAACACTCAGATAAAATGTGACTTCTTACTGAGAGGGTATTGGAGTTAAAAATTAAAAAACCATTTTCACAAATTATTTTAAAATTGCTTAATATTTCTTTACCATATTTGGTAGATAGTGTTAGTGGTCCAAGACGCTTAATATTAGCGAAAGAATTGGTTCCTCACTATTGCCAGGGGTCCACGGTAGGGGGGTGAAGGAGTTTTATCCCCTTTAATTTATACGCCACTGGCCAAACATTTGTTTTCTTGGCTTTCTTCTATCTTTAAATAATTTTTACGTAAAAAAGATACATTGCTCTAGAGTGCCTATTTCTCGAGATATTTGAATTTGAATAAGCGGCTACATGGTATTTTAAATTTCCGTGATATTTATCTCACAAATTTCTAATCACTTTGACATCTAACTAATGCCTTATTGTTTTTGTACATAGTAGGCTGAAACAATAATGTTTTTATCTAGTAAGCTAATTGTATTTAGTTTTCCTAGAACTGTCAAACGCTAGTTTTGCCCTGATAGAATTCAACAGAATTACAAAACT
The DNA here is from genome assembly GCA_936432065.2 of Rutpela maculata. Classification (NCBI taxonomy): domain Eukaryota; kingdom Metazoa; phylum Arthropoda; class Insecta; order Coleoptera; family Cerambycidae; genus Rutpela; species Rutpela maculata. Next base: position 39,381,381 of record OW386290.2, read on the forward strand.
TTTAGAAATGTTTACGAACGGTTAGAGGAAACTAGCAGATTTCGTCCCAAACGTAATGTAGGCTGCCCAAAAATAATTAGTGTCGATCAAAAGGATGACGTTTTAGTAAGAATTGCTGAAGATCTGAGTACAAGACGTTTATCTGCAAGTGTTGGAATAAGCAATGCTTCAGTAGAATACTCAAGAAAGAAATATTGCGACAATATCGATTCGCACCTGTTCAAAGGGATCTTCTTCAGCGAGTGGAATTGTCACAATTTAATCGAGGTAAACAAAGTGATTACTTTAATTTTATTAAGAATATTACCTTTACCGACGAAGCCACATTTACCCGCAAAGGACTTTTTAATTGGAGAAATGCTCATATCTGGAATATCGGGAATCCACATTTGCCCAGAATGTCACATTTCCAGCATGAATTTATAATTAATGTGTGGTGTGGCTTTTTAGGAGATGCGTGTTGGGTCCATATGAACTACCAACAAATTTGAATGGTAATTTATATTTAGAATTTCTTCAAACTGATCTTTCTCATGACCTTTAAACTTTGTCATTAAATTTAAGGAGAAATATCTGGCCCATGGAAGATGGGGTCCCGCCTCATTATTCTACTGCAGTCCGCAATTAAATGAACAATTTCCCCATCGCTGGATTGGCCGAGGAAGCCTCGTAGCCCAGATTTAAACCTGTTATATTTCCACTTTGGGAGCATATGAAATCATTAGTTTATGCGCAAGCGATTAACAGTCGTCAGGAATTATGGCAACAAGTACAGAATGCTGCCAATTTTATCAGAAACCAGCCCAACATATTTTTTAAAGTAAGGAGATCGTTTAGAAGGAGATTAAGAAAATAAATGTATCGAAATCAATGAAGCCCAATTTAAACATTTATTCAAATAAATTATTACTACCTGCAAAACTATTCTTTTATTTTCAAAGCTTCTTAGAATCGAATTTTCATATCTCGAAAAAAAGGCACTCTAGAGCAATGTATTAATTAAGATTACCTTTTTTGCGTAAAGATTATTGAAAAATAAAATAAAATCAAGATAACAAATATTTGGCGTACAAATTAAGCGGGCTCCTTCACCCCCATCCCCCTACCATGGACTTCTGGCAATAGTGAAGAACCAGTTCTTTCGCTGATATTATGTGTCTTGGACCACTAATACTATCTATTAAATATGGCAAAGAAATATTAAGTAATTTTAAAATAATACGTGAAAATATTTTTTTTAACTTCAACACCCTATATCTCAGTAATGAGACACATTTTATTTAAGTGTTTTTGGTTAATTCTCATATTTTGGGATAAGAATTCTTCAGTTAGCGTATGACCAATTATTAATGAAACACCCTGTATAAGAAACGTATTTTATTAATCTATATTGTATGTGTATACGCAGTAATTTAACTTTTAACTAAGATCATGAATCGATTCTTAAGCCCTCCTGCAGCAAAAACAACACATAGAATTGGCTTGTGTTCATAACAATTTTTGATCAGCATGATATGAAGTAGCAAACTGCAAAGTTTCAGACAATTTGACAGACATATTTTCCATAGGAAATGTGCGGGCTCCTTTGGTTGTTGTCCTGAAAAAAACTCAAAATCAAAAATAAGGACCGCCCTAAATCGCTTATTGATAATACTGATGCTAAGTATAGTCCATTCTTACACCTCCTTTATTGATTTTTATATTCTTCCTTCGAATATTACAAGTAAGTTTTGTTTACGTGCCAATTTGAGTAACCTAATTAGTTTTTCATGCACGCTACTTGTGGTTTTAATATTACAACATAGTAGAGAGAACTAGTAGGACCAGTGGGAGGAAACATATGAATACCTGTAATTTTCCCCTTCTTCAAAACGACCTTGAATAATATGTTCTTCTCTGCAATGCAATAACAAATACCGGTACAAAATTCTTCACAAAAGTAGGTACAGTATTTCTTGCGTGCCTGCAATTTTACTGCATATTACAATAACACAATATTAAACAAATATATTATCGCTTTGTATTTATGTATTTGTGGTTGATAGACAGTTGAAACAGACACAAACCAGTTTTTGAGCGATTAATAGTTGTAGAGGAGAAGCAAAGCAGTCCTGGAATCTAGACGGATCCGAACAGAGGCTGATGTAGGTATACAGTTAAATGAATATGCCTGTTAATGTTCGACTGCGTTAATACGTACGAGAAGTACTGTTTCCTTGCATGTGACGACCTACACTAAAGTTTTTCTGATTCATCGCGCGACGTTTAGTATTAGTACGTGTGATGTTTACTTTTTAATTGGATTAACGGTGCATAATTTATTATTATATCTGTCAAACGAGGTGCGATAAGTATATTTTGAACAGATCAAATGCTGTGGCAAATAGAAATAGAAAAAATTATTTTCCATAAAAAGTGTTATAACAGAAAAGGTTTTGTCAGTTATACAAAAATACCTACATAAAAAAGTAATATATTACAAAAAGTATATGCAACTAACAAATAAGAAATTATACCTATACAACGTGCTTCATATGTATGGAATTTTATTTTAAGCGTAATTATGAACTTTTGGAAAAATCCTGGAATTAGTCGATTTTTAATTTGAAATTGCCATTTTTTAACATGACAATGATGACGTCCTATATATATATATATATATCTATATATATATATATATATATATATATATATATATATATATATATATATATATATATATATATATATATATATATATATTTTAAATAACCTCAAAGCCAAAAATCGGCAGGGGTTATAGCGGGAGATTTAGCTAGCAACAAAATAGGACCATTATTCCCTAAAAATTAAACAATATCTCAACTACTTTTTTGTTTATTAGATAATAATAATGTCCAGTTAGATAAATTAATTGTTAGTAATTATCAATATATTAACTTAGCTAACTAGACATTGATAAACTAGTCCTGAGTTTTTGTCAATTTCGACAATTATGAACAAGTTGGTGTTTTTGATAATGTTATCTCTGACCACAGGTATATTCTTTTTGAACTACATCTATCAAAAATTGAGGAACAAAATAATTTTTATTTCTTTTAAACGAAGTTATGATGAAAACCCTACCGATAATTTTGCATCGGTCCTCCGAGAAGAAACTTGGGAGGATCTGTTTTTATTGGAAAATATTGACGATGCTTATGGATACTTTACTAGACAATTTTTATTTCACTTTAACGTTTGTTTTCCGCTGCGACGCTATAATATAAAAAATAATCGCAAAAATTGGGTAGACACTGAGGTAACATTATCTAGTAGAAACCTAAAACGTTTAAAAAAAGTCATATTCAGAACTTGGAGATTTATATAAAGCTGCGAAAGAGAATCATTTCTTATTACTAAAAAATAAAAAGAAAAAATATTACCAACATAAAATTACCAAATCAGATAATTCGACCAAAACTTCGTGGAATATTCTATCAGAATTAACAAACACAAATTCAAAAAAAAATTTTAGAAATAATACAACGATTATACACAATGATGAAAAAATTGTAAAACCGGATGAACTTGCATTCATTTTCAGACTTTTTTTTATAAATACTCCTTTCTAGACAGACTACTCTCTTTTATTAATACATTTAATATCCTCACGGAAAACCAACACGGATTCCGTCGCGGAAAATCTACTGCTACAGCCATTCATAGCTTTTATGCGACACTTATAAAATATATCGACGCAAGCGAGTGTCCTGTTGGTATCTTCTGTGATCTTAGCAGGGCATTCGACTGCGTCGACCACGAAATTCTATTAAATAAATTAGACGTATATGGAATAAGAGGAACTGCACAGAACTGGGTTTCATCATTCCTAAATTCACGAAAACAGTATGTAGCTATAAATCATGTAAGTCAGAAAGAAACACGTACTTACACTTCTGAGTCAAGACAAATAAACATGGGCGTGGTCCAGGGGTCTGTAATGGGTCCAATTCTGTTTATTTTATATATTAACGAAATTATTACACTTTCTAACGATATCCATTTTACTTTATATGCTGACGATACCTCCATTTTAATCTCAGACAAATGTGATATTATTTTAAAGAATAAATGCGAAGATACTCTGGTGCATTTAATAAATTGGTTCAACAGCATTACATTATATTTCAATAAGGACAAAACTCAGTTAAGCAGGTTTCATTCATACCAAAATAAGACATCTAACATCAGTTTATCTGTCAATGACACAGACACACTTTATATTCAAGCGAAAGAAAACAATAACCTTAAATTTCTAGGGCTGCACATTGAACCATGCCTAAATTGGAAGGTACAATGTAAGTTTCTATCTTCAAAATTATCCTCCATTTATTTTTTATTTACAAATTTAAAACCCATTTTCACAGAACACCAACTAATTACATTATATTACGCTCAGGTAGAAAGTCGCCTGATATATGGTATCTGCTTTTGGGGGGACTCAACCCTCTCACATGACGTATTTGTGGCTCAAAAACGAATATTGCGGTGTATCGCTGGCGTATCAAGCACTCACACATGCAAAGATATTTTTAAAAACTATAAAATACTGACATTATACGGTTTATATATTTTCGAAATTTGTTTATTTGTCTTTAACAATAAAGATAAATTTTTGACTACTAGTACTTATCATCAGGTAAATACACGCTAAAAAAATGATTTACATATACCATTCTCTAGAGTAAATATCACCTTTAAAGCTCCCAGCCGTATAGGTGCAAAAATATTTAATTGGCTTCCAAATACTATAAAATCTATAGAAAAGAAAAATATATCTAAAAAAAAAACTTAAGACATTTTTGCTTGATAAATGCCTATATAATACTGCATAGTATTTTAAATGATTGAACACCTCACCAGCATTTTATTTGATGTAATGTATTTGTGACATATATATGTACATGTATATAGCGCCTCCATGTTTGGCATACCTCTATTTTTTTGTTTGTTTGTTCTGTTTTAGCACTTAAGTCTAAAATTGTGACGTTTCTTATACAAATGTTTGTCTTCGAGAATAAAGAATTTTTGAATTTTGAATTTTGAGTGATATAGATACCTATCCAATCCTACCCAAATTGAGCATTTAAATAATTTCGTGTTTAATTTGAGGTATGACCTGGGGCGCCATCGTGTTGGTAAGTTAATCTTTGAAATTGTCTTACAGGCATATTGTCCACAGAGAGCTCTATTTCTTGTCGTAGAATGTTAGTAAAATTTTCGGTATTCAAATTGCCGTGAAAAAAATCGAGCTCAGGACACCTATATTAGTTTTCGCCTATTTGCCATAGTTTTAGAGAACACCTCAAATCTCATCTAATTTGGTCCACCCTATACCGCCCGCCGCTGGTTCAATAAACACCTAAGGGCCGTTACTTTCGATCTCGATTAAACGTTAACGGTGGGTCAAACCAATTCAGTTACCATGGAAACAATTGTACTTTCAATGGTTTGGCAGACGGTTAAAGTTTGATCGGGACCGAAAGTAACGGCCCTAAACCTGTTAATATTAATTAATATATTAGATCAAATATAAATTTTCATTGCGTTTACAACAAGAAGTACCGTTGGCGCATCCATTGTTATGAATAATAATTTCGTGGCATTTTTTAATTATTCCTTTTTCAATTCACTAATAAATATTGCAAAACAGTTAGCAGGCAGTTAAAACGTCATTAAGACAGTAAATATTTAACGACTTACATTTACGGCTTATTATGTAATTCATAAAAATGCAGGTGTCTTGCAACACCTTGTTCTTTCTCTTATTTCTTGATGCTGAAAATTCAATAATGCAACGCTGGTACACGCGTAATTTGGAATATGTGCAATACAAGTTGCTCTTGAACGGTATATGTGGAAAAATGACCGGTTTCAGCTAATCCTCCATTGCAAATACATTATTTATGACATACGGAATCGAATGGTCTGCGTGTAGTAAGACTTCTGTGACGCATTTGCTAATGCATGTGAAATAGTAATTGCACAGTTACGTTAACCACCAAATGCAGTTAACTTTTTCACTTAAGATTGTATTTCTGTTTAAAAAATACTAGAACAGTCACATACGTCACTTAGCCGGGAAAGAAGGATAGTAATTGATGCACGTGATCAGTGCGTGCAACAGATCCTATTGGCGTTTAAATTTGGGGTATAATTCAAAATAATTTTTACAATGACTTATCAAATCAACTAAATGACATATACTTGACACCAGAGCTGTGCAAGTACAAGAACAAATTGTACTTGATAACACAAATAAATATTTTTACATGAACTTGTATTTTAGTGGAGTAAAAAACAAGGGAAAAGTCGCTTCCTTCTCGAGTTTTTTTTTTAATCTTAGAACAAACTGAGACATACCATTTCGTTAAGTAGGTCGATGTTCATTAGAAATCATGAAATACGACATTTTTTAGTGGTCACGGACATTGTTATTTTTAAAAGGTGTGAAATTTTGTTTTTTTTTAATCATGTTTTTTTGAACATCTAATGCCTTACCTCAAAAACGAATGGAGATGACTTTTTTTTTATAAAATACACACTTAAGCGCTTAAGCGCGTGTATAGTATTGTTAATTAAAACATTTTTAAGCATGTTAAAAACTTAGATAACCTTGAAAGTTCAGAAAATACGCAGTAAAATTTTTACTAAGCTGCAAACTTTTTTGTTTTTGGAAATTTTGTATAACATGCTGCGAAGAAAATAAAGCCAAAAGACCAAAAAAGTTTTTTATAGCATAATTTTTATTGTGTCTTTGATAGTTTAGGTACAGTGATTTTTTTGGAGCGCGCGAATTGCAGAAATTGAGTATTAATACGCCCTCGTCCACTAAAACTAACTAGTCTCAGGGCGGTGTACGATCAACGTTATTCGTTTTCGTTGAAGGTCAAATTATAAAAACGCTGCCCAAGGAATCACTACTTCCACATCCAGATCTTCTATCCAAGTCTCTCACAACGAAAAAAATTTGAATATGGAAATAATTAATAAACGATATGCCATGTCGGTAATGGGGCTGAGAGTGGTGGTAGTAGTGGTGGATAAAGTAAAAAAAAATTGAGGCCTTTGGTTCTTTTACACACACTAAATGACAATTTTATTTTTTTCGCCCCCTTGAATAGTGAGGTGGGAGTTGGTAATGGGAGTGGTTAATGCCAAAAAAAATTTTGAGACCTTAGCTTCTATTATATATACTAAATACCAATTTTATGGACTCTTACTTGCTTGATTTGCCTATTTAACCCCATTTACCCCCAACCCTTTAACCAGATCTCGTTAAAATACATAGGTACGTGTACCAAATTTCAAGTCAATATCTTACGCGGTTCCGGAGTAATCGTGCGCACAAAAGAAGTTACAGACAAACCGACAAACAGAATTTTTTTTGCTCAAACTTAAAATCTCGACGTTTCATGACATTCTAAGCTTATTTGGACAATAAAAATTTTCAAAAATATTTTTGTCGATATTATACTTAGGTACACTAGATGTGGAAGTAAAATGTGTAACGATATTCTTTCCCTTATTACCACTTGTATTATATTGTAGAACGTACGGCCATTGTGAAAATTGTGCGTGGATTATCTGCTAAAAAAATATTTAAGATAAAAAAGCAATCTAAGTTTCATTGTAAAATGGAGTGGATTTTATGTGGCGTAGTAATAGAGGAGAACGATAAACTTGTGCATAAGCCATGGAAACAGGGTTTCTATAATTGGGGCTGCGGAAATTAAAAGAGACTTAATTTAGGATATTTTTTTCTTTTTTGTTACTTAATTTAGGCGAAAATAACACGTTTACTCAATTATTGTGTGGATCTAGTGTAAAAATGCAATGCATGGGGGTTTCGGATAGGTACTCTGACACAGGAAATGTCGGATACAAATATTAAGATTGCCACGTTCAAAAAAAAGTGCTTTAAGAAACTGTCTTTTCTATTTAGCTCCAATAATAACGCAAAAAAGAGGAAAACTCGATAGTTTACTTTTTATCAAAACACTCCAAAATTAGTACTTTTCCTAAACTTCTGTTTATGGAATTTTATTAGCCCCCTAGTTGCGCAACTTTTTTTCCATTAACTATAATATTATTTTTTACCGTTTCCGATATCCCAATGCAATGCATTTTTATCCCAGATACTCTATTTAAAATGTTTAATTCCTTCTTGCCTTCAACCTTAGTCCTTAATGCGCCACTGGAAAAAATAAGTTATCCTTTCAGATCCTAAAACGTGATAAAACAGTCCTAAACATAAAAAAATAATGAAAAGTTCCGTTATACACAATACATAATCATTATTATTCTTAAGTGCCGCGCGCGTACGCTTCGACAATTCCTCCATACTAAAAAATTCGTAACTAGCAAACTATTGCTAATAATGAAAAATTTTTTTTTCTAAAAAATTTTTTAGTCTATTGACTTCTTTTTCTTCATAGCATGTTACACAAAATTTTCAAAAACAAAAAAATTCCTCGCTTAGTGAAAATTTGATGGCGTATTCTCTAAACTTTCAGGGTCATCTACCTTTTTGGCATGTTCACATTTTTTTTATTAGCAATCCTATATATAGAAAGAAGCGCTTAAGTGTGTGTTTTATAACAAAAAAAAGTTCACATCGATAGCTCAATTAATTTTTGAGATATGGCAATAGATGCACAAAAAAACATGATTTAAAAAAAAATTAAATTTTACACTTTTTTTTAAATAAGAATATCTCTGTGACCACTAAAAAATGTCGTATTTCGTGTTTTTATGTGTAGAATGATGTTGTCGGTAATACCCACTGTGTCTGATCTTGTTCTAAGCTGATAAAAAAAAACGACGCAATTTTACATCTTTTTCGCTCCTCTATTTAGCAAATTTAGTGAAGGTACTTACTCTGTACTTGTGATTTTTTGTTCTCCTACAAGTAAAAGTACTTTTACAAGTACAAGTACTTATACAAGTTCCAGTACTTGTAATACAATTACAAGTACTTGTACGTAAGTATTTCTTTTTTTGGTACTTGCGATGCTTTGCGTGACACAATTTTTTTAAAAGCATTGTGTTTTTTTTCTCGAGGAGGGGAAACCCACGCGGACTGCCCATCCCACTGAAATGGGTCTGAGTGTCAGCCTCTAACTGACTAAAACCCCTCCTCCTAGGGCTCGTATGTAAAAAATACTCCGAGGGCACTGCAGCCTCCTGGGCTTATTGTGTTCTCCCTGTTTTAGTTTACACTGTCCTGTATCACTGACGAGGTGACACAGGTCTGAAAATGAGCGAGTTTTGATCATTTCTGGGTCTGTTTGTGTTTGCCCGTAGACATTATATCTTCTGATTTAGTATTTGATAACAAAGTGTCAATTTACGAATTATATCACTTTTAACAACTTAGCTCGGGAAAAAATGTAGATAGAATCTAAAAGCACGAATGGTACAGAGCCTTCATTAATAACCGAAAGACAAAAATATAGGCAACCAATCGTATAAAAAATTAAAACAATTAGTAACAAGGGCAACCAGAAATCCTTAGATTCAATAGGCCATTCTGCGTTACAATATACGGTGCAAGATATTCCGCGGATAAAAACGTTGACTTGAATCAGATGGGCGTGTTCAATTTCGGAGCCAATGAAATGAGCGTTCGGCCGAAACGAACCGTCGCCGTCGCGTCGATAAAGATATTTAAAAACGCGATTGGAAAGGGAGGGCTTAGATCCACATATCCTAGAATTCCAGGTTTAAAACATGACAAAACTAAATAGTGAACTAACAGGACACGTGTTTTTCGGTTATTGATGAAGGCTCGATATTTAGGAAAATTATTTTACGAGTAAATTAATGAAATACATAGAACACATCTTTAATGTTAAGGTTTCGGCTCTTTCCTGTCATTTTTTTGATGTTTACTGACACTTCTCTTTTCAATTTCACCACTATATCATATAATGATGTATTTCCAACGTGACTATCTAATAAAAAACTACCGCAGCTGTAGAAGCTTAAAGTCTGCGGAATTCGTCGTATTTTAAATGCAATGACGACCAAGAAACAAAATAGCACGTTGGAACCTTGGATATTATAATACATAGACTAGCTCAAAACCGCTAAGGAGTCTTTATACTGCAAAGAGTTCCCGCGCTCGCTTTGACCAATCACAAGGCAAGTAAAGACAGGGAGAGCACTACTACATTCACTGCCGTCAATAGACATTATGTATTCATGATCTCCCTATCAGAAATATAAATGAGGTATAGTAGCGCTATTAGAATCACAGGCAGTATATAATGCAGAAAAGAATTATTATTTTAATAAAGTGTTTATCAATATACATTTACCTATTTCTTTCCAATTTTTAATTTATGAAGCTTAAAAATTGTATTATTGTTGCCTAATTACGCAGAGAGTACTCTCTAAGAGGTCGAATACTGTCTATGAATTGTAATGTACAGTGTATAGTTTTAATTTTCAGAATAATTAACGTGTTGTTACTCTATGATTCATTATCGTACTAGCTATATTTTTTAACTTATATCTCTCCAGAACGAGTGTGTTTAACTTCTCTTTATATGTAGCTTTATCTTATTTGTGTCCTCACATGTCTTAATTCATTTGCTAAGTAAGCATTTCTATTTAATTTTACTTGCCGCGGTGATACTTATTTTGTAACTATGTTTTAAACCACTGAAGGCTGTATTTAAATTGTTGCTGTATAAGCTATATCAACTTGTACATGTGATGGTGATGGTGAACATCTCCCCCGAGTGTTTTAGTAAAATTAATTTTTGACCAAACATTTTGTGATTTTTTTTGTTTAGATTGTAGTAAAGTATTTTTCGCAGCGTATGGCTGATTTCCTATAATTGCCTAATTGTATAATAATTATAATTGATCTGTTTATTCCTTAGATATTTTTCACGCCCGTCTCTAAGCTAATCATATTTCTAATAGTGTTTGTAATCCATGGTCGGTCAATTTTTCTAGGTGCATGAATATTTAATAGATAAAATAAAATACGATTCAAATGAAAAACTTTCTCATTTATATCCTTAGATTCGTAAATAGGGTTCCTGCAATCTTAGAACATTTTGAACTAAAATCATAAAAAAATATGTTTTAATAGTTTCTATACCGGCCGTATTTACCATTATGCTTAGTTTTTGGGGTATTTAATGTAGTTAATATGGGCGAGCGTAGAGGCGTCTTGACTGTGCAGGTATTTCGTTACTCCAGTGAAGCAACGTTCAGCGCGGTTAGTACTTGGATGGGTGAAATCCATCTTGGGAAACACAGCGATCTCGTCCCACCTTCTAGCTGCTTGTATATCAGCGTATATGCGGAAGCTATGTAATTTCAAGACGAGAATTACGTAGTGGATATACCATCCTTCGGAGGAGATGTAAAGCAGTCGGTCACTTATCTATTAAATGTTAGGCAAGTAAAAGATCCCTACTCTTCGAAAGAGAAGAGGTTCGGCAAAATTTCCAGGTTGGGGGTAGCTCGTCTCCTGGCATCGGTGATAGGCCCTGGTAGGGAAATAGGCCGACGTTAAATAAATAGATTTAAAAAATGTAGTTTATACTAATTTGTGATCCATATTTCGGGAAAATTTAAGACTTCAATTTTTTACACGTTTATATCCGAATTTATAGTGATAATGTGGATTTTCTCTTCTTGGCAAAGTTATTAATTGCATTATAATGTAAGATTCGATGACAACTGAAGTATACTTTTTTCTTTTAAAACATTTATACCAATATCCCCTAGTACATAGGAAAAACGACTGAGAAAAGTTTACGTAATTTGCTTTAACATGCATTTGCGCTATTTTAAGGATGCTTAATGAGTGAATTAACTTTGTCGTTAATTATCTCTTTAATTTAGTTATCGGCAACAATCTTATCTAGTGGATGACTAAAAAGTGAAAATGTTTGAAAATTGAAAAAAAAATGGTTTTGTGGCCCCTTTGGCAACTTGAGAAAAATATTATTTAATCAAAGAGATATACAATTAATTATATTGAACGTCAATTTACAGTAACCGAGATGCATAAATCCTTGATAACTGATGAAAATACATTCTAAAGAAACTTATATCTAAACACACCCAAAGTCATTGGCTGTACCTAAACTGATTAGCATTACGATTAGGAAAAAAAGCAATACAGGAAGTATAATTAAAAATTATATCTTTTGTATACCGTAATTTTTTATCGTCTTTTTATTATTACCTTAAAATTGACATGTGGTAATATGGTAGAGCGTAAGATACAGCTTTCTAAGACTTTTATATAAAATTATACACAATGATTTGGTTGCTTTATTAACATTTTTCATAGCAGCCATGTTTATCGTCGATTTATTTGGATAAATACGGAAAGGCAAATCTTATATCTTCCAACGTCAACGATTCGACAAACTTTATTGTCTTCTTCAGGGTTAATGAAGTGGTAGGTTTCGTTAGGCAATAACCACTCGGTCAGATGTATTCACGGAAATCTGGGACCAATGAACAGTAACGTTTTATTTTTACGTATAGTGAGAGAAGTGAGAGGTTGCAATAATGTTTCTGCTTCTTATAGGAAAAGAAAAGAAGCTGTTACAAAAAGATCACGAACAAAGCAATGACAGTTTTCAACGACAGTCGCCATGATCACCAGAAAATATTTTTCAGAATAAGGAACAACTTCTATTAAAACTATATTCCACAGTGATGACGCTAGTTGAATTGAGATATGTCTTATAGGTATAGAAAAGTGCTATAAAATAGGCTCTGGCAGTATCCTTTAATTTGGCATTTTTACTACCGACAATAGCAACATTAGCAACTGCTCATCAGTATGTTCTCAGAGTGTATCTATAGATACAGCAATGGAATGGAGCAAGGAAAATGGATCTCTACTTACTTACCCTACTAACCATCTTAAGTATTTCTCTCTCTTTTTAATTCATATTTGCTAAAGCGTCAGCAATGTGTAGTCATAGCAAATGACATGTCAGATTTTCTAGTTATTAATCATGGTGTACCCCAGGGCTCTGTCCTGGGGCCACTGTTATTCCTAATCTATATTAATGACTTTTCACAATTTGTGCTGCCTAGTAAATTAACTTTGTTTGCTGATGATACCACTCTCCTGTGCTCTGACCGAAGCATTGCCTAACTAAGTTCCGACATAGAACTCCAGACAAAAACTACTGTCGACCTATTTTCATTAAACTGGGCATTATATCTCCATTCACTGTTTATTATTATAGCGTTGTAGAGATTCACAGAAGTGCGTCCAGTCTCTCTATCCAGTCTGATTCCCATCGCAACATACCTACCAGTGGACTACTTAGAGTAAGTACCTCGCTACAGATTAACTCTAAGCGCTAAAAATTCCCCCAACCTAAATTTGTTCTTTAAAAAGAATGTACAAAATTTCATTCTAAAGTACTGTTTTTACTCGGTTGACGAATTTTTTAGGACACCCTATGGTGCCAATCCACACTTGAGCATTTAAATGCTCATGTTTACAGAATGCTCTGATACTCATTTATACATGATACATATTTTTGCATTTTATACTTATTTATATCTCTGTATATCAATGTGACATATTATATATCTTTCTTGTGTCTTATTTTATTGCTTTTATTGAAATGTTATTTACATATATATATGTTTTTGTGTTTTATAAATTTGTTGTATATTATAATTTGCTGCAAATGTTCATTTATGTACATATACTGGTGAAATAAAGACCATCTATAAAATCAACGTCGCTCAATGTGCTGCTTGACACTATTGCTAGTTCAATGCATCGCTATCTCCCCCTTTCCCGGCTAAGTTATAATATTTCTAATATTTTTTATCGCAATCCGTTCATTACCATTCATCATTTACACTCTGTGGCCTCGTACGACAGAAACAAAATATCTCACTCATTAAAAATGCGAACAATAAACCAATCCATCGCCATCAGATAATTGCCATCCCATTAGCGCAGAGCCTTTCTCATAATCACTCTCAATATCTCTCGGCATTTTATCTTGAAATCGTGAGGTGCGATCAGGCGTTGAGTGGTATCCGAAATAAAAGAGGACACCGGTGAATCGAGAAGAAGCCACAGAGTACAGCTCGGTGGGATGCTGTTCTTCTGCAGCGATCTCGTACTAGTAGCGCCCCAGGCGTAGTCGATTGACCGACTCTCGACTGACCCACATATTGCCGGTACGTTGTCAGTCTATGTACGCGAGCTGGGCGGTACGAATTCTATCAGTAGAAATGATTTATCGTTTCGGTACTCTTTCGGTGGTTCTTAAATTCGACGGCTAAGTTAATATGCTTCAGGAGTTATAATAAAACGACGAGCTGGAATATTAGAAAAAATTATCAAAATAAAAGAAGACTCAAAATGATGCACAGGGTGGGTCATTTAAGATTTTAAACCCCCTTTTCTCCTATTCTGTAAATTTTTGATAATTTCTTTAAGTGGTTGCTTTCCATGGCGTAAGGAATGAAATAAGGGAGTTGCATTTATCAGGGTTATACGTCCTCGTCGAAAACAAAATCGATGTGTTTCAAAAAATTTTTAAAAAACGAAGTGGGCCACCTTGTATTTATGCAACAAGTGCAGCAAGTTATTGTTTTTGGCAGGCGGCGTGAAAATTGTCCACCGAGGCGAAGCTGTGAATTGTAAAAAATTGAAGAAAACGTGAATTTTATAGAAATTTTAATTCTTTACCCCAGTAAATAAAGACAAATTTGAGGCCAAAAAAAGGAAAAAATTACGAGAAAGCTGTTTTTTTGTGGAGACCTTCATTGAGATGGCCTTAGTACAACCTGAGAAGTTCTAGCAATTTGAACCATGGGGTTTTTTTTTGGGGGGGGGGGGTTAAAGGATCGATTTTCAGTTTTTTGCCATTATCTCAAAAAGGTATCACTTTTTCGACAAAAATAGTCATGAGCAAAAATATTTCTTATAAAATTTTACTCAAAAACGATCGATCCTACGAAAAAAGTGCAATGTCCTTTTTTCTGTAGAATTTTATAATAAATATTTTTGTTCATAACTATTTTTGTGGAAAAAGTGATACTTTTCGAGATAATGGCCCTTTAACCCCCCCCCCCCCCCCCAAAAAAAAACCCATGGCTCAAATAACTTCTCAGGATGTACTAAGGGTACCTCAATGAAGGTCTCCACAAAAAACCAGCTTTCTCATAATTTTTTCCAGTCGAAATGTCTTCATCTACTGGGTCAGCATTTTCTCGAAAAACATAATTTTTCAAAAATTTTTTCTGAAATAAAAAATGAACTTCTGACTGAAGAGTAAGAAGTAAACATTACAACGTTATTAAAATAACACAGACCCACAAAAAAAAGTTCAGACCAGCGAACCAGACCCTCATGTATCCCTATGTATTTTCGGTCGCTGAATCCGAATTTGAGGTCAAAAAAATTCGTACACCCCCAAAATCTTTAGCTAGAGCCAAGAAACACCTCTGGACTGGGGTAAAAAGAATATTAAGCTACGAGAATAGTTGTTACATCCTAATCAATCGAATTATACAAATTAAGGTTAAACAGCAGCGTACATACAATAGATATGAAACACACCCCCAGTGAGGGGCGAAAACTAGCCCCCATTTATAAAAATCGATCCAAAACCGTAATGACTGCTGAAAAAGCTCAAAATGTCTAAGTTTTGTTAAAGTGATAAAAAACTGCATCAGGTTCGACGTAATCCTCATAAACTGCCCTTATAGGGCTGAGAGTTTAAAGGACACAAAACAAGAAAAAACGTAAAATCCAACAGTAGTACTCTAAAATAGAACTAGAAACTTACGTACCATCAACGTCCTACAGTGTCAACCCTCAGATGGTATAAAAACTACCCCCTATGTAAGATTTATCCATAAAAAGTTACAGTGACTTCTATAAAAATTCGAAACACCTGCGTTGTGAGGAAATGAGACTATGTTCGACGCTGTGCTTGAAAACCACCCCCACGAGGTTGCGAGATGCCATCCCCTATCCGTAGGATGCTGGAAAAATAGAAAGAAACTAACCAGATTTACATTTTTATCGATGCTATGATTAGCAAAAATCGTGATGCACACTTCCAGCGTCCTATGGATATGGGGGTAGCATCTCACAACCCCATCGGGGTGGTTTTCAAGCTCAGCATCGAACATAGTCTAGTTTCTTCTCACTTTCACACAACGCAGGTGTTTCGAATTTTTATAGAAGTCACTGTAACTTTTTATAGATAAATCTTACATGGGGGGTAGTTTTCACACTATCTGAGGACTGTAGGACGTTGATAGTACGTAAGTTTCTAGTTCTATTTTAGAGTACTACGCAAAATAGAAATCCTGTTAATTTTTACGTTTTCTCTTGTTTTGTGTCCTTTAAACTTAGAGGTGGTTGTTCTCAACCCTATAGGGGCAGTTTATGAAGATTACATCGGATCTGATACAGTTTCTTATCACTTTAACAAAACTTAGACATTTCGAGCTTTTTCAGTAGTCATTACTGATTTGGATCGATTTTTTTAAAAATGGGGGCTAGTTTTCGCCCCTCACTGGGGGTGTGTTTCATATATATTGTATGTACGCTGCTGTTTAGTTTAACCTTAATTTGTATAATTCGATCTATTAGGATGTAACAACTATTCTCGTCGCTTAATATTCTTTTTACCCCAGTGTTTATTGGCTCTAGCTAAAGATTTTAGAAGTATACGAATTTTTTTGACCTCGGATTCGGATTCAGCGACCGAAAATACATAGGGATACATGGGTCTGGTTCGCTGGTCAGAACTTTTTTTTTTGTGGGGCTGTTATGGCCTGGCCGATTACCATTTTCAGGATTATCCATTATTTACGAGATATCTGTAATATACATAAAATTACTTAGGTTGCTACAATACAGATGTGAACGTCAATAAGAAAAAAAATTCATAATTTAGTTTATAAGGTGAGACATTAAGCTGTAAATATAATAATACACAACCCAACACAATAATTACGAAAAATATGACAAATACAGATTAAAATTCTTTGTATGAATATAAACATTTATCAAGTAAAAATTGTTTGAGACTATAGTGCAAGAAAAATAAGCCTAAAAGTATGCGAACCTTGAAAAAATTAGTACAAGAAAGAAATTTGGTCGAGATGTTGCAGTTATCATCTTATTGAATAGACTAAAAGTCCCCTAAAATCTAAGCTGTGCTACGCCCGCCATATTGAAAAATGGCGGCCCATTTTCAGATGTTCGTATCTAAATCCTTTACCGTTGCAGTGAAGAAAAAAGTTTCAAATAAAATATATAAGCACTAATAAAACAAACAATTTTTGATTTTAACATTTTTTCTCTAAATCGAACGGTTTTTTAATTATTTGAGAAGTTTGTTTGGCATTTCAAATATTTTCTGACCTTTCTTCCTACACTTCAGAACAACACGTTGAAGAAATATCAAGTCGACAAGCTAGAGACACCCGCGATAAACAAACTTTTATAAACTGGATGAAACAGCATAATACCGTTAACCAGCATTGTGAAAATTTGGTTAGCTTATCTTCAGGGTTAGTAGCTGATCATGCTATAGAATGCGATCAAGCACTTCAGAAGGGCCTACGTTTAATGTCGTCAATGGTTGGGAACAATTTTTGTTAGATCATAATTCGAAGAAATAGCAAAGTAAAGGCTATATCGTCAATGAACTCATCAATCTAAGTGAGAGAAAATATTGTTGCTGTGAACCCACAACAGTTATTCAACCGAATTGTGTGTATAGTTAAACGAACAAAGGAGCTAAAAGAATGTTTCAAATATGAACTCGCACTTTCTCCTACTTCTCTTTGCAATGAGGTTGGTATGAGGAAAGGCAAAAAATCATCACTTGTCGCAGCTTTTAAAATGGAGGAATCACTGTATTTACGTCCTAGATGGGGGACATATTCTGCACAGTATTGTCTGGCTCACGCCCGCAACCTACCAAGACATCATTAATAATTACACCTCACATATCATTACCCGGTATGGCGGTAACTGTATTGTGGTATTTGATGATTATTCTGTATACCCAACAACGAAGGAGAACGAACAAGAAAGAAGAGTGGCAAGAAGGACATCAGCAGATATAAACATAAGTGCGAATACTTTGAATACTGTCACCACAACAACGCAAGCGAAATTTCTTGCAAACGGTGCAAATAAAAAACTTCTTATAAAATATCTAGCCGTCCAGTAAAGAAGTCGGGGTGTACAGGTAGAAGAGTCCAAAGTTGATACTGATGTGTCGATCGTAACAGCAGCTACTGAGAAAGCAAGGCATGGTTCTCGAGTAGTTGTTGTTGGCCAGGACACCGACTTATTAGTCCTCCTAATTAATTACTGTCAACAGATGAGATGCATATTTGGTTCCTTCGACCAGGCTCAGGGAATAAAAAAAGATCAATTTTTTTACATTCGAAAGCAACGAAATTTGCACAGGAATACATTACACTGTCTGATGTTCATACATGCTGTTACAGGTTGTGACACAACATCCGCGCCCGCACCCCTTTAGAAAGAGCAAGATTAAAGGCTTACGTCTTTTAGAACAAAATCCGAATCTGCGACAGACTGATGCATTACGGAGGATGTTGTATCCCAAGATAAGATTGCAGCTGTAGGGGAAAAATTTCTGCTTGCCTTTTATGGGGCAACAAAGTCCCGGACGCTTAATGAGTATAGATATTTTTCATATAATCGTCTGATCAGTAAGCAGCAATTACATTCCAAATTTAACTTGGCAGTGTTGCCTCCTACAAGTGCAGCAGCTGCCAATCACTCATATCGCACATACCTCCAAGTCCAGCAGTGGATGGGTAATAATGTAGAGCCAACTGCCTGGGGTTGGCAGTTAAGCCATGGGGCTTTGAAACCAGTTTTGACATGTTTAGATCCAGCACCTAGCAATTTACTGAAGCTCATATCCTGTGGTTGCAAATTGGGATGCACAAAACGTTGTGAGTGCTCATCAGCAGGGTTAAAGTGTTCTGCCATGTGTGGATATTTCCAGGGATTAACTTGCAGCAATTCAGAAGATATGTTACATGACGACGAAATTGATAATGACGAACTAATGTTATAACGTATTTTCGTATTTTATTCTATTTGTTATACACTTCATAATTACAGTATATTTCTTATGTAATGGTAATATTCCTAAAAAAATGTTTTTTGTTTTACTTACAACTTATAAACACACATTTCACAATGTATTTTGTACACAATTGGGATTTTTGAAAATTCAATAACATTCTCATAATTCAAAAACCGTTCGATTTAGAGAAAAAATGTTAATATCAAAAATTGTTTGTTTTATTATTGCCTACATTTTTTTATTTGAAACTTTTTTCCTATCTGCAACGGTAAAGGATTTATATACAAAAATCTGAAAATTAGCCGCCATTTTTCAATATGGCGAGCGAAGCACAGCTTCGATTTTAGGGGGCTTTTAGTATATTCATTAGGATGGCAAGTGGAACACCTCCACCAAATTCCTTGTTTGTACTAATTTTTTCGAGGTCAAAATTTATTTTTCCTGCACTACTAGATTTGTAATATCTTTTTAAATACTATTCAGAGTTTTGATTGAGAATGAAAAGTTTTAAAAACAAATTTGAAAATAGTTACTCAAGAGCTTTATTAGAATGAGGGGTTTCAAAGGCCCCGTTTCAGCGATTACAGTTTTACCAAAAATAAATAAAATACACAGACCACCAGCAGCTATGATCAGTGTTTATTACACCAGCTCATAATATATGATATGTATATGTAAAAGTTCAAGGTTACCTGCAATAGAAATTCTTCTCAAAAACGGGGCCATCATTTAAATACCAGCTAGGTCTTTGTTTGCTTCTCTTATTGTGTTGTCATCAGTGAAAACTAATAATTATATCAGGCATTGTCGTTGCTGAACATGATTCAACGTCTCTCATCAAATGTTTATTGACAGGGTTTAGTCTGTATTTTCATTAATTTATTAGTTTAACTGTTCTTTTCTATAATAACGCTAATTGGTCCGAACCAATTTCACTTAAATAGTTGTGTGGTTGTTAATTGTTAATAATATTAGGTTTGTTTACTTATTTTCTTTACGAATGTTTCGTTTTTACATGACCTCCATTTTATAAAAAGAAAAGTAAGTTTAACTAGACAAAAGAAAGAGTGATGGAGAAAACGCAGGGGTACTAGCCTTAAGTATAATTTCATTTAGATTTGACGATATCAGTGGTTTAATTATCGTTGCTCACAGGTTTTAATTAATTTTTTTAGTTGATGTACAGTATATTTTGTAGAAAAGACTTTGAGATCCATTTTCAGATCTAAAA
Organism: Rutpela maculata; assembly: GCA_936432065.2. Classification (NCBI taxonomy): domain Eukaryota; kingdom Metazoa; phylum Arthropoda; class Insecta; order Coleoptera; family Cerambycidae; genus Rutpela; species Rutpela maculata. The sequence continues at coordinate 39,401,751 of OW386290.2, forward strand.
AAAATATTTGGAGTATAGAAGTGAACAAGATGCGTGTTAGTGTTGATGAAAATGAGACTAATTTGCAAAGATTAAAAGAAAAAATAGTGAAAGTGAAATAGCAAACGTATGGAACAGATGTTATTGTAGATGGTATTAGAGGTCATATGATAAAAGTATTTATTTATCTATCAATTAGTTAATATTATTACTTATTCAATAAGCGATAGACAAAACTGTATAGAGATACACTTGCAAATATAAAATATGCATTTTTGCGTCAGGAATCTTATTTTTCCATCTTCTATGTCATATACAGACGAAACTCAGGACGTAATAACTAATTTTCATAACCAGCACCTCCTGTGACTAGATGAAAATCTTAGCTTTAATCCAACTAAAGCACCAGTGCCAGCTGTCCATAATAGGCCCCTTGCATGTGCCATATATTTTAAATTAATTTACATATATTGATATAGTGTTACTAAACATTAGCAATTATCAAATTATCTGTTTTCATAATTTATAACTAGAAAATATTTAAATCACCGACTAATATCCGGGAGGGGGGGCGTGTCTAAAACACACTCATATTAGACGTGACGTCATCTAACAGAATATCTCTGCGAGTGCAATGATTCGGACATACAATTCGTGCAGTTATTTCTTAAAATTATTTAGTTGTATTCGGTTTGTGATATTAAATTATGGCGTGTATTTAAGTGTACCATATTTAAAAGAGTTTAAATTGTTTTAAACATGACTGAAAAAGGTTATTTCAAAGGTCAATCGGATAATTTACGCCGTACGCCTGCCGGGTGCTATGCTACTGCGTCACAAAAATATTCATAAATAAAAAACTATAAGTCCTAGATGAACATTTTTTTTTCAAAAACTTCTCCTGTATCTTGGTTTCATGTATATGAAAATTTGCAAAAATAAAAAAATTGTCGCTTAGTCAAAATATGAGTACATTCTTAGTGAAGTAATAAGTTCATTGTTATTTAAAGAAAATAATAAGCAATAATCGATAGAAACAAAAAGACCATTGAAAGCGCTTGTTTGTGTACTTGAATTTAAAAACAAATCATATCGATAGCTCGATTAGATTTGAAGATATGGCGGTGTAAATGTTAAGAAACACGATTTTTATAATCTATAAATTTCTTAAGTTTTTTCGAAATACAAAATATCTGTACCACAAAAAAATATCGTAAATAGCCATTTCTAGTGTTGCCATGAGACGAGACGAGACGAGATTCTATACATTCTCGATCTCGATCTCGAAAATTCTAAAAATAAGTCTCTCGATCTCGATCTCAGTAAATCTCGAAATTCAATTCTCGATCTCGAGTTCGAGATTCTCATGTCTCGAATATTAAGCACGTGCGTACGAAATGTTCTCTATTGCGACTGTGCAACGGCCAAGCATATATTCCGTAATCTGTGTACCAAGTTAAAAAAATTGTTTATTAAATTAAGACGATCAGAACAGTGGCAGAATAAGTTACATAGTTGCTGCGAAGCTGTGAATGTAAAATTTTTATCGCCTAAAATAGACTGTTCTACAAGATGGAATTCTAAGTTTGTTATGTTTAATACAGCTTTAAAAATAAGACAAGCTTTAAATGCTTTGTGTGGAAACAATCTTTGTTTAAAAAGCTACAACTGATCGAAACTGAGAGGAAATTAGTTCATAATATCTATTGCTACTTATCTAAACTATTTTAAATCACTATCCGTAGTATTATGTCGTGATAAGTATATTACACTTCTATTTGCGGTCGACGGGTTTAATATGTTATTAGATAAAATCGAATCCCTATTAACAACACTTGAAAATAAGAAAGATCGAGACTTAGTCGACGAAAGCTTATTGCTGTCATTCCAGGCTGGGAAAGAAAAACTATTGAAACACTAGTTTATTCACCAACACCAAGTCAAAAACAGGCCTCCTCTGGTTCTGAGCAAGATGATTCGGATGAAGATGATTCCTTTAATATAACTGCTCTGTTTAAAAAGTCCACTAATGATTTCACATCGACACCTCGAGCCAGTGAAGATGTAGAAATATTGGTCTGGTAGTCAAGTTTTGTATCTAAGCCTTGCTAGAATGGCTGGAGACTTTTTCGCTATACCGGCAACCTGTGTACCAGCTGAAATGCTGTTTTCAAAAACCGGATTGATTACTCAACAGACTTGATAATGATTCTGCTAGGGCACCGCTGGTGTTTGTACTCTTGGCAGTCATGCGAATTTTTTAAAAAACATTTAAAATAACTAAAGGGAGACTATGTTTTTGTCAATTACGGATAATGTATTTCTTTGTGAAAATAAAGTGCTATAACCTATAAACATTCTGCTTTGTTTAAAAAATTCTTCATACATTTTCGAGATCGAGAATCTCAAAAGAAATCGAGAATTAGGTTATTTCTTGTCGATCTCGTCTCGAATATTCGAGATCTAAAAATGTCTATCTCGATCTCGAATTTCGAGACGAGACGAGACGAGATCGAGAATTATCTCGTCTCGGCGGCATTACTAGCCATTTCTTATGTAGAATTGTTCACTTTATAAAAACTATAATAGAGCGGGAGCTAGGTGGCTTTTTCGGCAACTCATCGTTTTATGAACTTGAAGATATTTTTATGGATTAATGGATGATAACGATTCATAAAATCGACTTCTGGCGGGGCACCTCCTGTCAGGAGCGTCACGAACACTGTTTAAAAATCAGTGAAATCATGTCATCGTTACAAGGCCTATTTTTTTGTGTGTACACATTTTATGTTTAGAATGAATAAAATAAGATCGCCTGAAAGTGTGGGCCGTCAGGAGGCGCAGCCAGAAAGGTATTAATGATACAATACATCTGAGGCACGGTACGGAGTCAAGTTAGCAGAAAGTGTTAAATTCCTGTATATTTAAGAGCCTATGGTACTTTTGTTGACACTAAGAACTTTACGGGGAGGCTATTCTATTGTTGAAGGAGCTTGTGTTTACGTTTTAAAAAGGAGCCAGAACTTGTAATGATGAGTTTAGAGTTCTGAGATGAAATATGCGAAAAAAAAATCCAATTTTTTAAAAAATCCTAAACATTTTCTCTCTGGCTAGCCTTACTGACGGGAGTTTCTTTCTGGGAATTTTTTTCTGTGTTCAAAACATTTAAATAAACATGCTCAACCTTAAAAAGTTTGTAACGGTCATGTTATATAACTTCGTTTTTTTACCTCTTTGACCTTTCTGGTTGCGCCCCTGATGGCCCACACTTTCTGGCGATCTTATTTTATTCATTCTAAACATAAAATGTGTACACACACAAAAAATTGACTTTGTAACGATGATATAATTTCACTGATTTTTATATCTTGAACCATAGCCAACTCCACGGGCTGACATATGCCAGAAGTCTATTTTGCCGTTATTTAAGTTCGATAGAATTAATCAGAGCATAGAAAATGCTTGTAACGATGAGTGTCCGAAAAAGCCACTTAGCTCCAGCACCATAAGGTCTAATCTGGTTCTACACTGATTTTCTTTCTCGAAAACGGAGACTCTCTTATGGTCTATTTCGCAGGTAAAAAGTGCAGCACAGCACAATTTGTTTTTTTTTAATAAGAATATATTTACTTTTACTAACCATTTAATAGTAGGTAAACACTTATTTAAAAATAATTTTCACTACCCTTCACATGGCCAGTAACGGAGCAAAGCTTCTGCAACAGACATAAATAATTTGCCTCTTGTCACTTATTTGAATTATATTTCTTAGCAATAGGTTTATTAATTCAGATTAAATTATAGAACAAATTATTGTAATAAGAATTCTTCGACTTAATATGATTTAAAAAGCCCTATCATATCAAACTCATTTCATTCCTATCCTATTAACTTAATGTCTGGGATTTTCAGTCTTTACAATAAAAACTACCAAATTTTTTACGTATCGATTTGTTTAACCATCGTCAGAGAACTATAAAGTATGTAAAAGGCAAAGATTCCCTTTATGTGTTATTTTCTTTAAAAAAATGGGCATGGATTACTTAAATTAATTAATGATGTTAAATTGCATTACATTATTTACATTTTACTATTCTGTTTGAGTGTTTAAATACAACTAAAATCTAAATCCAAATACTGCCTGTCTGCGTTGAACTTAGTGGTATGTTTAAGTTATTGTAGATAAGATTTAATTGATGTCTAATAGATTTGAAGTTTTTGATAATAGGTGGTGTGAAGTTTTACGGTTTAAATACTTTATTATGTAGTTCTCTGACGATGATTGAATACAACGAAATGTAAGAAATTTCGTAGTTTTTATTATAAAGACCGAAAATCTCAGATATACATCAAGTTAGTTTGATATCAACGGTCAAGATAAAAAAAGATCTACCCTAAGTATATTTTGACAAAAACAGCAAAGTTACAGAATTAATTACTTGATCATGTTTGGTGTGGACCTTCAAACTGCTACTTGCTTAACGAAAATAATAGCGAGCAACTATGTCAATTAGATTTAGTATAAAAATTGTTCTTGCAATTATAACGATATTATTAAATGATATTTCTGATTGCGATAATTCATAATAATTAACGAAATCAAATATTTTGCTGATTTGAATAAGTTTCGTATTATGTCAATAGTATGTGGGGAATGCTTATTAGCGAAGTAGGTCACCGTATACAAAATCATTAATGGCCAATTACTGCTCGATTCTCGTGGCGGCTTCCAAAAAATATAAAAGGAGATTAAATGTCGACACACATTTTGATTCAACCTGTCATTCATTAATCACTTTTTACAGGGTTTTCGAAGGAAGTCTGCGACATTTTACCTCGCCATTTTTGTTCAACGAACATAATGAGTGAAACGCGAGGTATTTCTTCCTTATTAAGGCGAAAGGGAAACGCCTTTGAGAATTTTTCGCATTTTTGAATGAATTTGCATGCGGATCCTCAGTGGAGAGCATATTTCTAAACCAAAGTATTACAAGAGACGTCTTTCGGTATTTGTCTGTCGAATTTGCAAAACTATTGGACTACAATTATAATATACTAATCAACACTTTTTCTGTTGCTTTTATTTCTTTTATTTTTCAATCACAAATTCTTGCCAGATTTTTCAGTCTCCTTGTACCTCTTTCAGTTCCGTCAAACATCGTGCTATTTCTTGTTTACCGAGTTCAAAAAAATTTTAAAAGGAGGAGGTTCTCAATTCGACCCGCACGTTTTTAAAAAAATTATATTCAATCATTACTCTGGATTGGCTTAAGCGATTCTTATGAAATCTTTAGAAGGTAGTGCTTTTAAGTTTTATCTTTAAATTTCTTCTCTAACTTATTGCTAATTGTTAATGTAACTTGTTAATTGTAGTATTGTATTATATACGTAGTAATATAATAATATAAACATAACATAAACACACCACATAAGTTGACAACTCCCAATTTCAAAGCCAAGGCTAAGAGGAATATATTGGCTAGGGACAAGTTACACACAGCTTTCGATGGCTTATAATAATGTAATTACAAAATAATAATGATCACAAATTAAATACAAATGCCTACCGAGCAGGCAAGTCAATTATTTCATGTAATAACACTTATTCCAACTCAACTCTCAGAGTATAAATACCCCAAGCTTAACTAAATAAACGTAACTTAATGTTACACTCCTTAAATTGAAAATAAAAATTAAATAAATAAATATACATTAATAAACACTTTATATAATAATTCTTGTATATTACACTGTCTGGCGTTATCTGTATGTAGTGTTTAGCGTTACCATTACTAGCAGGCCCTCGACATCAAATCATGGGCCCCGGTACCAAATTCACTGGCAGGCCTCCACCTTTATTATATGTACACTTGTACCTAAATATTAATTAGATTAATATCACAGCCCCACAAAAAAAAAGTTCAAAGCAGCGAACCAGACCCATGTATCCCCATGTATTTTCGGTCGCTGAATCCGAATCCGGGGTCAAAAAAAATCGTACACCCCTGAAATGGGATAAAAAGAAGATTAAGATACGAGAATAGTTGTTACTTCTTAATCAATCGAATCATACAAATTAAGGTTAAACAGCAGTGTACATACAATAGGTATGAAACACACCCCCAGGGAGGGGCGAAAACTAGCCCCCATATATAAAAAAATCGATCCAAAACAGCAATGACTGCTGAAAAAGCTCTAAGTCTAAGTTTTGTTAAAGTGTTAAGAAACTACATCAGGTCCGACGTAATCTTCATAAACTGCCCCTATAGGGTTGAGAACAATCTCCCTTGAGTTCAAAGGACACGAGAAAAATAAGAAAAAACGTAAAATCCAACAGGATTTCTATTTTCATGGATGCTATGATTGGCTGAAATTGCGTAGTACTCTATAATAGAACCAGAAACTTACGTACCATCAACATCCTATACTGTCAACCCTCAGAGGGTGTGAAAACTACCCCCTATGTAAAATTTAACTATAAAAAGTTACAGTGACTTCTATAAAAATTCGAAACACCTGCGTTGCGTGGAAAAGAGAAGAAACTAGACTAGTTTGACGATGTGCTTGAAAACCACCCCCCACGGGGTTGCGAGATACTACCCTATACCTGTAGGATGCTAGAAAAACAGAGAGAAACTAACCGGATTTACAATTTTATAGATGCTATGATTGGCAAAAATCGTGTTGCACACTTAAAGTTTGAAACTCATGTCCTATAAATGTTATTAAGTAACACCCCCAGAAAGGATGTAATCTACCGTAATTCAAGATGTAACGAAAAAGCTATACTTTTGCTTATTTGTTTCATTTCCAGTTTTTTTTTATAGGGATGGCGTCTCTCAACCCCGTGGGGGTGGTTTTCAAGCACAGCGTCGAACATAGTCTAGTTTCTTCTCACTTCCACATAACGCAGGTATTTCGAATTTTTATAGAAGTCACTGTAACTTTTTATAGTCATGGGAGGTAGTTTTCACAGTGTCAACCCCCCTCTGAGGGTTGACACTGTAGAATGTTGATAGTACGTAAGTTTCTAGTTCTATTTTAGAGTACTATGCAATTTCAGCCAATCATAACATCCATGAAAATAGAAATCCTGTTGCATTTTACGTTTTTTCTTATTTTCCTTTAAATTTGGGGGTGGTTGTTCTCAACTCTATAGGGGCATTTTATGAAGATTACGTCGGACCTTATGCAGTTTCTTATCACTTTAACAAAACTTAGACATTTTGAGCTTTTTCAGCAGTCATTGCTGTTTTGAATCGATTTTTTTATATATGGTGGTTAGTTTTCGCCCCTCCCTAAGGGTGTGTTTCATGTCTATTGTATGTACGCTGCTGTTTAACCTTAATTTGTATAATTCGATTGATTAAGATGTAACAACTATTCTCGTAGCTTAATATCCTTTTTACCTCATTTCAGGCTCTAGCTAATGATTTTGGGGAGTACGATTTTTTTTGACCACGGATTCGGATTCAGCAACCGAAAATACATAGGAATACATAGGTCTGGTTCGCTGCTTTGAACTTTTTTTTGTGGGGCTGTGTATTTTTGCATTGTGTTCCCTAGTCTAGCCGCGCCCAGGTACCATGGTACCTTTAAGCCTCCCCCCCCCCCCCTTGTGGGGGCCCTGATTACTAGATGGCGGTACCAGAACTATATTTCATTTCTTTTTGATCAACTTAAAATAGAACATAGGGGCAAAACATTGGTAACGCTCTCTCTGTCTTTATGCATAATGTAATTGGTCGAAGCAACTCTAAGAAGTTGCTTCGACACTAGTTTTGTAAAGGGAATACTCTCAGCACTTTTGGACCAGTCTATGTATTACAATACCTATGGTTTAAGGTATATTGGTTTATTGATTGTCATTACATTTAAAATATGGCAAAATCCGTGAACTTTTAAGTTTCTGCAGCTGCGATTGTTAAATAATTATACCTACTTTGATCTTTATTAGATGGGTCGATTTGGATATACATTTTTATGTGACGTGAATAATGAAATTAAAGATGAAGGCCAGTAAACACTAAAAAATTATAAGAAAACGTCTGAAGGCAGTTAATGGCAAAACTTAATATTAAAGAAGCTTTATGTATTTTATTTATTCGTGAAATATTCTCCCCAAATACCACTCGCGCTTTTAAATTTTACCTATACATTTTTCCTCGGCCTAAGTTGCCAAAAGGTAATATAATTCGTGTAAATTGTTTATCAAAGATTAAATCCCTCCTGCTAAAGTGCTCGGGATTTAATCAAATAACAAACTGTCAATATTCAATTTTTATATTACCAAAAAATTCGAAAAAATTATACCGATAAAATTCTAAGCACTAGTCATATTACATATGAAAAATATATGTTGTAGATTCCTGACGACTTTATAGACTGGCGGTACATGACCAGTCAGGTGCAACGTTTTTAAAATGCATGCCAATCATATATATGAATTAAATTACCATGAATATGCCAGAAATGCAAATTTTAGGCAGTCGTCGCGTGCACAAGGGGGTGCAAATCGGTTTTTTTTGTGTCTTTTTTTTGGGTTTTATTTTTTTATTTTTTTTAATGGATGCCAATAGTGCCAAACGAAAAACCTTGAAAAAAAATCCAAAATCAAAATCATCTAAAATCAAGAACACCAAAAAATTTTACGATTTAATGTGCACTTTAACAGTTGTTTTGGGCGCGGAAACTGCATGCCAATGAATTTCCGCTGGATTCTTTTTCACGGCTTTTCGTTTGGCACTATTGGCATCCATTAAAAAAAATAAAAAAATAAAACCCAAAAAAAAGACACAAAAAAAACCGATTTGCACCCCCTTGTGCACGCGACGACTGCCTAAAATTTGCATTTCTGGCATATTCATGGTAATTTCATTCATATATATGATTGGCATGCATTTTAAAAACGTTGCACCTGACTGGTCATGTACCGCCAGTCTATTAGCGTAAAATGATTTATCAGCAAAATATTTGCAGAGACAGAACACGTTAAGCGCAATTTTTGCCGGGCTTCAAATTACGTCATGCTAGTAAGAAATGCATGAATTTGACTTGAGTATATCTTAGCAAAAACTCAATTCAATCTCTTATTAACCGCCACTAATATGTGAGGTACATATTTACTACTTGAGCCCACCCTAAGCGTCCGTGCATCTCCACCCCCGATCCTTGGGGACAATGTTTTTCATAAAGATTAAAGCCTAAGGAACAATTTAAGACATGTCTTAAAAAAAAATTGGCTGCACTTTCAAAATGGCGTCCGTTAAAAAAAATTTGCAAATATGATTTTTGTCATTTAACACAAAAACTTAAAAAGATGGAGAAAATCTTTCTGCACAAATAACAAAGTGCATAGAATTTTCTATAATTTTGTTCCTATACAATATTTGGAGAGGAGTTACCATTTTCCAGATAAATGATTCAGCTTTTAAAATAAAATATAAAATTCAATATAAAATGTAATACTACGGGAGCTCACCCTAACTGTCCGTGCTTTCCTCCGATCCTTGGGGACAATGTTTTTCATAAAGATTAAAGCCTAAGGAACAATTTAAGACATGTCCAAAAAAAACTGGCTGTATTTTCAAAATGGCGTCCGTTTAAAAAAAAATGCAAATATTGTTTTTTTAATCGCCTTATTTATTTTAATGTCCTGGCGGAGTTTAGCCAGTGGCTATTCTACCACTCAACCAGGACGGACACACACATAGACAACATCACAACACCCATTCCCTGCGACATTGCCATCTGCCGCAGCTGAGACTCGAACTCAGAAGAGGAGAGCGACTAGACCGTGTTGTCTCTCACACAACCTCATTCTAGCCCACTGCTACCATCTCGGCAACATGTGAAAAACGCTACTACACATCCATACCCTAGCCAGGATTCGAATCCGGGACCCCGTGTTGCAAGCTTAACACCTTAAGCACTGCACCACCGAGCCGAGCCGGTCATTTAAAACAAAAACTAAAAAAGATGGAGAAAACTTTCAGCACAAAAAACAAAGTGCATAAAATTTGCTACAATTTTGTTCCTACACAATATTTGGGTAGGAGTTACCATTTTCCAGATAACTTTGTTAACGTTTTCGAGATAAATGTCTGCAAATTATAATATTATTATTATTATTAATTTTTTCAGTTTATTTTATTTTTGTTATGCTAATAATATAATGTTATATTATACTCCTTACAATAATTGTCAGTTATTTCCTCTAAGTGATTTACCGATATATGAATTTCCATGTTTTCTTAATTTTGGACTCATTTATCTGGAAAATGGTAACTCCTATCAAAATATTGTATAGGAACAAAATTGTAGAAAATTTTATGCACTTTGTTTTTTGTGCAGAAAGCTTTTTTTCATCTTTTTCAGTTTTTGTGTTAAATAACAAAAATCATATTTGCAAATTTTTTTTTAAACGGACGCCATTTTGAAAGTGCAGCCATTTTTTCAGGACATGTCTTAAATTGTTCCTTAGGCTTTAATCTTTATGAAAAATATTGTCCCCAAGGATCGGGTGGGGGGTGCACGTACAGCTAGGGAGGGCCCCCGACTAATTGAACTGAGTTGAATTTTATTACAGTTCAATTTTTTTTTAATTTTTATATATATTTCCGTTTGTGTATACATTTTTAATCAGGAGTGATTTCGGGCTAAATGCAACATGCTTTATGCGAATTTCTGGAGGACTTGTTAATATACAGGGTGACTGTCTCTGTTTATTAGCAGCACTTCAACAGTCGTTAGATGGCCTCATTTTGAGAATAAAAATTCCTATAAATATGGATCTTAAAACGCTTAATTTTTGACAAACAAAACGTTGAATTTGAAATAATATATTAATTTTTTTTAATAGTCACTCCTAAAAAATATACAATATTGCTGCGAAAGACTTGGTATTTTAGAGCAAATATAGTACAAAAATCATCGCTTGTTATTTGCAGTGACGAAAATAGAAGAGCATTTTTGAATATTTTTATTAAAAAATATTATCACCGATTTGAAATTTTGCAAATATTTTTTAAAAATTTAAAGATTAAAGATATCATTTTTATTTATTAACCGACTTCATAAAATTTAAAAAAGGGGGAGGTTCTCAATTCGACCCGCATGTTTTTTTTCTTTCAATGATTACTCTGGCGTAGCTTAAGCGATTGCTGTCAAACTTTCTGCAAACTGTAAGCTATGGTCCGGCGCACAGTGGCGAGAAATGACAGTGTTCCACCCAAATTACTCTAGAGGTCGTAAATTTTAAGTTATTGAGACATTCTTTATTTTAAAATGTTCGTCTTGAATTTACCTATCGATCCCTCTAGCCGGATTTTGAAATTTCATTTTTCATTTTTTTAAATTTTATATAGAAAATCATATTTTTACAAAAAATACTGCTTTTTTCTATTAAATTTATTCTAACGGGCCGTAAATTTGAGTTTTCGTAACAAATTTTTCTTTAAAATCTTCGTCTTTTAATCAGCTATTGATCTGTCTAGATGAATTTTGATTTAGTTGTTGACAACTGTCAAAATTACTGTCAAATATAAAAAAATACGATTTTTAGATAAATAATTCATACAATAACAGGTTGGTGTTCAGAAAAATATATATAGTGTTTTCAATGTACCTGGTTCCGAAGTTGACAGGAAAATATGTATTTCTAAATTTGGCAGCTGCCATAATTGTTGTCAAATTTCCAAAGATAGATGGAAGAGCTTATTAATTTTAAAAATACCCTGTAAATGTATAGAAAAATAGATATATATTGTTTTAGATCTGTTTGATTTAGTAATTGGCAGGAAAATATGAGTATTAAATTTGGCAGCTGTCATAATTGCTGTCAATTTTCAAAATATTTAATTAATTTTAAAAAATGCACTATAAATGTATATAAAAATAGATATATATTGTTTTTAAACTGCCAGATTTAGTAGTTGACAGGGAAATATGGTTTTTAAATTTGTCAGCTGCCATAATTGCTGTCAAATTTCAAAAAATAGAAGTTAGAGCTTATTAACCTTAAAAATACCCTGTGAATATATAGCAAGACGGATACAAATTGTTTTTAATGTACCTGGTTCCGAAGTTGACAGGAAAATATGATTTCTAAATTTGGCAGCTGCCATGTTTAAAAATAATATTTTCCTGTCAATTCATAAATTAGGAAGATAAAAAATAATATATATCTATTTGTCTATACATTCAAAGGGTATTTTTGAAATTAATAACTTCTAATCTGCACACCTTAAAACTTTAGCTGCCAAATTTTAAAATTATATCTTCCTATTACTTACGAAGTCAGACAGATCAAAAATAATGTACATCAATTTTTCTATACATTTATAAGGTATTTATAAAATTAATAAGCTCTTACCTCCATGTTTTGAAAACTGACAGCAATTATGTCAGCTGCCAAATTTAAAAATGATATTTTTCTATCAGTTACGAAATCAGACAGATCAAAAATAATATATATCTATTTTTCTATACATTTATAGGGTGTTTTTAAAATTTATAAGCTCTTATTTTGAAATGAGACAGCAATTATGACAGCTGCCAAATTTAGAAATCATATTTTCCTGTCAACTTCGGAACCAGGTACATTAAAAACAATTTGTATACGTTTTGCTATATATTCACACGGTATTTTTAAAGTTAATAAGCTCTAACTTCTATTTTTTGAAATTTGACAGCAATTATGGCAGCTGACAAATTTAAAAACCATATTTCCTTGTCAACTACTAAATTTGGCAGTTTAAAAACAATATATATATATATATATATATATATATATATATATATATATCTATTTTTATATACATTTATTGTGCATTTTTTAAAATTAATAAGGTGTTACCTCTATATTTTGAAAATTGACAGCAATTATGACAACTGCCAAATTTAAAACTCATATTTTCCTGCCAATTACTAAATCAAACAGATCAAAAACAATATATATCTATTTTTCTATACATTTACAGGGTATTTTTAAAATTAATAAGCTCTTCCATCTATCTTTGGAAATTTGACAACAATTATGGCAGCTGCCAAATTTAGAAATATATATTTTCCTGTCAACTTCGGAACCAGGTACATTGAAAACACTATATATATTTTTCTGAACACCAACCTGTTATTGTATGAATTATTTATCTAAAAATCGTATTTTTTTTATATTTGACAGTAATTTTGAGAGTTGTCAACAACTAAATCAAAAATTCATCTAGACAGATCAATAGCTGATTAAAAGACGAAGATTTTAAAAAAAAATTTGTTACGAAAACTCAAATTTACGGCCCGTTAGAATGAATTTAATAGAAAAAAGCAGTATTTTTTGTAAAAATATGATTTTCTATTAAAAATTTAAAAAAATGAGAAATGAAATTTCAAAATCCGGCTAGAGGGATCGCTAGGTAAATTCAAGACGAACATTTAAAAAAAAAGAATGTCTCAATAACTTAAAATTTACGACCTCTAGAGTAATTTGGGTGGAACACTGGCATTTCTCGCCACTGTGCGGCGATGGCCACACACTGAATTTATCAAGCTACATCTAGTATAAGGTGAACAAAAATTTGATACAATTTTTTTTATTACGAGCATATTCGAAGATTTGGTGGAGTTGCCGGTAACATCAATTAAAAACTTCTCGATTTATAATAATGATATTTTTTTACAAACAACGGGTATTTTTATATCTTGCATGGAGGCAAATCAGCTGAGCTCACTTCATTCGTCCGGCAATCCCCAAAAGTATCACTTTTACCCCTAATAAAACAATATACTATTCTTACTTTTTAGAGATATTTTTTGAAGGTGATTCGGTCTTTTTTTTTATTGTATATGTTTCCATTTAAATAATTAAATTGATTGATTTCTTGGATATTAAACAATTTATAGGTATGTAAAAATGACTTCCGTATTTTCTTGAAAACGATGCATCCTGCAGATTTCTGACAGAGGGGCATAGATGAAATTAAATACCCTTTTATATTTTTTGAAAATATTTGGAAAATTTCATTTTGAACTTTTCTTTATAAAAAAAAATCATAGATATACCCGTCCCCTATCTTCGCCACTGGACGTAATAGGCAATAGTTTTCAGTATCAAATTATTTGCTCTCCAATACCGAGTCATTCGCAGCAATATCATTAAACAAAAAAGAACTGTTTTCATATTCATCTGAGAAACGAAACCTTTTACGACCTATATTTATAGGAATTTCTCAACGACTGCTGAAGTCCAGCTAATAAAAAGTGACACATTTTGTATATTGTACATCGTTACTAGGATCTGTATATTCCCATCCTGATTTTAGTGAAAAAGGTTGTCAGTTAATCAATTATTGTCAATGTAATTTTGTTAGAAGTACTTTCAAATGATGACACATTACGCAAGCTGAGACAAAATCAATTTTATTGTGAAATCACATCTTTATTTAAACTTAACAATTACTTTGCCTAAATTTGGTGATTGCGTCTTAACTTTTTCAACAAAAATCGACATCGAATTGATTCTACCAATTTTATGCAATTTTTTCCCGATTTACTTTCAATGCTGTAAGCTTTTTGGAGACGTAAATTAAAATTAGTGAAGCATCTGCCAATTATAATGCAATTAATTATGGTTACGGTTTGTGCAAATAACGCTAACGCTAACAGCGTATGCAAATACGCATTTAAATATTTAGTTCCGTGTTATAAAAATAACTTCTTGAAAACAACGACCACGTAATTACTTAATTATACCTAGTAGTTTATTTTTATGAGATACTTTATACTTCGATAAAAATAAGAAAATAACAGAACAAATTAGGAAACTAACGAAACATAGAGTACCTATTACTCCCACGTCCAGTGGAAGTATAACGAGTATAATAACGACAAAAAAATTTTTAAAAATTTTTATTGACCAAATTGGCTTAAAATGTCATGAAACGTCGAGATTTTAAGTTTGAGCAAAAAAAATTTTTGTCTGTCGGTCTGTCTGTAACTTTTTTTGTGCGCACGTTTACTCTGAAAGATATTGACTTTAAATTTGGTACGCATATGTACTTTAACAAGATCTAGAACTAGATTATATTTTCATCTTGTTCCGTCGAAGGGTTGGGGGGTAAATTGAGGTAAATTTGGGGTCAATGGGTAAATCAAGCAGGTAAGAGTCCATGAAATTGGTATTTAGTATATACAAGAGAAGCTGAAAAAAATTTTTGGCATTAGCCACCTCCATTACCACCCCCACCTTCTTATTAAAGGGGATGAAAAAAAAAATGTGATTTAGTGCATGTACAGGAACCAGAAACCTCAAAATATTTTTTACGTCATCCACCCCCCACTACCACCCCCCTATCACCACCCCCACCCCACTACCGATGTGGGGTATCGTTTTATGGGTTTTTGGGGTAGAGGATTTGAAATATTATATTATTAAAGTTCCATAAACAATTATTTTCGCATACAAAATTTTTTCGTTGTGAGTGACTTGGATAGAGAATCTGGATGTGGAAGTAGTGATTCCTTGGGCAGCGGTTTATATCAGGTACTGATGAGTCTACCTCAAGGTTGAGAATTTTTTTTAGATAGGCGGGATGAGATGTAAAATGTATTTTTTTGCAAATATCTCGATCTTTTTTAAAGTTTATAAAATGTACGTTAATTCGATTCTTGTAACGTCCATTTTAGATAAAAAAACCGCTGCCCAAGGAATCACTACTTCCACATCCGGATTTTCTATCCAAGTCACACAACGAAAAAATTTTGTATCTGGCAATAATTGTTCATGGAACTTTAATAATATAATATTTGAAATCCTCTACCCCAAAAACCCATAAAACGATACCCCACATCGGTAGTGGGGTGGGGGTGGTGACAGAGGGTGGGGGTGGGAGGTGGATAAAGTAAAAAAATATTTTGAGGTTTCTGATTCTTGTATACACACTAAATCATATTTTTTTTTCATCCCCTTTAATAATGAGGTGGGGGTGGTAATGGGGGTGCCAATGCCAAAATTTTTTTTGAGACCTTAGCTTCTCTTGTATATACTAAATACCAATTTTATGGACTCTTACCTGCTTGATTTACCTATTTTCCCCAAATTTACCCCAATTTAACCCCCAACCCTTCGACAGAACAAGATGAAAATATAATCTATTTCTAGATCTCGTTAAAGTACATATGTGTACCAAATTTCAAGTCAATATCTCAAACGGTTCCAGAGTAAACGTGCGCACAAAAAAAGTTACAGACCGACAGACAGAATTTTTTTTTCGCTCAAACTTGAAATCTCGACGATCCATGATATTCTAAGCCTATTTGAACAATAAAAATTTTAAAAAATTTTTTTGTCGTTACTATACTTCCACTGGATGTGGAAGTAATTGACAAAGATACAGCGTCTTGAAGTTCGGTCCTTTTTCGACTTTTGGAAGAAATCAATTTTTTTACCCTCTATTATCGCAGTTTACTCAAAAACATGTAGAGTAAAAGTGAACTATCTAGCAAAATTTCATGGATAGCTATTTTTACTGTAACCCGATATACTATATTTGAGAGTAATTAGTTGCATATTATTAAAAAAATCTGGTAGTGGGAGCAATCAGACAAACAAAAAAACCTTATGTGACATGGGGTCTAAAGCCCATAGTTTTGGGAAAAAATAAATAAAGAGAAATTTTAATAAAAATGGTTGAGAACCTCTGGCTAGATTGTATCAACAGTATTAATTCGGGTAGTAACTGCTGTCGAATTAAACCAATTTCAAGGCTTTTTGCGACTTATCTTTAATGGTCATTTCATCGATGATAAGTTATATACAACGTAAGAAAAACACCAGATACACTTCAATCCGACCTATTTGATTACTGCTGTCGTCTTTCATAGTATACCAGGTGGCCACGAGTCAATGTACGCTCCAATTTTATTATTGTTTTTTAATTTAGAAATTTCATTTTCGGTACATAAATTAGGAAAAGTGGGCTACTTTTAGACTAACAGGAACGAAAATAACGCTTCCTGTTGGACCGAAGGTGACATCAACTTTTTTTTCTTAAATAGAATGACTACGTTTTTTATGGTTTCGTATTAAGCATAAAATTCTAAGTACAACAGTTTTTTCCGGTTTAAAAAATTCCAAAAAATAAGGAAGATACGAACAATTTTTAATTATTAAAATGGCCCACATCAGATGAAACTTAGTAAGAAACTTACTAAATAGGCTATTAGGCGAGGAAATATAGCAGTCAACCTTCATTTTTTTTTGCAGTAAGTCGGACTGAGATGTGGTTTTTTGCATTTGCTTCGTTAACTCGTCTAGAAACTTTGTGCCATTGGTCTCGTACTTTTTTGAAATTGCATCGAAACTGCATCGAAAAGTGCATTCTTATAAGTGCATCTTTGAAGAAAAAATTTATATCTTCCAGAAAAAACTAGCGATTCATACGAATTTCAGTACCCGGGGGTTTTTTGAGTCGCTGGACCTGAATGTGATGTCCAAATGAACCCCCAGTGCACTGAAGATCAGGACGGCACCAGGAACGTCATCACCTTGAGTTCCCTGTAAACTCATGGAAAATCGATCGAAACTTGTTACCCGTAGGTTTTTCGGCTCGATCGTCCCGAATCTGACATCGGCAACCTCCTCCGGAGGACCTGGTGCGCGCGACCAGGCTAATAACGTCATCTCCTGGAGTTTTACTGAAATTACTTATCAAATCGATCGAAACTCGTTACCCGGGGGGTTTTCGGGTTGCTCATCCCGAATCTGACGTCGGCAACCTCCTCTAGAGGACCTGGTGCGCGCGACCTGGCTGATAACGTCATCTCCTGGAGTTTTACTGAAATTACTTATCAAATCGATCGAAACTCGTTACCCGGGGGTTTTTCGGGTCGCTCGTTCCGAATCTGACATCGGCAACCTCTTAACTTATACAAAATGGGCATGTCCTCTCTTTTTCAATGAACTCACTTTTTCACCAGAGTTGGAATAGTTGATTCAATTGAAACTATTCGAGGTATGGTAAATGTATGGGTACATAAATATATGCAGGCACAATTTCAAAAATATCTAAACTTTATATTTCTTTTTACAAATACATTAAGTTATCAAAAAACTTTTCTTAATTTTACAGTTTACTCTAAATATCGTCCACCTCATCAACTGATACGTTAGTACTTTCTTCATCGAGAGTGTCATTTTCGGCGGAAATTAATTGTTCTGTGGAATATTTCTCGACGTTGGTGCAATTTGAGTCGGCACAATTTTTGCAAGCGATATTGCAAATCAGGCTGTTCTTCCTACACCCACAGGAATAACCGCAGTCGATTTTACATCCACAGAATATCAATTTCATTATATTCGGTGGGCCAAGTGGTTGTGTCATCCTTATGGGGATCAGCTTATCTTCCTCTTTTTCCAACCCCAAATATCTATGACGCAACAAAGTTAAACCAACGGAAGTTTGGAATCTCGTATGAAGAAGGCGCCAGTTTGAAATTTTAACTAGTTTTACTTCTACCAAATAATAAATTTTTGTAATAAAAAAAATCATTTTTATTTTTAATTAATAATTATTTATGATTTGTTGTGTCATAGATATTTACGTCAAAATTATGAAGAAGGTTGCAGTGGAAAACTTGTTTTACCCTAATAATATATTAACTAACATTCATTAAAGCAATGTTAGAAAATTTGACGACAAAATTTCTGTAAAATTCCAGGAGATGACGTTATTAGCCAGGTTGCGCGCACCAGGTCCTCCAGAGGAGGTTGCCGATGTCAGATTCGGGATGAGCGAGCCGAAAAAAACCCACGGGTAACGAGTTTCGATCGATTTTTCATGAGTTTACAGGGAACTCAAGGTGATGTCGTTCCTGTTGCCGCCCTGACCTCCAGTGCACAGGGGGCTCATTTGGACATCACAGTCAGGTCCAGCGACTCAAAAAACCCCCGGGTACTGAAATTCGTATGAACCGGGAGTTTTTTCTGGAAGATATGAATTTATTCTTCATCACTTGAAAAGATGCACTTATAAGAATGCACTTTTCGATGCAGCAATTCAATTTCAAAAAAGTACAAGACCAAAATATGGCACAAAGTTTCTAGACGCCTTAACGAAGCGAATGCAAAAAATCTCATCTCAATCCGAGTTACTGCAAAAAAAATTGAAGGTTGGGGCTATTTTTGTGTTATATTTCCTCGCCTATATGGAAATTATGATTCATAAATTTTAATTTTCTGGCCATTAATCATTTCTTAACGATATCCTTTGTGATAATAAAAGTATTTTTTTAAGGTAAACACAAATCAAACAAGAAATAATTTTTATAAAAAGAAACAACCATGAATAAAATAAAATCACAAAATTATTTAAAACCCAAATTATAATAAACCATCATAAGAATTGTTCAAACTGTTCAACGTATTGATTAATACACAGAGTAGCGCGACTTACTGTTGTCCGTCTAACATTCTGTAGTTATTGAGGTGTTATTTATGCAATTTCATGCCTAACTCTCTCTTCCAGGTCTAGCCCCGAGGTTGGAGCAGTCACGTAGACTCTATTTTTCAAATGCGCCGAAATAAAAAAATCGACTGGGGTTAAGTCAGGAGACCTTGCATGCCATCTGACTGGACCAGGGTCCCAATCCAACGATCTGGAAACAATTCCTCGCTTTTTTTGGCATATGCTTAAAAACGAAGTTAAACTAATATTTGGTATGCAAAAACAGATCGTCACTATCCCAAACTTCTTAAACCACGCCGCGCCTGCGTACGTACCTGGTCCTGCGGCGATTAGGAGATCATCGGCGTATGTGTACGTTTTCTTAGAAAATACCATTTTTCTGAAAGAAGCCTGCACCACGCACATCTCCGTTGAAGTGCTGTGAGAATTTGAAAATTCAATTTTGACGTCGTATATCAACAATGTCTCATTGATTATTTCGGGTTTAATCCAAATTAAATTCATTTGAGTACTTTTAATAATTATAAAAACCTCACTTGAAAATTTACGTAAGAAATTGTTCTGTCCCTACTTTAAGAGTAATGCATTTGATTATTGCGGGTTTAATTTATATTAAATTCGTTTGAGTATTTTTAATAATTATGAAAAAAATAATTATTTGAGAGAAAAATATATATAACCATATTTTACGATACGTTATTGATTATTTCGGATATAATTTAAATCAAATTCATTTGAATATTTTTATAATGATTAAAAATAATTTATTTGGCCATATTTCAATAATTTGCTGCTCTCATAAAGTCGACAGATAAGATGTCGATTTTTCAAGGGAAAAAATTCCCATATCACCACAGATTGCGTTGTGATTATCGCATATTACGTAAATGGGTGAAAACTTTAAGATATTTGTGCGAGGCGTAGCTAGGTAAAATACAGAACTGTTACGGGACATTGTTCTGGGGATGTTAAAAGAAAGTTTTGACTCTAATATTGGTGCGTCAATAATATTGTTAATGATTTTAAAAATAAAAATTTGAGACAAGCATTCTCACCTACGTCTTAAACTAACTAAAGACGACTTATCCATCACTACTTATCCAAAGACTACTTATCCAGGTCTTCTTGCGGAAAACCGATCGCTGGATAAGTACCTTCAGATCTGAAATGCATTAATTTAAGAAATTTGCATTGAACCGATTCTAACTGGTTGACATGTACATTATAGTGTGGGGTCCAAACAAGTGACGCATATTCAAGCTTGGATCTGACATAACAACAATAGAGTATTTTAGGCGTATCTGGGTTTGAAAAATCACAGGAATTTCTAACTATGAACCTATAAGTCCAGCTTCTAATACTATAGTGCTAATATATGTATTAAAAGAGGGGGCTTTATCAAAGATAACACCCAAGTGACGTAGTGTTTCGGGCCAATGAAGTATATTGCAGTCGTAGGAAACAGGTATGGACTTGCGTTTAAAAGATATAAGATAGCATTTCTGCGAATTGAATGGAAGATTGTATTTAGTACACCAATTAAGTACTTATTTTGTTTAAATTTTCCTGCATATGAAAGCAATCGTCAATGGTATAAATTCTAGAAAAGAGCTTCAAATCGTCACCATACATTAAATAATCAACCTTGTCTGTTAAGTCATCCGCTATGTCATTGATAAATATTGTGAAATATAGTGGTCCAAGAACCGACCCTTGCCGAACTCCCGAGGTAGCAACGTATTCAACAGACTTGAATCCATTGAAGGTAATATATTGGACTCTGTTTGACAGGTAAGACCTGAATAATGTTATAAAGCTATCAGAAAGTCCGGCATAATTTAGTTTTTTAAGCAACATATTATGGTCAAGTCTGTCGAATGCCTTTTAGAAATCAGTATATATTATGCCGATTTGGGATTGAATGTCAATGGGTTCAGAAATAAATTATGTAACACAAAGCAGATTGGTGATTTTAGAGCGCACTTTCATAAAATCGTGTTGGATAGTGATTTTTGTACTGATTTGATCATAAATGACGTACTGTAGTAGAAATCTAAGTACTTTTGCAAAATAGCATATTATTGAAATGGCACGAAAGTTTAATATGTCAGATTAGTCACCTTTTTTAAAAATTGGACAAACTTTAGAATTTAGAAAACTTCAAACTATATTTCTAATGCTTCAGAATTATTTTCCACAAACACCAAAACGCTTGAATACTATTACTCAACGCGCGTTTCGCCAATCATATTGGCATCATCTGGAGACGACTAAAACTTACAAACATATTTTTAATGCCTAAACCACTGTTATTAGCTTTTGTATGAGCACTATTCTATCTATTTTGCTTATGTAGAGTTTTTTTTCTGAGAAAAAGGACATCGACTGCAATGGTGGCTTTTTGTATTTACATGCTCTCTCACAGTGTCTCACAGTACAGTGTGTTATTTACTATTTTTAACCCCTGTATGTCTAATGTGTTTTACTTAAATTCAATAAGTTGCTCTGGGACATAAGACAATAATTGTTACAAATAACAGTAATCTTAGTTTCGTAAGTTGGCCTCCTAACGAATAGAATGAAATATATTAATTTGGATCGTATTTACAATATAGCACAAACAATTATATTCACGCTTGAAGTCATAAAATTACGCGGAATTATAAATTCTATTATTTTAAAATGAGCTGAAAAAAATGGGGGCATTTGCAATTACAAATTTTAATTATTTTAGTTACAAAACTATAATTTGAATCATGAATCTAAAAAATCACATGGAAAAATAATATGCCTGCTTTTTATGTTTCATATTCTTCATATGTCCTATAGTAACACATATTTGATATTAATACGAGTTACCACAGTCCCAGCTCAGCTTGACCATTCGTGTAATGTTTTGCTGGGTAATGAAATACATATGAATATAGAATATAATCAATTTATTCATCATAAATCTTGTTACATAAATAATATTAGTTCTGTCAAAGAAATATATAAAATGATAAAGCTACAGAAAGTATACGGAGTTTTTCAATGCACTAATATAATAGTACGGCAGCCCGCTACCAAGATTTTCGAGATACTTTAGCGAAGATAATTCCAGCGTTTCTCATCAGTTCTGGGAGAGCTGAGAAGAAAAATTCAGGGTGACGGAACGTTTTACCCGTCCTAAAGGGTTCAAATCGAGCACTGAACATGTAAAGAAAAACCGGTTATCTCGGTCTCCGCAGCGAGGCAGTTTCTTTTCTCTTCTTGTCGAGGGAAGCAAATATGATGAGGAAAAATTGAGAACTGCCCTTTTGACTATGACACCGAATTACAACGACTGAAATAATGACAAATAGCCACCGGTGAAAATTCTGGTCACCGCGGCGAGGCAGTGCTGCTCATTATCGAGTAGTTTCGATGTCTCTTGACCATAAGAAAGTTCGAACGAAACTTTTTGCTAGCTCAGTTACGAGTGATTACATTCGCATGTTGCTTAATTTTGAGGGTTGATCAAATCATCACGGCGAGGCAGTTGTACACTTCAGGCTATTCCAAATATCATTAAGAAGACGAAAAAAATGAATTGAAAACTTTTTCCCAGTTCATATTTGAGAAAAATGATTTCTGCCTCGACAAAAAAAAAAGCAAATTAAGGCTATTTGTAAGCACAATCTCTCATTCCGGAGCACGCATATACATACCAGGAGACTCTGATACGAGCTGCCCGGACCGAGGAGGCTGCGTTGGCACTGTACGGAGTATACCATCTCTGTGTAACGACAACGCAGCATCCTCGATTCCAGCAGCTGCCATCTTTCATTTACGTATACACGCATTCCGTACCTTCTGCTGGAGATGCTACATATCTTCGGATACACTCCATGTCGTTGCCATAGGCAACGAAGTCATCCAGCATCTCTGTGACCTCCGCGTGCCGCCGCACCAGCACGCCGAAGGTATATGCGACTCCATTCGATTTCGTGCAGCTACGGCCAACTGAAAACGGCAGTTCGTATTTTTTTAACGTTTTATACACCCCACTCTATATATATATAGAAAAAAGTTTTAGCCACGCTGCTTTGATAAAGCCCCCAATTTGATACAACTTTGATTGATATTATTGGAACTTAGGCCAATGAAAAATTGCAGTTCATTTTTAACGAAAATTAATCGAGAACTGCCTCGCCGCGGTATAAAAATTACTACATTTTTTCGACAGACGGAAAGTCGTTTGCCAGCCGCCCGTATCGTTTTTTGAACTTTTGTCGTATGAAATGTGTCTTAGAATTTCATAATCTATAGAATTTCCCTGCGATAAAGCTCGCTGTTTTGATAGTGGTTTTTGGCAACGGGCTCCCGTACTATAAAGGTATTATGTTATATAATATGGTCGTTTATGAAAATAATAAATAAAAGTGGACGTATAACAGAACCCTGAGCTGCCCAAATAGTACACGCAAATTAGATTAAAAAACACTGAATAGGAGAAATAATTTATAAAGTAATAATATTTGAGATGCGTACTCTACATGGGGTTAGAAATAGATACCCGAAAAGTTCTCCCCCAATTTAGTGGTGGAACGTCCTTTTTTTAGCAAAGAATCACCCTTAACGGGGACTTAAAGCTAGTTCTTCATTTTTATCTCGTAAACCGTTCGTCGGGAGAGAAAAGTATAAGAAATAAAAAAATTGCCGTTAAATTCTGCATAAAAAGTATCCTATTAAGCTTGTAGCTTATCCTCACCTATTTCGCACTAACAGCGTCCAAACGGGGGGGTAGTAGTTTGGACCACACAGGTAAAAATCAATCCTATTCGAAGTCTCACAGCGAATATCTTATCTCTGTATGATATTTTCAATAAATAAAAATAAATAAATTAAAAAAATAAATAAAAAAAAATATTTTTTTAAATTCATTCCTGTGCATTTTTCTCATTAAACTAACCTGTTTTAAGATATTCGCTGTGAAACTTCGAATAGGATCGATTTTTTACCTGTGCGGTCCAAACTACTATCCCTCTGTTCGAAAGGTGGTAACGCGAAATAGGTGTGGATAACGCAAAAGGTTAATAGGACATTTTTTATGCAGAATTTAACGACAATTTTTTTATTTTCTATACTTTTGTCTCTTCCGACGAACGGTTTACAAGATAAAAGTGAAAACCCAGCTTTAAGTCTCCGTTGGTGGTTTCTTGCAAAAAAAGGGACGTTCTAAATTGGGGGAGAATTTTTCGGGTATCTATTTCTAAGCTTATCTATAGTACGTATCTCAAATATTATTACTTTATAAATTATTTCTTCTAAAAAGTCTAATTTGCGTGGATTAAAAGAATCTAGGTTGATAAGAGCCATTTTTGGGTTATGACAGGGCCAAAAAATTTTTCTTCTAGTTCGGCTATCATAACCTTGCTTTCGAAAAGTTGAGGATATGTACTTTCTAATTTCTTAATTATAGTTTTCTTAACATCATAATATGTACCATAAATAATTTCACAAACTTGGGTCGTTTTACGATTTTTTGGGCATTTTTGACGTTTTTTGAAGATATTTTTATTTTTTGGACAAGATGTGCATAATGTACCACTTCAGTTTTTACATATATCAATCCATTAGATTCCTAAGTTGTAGTAAACATATGAGGTACAATGAGGAAGTCATTGCTAAAAAAAAGAAATCTTTATAAACATCAGAAGTGCCTGATAATACCAAAACACCAAAAAACCCAAGTTTGTGAGACTTTTTATGATGCTCATGATTAAACTAAAATTTTTTGATTTTCTAAATAAGTTAACTATTTATTCCTATTTGTACTTTCTCCAAAATTTTCGGATTAATTGAATAAAAAGCAGCAGTTAATTGAAGAAAGAAACAAGCTACTTTTTTACCTTTATCAAGGCAGTAGTAGATGTTTTGAACAAATTCAGATGTTGCTAGTTATTTACTATCAGTAAGCATATTAATGCTTCAAAATATAGTATGTATTCTATTGGCAACTGCAGTCTCAGTAATTTTAGATAAGTCATGTTATGGGCCTATGATATTCTACCAAGTGCAGATCTTCTTTTTTTAAAACAAGGGAATGACTTTGCCTAAATTTAAACCATCGAAAACTACCCAAGATTTATCGATAAATTAATAAGGTGTGCAAGAGAATCTGCTATAACGTATTTACTAAACTTTAATAATCGAATAGGTATTTCGGCAACACCCGTTGCATTTTTGTTTTTCATATTATCATATTATACTAATAATTTCGTATACTAATAATTTGGCCTCCTGTCACAGGTTCAAAAGAAATTGTTGGATTTTACATTTTATATGTAAATATTATCTATAATTGGTTTGTTTTACTTCGAAATCCACAAAAGGTGATATATTTTTTTAATTACATGAATATTTCTCCATACCAGACTCATCAGTCATTATGTTATTTTCTTTCGGAAGCTGTCAAAGATTGATTGTTTCCACTAAGCTGGTTGACTTCTATAGGACTATACACCCTGTAGAACACTTTAGACACTTGTTGAGAAATTGCAACTAAACGTCTCTAGAATTCCTCCTCATTTTCGTCAAAAATGAACAATAATGACCGGTAATACAACCTACGAATCCACAAAGTTTTGAAAACCTAACAGATGAAATTTCACTTTTACAGGTTCGACAAATTAATTATATTACCCAAAAAAACAATTCAATCTAGACGAGATAATTGTTTACAGCAAATATGCGAACATGTAGTAACACAAAAACGAGTCATAATGACCTAAGACCTTGAGGTTGCCTCTTACTACCGGGTCATTCTCATTTTAAAAATCACAAACTTAACCAGAAAAAATCACGAAAAACTGAGTCACGCCAATCCATAATTTGAACAATCGTTATCTTGCGGATTACTGCTGTGATGACGCATTTCGCAATATAATCAGGATAGCTAAATGGAATGGAATGACTTAAACAGGTTGAATGAAGGAATGTGTGTTTCTGGGTGTAAGTTCAACACGGTTGGGTGTGCCTTTACTTTCATAATCGGCAAACTGCCGCGGGCCGCTTCACACGGATTCAGAACTTCCTTCGAGTTAAAATCAAGAAGACTGTGGATCGCCGCGCATTGTTTTTCTTGTAACTATACAGAATGTCTCAAATAAATCGCGTGAATTATATAAATCACATAAATTGAATTCTTTACAAATTTGGATTACGATTGCTTAAAAATAGAGTATTCTTACTTTACTTATGGAACTAATGTCGGAACACATTAAATTAGTTTCTACAATTTGTGTGAAATTTTGAATTCTGAATGCGACGTTCACAAATTGTATATTTTCTTTATCAATTTTGTAAATCATTTTGCACAATATGTACACTTAATTCCATAATACATTAACTGGGAGTTAGTTTCAAAATTTATTAATTTAAAATTTCCAATTGTACATTTTTTTTTCGGCTAATTATGCAACTTAATTTACACAATGTTCATATTCCTGTTTTCTGTTATTATATATTATATAATTTGTGAAATGCGTTGTAAAAATAATTATCAAGTCAACAGTTTTTCTCAGAAACACTCGCTCTTTGGTAGTGTTGGCGCTCTGGAGTATGTCAAATAATCACGAGAGTCGCTTGTAATAAAATATTTACAGTGAACGACAAACTGCTTTATATTAAATTATAGAAACCTCGCACTGGCAGATATGGTGAGTCATCCATAGCCCATTTTTAAGCTTCTTGGCTCTCGTCAACATGGAGTGCAAAGTCACCAATTCGGCTTCCTGTAGCCTACCACGCTAGTCCTAAGGCAGCAATTGAAAATCAAGGTGATAGCTCCCTCTACCATTCAGTGTAAATATTTTTGAAAGCTCCGAGTATGATGATCATCAGACGATTATCTTTATGTGAGGCACACAAACACAAACAAAATCACTGTATAACAAGCACAATTAAATTGTATAACATTGTATTATAACATGTAATGTATATTATAACATTTCACGTTAAAATTTTACAATTGTTTTAAATAAGATAACAAGACCTTTGATGCATTTTTGCGTATAAAAAACCGCTGCCCAAGGAATCACTACTTCCACATCCAGATTCTTTATCCAAGTCACTCACAATGAAAAAACTTTGTATGTGAAAATAATTGTTTATGGAACTTTAATAATATAATATTTGAAATCCTGTACCCCAAAAACCCATAAAACGATACCCCATATCGGTAGTGGGGTGGGGGTGGTGGTAGGGGGGTGGTAGTGGGGGTGGATGAAGTAAAAAAATATTTTGAGGTTTCTGGTTCCTGTACACATACTAAATCACAATTTTTTTTCATCCCCATTAATAAGGAGGTGGGGGTGGTAATGGGGGTGGCTAATGCCAAAAATTTTTTTGAGACCTTAGCTTCTCTTGTATATACTAAATACCAATTTCATGAACTCTTACCTGCTTGATTTACCCATTTACCCCAAATTTACCCCAATTTACCCCCCAACCCTTCGACGGAACAAGATGAAAATATAATCTAGTTCTAGATCTCGTTAAAGTACATATGTGTACCAAATTTCAAGTCAATATCTTAAACGGTTCCAGAGTAAACGTGCGCACAAAAAAAAGTTACAGACAGACAGACCGACAGACCGACAGACAGACAGACCGACAGACACAGAAATTTTTTTTTCGCTCAAACTTAAAATCTCGACGTTTCATGACATTTTAAGCCTATTTGGACAATAAAAATTTTTTTGTCGTTACTATACTTCCACGTCCAGTGGAAGTATAGTATTTAACCAGGGTTGGAAAAAACAGTTTTTTTTCATTGAAAACAAAAATTTTAAACAGTTTTTTTCAATGTTTTAAATGGTGACAAGTTACTGTTGTTACTTGATGCCAGATGACTCTCTTAAACGGATTTTACAGCACTCTACAAATAAAATTCAATTTGGTGTAAGTGACCACTGACCATTTGACTCATAAGAGTAAGACTACAGAGGTTATTCTTTTGTGAGTATGTTTACTGTTTATATTGGAATTATTTATTGGAATGGACGATCATCGGCACTTTTCCTGCTTTTACACAATCTCCAAAATAATACATTTGCTTAAAACATCGCACTGTGTTTTAAACTATGTTTTAAACATTTATTTTTCTCGATTGTGTTGAAAGTCAAATTTTCTAACTTGACTGCGGAAAGCGTCACTTTGCCACACACCGTGCGGCAAAGAATTTGCCACACGCCTCGATTACATTTTCATGAATTTAAAATTTTGAAAGACTTTAAAGGAAATAACACAACCGTAGAAAAAATAGTATGTAACACACATGAGGCAAGCCTCATTGCAAAACTCGTATAATAGGAACACTCGCTGCGCTCGTGTTCCTACTTCCATACATCGCTTGCAATGAAGCCCTTGCCATACTTGTATTACTATTAAAACATGGTCCAATGTTTTAAACATCTTGTTTAAAACATTTTGCTTTTAACATGCCAAACCTGTATTTAACTACATATTACTATCAAAAACCGCTGCCCAAGGAATCACTACTTCCACATCCAGATTCTCTATCCAAGTCACTCACAACGAAAAAACTTTGTATGTGAAAATAATTGTTTATGGAACTTTAATAATATAATATTTGAAATCCTCTACCCCAAAAACCCATAAAACGATACCCCACATCGGTAGTGGGGTGGGGGTGGTGATAGGGGGGTGGTAGTGGGGGGTGGATGAAGTAAAAAAATATTTTGAGGTTTCTGGTTCCTGTACATACACTAAATCACATTTTTTTTCATCCCCTTTAATAAGGAGGTGGGGGTGGTAATGGGGGTGGCTAATGCCAAAAATTTTTTTGAGACCTTAGCTTCTCTTGTATATACTATATACCAATTTCATGGACTCTTACCTGCTTAATTTACCCATTTACCCCAAATTTACCCCAATTTACCCCCAACCCTTCGACGGAACAAGATGAAAATATAATCTAGTTCTAGAATTCGTTAAAGTACATATATGTACCAAATTTCAAGTCAATATCTTAAACGGTTCCAGAGTAAACGTGCGCACAAAAAAAAGTTACAGACAGACAGACAGAAATTTTTTTTTTCGCTCAAACTTAAAATCTCGACGTTTCATGACATTTTAAGCCTATTTGGACAATAAAAATTTTTTAAAATTTTTTTGTCGTTACTCCACGACGTGGAAGTAAAATTACAAATATACAGTTTTTTTTATATATTTCAGATTTATAAATATTCTCATTTCTCTGATGTACACAAAAATTCAGTATCGTCAAAAATAACCGAAGATATTAATTTTGGACATTGAAAACAATTATTATGTATACCCATGGTACTGTTTACACACCTTCTCGTGATTTTGACTCTATTTCTACCCTATCTTTACTGCGCGGGTTTTGCGCAAGCGGAAGGAAAAATGCAACAGGTAACAATAGCAAGGGCTAATAGTATAATGTTTTCAATCGTTGTCTGAATACGTACTGAAAGCTACTCGTATGTAGTAATTGTTATTCATTGTGTTTTTACGTTTTTTAAGAATGACGAATTTTATAAAGATTTGTTTTATTACGGTGCGAAGCACAAGGAAAGTTGCAGAAACTGCAACGCCTTGCCTGTTTAGGGACTACAGGAGCAATGCGCTCCTGACCCACAGCAGCTATGGAGGCAATGGTGGACTTGCTTCCTCTGCATTTGTATGTAAGGAAGGAGGCAACACTTAGTGCCCTAAGGGTGCAAACGGGCGCTTAAATTCAGACCGGGCGACCTGGTTGGTCACTTAAGGATTCTGCAGCTAATCCAATTTGAATCCATGACCAATCCCACTGACTCAATGCCAATTATGCATGCATTTAACTGCCCGTTTGATGCCCAGCAACATGAGGTATACTCCAAGGATCTCAACTTGGGCCTTTGGCATATAACATATTTATACATGATGTCGTCAGTAGCTTACGTTGTAAAAGAGTACCAGTACATGCTGACGAAAAATACGTCGATTACTAACTTGTGAAATGATCTTGTTCAACTGTGATCTTCTGCAAATAACTTACAGCTAAATATCACGAAATGCAATTCGATTCTCGTATGCAGAAACCAATGAAATGTATCTTCCTAATTAATAATGCAGAGTTGAAAAGCCATAATCATTTCAAAGATTTCGGAGTTCTATTTGAAGCAAGCGCGGATCTAGAAATTTCAGTAATTTTTTTCTTGTCTGTGGCGCATGGGAGCCATACGAAATATGGGAAATAACATCTCGAGAAGCACTTCTCTAACGACCCCTAAAAAATTTTGAAAAAGCAGTTTGCGAAACATTTTTTCAAAATTCGATTATCCCCCTCGGTCTAGGGATTTTTTTTGTCATATGCATTTTACTTTTCATAAAAATACAGCAACACGTTTTGAAGTTTATGAAAATATTTTCATTACTAACTGAGATACAACGAATTGAAATTTTGTGATTTGTTAAATTGTAAATCACAAAATTTCAATTTGAATATGCTTCAATAGTGTGATATCTTGGATATACAAATTATAAATCTAACATTCAAATTCCACAGACATGTTTTCTTTAAAGTTCCCAGAGAGAGTATATTGAGAGAGGTTTGTCGCACTATAAATTTTATACAAGTGAATCACTTGCGTCACATATACTATCTTTATTATTTCCTTTAAGATTTTTAATAGTATCATTGACTTAAAATTCTTAGTTTTAGACGTCATGTTTAATTTGATGTATCCACAGCGAGAAGAAATTTGTTGTTTACTTTTTGTTTCATTTTTAGCGTTAAAGACGCGTCAACAAAAAATAATAATTCAATTATGCCTGATTGAGCTGCCAGGTAGGTTAGGTTGAGTGGCCTATAATCAGAAATTTCTGACTTCCTGAATTCAAGTAATGCTAGTTCGTTTTGAGACACTGTGTAGACAACTCACATTAGAGTATTCATTACCTGGCCACGGTAGGCGGCCTGGTAATTCTAGGTCAGATCCACACATTTTAGAATTTAGACGAAAGTTTCTCTCGATTATATTGTTATCGAGTGCTTAATTAATTTGCTTATATAGTATCGATACGCTGTTTACATACCTTAGAATATTTTCCTGGCAGCTGAACCTTAACTGTGTTGATATACACTGAAAGACGAGGACTGAAGGACGTTCAAGGAATATTCTTTATTTTAAAATTCCAAAAATAGTTGAGTTTTGTTCAATAATTAAGTAATATAATAAACAAGTCTGTGCGAGAAATCCATGAATGAGAAAGTGTTTTAGATGTTAAATTTGGATTTGATTATCATATTTTTACTTCCTAAAAATCTGAGAGTCACTCTCCGAGATTTCTTCGGATTTTCACGTTTTAGACTAGGTATGTAAATTGTGAAAGTTAAGGTCTTCAATTTCGTCAGTCTGTCTATTTGATATGTCAGTCTGGTGGCTGTCTGTCTGTTGGTGCTGTATCTACAGAACTATTTGACTGAGAAGTATAACATTTAATAGATAGTAAACTAAAAATGTGATATACTTTTAATGAAAAATATACAATAATTAACGAAAAAATTGTGATGAAGCACAATAATGTCTCATATGTAGTTAGCACAACTGTCAACAAAAATATCTGTTATACGTTTAATGAAAACTGCACAGGGTGGTAACTCTAACAAAAAAATTAATGAAGAAACCACAAAACGATATTACATTTAAGTTGGTGTGTAATAATAAAAAGCGGCGATTTTAGCGTTTTATTGAATGCCTATTTTTGTTGACAACTTTCATTTGTTGGAAAAAGTTCTCTTTAGATGTTAGATAAAATCGCCTTATGTAGTTGATAAAAATTTGAAATGAATTCGGTCACAAATAAAAAAGATACAGAGCTGTCTTCACGAAAAGTAAACAATTTTTTTTTGAAAATATTCCAATTTTCACAAAATTTTACAGGGGAGCATATCAAGTGATTCCGAACAACTTTCATTAACAAAATTTTTGTCTATCTCTAAGCCTACTATGATGTCTCGAAAATTGCAATTTTTTTTTATCACAGTAGGCCGGCGTTTTAGGTCTAGGCAGCATTTATGTGTTGAATAAAGTCGTCTTATGGAGTTGTATGGCTGATAAAAATTTGAAATAAATTTGGACACAAATAAAATAGATACGGGGGTGTCTTCACGAGAAAGTGAAACACACTGTATATCGTATATATATCATTTTTTTAGTTCGTAGATAAGTGGTTTAAAAAAGATTTAATGGAGTTCAAAACAAAATGCAATAGAAGGAAATATATTTGGACTTAACAATTGTTCTGAGAACTTGCAGAAATATGTCAAAGTTTGAAGTAACTTAATCAGAATCGTCTTACTTGAGATCTAATAATAGACTAATTTCACCGTCACCTCTACTTTCCCAGGAGGGACAGGAGTATTAATATTCACTAAAGGTAGGCAACTAAAATTGACACTAGATATCGCATATGGGTAACAACGTAGGGAGCATTTGGCCTCTTATTGCCAAAATTAGTAAATATCAACATATCAGGATATGTATAAAATTATAAATTTAAATATCGTTATATACAGGTTGTCTTTAAAAAGTATGTCAATCACTTAACCACAGACTCAGCGCGTTAAAAGAAGTTGATTGAACTTAATTTACCTCTATCCAAAATCGCACCCTTATGAAAATACAGCCCTCGAAAGTTGGTAATAAAAAACGTATTCTTTAAATATTGTACAAATGGCTAGAAATATTTTTTTCAATACTGGTACACTGTAACATATGTCAAAGGGTAATAATTTAAAGTAAAAATGTTTTAAAATAAAGTTTTATAAATGGCTGATTTAGAGTTAAACAACCCTTCCCTCCTGATCCTTTTTTTAGTGGTACGCCTATGACTTTCTTAGTATATTTTATTTTATAGAAAATTTAATTCTACAGCCTTTTTGCATCTCGTGGTTTTTTTCGTTTAACTGATCATTTCTAAATGAAACTTAGAATACTAAAAACATTGTCATCTATTTTAAAGGGTGAAATGTTAAAAACTCCAGAAAAATCATTTATTTTATCAGTCACCTCTTAATTTCAGTTCTACATGTACTTAGTATGAGTAAGAAAAAACAAAATTAAATTAAAAAACAAATAAAAAAAATAGAAACAATAAAATAAAAGAGCCATTATCTTTTTCCAGTTTTCAACATTCCCTTTAAAACACATGACAATGTTTTTAATATTTTGACTCATTTAAAAATGATCACTGAAATGAAAAAAACACAAGATGCAAAAAAGTTGTAGAATTAAATTTTCTGTAAAATAAAATATACCAAAAAAGTCATAAGCGTACCACTAAAAGGGGGTAGGAGGGAAAGGTTGTTTAACCCTAAATCAGCCATTTATAAAACTTTATTTTAAAAAGTTTTTACTTTAAAGTATTACCCTTTGACATATGTTACAGCGTACCAGTATTGAAAAAAATATCTCTAGCTATTAGTACAAGATTTAAAGAATATGTTTTTTTATTTCCAACTTTAGAGGTCTATATATATTCATAGAGGTGCTGTAGTTAAGTGATTGATATACTTTTTAATAACACCTTGTATATCAAGATATATATCATTTGCTTGAACTTTGTACCAAGCAAAGAGAAACAATTTCGTGTAAATGCCTCCACAGATTTATTTCTTGCATATTAGGATAATTTTCAACATAAAATCAATCAAATGAAATCTAATTTAAATGGCACTGTACACATTATCAGTTTAACAGGTGTATAGATACTCAGAGGCACCGAAAAATTTATATTTTACATATGCATCAGAAAGTGAACCTGAACGTATATTTTTAGAATCTAATATTTTATTTGACCATTCTTTAATAACTTACCAATGAATATTGCAAGTAATAGTAAATGTATTTATTGTTTCAGGTCAAGATTATATAAATACATCTCCCAGGAGAAGAAGGCAGGATGAAAAAGGTACTATTTTTAACTATTTTTCTAATATTAATGGAGTGGCTCTCTGATGGTAAATAATTATGTAAAAAAAATAGATGCATGAAAAATATTCATATAAAAAGGAGGTGTGGTCTGTGTACTAGAATGGTCCTTGTTAACTCCAATTTTTATATAATGATCTTGACAGACAAGGGGGAAAATATAATTATATTAACAAAATAACGAAGAGTCATATCAGATTGTGTCCTTAGGATTTATCTAGAGTTTGTCATTTTGAAAATCGGTTATTTAAAGTTACCAACATTACTCCGAATGGTGTCACATCAGTCAAAAAAACGCACTGGTTTCTTTCACTTCGTTCTTTTTTTGACAGGAAGTGAAACTCTTTACGAAAATTTCGTAAAATTTCATACAATGCCAAAAAAAATTATGATAACAGTAAGGTGTCAACTATTTCTATCTGTGATCGACAGATAAAATAGTAGGTTAAGTAATAAAAAAATAGCATCCTAAATATAAAAATTATGGATTTTTTCCCACTCGGTATATCTCCTTTAATAGTAAAGGTAAAAAAGTGTACCAAAAACGAAAATGTTTAAAAAAATGTGAGGTTTTAATTGCGTTTAAACTGCATTTAAATAAAAAATGATTTTACCGGTGTAAACATCGCCCAAACGCTTATTATTTTATTTTGCATATCATTTATTTTCATTTGCGATAAGTCGGAGCATTTTAGCATTGACTGTTTAATCTTAGATAGTGTGGTGGCTTATTGAAATTACCGTTACCTGGCGGATAAAAGCACCAAATTTGCTATGAAGGTACCTTAGGGTATACTAATAAATATTAGCCTAGGAATGTCTAAAAATTTTCATGTACAGCACTAAAATCCAAAATGGCCGACAAATACGACAAAATATCACGTGTTCAGGAATTTTAGTTTTTGACTCGGAATTAATTATTGTAAAGCAGAAAATTTGCAGGATTGCAGTTTTGGTCCAGGATAACATGTATCAAAAAGTCCCCTACTCTCCCCGTCGGCTCCCCAGTTTTTGTGGAGCAACAACGGCCTAAGTCGCCTCTCGAATGACACCTACCAAAAAAATATATATTATTTAACACTAACATAATTATCGTGTGTAAAAATTACTTCAAGGTCAAATTGGAAGAAGATGCTTAAAAATATAAATCTAGATAATGAACACAGGCACACAAAAAAATTAAGTGCGAAGACCTAGACCACTTAATTCCTACTCATTTGGAAGCTAATAATTAAAAAAATATGCTACTACTTTTAGCTTGGCTCTCAATTATTTTTTTTTGCTTCTGAAGTATTGATTTTATTAGACAATGTGGTTACGCCATTTTAATTAATCCACAGTAATATCTCTTCAGGAGGGGACACTAGCGAAAAATGTTTCAGACAAAAGTTGTTCTGTTCAGAGGGGGCATCTTCTGGGTAGAATAATTTTCCACCTCCCACCCCTGATGAGCTTGGGGTGGGGGTAACTTTTGAATTTTTAATAGCACTCTCCACTTTTGATCACGTATTCTGATTCTACGAAAAAAATTACATGACTTTTGTACCAAACATTTTAATATGCTGCTCCGAGTGCTACTCTGTGTGACCATTAGAGTCACTGAATAAAAAAATCAGCTTTATATAAATTTTGTTATAAGCTTGAAAAAATATAAAAAAGTTTCTATTTTGGGAAGAGATCTCGATAGTGGTCGAGACACATATCCGATGAGTGACTTCTTCACCCCTTTCCAAGCGAAAAACCATCCCCAACAGGGATCCTGTAGATCAATTAAGATCTAGTAGTCGTACAAAGCATGATTACTAACTATATTTTGTTTCTGGGACAATTCATGTCAGAAAATATAAAATAAACTCTGACTAATTGCTGACTTACATACAGTGGTCCACTTATTTAGAATAAATATTTAAATAATATACATTTCAAGCATTGTTAAATTACCATTAAAGTCACCATTGACATTCCACTGTTGTCAAGTACGAACGAGAAACCTTCGAAAGTCATTATTAAATTTGATTTTCTATAAAGCAATAACAGAACATGAACATCGAGTGAAAGGCGCATTAAATACTTAACCCTGTACTATTGATAAAGAAATTAACAATATGTAATAAGTTTCACAGCGGGCAAACCATTAAAAGACGAAACATCAAAAGTTTCGAAGGTGATTAATTTGGATTTCTCTATTATTGATGAATAGGTAAGTAATATTTTATGGAGATCCTATTTGTCAAAATAGCGAAATCTCTGATTAAGGAGCATTATTTAAAAATTGGAGTCGACAAAAGAATCTTTTACACTTATAGTACAATGCATGTGCAAGGTTATTACTGGGATATATCTATAAAATACAAAATAACATACACAATTATGAAGAATAAAAAACAAATTATTAATCCATTAAACGTTTAAAGAATGGAATGCGCACCTGTAAGGCATTTCGGTATTATCTAATATCCTGAAAATAATTTAAATATCAAAAGTCAAGTAATATAGGTATCATAAGCAATTTATATCTTCTTCCTATGCAAAAAAATATTTTTAGCCATTTTTACTCAATCATTTAAAATAAAAGTTAATAAGTTCACTTATTTTTATGGAATAGTTTTAAATAAGTCGCATTTATTTAAAAAATACAGTCCTCTTTTCATCGATAAATCATTGTACATGATCATAGCCCGTATTTCGGATGACATTCCAGAGACGGACTCTGAATTACACGATACTATCTAATACTTTTGTAAAGTTACAATCAGAAACATCGGTCGCTAACAATAAGTATTATTGCCACACAAACCAAAAAATCTTTAAATACAAAATTTTTATTTTATAAACCTTAGTGAAAGTCCTGGCGAACGCTTATTGAGATGTTTACGTTTCTCTATAGATAAAAAGAGTCCCTGACCCTTCAGAGAGGTAAAAAATTATTAGTCGTATTATATGGTGTCATTACACAGTAAAGTAATTATTCTTAAATATTGCAAGTTCTAAATATTATTTTTTGGTCGACCTAGACAATATCTAGATTTTAAAGATAAATTGGATTTTAATATTATTATATAAAACATTAGTAGTTATAGTTGTATTGAATATTGTTCAATGATATGGACCCCGAAGTATAATAATTATATTAATAGACTCGAAAGTATTTAAAATAAATTTGTCAAATTCATTTTACATGCATAAACATTAACTCATCGGTTAAAAAGCACTAACAGTAAAGGTATGAGTAGTATGAGTAGAAGTGTTGGGGCTATCAACACTGCGTGGCTCACCCGCCCGAAACCCAACGCACACTGCCAAAGCCAAACGAGAGATGAGTTGCTATTTAACAAACTGTTATTTTATAACTGTTATTTGTAAATAGCATTAACAGACGAAAATAATAGGTGAGAAAACAACAGATAAGAAACACAACGTAGTAAAAATGTTTTTGCTAACTGCTGTTAAACTGTTATTGAAAAAACAGCAGTAGTAGGTAATGAAATCGCAACGCAACCGCTAATGTAGTTAAATACATTATTGAAGTTGAATATTATTGTGGGTATCTTGAGTCATCGGCTTTATGTATACACTTTTTAGTTGTTATTTTAATCATAATATATCCAAATCTTTTTGATTTTCTTCTCCGTGTGTATATTTTCGATTAACGCACACCGAGTTTAAAAATGAAGACTTGAATATTTTTGTAGAAATCTCGAGCCATCCACTTTATGTACTGACTTTTAGCTGTTTTTTAAATCATAATATGTTCAGAGCTTTTATATTTTCTTCTCCAACTGTATATTTTCGTTTACCTGCATCTCGAATATTGTCATTGCATACGCTGTGTTTGGCGTGTTTCTATGCTGGTATTTCTTTATTAATTTAACATGAAACAATAATAATTAAATTCAGTGCTTCACTATGCGTCGATTTCCCGCTGATATAATATTTCCAGACATGGGTAACGGAAATTTTCCAATGACTATTTCGGTAGGTAGTAAAGTATAATAATGGCGCATCCATTACCGCAATACAAACGGTACAATCGTGGATTTGTGAAGATGCCGGGTCAACATTAAATAATGCAAAGCTCAAGTACCTATCAGAGGTGCAATATTACCCTGTTATGATCGCGTAAATTTTTAATTACATGGCATGTGTCGTCTAACTCCCATCAACAGGAAAATAGGGATTTACAAGTGATATTCTTAGAGAAACGGCGCGCGGCGTTCTTTTCGTGCCGAATACTTAGACTCATATTTAATTATCTATTGTTAATTACGTGGTATTAATCTGCAGTGTAACAGTTTGATTTAATGTTTCCAATTGGATGAGCAGTTAACTACAAAAAAGGATAAGAATTATTATAATTTTGTACTACCTTCCCATGCCGACTCTGCATTTTACGTCAATGTCATCCAAAATATGGGCTCTGTACATGATTGATGATGCAAGGTTAGAAAAAAATAAATTAAAAAACTACAGAAATTAACTTAAGTTGAATTAGGGCGGTTGTGGTTCAAATCTGGTCAAGCGAGCGAACCTGATTGCATCACCATATTTTAAAAAAGAAATTAAACTGGTGGCGGAAAGTCCAACTATTACAGGCGAGTTCTGTGTTTCACCTCAACTAATTAGGAAAAATCAGAATTCCCTTTTTGTATCCCTCATGTGCCCCTGAATAACATATGAAAAGTAACTTATTGTACTGTTTGAGCCTTATCGATTTTCAAAAATGGTGGCCAAGTAAAGGTGGATGCATTCTTATAAATGTTCTTATTGGTTCACACTGGTTCAAGGTAGTGCGATTTTCTTATGATGTGCTCGTATTTCAAAGGAGATCGTTTTATGAACGATTTTGTCGTAGCTATAACACTTCTCTTATAACTATAATCAGTTTCTTTTTACAATATGTTGTATTTCAAAGGAGATCGTTTTAACAACGATTTTGTCGTAGCTATAATCGGTTTTTCCTATGATATGCTCGTATTTCAAAGGAGATCCTTTAATGAGCGCCTTTTACAATGGACTCTGATTTCAAAGGAAATCATATAAGCGCTATTTTCGCAGCTATAATCCTTTTTTTTATGTATGTTCTATTTCATAGGAAATTTAGTAGCTAGAATCGTTTATTTTTTCTACAATATGCTTGGATTTCAAAAGAGATCATTTTATATGCGCTATTTTCGTAGCTTTAATCGTTTTCTTTATTACGGTGTGCTCGGATTTCGTTTTATGAACGCTATTTTCGTAGCTATAACACAGCCCCACAA
Organism: Rutpela maculata; assembly: GCA_936432065.2. Taxonomy (NCBI): domain Eukaryota; kingdom Metazoa; phylum Arthropoda; class Insecta; order Coleoptera; family Cerambycidae; genus Rutpela; species Rutpela maculata. Next base: position 39,441,432 of record OW386290.2, read on the forward strand.
AAAAAAAAATTGGAACTGCTATCGAGACAACTGTATCTATGTAATTTTCGACGCTGAATCCGAATCCGAGGTCAAAAACAATCGTACACCCCCAAAATCAACCCCTAGCGCTAAAAAACATTCCCTAAACAGGGTAAAAATGACTTAACGCTCCACGAATAGTCTTGAATCTCAATAAATCGAATTAAATATAAACATTCAAGTATATAACGTATAAATACAGAGTTAACACTACTTTCCATAGAAAATCACCCTCATGAGTGGGTGAAAACTACCCCTCACACAACAGGAAATTTAAAAAAAACTGCAGTGATTGCAAAAAGCTTACGATGCCCAGTTATTTTAGAAACAGTACGTAACTGCATTAGTCTCGATGCGATGCTCAAAAACTACCACCATAGAGTGGCGGAAACCACCCCTAAATTTAAATTGCAGTTGCTTAGATGACTCCAAAAAAGAATTCTCTGAAAATACTATTACTTATTTATATGGCCTCTAAAAAGAATCGTCTAAAAATTCAGAAAAAACATCTATATAATTTTCTGACTATATAGTTTTTTGACCAGCCGGTAGGTGGCGCATTGACAACCACATACGAGTGCGGATTAAGTATACGTCAAGTTGGGCTCTTTATTGGGGCATTCATTGTTTCTGTTATTGCCTTTTTTTTCTCTTATATTGTTAAGTTTTTTTTTGTTATGATTGGACCTATGATAGCACTGCTGGTCATACTAGTGGATCTTATTGATTACTCATTTGGTCAATAAGTCCATAAGCTGCTGTGAGTTCGCTCTGCCGAGGTTGTCGCTATCATAGGCTTCCTGAAGCCTTGATCAGGAAGAGCGCCATGGGTAAGGATGTTGGAGACCTTACTGCTTCGAGCGAGTGCCAGTTAAATTTAATTGAATTAAGACTACTGGTAAATTTTTGCTACTTCATAATATGGGTACTTTTCAAGTACGTTGTCAAAGATTCTTCTTAAATAAGAAAATGCAGATATTTTGAGCTTTTCTAAAAGATACTGCAACTATTTTCTTTAATTTCTTGTTATGTGAGGAGTAATTTTCACCCTCTCATGGGGATGTCACTGAATGATTTTGGTGCAATGCAAGTATTCACCTCCAAACTGCAGTGCTGCATATCTTTAGCCAATTTTAGCATCGATTAAAATAGAAATCACGATGACAAAATTTTTTCCTCGATTTTCCTTGCAATTTTAATCTAGGGGTGGTTTCCGCCACTCTATGGCGGTAGATTTTGAGCATCGCATCGGAACTAATGCAGTTACTCACTCTTTCCAAAAAAACTGGGCAAGCTTTTTTTGCAATCACTGCATTTTTTTAAGTTTCCTGTTGTATGAGGGGTATTTTTCACCCACTCATGGGGGTGATTTTCAATGGAAAGTAGTGTTAACTCTGTATTTATGCGTTATATACTTGAATGTTTATATTTAATTCGATTTATTGAGATTTAAGGCTATTCGAGGAGTGTTAAGTCATTTTGTTTAGGGAGTGTTTTTTAGCGCTAGGGGTTGATTTTTTTTGACCTCGGATTCGTATTCAGCGTCGAAAATTACATACGAATACAGTTGTCTCGATAGCAGTTCCAAATTTTTTTTTGTGGGACTGTGTAATCATTTCGTTTTTACGATGTACTCGAATGTCAAAGGAGATTATTTTACGAACGCTATAATCTATTTTTTTTCTACGATATGCTTGGATTTCAAAGGAAATCGTTTTATGAACGCTATTTTCGTAGCTGATTTTCCTTATAAGATATGCTCGGATGCCAAAGGAGATTATTTTATGAATGACTTTTCGCGACTATAATCATTTTCTTTTTACTGTATGTTGTATTTCAAAGGAAATTATTTTATTAACGCTTTTGTCGTAGCTATAACGCTTTTTAGTAGCTATAATCGATTTTCTTTTGCTACGATATGCTTGGATTTCAAAATATATCACTTATTGAGCTTTATTTTTGTAGCTATAATCGTTTTCTTTTATAATGTGCTCAGATTTCAAAGGAGATCGTTTTATAAGCAGTATTTTCGTAGCTACATATAATCGTTTTCTTTTTATGACATGTTTGGATCTAATACTTTGCTACAATAGTTTTCTTTCTCACGATGTGCTCGGATTTCAAAGAAGGTCGTTACATGAACGCTTTTTTTCGTAGCTCTAATTGTTTTCTTTTTACGATGTGCTCAGATTTCAAAGTAGATCGTTTTATAAGCATTTCTTTCGTAGTTTGAAATTATCCAAACCCAACTGACTGGGGGTGGAACAAGAAAAATGGATCGCTCCATCTAGGTCCAACAACTTTCCTGTCAGCTCCTCAAAATCGGCTAAATCTTATTGCGCACGATTATTGAAGAGAGAAGATTGGGTCGCAAGATGCGTATGCCAAACAGCAGGATTATCGGGCTCACATTTATGTATAATCTGTAAATGTAACAGCTGCGCAATACTGAAGAACCTAATCATGGAGATCAGGAAGATTTATAATAATAAATTTTTTATACTAATAATTTTGAATAACAAACATATAATTCTCAAGCAAATCCTTCAGTTAAAATTCTCGAATGCCCACACAAACGTGTGGAATGCTAATAAATTACTGTTTCTTATCTCTACAAAAATTTTGATGTATACTCATTTCAATTTTACTTATAAAAAAGCAGAAGAAAAGTGTGAAAAGTGAAAAAACAGTAATCTCCTTGGAATTATGAACACATCCTTAAAAGAAAAGCGTTTCTATTGTAAGACAGTATCCAAAAGTGATGCAAATTTGGTTATATCGTCATATTTTGACCAGATTTGCACGTAGTCGCTGTATGTTCACTTACGAGAAATGTATAACCAAAATCGTTGTTCATTTCTAGAATTTACAAATATTTTTTATAAAGTCCACATCATTTTTTTTGTAAGTCATTGACTAAAAATAAAACATTTTCTTGCCGCTTAATGATTGAAGATTATACAACACACGACAGATAATTATCGAGTAATGTACAACTATTTTATATAAAATGTCAAGGATGGGATAAATATTTTTGTTATTACTAACAAGAAACGATAATAGAATAATAACTTTACTACCATGGTAATTTTTAAAGTAACTATAAAATTATATACTAACTGGTCATTTTAATACAATTGTAATTTTGTAGTTATATAATTGTATACTTTATTGATACCACTAAAAAATTAAATAAATAAAGAATAGTCATTAATTGATGCAAAATCATCATTAAACTGCACTTTCTCTTTTTTTCATATTCTCATTGCATAGCTATTTATATTCCAAACCACAATGGTTCAATTTTTTGTTTGGAAGATTACTTCAGCTACCTATAAAAAATTATCTTGTAATTTATTATTAAATGAATACGCTTCGCTGCAAAATTAAGGCGTAATTGGAATTTTATTTACTCTTGAATAATAATAATAATAATACAGTTCCGACAAGACTGGTATATAATTAATTCGGTAAATAAAAGGCAAGGTAGCAACTTCAGAAAAAATAGGTCAGAAGATTTTTCACGTAGAATCTACTTTTAAGAGGGTTACTTTTACTATGTTACCTAAATGTCTTGTTTTTTCATATTAAATTTTATATATTGAGTCTATTATGAAAGTTATTGGCTAAATATCCAAATAAACTTTTTCAATTGTTATGAAAACAGAAATAAAATAGCTTATGATAGCACGATAGCAAATAGCAGATAGATATTTTTCCAGGATGAATGAATTAAACCATCATGTAGCGAAAATAGCATAATAGAAGCTCTAAAAAACATCAGGTTGCCATATCTTAGCCTGGAAGCTGCCTCGTGGTTCTTAAATATATACACCCATTTTTACCTCAAATTTACATCATGAGATAAACGAATGTAGTGATAAAGGCCAGTTAGACGAATAAAAAAACAGGGTTTCTTAGACATTTGCAAAAGGTTAGAGGGCGGAGGTTAGCGATCTACAATTGAATTAAAAGATTTTTTCGCGACCGGCTGCAGTTCTCACGCCAAATTAAATCAGAGTTTACGTTAAAAAAGGCTGCAGCCGCCGCAGCCGGTGTCATGTATTAATTTATGGCTAAATAATACAAGTATTATTTTTTAAGATTTCTTAAAAAGGTCTTATGAGTCCTAAACACTTTGTACGTTTGTTTTGATATGCGCGTTTTTTTGCACCTTCTACTGCAATCAAATTTAGTCGCACAGAAATTAATGAAAAACTAAACTAAATAATTTAATTAGCTTTCAGTTTTATTAAAATATTTTTCACTTATGATTCCTTAGCTGTTATCGTAATAAACGCAAAAATAGCATGAGAAAGTCTGCTACATATTTCTAAAATTGTAAAGCGTTTTTCAAAATGTCACCACATTTGTCAATTTCTATCGCACAGATATATGTATTTTCAGGTGGTTTTTAAGTTTTATTTCAATTTATATTGACTATTTTTGTGGCCTCCATAGCTATTCAGATATTTGTAAAAAATGAATACTTACTTGCGGCAATTTTTCAAAATGGCATCTTAGCCAACGAGCAGCTATCGACCACACATTTCGACACAGTAATAGTATTACTCTTTTAAATAGACTCCACATAAGAACCCTTTAGATGTATTCGAAAACTAGAGTGCCTATTTCATGAGATTAAATATTTTCATGACAATGAAGTTGTTTCCACAAACATCAAAACACCACACACTCGAATACTCGACGTAGGTTTTGCCAATCATATTGGCATCACCAGTTTTCAAGTAGTAAAGTATTTTAATGTTTGTGTAAACTAGTTCATCGTAAGTGTCACCCCAACGCCATCCAAGAGAAACACACTCATCTAGAATTTTTTTGATACACGATTTTATTCATTCGTTAAAGAACACGTGCACACTATAGAAAAATTCTAGAAAACTTTTTGTTATACTGTGAATTGTGCAGCTGGAGGAAAATTTGTTATAATTTAGGAACAACTTGAATTCCACAATTACATAATTTTGTGGCGAAGTGTAACAGGTGTACAATTACATAAATGACCCAAAAACGCTATTGTACAAAGCTATCCCCCTATCAAGTAGTTCTTTCTTAGTTGTAACACATTACTTCTATTATGTAAAAACTGACTTTTTCCCTCCTTACCTATAGATGTCACCACTGTTCTGCTGGTGGACAGTCATGGAAGGTCTTCTTTTGGAAAGTTCCTCAGTGTTAAACCAGACCTAGGCCTTATTACCTCGACTGCACGTACCTTTATACAAGAAGGGGTGACCACCGAGTACGCCACCCAAGTACTCGGTACAACCCTCGACAACGGACGATTGTATGCACACTTACTTACGAAAAGCTCTAGAGTTTTATATGACGATTCCCCTTCGAAATCTCACGAGCAACCGAACAAAAAAAAGTGGAACTTGAACGAGAACGAGAATGTCATCAACGTCAAACAGTTCATTAAAAATACTGATTATATCTCGCCGAGCAGATCAGACGCCGTATACGTCTTTCCTACCGATAGTCCCATTTCCTATGCCCCTATCGAAACCAACAGTCAAGAAGAATCTCCTAGAAATTCAGAGGAAATAATCGATGAAGAGATTTTAAAAGAATCGCCTACGAACAACTTTAGAGCACTGTATGACGAAAACTTGAAGAAGCAAAATGCTGCCTCCTCTCAAAATAACGTCAAAGTTTTTAAAATAAGCCCACAAGTGCGGGATATAACTCAGGAAAATGTAATAAACCATAAGGAAACTAACGAAAACCCGTTACAAGACAATTTTACACCATCCAAAGTACGCCCTTGGGATAACTTGCCTACTTTTACCGTAAGAAATGAATTTTCTCCATCGGGATTATCATTCCTTGGCGATTTTCCTGATTTTGATGTACGCACAGAACGTTCTAAACCAACCACGCCTGCTGAACGCAAGGCAAAATTACTATTCAGAGCCGGTTTAGCCAAACCGAACCCCAAAGATTTTACATCAATCACCTACAAAGGTTTCGCTGATTTCACAACCACTGTCGGTGATACTGTCATCATTTTTACTCCACATACCACAGATGCTGTGGAAAACTTCGCAGAAGTCACTACTATTTCTGTAGAGCCCACTCTTATCCAACCAACTACCACCCTGTTAGAGCCTCCAGTGGTAACTGAAGTTAAAACATTTTTATCCCAAGAGCCACCAATGGAAACGCAAACAGTTGAGGGTCACAAATTAGAAATGAAAACGATTCTACCGACGATGGTAATAGATAAGACGGACAGGACCAGGGAACCAAAAAGTCAATTAGTAGATGAACATATAGACATGGAGGCCAAATCTGCCGTCTTAGCCCACGAACAAGGGCAAGAGACTACTAGCACCTCAAGTAGTAAATCTAAAATTGCCTTCACTCCCAATCTTATACAACCTTCAGAGAGCCAACCGACGATGTTATCCACACCATCTGATGAGGACATCGCAAAAATCTTCGCCTTACTTCAAGCACAGGCCAAACAATCGACAGAACCGTTAAATAGTCCGGCAACGATATTCTTTGATGATTCCAAAGCTGAAACTGCTACGAAAGAAGCTTCTGGAGGTGCAACAACAATTTTCTTCGATGATGACGCGCCTATAGAGACCAGCGCTGTAGAAACCACGACACCTTCTCAAATGGTAGAAGAACAGGTTGCCACGACTGACCAAGCCCCACTCGCAACGGAAAAAATACAAGAAACCACGGAGAAATTACCAGACACGACACAAAAATTACCAGAGACTACGCAAAAATTACTCACTTATGACACCACTACTAATGAGATTTTAACAACTAGCGAAAACATAATTAGTACTATACCAATTCAGCAAACTACGCCTGAAATTGAGTCTAATGAGGTTGACACTGACGCCCCAGAAGAAGAGGAAGAAGACGACTCCGATGAAGACCACGAAGTTGTTGATGTTGCTTGTACCGATGGTAGCCACATTTTACCGACGACGGTCTATAAAACTTTAACTTATCTGACAACTTTCTTCATTCCCACCGATGATAGCACCACGACTTCTGTAAAATCTAATGAGGTAGTATCAACTGAAATCGGCTTCCATACCGTTCCATGCGATGATATTTCACCTTCGTCGGTCACAGAAGTAGTAGAACCTACAACTACTCCTAAAACAACAACTGAGCCACTCACCACAGTAGAAGACGAACAAAGAATCACGACAGCTGAAAGTAGCACGGAGCAAATTAGTGATGAAGTTATTGAAAAGCAAGCCACCACAGATCATTTGACAACTCTCGAGTTAACTACTTTCAATTTCCCAGACACAACACCTCAAGAAATAACAACAGAACGCCGTCACGTAACTGAATCTGAACCAGAAACCACTGAAGCGACAACTGAGGATGGCGATGAAGTTGAATTACTATATAAAACATTGTACACAACTTACACTTATCTAACAACGTACTTCCAAGAATCCACTTCTTCCATAGCCAGTCGAATCGTTGTAACAACAAACGTCATTACATCTACGTTAGATCCAGGTAGTGAGACAACAGATCCAGCTGTAGCTGGCCTATTCGAAAGAGAAGACAGCCTGGTTTCAAGCTACAAATCAAAAACCGTCTCATTTGAGGATTTAGCAGATATAGCCCCTACCAGCGTTGGTGCTGGTACTCCCTCATCAGCCTACACTTTGAAAGAAAATGAGGAAGAAGAAAATAATGTAGAGGAATCTGAATACGCCAAATCAACGCCGACGTTAGATAACGAAAAAATATTGCAAACAGCCAATGGTATTAAAACCTATTACACCACATATACGTACTTTACGACAATATTTGTAGACGGCGAAACTGAAATTTCCAGTAGAACTGAGGTGTACACGAACTATGTAACTCCTACTATCCAGGCGAGTGCTTCTGCCCGCGATATAACACCCACAAAACTTGTAAGTCTTCACGGAGGTATCAAAAATCAACTAGACTTACCAAGTGAGGACGACGATGAGGAAGAAGCTGAAATTAGAAGAAAAATATCAAATCTGAATGTGTCGCCTCAAAACAGCTATAACACTATTAATAGGCATAAAACAGCAGTACATGAGGATCCTACGGAAAAGGACAATGACATTTATGCATCCGCGCATTTTAAATTGGATAATAACATTGTAACGACTCCCAGCATTAAAGGACAAGGTTATGTAACTCTACAACGTGGTGGTTCTACAACAGAGGACAATGAGATTACTGAAAATAGTATATTAAATCTGAATGATTACGAAACAATCGCCACCATGGTCACGGACGTACGCAGCAGCACGTCTGAAGGCGATAGAAGAATAATCGATAACGTAGACAAACGTAACGTATTAAACGAAGACCAAATTGTCTCAGAATCAAACAACGACTCTGAAATTATCCCATCGCCGACTTTACTGTTGCAAACAAGTTACACCACGTTTACGTACTTCACAACTATGTACCATGGCACTACCTCAAGCAACGTAGTGAGTAGGTTAGAAACAATTACTAATGTTGTTACACAAACTTTAACTCCAACGCACACGTTAAGCGTTGAGGATTTAAGTTTACCTGTAACATATTTTACTACATTTACATACTGGACTACCCTCTTTAAGAATGGCACCACTAAAGTTACCAGCCGCGAAGAGACAGTGTCAAACGTTGTAACTCCTTCCATAGAAGCTACTGCAGTGCCCTCTATAAGTATCACTCCCATTATTACTACTCCAATTGCGGATGAAATTGTACCAACCGAATCTTCATCTGAAACCATAGTGCCATCTACAGTGGGGGAGGATGACCTAACTACTTACTTTACCACCTACACGTACTTTACAACCTCTTACGTTGGAAATAGTACTGTTCTGAATAGTAGACTAGAAACGGTGACTAACGTTTTAAATAATTCCGCTGATATTGATTCGAATCAAATTACTAAAGTCGTTGGTGCTGGAAAATCAGATCAGCCCGAAGATGCCGTTGAAAAACCAAAAATTGAAGTAACCAGTTTAAGTAGCACCCTTAAACCTACCGGTTTATTATCTACCATCGTGAACACAGAAGAAAATGAAGGTGCCACAACCATACATTCAACTGATGTATACGGCACTTATATTGATGGGCTGTATGCAAAAATACTCGAAAGTACTTCTAGCATTATAACAGAAACTATTGCACCATCGTCTGTAACAACAGAAAACTTAAAACCAACTGGGGTTGTAAGCATTAATAAGGGAAAAATAGTTGATGCTGAAGGTGTTAGTACATTATTTTACACCACACAAGCGGTTGGTACATATATAGACAACCTATATGCCCAAGTGATTGAGAGTACTAGCTCTCTTACAGTGGATGAAGAAAAGAAAGCAGGTCTTCCAACAGACTTGCCTATAGCTCACAGAACGGGTCTGGTAAGACTCATCGAAGGATCTATCATACAAAACGACACCACTACGTTATACGAATCTAAGGTCCTGGGTACGGTTATTGATGGCAGATATGCTCAGATTATAGAAAGTACATCGAGCTTCATACTAGGCTCTCGCGCATCTGTCAAGCCTAGTAGTGTTGTGAGCGAAATTGTACCGTCACCCACTCAGGCACCTGATCAACAAATTGCAGCCACAGACACAATTTCGCCATCACCAGTGGTTATAGAAGGCTCCATCAGCGATTCTACTAAGAACGATGAGGAAGAAACATCCACTGAAGAAAACGGAGAAGAGGAGGAAGGAGATGACAAAGATAACAGTCGAGTAAAATCTAGATTAACTTTCCAATCACGTAAACGTACATTCACTCCTGCAATTCGACCATTCGCCTCTCGGCAGAGACCGACATTTGCACCGAAACGAAAACAGTCTGGGCAAATTACAGCAGCTACTATCACAAGAAGTGACTTTACTCCCACTGTAACCGCTGTACCGGCCTCTAAAGCAAATAGGTTTGGTGGCAGACGTACCTCTTCAGGTGCAAATGTAATTCAACCGACTGCTTCGGGCGGTAGAAGATTCTCTCGTCCGAAATCAACAAGTGCTGCTGGAGGACCAAGTTCTTCATCTTTCGGGGGTGGCAGGAGAGGTAGCTCTGCTAGAATTCAACCAACGGCCAGTGGATTTGGTTCTAGTTCTAGGAGAGGAGGCTTCAGATCCTCTAGCGCAGGAGGCGCTGCAAGATCAAGCGCACTTTTCGGTGCCAGACCTAGGATTAGGCCGACTATAGGTTCGGGCTTAATCAGATCTCCTAGTTCAAATATCGTTACCCAAGCCTCGATTGAAGATGAAAATGATTTAACAACCTTGGTAACAGACAATCCAACTGATAGTTTTGGTGAAGATGGGGAAACCACGCTTGCTCTTCAAACAACAACCGAAGGTGCTTCCAGACGCAGCCAAAATCCCCTATTACGATTTAGAAGACCACCTGTCCCTCGTCCGACTCAAGCAGCAAGAACGTCTTCCACCAGAACTGGAAAGAGCGGTAACTTGAATAACAAAAAGGCTACTTCTACTACTCCCAAACCCAAAGTTTCATACAATAGGCCTAGCAGTTTGCTAAATAGACCCAGACCGAATGCACTTTTCCCTAGAAGAGGTTTGTTCACGACAACAACTGCAGCTCCTGAGGAGGAACTAGAGGAAGATGACATGGAGGATCTCGAAGAAGAAGGAGACGCTGAAGAAGACACTGATTATGATAGCTCGTTAACCAATACTCAAACTGCTAATCCTCCTACTACGGCTGCGTCAAGAAGAGCCGGAAGATCTAGCAGCGTACAAATTAAACCATTCTTTAGAAGAAGAACAAGAAGAGACACTTACTCTAGATTTAGAAGACCAACCGGTAGAACTACTGCAGCACCGGTAGTATCTAGCGAAGAAGCGGATACTGAGGCGCCGAAACCTGTAGGCAGAAGTAGATTTTCACCTAAGAATCGAGGAAAATCTGCCCAAACAACGACATCTGCGCCAACAACTCGCAAGAGAATATCGCCAAGTAAGGCGTCCACGCAAGGTAGATCACAATTTACTCTAAGAGAAAAAGACACGTCCTCTCCCACTCGATCTAATTTTAAAAGACCTAAGACAGCGACAAGGACTACCAGGCCCACGGCAGCCTCTAGACCTAAGGCGCCGAGATTAAGAAACACTCACCAGACTGAAGCAACTGTTAACTACAGAAAACCCACTAGTAACAACAGACAAACTTCAAGAAGTAACGTTGGTAGGGCTAGAAATAATCACAATTCCAGACCAAGGTATCAAAAAGAGGAGCAACCCGAACAAGAAAACTTCGTAATACCAACATTTGATGGTACGATCACAGTTACCCATCAAATACCTACAGAGGTGACTATACCTGTTGTCAACGGAAAAATAACAGAATACAAAAATGTCGTATCTGCTCTTCATAGTACCGAGGTTCTAGACCCTAGGCAATATTCAACAACGATAAACGCTATTGGGAAAGAAGTTAAAGTGTTATTAAGTGAAAATACGGCTGTTGGCAATAACGGCGCTACATTAATCACGCAATTTATCTTACACGAAACTCCTACTACAACTGTTATATTCACTCCAACTTATATCAATAGACGCAAAACCTCATTTTCGCACGTTATTCCCAGTACGGTGTACGAGGTAGAACAAGTGGTTAATACTATCCAACCGGCCTTGGCGGCTCAAGCGCCATTAGCCAATATTTTGTTGTCACAACTCTTATTAGGTGGTTTACAACCACAAGCCAATCCTCTACTTTTGCAACAACAGGCTGCCCCAGCTACACCAACCACCGAATTCAAAACCAGAACCACAACATACGTAACCACAGTTACTAGTGAGACCTCAACCGTGATTCCATTGACCTTCAGAGGAAAAGAAATTTTGACGACAATTATCGACAGCAGTGTGAGCGTAATCACCGCTACCGAATTCTTAACGGAGACAGTTGTTGTTACGCCATCGCTGGGATTCCCTGTCACGCAACAGCTAAACACCGCGTTGTTGTTACCACTATTACAACAACAACTTCAACAGCAATCATCAAATCCGCTGATACCGCAACAACCGGCAAATGTTTTCAATTTAAATGAGCCCCAAGCGCAACCTCTGTACCAAGAACCAGAAAAATTCAATTTAGCCATCGATGATTCCAGCGAGCTTCAGAATGCTGAAGAAGTAACCCTAGCACCAAGGCGAAAAACTTCGAGGAAGAACAAAAAGAATAAACCTGCACCTGTCGTACCGCCTAAAGAAACTAGCATAGTAACTCTCTATGTATCAGGAAGAACTCCGGGTGAGTTTACTACGGTTCTGTCGACAGTTACGGTTGGTGAAGAGAACAACAGGCGAAAGAGGGAAATGCCATATATTCCTGTAAAACCATCTATTATAATAAATGATGATTTGGCACTTAAAACGAGCGATTACTTTGATAGTTATGTGATGCCAACGAATAAGGAAGTATATCTAGAGGCTTCTGAAATTACCAAAGAGACAGAAAGTTTAGAGAGCATTATAGGAGATGTTACGAAACATTTGACCACGCAGACGCCTGAATTATTCAACGTCAAACCAACGAAATCTAGTGGTGCCTCAAAGAAATATAAAATCAAGTATGTGAAAGCTTCGGAAGGAAATAAAAAATCTTCCGATGATTTTTTAGCGTAAGTGACCTTAGCAAAGTAGCCCCACGAATGCCAAAGGTCGAAACGTCACTAAATCTAGGGGCCCAGCTGACTAATACAAAATATGATAGTAATAACGTTTCGAATAATACTGGCAAGGAAGTAGACGATAATTTACATTTTACAATAGAAAATAGTAACGAAACTAAACTTAAATTTAGAGTTAAACGGGACTCAAATAAATCTGAAGACATTGATGTACCACATCCTAAAAAACGAAAGCGAGTTATTAAAAAACTCGTCAGGGTTCAAGCAAAAAATAATGATTTAGATGTCGATACCAGCTCCAGTACAGAAGCTAATGAATTCAGTAGTACCACTAAAAGAGCCAGAAGGCGATTACTAGTAAAGAAGAAGAAAAGATTGCTGAATAATACGAATAATCAAAATATTGATCATCTCCAGCAAGCTACCAAACCCCGGCGAAAAATTATTATTACTAGGAAACGTCTCTTGCCCAAAAATAGTATAACTGACGATATAAATTCAAAGAACACAGTTATTGAGTCTTCCAAAGTAACGACGACTATTAAAACGGAAGCAACAACGGAATCTTATCAACAGAGTTCCGTAGATCATGTAAGCAGCTACATTGGTGACGTGACGGAAGAAAATTTAGTGGACGATGAAACGGATGACTACAACGATGAAGATGTGACTAATGCAAGTATAGATGATGATAATCATATCGAAAGCTATAAAGATGTAGATGATACAGATGTTACAAAAGATACCAACAGCAAAGATGGTGTAAATGAAGATGAGGGCAATAAAAACGAACTTAATGGAAATGAAAAATATAAAACTGATGAAACAAAAATCGAGGAGTATGGAAACGCAACTGAAGAAAATGTAATCGACGACTCAAACGAGTATGATGATAGCACAGAATTAAATAACCAACCCACATTCCAAGATATTCCCGAATACGAACCCTTTTTCCCAGAGCTTTCCGAATCCTTAGACGCTCCCGTACTGCTTCTGAAAACTACTATTCTCTCTTCTATCGAACTTGTGACAAAAACTGTTGTACAAAGCAGACTAAGGACGTATACATTTGTAGTAACCAGAGTAAATGGTGATGAACAAATAGTGACTTCGACTACAGAGGTGAAACCGCAAATAAAGACGAGCATTTTAACCGAACCTTACACGAAATTCACAACTCTAACTCTTCTGGACTTCGACTCAACACAGACATTGACAGAGCTACAAAAAACTATAATTCCTACTTTGGATAACCCCCAACCTCAACTTCTTAACCAAGGTGAGTCCGCTTTTGTATAAAATTATTTCACTAAATTGGACCTAGCAGATTAAACCTAGTTTATCATTTACCTGGAACAAACTGTTAAGTAGACTGCTTTGATGAAAATGTATATAACGACGAGACGACCAAATAATATTAAACTTCAATAAATAGTAGTCAAGCCGCACCATTAGATGTTTTTTGATTAACTTAGAATATGCAGCACTGATGCTTAAAATAACATAATAATAGAATGATCAAAATAAAGATAGAGTTGATAAAAGTTAAGTTTTAATCCTTTTCTGATAACGTTCTTGGGTACACACAGTATGCGACCAAGTTCTTTTTTTACCTACAGGGTAGAATACAAATAATTCATGCGGGAGAGTACTTTTCTAAGTACACAAATGTGTTAAACGATTTACTATGTGTTCCTCCTGTTACAAACAGAAAGTTAATCGTAAATTATTACATCATAAATCTCTGCCATTTACTAAAATATTTTAGTTTTTCATATAATAGATGAGGATGTTGCAATATCGTCAGACTATTTCCGATTTTCATGATATTTAGATCAGAAAAATTACGAGGACGATTTATATTTTTTATATACAAAGTGTTACAATGATGTCACGACAAACTTCGGGGACTGATTCTTCAAGTTGAAAATAGCGGAAAAAAAAAACAAGAATAGTATTTTTTCTATAATGCTTCCTAAGTGCTCTATGATACTTTGAAACTATAACGTTAAACAGGCTTTTTAAATAATTACTCTACTAGTGGCGATTGAAAGTGAGAACTTCAAACTTGGAAAAGAAAAGTGTTTTTCTACTGACGTTTGGAAATGTTCTATATTTGAGTTAGGAAAAGTTGAACTTTTCCTAATTAGAGTGGAAAAGATTTTTCGGCACTAAAATAGTTGTAGATAAATGTTCTTAAGACAGATTAACAATTTCTTGACAAAAAAGATAATGCCAAATATAAAATTCAAAGAATATCTCAGTTTAATAATTTTTTTCAAACCTCAGTGGAAAAAATTATGTGTGCAACATATGGGCGGCTATCGCCTCTGTCAAAAAGCCTACGCCTAATACGAAAAAAACTCTTCCTAACTCGTTGCATACATAGCTGTTTCATAGGCCCTACGTAGATGAAGTTTCTTTAAAAACTTACCAGCGGCGTCAGAGTTAGGACGGGTTGGGGTGATAGAATCTTCAGTGGCGTATCCAGCCTTTTGGAGTGGGACAGTCCGTTTGATGAGCGGGGAGAGAAATCTGAAAAATAAAATTCACAAATCTCAAAATTGAAGAGCAGCAAGAGCCGACCCTACAGAGTTAGGTAAATTCGTCATTTTTAGTATACGTCTTACACTTTATGCTTCAATAAGACAAAGTCTACTTAACAATTTATTACAGGTGAAACCCTAATTTGCCTGGTCTAACTGTACAAAATTTTAAAACTTCCCAATACCCCTGAATGCCCCCCTTATTTTTCTCTTTCATTTTCAAATTTAACAATGTAATGTAAATAGGTTTTTGTAATGTAAAAATTGTAGCAAAATATGTTCCGTGTTTTATTATACGTACTCTTTCTTTAATATCATAATACTAATAAACAAATTGCGATAGATAATGCAGGTAGAGGATACGAGGAAGCCAGATACAACCTTGCAACAAGAATCATGTCCAATGGCGTGGAAGTTATCGTGGCTGGAGACAAAAGCACCCTCCCTGGAGAACCAGACTTTAAAAGGCTACTTCCCAGTAGTGTTGTAAAACCTGTTACCCTCAAACCAAGCACCCTGACAGATCACATGGTGATGATGATGCCACAAGACACATCAGACGTAAGTAGTTCTCGATATCGTACCACAATATTAGAATTTAACTCTGAAGAATGCTGATCAAATCAAAATTAGTATAGTATAACAGTCCGACCACCAGCTGGCTTTTTGCTTGCGTCATTGTGCAAGGCTTCAAAGTAGCAAATTTTGTTTGAAAAATGTATTTTTTTTAAATGTTGGCAAATAACTGAAACTAACGAACTTTGGAAAATATTCCTGAAATAAAAATTATTACCAGTACATCAGTTTCTATGTGATACAATCATATCTGTACTTGTAGTTGTCCAAAACTGCTTAAATAATTTAAATACGAATAGATAACCATCTCTACATATACGAAATTACATACAACACAACATATAGGTGTAGTTTAATCCATCTATAGATATTTTACTTTACTGTATTGTTTTTATTTCTGTTCAATATTTTAGTAGTGTTATTTTAAAACAAAATTTCCCAATAAAATCCTGCAATTACTTCCACATCCAGTGGAAGCATAGTAACGACAAAAAAATTTTTAAAATTTTTTATTGTTTAAATAGGCTTAGAATGTCATGAAACGTCGAGATTTTAAGTTTGAGCGAAAAAAAAATTCTGTCTGTCGGTCTGTCGGTCTGTCTGTAAGTTTTTTTGTGCGCACGTTTACTCTGGAACCGTTTGAGATATTGCCTTGAAATTTGGTACACATATGTACTTTAACGAGACCTAGAACTAGATTATATGTTCGTCTTGTTCCGTCGAAGGGTTGGGGGGTAAATTGGGGTAAATTTGGGGTAAATAGGTAAATCAAGCAGGTAAGAGTCCATAAAATTGGTATTTAGTATATACAAAAGAAGCTAATGTCTCAAAAAAAATTTTGGCATTAGCCACCCCCATCACCGCCCCCACCCCATTATTAAAGGGGATGAAAAAAAATTGTGATTTAGTGTGTGTACAAGAACCAGAAACCTCAAAATATTTTTTTACTTCATCCACCCCCACCCCATTACCGATGTGGGGTATCGTTTTATGGGTTTTTGGGGTAAAGGATTTCAAATATTATGTTATTAAAGTTCCATAAACAATTATTTCCACATACAAAATTTGTTCGTTGAGTGACTTGAATAGAAAATCTGGATGTGGAAGTAGTGATTCCTTGGGCAGCGGTTTTTTTATTTTACATATTTATAAATTTGACTGTCATTTTTGTACCCGAAAAGCTCTTAAATACTTAACTGAAAAGTATTTAAACAATCAAGAAAGAATAAATTACTTTAAAATAATAAATCACATAAAGATTTAAATCATACTCAATAGATTTAAATCAGAAAAAAATAGTAAACTCTTTTGCAAAATGATTTTAAGTATTATAAAAGATTTCTAATTTAAATACTTCTTTATAGACAAAAGTATTTTTTATTTAAATCGTTTGATAAAAGATAAAATATCTTCGATTTTTAATTTAAATCTTTTCTAAAATGATTCGTAAATGCTCTTTTTTGAAAAAAAATTTTTAGTGATCACTTTTTGTACAGAGAACCAAGGCCTTTCAACTCTTATCTGACGTATCTCGTATATGCAAACGGAGATTTTCAAATTATTTGCCAAAAATCAAATACTTCCTTGAAAATTCACTTTATTGTTTTCATCAGCAAATTTGAAGCATAATTACTAGGTTAATTACATAAATATATCTTGCAGATGGAAACACTATCATCACTGTATCCTAGTCAATTCGTAACAAAAACTTGTTTAACGACATTTACGTATCTTACCACGTATTTGGAGGGTAGCACAACTACTGTATCCAGTCATGAACAAGTAGTGTCTAACATCGCCACTGAAGAAAGAAATACTGGTAAAATTTTACCTACCCCAGCCATGGGCATTACATTAACCCAGGTAAATCAGATCCATCCTTTAAAGTTGCACTATTGTCAACATTTTTCTTCTTCTATTTTCAGTATCCAAATTTATCTGTTGGAGTATTCCACACCACATACACCTATCTAAACACAATTGTGGACGGAGAACAACCCCTTGTAGTATCTTCAAAACATACCGTAACCAATACGGTGACAGCTCCTGATAATTATTTATCCCTCCTGAAGCCATCAGAGACTCTATCAGCTGTTAAAGACACGAACACCTATTACAGCACTCTGGCGCTAGAAAAGACCCTCTATGAAGGCGACAAGTCTTCCATAGTTAGTACAAATGAGGTGGTAACTCAAGTAGTGATTACCGAGAGTGTACCACCCAGGGCAACATCAGTTATGACGTCTTATATAGCCCTAGACATGGAAAACCCGAACACCGCATTGTTACCGTATACGACAACAGATGTTGTTAAAACTTACTTTGTCACTTATACATACTACAACACGATAATGGAGAATGGTAAACCTGTGGTAAACACGAACATTTCCACATCCAGTGATGTCGTCACAGAAAAATTATACCTGTATCCAAAGAAAACAAGTAGTAATATACCAAACACTACTCCTGCTAGCAACGAGGACAAGAAAAAGCACAAAATCGATTTGTCTGGTGAAAATTTCTATATATTGGCTACAAAATCCTACTTCACAACATTTACACACTTTACAACGTTGCTACAAGAAGACAATTTAGAAATACCGACCGTTATAAGCTCTAGGACGCGAGTGATCGAAAACATAGTGACGGAGACCGTAGATCCTAACCTTTTAGACAAGAAATACTTAAGCAACCTCAGGAAAGAATTTGAAGAAGGCTCTAATAGTATAACTAAACTGGCAACGTTGCACGACGGACAAAAACTGGAAATCGTTGCCATTGCGAATGAAGTACAAAATAAAATTAAGCCCACTAAAGTGCTACCAATAGAAAAGACAAGTGTTCCAGATACTACGATAATCAGCGAAAAGCTAACGTTGGAATCCTCGACACCACCGAGTGTAATTACAGGTTCCACAATTATTTTCGTCGACGATGATCCTTTTGCACAACTTGCCACGCCTACTCTTACCTCAAAGTCAAAGGCTGCGACTAGCTCTATGAAAAACAACTTAGGCTCTTTGCTTAGTTCGGAAATTGTAAAAAGTACAAAAATTTCCACCGCAGTTAATAAAAGTAAGCGTTCAACTAAAACCAAGATAAAATCCCAAGTCAACGTTATCAGCCCAACAACTAGTACAAAATCTGCGAATGCTCAGACCACTAAATCAAAAATACAAAATAGTCATGGTATTACTCCATCTAACAAAAGAAAACCACAAGGTGACAAGAAAAAACAAACATCAACAACAGCGGTAACGAAAATAACCAAACCAGTAGCTCCAGCTGGAGACTTACTAGGGTTAGGTTCTATAAACATGAACAGTTTACAGGCTTTAACTCCGGTTCTTAACGCGATGGCTGGATTAATAAAAACGAATTTAAAATCAAACAGAAGAAACGACGTAAACATTACCACAACAACAACGACTCCTAAACCACAATTAACTTCCAAAGCCGACAATCATTTTATTCCCGCTGCAGACGTACAAAACCGATCACCGATTTATATTCCTGTAGGGGGTTTAGCTGATGACTTCGAAATAGCGGAGAGTCAGAACATTGCAACATTCGATTGGGTGGATCCTCCCTCGAAGGACCAACTGCCCGGAAAAACGGCTCACGAAACGCCTCTTTTGAATGGAGGCATACCTATATCCCCAGGGGAAGTCATAACGGCCAATTCCGACGTCATCGTCGGTAAACCAGGACGAATCGGACCTAGGATACCTTCAATTCCTCTAAATCAGGTTAAGACTGAAGACGATATACCAATAGGGATGAAACCTCCGCCAATACCTAACAAGAATTGGCAGAAGAAAAACCACGAATATAAGCACATTCCCGTTGCGAATATTAGAAATGACAAACCGTTGCCGAATATTGTTCACGCTCCAAACAAAGACGATTATGTAGGGCCTCCACCGCCGATACAAGGTCCAAAGGAAAACTTACGCGGCGATAAACGAAAACATATACCTCTGACGCCACCGCGAAAAGAAGTTAGGCCTTATTACGAACAGCAACATTACAGTCACAACATCAATTATGGAAACAATGATATTCCAATAAACCAGAATATGTATGCCTCCCAAAATCTTCACAACTACGGTACAATCTATACAACTAACGAGGTAAACCACGAAAATAACCTACCTAACCTACAAGACTCTATCCAAAAGAATTACGATTCTGCAGCTAAACATTCCTATCCCATGTATGCTCAGGATCAGGCATCAATTGTACCAGGAATACCTATCAACGACTTCAATATTCAACCTTCTGTAATCAACGAACCGATAGTATTACCTGAAGTAATCGAAAGATCCACAGGCCAACCCTTGCTAGTAAATATTCAGCCTAGTCAAGTAGCCTTTGTAAATATACCCTTCAACAGAACAACTGCTTTGATTTACGGGGGATCCACTGAACCCCACAGAAATGGACAATACTTCGATGACCCATCACCTTATCCAGAACCCGAATTTTCCGGCATAGAGTTTAACAATGGCGTGCCTAACATTGCCTCTGTGTATCACGATCAACCTCCGAATCAAAAACAAGTGAATGGTGTGATTAAAGTAGGAAACCAATTGATAAACGTTGAACCGTCTACTAGTGAAAATCAAAAAATACAACTTATTAATCCTACACGGCCACAGAACGACGCTCAAATAGCGTTCGGAAGCAACCACGAGATCAGCATCAACGTACCACCAATATCATTCGGACTGATGCATCAAGGTAATGATTTTAATGCGCACGTCATCAACCATGGAGACATAGAATTTCGACCGCCCGCAACACCATACGAGGTCATAAATGAACATGAAAATATAGGCAGGCCTAGTTTTCAACAGATTCCTCAACACTTCAACAGACCTGAAGACTACAAAAGGCCTATAAATGACATTTCAATTGGCCAAAACTTTAACAGAAGACCTCTTAATGACGGTAGACCTATAGATCACCAGTTCAAACAGCCTGGGGAAATTCCAAACACACGTCCTAGTAATGAAGGTGGGTCGAATTTCCAAAACATGGGTCCTGATTCAAGACCAAGCGAAAAAATACCAACACATCAACATAATCCCCAATCAAATGACATTTTAAATGATTTGCCTAATAGAAACCCAGACGGAATATACGCAAATCCTCCTACGGATGATAACAAACCCTACCAAAATAAACACAAATATCCAAATGCGCCTAAAAAAAATAATTTACGACCGAGACTTCCAAGACCAGACAGGCCAAACCTTGAAATATCAGAATATATGACCCCTCCACCCTTTAACAGGAATACATTACCTAAACGTCCCTATCTTCGTCGGCCCACGAGCAAGAGACCACTACCTATTCCTCTATCTCCCGGTCCTCAGTTAAATAGTGAACAACAGTATAGCCCTCATCAACAACCACAGAATAGCTTCGAGTCGTCATATAATCCTCACTTAATACGTCAACAAGGTAGCCAAATGGCTGTGCATGATACAGATGTACCTTGGCATCAGCCACAAAACATACCAGGAGAAAATAAAAACACCATATCAAACAACGACCAGATGTATAACATACACAATATTAATGAAGATATTCCTTCATATTTCAACAGTGATCTAGATATTGGAGACCACAGAGATGATGATATGGAAAACGAAGAAGGAGAGGTCATACAAGAATCTAATACCAGGCCACTACTACCTGGAGAGGTACCGTTTGAAATCTTGAAAGCCAAAACAAGTACAACGACAGAACACACAAAAGTTGAAAGTAACCATTCAGTACGGTTTCCAAGTGAAGAAAAAATGAAATTTCCCAACTATAACAACGAATTTATAAATCAAGAGCCCCCTCGCATATCTCAAAATGCAAGACCTTTCTCAACTAACACTGCCAGGCCAGCAAGCAATTTTTCACAACCACAAATTCCAAATTCCAGACCACAAAATCCCGTAGTCAGGCCGGAAAATCAACAAACAAATCAAATAAACAACTTTGATTCAGTTAACCTGAATCAATTCAATAAGTCTAATGGATTTGGTGATCATGATTCTGGTACAGATCAAGACAGTGTGTATGCTGTGCAATATAATTACAATGCAAATACAGACAGCTATGATCAGAATGTAACACACAAACATAAAAATAGTCCTAACGGATTTGTGGTTGTTGGCAGCCAATTTGAAAGTACAGGAAAACAACCACTGTCTGTAAGTGGAAACCAGTTCACCGATGTCTTAGGCCAAATAAACAAAAATCGTAATAAAGTTAAAGATTACGATACTAATTTCAGACCAGAAGTATATACTACAAAACCAAACGGCGATATTAAAAAGCCATCCAAAACTACTTCTATAGATTACCCAACATTTACTGAAAACACTCTAAGCTCAGTCTTTGGTTTTAAAACCAAAAACCCTATCTCGATTTATAAACCAAAAACAACTACGACGAGTACACAAAAACCGATTATCATTTACATTGATGATACAATCGAAAATAAAGATAAATTTTTCCATCACAACGTCAATCGAAACAAAATAAAAAGCACTGACGAAAGACCAAGCGTTACATCTCTTCCAATCGATACCCAGACTATTAAACCTCCCGAACCTCCTTTCAAAAAGTACGAACCTAACGTTCATATTAATACTCAAACAGAAAAACCATTCGTTCCACAACAAAAACCTTCTGTCAACTCGAATCAAATTATTATTAATGACGTTATAACTAGCGATCGTCCTAAACTTACAAACAGGCGAACCACCACCACCACCACATCTTCGCCCATCCCAGAAATACCATCAGAATTAAATACTGGAGAAGTTACAGTGACCTACACTAACGTCACTACAGAATTTTCAGACATGGAGGTTATGAAACCCCCTCCCTTAGTTACAGATCTACCTGTTAAACAACCTGATACAGAAATGCAGCCACCGAAAATCGAAACAGTCACTCATAGCGCAGACATTTTAAAAATACCAGGTATCCAAACTGAATCTCCTTTCGATACGGAGACTTACTCGACCAGCCCACGACCATACATTCCAAATCCATTGGAAGAAATCCCTCCACCACCTCTAACTACGACAGACGAAGAAGTCTTAGGGATGAGTCCGCCGCCTTTAGTGTCTACACATACCCCCATCATTACAAATAAACCATTTGTCACCACCAGGCCGGTATTTTCCATGGAAGTTGACATACCGAAAGAAGTACCTACGATTTTCAAACCAAGTACGAGTACTAGTACTGAAAAATACAACAGATTTACTAGACCTAGACGGCCTCACACAAGGAGACCTGGTTACTATAGAACCACAACACCTACACCAAGTACAGCGAGTACTACTTCATTTAAAAGAAGACCTACGTATCCTGTTTATAACGCTATTAATAGAAATAGTACAACGACGAAAAATTACGTGGATGAGGATCCGACAACACAGAAGATTATAACTCCATCTCCGACTATTAAAGTGAAACCGTCCATAGAAATAATTATCGGGCATCCCAACGTAAACACAGATGACAGTAAGCCATCCACAAGTACTACAGATAAAAATGAAGTGGAACTTACTGGTTCCGAAGTACCAATTCGAGAAAGTATTACGGAGAAAACTATAGTGCTTAACACCGAGCCATCAGATTTGCTACAAATTGAAAGTGGTATCCATACTGTAATTCAAAGCGTACAGTCATCAGAGCCGAGTAGTAGAATAGATACTATCACCCAGGCTGTACACCATGCTGGTAATGAGGTTAAAGTGGTAGATGAAAATGTAAGCTTCATCAATACTTCAACAAGAAGAGTATTGCCTACCATTGTTAAGGACACCAAGCCAGTCGTACCCACGAGATATATCACATACACAAAGACATCTACGGTTACTATAACTAAAACAACTGTGGTTAAAACATTAGGTGGGCCCCCCTCTACCTTAACCATACTAGTGACTAAAACTGAAAAAAGCACTATCGTTGACACAGTCACAGAATTCCACACGCTGCTAAAACCGACGAATATTATAGAAACTATCACAACGACTATTCAGCAAGGCAGTTCATTGTATCCCGCTGATGTTTACGGTAGTACCTACCCTTCTATTCAAGTACGACCCAGTCTGGTAACTCCATTTGTCGAAGAGACGGTATCCGCTTTCGATGATTCATCCGAGGATGATCTCGAAGATTTTATTATAACTGAAACGGACCCACCTAGATCCGAAGAAAAACACGAAGATGTAAACAACAGCGATACGATTCTTGTAGTGATGACAGACAAAAACACTAAGGGTATCATTAAGGTACCAATCGACAACTATGAGACTCAAGAACGTGATGAAATAATTCCGGATAAAGGAGGTAACAATATCCTGATTGCTGGTATCCTCAGCGCCAACCCTCCAAGTCCTGACGCCCCTGAAGCAAAAGTTACTGACAAATGCGAACCAGAATGTAAGGCATCGAGGAACGAGTTGTGCCAGAAAGTTGAAGGCATAATGAGGTGTGTTTGCAGGCCAGGATTCGCCAGAATGTTCCCTGACAGACCATGTTTACGTAAGTATAGATATCACAAATGTAATTTAGTTACCTCTTTGCCAAATAACAATTTGACGTACGTTTGTTTCTGGAGATATAATTTTCATAAGTGGTAACAGTTTTTTAACTACCCCACACATTTCATCGACCGCAGCATACAACCTCAGAGAATTACATTTTGTCACTAATAGTGGGGCAGCTTAACGTCGAATTTCACGTTAATGTGGACACACCGGACAAAACCACCAAATTTTTTCCAGGTAATCGTCAGTCAATTTTTGATAGGAACCAACTCCTCCGTCGACCATCTTGGATTTCATAAAGGCCATTTTGATATATTATCAATATCTCGGCTTCTAGATCACTTAGGACCCCAAACATGGTGTATAAGTATATATATTTGGGGTCAGAGAATACAACTACACAATTCTAAATGTATCACACTACATTTATTCACTAATATATGTAAAATTACAAACTATTCACCGATGAACTGTTTTGTCCGGTGTATCCACATTTTCTAATATGTTTCTTCTATTTTGTTTCAGATTGAATTGTAATACAAGATTGATTGGAACAAGTGCATGGTCTGTCAGAAAACAACTTCAGAAAATCTAAAATGTCCACTCAATACTCATGGAATCGAAGGCAAGATAACACCATACCGGCCGGTCTTTCTTGAACAATATCAATGAGTTTAGAAACTTGGAGTCATTGAGAGTGAAACTAAATTTTGGAAGCGATATGAGTGCGGATGAACTGGTCCAAAACCATGGTGCATGGCACAAATCTTGTTACGTCAAATTCAGCAATTTGAAGTTGGATATAGCTAAAAAGCGGAGAAATACTTCAGGAGGCAGCACAACAGAAACGATCCCGGAGTGAAGCGAGTGAGAAAATGGCGTGTTTGTTATGTCGTGGGTTTCTTGCAGTTCTGTTGATATTTATCGTATGCTTATATCAGCTGTTAATGTTCGAAATTCATGAAGGGATCCATCGTTTCCACGACATAACAAACACGCCATCTTGTCACTCGCTTCACGCCGGGATCGTTTCTCCATAGTTGTGCTGCTTCCTGAAGTATTTCTCCGCGTTTTAGCTCTATCCAACTTCGAATTGCTGAACTTGACGTAACAAGATTTGTGTCATGCTCCATGGTTTTGGACCAGTTCATCCGCATTCATGTCGCTTCCAAAATTTAGTTTCACTCTCAATGACTCCAGCTTCGAAACTCATTGTTCAAGAAAGACCGGTACGGTGTTGTCTTGTCTTCGATTCCATGTCCATTGAGTGGACATTTTAAATTATTTGAAATTGTTTTCTGACAGATCATGCACTTGTTCCAATCCATTTTGTATTAAAATTCAGTCTGAAACAAAATAAAGAAATATATTAGAAAATGTGATACATTTAAAAATTGTGTAGTTGTATTGCCTGACTCCAAATATGTATACTTAGACACCTTGTTTGTGGTCCTAAGTGATTGAGAAGCCGATATATTGATAATATACCTAAATTTCAAAATGGTCGCTATAAAATCCAAGACGGTCGACGGAGGAGTTGGTTCCTATCAAAAATTGAAAGCGAAAGCTACGTTGTACCTAACTAGTACCTGGAAAAAAATTGGTGGTTTTGTCTGGTGTGTCCACATTTTCATGATAAGCTGCCTTACTATAAATATGTATTTAAACTCCTTTTAGTTAATCACTTACGAGATAGTGTTAGTGGGTGATAACTTTTAAGAACGCGAGACGTCAGTTGTAGCATTGTCTTTATATTTATTTTTATTCTTGAAATTTTCTCCACATATATATTCTTTTCACTAGAAGCAAGCACACATCACGGCAATACACAAGGAATCAAATTGATCTTAGCATAAAATCATAAAAAAAATTATTTTTCAGCAACTTATACATACAATCTGCGGATAACCTTGGAACGAATTGGCAAAGATAAATTGCACTATTACAATGACTTGTCAAATTCCAACTCTACAGAATTTGTGAAATTCGCCGATGCGATCCACGAAGCTCTTGATCGAATGGTTATGCAGTCCGACTTAAGGGACATTTTTCATGGGGTAGAAGTTCATTCTTTTAAACCAAGTCCCACTTTCAAAGGCATCGTTACTAGATTCTACCTACAGGTAAATTAAGTTAATTTGTTAATTATCGGAATTCGGTTGTTGCACAAGACAGTATTTTAGCAGAATCTCTCTTAAACAATACAATATTTTAAAAAATCGTTAAAAACATGTAAAAGTTGAAAATAAGATATAAAAAGTCCATTTAACTTTTGACAGAAGAGATTACTTTGTTTGCTGACAACTTGTTTCTGTTCTTGGATTCTACATATAAATCTACAGGTAACTACTCCTATGACGTCATTGCCATTTTCGCGACAAATTCAAATAAACGAAGATGACAATTTCTTTTAATATTGCGCTTAGAACTTTCTTCCAAATTAAATATGTAATTAAATTAATGCCTTAACTACTAGACTTCACCACTTTTAAAAATTCGTCAATAACCGAATTAAGTATTATTGTACAAACGCGTAGAGAGGCCTGGGTGCTTTTTATTTTATAATTTACACTTTAAACTGGGAATTATGTACAATTTATAGTTTCAACTGGGAATTATGTATGTTTTACAGTTTATAATTTACAGTTTAAACTAGCAATTACGTGTAATTTGCAGATTGAGCTGTAAATAATATATAAGTCCCGTTTTAAACAGTAGCTGCGGTTTATAATTGACAATTTAAAGTGGGACCACATAATTCCCAGCTCAAACTGTATATTATTCCATATTGAAACTGTAAATTATACATAACCCCCAGTTCAAACTGTATATCATGCATAATTCTCAGTTTAAACTGTAAAGTATACATAATTCCCAATTCAAACTATAATTATACATAATTACTAATTCAAACAGTAAATTATATATAATTCCCAGTGCAAACTGTATGTCATGCATAATACTTCGTTCAAACTAAATTATACATAATAGGCCCCTTACATGTGCCGTATCTTTTAAATTAATTTATATATATTAATATAGTGTTACTAAACATTAGCAATTATCAAATCTGTCTTCATAATTTCTAACTGGAAAGTAATTAAATCACTGACTAACATCCGGGAGTAGGGGCATGTCTGAGGACACACTCATATTGGACGTCACGTCATCTAACAGTATATCTCTGCGAGTGCAATGATTCGGACATATAGTTCGTGCAGTTTGCGGTTTTTTCCTAGAATTATTTAGTTGTATTCGGTCTGTGATATTAAATTATAGTGTGTATTTAAGTGTACCATATTTAAAATGGTTTAAATTGTTTTAAACATAACTATAAGTCCTAGACGAAAATTTTTTTTTCAAAAACTTCTCCTGTATCTTGGCTTCAATTGCTTCGCTGCATGTATATGAAAAGGACCCCGCACACAATACATGGGTTTTGCGGCTCCGGTTAAATTTCGTGAAACTCTGGAAAATGGTAGTTCTCAGCGAGTAGAAAAAAAGTCTAAATGGGCGCGAAGCTCCAAACCCCATTGGTTCCGAGATAAGACCAGCTGAAGCTCTAGAAACAACCCCTACCAAACTACAAGTGAGCTAATCCACCTAACCCTGGGAACAGAGAGTTTAGTCGCTTATTTTTCTTGAAATTATTGAATTTCATACCACAAGCGGCATAACCCACCTAACCACCAATACCCTAACCCACCTAATCTCTAGAATCTTCTAAACCACAAGAAGGCTAACCCACCTGACTCTGGGAACAGCGAGTTTAATCGCTTATTTTTCTTGAAAGAATTAAATTCCACACCACAAGCGGGCTAAACCACCTAACCACCAACCCTCGTACCCACCTAACCCCTAAAAACCATCCCTACCAAACCACCAGTAGGCTATTCTACATAACTCTCGGAGTAGTAGTACAAAAGTATGAATGGGCGCCAAGCTCAAAAATATACTGGTTTTGAGCTAGAGCTGCTTGAACGCTGCGACCAGCAAAAATATTGCGAATATTCAAATACCGTTTTCAAGGTTCAAAATCCGCCTATACTCGTACCAAGAATTTTCGAAGACGCTGATCACGAATCTGGGGTCAGATTATCGATATGGTGACCCATAATTGGTCATTTGTTTCCTAAAATGAATGAAGGATCTCCCAAAATGGATCAATTTTCGGATATCTCTAAGAAACAGCCGAAGCTCGTATCAGAGGGTTTTCAAATGATAGTGATCATAAATCTGGAGTCAGATCCCACCCTCCGGACACCCTGGCAGTAGAGTAGTTCGATTGCTCTTGTTATTTACAATCATTTGTTATCAAAAAACCAACCTACCCCCAACCCCACCACCTATTGTGTCATAATACTTTGGAATATTATAAAAATATTTTACGGACGTTCGCATAATAACAGAAATATCTACATAACCCACACTTCATGTGTTCAAGTGTCTGCATATGCTACGTTTCATATAATGGTATATTTACGCCCGAGGGCAATAAAGAGAAAGGCTGTCTCTCTTTATTCCCGAGGGTTGTATATTATTTTTTTTCACAGTAGCCTTTAAAATAGCAACTTTCTATACCCGCCCCGGGCATAAAGTTGCTACTTTAAAGGCTTCTGTGAAAAAAATATACATATCGATTGGTCCAAATTCAGCTGGTCCTATCTCGGAACCAATGGGGTTTGGAGCTTCGCGCCCATTTAGACTTTTTTCTACTCACTGAGAACTACTATTTCTCAGAGTTTCACGAAATTTGACCGGAGCCGCAAAACCCACGTATTGTGTGCGGGGTCCTTTGCAAAAATAAAAAAGTTTGTCGCTTAGTCAAAATATGACTACATTCTTAGCGAAGTAATAAGTTCATTGTTATTTAAAGAAAATAATAAACAACAAGCTAAAAACGTACTCTTCGCCGGTTTACTAAACTTTTTATATAATTGTTACACATTCTATAGGATACTCTTCGCAGTTTTTTGTAAATAATGTTAGTTTTAAAAATTTTTAATTTTATAGAACAAACTTAGTTGGTGAAAGACTCGGTGCAAAAGAAAGTAAAAATTAAAAAAAACATGCCATACCCCATGTGGGTTTCGAACCTAGGATACTTGAATTCCGAGTTAAAAACGTAAGAACCACCTAACACGTAAAAAAATGTAAAAAATGTAAATTTTTATAAAAACATAAAAATCAAAAAAAAAAAATCTCAAATTTAAACCATTAATAACATTTTTATTTACTGATCGATTTTGTTCAAAAACAATAGGGTTCTTCCCCTAGCTAACACTAACTTAGTGTTCAAATTTCAGTACAATCGGATGTTTCTTTCTTAAGTTATCGTGCTTACAAGAAACGTGACGGACGGACAGACTGACGGACAGGCGGACGGACAGACGGACATTTTGAAAGTTGTTCAGAATTCGTTCACTAACACAATGATATGAAAATTCTCTCTTCCCAGTTGAAAATGTAAATTATACGTAATTCCCAGTTTAAACTGTATATCATGCATAATTCTCAGATCAAACTGTAAACTATACACAATTACTAATTTAAACGCCAATATTTCGAAAAGTTGTAAATTTAACCCCTACAATGCTTATACTAGAAAAAAGGGAATTTAATTTAACATAATTTTATGTATTCCATTTGAAATAAAAAAGTTTTTGAGGTTTGAATTTGACAAAATGTAACGAGAAAAATAAAACACTTGGTATACTATTTTGGAATCTATTTTTTTTTGTAGAGAGTAGCTCATATTGTGTTCTTTCTACGTACCAAAGAGCAAATAAGGATCTCCTACACGAAGAAAGTTATAACGGTTCTTGCAAACCGTTGCACCTGTCAAATTTTTTATAAAATGTCAAGTATCTCCGAAGCTGTTCGGTTAGGTATAGGGTGTGCTACATGTTTTGACTCAGAATTTTATGATCATTTCGAAAAGTCGAAAATATATAGGGTGTTCCATTTAAAATAAGCAAGTTGGTATCGACTTCCGGTATTTCCGGAAGTGCCGCCATCTTGAAATTATTATTTTCGGACCCGCAATGATCGACTATGGTAGGGTACCAAATCTCAAATCTCTATCTCATCTGCAAGTGGGAAATATTCTAATGGCCGCCTTAAAAGAATCGCCCTGTATACTATGCATAATTCCTAGTTCAAACTATAAATTATATATAATTTCCATTTGAAAATGTAAATTATACGTAACTCCCAGTTTAAACTGTATATCATGCATAATTCTCAGTTGAAACTGTAAATTTCACAAAATTCCTAATTTAAACTGTAAATTATACACAATTTCCAGTTCAAACTGTATATTATGCATAATTATTACTAGTTCAAACAGTAAACTATAATTCCTAGTTCCAACAGTAAACTATAATTCCTAGTTCCAACAGTAAATTATACATTAATCCCAATTTAAACTGTAAATGATACATTATTCCAAGTTCAAACTAGATATTATGCATAATTCCTAGTTCAAACTTTAAATTATATACAATTCCCAGTTGAAAATATAAATATACATAATTCTCAGTATAATATGCATAATTGCATATATGCATAACGTATTCATTTAATTTTCTTTTTGGCATCAACAGCTCTCAGACAACATAGACGAAAGCCGTTTAGAAGAAATTTTCAAAAAATATCTGCGCAACAATAATTACAGCCTAGGAGGAACCGATATTTTCGCCTCGCCCCAATCCTTAGACGAACTTAAGGCGCAAGATTTCGACGAATGTTCGTTCCCCAGGTTCCACGACTGCTCTGAAAACGCACAGTGTTTCAATCTTAAAGGAACGTACACCTGTAGCTGTAGAGAAGGTTTCTCTGACTTGTCAGAAAATATATTGTATCCTGGACGAATTTGCTCTGCGGAACAAATCGGCTGTGAACGATGCAACTACCACGGGACCTGCTATTCTAGAGAAGACGACGATGTACTTTGTGAATGTTTCCACTGGTACACTGGAGAAAGCTGTCATATCAACTTGAAAGGTGAGAAACAAATACCGCAATGTCTGCTTATAACGATCCTTAAGGGACTGGGAAAAAAGATTCATTATAAGCGAAGTTCGTTACAAATGATGGGTTAAAAAAAAATAGCATTATTTTCAGTAGCTCACTTTTTATTTTTTTGTACAGAAAAAAAAATGTAGGTACATATTTCTTAATTATTTTTCCTAAAAAAGTCATATATTTTTGTTTGCTTTTTGGGTAATTACTACACTCAAAGAAAATGATAGGTAAATTCAACCAAAAAGAGCATATGAAATCGCGCCTATCTAGTTTCATAGTTAAATCAATCAGAAAAGAATAGTCATACAACTTTATTTGTTTTCGTAAACAAATAATAGTTTAATAATCGTATCTTCTTGTAACAAATTAAATAGTACAATGACATTTTTTTATATTCACTAACCATTTTCAATTTGGTCTACAACTAAATAGTTCAACGACTTTGTTTTTTGTTCACCAACTAATTTTTAGGTTAATCTACACTTTATTTTATGATGAAATTTTTTTTGGTTAGCCAAAATCTAAGTATTGAGACATCAGACCACCCAAACCAAAGATTAGAGATCGTTTATAAGATCGATCCAAATATATCGATGATCCCTGAGAGAATTTGAACATTGCAATCATGTTATTAATTTTCTATAAATTCATAAGAGTATAAGATAATGCATGATTGATTATTGTCAGTGATTTGTATGTGACGTCATCTGGGAATAATTTCTGTAATAGACTACGTGGTAAGCAAGCAAATTTTATGGTAATGGGCCTTTCCCACGTAATCGAACTTGATGATTATTTTTTCATAAATCATTTATTAACACCTAATAAATATTGTACATCAACGTCATATCGTATAATATTTTAATTTTAAATGGATATTTTAAAAATAAAAATATTGTCTTATTTACTCCATATTTCAAACAAATAAACGTGCTCAAATTACGTCATGAAGGGATTCTCCAATCAAAATTACAATTTCTGGCTTCATAGGGCATCTGCACGTGGCGTCACAGCTAACCTCAAAAATATGTATTTCTTAAGATTTAAGAGTATTACCCCAGCTATTATTAAAATTTCTGCTTGGTTCCAGTATTTTCAACCAAAATCTAGTTCAGTGTAATGTTTATGAAGTTCTAAATACCTTGTCCTAATGCAATAGGACTCTTTTTGTAGGTTGGAAATCTAACCTGTAGTTAGCAGTCTATTTTTATTAATCAACAATATTGAAAAATTATTTACGTGAATTTTTAAATATTTCCTTGGAGCCAGTACGGCTCCAAGCTAGAAATGCGTATACAAACATTAAACGTGAGAATAAACTTGAAAAACTTAAAATTTAAGGTTATGTTGATTACATGATGCAGATGTCCTATACGAACCTGTTGACGTTTCTGAGTTGTACATCTCGTCTGGAAACCTGCCGATGAGACTATTTCCATGTTGCCTAATGTATATGAATGTTTAGCGTTAGAGGAAATGCTTTAATTATTTCATTAAAGAATGCCTACTTTTTATCTCTGCTTTTGAAAATAATGAATTTTCATTGAATAATACCACCTACTATAATAAAAATGATAATAATTAACAGACGAAAGACACTTACATGTCGGCTCCCAACAAATAAATGACACTTGGCAACATTGATGAAAATGAAATAAATAGATTAGATAGGTTATGCTCTCTTATTTACGATTTACGTTGTGATCGTACAGATCTAGTATTTTGACTTCATAACTGTGTTCTTATTAATTATTTAAAAGTGTGTGTGTGTGTGTGTGTGTGTACTGTGTAGCTTGATGACATGTCTGTCAATTCGGTAAAGGTAGAAAGAGACAAACACTTATACATCAAGCATTTTTTCGCGAGCTTACCACAACTAACTATAGTAAGGTGTAAAAGAGATGGCTATACGTACATAACCAATCCACATCTTAATTATATATAGCCATCTCTTTTACACCTTCCCACAGTTAGTTGTGGTAAGCTCGCGAAAAAATGCCTAGACAATCTGGTCATATGTAGCCTCTGCCAAGGGTGCTAGAATAAACTGATTGGTCATTCCTCTCAATGTGTCATCAGTGTAGAAATATTGCCGCCAATTTTAAATTCATATAACATAATAATTTTTTCTGTAGTAAAGAAACAAATTTCGGAGAAAAGAAAAAATACGAGTGAGTTTTTTTAAAGAGAACTTCTCAAATTTTCAATAAAAAAAAAAGTGGGAAAGGCCCATTCTTTTAGAACTTCTAGAAGACGACAATAATATTGGTTTGTCTACCAAGTACAATAATACAGCGAACTAATACTGGGTTAGAATTACAATTCGATAATAGTTAAACTATTATCTAGTTTAATTTGACAGAATTCAACAAAAAAATAGTCAGACGAAAAAAATAATAGTCTTATTCATCTATTTTTTAAGTTAGTGTTTGTTTTGTTGTACGACAACTTTTTATTAATTAAAATAACAATCACCTCTTGTTTAAAAATACCATCAATATAATTTAGTTTAACAAAATTAACGATATTGTTAGTTAACCATTTTTTTTGTTGAATTTACCCATACTATTTCTTTGAGTGTATCATTAATACGCATTCTGCCTCGACTAATCTATTGAGAACACTCTGTAGATAGTTATTGCTGCATTTTAAAGTATATATAGTATAAAAAGAAGAGTAAAATCACGCCCATGCCTGATGCTCGCCGACCAGTTAGGATCATCCTGATAAGGTGGGCATTTTTACAGAGGTATTGGGGGAAGTTCTTTGTTTTCCAGCTAATAATTTCGTTACACCCGGAAAATTTTGAAATAATTGATTGATTGATTGATTTACCAGTATGCGGTAGGCACTGCTGCAACTCCTGCTACGTCCACGCTGGGTTGGACTGAGGTCATGCTTGTTGCCAGCAGCGAGAGCCACAGGGCGCATGGTAAAGGAATGTGGGATGAGAGGTGTAGGTATTTGGGAGATGTCGTGAGGGAGCGTTTAAGCTCCCTTTTTGTGTTTTTCATTCTGGACTTTGCCTCTTCTGAGTCTTCTTGTGAAATATGTTGCCGCGTTGTGTCGTAATATGGAGTGTTTATGCTCCTCTTTTTGTGTTCCTGCTTCTTCGAATCTTTTTTTTTGAGTCTTCTGATTCCTCTGTTTCCGATTGCTGTAGTATCGTTGCGATTTCTTTTTTATATTCATCTTTTGATCCTGATCCTCAGTTGTTGTTATCCCTTTCCTTTAGTTTGTTGATGTTCGGTGCTAGCGCTTTCTTCAGTAGATGCGTTGGGTCCTTTCCTTCGGTATAGTACTTCATTGCGTGCATTTCTAACCTTTTTTTTAATTGTCTTTCCTCCTAATAGTGTTGATTTGTTTTACGAGGAATTGGGCTATGTCCCTTTCTGCTCTTCTCAAAAATCTTCTTCCCTTGAATCCTGCGAACTACGCAGTCGCAGAAGGCGCCAACTGAAAGGGGCGCCAAACAGCGAAAGGGAAAGGCGCCAAACACTGAACTAACACTCTTTCCCCACTAAAATAGACTTGTGAAATTATGGATATTGAAGAAAATTGCAATTGTAATAATTATTTGCAGAATTTTTCTCCATTACAAGTTCCTACAGTTTAATTGTCATTGAAATGTGGGGCGCCAAACACTGAACGAACACCCTTTCCTCACTAAAATAGACGTAGATATTGAAGAAAATTGCAATTGTAATAATTATTGTAATGTAATAATTATTTGCAGAATTTTTGTCCATTACAAGTTCCTACAGTTTTATTGTCATTGAGATGGGGGGCGCCAAAATATCGTCCACTTGCGCTTGAAAAATGTCTAGATCCAGCCCTGCTTCTTCTATTGGCTTTTGTTGTTGCCGCGTCTTTTGACTCCATATGTCATCGTTGGCCGTTTGACGGTTATGTACACATATTTGGTAAAGTTCCATGATAGTTTATTTTTTCAGTGAACGGTATGATTGCCCTTGTGACTCTGTATGCCGTTTTGATTCTCTCCTTTACCGTTTTTCTCCGTTCCAGTTGGTTCGTCAGGTCTGTTGCTAGGTACTTCAGTTTGTTCGTTGTTCTTAGAGAGTATTATTCATCTATTTTGTGTTCCTCTCCGCTGGTCCAACTCTCTTTTGTTGACGGGTCTCGCTCCATTATTAGGCTTTTCTTGAGGTTTGTTTTCAGTCCAGATGTTTGTACTTTTTTTTTGCTTTAATAATTTACAGCCCATCACAAGGTCATGGTGACAGCGGTCGACACTTTCAGGTCTTGGATGTATAAACACTTCTCAGACTATCCTCTAAGAAAGCTGTTTGAGTAAGATTTTCAACACTATATTGTAACACCCACAACGCAAAAAAATATGCAATACCACAAAACACACTCCTATTAAAACAGGCACAAACAAAAAGTCAAAGATCAACAACACTTATGGTACTTCTACGTGATACTTCTCTTCCCTTCTCTTTTGACTTGTTCTATTGCATTACATCAAAAACACTGTACCTAGTTCTGAATTATGTACGAAACCAATCACTACTCACAAAATCGCTAATCGCACGTCCCTTCAAATATCACTAACCTGACAACTCAAAATTATATCTTTTACACCCTGTATCCAGCCCAAGTGATGGCACATAAAAAGGGCTGGTAAAAAACGGGTTGTTATGTTTTCTTTTGAGGTTTGTTTTACCCAAAAGTCCAATTTAAGCAAGTTCATTATTTGCAAAAAAAATAGTACACTTCTTATGAGACTATAATTGCTGCCTTTGAGATTGCTTCATCTCAACCAAATTCTTACATTAAATGTTTATAATTTCACTCCAATTTTTTTTTGACACATCTTATGATCGACCGCTTAAGGTTCACATAATTTGCAACATTTGTGCCAGTATAATTTTTTGGTATCTTAAACGGTTTGAGGGTAATTTAGCAAAACATTGCTGTCATCTATTACTAAACATAATCAAATGTGGCTGTACCAATTTTTTGGCTGTTCCGATTTTTTTTTTGTGGAGGAAAAAATCCGAACATGCAAACACCTTTAAGTGAAAAAAATATATACAGGGTGTTTGGTACATCGATAGAAAGTTTTCACTGGGTGATAGTTGGGGTCGTTTGGAACCTATATGACCACATTTACCCTTATGCAAGGTCTCACCGTTTTTGAGATATAGGCATTTTTAGATATTTTTGCGAAATAGTTGAGTTGTCACTAATAAATGTTATTTTTTATGGTAATAAATACTTTCATCTTCTTTAAATATTTTTGTTAGATATCCTTAATATGCACTCTGTCGAAACAACACAAAAAGAAATGCCGAAGTATTGATATAAAAAATATGTAAGACAATTTATGTGTCGAAATGCATTGGTTCGATTTTTTTTTTTCTATTTTAAGCAAAATTTTCTCAAAAGCGGCGCCTACTTCAAGAGATTCAAATAGTTTTAAAACTTCTCTATTGCATACTCTTTCCAATGGTATACCACTTTATGACAGAACTATAGTTCATTAAACTAAAAAGGAAACATATTTGCAGACATTACATTTTTAATGAGGAAAAAAATTAAATAAGTATTGATCATTTTATTACTTTTATTTCCAGTTTTAACTAAAACAAATGTAACTAAAACTAATAATTAATTCATTTCGTTTTCAAAATGAGAACCTCTATTTCTAACGCATTTATGTGTCCTCCTTCGTATTTGAGTAGTGGTGACGTCTAACCTCATTTCTTCCTTAATCTGACACCTGCTTCATTAATTCTTCGTACAAGGTGGTCACGGTCGGTTATTTCAATCTCAAAAACTAGTCTTTCATTCGACCCCAGACATGAAATCAAGGAGTGTCAAGTCTGGAGACCTCGCTGGCCACAATATTAGCCCATTTCACCAAGTCCAATGATTAGGAAATGTTTCGTCTAAAAATACCCTCGCAGTAATTCGGTAGTGAGCAAGACATCCGTCGCGTCGTTTTAAAATATGTCTCTTACATTTAGAGGTATGTTGTCTAAGATATTATGGTAAATTATTCTGCAAAAACTCTAAATAACTGTCTCCATTTAAATTATCTGAAAGATAATACAGACCAATGAGAGCTCTGCCAGTTACCGCTGCCCATACATTCACACTGAACTTGTATTGAAAAGAGATTTGTTTTTCATGAGCGGGTTTTCATCAGCATCAGCCCAGTAATGAATATTGTGAAATTTTGTTACTCCTTCTCGAGAATACTTCTACTCGTCTGTCCACAAAATATAATAATAATAATTTTAAGAAAACGTTCATTATCCAGATCAGCGTTCAACACAAAACCGCAAAAGACAGTTCTATAGAGTCCCTAAACAGGCATGTTGTTGAATGGATGTTTTCCTTCAATCCTGAGAATTGTCCAAACTTTCCATATGGACAAATTCAGTTGACGAACTACTTTTCCAATACTGCTGGTAGGATCTGGCTTCGAAAGCCTACAAAATTTGCTCATCTACTTCAGGACCATGTTGCACAATATGCACCCGCTCCCTATGATGAAGGTTACCTGTTTCATGTATACGTTGATATGTGTTATAAAACACCTGGATATGGAAATCGTTCCCAATAAAAATCTTTAGCTGCTGCTTCATTTTCGTCGGCCATTCCGTACATAAAGAGAATATCGGCATATTCTGCATTAGAAAAAGATGCCATTGCAGAAAAATGTGATAATACTATGAACAATTAAATAAAACAGAGTTCGACACAAGCGTTCAAATGTGTCACTGGTATCCAAGCAAAACAATTTTTTGCGTCTGGTCGCTTGATATCTACGCTTTGTTTATTTCATTTCTTGTTGACTGTACGTGTAAATACGTTTGTTTTTATTTCAATTTGTCACAGACAGAAAATTGTCGTTAAACATTAGTAAATAAAATCACCGATTTGGGGCTGAAAGTATTTATTATGATTTTATTTAATATTCTTTCCTTATTAAAAACGTACTTGTCCACAAATATGGTTCTTTTTAGTTTAATGAACTATAATTCTGTCATAACGTGGTATACCATTGGAAAGAGTATGCAATAGAGAAGTTTTTAAAACTATTTGAATCTCTCGAAGTAGTGCCGCATTTGAGAATATTTTGCTTAAAATAGAAAAAAAAATCGAACCAATATATTTCAGCTCATAAATTGCCATATATAATTTTCATACCAATACTTCGGCATTTCTTTTTGTACTGTTTTGACAAAGTGCATACTAAGAATATCTAAAAAAAATATTTAAAAAAGCTGCAGTATTTAGTATCATAAAAAATAACATGTATTAGTAACAATTCAACTATTTCGCAAAAATATTTAAAAACGCCGATATCTCAAAAACGGCGAGACTTTGCATACGGGTAAATATGGTCATATAGGTTCCAAACGACCCCAACTATCACCCAGTGAAAACTTTCTATCGATGTATCAAACACCCTGTATATGCAAATTAATAAAAAAATTAAAAAAAACGATTTTGGGAACATTTTAAAACAAGTTTTAAGGGATATTAAAAAGAATGCACGGTATGTTAAAACAAATTATATGAATTACCGATTTAGGGCGATAAAATACACATTCCAGAAGGTCATGTATTTCAATGTACTGTACTGGAAAAAGATGTGGAGGAGCTAGCGGGGTAAAGCGGGTCATCGCAGAGCTTGCAGCCTTCGTTCAACTGAATGTAGTTTCTCAACTATAAAAGAAAATGAATGACACCTACAGAATTTTTACTGCTCAATATTTCTAAAAAAAAAAAGATCAAATCGGTCAAAAAATAAAAAAGTTACGGACTTGTTCTACATTTTAGCGAGACACTCTGTATACTATATACCATAGGAAGTTTCCTCCTAGGAAAGACCATAATAATAATAATAATAATAATAATAATTTATTCATCACTCAACATAATACAAAAAATGCATCAGTTATTGGACTAGTCAAACTTAAAACTAATGTAAACCATCGTATAACATACAACATTCTAAAACACATACAATCATTTAAAATTTAAAAACTCTTCATAGCTATAAAAGGAGTTGTTTAAAAGGAAATCGTATAACCTTGATTTAAAATTATTAAAATTGTCGCTAGTGCCATAACGATTTACAAATTTATTATAACAGTTTATACCTCTATAAATGTGACAATGCTGACCAACAGAGAGCCTAGAAAATGGTTGATGTAAATTATCTTTGGTTCGTGTATCATAGAAATGTATGGAGCTATTTTTTACCAAAGATTTTTTCTTTATATTTATTATCAGTAGAAAGATATATAATGATGGGAGGCTCAGGATGCCATACCTCTTAAAAAGATCCCTACATGAAGTGAGGGGATGAACACCTGCTATTACCCTCAATATGCGTTTTTGTGCAACAAACGCCTTATTTATGTGTGCCGAGCTTCCCCAAAATATTAAACCGTAGGATATAATGGATTCTGCTAAGCCAAAATATACTGATCTAAGTACATCCAAGCTTACAGTACCCCCGAGTTGTCGAATTAAGAAACATATGCTACTTAATTTACTAGATATTTTTTCTACATGAAATTCCCATGTCATCTTAGTATCAAACGTTACGCCTAAAAAATTTGCAGTATGTACCTGTTCAATTGAGATATTATTTAGTCTGACTAAGAAACTGCAATCTCGGATAGAATTTTTCGGAAGAAATGTCATAAACTTAGATTTATTGATATTTACGGATAGTCCATTGTTTGAGCAGTACTCTAGAAATTCATGAGTAGATTTATTAGCTTTTGATACTACTTCTTTCATATTATTTTCATGTATGCCAAAATTTGTGTCATCGGCATATATTATTTGCGTATCAGCTGTAGGACAGTTTAAGGATATATCGTTTAAAAATACCAAAAATAATACGGGCCCCAATATGGTACCCTGTGGAACCCCAACTGATACATTACATGGCTCAGATTTATAACTGTTTATAGTAACTATTTGGCTTCTGTTGTTTAAGTAAGATGCTATCCAGTTGTTTGAAATACCGCGAACACCCGCAGTCGAGAGCTTTTCAAGCAGCAGATCGTGATCAACTGAGTCGAATGCACGGCTCAAATCAAAGTATAAAACTATATTTAAATTCCCTTTATTCAGCGACTCGTAAATAAAATCTGAGAATTCAGCTATGGCAGTTGAAGTAGTCTTCTGTTTACGAAAACCATGTTGGGATATGTTTAAAATATTATTAGTTTCCAGGAACGGAGTTAATCTATTATAAAATGCAAGTTCGAATATTTTTGCTAATTGGCTCTGTACACATATATTTCTGTAATTAGCATACTCCTTTGGCGACCCTTTGTTTTTGTATACTGGGATGGATTTTGATAATTTCAACGCACTAGGATATTGCCCATTTGAAAAGGACTCGTTTATTAGATACGTTATAGGTTCACTTAGAACTGCACTTGCTGCTTTTAATATTTTGCCATTTAGTTCATCGACACCTGGTGAGTTTTTAGTGGTAGTTTTGGATATAATATTTTCAACTTCAGTTGGTGTTACCGGGGTTAAATATAAGTTTACATGGGTAGCAGATGGCATTTTTAACTTTTCATAACAAGGTTTAGGGTATTGAGCTTCACAAAAATATTCATTGAATTTATTGCATATGTTTCGATAGCCAGTATTTATCTCCTCATTTGTATTAATCATTTCATAAGGGATCGCTTTATTTGATTTACCTTTCATCTCATCAACAATCTTCCAGCTCTCACGGACACAATTATTAGCATTTCTTATTCTATCATCATTATAAGTGGTTTTTACAGAATTTAGGTTATTTTTATACATTAAGAGTAGTTCATTATATCTTTTCTTAATTATGTCATTGTTGACAGATTTGTTTATTTTGGCCATCTGACACAAAGTATCGTGCAACATTTTTAGTTCACGATTAAACCATTTCTTTTTAGTTGAATTTGCTTGACATCTTTTAATAGGGAATGCAGTGTTAAAGTGGTATATCAAAGTACAATAAAATTCGTTAAATTTAGCATCAAAGTTATTGGATAAATACATGTCAGGCCATTCTTCATTTCTTAGTGAATTAATGAAAGTATTAACATTCTGTTCATGAAAATCTCTTTTAAGATAATAATACTCAGTGTCATTGAGTGGTTGTTGCACCATTAAGTTACTTATTTGTAATGTGTGATCAGAAAGATGGGTATCCTGAACTATAACATTGCTAGTACATTCAATATTCGTAAACATTACGTCAATAACTGTAGAACTAGTACTAGTGTTACGAGTTGGAGACGTAATAATATTGTACATATCGAATTCTTTGAACATATTATGTATTTGCATAGAATTTTTACTCTGCAGGAGTAAGTCGATATTAATATCTCCACATACAATATATTTATTGTTTGGATTATACAACTTATGTAATATTTCATATAGCTTACTTAAAAAGAGTTGAATTTCATTTTCCTTAAGGCCTGAGGGGCTATATATTACCATTATATAAATTTTATAATTTTCAGTTTCATACAAACTAATTGCTACTTCTATTATTTTTTCGATAATGTCGTCACATTTTATATGTTTAAGATGTAGGTTATTCTTGGCATATATGCACACTCCTCCTCTTATATATATGCTTCGACAATAACTTGTAATCAACGAGTAATTATTAAAATTTAACAACATAATCTCACTATCTTTGAGCCAGTGCTCAGAAAAACAACATATATCAATATCATTTACATCGAAAAGTATCTCTAAGTCAAGGCGTTTTCTTGATATACCTTGTATATTCATATGCATTATATTAGTTGTATCAGAATGTTTACATACCATTCTTTTAAAACTAATATTATGTACACTACACTCATTCACTTGCGTTACTTGGTTTTCAATAATTTCTTCAGTAAGGTCTTTTCTGAAAATATGTACGTCTGTTTGGTGTGTTCCTTCGAAATAAATATTCTCTCACCTCAATTCCACTCGGCCATAGATCTTCATTAAAGATTTGCTCCTTCAGATCCGTGTCAATACCTACTTTAAATGAGTTAAAGCCATAGTTATTTTTTAAAGGAATACATACAAATTATCGACCGCTAAATTGAGTTTTTAGGAAGGATTCCAGCTTATCCTCAGTATAAGTTGAGTTGTATTTACTCACGTAAATCCAAAACTTGTCACTAACCGATACTTTTCCATCACTTGTATTTTTTCCAACAATTTTACTTTTGGGTTTCGTTTGTTTCTCAATGTCAATCAGCGTATCCATTTTGATCTTTGACTGTGCCTGTAGAATAGCGGAGGAAACATTTTCTTTGGTGATAGTTTGACTATTACCTTTTAAATTTCCATTCCGGGACACTATATTCGCATTATTTTTCTTATTATTACTATTGGTGGGTTTCTCTTTTTGTCGCTTTTTGTCGCAACGTCGCTTTGTGAACAACCCAGGCACGATACATGTTTGAGGTTAACTCTTTCGTCATTTAATAATTTAACAATGGTTTCGAGGTTTGCCACTGTTCTTTTCAGTTCATTATTTAGTTCCACCAGGTATTTTACTTGAATTTGTGCACATTTTAGATCATTCTTTAATGTTACCGTGTCATCAGACATACTCGATTCGCCATCAGCTGATTTCACCGACCTCCTGTGCAATTCATCGCTACACTCGTGAAATACTTCCTCGGGCACGTTATTTTTCAACTCACTTCTTACCCAGTCACTAACTTTAATACTGTCGGGTATTTTTGCACTAATAATTATCTCTATTAGGTCAGATTTCTTAAGTTTATTTAACTCGTCACACAGAACCTCCCGTTTTGTCGCCATGTTGCCAACGCCCATAGAAGGTTCATAGACGTGAGAGGAACCGCAGGTTCGGACATTTGGTTCACGCACTCGCTCGAGCGGGCGGTGGTGCCAAGCTGTCATCCGTGGGATTATGCCTGAACGCCTCTAAGGCCGTATCCTTTCTATTCGAAGGTGGCAACGATATCTCTTGGAGTTCCGAGAGTCGAAAGGCTCAAAATAATGTGACTTTACTATGCGGTAACGGTTCGCGCGATCGTCGCACTAGCCCTATTTGGCGTCGAGATCGACAGTCGGCGGTCAGATCTCGAAGGCATCACGCACGCGTCTGTCTGCCATTCTATCGATCCATATCTCAGAAACGTAAAGATGAAGAAAACTAGGCCGTTAGCAGGTGTAATCTATGTGCGTTTCGTGATATCTGTATCGCGTCAAATTTTGCTCAACTAGCAAGTTGCCAATTTTGCCATCAGTATTCCTCTCCGAATCTCACATTCGTAGTTGCCAGTATTGTTAATAAGGCCTATCATCTTGTTTACTGCCGAGCCTAGGTGGTTATTGTTTACTCGGTCTACATTCATAACTTTCGTTTTGTTGCAATTCCTGTTTTGTTGTCAGTTTATACACGCCCAAATTTTGATGTCATATGTTGAATGACATTTCACGGTTCTCATCTAAATAGTGCACTTTGCGAATTAGATATGTACAGCATAAATGACATAACTCGGTCTAGAATCTTACTTTAAGATTTTCTCGAAATTTAGGACACCCTATATATTATTTTATTTCATTTTTTTACAGTACTACTCATAGCTCTGGTTACACTAGGAACAGTTCTCTTCGCTCTTCTTCTGATCTGTATCATTTTAACATGCGCCAGACGAAAACCTAGGAAAGCAGGAGTCGCATCTGGTATGAGTTTCTTACCACAGAGGGTTGGAAATTCTGGTAACAGGGGCACTTTGGACAGAAGAGCCATGATTCAAGACACTAGCTCAGAAGACAGCAGATCAGAAACCAATACACTACCTTACGTACAACAGGTTAGTTTTACTTGTTCAAAGTAGTACTAAGCATGATTTAATTTCTTTTATATTATTTTCAGAAACAAAAGAAACCCAAAGGAGCGCTGAAGAAAACCTCGAAAGTTTCCATGCAACATACCGGAAATGTCGAAAATGGAGAAACCACACTCACCTTCTCCGATCAAAAGGACAGGTCACTTACAGTGATGATTCCCAGGGCGAAGTACCATCCTGCCCCGCCCACATCGCCCTTAATAAACTACACAACATTTGACGCTAGGAAACCTTCCGTGCCTTCAGTTACTGAAGCGAAACTTTTAAGTTATTTAGA
Source organism: Rutpela maculata (assembly GCA_936432065.2). Taxonomy (NCBI): domain Eukaryota; kingdom Metazoa; phylum Arthropoda; class Insecta; order Coleoptera; family Cerambycidae; genus Rutpela; species Rutpela maculata. Next base: position 39,486,023 of record OW386290.2, read on the forward strand.
TGCCGGCCCCTCACCAAACAAGGTATGTATCTGCCGATAACCTAATCCATAGTTATGACATAAAAAGAAAATATTTTACAATGCCTAAATCTGCAAGACTGAATGGCTAGACGAAGGAGAAATCAAATACTAACCTGATTTTATATAAATACGGTTTGGATAACAGACACAAATGACGTCAAAATCATGGAAAACTGTAGGTGATGTGTCATTGTGTAAAAATTTTCATGAATTTGTGAAAAGTTCACCTTGTTTTTCTTTGCGAATCCCGTAACATTCAGATAGATAGATAGATAGATAGATACTTTATTAGTGTTAAAATTCACAAAAGTGTTTACACACGTCAAAACATTTGCTAAATAAGCTAAGTAATGTAACAATAGTAAGTATGGTTAAAATATATAAGACTAAACATAGTTTAGTTAAAATCGATTATTAAAAACAAAGTGTACAACGTGGACAAAATAAGTAGTAATAAGGTAAAACATATCAATAGATTAGTAAAATACATAAAAATAACATGACAATACGATGTAAAACTCTGGGACAGAGAATCAAATACAATATGAACATACTTAAATAATTAATAGACATTTAAGGGTTTATTCCACATATTTTATGTACTATGGAAACTATGAGTCGGAGTTATTTAAGAATAATGCATCAGTACATACAAAGTACATTATCTAAAAATGATGTTGTAGATCCATAAATTCACGTATACTATAAAAAGCTTTATCAAGTAAGTATTGTTTTATTTTCGTCTTGAACTGTCTGATATTAAGACACTTTACTTCAGGTGGTAATATATTGAAGAAATGAATTCCTAAATAGCCCGTTCCATTTCTAGTTTTGCTTAGGCGTTAGAAATTGTTGTTTAAATCTTTTATTCTGGTGTTATATGAATGTATTTGGCTTCCAAGGCAAAATGAGTCCTCATTATTTTTTATATATAAGAGGCACTGAAATATGTAAGTACATGGTACTGTCATAATTTTTAATTTAATAAATTGTTCTTTACAATCATCTCTAAACCTTACAGCGGAAATTATGCGTATCGCTTTTCGTTGGGCAGAAAACACGTCAGTGGATGATGTAGCATGCCCCCAGACTAGGATGGCATATGATATAGTGGAGTGGATGAGGCTGTGGTATGCAGTTGTTAGGATATTTTGAGATACTTTTCCAACTAGATTTCGAAGCAGATATGAATATTTTGAGAATTTATTACAGATATACATGGTGTGATTTTCCCATGACAATTTGGGGTCTAAATTAACTCCAAGGAATTTTATGAAGTCTGGGTTGTTTATTTCTGTTTTTTTTGTTTTTAAGAACTAAATACCATAGTCTCGGTCTTTGATGCATTTAAACATAAATTATTTGAGGCAAACCAGTTTTGGGCATCTAGTTCGATGTTTGGCATATCATTTAGTAAAACCTCAATATCGGTGTTGGAAATAGTTAGATTTGTGTCATCAGCAAACAATATGGCCAGAATATTATCTGTAAGTGCCTTAGGGAAATCATTTATATAAATTAAGAAAAGTATAGGCCCTAGGACGGATCCTTGAGGAACACCATGTTGTAATTTTAGCGACTGAGACAACATCGTCGTATACAACAAATTGTTGTCTATTATTCAAGTAGGAACTTAGAAGAGATCTACTTTCCTCAGTAAAGCCGTAATAATTAAATTTATGGATAAGTTTTTCATGGGAGACGCAATCAAATGCCTTAGTGAGATCTAAAAATTGAGAAGATATATTTTCCATCCTCAAATCCAGTGTTTATCATAGATGTTAATTTGTCAATAGCTAGCGTAGTAGAATATTTATTTCGAAAGCCATATTGATTAGAACTGAGAAGGTTATTTGATTCTAGATATATCGTCAACTGATTTTTTAGTACAACCTCATATATTTTAGCTACACACGGTATAACAGATATTGGTCTGTGGTTTGACGGATCATCGATGTTATTTTTCTTATAAACAAGCACTACTTTGGATATCTTTAGGCAATCAGGGAACACGGTGATAGATATGCATATGTTTATTAGAATGGTAAGGGGAATTAAGATAGAATGCATTATACTCTTTATGATTCTTATTGAAATATCATAGGCATCTTTACTTTTTTGTTTTTAAGATTTGTAATTATCTCGGCAATTTCTTGATAAGATACTTGAGTAGAGTAAAACTGGTTCGGTTGGCTGAATTCATCCAAATAATCAGTATAGTATGAATTATGTGGTGGTAATTCGTTTATTATTTTTTCAGTTACACAAAGTGATTATTAAATTGTTCGCTGCTAATTTACAGGACACATTATTTGGGACTGCTTTGTGGCTGTTAATAATTTTCCATATTGCTTGTTGCTGATTGTTATGGCTTTTTATAAAGTTGTCATAAGATGCTTTTTTGGATAGGTTTATTTCTCGACGATAATCCGACCGGAAATTGTGTAGTATGACCCTATTATTGTTAGTGGGATTTCTCTTATAATATTCATAAAGGAAATTTAGATGTTCTCGCATGCGTCGAAGATTGTCGTTAAACCAATAAATTTTTATTTGCTTGGAGTTATTTACTATACGAGATTTAGTTGGCAAAACTGTATCTATAGATTCTGTGATAAGACTGATAAATTTTATGAAACGATCATTTATGTCCAGATTCAGATCGAAAATAAAATCCCAATTTAATTTTTCAATGTGGTTATTTAAGTCTAACAGGCCGCGCTCATTTATGGGCCTATATATTATTCTCTTAGAAAATATTTTAGATTCAATATTCGTCTCTAAATGTATTCCTAAATGATCTGACAGTTTGGTGACTACTGATTGAGTATACAGGTTATTAGAATTGATATTGGTAACCAAACAGTGATTGTTTCTGATAAATCCAGTATAACTAGAGATAAACCCAAATGATTCAAAGTTAATACGATTATAAGAACCTTGTCAAAGAGGTTTGGAAATAGTATTGGTGAATATATTAACAGACACACGTACTTGTATTTTAACTACCAATCACGAGAGAAAAGTATGCTGATATTCGTTCTAAATGTTTGGGAGCTAAACCTTGACGCATATCATTAAAAATTGATTTATATATTGCGAAAAAGACCGTTCAACGTCGCCAGATGAAACTGGCGTATAATTATTTGTGAACTTTTCCAGAGCTGCCACATTTTTGTCTTGGTTTATAAAAATCTACGTCTTTATAGTTTAAAAGGATCGCTATGTCTGGAGTAGTCCATAAGAGGAGGGAAGGGGTTTCATTAAATCGTCACAAAATGTCACATGGAAGGGGGAAGTTGCGTCCCATACGTCACGTGAAAATGTGTCATGATTCTTTTACCCCATATTAATAGTGCAGGCAAATCCAGTTTTGAGTATGAACTATCTGGGGACAGCTATTTCTTTATCGAAATGGATAGCTTTATTCATGTAGAATGAAAATATAAAAGTCCCGAAAAATCCCAATGTGAGCTAAAGCCACCATTTAGAAAAAATGGCCGTCAGAACTGTTTCTTTTAGAAGGACATATCTCAGTAACCATTGCTCCGATTTTAGATTTCTTTTTTTTGTTCTCTTCCCCTTTTTATGTACAATCGAAAGTGTTATTACATCTTTGTGCATAAAATAGAAGATAACTGAAGAAAATAAGACTTGAGTTCTTGGAAATATACAAGGTGTCCAGTTAGTGCTTCCTCGAAAGATTGCGCAAAAACGGGTAACTTTATAAAAAACTTTTTAACAAAACTTTCAATGTTTCATCTCTACTACAACGTGAAATTATTTTCAATTATACAAGGTGTCACAAAAAGGAGTTACACAAGAATGTATAATTTTTTTAATGGAATACCCTCTAATTTTTTAGCGCCAATTAAGCCTCTAAGGGTCCTGAATTACACCCTAAAATTTTTTGCCAATCGGATGCAGCGTTGCCAAGTTATATTTTTTTCCTGTTTTTTGGCATTTTTTGACTACCATATCTTCGCGATTTATTAATTGTTTTTTCTAAAAATGTAGAGTGTTGTTCGATAATGATGCATTTACTGAAAATCATTTTTGAAATAAATTATTATTATACCGAATGTCCAAAATATTTGTTTACATTTCTTGTTATTTAATTATTATTTTTCTCAAATTTTTCTAATGGAATGCCTATATTTTTTTACATGGATGAATAAAGCATAAAATTCCCCACATTCTAATGTTATACACTTAATTCTTATTTCAAACCATTTTTGAGATATGATTTTAAAAAAGTTTTGCGTAAATTGAGGTGCTTTTTATTTTAGCGTTAAAATCTAGTATGGCTTTGGTCTTTTGTTTTGCGTTTGTTTTTCACTCTATGACATTTCTCTAATGTGTTTAAAATTATCGTGATTAAGTTAAATTAATATTGTTAATATTTAAAAATACGAATTATAATTATTGTCAATAAGATTTAATATCTATGGTAAATGTTGTTATTGGTAAATTTCCGTAATATTTAAATTATTTCTTAATTTCCTAAGTTTATCGTTTAATTTACCGTAAAATATGTAATCATACTTTCTGTAATATGTGAAGTGAGGAATGAAACAAAAAAAAGAAATCTAAAATCGGAGCAACATCGGGATTTTTTGCTATTTTATGTACTTATCCTACATTAATAGAGCTATCCATTGCGATAAACAAATAACTGTCCCCAAATAGTTCACGCCAAATCCATTTTACACTGAGATTTGCCTGGTCTATAAGGTTTGAAAGACTAAAGTGCAGATACGTTTTCAATTTCATTGCAATCAGATCATTTTCTGTAATTTCAATTTGGCGAAATCAAAATGGTGACCAAAATGGATTTAAATATACAGGGTGCGCCACTTAAAACTCTCCAGACTCTTAACTTTTTTATTTTTGAAGCGATGACCATGTTAGGCACATCAAATTGTAGACATTTTAAAAGCCATTAAACATGCATACGGAGTGAAAAAATTGTTAAGAAAGTAAATTTAATTTCTTTGAATATTTTTTTTAGTTAATTACTTCCACGTCCAGTGGAAGTATAGTAACGACAACAAAATTTTTAAAAACTTTTATTGTCCAAATAGGCTTAAAATGTTATGAAACGTCGAAATTTTAAGTTTGAGCGAAAAAAAATTTCTGTCTGTCTGTCGGTCTGTCTGTCGGTCTGTCTGTCGGTCTGTCTGTCGGTCTGTCTGTCTGTAACTTTTTTTGTGCGCACGTTTACTCTGGAACCGTTTAAGATATTGACTTGAAATTTGGTACACATATGTACTTTAACGAGATCTAGAACTAGATTATATTTTCATCTTGTTCCGTCGAAGGGTTGGGGGGTAAATTGGGGTAAATTTGGGGTAAATGGGTAACTCAAGCAGGTAAGAGTCCATGAAGTTGGTATTTAGTATATACAAGAGAAGCTAAGGTCTCAAAAAAATTTTTGGCATTAGCCACCCCCATTACCACCCCCACCTCCTTATTAAAGGGGATGAAAAAAAATTGTGATTTAGTGTATGTACAGGAACCAGAAACCTCAAAATATTTTTTTACTTCATCCACCCCCCACTACCACCCCCATATCACCACCCCCACCCCACTACCGATGTGGGGTATCGTTTTATCGGTATTTGGGGTAGAGGATTTCAAATATTATATTATTAAAGTTCCATAAACAATTATTTTCACATACAAAGTTTTTTCGTTGAGAGTGACTTGGATAGAGAATCTGGATGTGGAAGTAGTGATTCCTTGGGCAGCGGTTTTTTTTCTTATAAAGGTTTTAATTAGCTGCAATTTATGTTATTAAAATTAAAAAAAAAAAATAAAAATTTTGCAATTTCCTGTTTAGTACAATTTAATATTAAGTTAGTTTTTAATATTTATTTCTTTTGTTTCTTGTTACTGTATTGTCACGTTGAGTATTGATTGTGATATGTCTTTTACAAATAAAGCATAAAATTATTACTTACATTCTTTTCAAAGTTATCTTTAAAAAAAATCAGTTTGGGATCGGAAAGGGTGTTTTTAATTTCTTTCTCTAAAACGAAAAAGAATTTCGAATATGACGTAATAACATAAATTGAAGTGAATTAAAATCTTTATAAGAAAACATTAACGATGTTCATGTGCAGGGTGAGGTAAAATATTCAAGGAAATTAAGTTTTCTTTCTTAACAATTTTTTCAAAAAAAAAATTTTCAAATCACTCTGTACACATGTTTAAATGTCTTAAAAATATCTACAATTTGACGTGCCCAATATGGTCGTGGCTTAAAAAATAAAAAAACTACAAGCCTGGCGAGTTTTAAGTGGCGTACCCAGAATACAGGGTGTAATTAGTTTCATGTCATTAAAATAAAACTGGTGGTGGGGAAGGATTAGACAAACAAAAAAACCTTATATAACATGGGGCCTAATGCCCATAGTTTTGAAAAAAAAAAAATCGGAAAATTTTTAGTAATACTGTTTGAAAACTGCTGGAATATTGGGGTAGGGTTTATTATCGTTGCATATGTCAGCGCCATTGACCATCAAACTCGCTAATGTGGTCCCATCAAAAGTGCCGCGCTTCTTTGTTTGATTCGGAACTATACGTTCATTTACCCAGAAAGGCAGTGGTTCTCAAACATTCAAATTTTTGAGCTAGGTCGGTTCTTTTAAAAGTGCCTCTAGAGAAAAAAGTCATATAGGTTTCTTGTTTGTCTAGTAGGTCCTCATTCCCAGTTTTTTATAATGACGTGAAACTAATTACACCTTGTATATGTCTTCCTATAGAAATTCGTATGTTGAAAACCGCATCAAAATCAATTTATCTCTTCCAAAGATAAAAGATAAGAGACAAACAAAAACACACAAACTTACTTTCAAACGCATATACCCGCACCGTGCTTTCGTAAGTAAAAATATATAAATGTAGTAGAAAGTAAGAAAGCCCTAAAAAGATAATGATTAAAAGACCTATAAAAAGTGAATTTAAAGCCGATGATTCAAGATTTCCACAAAAATATTCAACTTCGGTCGCTCGCTCTTGTTTTCTAAAATCGAAATGAAGGTATTCGATATATGCCAGTTCCGTGCTGTTTGAGATAAAAATATATAAATAGAAAAAAATCTAAAGACTCCCAACAGATGATGATTAAAAAGAAAGTAGAAAAGGCAGATGATGCAAGATTTCAAAAAAAAAAAATAACTTCTGTGACCCTTGACTTTTAGAATCAGAGTACAGCTTTTCAAATGGGGAAAATCAAAAGGCTCTAAACAAATCACGATTAAAAAAACAGTAAAAGAGTACCTAAAACCGATGATTCAAAATTTCCAAAAAAATATTCGGCCTTGGTAGCCCCATTATAAATAACATGTTACCTTTGTACAAGATAAGAAAGATAAGATGGTAGAAGACAATTAAATATTACTAATATTTCTTCATTCCGTCGGTTTTGTATTGCTTGAAAATAGTTCATTAGGTGTTTATAATATAATTTTACATCTACGTAAAAGCCGTCTCTGGAATTTATCGCCGCTACCGGACTCTACTTATATATGTATAATTTTAGTATTTTTTATCTTCATTATTCTTGTTATTTCAGTCTGAATCTAAAAGGAAATTCAGCAATACTCCAAGTGAATCTTTCATCGAAGAGAAGCCAAGCTCAAGGAAAACCTCAGGAGCCTTAGTTTCTGCTGGTTTTGAAGTATCGGCCACGGTGGTGAATAATATGGGCACCATGGTGACTACGTGTGGTACGGAAGCTGACAGAAGCGAAAACGCCACGTTAATTCAGAAAATCAGCGCGGATCTCTTGTCGAGTACTGGCACTAGGTCGCAGTTCAATACTCTGAGAAAGTCCTTGGTGTAAGTCATATTACTAAACGCAATAAGGTGGCTCGAAAAATCAAATTTAATTTTTTTTATCTTACCCCCATATTTGTCAGATAAAAATTATTTCTTGCAAATTTAAGCTGTTAATAATGATGTATGCGCCAGAGACCGTGAAGTTTCCCATTTATTTCCTATATGAATAGGATATTTTTCCTAAATTTGTGATGGAAGCGTGAAAATGTAGTGAAAATACAAATCGCACACAAGCCCCCTTATCAGAATTGTCCTGAGAATACGAATTAATAACAGAAGCACACAAAAAAAAACGTCATGTACTTTTTCACCGACTATGATATTATATGTATTTTGGGGCGCGGAAACCGAATTCGAGATCAGAATTGTCACAGATCGTCAATATTTTCATGTAAGCTCAAAAAACAGCTTAGAGCAAGTCTGAAACCGGGTGAAAAGTAAACTGGCAGATTAAATGAGTTGACCCATGTTTTATACGTATATTGAACTCGCTCTTACAAAACAATTTGTTAAGGCTTTGAATAAGGAAGGTGCAATCTTTAGTTAGCTGAACGAAAAAAGCCATTTCTGAAGCAAAATTGAAAGAAGGAATATTTAATACACCACAAATTAGGACTATGCGAACTGATGCAGTATTTGTTACCAAGATGAACGACGTCGAAAAATCTGCATGGATTAGTTTAAAAAACGTCGTGGAGAATTTTTTGGGAAATGTAAAAAGTGATGACTATAAACGTGTAGTAGCAGAAAACTTTCAAAAATTGGGATGTTTAATGAATTTAAAATTACATTTCCTATATTCTCATGTTGATTACTTCCGAGAAAATCTCGGAAATTATAGCGAGGAGCAAGGTGAACGGTTCCACCAAGATATAAGAGAGATGGAGCGTCGCTACCAAAGAAGAATAAATATGACGGTCGATTATCGCTGGATGCTGAAAAGAGATTTGGCAGACAGTGTCAAGAAATGGAAGAGAAACCCACAGCATAGGTCTCTTGAGTCAAAACGAGGACGATATCACATATACCGGGTGATTTTTTTAATTGGTACAGCGCCTTTTCCTCGCTTATTATTAAAGATAGAGTTTTGAAATTTTGCAGGCATACTTAGTGAAATTGTCTGCATCTAATGCACTTTTTTTAATTTTTCTGCTGTTTCCCGTCTAACCGGAAGTGACGTCAACTTTCAATTTTCAAATGAAACACTTATAGTTTTTCTTTCGGATTTCAAAACTAGAGTTAGAATATGTAAAAAAAGTATTAGGTTAGAGAGGAAAGTTTTTGAGATAATGCGATTTTAAGGTTTCAGAGTTGAGAAGCACTAAAAATCGAGTTACCTATGGAATGATTTTGCGGCAGATTAAAATTGCCCTCAAAACGCGTAGTAAGTGCATGTCAAGTCAAGAGAAGTTTGCGTTCTCGTCTTTGAATTTAGCATTTCAAAGTTTTCTGGCGTCAGTTCACAAAAAATTAGTGAAAAAAATGGAAAATGATTATGCAAACAAAGATTTCTTTAAGATCCTTATGATTTTTAACAATAATGGTCAAAGATATTTACCAACGTAGTTTCAATGCAGAATATCCCGAGAAAAGAAGACTTGACTGTCGATTTAAAAAAAATAATTACACACTTAACAACTTCAGGACAATTTAAAGTGAAACGAAACAGAACTGCTATGAATTAAATATTCTATTGGCCGTTACGGAAAATTCAGGTATTTCAATTCGTCAACTAGAAGTGCAATTTGACGTATCATATTCCTCCCTCCAGGAAATATTGAAACGGTACGGGCAGCAGCCTTACAAATACTCGCTACATCAAAAGTTACTTCCTGGAGATTTTCCCAGACCAACGGCGTTCTGCGAATGGTTCATGATAAAAATCAAGAAGATCCGAGGTTTTGGCACAAAGTAATTTGGAGTGAGGAGGCCAGTTTTACCAATAACGGCATTTTCAATCGACATAACGCACACTACTGGTCCACGGTTAACTTACACTTAACTAAATTCAGTAACTTTCAGATAGATTGGAAGTTCAATGTTTGGGTTGGGCTTATTAACAATCAACCGATTGGACCTGTTGTTTATGATCAAAATCTCAGTGCAGCGTTTTATTCCCAAAACATATTGCCTTTCTTGGAAGAAAATTATCTAGATAATTTACCTTTGGCAGCACTTAGAGAAATTTATTTTATGCAAGACGGAGCCCCACCTCACAATACAAAGGTGGTGGACGGTCTTCTAACAGTTATTTTTTAGGACAGGTGGATCGGAACCTCCGGGCCGATTAGATAGTCAGCGAGGTTCCCAGATCTCAATCCATTGGATTTTTTTATGGGGTCACATTAAAGATAATGTTTATGAATTCGAACGCGAAACAAGAGCGTCTTTGGAAACACGTGTTCGTGAAATCTGCCAGTTTATTGAAAACACTACAGAAAGTGTCAAGAGAAGAGTTGAAAAGTGTTTAGATCAAAATGGTGGCTTATTTGAAAATTATTTGTGATAATTTCCTTGTTATTGCAGCTTCATGTTTAAATTTTTGTCGCTGTTTGAAATAAAAATGTTTATTGTTTTGTTTGTTTTTTATTATTTGAAATGCTAAATTCAAAGACGACAACGCAAACTTCTATTGACTAGACATGCGCCTACTACGCGTTTTGACGGCAATTTTAATCTGCCGCAAAATCATTCCATGATTCATTCCGGTTTTTAGTGGTTCTCAACACCTGAAACCTTAAAATCGCATTATCTCAAAAACTTTTCTTTCTAAACTAATACTTTTTTTACATATTCTAACTCAGAAAAAAATCTAGTTTTGAAATCCAAAAGAAAAACTATAGTGTTTCATTTGAAAATCGAAAGTTGACGTCAATTCCGGTTAGACGGCAAACAGCAGAAAAATTTTAAAAAGTGCATTAGATGCAAAAAATGTCACTAAATATGTCTGCAAAATTTCAAAACTCTATCTTTAATAATAAGCGCGGAAAAGGTGCTGTGCCAACTAAAAAAATCACCTGGTATAAACGTAATTTGGGTTAGTCTTCACAGGTTTCTTTGAGCCTGCGTCAAAATGTAAATGTTTTACGGTGTGAATTCCATTCTGACACATATTAGACTTTAATGACCACAAATACGTTCTGGTATGATGCTCATTTAAATTTTTCTATTTTACCTGTAGATGAATTTTTGACCACTTTTAAGGTGTTTTTTGAGATTTTTCTGAGGTTATGCCAAAATCCTGATATGATAAGAAAATTCTGACCTCGGATTCGATTAGAGCGCCCCAAAATACGTATAGAAACGTGAGTCAACTCGTTTAATCTCCCAATTTACTTTTTCCCCGGTTTCAGGCTTATTCTAAGCTGTTTTTTGAGCTTACATGAAAATATTGACGACATGTGACAATTCTGACCTCGAATTCGGTTTCAGCGCCCCAAAATACATATAAATATGATAGCCGGTAAAAAAGTATATGGCTTTTTTTTTTTTAGTTTTGTGTGCCTGTGTAATTCTCTTCAATTTAAATTCCCAAAAGACCCTTATATAGGGCCCCAGACATTACCCAACAAGTGCAAAATAGGACGATATATTGGAGTCGTCATTTATAATTTTGCAAGTTTTTGGAAGTCGTGAGGTACTCTCTACCTTCATCCCAAACAAGTTCGTCATATAAGCAGGTACATAGTTAGTTACACTCTAATTCCTGCAGCAGTGCGTCGGTCTTCCATAACCCCTATACCAGACAAGTTAGGAATTTAATTCAAGTACAGTTCCTGACTAGACATGTTGTGGTATCCCAGAAAAATAATTTCGAACATACAAGGTGTTACAAAAAATAATGAGGTAAGTTTTTTTAAGTGGAACACCCTTTATATGTTTCATATCTTTGACGTTCTTGATGTCCCTCAATTATATATAATATATGAGCACATTCCACGAATGTTTCTCTTGGAATCAGTAAATTAAAAATTAAAAAAAATATATATTTACATCACTGATAGTAAACGGGCTCCATTTTTCCGAATCCAGATTTGAAGACAAAACAAAACTAAAGACTTTTTGACGAAGGTTGTAGTTACAACTATAATAATTGTTTCAAATCCACTCAATATTTTCCAAAGATTGATAATTTTAAACTGATTTTTCTCACTTTTTTCAAATGGAACGCCCTGTATATTTGTAGGTAGTAATATGCAGAATTCAAATACAAACAGTTTTTGTATAAGCTTTGCTATAGAAATTCATAGTCATTTTTGGAATAATTAACAAAATTTAAACACATCAAGCGCAGTTCACTAGACATACTTGTGCCCAAAATGTAATTGGCTTAGCACAGGATACTGTGACTGTACCAAATTACTAAATTATGACATATTTATTTTATTTAGCTAGTTTACATGCCAGTTGTCTCGTTATTTATTTTATTTAATTCAGTTTACAATCTTAAAAACATTACGTCACCGAATACGCGACTAAGTACGCAAAAGTGACGCAACGGCCGGATGTTGCAGCAGAACGAAGTCCAAGGTATGATTTTTATTTATATTAAAACGATCTTCTGAAAGCTCAATCTTGTTGTATTTTTTTAAACCAATTTATTTCACTCTCTTTACGTTTTTGGAAGTGGGTTTTATAAGATTGGGTGGGGAAAATGGTTTAAAAAACCCTACTTAAAGTGACAGGAAATTAAAACAGTACTTGCACGAATGCAAATTTTCTATGTACATATATAGAAATTCACCGAGAGGTCAGGGGGGTAGAGTGGATGTCAATAGGGTAAGTGGTTTTGAGGGAGATGTGACTATAAGTAGAGTTATGCTCATGCATACCCTGTCCGTTATATCGTTCAGTGAAAAGTCTTATTTACTCAACGATTATATTCATGACAGCAGCGATTACAACACGTACATAATTACATGGTGTTGCAATTCTGCAACAAATTGCACTGAAGTGCTAACGTGTTTTTGGTGATTATGACATCAAGAGCCTCAATAATACGCAAAAACATAAAGGCTGTTTCATTTAAAAAACTTACCTCGAAGGTGTAACTATTCTTTATGGCACCCTGTATATTCTAAATTATTTTCCGAAGTTGAAACTTGGTATGGAGATAAGTAGTACCTTTCCGACCCACAGAAAATTCCAAGATTTTAATTTGTGTCAATATTTGAAACTGTTTAAACAGTTATGATTTATTTAAACTATATTTTGCTACAAATTTGTTGTAAATATGTTAAAAGATAGTTATATAATTTTGTCAATTAAAAGTTTGCTAATGGAACCTGTAAATCGTTTACATAATTATCAGTTGTTTAAAAAAATATGTATTTTCTAAGTATACGCAGAAAATAAAAAAAAATTGAAATTACAGCTTTATCCTAAAAAAAAGTAGTACTAAACTATAATAAATTGTTTAAACAATCTGCAGATTCCATTAGCAAACTTTTAATAAACAAACTAAAATAACTAACTTGTGGCAAAATATAACTGTTTAAATGAATTATAATAGTTTAAATAATTTTAAAGCATTGAAATATTAACACAAACTAGAATCTGACTAATTAATAATAATTTGTGTTAAAAAATTCAAATAAACAATGGTAAAACTCAAAAACAGGCGATACTCTACTTTTCCTTTATGGGGTCATTTTTCTGGAACTCTATAAAAGGATCTAATTTAAGAAGGAATTCGTCAATTCGGCAGTTCTGAAAAAGTCAAGTCAAGTGGGCCATTTTTGGTAAGCAGAACTAGCGCTGTGGGATGAACCAAAAAGGGAGTCCGCTTTTTCAGAATTGTTCCAATTGTGTGCGATTTTTATTTCACTACATTTCCATCATTCTATCACTTTACGAAAAAATACATTTTTCCCATAATACATGGGACACTTCATGTCTCGGAAGCACGTATTAATTATTAACCCTTTTAACTCATATTTGGGGGTGAGACAAAAACAAATCTAAACTTTTTTTTTCATTAGTGTAAAGAACCATCCTAATATGCAATCTATATCAACTACTATGCTTATGTATTTTCTTATTTTACAGAATTTTGAACCCATTATATGTTTCAGAGACGACGACATAGCATCTTCCAGTAATTGGCTAGATATAGTGCCGAGAGTAACGTGAGTTGCTATTCGTCTGGAATTTTTCCATTCTAATTTGACATTTTTTTCTTTTTTTAGTACTGTGTCAGAGTCAAGGTCCTATGATGAAACCACAATTCCTCCGCCTATGAAATCATTTAGAAACGATTACGACTCGAAGCCTTCTTCACAGCATCCGAACGATGTAAGTATCTATATGCAGTAGGGTGCCCTTATTTATACTTGATCAAAAAAAAAACCGCTGCCCAAGGAATCACTATTTCCACATCCGGATTTTCTATCCAAGTCACACAACGAAAAAATTTTGTATCTGGAAATAATTCTTTATGGAACTTTAATAATATAATATTTGAAATCCTCTACCACAAAAACCCATAAAACGATACCCCACATCGGTAGTGGGGTGGGGGTGGTGACAGGGGGTGGGAGTGTGGGTGGATAAAGTAAAAAAATATTTTGAGGTTTCTGGTTCTTGTACACACACTAAATCACATTTTTTTTTCATCCCCTTTAATAATGGGGTGGGGGTGGTAATGGGGGTGCCAAAATTTTTTTTGAGACCTCAGCTTCTGTTGTCTATACTAAATATCAATTTTATGAACTCTTACCTGCTATTTACTCCAAATTTACCCCAATTTACCCCCTAACCCTTCGACGGAACAAGATGAAAATATAATCTAGTTCTAGATCTCGCTAAAATACATATGTGTACCAAAGTTCAAGTCAATATCTCAAACGGTTCCAGAGTAAACGTGCGCACAAAATGTTACAGACCGACAGACAGATTTTTTTTTCGCTCAAACTTGAAATCTCGACGTTTCATGACATTCTAAGCCTATTTGAACAATAAACATTTTTTTGTCGTTACTATACTTCCACTGGATGTGGAAGTAATTATAGAATTTAGTTTGCGGCACCCTCCACAATGGTTCCAATTCCTAAAAAAGTAATTCCTTGAATATCTGACTCAAATCTGTTAAGGAGAAAACATGCCGCAAGCACCCCCAAGATTCTGAATTTCTTGAAATGCCGCAAATTGTGAACTTGACCTTTTCTAAGAAGTAAACAATAGTAGGTAGGTATTAACTCTCAATGGACAAATATAAAATAGTTTACCAGACCCCTTTCCCAAGAAAGCGGAAGGTCGTTGCTGGAGGGAGTAACAGTGAATCATCTGGAAGGGCTTGTGGTAAACAGAGTACGTCTTTAAGAGTATCTCACTGTCTCTTGTACGGTGATGTAATGAGCGACTGGGAAATATTGCGATTTTGCATTGAATATTTCCAATAATCTAATTTCGATATGGCGGGTGTTATTTTGCGTCATGATGATCGAGTTTATCTTCTTGAACATTACGCTCATGCGATCACTGGAAATAAATTTCTATCTAATAAACAGATATTAAGTGCGCTATTTTTTAATCTCAGACAAGTGAAGTTAGACCTACGTGAAAATATAAAGCTTGTGATTAAAGAGGCTTTATGAGTTGGTCGTTAGAGCGGCATTCGAGGAAAAATTTGGAATAACAAGTGGTCCTTTGTTTCCAATTTTTAGAAGGTTCCAACAGGAATGGCCTCAAATTAATCAAGGATATTTCAAGTCTGGGTTTGAAGACCCGCATGTCAGCGACCACCTACAAAATATAGGTGAAGTTTCCCACTTTATAGGGCATACTCTCGAGGATTAAGAACGTCAACCCCGAGAAGATTGTAGGGAGTTTCTAGAATTAGCATACGTAGTGTTGAGAGAAGTTCCTCCGCGAGATACATTCTTTCGCGCTTGCGATGCATCATGCCCGATAGATGACAAAAGCCATTTATACTTTTTTGAGATTCTAAGATTTTTTTGTTTTTTGAATGAATTCCATTTAACGGCTTCAAAACGAAAAAATATTTTAGATATTTCCATTTTTATTATTAAAGTTTACTTGGAAGCTTGGTTCTTAGCACCACTGGCAACTTTAACTCCATGCCAATATTTGTGTTTTTTTAAAAAAAACTTCATGAATATAAATCCCCGGATCCGGGTTTGTCGCGAGCAACACCCAACAAATTTAAAAATCACTTCTGGTACCTTGTTCCAGAGACCCAGGGACAGTTACCTTATCTCTCTTTGACTTAAGATTGTCCCATGAAACAAAAATTAAACTGGTGGAAGCTTTGGCGAGGTAATCCAGTGAAGATGAAGGCAGCAGTAACAACACAAAGTGGTTTCAGCTGAGTTCTGATGTATAATAACCTAGAAGATTTTGTTTCTATGACAACTAGAGGTTTTTTACGAGGTTTCATTTAGATCTGTGGAGTGCGAACAAGAGTTATTTGAAATGTTGCAATTTAAAAAAAAAAACTGAAAATCGTCAATGATGGGGCGGAACGGGGTGTTAAATTATTCATCGATTATAATAGTTTATTGACAAAAGACGACGAGCAAAAACAGTATGGGTCACAAGTAGTGTCTGATTATAGGAAACGGTTCCCCGACTTAAAAAAATAAACTTTGTTTAAGCAATATATAAGGGATTGGTGGTTTTTTTTTTTTAATAAAATATATATTATTAGGTATTATCTTACCTTGTTATTTTTTGTAAAATATGTCGCAAGGAATTGATAAAAATATCGATTAAACCTATAATAATTCTATTGTCTAAAAGGTGGGTTGCTGCGGCACCACTTAACGTAATCGGATCGAGCCAAAATCTTACATGGGGTATTTTTTATGGAATAGAACCGCAAAAAAATCTGAATTTGAAAAATAAGGACCACCCTAATTTGCAAGGTATTAACTCTCTTCCAATAAGGTGATTCTACACGCAGAAATGATAAGAAAAGTTCCTGTGAAAATGTAGCCGGAAACGATTCTTAAGGAAGCTATATACAGTCATCTGAGGATGTATATAGTTGACTACACACTTATTATTCGTGTAAGAAATGTCGGCGTCTTTGACAGTGCGGTAAAGATCAAAGGGTGAGGTTTCTTCAAATAATTCATTAGAAAATACTGTAGTGTGTTCCACATGTTGCCCATCTTAATTGACACACATCTCCATGCGCTTTTCAAATGATATTTCTACTGTTCCTAAAATTGTCGGTGTGATAGATCTAAAAGCAGTTATTATCCTTTCCTTCATATTTTGTACTGTTGTTGGTGTGTCTTTATAAACAATTTCTTCCCATAAAAAGAAATCCATTTTTGTAAGACCTGGGGATCTAGCCGGACATATTTAGTGGGTCCATTTCTTCCAATCCATTGAAGTGGGTAGTTATTATTTAGGGGTCTCTAAATAACGTGGTGGAGCACCACCTTGCTGAAACCACATCCTATTTCGAATCCTTTCAGGAAGATTCACCAATAATTGTGGCAGACAGTTTTCCAGAAAATGAAGATAAATAGCTCCAGTTAATGTACCAGCAAAGAAATGTGGCCCTATTCTCCATAATTCCTCCCCAAACGTTTATAGACCATCTGTGCTGGTTATCGACTTGCCTAAAGAAGTGAGGATTTTCCGAAGCATAATAATGGAAATTGTGCCTCGTCAGTGAATAAAACATTATGAAAGAAGGTGACATCTTGCATTCTATCTCTGGCCCAATTACAAAACTGTAGACGCCTTTGAAAATCGTCATCAGATAATTCCTGGTGCATTTTAATGATATGCATGAAACTTATTGGTTTTTAAGATTCGATCGTCTACGTATTCCTACTAATGAGCTGACTTCTCTCTGACTAATATGGGGATTCTCAACCGTTCCCTGCACCACAGAAAACTCATTTTTTTCATTCACAACACATTTTATTCTTTCACGTTTTTTGTATTCGACATTTCCAGTTGCCACAAATCTATCTTGGAAGCTGCCAACATCAGAAATCCTTCTTTTAGGATACCTTTGCCTATAAATTCTATTGGCAAGCAAACAATTTCTGTCCGACTCGCCCAAAACAAATGGCATTTCTACAAGTTCCAATTTATTAAAATTCATTTTGTAAAACTGGAAATATTTTAAATGTAATACAAATGATAACTGACGACCGATAAGTGCGATAAATGTTCATTTGTACAAGACAATTTACATCAAACTGAGGTTTTATTGCGAATAACGAAATCAGCAAAAAAATTTACAAAAACTATTACAGTAAGGGACCAGTGAAATGCTATTTACACACTTCAATGGATTGGAAGAAATGGTCCCACTAAATGGCTTCATTTCAAAATTGCATTAAGATGTGTGACAATCAAAATGAGCAACATATGGAGCACTTATTATAATTTTTTCTAATGAATTATTTGAAGAAACATTTATTTTTTAAGTTTACTCTTGAATTTTGTACTTATTGCTCAATAAAACGAAAATAGTTGCAACTAGCCATAGGGAAATACTTACAAAAAATGTTCGTTTTTCATCTCTACATCACATCGTCGAAAAGTATACAGGATGTTCTATTTGAAAAAATTGAGTTAATTCAATTTAAAAAGTTCTTAATTGAAAAATAATTCTTGGCCACCCTGTACATTTTTAGGAAGTAAAAATGATTTAAAAACATCCATTAGATGTCTCGTAACTAGCGTTCAGATGAGTTTTTCTTAAAACCCATAATTGTAACTTTGGTGATTTTTTTAGTATGCCTCTGCAGATGGCATTATTTCAACAAAAAAATTCATTACATCCAAGTGGTTGGGAGATAGTCAATAATGCTATACTGCCCTCCTAACTTAGAAAGCAGTATCTCCACCTTTACTGGTTTTGAGGGTAAACAAAACTTTTAGAACAAGGTTTAGGTTGAAAGATGTTTAATGACGATTATCATAAACGTGATAGCCAATGAAAGTTCGTTTTTTGACAATATTGCACCAAATAAATGTCATTATTAGAGATGCAAAAATAAATTATTATCAAAACAAAATAGACCAGTCAATTAATAAAACTAGTGAAACGTAAATCATAAGCTAGGTAGAAATAATCACAGGAATTGAATTGAAATTGTATTCGGGAAATACAATCATTACTGATCCAAATGAACTCACAAATACTCTTGGCTCACATTTTTCTCTGGCGGTTCATATAAAATTACGTACCTATCTTGGACAAAATCTATCCTTGCCTTTTACACTTCCTGACATTAATCCTCGGCACACTTTCTTCTTTAATCCGGTCTCTGAATTACAGTTAATAAACACATTCAATAATCTCAAAAACAAACTTCTTCTGGTAACGGTGGATTTAGCTTTCAATTGCTAAAAAGAATTAAAGATTTTTTCATACTTCCCTTAAGGCATTTGATAAATAACGCAATTGAAAGTAGTTCTTTTCCAAATATTTTAAAAATTTCGCACGTGTTTTCATTATTAAAATCGGGTCATACCTTAGATATCGATAATTATAAACTGATAACTTTAGTTAGTTCTCTGTCTAAAATTATGAAAAAGGTAATTTACCATCAGTTACCGGTATTTGCCGCAATATTTTAAAAGAAATGTTCGTAAAAATGACTGCAAAGTAAAACGGAATATTGCTATAAAAAGTACATTTCTTGGAACATAACTAAAAAAAGTACAAACATTACTTCCTATTACAATTGTTATTAATCATCGTATTCCAATCTAAGGTCCACTGCATCGTCATTCACTGGAACGTTTTTCCAAAATAGTCTCCTATTTTGTGGAATTAGTGTAAATAATTCCTTTTCAATAAGACAATTCAGTAAGACAATGCCCTTCATGTACGGCCTTGGATTGGCATGTTTAATTTTATAAATTGAAGAATTGTCAGGTCGGATAAAGAAATCATTCAATTTCATCTCGTTAATTACAACTTTTCTTGAATTTGCAGACTGTTCGCAATTCACAAAGTCTGCAAAATCGAAGACTTTTTTCTTTTTTTGTAAAGATAGCTCGACCTGGTGGTGGAAACTATCAGCCGCCATGAAAGGGTGGTCAGGTTCAAAATATCGCAAAATGATTCGGGTGGTTGCTGTTTCAGAGGAATTGATAATATAAGTTAAATGACAAAACAAGGCCCAGTTCTTGTTCTGGCCAGAACAGTTATCTAACCAAATGACTAAAATTTAATATCTCTCATTACTAGCAGAAACGCATTAAATGTACTAATGAGATCTTCTTTTTTCCTTACGGATACACATTCATGCCACAGGCAAGCAAAAAGTTTAGTAGGTTGTTTTTTATCTACCGGTACAAAACTCGTTGAAAACCACTTCGAGGCGTTGAAATTTTTATCGTCTTGCCATTGGAAAAATTGTCTGAAGTGCCAAAACATGTTTTTACATGTTTTCAGAATCCCAGAAAAAATTTGTTCAGACAAATTGGCTGAAATTTTCAGTCGTGGCAGCAAAAATCAGATCCCGGATTTTTTTTCTGTACCGGCTCAGTTAACCTAAGTTGTTAGTTTTTCTCTAAATTATTAGTTATTCAAATATTCGAGATCAAGACTTTTGTAGCCCAAAGATATAAATACAACGTTACTGACTTTTATTTGCAAACTTAAGTTACCTATTATTGGTACCTAATCGGTATTATATAAGCAGTTTAAGAAAAAATAAAAACAAAACAGAATAAAACCACGACTCGTAATTGGTTAATGTCAAGCCATAGTTTTATCTCCGATATAATTAAATACCCTACCCTACCTTACCCTAAATACCCTTCTTTTTAAGAGCTACAAGTTCTTAAACTAAACACAATTTTTTTTGTCTAAAAACGAACAGTTTATATGTGCTACTAAAGTGATTTTACCGCCATCAGCTGTTTTGAACATGCGCATTTTAAGTACAGTACCAACTGTTACTAGTCTTAAATGCAGCATCTCCAATAAAAATTGGAGTTGCTGCATTTTAGTTGGGCACAGGGCTCATACTGCATTTTAGTTTGGTGAATGGTTTAAAAAGTGGAGATACTGCAAACTCTATAGCTCATTTGTATTAAAGCTATGGTCAATACTACTTTCTAACTTACTAACTTACTAAAAACGCAGCAATTCGAAATTGACAAAATCTGGAGTTACTGCTTTTTAAGTTAGGACGGCAGTATAGAAATGGATAGAGTCTAGATAGAGACTTCAAAAAATGTACTGATATACATAGCATTCCATTAAAACAAAAGGCATTTCCTGTAACTTCGTCTTGGCTCGCACTGGATATTCGAAAATAATTTCCGATTATAGACTTTTTTACCTAGTTTACTCGTATTTTTTTAAAATTTCTAGCTATCGTAGAACTCGAGATATCGAAGTCCGACGCACTATTGCCCCATCCTATATGGGGTAAAATGTAAAATTTGCTTGATTTCGTCTTTTAGTTTATGTATAAAGGTTTTTTAAATGTCTAATTAAGTATGAGAAGTCAGAATTTAACGGTTATATCATAAATAATTATGGTCCTTGGAGTTTTCTAGCTAAAAGTTAATTAGGAAATTTACAATTAACAGTGCTTAAATCATAAAATTTTTTTAAATTCATATATTAATTTTATTTTATTATTTTACAGTACAATATTTTGTGCAATTTCTCTCATCTGATTACTTATTTTTCAGGAGGCAAATACGATGGCAGAAAGGGACTTGGGATCCACATTCTTACTGCCACATACACATTTATATAAACCTGATAGGGTAAGTTTAACAGAACTGGATGATCTTAATGGAATGTTTAATATTTTTCGAAACTGAAAAATGTTAAATATATTTTCAAATTTGAAAATTGAGAATAAATATGAGGTTACTCTCGAGTCGGGGGTGTTTGAATTTAGTGAAAAAAATTTCCAAAAGTAATTTTGTTTTTATTAAAAAGAACGTTTTTCGCTGTTTATTCAAATAGCGACATATAGTAGGTTCCGTATATAATTCAGCGATACAAAAAGGCTCCCAAAAAAGCGCAAAGGACACCGACCGCTTTTGGTTAGTGTACCGCCGCGCCGCGCCGGCGGCGTTAGGTTGAGCAGTACACAGGACCGGATTTAAAATGTATTTTCAGTTTCAAACAATGAATTAAAAGATTTGAATTCTCGTTCAATTGCAAAGTTAACTACACAATTCTTAGGCATGCAAAAAATGCCGGCGTCTTTAATCTTTACCGCATCGCCAAGGCGCCGACATTTTTTTACACGCTTAAGAATTGTGTAGTGATCTATACCAATAACAAATAGAGAGTAATTACATAAAATACAATTAAAACCACGTTTTTATGCTCATCTTACCCAAAAACAAAGACTGGTGTTCTTTTAAGAAAACTTTTAATGGCGAAATTAAATAAATAAATACCTAAACTCAACAACAACACAATATAAAAACATTAAATTAGTGATAAAATTAATAGCATTTTCATACAGTAAAATAAATAAAATAAAAACATTTCTTAAAATGTTGCAAATAAAACATGTTTTAAACATACCAGAAATATGTAATAACACTTTTCCAAAATAAAAATAATGAACTTAAATATAAACAGTAAATAAAATATATAGAAATCTTTTCCGTTATTCGAATTCTTCATCACCGTCACTGTCCCCTCCCACGTCGATGATAAACTTATTTCTGCTATTTGTAAAGATTTGTTTTACTGTTAAACAAGATAAACTATTTATTTCAACAGAAAGATTTAATAAAACTTTTCATTAAACTTTTAAGTCGAAGAAACAGTTAGTCCACGTTGACTACATAGTTTATTTCAACCTATCATGGGATAGAGCAAAATTCAACCAATTATATTCAGTGAGATTGGCCTTCATTTATTTTCCATTTTGCTACAATATATTACATATTTTAAATTAATACATTAATTTGGAACACCTAAATTAAAAAATTTTTGATGTGCTCCATGTAGTTTATAGATATGCAAATTAGTGCAAGTGCTTAATGTTATTTGATGAAATGTCCTTATGTAAATACGAACATGATTGTGAATTACAAGAAAGAAAAAATATATATACATATATAACCTATACCTACCTATGTATAATATATACCTAAGCAACACAGTTACATTAAAAGAATCCATTTATCAGAAAATATTGCAGGAGAACAAAGAACCAGACCTCAGTCTGTGTGATTTAGCAGAAAAACTATTAAACATACTGCATGAAGTGATTTTTGTTTTCTCTAAGGTACATTTTTACTTTATATTTAAATGCTTTTAACTTAGTTAATGTTCTTATATCATTTAGTATACCTATTATTATAAAATTTTGTTCTTAAAAAATAAACAAATTTCTGACATGTTGTTCTTGTAAAAAATTGTTCTTGAATATGATTATTTGTTATTGCCCGGGTGTTGATATTATGTTTTAACGAATTTTTCTCACATTTTGTATGTAAGAAGACGATTGACTATAATATATATAAGCCTAACATTTAACAGCTTGGTTTCTTCGTATAGCAGTTGTGTAGAATGATTTTTAGGTTTTTTTTAGCATGCATGACTTTTATGACATAATTTTGTGCTGTTTGTAGCATATTAACTGTATAGTGTTATACAGACCTCCCAACTTATGATAGCATATCTGATTATAGATTCTGCCAAGGCTTTATATACAAGTAATAATTGTTTTTTATATAATATATTGCGTAGTTGGTAAAAGATAGGGATAAGTGTTCTAATTTTTTTGACATTAATTCTATGTGGCTTCTCCATTTTAAATGATGGTCAACTATAACTTCTAAATATTTTATTTCGTTTACAGAATCAATTTTCTTGTCGCATGTACAGTTTTGATAATCATTTAGAATACAGTTGTTATTATGTATGGGTAGATTTTTTGTGTGATTACAGTTAACGTTTGTGATCGAAAAGCTAATGAATTTGGTTTTAAGATAGTTCAATGTCAAGAGGTTTTTATCCAGCCATGTTCTAACTGTGCTGAGACCTATTGATGCATTGTGCATCGTGCTTTGCCAATCATTACCATGAAATAATAATACAGTATCATCAGCATATGATACTATTTTCATTTTAGTATTTAACATGAACATACTGTTGACATAAATTATAAACAATATTGGTCCCAGGACAGTTCCTTGTAGAACGACAGTTTTAGTGGTTAGTGGTTCACTTAACTTATTATTAATTCTGACATATTGATGTGTCTTTTAAATATTTTTTTATTATAGTTAGTGCAATACCTCTTATGTCTATTTTTTCCAATTTATTTATTAGTATATAATGTGAGACCGTATCAAACTTCCAGGTCTAGAAACACAGCTACACACTTATTTTTTTCATTCAATTGGTTATTTATAAAATTAATAACATCATAAATCGCAGACTCTGTATTTTGATTATTTCTAATACCATACTGGCAATGCGAAAGTAGTCCGAATTTCTCAAGATAATTCACAATTAATTTCATGGTTTTTTCAAATATTTTTGCAAAGTTGTTGATTAGTGTAATTGGTTTGTAATTACTAACAAGTAATGAATCACCTGATTTGAAAATTGGTGTTATTATAGACTCTTTGAATTTTTGAATAATCTTTGATAATAATCTTTGAATAATCTTAAGAATCTTTGAATAATAAAAGAAGCCGAACACCTTTATAGCCTTTTTTGTAAATAAACTGAAAGTGTTATGCGGTCGGTACCCTTTACGGTTTCTTGTGAGCTTTTTTATATCGCCGAATTATACACGGGACCTACTTTACCAGTTAGATTTACAATGATATGTCAGATGATGATATTTTTAGAGCCTTAAGTGGTGACGAGAAGTAAAAATATATATGTATATTGTATCATCACTCAAACAGTTATAAAAAAGACAATAATGGTAAAAAATGTACAGATCAAAAAGCATATTAAGATATCACGTTTCTGTGGAAATGCATAAATAATTTGTCATATTTGACGTATTAAAAGCCTTCATTACAAAAATGACAAATAAATCGAACTTTTTCCCTTACTAGCATTGGCATATGAGATCATAAATTAATTTTTATTGTATTTTCAGGGAAGCGACATATCAGGATTTGAATCACTTTAGCAGATAATCAAAGTGCCGAAACGTGATTTTCATTATAAATGTGCCTTACGAATCGAGTGCCTGTGGTATATTTATTTATGATATGTTATCTACAGATAAATGACAATTTAATTTAACTATAACTACTGTTACTGTATAGAAAGTTTTATTTTATTTTCCGAGATTTATATTTCTATACGTAAATTATTAACATAAAAATGAGAGATTTTAGAAACATTGGCCATATTTGATATTTTCTTATTGTTTGTATATATTTATAGAAGAATTACAAAATGAATAGTCGAATCTCCATTTTTGGTTTAGGATTTTTAGGATTTTAAGTGTGAATGAGTATGTAAATATTTTCTGTGTGATAGTATATAATATTTATATTAATTATATTCTGGTCTTATCTTAATAATTATTTTGTTTTGTATTATATTTATATTTCGCAGGGCAAATTTATGCAGAGTGCCAAAAAGACTTAGGTTTTTGTAAATTTATTTTTATTTTTTGTATTAAATATTTAAAAAATATGTAATATAATATAAATACGTACAATATATCATTACAATGAACCTATAATACTTACTAATAGGTATTTTTTTTATAAAAAATGTTTCAAATAAATTATGTACACATATGTGTTTCTTCTGTATTTTTATTTACCTACCCAGTGAACACACATATGGCTGTTACATACCAAAGAGAGATTGTCAAGGTAACACACACCATATTACCAAATATATCTCCATTATATAAACCATCTTCAAATGCTATATACATTTAAGTTATTAACAAACATGCCTGTTTGTTAAATACAAACATTATAATATGTGATTTTTACATAACTGCTGCATTACAATAACAAGTATATTTACATGCCATATAATATTTATGTATGTCTGTTATCATCATGTAGATTTTAAGTTATATTGCCTGTTTGTTAAATAATAACATTAAAATATGTGATTTTTACGTAACTGCTACATTACAGTAACAAGTATTATGTGTATTTATCAGCTATATAACATTTATGTATTTCTGTAATCTGTATGTACGTTTAAAGTTATATTGCTTGTGTGTTAAATAATAACATTAAAATATGTGATATTTAGATAATTGCTACATATTACACATCAACCCATATTATATGTTTACATCAGATATAACATTTATATATTTTGTGATCATCATGGACATTTTAAGTTTTTCTACAATTACATTACACATATATATTTAATCATGTAATTTGGTAAACTACAAACGTGTAACAAGCTAGCTTACATATGGAATGTCAAAAAAGTTTGGTTAAGTATATATATTATGTATATTGTTTTGGTGTAGTAGTGAACGTGCGGCTATAGTTAGGTTATAACATCAGTGACCAGTGTAGTTTAATCAACATAATAATAGCATGCCCAATGAAAATAAGAAGCTCTTTTACCAATTAACGCGATATTATACAAAAATGTCTTCAATTGCCATTAAGTGGTAATGAAAATGTAATTGTGCCTATATAATACTTGATGACTTATTCGTTTAAATACTATATACATTTATTAAAATAGTGATTAGTGTTACCGGCCGTTTTATTTTTTTTGTGTATCTAATAACAAAAAATAAAACTCGCCAATCAAAAACTAGTTTGATAATCCCGTATCTTCATATAACGTTATAATATTGTGATGTTTTAAATTTCCCGGTAAATCTGGTTATAAAATTTTTATAGGACATCTCTTTCGCACTCTGTATTTCATAGTTCGTGCTAGAAAAGGATACGAAATTAACTCAAATATCCCTAACTATACCTAACAAAATAACCTAATCCTAATATTCTAACCTAACACAAGTTACCTTGAAGAAGGTGCAACGTGACTTCTAGCGTGCGTTTTAACATGTTAAATATCGTCTTTGTTTTTGTGTGGAATCAAGTTCAGAGATCAAAACTATTGTAGGTAAGTACGTAGAAGTGTAAATCATTAGCACCTCGGTGCAGTATTAAGTCGCTTATTAGGTACCTACTTATTTGTTGGAGTTTTATTGACATGTTTCCCAATCTTGAGATTGAAATTTAATGAAATTTAACTAAGCTCAAGCCACAGAAAAATTATAGGTGCTTTATTGTAGCTTAAATTGTATAATCACAATCATTAAAATTACACATTTATATAAGTAATGAATGGAAACAAAGTCCTTGGGCAACGATGTAACATATTGTAGGTATATACTTATACAAATGTTTTATAAGCAGCATTAAACTTAATATAAATATTGAAAAACTGGTCCTATTTTATCACTCTTGCTACAAACTGCTGCTGCTATAGGGATTTAACCTATTTATGTCATCATAGATGTCTATGTCTAATTTTGTGTAATTACTAATTAAAAATAATATCTCGTATAGAAGTTTAATCTTGTAAAGACAAAGAATTTCTAAAAAAGTTAGAAATTGCTTTTAAGTAAATAATACACAAAAAAGTTATAAAATTTTGTCATAAACTATTGTTCTAGCTGCTGTTAACGAAACGTTCCCACATTGTGAAAAAGAATTTGAGAACATCGCTAGTGAGTGGTTCAGACTGTCAAAGGAAAGGCTCAGAGAGAAAACAAGAAGCTGGAGCAGTTATTGTACCCTAATTTATTGAGATATGTATGAAAAAAGAAAACCAGGCGCCAAAAACTAGTTTTAAGACAATTAAGTTTTAAGTATTAGTCTGCTTGCAAATTCATGCTGACAGGTTTGTCTGTAACTAAATTTTTTTTATATAGAAAATTTGTTTTCGTCATTGTCTGAGTATTATTGTCACGTTTGTTGAATTTTTCTTGTTTCTAATAAATTTTTAGCTCCTTTTTGAATAATTGAAGAATTCTTGTTTTTTCATTAACTATTTTCGTTCAGAATTTTAGTTGATATTTGCTACAATTAAACTTGGATAACCATACATTAAACCAAACTTTATTCGGATGTTCAATATATAGTTCAAAAAAGCATTTATTCAGTCACTAGAGTAAATAAGTAATAAAACTAAAAATGACCTGTGTTTAATATATAGATAATATAATAATCACTCGACTATCAAAAATAGTATATTTTGTGTATGTAGGTGTATAGACACTTAGAAAATGCAAAGTGTCGTACTTCTCATTAATATGCCTGCGATTTTCGTTTCTACTGTTCGTTTATGTCTATATCAAAATCATTAGTGTTACTGTAGCCTTCAACGTCACCCTCAAAATCCACAGTTTTTAAATGTTGTAAAAGCCCGAGCATCATTTAGAACAAACTTCATTAAGCTTTTAATGTCTATCTTTTTCCCTGAAACTTCTTTTAATGTAAGATAAAGCTGCTCTGTTTTACCAAAAACTTATACACTTTTCTTGTCTCTATAGTAATCATGCTAATGTTTATTTCTTCGTAATTTACAGCGGAATGAAAATGATTCATGTAAACTGTCAGGCTTTTCTTTATTTTTTTTTTGCCTTATTACATAGCTTGCAATCAGCTAACTTTTTCTGTATGTGTTATTTTTCTTCAGCTATTTTATCTTCTGTTTTCTGTTAACCAAAAGTTTGCTTGTAATAAACCAAACTATATAGTTTAGAGAATGTGCAATTTGGCATTTATTTCCTTTATTAATTTGGCAGTTGGTTTATTTTTGATTAACTCATTATATAAATGCAGGTAACCTTCTTGTATGACTTTGATTAATGTATTATTATGATATGTACTTTATGAATATAAAAATTATTTATTTTAGATTGGCCTTTTTTTACATCTAGTTTTTCCTTACTTGAGCCATATTGTAACAGTAGTACAAGGTGTCCCAGGATGGGATTAGCTATACAACAAATGACCTAAATTTTAATTTTTGGACTATAAATTTCCGCATTTTTAAAAAAATACGATTTATGTTAAAAAAATTATTTTTTTTATGAAGGAGCAGGGCGCTTAAAAATTCCAAAAATATGAATTTTGCCTAAGAGTAAACTACCTTTATTTTTCATTTTTAATAAAAAAGCCATTTGAAATACTTTTCTTTCATAATCCTAAATTTTTTAGTATCCGTTACGGAAAAATACGAAAATTGATGTGAGGCATTGGGGAAAAAGACGTATTAAACAAGATTTAATAATAAACAATTTTTTCAAATTGCATTTTCCTTAAAATTGAGAAAAATAAAGGTAGTTTGTTCTTGGGTAAAATTCATATTTTTGTAATTTTTGAGCGCCCTGCATAAAAAAGTACATTTTCTTAACACATCGTATTTCTTTAAGAAGCAAAATTTTTTATAGTGACTGTCGAAAAACTAAAATTTAGGTCCACTTGTGGTATAGGTAACCCCATTTTGGGACACCCTGTATATTATATGCTACCCCCTTGTGCATATACCACGGAAATTGCATGTTATATAGCACACGTGTAACATCAGAACATATTTTAAGGTAAATATTTTGAAATACAATATATGTCTTTTACATGTATGTTATATATTTACCACATATGAGTATGTTACAAGTTATGTTGCCATTACATGGCTATAACTTTTTTTGTGGCTGAAATTTTAAGGTCCATGTACCTTACATTTACCATACATCCAATATCCTTGGATATAAAATGTTGAATAGATTACGTAAGAGAAACATACCAGGTATGTGTCCGTGTTCACTGGGTAATAAGGCAGTCATTTCAATTTCGACACAATTAAAACGAGGTGGGCTCTTTCTAGACCAGGGATTCCCAACAGGTGGTCCGCGGACCCCCGCGGACGAAGTCTTAGGGGTCCGCGAAATGTCACTGAGATATTCAGTTGTAAAGTTATGCGTTATTGTTATTGCAATTGCTTTGTACTTGTATTAAACTTGTGTTAACATCAAATTTCATTTTCATCTATATGAACAGTTTCCACCTTTAAGTAAATTAGTTTAGTAAGTAATTTATGGTAGATTCTACATAATCTTCATTTTAAGAATTTAAGCTTTTAAGGGGTCCTTGTCAGTATAGCGACCGATGAAAAAATCTTGTTGGGAACCACTGTTCTAGACAGTATATAATCCTAAAACATTTCCTACACATATAGTCCGATAGGAAACCTGCCCAAAAAATAAAATTAATTTAAAATACTCAAAATCGTAACTAACATCATTAAAAACCCCATAGACAACAAAAAAATTTAAAAAAATCTCTTCCAGATATATAAGCGATTA
Source organism: Rutpela maculata (assembly GCA_936432065.2). NCBI lineage: Eukaryota > Metazoa > Arthropoda > Insecta > Coleoptera > Cerambycidae > Rutpela > Rutpela maculata. The sequence continues at coordinate 39,516,163 of OW386290.2, forward strand.
AAATCTGCCCGATTTTATACCCACTCCAAACGTGACGTCAGATGGAGAAGGTCGGATGACGGCGTCAAGCGACGATTCTGCTTGTCAGAAACAACTAGCAGTGAACACAACCTAACCTAAAATTTAAACGTATTCGTTTGGAAAAACATCGTCAATATTCTGAAATGTCAGAAAATGCTACTTTTGATTCGTTCATGCCGAGCCGAATTTCGCCGTGCAATTGACCATATTTTTGTGAAATTGGTTGCTACCAGTCATTTCACAATTTGATGTTGGCTATGCATTATTTACTGTTTTTAGTCAATTCGGAGTGGGCGACATCTACATTCTGGTAGAATAATATGTTCGGGAGTGAATAACGAATCATTTTACTATTGATGTTAAATAGAAGTTTAACTTTATTGTTATTGTTTTTAATAGTACCACAAATATCTACTACATTAAATGCCGAAACTTTCTTGTTCACACCACTTTGTGATATTCTTGGGAAAATCTCGGAGTTAACGACATCTACATTCTAATAGTATAACACACGTTCAGGAATAAACAATAAATCAGTTTACAGCGCCACCTATTGGTAGGTGATTTTCGTGAATAGTTGGCTATGCTGATTTTAGTTGAAAATATATAGCCAATATCAAAACTCTAAAGTTACCAGTAGCAACCAATTTAAAAATAAGGTCAATTTACGATCAGGTTTATCTGGAAGACTTCCTCTTTACGTCGCAACATCGTATGGCCGTCTCAATGGTGTTTTTCGAAAAATATGAACGTGTCAAGATTGCATGTTTCTGTATTTTTTTCGGCTCCGAAATGTAAGCTGTTTTTTGCTATTTTTCGCAAATATCTCCGAAATGGTGGGAGTTGACTCGAAATAAAAAATACGGTCAAATGAGTATTTTCCACTACGCATCTTTTGCTGCCATCAGAATTTTTATTTATTTATTTTTTTTTTTTTTTTTTTTTTTTTTTTTTCGTTTCGGAGATAATTACTGAAATTGCAAATTTTTAGCTTCTATAGTTGGCAACTGTTTAATCTTGGCTCCTACGCCAAAAGACTACTCTAGCTAATTTAAATAGAATTAAATTTGCTAAAACTCTTTTTTTTACGATAACCGAACGTTACATAAACGTAACTAATATTCGTTGAATAAACGCAAAATGTCGCCGAGATCCACGGAGTTTTCCACTATTAAATAGACTACTAATCAACGTTAGTTAATTAAGGTGTTTTAACGTTTTCATTATTGGTGAAAAACACGTAATATCATTTACCTGTTTTATAGTAAACCAATATATATTTTGTAAAAACATTCTAAACCCCCTTTATATAAACGTGAATAATAATCGTCGAATACACGCAAAAATGTCGCCGAGATCCACGGAGTTTTCCACTACCCAGTGGGCACGTTTAAAAAATGTCAAAATAGTATTGAAAACCACACGTTGTTATAGGGTTTTTAGAAACGAGTTGATTCAACGAAAAAATGTCGCGCGAAGAAACGGATGAGCCATCTAAATAATTAATAGGTTAAACACCTACTGGTTTTATCATAAAACCTTATAAACAGATACCATAAAATGTTTATGCTATCTCGGCCCAGAATAATGATCTTTAACTTTTGATTGTTATAAGATCCATCCAAATAAATCGATCTTCCCTGAAAGAATTTGAACATTGCAATCTATGTTATTTATCTTCTATAAATTCATAAGAGTATAAGATAAAGCGAGACTGATTAATGTTAGTGGTTTATATGTGGCGCCATCTAGAAATAGTTTCTGCAACAAACTAAGTGGTAAGCAAGTAAATTTTATGCATTCATGTAGATGAGTAGGAAAACGTTAAAAACATCGTCGTCTACCATTTATTTCACCTGTAGATTTAGAATGTCTATATTTTAATAAGTTGAAAGCATCAATTATTTTAACGTTGTATAAAAACGTTTTTTTTTCTTTAAATAAAATTACTATGTTATATTGATGCAATAAAACACGTTAAATTTTTTCCTTTCACAAACGTTACATTTAGCGAGTACAAGTTCCCATTATACGAACGTGTATTATACGTTAATATATCAGTAAAATAAACGTTCTGATCAAAACGTTTTAGTTCAGTAATCCCTTCCACTTCTGGTTGGGAATGTGTGTAGGAGTAACGTATTTTATGGATTTAAAATTCCCTTGCAATTAGTAAGTTGGAAACAAATCTTTAAATAAAACGTTTCAGTCGCCGTATTAAATATATGTAATAAAAAACGTTAAACTTGTTCGTTTCGAAAACGTTACTTTAGCGAAACGTTAAAAAAACTCCTTACATTATAAACGTATTTTATACCTTATTACATATTTGTGGAAAAAACGAACTTACTAAAACGTTTCATTCTAGTATTTTCTTCTACTAGTTGTTAAAATTGCGTGTACTAGTAACGTATTTTAATCGTCTTTGCGCGTGAAAATTTTCAACCACATGTGATGTTTTAAAAACGTTTATTAAACATACGTGTGCCTATTGGGTATTAAATGGACTACTAATCAACGTTAGTTAATTAAGTTATTTTCACGTTTTGATTATTCGTCATAATACTACGTTTATCGAATATAAAATAAACCACCTATAATCAATATATGGTTGATTTTCTTTATTATATCAATGTTTCTTCAACGTCAAATATTGTCCCTTTTTTACGTTAAATTATTATGTTTAATAAATGTTTATTAAATAATATCTAATAACGGATAGTTGCAAAACGGGTCTAGGCCATGTGAGGATCAACGTCGCTTTTAGTAAGTTTAACGTGTCATAACTACGTTAATAATTGCTACATGTTAATATATGGTTATAAAACAGGCACAAAGTACATATTGTTGAACGTCATGTCATATTGATCTGAAATATAAACGTTTTAAAAACACGTTGAATTAAACTTACGACTAAACTTAATATAATAGTTAATATATTTTCTTACATCAACGTTTAATTGACGTCGAATTTAAACGGTAAAATTTCCTTGGTGCATCAATGTTGTTATCAGCATAGTTTGGTTGCTCTTTTTCATCGTTATAATACTACGTTTATCGGATATAAAATAAACCACCTGTAATCAATATATGGTTGATTTTCTCTATTATATCAATGTTTCTTCATCGTCAAAGAGTATGCATTTTTTACGTCATAATGTTACGTTTAATAAAGGTTTATTAAATAATATGTAACAACGGAGAGTTGCAAAACGTGTCGAGGATATATGAGGATCAACGTCGCTTTTATAAGTGAATTTAACGTGTCATAACTACGTTGAAAAAATGTGGTAATTAAACTAATAGTTACAATATTCATTACATTAACGTTATATTAACGTCGAAAAACAAACGTCTATTTATGTCCAATAATCAACGTTGACTTTTTCAAAGACTAACGTTATATCAACGCTTACAACGTTCTATCGACGTTTAATAAACCCAGGTGTGTTTACTGGGGAATGAAGGAATTAGAGGGGCGGGATTTGGGACTTTTTTTTTCGGTAAAATTTCTCCATTTTGTCACCGTAATTAATCGACCTCATATACGATGTTCACTTAATATCATGTACTACTTTGACGCTCCGTTAATCTAGGCCCTTCGAAACAAAAGTTTCTGAGGAAAATTATTTTTTTAAGATTTACATACACTCTATAGGAAAACGTGTAATTTCCTACATTTCCTCGAATATCTCGATAATTATCGTTTTTTTCATTTCATTTCTAGACAGCTTATGTAAAGAGAATTGATTGCGCTTTCCGATACTTTTTTTAATTTTTTCTCTAACATAAAAAACAAAAGACTTATGACCGAATTTGCGGACGTCTCAAAGCCAACCGCCGCCCAGTCTATTAATTAGGGTGAAGACGTACCGCTCGGCTAAAGTTCGCCATCTGTGGGACACCAAGTGAGGCTAGCCCTCTCGAACTGACGTCACAGTGCTTTTCGTGACGAGTGGCGAGGAGCTCAACTTTAATTATTCATTGCAAAGTAAGTACTGCGATTTAAGAGCTGATATTCGGTGTGGCGTGTTTTTATACATAAACACACACTTTAATGAAATAAAAAAAAATGGGCAAGTTCCCCATTAATAAGCCGGAAAATGTGGAAAAGTGGTGGAACAGCACTGATTTGAAAAATTCCTTTTTTCACGTATTCCCTAGACCACCAGGAACATTCATCAGCATTGACCTGTGCATTAACTCCGAAGATGAGAAAGTTAGGGGGGTTTGAAGTGCCCCAAAAAGTAGCTGTCTTATAGAATTTACAAATTAATGTTTCGTCTCAGTAATGGGCTCTAGGAGGTTTTTTGGGTCGCTGATCACGAATCCGAGGTCCAAATTGAGGAATTCCATATAACAGTATGGAATTCGTGCCATTTTTGATGAAAATTCCACTTTTTCGGGCGGAAATTTAAATATGAATATTGTGCTGCGGAGGTTATTTTTGGTGGATGATCAGGATTCCGAAGTCCAAATATATTCCAGACTGGAATACGTGCCATTTTTCGAGTCGAATTTCACTTTGGAGAAAAAATTATGTATCAATATTGCGAGTATTTCAAAATAATTTTTCAAGTCAATTTTACTTTGAAGATAAAAGTTATGTATGAATATTATGAGCATTTCAAATTAATGTACACGACAATTTTATATTGTGTTGGTACAGAAGGTGGTATTCTGTGTGACAAAGTAGTTCTTAATTTATCATTATTTTTTTATATAATTTACACCATCTAAATCAATCATAATCTGAATCATATTTGAGAACTGGTAAATCAGGATTTGTTGGTTCTTCTTCAGTGTCACCTTCATCTTCCTGTTCATCCGATATTTCAGCTGGACAAATCGATTCATTTTCCGTTACGTCTGCAGCTCCAGGTGCCTCGCAATTATTGCAATTGTTTCCATGACAAAATTTACAAGTTTGGGAGCAATATACGCCATTCTTGCGACAACCACAAACCGCTCCGCATTCAGTTTGGCAGCCACACATTATAGCATCCATGATCTTTTTTGGTGCAGGCGGTTCAGTCATCCTTACAGGATTACATGTAATTCTCTTTGTACGCGCCCTAGGTTATATTAGTTTTTGTAAAAAATATTATATTGTACTCGAATTCGTGTCCTGTATATATAATTGATTAAAAACAGAATTTTTTGCCAATAGTATTATTCTCTTCCTTATATTCCGTTTTAAGAAACAAGAATTTCAAATCCTTGCGAGGATAGATTCATTTTTGATGAGGATGTAAAATGAACAAATGGTGACTTTGAAACAAAATTCCACCCTCGGGGGGGGGGGTCTAACCCTCTCAGGATATCACAATTCACTCTTACCAAATTTAATTATATATTACACACACACACATATATAAACACATAAATACGTGCACAGATATAGACAAACACATATACATATAAAAAAAACATAGACAAATTTAATCAACAGTACTTCTGATGATATATTTGGAATTACTTGAATTAGACCGCGAATTCGTATTCAGTGTCCCAAACGATATCGCAGAGCACATTTTCGAGGAAAAACGTTAATATTTAAATTTTTCCTGAAAAAATGGAATTTTCCATGGCACGCATTCCATACTGGAATATGTAATTTCCCAATTTGGACCTCGGAATCGTGATCAGCGACCCAAGAAACCTCCTATAGCACACTTCCGCAGCACAATATTCATATTTAAATGTCCGCCCGAAAAAGTGGAATTTTCATCAAAAAATGGCACGAATTCCATACTGGAATATGTAATTCCTCAATTTGGATATCGGATTCGTGATCAGCGACCCAAGAAACCTCCTAGATCCCATTTCCGATGCGAAATATTAATTTTATAAATTTTTTTAAGATAGCTACTTTTTGGGGCACTTCAAATCCCCTTAACTTTCTCATTTTCGGAGTTAATGCAAGTATAATGGAGGCTGGTTACCTAGTCGGAAAAAATATACACATTTTCGTCAGTTAGGCTTAGGTATTTTTTAAGATAGCTACTTTTTGGGGCACTTCAAATCCCCTTAACTTTCTCATTTTCGGAGTTAATGCAAGTATAATGGAGGCTGGTTACCTAGTCGGAAAAAATATACACATTTTCGTCAGTTAGGCTTAGGTATTGGCAACTTAAATTAATATTCCCGCCGGGAGACTGTCTCGCGTCGGGTATTATTCGCACTGGACTCCATAGCATAGGTCGTAGAAGTTTTAAACCATTTAAATTATATTTTTTACTGTTTTCTATTTGTTGTTTAGTAAGTAAACAGTAATATTGCCGTATTATTTAATAATCCACCAAGTATGATAGCTTTATAAATATTAACCCTAAATACCACAACATTGTCTTATGGATATCTGAAGGACGTCCTCGACGGACATACAGGACATCAGATGGACGTTCGTTTTTGGTTCAAAGTACATCCAGTGGGCAGCCGAGGGACGTCCAAATGTCACAACCTTGAACAATATTTGCACATCCCTGGGGATATCATAAAAAAAAAAACGAAATGAGTAGGGATCGAACCTCCGACAGTCCGATTTGTAAGTCAGACTGTATTTATAGTTGGAAGTAGGCAACGGCTAGAGCGCCGACTACTTTATACGTTATTGTGCTCTGATTCAGTGTGGTATTCGGTGGTATGTATACATATTTCGGAAACGTGTTGGAGAGAAAGCGGTGTGGAGATTATCATTTATTACAAAAATATAATATTTAAATCAATGGACACGAAATGGACGTCCATCTCTTGTTACCAGTTGGACATAAAATGTACATACTTTCCGTACATAAAATGGACATTCAGAGGACGTCCAGTCCGTACAATTTCAAAGTAAATCCGATGATAAACGACCGGTAGACGTCCAGTTTATGTCCATGGACGTCAGTAAATTAAATGGACATAAAACTGACGTCCGGCGGACATCGTGTGCTATTAGGGTAGTTTATAAAAGAAATGCGCAACGAAACGTGAGTTTGAAATTAACTAAAATTATGCAAAAATCCCAAATGAAAATTGCTTCGTTACAAAGATAGTTTATCCCAGACAGCACTCGATAGCCTTAGGACAGCCACTGACCATACTTGGAGGATAAGCGGGACGTCCTGGGGACGTCCTGGGGACGTCCCAAACTGGGTTAATCCCGATTTCGGACCTCCTGTGGATATCCTTTTGATGCAAATCGGGTTTGCCCATGGATGTCTTCAATGGGATCGCCCATGGTCGTCCAGAGGAATAAAAAGGGACCAATTTGGGTTAAAATCGGGATAGCCTACAGATGTCCACAATAGGATAGCAATAGGAAGAAAAAAGACACCAATTTAGGTTAAAATCTGGACCACCACAGACATCCACACATAGTTGCATCTGGTTACCCGTAGTATCTAGACAAAATTGATCTTGTGTAAAATCGTGATTACTGTAGACAATTTAAAATTTGCGTAATAAATAAATCTCATATTGCAAAAAACTTAACTCTCGTAAAAGAGGCATTTGCAGTGGATAGATTACACAACCTGTAGTTTCAGGCTTACTAGGTGAGTATGGCAACAGAAGTAATTTGCACCGTGCAAGGAGGGCCATCTAACATGAATTATTGAAACTAACGCTAAGAACGAGCTAGCCAATATCCCCATTTTGGCTGTTATTAGGGCCATATTTTGTAAGTAATGTCTTCCGTCAATAAAATTCATTCGCGTCACAATGAAAGTATAATGCAAATATAAACTAAATAAAAAAATTCTCATTTATACTTTAGATGAATTTATCAATTATCAAGAATTTGGGACCTACATTAGCCCAACAAGTTGACCTATGGATGGCCCTAGGGATAGCCTTTGGTTATCCCTATATAGGTTTTAAATAGGACATCCATAACCTTAAAGGCTATCCTATAGATAGTCATGTAGGTTATCCAATGGATATCCCTATTTTGGCTGTTATTAGGACCAAAGGATAACCAGTGGACTTCCTGTCGACATCCCAAATGAACATTCCATTTATCGGATATACGGGATCATTTTAGGATATCCCGTGGCCATCCTGTGCTGTGTTAGTAGAGTATGGTGATTAAAAGTTATACTAACCATGACCCATAAAACCTCATATTTTCGGCTCTATACATACACAAACACACACACAAGTACAAACACCATTATTTGTTTTAATTAATAATATCACATAACACTTTATCACATTTATTTTCGTGATTGGAACAGTTTCGGATTTGGGGGGGGGGGGGCTATAGGGGCTATAGCCCAGGGCGGCAAGATCCAGGGGCGGAAAATTTTTTGAAAAATACCAAAGGCACATAAAAACAAAAAAATATTATTATTAGTACGTACTATCAGAACATTTTTAATTTATTTGAGAACGTGTTTTTTATTTTAACTAGACTAGAATTCCTTATTACAGTCAACTGTACAGGGTGCGGTCGCGCGAACGTTAGAACCTCATTTAACCTTGTTAATTTTGGAGTTAAAAAAGTTCAAAAAATAAAAGTTATGATAAATCACATGTATTTTCCAAAAATCATTTCAGAAAAACAATTAAGTTCGGAGATATGAGCTTTACCTTGTTTTTTTTTTAAATGGAACACCCTATATATTTTTACACCATTTGAAAGGCCATAGAAAAACCTTTTCAAAGATGTACGACTCATAGTATTTTTCTTAAGAACTATAGTAGATATTAAGTTTTATATTTTTTTACATTAAGTCATGGTTCTCCGAAAAATATATATCAATGTTATATGCTAAACAAACTGTATTAATTCATTCAAATGCATAAGTATCTTATCCAACAAGTAACTTTATATCCTTATCTCGGTACGTGATATAATTTGATATACCTTATCTAAAGCGATAACAACTTCCTTTTAAAACAAAGCTTTCTCATGTAAAACGCTGGCATAGCATAATTCCGAGAAATGCATGTGCCTACGTTGATAGCAGTATGTTATAAATATCACCCAGAGACGCATCTGCAGTCAGTATACATTTAATCTTTATACCAAGCATATTAACTATTGTAACATTTATATCTAAACCAAATATAATAATATAAAATATTGTGTAAAACCAAAATAAAAGTTTTTAAAAAGCAAATCAAGTTCTAAGTGATATAAAAGTGGCGCAGTCGGTAGGATTGGTAATAACGCCTGGAAGAAGAGCCTAACCAACGAAAACCTCCCAGAAGAACAAGGAACACCCCAAAAAGGGCCTAACTTCAGGAAAGGATCGCCGGAACAAGGAGACCTTTGACGACGGGCGGCGGATTCCAATCCCTCAATCAAAAAAGGACCTACTTCTATAAATGAAGATTTATTACTTGTAAGTACTTATTGAATCATCTCGTTTTAAGTGCAAATTAAATTAGAATTAATAATCGCACCATTTCTTGTGCGTATTGCCGTGGAAAGAACAGTTCTGTTGTCCTTTGTTATAAGTAAAATACGTCTAAGTATCCCAAAATTAAAATTAGTTTATGCCAGTAACTACCAGAAATATGGCTCATCAACAGCAACAAAACCAACAACAACAAGAGCCACAACCACTAATTCAACCTCAACCTCAACCTCACCATCAACCAGACGCTATTGAACCATATAAATTAAGCGAAATATTTTCAATTATTCCTGAATATGACGGTAATCAAATAAATTTAAATACATTTTTAAATTCATGTAGAACTGCTTTTGGCATGGCAATTGGTAATCAGGTGGTACTTTTAACTGTTCACATAAAAAACAAATTAAAAGGCCGTGCAGCTGAACTAGTGAACTCTAGAAATCCCACTCATTGGGAAGAAATTAAAACTCTTTTAGAGAATCATTTCGGTGATAGTAGAGACCTAACCTCCTTAATACAAGACTTGCAAAGAATGCGACAACTTCCCGGTGAATCTCCACTCACGTTTATTGCGCGCTTGCAAACCCACGAAGCAAAAATGCATGCTTCTGTTCATAAACAGCGGTTAACAGCGGCACAAAAACAAGCCCAAACGCAATTAACTGAGGGCATGGTTTTGAACACCCTACTCACGGGACTAGAACCCAAACTTGCACATGTTGTTAGGGCAAGCGACCCTGAGAATATGCTAAAAGCAATAACGAGAGTTCGAAAAGAACTCCAATTAAATTACTTTGAAACGCAAAAAACCAATCGCAACAATAGTGCAATCACTCCCACGCGTAACCAAAACTTCCCCTTACCTGCAAGACATTGTTCATTTTGCAAACGTACGGGACACGTCGCTAATGAATGTCGTCAGAGACAACAAAGTTCTCGACCCCCAAATTTTGGTACTCCCCAAATCTATCCTAGGCCTAATTACTATAACCAAAATCCTGGAAATTCGCAAAATTTCCAACAACAAAGACCTAACTACTATAACCAAAATCCTGGAAGCTCACAAAACTTCCAGCAACAAAGACCACCCGTCATTGCACCAAACCCAAATTTCAATAATGCAAGACCACCTGCGATTCAACCTAACCCTAATTATTATAGACCAAATTCAAATAGAAAAACGCTTCATCTCAATCAAAATACTGAACCCGAAAATCTAGAGCAACAAAATCAAAGTTATTACGCTTACGATAACCCTTACGAAAATATTAACGAGGGATATTACACTGATAATAACCCCTACGCAAGTCCGAACTATTATACAGCTAATACTTCGGAATACGACAACAGCAACGAAGACTATTATACTGCTAATAGTCCCTCCGAAAATTATTACACGGACGAATCGACTTTCGATACAACACCTGTATATAATCGGGATTTTCGATCAGGCCCACATGCCCAGTCGGACCCGCCTTATCACAAAACCGGAGACCCCGAGATGACAGTACTGCAAACCCAATTCGGCAAAATGAACTTGGACAATTTCAACCCAAATCTCAACTTCCCGGAACAACAGTTCCTATAAGCCCCTTATTGTCTGTCAAATCCAAAAATTTGTATTATATCTATGACATTACTAACACGCATAGATTATTAATCGACACGGGCGCAGGACTATCCATATTCAAACCCAAAATTTGTGAAAATTATAGTAGGAGATGTCCGGAAAACATTACGATCCAAGGCATAACTGACCAAAAAATAAATATTAACGAAGCCGTCTTTATCCCGTTTGACAACAATGAACCATTTAAAATTTATGTATGCGATCTTGACATAGAATTCGATGGACTCCTAGGGTCTGATTTCTTAGAACATTACAACTGTATAGTGGATATAAAAAACAAAAAACTTGTAACAAATTTCAAAACAATCCCGATCCACAAAGTCACGGACCAGGGTCTGCCAAACATACAAAATTACCCAAATCCAGATAATCGTGAGACCACCCGTAATATATCAAATATAATTTCAGTTGAACCACGTATAGAACAAATTACCAAACTTAAATGTCACTTGTCCAATACGGAAGCTATACTGCTAGCTACCGAAGTAGACAAGGTAAGACTTCCTAACGCGATAGTTCAGATAGACGATAAAGGTGAATTTATTACCTCTATATTAAACGTAAACGCGGTAACCAAAACCGTTAATTTTTCAAATTTAAAACTAGAACCAATCCAAAATTTCTCACTGAATTATATAGACGAAGAAACCTCCCAAACTTTCGTAGACAGACATTATGAAATAAAAAACCAACTCCGTCTAGACCACCTAAACATGGAAGAAAATGAACTAATAACTCAACTTTGTCTAGAATATGCGGATATTTTTTATCTTGAAGGTGACCAACTAACCTTCACCAATGAAATTAAACACGCGATAGATACCAATGACGCGAAACCGGTATTTACAAAATCGTATCGATACCCCCAGATACACAAAGAAGAAGTCAAAACGCAGGTATCCAAAATGTTAGAACAAAATATTATTCGTCCCTCTAACTCCCCCTGGTCATCTCCAGTGTGGGTTGTCCCTAAGAAACTTGATGCTTCGGGTAAGCCAAAATGGCGTGTAGTTGTAGACTACAGAAAACTCAATGAGTTAACTGTAGGAGATAAATACCCTCTACCCAACATCTCAGATCTCCTGGATCAATTAGGCAAGTGCCAGTACTTCACAACATTGGACTTGGCCTCTGGGTTCCACCAGATCGAGATAGACCCGAAAGACATCCCGAAAAGTGCATTTAGCGTAGACAACGGGCACTATGAATTCGTTCGTATGCCCTTTGGCCTTAAAAACGCCCCTTCCACCTTCCAAAGGGTTATGGACAACATCCTCATGGGCATTCAGAACGAGAGATGTCTGGTATATATGGATGATATTATCATATATTCCCCGACAGTTCACGAACACATTTCTCGTCTCACAGAAGTGTTCAAACGCCTTCGAAATGCTAACTTAAAAATCCAACCTGATAAATGCGAGTTCCTTCGTAAAGAAGTCGCATACCTGGGTCACCTCATAACTAAAGAAGGAGTAAAACCAAACCCCGATAAGGTACAGTGCATCCAAAACTTTCCGCAACCCACTAACCAGAAGGAAATCAAATCCTTCCTCGGGTTGGCAGGTTATTATCGCAGATTTATAAGTAATTTCGCGAAACTATCCAAGCCCCTCACCAAATTGTTACAAAAGGATGTCCCTTTTGCTTTCGACTCAGAATGTCACAAATCCTTCGAGGAATTGAAACAAGCCCTCACTTCGACCCCAGTACTTATCTACCCAAACTTCGACGAAACGTTTCTACTCACCACTGATGCAAGCGCGTTCGCCATCGGCGCCGTGCTCTCACAAGGCCCAATTGGCAAAGACTTACCAATAGCTTTCGCCTCAAGGACCCTCTGTAAAGCCGAAACCAAATACTCAACCATAGAGCGTGAACTTTTAGCTATAGTATGGGCCGTGAAACACTTCCGTCCGTACATATTTGGTCGAAAGTTCAAACTAATAACTGACCATAGGCCTTTAACGTGGCTCTTTTCGATAAAAGACCCCGGTAGCCGCCTAGCACGCTGGCGACTGAAGCTTGAAGAGTACGAATACGAAATCGAATATAAACCCGGCCGCATTAATAAAAATGCAGACGCTCTTTCCCGCATAAAGATAAATCACATTCAAGATTCCTCTAACTTTCAAGCAGAATCAAAATTAGTAACGTACCCCATTCAAAGTCCCTCGACTCCAATAGAACCCGATCCTGATAGTCAGGACACGACAAGCGACACGACGGAAACAAACGAACAAGGTGTCCCGAACGAATTCGAAACTTTCGTAAAATTGTATAAAACAAAGTCACTTATCGACTATTCTAAAATTGAATTTTCGAACGGGCAACTCCTGGACAAAACCAACAAAAATATAGTGACCTTTTTCCAACAAAACAATCTCAAAGATTTTCATTATAAAATCCTTGAAGACTTGTTCGAAGAAAACGCAGACTTCCGAGATTTAGAATTAAATAAATTATCGAGTAAGTCGGTGCGACATAGAAACTATTTTATCGTGGCTCTACCATACGACCCCGAAACCGTAATCCAAAATCTATTCATCTCGCTATACAATGGTCGTGAAGAGTTCGACGACTCCAAAACGTATTGTATCGAAAACAATGTCGAACTTCCTATTCTCGAAATTTTGTCATTTCTTTTATCGGAAAAAGACGTGAAACTTAAAATATGTCAAAACGTTACTAGAACACCCAGTGACGACGAAATCCCAATTATTATCGACCAGCATCATACTGGCAAAGCTCATCTCCACCGCGGAATAAATGAGACTATTCGTCGTATTCGAGAGAAATACAATTGGAAAGGATTGACAAAGGACGTCGAAAATTTCATAAAAGCCTGCAAAATCTGCCAAGAAACAAAAATCTGTCGCAAAAATTTAGATAACCCTCTCGTAATTACGGAGACGCCTAAATCCCCTTTTGAACGTATAAACATAGACGTCCTAGAAGTCCCAACGAAAAATTACGCGCTTACTATACGCGACGAACTTACAAAATTCACTCAAGCGTATCCTATTAAAGATAAATCAGCAAAATCAATTGCAAACACTCTACTCGTTTACTTCCAGCACTTCGGAACACCCCTTCGAATTCATTGCGATTATGGCCGAGAATTCGATAACGCCATCCTAAAAGATTTATGTCTCCTCTATGACATCAAAGTAACGCAGTCTAGTGTCGGACACCCCCAATCTAATGGTTCCTTAGAAAGGTTCCACGCTACCTTGTTGGAAATGATCCGAGCACACGTGGCAGAACACCCTGACGAACACCCCTTCAACATATTACCCTACGCGATAATATGCTATAATACCTCTACTAATAAAACTCACGGATTTACACCCTACGAGTTAGTTTTCGGACACACGTCCAGTAGACCACCAGAAACGCTATATAATCAGGAAGAACTAGTCACGAAATACGTCAGAGACTTAAATAATCGCCTCTCTTATTATTATAAAGTCGCGCGCGCCAGAACTGAAACACAAAAACAAAAAGCGAAAGTTCGGTTCGACGCCCACGTTTCAAAGGAAACCCCCGAATATCAGATTGGTCAAAAGGTGTATTTAAAAGAATCCCAAATCACCGATAAGTTACATAATAAATATAACGGGCCATTTGAGATTTTGGAACTTCACAAAAACTCAGCCACCCTCCTTAATAAAAAAACAAAACAAAAAACTAAAGCTAACTTTGACAGGTTAAAACCATATATTGAAGCCTAAATTGCCTTACAGGTTCACCTTGCTGATCGGAGCAGCCATGTCCCAGTACCAAATAACACCCATCAATAACACCGTCGGAGTCTATTACCACGACGAAACGAGGATAATTATTTCCAATAATAAATGGACTCTGCTAGTCCATAAAAATCTATCAAGCCTCGAAGAAACCTTTATCAACAACAACAAAATTTTAGAATCAATTGTCAATATATTCACCCCCGATACACGCGAAACGAAAGAATTCCTAGTCAAAGTCAAAACACACATAACACTCCTAAACCAAGTATCAAATTCCCTTAAGGTAAAATTTGAAGAAATCTTTGTTAACACCAAACGATTCAAGCGCGGAATATTAAATGGAGCAGGTAGTATATTTAAAGCAATTACCGGCAATCTAGATGCTGAAGATGGACAATTCTTCACAGATAGTATTAACAAATTAAACAAAGATCAACATCAAATAGAAAACCTCCTGAAAAATCAAATATCCGTTACCTCTACCGTCGTAAAAACCTTTAACGAAACGATCCAAAATATGCAAATTAATATAGTAACGTTTAACGAGGATATGAAAAAGATTCAAATCGGACTGCATAAAGTAAATGATAGAGTTGCACTGGTTCAAGCCGAACTAAAATTTATCGAAACATGTGAAAAATTGACTGAAAGTTACTTGTACCTCCAGAGCAACCTTGATGACATTTTGAACGCGATTACATTCGCTCGCCTGAAAATAATACACTCTTCAATTATTTCACCCGAAAGTTTGATTACTGCACTTCAGGAAACCTCTCAAAACTTAGTAAAAAATAATCTACCCCTACCAGTAAAATATTCAGAAATTCCCCAATACCTAGAAATTATCGAACTAGAAGCCTTTCAATCAAAATCAGATCTTGTTTTCGTTCTAAGAATACCACTAGTAGAACAGCAACTCTATACCCTGTATCATTTGTATCCTATCCCTATACTAGACAACAGAACTGGCCTTCACCATGTCTTGTCATTCTCACAAAAATTCATTGCGCGTAACGATGATTCACTAATGTACATCCCCGTCAAGGACCTGAGTACATGCAAACAACTAGATTCCCATAAGAAACTATGCTCAGACCTCTACGCCTACCCGATCGACAGCAGTGCAGCATGCGAAGCCCAGCTACTGAAAAACTTCAGAAAAATCCCCGAAAACTGTGTAAGTTCCCTCGTCTATGGACAAGGTTATAACGTTCAGAAACTACAAGGCAATGTGTGGTTAATAATTGTCTCTGAACCCATTCATATCACCATAAACTGTAATAAAATGGACACGAAAATTACCAGTGTTAATAAGAACTCCATATTAAAACTACATCCGGACTGTTACGCGTTTGTCGGTATAACAAAAGTGCAAGCAGAAAGCCGCAATACCATCAACATTACAGACAATTCCCATCCAGTGGTTATACCCTATGACTGTTGTAGTGATATTCCCGAAAAACTCCAGCTACCCAAGTTGGAACCTCTCCAGTTCGATCACCTAAATGTAGAAAATCTAGACATAGCCAACCACAAACTCGAGCAATACTCTAGAGATCTAGACAAACTAATAAACGAGCCGTTTATAACCAAACATTTTTCCTTAAGCATGTATATAGTTATTGGTCTGTCCATCTGTCTCCTAGCCGCCTTCATCACCTGGAAATGCAGGAAAAGATGCTGTGGTTGTAAGGAATCCAAGGACACCACCCCTAATGAAATGCTGAAAAGAATTGGCACCCTCCTGAGAAGAAGACCTCATCTACCTACAGAAGAGGAAGAAATGACCGATTTTCCCTCAAAAGTCGGTGAATAACACCGACTTTTCAAAAAGAAAGGGAGTTGTTATATGCTAAACAAACTGTATTAATTCATTCAAATGCATAAGTATCTTATCCAACAAGTAACTTTATATCCTTATCTCGGTACGTGATATAATTTGATATACCTTATCTAAAGCGATAACAACTTCCTTTTAAAACAAAGCTTTCTCATGTAAAACGCTGGCATAGCATAATTCCGAGAAATGCATGTGCCTACGTTGATAGCAGTATGTTATAAATATCACCCAGAGACGCATCTGCAGTCAGTATACATTTAATCTTTATACCAAGCATATTAACTATTGTAACATTTATATCTAAACCAAATATAATAATATAAAATATTGTGTAAAACCAAAATAAAAGTTTTTAAAAAGCAAATCAAGTTCTAAGTGATATAAAATCAATTATTGGAATGAAATTCTCCATTTTATTTAAAATAAAGCGAAATTAGATACTAACAAGTATTTTCACAGAACTAACATATTGTTTATTTTTATTTACATACTTTTGTTTTCCATGGGTAATTTGATAAATTGTAAATTTATAGTAAATTAGACAAAATTTTTTAAGATAAATACCATATAATTAAAAAGCTTTTTTTATGGCCTCTCAAATGGTGTAAATATATATGGAGTGTTCCATTTAAAAAAATCAAATTAAAGTTCATATCTCCGAAATGCGACTATTAATTGCTATTCTGAATAATTTTTGGAAAATACATGCGATTTTCTTTAACTTTTATTTTTATACTTTTTTACGTAACTCCAAAAATAACGAAGTTAAATAAGGTTCTAACGTTCGTTCGTTCGTTTGTCCTGAATTTTCTCAATATCTGTTACATAACTTAAATTAGTAGGAGTTATTTTGCTGATTGCTGATAAGCCTATCTGGCCTAGGCCTACTTGGCCTATGTCTAAATGAATAACATTCTAAATGCATACCAAAGTTTATTTCAAATTTTATTTTGTTCTCGTTCTCATATGATAAAATAAACAATATTATATATCGATCTGGTTTTTAATTTATCCAAAACCACTGTTGCTTGCACTAACGATTTTGTGCTTCGTGCTATTGACAAACCTATGGGGAGAAAGCGTAAAAGGGAGTGAGCGAGGAGGGAATTGACCTCTTAAAAGGGGAGGTGAGGTCTAGAGGGAATATCATTTTTTACTACTGAGGCAAGGAGCAGAGAGTGGGAAGGGGATGGGAGGGCGGCAAGTTTCCGATAACCCCAGGCGGCAGAAGTATAAATCTGCCACTGGTTTAAAAACCTCTAGAGCCAAGAATATGGTTTCATGGGTCATGATCATCACGACTTTTAATCGCCATACTTTATCTATCTTTTCTCAGAATTGCAAAAAGTTTCAACCAAAAATAAATTTCCATGTATTTTGTGCGGGGCCCTTTGTCGCCCTAGACAAATATCCACCCTGTTACTCCCCTAGAGCCGGCCCTGCAACCAGAGGCAATGGATATCTTCTTGAATGGATATTGGGTATATTAAATATTATAACTGTGGCGCCATCTATTGGTAAGTAGCTTAACTGTGGTCTAGAAGATGTAAAACCAAAAACGAAATTTGTAAGGAACAAATTTGAATCAAAGTTATAAACGATCGTCAAAATTTATAATGCATTTAAAAAAAAACAACTAGTTTGTCTATTATAAAAAAAACATCTAAGTTAGCCTCATTCTTACACACATATTAATTCGATGATTATAAAAGTTAATTTTATACATATCAGAAGTAAACAAGTATATACCTAATTCAATAAAAGGCATAATTCCAATTCGATTTGATAAGGTAAAATCTGTGGTAAAATACTTGGGTTTTTTTTATCGATACGAAATACGAATATCTTCGACACGAATATGACTAATCGAGCATGCGCAACGTGGAACTTGCGTAGTCGTTGGCAAAAGTGCAAGGGGGTATCCACCCATTTTTTGTGAAAAGAAATTCTCCTGATTTTTTTACCAATTTTCGTTATTGTTTGGTTAATTCTAAAAACAAACATAAACTAGTAAGTCTATACACCATAAGTTTATCACAAAACAGTCGGTGTGTGTAGTAAAACACATTTTACCTCGCGAACGATTTCCGGTAAAAAGTTTATATAGAGATCGTCATTAAAGATAAACATTACTTACACCACATAATACCAGATACTCACTGATCTGTTGGTTATAATTAGCGTAAATACTAAATTAGTTTTGTATCATGTTTCTTTAATATTTGTTATTTGTTTTTCTTTATGTTAGTTGACCTAACCCTAACCTAAATGTCTCATATTCTTTTTGTTTACTCTTAACGATTAATTAAAAATAACTTTTATTAGATAAAATGTCTGAAACCGAAGAGGCCAAGACTCCCGAAGAATTCGTAGATAATGAGCACGAGCATGAGAGTAACTACAAACCACCACCAGAAAAAACAATCGAAGAAATTCTGCAAATCGATCAAGAAGACGAGAGCCTGAGGAAATACAAACAAGCGCTGTTGGGGCAGGCAGAAACCGGACCAATTATAGTTGGTTAGTACTAGAATTTTTATGTGCACTTTTATTGCGCCATTAGTTATTTATTTATCTTGGGATTGTTTATGGCTTTAGAAGTACTGAACTATTTTTATATCACTTAAAAGAATTATGTTTGTAAGAGACTCGCTGAATTCATGTTATTTTTAAATAGCACTAATAACAGACTATCTCTACTTCATTTTTTTTTTTCAGTGGTATATACAGTATGTCATATTTTGCTTGGAACATTCCCTATAAAAATTTATTTTAGATTTCAATTTGGATCGATTTTTTTTTATAATATGGATCTTTGAAAGTATATTCCTGTGGTACATTAAATTTTATAAGATAAAAGGTTGACCACCTGTTTTTGAGGGGGAAAATGATTAAATCCTATTAGCGATTTTTTTATTGCTGAGTACACCACTGGTACACCAGATGGGTTTGTGAAAAAATACCCATTTTTTGGACTTCTCTCGAGAGAAATAAAAATTCTGAAATTGCCAATGAAAATTCACTGTTGCTCGGGATTGTGTATTTAAGAGTGCCTTGACTCCAATAACTGAGAAATGAACGTTTAATTGTCAATTTGTGGAAGTTTACCTTATTTAAATTTCTGCTTGTAATCAGGGCCATTCCTAAGCACTGTACTTAGTGCTTGTCTAAACACTTTTGTGCTCAGGAGCACTGTGCTTAAGAACACTTCTTAAAATTGGTGCTTAGTGCTTAGGGCTTCGAGCACTTTGAGAAAGGGCTTAGTGCTTAGTAATCCCGCAAAGTGCTCGCAAGCACTTTAGTGCTTGGGAGCATTGAAAAGGGCTTGCAAACACTCAAAAAGGCTCGTAAGCACTTTAATGCTCGTGGGCACTAAAATGCGTACAAGCGCTCCAAAAAGCTCCCAAGCACTTATGACTTGTGAGCGCTTAAAATTTTCACAAGCAAAGAATCATTTCTGCATGAAATTTGTGAATTCACACCCAATTTAGAAAAACATTTTTAGACTAAAGTAGTTTATTTTATGACGAAGAAAAAATATCAAATCAATTACATCAAAATTTGATTTACATCAGATCTCGTGCAATAATAATAATTCTTAAGAAAATGCTTTATAATAAATTGTTATCATTTATTACTTTTAGTAATAGTCTCAAATATTTTTTTCTAAATTGGGTGTGTGCCAAGCCAATGATGGGTTCCTGTTTCATTTTTGCTTGAAAACGGCTGGGATTTTCAAATTCATTCATACATCATCATCAGTCATCATATTATGTTACATTTTACATTACAAGCACAATAAGAATACTTACCAAATTCACGTAAAAAAAAATGATACATTTATCATATTATTATCTATATTCTGATCTAGTCAGAATTACAAAATGGTGTACCCTCCTACCCTCTACCTAGATGCATGATGTGAGATTTGATAGCGATAAATTGTCTCTTCCCTTTAAAAATAATTCTCCACCAAGGTGAAAATCAGAATAGTATACAGTATTACAGTGTGTCTCCGGAAGGACCTAACACGGTGTTAGGTTAGGTTATACGTTATACTTGCAATCTTTCTTATTTTGCATTTTTAGAGAAAAAGTCACTCATCATAAAATGTTTTGCTTACTCTGAAAAATCATTAGCTTTAGTCAGAATTTCGAAATAATGTACAGGATGGTTAACAAATAAGGAAATGTGAATTTGTGCCAACAGTAAAGTATAAGTATTTTGAGAGGAGATTGTTACAGGAAAAAGTTGTTTCTAATGTCAACAAAAGGTCAGGTATGAAATTTGAATGAGATAAGTCTCAGTTGATATTTTTGCCAAAGGGCATAGCAGGATAAGCATGTGTTAGGTGCCCCCGCACCAATCGGGTCGAAATTTTTAGCACAAGTTGATAGTAGTGTTAGATGGAACTTCCCAAAATATTATTTTTGGAAAATCATTTTTACGGGAGTTATGGGGGTAAAAAGAAAAATGGAAAAAAATTTTTCCTCGAGAACGGATAAACCGATTTTCATGAAAAAAATATACGTTATGGCTTTTGATGGTGCAAATGTGGGAAAAAATTATTGAGTCCATTAATCGAAAAAAAGTGGTGAAAATATTTTTTCAAAATAAAAAAATTTTTTTTTAGGGGATGTTCTAGAGGCACACCCACCATTTTCTTCCAAATACATGCTTATATGCTCCTTTAAAACACATCCAATTTTCAAAGCGATCGGAAGGGTACAACATACTCAAAATTGATAATCATTGGCAGACTGCGGGCGGCGCGTAGTCTATGTAATGAAGCATTATAAGACGACTTTTTTGTAAATATTTCATGCAAAGACGAGATTACCTTCCCCCCTCGTTTTCGAGGGTGCTGAACACGATGCAAGTGGTGGGAGAAGTTTTTGACCGCCGTAACCCCCTGCAACTTTAAAAAAAAACAAATTTCAAAATACATTTTTTTTTATGGGATGTTCTCAAAGAATGAAGACTAAGAGAAGTCTCATCAATATAGAGTAACCTGATTCGTGAGAGGCAAGAGGACTCACGCAAAAAAGTTAACCCGAATTGTGAGAGGCAAGGGGATTCTTAATAACCAAGCACCTCGACTAATGAGAGGCAAGGGAACTTGCAATAAACAAGCACCCCGACTAGTTAGAGGCAAGGAGACTCACGATAAATAAACACCCTAACTCGTGAGAGGCAAGAGGACTCACAATAAACAGGCACCTTCACTAGTGAAAGGCACTGTAACCTCCTCATAGTGGACTTTGAAAACTAGTTCTTTCGTAGGCTGACTGCAGTTGTCATCATTGCATAATCTTCAGATTTTCAAACTAGATTTTGTTTAACCCCATAGTTGACGTCAGAGAATTTTTGCACCACACTTCTTGAAGTTTGATACTGATTTAAATGGTAGGGTTGTAATGGCAGAAATAGTGTAAATATTTCTTGCAAAGATGAGATTACCTTCCTCCGTCCATTTTCGAGGGTGTTGAACATGATGCAAGTGGTGGGAGAAGTTCAGTCCAGACAGCAGGCCTAGGGAGTTAATTAAACCCTTCCGAGGAGTGGAAAATCATTTTTTATCAAATAATTCGGGTTCAAACACGCTTCCCCCGTTTTTGGAGTCGCTCATCATGGGAAAAATATTCATTTTTATCTCTAACCCCTCTTCATCTCTCAAATGGTGAGGGGGTTGGAGCTAAAAGTGAATATTTTTCCCGTGATCAGCGACCGAATCATTTGAAAAAAAAACTACACCCTCGGGAGGGTTTAATCAACCCCCTAGACCTGCTGTCTGGACTCCACTTACTCTATAACCCCCTTCCATATTATTTCATGTATAACCCGTCGATAAATCACTCCCCAAACCCGTTTATATATGAAAACATAAAGGGATCCATAAAAGCGATGGCCGTTTCAGGGGGTTGCGGCGGTCAAAAACTTGTCCCACCACCTGCATCGTGTTCAGCACCCTCGAAAACGAGGGGGGGAAGGTAATCTTGTCTTTGCACGAAATATTTACAAAAAAGTCGTCTTATAATGCTTCATTACATAGACTACGCGCCGCCCGCAGTCTACCAATGATTATCAATTTTGAGTATGTTGTACCCTTCCGATCGCTTTGAAAATTGGATGTATTTTAAAGGAGCATATAAGCATGTATTTGGAAGAAAATGGTGGGTGTGCCTCTAGAACATGCCCTAAAAAAAATTTTTTTTTTATTTCTAAAAAATTTTTTCACCACTTTTTTTCGACAAATGGACTCAATAATTTTTTCCCACATTTGCACCATCAAAAGCCATAACATATATTTTTTTCATGAAAATCGGTTTATCCGTTCTCGAGAAAAAAATTTTTTTCCATTTTTCTTTTTACCCCCATAACTCCCGTAAAAATGTTTTTCCAAAAATAATATTTTGGGAAATTTCATCTAACACTACTATCAACTTGTGCTAAAAATTTCGACCCGATTGGTGCGGGGGCATCTAACACATGCTTATCCTGCTATGCCCTTTATGATTAGAATAATTAAAAAATGAAAAATTAAAAAACAATACTTCTGTTGATGTTTTGTTATCATGTTATTATGCACTTTGGTTCAGTGTAGATACGACGTTCAAATTTCATATCTGAACTTTCATTGGCATTAGAAACAACTTTTTCCTGTAACATATTTCCTCTCAAATAACTCTCAATTTCTTTCTAGGTTGTTTTTGTTGACCTTTGTTAGAAATAACACATAAATTCAATGAAATTCTAGCCTTAATCAATAGATTCTCCATTATTTAAATTTGTTTAAAGTGCTTAGCGCTTAGTGCTCCTGAATTTAAAGCACTTTTTTAAAGTGCTTAGCACTCTACTATTAACCGAGCTTAGTACTCAAAAAATAAAGCACTCTGTTTCAGTGCTTAATGCTTAGTGCTCACGAGCACTTTTTAACAGTGCTCACCCAGCTCTGCTTGTAATAATAATTATTACAAGCAGAGCTGGGTGAGCACTGTTAAAAAGTGCTTATAATTATTATAAGTACTGCCAGTTAAGTTATCTAGATAATATTAAAATTGGTGATAGTGCGAGATTATTAAGCAAATTTAATATAAGGTAACCGAATTGCCCGCCTCACGGTGGCCTACAACGAAATTTAAATCAAAGTTGTTGCCACTCGGAATTTTTTTTTTTTTTAACACATTCTTAGATGTATATAGAACCAATTTCCACGATATTTAAAATCATTCATCGCAAAAATTTTTTTTTACAAGTATTTTACTTTTTTTGTTTAAAGACACAGCCACACAAAAGAAGTGTTCTAGCCTGCGGACCAGGCTAGTGTGTCTTTATGTATTTGGATCCGCTGAAACCGAATCTGAAGTCAGAATTGTCAGATTCAGTTTTTCAGACCAACGTATCCTTACCAAATACGTTTACAAAGGATACACTGGTATGGTCCGCCAGACAGACCATGTTTTTTGGGGGTTGGGGGGTGAAGAATGAGCCAATCTGACAGTTCTGACTTCAGATTCGGTTTCAGCGGGTCCAAATAAATAAGGATACACTGGTCTAGTCCAAAGTCCAGAAAACTGTTTTTTGTTTTGGGGGTGTTTTTTAGAGTTGGGATGAAAAACGAGCGAATCTGACAATTCTGACTTCGGATTGTGTTTCAAAGGATCTAAATACATAAGGATACACTAGATGGTCCGCCGGACAAACCATTTTTTGGGGGGGTGTTTCTTTGGGGTTTGGGATGAGCCAATCTGACAATTCTGACTTCGGATTCAGTTTCAGCGGGTCCAAATACATAAGGACACACTAGCCTGGTCCGCAGTCTAGACTACTTTTTTTTGTGTGGCTGTGTGCTGTCATTAAACAAAAAAAAGTAAAATACTTGTAAAAAAAATTTCTGCTATGAATGATTTTAAATATCGTGGAAATTGGTTCTATATACATATCTAAGAATGTGAAAAAAAAAAAAAAAATTCGAGTGGCAACAACTTTGATTTAAATTTGGTTGTAGGCCACCGTGGCCTGTTAGTGTCAGCATCTTTAGAAAAATCAGTGTTTTATGGGTACACAACCCTTACGCACCATTACAAGCAGAAGTTTAAAATAAGTAAAACTTGCAAAAACTGACAATTAAACGTTCATTTGTCAGTTGTTTTAGTTAAGGCACTTTTTTAAATACACAATCCCGTGCAGCAGTGAATTTTCATTGACAATTTCAGAATTTTTAATTTTCTCGGAAAAAATTCAAAAACAGGTATTTTTTACTTTTACAAACTCGAGGTGTTGTGAATGCAGTGGAGAACTCAGATTTGAAAAGACAAAAAATCGCTAATACGATTTCACCACTTTCCACCCCCAAAAATAAAAACAGTAGGTCGGTCGGCCTTTTATCATTTATAAAATTCAGTCTACCACTTTTGAAAGATCTATATTTATAAAAACATTTGATTTATTTCGAATCTAAAATAAACTTTTTATGGGGATGGTTCCAAGCAAAATAGGACACAAATTTGCAAGAGATTTAAAATGCATTGCTTAGCTTGGCCCTATTTCAAAATCGTTCTTATAATGTAACTTTTTTTTTTTTAATGTGATAAAATCCCGTACATTTGAAAAATCAAGTAATCCAGTTTTTACTAATATTAAGTGATGTGAATCAGTCTTTTTGGAATTTAGATTTTTTATTATCATATAGGTTATAAAAAAGTGACATTGATTGTGAAATATCATAAGTAAGGTATTTGAATAATGTTAATCCATAAGAAAAACATACGTATTTTTGTTTTTTTTTTTTTACCTTTCTACACCATTCGATAGGAATGATTTCGATTTATAACAAATGCAAAAATTGACGTTGAAAAATTCACAGATACGACTGCACATAACTGCAATTGTATTTATTGTGTAAAGAATGTAACCTAATATTTTGTACATATGTCCGCCATTACAAGACTGAAAAACTTTTTCATCGGTAAACACAACATTGTTCCAACGAGCAATAGATACAATTTAAACAAAACAGAATGTGGGCTTGCTTCCGTTCTTCTGTTAATATGGCCTTCTTGGTTTTTTAATTCCGATTTTCCTATCCTTTGGCTAGCTGTTGACCTCGATGCTAGAAAATTTGTCATGAACACAGCGTCTCCTGCTGTTTGAAATGGATTTTCCTTCAAATAGCCAAGGAGCGCTTCATCTTGAACGAGATTTGAACTTCTCGATCGGCCTGAACCGTCTTTTCTCTTTACGCTACCTTCCTCCTCCCACTTCACACTCATAACAGTACTTTTATTCAAGTGATAATGGTTAGCAACTGCTCTGATAGACCATCCCTCTTCAATTTTAGAGAGAATTAGAAGTTTTTCATGTTCAGTTAATTTCGGCATTTCGAAAATATGACACTGATACTGACAAATAAATAAAGAATGATTTAATATAGCGAAAAATAGGTGTACGGGATTTTATTGCACAGAAGTGTGTTACAGTATTTTATTTGAAGTTTATCCTTAACAATTAGGTACTTATACCTGCGACTTTCATGCTTAATTTCCATAATTAATAACAGGACAGATATAATT
The DNA here is from genome assembly GCA_936432065.2 of Rutpela maculata. NCBI lineage: Eukaryota > Metazoa > Arthropoda > Insecta > Coleoptera > Cerambycidae > Rutpela > Rutpela maculata. The sequence goes on from OW386290.2 coordinate 39,542,331, forward strand.
TAACTCAGGACTAAAATGAAATAGCGGTTCCGGTATGATTCCAATTCTGAGTAAAATTGAAATAAACCCATATAACCCTCTCACTCTGCAAAATCCTATCCTTAACAATGCGAAACTATACTACTCCTTGCAGGAAAAACGAAGTAGAGTTTTTTGCTGTTTCTGAACTGGCAGGCAAATCTCTTGAATACTGATAAATATAGAAATTAAAAAATATATTCACATATTGTTTATGCAATTTATAATTTTGATCTTACTTTTGCGAAATTTTATCTAAATATTTACATGAATATAACATAATGCGTACTACGCAGTCTTAAATATTTTTTTTTGCTATTCATTTATTTATATTTAAAAGTTTACATATACATTTCGTATTTTCAGAGCAAAATATGAGTATAAACATGAAGGAGCTCATGAAAGTTTATTGGTAATAAAGTAGTGTGCAAGCCTGTTTAATTATATTCCACTTAAAAATAAATAATAATAATAATTTTAAATTTTGACTGTCACTTTCACTTTAACCACATAAATATTTATTATTATGATCATAAAAAAAATTTAAATTTAAAGTTATTCAAAAAAATGTTGAAATAAACTTAATCTTGATTAATATCAGTAAGATATTAAACCTATTTATGAATTTAATTCGTAGGAATTAAGCTGAGAAACTGATCCCACTAAACATTTTTCTGTTCCGGAAATGTTTCTGAAATGAATGTACTGAAACATGAAACGTTTCTAGAAGTACGACAGAAACGTTCTAGACTCATTGCAGAAACTCAAGATGTCCTACCTAAGAAACGTTTCAATGAAACATTTCAAAAGACACGTGCCCGACACATTTATGAATATTTACAAAAATGTTTCCGACGTCTCAAAACATGCATATAAAATATGAAACGTTCCTGGAACTGTTACAGAAACGTTTCAGATATATTGTAGATACTAGAGATGTCCTACCCAAGAAAAGTTTCAAAGAAACATTTCCTTCAGGAAAGGTCGCTGTAAACCAGAGATGTGCTGAGAAAACTTTCCATATTTAATAAAAGTCTGTAAAAGTCATGTAAATAATATAATTGTATGCACTCATTTAGTATCAAAATGAAGCTTGCATCATCATGAATCAGATTTCACCATAAAATAGGCTATCAATATACCCCATGGAAAGTTAGAAGGAAAACTTCCTGAAACTTTCGGAGTTTTCAAAATGGAAAGTTTCCAGGAAGTTTTCCTTCTAACTTTCCATTGGGTACATTGATAAGCTATTTTATGGTGAAATCTGATTCGTGATGATGCAAGCTTCATTTTGATACCAAATAAGTGCATACAGTTATATTATTTAAATGCCTTTTACAGACTTTTATCAAATATGGAGTATCCTCGGCACATCTCTGCTATAAACATTATGAGACATAAAATTTCAATATCACCTAGTTAACTGAACTTTATTACCTAATGTCGAAATTGAAGCCGGTGTAAAAATAAACAAATAATGAATTGAAATATATTTTTAGGCGACTTCAATAACAATATTAAGGTTCAGTTAACTGGGCGACCGTAAAATTTTATTTCATAATTTTTAGCGACCTTTTTGGAAGGGGGTTCAATTTTCTTTTTAACTTTCTAGTATCTTCATCTTTACTATCTTCACTGGGCTGTCGATCCCATCAATCTTTCCTTGGCATTTAGATGTCTACAAATAAATAAAATTACCCAGTAAATATAAAAAAAAACCTGTATTAGAAACACTTAAATATTTGTAAACTGTAAATATCTAAAAAAAAAACATAGTATATAAATATAAAAATATATAACAAAAGTATATCTTATTCCTCCATAAAATAAAATACCAGCTTCATAAATTCAAGTTGGCAGTTGCCCTCAAAAGTGGTTAACCATTAGGTATATTATCTTGTCTTCTATTTGATGAACCGCTATTGGGCCTGATATGAACCACGCCGATACTAAGTTTCGAATGTTTTATTCATGTACTAAGCCTTTGCCAGGGGCTGAAAAAGTCATAAAAACAATTACAAATTGAATGTACTGAACACAAATGAATATTTTTTAATCTTCTTCTCGTGCATTACTGGAAAAACAATGTATCTTTCAAAAACCACAGCACTTTAAGTATTAATAATAATTAACTGACCCGACACCCGCACTATTTTTTTATTTTTGATGCACACACTTCTCTGCTCTGTACATTTGTCCATGTTAGAATCGTCATCGGTCGTATGTTTTCGTTTCTCATTTTAATAAATGGATTTCTACAATTTGACGTTTTAATTGAGCGTATTCTGTGCAATAATCTACCAATACTGGTATGTTGACTTCTCGATTTGGAGTTGAAATTTCCAGTAATTATAATTACTAATTAGTTGCTGTAAAACAAATAGGCAGAATCGTATCGATCGTAAACGATTGTATACCATCCCTTCGTGTTTTTCGATAAATGTAATTCCACAACTTGCCGCATGGAGATGATCATAAAGTTTTTATGCTTTGCAGAGTTTACAAATATCAATATTATTATATTCTCCACATTATTCGTTGACGTCTAGTTTTCGAGTAATTACTTATTAATAACCAAGCATTCAGTATTCCAGACGGAATCTAAGTCGAGAATAGTTGTAATTTTACAAACAAGGCATTTTAAAAATTGCGGGGAATGGACATATTGTTACCGATGTCATTTGAATTCATGATTTCATATATATTTTACCGACGGAACAATATATATGAAATATTTCTGCAAAATAACAAATATTATGAATTTCCGAAATGTGTCAGAAATATAACAGATATGTTTCTAGGAAATGTTTCATTTCTTCCAGATTACAATTTTTTCCAAACGTTTCATAAATGTTTCGTGTTTAGTGGGATATATATGAAATGTTTCTGCAAAATAACAAATATTATGAATTTCTGAAATGTGTCAAAAATATAAACAGATATGTTTCTAGGAAATGTTTCATTTCTTCCAGATTACAATTTTTTCGAAACGTTTCATAAATGTTTCGTGTTTAGTGGGATATAGAATAAGAAATTTGATATGAGGTTTATATTGGTAATGTTGCTCTTTACAAGCTGATTTGTAATTATCCAGCAATATTTAGGAGCCAAAGTAGCTTGATATATAGACCACAATCGGGGTGATGCGAACCCCCAAAGGTGGCTCTCAGAAGTCACTTTTTTGAAATTAGTACTTGTAATATCAAATTGCAATTTTAGGCAGGAATAAAGTGTGATGGAACTTATTCTTGGGTGGGCATCCCTTTTTTAAAGGGATTTTTTTGAGGTATGGACCTGCCTTTTCTTTCCCCTCAAACTTTTAATTTTTAACTTTCTAAAAACAATCATAAAGCATCAAGAAAGGTATTCTTGTTGATATATAACAGAATTAGCTGTTCCCGTGTTTGGTTTTTCCAGGAATTTGCATTTTTTCGCTTAATAAGAATGTTTGACTTTTAGTACGTCGGATACACCAAAGAAAGCTGCACTTTTTGATTGGCACGTTCTGTGGTCATAGTTGATGTCGAAAGGTAACTTTTGAGGTAGGAAGCCACTTTTTTGTCCCTATACATTTATTTATCTCTACACCTTAAGGATTCTGCGCGATTTTCAAAAACCTGAAAATTTCACTTTTCTCACAAAGGGTTTAGCAGGATAAGCATGACGAGTCGGCCCCCAAATGGCAACCTATATCGAAACTTATGTTTTAATATCGACTTGATGTATGAATGCGATTTATATGTGTTTTGCCGCCGTACTCCGCTTTGACCTTGAGATATGGAAAAAAATGAGCGCATGCATGACTATCGTTCAAAGAGACATATCTCGAAAACTAATTCAGCTTTCAGGTAACCTTAAAGAGTAGGTATATTTTATATTTTTTTTTGAATTTTTAGAATAATTACGCACATCATTAAAAAATAAATAAAAAATATAATAATTAATATTTCCGTGCTCTCTGTGACTTACAATCACTGCAATAATATATGTTATAATACTTTATATGTACTATTACTCATAAAAGTTGTGATAGAAAAAAGTTGGTGCAACACTTCGAAAAAAAATAGAATTCGACACGCATTACATCATATAAGAATACAAACTTGATATGGAACACACATATAAATATTTTATGAATTGGAATTATTGTTAGAAGAGAAATTGAATAAAAATATAAATAATTGTCACGTAAATATCTATTTCATACGACACACAGTGGCACAAATCGTAATTTTTTCGTTCAAAATTATTTAGAGCACTTTGCAACCGATTGGGGATTTTTTTTTTTAAATACTCGTCATTGAATTTCAAAAAAACGTAAGAGTCGATTTTTTAATTATGCTAACCAAAATTATTGAGCTTCGCCAAAATGTCCATTTTTTATTTAAATCTTAATAAAACTTCAAAAAAAAAAATTTGTTCTTATCCAGTTTACATAAATCTTGTTACTCGGGGGGTTTTTGAGGTCGCTGATTACGAATCTGATATCCAAATTGTCATAAACCAACCTGCAAAATGGCGGCTATAAAATGCTAAAATATTATGAAAAATTAAACATTTTTGTTAAAGTTTATGCCGAGAAGTTTTGAATATTTCTGATAAGTACTTTTAAGTTAAAATGGACTAAATTTTAAGTTCCAGGAATAAATTCAAGATGGCGGATCCAATATGGCGGCAATAAGATGATAAAACTAACTTAAAAATAAATTAAATGCATTAAACTAGATAGGCTATTCCTAAGAATTATTAAAAAAATTAAAAAGGATAAAATTTTCTGAAATTTTCAAATATATCCAATATGGCTGCCATACATTAATTATCAATCAATATGCGATTCAGTCCTCTATTTATATAAATAATATATTTAATTTTTAAATGATATTTAATATACTATATGTTTAATATAATATAAAAATATAAAGGACTTTATTATTTAAATATATTTAGGATAATCAACAATTAAAAAAATTATCAACTCAATTGGAGTATTAATATTATTTAAATAACACAAATTAAACAGAGAAATTTAAAATTTAAATAATCACGAAACATTTTTGCACTAAGTTAGGTTTAAAGTTCATGGTGTAAAACTCTTGCCTTAGGTTATGTTAGGTATAGAGTTCTTGGTTTAAAGTTCTATTACGCTTAGGTTATGTTAGGTTTAATATTCTTGTTTTAAAGTTCTTGATGTTAGGTGTTTATTATATTATTAGCAGATAAAAAAAAGTAAATATTAATATGACCTATTTGGGGTTATGTGATTCCGCCATTCTTGTAGGTTGGTTTATGACAATTTGGATATCAGATTCGTAATCAGCGACCTCAAAAACCCCCCGAGTAACAAGATTTATGTAAATTGGATTAGAAAAAAAAAAAAATTGTATAAGTTTTATTAAGATTTAAATAAAAAATGGACATTTTGGTTAAGCTCAATAATTTTGGTTAGCATAATTCGAAAATCGTCTCTCTTACGTTTCTTTGAAATCAAATAACGAGTATTTAAAAAAAAATTATCCCAATCGCTTGCGAAGTGCTCTAGATAATTTTGAACGAAAAAATTACAATTGGTGCCACTGTGCCTGTATGAAATAGATATTTACGTGACAATTATTTAAATTTTCATTCAATTTCTCTTCTAACAGTAATTCCAATTCATAAAATATTTATATGTGTGTCCCATGTCAAGTTTGTATCCTTATATGATGTAGTGCGCGTCGAATTTTATTTTTTTTCGAAGTGTTGCACCAACTTTTTTCTAACGCAACTTTTATGAGTAATAGTACATATAAAGTATTACAACATATATTATTTCAGTGATTGTAAGTCACAGAGAACACGGAAATATTAATTATTATATTTTTTAATGATGTGCGTAATTATTCTAAAAATTCAAAAAAAATATAAAATATACTCTTTAAGGTTACCTGAAACCTCCCCTTGGTTTTACCTCTCTAGCTCAATTAGTTTTCGAGATATGCCTCTTTGAATGATAGTCATGCATACGCTCATTTTTTTTTTCATATCTCAAGGTCAAAGCGGAGTACAGCGGCAGAACACATATAAATCGCGTTCATACACCAAGTCGATATTAAAACATAAGTTTCGATATAGGTTGCCATTTGAGGGCCGACTCGTCATGTTTATCCGGCTAAACCCTTTCATTGATAAGTAATTTTTAATTGTGCTCAATATCCATTTTTTTTTCTCCTCAAATATATGTTATGTATATTCCGTCAATGTCAATAGAGACTTGTTTTCATAAACAATAGTGATTTTAATTATTTTGAAAACATTTATTACATTTATTACAAGTAAAAAAAATTTTACAAACAAAAAACTACTAAATACTAAGAAATATTGGCACTCCCAATCAACCATGGTCCATCCCCATCCTTCTGACCCTGTAATGTTGTCCATCACTGAGCATGCACGGCCCCAAATTTCTCCTGCTTGGTATGCTGAACGAAGACAATGCTGCCTTACTGGGGGCAGACTTTGTAGACTGCGACTTTTTGAAGCAAAGAGAAGCTTTCTAACTGATTGACTGAGTCTTTGTAGTAAAGCAAAACCGTAAACTTCTCCAGAACTTGAAAGGTCTCGTCAGAAATAGACTGTTGTGGTATAGAGTTAGTTTGGAAGGCTTCGGCAGCTTCAAGAAATGATTTCCACACTTTCTAGGCAGTCTGTTTCTCTTTCATTGCAAATCTGATGACGTTACATCTGATCCAGTGAATGCATGGAATCCTCTCAATGCAACAGCTTTATGTTCACCCATACTTTCAAACATGGAATTAATGCTCATGTATCTGTCCCTTCCCAGTACCAAAGAGAATCCACATCTCTTGAAATCCCGCAGTTTTGAGAACGTGAAAGAAATATTGTAACGTGTTTCCACCCTTAGGAAACCACCCTCGCAAAATCCGTGGGTTCCAAAAATTATAACAAGAGATGTCCACTAACACACTTTATTAAATATTTACTGGATACTTCACAATACTATTATTAATTTAAATACACTTTACTGACTAAAAATCACAATGTTTATTACTTTGTTTATCTTTGAACTTTTAACCTCACTTTCTATACTTTCTGAACTTCTGAACTACTTGCTGAGAATGCGGTCGGTCTTTTATACCTAAAAAATGACAGATCTCGATTGTTCTGTGATGACGCCACCATTCTCTCGATAATTCCAGATGTCACTTTGGAATCTTCTGGTAGGTTCTTTTTCGAGTAGGTGCAAATACATCATTCTAGGGGTTGTAACACATTACAATATATTGCCAAAACAACTACATTAGTATCTACTGTGCAAATAAATAAATAATTCACAAATCATCAAATTACAAAAAGAACTCTGAAATATTAAAAAATATATATATTTTTTAATTGCGCAGAACCCTTAAGGTGTAGAGATAAATGTATAGAGAGAGCTTTCAAACAAAAAAAAAAAGAAAATGGAAATCGGAGCATTAGGAGCTGAGATACAAAAACATTCAGTGTGGCTAATGGCGGACGCCATTTTGGTATTCTACACGGACTTTAAAGTGGAGGAATCTGGAAGGTTACCTTTTGGCACTATGACCACAGAAAGTGGCACATCCCAATCAAAAAGTGCAGCTTTTTCGCTCATTTAGCCATGTGTCCGACGTACTATTTGAAAACGAATTTACTGTTCTATATTGACAATAAATATCGAATTCAGCCTAACATCACAAATCATGTAGGGTTGAATTTAGATCATTTCTATCCATATGACTGTTGCTTATTTGGGTACATTATTACTTCCACATCCAGTGGAAGTATAGTAACGACAAAAAAATTTTTAAAAATTTTTATTGTTCAAATAGGCTTAGAATGTCATGAAACGTCGAGATTTCAAGTTTGAGCGAAGAAAAAATTTCTGTCTGTCGGTCTGCAACTTTTTTTTGTGCGCACGTTTACTCTGGAACCGTTTGAGTTATTCACTTGAAATTTGGTACACATATGTACTTTAACGAGATCTAGAACTAGATTATATTTTCATCTTGTTCCGTTGAAGGGTTGGGGGGTAAATTTGGAGTAAACAGGTAAATCAAGCAGGTAAGAGTTCATAAAATTGATATTTAGTATAGACAAGAGAAGCTAAGGTCTCAAAAAAAATTTTGGCATTAGCCACCCCCATTACCACCCCCACCCCATTATTAAAGGGGATGAAAAAAAAATGTGATTTAGTGTGTGTACAAGAACCAGAAACCTCAAAATATTTTTTTACTTTATCCACCCCCCACCACTCCCACCCCCTGTCACCACCCCCACCCCGCTGCCGATGTGGGGTATCGTTTTATGGGTTTTTGGGGTAGAGGATTTCAAATATTATATTATTAAAGTTCCATAAACAATTATTTCCAGATATAAAATTTTTTCGTTGTGTGACTTGGATAGAAAATCCGGATGTGGAAGTAGTGATTCCTTGGGCAGCGGTTTTTTTTATAATTATAGTTCCTTATATATAATACATTATATGCAGAAGATAAATTACAAGTAATAAAATATTTTGATAAGAATGCAACAGTAAAATTCTGTTTGCTTAGGTCTATCTTAGTCTTTATCGTTATTGTCAAAAGCTATATTTGTAATAAGTACGATTAATCAAATCTAGTCACAATGTTTCTCATTGTGAAACATATATACCATATGTACTACACAAATACATTGATATAATCAGTATTTTTTTTAATAGGAAAAGATGATATTCATTTTTGTTTGTAATATGAAACTAAAATAATACTTTTGAAAGATAAATTTAAGCTAAACTCTTGTAATATAAAGTAAAGCGGATGGCTTTTATAATAAATGCTATTCATTACATTTTAGGTGTGCTAGAACGTTAGATGTATTTTTTTCATACTATATTAATAAATGTGTTTTTTCCCTAATATGATTATGTATGGATTGGAACTGATAATTTATAATTTATTACTAAAATATATTGAGAATATCAATTTGTGTTGTGATCACTTCATCTGAAGTACTGATGTTATGATTAGATTCAATAAAAAATAAAATTTTAATCATTGATTGGGTCTATGTGGATTATTTTGTTACATTGTTATATTATCTTTTTATAAACATCACAAAATTCTTTTATGCCATTTTGTTGATAAAGATTTAAGAAAAAACAATGAATTTATCATTGTCTTTCCCTATATCTAAATGATATTTGTCACCTGTACGATTCTTTAATTAGATAATTTTACTATATTTCATGAACTTTATCACAACTTATTTTGAATTATAAATATTAGTAAAGTTCTTTCATTGTGTTATTAACCATGAAATAATGACCTGTTGTAACGCATCTCATACATACATTGAAAATTTTTGGTAATTCAAAAGTCAGCTGTATTTGTAATTGTTCGGTTCTTACTTTGTTGATATACAGGGTGTTTCGAAAAGATTGGGACAACGTTTAGCCGTAGATACTTGACATCAAAACAAGTCGATTTAACTCAAAAAGTAGTGGTCTAACTCTTTTCATTTTCAAGATACAGGGTGGCAAAGTAAAAAAATTGTATTCGTAATTTGTCTCTATCTTGGAGACTATTATACGTATCTACTTCAAAGTTGATAACGAAATGTTTTTCAGGTCACTAAATACAATGGTGATATTTCCGATGCCATATTTTATAGATGGCGCTAGTTACAGGACTTTTACGTGACACTTTAAGCCATAACTTTTTTGAGGTTAGGTTTTGGACATCGTCTTCTACTATAATCGAAACGCAATTTGGTTTCCTAAAGAAAAGGTTGTACTTGTTTAAACGCGATAAAATGCTCTCTTTCAGAGAAAAAAGCGATTTACAACTTTGTCACACACCAGTTCGAAGAAATTCAACACCCCGGGTGTTTTGAAAAGATTGAGACAACGCTTAGCATAGATTCTTGACATCAAAACAAGTTGATTTAACCCAAAAAGTAGCGGTCTAACTCTTTTCGTTTTCAAGATACAGAGTGGTATAGTAAAAAAATTGTTTTCATATTTTGTTTCTATCTTGGAGAATATTATACGTATCTACAACAAGCACTATTGACGACTTCAACACATCATACTTGACGTACACCTACTAGATAAGAAAACCGCTTTTAGGTATAATTGAATTTCCTCAAACTGGTGTGTGATAAAGTTGTAAATCGCGTATTTCTCTGAAAGGGTGCATCTTATCGCGTTTAAACAAGTACACCTTTTCTTTAGGAAACTAAATTGCGTTTCGATTATAGTAGAAGACGATGTCCAAAACCTAACCTCAAAAAAGTTATGGCTTAAAGTGTCACGTAAAAGTCCTGTAACTAGCGCCATCTATAAAATATGGCATCGGTAATAGCACCATTGTAATTAGCGACTTGAAAAACATGACGTTACCAACTTTGAAGTATTTTTTTACTTTGCCACCCTGTATCTTGAAAACAAAAAGAGTTAGACCACTACTTTTTGAGTTAAATCGACTTGTTTTGATGTCAAGAATCTACGGCTAAGCGTTGTCCCAATCTTTTCGAAACACCATGTATAGTTTGTCCACAGTTAGAGTGGATAAACTTGTATTTCTCATTTTACGGGGAAAATTTATTCTCCATAAAAAGTTTTGCTTTTGTTAAAAATACAATTGCTATGGAGTAAGTTAACATGTCATATACAAGGTGTTCAGAAAATTAAAAAATCTGAAAATTATGTAAGAATAAACTACGATTTTAACGGTATGACAAACTAGATGAATTTTCTGAACACCCTGTGCATGACATGTTAACTTACTCCATGGCAAAAAAAGCAAAACTTTTTATGAAGAATAAATTAAAATGAAAAATAAAAACTAACTGTGAACATAGTGTATTATATGCAGTGTTTCTGAGGATCAATGAATATTATTATTATTTATTTGTTCTTCAAGTAATAATAGGGAATTATTTTTCTTTGATCGTTTTTAGAGCCGGATAATCCTAAGAAAGTTATCGTGAAAAGACTCGTGCTGGTAGCCGCTGACAGACCAGAAATTTCACTGGATCTTAGTGGAGACTTGTCGCAACTGAAGAAGGAAACATTCATTATCAAGGAAGGTGTGTCATATAAAATAAGGATCGAGTTTATAGTGCAGAGGGAAATCGTACATGGATTGAAATATGTACAGAAGACCAGCAAATTGGGAATTACAGGTATAGGAAGTAGATAATATGCTTAATATATTAGTTTTGCAATTGTAAATGTTCTTAATGTTAACCTAAAATATATGCGATATAAATATAAAGTGTAAATACCAGGGTTGGAAAAAAAACAGTTTTTTTCATTTTAAACAAAAAACAGTTTTTTTTTTGTTTTGAACAGTTTTTTTTTGTTTAAAACAGGTTTTTTTTAAGTTTTAAATGGTATGTTTAAAACAGGTTTAAAAGTTTAAAACTATATTCAACTAAAATTAAATGGTGCCAGGCACACTATGTCTGCTACTACTACTTGTTGTCAGATGGCGCTCTTAAACGGATTTTACAGCACTCTAAAAATAAAATGCTCAGTTTAGTGAACGTGACCACTATATCGGAATTATTTATTGGAATGGACCAACATCGGCACTTTTCCTGCTTTTCCACAAACTCCAAAATAATACATTTATTTAAAACATCGCACTCTGTTTTAAACTGTGTTTTAAACAGTTGTTTAAAACATCACATTTTGTATTAAATATGTTTTAAAAATTTGTTTAAAACACAGTGCGATGTTTTAAACATGTTTTAAACACTTTGCTTAAAACATTGTGTTTTAAACATGCCAACCCTGGTAAATACTAGGCAGACTGTAGCTTAGCTTTTATCCAATTCATTTTAGGTATCACTGCAAGTCGAATAGGAAAAGAACTGACACCATATACTCAAAAAATTTAGTACAAATGGTGCTAAAGGTGCCTAAAGCCTTGAAGGGCATACTCAGAAGGTTCAATTACCAACTAGCATATATCACCTGGTGTACTTCCGGGTTCAATTTTGGGCCCTACACTTTTTGATTTTTGCAAATGAACCTATGCTTCTATCTAAGAAATATAAAATCTGTCACAACTATAGAATATGCTGATGCCAATGACATTTTCATTACTTGAAATACATAGAAGGGGCGAGTATAGAGGCGACTTCAATGTGAATGTCAGTCGATATTCCGTTGAAGTAACGTCGGGCGCGGTTAGTACTTGGATGGGTGACCCATCTTGGGAAACACAGCGATCTCGTCCCACCTTCTAGGGGCTTGTATATCAGTGTATACGCGGAAGCTACGTAATTTGAAGACGAGGATTACGTAGTGGATATACCATCCTTCGGAGGGGATGTAAAGCAGGCGGTCCCTTGTCTATTAAATGTTAGTCAAGTAAAAGATCCATACTCTTCTTACGAGAAGAGGTTCGGCAAAATTTCCAAGTTGGGGGTAGCTCATCTCCTGGCGTGATAGGCCCTGGTAGCGGAAGTAGGCCGACGTTAAATAAATAGATAAAAAAAAAACATATACAGGGTGGTCGCTCGAATGTTAGAACCCCATGTAACTTATTATTTTATTATTATTTTTGGAGTTACGTAAAAAAGTTTAAAAACAAAAGTTATAGAAAATGGCATGTATTTTCCAAAAATCATGTCTGAGAAACAATTGAAAGTTTCGTTTCAGATATATGAACTTCGCTTGGGTTTTTGTAACAGAACACCTTTTTACACCATTTGAAAGGCAATAAAAAGCTTTTTAATTACATATATAACAGTATATGCAAACTTTTTGCCTAATTTTCTTTATATTTACAATTTATGAAATTAGCCGTGGAACACAAAAGTATGTAATTTAAGGTAAACAATACGTTAGTTCTATCAAGATATCTGTTGGTAATTAATTTCACTTTGTTTTAAACAGAATGGAAAACTTCAATATTTTTTCGGACTACCATTACTTAATGGTAACAAAATACGAAATTTAATGTCTAGTATAGTTTGATATCAAAGATAAATAAAGTAATTCCAATATATCAAGCAGTACACACGTACTCTAGTGATATACTGACATTATCAAGTACCAATTTAAAATTATATCAGTATTCAAATTCCGTATGCATGTATGGAATATTTAAGTTGGTATTATGCTACACTATGTTTACATTTTATATCGTCACGCGTAGTGAATCAATATCAAAATCAAAATAAAACTTGATGTGTCCAATATAAATCACAAAAATACATATATGCTGCTTTGAATAGTAATTTCCGTTTACAAACTGCAGATGTTAAAATCAGGGACCAAAACCCAACCAAAACTTAAATGTATTTCGTTCAGTTTTGGTTATCGTTCCTAAAGCACACTATTTCGGTTTTTGGTTAGGATTTTGGTTTTCAGGGTAGGGACAGTTCGGTTTCGGTTTTTAAAATGGAGATAACTTATATTTCTACATTTTTAAATTAATTCGAGTAATATTACACAAAAATATATCAAAAAACTTATAAAAAACAAGCCTTACAACTATAATTTGTAGCTTGTAGTGGCTTGTTCCATAAATAAAACCACAATTTAGAGATTACCACATCTCTGTGGGCACTACAATGAAATGGAAATTTTAGTACATGTCAGAAAATTAAGAATTTTTTTGCGACGTTGAACTAACTAAATAAACACCAGATGACCACTGCATTGAATAAGACAAATTAACTTACGCAACCCAACATATTATTTTTTTGTTTTGTAGTTTAATTTTCGTTTAGATTTCGGTTTATTCAGAATTTTAATTTTGGTTTGGGTTTCGGTTTACTAGAATTTTTCAGTCTGATTTATTTTGGTTAGAGAAAATTCATAATTACGGTGCAGTTTTTGTTTACGGTTTCAGATTATCGTCTCTGGTTAAAATAATGGCAGTAAATTGTTTAACTTTTTATCTGTAGAAAAATTGTTCAATTTCCGAAGAGAATTCAAAAAATTAATGTTAACTTAAAAATATTTATACATTTAATGATTTTTTTATAGAATTTTTATGTCTGATGATTATGCCATCAAGTTGATTTAACCTGCACTATTTTAAATAGTAATTTGAAGAATTTTGTCATGCAAAAATGTATAAAAAACAATATACCGGGTGAGTCACGAATTGCGCTCGCCCCGATATCTCCTAAAATATTTGGAATAGAAAATTGAAATGTGGAGGGCTTATTACACGACTAAAATGCCATCTTTTCAATAAAAAATCAAGTTTGGTGCACATCCGGTTTGACCGGAAATGCCCACAACTTTCGATTTTTAAATGGAACACCCTATATATTTTTACATTTTTGGAATCTAGAGGAAATTTTGAATACAATACATCCATTTTGGTCACTTTTTGATAAACATTAAAAAGTTTATTAAAAAATCTATTTCTGAATCCAGAGTGCTGTGGTGCCCAAAACATATTTTAGTTTGTGTGCTACGTTACTATAAAAATACAAAGAGCAATATGATTGCATTACTTAATTGTCTAGAGGCGTTTAAAATTTTCAAATGTGATTTTTACCCACTAACTCGGTTTTTTTAAATGGGAAGTTAATCGTTCACCAACAATTTTAAATACCTCATTTTCATACGAATCTAATGATACCAAAATTTTGAAAATCCGCTCAGAAATATTTGAGATTTCAGCCAAAATACAATGCAACCAAGCTTTCAGAAACATGCGGCTAATAGATAATAGATTAGTGGGCTTTGGAAACTAAAATGACACATTTCTGTGTAAATCTGGTAACCTAATAACATTGGAAACATCATAGTAGCCATTGAATGTAATAAAACAATATCAGCTGCCAGACAGATAAAAAATAAAGCGTTGCGGAAATCTCTTTGATTAAAAATTAAAGAAAATGAATAATTTTAGTAGAAATGAAAAGGTCGATATGTTACTGATATATGGAGAGTGTCACAAAAATTCAACTGCAGCTGCAGGACTGTATCAGCAACGATATCCCAACAGACGTGCTCCAAGCAGACACTTGTTTGCCAGAGTGGAACAAAAATTAAGAAACGAACCCGATCAACAAGATTACCATCAAACATTTATTGTAAGTGAGGACAAAGAAATTGGTGTATTAGGATTTGTGATGGTACACCCAACAACATCAACAAGGGAATTGGCAACGGAATGCGACATTAGTCAGTCTTCGGTTTGCAGAATTTTAAAGAAACATAAGTTTCGGTTTTATAAATACCAAATACACCAACATCTTTATGGAGATGATAACGACAGGAGGCTAGTATATTGCAACTGGTTCTTAAATGCAGTATAACAAAACCCAGGTTTTCCTTTTCATATTTTATATTCAGATGAAAGTAGATTTACGAACCAAGGTATGTTTAACAAAAATAATACTAGGTACTGGGCTCAAGAAAATCCGAGGTTGGTAGGGCGGGGGAATATTCAGGAAAGATTTGGGTTTAACTGTTGGCTTGGAGTACTTGGAGATCGAATAATTGGACCCATATTTTTTGATGGAACACTTACTGGCGAACGATATTTATTCTTTTTACAAAACCAGACAGCAGAATTTCTTGACTTACTTCCTCTTGCCTATTTACAAAATCTGTTTTTCCAACAAGATGGTGCTCCCCCACATAATTCCAGAAGAGTGATGGAATATTTAAACGACTTGTATGGTGAACGCCTTATCGCAAATCAAGGTCATATCAGGTGGCCTCCTAGGTCACCTCGACTATTATGTATGGGGCACTCTCAAAAATAAAGTTTATCAAACTTCTTCAAATACCCGTGAAGAGCTGCAAAATAAAGTTGTACGGGCTCTTAATGAACTAACGCCGGCTGAAATGCGTAGAGCCATTCAAGCAACTGTACGCAGAGCCGAATTGTGTATAGAAAAAAATGGTGGACATTTTGAACAATATCTATAAATGTCAATTTAGGGTTTAATTATATTAATTATTTTAATATTGATACCTATTGTTACCTAGTTTAAGTTTAATTGTTCAAACGGAATTGATTTTTGTTTATTTATAGGCCCGATATTTATGTTCATTTAAATAAAACTCTGAAAACCGTACTGATGTCGCATTCTATTGCTAATTTCCTTGTGGATGTAACTGTGTTTACCTCAACATACCTATGCTAAACTTACTTGTAACGTTCTTTGCGCTCACAATTATTAAATGTTTGATAGCTCAAGATTGCCTATAACTACACGAGTCTGTCTGGCAGCTGATATTGTTTTATTACATTCAATGGCTACTATGATGTTTCCAATGTTATTAGGTTACCAGATTTACACAGAAATGTGTCATTTTAGTTTCCAAAGCCCACTAATCTATTATCTATTAGCCGCATGTTTCTGAAAGCTTGGTTGCATTGTATTTTGGCTGAAATCTCAAATATTTCTGAGCGGATTTTCAAAATTTTGGTATCATTAGATTCGTATGAAAATGAGATATTTAAAATTGTTGGTGAACGATTAACTTCCCATTTAAAAAAACCGAGTTAGTGGGTAAAAATCACATTTGAAAATTTTAAACGCCTCTAGACAATTAAGTAATGCAATCATATTGCTCTTTGTATTTTTATAGTAACGTAGCACACAAACTAAAATATGTTTTGGGCACCACAGCACTCTGGATTCAGAAATAGATTTTTTAATAAACTTTTTAATGTTTATCAAAAAGTGACTAAAATGGATGTATTATATTCAAAATTTCCTCTAGATTCCAAAAATGTAAAAATATATAGGGTGTTCCATTTAAAAATCGAAAGTTGTGGGCATTTCCGGTCAAACCGGATGTGCACCAAACTTGATTTTTTATTGAAAAGATGGCATTTTAGTCGTGTAATAAGCCCTTCACATTTCGATTTTCTATTCCAAATATTTTAGGAGATATCGGGGCGAGCGCAATTCGTGACTCACCCGGTATAGCTATTACAAATTTTATGAATTAGAACTAATTCTATTTTTTGTCAACAATGCAAACATTTTGTGGATATGTTTACAGAGCCAGGTAAAAACATGCTTGAAAATTCATTGCATCGATGTTTCATCTAGGAGAGATTTTAAATGACTATATCAAAAACAAATCCTTGAATGTATCGAATAAAGTCATCTAAAATCACTTTTATATAAGTTTCGATTAGAATTAGGTATCATTTTTAGGGCAGCATCTTAGAAGAATTAAAAATTTTCATCATTGTTCATTTTTACCACACAAATAAAGCTGAAAAAGTTTTTGACGTGTATACATGTAGAAAAATTTGAATTAATGCTAGCGCTTAATATCAGAAAGTTTCTTCAGTATTTATTAGTTTAATTCTTACCACCTACAAAAATTGTTAGAAACCGGTAATTTTTATTTTGTTGCTGGTGCTTGTATTTTCTTTCAAAAGTTCAAAATTGGTAGGTATATAAATTTCATAAAATTTGCTACTTTAATAGTCTTTGTGTATTCAAATAAAAGAATATTTTATAGGGGTGTATTTTAAACAAATAATTCAATTTCTGTTAATGTTAAAGTTGATGATCCTGTTTATTAAAAAAGTGTTCGTAAAACCTCATGTACACATGCAATAGGGTTCTTTCATAACTTGTATTCATTTGTATATACATTCACACTTTATGACTAATTTATTAACTAAGTGTATGTAATTACAAATTTTTTTTTTTGAGGTTGAATATTCTTAAATTCAATTCGCAATTTCAAATATCATTTAAATACATCTTAGAAAAAAGTTGGGGAATTACTCAGACGATAACTTACTTACATGTAGACATTTAGGCTTAAATTGCAATAGAACAATTGAATATTCAAAAGTGATTTTTTTCTTTAATTTTCTCATTTTCATAATACATTGTTTTATCATTTATTGCCTTCTCATATACTTTAAATTTATTTCGAATAATTAAAACTGATTTTCTGCAAATATTAAATACATTTCTAATGATGATTATGTACCGTTCCAGTGGACAAAATGACACATATGGTTGGTTCTTATGCCCCTAAAACTGAAATCCAGTCTTACACCACCCCACCCGAGGATGCTCCATCTGGTTTGATGGCACGGGGCAGTTATACTGTTCATTCGTTGTTTACTGATGATGATAAAAATGAACATCTCAAATGGGAGTGGACCTTTGAAATTAAGAAGGATTGGAAGGATTAAGGTAAATTTAAATATAATTTACTATAGGAACAAAAATTCTCATATTTTTGTTTGTCACTGAGTTGAATATATACTGGAATTAGCACACTGTTGGGCATCGCATCGACTTTAGAAAGAGAAAGGTATATAGCTGATAATCAGAAGGGGTTTAGAATGTAAAATCCACAACGTGATCTATGTATCAGGCATTAGTCATGATATTAAACGCATTAAATAATAATGAAATACTAACTTTTTATTTAGACTGTTCTAAGGCATTTGGTAGCATAGACCGTGTGCTATTATGCAAGAAACTGGAGCTCTATGGAATTACTTTTATTGGAATTATACTTCCACAACAGAAAACAGCATATGGTATAGTTCAATGAAGCTGGAGATCTAATGAAATCAGAAGAGATAGTGATAAAAAATAGGTGTCCCACAAAGATCCATATTAGGACCTCTTCTATATATCTTATATATAAATGAACTGTCAAATGTAGTTGAGCAAAACATAATCCTATATGCGGATGCACATCTCTAGATGACACATTTCTGCTTGTAATTAAAATAAAATTATGGTGCGCAAAGGTTGTGTGTCAATAAAATACTAATTTTTCTAAATGTGCTGACATTAACTGGCGGACGATTTGGATATCTTATATTAAATTTGCGAGGTGATTCTTTTCATGATCTCGCATTATCATCAACAATTTTATTAATATCTAGATAACTCAACCTTTGCGTGGCAATAATTATTATTACAAGCAGGAATTTAAATAAGTAAAGCCTACACAAACTGACAATAAAAAATTCCTTTGTCAGTTTGAATCAAGGCACTCAATTGACGATTTGCATGAAAGAAAGTTTGGTAAAAAGTGTCTAGATTGGTATCACTGTAATTCACTGCACATGTTGACCAACTCATCTAATTTCCAAACTTTGCAACAATTAAATACCTATAATATAATAATCATAACATTGTTTTCATTATCTTTAATGTTAAACCTACTTCCATTGAATATAAATCATCTTTATTACGTTGTTTCGTAGTCTACAATATTTAAAAAATGTCGAATTATGCAATTTGTCAAACACTGTTTCCATCTCTCAGTTTAGAAGAGTTGGCAGTAGTGATTGACAAATTGCATAATTCGACATTTTTTAAATATTGTAGATTACGAAACAACTTAATAAAGATGATTTATATTTAATGGAAGTAGGTTTAACATTAAAGATAATGAAAACAATGTTATGATTATTATATTATAGGTATTTAATTGTTGCAAAGTTTGGAAATTACATGAGTTGGTCAACATGTGTGGTGAATTACAGTGATACCAATCTAGACACTTTTTACCAAACTTTCTTTCATGCAAATCGTCAATCCTGTGCAACACTGGATTTTCATTGGCTATTTCAGAATCTTGATTTCTCTCAGAAAATTCAAAACAAGGTATTTTTTCATGAAATTTGATACAAACCTATTAGAGAGGTTGCCGAATTTAGTGGTGTACTCAAATTTGAACAAAAGAAATCGCTAATAATACTGAATCCTAATTAATCGATGAAATTAAACCACATGCTACAAAAATGTGCGAAAAAGCAAGTTCCTCTCTCATTCGTTAATTCTTTCTTCTAGGTAAAGCAACGATTGCTGCCTATTGTTAGTGCTAGTTTCAGTATATCCATATTACATTGGTATTACAACTATCCCATTTTTGTTTCCAGATGTTTGCGGCAAGCTATGAAAAAGTATTATCTAGAACTTTTGAAGTATTACCTTGCCTGAAACCCTATATCTTTTTATATATACCTTTTTGAAACCAATTTACAAAGCCTTTTTGAAATTTTTACTGATTATGTAAATCAGTAGGGCCTTACTACAATTTGCAGAAACGTATAGCTCATTTTAACTAGTTTGAAACATAAATTAGTCTATATTTTTAAGTTTTATATTTATATGGTTTTTAAACGAATTTCCTGAAAAATGGCAACAATGCACGAACAACTGGTTATTTATTAAGCATTCATACTCAGGGTTTTTCTAACTTAATTTAAAAAATATATGTTTCTCTGATGTTCTGTACAAGCAATAGTTCTCATGTTCTGACTGTATTTTTAAAAAGTGCAGCGTTGCCAAATTTTCAAATGTGCTATTTCATCAAAGCCATATATTTTCTTTAGAAAAATGGAATGTGTGCTTTTATCCGAAAAATTATACGAGGAGTGAATATGAAGAAAGTATTTTTTCTTAGGATATTATTTTTTATTTTCAAATCAATTATGCAATACGCTTGGTACTCAAGTGCTTTAACACTGTATATTTTTCTTTATACATTAATTGTATTTTTAATTAATAAATGTGTTACGTCCCAAAAGTCTTCTCATTTCGTCATGCCTTTTTTTGAAAATTATTAAAAATTGTCCAGTGTAAAATGAAAATGGAGCTACAAAGTTAATATTTGAAGTATATATTAGAACAACAGGAAATACGCAATATATATTTTTCCCCGAGACATGAGAAATATGTATTTCCCAGCAAGTTGATCTAAGGAGATATGCAGCTAAATTTTCAGCATCCACAGGAAAAAAATTGCGTGGATATTATTGAATCTCTTTTTATATGGAAATTATTCAAAATAGGATGTTTTCTCATACCGGGGGTAACAGAGGAAGAAGGTTGTACAAGACTAGGTCAAAAAGTTATCATGATTTGAAAATTCAAGGAAGAACCGATTAGTCCGGGGTCCAAGCACTTCAAACTCAAGATGACTTGTTCCTACATGACGTACAAATGTTGATATAAGTAATGAAGAGAGCATTACTTGGAGCACTAGAAAACACTTGCCGGATTAATTTTTGCTCTTGCGCAACTCTTCAGAAATCGCAAAAAAGATGGCGGATTGATAATTACAGAATTATGTTTTACAATGGTTATTCTCTGTTAAAAAGAAAACTACCGATCTGATTTTTGGTATGTATACTCAAAAGATATACGTGATGCTAACTAAGCTATTGGTATTTTTGAAAATAATACTTTTTTTGGAAAACATAATTAAAATCAAAAGGTTGATATTTACGTTCTAAAAATTTCGATATGCGGACAACTATGTTAAATTTATGAAATTCTTATATACAATTGCTTACCAAATATAGTACATATATTGAAAAAGTTTTTTTAAAAAAGATCCTGTCGATAACGTATACAGTTTTTTGTTTATGATTTTTTTTATGAGGCGTGTAATTATGCAGCATTAAAATAAAAATAGTCTACACGATAATTGGTACAGTGTAACAGTAAAAAGCACTATATTGTTCAATATAATTGCAAATTTGAACTACTTTATGTTAATAATACAACAAAACGAATGAAAGTAGTAGTCGGGCGTTGCTGATTGCGGCCACTCATTTAAAAAAATAATAATCGATACAAAGTGAATTGTGGGTTCGAGCAAAATGTTAATCAATTAATCAAATAGGTATTCGCAATTGGCCATGCCCGAGTACAACTTCTACTCGTTTTTATATTGTTTAAGAAATAAAACATTAGTGAGAAAAATTATTTTAGGTATCTAGCATATTTAATAGAAAGCAGAAAAGGGAGATATTTTAAATAAAACATTAATGTTGTATATTACGTAATTTTTGTGTATAACTATTCTTACATGTTACAATCACTATCATTATAAAATGATGCATATTGCTTTTTCCCTTAAAACAATTTTCAGGAAAAGCAGCATTAAGTTCAGATAAACTTTTTTTGTCGACATTATCGTTACCAGCTCCTGATTTCCAATTCTGCATCCAAAATTTTGTGCAAGAGGTAATTTGAATGACGGTTCACAACACTGTAGGGTGCGTAAATAACTTTTATTAAATTATTTTACCTTTTAATAATTTTCAAATGTATACATATAATACATTTGTAAAGTTGACGTGTATGTACATTGAAAATATTGGCAAAAAACTGATGTGGGGGGTAAGATGAGTAATGGAATACATTAAGACAGATTTTGGAATTTTTCTCTGTTTGTCTGCTTGTCTGTTTGAACGCGCATCACGCAGAAACTACTTAACCAATGAGGTTCATCTAAGCTTGGAGTAACATTTAGTTCTTATTTCATCGAAATCGGCCTAGACTAAGCCAAGTTTTATGAAAATCGGTCTAGTAGAACAGGAAATACAGCTTGATCTCTACAATAAGCGTATTTGTACGGCATAAACTTTTAAGATTAAACTTCTGTAATATTCCAGAAAATTCGAAAGTACTCTGGAATATTCCAGAAAATTTCTGAGTTTTCTGAAATATTCCAGAATGGTGATTCTACCTTAAACGTCGTTTATAAAGAAGCTTTTTAGTCAATTTCAAAATTCCACGCAAACGTAACCGCAAATGTAAATAATAAATATGAACCGCAAACAATAACACAGGCCCACAAAAAAGAAAAGTTGTCTGCGCCGGGGTATTGACCATACCTATCCCTTGTATTTTGACCCGCTGAACACAAATCTGACCTTAGTTTTTTCCCTATACGTCAGGTTTTTTTTTTAAGCAAAAAAAGTCTAATATTTATATATTTATTTGCTGTTAAAAGAAAAACCTGACGTGCTGGAGAAAAACTAAGATCAGATTCGTGTTCAGCGGCTCAAAATACAAGGGATAGGTGTGGTCAGTACCCCCGCGCAGATGACTTTTTTTGTGTGAGATTGTGCCACACTGAGTGTGGCACAGTGGCAACCAAAAAAAGTGGTCTGCGCGGGGGTACTGACCACACCTATCCCTTGTATTTTGAGCCGCTGAACACGAATCTGATCTTAGTTTTTCCCCAGCACGTCAGGTTTTTCTTTTAACAGCAAAAAAAAGTCTGTTGAATCGTAATATTTACATATTTATTTGCTGTTAAAAAAAAAAACCTGAAGTATAGAGGAAAAACTAAGGTCAGATTCGTGTTCAGCGGCTCAAAATACAAGGGATAGGTATGGTCAATACCCCAGCGCAGACAACTATTTTTTTTGTGGGCCTGTGTAATCAATCGATTTAAACAAACACAAATAGTTTTTATAATGTTAAAATGTTAAGACAAATAACTTCACACTATATACATAAGTACATACGCCTAGCAAACATAAACATACCAGCTAATTCCACTGTAAATTGTTTTCATGCGCTTTATGAATTTTGGGAGAGCTGTCACCTTTATTACATGCGCCGCATCATGCACCCATTTTAAAAATTCACAACTCGAATACTATATGCAATATCAACTTAGTTCTTGTCTTAAAAACATTTTCAATATATTGGGTATATTTTTTAGCATAGTTTGTACACAAAAAATTTAAAATTGAAGTACTTGCTCGTATGTCGAAATTCTTACTACAATATTTTATAGTTACAGATTTCATATTTTTTTCCCAAAAAACTAAACATATTTAAATGATTCCATCGAGCCTCATCCAAGCGCTTATGTCTTTAGTGTGTACTATAAAAAAATTAGATGGATAGCACTCATAGTTTCTTTTACAGGACGTGTTATGTATTAAAAAACATTTTCTTAGGAATTATCATTTCGTCTCTTTTCTTATCATTTAAGAAGTTATGCAAGAGCTGATAAGAATCCGACAAGTCATTTCTGGTGTCCTATATAACCCTTTTTGCAAACCTGAAGTTGAAAAATGTACGTCACGTCGGAACAGGTTATTTGGAATTTAGAGCGATTTCGTACTGTTGGACTAGATATGGAACACTATTTATTCATTTAACATTGGCCTATTTCCGCTACCAAGGCCTATCACTGTCGCCAGGAGACATGCTACACCCGACCTGGATATTTTGCCGAACATCTTTTCTGTCGAAAAGTAAGAATGTTTTACTTGCCTAACATTTAAAAGACAAGGGACACCAACTGCTTTACATCCCCTGCGAAGGATGGTATATCTCTTCAAAATACATAACTTCTACAAGCCGCTGGAAGATGGAATGTCTCTACGCTCGTACCTTACTATGGAGCAGGTAAGCCAATTGTTTAACGCATTCAGTGTATGCGATGGATTGGTCTGTCATATGTGTGTATCTGGCTCTGTGCATATTATGTACTCGTGTGTCATTTAACTATACAGGGTGATCTACCATGACATGCGAAAATTTATCAGTAGGTTGTCCCCACCAAAAGGAGTTGAAAAAATGAAAAATTAAAAAAAAAATGACCAAAAAAGCTACCTTATTTTTTGTAGAAATGCGCCGCCAATGACTTTAACCAATCTAACGTAACACGGTACAACCATATCACTTTATCAGACTTGGGATTGACACTATTGACAGCAAAGCTGGAGAGGGCAGCAGTTACTTTTTGGTTTTAATCAAATCACACTACAAAAATAGCGAAATAAATCGAAAAAACATTGACCTTATGCTAGTGAACTCTACAACAAGTAGATATAAGAGGTATTTACTTAAACCTGTCAATAACACAAAAACACCAACTTCGGCGGTGCTTTGTACCTGCCGGTGTTCTGATTGTTCTACCGGAAGCAAAAATCGCGGCACTTTGACCGCACCCTCCGGCTTCACTTTTTATGCCAATTAAGGAAATGTAAACATTCACAAGTAAGTTCGTCGCTCTATTGCTGAACTAGACAATAATAATAGCGTATCTTAGTAAGTTTTAACCATTTTTAATATAAGTACTAAAGGTATACTCGGAGCACTCTAAAATTTTGCAGGGGCTTTCCCACATTGAAGATTAGTACACCATTTTTTTTCCGCATATGGTAATTCACGTTGGATATAAAATTTATTATATTAGAATATCTAAAACCAAATTTTCTTGTATTGATGACATTATTACAAACTTTGATTTTACGAAAATAATTGATATTTACCTGTCTGACCATTCTGATCAATACGACATCTTTCTTAAATATGCTAATAATTCTTCCCCTATCGAAACTTATAGGTGTAATATCACTTTTAATGTTATCAACAAACTAGAAAATTCCCAAGATCTAAAATGTTTGCAAAATCTATCTATTCAACAATACAAGCTGCCTCTAGAATTATTAGCGACACAGTTGATGGCTTTGAGCCTATTATTACCTTATGTGACCTTAGCAAGGCTTTTGAATGTGTCGTTTACAATATTAATGACCAAGCTTATATTCTGTATAGTAAGGGGCATCTAATTTCAGTCATTAGGATCTTATTTATTAAACGCAGAATGCGGTGCGTTTCTATAAATAATCGCAATTCGAGCTATACCAATATTAATCATGGAGAACCTCAAGAATCTGTGTTAGGGCCACTCCTTTTTTTTTTCCAAATTACCAAAGTAATAGTAAAAGTATATTGTTTGGAGGTGTATCACCTTGATATGTTCTGACAATATGTACAAGATCTTGCTCAAAAAATTTTCTAGTTAGAATATGACTGAAATATGTTTAGCTACTAATAAGTTAAAAACAAATTAAAAACAAATACTTACCAACAATCAACAAAAAAGAATTACGTAAACCGATTACCTATCTCCAACCATAATGCGGTTGATGAAAAGGAACATATAGAAATCTCAGATAAACAAAGCGAGGATTTACAAACCTTTACGCTAGTAAAGCGAAAACAAAGAAAACCTAAACAATTAGGTACAAATAATGAACTGACTCACATAAATGAAAATGATTTCGAAGGAAGAGAAACTATCAGAAAGTCTACCAAAGAAAACGAGAAAAAAGTTTGGCTATTTATATCACGAGCAAAGGAACATGTAACAGAAGAAAAAGTACAAAAATATATAAATGCGAAAACCACCAGTGATCTGAAGAATATTTCAGTTAAACAACTTGAAACATTCTACAAAAAAAAGGACAACAATTGTTTTTTAGTAGGCGTTGACCCCTCTCTAAAAGCAACGGTGTATGAACATTCATTTTGGCCAAAGGGTATTGCATTTGAAAGGTTTGATTTCAGAAGAGGACAACATTTCCTTGATAACCCCCGCCAAAGAAAGTGTGGAGTGGAAGACAGCTCATTCACTACTGAAAATTCGGTTTTTCTGAATCATTAAATAAAAGACCAACCGATAAATCCCGAACAACTCCCCCTAAATCTAAAAATTTCTCAATTTTTCATCTAAATATTCAATCTCTTCGAAACAAGAAGATGGAATTTGAAGCACAAAACCATATTTACGATGTTATCTGCCTAAGCGAACATTGGATGTCTCAAAATGAAATTACTCAAACTAAACTTAACAATTACGATGTTATTAGTTATTTTTGTAGGAAGCTTCATATTCATGGGGGTGTAGCAGTATTAATCAATCGCAAGATTGCAAATGACTTCGCTAGAAGGGAGGATATATGTCTGCTATCAACTGAGATCCGCTGTGAAATATGTGCGGTACAATCTGAGAAACATAAGCTATTAATAATTACTATATATCGATCTCCATTAGGTGATTTCAACACCTTTCTCGATACACTTACAAAGGCTTTAAACATTATCAGTAGGTATAAACAATATACTGTCATAATAAATGGTGACTTTAATATAAACTTCAACAATAAAAATAATTATCATACTGTCACCTTTACTGATTTAATAAAAACGTATGGTTTGTTTATAACAATAGATGCAAATACTAGAGGGAATTCTTGTTTGGACAACTTCTTAACAAACTTACAAAGTACTTTTCAAACTTCTCAAATTGACACAAATTTATCAGATCATCTGGCCATTACAATTAACTTTCATATGAACAGTACCGAAAATGACAATATTACAAATTTTAAGCACAGACCTGTAACAGATGAGGGTTTACTTACTCTAAACAATCTTGTAGGGAATATATGTTGGGATTTCATTGACGATCCAAATATAAATATTGAAATTAAATCTGAAATGTTTATGACTTTCTTGAGCAATGCAGTTGATCTGGCCTTTCCAGAAAAAACATACAAACAAAGCAATATACCTTGCACGACCTGGTTCACCAAGGAACTAAGTGATATGAGAGATATTTTACACTTTATGCAGGAAACCGTAAAAGCTACTAACTCTCCGGAACTCAGAGAAATAATGCAAAAATATAGGAAAAAATATAACATTGCACTCGGAAATGCTAAACTCAAAGCTAATGATACGTACATTAAAAGTCATTCTAATAAATCTAAAGCGATCTGGCAGGTGGTACGAGCAAATACGAATACGCAGTCAAAAAATCGAACGGCAGACAGCAGCATAAGTCCAGATGATTTCAATAATTTCTTTGCAGATATTGCTAAGAAGATTATTGATGAGCTGCCTGATAGTGACTTTACCGCAGAAGAATTTCTATATAATAATGCTAATACAATATCTCACGCAGGCCTGCGAGAATTTATTTTCAGTGAAATAACTTTTATTGAAGTTAGGGACATAATATTCAATTTAAAAAACAAAAATAGTAAAGATTATTATAACCTTAACACTAAGATACTTAAGAGTATAGCCAATATCATTGTTATTCCTCTTACAAAGTTATTTAACTTATGTATAAGACATTCCATCTTCCCAAAAGCCTTTAAAATTTCCCGGGTTGTGCCAATACACAAAAAAGGTCCCACAAATTTACTTGATAACTACCGACCAATTTCGCTCATTCCAATCATAGCAAAAGTTTTTGAAAAAGCCCTAAAATTCAGAATATGTTCTTTTTTTGAAGGAAATAGTCTGTTTAATAAAAATCAGTATGGTTTTCGTAATGCACGCTCAACCACTATGGCTATCAACAAACTAGCGGAAGTCATAAACATTGGATATGAGACAGGATGTTGCGCAGGGGCTTTGTTTTGCGATCTAAGCAAGGCTTTTGACTGTGTTTGTCCTAGTATACTTATAAAAAAACTTAGTTTTTATAAATTTTCTGATGCAAGTGTGAACTTAATGCAGTCATATCTAATGAGTCGCACGCAACTAGTAGAAACTGGTAATAATCTTTCTCAGATGAGGACACTAGAATATGGAGTACCACAGGGGTCGGTGCTGGGACCAGTATTATTCCTCATATACGTCAACGACTTGGTGCTTGCCGACCCAAGAGCCGACTTCATTCTCTTCGCGGATGATGCAACAACAATTAATAAAAATGAAAATCGCAATGAACTGCAGTTACAATTGGAACAGACACGATCAAGGGTCTCTGCTTGGTTTGTCGCGAATCGATTAAGCTTAAATGCTACTAAAACTGAAATCATGTTTTTTAGTTTAGGTAATATGGGAGTAAATAATAATCCAGAGTCTATAAAATTTCTTGGGGTACATATTGACCCTAAGCTCTCATGGAACTCTCACATTGATAAACTATGTAATAAGTTAACTCCTTGTATCTATGCAATTAGAAATATGTCATTAATAGTGTCCAAGCAAGTACTCTTAATAACTTACCATGCACTTATTCAATCAAAAATATCATATGCAATTCATGCTTGGGGTCACGCTCCAAACATGAAACGTGTTTTTGGATTACAAAGAAAGGCAGTACGAATTATAAATAAGCTAGGGTATAGAGAAGATTGTAGACAATCTTATATTGATCTGAAAATTCTCACACTACCATCACTATATATCTTACAGTGTCTCATATATGTTAAAGATAACCTACCAAATTACGTAACTCATGAAGAAATTCACTCATACGATACAAGACATAAAGCAAATATTTACATAGACTTCCACAGAGTACATAAAACTAGATCCGGAATATCATATTTTGGTCCGAAGTTATTTAACCTGCTACCATCCCCTGTGAAACTGTTGCCTTCTAAAAGTTTTAAATATGTAACAAAAAAATATCTTATATCCAAATGTTTCTATTCTATGGAAGATTTTTATAATAATGATTTTTCAGACTGGCAATTTTAATACCTTGAGAGAATATACAACTCATTGTATTATTATTTTATATTTATATTGTATTTTGTTTGTATATGCATGTATTGTATTGTATTTATGAACCCCTTGTTTTTTTTGACTTGTGTAAAACTCTTGTTTCTTGGCACCAATAAATTTTCTATTCTATTTCTATTAAGTTATGCTTAAAGACAAACCTCAAAATTTATTATCATATAATCAAAATGTTGGAAAGTGTTAAATTGTTAGGTATTATTATTGATTTTGGTTTACTATTTATCTGTTTATTTTGTCCTTTAACAATCACATTGTAATCCGGAGTGAGGCCTTATCACAATAATATGTAAATAGGTATAATTATTTTTTTAAATGTGTATATTCTTAGGTTATGTGATAAAATATATGTAAAAATATGTTCCGATATTCCTCACATTGGCAATTACAAAATAAATAAATAAAAATTGTAATTAAAAATTATTGCAAAATTAAAATAATGAAATACCAACTGTGCCTCTCGCACTGCAAAAAATGTTACTAGCTGTCAGTTATGTACTGGTACTGAGGACCATTTTTATTGAAGCAAGACTGTTATTAATAAACTGCATTTTTTTGTTATATAATTTAATACTACTGCAGAAACACAGTTAAGTTATTACTTTACTGCAATATAAATTTCCTTTAAGTGTAACCGCGAAAATTTTAAAGTTTCCATAATAGTTCATTACCTTTTATTTGTCTAATTTTTAATCATAGCAATCACAGGACAAAATGGAAAGACAACTACGAAATGGCGTATCATGTGACTAAAGAATTAATTTGCAATATATCTGCTACAATTGTCTAGTCACATAAGTATAAATTTGGGCGTTTTTCTTGTCAACAAAGGACTTATACATGCTTCTATTTTACTTTAGTTATTTCGAAATTGAAAACACCACAGTCCAATTCCCCATTCTACTCTTAAATAGCTGTATAAGTTCTTCTCTTTTTATGGTCAAGATTTGGTTAGCCATCCAGAAATAAAGTCAGATATTTTTCGGATTTATTTTATTTTTAAAATATATGTAAGAAATATGCATTGGCGTAATTTCAGCATTTTTATTGGGTAGGCAGGAATTTTTAACCCTATAGATGGAAGCAAAGCGAACCTGCTGCAAAAAGTTCATAGACAGGAAATCCACCCTTGCCTAATTGTATTGAAAACCTTTGGCTTGATTGGCGTAATTGTCATAATTATTATTTTTCCCAGAAGAATTTCGGAATTCGCCAGATTTGCCTTAAACAATTTAATGCTCTTTCAAAATATTGGGTGGGCAGTTGCCTACCCTTGCCCACCCCGAATTATGCCTATGGATATATGTAAAAATTTAATTTGTTAAAAATGTGTTGTTTTATGTAATGTAATTACGGCATTACTCTATGGGAAAATTCTATTACTTAATTCCCCCGAAGAGTTTGTTACAAAAACATAGTGTTACAACTCAGTTCAATTTTAGAGAGCATTCAGAATGCCTAATATAATGTCTGTCTAACATGTTAGTACAGTAACTAGAGGTTTTAACTTCGGAATAATGTCATATTGAGCGGATTTCGTTCGTTTTTGGCAGTAGAGTAGTAAATGCTTCACAGAAAAGTTTCTATATTGTGCGGGGGCTTGCTAATTTATAGGGGGTGGATGCCACCCCCTCTCAGGAGGTGGATGCCACCCCCTCTCAGGAGGTGGATGCCACCCCCTCCCAGGAGGTGGCACTTAAAAATATATATATTTATTGGAGCTGAAATAGAATCAAATTTTAAGAAGAAAAGGTTCTATGCAATTTTTCACATAAATTGATAATTTTTAAGTTATAACAACTTCAAAATTGCGATTTTAGCTTAAAAAAATAGGTATTTGCAAATGTCTTTCGTCAAGTATCTCGAAAAGTATTACTTTATGAAAAAATGTTACAGACCAATTACAGAAAGTACAAACTGGGAATTAATTATATTTTTTGTTTATTGATGTAGGATTAATAATTTCGGAGATATTTAAGTTTATATTCGGTATCCAAGTGTTTAGAAATTACCAAGTTTAAAATGCATTTTTTTTCTAAAGCAAGTGCTTTAAATGAGCAAAAAAATTTGAGCATCTAGGAAATGCTACATCTTGTATTAGAGATAATTTTTTTAAATTACTGGCTAATAACAAAATGGCGACCTTTTTATATAAAATAATACAAATACGCACATTTTCCGTCATAACTTCTTTATTTCTTATGCTACAGGAACGAGTAAAAAATAATTTGAAAGCGCAACTAATTGTCTTTAATTTCATTTCTTAGCATGCATAACGTAGGTATCACAATTTCTGAGATATTTAACATTTAAACTGCATTTTTCGTTTTATAAACGTTCGGACGCCATTTGTAAACTTTCATATCTACGAAACTATTAAATCTATGTAAATAAATAAAAAATCGAAATTCATTATCAGTTTATGAGCTTTATTTTTGGTCTCTACCTATTTTTCAATAAAACTAATATTTATTGAGATATTTGGAAAAGGAAAAAAAATTACGTTTTATCGAAAAATACCTTTATAGTTTAAATTGTATTTTTTTCCAAAGCAAGTGCTGTATACAAACCAAAAAATTTGAGCATCTACGTCATGCTATATATTAATGAGAAACAGTGTTTGAAATTCCTTTTTTTTAATTACTGGCTAATTACAATAACAAAATGGCGACGTTATTAAAGAAATGTGTAGACGCACGTTGCTTCGGTCGTAACTTCTTTGTTTTTTGCGCTACAGAAACAAATAAGAAAACAGTTGAAAGCTTAATTAATAACCTATTATTCCATTCTTGATGTAGGTGTCACAGTTTCTGAGATATTTCACTCGCACTCTAAATGATTATCTTATAAACACTTGTATGCCAAATGAAAACTTAAATATCTCCGAAATGATTAATCCTACATCAATAAACAAAAAATATAATTAATTCCCAGTTTGTATTTTCTGTAAGTGGTCTGTAACATTTTTTCGATAAAGTAATCCTTTTCGAGACACTTGACGAAAGCCGTTTGGAAATACCTTTTTTTTTAAGTTAAAATCGCATTTTTGAGGTCATTATAACTTAAAAACTATCAATTTATGTGAAAAATTGCATAGAATCTTTTCTTCTTAAAATTTGATTCTACTTCAGCTCCAATAAATATATATATATTTTTAAGTGCCACCCCCTGAGAGGGGGTGGCATCCACCCTCTATAAATTAGCAAGCCCCCGCAGAATATAGAAACTTTTCTGTGAAGCATTTACTATTATACTACCAAAAATGAACGAAATCCGTTCAATATGACATTATTCCGAAGTTTTGCATATTTTTTACCTCTAGGTACTAGGGATTGCAATTTACCGGAAATTTTAATAACCGGTAAATCGGTAAATAAAAATGGAAATAACCGGTTAACCGGTATTTACCGGTAATTTTTAGAATGAATGATTAGGGTGGCGAAAATGGCAATTATCTTTTTCCATGTACAAAATTATCTAAATTTGACAAAAAAAATTTTTGCCCACGACTATTAAATAATGTACTCATTATGTATGTGTTTCCTCAAAGATAATGCTATCCATTTTTCCCTGCAGTGAATAATGATTTCAGTATTCATTAGTGAATAATAAGGACAGTCAGTTGTTTATAAGAAGTCACGGGCAGGTATTTTTTCAATTCGAGTGTAATCTCGCAACTTTTTAGTAGAATTTATGGCTAGTTTCTGAAACCTTAAATATAATTAATTATTCGTTAACTGTCATAGCTACAATTGTGTGAACAATTTTACTGTTATTATCAAATTTATGAATAGATAACTATTTAGCGTTTCAGAAACAAACCCTCTTTTAGCATACAATTTCGTTTTAAAATTTGATTGAGTAGGCCGTTATATGTCAAATTAAATTTAAACGTCAACGTTATTTACAATAATTTTACATATTACTCAAAAAGAATAATATAAATAATTCGTTAATTAATTTCTTCAGTAAGCAATTTAATAAAAATATCTAATAGTCGTGGACAAAGTATAGTATTCTACTCGCATGTAATGGCTACTCTGGTGATTTACGACATTCGCTTACGGCTCGTGTCTTAAACTTCACCCTCGTGAATAATAGCCATCATTATATGTTCGTTGAATAATATACTATTATATACCTAAATTTAATATAATGAGCAAACCAAAGGTTTTTTATCAAAAGGAAAAAATATAAATGAAATAAATTTAAATAAATAATTATTCCGCAAATAACAAAAATATCAACTTAAATAACAAAAATTATAAACATAAACTCAAATAGAGCATTTACTGAATACCTAATCTAAAAATACAATATTTTTTAAAAACGGCCTGTTAAAAGGGTTAGTTTTTCAAAGCTATATCTGTTAGTTGTCTGATATTTGTGCATAGAATACCACCAGCTGAAGATGTCCTTCCTCAATCGATATTGGTGGGTCGATAAGTTAATAAGAATTGGTAATAACATACTTCTAAATGTATGCCACGGATATTTGCGGCAGTGAAATATTCAATTTCCTATCGCACGATATTGTCAATGTCTCTCTTACTTGTATTTCTTAGAGCTTGGCGTCTGGGTTTTACTTTTTATAATATTATTTGTTTATTTATTGTTAAAAGTGCTCAGTGTTGGGACAGTCACTCTGTATTTAGTGAATAGTAGTCACTGACATAAATATAAACGTTGAATACGTGACATATCGTAAGTTTAGAATTTACCGAAATAACCGGTAAAAAATTAAAATAACCGGTAATTATCATCATGTGTTTTTTGTCCTAATAACCGGTTAACCGGTTAACCGGTATTGCAATCCCTACTAGGTACTGTACTATGTATACTGTTTAATAATTGATATACACTGACACAAAGAACGATTTGTAAATTAATCCCAGATATAGATTGGCTAAATTAACAAACAATTCATTAGAATTAATAATAATAAGCTTTGTTCAGTAAAACCTCTGAAAGCATAACACATGACAAAAAAGACGAAGTGTACCATAATTGTTTACACTGCAGTAAGTAAATATATACAAAAATTAACTGCCTACTCATTGGAAAACACCTAAATTTCAATCACCTTAAAAGCACAATAGACCCACGGTGGTCTAGGCCGATCTGCCAGCTCTTCTTTAATCTGAATCTATATACCTATGGGCAGTGGCGGATGGTGAAATTTCAATAATTTTTTTCTCGTCTCTGGCGCATGGGATCCATACGAAATATGGGAACTAACATTTAGAGAAGCACTCCTCTAACGACCCGTAAAAAATTTTGAAAAAGCAGTTTGCGAAAAAAATTTTCAAAATTCGGTTGCCCCCCCTAGGTCTAGGGACTCCTGTTGAAAATTATTTTTTTTTGTCATACATTTTACTTTTCATAAAAATACAATAATACGTTTTGGAGTTTATGAAAATATTTTCATTACTAACTGAAGTACAACGAATTGAAATTTTATAATTTGTTAAATTGTAAATTACAAAATTTCAGTTCATTGTATTTCAGTTAATAATGAAAATATTTTCATAAACTCCAGAACCTATTGTCGTACTTTTATGAAAAGTAAAATGAATATGACAAAAAAAAATAATTTTCAACAGGAGTCCCTAGACCTAGGGGGGGCAACCGAATTTTGAAAAAATTTTTCGCAAACTGCTTTTTCAAAATTTTTTACGGGTCGTTAGAGGAGTGCTTCTCTAGATGTTAGTTCCCATATTTCGTATGGGTCCCATGCACCAGAGACGAGAAAAAAATTATTGAAATTTCACCAGCCGCCACTGCCTATGGGTTACTATACAGAATCGGAAAGTGTTTGGTTTGGTATGGCAATAAGAGCAAGCGAGAGCGAAGCAAGCAATGATGTACATCTTGAAGGAGTGTGTCACTCTTTGCCTCTTTACTGGTAAACAGCTTTATTGTGGGCGGTCGGTTAATAGCGCAATACCAAACCCGCAGCACTTTCCGATTCTGTATAACAAAATATATCCAGCATGTCTTCACACAGTTAACATGTTACGAAGTTTTCAAGATTGCAAGATAAATATAAATGATTTTTTAGCGT
Organism: Rutpela maculata; assembly: GCA_936432065.2. Lineage (NCBI taxonomy): Eukaryota > Metazoa > Arthropoda > Insecta > Coleoptera > Cerambycidae > Rutpela > Rutpela maculata. The sequence goes on from OW386290.2 coordinate 39,577,495, forward strand.
CAGAATGACCGTTCTTCTAAAATTTCGGCAAATTATCCCCTTATTTTTTAATAGGTATACAACATAACTACGAGATTATGTTGGTCTGTAAGCATTTACTTTTCAAGAAATATATGTTATATATTTTGACACAGTCAGGCCAGCCCACCGCTGGGTGGCAAGCTATGCCTATATTGCATCTTTAAAAGCAGCGAACATGTATGTGTTTCTGTTATTTAAAGCTCACTAGAGGAATAACATTTAACACCGTCAGTGCAAATATGAGTTTTATTGATTGTTACAATGAAACACTATTAATGAAATATTTTCGTGCTAACTGTAAATTACATTCCTTGCGTGTAGGTAAATCGTCTCATTCAGATTTACTCAGAGTTTACAGGTATTATTATTAGGGACTGTTCCAGACGGTGTGATATGTTCAGCATTGCAAATCATTAAAGTAAAGAAAAAAAAAATCAGTGGCGGCTGGTGAAATTTCAATATTTTTTTCTCATCTGTGGCGCATGGGCCCATACGAAATATAGGAAATAAGATCTAACCCTAAAAAATTTTGAAAAAGCAGTTTGTGAAAAAAAATTTCAAAATTCGGTTGGGACTCCTGTTTAATTTTTTTTTTTTTGTCATATAAGTAGGTAGGTACATTTTACTTTTCATAAAAATGCAACAATAGGTTTTGGAGTTTATGAAAATATTCTCATTACTAAATGAGATACAACGAATTGAAATTTTGTAATTTGTTAAATTGTAAATTACAAAATTTCAGTTCATTGCATTTTAATTAATAATGAAAATATTCTGATACCTAAACTCCAAAACCTATTGTTGTATTTTTATGACAAGTAAAATGCATATGACAAAAAAAAAATAATTTTGAACAGAAGTCCCTAGACCAGGGGTGGCAACCGAATTTTGAGAATTTTTTTCGCAAACTGCTTTTTCAAAATTTTTGAGAAGTGCTTCTCTAGATGTTATTTCCCATATTTCATATGCGCCACAGACGAGAAAAGAATTATTGAAATTTCACCAGCCGCCACTGAAAAAGTTATATTTCAATGATCACAACCTTCGTAATTGACTGAAACTATATCTTGAAAAAAAAAGAGAGAGTATTTCTCGATTATACAGCAGAGGGCGGGCGAAAAAATGTCATTTCTCCCAGGGTGGCGAAATAGCTAGTGGTTGCTGATTATATTTAAGTTCATACTGAATGAGACAAAATTACCTAAATAAACCTTTATTAAAATTAAAATGTAGTTCTCTAACAAAATTTTCTTACTTACCTCTAAACGAAAAAGGGAAAAGCTGTAAGAACAAATGTAAATCTTTACTTCATAGTCAACTTAGAAATGACCAATTTAAAAAATATCCATCAAATATCTTATAAGCACTACTTCTAAACAAATGATCTAATCACTTCGTTTTAAATTATCCACTTTAGGCACTACGCATTGTTTTTTTAATTGTTTGTAACTAGTTTTATGTATATATATTTTTTTCTTTGCTAAAAAATTGTTATTAAAAATCAAATGAATATCAACAGGATCGTTGAATACGTTCTTAACGCCACCTACAATTCACTAGAGCAAATTTGTTTCGTCCTTCAAAGGGCATAGCATCAAATTCTCATTTGTTCAAATGTAATTTTAATTCATTACTTCGAATTTGAATTTTCAGGAATATTGGTCTTTGAATAACAGGCAGGGCCGGTTTTAAGCAGTTTTTATGGGGGGCGGGGGGAGATTGGGGTGCGAAATTGTTATAATGCCAAATGACTTCTTCTCCTTTGGTCCTTTATTTTTTTAAATGTGATTAGTCGCGTCAAGATAGATATTTTCTGAGAAGTTTTCTAGCAAATGATTAATCGGCCTAATTTTGTTTGCAAGTTGTTTATTTTGAAGTATAAGTAACATTGGTAAAAAGAAAAAAACAGGCCTCTGGGACTTTTTCATTTTGTTATTAATAAACAAACAATTTTGAGCACTAAACAAATCAATTAAATTTGTTAATTTGCTATCTCGGAATTAAGCTAATTAGCTAGTAATTAGCTTGATTAAAATAGTCCTGCCTGAATATGCTTAGGCAGACCACTGGTTTGGTGTTTCTTTGAAATATATTATTTCCAATTTGTCATGAATTAATCAGATGTTTGATGACGTAGGGCTTCATACTAAAGCCGTCCCTGCATGTCTTAATAAATCATGTATACCACGAATTTGATCAAATGAACATTTACATCTATTCCGTGAAACATCTACCTATATATAAAAAAAAAACTTATTGAAAATTTAGCTAGTCATAGAGTGAAATTACTTAAAAAAAATAACATCGTCATTGAATGCGCAGAGACCGAAATCGTTACCGCGTGCCCGTTACCTAGGTAACGATCCTATTTTTACGGCTGCATGGGCGTCGCACTGCCCATTACCATTAATATTTAAATAAAAAATGGATGGCACGGCACTGGTATGACGCCAACTGTTGTACGCGAAGCCGTGTCGTATGTTATCTTTTCTAAGTAATTTAACTTTTCACTCTATATTTTCCCTTTTCAGAGACAGTCCTGTACTTCTATTGTTCTGTAGAGGTGGGTAGAGGTGATTCGTATCATTGGTACGAATCCTTGCAGTGATACGAATGGTACGAATCCCACATAAAAAAGATTCGTACATTTCGTATCACCGATACGATCTCAGATAAACAAAGAAATATATGGATAAATAATCTCATTTGAAGTACACAGAAGTTGTGTGTAGGGAGCATAACCTCCTAAGGGGCAGAGTGGAGAGGAATGTTTATGTTTATGGAGTCGCCTAATCAGAGGCGTAGACAGATAAGGGGGTTAAAATTTTTAAAATAATCGATTAAAGTTCTCGACTATTACTTAATACTATATCTGACAATAATAGTACTACGACTCTATTGAGACAAAAAGAGTACTGTTTGGTTAGAATTTTTACAAAATGTGTTATTGAAGAGAAATGAAAGTATTGAACTGTCAATTCTCAAAGTTAAATGGTTCTTAAACGATAAGTTACTCTACATTTTCTGAGTAAAAAAAAATTAACTTTTGGTTAGGATATAAAAGTAACTTGATGTAGGTATATCCTGGGGTTATGCGGTCTTTATAATAAAATTATTATTTTTGTTACGTTTCGGTTTATTCAACCATCGTCAGAAAACTACAATTAAATGAAGACAAATATTTTTTTAAATGCTATTTTTTATACACATGGATTTAAATTGTATGCGTATAAAAAATAGCATTTAAAAAAATATTGGTCTTCACTTAATTGTAGTTCTCTGACGATGGCTGAATAAACCGAAACGTAAGAAAAGAGTAATTTTATTATAAAGACCGATAACTCAGGATATAACTGCATCAAGTTAATTTGATATCAACGGTCAAGAAAATAAAAACATCTATATATGTTAGCATATAAATGAAACCAACTTTTTCATATTACAGTATAACATATTCATCTAAAAGTTTACATACTTATCACTCTACAGTACCGGCAAGCGTTTGATTAGGTATGACAATAAGAGCAAGCGAGAATGAAACAACTAGGCTATTTTTTTTATCGTATCACACATCCTACTCGTGCCACCTGCTTTCCTCACTACATGTGCGTGGGCAGCTCTGTTTGCATGCCTAATCCAAGACTTTCCGATACTGTATAATGAATCTGGTCATACGCTACCCGTACCATATACATAAAACAAAAATAACATTATATTACTTTTAAATCTCTATTATTATTGTAAACAAATATACTCTACATAATGCACTACCTTATAGAGCGGGAGCTAAGTGGCTTTTTCGGCAGCTCATCGCTTTATGAACTTTGAGATATTTTTATGGTTTAATGGATGATAACGATTCATAAAATCGACTTCTGGCGGGGCACCTCCTGTCAGGAGCATCACGAACACTGTTTAAAAATCAGTGAAATCATGTCATCGTTACAAGGCTCATTTTTTTTGTGTGTACACATTTTATGTTTAGAATGAATAAAATATGATCGTCAGAAAGTGTGGGCCGTCAGGAGGCGCAGCCAGAAAGGTAATAATGATACAATACATCTGAGATACGGTACGGAGTCAAGTTAGCCGAAAGTGTTAAATTCCTATATATTTAAGAGCCTATGGTACTTTTGTTGACTTTGTTTACGGGGAGGCTATTCTATTGTTGAAGGAGCTTATATTTACGTTTTAAAAAGGAGCCAGAACTTGTAACGATGAGTTTAGAGTTCTGAGATGAAATATGAGAAAAAAAATCCAATTTTCTTCAAAAATCCTAAACATTTTCTTTCTGGCTAGCCTTACTGACGGGAGTTTCTTTCTGGGAATTTTTTTCTGTGTTCAGAACATAAAACATGCTCAACCTTAAAAAAGTTTGTAAAGATGATATTATATAACTCCGTTTTTTTACCACTTTGACCTTTCTGGTTGCGCCCCTGATGGCCCACACTTTCTGGCGATCTTATTTTATTCATTCTAAACATAAAATGTGTACACACAAAAAAACTTGGCTTTGTAACGATGATATAATTTCACTGATTTTTATACCATGGCCAACTCGACGGGCTGACATATGCCAGAAGTCTATTTTGTCAAGTTCGATAGAATTAATCAGCGCATAGAAAATGCTTGTAACGATGAGTGCCCGAAAAAGCCACTTAGCTCCCACACCATTACTTCCAGTTTTTAATTTTAATATTGTTGAATATAGTTACGATAAAGATAATACAGATTCCTTATCAAATCTGTTTTCGATACAACGCATCAAATTATTTCAATCTGATATGGCTATAAAAAAATATAATAAATTGCAGTTAATTTTCTAACTTGGTAAATTTAATTTATATCGGTATCTTGGCAGGGCCGTGGAGAGAAAATATGGACCCTCAAAAAATTTTTTGATGAGCGGAAGTGAAATGAGTCTCTTGGTAAAACTACTAGGAAACAAACATTTTTCTTAAACATCTTTTTCCTGCCCGGGTTACATAAAAGTCATCAAACTTGAAACGATTAAAGCATACGTAATTGTAAATGCTTCAAATTTTGGTCAGTTACCTGTAGGACAGCGAGTCACTTTTTTCTAAGCGTAATATTTTCTGGGAGCCTATGGAATAACAACATAACATACCACATATATCAGGCAACCCCACAATTTCAAAGTCAAGACTGTTCAGAAGGGGGTTACACATTTAGAAAAACGCAGATAGATATACATCCATTACATATAACGTTGCCAATTTTAAAGCTGGGGATCGAACCCAGTGCATTATTATTTTGAAAAGTTAATACAGTCTATTATTATGTAATAATGTAAACATTCTGTAAAGTTTGAAATACTCGTACCAAATTTAAATAGGTATACTTATGTAACATTTAAATTTAGAGAAATAAATCTAAATCTATTAATCTATCTATCTATCTGATAATCACACAACTGTCTCTTTACGTTTTTTACTTGAGTGTAAAGACGAGAGAGGCAGAAGAAAAATTATTTATTGCTAGATCAGCAAAACAATAAGACAATAAACCTAACTATAACCCTAACCTACGACTATGTACACAACTATGCTTGCATATAAAACGAACAAGATTACTCCCTTTTGTAGATCTTTTAGTAAATTAAACAATCCTTAGTCATTTTTGAACCGTATAAAACGTGATTAAACTGCAAAATCAACACAAAATTGTTTATAACTGGATAAAAACAGCGTTAAAAGCAATAAAACAATATGGCGGCACAAGAAAACGTAAACAACTGTCAACGTCCTTCGGAAGAGAACCAATGAACGCCTCGATAGACATGTAAACAATGAATACGTGATATATCTTACGCGGAGACGGAAAGTATTATTTATCCATATATTTCTTTGTTTATCTGAGGATACGATTGATACAAATATGGAATTTCGGTACCGGTATGGACCGAAATAGTGTGACGTTTCACTCCCACTCTAACTATTCCATCCTATTTCTAACATCGACCTTATTACCACTGTACATAAGACACTGGTCAAAATTGAATTTGAAATTTCAGAAAATCTGTGAATATTTAACTATTGAATTATCATACAAATGTTTTAACTTTAAAAGCTGCGCCTTCTTGTAATAAAACTGTAATTTTTAAAGTCCTCTTGAAATTTTTTCAGAAATTAATTTTTTATTGCGCACGCGTGTATACGTATGTCGAACATATCTGCATTTTTTTATTTGTTTACCTGGACTAGATGAAATTTAAGGTTAAGTATAGTGGATTATTTCTTTTATAATTTCCAAGGATTTTCTGGATTTTACAGTATTTAAAGCGTTTGCATTCCAAATTTGTACTGGAGTCAATAATAATATATTTCAATGGCATCGTAAGTACCTACGTTTGGGATTGAAATTATAACAAAGTAATTTTTAAATACGTATGTCCCATACAGCACACCAAATAACGATTACGATGTGTTCGCATTGTGACGATGTATCTAGATGCAGACACAAGGTTACACAAATTGTGTAACATTGTGTCTGCATTTAGATACATCGTCACAATGCGAACACATCGTAATCGTTATTTGGTGTGCTGTATGGGGTATCAATATACTTACCTATTTTTAGCATTGAAAAATGGTTCAAAAACACGTATTGCATTTTTCTGCGATTGCTCAATTTTTTAAAGATAAAGGAAAACTCATGGTCAAGGCAGAAAGTTCTGTTGAAGCGAGCCATGTGAAAGGAATGATTTATGATCCCGAAATACCGATTGTTAAGGGACAAGCTCATGCTAGCATGAGAGATAGAATCTATAAAGTAGAGGTGTGTGCATTTTTTTTAAACATCATCATATCCTCGGAAATGTCCCAAAACATAATAAATTTGCCTCCCAAACGTTACAGAAAAATTAATAGTCAAGCAATAAATGAATTTAAATTCTTATTTAAAAGTTTCTCATTGCAAAAAAACAATACTGACATTGACAGCATTTTTGACGACTTTTTTGAACATTTCATCTGGTGTTTCAATACATCATGCAATTATAAAAACAATTTCAATAAGAAACAAATAACGGGTAAAATTAAGTTTTCACAGAAATTAATGAAAGATGTTGATGAACTAAAAAAGATGAGCTGGTTAAAAAAAAATCTCGAAGACGAACAATTAAAAGAAAAATATAAAGAATTTAAAAGACAAATACAAAAAGATATTCGCAAAGAAAAGATGGCACATTATGATGCTATCATTGTGAATTCTCAAAACAAGACAAAAGCTGTGTGGAATCTAGTTAATAATTTAAAACAAAAATCTAACAATAATAATACCATTACAACAATCAATTATGAAAATGAGGTGATTAGTGATCCTCAGGAAATTGCTAATACATTCGGAGAATATTTGTCAAACATTGTTAACAAAAAACTTGAGGAGCATTTTGGTAACGATATTTCAAAAATGTGTACATCACCCACATTCATTAATAAAACAATCTTTTTCACCCCCGTTACTAAAAGTGAAATTGAATCAGTTATTAAAAATTTACCAAACAAAAAATCAACAGGTCTAGATGAAATACCAGTCAAATTAATAAAAGAATGTAGTAGTGAACTAGCAGAAGTCCTCGCTGACCTAATTAATTTGTCCATTTCAATGGGACAATTTCCTACAGCTCTAAAAAATGCAGCTATTATTCCTTTATTTAAAAAAGGTGACCAGACTAATGTCGAGAATTATCGCCCCATATCTCTGTTGAGTATATTTTCCAAAATTTTCGAAAAAATTGTTTATAATAGAATCTTGAATTTTTTAAACGAAAATAATATTTTAACGAGTTCTCAACACGGTTTCAGGCCAGGATATTCCACTGAATCAGGCACTGTAGATTTAATTCAGCACGTAAATAATAAAATGGATGATAATCATTATGTAGTAACTGTTCTATTCGATCTTACGAGAGCGTTTGACACCATAGACAAAACATTTGTATGTGAAAAAATTTTTAACATGGGCTTACGTGGACCTATTAATGAATGGATAAAATCCTTTTTATCACAACGAAAAATAATTGTGAAGGTAAAAGATGTTGAATCTGACATGTACGATATAGACATTGGAACCCCGCAGGGGAGTGTATTGGGACCATTAATTTTTCTATTATTTGTGAACGATCTTCCTAATTATATAACGCAAGGTAAAGTTTTCATGTATGCCGACGATACCACGATTGTAGTATCTGATGCAAATCCCTTAAACCTTAAGAATAAAATTAATAAACTTTTACAGGAATTTAGTGATTGGTGCGATAAAAATCGTTTAATAATTAATTATTCAAAAACAGTCTGCATTGAATTTAAAAACAGGTACAGAATAACAGATAATAATTACACGTTCATATTTGAAAATCATCATATCAAAATTCAAAACTCAGCTTCATTTTTGGGAATAAAGCTAGACAGTCATTTAGATTGGAGTAACCATATTGATGCAGTGTCTGCAAAATTAAATAAAAGCTTTTATGTAATAACTTCCCTTAAAAATTCTTTAAATGTTCATGCTCTTTTAAACGTATATTATGCTTTCGTCTATTCTCCCATTGCATACAACATTATAGTGTGGGGACAATCCAATGATATTAATAGAATATTTATACTCCAAAAAAGAATACTCAGACTTCTATTCAACCTTGAGTATAATCAATCTTGTCGTGAAATATTCAAGAAATTCAAAATTCTTACCGTGGCATCGATATATCTGATGAAACTATTGGCATATATTCATATAAACAAAAACAAATTTATACATAACGGAGACTTTCATAATTATCATACAAGAGGAAAGAATTTAATTTGTCTAAAGAAACACAATCATGAATTTTACAAAAAGTCTCCCATAAATTCTGGTTGTCGCATTTACAATCTTTTACCGGACGAGATAAAAGACTGCACATCGTTAATCGGTTTTAAAAACCGTCTAAAAAAACTTTTAATAGACAATTCATTTTATTCCATAAATGAGTTCACATTTTTTTTACAAATCAAAGTCACCTGATCCATGTTTTAAAGTATTTTATTTCACTTTATATTGTTTGTCATATTTTGTACGATATATTTGCTGACACGCTATGTTTTTATTATAATTTTTCTTTGTATATACCATTTTATTCTCGTGTGCGATATATGCATGTATTTACACTTATATGTATCTTACTTTTTACATTTTTTTTTAGGTAATTAAATGTTTTATAAATTAGCCATTAATATGGTATACTGTTGACCTGTCTTATCTATAATCCTGTATAGCTAAAAAGACCAATAAACATATTTATTTATTATTTATTTATTTGACTTTTAACGTAATTGTTTTCAGATATTTTTGAATAACGATAAAAATATAACAGATGCAGAATGTACTTCTCCAAGGGGATTATAGTTATAACATCATATATAGCTGCTCTGGCTCTCTTTGCACACTATAATATTTCTGTAAGGGTTAGGTTAGGTTAGGTTGATATGTGAGTGGGCTAAGTAACAGACCCTCCACTGCGACCATCTGGTCTATTGTGGCTCACTCCTAATTATATTTCACCCAACAGGTTCAGCTTTTTGATAAAGTCGACTACCTTATTGGGTGAGAGGTTGTCCAGATCCTCTGGCAGCAGTTGCCCTTTGCCAAAGAGTGAGAATCTGGTTCTTTCTGCAGCAGGACAGGTACATAAAATGTGCGCTGCCGTTTCATCCTCCTCCAAGCACAGTCGGCATTCAGCGTTGTCCACTATTCCGAGTCTGTGTAGGTGGTGGTTAAGTCTGCAGTGCCCAGTGTATAGGCCAACAAGAGTTCTTAGGTGTAACCTGTTTAACTCTAATAGTTTTTTAGTTCTTGATTTCAAGGGGTATGTGATGAACTCCTTTGAATGAACTAATCCTGGTAGTTCTTGCCAGTATTGGAGGATTTTCCCCTCAGTCCAGGCCAAGATGGTTGTTTTCGCAGTGCTTGCCGATATGCCAAGCACTGGCTCCGGTCCGATAAATTTTGATACCGCACCTTCCCTGGCTAAGGAGTCGGCTACTTCGTTGCCCTCCAAGCCAGAATGGCCCGGTATCCAGACCAGAGTTAATTTGTTGTATCTGCCCACTCGGGCTAGAGCCTTTTGGCAGTTCCAGACCAATTTAGAATTGCAGCGATGTGAGCCAAGAGCTTTGAGAGCTGCTTGGCTGTTTGAAAATATTTTTATTGATCTGCGTCTAGGATGCATCTGCTCAAGCCTCCTTGTACACAGTTCAATGGCATGAACTTCTGCCTGAAAGACAGTCGCATAATTACCCAGGCTCGAAGTGATTCTTACCTTGGGGTTGCGACTGTGTGCTCCAGCTCCAACTCCCTCAGGGGTTTTGGAGCCGTCTGTAAACCAACAGATGTCTGCTCTTTGTAGGTCAGTTTTGTTCCGATCCCATTCGTCTCTTCCAGGAAAAAGGACGGTAAAAGGCAGTTCATAGTTGGTCGTGGTAGGCATCACATCTGAAAGCATTCCCAGGATGCCATGACACTCCATGTCATCTGACAGCCTGTTGCGTTCCATGATGCTAGCCTGCGGCCTATTGTTTACCGCTTGTTGAAGTCTGTATGTTGCCCACCTGGCCTCTCTCTCCAAGTAGATGTGGAGAGGGGGTAGATCCAGGAGGATTTCCAGAGCTGCTGACGGTGTGGTACTTATCGCACCAGTTACCGCCAGACATGCTTGTCTCTGTAGACCAGAGAGTTTGGATTTGGTCGTTTGTTGTAGCCCTTTCGACCACCAAACTATGGAGGCATACGCTACCATTGATCTTATGACCGTAACGTATAGCCAGTATATTTGTTGGGGACCTATGCCCCAGGTTTTTCCACAAATTCTGCGACATGTCCATAAGGAGAGTCGCGCCTTGTGGATTACCTTTTCCAAATGGGAGTTCCAGTTGAGTGATTTATCTAGTGTAACCCCTAGGTATTTCACTTCCCCCGCAAATGGAATAGTTTCACCTGCTGAGGAGGGCGGCACTAAATTGTTCAGCCTCCTTTTTCTGGTGAAGGGTACTATTACAGTTTTGTGGGGGTTCACAGTCATCTGCTCCCTCTCACACCAAATATGAACTGTATTTAGCACCTCTTGAAGGGTAATAGAGAGTACCTCTTCAGATTTTCCTCTAACCATAATGACTAGATCGTCCGCATATGCTTGAATCTCGGCTTCCCACAGAGAGAGAATGGCCAGCAGATCATCCACAAGCAGTGACCACAAAAGGGGGGAAAGAACCCCGCCTTGTGGACACCCTCTTGCGGCCCTGAATCTGACCGTTTCTCCCTGTAGAGAAGTCGTTATGATTCTATTTTCAAGCATAGCTTGGATCCAGCCAGTTATAGTTAGCTCAACTCCTCTAGCAGCCGCAGCTGTGTATAGGGAGTTGGGCAGTGCATTGTTGAATGCTCCTTCAATGTCAAGGAATGCTGCCACCGCAATCTCTTTTTCATCAAGAGATTGGGTGATTTTCCCGACCAGGTTATTTAGTGCTAGTTCTGTTGATTTGCCAGGTTGATAGGCATACTGGTGAACATTCAGAGGGTAGGTGCTCAGGATGTTTCCCCTGATATGTCCGTCCAGAACCTTTTCTAGGCCTTTCAACAGAAATGATGTCAGGCTGATGGGTCTTAGCGTAAGGGTACGAACATGCCGAAGATACTACGCAGATATAGAAGTTCAGGCCGCAGTTTCAGTCGATGCATCGAAGCTATCAATTTGTGCTAAGAGCAGTTCACTCTGCTAGCATCCACGGTATGTGCGGTCACATTTAAATGTATAGGTTTGTTTTACACATTGATGGCTTCGATACATCTTCTGAAACTGCGGCATGAACTTCTAGCTGGGTAGCATCTTTGGCATGTTCGTACCCTAACAGATGAAGCATGTTCATGGAATATGTCGTATTTATTAGACAGTTCAATTTTAAACTATTTTAGTCATTTATAGATTTAATAGAAATAAGTTGTGAATAAATGATACAATATGTAATTTCTTTATTTATTTGTGTTTCTAAGTGAAAATACTTACTTACAAATATTTAAACACGCAGTTATAGGTTGAAAATCTATGATAATAGTATAAAATAATGGAAAGTAATTCAATTTCAAATGAAAATAAATAAAACAGGCTTTGAGGTTAGAATACAAAGAAATAATCAAAGAACTACATTCCGAATAATTTTCCAGACACTTGTAGAACGCATGCGCAGAAATAGCCATCCAGAAAATATTTTTTTTATAATTTTCGGTAGAGAAAATTGATTACCACATGTAAAAAAACCTATAATCCAGCTCTATTTTTATATCAGTAATTAGGTTTCAATAGCTAAATATAAAAAATAACGTACCAATCCTTAGATACATTTTTAAGTAATTTATTTTGACCCTTAAAACACATGTACAGAAGGCATGCTTCAAAGACTGCATGGAATGCAATTCAAATTAACCGCCTCATGCATGACGTCACGACTATTGTGGTCCATTGCGATGTGATACTCTTAACCCTCTAAAGCCCGATTTTTTTTATTCAGTAAAAAAAACTGAACATGTGGTTAGTACTTAAAAATACTTTATTAAATGTAATTTTTTGTTATAAAATGCCCCTTCTGCATCCCTTGGTACATCTAGGGGTACGTTACTTTGCGGTAACAGTGGGCACAATTGTGTATGAAATTTTAAAAAACAATTTGATGTTGGAGTAAAACACAAGAAAACATTACATTTCATGCATAGAACTTTTGGTATTCCAATACATCCTGGAGTTTTGCATCTTCTTCTTTTGTTGCTGAATGTAGGCCAGTGTCCAGTTTTATCTGTTCGAATATCTTCAGCCCAGACAGCACCGTATATTCTAAGAATATTCTGTAATTATGCAAAAAAGAATGAATATATTCTGATTAATTCTGAAATAATCCTGGAATATATATAAGATAACGGATTATTCTAGTAATATAATGTGAAATATATACCTGCAATATTCAGCATGAATATGATAGTAATATTCATTTTGGAATATATATATTCCCTCCTGGGTTAAGAATATTCTAACACTTTGAGAATGAAAGAATAATATTACCTAATTGTTATTCAACCAAATCAACGTTTTATAAAAGCTTTTGATTTTTTCTGTAAAATGTAACTTAAATATATTCGTGTTATTATTTATTTCAATTAATTAAAAATATTTTAATATGATTATAATGATTATATTATACAATGATGTTATTCCCAGTTTTAAACAAAAGCTCAATTCATATTTTGTTATCAGGTTTGAGCAGTGCAGCCAAAGCTAGACTTCAGAAATAAAGCCATGCACATGTATATAGTGTTTTAAACTACCCGCGATTTTTTCCTATTTACGTATCTCATAACATAACCTCAATATCAGAATTTACGTGCTTCTTTAATCGTTTGTTATTGTTGAGATACTTAAGTGTTTTTTATGTGTAGTATAAGTGATAAGTGACCGATGAACAATAAGTAAGTACATTAATCTTTTTTTATAGGGAAAATTTAACAGGGCATCACGTCACTCGTATATTTTCTTAAATGAAAAGAAAAAGGGATAGAAATACTACTGGTACTGGCGCAGCTTCATAGATAACTTAATAGAACTCTAAAACTCTATTAGACCATAATACTGATGATATAAATCAGAGGCAGTTATTACAGTTGAACCAAAGCTTACCAACAAATTCTTCACATTTACAAGAATGTTAGTACTTTGATTGCATCAGTCAAAATAATTCCTATAATAAACTTTTAATCATAGTACTGCAGGCACCACGAACTTAATAAGTAGTGTTCATTTAGAGAATATTGTTAGAAGTAATGTTTCAAATAGTGGCAGTGAAAGTAATTTATTGGAAAGCGATTCTGGCGAAAATTTTAATTGTAGCGCTAGTTTTGATGAGCAGAGCTGTCGCACAGAAAATTACTATACTTCCATGTACCTGAAGTTTCGAACGTTCGCTTGAATGAATTTCATTTGAAAAGGAAAGATTAATAAAAATTATAAATCAACTTAGGCGTACCACTTTTACTTTACTTTGTTGGCAACGATAGTATCGTTGCCAGCAAATATTACCAGAAAAATTGTACGTCCAAGTCGATTAACTTCAAATTTTCAATTTAAATTCGTTCAACTGAACGTTCGAAACTTCAGGTACATATACTTTCTGGAATATGTGACTAGCAAATGATAACCCTCTGTGCTTAGAGGCAATGGACAAATAATTTGTGGTAACTTTTATTACAAGTTTTCATTTTAATCAATCTTTTCTATTATTTTTTGTAAAAAGATATTAATTACCTGTTTGTATTTTTTTTTTCTAGATTGATGCTTTACAGTTTACACGGACACAAAGACAAAAAAGTGTTTTCCAAAACAGCACTTTTCGCAACAGTTACAGGTAATTATTCAACATAATATATTTGTTTGTAGTTCGGATATATACTTGCTTAAATGAGAAACAAGCCTGTAACTCTCTATTTTTTGCACGATTTTTTTTTTTTATGTAGAGTGACAATATTTCTATGTGTAGGTGACATTAATTTGGTTTTAATTTACATACACGGCCTCCTGCGAAGCGTTTTTTCACCAAAAACAGTAAATCATATTAGCAATTTTTTTTAAACAGATGATATAATATCCTTCTATTTTGAATTTTTAGGAGGTGGAGGATAAAGTAAAAACAAATTTTGAATCCTTTGGTTCTTGTACACACGCTAAATCATGGGGGCGGCTAATGCCAAAAAATGTTTTGAAATATTAGCTTCTCTTATATGTACTAAATACTAAATACCAATTTTATGGGCTCTTGATTGATTTACCTATGTAGTCCTATTTACCCAATTTACCCCTCAACCCTTCAACGGAATAAGATCAGAATATAATCCTCGTTGAAATACATAATTCAAGTCAATATATTAAACGGTTCCAGAGTAATTGTGCGCATAAAAAAAAGTTACAGACCGACGTACATTTTTTTTGCTCAAACTTAAAATCTCGACGTTTCATGACATTCTAAGTCTATTTGAGCAATAAAATTTTTCAAATTTTTTTTTGCGCTACTATACTTCCAAGTAATTACAAAATACAAAAATATGAGTTGATTCTTGGTTTTACCATTAGCTTTCTTCAATACACAAGTTTAAATTCTAAATAAAAATCCTATAAAATGTTTTCTTTTGTTTTAGAAACAATGAAACGGACAAATAAGATTAGTCTTAAGACAGATTCAAAATATAAATATATTTATTTAAATACTTAATAAATAATTCTGCAATATTATATTTTCAATATTTTATTTTCCCATATTTTTAGAATTTTTAGGAAGAAGACACTAATATGCAAGGAGTGGAAAGTTTTCAGGTGATTACTGTTATTATTTTACATTTTAATTTTTATATAATTATTTAAATCGAAAAGTAAGATAATCAGATATCATGCTGAAGAAGCTGCTGTAAACAATTGCGAGTGTCTTTCCTCATACAGGTGCGTTTTGATGATGTATTAGTTTTATTTCTGCTTTTACTAAAAGTGACCCACGTATACCAGAGGACCTGTATACATTCTCACGGGAATATTCCTGAAATCAGCCTGAGGGAATATCCTATATAAACCTAGATTATTCCAGGAATATAAATATATATTCCAGGCAAAAGCTGTGAATATGTTTGAAACATATAAATATTCCTCGATTATTCCTGGAATAATTTGATAATATTCTTAAAGGAATAATCTAGGTTTATGTAGGATATTCCCATTGGCCGATTCTAAGAATATTCCCTGGAGAATTTATATATTCACGACCTATTCTAAGAATGATTCTTTATTCTCAAGAGAATATTCCAGGAATATTCTAAGATTATATTGTGCTGTCTGGGAGTAGGCATTACGACTGTGTATGTTTCTTATTTTCTATTGTTGCTGTAATGGAGACGAAGTATATACTTCGGAAATTTATTGGGTCTTTGCCTACACCAAAAAGTGTGTTCGCTAAGTCGGTTTTGAACTGCAACAGACTCATTTGTTTTTTTTGTCGCAATGTTACTTCTCTTACAGTCGCGTCTGTAAAGAAGCAAAGCATTTACAATACACAGGTCCATTATCATAAAATCAAGTTGGCAGTTGTCCTCAAAACTGGTTAACCATTAGGTATATTATCTTGTCTTCTATTTGATGAACCGCTATTGGGCCTGATATGAACCACGCCGATACTAAGTTTCGAATGTTTTATTCATGCTGGTACTAAGCCTTCGCCAGGGGCTGAAAAGTCATAAAAACAATCACAAATTGAATGTACAGAACACAAATGAATATTTTTTAACCTTCTTCTCGTCCATTACTGAAAAAACAATGTATCTTTCAAAAACCACAGCACTTTAAGTATTAATAATAATGGCGCGCGCGCTAACCGGAAAAAGAAACTACTTTTTTTTTTCTTTTTCCGGTTACATATACTAACTACCTATGCGGTCAGACATCGATAATCATCCGATTTAAAAATAAATGCCCCCCCCCTCCCTATCCCCCCACCATACCAAAAAGTTGCAGAGAGAAAAAAATTTTGTATTTATATGGTCTCTTCGATTACCGACTGGCAGATGGTAACCACTCGTCTTTGTATTCCCACGCTATTTCCTAGACTATAATACAAGGTGCTCGAAGTCCTAAGTTTAAACTGTACGGTTAATATAACATTATAATATTCTGGCCCTAACTAACACCACATATAATATTCTATAATCTATGCTGAACACTGTGGAGTGGGAGTGTGGGTACGAATAGTACGAATAGTACGAATGGTACGAATCAGTACATGATAGTGTTTAGTAGAATATCATGAAATATCAGTGGTACGAAACATACGAATAGTACGAATCAGTACATGATACTGTTTAGTATCATGGAATCAGTGATACGAAGTAGTACGTATCTCTCGATACGAATCTTTTCTTGATACGGATTCATTTGGTACGAATCCTTAAAAAGAGTCGAATCGCCCATCTCTATTGTTCTGTGACTTTCCCTTTCGTTTCAGATTTAGATTAGACGAGTCAACATGTTCTGTCCTTTTCTCTTTTTCGAAGGCAGCAAAGGAAAATAAACCGAATAAGGCTAGTTGCAGACCATTAACCAAAGAAAATTTATCATTTTTATTTTTTTCACGTTTTTTCGTTTAAGATACGAATGTGTCTTTATTTGCTTGACGTTAAAAATGGGTCACAAATATTTCATAATGTTTGATAAATATTAAAGACATACTATTAAAATTAGATAATGAAAATTATATAGTTCTAATTAATCTGGCACAACCTTTATAATTAAATGCATACATAAATCACAAATCAGATAGGGAGATCAGATAAAATAAAACTGTGACGACACAGTGTTGGTATATTTTCGTCCTTATTTGTTCTGAACGTAAGACCTATTTTAAGAATTTCTATAAACTAGAAAACCTTTAAATATATACATGACGTCACCATTATCTTTACGTTCATATTCGTCACGTAATGTTTTTCAAATGAGTGCTTACCTATTTCGTACGTATAGTTTTTTTAGCATTTGAAGTACATGTGCGATGTGTATGGAATTATAAATAAAAATTGTCATTAGTTGGTTTAAAAATTACATAGTTGTGCTGTGCGTTTATTATTTAAGGTTAGAAGAGATCTTTTCTCCATTTTATAATATTCATAACAAAGTTTAATACAATAATTTGCCAGTTGTGGGCGTGAAAGTCTTAATTCATGTAAATAAACGACCAAAAGCGACGGTTATTTTGGATTAAAAATAGACCAAGTACAGAAGGAGCGTCGCGCGCTATTTATACAACATAGGGGAGAGACTGCAGAGTTTATTCTTGAACGTTAAAATAAAATCACACAGAAGTTTGTATAAGACTAGTTATTTTCATAAATGTGTTTTAGTTTTCGTTTAACTTAATCAGGACAAAATGGATTTAAGATCCAGTAGGTCCAGATCGAAGACTCCTTTTACACGAGTTGAAAACTTCGAAGGAGAGCTTATTGAAAAAGGAAATCATGT
This sequence comes from Rutpela maculata, assembly GCA_936432065.2. Taxonomy (NCBI): domain Eukaryota; kingdom Metazoa; phylum Arthropoda; class Insecta; order Coleoptera; family Cerambycidae; genus Rutpela; species Rutpela maculata. Next base: position 39,595,601 of record OW386290.2, read on the forward strand.
GGAAAAAATTATCACAAGGACCACCAGAAGAACAACAACTATTAAGTAAGTGAAATTAAGCATTGCTTTTGTTTAATTCCTATATATTATTTTGATTAGAGTAGGTTAAGGATTTGTAGGCCGATTGGCTGTTGTTCAAAATTTGTAGGCTTTGGTAATAATTTGTTGTGTAATAGGTTTGTTGACACCAAATAAAAACAGTGCACTGGTATCATTTTTGCTGCTTTTGTTTATTTTGGCTTCACAATCTTCATATATACATAACTTGTAGGAGCTACAGTAAATTTAACATCTAAGTACCGTTGTGTTCAAAGTTTAACTCCATCTTATTTCATTTAATAAAGCACTTGGCAGTATGGGAATAATGTGAACATATTCACTATAACACTAATATGCAACCAATAAAACAAGTGTTTTGAAGATATTTCTTATTAGAGAATATTATTTAGGTATTATGCAAATCACAACTTACACACTTTTTTATTTATTATGAAAATACCTACTTTCTGTATATTGTTGCCCTAATCTGGGCACACTAATATACTAGTTAGGTAAATACTTTAAAACACTCATTATTAGAGAACCAATCAAAACAACTACTCTTCTAACTAATACTGACGAAGTATTGAATTACATGATAGGATTCTTAGCATTTTAAAGAAAAAAAATATTGAAAATACTTACTTAAATCATTTATTTACATTTAGTCATTCGCACTTTTTTCGTCAGTATTAGCTAGAAGAGTAGTTGTTTTGAGTGTTTTAAAGTATTTACTTAACTAGTATATTAGCGTGCCTAGATTAGAGCAACAATATACAGAAAGTAGGTATTTTCATAATATGTAAATAAAAAAGTGTGTAAGTTGTGATTTGCATAATACCTAAATAATATTCTCTAATCATGAAAAAAGCAAATAAATAAAAAATAATTAATTGTAAAAAATATTTCTTATACCTAATTGATGGACAATTTTGTTAAATTACTTTTAAAAATTCCTTTCAGCTTATAAGGTTTTTAACAATTTAGATGTTAGGTAGATACGTGCAAATCATGCTAGGCTCGTAACTAAGGTGCAAATAAATCTGTATCTGTATTTGGTGTTTTTCTCCTCGTTTCTATCAATTTAGTATGAGATTTTATTCGTAATTTCTGTTTCATGTATTGTATTATATTTAAATAAAAATATCAACCTGAGTCTAGATAGGTCATTAAACCCATAAAACCTTATGTGAAGTCATTAAAATTCTTTCTGGTAATTCTTCTGTAAATAGCTGCAGCTTATGTAACAACTTTTTTAGGTACCCGTACTTCAATAAAGTATTTTGAGTGACGAAAGATACCTACATTACTTATATTAAAATTTTTTGCTATCGGATATATTTTTCAATGATAAACAAATATGGAAAAAAGATATTTTAATTTCTAAACTCTTAAATGATCTCTTAAAACACCAAATTGTGTTTTTTATTCATATCAAACAAAAATGCAGAAGATGCAGTTTTTGCATTTACAAACACCAAATACATGGGAAAATAGGTCTCGATGAAAAGTTTTATAACTTTGGGAAAAGGGAGTTCTCGTTGTCCCGATCAAACTTTCAAATGTAACCTGGGTCTGAAAACCCGCCGTTTTGGAGTTACTGGCAGTCGAATAATAATTATAAGAACGGGGTCTACTTTACATAGTATTCTCATGAGGGATGCTTCTCAATTGCCCCTCATTTGCCCTCTTATTTCGATATATTTATACAGTGTGTCCATGGATGGACTTAACTATACTCGTAAACATCTTTATTTTCTGCTTTTCGAAAAAAGTCATTCTTCATCATTTCTTTTACTTGTTTTATAAATGCGATTTACGTTGATAAACTTCAATTTTGTTGTACAGGGTGCGCAAAAATATAAAAATAATAATTTTTAAATCAAATTAAAGCGCTTAAAAGGAGTAATCGAAAAGCCAAATTTTTTTTTTTCATGTTACGTTACATAGTTATTGTTACTAAGATATCTGATATTTAAAATTAAATCGATTTTTTTCCATATCTTATTACTGATTATTATTTTGGTAAATGCGCTGCAAGGTCAGCACCTTTCTGAGGATATTAGTTGACAAATGTTAACAGATAATAATAAGCATTAGTTCACAGCAACAGTCTTGACTTATATTCACGAAAGGAGATGGCGGTTCACTTCCAAAAATAATACGAAATTAATTCAATTAAGATAGGACCTCAATCGAAAAACTTTAAAACATCCTTTATACCTAAACTTACTAATAATAGTTACAAATAACGTTTCATTACAAGTAATAAATAGTATTAAAAAAAAAACGCTGCCCAAGGAATCACTACTTCCACATCCAGATTTTCTATCCAAGTCTCTCATAACGAGAAAATTTGAATTGTTTATAGAACTTTAATAATATAATATTTGAAATCGTCTACCCCAAAAACCCATAAAACGATATCCCACATTATAGTGGGGTGGGAGTGATGATAGGGGGGTGGTAGTGGGGGTGTATGAAGTAAAAAAATATTTTGAGGCTTTTGGTTCTTGTACACACACAAAATCACAATTTTTTTTCATCTTTAATAATGGGGTAGGGGTGGTATTGGGGGTGGCTAATGCCAAAAAATTTTTTGAAATCTTAGCTTCTCTTGTATATACTAAATACCAATTTTATGGACTTTTACCTGCTTGATTTACTTATTTACCCATTTACCCTATTTTACCCCCTTCGACGGAATAAGATGAAAATATAATCTAGTTCCAGATTCCTTTAAAGTACATATGTGTACCAAATTTCAAGTCAATATCTTGAACAGTTCCAGAGTAAACGTGCATACAAAAAAAGTTACAGGCAGACAAATTATTTTTCGCTCAAATTTAAAATCTCGACGTTTCATGGCATTTTAAGCCTATTTGAACAATAAAAATTTTCAAACATTTTTTTGTCATTACTATACTTCCACTGGATGTGGAAGTAATAATATAATCGATAATAAGATATGGAAAAAAAATCGACATAATTTTTAATATCGAATATCTTAGTAACAATAACTTCCGTGACGAGTCCCATGAAAACAAATTATTTAGCTTTCGATTACACCTTTTAAGCTCTTTAGTTTTAATGCTTCAAAAAGTTTGATTTAAAAATTATTAATTTTGAAAATCTATATTTTTTGCGCACCCTGTACAACGAAATCGAAGTTTCTCAACTTGAATCGTATTTATAAAACAAGCAAAAGAAATTATGAAGAATGATTTTTTTCTTCGAAAAACCGAAAATAAAAATGTTTACGAGTATAGTTAAGTCCATCCGTGGACACACTGTATAAATATATTGCAATAAGGGGGCAAATGAGGGGCAACTGAGAGAAGCATCCCTTACAAGAATACTATATAAAGTAGACCTTGTTCTTATAATTATTATTATTAACTGTAGATCAATCGCGAGAAGCGAAAATCCCAACTTTATACATTTTTTGACCGTCTGTAACTCGGAAGTGGCGGGTTTTCAGACCCAGGTTACATTTGAAAGTTTGATCAGGACAATGAGAACTCCCTTTTCCCAAAGTTACAAAACGTTTCATGGAGACACATTTTCCCATGTATTTGGTGCGGCGTCCCTTAATAATGAATAATTTGATTAAAAGTAAAAAAATCTCTTGCTGTATTTTTAGACTTGGCCAAAGCATTTGATACTGTAAATCATATAACTTTATTAAGCCAGACATGAAGAGGTTGCAGTGAGGAGTTATTCTTTAAAGCTGTTAACTAATTATTTAAGTAACAGAATACAAAAAGTAAAAATTGCAGAATCGTTCAGTGAACCTCTGGTCATTCTGGTCATTTCCATGGGAATACCACAGGGTACTGTGCTGGGACCTGTTCTCTTTCTTGTGTACATTAACCAAATTGGAAATATGCTGACAGAGGCTTGCATCGTCTCATATGCTGATAATACAGCTATATTATTCACAGGTATAAACTGGTCGGATGTATACAAGAAAGCGGAAATTGGTCTCAGCAAAGTACAAACATGGCTAAACTCCAGCCTTTTGAGTCTTAATGTAAAAAACACCATTTACACAACATTCTCCACCTCAGGTGCTGATCAACCTGATATAGATACTTTAAAAATCCATCAAAATAATTGATGACAGATGAATTAACAAATAGGGCGTTTTCACTTTTTTTTAAGTCAAAAATATAAAATACTTAGATTGTTTATAATTTATTGTGGCATATTCATGATTTCTTATGTTTGTTGGGTATTCTGCCACTGTAAAAATATTTAAAAATTTTGATGAAATAAACCTCTGCACCAAAAGGATCAGGCAGGCTAGTTTTTATACTCCTAAATAAAATACTTATGGTATACATTATAGCTGAAACAATTTTTCGCCAAAAATTTTTTAAGATATAAATTATAACAATGAACAAATTCCGTGTACATATACGGATCACCTAAGTTGGCATTGCGTAAAAACTTTGTTGTCAGAAACATGTTATATACGAGACGACGTCACCAGAATCATTACCTACCCAATGAGGTGGCGTTTTCGAAATCATTCAAATATTTGAATTTTAAGCGGATTTGTTCATTAAATATTTATTTTAATCTGACCATTTAATTAATATGAATGCGTTCAGGCTATCATATTTATGTATTACTTTATATTAATGCAATTCGAAGTGAATTGCTATATATTGAACACACCCTATTGTTCATACACATAAATAACAAGAATAAAGGCATTTAAATATTTAGGTGTAATAGTTGATCAGCATCTAAGGTGGACTGACCACTGCGCTTATGTAACGAAAAAAATTTTTAAGTTATTCTTTAAATTTTTTCAAATACGGGATATTCAAAGCAAAAAAAACTACTCAACATATTATATAATGCTTTGGTCGAGTCTGTCTTACGGCACTACATAGTTGTCTGGGGCGGGGTGTATAATAATGCTCAACTTAATCTTTCGAAATGCCAAAATACTGTTTTAAAGATATTTTTTACAAAGAACGTAGATATTTTACAATATTACTTTATAAGCATACAGAAACTTTAAATATTAAATCACTATACAGATTCAGAAAGTCCTTCGTTTGGCATTGCGCCATTAACCGACCGCCCACAATAAAGACGTCTACCAGTACTCTAGCAGAGGTAAAGAATGGACACACCCATCACAAGGCATGTACACGATTGCATGCTTCGCTCTCGCTTGCCGCGCTCTCGCTTGCTCTTATTGCAAACCCAATATGTACACTTTCCGATACTGTATGTTCACTGTTGTCTAAATCATTTACTTAAAATCAAACATTTATTTCCAACAGTTTTCCACAACTATAGGACTAGGTCAACATCAAATGAAATACTAACAATTCCTCTTTTCACAAAAACTTATAATAAAAGACATTACTTACTTTGCTTTAAAATTTTTCAATGCTCTACCTTAAAAAATTAAATGAATAGTCAATAAACCTCACAAATTTAAAACCAAAGCAAAAAATTATATTATGAAAAATTATGACAATATACTGGATAAACGTGTAATGTGATCCTTAATAATTAAATATGTTCCCCCTCTATAGGTAACGTAGATATAGTGTGTCATTCTCACGTGTTCATTGCTCTCTGTAACGTGGTGGCTTGCCCCTGTACTCTTCCCTTATCTTATTTTATTTCTCTAGCGTTGTGATAGATCTTTGAAAAGGAGTGATCACAACACAGGTCAGGTATATTTAACCCTTTCGTGACGAGCCAAGGAATGATACTCCCGACTGTGCCAGCCGAGAACAGAAAAAAATATAAAATTATTATTTTGTATATGACACTAGGGCACATTCATAGGATCAGATATTGTACTAGTAAGGCACTCGGCCGTCAACAGCAGCTTAATGAAAACGTACGTATACGTTATTAGTCCTTAATGGGTTAATACAAGGTCAAGCGTGGCATCCCTCATCAAAATTCTACATAGGTAAAATTTATTTTTACTCTGTTATGAACTTATTTGTACCGGAACTTTACAAAATACCTCTATGTCTGCTGAGATTTGTTTTGTACGTTTGTTAGGTTTTTGTCAAATGTATGTTTGGTTGTCAATTTGACATCACTAGATTCTGCAGAGATTTCTTCCATTATCGTGTTCTTCTTGAATCTGGTGGGAAGTAATCATCATGTTTGTCCAATATTTTTTTGCATGCAGGCTTCACAACCGATATTATAATTACTTATCTTACCAAAAACTTTAAACCAGCAGCCCTGTAAATGTTTGCCGGTGAGTGGTAGAAAAAGTAATTTAAAATAGTAAATGAGGAATGACTTTTATTCTTAAAAGAATTCGTTTCCAAGTTATTAATTATTTTATATTTACAAAATGTAATTTTAAGGGTGCCATAATTCGAAAACCATAAATGAAAGTGTCGTTAAATTCTGGATTGTAAAGCATGTTGATCAATAATATTGCAGTAGTTTTTCAATAAAAAAATGCCTAAATATAACTTCTCGAAAAATCATCCTTTTTTTTTCTTAATAAAAATGCACTGCAATGACTAAAGTAAGTTTTGTTTTACTCAAGAAAGATATAGTAAAGACATTTGATACTGATTCAAATTTGGTTGAAATCGGATGGCTAATAACTGAGTTGCGAAGGTGTTACCAAGAAAAGTGTGAGACACTGTATGTAAACAAATTTTTTTTGACACAAGCTACGCTATCACTCTGGACATACATGTCTTAGAAAATGCGGGACAACTATAACTTAGCTGGGAAAGGAGGATAGTAATGAATGCATGTGATCGGCACGTGCAACAAACCCTATTGGCGTTTAAATTCGGAGGGGGTGTAACTCAAAATACTTTTTATAAAGGCTTATCAAATCGTCGCTTAAAGATAAGTGCCGCTTTACACTATTGACAGTTCAATTCATCACTATCCTCCTTTCTAGCTAATGTATAGTATTAAATATTATTACCTTACTGCAAGTGTATCTGTCATGTTCATTAAAATTTGACACATATAATGTAGCTGGGATATCAGAAAGTCGATTCATGTAATTTACCACATAACCACAATTTCCTTATTCATTATCTACCTGTAATAATTTATGAAGGATTATAAAATATAGAAATGTTTTAACAATTTCTGTGCTGATTACTGCATGATGACTTAAAAGTGAAAATCTCAAATACGTTTTATCACCGCTACTATATATATTCTAACAATAGCAATGCGTTTAGTAAGAAATACATAGTCGGTGTGGGAGATAGTTCTTTCTAGTTCATTCTTTCAAGCTGCTGCAATCCACTTCTTCTCTTTTCGCTATCAGAACAGCAGGCCCACCACAAACCTCTGGCGGACTCCCATGCTTAATAATTGATGAACGGGAGGGAAAAATAAAAAAAAAGTTTGGCAACATTTCTGGCGGACCCTTCGGAAGCCCGGGCTCCTAAACTCAGTACCCAATAGATCCCCCCCATACGGGAGGCCTGCGGAACACTCAAAAAGTTTTAAAGAGGTTTAGGGATGTATTAGTACATTTTGATTCAGTCATATTTTTTTTAGTTTTTCATTTTTTTAACTCCTTTCGGTGGGGACAACCTACTGATAAATTTTCCGCATGTCCTGGTAGATCGCCCTGTATATGCAAAAATATGTTCGGTAAATATTGCCAATCAGAACATATCCGCTATTCAATTAGCATTCTGCCTATAAATCATGAAACACCATGCTTGCACCATGTTATTAACATGTTATTTATTTATATTAAGGTCCTGGCAGAGTTTAGCCATAGCTGTTCTACCACTCAACCATTATTATGTCATCACTATGTAAATGGAATATATTTGATACCTAGTTATGTTGTGAAATCGCAATAAAATAATTTTTATAAATAACACGACCAGTTTCTAGGAAACATTAATCTTAACCTTGAAATCTAGTAATATAGGTAACACAGATTTAAGTAGACTGATTTTATATGTTTATTTAGGTCACTATTTTTGATGAATACCTTGTGCTAATTAATGACCTCAAACTGTAGCTTGCATGCCAGACATGTAAATATATCCTCGTAAGCACCCCCTTTTTAAAAACTGAACAATTGATGCACAGTGTCACCAGAACATGTTTGTTTCTTTGTTTCTCTCTAAATTACTCCTAAATTAAATTATTGAAAATAAAACGGTATTAAGTACAAAAGAAAAAAATATTCCTATACTCAGCGCCTTTCCTAGGCACTTAATCACCTGCAAGTAGGACCAAAATTAGCCTCCCCCTCAGATAAAAAATTTATTTAATTTGTTTTGCTATGTTTCTAGTGTTCATGTTCTTGATTTCATCAATTGACGAAATGACAGTATCGTATACCTCGTTCAGCTGATATCTGAATCCATATTATGGTCCATCTTATCTCACGTGAGGTTTTAGTTGTAGATTTCGAAAAAAATTGCAGTTAAGAATCTATTTTTTAATTAAAATTTTCTTTTTAATTTCACGTTTAGGCACTTGACATTTGGCCCTAATAATCTAGTCAAATGGGGAAAATTAGAGGGAAAAACTAATAAAATTTTGAAACTTGACAAAGATGTTCATTAAGGTTTACTATTAAACATACTAAAAGTCCTGAACTCAGTCTGTTACGCCATATTGAAAATATGGCGCTCTGATTAAGTTTTTTGCTTAGATATAGCGATATCGAAATTATGTTTACATAAAAAATGAAGCTTATAAAATTCTCTGCAAAAAATGTTATATGCATTTTTTTCATATCTGTTATTGTACTCTTTGGAAATACGAGAGCAAAGAATACATTTCAAAAATTGTAAATATCGGTATGGCATGTATTAAAAAAGAAAACAAACAGCATCATCTGATGTCTCACGGTCAGCTGATCTGTCAGGGTCAGCTGATCAGCTGGTCCCTTACTTTGGAGTTTTTCAACTATCTTTAACTAATAGGTTGTTTTCTTTCTGACTGCCTCCTCTTATTTAATTCACTACTTTTTGGTTGATGTTTAATAATCACATCTATAGTATCTCTCTATCTACTATGAAACTCGTGGGCTTCATAATATGAAATACCAGATCTTAAAATTGAGTGTGCTTCCCTTGTCTGGTCCTTGTTAAATGTTATATGAGAAATATATTTATTGCCTGGAAACTACTCAGAGTAGTGTAAATTTAATAAATGCTCATGATTTTTTAACATCGTACTACAATATTAAAACTTTGAGGAGTCGTAGGGACATTATTAGCTTACAATTTACATGATTTGATAAATGGCTATATTGATAACGATGTCATGTTAGACAGAATAGCTTTAAGATAATAAAAAAAATTGATACTTTTTGTTGTAAAGAAGATAAATTCAAAAAGGACCTTATGCTGTCTTAATTTGAATAAAATTCTAATATCTATTAAGGTAACTGATATGCTCTAAATTCTTGATGGTATGTGTGTTTTCATGTAGTGTGCCTGTGATTATTTTGGACACTGTGGTGTTCATTAATTGGTATATTTATTTATTTATTTAAAACATTTTTGAATGCAAATCGTTTGCTATGACTTGCTCGTCACTTTCTTTTATTACTCCTTTCATTGTAAATAATGACAAGTGAACAGTGACAATAAACAAGCAAACGAATTGGGCATTAAAAACTTTAAAAATCAACAAAAGGAGGGCTGTTATCAATGTCAATCCCCTCAATAAGCAGCAACTGACAAACGAAAAAAAATTGACAAGCAATCACCAGTAAACGATTTACATTCAAAAGCGTTTCCATTTTGAAAATGAGGTCAATGCCTCGAACTACTTCTTTCACAAAAACATCACGTGAGACAATAGTAAATAAAAACTACCACAATTAATGTGACCATTAATAAATACCAAAATGCAAAATGATATTTAAATCGATACATAGCGGAAAGTCTTATATAAACAGTTTCTTTAAAAAGACATTTTTAATCTGTAATTCAAATCAAAGGTCACCTCTTTTTTATAAGCCGTTAAAGTTAACAGTTAAAAATAATCAAAACAAATTTATTCATAATATTCAAGAGCATATAAAATAACTCGAATTGTAATATTAATTTTGTATCTGATTTATTTTATTTTATATATATATTTCAACTAATTTTCAAGTTTTGACAGGAAATATCACGTTAGTGGACTACTCTGTAGCTTGTTATAACTAGTGTAGACTTGATTATTTTCCAAATCCAGTTATACATAATTCTATTTCTTTTGCATAGGCTGGTTTATAGTCCAGTTGCCAGACAAAAGAAAAATGAAGAATGGCTGAAATGGTATTTTCAAAATAAATTATTAAAAAAAAAGTTTATATCACTATAGGGGATGGACGCCTCATTGAAAAATTATATTTAATTTTGATTATTTCTTTTTTCTTAAAAATAAACTTTTTTATTTGTTCATATTTTCGTGTTTAAAACTGTTATATATATGTACTTAAACCTATAAATTTTATCGTTTTATATAATTACAAGTTTTAAAAAGTGCAAGGAAACTAGACTGCTCCAAAATTTTGAGATACTTGTACTAAGTCACATATGCCATGACATATTGAGTAAAATCAGTTGGTCACCAGTGGCTGCACATGCAATGCCTCGGCAGACAGTGCATTTTCTCTTGTATTTTACTTGTTTTTAAACCCATTGCACTTTTTTTCTGAAAAAAAACCAGGCCAAAATTGATTCTTACAAGTTGATGGTATAGGGAGATTCATGAACAAAATCAATGAGTTACAAGCCCTAAATTATCCCATTACAGAATTCTGTTTAATAAAGTAAAAAACTTGTATTTTTGATATAGCCACATAAAAGTGGATTAAAAAAAAATAGTGATTGTGAAATTAAAAACTAGCTGGCTGCCATCTGTATTTAGTAGAAACTGAGAACGAAATTGAAAGAACAAAAATGTCGTCTTTCCATTTGTGTTCTCATTTTATTCCCACTATTTCGTTCTCATAGTTTTGATCTCTCCTTTTCGTTCTTAATGCATTTTGTTCTCTGTAATTTTTTCTTCTTTTGTTTGTTTATTTTGATCTCTAATTGTTGTTCTCTTCTCAAAGAACAAAAATGCTTGCTCTCATCTTGTTTTGTCCGTTATATTATTGTTGGCTTCCATAATATTGTACCATGGTACCATAATATTGTATTGTCATCAGAACTAAATGTATATGCAAAATTTCAGCTTGATTATTCTTTGTACCTCGAAGTGGTTCTATTGTATTAGTGTTGGGTTCCATAATATTGTACCATGATACCATAATATGTGAGGCGGAATTTTTCAGTACAGTCGAATTAGTGGTTTGGGTCAAAATAATCGATTTTCGGATTTTTGCGATTTATTACCTTTACAAGTTGTAATCGATTACAAAACCAATATAATTGGGTGAGACACTTAAAATAATCGATAAAGCAGTCGATGTTCAGCCCTGGAAAAGGTACCTCTTGTCGCTTATGGAGAAATAACATGGGACCGACAAGAGGTCTCTTTTCATAAACGCACTAGTAACTTAAACAGAAAAAAACATAGAGATATGATTTTTGCACCAAATTGTTCGGAATTAAAGCTTAATTCATTTAATATCAATAACTAAAAACTGGAATTTGCCGACAAGAGGTCCCTTTTTGCTTTCCGCCTCACATATTGTATTCTCATCAGAATTACACGTGTATGCAAAATTTCAGCTGATTGGACGTCGTTAAGTGGTTCAAAATTGACTTGCAAGAGTCCGCCCAAACAGAAACAAACACTAATTAACTAACTAACATACAGAGCAAGTTAAATAAAAGCTTGTAAAAAACTCAGAACAAAGAACTAAAGAGACTTAATATTCTCTGGTTCCGCGTCCTCAGTTGGCAGTTTTTAAATGTGTTTGTCATACTGGATTTTAGGTCTAAAACGATAGGTAAAAAGCAAACAAAAGTCCATAAAATTGGGATTTAGTATATGAACGAGAAATTAAGATCATTAGCCACCCTATATCACCCCCCATTATCACCTCCACATCATTATTAAAGGGAGTAAAAAAATAAAATTGTGGTTTAGTGTGTATACAAGAACCAAAATTTTTTTTGTCATTAGCCACCTACCGCCTCCACCCCATTATTACAGGAGGTAAAAAAATGAAATTGTGATTTAGTGTGTGTACAAGAATCAAAGGCCCCAAAAGATTTGTTGGCAACAGCTTCCCCCTCTACCACCTCCACTACCATGTGGCATATGGTTTTATGAGTTTTTGGGGTAGACGATTTCGAGTATGATATTATTAGAGATCTATGAACAATTATTTCCACCTAGTGGAGTGCAAATGTAGTATCGACATTTTCTTCGTTGTAAGAAACTTGGATAGGAAATCTAGATGTGGAAGAAACAGAACTGGTTCTTCTAAGGGTTGTGCTATTAACAAATTTTCATAATTTCTTCCGTCGTACTTGCTGGGCGGGGGGAGCTTTGGTAAAGCTGTGTGCCTAACAGGTCACAACAACAGATGGCGGGATGCTGTCGGATGGGCCATTCAGCAAGGAGAGACCAACTAAAAGTATTGGATCACAAAACGTCTGCCAAGACGTTATGAATAAAAAGAAAAACGAATTTGCATAGGGAGGATTATTGGCCTCATCTAGGTCGTCTAAATTTTTTAAGTTGAAGTAGTTTCCACAAATGCTAAAACACGAATACTAAACAGTCTATGCACGTTTCACTAACGATATTGGCATAATATGGAGATGTTGAAATCGTTTTAATCATCTCCTGATGATGCCAACATGGTTGACGAAACGCGTGTCAAGGGATAGTACTCGAGTGTAGTGTTCAAGTGTTTTGGTGTTTGTGTTGTCGAAACTATTCAGAGGTACTAGTTGGTAGAAGATAAAAGTTTAATTGAGTAGGTATATAATTTTATTATTACTTTAACATCTTGTTAAATTTTGCATATTTTACTCATGTTTGTAATTTACAATTTTATTTGAAATCGAGAAAAAATTTTATTAATTTAAAAAGCCCAACTTCTTTCTTTCTTTTTTTTTTTTTTTTCTAAAAATCATGACTTTCAACCCTGTGGGTAACTAAAATGCTGAGTTCAGACAATTTTTTTTTCATTGACAGTCTTAGGCCAGTATTGAAAAATAGTCCAGTCAACAGAGCGCTAAAATGACCAAAATCTCTAATTTGAGTGCTAATGAATGGATTTTGATGAAACCTTGTGCAATGTGTTTGTAATGACGTTAATAAAAAAGTTGAAAAAAAAGATTAGAGTAGGAAATGATCGTAAGGGGTAGAAAACACGCCTTTTATCACGGGTCCCGCAAATTGTAGCATTGGATTTGGGGGTTGTCTACCACTCTAAAATTCCTAAAAGTGGAGGAGGGGAAATATAATATAAGTTGAAAAAAAAAATCTGAAAAAATTCATCGAAATACAAGACTTTTTTTATTTGCAACTTTTCTATAAAGTGTGTTTTTCCGGAAAAACATTGAAATTGTAGCGCTTTAAAAATATGTAACTAAAAAATTTGAAAAAATTCAGACATATGCATTGAGGCCTTCTAAACATTTTTTGTCTCTTGGAATGTTTTTGTAACTTGTTCATTTTCTGAGTTTCACGATAAATAATGTACTACATTTTTGTATATTAAGAAATACACGAAAATTTGAAAAATGAGCGTGATTTTTATATATTATAAAAAAAATATGAAACCTATATAGGCTTTAATGCATACGTCGTGAGTTTTTTCAAATTTTTAAATTGCATATTTTTAAAGCGCTACAGTTTCAAAGAAAGCGGTAGTTTTTCATGTTTTTCCGGAAAAATTCTGTGAAAACGCACTTTATAGAAAAGTTGCAAATAAAAAAAAGTCTTGTATTTCGATGATACGTTCATCTGAATTTTTTCAGATTTTTTTTTCAACCTCTACGTTTCCCCTCCCCTACTTTTAGGAATTTTAGAGTGGCCATATCTCGAAAATATGCAAGAGTTAAAACATCTTATTTTGGGCCAAAAAGGTAAATATATTGTTTTTTTTTTTATGTTTGACCTAATTCTACAAGTTACGGAACCCGTGATAAAAGGATCATTTCCTACTCTAATCTTTTTTTCAACTTTTTTATTAACGTCATTACAAACACATTGCACAAGATTTCATCAAAGTTCATTCATTAGCTGTCATATTAGAGGTGAAATCCTCCGTTGACTAGACTAAAAGGTGAAAAGATATCACAAATAGGAAGTACTAACTTCAATATATTATGTTTAATGATTCCTAAATTTAGTCCATTATACTGAAGACTCCATTCCATATTTTATAGAGTTACATAATTTCCTGAATAAACCAAAAATAGCTATTCACTTAATTTCCTGCATTTGTAAAGGTCTAATTTTATATCTCACACATACTATTTTTAATTTAACTCGTCAACAACTGAACCTTAGAAAATTCAAGCTAGGTTCACGGTCTGATATAATAGTAAGATTTCTAAGCGATGGCTGCTGTCTTGTTAATTATAAAATTAAACAAGATGCCATCTTGTGTGTATGTTTCATTTGCTAAAATAAACAATTTTCAATATCAACATGTATTTTATAAACACTTTAAAATATAAACATGGTAAATATTAAGTAGCAATGTTATAATTATTGCCCCTAACGATCTGGTCTCAGAAAACGTTTATATGAACAGAGACAGAAACTTGTTTTTCCTGAAATTATAATTGAAATAGGAAGTTTATTTGGAAATGTTAATTTTTGATTCATCTAAAATGTCAAATAGATAGGAATGCATATGTTTACGTATTTTGCAACAAGGTTTCATTTTGTTATGTAAACACAGATAATTATAAATAAAAAAATGAGTTTATCATCTTTATTTGACTTAGTAATAAATAAAAATTCATAAAAATATCTCTATTTTAACACTTCTCCGAGCTGTTTTCAAACAATTAATTAAATTGTAGTACTGGATTTATCAGCAAGTACACTTTAATTTAAGAAGTCGAATTACTTGTGTTTATAAATAGTACAAACATGCCAGACATCTAATTCTGGTAAGTTTTCAGCCTAAGAGACATCTTGAACCTCACATTTGTACGAGACATTCTTAATTTTTGTTGTCTTTTACTAAACCTTCACATTTGGTTGCTATCATAAGTATTTTTTAAATATTTTTCAATTATCAAGTGATCATAATTAACAATTTATTCGTTTCTTATATCACTGCTCTTCGTTAAATAATAAATCACATATTTAAAATATTTAAAGGAATTTTTTTGGGCAGTAACAATTTTTACTAGAACTATGTTAAATTTTTTAAAATGCTCAGTAAAAACATTGTCAAAATATTTTTATTATTGCCAATAGTAGGTATCAGTATTTATGCAAAATTGAATAAATGAAAAGTTTGAAGAAATTTGGAAGCCATTTATGTTTATTTCAAATTTGCTCTCAGCTCCTCGTATTATATCCATAATTGCACTATTTACGTACAGAAAAAAACAGATAGTACAATCAATAAGATTTTTTTGAAAAAATAGCATTAGCCAATATTTTTTTAAATCTTCAACAGTGCTTCCTTAGTATTTTGCCAAAAGAATGGCCATTTCTAAAATTATTTGGGCTACTAGGTTTCAGAATCATGAATTCGAATGTCAAAAAAAATTACAGAATGTGACATGCATGGATACTTACTTAGTTCGCACACAATTAACCATTCACAGGCAGATAAATGACTAAAAAATGGCCAAAAAAAAACCAAAAACCGCTGATCGAGGAATCACTACTTCCACGTCCAGATTTTCTATCCAAGTCTCTCTCAAAAATTTGTATGTGGAAATAATTGTTTACGGAACTTTAATAATATAATATTTGAAATCGTCTATCCCAAAAACCCATAAAACGATATGCCACATCGGTAGTGGTGGTGGGGATAGTGGACAGAGCTGGGCACTACTTCAAGTAAAAGTAGTATAAATTGTACTTCAATTACTTTTATTACTTGAAGTATTTTACTTCAAATACCAGAAGAAATGAGTACTTGGTACTTGATACTTGCAGATATTTCAAAATAGTACTTACTAATTTTTACTTTTAGTTATTTTATTTAGAAAGTAAGTTAGTGTTAGCTAGAGGAAGAACCCTATTGTTTTTGAAGAAAATCGATTAGTAAATAAAAAAGTTATTAAATATTTAATTAAAAAAAAAATTCTCTTAATTTTTGTCGCTTGTACTAAAATGGAAATCTTGCGAGATATTATTTCCATAATAATTTTTTTTTGTTTATGAAGTTTACTAATATATATTTCATAGAAGTGAAATATGTATGAATGTCGAAAGATGTATATTACAGACGAGCAATTTTTGTAGCAATAGGTGGTGGCGCAGCGGCTAAAGCTTTGCGTTACTTCAGGATGGGTAGGAGCACAGTGCAACAGGTCGTACGAATCGTTAACGATGTGAAAGTGCAATACAATCTTGGAAAAAACACCACCATGGTGCTCTTAGATGTTGAGAAGTTTTTCGACACGGTCTGGATTACGGGTCTACTATATAAAATGCACACATATAATTTTCCGCGATATATAACGAAACTGATTCACTCGTATCTGACGGGCGGATCGCTACAAGTGCGCGTGAACAACAAACTGTCAACTCTGCGGGACATTCGAGCGGGCGTCCCGCAAGGGTCGGTTCTCGCCCCTAAATTGTACAACCTGTACGTTTCTGACTTTCCAGTTTTCCCTAATACTAAACTGGCCAAATACGCTGATGACACTGCCATGTATGCACATAGTCACAACGCTCAAGCGGGAAATATGTTACTGAAAGCTCACATGGTCCGTGCCACGGCGTTCTATGACCGGTGGAAGATTCGGGTAAACGTTGAAAAGTTGGAAGCGATAGTCTTCACGCGCAGGTTCACTGAAAATAAAATTTTAACACCTATTTCGGTCAGGGGAAACCAAATTCCAATTAGAAACTGCGTGAAGTATTTGGGAGTACATCTGGACCAACGACTGACATTCAACAAACATATGAACAAAACTATACGAAAAGTCTATTCTATGTCCAGGAGTCTGTACCCGCTCCTGGCCAAAAATAGCAGACTAAGTCGACAAAATAAAAAATTGGTTTACACTGTTGTAGTGAGGCCGGCCCTAACATACGCGGCACCGGTGTGGTGCAGTGCATCGGTCACGACTCTAAAGAAACTAAAAGTGTTGGAGCACAAGTTTATGCGCCTCATTTCAAATTCTTCAAGATATACCTCCCTCAGATATACTCAGATATACCTCCCTCCATATACCTCCCTCCAAGATATACCTCCCTCAGAGCACGTTGCCACGATATAACACCACTAGCAGATTACATCCAACAAATCTCTCAAAAATTCTATACTTTTAAACTGGGTGATAGTCCGCTAACAAACAACATTACCGAGATCAGAGAACATAATGCCCCCTTTAGAATAAAACACACCTTGCCATACCAGGCGTTGCCTATTTTTAGGCAACCTATCCAGCCCTATATTCTCTTTTTAATCCTTCATTAACGATAACATTAATTCCTTATCTCGTTCCTTATTTTCTGTTCTGTCCTCTTTTCATTTCTTTACCATTGTTCTAAATTATTCTTCCTAATTATAATCATTATTTTATCTTAACCTCCAGATTTGTTAACATTTTAAACTATACATTAAGCGGCTTGGCATCTGCTTCGTTCAGTAACCACCATTATCTGAAGCGAGTTTTTTGGTTTGGTTCTTTTTCCCGTATTAGCATAATTTACTTCCAGTTAATATTAAGTTTTATAATCCATTTTTTTTTTTGGAAATTTATCTGTTAATACCTTTTTTAATTTGCCCCATGGTGAAAGGAGTTCAGGTCAAAGTTTTATTTTTTGAAGTTAACCAGAGTCCGCTCCGTCCTGTCATTCAACTGTCACGGAGCTGCGCTCCGTGAATGTCTGACAGTATTCGGACACGGGTGTCTGGGATATATTGTAATATATAATAATAATAAAGTTTGATTGTATTGTATTGTTGCTTTGCGTTACAATCCAAAGGTCCCGTGTTCGAATCCCACAGGTTGGATATCTTTTTTTTTTTTCATTTTTTTTTCATACAATTTTTTTCACAATAAAGATGGTATCACAAAATTTAGGATGTCCAAAAACTAACATTATTTACAAGAAAACTGCAAAGAGTATCCTATAAAATGTGTAACAATTATATATAAAAAGCTCAGTAATATGGCGAAGAGTACGTTTCTAGCTTGTTTAAATATACCCTAAGTATAAAAAATATGTCAATGTCTAGAAATATTTACACATAAAGATTGGTTTAGATAAAAATGAAAAATTTAAAGTACTTGAAGTAGTTGAATGTACTTATAAGTGTTTTACTTTTAAACAGTACTTGATACTTGATACAAGAAAATACTTGAAGTATTTAAATGTACTTGTTAGAATTAAATGACTAATTGAAGTACACCCAAAATTGTAAGTACTTGATACTTGAAGTATTCTGCTTTTTAAAAAGTAATTGATACTTGATGCAAGAAGTTCCCTAATTAACTATTTGGTATTTAATACTTGAAGTAGTTTAAATGATTACTTTGCCCAGCTCTGGTGGAGATATCAAAGTTTAAATTAAATTATTCATTAAAAAGATTAGTGGGGGTAAATAACGTAAAAACAATATCTTGACACCTTAGCTTCTCTTATATATACTAAATACCAATTTTATGGACTCTTGCTTGATTTACCTACTTACCCCTCATTTACCCAATCCCCCCCCCCCCCCCCCCAGCCCAGCCCTTCAACGGAATAAGATCAAAATATAATCTAGTTGCAGATCTTGTTAAAATACATAAGTCCACCAAATTTCAAGTCAATATCTTAAACGGTTCCAGAGTAATCGTGCGCACAAAAAAGTTACAGACAAACAGAAAATTTTTTTGTTCAAACTTAAAATCTCGACGTTTCATAACATTTTAAGCCTTTTTGAACGATAAAAATTTTCAAAATTTTGTTTGTCGATACTATACTTCCACCGGATGTGGAAGTAAAATGGTCGTAGTTCGTTTGTGATACTTACATACAAATTCTGCGAATAAAAGAACGTAAAATAAAAGTGTATTTGGTACTTTAGATTTTGTTACGTACATAAAAGGGCCCAAAAATTGTCAATTTCAGCCAAAAAATGATCATTTCTAAAATTATTTGGGTATATGGTTCCGGACCCTTGAAATTCAGATTCTGAAAGTCAAAAATCATGATAAAATATGATATTGATCGTCTTCCAAGGAGTTACATAGGAAATAACAGTGTCTAGTTTCTGCCTTTATAGGGTTTTCACATTTTTTTACAGGCATTTCTCTCTCTTACTTGGCCCTTCTTGACAGTTCCCAGGGTTCCTACAATTACTGACACGACTGTGATCTTTGCGCTCCACATTCTGTTAACTTCTATTTGGCGGTCTTTGTACTTGCTCAACTTCTCCGTTTCCTTGAGCATCACGTTGGTGTCATTCAGGATCAATCAGCAAACAGGATTTCTCTTTTTTATTATGTACAACGATATCTGGTCAATTCGCACCAATTTCTCTCTCAGTTATAATCGGCAAGTGCCACATAATTGGGTTGTTGACGAATTTTCAAAAATGGTGAAATATGGTAGTGGAGGACTTAATTTAGTTATAGATTTAATTTGGAAGAAAAATTCTTAGCGCAACATATTTTAAAAAATTGTTAAACTTCGACTATTTGAATGTGCCGCGAAAACGGTAGTGACATCATAACGGCAGTTAGATGTGAACTTATATGCAGAACAGATGAAGACGAATAAGTTGACATTGCTGACAAGAAAGAAAATAACCTCATATGTCAAAAGTAAATTTGACGTTTAGCTAGCAGTGATTGAGGTTTGCAGTTATTGTTAATATTTTTTTACAAAACGACTAAGGCAGTATATCTGTAAAAGCTAATTCTGACATTCTACTTGCGGTAGATATATTTATGGTCAGCGAATTTTTAAAGAGACGATCGTTTTGACATTGCAATGGTGGGAAGTGCAAAATCTGCAAGGTACTTACGTTACAGCTGCTATAGACAGTACAAACTATTGTAATTTCTGCAAGAACTTCCTTTATCTTATCTTATTAATATTACATAATATGTCTAATATGTATTTTATTATTTAATTTAGATGAATTTGTTAACTATATTTTGTATTTTATTAAATATTTCCTTTTCATTGTTTTATTTCCTATTAACTATATGCATGCGTATCTAACTGAAAACAACAAAATAAGTTTATCTACTAAAGAAATTATTTATTATCCATTGATACTCACTTCTAAGAAGAGTCAGAATGAGACTTACGACAATATCAAGAAAGGTCTGTATTATAACAAAAAATAATAAATAGGTAAGTACCTACTTTATGCTAGTATCTATCTAAGCAATAAACAATATGTATTTATAACGCACATAATTCAAAGGGCATTTATAACTACAATCCAACGCATTCGTAGCCATTTCCGACTGATTGTGTTCACCGACTTTAGACGACTTTCACAGTTTGTTTCATATAGTTTTTCAACGGCGAGTTTTAAAATTTCCTTTCTTAATTTATTGATCATCCTAGTATTATGGGACGTCTAGGGAGTTTCATAAATAATCAATAGCTAACAAAAACAACTGCACTTTATTTCAACATAAACTAGATAAAATACATAAAAGCAGATTAAAGTCATTTCCCTCCTTTTAGGAAGTCAAAGCATGAATAACATTCTAATCTAGAGCCGTTAAGAATACGGTAATATACCCTGTTTTATCCACCAGTTTGGCGGGTAATTTAAATTTGTAACAGCTAGAACGCCACACAAGTCTTGTAATGCGGCCGTTTTTCCTACAACATAAACCCATATTAAAAATCAAATTCCTACATTAAGATACAACTTACCACAAATAAAACGCTTAGAATATATTGTAATTTGTTACTTTACTTGACATTGAAATGGTCTCCACAATAAGAAGACTTGGTCCTTCTCTGGTGGCTTTGAATCATTCATTATTACGTTCAGCGTTTATTATTGGAACACAACAGTTTTTCTGGTGAATTGGTGGTATTGTTTACACAGTACGGCAGAAAACACTATCTGTACTTATATTTATCCATAACTAGATGCTGTTAAACTATACGGAATTGTAACCTATGAACGTCAGTTGAATTTGACGTTAAATATAATGTCAGATTAAACTGTCGTGATTGTCTTTTTTCTCCGTCGCTATCAGCGAGTTTCTAAATTAGTACGCGTTTCTCGTCGTTTTATAACTAACTTCTCTACAGACTGCCGTTATTATGTCATCTCCGTTTTAAATGCATGTATTTTTGTAATTAATATTATAAGACTTTCTTTTCAACTTCTACATGTTTCTAATGATTTTTTATGAATAAGTGTTATTGTTTAACATAGATTCTCCTCAAATTTTAACTTAGTGCAACAACCCAATTGTGATGTCGTTGGTATTAACAACCTTCTCAGGCGTATATTCATAATATTTTGGCGGTCCTGGTGCTACTGGTATATCGAGGTGCTTTCACATGACTTACTGGAGATATCTGGCCACTCTGTTGTGTCTGTGAGTGTACTCTGATGGTGCCAACATAGTATATTCCACCACCATGTGACTGACATGTTATAGGGCCAATAGTTTATGAAAAACTTCTTTTTGCAAGGTTTGACGCTAGGGTGGTCCAAAAATGACTTAATTTTTTATAGATATCCCCAATTTGTTTCCAAATCCGAAAAAAGTAAGTACGTATTTTTGGTTTTTCAAAATTTTTATTTTAAATGATGCCTATGGAGACATGAACTTTCCCATTTAAATTGCTTGGAGAAAAATCACTTGGGATTTTTTGACTAAATGTTTAGGGTTATAGAACTTGAAGAGGACTATCCAATGAAGAATTTGATGTATATACATATGGGTTATGGTGGGCCCCTAACACACCTCCATGGTGCCCCGAAATCTACCTTTAAGTCAAAAAATGTAAAATCTTCAGGTAGGTTTCGGGGCACCATGGAGGTGTGTTAGGGGCGACAAACCCATATGAATATACATCAAATTTTTTGTTAGATAGTCCTTTCCAAGTCCTATAAGTTTAATGCAAGATTTTCCCTAACCTTGAACAATTATTCAAAAAATCCTAAAAAGTGATTTTTCCCCATGTAATTTAAATGGGAAACTTCATGTCTTCATGGGCACCATCTAAAATTAAAATTTTGAAAAACAAAAAAATATGTACTTACTTTTTTCGGATTTGGACACAAACTGGGGGCATCGAGACCTTCTATAAAAAATTAAGTTTTTGGACCACCCTATTTCACGCGCTGTAACTCATATACGGTTGTAGAGAATTTAGTGCTGAACAAAAAAGATCTCTATCATTTTCTGCAAAGATATCAGCTAACACTCTCCTCTTTCCCTACCCCTGCACGCTCTATTCCGCCAAATTAGCAAAATATTCAGGAGGCATCGCTGAATACTTAGAGTAATTGACTTACGAGATATTTTGCATTATGAATCCACTTTATTTGACCCATTGATTGGACTAAAAATAAAATTATTATTATTACAGTTAGTCATTCAAATATCACATGAAAATCAAATAGAAAAATAATTGTTGTTAATATTTCTATTCTTCACTACATTTACATTTTATATTTACATCACATAAATTATACAATACGTTAAAGTAAATTGCATACTTAGTGTTACTAAATTATAAGGTATGCAAAATCTAAAACACCGAGTATTATAAATATTATTAAGAAAAGTGTATAGGCTGCCATATGGTACAAGCCATAAAACTGAGATTAGTTGGATAGGAAGAGGTTTAGAACAAGAATATCAGAAAACAAGAAGTTACCCATATGAAAATAAAAAATTGAATCAGCCAAACATTTATCAGATGTCAAATATTCTTTGGCAGGGATAACAATGAGGGTTAATCATACTAAAAATTAGTTTTAGAGGTAAAATCAAAACAAAAGTTTGTTTTCTTCCTTGACTTGCCCTACATTAATTATAATAATAATTAGTTTTGTTCATAAAATGTTATTTAAAAAAAATAATGTTGGTTGTTTATGAAAGAAATACTAAAATGTACAAAAAATGAAAATATAATTTTAAACATTGTTTATATAAGTTGGACCAAACATATCTTTAAAAAAATACCCAAAATATGCATTATCATTATTAATACTTAGCTAGATGGCTAGATAATTCACAGAGATTAGCTTATCTCCCTCCCCCCCACCTTTAAAAAATATCAACCTTTATTTTTATATGCTTATTATGTTTATGGAACTTGAACCACCTTATGTTAATATTTACATGGCCAAAATTGTTTGATCAATAAACACATGGTATCATTTTGTTTACATGATTCTGTAGTCTTTACAGCATAACAATAAAAATACGATGCTTATTTTATCTAATCTTTTCAGAACAAATGACAATGCCACAAGTTCAACAGATGAATTTACATCACATGTTAAACCGGTGAGAAGATCAACGCGTTCGGAAAGAAACCTCCGAAAATTGTACAAAACTTCTGATTATTCTTCCGAGGATGGGGAAAATGAGGTTAGTTCGACGAGAACTGTCAGCCAGAATGAAAAAAATCAACTTATAGAGGATGCCAGGGCAGCCGCTAATGGAACAAGCGAGGTTTCTGCTCTAGATTTGTATAAGAAGTCGGGGAGATATTGGGAGTAAGTACTGACAATTTTATTACTTACGTGATTTTCCTAGATTGGTGTACAAGTAAATATGAGACTTAAGAAAAGTTGATCTTTATTTCATTAAAGAACAGCTGCAGTTGTTATAGTTATGTTACGGTAAGCTATTATAGAGGGTATTAGGGACATGCACACTAAAAAAAAAATCGTTCGAAGCAAACAAAAATTTTGTTGCGTATATACAAAGCAATTTCTTGGTTGATGTTAATAAATTTTTGTTGCTTCAAACAATATACAAAGCAATTTCTTGGTTGATGATAAATTTTTGTTGCTCCAAACAAATTTGTTTGAAGCAACAAAAATGTATTAACATCGGGGACGGTAGCTCAGTGGTTTAGCGCGTCTAGCTTGCATACTGGCGTACCTAGCGAAGCAGGTTCAATCCCTGCTCATCGCGAAATAATTTTAATTATAAAATTATCCCCAAGAAGTGGTTCGGACTTGACTATAAGCTGTAGGGCCTCGTTTCTCTTTACCTAACACAAATTCATTCTGGATTTTCAAGGAGTTACTTCGGTGACTTGAGAAGCGGATAAGAAAACATTTTTAAGAAAACATCAACCAAGAAATTGCTTTGTATATACGCAACAAAGTTTTTGTTTGCTCCGAACAATTTTTTTTTAGTGTGTGGCTTAATTTTAATAGTAAATAATATAAACAAAAAGAAGTCAGCAATCCTATGTATTTGTTTTATATGAAGAATTTATTTATTTGCGTATATATAAACCAATATATTCTTGAATCAAAACATTTTTTTTGTGTGTATAAGTGCAGAACAAAGGCAGGTATATATTATGTTGAAATGAATAGTAAATTAATTCAAAGTGTAAAAGAATTAACCCTTTACTGGGTTCCCACCATCATGGAAAAACCTGCAAAGTGGAAAGTCAGGGAATCCAAAAAGTGATCCTGGAAACCTTGAGAAGTCGAGAAATCCAAAGAATTTGAGTAAAATTCTGGAATTTCAGCCCTTATTTATAAAGTACTTTGATTTTCTAGTTTAAAAAATTATAAAATTTGATTGATATGGCGGGGAAATGAGAGTTATGGCGTTAGCTACAAAGATGAACAATATCACATCATCTATCAAATTACAAATTTATATGTAATAGTAATTAATTACTTGAATATTCTAATGTTTTTTTCGTGGTCTTCTGAAGCAAATTTTGATGAGTACATTAATATTGACTGATATAAGTTTTTTTATTAGAAATGTAATAAATATTCATTTTCGTCCTGATAAATTAAAATTTTATTTAATATTTTCAATATTTAAAAAGAAAATCAAAATGTCTTTTTCTGCCCTTCTCAAAAACAAATGACGTAATAGTATCTTCGAAAGAAATTCTTCTGGTAAACTTGCTCTCTGCACATAAAAGAGCATGCCCAATGATGCATTCCTGCTGCACGCTAGTTCTAAAATGGAATTGTTTGTTTCATAAACACAGCTGAAAAAGATAAAACTTTGATTAAGGAAACAGGTTTTCCAAAATGTCAGCAAAATACATTATTTTTATATTTATTCTTTTTTATATAATTTGTGAAGAACTGTTGTGTAACATAAACGTCGGAGACGCATACAGCAACAAATGGGATAGGGTAAACCAGTCCGGGAAAATATCCAGTACTGACCCGGGCCTGATTTGTTACAATAACAAATAAAGGTTTTTTTCTCAATGCACTTTGTAATAGATGATTTTTGATATCTGTTGAAAATAAATATAAAATTTTTAAAAGCTTTTATCCAAAAAATTGAAAAGAATACAACTGTTCTGTATTGTACTTTTTCTTCTCAATGCGTCCAAAAAATAAGAACTGTAGAACTTAAAGAACTTACATAGTTATTATTAAGTAGAGAATATTATTTTGGTATTATGCAAATCAGAACTTACACACTTTTTTATTTATTATGAAAATACCTACTTTCTGTATTTTGTTGCCCTAATCTGGGCACGCTAATATGCTGTTAGGTAATAGTATATTACGCAATGAGTGATGTAAGAAGCAAATTACGCACGAATGGAAAAGTTGCGCACAATGCCGCGTAGCGGCGAGTGCGTATTTCTATGAATGCGTAATTGCCTTACAACTCGAATTATGTACTATACTTTACCTACAATCATATTTATTTAGTTATTTAGTAAAATCTGGATTTAGTTTACTAGTCAACAATATTATTCAACAAATATTATGTCAGTTTTGACAGCGTTTGAAAATTAAGTAGGCGCATTTGTTTTTTTAAACCCCGCGTCAGCAATATAAGCCACCTATAATTGCGTGTCCCGTGCGTTTTGTTTACCGTGTGATTTGTTTACAGTGCGTTTTGTTTACAATATGTAAAATTCAACTTACATAGATGGCAGGTAGTGTGTTTTTTACTATCTACAGTAGTGATCGTAGGTAAATACTTTAAAACACTCATTATTGGAGAACCAATCAAAACAACTACTCTTCTAGCTAATACTGACGAAGTATTGAATTACATGATAGGATTCTTAGCATTTTAAAGAAAAAAATATATTGAAAATACTCAAATCATTTATTTACATTTAGTCATGCACACTTTTTTTATTTAAAATGCTAAGAATCCTATCATGTAATTCAATACTTCGTCAGTATTAGCTAGAAGAGTAGTTGTTTTGATTGGTTCTCCAATAATAAGTGTTTTAAAGTATTTACCTAACTAGTATATTAGCGTGCCCAGATTAGGGCATGAAAATACCTACTTTTTGTATATTGTTATATACAAAAAGTAGGTATTTTCATAATAAATAAAAAAGTGTGTAAGTTGTGATTTGCATAATACCTAAATAATATTTTCTAATCATGATAAAAGCAAATAAATAAAACATTATTAAGTGTGTTTAATTTTCTTCATAGCTCGACGAAGAGTATTTAAAAATTCCACGTAATAATTTCAATCATAACACCTGCATTTCAATCTACTTTTACAGTACATATTAAAAACACACCCTATCACTTACTTTACTTACTCACTTTATTATTGCATTACAAAGAAAGTTAGGTAACGGAATTTTTTTGATTCCCTACCAGTTACTGTGCGACAACTTCGCCTGCATGTCCAGCATAATTCATAAACACATAGAACGGAACAAGCACTAACACCAGCCGTATTAAATATCACGTAGAGTCGAACCGGCCCCAAAGCAACAGTCCCTTCGGAAATTCTCTCATCCTCCCAGTCGGCCCATCCGCCTGTGAGAGTATAGGTTATTTTCCAGTAATATACTGGATCATTGTAATATCTGGTAGATTCCTTGAACATTATTTTAAAGAGAGAATACATATATGGTAGAAAATTTTGCATCGGTTAATCAATGCTATCGTCGCATCGAATGTGTTTTATTCAAAAAGACACAAAATGGGTTATTTTTGGTTTGTAACATACATAGTGTGTCTACTTTAGCAAAAACATCTATAGTACTGGAAGTTATCATAATTAATTTAGTAGCTGCAAAATTAGTAGTCCTATATAAGACGTACATTTCGAGACTACCAACTTAAATTTAAGTAACAAACTGAGGCAACGGCAGCCCCCCAAATGGGGCCCCATTCCCGATATTTTACTTCACGTTGAAGATATCGAAAAAAGTTATTAGAAAAAGTTGTTCAGAATCTAATTTTGAACCCCAATACCAAATTTCATTACGAAATTCGTATTTTTAGTTTTTTCAATATTTTCCCACAAAGTCCACACACGGTTACAATTTTGGTTTTCAATTTAATAGGATGCCATGGAATTGCAAAAAACTTTATTGAACAAGTATCGATTTGACAAAAAATACATTTTAGGAGAAAAGAAAACAAACAATTAACTTTTGGTAACTGAAATACTTAAGTAAAAAAAAACAACACTAAAAACTAAACTAAAAATGAGAATTTCGTAATGATTTTGATATTGGCGCTCAAAATTAGATTCCAAACAACTTTTTCTAATAACTTTTTTCAATATCTTTAACGCGAATCAAAATATCGGGAATGGACCCCATTTGCCGTTGTCTCAGTTTGTTACTTAAATTTAAGTTGGTAGTCTCGAAATGTACTTCTTATATAGGACTACAATTGTGCCAAAGCTCAAATCTGGATTTCAAAAAATTACGAAAATATGCGGGTGTCTTCATTTTAAATGAGACACATTGTATAAGAGTTTTTTTTTATTTATTTTATACAATCATTTGAAGTTAATGCATTCGTACCCCCAACACTCTGTATAGTAATATCTAAGCCAAGGTAATGTCAATTTGTATATAATAGGTAGATAAGGAGGTAAATATCTAAATACATTTAATCATTCAGCAATAATAATTGTATTTGCGTGTCTGTCATTCATACTTTATTGCTAAATATAAAGTTAGACTAACCGGCAGCATTCAGTAAATTTAATTAAATTAGATAGATTTATCTCTTTATGCCAAAGTTATAACACAACGAATAATTTTGAATTAGCTATTGTGGCAGCACATTGGGCAGTACATACTAAATTAAATCTCTTATAAACCATAGTATAGATAACTATAGCTATTAAAAAAAAACAATAGGTAACTTGTGTACTTTACTGAATAATATTAAAACTGATATATTTTATAATTTGTTTTGTTCATTCAAACTTAAGAAATTAGGCATTTAACATGGGTTGTCATGATATGTCTTGCTCTGGACAGTGGCGGCTGATGAAATTTCAATATTTTTTTTCTTGTCTGTGGCGCAAGTGACCCATACTAAATATGGGAAATAACATCTAGAGAAGCACTTCTCTAAGGGCCCCTTAAAATTTTGAAAAACCAGTTTGCGAAAAAAAATTTAAAATTCTGTTGCCCTCCCTGGCCCTAGGGACTCCTGTTTAATTTATATTTTTTTGTCATATACATTTGACTTTTCATAAAATAGGTTTTCGAGTTTATGAAAATATTTTCATTAACTGAAATACAATGAACTGAAATTTTGTAATTTACAATTTAACAAATTACATTTCAATTCGTTGGATCTCAGTTAATAATGAAAATATTTTCATAAACTCGAAAACCTATTGTATTTTTATGAAAAGTCAAATGTATATGACAAAAAAAAAAAAATTAAACAAGAGTCCCTAGTGCCATTTTTTCGCAAACTGCCTTTTCAAAATTTTTGAAAGGTCCTTAGAGAAGTGTTTCTCTAGATATTATTTCCCATATTTCGTATGGGTCCCATGCGCCACAGACGAGAAAAAAAATATTGAAATTTCACCAGCCGTCACTGGCTCTGAACCTAAAGCACAGAAAATACAAATGTATATACGGTTTTTTTTTTAATAGTTGCTTAATACAGTATAGAGCGCATTTTATAACATCATGTTTGCGATTAATCAGTCATTTGTTTTAAAATTTAAGAACAAATATAAAATATAGAGTGGTATTCAGTAACACTTGGCGTAAATGTAATTTTACCTGTTTTTGTAATAGTTATAAAGTGGTTAATTTAACATCTAGGAAAGTCGGTACTGTCTTAAAATATGCTACATTCAACAAAATTATAATAAATAATTTCGCTAATATATTGAAATAACTTTGTATGTATTAATTATTATGTGAATCTATCTGCCAAGGCCTCATTCATAGGATAATCCTATATCATTTTGCAAGCAAAATTAATAAGTTTAGGTTGTCATTTTTTATCTTCATCAGATATAATTTCAAAATTATCTCTTTTTGGAGGAAGTACTCATATATCTTGATGTATATTTTTAAACATAAACTTGTATTTTTCACTTATTTGGTTAATTCTTATTTTTTGAGTGCAGTGATAAATTATAATCAGTCATGGAGTATCTACTATTAACTTTAACACTTTCGCTGTGCATGACTCTCACGAGAGTCGGTCCCGTTCTTAGCGCAGTGCGCACGACTCTCATGTCAGCCAAGCCACATTATGTATTATTATTATTTTTATTATGCCAGTCAGCACTGAACAAGAAATTCTTGGCCAGGTGTGCAAGGCTCTCCTGGGGGTCAGTCCAAAAAACATGGAACACCACAATTTTTATTGACACTACTCAATTTCTGACACCTAATTATACAATAAAAACCAGTCAGCGTGGGGGGTGACCCACAGCCTGAACGGCCACAGCGAAAGTGTTAAATAAAATCTAAGACTGATTCGTAAACAAGTAAATTATAATGTTTAAACAGAATAATTTAATTTTGTGTGTTTTGCCAACCTAATTATCATCATCGGCTGATAGATTATGACCTAAGCTCTGTCATTCTGTCTGCACCCTGATTAAACCCAAACAAAAATGTATTCTATTCATTACATGTTTACATATTACAAGATGCCAACAGCATTCAGCTGTCTATTATTTATTATATTCCTAATTAACCTTAAGTTATATTATCAAAGGCATGTTGGGAACAATAAATTAATTAGTGGTTCTATATTAAGAATGAGGCATGTGCTACTTAAATCATGTTAGACCTGAATGTTTTGTTTGTCCAGTATAGTTAAAAAACCGCTGCCCAAGGAATCACTACTTCCACATCCAGATTCTCTATCCAAGTCACTCACAACGAAAAAACTTTGTATGTTAAAATAATTGTTTATGGATCTTTAATAATATAATATTTGAAATCTTCTACCCCAAAAACCCATAAAACGATACCCCACATCGGTAGTGAGGTGGGGGTGGTGATAGGGGGGTGGTAGTGGGGGGGGTGGATGAAGTAAAAAAAATATTTTGAGGTTTCTGGTTCCTGTACATACACTAAATCACAATTTTTTTTTCATCCCCTTTAATAAGGAGGTGGGGGTGGTAATGGGGGTGGCTAATGCCAAAAATTTTTTTGAGACCTTAGCTTCTCTTATATATACCAATTTCATGGACTCTTACCTGCTTGATTTACCCATTTACCCCAAATTTACCCCAATTTACCCTCCAACCCTTCGATGGAACAAGATGAAAATATAATCTAGTTCTAGATCTCGTTAAAGTACATATGTGTACCAAATTTCAAGTCAATATCTTAAACGGTTCCAGAGAAAACGTGCGCACAAAAAAAGTTACAGACAGACAGACCGACAGACAGACAGACCGACAGACAGACAGAAATTTTGTTTTCGCTCAAACTTAAAATCTCGACGTTTCATGACATTTTAAGCCTATTTGGACAATAAAAATTTTTAAAAATTTTTTTGTCGTTACTATACTTCCACTGGACGTGGAAGTAATTAACTGATATTGTAAGCCTTAGACCTTTCTTTTATTTCAGTTTTATTCTTTAGATTGCTTAGAAGTTTATTTATCCAGTGGATGAACAATTGTTAGACATATCTTTAAAAAATTTACCACCGATAAACTGCTGTTAATATGAAATTGATCGAATTTTCGAATTAATTTCAGTTTGATGATTGCAAAATTTCAAAGATTTATGTTATCATTTTATCAACTTATTCTACAGCAACCCATTGCTCTTTGTTGTATCTTTAATCAGTTGTTTCCAGAAGTTTTGTGATCTATGCAATGGCACGTCTTTCAGCATTATGCCATATGTCTCGGTCGCCTGTTAAACCCACGGCCTCACCAAAACTATTTCCTATTAGCTACTTGGTGATATCAGCCCAACCATTTGAAGAGCTCTTTGCCTCTTGCCATCTGGTTTTCTCTGAACTATCAACCATTCTATATTGTTTTCTCTCTGGCTAATGTCTCCAAAAAAATGATAAGATTCGGGTAAATACAAAGCCGAAGAGTCGCTTTGAGAGATATATTTCTTAGAAAATGTTCACTGTAGATACTAAAGAGTGTTGGTGACACAACACAGCCCTGTCTGGCGCCTTTGCCAACTTTACCTTTGTCAGAGTTGATATTATCGATTTTCAGCAAAGCAGAATTTTCTTTATAGAGTTGGCCAATAATATGAACCACAGTTTGTTCAATATTCCACATTATCAAAAGCCTTACAGTAGTCTACGAAAAGAAGGTACATGGACACGTAATATTCTCTTGCCCTCTCCATAAATTGTTGTAAATTCAATATTTGCTCCCTAGTTTCCTATCTCTTTTAACAAAACCTACTTGTTCAGGAGATGTTTGCCAAGATATCAAAACATCAAATTTATTTATATAAATAAATGTTTATTATTTTCTAAATATATAAAGGGATTTTTACAATATTTAGTATCCCACTGTTCAGGTTTATCAGATTTGGAAAGTGGGTCAAACAAATACTGCAGTACCTGGCAATTTCAAGTGTATTACTTATGATTATACACATGGCCAACTGTAGGTTAGATTGCTGCACCATAAATTGGCAGCCAATTGAAATATCTTGGGTACTTTAAATGGTACTTTAAGGACTGATTTAGTGCATTATACATGATCATCCACTACCGAGACTGCAAGAACTTACATTCATTTATAGTTTACTTCCTCATCTTCGTTCAGATTGTGCTGACATTTTTTCAATTTTAGTGCTTAATTAGTTAAAATTTCGGTAGATATCTCTTTCACCTTTATGAACATAAATGGCCTCATTCAATCCTGTCAATATATACATAAGCATTATTCGCAAAGCTCTTAAAAAAATACAACAAACATACAATAAAACGTACAAACAACATAATATTACACAAAACGAATACTTATTTAAAAAAAAATTTTATGTGCTCTATGCAAATAAGCCTCTTAAAAATGTGTACATTTCTACATTCTTTTAGCTCACCTGTTTATACCAAATCAGTCTTCTTCCCAATATAGTATTGGACTTTACATGTTCAATTTTTATATAGAAATCATTATTTACCGTGACCCATGTTTATGAGAGTGTAAATCAATTACCGACATGGTAGCTCAATCAGTTAAGGCGTATTGAGTGGCGAATATGCTGACCAACTGTCGCGTTCGGGTTCGACCCCAGCCCCGGTACTGACAATACTGGTGGGTATGTATGTATGTCTGCGTTTTTCCAAATGTGTAACCCCCTTCCGGACACCCTTGACTTTCGATTTGGGGGTTGTCTACTATATGTGGAGTGTTTATGTTTAATTGATTAGTTAAGTAAGATGACATCATTCCATTTTTCATTTTAAATACAACCTTTATGTGTTATAAATAATTCTTTCTTCAATATTCATTAAAATCAGCACACTTAACATTATTATTGATTGGTGAATATTTACTGCAGTTCAAATTAGCTCTCGTGCCTCTATTCTGAACTTTTTATAACAGTTGAATTTGTTGTTTATTAGGAAAATAAATTAAGTACCACAGTGATCAATGTGTGGGGAAATCATACACTTTATAGATAATCAGAATAACAGGCCAGCCTTTTTTGCCATTTTATTTTTTATATAGTCACAATATGCATTGAAATTTAACTCAGAGTCAATAATTACTCATAAATATTTAAATTTGCTAACTTCCTCTATCAAGCAGTTGTTTATTGTTATACTAAGTTTTAATTTGTTTTGTTTTATTTTCTTCAAGTTATTTTTAGATGCTACAATCATGAATTTAGTTTTATCCAAGTTCAGCTTTAGACCATTGTCACATGTCCATTTATATATGTTTTTCAAATCTTCATTTAATTTAATTTCAATATCTTCTACTTTACCTTTCACATATAACATTGTAACATTTCTTACAACAATTTCAAATATCGCTAATGTATAATAAAAAGAAATATGTTACATTTTTAAATAAAAAATAAAATACAAATAATGGTAAGATTGTGAAAGTAAACACAATGACTGAAGGCAGGTGCCGCTCGATTATTTCGACACAAAGCCAGTAGAAATTGTTCCCTGCACCACACAAAATGCGGGAAAATAAAAGTTGGTAATTTGGTGCTGCATCGTTAATGATATGTTGAATCGATCTATGAAAGGAGGTGTTGATATTCATAAATACACTATAAATCAGATATAATGCTATCTCTCATTTATCCTACTATAAACTCTTGTCTAAAAAATGTAAAGACAAATTTAAAAGATGAAGCCAAAATTACTTCTCTTATTAAACTTTTTATTCGTACTAGGAGGCTAATTATTGTTGATCACAGCGGGTTTGATGCTATTTTAATAGGTGTTCAGTTTGATTATTTAAAATCTATATTTATCACACCACACTTATTAATAAAAATGATTGATAAATATTAAAAAATAATCCAAATCATCACTCTGAGTTAAATGGTTTAGCAGACATGTAATCCATCATATTTTATAATAATTTTACAAATGATAGTCATTTGAAGTTTATAGTTAGTAAAGAAATATTCAGTATTTTAATAATTTAGATTCATTTCAAAATCTAGAAATAGATATTGCAAAATTTCACAAATAAAACTTTTGTTATAAATTACCTGCTAATTTGATGACAAGAGTGTCAATGAAAATCTTTAGTTGTGTTGTCTGATGAATACAAAGAACACAATTTTGTTGCACGGCTAAATTAATTCATGCAGCTTGATTCCTACATTTGATTTTCGAAATTTTATATTAATACTGCTGCACTTCTGTTGCTAAATCAAAGTCGCAAGAATTACGGTATGTATTAAGAACTCAGATTCCTCGATAAAAATAAAAGTCCAATTGTCTGTTTACCAAAAAGCAAAGTTATTTGGTACCTACTAAGATAGATGAAACAATAATCTACTTATCTATCTTAAGATTAACTCTGACAGCATTGTTTATTTCCTCATTTGTTGTGTGATCATAATTTAAGAATGCGGTTGAAATATAATTTTAATTTCAATCAAAATTTTAACTGAAATTTTCTTGAAATTAACAAAGCATACCTCCAAAAATTATGTATTTTAATTAAAGAGGTATTAAAACGCGATGTTCTTATGATAATGCAAAATTATGCCCATTCCAAAATATTGTTTTCTTTTAAACTCCTTTTACATTCCCTACATATTTCAAATATTAATGTATTTTGCAAATTTTAAATAATTAACAAATGTTTTGTTTCTTTTTGTTTGTTGCCTTGACTGTTTTCATAAGTTGATAACTAGTTAAACAGTTTTCGTATC
This sequence comes from Rutpela maculata, assembly GCA_936432065.2. NCBI lineage: Eukaryota > Metazoa > Arthropoda > Insecta > Coleoptera > Cerambycidae > Rutpela > Rutpela maculata. Next base: position 39,630,458 of record OW386290.2, read on the forward strand.
TTTTTTTTTTGTCTACAGAAACTATATGGCAAAAACTTATCTGCTTAAAATTTTTTGTCAAAAAAAAATCTGCACACACTTTAGTTTGCTGTAAAGAACTATAACAATTGGCAGTGTTTATCTTCTAAGTTTATAGTATTTATTTATAAATCTGTCCATTTAGTGCTTCTTAAAAGATTGTATTAGCAAATGGAAATTCTACGTATATAATTATGGTAAAATTGTGTTAATGTGTAAATGAACTTTGCCAATACTTGTTTACAATTATTGATAATTACTAATGTAGAAATAGTTGTCGGACTTTTTCTAATACACTACATAATATCCAATTCTAAGAATGCCATATATATTATGTCAAATAAAATATTTGTTTTATTGTTAGTACTGGGTCATGTTGCTTAGCTTTTGTCAAATTACCTTCATAGATAAAAAATGAGTAATATTTTTCCCTTAAATATATTAATTATGCACTAAAAACTGTAGAATTTTAAAGTTACCATTTACTGAAGCTTTTAGCGCAGCTTTGCTGAACTCCACCCTAATAATGGCAATATTTATTTATTTTTGCCTACATTTTTAATTATGAAAGGATTAAACTTGATGGAAACATCACAGGTAGCGAATAGTTACGTTTTATGCCTTGGGCTACTGTACCCAGAAAATATTTAAAATTTCTAAAATGCTTTTATATTTATTTAATGTAGGCAATTTGTTGTAGCAGTAGTAGTATTTATTGATGCTTTTGATACATTGGAGATCACTACGCAAGTCAAAAAGTCATCATCAAAATGTCAAAACGACATATTTGCATTCTAATCACGGAACATAACATTTAATGCGGTATTCATTATTGTTAAATAATAAAAGAGAGATATAAATATAATTTAAATTTGGTTGCTTGCAAATATTGTCATAAATCGTATTTTAGTATAATAATATAATATAAAATTGATAAAAGCAATAAAACTATAAACACAAACAGAAACTAATTTAGACAAAATATACCTAAAAAAATGACACTGCATATGGTTAAAGATCTTTTATATTTTTAGACTGTGCTGAAAGATATGTTGTCATATTGAATAAATTCATTAACACTGTACCTAGAAAGCTCATGGTATTAGCATATTCTTAATATTATTTTTTGTATTCATTGAGTGATGATAACTTTATACATGGTGGAATATTGTTGAATAATAAGGTACAATAATAATTTGATGAAAATTGGGATTTTTACAATTCAAAATTATCTACTTGAACATCATTTTTTATTTGATTATACCTATCCATAAGAACTACTGTTTGCAGTTTATTTATTTAAATTTTTATGACTGCAAAAAAAATATCTTTCTTTCAAAAGAAATCTAGTTTGATTCTAATTTGCTCTTTATTTCAGTGTATATCCTAAAACAGATTGGACCTATTCGTACCACTCCAAGGACCGTGTGGAACTAGCGCCGGGTGTGATAGCCATGCCCAACATGTCCCGTAAAACGATACATTCTGTTCACGGGTCAGATGAATCAATCACCTACTCAGACCTTGCAAACAAGGAAACCAACACAGAATCCTTTATGACCAACACCGAATCATATGCCAGCTCAAAATCGCAATCAGACTACAAAAGCAGATACTCGAATACTGACCTTTATGGTACCCGACCGAGGCAGTTGTTTAATAACAACTACGACAGTGATTATGAATTGTACGAGAAAAAGAGTTACACCATTAGCAGGTGGACGAGATTCAAGAGAACTGTCATCAGTATTTTTACATCAATCCTGACGGTTTTCTATTACGCATACGAGGTACAGACATCTTGGTTTGCTAGGTTGCATAAGTTCACGAGTAGGGTTATGCTGTTGGATACTTGGCTGCTGTGGAAAACGGGCAGCGGAAACAAATCAAGGAAGTTGCTGGCGTTGTGCCTGATACCATTGTTACTGTTTGGAGGTGAGTTTTGATTCATAATATAGCTTATTAACTTAAATGTTTTTAGTTCGATGTTTAAAAAATAAATAATGTTATCTAACAGTTCATAAATCAAATTTTGAGATTTTGTGAGGGTGCAATTTTTCAGATTTTCCCTTTGAAAAATATTTACTAATCATATATGTTTCTCAATGCGGTTATAATTCATTTAATAGGCTGAATAAACAAATAGTGACTTCCCATAGTTAAAGCTTAATTTATGAAGCTTAACTATGCTTACCCCAGTAGCACAATATTCACTAACTGTTCTCGCTAAATTTTGGCTGTAAAAATGTTGGGATGACCGTTGTTTAGCTGTAATTTGGCTCTAAAATCTCAAAGCCTTTTATTCCAATTATTTTTAATACCATAACGTTGCCGCAACATAATTGAACACCAAATGCTGCAATGCTCAATGAGAGCTGTACTAGTAGTTGGGACTTGGTTGCGCTATACAGGGTGATTTACCATGACATACGGAAAATTTATCAGCAGGTTGTCCCCACCGAGAGGAGTTAAAAAAATGAAAAATTAAAAAATATGACCAAAAAAATTACCTTATTTTTTGTAGAAATGCGCCACCAATGACGTTAACCAATCTAACGTAAGTCTTATAACGTATTTTTGCTAAAATCTAGTTGTGTACATTTAACTTTAATTTTTGTGACATTGTCAGTTATTTGTCAAAATTCATTGCAAGTGTACAAATAGAGACAGATTTACATTAAAAAAAAATAGTTGTCCTATTTTTTTTTGCTCACGACAGTACAACCATATCACTTCCCCTCCCCCTTTATCAAACTTTGGATTGACAGCAAAGCTGGAGAGGGTAAAAATTACTTTTTGGTTTTAATCAAATCACACTACAAAAATAGCAAAATACGTTGAAAAGACTTGACCCTATGCTAGTGAACTCTACAAGTAGATATGAGATATTTACTTAAACCCATCGATAACACAGAAACACCAAACGCAAAGCAAAAAACGCGACAAGTCTTAAAATGTTGGCGACAATCGTCTCTATAGTTTAGACCATGATCTTTCTTATATGGCAGCAAATTGGTTGGCCACAGCTTTTTATGCCCATTTTATAATGTAAATATCAGAAAATATTCTACCATTTTGGCTAGTATAACATTATCTCGACTTGTTTACGATGCCTTGTATTACTTGGGTAGAGTAGTCAAAAATATTATTTGTGTCCTAGATCGTTTCATGTTTTGTTGGGTATTTTGCTAAAAAAATGTCTTGACAAATGCAGTCATGCTTTTTATAACAGACCCATATGATGCCAGAATATAAAAATTTTTTTTTTTTTATTTATATATATAATCACTTGGGCTGTTACAATACAGATGTGAACGTCAATAAGATAAAAAAATACAAAATTTAGTTAAAATAAAAATTCTTATGTAAAATCGATATCAACTGTATCCGAACTTGCTGTTGATGTTAATCAAGAATTGGATTCACCCAAAATCCATTCGTGTTTTTTTCTTGATCTCTGTAGATATGTATATAACAAAAAAAAATTCTGCATGTAACCTACAGCAAATAATTTGTTCAATCTGTTGTCTCCATGTAATATTTTATTGTCATATTTGTCATTGTAATATTTTATTGTCATATTGTCGAGACAATTAAAAAATATATTTCAAGAATATATTGACCGAAATTCGATCAAAGAATCGTGAAAAAAGTAAATACAGTATTGTATATCTTTATAAATGTTGGAAATTCCAAATTCTGGATAGATATTTACATTCAGCAGGTCTGTTGCATAATAATATTTAACATCATTTACATTGTTTTCAAAAAGCTATCAAGTTTTTCAATTATCAAACCGAATACCATGTGCTTCATTGAATTCAATATTTTATTGATATGAGATTAATTTTGAAATTATTTAAGTGATATTGAGGCATGAGGGGTCAGTTTATTTACAGAATTAAGTTGTATATATAAATAAATTAAGTTGTATATATAAATAAAGCGAATTAGTTTCAAAATAACTGGATATTATTTTTTATTGGAACATTATCTAAATAGGTTGATAACTTTTTGACTTATATATTAATACACTTGAAATTTTTCACACTTGTTGTTTAGTCTTGAATACATGGAGTGGCTTGCTGATTGTTCTACTCAGAGAAACTTGTAAACTGTAAACAGTGCAAATTGGTAGTTAGATGATTCACAATATAATATATGATAATAAAAAAGGTCAATCATTTTTAGTAATGCCATAAGAGACCATAATTTTTACAAAAACTATTTTATAGAATACCAAGAACCATTTTGGTATTAACAAAACTGATTATGAAACAAGATTTTTTTTTTTCAAATATATGTAGTACCCTTAAAAATATCTCTTATAGTACAGGAGCCATCGACCAAAATTTCTCGTCATTGCGACATTAACAAATCCATTAAAACTGTTTAGTTTAAGGGAAAATAGGAAACTTTATTATGTAAAGCAAAGCTCTGGCACGTTGTGGATGTGGTAGAAAAACATTTTCCGTTGGTAAAAAAAACTTGCGTAATTTTTTTATACCACCTCGTCCGTTTTTAACGGAATCTCATTCAAAATATAAAAACAAACACCAATCCGTGAAGAACGGAAATTTTTAGCCTTATAGGAACCTGATAAATGTAGTATTAGTTGTTAAAAATAATAGCTTGACCGAGTTACAGCTGGTTGTCCAGGATGGTTGACATCCTAAAAAAGTCTAAATGGGCATTTTCCGTGTTAAACGGTTGTACAAAATGAAATGGAGTCGTCTCTTACTTTGCGTGTTTCAGCAAAAGATAATCCCATTTTTTTACATGTTCATTATTGTTTTTCAATCGTTTAGCAACATTGAAGACTTCTGCCATAAAGGACTTTCTCTTTATTTGATTATAAACTGTCCAAAAATGTTTGAAATTCTCATGTCACGATGGGGTTGAAAATCCTGGTCGATGGCTCCCATACTATTAGTACTTTATTGCCGATGAGCTTCATCATATATCCCTTGTACATAGTATGGACGGAAAGTCCTGACAGTAGAGCAAAAAATGAGCGGCACCCTCGTTGACTACTGTCTGTCACAGACCTAAAATTACATGGTTTTGGCACTTGAGAAATGAATAGTAGTCCCCTTATTCGACTAAATGTCACGAGTGTATGAAAGTATCGCTTTGATATCTTGTCCTGCATTGGACTGACGGAAAAAAAGCGGCACTTGTATACATATATGAAATAAAATAATAATATTCATATTTCATAAAATAAACATAATTATAGCCGTTCTTTAACACTTTTACCGCAGCCAAAAACAAAAACTGGCATTGTGTTAAGAAAACTTTTAGTGACATAGGCATCATTTTCTTTAATAGTGGAGTACGAAATCTGACAAAAATTGTAGAATACGGTTTACAGAAATTTACACAACTTCAACTATACTGGGTTAAGTTGTAGAACAGTCTCGCAATACTCTTATTGCAGATACTGAATTTCACTCTTTCATCCCACACTTTAAATTAATAGTGCCTTATATATATATTTATTTCATAATATATAGTTTGTGGTTATAAATAAAGACTTTTTTTATTATTATTAGACCAGTTTTCTTATTGACAGGATTGTTAATTCGGGAGTAACAGGTTAAAAAATAATTAAATAAATAAACTTGTTAAAAATAAATAACTATTCTATGAAAAAACAACACTGTCTTATTAAAATAACATAATTAAAAACAAAACAGTGTATCAATAGTTTGCTGAAAACTGAAAGTGGAAACAGGGCTACCAGTCGTAAGCCCGTAATCACGCCCCATTACAATTTTTTTTAAGTACAAAGTTTCAAAATAAAAACTTTATAAAATAAATAAATAGCTAAACACAACATAATAAACTTTAAGTTAGTAAGAAAATTAATAGCGTTTTTCTAATGTAAAATAAACAAAATAAAAACATTTTTTAAGGTACACTGATAAGAGCGAATCTAGCGGTGGATTTGATAAATCAAAATGCGTGAGAGATAGAGTAAAAGGATTTGGCAACACTATTAAATACGACTGTCATACTAATCTGCTTGTCACTGTTTGTTCATTTTTGCAAAATGTATTTTCATTTTAGATTAAGTTAGAAATAGATACTGAATAACCTTAAATAACAATACAGCATATTTAAAAATATCAGAACAACTAAAATATAAAATTATTTAAAAAAGCGCCCTAAAAAAATAATTAAGACTTAAAGAAGCTATTAGAAATAATAAACTCGATTCTAACCTTTTAACCGAATGCCAAGATCATGTTTGTGAAGGAAATCGCATGATTAACGTAAAGGAGCTTGGTAAAAATCTAAAATGTTGAGAATGCTCATTAATAATTCTTTGGAAGACATGAAAAGTGAAAAACATTGTGGTTTACTTTTAATTTGGAATGTTTTTTTGCAAAAATTGCTCATTCGTTTCGGTTGTACGTATAGTTGATTACACACATTTGTTAAGCATGTAAAAAATGTCTGCGTCTTTGGCGGTGCACTAAAGATCAGACGCCGACATTTTTTGAGTGCTTAGTAGGCCTGAAAGCAACTATACAGGAAAAGTGCATGAAGTAAACGAAAATAAACAAAATTCTTCAACTCCAAAAACAAATAAAAATAAATAATACTACAATTAATTCTATACTTTTTAAAAATTTATATATTCGCACCACCTTTGAAATATGCAGCCTTGCAAATCAATTTCAAGAGCTGCTTTATTTAATAAATTTAGGGCTTAAAATTGATTAAACTTCTAATAACTTTTATACTAGATGGAGGATTTTTTCAGGGTCTTAACGGTCTGTTAATAAGAAACCATTTAATGTTATGCTGGTTTTTGAAGCATATTTCTAAAAAAATGTTGTATTAAGAGCGAAAATTAACTAACGTGCATCCGAGGCCGAGCTCTACTATGTCAAATAAGGCATATTTGTCAAACTCTTCGAATCGGTTACTCGGAAACTAAACGGACGATTTTGTTTTTATTAAAAATTTCAGTGTGAAATCACTTTATTTATTAGTATACCAAATTATATTTAAAACTGTAAAAATTCATTTTAGTATACAAGTACCTTAAAAGGTGACAAATAAAACAACTTAAACCATATATAACCTATAAACAATATTTTTCGAAAATAAAAAATTAACCTTTTCACAATCACTAACACTAACAGGCTGCCACTCACTCACATACATTGTCACTATTGCCGCTGGCTTCTACATTTATAATAATTATTAGCTCGGTTAGTACTGTGTCAATCCTAATATCTGTATCCCCACATTTTATCTTCCACTTTTTTAACATGTTCTACGCAGTTTCACCAAATGTAAGCTGTTACTCATTTTAATGCATTAGAGAGAAGACCTTTTACTTCTTCTAATTTAATTGGTACTGAAGTTTTATGATTATACATAGAACAGGTAATAGATTTATCAGATTATTGTTGAAACACGTGGAATTATTTCTTTATATATCACGTGATTTTCTGTGCTCCAGGAAAATAAATAAATAAATAAATTATGGAATTTGTGAAACCCGTTCGTGGATCTACTGTCAGGACTTTACACCCCCATTATAGTTCTCCCACATTTTGTAACAAAAAGGCAACCACTGAACAGAGCAACTAATCATTTATTACTGTTGGTAGATGTGACCAACATTACCATATGTTCATTTTTAAGAATTAATAAAGAAATAATGCACAATTTTCTTTGCCGAACAAAAAATTCTTATGGTACTTTTTTATTTGCACCTTCGAACCATATCTGGCCTTAAAATTTTGAGACAGTATTACTTTTTGAGTAACTAACTTTCAACACGAGTTAAATTATTTTTGCCTTGAAAAATCGATCAATTTCCAACACTGTTGAAATATGAAATAAACGTTCTCGAATGTTCACAAACGTTCCTTCTTACGTCACTACTTATAACAATGTATTCGCAACTCTTATCTAGTAATTCAATGAAAATAATACTTACTTGCAATAAAATGATATTTATACATATACGTGTCTTTCAGGTTTGCACGTGTTGTTGGCTAGTGGCGTGTCCCTTGCCCCTTCCTGCCACCCTAATTGCGGACGTATCGCATCTACTTACTTTAACTCATACATTACTGCCGCCTACAAATATCTAAACCTCACCAAGTCATAATCATCGTAACGCAGGCTTTACACAATTTTTCTGTGCTATTAATCTTTGCCTTTTTATTGTCGCACTAGTATTAGTAATCATACAGAAAAAGATGTTCAAATATTTTGATGTCAGTAGTAGTATAAAGGGGAGAGTACAAAGTAGTAAGCTATCTATTTTTGTTTAATGGTTTGGTATTATAAGAACCAACATTTTTGAAAAGTGTCAAAGTAATATGCGAGTATTGAATTTTTTCTGCAAATTTAACGTTTGAAACAGATATCAGACTCTGAATAATTAGGAAATATATTGACTAAAAAATTAATTTTATTGTTAACAGTACAAATTATAAGACTATTAGACGTAAACTTAATAATACTAATATCCAAAAAAATCCATATAAGATTCAGCATTTAAAGAACAAATTATATAGGAATATTTTAAAGTATCATGATGATCTCAAATTCTATATTCCTGTTATATTAGTTTCATGACACAATAGAATACTAACGAGTTCTTTTTTTCATAAAATGCCCCCTATATACTTATTTTAAAGAGGTAACATTTTGTAACATTATAAGTAAGTGTGGTTTTAAAAGATGTACTAACCAAATATAATATATTAGATATAGATTTTTATTTATTTATTGCATTTATATATTAATATACAATGTCTTGTTTTTAATCGGTGATTGTAATTTTTTTATTTATGAAGTAAATCTGTTATAACATTTAATAAAACAATAAAATCTGCACAAAATATCATCTTTTGCTTTTTTCCTCGAATCATTTTGCAGTTGAAGGTGGTTGCGAAGCGGCAAGGGTTATTATACACTTAAAGATATCTTTGTAAAAATCACTCGATGCTTTAATAAATTTATGTTTGCTACTGTTTTTATTGTTATTTTTGCTTCTTGCTCCTAATTTTTTTTCTAAATAACAAAGCACTAATCTTTAAAAAATGTGTTCTTTGCCTCCGTAACAGTTTTTATGTTATATTAGCAATTTGTCTTTAAGTGTATAACATTATAGTAAATTTCAGGGTGGTGGATACTGTCGAGCCTGGGAAGTGTCCTGTACGGGGCCTATTTCAACTCAACTCTTGCCGCTGCACCTATCACTATAAAAAATGAAGAAATTTCACTAATTGCATCAGACGTACAGGATTTAAGTGAGGCGAGTCAACTGCATCTACAACCAACTGTAGAGGAACAAATATTTAAAACAACTAAACAGGTTTACATAGATCCACCAAAAGCTGAAGAAATAGCGGCCGGATTATCATCTGAACAATTAGAAGCGATATCAGCATCGCTAAAGAACTCTATAGACATCAACGATCACTTTAATACCGAAGAGATAGTGCAGAAAATAATACATAGCCCAAGTTTTCAAACCATCATCAATAATTACAATAACGTACAGATAAGTAGTAAAGAAAGTGCGGATGCTAATATCGATCTATTAAACAGCCAGCAAGAAATCATAAATAGGTTAAGAGATGAAGTGAATAATATGAAACAAGATATGCTCGACATAGAGAAGGCTCGAAATGAAGATCTGAGCAGAATTTTAGCTGAATTTAAAGCCGAAAATGCCCAAAGCTCGGCTCGCTTAACGTACCAAATAAATCGTTGTTGTAGAAAACCGATAATTAACATCGAGAGTTACGTCACTCGGATATTAGGAAATCTCTTAAACGATGCAGAGTTCCTTAAAAATCAAAAGGGCCTCACAGATTACTTGCACACCATATTTACGGCTAAGCAGGATCTAGAACTGCAACTGGTTAACTTAACTCGTAACTTAAACTCCAAATTCGATAGTCTCATCGAGGACAATAGTCGAAATATCATGGACGAGATAGCCAGCAAAATCACTTTGGAAATGAACGAGAAGATACAAAACGTTAAAACCCATATTCACACTTCTGAACATAAAAGTGATGTTTCTCTGGGTTCTATTACAGACGAGCGTATAAAGGAAATCGTGAGAAACACTCTGGCTATCTACGATGCTGACAGAACTGGGCTAGTAGATTATGCTATGGAAACGATGGGAGGACAAATCTTAACGACTAGGTGTACAGAGAATTACCATTATGGCAAGGCGGTAGTGTCAGTGTTAGGTATTCCATTATGGTATCCAGTGAACTCGCCTAGAACCATCATAACGCCTAGCATAAACCCAGGAGAATGCTGGGCTTTTCAAAACTTTCCAGGTTTTGTAGTTATTCGGCTGTCCAATCACGTGAAGATCGAAGCATTCTCCATGGAACATATAAGTAAGCTTTTGGTACCCAACGGGAAAATAGATTCAGCCCCCAAAGATTTCGAGGTTTATGGACTCGCTGATGAAAATGACAGGGAACCCGTGAAGTTAGGTGAATATGTTTATGACTATGATGGCGAGGCTTTGCAGTTCTTCCCGGTTCAAAACGAGGGGCATGTATTTGGCATTATTGAGATAAGGATTGTTTCAAATCACGGGAATCCTAATTACACGTGTTTGTATAGATTTAGGGTGCACGGTAAATTAAATCAGGAGCCTACTTGAGGTGTTTACATGGACTGGTCCAAGAATCTGATCTCTTGTTCACGCTTTGTTACATTTTTTTTGCATAAAACAGTGCGGCAGTCTACAGCAAACTGAGTTTTGAAAAATGAGCAGTGGAATTTAGATTATCGTTGGCCTAATTTTTTGTAAAAAGCCATAGTTATGGTACCTTTCATTTTTTTTACATTTTGACAGTGACAGTTTTGTATATAAGTATTTAATTTATTATTTAGTAGTTCTACAAAATTAGAATAGGCAGGACAATATTGTGTGTGCGTCATATTTCATATATAACATCAATCTTTCGTTTTGTTTTTGTAATTCATTGAAAGTTTCATTCCTTATATTCATTTTGAATTGGTACTAGTTTACCAAAGAAAAAACAATACATAGGATGTATCATTATCATTAATTACTAAAATAAGACTTTTTTTCTTGATTAGAAACATAACCTTAACTATTAGTATTAGTTTAATCTTAGTAACTAACAATATTGATGCATCCTATGTATTGCTTTTATTAGAATTTTTAGTTATCATACCGGCACCAATCTCGAAAATGGATATAAACAATGAAACTTTCAGTAAATTTACAAAAAACGGTAATTTGAGGTTGTGGGTGAATTTTCCTTTCGGTTTTTTTGTCAATTCATTGAAAGTTCTATTTTATAAATCTATTTTTGTGATTGATGCCAATATTATGCCAAAATAACAATGGGATGTATCAATATTGTTAATTACAAAACTTTTTTCTTGGTTAGAAAGATAACCTATAACCAGTAGATTCTTTTTAGTTACTAACAATGTTGATATAACCTATGTATTGCTTTAATTATAATACTGGCATCAATCTCAAAAATGGTTATAAGCAATAATATAAAACTTTTAATATTGCAAAAGCCAAAAATTTGAGGTTATAGGTGAATTTTGACGCACATGATTTATGTTTTTTTGTCTCGATGCAGCCCATTGTTATCAAATTGTACGTTTAATGAAGGCGTTATGCTTAATTAGTAACGTGTAAGTTTACGGCAGTTGGTCGGTGGTAATCTCTGATTTAATGAAAGTGTCGTATGACGTTAATTACCTCATTAAGTAACTGTGTATATTTTGCTATAAATTTCGATACACTTAGCTCTTTTTCCTACAGTTTTCTGCGCCTAATTCAAAAATATCAAGAGCTGCCACTGCCTGTGGATTTGATTTTATCCATCCAAGGTCACACCTAACATTTTTTGGCCTTTTTGTATATATTGGTCATCTGTCTCATTCATTAGCGTAATATGTGTGTTCCTAATATAATAATTTATTTGTAGATTTGTATATAATTTAATTTACTTTATATCATCTGTTGTAAACATTTTAAGTGCACAGTATTAGGATTTTTTATACTTTTTGAGTATTTAAACTTTTTAGATCTAGTTGTGAATTTTTTATACGGTTTTTTGAAAGTAGCAATAATTACTAAATTGTACTTAATTGGTAATACTTTTTATCAAATGACGAAGGTTATTGCATGTAACTAATATTTGTAGAAGCACATAAATGAATAACGTGTGTAAGAAACCAAAAACCCCAGTGTAGTTATTAGAATAAAATTCTGTCTTGAAAATTTTTGTTTTCTCCCATAGGTATTTATTATAGGATAAAATGGGATAGTGCATTTTTAGCTTTAAGTCTGTGAGTATGGAGAAGTTAAGAAGGGTTGAAATTTTGTAGTTATCTTTAAGATATTGGCATAAGATGCTAAAAAGAAGTTTAAAAAATCGCTTATCTTATAGGGAAATATAAGATTTTCAAGCCATTTGTGAAACTATGAACTTTCTTTATACTCAAACAAGAACTAACCTACTAATATTGTTTTTAAATATATACATATATATTTTATACTAACAATGAAGGGTGTTTATGTTTAGAGCTACTTTTTACAAAATAACTTTTACTTGCCCTTTACTCCAAAGAACTATTTTTATTTATTGTATAATTTTCTTTTACGGTGAGTCTCTATTTGTTGTGTGATTGATTTTTTAATTTATTTCTTTATTTTTTGTTGGTTTCTTATGCTATAAAAAAAAATAAAAATCTAATAATAGAGAGTTAATGTGAGTCTGTGATTTGCTTTAAAATTAATAAAATAAGTACAAAATCACTAGCCTAAGATTTAAGAATTAACAAGCCTTACACACGTCTTTGTAGTTAGTTGTTTTTATACATTTAAGAATAATGTGTTTATCATGATAGTCACTAAGATTTAGTAATTTTTTTATATATTGATCTTAATGTATTTTTAAATCATTTATAGTCATTTATCCACCACAGTTAAAAAGTAGAACCTATTTGCATATGCCTCTCGCTCTCATGACAGTCGATTTTTAAACTTCAACATTGAAATATGCAAATATGTGCTCTTTTGAAGTTTTTTTTCTCATTGAGGTATTTATTGTAAAATTATCTTATAAAAAGTCATTGTATTTTCATAATTTATATATAAAGTATATGTTTTTTGTTAAAGGTGTGTTTTTAATCCATTCCGATTTTAAATTAAGGGAGCAGTAATTGTGAATTCTACAAAATATCAGATCTGTTCATTGTAATGTGAACATCGTATGTGAAAAATCATACTATTAATGCGTTATTGTTACGGGCGGATTGAAGATTGAGATGTTAGTCGGAAATCTGAAGTGGCAAATTCGATAATAGAAAGAGATTGAGAGAGATTTTTATTCATGTTGGACAATATTACATTGTATTCATATTACGTCAATAGACAAATTAGTTATGTTTAACTGATTAAAATAATATCAAAACAATGAAAATCTAAACTGGTCAATAAACTCTTGGATCTCGTAAAATACATTATCTCTCGGAAATGTCTTAATATTTTTTTCGAATTTATGGTGAGTTAAATTTTTCCACTTGATGGGTAATAAGTTATATAGTTTTATGGAAATATATCTAAATGAGTTTAGATTTTTGGAGAGGTGGAAATGTGGAGCAATTATGAGATTAAGTCTGGTTCTGTTTCTATTCAAACATTGGTTGACTGAATATTTTTCAGCATAATTTAGGCATACATATATTACCGATTAGTTAAGGTAAGTATCTTTAACTTTTTAAATAACGGTCGACAACTTCATCATATTTAGAATTCATAATAACTCTAACTGCTCGGTTTGGAATATGTAATATTTTAGATGCATATGTTGAACCACTCGACAGTAAAAGATGGTATGACACTATGAAATATGATGTGGTAAGCTAACAGAATTATGTCTTATCAAACTGGTTAGATTTTTTCAACAAATAAACACTACTTGATAATTTTTTTTTGAAGGTATTCAGTGTGTTTCCCAAGTTAAGCTTCTGTCACGAAAAATGCCGAGATATTTTAGAGGATGTGTTAGAATTTATATGCATGTTTAAATTAAAAATCAACATTTCTGTTTTTTCCACATTTAAGGATAGTTTAATGTTATAAAAGTAGACATTAGCTTTTGACTGCATTTCACTAGATATCTTAGTCAGGGAGTCGATATCTTTGCTTGTGGACAGTATAGTTGTATTATCTGCGTATACAATGGATTTAAATTCAAGGAAATTTGAGATATCGTTTATAAAGGTAATGAATAATGTTGAACTTAAAATGGATCCTTGAGGAACTCATGCTTAAGTGATTTAAGGGATGAAGTCTCACTATTTATATGTACACGTTAATATCTGTTTGATATGTAACATTTTATGAAAGACAAAGCTGGCCCTCTGACATTTATAATTTTGCTAGTAGTATGTCATGTAAAACAGAATCAAAGGCCTTAGATAAATCTACGAAAGACGCTACAGACATGTTTCCCTTTTCAAGTTCACCGGTTATCGGTATTATTAAGTTATTAAACCAATGGAAAGCTTATTCTTCCTAGATTCATGTTTTTCCCAATAGCGCAGTGTAAATTTTAGCATGAGGCATTTTTAAAACTAGAATGGAACAGAATACTTTATTTGTCTTTGTGGCTACAATATTCGTAGATAAGATATGCCATAATGTTAAAAAAAAAATAGAAATATAGTAAAATACAGAAGCTAAAATTACATACATACAGATTAAAACGTACACTAATAACATACAAGTACAATAGCTACATTAAATAAAATAAAAGAAAAACACATTGAAATGATTCTAAATTACAGGTCTAAAATAATTATATCTTCTCCAGTTTGCATCTTTAACACAAACTCCCCAATGGTGTAGAATACTGTAGAATGCTTTATTCGCTAAGAGATTTATTAACTTTTTCTTAGTTTTGAGTAGGCAAGTCCATGAGGTTTACAGGAAGTAGTTTTTTTTTTTTAACCATTTATTCCAATTAACCTATGTCGAAAATGAAAAAATAAATATTGAAGATCAACAAAGGAGAAAAAAACAGAGACACACGCTTCTCGTCCTGGGGTCTATCAGGCCTTTTTTTTTTTAAGCACAAACAAAATTAGAGGACCACTATAAATTAAGGGATGCAACAGAGGATACGAAGCTAACCTACTTAAACATTCACTCACAAAATTCATAATAAAATATTCATTTCTTCCAAAAAACCGATGATACAATCAAAAATTTGCTTATTATGGAGGCTGAGGAGAGAAAGTATATTAAAAGGAGCCTGAATATTATAATTAATAAGATTGTTATGTAGTCTGTCACTTGCTGCTTTATATTTAGAACACTGGAAGAAAATATGATCCAGGTCACCTTTAACATTACAAATATCACAATTCTCTGAAGGCAGAACATTTATTTTACGTAAATGTGCTGGATAACAGGCATGTCCAAATTTGAGACGTATTATTGTTGTGATATATTTTCTTGGATATTCATAATTTTCGTGCCAAAACTTAGATGGGAGGTCAGGATGAATATGTGTATATCTAGTAGGACTGGAATGACAGAACTCCCGCCACAGCTCTAACCATCTATTTCTAAATTTAGATTTTAAAATGTTAAAGGAGTCAGATAGACAGGTTTTTTGTTCTAATGGGAATCCTGAGACGATGCTTTCCTTGGCCAAAGAGTCGACAATTTAATTATTTTTTTATGCCAATATGTGCTTTTACCCATACAAAATGAACCTCTTTTGCCATACCTAAAACATTGTGTAGTAGTTTCTTTATTTTTAGAATATACGGGTTGGTTTTGATGTTGAAGGAAAAGCTGTTTTCTAATGAAGATAAAACCGATAGAGAATCTGATAAAATTATATATAAAGTGTAGGAATTAGAAGAGTAAATAAATTTGAGAGCCTCGTATATAGCAATTGCTTCAGCTGTAAAAATGGAACATTGAGGCGACAATTTCATTTTTATACAGTTATTGGTCGAAGGTATGTAGCATGCACAACCAGTACCCAAGAGAGACTTAGAAGCGTCTGAGTATATCAACAATGGATTATCCCACATCCAAAATTGTATTTAAAATGTTCATACTAATATTTGGATGATCACTGTATTGTGGTGTAATTAATGACACTTTCGAAAAAAGATTAGAGTATTCAAAGTTTGAAGTGTAATCATATGGATTGTCTAATAGGAGAAGAATATCGCTTGAATCTCGAAAAGCTACACAAAGAGGCGGAGAATTTTTATGTATCCAGAATTTATTTGTTAAATCAGATGAGGGAGTAAGTTGATGCATAAAAGGGTGATTTTTCATAAAAAGCATGGTGGTGTTGATTTATATATATATATATATATATATATATATATATATATATATATATATATATATATATATATATATATATATATACATATATATATGTAATTTTTATGCCTTGTATTAGGAATGTCAGCTTATGATGGGAATTTCAGATAGATGCATACTTCTACGATATGAAATCTACAGAAAAGAATTGAGCAATATTTAGTGAAAGAATTATCTACATTGCTTTATTGTTGCAAAAGATATGATTATTTTTTTTTTAAATTGCCTCGTTCTTTTCGCTAGCGTTTTGAATGAATAATAGGACAGTATAGTTGTATTATCTGCGTCTCGCACATTCTGGTCGATCAGTACTTGCACTGCAATGTACTATGATTGCAAAACGTTATTATGCTTATTACTTATACTTAAATATTATTTGTTAGGAAAAAAATAATAGAAAAATTTGGTACCGTTGTCACAAATTTCAATTTACCTAATTTTAGTGTATTTGTTTTGCAACTAATAGTTGACTGCCGTGGCCAATCTTAACGCATGTGTGGTAGTTTGTGCAGTTGCCTTTTCCCAGCATTTTGCCGATTTATCGGGAAACAGAACACTTGCTTGAAGACTCATCAAGTCAACGTGTATCTTGCCACATTTGATATATTTTTTGAAAAAACAGTTGTATTTAGTTATTAATGCCTTGTCACGAGAACAATCTTATAAACCTTCGTTGAGTCAACTAGTACCTTGCCATAATTTAATACGGTAATTTAATTAAATCTAGAACTATATACATTAAGAAAGGCGTGCCACAAGGTTCAATCCTTGGTCCTCTGTTGTATATCTTATATACTAACGAAATACCAGCAATTGTTCAACATGATATCATTTTATATGCCGATGATACCTCCGTGATACTCAGTGAAAACAGCAGGGAAGCCGCCAGTATGGAAATTACAAATACTATGGAAATGCTCCAAACTTGGTTTTCAGGCAATAATTTATTAATGAATGCAGATAAGACACATATCTTAAATTTTGGTGTTAGAGGCAACCACAGAATGGAACTCAATGTAAATGGTTCGCCAATAGAAACTATAAATACAGTTTCATTTTGAGGAATCAAAATAGACCAAAAACTTGACTGGAAAGCACACATTGATACTCTCGTACTAGATATATCAAAGTATTGCTATGCTTTAAAAATTTTGAATGATGGGGTAGGTGTCATAGCAGCTCTAAACTTATACGATGCATATATCGTATCTAAGGTTTGATACGGGATCTTATTTTGGGGAAACTCAGTTGACGCACGGAGAGTGATTTTACAAAAGAGATTAAGATGGAAAAAACAGAAAGTTGCCGACACAATTTTCAAAGGAAAATGCTTACAACAACTGCCTTATATGTGTACGAGGCAATAAAATTTATAGTCCAGAACCAGGGTTTATTCATAGGTAACCAAATGGCACATAATTATAACACAAAAACAAAAGAGAACCTTTTACCTGATAAAACTAAATTCAACTTCATTCAAAAAAAATGTGCATAACAGCTTAATTAAAATTTGGAATAAAATACCCTTACAAAAAAGAAGTTTGCCAGGAGGAATTTTGCTGAGAAACGTGAAAGAATATCTGTTGGACAATCCATTATATAATATGAAAGAATATTTTAGTAGCGAAATGATATAATGTCTGTAAAACAGTCTATTGTATAGTTGTTATATCTTGTTTACGTTAATGGTCAACACTAAGAGTGGATATTTTATATATGTTTTTGTTTTTTCTCGTACTATATATACTTTACATGTTTTATTTATTTTATGTTATGTACTCCTTATAGACAATAAGTTACTTTGTTTTGTAAACTTAATGACATGTTCTATACCCACTGAGGGTTGTTAAAAACGGAACAAATAAACTATTCTATTCTATTCATTTGTATATTTGAACATTAGTTGTTTTTTTGTGTTTCACCACGCTTTCTACTTGTTGTATTGTGTTAAGACTCTCCATTTACTGTAGACTTTGTAACCTGTAAACTCATTGTGATGAACATTTTGCTGCATCCTGAAAACCATAGAAATCTCCACTTTGCTAATTGTCGTGTCTTTCCATAAAACAAAGACTGCTGATCTTTCAAGTATTTTATTGTTAATTTGTATTAATTTATATGTATTTGCTATATACAGGGTTGTCCATTAATAATTCCACTCGAAACTCTCATACGGTGTCCTAGCTTGGGGGCATTCGGCTAGCAGACATAGACTTTTCGGCCTACAACGAAGAGCAGTCAGGGTTGTGGGAGGAATAGGCTATCGAGCAGATGCCAAACTAACTTTCATAAATCTAGGCATACTAACTTTACCATCTTTATATGCACTAGAGTGTCTTACCTATGTAAAAAAGCACATCGATGAATTTGCTACACATAGTGAAAACCACTATTATAATACTAGAACGAAAGATCACATATACCTCAGTTTTAAAGGTCTAACTAAATCATGCACAGGTATCACCTATCATGGGCCCAAACTATATAATAAATTAGGAAACAACATAAAACAACTACCTCTTGACCGATTCAGATCTGCAATAAAAAAATTTCTACTAGCAAATGCCTTCTACACCCTAGATGAACTAGAAATATCTCTGACAAATATTTCGCTCATACATACATATGTATATATATTATTATATTTTATCTTATATTTCATTTTTTATGTACCGTTTTTTTTTCGTAAATATTTTTTATGAGTAATAGTTTTGTCTATATACTTATATGTAATTGTATTTTATATTTGACGTATGTAAACTGTTCTTTTATTGTATATTAACATGAATAAATCTACTACTACTAATAGGCCATAGTTCAAGGATAGATTCTTTGGATCAAAATATGAGGATTTAACCAAACATGCTTTAGTAAATTGTTGCCGTGAAAAAAGATAGTGGCAGTTGAGATATTGCAAAAAAAAAGAAACAAAATTACAATTTTGACACTATATTTTTCCTCGGCAACAATTTACTAAAGCATGTTTGGTTATATCCTCATATTTTGGTCCAAAGAATCTACCCTTGACCTATGGCCTATTATTAATGGTCCACTCTGTATATTTATCTTATCATTCGCACGGGTATGACATTAATATTTGGTCATATGCTAACTGAAGAATCCTTAGCCCAAAATATGAGGATTTAACCAAAAACACTTAGATAGAATGTGCCCCCTTACTGAGATACAGGGTGTTGAAGTTAAAAATTAAAAAGATATTTGGTAGATAGTGTTAGTGGTGCAAGGCGCATAATATCGTCACTATTGCCAGGGGTCGGGGGGTGACAAAAAAAAATGTATGTGGTAAGTATACAGAAAAAGTATGTAGGGAAAAAAAAATTAGCCTTCTAGAAGACAATCACATAGCCTGATTATTGTCCGAACTGGTATGTTTGTTTTTGTCTTACATTTCAACCCTTTCGGGACGGGGCATGTTAAAGTGCAGCAATCTGCCTGGCCGGGTGCGCTCATGGTTTGCTGATCTATCCACCTTCCAATTTATATGGTATCTACAGGATGTCCCCAGTTAGAGTGGATAAGAGGGTAAACTTCCTTATTTCTCATTTTACGCGGAAAATTTATGCTTCATAAAAAGTTTTGCGTTTGTTAAAAACATGATTGCTCTGGAATAAGTCAACATGTCATGTACAGGGTGTTCAGAAAATCAAAAAATAATCTGGTAAGAGTAAACTACGTTCAATTTTAGCGATATGAAAAATTGTCACTAAGAAAAGTTGTTTAGAATTAAAATTTGTTAGGATTTCAATTTATGGATAAATCTGAATAATTCGACTTTTTAAAAAAATGTACAGGGTGTTCAGAAAATCAAAAAAAAAATCTGAAAATTATGTAAGAGTAAACTACATTCAATTTTAGCGATATGAAAAATTGTCACTAAGAAAAGTTTTTTAGAATTAAAATTTGTTAGAATTTCAATTTATGGATAAATCTGAATAATTCGACTTTTTAAAAAAATTAAGTATCACAAAAACAGCCCTTGCTATTATAATACTTTTATCCATATTTATGTAGTTCAGCGTTCATTCTATGGATCAACTGGATTAGTGCCCATGCGGCACATCTCACGAAACCGATGGAACTCCGTCCCAGTACTCCCTTAGCCAATTTTTGCTCATGCAGAAGGAATGCTCTAATGAAGACGTGCCTTTAGAATTTTTTTTTGTTGCAGTTAGTTTGTTCTTACACTTACCTGCAAAGAAGCAAGAGATACCCGAAAAGTTCTCCCCCAATTTAACCACCACTAACGAGAACTTAAAGCTGGTTTTTCACTTTTATCTTGTAAACCGTTCGTTGGAAGAGAAAAAAAGTATAGGAAATAAAAAATTTGTAGTTAAATTCTGCATAAAAAATGTCCTATTAACCTTGTAGCTTATCCTCACCTATTTCGCGTTAACAGCGTCTGAACAGAGGGCTAGTTTGGAGCGCACTGGTAAATATCGATCTTATTCTAAGTTTCACAGCGAATATCTTAATACAGGTTACTTTAACGAGAAAAATTCACAGCATTGAATTTTTATTTTTTTCATTTATTTTTATTTATTGAAAGTATCATACAGAGAAAATATTCGCAGGGCCGTCGAGAGCCAAAGTGGGCCCCAGTACAAGAGATTTTGCCGGCCCCCCCACATTTTTAAAAAAAAATTTTCCCAAAATTTGTTTGATGTGCAAATCCAAAAAAAATTTTTTACACAGCCAGAGGCCCCTTGACGGCGCTCGGGTCCCGGTACTTTGTATCGACGGGCCTGGATATTCGCTGTGAAACATCGAATAGGATTGATTTTTACCTGTGCGCTCCAACTACTACCCCCCTGTTCGGGACGCTGTTAGCGCGAAATAAGTGAGAATAAGCTACAAGGTTAATAGGATATTTTTTATACAGAATTTAACGACAATTTTTTTACTTCCTATACTTTTTTCTCTTCCGATGAACGGTTTACAAGATAAAACTGAAAAACCAGCTTTATGTCCCCGTTGGGGGTGGTTTTTTGCGAAAAAAAAAGAACATTCCCTAAATTTGGGGGGAACTTTTCGGGTATCTATTTTTAACTCTGTCTAGAATGCGCATCTCAAATATTATTACGTTATAAAATATTTCTCCTATTCTGTGTTTTTTAATCTATTTTGCGTGTACTAACAACACCACCTAGAGATTAAAGCCAGACAACCAGCTGACATGACGTCACGCTTCAACGGCTGTCAAGTGTAGTGTCAAATGTATCTTATTGTTTATTCTATGTTTTAAACATGTAAATGTGATTTAAAACCCACTTTAATAAAACAGTCAACAAATAATATACATTCCAGTGATAGTTATAAAATACTTAATTGCCGTGCAAAATGGTAAACAAATGCTGCGTTCCTCGCTGTACTGGTAATTATGCCACCGGGGAAAAGGTACACATTTTTAAATTTCCCAAAGATGAGAAACTGAGAAACAAATGGATTAAAGCTATTCATCGAGAAAACTTTAAAATTTCTATGCACTCTGGTGAGTTATTATTTTTAAGTATCGTAATCTAAATCGAACGAAATTAAAATTGAGGCTAGGTTTTCACTTATCTTATTTGAGTGACCAAATACGCTTTTTGTTAGTTAGTTTTGCCTCAGAATTTAATTAGGAACCTCTTTTATTTAAAAAAAAACCGTTTTACTTTATAAGAATTAGTAGAAACAAATTAGAAGTGATTTTTATTGTTCTAATTACATCCAAATGTATTATGTATCTCAATATCTAAAACCAATATATGCATATTTTTTATTATAGTATAAGTAAAACATCACTCTAAGCTTAAAAACAGCAAACATTACCGCAGGTAATAAATATTTCTTATTTGGGAGTAGTCACATGTAGTATAATAGCATTGCTTTAATGCCTTACGCCGTATATGCTTCGCCTTCCTTAAGTGACGTCACCAGCTTGTTGTGTAGCTTTAATCTCTAGGTGGTGTTGGTACTAAAGGTGTTTTTCATATTTTTATCACAAACTAGCTTGTCATCACAATAGATGTCGCTGTTAACGTAAACGCAGTTCGTGAATGTTGGGTTGCCTACACGTTCTTTAAAAGTCTAATGTTGAAAACTCGTTCGACAATAGGTTTGTTCAAAAACCTGCACTATTTGCACCAAAGCAACGCTATCTCTCTTCGACTTATGTATAGTCTCACTCTATCTCCATATATTTATCTGCACTGGTGCAGTATATGCAGGCATTTTGAACAAACCGTATATTTGTGACGTTTCATGTACCCGTCATCCATAGATTGTCTGTGTGGCTGAGATTAAATTTTTAAATTAGAATGGGTGTAGAAGAAACAAATCAAATTGCTCCATCAGAAGATGCCAATACGAATAATAAAAAACCTGAACCCGAACCATTGAAACCTTTTACAGTAGAAAGTAAGTTTTAAAAATGATTTCTAACCTCATCTTGTAACATCTGTCCAACTTTCAGTTTTAAAATTAATAAAAGACGCACAGCAACAACACGGCTTAAGACATGGTGATTACCAGAGATACAGAGGGTATTGTTCAAGAAGGATTAGTCGATTAAGAAAAGTTTTAAAAATACCCCAAGGGGATAGGAGGCATTTTAAAAAACGAGATGTGACTGAGGCACATGTAGCAAACCCAAAAGCAGATGAGAGGTATCTTCATATCCCATTAGTATTATCAGAAAGATGTTGGGCCTATGCTATGCAGTTGCGTCAAGAAGCCAATACAGAACAGAGGAAAAAGTTTCATTTGATTCAAAAGTTGCGAAAAGCTTGTGTTTATGCCATGCAACTTGATGAACTCTGTAAGGTAAATATGCTTTTAGTTTTTAGAACGTCGTTTTCGTCTTTCAGAGCATTAAATGTAATTTTAACATGTTTTTACCCCCTATATGTACCTATAACAATAACTATACCTGACAGAAATATAATCAAATACTTTGCAAAATGTATGAATCAAAATGTAGTGATATTGCCTACCTATATAAACAAAAATTTCTTAGAACGTATTTGTTCATTTACAGCAAGAAAGGTGCGATGCCCGAACTCGTCTTGAGGCTCAAGCTTATGTTGCTTGGATTCAAGGATCCCTACAATTCGAACTTCAACTTTGGCAACAGGCTGTTGAAAATCTGAAGAAATCCCAAGTAATTTATGAAAAGCTTGCGTCAGCTTTACCCGAAGAGGAACAACTACCTTACAAACAAAGAGTAGAAGAAATTGCACCAAGTCTTCGTTACTGTGCCTATAATATTGGTGATGAAAAGGCTGTCGATTTGCTAGAACTTCGTAGCCAGGGAGTACTTGAAAACTTCGATGCATTGGTATCTCAGACTAAAGAAAAAACTGCTGCTATACTACATGAAGTGAAATGGTTCAATTTGAGGATTCCCGTAAGAATAGAGAGAGTCAGGTTGTTTTTGGTGAGCATAGAAGGCTTGGATGAGTCTTTAAAGCACGCTGAGGACAATCAAGCAAAGATAAAGATCTTGGAGAACCTATTCATTGACTTGCGTGATGTTATTTCTTTGACGAGGGATAGTGCTCGTACTGAAAAGCAAGATCAGTTACTTTTGTCTTATTTGCTATCCATTCGTATAGAACGTACATCACAGCGTAACTTACTCTTAATAAAGCAAACACGTAAACCACAGGACTGTGTACGTTTGCTAGATATTAACATTCAGCAGACTACGGAGTTGTCCCAAAATGAATCGATTAAAGACAATAATGAGGCGCAGAGTTATTATGATCTGCAGTTGCAAGCTTACAAAGGATTGCGTTCGTATTATTTGGCAAGGACTCACGTTTCTCAGAAACGGTGGCGAGAAGCTGCCATTTTATTTGATGCGGCTGATAATGCAGTTAAGGACCTAAATCAAGGTAAAGTAAACATTTATATGATAGTTGGTAATGTGCTGAAGCACAGCAACACGAAACTCTTCTTGAATGTTTAAATAATGAATAGAAATAATAAAAGTACTTTATTGGTAAAACCAAATGGTTACCGATCGAGAGCTTTCCGCCCAAAAGTAATATTTTGATCTAGAGTTTCTTCTTATTTTAGATTAATGCAGAATATGCCTTAACCTTTTCAATACCGCAGTCGCTCAGGGTTGTACCCATTGTACCCGGACTGTGGCGGGAGGCGTACACGTGTTCGTACGGTTCCGGTAGCTAAATTCAATATTAAACAGATTCAAGGGTACATCTTTTTCATCATCCGAAAAAAAAATCAGTGGGTCCAGGAGTTGAACCCGGGACCCTCTCGCATCCCAAGCGAGAAACTTATACACTGAGCTATTCCACTTCAACCACCTCTTGCACCCACTTTCCAGCGACCCACCGGTCTGGCGATTTTTTTATTCACTTGAAATATTTTCAACTTTGATATCCCAAAGTGCCAGACTGATTATAATAATGTAATTTTATTAATTTTTATTCACCCTTTAAAAATCTAGGGGCACAAAAGCCAGACTTCTGATTATCTTATTGTTACGCTACAAGGGACAGATTATGAAAGTTCTAGTTTGATTAAAAATGACGTAACGAAACGGTTGCTAGCTCTTAAACTATTATGTCCACACAAATATAAAAAAAAACAAAAGTGATTTTATCAAGTTTAATTTACCCCTTGGAATTTTTCTTTGAATCAATATTGATAACTAAGATATGGGTGGGGGGCATTAAAAGTAGGACCCCCTGTATATATTTTAAATTGACATTTTTTTTATAATCTTAATATTTTTGTATTTTTTAGGTGATTTTATCCTCGAATTGAAAGAGTTGCTTGTCAACGTAAAGAGCAACTCTAAAGTGGACACTGTAAATGCCCAAGCCAACTTCGTTCTAGATCAGCAAGAAGACCAAGCCATTCCGATACCACAAAAATCATTCAAGAGTAAAAAACCGCTTATTGAAAGATTGGACGAGTTCAGAGAAGAGCCTCAACTTTTGTCTAAAAATCCCAATCTTGTTACTTTGCCTCCTCCTATGGAGCCAGTTCCTGCTAAGCCATTATTCTATGATTTAGCGCTTAATTTTGTCGAATATCCTGACTTGACAGAAAAGTTAGAAGGTGGACAACCCAAGCAGAAACAGGGAGCTGGTATTTCTGGGTTTGTTAAAGGATTATGGGGATGGGGCAAGAAATAATATTTCCATATGGGAATATCAACTATATTTTAAAGGAAATAGTTTTATGTTTTGTTTTGCTATATTGGAATGGATGATTTATATTATTTAAAATAAAGTTATATTTTCTTTTTAACAGAAGAATTGTAAAAATAAATAATTTAAATAATAATAATATAAAAATGTAACTGGACTTAAAGTGTGTTTGTATGTCTCTTTCAATGAATACGAATTATGTCAAAAGTTAATTTCAAGAACAAAAATATTAATATCAAAATAATGAAATGAAAAACCTATTTTGTTATATGTATATCAGATAAAAGGAAGATTAGATGTGGTATATGATCAGTGGCGTCTCGCTGGTGCATATCTAAAAGTATATTCTAAAATATATTTCATTTAAATTTTTACAAAAATGAATGCAATTTTAATATATTGCATTTTCGACTGCATAGTAATACACAAAATGTTTAATTAGTTGATCAGTTGAATCCCTGTTGCCAAATCTGTGCTAGCGGAAAGGCTAATAATATATATAAAGACGCGATACTCCGAGCAATCCCATTCAAAAATCTCCCTTGAGAAATTTGACCTCGGGTGTTTAATTTGGAATCCATTTGCAACTCTGCAATATAGACCCTGAATCGCAGCTATAAGGGGCATTAAAACCAGAGTTGGCTCTAAGTGATGTGTACACTGTAAAAAATGAGGTAAACTTACCGCAAAAAGACAGGAAAATTTCCATTTACCTCTTATTCAGACAGGATTTTTTTTCCATAGTAAATTTACCCCCAATAGTAATGGAATTTTACCCGCAAAGAGAGTGGAAAATTTTTATTTACCTTATATTTTGGGGTAATCCTCCATGGTAAATGGAAATTATTCCTGTCTCTTTGTGGGTAAAATTACATGGGAATTTTACACGCAATGATGGTAAATTTACATCATTTTTTACAGTGTAGTTGAGTAAAAATTTATATGCATGTAACAAATACAGACAAACAACACTTTACTTATTGTACAAGGAAATATGGAAAAATGACAAGGCGATGAAATGTTACTAGTATTTCATCATTCCGTCATTTTACTTCCACATCCAGTGGAAGTATAGTAACGACCGAGGGGGCAACCGGTGAGGGGAAATAGTGTACAAATCGGAGGAATTAGGAAGGAATTGAAGGTATTCCGGAAGGAATTATTAGGTATTAAGGGAATTACAGAGGAATTTGGAGGAAATAAATATTATTACGAGGTATTAGAAGGAAATTAAGAGGAAATAAAAGGTATTAGGAGGGAATTAGAGCGTAAAAATAGTGAAATGGAATGTTTATATTGAAGAATTACATACCAATTCTTATATAAAGGACGTCAGTGTTGTAAAAACATTAGCGCCGAGGTTAGCGCTAAAAATATCTAGTAAAGAAAAAATATTTAATTTAATTAAACTACCGATGATACTATGGACTTCTAGTTCAGTAATATAACGATTTATATTAGACAAAATTCATAAAGTGTTGAAAATTGGTAGAAATGTTAAAGGATAGCATAAGAATTACTAAACCGAAAAGTTTCCACCCCTAAATAATGTGCTTCATCCCCTAGGACGCCATTTCCACCCCCCATTTTGAGGTTTTCTAGATTATCTCGGGAACGGATCATTTTTTGATCAATTATTCTTTATAAAATTCTCAATCAAAAACATGTCTAGAGTTTTTTCCTAAAATTAATAGTACCGTGGGAAATAAGGCGCACACATTGGGTTGGTCCGGTCAATACAATAAATTGTAATCTTTACTATAATCTACTTTAAAGTTCAATGCTTAACGCTAAAGCAGTAGCTACTACTAAACTCCACCTAAAATTATAATAAATGTACCACTTCCACCCTCTCACCTCTATAAAATGACGCGATTTTTAAAGAAGCGAGAATATTGTATAGTGTACTTGTTTCCACGCCACCCTAGAGGTAAAGTACTTGGCGTGTGGTGTCCCCTGTAGGCCGAGTCCACTAATTATCAAAAGGTTACCTACATTAATTAATCTTCATCGTCTGCCATAGACTCGACATTCATGCATGCTTGTCCGTGGTAATGGTAACACATTGTGGAGCAACGTAAGCCTGCTCTTCTGCAACTGCACCTGTTTTCGCACCTTAATTTGCATGACCAAGAAATTAATGTTATAACAGATTCGGGAGCCGGTTCTTTTGTTGTCATAGTTCGGGTTAATATACCGCCAACTTTTTTCCATCCTCAATCAGTAGCTTCTAGCGCAACGTTTTTCCATGTTTGAATTTGGTAAAAAACGCGATATGAGTGTTGCCGAGCAGCAGCAGAAGTTGTTGGTAGTTTTGATAATATTACAATATTGTTCGCTTTACCAATAAGTTTGTTAAAAGTCATGAATCTGTATACATCTAGACTTTTTTCTGCGGAGGTAGAGTTGTATAAAGCTAGAACAAATCGCTCTCCTACGTCTACAATTTCTCCGTGACTAGCTTTTTCATTATTAAAACTTTGCACGATGTCTTGTAATACTTCAGTAATATAACAGTTAAAATTGTAATATATTGGACAAAATTCATAAAGTTTCAAAAATTGCGTGCTTCATCCCCTAGAGGACGTCGTTTCTAGATTATTTCTGGAACAGTGCATTTTTTCCATAAAAAAACCTATATACAGAATTATCCTTATAAAATTCTCTATAAAAAACTTTTTCCCTAAAATTAATAGTACTTTGGTAAATGAGACGCAAATGTAATCAGCGCAGGTCATATAATTCGCTGAATATCCGTATGGCTATTTCCAAAGCTGCCTTTAGGAAAAAAAAAGTATAAATATCTACACACCACCACAATGTAAAAAATTTCAATTTCTCCCATTACATCTCAGACGACCCAAGGTAACTGCATTATTTTAGAGCTTGCTGTAAACGCTGTTACTGTTCAGGGCTGCCAATGTTCGGGATTTTACGCAAAAACCGGGTATTTTAAACCCACTTTCGGGTAAAATCGAAACCGGAAGTCGGCGATTTTGGTTCTTTACATTATATAATTGGAAATTATATCCGATATCACTACACCAAATTTGAAAAAAAAATCCATTCTCCCATTCAAAAGTTACAACAGTGTCCCTATCGGTTAAGCGACCTGGTATACAATATTCTCGCTTCATCAAAAATCGCGTTATTTTATAGGCGTGAGAGGAATTTATTATAATTTTAGGCGGACTTTAGTAGCTACTGCTTTAGCGTTAAGTATTGAACTTTAAAGTAGATTATAGTAAAGATTACAATTTATTGTGTTGACCGGAACCAAACCCTTATGTGTGCGCCTTATTTCCCACGGTACTATTAATTTTAGGAAAAAAATGTAGAGACATTTTTGATAGAGAATTTTATAAGGAACAATTTTGTATATAAGTATTTTTATCAAAAAGTGCACCGTTCCCGAGATAATCTAGAAAATATTAAGGTATTAGGAAGAAATAAAGGTATTTGAGGAATTGGGGGAATTACAAGGAATTAAAGAGGAAATAAAGGGTATTTCTCTAGAATAGGTATTAGGTGTACAAAATTTCGCCAGCGGTTGCCCCCTCGGTAACGACCAAAAAATTTTTAAAAATTTTTATTGTTCAAATAGGCTTAGAATGTCACGAAACGTCGAGATTTTAAGTTTGAACGAAAAAAAAATTTCTGTCTGTCGGTCTGCCTGTAACTTTTTTTGTGCGCACGTTTACTCTGGAACCGTTTGAGATATTGACTTGAAATTTGGTACACATATGTACTTTAACGAGATCTAGAACTAGCTAGAACAAATCGCTCTCCTACGTCTACAATTTCTCCGTGACTAGCTTTTTCATTATTAAAACTTTGCACGATGTCTTGTAATACTTCAGTAATATAACAGTTAAAATTGTAATATATTGGACAAAATTCATAAAGTTTCAAAAATTGCGTGCTTCATCCCCTAGAGGACGTCGTTTCTAGATTATTTCTGGAACAGTGCATTTTTTCCATAAAAAAACCTATATACAGAATTATCCTTATAAAATTCTCTATAAAAAACTTTTTCCCTAAAATTAATAGTACTTTGGTAAATGAGACGCAAATGTAATCAGCGCAGGTCATATAATTCGCTGAATATCCGTATGGCTATTTCCAAAGCTGCCTTTAGGAAAAAAAAAGTATAAATATCTACACACCACCACAATGTAAAAAATTTCAATTTCTCCCATTACATCTCAGACGACCCAAGGTAACTGCATTATTTTAGAGCTTGCTGTAAACGCTGTTACTGTTCAGGGCTGCCAATGTTCGGGATTTTACGCAAAAACCGGGTATTTTAAACCCACTTTCGGGTAAAATCGAAACCGGAAGTCGGCGATTTTGGTTCTTTACATTATATAATTGGAAATTATATCCGATATCACTACACCAAATTTGAAAAAAAAATCCATTCTCCCATTCAAAAGTTACAACAGTGTCCCTATCGGTTAAGCGACCTGGTATACAATATTCTCGCTTCATCAAAAATCGCGTTATTTTATAGGCGTGAGAGGAATTTATTATAATTTTAGGCGGACTTTAGTAGCTACTGCTTTAGCGTTAAGTATTGAACTTTAAAGTAGATTATAGTAAAGATTACAATTTATTGTGTTGACCGGAACCAAACCCTTATGTGTGCGCCTTATTTCCCACGGTACTATTAATTTTAGGAAAAAAATGTAGAGACATTTTTGATAGAGAATTTTATAAGGAACAATTTTGTATATAAGTATTTTTATCAAAAAGTGCACCGTTCCCGAGATAATCTAGAAAATATTAAGGTATTAGGAAGAAATAAAGGTATTTGAGGAATTGGGGGAATTACAAGGAATTAAAGAGGAAATAAAGGGTATTTCTCTAGAATAGGTATTAGGTGTACAAAATTTCGCCAGCGGTTGCCCCCTCGGTAACGACCAAAAAATTTTTAAAAATTTTTATTGTTCAAATAGGCTTAGAATGTCACGAAACGTCGAGATTTTAAGTTTGAACGAAAAAAAAATTTCTGTCTGTCGGTCTGCCTGTAACTTTTTTTGTGTGCACGTTTACTCTGGAACCGTTTGAGATATTGACTTGAAATTTGGTACACATATGTACTTTAACGAGATCTAGAACTAGATTATATTTTCATCGTGTTCCGTCGAAGGGTTGGGGGGTAAATTGGGGTAAATTTGGGAAAAATAGGTAAATCAAGCAGGTAAGAGTCGATAAAATTGGTATTTAGTATATACAAGAGAAGCTAAGGTCCCAAAAAAAGTTTTGGCATTAGCCACCCCCATTATTAAAGGGGGTGAAAAAAAAGTGTGATTTAGTGTGTGTACAAGAACCAGAAACCTCAAAATATTTTTTACTTCATCCACCCCCACTACCACCCCCCATCACCACCCCCACCCCCCTACCGATGTGGGGTATCGTTTTATGGGTTTTTGGGGTAGAGGATTTCAAATATTATATTATTAAAGTTCCATAAACAATTAAGTATTTCCACATACAAATTTTTTTCGTTGTGAGTGACTTGGATAAAAAATTTGGATGTGGAAGTAGTGATTCCTTGGGCAGCGGTTTTTATATTGTTTGGGAATGTCTCATTCGATGTTTCCAATATAATATATCTACGTACAGTGGCGGTCTGGGTGTCTAAGGCTTAGTCAAATTCAGTTCATCAGCGATGACCCTAGGGCCCAGACCGCCACTGTCTACGTAAAAGCCATCTCTAGATTTTCTCGCAGATATTCGGGGATACTAACCTGCTGACGCATGAGTAAAAGAACGACGAGAGGTTTAATTTGGAATCTTGTCTGTCTCTCTCGAGAAACCAGCTTCTCTTATTAGTCTATTATTAGTCTTTGGTAAAGGTGTAATCCTGGAAAACCAGGTAGCTCAGCAATGATTATTGGTTAACTTTACCTTGACCTAAAGTCTTTTGTGAATTACCCTTCATTTAATTGATGCCTAGGATTTCCAGTTTTTTTATAAAGCTTGTGATTTTCCTATTTCCAATTTCAGTACCTGCATTTATCATTTCAGCGTTGTTCATGATATCTCGAGTGGCAACATACAATTAAAACACAACATGAACACCTATATATGTACCAAACCGCCATCTATATGAACACAATACCAGAAACTGATAAAATACATATAAATTTTCTTCGGCTTTCGCCGTGCTTCACTTTCCACATTTAGTGGGCACACAAAAGTTGCAGTTTCGAAACAATTGGCCGCATGAATCATACGCAATTACGTATCTGTTCCCTAAATGGGTCAAAACTTTGCTCATTGGGCAGCAGCATGTCGTAATATAACACCAAAACAACTTTAGCATTGTAATTATTGTCTGCCATCAGGAGTGCAGAATTTCTGACATAATATTTCTGCTTTGATTGTGTTGCAGACTGACCTTTACATTTTTTTATTTATTAGACTATATAACAGTATCAATAGGCTTGTTGCATGTTCTCATATTGGATTTGACACTATGTAACAGATAACAGTGACAACAGCGAATCTCTGCGAGTGCCATGATTTGGACATATATTCAATCATTTGACAAATATTGAACTGTGTGGTATATTACTATGCTATGATCGAGTAAATATCAACATTATAACTATTTGTAGACCACCAGCAGGTAATTATGAAACCTTCTTTACAAATTTATCACAGACTTTACAAACTATTACTAAACATAATCCAGCTATTATCCTATGCGGTGATCTTAACAGATTTCGTGAAGAAAACTACAGAACGGAACATATTAACAGATATATTTCATTCTTACAATCTAACCACTTGCTTTAATCAGCCTACTCGTGTTGTTACCAATGTAAATAATGTTACCACAAAAACATGTATTGATTACATAGCTACTAATTTATCTAAAAACCAATATTCGGCTTACATATATAATGCATGTATAGCCGATCACCTATCTCAAATAATCTCTTGCAAAGATTTACAGGTAACTAACAGTCAAGTAAATGTATCTGATATTTACTATGTCAGGAGTTTCTCAAATGACAACCTGGAAAAATTTAGATAACTTTTAAAAAAAGTGGATTGGACTAACATCTACATTGATAATCTGGAAATGCCTTTTGAATATTTTATTGAACAATTTAATAAGTGCCTAGATGAAGGATGTCCTCTACTAGGACATAAAACCAGAAAACACAATTTTGTGAGCAAACCGTGGTTAACACATGAACTGATTAAGGGAGGGGAGGATTTAAAAATACCTATTGGTTACTGAATCAGTTAGGGGATTATAATCTAATAAATGTATATAAGACTAAAAAAAAACTTATAACAAAAACATTGACAAGGCAAAAAAAGAATACTATGCTAATGGAATTGAACGAGCAACTAACGGCACTAAAGAAATCTGATCATTAGTTAATACCCAGCTTGGTAGAAAGAATAAAAATAATATTACATCTATTAAAATCGATGATGTAATAATCTCGGATCCCATATGATCTAATCTATGATTTAACCTGGGCCCTAGAGAAACTTGTAAAGCTTGCTTTAGGGAAAACAGAATCTTAAAAGTTCGTTGTATCTATATTTTAAAGACTATAATATAATGTTTATTAAAAAAAAAACCTTTATAGATTCAATGTAAATGCTAATATCCACTCACATGATACTAGATACTGTAGCTTACTCAGAACGACTAATCATAAGTTATCAACATATGAAAAATCACCTCACTATGCTGGAATTAAATTATATAATAAGTTACCTGCAGAAATAAAAAACATAACATCAATAAATAAATTTAATAATGAACTAAAGAAGTTTCTCACCATAAATAGTTTTTATTTCGATGATGTAATAATCTCGGATCCCATATGATCTCGGATGAATTTGCAAAATATTTCTGTGATGTAGCAAGCAAAAATTATCTGAGCATTTTAAGACTATCCCAACAGAATGTACAAATGGCTCACAAATTAGTGACACTATATTTTTATACCCCACTGAATCCAAAGAGGTTGAGGAAGTAATAAGAAATTTAAAAGATCTGTTGGTATAGACGGTATATCTACCAAAGCTCTTAAATTCGCCGTGGAGATTATTGCAGTTCCTCTCTCCTATTTAGTAAACAAATGTTTTAAACTGGTATATTTTCCTTCAGTATTCAAAGTGGCAATTGTTTTACCCGTACATAAGAAAGGTGAAGAACAAGATAAAGAAAACTATCGCCCGATATCCATTTGTATTTTGTCAAAAGTAATTGAAAGATTAATTTTCAACAGAGTCATAAATTTCTTAAATGAGTGTAGTGTTCTAACTGAATATCAACATGGCTTTCAGTGCAATAAATCTGTTGAGACAGCAACTTGCCAGCTCTTACAGTTTATATGTGATGAAATTGACAAGAGAAAACATGTTATTGGTCTATTTTTTGATCTAAGCAGAGCGTTCGATCCACTTAATGTTGATTTCATTGTATGTAAGCTGCAGAGTTCTGGTATCAGGGGGGCTGCTCTGAATCTGATCAAATCTTTTTTAACTGATCGAAAAATACGTGTGAAAGTATCTAACTCTGTTTCAAACGATTAGGACATAAATATTGGTGTTCCACAGGGATCTGTGCTTGGACCACTAGTATTTCTGTTATTCGTCAATAATCTTCCATCGGCTATTAAAAATGCCCTAACTATTATATTTGCAGACGATACCTCCATTATGATCTCAGCCCCAGATCCTGAGGAACTTAAAACAAAGTTTTGGAAATTTTGACAATCTACAAGGAATGGTGTGCCAAAAATACTCTTATCTCGATTATTGATAAAACAGAATGCCTATACTTTTCTAAACGGAGGACACCTAGTGATCTGAATAACATCATTCCTACAGGACAATTTTCACCATTTACAAAATTTTTAGGAACTATAGTAGACGAAAATCTATGTTGGGAACAACATATTGATTACTTATGTAAAAAGGTTAACTCTGCGTACTTTGCTATAAGACAAGTAAAAAATTTATTCGATACAAAATACCTCGAAATATATACTATGCATTGGCATACTCCCATCTTTCGTACAATATTATAGTCTGGGGACGTGCGACAAATATAAATAGAGTAGTCATACTGCAAAAAAGACTCATCGGATTAATATTTAACCTGGGCCCTAGAGAAACTTGTAAAGCTTGCTTTAGGGAAAACAGAATCTTAAAAGTTCATTGTATCTATATTTTAAAGACTATAATATAATGTTTATTAAAAAAAAAACCTTTATAGATTCAATGTAAATGCTAATATCCACTCACATGATACTAGATACTGTAGCTTACTCAGACTAATCATAAGTCATCAACATATGAAAAATCACCTCACTATGCTGGAATTAAATTATATAATAAGTTACCTGCAGAAATAAAAAACATAACATCAATAAATAAATTTAATAATGAACTAAAGAAGTTTCTCATCATAAATAGTTTTTATTCCGTTGATGAATATTTTGAGTGTAACAGTGATGTTTAATCATCTGTAATAAAGCCTAAAGTTATAATGTATGTATTTGCATTACAATTTGTCTATAACTTTTTCTTGTTTTTTTTTTTAAATTGTATTTTGTGTATTTTTAAATTGTGGTTTGTGCATTTTTAAATTGTTTTTTGTGTATTTTACTATGTATGACGTTCATATATGTACCCGGTACATCTAGATGATAAAATATAAATAAATAAATAAATATAGTGAAGCGAAATCAACCTAGGAATGTGTCGTTTATTTTTTTACATAGAACACGAGAGGAGACCTTGTAGATCTTGTAGAGTAGGTTATCTGTGATGGGCAATTACGATATTTTTCTGTGGTACAGGACTTTTTTATTTCGAAAAAACTTCGGAAGTTGGCTGTTTAGAAGATTCGTGTTTTTTAAATTTACACCGCCATATCTTGAAATCTAATTAAGCTATCAATCTGATTTTTTTTTAGAAAATTCTCCAGTATCTTGGCTTCAATCGCCTCGCAGTATGTATACGAAAATTTTCAAAAATAAAAAATGTTATCGCTTAGTCAAAATATGAGTACATTTTTAGCGAAGTAATAGTCGAATAATAAGTTCATTGTTGCGTTTAAAGAAAATAATAAACAATTATCGATACAAACAAAAAAACCATTGAAAGGGTTTTTTTGTGTACTCGAATTTAAAAAAAAATTCAGATCGATAGCTCAATTAGATTTAAAGATATGGCAGTGTAAATGTTAAAAAACACGATTTTTATAATCAATTTCTCAAGTTTTTTGGAAATAAAAAATATCTGTACCACAAGAAAATATCGTAAATAGCCATTTCTTATGTAGAATTGTTCACTTTATAAAAACTATGAGGTCTGGTCTGGTTCTACGCTTATTTTTTTTTCTCGAGAATGGAGAAATTTTTATGGTCTATTTCACTCCACGCTCAAGCTATTACAAGGGCAACATCCATGAATGAAATTAATTTAAAATGTATGCTAACGCTGCTGCTGTGGCCTGTTACATGACGTCACGCTTCGTTTGTGTGCCCAACGGATTTATTCAAACTTTAATATCGAGTACCGTCTGTAAAAGAAAAAATAATTAAAAACCATTTACACATTGTGTTTTGCATTAAGTAAAGATTCTAAAAATGCTAAAATTATATTTTGTGCAGCAAGTCCTATAACCCAGGGATTCCCAACAGGTGGTCCGCGGACGATGTCTTAGGGGTCCGCGAAATGTCACTGAGATATTCAATTGTTTTGTATTTTACTTGACTTGCAGTGGTAGATTCCACATAATCTTCATTTTAAGAAGAATTTAAGCTTTTAAGAGGTCCTTGTCAGTATAGCGACCGATGAGGGGGTCCTTGAAAAAATCTTGTTGGGAACCACTGCTATAACCTTTCAAACTGCGTATGCTACTGAGTTGGTAAAAATATAGAACAGATTAAGGTGTCTCTACTCGCTTCTGTACTAGTTCATCAATAAATTTAAAGTAAGTATGTTGGACAATGAAACATAAAATTATAATTAGACTTAAGGATCATATGTTCTAATTTGGAAGAACCGGTAAATCTATATATAGTGATGTCCAGTATGTCTTTGAGAACAATCAAGAAAAAAGATAGGTATCTCAGCAGCACTTTTTTCTGAAGAAGGAATGGTTGGTTAGCTCTAACCATGCATTGTCATCCAAACTAAACGTGTATGCAAAATTTCAGCTCAATCGGTTGGGGATAACTTTTAAAATTCACTTGCAAGATTTGACATACTAACAAGGCAAGTTAAATAAAAGCTTGTAAAAATAATTGGCAGCTGGATGCTTTTCAATGATGGAAGGTACAAAATAGGTACCTATATAAAAATAGTATGACAATAATGACTTACTCCAAGTATAGGCTATATTGGTTAAAAGTCATGAATTACATGTTGCTTCAGTAAGCAAACTAGTCCCTATTGATTTAATTTGATTTTTTTTAAATTTAGAGTCCCTGAAGTCCTTGATCCGCCTCTGTGCCATGGCAGTCTTGCAAAGCGAAAGCATTTAAATTACAAGGCCACAATTTTTGTTTTTCCGCATTGCGTCTCTTCCGCCCCATTTTTATTTCCTCATTCCATTATTTTAATTATAAAAATTGTGCCACTGCTTATTTAGAATTCAGAACTCAGAACAATAATTTAAAATGTAAATTTTAGAGTTGAAAAGTAATACTTATGTATAAATATTTCTTGCATTATTCAAATCTTTCTTATTTTAATTTCACCCTATTCTGCCTTCATGATGCATATTATATATATTTAAATTTAATATTTACTCCCACACGTACTTTTCATGAAAAATGTATAAAATGTCCATTTAACATATTCCTTAGATATTAATAAATTTTCTCATCTCATGAATAATGTTACACTCGTAGTATATTTTAAGAGAGAGAAAATACATTTTCTTTGGAATTGGACAAAGTAAGTTTGTGCATTTCGCCCACGTTTATTTGCGAAGTGCGTCAGATTCGCAATCCCTCTGCTGGTTCGTCATTCGTCCTACTTTATTAAATGAATAGAAGTTGTGGAAAGAGCAAAGAGGAGGCCAGTCGGGCCAGTACGCTGTAGTAGTGCTGACAGTAGTTCATTCGTCCTGTTTTGGAGGTTAGGTTAGACGTCTTTTTTGACATATGCGTTAGAAAGTTGTTTTAATTTATTTGATTAAGTTTATAAATAAAATGTTATCAGTTATTACAATATCTGTGATTATAGCATTGCTTTTTGCTCAAGGGAACGGAAGTCAACTAAAAAATTTACAGGTAAAAGATTCAATTTTAACAATAAATAGTGAGCTATTGTTGCTGTGAATAATCATCTCAGAATTATTGTACGATTTTATTATTGGTATTAACATTTGAAATAAAAACTTTATAGCCATTTATTTCCTATATCTTTATAAACTCGTATACAAGTGGAGTGTAGATAGTTAATCAAAGTGACAAACACTCTGATAGACACTTTAAAATGGATTATTATTCTTGATCTCTGAATAGATATCTTCATTTGACAAATTTCACATAAAGGCGTTAGATCACAAGAGAACAATTGTGTTACGTTTAATATGTGAAAAAATACTGTTTAGGGAAATCATATAATAATATGAAGAAAACTTTTTATCCTAGTCACATTATGAAAGAAAAATTGTTTACAGGAATATTTCATATAGGAACTTCATAATACCTAATTTTTGTCATAAAACTCAATTCACACGTGGCTACTTTTGAGGCTGCACGCATATAAATATTGCACGCAACTGAACTGCACACGCTACTTTTAAGGTTGTAGCTGTGTCTGACCGTACCTTAAGGTGTTGTTTAAAATCATCAATAAACCGAAAACTAAATGGAGACAATAAAAATAAAATTTTAAACTCGTTTTTGCTAAATTTTGATAAATGTTGATTTACTTAAAGAGATGCACTCTTTTAAGTAAATCAAAATTTCTGTTCATTTTGAGTCAAATGTTTTTATTCCATAGCATAGAAACCAAACCTCACACTTTTTTGTAATCAAAA
Source organism: Rutpela maculata (assembly GCA_936432065.2). Taxonomy (NCBI): domain Eukaryota; kingdom Metazoa; phylum Arthropoda; class Insecta; order Coleoptera; family Cerambycidae; genus Rutpela; species Rutpela maculata. Next base: position 39,669,123 of record OW386290.2, read on the forward strand.
CCTGCATATTGAAAATTTTTTTTATGCCACACAGAGAGTGAAATAATGTTTGCAAACCAAGCAATCGTGCCCCCCTCCCTAAATTTAATTACATATTAAATATAATTATACAATTAGTATAAGTATAGTAAAAAAAAAAAAATAAAAATTACCTCGAAAATTACTAAGTGAATCGGAAATTCATAGAAAACAAATATGCTACATTCGGCCCACCACCCCCCCTCCCCAGGAAAGACCCAAAGCCACTCCTGGCAGTTCAAGTGAGTTCAGTTTCAAAGTGGGGAATAAAGTCTGCATTGCAGCTATATAAATTGATAATCAATAAGTAATATAAATTAATTTTTTTGATCAATACGCTCACAACGCAATATAAATGTGAGAATTAGCACTCAATTTATTTGGATAATTAATAGCCGTTGTTATTACATAAAATTAATCCAACAGCTGTCACAAATGTGATTCAGTGATAAGAAAGTAAAGTTATTTATGTAAAACTCTTACTTTTAACTTTTATTTATTCATTATCTTTTCTAAAAGGTGACACTACCTTTTTTTTAAATGAGAGGTTTTCTTCCTGGTAATAATGACAACTACATTCAAAATATTATACGCTTCGCAAATACGAAAACGAAGAGTATATTGCATGTGATCGGCACATTGCTAAAACCGGAAATATCGCTCATAGATCAAAAAATTTCAAAATGTCCGTCCGACCGTCATGTTTCTTGTAAGCACGATAACTTAAAAACGTCCGATTGTGTTGAAAATTGGACAGTAAGTTAGTGTTGGCTAGAGGAAGAACCCTATTGTTTTGAACAAAATCCATCAGTAAATGAAAAAGTTATTATTTATATTTGAAAAAAATATTTTTTTGATTTGTATTATGTTTTTGTAATTGTATAGAAATCTGGTGAAATTATATTTCCTTTGAATAACAAATTATATATTTTATTATTATACATTTCATTATATAATATCCAACCATGGAAATATGATTTATAATGTAAAAATTTACATGTTTTAACTTGGCAGGTGGTGATGTAGTTCTTACGTTTTTGCCTGTCACCAAAGTTGTGCAACTTGTACGTCTCCGACTTCCCGAATTCGAATCTTGCCAAGTACGCCGACAACACAGCCATATATGTACATTCACATAACACGCAAGCGGCTAATATGTTTCTGAAGGCACACATGGTCCATGCCACGGCATATTAAGACAAGTGGAAGATTCGGATCAATGCTGAGAAGCCAGAGTCGATTCTTTTTACGGGCCAATTCACCAATTTTAACACCACTTTAGATCGGGGGTAGGGAAATTCCAATCAAACGGTGCGTGAAGTATTTGGGGGTGAACCTAGGCAAAAGACTGACATTCAATACACACATTAACGAGACTGTACGTAAGGTCTACTCCATGTCCAGGAGTTTGTACCCGATCCTGGCAAGGGTAGCGGACTCAACAGGACGAATAAACAATTATTGTACACAATGGTAATCAGACATGCCATCAAATACGCGGCGCCGGTGTGGTGCAGCATACCGGCCACGACAATGCAGAAACTTCAGAGTATCACAAATTTATGTACCTCATTCAGACTCTGATAGGTACACCTCCCTCAGAGATCTCTACGCACCTTTACACAACATAACCCCACTAGCGGACTACGTCCTAGAAATCTCACAAAGGTCTACCAATTCAAACCGGGCGATAATCCGCTAACGTGCAATATAACCCAAATCAGACAGCATAATGCCATACTTTTCGACCTGAAACACCTCCTACCATACTATATCTCCTATCTTTCGGCAACCTCTCTAGCCATATTTCCCTGTACCATAACTTTTCATTTCCTCATCTTTTTTATCCTTACCCTAGCTTTGCATACTCTCAACTTCTCCATTGCTTTTCTATTCACCTTGTTATTTTTTGTTATTCTGTCTTCTTTTTCAAAATCCCCCTCGGTCAATAACCTCTCGAAAAATCCGAGGGCAGATTTCCTCTGATAAAAAAAATTTGAAGAACGGGGAGGAGAAATCCGAAAAAAAAGATTTCCTCGGATTTCCTTCTGAGTGTGCACCAGATTTCCTTGGCGGTTTGCCCCCCGGAAAAATCCCAACTTTTTAAATAGTAACTTTAATTCTCTCATCTTCCTTGACGGCTGTCAGACCACAAGAATGTCACTTGCTTGAACGGGTTTTTTCATTATTAGCTCTGTTCTCCCGTATCAACAACCAAAAAAAATCTAGAAGTGCACCCAGTGAGTTTAGTTTTGCAGTGTTTTCTCTCTTAATTAGTTTTAGGTCCATGTGGACACATTTTCTAACTGCTAACTCTAACTTTCTACTTTTAAGCCAATTGTCGTTAAACCAAAACGAACCAGCCTCTCCCAACCAAACATTTATGTGATGTAGTTGTTTTGTTGGCTCCGGGCCGGGATTCGGCTAGGTACATAACCTGTACAGAAATATTAATAAATGATTCTGAATTGAATTGAAAATTGACTTGAGGGTTTGAAACCCACGTAGATTTTGAATATAGTTTTTTTTTACTTTATTTTATAATGAGTGTTTCACCAATATTAGTATTATAAAATTAAGAATGTCTAAAGCTAAGATTATTTACAAAAAACTGCGAGGAGTATTCTATAGAATGTGTAACAATTATATAAAAAGTTCAGTAAATCGGCAAAGAGTATTATGCTTCCTCTAGTTTTCTTCTGTGCTTTCTTAATTGATTATTTTTTAAAGTGACCACCCTGTATATTTTCACTACAGTATATCAAGTCCCTTCTCAGTAATAGTTGTCAGCTGTATCCTAAATATTGTTTTCCACATCGTTTCTAAATATTTTTTTTAGGCTAACCACTCATATTTTTTCTTCGTGGCTATAGCTGACTTGTGCGATCTCACTTGGAGTATGCCTCAATGGTATGGTCTCCAATCTATGCCGTTCACAAAATGACTATATTGAGCATGTTACAATAAATATGTAAGATTATATGCGTTTCACATGAATTATACCATAGTGGATCACTATTTTAGCGACATTTTAAGAAGGCTAAACCTGATGTTGCTAGAAACAAGAAAATTATGAAATGACTTGCTTTTTGTGTTTCAATTTTAGATATACATTCCAAGTAACGAAAATGTGGACGCATATCAATGAAAGCAGCCTGGATATGTTCGACTGTTCATTGGGCATTTTTAAAAATAGAATTAAACAAAGTTTTTAATATATTATGTATTGTTTTCCATTATTATTTTATGTCAGTATGGTAGGTCTTTTACTCAATATTCACATAAAATTGTTTTTGCCTGTGCCGTAAAATGTCTATGTATAACCTTTTATATACATTCGGATTTTCCCGTTGATAAATAAATGAATAAATAATCGTAACTAATTAACAAAAGTTACAGTCTGGCATATAGATGATTGCGAATACCTATTTGATTAACAGTTTGCTTGAATATAGCACAATCCATTTGTACATAGTGCCAAAGCCCACACTGAATTATTCAGAACCTTTAGCAGTAGCTAGTTGCCCACTTAAGAATCTATCAAAATTCAGTGTTATTTCCGGTATTTTACCTATTTTTCTTGTCCCATTAATATGGTAGAAAATTCGAATGATCCAATATTATTGTTAAACCTTTTTGATACCATTTCGTTATTCTATCCTATGGTGACAGTTAAGCTAGATATAAATAGAATGGTAATAATAAATAAACATATTTCCCCATGTGTGCATGCTTATCATGCTGTTATGATATATAATAATATATAATTAAAAATTCTGTACATGTTATACTTAAAGTTAATTTACATATTACATGAGTCAGTTTCGATGAAGGAAAAAATAATCATCTATATTTATCTACCCATAAACTATATGGCCTTTTGATTATGGATGTATTTATACTTGTATTTATATGTATATAATCAATAGAGAACTCTTATTATTAAAATTAAATCTACAAATTACATAAGTCGCTGAAGAGAGAATTTATCAATTCAGCATTAGGCAGCTGAAAAAGGAAAACATGATTTTTCTCAAACATCACAAGAAAGGTTCTTCACAGGACTCAGGATTAAATAGACGAACCTCCGAAACTTTAGTTTTATTTATTTGTACGAATGGATGCACCAAGACGAAATACTTCTTTATTTTCGATTTTTTTAAACTAAGTCATTCTGCGTACTAACTTTATAATACCTGTACCCTTAGTTAATAAACAAGAACAGTTAAAGTCTTTTGCTTAAAATGTGTAAAAAGTGACTCATTAAACAATGTTCCCAGCTAACAATTTAGGTGTTATTCGACGTCGATTCGATGTCGAACAGGTGATGCCACCAATTTCGATACGTGAAATAGGACGTCGAAACAATCTAAATGGTGTTTTTTGACACGTCGGTTCGACGTGGAAAACAAGCTGAATAGGTGTTATTTGATCTATTAGGTTAGGTTGTCAGACACCTTTTTTATGTCGAAAATACATTAAATCTACGTAGCGGGTTACTTATTTGCTACCTTTCATACTTGCTTTAAAACCGCTTCGTCAAAAAGGTAAAACTATATACCTATATAATGGTTGATATTAATAACTACTTATTAACTACTTATGAGACATATTTTTATCCTTGACTATTGTTTAATTTGCACTGTATATACGCCAGAATTTACTGGGGAATGATTTTTTTCTGTTGAAATTAGGAATTGTACCTTGAAATATTACTAAGCCCTTTAAAAATACCTATTAATATAAAGAAAAAAAAAAAAATTATAACTATATAAAAATTTTATTTTCAATTTTTGACTTGGTATTCTATTTTTTCAAGCTTATAATAATTCAATAATTCTCAATATGTTTAACGAATACTTATGAATTTCATTATTTCCAAAAACAAAAGTTTAAATTTTCATGGCGAGTTTTCGGCGTTCCATATTTTCGAATAAATATGGCTACTTCCTTACAATGTTAGGTACTTAATAGGTGTCAGAACTTAACACTGAGGAGGGAGAATAATTTCCACCAATATTTTTGACTTCATCTTTAGAGATTAGCGAAAAACAAGCTATTTTTGCCATCTATTAGATAATAAGTGTCTAATATTACCAATATTTGTTCACATAATTGTAATTATTTCACCCAGTTACATTATGTTACACCAATTGGTCCCCTGTTTTAATGTATCTACTTAACACTTAATATGTCGTTATTCTACGTAAATCACTAAATTCACCTATTGGGTTACTCTACAACCTAAAAAGTTTCATTTTGGTTTCTGTTTCATACATAATAGGTGGTTTCACCTATTAGAGATCTTACATGAACCAACAGGTTACTTTATTCGATTGTTAGTGTTTATTTGTGCTCAGACTATTCCCTTAGTGTACTTATTTTAGCTATTTTCTTTCACGCTGAACAAAGTGAACACGAATAGAGATCGAGGATTTCAAAAATTTCTCGATTTGATAGGCTGTTTAGTGATTGCAATCAGTTCGTTCAGCACGAAAGAAAACAGCTTTTTACGAGGAAAATAGGTTTCTATACATCAAAATATAGGTAGGTATGTATAAAGTTATATTTATTTTATAAACCATAACATGGTCATGCATGTGACATAATAAATATAGTGTTCATACAAATTGGATATTTCTGAAAATACAAACTATTTTAAAAAGCGCTTTGATTTATCGATGAACCCAGTGCCGGTTCTAAGGCAGGAGGCAGGGTGAGCGGGGCGACTATAATACAAGGGGAGCTGGAGGTGCCAAAAAATTAAACAATGAATCAACTTGAAACCAAAATTATTACTTGTACAGAGTTATTTTTTTCTAATTTTAACTAGTTTGCTTATTTATCTGAACTCCGATTTGCAAAATGGATGTCTTTCTTAGAACATAAAATAATGGGTACAGTAGGCGACTAGTGAATAAGTTTGTGCCGCCCAATACCTCAGTTGTGTCGGCGCAGCGCGGCGGCACAAAAACGTAGATGTAGATGGATCTTCAATATCTGAACGAGATGATGAAGCATGTAGATTTTCTGCAGTTTGTCCTATCACAGTTTCACGGATAGCTTTCACGGCTTGTGTACAAGAGACGTTAACAGAATAATTAATAGAATAATTATTACGTTAATAGAATAATTATTGCTGAGCACAGTTTCCCACTGTAGTGATATGACATACCAAATCTGTTAATATGTTATAAAGATCTTTTTATTATTAAGTACAAATTAGGTTAGAATAAAAATACCAATGTTTCCTGTTACCAACTTTTTTTTTGTATTTTATTATTATATTTTATTAGTTTAGTTTACTATTAGTTTATTATAGTTTATTATTATAGTGATATGACATACCAAATATGTTAATATGTTATGAAGATCTTTTTAATATGTATTGTTATGTGTACATTAGGCTTGCCAACTTTCAATAAAGTTATTATTATTATTATTATTATTATTATTATTATTATGTATTTCATTTTTACTTCTTATTTTCTTAATTTGGCGATAAAAATCGGCCGTGTATGTAACTTTTAGTCATAGTGAAATGAACGAAATGCCAACACAATCACACTGGACCACAAAAACGTGAATAATGACTGCAAGTTCTTAATACTATATGCTATTTCCTGCGCGTCACTTATGTTGGTAAAATTCGACAAAATAAGTAATTAATAATTTTGACCAATAGGTGCAAATAACTTATTGGTTGAATAATAAAGTCATTTCGACTTTTTGGTGGAAATATAAGTATTTGTAGGGTCCTTATTAGGTGTCTAAGAAACTTTCTTCAAGACATACCATCACCTATTTAGTAATTTCAATACACTTCACTAATATCTCCTATCAGGGTATATTGATAACGTCAACAAAATTGCTTAATAAGTTATTTAACGAAAATATTAGGTACTTATTAAGTCACAAATATCCCCTTATTTACAGTATCAAATTGTTTCAACTAGGTCACTTTTTACCTGCTTCCCCCTATTAGGTGAAAATAGTTACTAAAATATTTGTCATAACCTATTGAGGCATTAATTTCACTAATAATTTACCTGTACCTAATAAGGAACACAGCGACTTAACCAATTAAACTTTAAAATTACCTAATTTCGACCTGTTTTGGTCGAATTTCCTTTAGCTGAGTCGTTGACACCTAAATTGTTAGCTGGGTTGGCCTCATCTGCAATATAATAAAATGTGATGAACATTTTAAACTTGTATTGTTTAGGTTTTAATAAATTTCGAATAATTGTAACATTCTAATATAATTAATGTATTTAATTATTCGAATTTTCAGCGAAATCACAAAGCTCAAGACCTCTCTAATGCTGACGTAAGATATTTAGCCAGCCTCACCAACACCAGATATACTAACGAAGTATTAGATAATATATTAATACCCAGGGTAGTAGGTACACCTAACCATGAAAAAGTGTTCAACTACATTAAGAGAGAACTTCAGAAATTGGACTGGAATGTGGAAGTTGACGAATTTGATGACAGGACTCCAAATTTTGGAATTTTGAAATTTAAGAACATTGTTGCCACTTTGAACCCCAACGCAGATAGATATTTGGTTTTGGCATGCCATTATGACAGTAAATACTTTGAGAATGATATTTTTGTTGGTGAGTAATGAAAAACTTTATTCATTTTGTATCATCAATTTCGAAAGTAAAACCTTTTTTTGGCCTAATCTATACACAGTTTGTCAACAAAATCTTTTAGGTCCATAGGGCCCTTGAATGGGATAGTCACATATGCAGCGAAATAAAAAAAATTAAATAGCAAAATATACCAAATAAGATGTATGCGGAATCTACTTGATATAGAAGTAATGAAAAATTTGAGTTTCGCGAAAATACAATCCCGCCTTCTATATGGAATTATATTGTAGGGTACCTCCCCAGCAGCAAAAAAATTATTCTTAATTCGAAAAAGATGCATACGTGCTATTTTAAATAAGGGCCAAAGAGAATCATATCGAAAATTATTTGTACAGCTAAATATACTTTCCCTATGCTGCTGCTACATTCAAGAAGTTGCCTGTTATATTTTCAAATGTAAATTTCTCGTCAAAGTGACATACATAACTACAATACAAGAAACCGGGACCTACTCTATACACCCCAAAATAATCTAAACTTTACTCTAAGAGGGCCACTAAGTTCTGAATCATCAGAATCTACAACAAAATCCAACCTCTACAAAGCAACAGCCTACCTACTTCACTTTCAAAAAGTCACTGAGAAAATACCTTCTTCAAGGCACTTTAGATAAATTTTTCTCAATTTGATCTCTTTTCCTTTCTAAAATGTTTTATGTATTTGTTAGACATGTCAATGTGCCTTTTTTTATGTAGTTTGTGTAAAAATTTTCTTTTGGCTTGTTTTATATAGTTGAAGCAATCGCATTTGTGAGCGACCTTGAGAGACAATGGGTGCAGAACGCAGAGCCGGATTTAACTATATTGTTCGTTCATTTACTTTTTCAATGTAGGTATTGTGAAACTTAGATTGGTAGTATCTTAGTATTGAGTCATGGGACCCAAGTCATATTTTATGACATGACACCACTAAGATAAAATAAAGCAGTTTTGCGGAAAAAAAATTACATCGAATATTGCGAAAGAAAGTTGTAAAAAGACTAATTTGAGTTTTATTAAATTTTTTTTTTTTTCAGAAAAAGTAGGAAAACAATGTTTAATAGAATTTAAATAAGTCTTTTTACAAAAACCCATGGTGTTCAATTCATTTTTAAAATTTTTTTTTTGCAAAATTCGATTATTTTTTTTTTGCAAAACTGCTTTATTTTATCATGGTAGTGGTGCCATAAAGTATGGCTTGGGTCCCTATGAGTCAATACTAAGATATGACCAATCTAAATTTCACAATTCGCCGCTGAATTTGTGCTCAGTTTAGCTAGCAACAATGTATAAATAATCCAGTCAACGAAAGAGTTGTAGAGGACATGGAGGAGGGGAGAATTTTCCTCTTGAGGAATGTGTTGGGGGTTGTTAGGAGGTAAACATACTAAAAGTCCCCGCCCCTAGCCCCGTCGCTCCCGGGGGGGAGGGGGTGGAAAGGTTCCTTTTTTCGATTCTTCGCTTATAACTCGGAAACGTACGGAAAAAGGTAATCCATGGATAATTAAACATAATTAAATTTCTTGCAATAATGTCTTTATTTGTTTTCTTCCTATGTGTTATAGTTTATGAGATATTCGCCAGTGAAAATGGATAATTAGAACCCTCACCCTTTTCACCCTCTTCTTCATTTTCATATGAACTACTATCTTCGTTCAAATTTATAATAAATTTATTTCCACCGTTTATATGAAGTTGACCAATTTTTGAATATTCATCTTCAATTTTAATTACTTTCGTAATTTTTTTCCCCCAATCTTCCTTGTTAGTTTTAGACACTTCATTTTGAATTAACTCTATGACTTTTTTGTCGAATTTCAGAACAGTAGTTCCTTCTCTGACATTTTTCTTCAATTTATACCAGATTAATTCAATCGGATTGAAAATACAAAAATATGGCAGTAATCTCAACATTTTGTGGCCATATCTCTCTGCTGCAGTATAACATACTTCTTCTGAAATTTTTTCGTTCGCAGGACTTGTTGAGTTGTGCTTTATTATAATTTTCCTCATAATAGAGATCATGTTTCATTAAAAAAAATTGTAACACTCCGCCTTAGTAGAACTCTTATTAAGAATTTTATAGACTTGACTCGAACGGTATTTTGCTAAAAAATATTATTTTGGGTATTCAGCAGATAACTTTCAAAAAAAACATTTGTTTCTTTCATATACCATTGGTATAGGCGTTTGAAAATAAGGAGTACGTCACCTGGTGGTCTATAGTCAAACTAATTATGGGCTTTTCTGTCATTGTCTCTTTAGTGTACGATGATATCAACAATAAGTAAATGATAAACTGAGATGCTAAGTTGTTAAAAATATGATAGCTTTTAAAGGAGCTAAAATTGGCTGGAGCCAACCTAGTCGGTATCCTTTGCAGATTGCAGGGACAACTCGTGAAAGTTGAGTTGCACTGCAATGTTTAAAGCATACCCTCTTTAATGTAGACACCTTTAACCAGGCATTGAGAGGGGAAAAGCTGGTGCAAATAACCGTGGCCCGAGTAGCAATAATAATGTCCTAGACAATTACACCTTGTAAGTGAAATTTTTGAAATAAGTAAATATATGTAATTCCAGTATATTTAAAAGTAATATATACTATTGCACCATGCACTATTATGTCTTACCCCTGAATATTTCTGTTTCATATTTTACAGAATACTGTTTCATTTATTTTACTTAAAGAATTAATAATTATCTTTTCACTTATATTCAATGTACCACTAATTTCATGGGTATTTGAATCTGAGACACTTGTTTGTAAACATAGAGCATACACATTTTTAAGTTTTGTGTTGAATATGGGTTGTACCACACAAAATAATATGTCCTGCATTTAAAACATATTCCCCTTCATACACACACTTAGAATTTTTACATTTTTAGGGCTTCACAAATGTTCCATACATTGCAATATGCTTAACCTAAATGTCACTCATGTTTCCTGAAAAAAAAAGTGATTTAAACTACAACTGTATATAAATTTAGAGAAATATTTAAGTTTATTAATATTTAATTAGCCAGACACCGTTTATGTCGAAGAAACTGTACTTTTCAAGGGAAAAACTAGATAACCTAAAAAAATATTAATTTTGCTGAATAATCCCATTAACATCTTGCAAATCACTTACAACAAAATCTTGCACACCTTTAGGTCATATATTATTAATGTTATTATTTTTAACTCCAAAAACACAATAAACAGAACAAAATAAATATAAGTATTCGCCATATAAACAAACAAAAAGCCTATAATTAGTTCACGAGTTCTCCACTTTGGCGCTGGCATCTTAAATTCAGACGCCTATACGAGTTTTGGTATTTTGCATTATCAAGAACAATAACGCTGTTTGGTTTTAATTTTGGAATTAGGGTCTTCAAACTATTCCTCAAATATTTTTCTATCCATATTCTTGTGGTAATCTACTTTACAATCTTCCATGTTTTTTCCGCACAGTTTCAATGCATCATCAACCCATCCATCAACTGATCCACAGTGTAATATAATTAACCGAGTCCCTTTATTACGAGGCAATGAGATTGGTTGACAGATAATAAATGGGTCTATTTTCCCTGAGTTGTTTTATCTCTTCTAGATATGAATTTCGCCAATCTACTATTCGTCTGCTTTCCATAATCGCCATTCGTTTATTAATAGTTTGATATTTAAATCCAATTTTTTTCATCCAATTTCCTAAAGTTCTTTTGGTATATATTAGAGGATAATCCATTTCTTTTAGTTTTCTGACTATCACGTCAAGAGTTGGAATTTCGTTTTTCTGATGCGCGTCGTAAGCTACACATTTTAAAAGTTTTGCTAAAGATGGGTCCAGAGTTTCGATTTACCAGTGTCGGATCGTTGTTTTCTTGGGAGGGCACCTTCTTTCACCAGTTTGTGTATTGTGGAACGGGGAACTTTTGTCAGAGATGCTGTTTCACCTATTACATCTAATTCATCCAGATTAAGGTCATTAGTACTCGTTTTTTTCTTACTGAAAACACTAATGGATTTAGATTTTCTTTAACACTGTAATCACTGTATGTAATCACTATCACTTTCATTTTCACAAACACGATTAGATATAGACGTAGATGCCTCACACGGTCGAAACATTTTTATAAAAAAATATATTTTATATTAAAAAATAAATGGATATAAAATAATAATAATTTATAATATTACACTTACAGTATCCCCCATAACACTGCTATAAATTGGTAACAAAACTTACTAAAATTATTTTCAAAAACACTTTACCAAATAAAGAAATATTTTTTTTTTTTTATTAGCCTTATATAAAGTAATTATCAAATTATATCTCTATTATCAAATTATATCTCACCACCCCGATAGTATAAGCTCGACTGCTGTGTCTAACTGCGGTCCTGGATTAAACATAACAGTCAAAAATGTACGCCTACACGCCACGTAAGATAACCGACATTGAATGGCCGGTATCTTCTCTCTCATTTAATGTAAAAGTGGAGTAGAGATGGGAGATCTAGTTGCCGCCTCTATTCTTTCCTCTCGCCCCTCATAACGTCTCATTATTTAGATTACTTCAACTATACCTGTGTTGGTCTTTTAAATCAATAAATTTATTATATTATCATAAAGATGCGACACTTGAAAAGTGAAGCTTGTTTCTTGATAAAGACAGACAAGATTCCAAATTAAACCTATTGTCGTTCTTTGACGCAAGCGTCAGCAGGTTAACGTTCCCGAATGTCTGTGAGAAAATTCAGAGACGGCTTTTACGTAGATATACTATATTGTAAACACTGAATTTGAATTTGTTTATATAAATCACAATGTACATTTCATTATAAAATTTTATTTGCAGGTGCTACTGACTCGGCAGTTCCGTGCGCCATGATGCTCAATCTTGCCAAAGTGATGAAAGACGATTTAAAAACAGTACAAGATAATTCAGACGTGAGCCTTAAACTTATTTTCTTTGATGGTGAAGAGGCATTCGTCAACTGGGGACCTAACGATTCGATATATGGAGCCAAACATTTAGCTGATCGTTATCACAAGAACAGACAACTTAGTAGAAGTACTGGTGAAACAGTCTCAGATTTGGAAAAAATGGATATGTTGGTGCTCTTGGACCTTATCGGACATAAGAAGACTAGGTTTTATAGCTACTTTGAAGATACACAGCACTGGTAGGATAAATCAAATCAAAGCATGAATAAATAAAATTTAGGGGAATTTTGAGCTACCAGTAATGAATTTTATGGTGTTACATTTTTTTATTTTAGTTGTAATTTAGTAGGTAGTATGTAAAATCTTTTGCACAATATAAGGAGCATTTGCAGCGCCACAAAGATACCAGCACCACATCACTGTCTACTGTGTAGTAATTTTTAATAATAGGGAATAGTAAACAGTAAGCAGTAGTAAAAGAAACTGCAAATGCTCCTTATAGTAGAGTGCCACGGAGCACGAAATATGCTTAAAAGTAAATTCTGTGGACATCACAAGCTTATACATTAGTGAATCAGAATCCGGAAGTAATAAAAACATAATGCGGGCAGAAGGGCAGTAAAATCAAAAAACGAGTTATTACCACGGGCAGATGGTGTAGCACATAGGCTACAATTTAATTTATATTTTATACAGAATGTATTTTTTTTATCAATTTTTGAAAGTGGCTCACAACGTTGAGTCTTACGGGAGAATAAATTTTAAAACTTGAATATCTCGATTCTAACACATCGAAAATATTACTAAAATTCAACATTTTTTAAGTTTACACGCCATTTACTCTAAAACGAAGACATTAATCGAAAAAACTTACTCTCAAAGTTTCTATCATGAATTTGGAAGGCAACAGCTTTAATTCAGAATTTTTGCTTCAGGTAGTAAGAAAGATATAGGTAAAAATAGAAAATAAGTAATTTTTCTATCAGCCGCCGGACCGCTGACTGCATCGTGCCCCCACTCCGCCACAGTCGCATCTGTCTCACAAATCTCCGTAGCTCTATCTCGTACTGTTTCAATACACATATGAGTGCATAGATTAAAGAATATTTGCATGACTGGTGGTATCGCTACTAAATACAGGTAAAAAAACATACAAAATTAGTAAAACCTAGTAAAAAAAATAATGTATTACTCCTACATACGAACATCTATAAGTCGTATTTTATTAATCATTAGGAACATCATAACTCATAAAAAACAAAATTATTCATCCAAGTCACTTTCCTCATCTAACTGGAGCAAATCCGTGATCTTGGTCAATTTATTTTTGCAGGCTTTTGCATGCATTTATTATTCTTCTTACAAGTGCAGACCTTGCTTCCACAATCTACAGAAAATTTTAATTTTGTTACTGGTTATTTCCCTCATAAATAGACCAATGACGTTTCATGAATTTTCAAATTTCAATCGATTAGAACAGTTTTACACTGAATAAACACAAGCTAGCTTTTTTAAAATTTAACAGCGAATAAATTACGTCTAGCTTTTAAATGTACATAATTGATTTAATTTACTCTCAATTCGACTAAAAATAAAATAAAACATATTAGAAATTCAAGAATTATTATTTTTGTTTATTATTACTATGCAACTTTATAAAAATATTTTTAATATCAAACTGACATAAACTGTCCGATTTAAAATCACGATCGCCTAACAAAAATCAAATAAGCATCTGGCACATCCATTTCCATAGCTATGAAACAAAAGTCGTTACGTGTCGCTGTCAATTAATTAAGAAGGAAGTATGTTTTCCAAATCAAAAATTAATCATTTTGGGAAGATAGAATGTGTTAAAATTAACAAAGAAAAAAATTACATAAGGAATTTGTTCATTTGGGAAATAATCTTGACATATACCTCTCGAGCTCTAAATCTTATCACACAAACTGCAGGTAGCTATTTATATTTTTTGTAAAATTTTGCTTTTAAGCAAATGTTCTTGACTTAATTATTTATACAAAAAGCCCTCGACCTACTGTCGGGCTTTTAAGGTAAAATATTAAGTCTAGAACATTTTCTAAGCAAAGTTTTTCAAAGAAAAGCTACCCGCAGTTTATCCGATAAAATTCAGAGCTCTCGGAATATAACTTATCAAAAGAATTGTTGCTTACCTTTTTAAAGAAAGTTTTATCGATTGAGTCGATTATAGTACCTCCAATTTTTTTACATATTATACATTGTTGCTATTTTTGCTTTTTAAATTTTACAAGTGAGCCGATTTCACTCTCAAAACTACTGCTATCAGTTGTGGAACTTTTCATTTCGTGCATAACACTAACTACTGTTTAAGTTTTTTAAAAATGAAAAATTAACTTTAATAAGTATTACCTACAATACAAATAATATAAGAGAACCACGAGTACGATGCACACACATTTAAATTTCCGGAGATCAGATATATGAGAACGTAACAGTACGAGATGGAGCTATGTGGATTTGTGGGACAGATGCGGCTGTGGCAGTGGTCTGGCAACTGGTTGAAAAATGACTGTTTGCAAGAGTAAGTTTTTTCGATTTCGATTTCGAATAAATGGAGTGTAAACATAAAAATTGTTGAACCGAGATATTTGAGTTTCAAAATTTATTTTTCTATAAGACTCGATACTGTGAGCAAATTTCAAAAATTAATAAATAATACATACCGTACAAAATATGCATTGATTTTTATGTGGAATTGTAGCCTGTGCTGCACTATCTGCCCTTGGTAATAACTCGTTTTTTTATTTTACTGCCCTTCTACCCGCGTTATTTTTTTATTATCTCCGGATTCCGGTTCACTAAGTATAAGCTTAAATTTTATACACAATTCAGCTTGTAACCATGCGACGCCCACAGAAGTAAAAATAAATTAAAGCCAGCACTCTACTATTATACTTTCTGAAAGACTTTCACTTTTGGGTGAATATCTTTGGTGATGTAGATAAGCAGTGTATAAACTCAAAAAAAAAAAAATACCTTTGCTACTGGTGATAGCCGTTCTACACTCTTCCCATCAAACTATTGTTCATTTATTGAATGAAAGTTTACGTTCCTTAAATTCATACAAAACTTGATTTCCAGAAATATTCTGAATCTGTCATTCTAAGCTCTTGTACTTAATTTTTTAGTACTTCAACAAACTTTCGACATATTTTCATGCAATTCCAGATAGCTTGTTTCTATTTGACAGTATTTGACATTTTCTAATATTGTTCTTGTATCATGTCAAGGTTGTAACCCACCATAAACGTATATTATTTGATAAAAAGGCTTTGCTATTTACATAGGAATTATCATTGCTGATTTTGAAGTTTTAAAACTTTGTTTTAACAAAGACAACCATGGGAGATCCGTCTCCCATACAGATATGCATTGGATGCCAGGAGAATGGCGCTGAATGGTTTATGACCTGATGGTTTATGAGTGAAAAACAACAGAACATCATATTTTGCGTGAATTCATTAGATGCAAAGTTTTATATTACATTTTAGACTTAAAATTCGAAATGGTGAACTCAAAAAAACCCTAGACATCAAATTCCGTATGAATCCAGCGATTTATCAAGTTTACTTTGCATTAGGTCCGCCATATTGGATCCGCTATTCTGAATATCACCTTTTGAACTTGAGAATCAAAATAGGGGACTTAAAGAGACCAAGTTTCGTAAAAAAAAACATTGAATAGTTTCCTTGCAGTATGAGGTTATACCTTACTTTCAGAAGAAACTTATCTTTTTGAGACCGCAGGACGGATTGGTTATAGAGGGCTGATGCTATAGAACTTTTTCGTGGTTTTTAATGAACATTCATTTTATGTACGTTTCATTAAAATTTAACGGGGGGGGGGGGGGGGGGGTGGACAAATTCCATATACTTTGGAACCATGTCCTTTCCAAGTGAAAATTTCATTTGAAATTTCTCTATCTAACAACTCTATATTTGATGATAGTATACAAGGTGTCTGGTGTATAAGTACAAATATTTTACATGATAATATATTGACCTAAAAGAAGCAAAAAAGTTTTATAAAGTTTTTAGTTTACTCTCATGGTTTTGCTTAAAATACGATATTTTCAGGTCAGGTAGTATATACAAAATATTGTGTATGCCAGTTTTGCGGGACAAACTAAAACCAAGTTCAGTGTCTTCTTACGACCTATTATGTTTATTGTATTGATGTGACATAAAAAAAACTTAAAAAAAACGTCGGTGTCTCTTTCACAAAAGGAATCCTCCGCTGTCGGCGCCGACGATTCAAAGAAAATGTTCGTGTGTTTTTCGTACTTCGTTGTTTAGCCGTAGGAATGCCGCCGCTTACTAATCATACAATGTTGTCAGTGTATTCAATTTATCTAGTTTTAAAGTAAATCCATAGTATTAATAATAAAACCGTATATAAAATTGTAATATTTTATTCTCTTGATTTAACCATATAATGTGGTGGCAGTGGCAATATAAAAATTATTAGGGTTCCTTGTGTAATGATCATGTATATCTCTAACAAACAAGCAATTTTTCTCAACATGTAATAGAAAATTGCTTGTTTGTTAGTGATATACATCATTACACAAGGAATCAAAATAATTTTTATATTATTACTGTCACCGCATCAAATGGTCAAAACAACCTGTTTCATAAGGGTATAAAAGAATATAATGGATATATTGAATATTACCATTGTTTGTTGTTTGTATTTTAACTTTTGCTAATAAATAAATATTATTATTATTATTATAAATAAATTTTTTGCAGACAGTAAATTACTGAGATCGGAGACATTTTTTTCAACAAAGATACAAGTAGCTTCAAAAAACCGACTTGGACATCCTACTTTTTCTAATATAATTGTGATTTGTGAAGAATTGTGATGGCAATGAGTAAATTAATATTAAATGTCGGTGTTTTCATTTCAAACCTGATTAAACAAGGCAAAAGTAAAACTGTTTTATTATTTTTAAATGACATTGTTGCAACACTGTAAAACCTGTGTTATTCATATGACAAGTGAGAGCGATAACCTTGTCTCGTCCGTCTTCTGTTTATAGTTAGTTATTACCTATTTCTAATTAATTTAAAAAAAATAGGTTTGAATTAGAAAAAAATGTATAATGCTTTTTTACTTCTTTTGGGCTGTCATCCTGCAAATTATTTATATGTGTACTGCAGACATGTATAATACGCTTATAGTATAAATATTATAGCGTTTCAGGCATCCTCTTGATTCCTATTTCTTGCAAGTAATAACAGTTCTTTTTTTCTAGGTATTTAAGAATGGCAAATGCTGAAGATAGACTCAACGAATTAAAGTTATTGAAAAAGCCCAATAATAAAACATATTTTCAAAAAAGGGTTTACCGTGGCCGTATCGAAGATGATCATATTCCATTTTTAATAAGAAGTAAGATTTTTGTTTTATTGCAGTATCACTATTTTTTTTTACTACTTTTCTTGTTTTTCTTATATTTAATATTACTCATAAATATGTGTATATTTATCGTTTATTTAATCTATTGTTTGAGCAAAGTAAGTCATACTAATAACTTTTGCGCCTATTGTATCCTACCGGTATATAAATAAGGGCAAAAGTAATTACATATTTATTTACATAAGTACACAATATATTATTCATGTAACTGCTTCATATAAATCAATACATAAGTCCGTTTCGATAAAAAATACGTAAAATCGCGTTTTTAAAATTTTGAATTTTGAAGCTTTAACCTGATGTATTTTTAAAATAAAGAATCCTTTCCATTGCTTTTCAGATGTTCCTGTTCTCCACTTAATTTCCAACCCCTTCCCAGATGAATGGCACACTCCTGCTGACAATCGAGACGTTATAGACGAGAGAACTGTCGAAGACATTAACAAAATACTGAGAGTTTTTGTTGCAGAATATCTGAATGTGTTAGTAAAAAGCCAATGATTTTTTTTATTTACTTATATATTTATTTAAGTATATACATATATATTAACCCTATAGATATTATATAAAATTATTTATACAACTAGTTTTGAGTACAAAAAAATTGTGATAGTGAACCAAATATTATTTTTACATAAAACTCGAATAGTTATAACCACAGCTTAGTAAGCCATTAATGATGCCTATAATTTTTTTAACAGAGGAAGAGGTAAGTCAACTATAATCACATTTTTTTCTACATATCCTTAAAGGTATAACAATTAGCCAAAGTGCGTTTTGTTTATTAATTCATGACTTACATATTTTTCATTAACTTTTAGCATATTTTTTACAAATATAGGAACAAAGCTATTCCTGATTGACCTAAAATATAAAAATAAATAAAACGTAAACAAAATATATTAATACAGAGCAATTTTGAAATACAAGTAAATATTTTAATGGGTAATTCTTTATAGTTTGATTTTTCATAAATAACCACAATCTAACCTAATTCCGTCCAACAAGACAAACAGTGATCAGTAAACGTCTCATGGACCGATTCTATTTACAGTTTTCCTTTTAAACTCTTGGCCATTTTTGCACTGCTCCAGTGCTCGTTGCACTGCGTTCCATTTAAAGAGAGTGTGTATCATGAATGTCACATTTTCTCTCCTTTTCTCTTCATTCACCACATAAAGAGGTGATGCAAGAAGTACTTATTGAACTTGTCGGCTTAGAATACTGATTGTTGTATAATGCTCATTAGAGCTGAGTCTGCGTTAGTCTGTATGTACCTTTTCTTTATTGTGAGATTGGGCTAGTATATAGAATCAATATAATAATCATTTATTCGTGTCAATGCAAACAAATGTTTACACAAGCCAACTGGTACAAGGGAGTAGGTAAAAACAGACAATTAAAGTTTTAAAAAAGTAACTTGATAAAACGAATAGCTTAAAATACAATTCACAAACAACAAACAGATGTGTTAAAATACATTGATGAAATTGAAATAAAATTCATTAAATCTATATGGTAATATTAAGGTATTTGTATACTAAAATGAACTTTTACAGTTTTTAATATAATTTGGTATACTAATAAATAAAGTGATTTTACACTTGAATTTTCAATAAAAATAAAATCGTCCGTTTAGTTTCGGAGTAATCGCATCGGAAAGTTTGACTTCTATAGGCAAAAATGCCTTATTTGACATAGTAGAGCTCGACTTAAGTTAATTTTCGCTTTCAATACCACAATTTTTTAGAAATATGCTTCAAAAACTAACATAACATTAAGTAGTTTCTTATTAACACTGTTAAAACCCTGAAAAAATCGTCCGTCTGGTATAAAAGTTATTGGAAGTTTAATCAGTCTTCAGTCCTAAATTTGTGTAAATAAAACAGCTATTGAAATTGATTGGCAACTTTGCATATTTCGAAGATGGTGCGAATATTTAAATTTTTAAAAAGTATAAAATTAAAAATTAGTATAAATGCTCTTTACATTTGTTGCCTACAAATTTTTCGGAAAAACCGACAAATATCGAGATATACGAGCAAATGGAGAAAATTTCACGTTTTTTTAAAAAATGCATGTAAATCTTAAAAAAATAATTTTGTCAGAAACCTTTGTTTTGAAGGGCCGAGATTTCAGAAACATCTAGGTAATACATGATATTAAGTGGACATCGTATATGAAATCGATTTTAAGTAATTATCGATTAATTACATGAACAAAATGGCGAAATTTTACCCAAAAAAAAAGTGTCCCAATTTCCTCCCCCTCTAATTCCCTAATTTTGGTGGGAATCCAGAAAATAAAAAAAGGAATTTTAGCAAATTTAATTCTGTTTAAATTAGTTAGAGTAGTCTTTTGGCATAGGAGTCAAGATTAAGAAGTTGTCAACTTTTGAAGCACAAAATTTATGATTTTTTGCCCTACATCGTTGACATTTCAGTAAATATCTCCGTAACGAAGAGAAAAATCACAATTCTGATGGTAGCAAAATATTCGCAGTGCAAAATAGTAAAAAAAGCTGGCATTTCGGAGACGAAAAAATTACAAAAACATGCGATCTTGAAATGTTCATATTTTTTTAAAAACACCAGCAGACGGCCGTACGTTGTCGTGACATAAAGAGGAAGACTTCCAGTTAAACCTCATCGTAAATTGCATGTCGAAATTACCAGATTAAATGTGGCAGATTAGTATATGACAGTTATGACAATCGTATTTAATACAGTGTTGCCAAATGCTTTTATAAATAATAATAATAATATTTTTACTCTATCTCTCTTGCGTTTTAATTTATTAAATCCACCGCTAGATTCGCTCTTATCAGTATACAAGTACCTTAAAACTAAATGTCTCTGAAATATTCCCGAAAATATTCTTCAAAATTATAGAAGGCCTTCCTTTGAAGGCAGTGTTTGATTTTATGTTTGAAATTAAAAAAAAATCTGAATTTCTGACACTGTCAGTTAATTTAACATAACATTTTATGCAGTAATAGCCTGCACCGTTTCTAGTTTTTGCAAGTCTAAGAAAGCTGTTCTTTATGTTCTTTCTGAGTCGAGTAGGATACTATGTGTAAATCACCCTAGCCATCAAAGTGCAAATTACGTTTAATGTATGGAGGCAATCGAGTATGTAAGCCGAATACATAGTGAGAATATTAAAATTTCTGAAACTTTTACCACAATCATTTCTGTAGTTTAAACCTGCCATAATTCTCAGGTATTTACGTTATAGGTGAAAAATCCTTTCACTGTGAGTTGAGTGTCCCCAGTTTAAAATAGCATATATTTACTTGTATTTAAATTTTTATCCTGTATTACACATTTATCCCTCTAATTCTTTTTAATGTTTATGTATTATTGTTTTTACCTATAAAATTATATTTTTATGTAAGGATTGTTTAAAGCCTGAAACGTTTGAATTGCCAAAATTGATCTTATTTATCTGTGTTATATGTGCTTGTCTCTATCTATTGAGCTTGAGAATCTCATGTGAGTCTACTATATTTTATAATGTGTTATAATGAGTCATTTATGTTACTAACAATATTGGCAACATTGAAGTTTTCGAAAAAATCGAATTCAAATGAATGACAGTGCTTTGTTACGTGTTGTGTTATTAATTATTTTTATTGTGTTTGTGACTTAACTAAACTGCAACTTAAGTATTATTTACTCCTAGTACAGATATAGAATTTTATTTTGTTATAAATATAATAAAATACTTTTGTATCCTCCTAGATGTGCATACCCAGAAGTCTATCCATATGATGTTATTGGAAATGGCAAACCAAGAACTTTAATGTTTCAAAGTCTAAGCAGTTTCTTTGTATTTCTGATATTATTGTAAATTATTGTAATCATGCATTATTAAAACAAATGTATAAACAATTTAAAGGAAATAAATAACAGCCATTTGGTTGTTATGTTAATAATCAATAAAGAACTTTTATTACCTACTATTATTGTTATTACTTTAGTAGGTTTGAAGTATCTGGTTATGTGAGAATGGCAAAATAATATGTCTAGAAAACTTATCTTTATTCAAATGATTGGTTATTTCAGAAATTTGCACGATACAGGGAATAGTGATATTAATATTTTATATTGCTAAGATTATCTCTCAACAAAAAATGTTAACTGTCACTGAGAATTCGATTTGTTTGGAAACTTTTTGGTCAATCAATCAAGTGTAACTTGAGTCTTGTTCATTGTGGAAAGGTGGATGAGCCAACGTGTATCCGCACTACCAATCTTTGGTGATTTGATTGTAGTGCTGTAGTTATTTTTTCAAAATATCAAAAATAATTCAATCCACTGCCAAGATTGGAAAAAGGATACATTGTTCGGTAATTCAAGAATTACAAAAGTTACTTGTACATTTTCTCAGTACTATAGCCTGACAACAAAATTGAATTAACTATATTATTCTTTTTGAGTAATATGTAAAATTATTGTAAGTAACTGACATTTAAATTTAATTTGACAAGCCGTTCGTTTGACACATAATGGCCTACCCATTAACATTCCATCATCTGTTCAATTTAGCAATTGTAGCAACATTAATATACATTTTGCTGCAAAGTAAAAAAATTGTATCAATTTTTATTTCTAAAAATTAGTCGTGGATAAAGTATAGTATACAACTCGTTATAATGAATATTACAATCCCTCAATGATTACTGCCAAGATTGGAAAAAGGATACATTGTTCGATAATTCAAGAATTAAAAAAGTTACTTGTACATTTTCTCAGTACTATAGCCTGACAACAAAATTGAGTTAAGAGTGAAGGGCTGGTTCTTGCCGTTCTGTTTCTGTGAACAAACTGGATACCAAAATAAAAGAGAACAAAATTAAACAAGAACAAAATTGAGAACAAAACTTATAAAACATTGTTGGTGAAAAAAGATCTCAGAAATGTATGAAACACGATAAAGCGGTAAGAAAATTGACAATGAAATGTCGCAGAAATCCATATATAGTCAAGATGATTGGAAATGGGATAAAATGAATCTTCTGAGTCCCGGAGGTCTGGAATGGTACACAGACGGATCGAAGACTCAGGAGGGAACCGGTGCTGGTGTACGCAGATGCAAGCCAAGGGCTCGTATATATGTCATTTTACTGTGTGAAAGTGAAAACCTCAAAATAGGTTTTGTCAATAAGGATATTTATATATGTAGCGCCAGTCGGACAGCTTAGCATCAAACAAAGTGAATTGTTGAAACATTCTGACTAAGCTGTGTGAACGCAACTCAGTTAAACTTATATGGGTGCCCGGACACAGTGGCGTCGAGGGCAACGAAGAAGCAGACCGTTTGGCGGGTGAAGGATCAAAAACTTCTTTCCCTGGCCCTGGACCAGCCTTCGGTCTGCCAAGAGGTCTGATAAATCAGAGCTACAAGACTGGGCTATGGGACAATTTAACAATATTGGGCTCAGGCCACCGGAATGAGACAGTCGAGGCTCCATATAAAGGGGCCCTCGACTGACACCACTGTAAAGTAGCTGACTGGGCTCGATAGAGGACGATTGAAACGGTTGGTAGGCCTGATAACAGGACACTGTCGTCTGAACAAGCACCTGCATACAATGCAGTTGAAAGTTGATCCTACTTGTAGGATGTGTGGAGTGGAGGATGAAACCATCACTCATAGCCTATGCCATTTTGCACCAATAGGAGTGTCAAGGTATACGTATTTCAGAAGGCATTTTCTACAGCCAGAGGAACTACGAGATCTACTCTGGAAAGAGCTGCTCTCCTTCGGGGAGAGCACTGGTCTTTTCTGGTCTAAACGTCACGAATGTACAGTGGGCCGATAGAGTACTGCGGATCTTCGGATCTGTTCGCGTTTTCTAATAATAATAATAAATGAGTTAACTTTCATTTATACCAGACATGGCCAAGTTTTGCGATTGCCTAAATGCTAGGTAGATTTATAACTTGGCCATTTTCGAACCTTTCGCCTGTTTTCACACTTGGGTGTTAAGTAAAATTATTCCTCGGGGATGTCCCATGACAGTAAGGGTGGCGCATTAAGCTGAGCCATAATTTACGTTGTGACATTGAATCGTAATTGGGTGAAAGCATAATTTTCATTCTTATTCACAATGTCTTACCATCTGGTTTTTCCTAAACTATCAACCTTTCTATGTTGCCCTCACTCTCTCTGGTGAATGTGGCAAAAAAAGAGTATTCAGAAAAATACAATGCTGGAGAGACGTATTTGTCGGAATATTAAGATATAAATGCGATGGGTTGTCCAGGAAATGGGTAGCGGGCATCTCGGGACTCATCTTGAAAGCATCAATATGCCGTCTGTCTGCTTCCCTAACAGTCCATGTCTTGGAGGCGTAAAGAAATATGAAGAAAACTAGGGAATTAGTAAGTCTCATTTTTGTGCATTTCGTGATACTTCTGTTATGTTGAATTTTACTCAACTGGCAAGTATTTTCCATAAAGGATCCGAGGTATACCATCTTGTTTACTACCTCACAGTCACCTATCTGTAATGTGTCTAGGTGGTTATCATTTACTTGGTCTACAATCATAATTTTTGTTTTGTTGTAATATATATTTAAACCATAATCAGAGCTTATTGTCTGAAGCCTGTCTAGCAGGTACATGAGCACATCTTTGCTTACTGAAACTAAAGTGGCCATCTTCAGTCCCATCATTCCATTAACGAATATAGAGCCTCCACAAACTGACGCCTCTGACTCTGTTGCTGGTCAAGTACTTTTATTTCTCCCCAAATCGTATCCATTTTTCTTGCCTCTTTTAATATATTTCTCTTCCACATCACTTTTGATCGTCCTACTCTTTGGCTGCTTTAGGTGCTACAGTCTAGGACAGCCCTTGAAATGGTCAGAAGATTTAGGGCTCTTCCACGTTTAACATCCGTATAGTAGCACTGATTTACCACTGCTGTTAAATAAATATGGTCTGGCTCTATTCAAGTACTTGGAGAACTGCCAGGTGCCACTAAGAACACCAAACGCTCTCTTGGCTTTAGTATTTTTTATATGTCTCGATCTTTCCCTCCAGTGTTATTGACTATGCTACCTAGGCATTCGAATTCAGTGAATTTTGAATGTATAGATTTTCTTGGTTCAGGGTCGTGATACGCATTTCTTTGCTTTTCTTGGTGTTTATTTTCAGTCCAACTTTAGCTTCTCTTTCCAATGTGTCAAACTTAACCTTAATATCATGTAGAGAACTAGTGGTGTCAGCTGCAAATTTCAAGTTAGAAATCACCTATAGCTGCTACTCCCACTGCCAGTCCTCCAGCATAAGTCGCATCACGTGTTCACGGTACATGTTCAAAAGGATTGGTGAGAGAACACAGACCTTTTTGATACCTTTGCCAACTTGCATTTGTCAAAATTGTGTCGTGTGCGATCAAAAAAGTTTTTATAGGTTCTGTACCAATTTATTTTATAGGGGACTGTCAACTTCCGTTCATGACAGAAAAACATCTTGGATTGAGAGGATTAACTTTAGAGTTAGCTTATGCCATTATGTGTCGTACAAAAATACTCTTCAAACTTTTTTTTTTTTTCGTTAAAGAAATTTCAGTCCAAGAATATTTTCTTGTCTACATAATCTGTGATGATAATAATACATACGGTAGTATTTTCCTAATTTAGAAAATATGTAGAAACAAATGATCAAGTAAATAGATTTAAGTTAATCTTTGCATGAATAATCCATTTTATAAAATGATTATTCACTCAACAACTATGCAATTTTTTGTACCTCTAAACTAAATATGTACTTATCTTTACTAACAAATTAAATAATTTAGTTACCTGAAGGATACCACAGAAGAAAACATTCCAGAAAAAGAATTGTGACCACGGCCACTTTTTTGGGATAGGCATATATTTTTATATTTTGTTTAACTTAAGATGGAACACTTGACAGAAACAAGAAAAATGTATGTAATTTGGCGAAATTTGACTTATTACAGGGTAATACTAGTTTTAAAGTAAAATTGTTCAATTAAGTATACATACTTATTTATATACAGGGCAATTTTAAAGTCTATTATTTTTAGAGAATTCTGTAACTAAAAATTTATTTTCTATTTTTTAGTAGCGGCTCATGATATTTAAAAAAACAAGAAATAATTGTAAAGCTTTAAAATTTTAAGTAAACATGTTTCTTGTTTGTAGTTTTGGGGTTTTATTTCTACAAATAAAACCCCGAAAGCCGTTTATTGCATGTGAAAAAATTACACAACTGTGTCGTAGTTTTTAAGGGTTGGAAAATATTAAAAAGATAATGAGGCTTTTATATATATATGAGCATGGTAGTTAATAAATATGTAGAACGTTTCGTCCCTAATAACACTAACTGGCGTAACCAACAAAATTACAAAAATTGAGTTACGTCAGTTATCAACATATATGAAGTAGGCCGTTCATCTGGCAAAGTGACGTAACTGAGTTCCTTATAGTAATCGCATAGTGCAAGTTGAGTTTTTATTTATTTTTTTAAATTTTTTATTTTTTATTTTGGAAAATAGCAAAGGTAATTTTTTCCCACATAGGGTATTCTACTGCTCAATGTTGATAATATGGTGGCAAAAAACTAGAACAGACATACTAATAACAATTTCAGTAAACAAAGTCAAATGTTAAGCAATATCGTTTTTTTAGCTTCCTGTAAAATTCCTAAAATGCTGGTTACGCCGGTTTGTGTTTTTAGGGATGGTTTGTACCCACTTAAGCAAACGAGGTACTACTTGAAAGTGAATTGTGTTCGAACAAAATATTTATCAAATAAGTATACCCAGTTCTCCTCTGATTGCAATTTCTGTTCATTTCGTAGCAGTCAATAAAATTACGTTAATAACATTTTAAAACAAAATTGATATATCACCTTTTTCTTATTCACGGGATGTTTTGCTCAATTGACTAGTTCCTGATGTTGCCATCTGTATTGATTGTTCGTTGAGTGTATTATTCACAATTGCGGTATTGTATCACCTAATCAACCTAAACTTAGTTCGAACCAAAGAGACACTTTTGTACTTTATGGGATAATCAAAAATCTTTTGGTTCTAACATTATATAAAGTCTACTTTATATAATATTGTTACGTGTTTCATCTCTTTTGTAAACTCCCTGTATCGTGGATCCGGAAATTATAACACCAGGGTAACACTAAATACTAATTTATTAACTTTAGTACGTTAATTACACAATTAATTACTTTACTAATAGAACACTTAGCACTATACTTCAATTATTCAGTCACTTGATCACTTACTCCTTGATCTGTACTGCTCTGCTCACTTGAACTGTACTCAACTGAACATTTGAACTGTACTCTCAAAACTAAAAACTAACTCTGCTTCTCCATTCCTTTATATACCTAAATATATGAGAGCTGCTCCTTGTTCTGTAATTTTTTAGAAAGCTCTCTGCAGTTTCCAGTTTCTGACACCTTGCGCCATCTCTGGGCTGACTGCCAAACTAGCTAATTAACTTAATTGTTTTCCTTTACTTATATGGAGCTTAGAGGCAACTCTCATGGGGGTAGAACATGTAACAATATGTATCAAATTTAAAATAAAAATTTCAAATCTAATAGAAGTTATTATGTTTACAAGAAACAATCTACAATTTCTTCACAATTAAATTATTTTAAAAAATGTACTTAAATTTGCTCTGTAAACTAAATATCCAGTAATTTTTAAGCAAAGAATTTATGGTATTGTATTTTTTTTGTTGTTCCAAGTTGTATTACCTATATTTCATATTGTGATATTGTTTTCATTATACAATGACTTAAATTATATTTTATAAAGCATTTACTGATGTTCTGAATAAACTTTTAAAAATTACAGTGGTTTTATTTTTTGTCTTATTTCTTCTTATCAGGCCCTATAAAAAACACATTCTGAAATAGACTGGATATTTTTTATCGAACTTTCCATATAATTATTAACTTTTGAGGAATTTTGTGGGTCACACATCAGTGAAATAGACAAAAATATTAACGTTAGGATGATGAGGTGTTTGAGTGGTGTTTAGGTAAATGTTTATGGGAAATGGGGACAAAATAAATTGGCTTGTATTTTTTTATTTTTTCAAATTAATATTTTTGCAATAATTACGTGAATATAGAAAGTAAAAGGGACGCAATGGAAAAATCGTGACAACAAATCCACTACCACTGCGCCACTAATTTACAAGTGTGCTTATTTTAAACTAATTAATGCATTCAATCAAAATAGACAAATTCACAACTTCTCTGTCTTTGACTAAGTATGTAGTAGATTATGAAAATATTTCTGTAATATATAATGCAAGGTGGTGACATGTCACATAAGTTGTAAAAGCATTTTGTCGTAACTGAAAATGGATAATTAGTCTCCCACCTGATAGGTTACAATCCGGTAATTGAAAGCACCTTCGACAATTTCTTCACTATCCATTATAGAAACACATAAAATTGTCTTATGCTTTGCAATGTTCCTTTATGAATCTTTTCAGATGTTTGCACAACACTGATTTTTGGCTCTCAAGTTCTTTTCTATACACTGAAAAAAATGATTAAAATTTACAGTGTAATTATAACATGGCCAACGGAAAAATATGTTATAGAAATATTACACCTATTATGGAATTACAAACATACGTCCTCTAAATTTACATAAATCAGATAATATTTCCTTCACAAATTTTCCACAAATCGTGTAAATTGAATGGGCGATATATATTACACATGTTAAGTACAATTTCGTAAGATATTAAAAATTATAATTGTTTTTAATGTGCTCTTTGATGTTTGCATCTGAAAAACTACTTATATTTTTTGTTTTGTGAAAACCGCGTTGGGAGGTCGCGCAAACCGCGAATTCGTGATTAACTCAGTTTTTATGGCCCAAACGAGAACATCTATTATAAAAGTTGTATATCTGTAAATTCTCCACCTTAAAGGTCCTCTACATTTTTTTCATACGTCTAACCATTTTAGAGATACGACGCGGACTAAGTGAAAAATGCATTTAGTTCCGCCAAACCTCTTTCGGACCACATATTTCGCAATTATCTTGCTTTATATGTCTCAGAATGAAAATTAAATATTGCTGTTATAGAGCTCAGTGATCTTTATTCTCTATCAGAATGTCTTATACATTTTATTTACATTTATTTACAGTGAATAAGTCAAAAAATGCATTCATTTTCGCACCACCTTGGAGGTAGAATGCTCGGCGCGCTTTTTCTACATGCGGTTTCCCCAGGAAGCCTAATCCATGCCGGATCTTAAATTAGTCAATATTTCCGACTCCTTCGGTATCTGAAACGTTATCGTCCAATGACAAATCATTGTCCTTACTTTCATTCTGATAAGATTCTACATTCCACGTCGTCCATTTATTTCGTCATTCATAGCAATTATATTCAAGTAGGAGTGACCGTAGCAATGCGCACATGCTATTGAACAATTCAGTCCTACTTTCCTACAGCTAAATTTCCCTGCACAACCCTTCGTACAGTTGCAAAAAATTGAATTTAATAATATGTCTGGTGCTGGCTGCAAAATATCATTCTTCCTAATCCAGCCCCACTGCTCAGGATCAGTGTCTTTTCGCAACTAGGTTTGAACTCGATAATACACTCTGCACAAATGCTGTTGAGCTGCTGAAGAACAATGCATTTTTTACTTAGTCCCAAACGGTTAGGCGTACGAAAAAAAATATATAGGATCTTAAGGTAGAGAATTTACAGGTGTACAACTTTTATAATAGATGTTGTTCCCGTTTGGGCCATAAAAATGAGTTAATCGCGAATCCGCGACCTTCCGACGCGTTTTCAGGAAATCCTCCAGGTATATCGTGGCTTAACTACCAAGTGTTTTTCAAGACGTCCAAATAAACATAATAAAGAAAAAAAATTTTCGTAGGTCACGAATTTAGCACAGAGGTCAATTTTACAACTAAAACGCCTGGATTATCAGATATGCTTATTAAATAAATCTACAGAAACATAAATGATAAATTAAATTAAATATACTACTAGTAGCGAAAACGAATTATATTCACTCATACTACACATACCACAACAAACTACTTTCAGTCGTGAAAAAATGTTTTAAGATTTGACAATTTTTAAAAACCGTGGGATATTCGACGCGACATCTGACAATGAGACTATGAATAATGAGGTGCTTTTGCACTAAAGATGCCGATAGATGGCAGCGGGTATGCCATTGTTGAGTTTACATATTGACCATGACGAATAGGGACCAATAGTCCAGGAGCCCCATTCTCCTCCTTAGGAGAAGTGAATTGGGGTATTTTTCTCTTTTTACTTCATTATGTTTCCTATTTCTTTCTCTTTCCTTTTTCCCGAAATGATCATTCTCTCGACTGGAGAATGGGGGTCCAGCAGAAAATGACTGGTTAGCTGGTATGATACCAGTGCCATTGAAACTTATACACACACACACGATAGCAGAAATCTACCTCACTCTATTTTTTGCTGTCTATTTGTCAGTAGGTGCAGAGGGAGGGGGGTGAAGCGGTCATGTAACTTCTGAAATTCAAATTGAAATTTGACACCGAATTTCAGTATCAAACAATTTGAATTTTACAAGTCACATGACCGTTCCGACCGCCCAGAGGTCCTATTCTCTAGCTTAGGAGAAGTGAATCGGAGTATTTTTTTTCTTTTTATTTCATTATGTTTCCTATTTCTTTCTCTTTCCTTTCTCCCGATATGATCATTCCCTCGACTAGAGAAATGGGGGTCCAGAGGTATAAACCCCTACTTCATCCCCTCATCCTGCACCTACTGACAAGTAGACAAAAGGGTGGATCGCGGTCTTGAGCTTTGGGGGTAACAAGATAAGCACAACTAAATAAAATATATATTCAAAAATATAAATAGAAAATGAAGTACAAAAATAATATACAATAAAAAATTATTTTCTTTTGTTTCGTAATTTGTTTGGCAATTATCTAAAATTTTAAAACAAAAGTTGATAGCTAACAGAACTTTGTGGGGGGGGGTACAACAAGAAATGATGTGAGGCACATTTCTGCTGTCGTATGATGGACTAATTATAATGTGCTTGCTCCTGATTTCTATATGATATTGACATTGATAGACTAGCTTGTATACAAACTTTTCAAGTTTTTTTTAGTTTATGCCATGAAGGATAAACCAGAAGCAAGCACATTTTAACCCAGATAGCAAATTTACGTACAATGCACGTACATTGTATGTACATCATCGAATTATAGATGCCCATGGGATGTGCAAATTTATGTGTTTTTCATGTGACTGTACGTGCATTGTATGAACCCAGTGGAGGTACATTGTATGCACAATGTATGTCCACATGGATATACAATGTACATACATTCGTTTTCCATATCCATCTATGGATATGGAACTATGTAGAAAAAATATTGAGATCAAATGGATGTATACCGGCCTTACATCGAATTGCTGGTGGATTAACATTTACGTACCTTCCAATCGATATTGTAATATGTTGCAACCCCTTAAAATTTAAGGTTATGCTGGTTACTAAAAAGTAGTAGTATTTGCACCTACTCGAGAAACCTACCAGAAGTTAGTTCTGGTGACATCTGGAATTATCTAGAGAATGGTGGCGTCATCACAGAAAAATCGAGATCTGTCATTTTTAGGTATAAAAGACCGACCGCATTCTCAGCGAGTAGTTCAGAAGTTCAGAAAGTATAGAAAGTGAGGTTAAGAGTTCAAAGAGAAACAAAGTGATAAACATTGTGATTTTTAGTCAGTAAAGTGTATTTAAATTAACAATAGTATTGTGAAGTATCCAGTAAATATTTAATAAAGTGTGTTAGTGGACATCTCTTGTTATAATTTTTGGAACCCACGGATTTTGCGAGGGTGGTTTCCTAAAGGTGGAAACACGTCACAAATTGGTGTCAGAAGCGGAATTTTATGACAAGAGGAGCTCTGAAGTTGTGCTGGAGTGTTCGAGTTAGCACAGAGGACTCATTTACTGGACATTGTTCGAGGGTTATTTTCGAACAGGAAAATAGTGTTAAGTGCATTTTTGAGACATTGTAGAACATTTTATTAGGACATTAGTGTGATAATTAAATCCTTTGAACTGAGAAGTGATAGAGACACTGAAAAAGACTCATTTAGTGCGTGAAAATTTCTAGAACTTTTCTGATTGGACATTAGTGGAGATTATTAAATTCTCTGAACTGGATAGTGACAAAAGACTCTGGATAAGACTTTTTCGAGCTATTTCGAGATTTGTCTAGGAAGTTCCATTACCGATATTGACGTGACAGTTAAATTTATTTTATTTTAATTTCATCGTATGCCCGTAACAACAAGAAGTATGGCATCCGATAAACAAATACAGGACTTATTCGAACAATTCCAAAAAATGATGGCACAGCAGCGCCAGGAGGAGGAAAAACGGCGTCAAGAAGAAAAAGTCGAACAAGAAAAGCGACGTCAGGAAGAAAAAGAAGAACAAGTAAAACTACGTCAAGAAGAAAGGAACGAATTAAAGAAAATGATGGAAGATCAGGAAATAAGACGTCAGAAAGAAAAAGAGGATGAAGAAACAAGACGTCAGAAAGAAAAAGAGGATGAAGAAACAAGACGTCAGAAAGAAAAAGAGGATGAAGAAACAAGACGCCAAGAAGAAAAAGCCGAATTGAGAGAAATTATGGAAGGCCTGAAGATACGACAGCAAGAGGAGAAAGAAGAACAAGAAAAACGCCAGGAAGAATTAAGGAAAATTCTGAATGAACAAATGAAAATACAACAGGACGCTATCATTTCCACTACTGAGGAACTAAAGAAGGAAATCAAAGATGACATGGGTAGCGTAAAGTCTGAAGTTTCTGAAGTCAAGACGGAAGTCAGTCATGTAAAAGAGGAAGTGAGTGACATCAGAGGAAAAATGAGCGAGTTCGAAGGAGAAGTGGAGCGACTTAAACGACAATTAAGAGAGAAAGGAGGCCAGCTAGTAACATCATCGGGTCCTTGATTAAAACCTCCCTCCTTTGACGGCCAAAGCTCATGGACGACGTACAAGAGACAATTCGAGGCAGCAGCATCGGCGAATAACTGGGATAACGAGGAAAAGGCTATGGCATTAGTTCTGGCGTTAAGGGGCCAGGCCTCAGAATTACTTCAGACTATCCCAGTGGAGAAACAAAGGGACTTCAAAGTCTTGGAAGCTGCATTGGACTTGAGGTATGGCGATCAACACCTTGCCCAATTATACCAGGCTCAGCTGAAATCCCGGATGCAAAAAGCTGTGGAAAGTTTACAAGAATTTGAAGCTGCGATAGAGAGACTGGCGCACCTGGCGTATCCAAGTGCACCTAAAGAATTCCAGGAACAATTAGCCGTGGGGGCCTTTTTAGATGGTATAAGGGACGAAGAGGTCAGGCGAGTTTTGAGGCTGACAAGACACCAAAGTAGTAGCCTTTGGTGCGTGCACTTGAAGTAGAAGCCGCCTACAGAGATACTCCAAGGTCGAGAGTGCGAGCTGTGACTCTCGAAGAATCGCAACCAGAAATGAACCAGAACCCAATGTTGACGGAGATGCAGAAAATGTTTACCAAATTATTGAACAAAGTGGATGATCTTAGGGAGCAGAGAAAACAACAAAATAAAGGAAAGCCGAGTGGAGGTATTAAATGTTACAACTGCGGCAAGGTAGGACACATGAAGCGAGACTGTCGACAGCAGAATTCGGAGAGTCGAGTAAATGCTGTGAATCTTGAAGAGAAGCAGGAAAACAGTACCAAGGGGGTTGTTCTGGCTAGGGAATGCAGTGACCCCAGAGAAATAAAGATTTCCCAGCTTCGAAGAATCGCAAGCAGTCTGTTGTTGCATGGATATGTGAACGGAAGAAAATGTTTGTTTACCATCGACACAGGTACTACGTCATCAATAGTACGGCCAGGATTTATATCGGGCATAAAGATTACCAAGAGGCAAAATGAAGAAGTGATCGTCCGGACAGCTACGGGGGACAGGGCTACGGTTCATGGAGAAGTAGACCTGGGTTTGCAGATTGGGCATTTGAGGTTCGACCACAGGGTCATCGTGGCTGACATTACGGATGACTTCATTTTGGGACTGGACATTATGGAACAGTATGGATTTATTCTTGACGTAAGGAAGCGAATGTTAAGGATTGGGAACGAACAATTTATTCTGTCAAAAGTGAACGACCAATGCGAGAAAACCAGGCTGTTGACAACGCAGGCAGTCAAAACTCCTGCATTATCCAGAAAACCAGACAAGGAAGATTGCAAGCGCTACCCTCAGGTGAGAAAATTGTCGAACATGGTTAAAGTCAACACTGTCAAGGTCGATCTTCCAGACAGTTGGACAAAGAAAACTCTGAGGCAAGAGCAATTGCGTGATGTAGAAATCGGACCCATGTTGCGAGCAAAAGAAGAGGGAACGCGTCCAGCATGGAAGGATGTTTCCGACACAGAAGTGGGGCTGAAGGCTTTATGGTCACAATGGGATTCACTTACAGTCGTAGGCGGGCTTTTAAGGAGAGCATGGGAAAGCCCAGATGGGAAGCAGGTTGCCATGCGTCTAGTGATTCCCAGGTGTCGTGTACCAGAAGTACTCCAGAAAGCGCACAATAAAACGTCCAGCAGACACTTCGGCATAAACAAGACAAGACATTGAGTAGAGCACGGGAACAATTCTATTGGGTTAATAGTCGCCAGGATGTGGAGGCCTGGTGTCGCAAGTGTAAGAATTGTGCTGCCCGTGGGGAACCATTTTCCATGAGCAACTACAGAAATGGAAGTCGAGAACAGCCAAAGAATGATCGAGAGCAGATGAACAGAACTAGTAACCGTTTGAAGGTTCGTTATGATCAGAATGCCAGTACAGGGGGATTCAAGATGGGGGATCTGGTTTGGCTGTACAACCCACAGCGGAAGGAATGGCGATCCCCGAAATTTCAACCTCCTTGGGATGGACCGTATACTGTTATTACCTGAATTAATGATGTCGTCTATCGTATTCAACGAAACAAAAAGTCCAAGATGAAGATCGTACACTTGGATAGACTGGCGAAGTATGTGAAAGAGGCTGAATTGCCTGACCGGGACGTTCAGGCTTAAGGAGGGGGCAGTGTAATATGTTGCAACCCCTTAAAATTTAAGGTTATGTTGGTTACTAAAAAGTAGTAGTATTTGCACCTACTCGAGAAACCTACCAGAAGTTAGTTCTGGTGACATCTGGAATTATCTAGAGAATGGTGGCGTCATCACAGAAAAATCGAGATCTGTCATTTTTAGGTATAAAAGACCGACCGCATTCTCAGCGAGTAGTTCAGAAGTTCAGAAAGTATAGAAAGTGAGGTTAAGAGTTCAAAGAGAAACAAAGTGATAAACATTGTGATTTTTAGTCAGTAAAGTGTATTTAAATTAACAATAGTATTGTGAAGTATCCAGTAAATATTTAATAAAGTGTGTTAGTGGACATCTCTTGTTATAATTTTTGGAACCCACGGATTTTGCGAGGGTGGTTTCCTAAGGGTGGAAACACGTCACAATATTCTCTAGGTATTCGTATGTATATAATATGTATGAATATCGTAGGCCATTGGTAGATACTTATGGTATTCAATTCTGGATCAAATACGCATGTACATACACATGAATATGAATTGCCTATGAAATGCAACAGCAACCATTTAGAAATTACAGAAGTACTACGAAAGACATTCATGTTATACTATACATGTAATAAGTAATGAAGGGGTTTTTTACGATTATACAAATGAGGTAGACATACCAGTGGAAAGCCCAAAGTATGAAGAGAAATGTTTATTCTGGTACGTTTTCCCCTCCGAGTTTTCATTTATCCGCAATGGCGCCATTTCGGAATTTTTTCAATTTTTGAAATTTTGACAGCACTAGAACAGAAAATTATGAACAAAATATGCATGGAACATCTGAAATACGAACGGATATGCTTCTACGAAGCTTTTATGATCATTTCGACCCAAATTGGGCCAGTAACAAACTTTCTGCTGTACTTTATAGCCAGGTCTGCAATTTCTGCGACTTAGGCCCTTGTTTCCGCAAAAACAGGGAAGCCGACGCGGAAGAGTAGGAGCCCAGTGAACACACATGTGGCTGTTACGTACCAAAGAGAGATTGTCAAGGTAACACACACCATATTACCAAATATATCTCTATTACATAAACCATCTTCAAATGCTATATACATTTAAGTTATTAACAAACATGCCTGTTTGTTAAATACAAACATTATAATATGTGTTTTTTACATAACTGCTGCATTACAATAACAAGTATTTTGTATATTTACATGCCATATAATATTTATGTATGTCTGTTATCATCATGTAGATTTTAAGTTATATTGCCTGTTTGTTAAATAATAACATTAAAATATGTGATTTTTACGTAACTGCTACATTACAATAACAAGTATTATGCGTATTTATCAGCTATATAACATTTATGTATTTCTGTAATCAGTATGTACGTTTAAAGTTATATTGCTTGCGTGTTAAATAATAACATTAAAATATGTGATATTTAGATAATTGCTACATATTACACATCAACCATCTTATATGTTTACACCAGATATAACATTTATATATTTTGTGATCATCATGGACATTTTAAGTTTTTCTACAATTACATTACACATATATATTTAATCATGTAATTTGGTAAACTACAAACGTGAAACAAGCTAGCTTACATATGGAATGTAAAAAAAGTTTGGTTAAGTATTTATATTATGTATATTGTTTTGGTGTAGTAGCTGCTATAGTTAGGTTATAACATCAGTGACCAGTGTAGTTTAATCAACATAATAATAGCATGCCCAATGAAAATAAGAAGCTCTTTTACCAATTAACGCTTGTGA
This sequence comes from Rutpela maculata, assembly GCA_936432065.2. Taxonomy (NCBI): domain Eukaryota; kingdom Metazoa; phylum Arthropoda; class Insecta; order Coleoptera; family Cerambycidae; genus Rutpela; species Rutpela maculata. The sequence continues at coordinate 39,706,118 of OW386290.2, forward strand.
TATTAAACAAAAATGTCTTCAGTTGCCATTAAGTGGTAATGAAAATGTAATTGTGCCTATATAATACTTGATGATTTATTCGTTTAAATACTCTATAAATTTATTAAAATAGTGATTAGTGTTACCGGCCGTTTTATTTTTTTTATGTATCTAATAACAAAAAATAAAACTCGCCGATCAAAAACTAGTTTAATAATCCCGTATCTTCATACAGTTGGATAACATTTTAATATTGTGATGTTTTAAATTTCCCGGTAAATCTGGTTATAAAATTATTATAGGACATCTCTTTCGCACTCTGTATTACATAATTCGTGCTAGAAAAGGATACGAAATTAACTCAAATATCCCTAACTATACCTAACAAAATAACGTAATCGTAATATTCTAACCTAACACAAGTGCCCTGAAGGAGGTGCAACGTGACTTCTAGCGTGCGTTTTTAACATGTTAAAAATATCGTCTTTGTTTTTGTGTGGAATCAAGTTCAGAGATCAAAACTATTGTAGGTAAGTACGTAGAAGTGTAAATCATTAGCACCTCGGTGCAGTGTTAAGTCGCTTATTAGGTACCTACTTATTTGTTGGAGTTTTATTGACATGTTTCCCAATCTTGAAATTGAAATTTAATGCAATTTAACTAAGCTCAAGCCACAGAAAAATTATAGGTGCTTTATTGTAGCTTAAATTGTATAATCACAATCATTAAAACTACACATTTATATAAGTAATAAATGGAAACAAAGTCCTTGGGCAACGATGTAACATATTGTTGGTACCTATAGGTAAAGACAAAGAATTTCTAAAAAAGTTAGAAATTGCTTTTAAGTAAATAATACACAAAAGAGTTATAAAATTTTGTCATAAACTATTGTTCTAGCTGCTGTTAACGAAACGTTCCCACATTGTGAAAAAGAATTTGAGAACATCGCTAGTGAGTGGTTCAGACTGTCAAAGCAAAGGCTACAGAGAGAAAACAAGAAGCTGGAGCAGTTATTGTACCATAATTTATTGAGATATGTATGAAAACAGGAAACCAGGCGCCAAAAACTAGTTTTAAGATAATTAAGTTTTAAGTATTAGTCTGCTTGCAAATTCATGCTTTTATATATTAAATTTGTTTTCGTCATTATCTGAGTATTATTGTCACGTTTGTTGAATTTTTCTTGTTTCTAATAAATTTTTAGCTCCTTTTTGAATAATTGAAGAATTCTTGTTTTTTCATTAACTATTTTCGTTCAGAATTTTAGTTGATATATGGTACAATTAAATTTGGATAACCATACATTAAACCAAACTTTATTCGGATGTTAAATATATAGTTCAAAAAAGCATTTTTCAGTCACTAGAGTAAATATGTAATAAAACTAAAAATTACCTGTGTTTAATATATAGATAATATAATAATAACTCGACTGTCAATGTGTATGTAGGTGTATAGACACTTAGAAAATGCAAAGTGTCGTACTTCTCATTAATATGCCTGCGATTTTCGTTTCTACTGTTCGTTTACATCTATATCAAAATCAATAGTGTTACTGTAGCCTTCAACGTCACCCTCAAAATCCACAGTTTTTAAATGTTGTAAAAGTCCGAGCATCATTTGGAACAAACTTCATTAAGCTTTTAATGTCTACCTTTTTCCCTGAAACTTCTTTTAATGTAAGATAAAGCTGTTCTGTTTTACCAAAAACTTATACACTTTTCTTGTCTCTATAGTAATCATGCTAATGTTTATTTCTTCGTAATTTATAGCGGAATGAAAATGATTCATGTATACTGTCAGGCTTTTCTTTATTTTTTTTACCTTATTACATAGCTTGCAATCAGCTAACTTTTTCTATTTATGTTATTTTTCTTCAGCTATTTTGTCTTCTATGTTTTCTGTTAACCAAAAGTTTGCTTGTAATAAACAAACTATATAGTTTAGAGAATGTGCAATTTGGCATTTAGTTCCTTTATTAATTTGACAGTTGGTTTATTTTTGATTAACTCATTATATAAATGAACGTACCCTTCTTGTATGACTTTGATTAATATATTATTATGATATATGTATTTTATGAATATAAAAATTATTTATTGATTGGCCTTTTTTTACATCTAGTTTTTCCTTACTTAAGCCATATTGTAACAGTAGTACAAGGTGTCCCCGGATGGGATTAGCTATACAACAAATGACCAAAATTTTAATTTTTGGACAAAAAGTCACTATAAAAATTTCCGCATTTTTAAAAAAAATACGATTTATGTTAAAAAAAATTATTTTTTTTATGAAGGAGCAGGGTGCTTAAAAATTCCAAAAATATGAATTTTGCCTAAGAGTAAACTACCTTTATTTTTCATTTTTAATAAAAAAGCCATTTGAAATACTTTTCTTTCATAATCCTAAATTTTTTAGTATCCGTTACGGAAAAATACGAAAACTGAGGTGAGGCATTGGGGAAAAAGACGTATTAAACAAGATTTAATAAACAATTTTTTCAAATTGCATTTTCCTTAAAAACAAGAAAACTAAAGGTAGTTTACTCTTGGGTCAAATTCATATTTTTGAAATTTTTGAGCGCCCTGCATAAAAAAGTACATTTTCTCAACACATTGTATTTCTTTAAGAAATAAATTTTTTTTATAGTGACTAGACTAGAACTAAAATTTAGGTCCACTTGTGGTATAGGTAACCCCATTTGGGGACACCCTATATATTATTTGCTACCCCCTTGTGCATATACCATGGAAATTGCATGTTATATAGCACACATGTAACATCAGAACATATTTTAAGGTAAATATTTTGAAATACAATATATGTCTTTTACGTGTATGTTATATATTTGCCACATATGAGTATGTTACAAGTTATGTTGCCATTACATGGCTATAACTTTTTTTGTGGCTGAAATTTTAAGGTCCATGTACCTTACATTTACCATACATCCAATATCCTTGGATATAACATGTTGAATAGATTACGTAAGAGAAACATACCAGGTATGTATCCGTGTTCACTGGGAGACTTTTTGGTCCTGGACCAAAACTACAATCCTGCAAATTTTCAGCTTTACAATAATTAATTCCGGGAAGAAGATATATTGATTAAAATTCCTGGGCTATAATACACACGAGGTTGATTTTCTACTAGGGTAATTTTTTTTTTGAGAGACTCAAACTCGTCTTGCATGAAAATTTTGCTCGAATTAAGGGACATGGGAAAAATCCCTCCACTTCGTGTCACGATTTTTCTATGCTCTTAATTTTCGAATAATTTTCATGGGAAAACAGGTTTTTGTCCAAAAAAAAATTTACCCAGTAAAAAGTCGACCTCTTGTGTATTTTATTTTATTTATTAAAAAAAAAAGTTTGACTTTGGTTAAGATTTGTATTCTCTAGCCATTTTTGAAATAACTTACCTCGATTCAGACCACTGTGGGCCGTGAGCCGTGGGTAATAATTCATTGCTCAATCGGCTAGGACCAAATCACAAGAGTTTATATTCTTTACTCTCAACAGTTTTTGGGGAGCAATCACAAAAGACGATTTAAAGTGCAAAAACTTCGCATGTGCCATATATATAACTCAATTCAATCTTCGTGGAAAATCAACAAATGTCACTTTTAGTACGCTCCTGTAGGCTCGAATTTTTTATTTCGCCGGTGCGATTTGCATTAAATGCGATTCTCTTTCCATAATGACATCGTATGACCCTTCAACTCATATTAAAAAAAATCTGGACGTTTAAAGATTTCGAGTTTGCCCTTCTTTGCAAATTGCGAAAACCGGCGCCTCAACACGATTTTTATCCTAGCTAAAAAATAGAAATCCCCAAGTAAAAGTTTATAAACCGAGGAACAATTTGTTGTTTTTAAAATTCCCGTAACTTTTTGTTTTTTCCTAAATATAGAGGTTCAAAAATGACATCAAACGTTTTTAAGTCAAAATACTACTTTAAAAGTTAAATATATCAGTCCCAGACAGCACAGGATATCTATACGGCATCCATTTCTTGTCCATATCATGTCCGCATGTCCAAGGACATATTATGGATATCCTATGGACGTCTGTTTTATGTCCGTACATGGATATCCATACATTATCCATGGGGGGATATCCACTAGATGTCCATTTATTATCCATTTACTAATATTCCTATTCATTGTCCATTAAGGGATATATATTGGATGCCCGTTTCTGATCCTTTAACTACTATCTGTATATTGTCCATGGAGAGACATCCAGTGGATGTCCGTTCTTATCCATCAACGAATATCCATACATTGTCCATTAAGGGATATACATCGGATGCTCGTTTCAGATCCATCTACAAATATCTGTACATTGTCCATCGAAAGATATCCACTGGATATCCGTTTTTATCCATCAACGAATATCCGTACATTGTCCATTAAGCGATATACATTGGATGCTCGTTTGTGATCCATCAACAAACATCCGTACTTTGTCCATCGAGAGATATCCACTGGATATCCGTTTTTATCCATCAACATATATCCGTAAATTGTCGATTCCAGACAGCACATAACACCCACTGGATGTTCATATTAAGTCCATATGAAGTTCTGGAAGTCCGTGTACCACAAACGGATATCCACTGGATGTCCACTTGTGGATTAACTTTGATATTTTTCTTTGGACATCCACTGGATATACAGTGGATATCCACCAAAAAGCCATACCTACTTAAACAAGTTATATAGCAACTTGGACCTTATATTTGAAGAAACATGTTTTATTAATTTTTTTAAGATATAGTCAAGTTTTAATTTTATTAATTTGTTTCATTGTCTATCTGGATTGCAAGAATTGGTATGAATTTAAGTATTACCACATGCTAACTATGCTATATGCTAACTATTGCTAACTATTCTGCACGGGCCAAAATGGCTGAACTGTTTACCGTTGATTGGAATATTTCAATCAAAGCCATTAGCTTCTTACCATATTTATGTATTTGTATAACTCACATATGTTTAAAAACCGCGCGCTTTGTAAATGGAAACTATAATTTGATTGACTCAAGTTGGTCAACTGAACCAATGAACAACGACCAGCGATTTCTCTCCCGTTAGTCACGTTTACAAATGGCTTCCAGTCATCGACCTATTGTATGTCAATGCTTCCAGTTCTAAGATGGTTCTAAGTGTTTGTTTAGCTCTGTTCTACATAATATAGGAATATCTGGTGGCTTAAACGACAATGATAATAGTGATGTACAAGGAACACGTACAGGGTTTTTATCTCTACATTAAAAGTGCAAACTGCTGATGGTGAAATACCCAGATTCCATCTGCAGAGAGAAAATTTGGCTTCAACAAATAGAAGCAGCTCTGATTTCAATTTATCTAGTTTAAAACCTGAATCTACTGGTGGTAAGTTGAATTTATCTCCATTTATCTATGAAAATGTGTTTATATTTACCTATGTAACCTTCCAACCTATTTATATAAAATTATATTTCACATATATCGCCGGCTTAAAATGTTTACCAGCTAACTCCACTTTTTAAGCAAAATCACATTTATGCACCGTTGGAAAGTTTACTGTTACTCCACCCTTTTCGCTCCCCGGTCCCGTAACTTTCTCATTTTTTTTCGCTTAATTGCATAAAATTTTTTTTCGTAAATGTACTCTAAGTATCGTATTTATACTATTTATTACTTTTTAGAAAATTTGAAAAATCCGATAAACATAAATTTTATCAGCAGACTCTTTAACAGCAAATACATACAGTTAACTAATAATGCGAATTGGCTCGCTTTCTTCCAAAAAGTAATTAGTTGCCAGTTTAATTTGTTTACTCTATTTTTTTTTTATTGTTTTTAAATTTTTTTAGACTAAGGACTTAATACAACCGGGCGGAAGAACAACATACGATTCGATACATCGATGCTTGCAGCAAACAATAATTAAAATTCAATTTTATTATGTAAGTATTAGCAGTCATCTTTCATGAATTGTTTCAGTTATGAGTATGAACTATATGAACCCCTGAAAAATCACTGTCAATTAGACGAACCCCTCCCCACCCCCCAAAAAAATGTCTTAAATAAAAATTAAGCAGAATAAAAATCTCCAAAAAAGTTCGTATGACACACTTAATGTTTGTTGCAGAAAATAAATAGATTTTAGAAATCGTACTTGTTTATATAATTTTGAAACTGCCATCCCCGCACGTTTCGGCAGGTAATGAGTTGCCCTACCATGATTGAATCTGGTGATACATTTGGCATGAGTGCTCTTGAATTGCTATGATTTTTTTAGGGATTTAGAGGAGTAGCTTATTGATAACTTTTACATTCCTGTATAGGGTGGACCAAATTAGATGAGATTTGGGGTTTTCTCTAAAACTATATGCCAGATAGATAGATGGGTGTCTTGATTTTCGAGAAACAAACAATGGCACAAACCGCGATCGTCTATCTTTTTCGACTACCGAGCTACAGAGCGTTTTTGAAAAATTGTCATTTTTAGATGATTTCTATATCTCAATTACCAAGGGTCGAATCAAAAATCGATTTTTTTGAGTAGAATCCGTTGCTGATAAGAAGAAAATTATGCATGCCTCAGTTTTCGAGGTATAGACATAATTTGTGTTTTTTTAATAATTTTGTTCCATTACTCGATTTTCGATTCGACACTTGGTAATTGAGATAGAGGTCATCAAAAATGCCAATTTTTCAAAAACACTCTGTGGCTTGATAGTCGAAAAAGATAGACGATCGCGGTTTACGCCATTGTTTGTTTCTCGAAAATCGAGCTCAGGACACCTATATTGGTTTTTGTCTATCTGCCATAGTTTTAGAGAAATCCCCAAATCCCTTCTAATTTGGTTCACCCTGTATATGTAAACAAATATAAGTTTAACTTAAAAATAGAAAATTGATATTTGAAAAACATCTAGTTTTGTCTATGAGTATAATCATGCAGAAATTAAGCAGATTTTCCTACATAATTTACAATTTTTAGGTGCGGCAGAAATACATCGTAACGCTGGCACTGTGGATGCAATAAAAAATTGATTAAGTTGAGCCAAGAAGAGACAAAACATGAGGAAAGATAGAATAGGATAAAATATATATGATAACATAATGGAACTGATGTATAAATAATTTTATTTTAGAATAAAACGTTTTTTTTACATTTTAACATACATATATCAATATATAATAACAACATCTAATCAACAGTCAAAAGTGTTGCAGTTATTTGAATTGATTGTTGTTATAAAGCCATAAAATTTATTAAATCTATTTATCCACCTATTTATTTTTATTTGATTTGAAAGTAGTAGTTTTAACGGATTTAAATATTTGAAATAAGTTATAAACAACGTTGGCATAGGTATGATGCATATGGTAAGCATAAGTTCTCCTTTAGCACCATATACGAAATATTGCTTTTGCTATTTGATATTTAAATAATGAAATTAGTGCACATATTGTGAGACATATCCATTAAATGTAGAGGTCAACCAAAAGGGCTTTGCGGATGAGTATCCTGTTTATTTAGTCAGAATTGGCTTTAACGATTAATTTATTTAGCAAAGAATAATTGACTATATACTTGGTGCAAAAGGCAAAAATTATATAGTCAATCCTAAACCTATAAATTAATTGTTAAGGCTGATGTTGACTAAATAAGTAAATTCTGATCAACAAAACTATTTTGAGTGACCTGCAGTTAATGGACGCCCACGGGATGGCCAGTGGATGTCCACAAGCAGACACAAAATGTGTTACCTATGGACGTCCTAATTTGTGACAAACATATGGTCTATGGACATACAGTGGATATCCCTAAGGATTTGCGATGGATATCTTATGGACGTCCAAAGTTGTGACAAAAGAATATCCACTGGATATCCCATGTGGTCCATATGTGATCCATAAGGATATCCGCTTTATGTCCATTTCCTGAAGTACAAATACGTCCTATGTATGTCCAGTGGATATCCCCAAGGATTTACGATGGATATCTTATGGACGTCCAAAGTTGTGACAAAAGAATATCCAGTGGATATCCCATGTGGTCCAAATGTGATCCATAAGGATATCCGCTTTATGTCAATTTGCTGTAAAACAAATACGTCCTATGTATGTCCAGTGGATATCTCTAAGGATTTACGATGGATATCTTATGGACGTCCGAAGTTGTGACAAAAGAATATCCATAGGATATCCTATGTAGTCCATATGTGATCCTTAAGGATATCCGCTTTAGGTCCTTCATGTCCAATGCGGATATCCATAGGACGTACATAGGATATACTTGTGCTGTCTGGGGTAACTATGGCACTTGCGCTAAAAATGTTAAGAAACCAAATTAAAGATTATCCATTAAGCTAAAACGTTTTTTTTCTCCTGCTTAAAAATAAAGAAGTTATGACGGATACAATGTGCGTCTTCGCATTTTCTCCTAAAAATTTCGCCATTTGTCACAATTATTATTTTCGGCAAATTTACCTTAGTGTACCTTCCTGTTGAGGAGTCGTAGAAAAAGTACATACTATTCTACTCGCCTGTAATAGCTATTACTCACTCGAATGAATTACTACACTTGCCTTAGGCTCGTGCCGTAACGTCATCCTCTGGGGTAATAGCACTGCAAGGTTGGTAGAGTATAAGGTGGCCTCGCAACTCAGGATCCCCACCAAAAAATGTCATTAGCCAATGAGCAACTGGGGTGAAATCACACCAGATGCAGAGCCTGATTCAAAATATTGTAAGAATTCGTATAATGTTAATAATTAAGCAAAGAACTCGTAACTGGAACGAGCTCGCGATGACTCGCCTGAGGTAGGGAGTAATTACCTCGTATTTTAAGTCACCATTTTGCATGGTAATTAAAGGCCGGGCAACCCGAGCGGCCGCCCAGGGCGCCGGCTCGGAGGGGCGCCAAAGGGCAAAAAAGTATTCGTTACTTTTTCAAGGCGATAAAAAATTTTTTGCGGATTTCTACTTGCACTCCCCCATGAGGCGATAAAAAGTAGTGATCGCGGAATCCGAAGGGATATCCTTGTACTTTAGTATAAAGTACGTCCGTGAAATTTCCGTGATTACCTCAGGAAAGGGCGCCAAAAAGTGCTCTCGCCCGGGTGGAAAATTTACCTTGAGCCGCCCCTGGTGGTAATCAGGATAAGTTGTAGAATATAACACTACAGGTCATAGGATACTTCTGCCCATATTTCGGGCCAGTACGAACCGTCCTTCCAGAAAGAGATAACTGCACCGCTACTGCGCGTTCGAAGAACAAGGATAGTCTGACGTTTCAACCCCGCACTCACTTCTTGCCTAAAAGCTGAATACAAGAGAACCTTATACTCTACAAATCTTGATAGCACTGAACTCTACTATGTAAATGGAAGGCCAGTGGGCAGATTTCTAAATTCATCGATGGATCGCACCGGTAAGCAATAACATTATTTGATTGGCTATTTTGAAAAACATAACCAATCAGCGTCGTATTTTGTCCACCAGGTGCATCCACCGGTGAATTTAGAAAAGTGCGGTATAGCTACATGCGCGTGAACAAAATATGGTAATTACGGATTCAAAAAGTTTAGCTATGCGTCGACGCAGTAGAGAAGTTGATATCTGCTTGAACCAAACGGCTGTCTACGGGGAGTTAATGCGCTGACGCAATTCTATGTTTTATTTGTTTCCCATAGATTCCGTAGCGTAAGTCTTGGATTAGATCAAATTTCCAGAGTCGGTGTCACTCATTTTATTCTCTGTTCATTTCTGTCGCTTGTGTAAAGTTGTTATAAATTGATTACTTTGTGTAATATTTTGTGACTGTTATAAACAGTTAATTGAGACAATATGGTGCAAACTTATTGTATGGTACTGTGTTGGAAGAATGGGGGCAAAGTACAGGGTTTTAAATAGTTGCAGTAACAATAAGACCGGCTCTGGCGTATTTTGTAGTGCAATTGCGCTCCTCCTGACGGTCGCCTTACTTGCGCGAGGTTCAATTTCACGTAAAAAGTGGTATGGACATTGACCTTCCATTTATATAGTAAAGTTCAGTGGGTAATAGCCACATTGAGAGCTTATTGAATAATATACTAATATTAAAGAGAAAAAATTGCCCTGTGAACTCGTAAAAGTGAATTAGCACAGCAATGTTCAAAGCATACCGACAAGATTGGCCCTCAACAAGTTGGATCGTGTGTAGATCCCTTTAGTGATAATCTTCTTTAGTTTATAAATATATGTGATAACTAGTTGACTTTTGACCCAAAATTTGAGTAAATAATTATCAGTGAACTCTGTGGAGGTGCGTATATTATTTATACAAAAAAAGACAGCATGAAATATTACTCGGTAACTGCTTTATTCTGTATAATAGTTTTAAAATGCTACGTGTTCTGCGATTTGGAAGATATTGTGGATTTGACATGGAATTTTGATAACGAGACGGTATATTGGACTGGAGCTCAGCCATTCACTTATACAAAACAAGTAGCTAAATATACAGATCTGTTATACTGGTAAATATAGATATTTTCTTTCATGCATTACAGTCATTACACTGAGTGTCTCGTAATTAGGTGGGTATAGTAACTAAAAGTAGATGAGGTCAAAACACGACGATTTAACGTAACTTACCTCATACCAATTTGCACCCTCAGAGGAGATACAGTGTCTCAATAAAATCTTCTAAACGAATAGAAATATTTCAATTCTGTAAAAGTCAGTTTGTAGAGCATAAGAAGGGCTTCAGTTTTGAATATAATTGTTTTTTGAATATATCGGTATGTAGATGTAGATGGCGTTGGACTCTAAAGAAATATTTCGATGGAAGGAACTTTGAAATGCGATTTATGTGAAAGAAAACGCATTTCTAAGTAGATTATGTTCAATAAAAAAAAATCGTAAATCTAACCGTTTTCGAGATATTTTGAGTCCAAATTTTGCCATTTGTCTATATTGAATAATTGTAATCTAAAACATTTCAATTATTTAAGTGGGAAATCAGTATTTAATTTACAAATAATAAAAGAAAATAATTTTTAATTTTTTTTCATATAATTGCTTTGTTATTAGGGTAAATATATTAACAGTCCAGGGAAATTAGCATTTGACCTGGACAAAATTAATAGAAATCTGCACAGACGTTCTTCGAGGTCCAAATCCACAAAAATCATAAAAATCCCAACATGGCTACCCAAGATATTGAAGATCAAAGTTTTTTGCAAATATCTCGCGTCCTATGCATCGGATGCCCATGAGGTCAATGTGAAAGTTGTAGGGAATTAAATTATCTACAACTTGTCTTTTTTATTTTTTAAACATTTTTTTTCCAACGAGATATTGTTCCTTTAAATGTCTAAATAATACCATAATTTTTTAAATTTTTAAATTAATATTTAATAACAAAAACATATTTTTACTTATTACGGCCGGTTTCAGAGCATCGTAACGGCTTAGTGTTCGCCGCGCGGAGCTCTATTTTCAACATCAAATTAAAATTATTAATAATAGACATAGAGTTTCGGGAGTTGGGACTTTTTTATTGGAAATTTCTTCCTCTTTAAGAATCCCTCTTAAAAATTTCTTAAATATTAATAGTTTTCGAGTTATTTACAAAAAACGAAACTCGTTATTCTTTCAATCTTCATTTGTTTATATATACAATTGTTTATGTGCGGGTTTGAAACTTTTGCACATTTTTCTACACGTCATTCCGAATCCATATTTTTACGAGCTTTATCAAGCATTAACACGGCTTTGAACTTGTGAACTAGTCTACAGTATCGGCAAGCGTTTGATTAGGTACGGCAATAAGAGCAAGCGAGAGCGAAGCAAGTAGGCTATTCTTTTTTATCGTATAACACATCCTATTCGTGCCACCTGATTTCCCCACCACATGTGCTTGGGCAGCTCTGTCTGCGGAATTTCAATTTGTTTTCGTCTTGCACCCTTCATTTCTCGTTTAGCCTAATAAGCAGAAGTTTGATTTGTTTTTATTTAGTAGCCACTCAAAATGTCAGTTTATATGCCTGCTGAAAAAGTCCAGATACTTAAATGGTCAATGATGTACATATGATTTTCTTGATGCGCGTGTTACTATTTGCCCCTCTTCTAGAGCACTGGTAGACGCCTTTATAATGGGCGGTCGGTTAAGTCGTTGAAACTATGCAATACCTAATCCAGGACTTTCCGATACTGTATATTGTTTCCACATAGTAAAGTGTAAATGTAGTATCAAAATTTTTTAGTTGTAAGAGATTTGGATAGTAAATTTGGATGTGGAATTAGACCAAAAAATCACGCTGTACGACCCGCGGTGCATACTATATCTTTCGTCATACCCATGAATCATTAAACTAGAAAAAACTTGAGAAAAACTAGTGGAAAACTATAATTATTTGAGTAAGATTTCATATTTGCTAATAATAAAGGTAGCGATGATGCTTGGAATATCCATGGCAACCGTCAATAAACTGGGCTGGCTCCAGGTATTTTGCCGCCCCGGGCACAGTTTTATTTTGCCGCCCCTCTCTTATATAAATAACATTAAGGTCAGGCGGGATAAAAATGAGACAAAATGACATCTTTCAATTTTTAGGTTGCTTAGAATATTTAATGAAAGATTGGTATCATATGAGACTACCAGCGCGAAGACGGCCTAACGGCCTAAAAAACGGCTTAACCCACCGAATTGTGGGTTAGACCGATTACGCGCATGACATGTTTGCCCTAATTATTTAAAGTAAAGTGAAACTAGTGGCACCATCTTTTTAATAGTGGGCAAAGGTCGCTTAGGCCGTTTCACATTATAAATGTATATACTAGGCAGCAAGTTGAGCCGATAAACTCAAACGTCATAAAATGTGGCTTAGGCCGTTTTCGCGCTGGTGGCCTCATATGTAAAAATGACAGGAAAAACTATATTTTCTTACTAAAAAGTACCGTTAATTGATAAACAAAAATAAACAGTGTCTCATTGCAAAAATAAGACAGAGGAGGGTTTTTTCTTTTATATCTAATTTATTCGGATTCTTTACCAAACAAGAAGGGGCTTGCAGAAGGGCCTAGCTTCTCCTAAATTAGGAAGCTGAAATGTGCCTGTTTCAGTCTGCCCATTTGGTCTCTTTAGTCTCTTTTTTGCCGCGCTTTTAATTTTTTCGTTAAAATCAAATTTTTGATTATTTAAAACTAGCAGATTAATAAACTTGATCACAAAATGTGAAGTATGACGTATGACACTTCTAGTCGACGTCTGCCAAATACGGACAATGCAAATAGAGAAACTATAAAATCCCCAAAAAAGTACTAAGGTGCTTTAAAAAAATTTTAAAAAGTGATTTAAAGAGTTTACTGAATTATATTTTTCCCGCATTAACAGTAGGCATAGGACCTGATTGGATAACATAAAACAGTTCTGAATGTACAAAACAAACTTGAATAAAAAATTAAGTTTTATTTATTTCAATCTGGGTTGGATATCACCTTGTCTTTTTTTTTACCCCGCTACCTGTCTGTCATTTTTACCCCGCCTGGCCCTATCTTTTCAGTCCGTTATTTTTTATAACATTTTAAGAGTCACCTACTGAATAATAATAATAATAATAATAATAATAATAATAATAATAATAATAATAATAATAATAATAATAATAATAATTTTATTCACCAGAGGAATACTACAATTGGCACAGCTAGAGCCATACAACTGTTTTGGCAAGTCAAAAAAAGGACATAGAATTAAAGAAAAAATAAAAAAAAACATTACAATGTAAATGTGTACAAATACAATTTTAGTATATTATAATTTATAACATGGACAATTAACATAAATGCAAAGAACATGAAGATAATGCATTTATTTCCATTCGCCCGTCCAATCAAGAAATTCCTTGATCGCATAAAAGCTATGGGTGATGAGGAAGTCTCTGGTTTTTCCTTTTAAGGCCCCTTTGCTGAGTCTCTTCCATTCCATGGGAATTTTATTGTATAGTTTTACTGGTTGTGATTCCCCCCCGGTGGCTGTTGGGCACAGATTCACCCCGGGCAACCTCAACTGATTTTTACCCCTAGTATTATGTTCATGCATATCAGAGCCCCTTACAAAAAGATCTTTATTTTTATGAACCCACAAAATAGATTCTAAAATATATGTACAAGGTACTGTTAAGATTTTCAAACTTTAAAATAAAGGACGAGCAGTTGGTCAATCGCTGTTCCACACATTGTCCTAATTAATTTCTTTTGAGCCATATGATTACTGTATTGAAAAGGGTAAAATAAAATAATTAAAAAAATTGACAGTATTGAAACTTAAAAAAAAATACCCCACCACAGAAATTAGACAAGAAAAAAAATCACATACCTATAAGAAACAGAATGTATGCATGTAACCTACTTTATATACAAAAAAAACTAACAATAACAAATTATTTATATAAAGATAACATTACTGTTACTATATTAGTGAAACAATTGTTTTCTAGCTTTTTTATATTTTTCTGTAATTGTGGATTTGAAGAATTTGCCGCCCCTAGAAGTTTGCCGCCCCGGCAGCCGCCCGTTTCGCCCCCCCTAGAGCCAGCCCTGTCAAAAAAATAAATTTAGGACTCAGCTTCTATTCAAATGACAACTACTGACAAGATAAATTAAATCATATTATTATAATAGCTCTGAACATTTTTGAAGATAATGTCGAATATAAAAGTTTCAGCAATGCCTTGATTTTCTTCCAAAAAAGTTAAAACATTTAATTTAATACTATGTTATATAAAAGAGAAAACTCTCCCAAATTTACTTTATTTCCCTAGGGACGCTATGAAGAATAACGACCCGTTGCCAATGGCAACAAGTATTTGGTACATAAAGCGTCACTTGCGATCGACAAAACAATGGAATTAAAGTACACTTACGAGGGAGGTATGACGAAAACATATATACCACCCAGTACCGGTTAAAATTTCGTAATTTAAAAAATATTGATTGCCATACATTTTTGTTTATATACTTTAGGTACGCTGTAAACGAATTTTGTGCTGCAGAACACGGAGGAACACATTTTGATGCACCTTATCATTTTAACAAAGATGGGTGGAAAGTTGGAGATGTACCAGTCCAGAGATTAATTGCCAAAGGTAACTATTGTTTTAAACTTTTTAAGAAATGCCACTAAAGTAGTATTTCCTAAATATACAAAAATAAAACATAATATAAATAGAAATATTTTTTACTTTTTAATTAGCTAAAGGACCCCGCACAATTCTTATGTAAATTGGGTACAGTCAAATTGGCTGAATTTTTATATGTTGTAGATTTCGACTTGATCAAAAGCTCGCATAGGCACAACTCGATCCTATGTCTAGTTTCCGAGATACAGCTCAAGAAATGTACTTACAAGAATGACTTCTTGTACAATTAAAGACATTTCGATTCATTTTATATTGTGATACGTTCTAATGGCCTTTTATAATACTTTGCACTAAAAACATTTGTTTTCTTAATAAAAATAGCGCAGAAAAGATTAAAAGTTTGAAAAATGTTGGCGAAGGCGCCGGAAAATCTATATAAAAATAACAAGTGAAATAAAATATTGGGTCAAATTGGTTAAAATGTTTTTTACATATAGAATGTGTCTTCCTGATCAAAAAACTTTAATTGAAAAACTTCCGTAAATTGCTCCTTTGGCCTCTAATACTCCATCAATAAATTAAACGTTCGACAATATACAGAATTTTACAAGAATTTATATAGGCCAGTCACCGTAGACTCAAAAATCGCGTTAGGTCGCAAAAAATTGCACTGTTCTGATTTTTTGGGAAGTTGTTAGGATAGATACCAATAGTGTAAAACCAAGTTTGCAGTTTCGAAAGACTTGTGGTAACTGCGTGGTGCTCGAAAAACTTTGAAATTTTTGGACTTTTTTCAGTTTTCGGCTTATACCTTCTGAAAGGTGCATCCTCCTGTACACCTTTAAAGTAGACAAAACTTGCTACAATTTGAGCGTAACTGCAGCTCCGTAGATCCAATAGGTCCCAAGATACACCACTTCAAAAATTTGCCATTTTTTTCAAAAAGTTCGACATTGTAGATTTAGCCGACTTCCGAGCAGGATATCGGCTAAAGCACTAATCTTACTAGGAAAGTCATGGAAGATGAAGCTGTAGAGCAGTTTAATTTAAGCACAAGCGAAACCCTGTAGGGCCAATAGTTCTCTTGTTATCTGGAAAGAACGAAAAATTAAGGAAATCTGATTTTTCACGAAATGGAGCATGCCGAATTGCAGAACTTTTGTAAAGGATAAGAAAGACATAACTCAGTGGAGAATGGTTTACATCATGCAAAATGGAGTTGAGTAGAATTAATAATAAGGTATAACCCAACAAACACCGAAGATCGGCCCATCAGCGGGCCATCACTGGGCCAGAAGGCTCATTTCTGGCCCAGTGATGGCCCGATGAAGGGCCAACCTTCGGTGTTTGTAGGGAAATTTATCAAAATTATATCAAAATTGTATAAAAATTATTTTGATAGTTTGGGGGACCTGGGACGTGAACATGGGCGGCTTAAGGGCCGGGCAACCCGGGCGACTGCCCGGGGCGCCGGTCCGCAGGGGCGCAAAGCTGAGGGCAAACATTGTTTAATTCTTTATGTACCCTTTTTAATTTAATAATAGTTTTTGTTAGAAAATAATAACAAATAATTTCAGCACCTATATCAGTTAAAATAGTAATAATGCATAACATTCAAATAACATTAAAACCTCCTAAACAATTAAAAAACGCTACCCAAACGTTTTTGTTTAGCTATGAGACACCTCATTACTGTGAGCATCTCGCCCTATTATTGACTGACACGGAGTTGACCATTAAATATTTTGCATAAATGCAGGCTGGCAACGTGCACTTTTCATTCTGAATATTCAGAAAATTGTTACACCAACAATAGCTGTTTGTATTTCATATCTTACATAATTTACTGCTTATAAATAAATAAATGCCAATTTGTTTTGAGTGGAATATTAAAATAATAAAGAGGAATCTTCCTATAAGTGAACTTATGTCGGGGAGGTCCTCTCATTATACTCGCGTTTAGATGGTGTAGACAATGGTATATTATGCAACGCCATTAAATGTGAGTTGCATACACTATTTTTTCTACGACCAGTCATAATAATATAGAAAATGAACACTTTATTTCTGAAATTTATTAATTATGATTACAATTTAGGAAATATTATGAAAACTAAACTTAAGAAATATTATGGATTATTATTTCAATTTCACTTTCACTATCACACATGTTCACTGAGCAAAAAGCACCAAGTTTGTAAATTTTCTAGGTAAACAGTAAGTATGACTTGTCAAAACCGAACAATTTTAGATCTATCAGATGTGCAAGGCACGAGTTGATAGTGACAGAATATTGCTCTGTGTCGCGTTTCTATTGGTTATAAACTTGCATCTTAATGGAAAATTTGTATCTTAATGAATCTCATTAAAGTACAGCTAGGGAATGTCTAATAAAAGAATTAAAGTATGGGAGTAGAAAAAAGATTTTATATCACAAATTAATTATTTTTAATAAAATGTTGTAAATGCATATTGATGTGTAAACATAAATTGCTTAAGAATGGTTTATCGAAACGCAAGAAAATCTTTTTTAATTCTAATGATCTGAGAATATTTTTTATAAGATTTTTTTTACTGATACTATGTAAACTGATGTCCAGACGGGCCATATCTAAACTTAAATATGAATTATATATTTTGAGGCGGTCGGAAGATATTACAGAAAAACTGATATTTATTATTCCCCATTAAAGATTATAATTTCCTTATTATTCATTTAGAGTACCTTTATTTTTGGATGTACTATCAGCCACATAAATATTGAGAGACAATTTTGAACCACCGTGTATAGACGGTTATGTTACTCCATGTATTAAGTTAAAAATTAGTAATCGCGGAGTCCGAAAGGATATCCTTGCACTTTAGTAAGTAGTACGTCCGTAAAATTTCTGTGATTACCTCAGAGAGGGGCGCCAAAAAGTGCTCTCGCCCGGGTGGAAAATTTAACTTGAGCCGCCCCCGAACGTGAAATGTTGAACATGAAGTGATGACGGGACCTCAGCGGACTCCTGCGATATAAATAGACAACACAATGTAAATAAGTATTTGTGAAATGCGTAATAAATTTTATAATAAATTACAATGAAGGGGAAGGTATGTATAGTGTATTCCATAAATAATTCAGTGATAAAAAAATCTCGCAAAAAAGCATAAAAGACGCCGACCGCTTCTAGTTAGTGTACCGCCCGCCGCGCCGGTCCAATTTGACAACGCTAGTCCACGTTGACCCTATATTTTATTCCAACCTATCATAATTCCGGTAGAGAAAATTTCAACCAATTATATTCAGTGAGAGTGGCCTGCATTTTTGTTCGGAAATATATGACCATTTTTTTGTGATGATAATAAAGAAGCCGAACACTTTTATGGCCTTTTATGTAAATAGACTGAAATTGATACACGCTCGGTACCTTTTATGTTTTTTTGCGAACTTTTTTATATCGCTGGATTATCGATGGTACAAACTGTAATATTAGACTTACCTTTACGCACTTAGCGAGACAGCCGTGTTCTTTTGGAAGGCCCAGGTTCGTCAAACGACTCTTCATGGGGCTCCGGAGACTCCTCTGTTGTCAGATTAGAACTACTACTAGATACTAGTGATAAAGGGTCATCGACGTCATCTTCTTCACCCGACTCATCCATGGCTAAGGGAGGAGTATTCAGGCAGGTCTTCCCCTGACAAACTTTGCAGAGAGCATAGCATTTCAGCCCTGCTCTCTGACAGGAGCAGCTTCCTCCTCCGCACCCTTTCTTGCAGCTGCATGACAGGAGTTTCAGCAGGGTTAGAGGTGCTAGTTCCTTAGTTGAGGTCACCGGTGTCAGCTCATGCTGGCTCCTTGTCCACCCCCAGTCGGTGGGCTCTTTCTCTACTCCCAACCACTTCTGCACCTGGTGGTAGGTTCTGTAGAAATGTTGGGCAGCAGCCTCTTCGGTTGGGGGCAGACGAGCGAGGTAGAGTTTGGCGTTGGCAGCAGATCGGGCAAATATCCTGTAACGCAGGGCGTGGAGAAAGTCATCTTTTCCCCCACCATAGAGCGCCACGAGACATTTGCTGCCAGCAGAGGCTATCTCCTCATGAGTGGCGTCATGGTTCAGAAACGTGGTAGCCGCATCAAGAAGGTCTGGCTGTTTTGAAAGGACGCCCAACATCTTCATTTTCCCTTGCCAGAGAAGGGCAGAGGTGGTGTCGCAACCAGTGAAGGCGTGAAGGAACAACTCTATTCCAGGAGGGAATGGGAGTTCTCCTCGAATGAATGATGTTGATGAGAACTGCTCACAACCTGCCACTTTTCTGAAAGAATACATTTTGTATGCTGGAGCCCAATCCATTAAGAAGCACCAAGAGGTCGACATGAAAAAAATGGCCAATTTTTGAAGTGGTGTATCTCGGAACCTATTGGACCTACAGAGCTGCAGTTGCATTCAAATTGTACCAAATTTTGTCTACTTTAAAAGTGTACACCGTGACTTTTTCCGTAGGATGCACCTTTTTAGCCCGAAAATGAAAATAGTCCGAAAATTTCAAAGTTTTTCGAGCGCCATGAAGTTAGCACAGGTCTTTCGAAGCTGCAAACTGGGTTTTACACTACTGGTATCTATCCTAACAATATCCCAAAAAATCATGAGAGCTTTTGATCAGAAGGTCGAACTCTACAACATATTAAAAATACAGCCAATTTGACTGTACTCCAATTTACATAAGAATTGTGCGGTGTCCTTTATTTGTTTCCTTTAATTGTTTGTTTTTAATGTAAAGGTACTGTCATTGACTTGCAAAATGTCACAAAATCTCTTAAAGAAAATGCCACACTTGATGTTAATCATTTAGAAAACTGGGAAAAAGAAAATGGGCCGTTTGAGGAAGGATCGGTTTTATTGGTAAAATTTGGATATTCTCAATATTGGTATAACGAAACCAAATACCTTGGATTAGACAAAAATGGCAAATTAAATTTTCCAGGTAAGAATTTTTTTATAGAATAATAAAACTTACAGGTTGACACCTTCAAGTGTTCATAACCTTTAATAAGAGACAAGAATGCTAAATGCTATATCAATATCTTGAGATCGTCATGAGAGGAATTTAAAAAACTTTTGAAAATTTGATATTTTATATTTACTATTGCGTTCGTTCTTGCATCCGCGCAGTAAGAGTAAAGTAGCATTAGGGTCAGATTTACTAAAAATAAGAACACCTGTAAACAGTACTCTGGACGTTTATAATTGTTTTCATTATTCACAATTAATTTTCTGGGTTATTTTTAGGTATTTAGTACGTTAGAAAGACGTCAGTATCTATAGCGGCGTCACAAATAATTTTTCAAAAGTCCATAAAGCCAACTGGACGGCTACAAAAGTTACAGAAGGTTAAAGATTAGGAAAACCAGTTTTTCTCAAATATCTCGTAAATTATCGGTTTTACGTTAAAGGGCCAGGTTAATAGATCTTATTTTATTTAACATTAAAAATGCGCTAGCAGCGGAAACGCCGTCAACGAATATTTCGCGATTAACTTCTGTTAGATGTGCTGGGAACTTATTTCTTTTTTTAAATTAACGCTAAAGAACCCACCCTTCGATTAAAAGTGGTCTGAAATGGGTCAGGCTATTCATTTTTTTAAATTAACATATTACTTAAGAAATTACGTTCCAGCAGCGAAAACGCTGTCGTCTGTTTCGCGGCTAACTTCTATGTTAGTGCTAGGGACTTAATTTTTTTTTTTAACTAAATTCCTTTCGATTAAAGTCGGACCGAGTAGGGCCAGGTTACTATATTTTTTAATACTAGTTTTACCTGAAAAATACGCGTTGGTCATCAAAATTATTTCGAGAATTTGAGGTTAATAGCCTTCTTATTAGCTCTTGGGTTATAATTTGTAGGTAGAAATGTTGATATTATCATTACCCACGAATATATGTATTCAAAAATGCAAACAAAAAAATGTTTGTTTTCGCTGCTAGTTTCGCTGCGAAAATCAGTCTCGTCAAAAACTATTGGTTCTACGTAAATTTTGTATACAACCTTTTTTATGCAGATTTATCTCACAAACAAATTTTATAATAACCAAAATTAACGTACAACCGATAATTTACGAAATATTTGGAAAGAACTGATTATAGTGACCTTTGACCTTCTGTAACTTTTGTAGTCATCCAGTTGGCTTTATGGACTTTTGAGAAATTATTTTTTACGCCAAAATAAAGAGAATCCCATTGGAAAATCTTAGGTTGGATTTTTTTAGAGGTTCATGTATAAAGTGACTGGACTATATTTCAAAAGACACTGTAAAATACAGCTATAAAATATTCGTGGCAAACATTTAAAGTAACTTGTCTCTGATAAAGTTTTATACCGAAACGTTAGAAAAATGATTAATAATTTCATTTGACTGCGATAACATACATAAGAATTAGATCAAGTCTTAAAGATGCTATAAATATTCAAAACTAATAAATATGCATATATTAATAAAATATCGAGAATTCTAGCTGTATGTTCAATAAACATTCTGGACTAATAAATAAATTTTATTTATTTTATATTTTTTGAATTTTAACATGTAACAGATCGTATATCATTAATATCATTGTACCTATTTCTCTTTTAATTTTAATTTTCTTATTCTTCATAACAGGGGTTTCAAAAGGAGCTGCTGAATGGTTAGCTAAATCGGGAAAATTTTATGGCGTTGGACTCGACACACCAAGCATAGATCCAGGAAATAGTACAGATTTTATAGTACATCGAATTTTTGCTGAAAATCAGATGTATAATTTGGAAAATGTAAAATTAACTCAAGAATTACCAGGTAAATTTTTTAAATCCATTTAAACGTAAAACAATGAAAAAGGTCTTTTCTTTTGATACTTATAGTAGAAGGGAGGAAGTAAAAATCACATAATTTTTAAACAAAAATGTAGAACGCCATGTCATATAAATAATTGTTTTTGACATTTGCAAAGTCATTAATAATATCAATTTTATTCATGTTAATAATATGTTTGTTTTCAATGACAGATAAGGGCTTGGCTTATTTTGAACTATGAGAGTTCTTTGAAATATGAAATTGTAGAACAATACTCTTTCAAAAACAGCTTGTAAAGTATACATATATTATAGTATCCACTTTAATATTATATCCTATTTTTCAGCAAAGGGATTTACATTATTGGTATTGCCGATGAAACTAAAAGAAGGAACTGGCGCACCACTGCGTCTTATGGCTGTACCATCAAGAATTGTGAAGCTTTGAAGTGATATTCTGATGGCTGAGTTTTTTTGAAATAACCAGCAAGTTCACTGTAATACAAAATATAAGATTACCATGTTGTTATCTAGCCTTATTTAAAATAACCCCACTAACCATTATTTTTTAGTCTCTCCATACTGCTGCTAATGATACCATTAGATTTCTGACAATGAGTCAATGTTTCGAAGACAGAATAACCACATGAGGTAGTTGACCAACAGATTACCTTGACTAGATCTCTCTTGATTATTTCCTTTTTGGAAAAGTGACGTTTTCAAAAACATAATTTCTATTCTCGCGGTATTAGATGAGGCCATTGCTCTTACTGGGCATAACAACACCGGAGTACACAAAAACTGGAATGAAACAATGGGCGGACAAATATTTGCACATTATCAAAGGCTATTCTGGACACATGATGCAAACAAGTTAAAGTATAATTTTTCTTAATCAGTAGTTGTGTTGCGGAATTGTTATTTCTTAAATTTTTATTTGTGATAGATAAACTTGCCAATTATTGGCAATTTTTAAATGTTTCATCTACTCGTGTTTTATGTATGCTCTACGGCTCTACATTAGGGCTTATGTTAACTAAGAAGGTTCGGTAGAATGTCAGTACTCTTATGTAATTAGCAAAAAGACAAACACTGAGACTTGTAAGAGATAATATATTCAGTTTGTATCGAGCATATGTGAGACTAACACCAATCAAAGTTATAACATGAATGTCAGATATTTTATTGACAGTAGTGCTGCAGCTCCATCCTTGAATATGATCATTTAGGTACCTACGGTTAACTATGCAAGAGTGTACCGTCATTGAATGAATTTACTAGACCATGCGTTCATAGATAATCATTTCGTTCCTCTTTCTCCACAGATGTAATTTGTTGTTATTCCCTTAGAGTGTGCTTACTTGCAAATTTCAAACGATTCTCCCCAAGCAGCAATTTTAGTAGTTTCTACGTAATAGTTGCCATTAGGGGAACTTTAAAGGTTTCCGCAACTAAGGACTGTTACGTAATGGGAACCATCCTTCTACCAAGTATTCACCAAAATGGGGAATAATAATTACGTAGCAAATTACTATTCCGGTACTTCTACCATTACCGTGTTGAAGACTAGGTTATTACGTAAACGGGACGTAACCAAGTAGTATAAATGACTTTTGGAACAGCTCAGCTGACCGAAATGAGAGCGCAAACTATATATTTGGCTCTCTGTTATTCGAATAGCAAATTAATGACTTACTGAGTTTAAGCACATGATATGTCCAAGGTCCAAGTTAAGGTGATTATATACAACATGCATAAGCATATATTATAAATCATGATGTTTTGCATTTACCCTGGGTGTGGTT
The DNA here is from genome assembly GCA_936432065.2 of Rutpela maculata. Taxonomy (NCBI): domain Eukaryota; kingdom Metazoa; phylum Arthropoda; class Insecta; order Coleoptera; family Cerambycidae; genus Rutpela; species Rutpela maculata. The sequence goes on from OW386290.2 coordinate 39,729,844, forward strand.
AAAACCACCACTTGTTTTCTGTAAAATGTTATCATAATGCTTCGATAAAAAAGACGCCCCCTCGAGAAAATGGCTTTTTGGGAAAAAAATTTTTTTGCAAAAATTATGTGTACAAGCAAAACTGCAAAATTTTTTATGGAAAACGTTTTTTTTTAAATTTTATATATTATAAAGTAATAATCTATTTAGAAAACATATTTGTAAATGACTATAATAAAAAGAATTTTTTTATTGAATTATATTTTTATCCGTGTCAATATGGCGTCTTCATTCAACAACAGAAAAATGACGATTTTAATTGCAGTAACTTAGAGGTTGAAAAAACCAAAATTATTTCCCTACAAGTTACATTTACTATAAAGTAGCAGATGCCACCAACGTTATAGTTGTTGTTACTTTAAAAGTGGTGACGGCAACTGCAACAATTTCACTGTGTAGTTATATTTACCTAGATGAGACCAATGACGCTATAAGATCTTAGTAACTGTTGCTAGCAACTTATTTTCATGTTGGTAGAATTGGCAGAATCGATATAGGTAATTTTTTTTTTAATTGGCAACGCGGTAATAACTGTTAAAGTGTCACTGTCACTGTGTGCGATGGGAATATGTGGATTATTAAAAATAACAATTATTATACTTTTTAAGTACTTTTTATTATCTGATATTATTTGGAAAGAGCACATATCGAACAATATTTGATGGATGCCCCTGACGGTGAGCATCTTATGTCAGAGGTAGGTGTTTTTTATGATCTTGCTTTTATATACCTATTTAAATGTTTGGGTTTTTTAGGTTGCATTGATATTGGGAGTTTGCGGTGAACTGACCTTCTTAAGCGTCGAAGATATGAGATAAAGAATAATATCTATATATATCCATACCAGATATCAAGACGAATAAATCAAGAAGTTTCACAGTTTTAAATGAAGGATTTTCGGTGAACCCACTTGATTTGATTAGGAAATATGTCTTTAAGACCGCAAAATGTGTCTCACAAAAGATTTTTCGTAAATTTTCAAAAGGGAAAGTGCACTGTCCAATGCGTTGGATTAAATAAGCTCTCAAAAATTCCAAGAATTGTAGCTGATTATTTGCAATTGCCTGATGCAGATTTGTATACTGGCCATAGCATGCGCCGTTCCTCATCAACTCTTGGCCAATGCTGGGGGTGACATTACCACCCTTAAACGTCACGGTGTGTGGAAATCATCAACCGTGGCGGAGGGTTATTTGGAAGATTCAGTCTCAACAAGATTGTTATTGCTAAAAAAATTCAGGGAGAGCAGCACAACGAGTCAGGCAATACAGACGTCGTTACTAGTATAGAGAAAAATTGTGTACAGAAGAGCAGTTTTCTTTGTGAAAAATCGAATATGATGACAATAAATGTTAACATAAATATAAATAAGTGTTAGTGCATGGATTCTTTGTTTTGTTAATTTTCCATATAATGGAGACAATAAATAAATTCCTTGGACTTTATTTTATATTAAAATTACTCTTTAGTGGCTAAATCACTTTACCTCACTTTAGCTTACTACTTTATCTCACTAGTGACTTATGGGTCACTTTATACCTTCAAAGTCTTATCAATAAAGATCACTTTATATGAAAGTGTTGGATAAATATATTTATTAACGTAAGGTGAGTAATAATGGAAAAAATACATAACAGTTTTCATATTTATTTAGTGATCAGTTTACATTTAATTTCATTCAATTCAATTTATTGTACATAAATAATGTCTTATGCCGTTATACCGATATTGTCCGTTCCCCATCGACACAATATTTATTAAATTTGGAGTTTTTAATCGGCAAATTCATTTAATATGCTCAGTGGATCACTAACTGAACTATGGGTCAATCTGTGTGTTAAAGACAAGTTGTAATTTTCGAGCAGTACACAGTATCATTAATCACTACAACTGTTATAGTTTTCGATTACTCTTCTTGTGTTGATAGGAGCACTTTTGCACTTGTTGCCAAAGATGATGGTTTTGCTGTGGCGAAATAATCTATGTTTGCATCATATTCTGAAGAATCACTATTTCTCTACTACTGTTTAACTGTTTCTTCAGTTTTCTATAAAACGTGGATGAGTGCTGATAAACTTTATTTCGCTTTCACTGAGCATTTCAGATGCCGCCATTTTATTCAATGCCAATAATTATATAAATTGTCTTAAAAGTTAATATTACTCTATAGTAGATTTTCAAGGTATATGTAACTTTTAAGTCATTTTCAATTAGTGGGGAGTAGTAAAGATAACTTCAAAGCCCCTATGTTCGTAGAAATAACCTCATTTTTACTCGAGATGTCACTAATAAGTTAGACTACTTTCAAGTGGTCCTTTGGTAAAGCTGTGCAGTCGGCATTACTACCAATTTTCACTTTGTAGTTGAGGATGCTTCAAAGTAATGCAGAGTAGTATCCGCGACGTTGGAGATTCTCCAGCAGTTACTTGAAAGTGTTATAACTATACAGTGCCTAAATTCAGTAGAATCTACTTAATTGTCATTACAAATGCATACTACAAAGTGAATATTACCCTGAAGTCGCAAAATTAGTAACAGTTATGTTATTCCTACTATATTAAAGTTCCGATGCCTCAGATGCCAGTTCCCATCACTTTGAATGCTGCTTGGGTCTTTATGCTGTGGTGTCCATAAAGATATTTGTCGGTCTTCTTGCCGTCAAACTGGGATCGTTTAATCTTCTTCTAGTTGTAGTTTTTAAAATCTATCTATCTATGAGCTTGTTTCTTTGGAAGACAAGTATGGTTTAGATACAACTAGACGACAAAATTCGAAAACCTCAATATTCCAGTCACAAACCACAAAACAAAGAAGAAACGGGGGCAAAAGATGTAAGTCAAAAGTATCCAATAGGTTTATACCTATTGGTAGGGCCGCGCCGTCCGTAAGGGCAAGTCGTGCGGCGCACGACGGTGCCACGTAACTAAAGACTATGTGAGTTTTGAAATTTAAAATTAAAAAAAATACACACGTTCAGTTACAATATGGCATAAACCAGGGCCGGATTATCCAATGGACAAAGTAGGCAATTGCCTAGGGACGCGCGAAGGGGCGCTCCAGAAGTTCAAAACTAACCAATTTTATCCTCGACGGTCGGCGGCCGACGTTTATCGTTTACCATTGATCTGTTGGAAAATAAAATGTACAGGGAAATTATTTATTGTCATTTGATTATTTTATTTCGATGGAATTGTCGTATTTAACCTTTATTCTGTAGCTGTCAGGAGAGCAATATTTTGCAGACTTATTTATAGGATTATATTATAGGGAAGTTGGCAAGCAAGGAGTCACAAAAAAGGATATGTTTTTCAATATATTATTTTTATATTTAATGTTTATATTTAATTTTAGTTCAGGGAAAATATAAATAATGCAATTTTTTTATAATAAAATATTTTTTATTGGTATTTTATATTTTTATGTCTTGCGCTCACGAAACCTACTTTTCGAAGACAATATTATTTTAAGACAAATTTCTAATTTTTAATTTGAGGCTGTTTGACCTTGAAAAATTCGAAACGAAAATGTCGCCTGCGGCACATTTTGTAATTCCGCCTGTAAATAAGAAGACGCAAATACTTCATTTGCCTAAAGGCACGGCAATCCTTAATCCAGCCCTGGCATGAACCGAAAAATTTTGAATTTTTATATTCAATTGTTACTGCAGGGAAATTAGACAAAAACATGATTAAACCTGAACAAAATTAGTAAAAAACTGAATTTTTGTACAGACCTTCTTTGAGGTGTCCCAAATCCAAATCCAAAAATCACAAAAATCCCAACATGGCTACCCAAGATATTGAAGGTCAAAATTTGTTTGCAAATATCTCGCGTCCTATGCATCGGATACCCATGAGGTCAATGTGAAAGTTGTAGAGAATTAGATTATCTACAAGTTGACTTTTTTATTTTTTACCAAGGTCAAAGTTTCAAAAATATGGTTTTTCGCGAATATCTCGCGCCAAAAAAATCGGGCAGCAATAAAGTTAACGCAAAAGTTGTAGAGAATTCAATTATCTGCAAGATTGGTATTTTCAATTTTTTCCCAAAACCTCGCCCCTTTCGAGATATTCAAGGACGAAGTTTAAAAGAACTGTTTCTTGCATGTAGACTTCGTGAATATCTCGCTCCCTATGCATTAGACCGCGACGAAGTCTACATGCAAAAAACCGTTTATATTCTGGCTTATTTCTAGCATCACTAACGAAAGCATATGCCAAATGATGACAATTTGCCGCCATGTTTTCTATCAATCAAGAAGAACCCGAACGACAGCCATTACGTTCATTTTCAATACTTTATTAATAATTATACCTATAAAATAACGTTTTGATTTACTAATTCGATATTTTAATAAGTTTTAATAACCTTACCATCGATTGTGCTTCTTGAAATTACTAAATGTTTATATGTATACACTGTGTCCCAGGATAGATGTAACAAGAGGTGTAATGGACCAAAAATTTTGGAATTTTGGAATGGTATTTGGGGATTGAGTCCTGCTTGTTTTAAAACTAAAGTATACCAAAAATGACTTGATTTGGTGTTCTACAGAGTGTTTTAAAGCAAAGTTGTAAAAATCACCACTAATAAAGTACCTTTATTTTTCAAAATATGAAAAAATTCCACTAAGAAAAGTTATTTAGAATGCAATTTTATACCTCTATATCAAATTTCAGGAATATAAAATTATATTTTTGAAACTTCCAATTTTTTCAATAAATTAGTATTTTATTTTGAACCATTCAATTAAAACTGAATAGAAATTATTTTTTGTGAATTAATATTTAAAGTTATGTAGAAGCTAAAAGTAGGCTATGAAAAAAGCAGTGGATACACATTTATCATTTATTATTGACATATCTGTCAAACGTAGTCAATATTATCCTTAATTTCTGTTTCAAATTAACCAACCAAGCATAAAAAATTAAGTGAAAATGGTACTCACATTGCGTGAAAAAATTTATATTGTGCAATATTACGGAATTGGCGGTGACAAGAGAAGTGGTAAGCCAATTTAATTTGAAATTTCCAAACACTGCTTTGTCACGTACTCAGGCTATGAGAATAATTAAAAAGTTTCTGGCTACTGGTAGTGTTCTTATTGTTCTTAACATGAAAAGAAAAATAAAAGCATATGATGAAGACAATGTTGGGGCTATTATAGCTCATGCCTCTGTTATAGAAAATCCTAGGATGCCACTAAGAGAGAGATCAGCTCTTATTAATATTAGCAAGTCTGAACTCCAAAGAATTTACAAGGCAAAGGAAATTAAGCGAATTATAAACATACGCTTGAAGGGGGAGATGACGGCCGTAGGTTGGATTTTTGTTTGACCATTGGAGAAAAAATCATGGAACAGAGATTTTTTCATCATTTCATAATTTTCTCAGATGAATCCACATTCACAACCAATGGTGTGGTTTCATCTCAGAATTGTCGGTTTTGAGCTTCTGAAAATACAAATTTTAGAATTCATTGTAGAAGACAATATTATAAAAAAGTGAATGTGTGGTGTGCCGTTTCTTATCACGTTGGAGTTATTGGACCTTATTTCATTGAGGGAAGGTTAAACCAGGACACTTATTTACAGCTTCTTGAAAGATTTTCTGAAGAACATTTAAATATTTTAAGAGATATGCCTTTAGTTCATTTTCAACATGATGGTTGCCCTGGCCACTCCACAGAAATGGTTAATCGGTGGTTGAATTTAAATTTTGGAGAAAATTGGATTGCCAGGAATGGACCGATCAAGTGGCCGGCGAGATCCCCAGACCTATCAATATTGGATTTCTTTTTATGGGATCGCCTCAAGCAGTTGGTTTACGCTGAACCACTTCCTAACGATGTAGCAGTATTGAAGCAGAGAATTACAAATGCCGTAAACTCCATACCGTTAGATCATATTCGAAACAGTTTTAAGGACTTCAGGCGAAGGATCGAAATGTGTGTGGATGTGGGTGGTAGCTACGTCGAATAATAAAAAAATTGTAAACATTGTTTTGTATTGGTCAATATTTAATTTGTTTGTGAATCTGTTATGTTTTTGATATTTATTACTTGTTATAGTTTTTAAACCTCATTAATCTTCTGTTAGTAATTGTTTCTTGTTTTACAATTAGTTCGATTAACATTATACCTTCTTACATCTCGGATATTCAATTTTTTATTTACCAATAGCCTACTTTTTGAGATGATTAACATTTGCTCCTACACAACTTTAAATATGAATTCAACTCTTCATTCGCAAAAAATGGAAAGTTTCAAAAAAATAATTTTATATTCCTGAAATTTGGTATAGAGGTATAAAATTGCATTCTAGATAACTTTTCTTAGTAGAATTTTTTCATATTTTGAAAAATGAAGGTACTTCATTAATGGTGATTTTTACAACTTTGCTTATAAAACACCCTGTAGACACCAAATAAACTCATTTTTGGTATACTTTAGTTTTACAACAAGCAGGACTCAATCCCCAAATACCATTCCAAAATTCCAAAATTTTTGGTCCATTACACCTCTTGTTACATATCTATCCTGGGACACACTGTATATTTCAAATTAATTTAATTATACCTAAAATTTAGAGATTTCTGGAGGTCCCTTTGTTCTTATGAGTATTTTATAAGTTTACAGAAAAAATTCGTTCGTTGATAAAGTTTAACCCTCTTGATTGACCATATATGTAATTATGATGATCATATAATTTTAAAGATGAGCAAACTATAATTATGATCATGGGCGCAGCCAGGGGGGGAGCCATGGGCCCCCCCCCCAAGCCGTCTTCCATGAGCCAAAAAATAAAGAAGCAGTACAAAGCAGTATCTAAATTATCCCCTGAAATAAATATTTTGTAATTAATGCCAATATTATCTAATAGAGGAATTTACATACACATCCGTTTTCAACGATTTTCTGAAAAATTTTCCTCATCCTCTGGGGGGACCGGTTCTATTGCCCCCCCCCCCCAGATGAATTTTCTGGCTGCGCCACTGAGTATGATGGACGTCTATTTTATCTAACAACACCTGCTTAAAGCCAAAAGATGACCATAATAGTGTTATTGTTTTATTTTAGGCCTAAAAGTCATAATTTAATCACGGTGCCATTTCATAACTAGTAATAAAGCAGCCACAAAAATCAATAAGAGAGCCAAATGAGTTGCACATGCGTTATGGCCATTTGGGTCCAGTTGCGTTTTGGTGACCAAGATTCCTCATTTTCGTCACAAGTACGTCTTCAGAACGTAATAATTCAGTTTTAATAATCGTCACTATAACCAAATAGCCATCCTTTTTAGCTACTGTAACTTGATGATGACCAAAATACAACTACTTTTGCTACTTGGGTCACCTGAGCGCCCCAATCGAGATATTTCCAACCCCAGCTGCGCTCCCAGTTTTTAGTTTTTGTATGGCTGCCTCCAATCCTGATTTCATTATTGAGAGTTCACGTTCTCATTAAATATTTTATACCACTAATTTAAATATCAATTATAGCTACGTTGGTATTTAAATTCTGAAATCTGTATTATTTAAAAATGTATTGATCCGCCACTGAGATATCCCGTAATGTAAACTTTAACTCTATATGCATTATGCATTATTAAATTCAGTTTACCGATATTGATGCACCGCTTTTTATACTTTTTATGTAAACCTTTACATTGCATGAATGTATAAACAACTCGTTATAATATTGACTCCACAGAAATCTTTTAGGATTGAAACGTTCAGACATTATAGACCAGGAGCACTATAGCGTATAATACGTTTGCGCCAAAAATGCCAGTAATGTTGTTAATACAGGCCCCCCACATCAAATCATGGGTCCCGGTACCAGAATTACTGGCTGGCCCCCGTGCCTAATAATTGAAGAGCGGGGATTTAAAATTTTTTTTTTATCAAAATCTCAGCCCCCCGCATTTAATGATCGATGAGGGGGGGGGGGGGGGGGAGAAATATAGAAAAAAAATAATTTTGTCCAGGCCCCCGGGGGCCCTAGTTGTACAGCGTAGAAATATCCATGCCATCACTTTTTTTATGGGAATGTGGGTCAGAAAATTTTGGGAAAAATTTGCTACGGAGAAAATTTTATAAAAAAATAAGTAAATGCATGTAGAATTTTGAATAACGGTTGATCAAGGTGGCGGATAACCTTGGGATCGGTAATGTTTACTACAGTATTGGAATTATATATTCTTCATGCAGAATTTTTTATAAAGGATAGAATTTTCTGATAACTCACTAACGAAAAAAATTCCTCATGCGGTGCACACTTTCTGCCAGGCAGGCAAATATATTTACTGTTGTACATTACAGAGGTAAAAACGAAATTTAAAATTTGAAAAAGTACAGGCTTAAAGTAACATCTTCCAATATGGTTCTGCCCATTTAGTTAGAGCCCACTTCATCTCAGAAAACAGCTATTTGTTGTTTTTCATGCATATGCGCATTGCGGGCCAATATGCTGCTAGGAAACTTTTACGCGATTCTTATACAATAAATTACTTTCGCGGTATTTTGTCAACTTTTTTATAATAAATATGTTATATTTGTGATATGAATGCAGCTACTGAGACAGTATTGACTCAATTTGCATAATTAACCTAAAAATTAGTTTTTTGCATTGTCCTAAATCTGATATTTTTAATTTCTACTTTAGCACGTACGATCTACACCAGTCTTCTCAGTATTACACATAAGTTCTGATGAAATATACACACACAGCTGACACAGGAAATCAATTGTTTCAAATATATTTTATTGCATAGTTAGCAGCAGTATTTTTATGTTCACGTAAACAATTTTATTTTGTAACTACTTTATTGCCGTTGCCTTATTGCAGTAGATTGCAACGCTATATAATAATTATGTAGCAGACTCTGGAACAACAATTTACTTTCAATAGCAAAACTGTCCCAAATACTGCTTTAATATAATTGTTTTATAAGATAATATGAGACAACTGTAAAATAATTTTAATATATATTTATAACGATGCTGAAAATACTGCGGAACGTTACTAAAAAAGCATTATAAAATTATTTAGTTTTATAAGCTGAAATGTTTTATAGCTTAGTCACGGAAACGTTTCTAAAATAATTTCTTAACTGCTTTATAAGATATTTTATAATTTTGCTGTAAAAACGTTTTAAATAAATTTATAAAACAGTTCAGTTGCAGACAACAAAATAGTATTTTCTGCAACTCTAATATAATCAATTAGCATTTTAGAAGCTTTAATAAAATAACAATAAAACAAAATAATCATATAACATTTAAATTATAAAAGAAACATGCTGGTTGGGGTTTAATATATGAATATCACCCGATCCTCCGCCATTTTCTAGAAATCCGCGTATGCAAATATATTACAGATATAAAAAAAAGTAAAAAGTGAGCTGTCTCTGGGACTCCATTGGGAAACCCCCATGTATTTCGACATGCTGAATATGAATCGGGTGTCCGTTTAGCAGTGACCACTTTTTTATTTTGTGTACCTGTGTAATAAATAGGGGCCTGCTTTCATTCTTCTCTCTCTTCTTTCTTTCATTCTTACATTCTTCTACCTTTGCCATTTGAAACATTTTGAATTTTTTCGTAACGTAACTTTCTTACCTAACGTAATAACCAATATGCAGCAGGAGTCTCCAGTACATAATGCATTTTTCTGTATTTCTTGTTGGGATCTTCTGCCACGTGTATTTTCTTCTAAAACAGTGTCCATGAAATCTACAAAATAATACAATTATCCAGTATTTTACTGGACGCCTGTGACTTTTACGTCAAAGGCGTTAGAGGGCGTTTTTGAAAAATAATAAATAAGAACAAAAATATAAAAATAATTATTTTGTTGACGTTTCGGAAACCGAATTTGTTTCCTTCGAGGTTCTCTTTCCCAAAGCTTATTACGAAAGCGATTGTGTGCTGTGTATATTAAATACAGCTCTAAGAATATATTTGTTTATATTCTATATCCATAGATGTTTACTGCTTATACAGAACTGTTGATATAGTAATAATTTTATTTTAAACAATGTTCAGTTTGTTATAGTTGACCTAAACTTTTGAGATTTTTTACGTGTCTCATACACGTAAAAAATCTCAAAGCTTTGGATAGAGTGGGGCATGCTTTATTTTTCTACAGCATATTAAATAATAAATATAATGTATTACTTAATACATAAAACATCCTTATTCTCGTGTAAAGTATGTTCTGGCATGATTAAAATAAGAAATTAACAGAAAACACGCCTGTATCAATTATGATTTCAAATTATTTTGATATAATTACGCAACTCCCTCCTAAAATATTTGACGACCTAACGCTGGTTATAGTTGCTACAGTAATCGTTAGGAGGGAGTTGCGTAATTATATCAAAATAATTTGAAATTATAATTGATACAGGTGTGTTTCCGTTAATTTCTTATTTTAATAATGCCAGAACATACTTTACAGGAGAATAATGATGTTTTATGTATTAAGTAATACATTATATTTATTTTTTAATATGATGTAGAAAAATAAGGCATGCCCCGCTCTATCCTAAGGGGATTCGCGGCAAAGCTTTGTGGTTTTTCACGTGCCTTATAACATTATGGGCAACTATAGGCAGCCAGGTTGTGCAAACATCTACAGAACAATTCGTTTATTCAACAACTTATTTATTTTCATTCAATAAAATTATTGCTAATTCTTTAATTTTCCTTTTCACAAAAAAATTAAGGAAATGCCACAACCAACATTTATAGTACGGGAGACAGCGTTGATTTGAACAAGTCATTTCATAGCGACTGAAAATCATAACAATAATAGTTTTCCCCTAATACATCAGCAATCTGAACGTCAGCTACTCTAATAGCGGTGGAGCTAATGGTGAGAGCATGTTAAAGTTGTTAAAAAATCGTTTTCCATCGGTTTCTTTGAATATCTCGAGTTCTATGGAAAACAACAAAGAGAAAGAACATGTTCATTATGAGCTGAACCATAAAAGTACAGAAACTATTCATTCCAATTGTTATTATTATTTAAAAAAAATAAAATAAATAAATCACCAAGTATGTTCTTACAAACCAGGCCTCAGTCGCCAGATAGCGGAGTGAGTAAGACGACTGACATTATTTTTTAAGGGTACGGACGTCTCGGGCTCAAATCCTGCTCGCGAAATATTTGTTTTTATTGTGTCAGTGATATTAAAAGTTTTACAAAGCTGTATATATGAACATGAGGGTAGTTGTTCAAGTTAGGTTGGTTTTTCGAGTATGAAAATCGAGATGAAAATACTCGTAGCATAATTTTTTTTTTTTCAACTTTAACATACTAGCTCCACCGCGGGTACGGGGACTGACGCTCATTTTGTTGATTATTGAATTTTAATCAACTGATAAAAATGAAATTTGTTCGGTATAAAATTCCTCGAAAAAAACAGCGCTGCCTCCCGTACTATTAAATAATATTCACAATGCATCAGCGCGAATGGCACCACTCCGATGTATTAAATTTATTAGTAAGATTAGGCTAAGAAAATTTAAAAATGTGATTAAAAATTAGGAAGTGATTAGAGAATAAGCAGTGTTTACCTTCAATACAAGTGAGAATTTAGAGAGAAGCAGTAGGCAATCTATTGGTGGGTATAACTTTTTCTTTATCTCGTCTATTATGAGACTCTGGTCCCTGGTATCTCACACGAATTTAAAAAAATCATAAACCAAAAACCAATGCATCCTGCATTAGGGAAGGAGCGACTTGGTGCTCATAAAAGAAAATAAATTCACCCTTTAGACGAGTGTTAAAAGATTCATCTACAAGCTCCTGGGTCTCTATTCTTGACGGCAGTAGAATAGAAAAATCGAGAGAAAGTGGGCGTGTCTCTATTAAAATTCACAAAACGGTATTCTTGAAGTTGCTTCTATCAAAAACTGATGAACATTACTCCCTGATGCTTCTCTTGGTTATTTTCAGGGAACAGTCGGGGAATGCCGCCATTTTCTGTTTTTCTAACCTGGAAAAGTGAATGTTGTCAAAAACTGAATGTTTTATTTCACTTTTGATTAATATTCTTGTGATTTTGGACTGAATATAAAGATGAATCTGCCTGAAGTAATATATTGGGACGAAATAATCCACAACGTGAACGATTCTCAAGAACTCCTTGCTAGAGGTTGAGAGATTCTTCCTCAGAGATCAGTTTTTATTATCAAATCAAAAATGTATGACGTTGTTCTGTCTGACTAAGCCCGTTTGCCAGGATTTAATAGAGATCGTAGAGATGTAAAGCAGTCGGTTCCTTGTCTATTAAATGTTAGACAAGTAAAAGATCCCCTACTCTTCTTACGAGAAGAGGTTCGGCAAAATTTCCAGGTTGGGGGTAGCCCCTCTCCTGACATCGGTGATAGGCCCTGGTAGCGGAAATAGGCCGACGTTAAATAAATATAAATCTTCCCTGTCTGTAGGTCTGTACAAACTATGTACAAAATATATTTTAAGTAATAATAGGCAGCGTTATTTTTTTTTGTTTATTTAAAAATACCAGATTAACAAATTAATGTTATACATGGTAGTGTGTAGTAAGACAGTACATAACAATCGAAAATAAAATAAAGAACAGAAACAAAATATTTGGTTTAACATAACAAAAGAAGAATATTGATATTAATATCAATTGGAATCGCCACTGGAAGTACGATATCTTGTGGTAGTCTTTTTCTTAACCTATTATTACCAGTCTTTTCATTTAGGTTTAAATTTCTGGCATTTGCACAGTTGTTTATAGTTTTGAAAAATGTCTGCACATGATTTCATAAAGTCTTCAATTTGTGGCACGTCAAGCTCTTGATGGATTTGACTGTTTCTTATAAGCCAATGGGCATTTATAGCAGATCTCAACACTTTATTTTGAAATGTTTGCACCTTTTTAATATTAGTTTTGCTAGCAGTTCCCCTCATCACACAGCCGTAAGTTACCGATGGTCTTAAGATCGATTTATATATTAATGTTGCACACTTAACTCTGAGCTTCCATTTTCTATTAATAATGAGATATAGCATTGATAACCTTGCGTAACCATCATTAAGTTTTTTATTGATGTGGTAACTCCATGTTAGTCGTTTATCTAAGTATACTCCTAGATATTTACACTGTTTGCAAGATTCCATATTCTTTCCTCGTCGTTGATGATAATATGATTGGGGTTTTGTGGTCTTAGGGTAAGCATTATTTTTCAAATAATAATACCTACTTTGGGCTCAACTCTGTTCTTAAGAATACGTATTGGTACCCCGGCACATATTATGACAACATTCTCATCTCTTCAAAATATAATAATTTTATTGCCGCTTATTTTTTATTACATCGAATCTTTCAAAACACTGCTTCATTTTCAGGTTCTAGCAGCTCTGCGTGTCTTTGAATATGATTGTTATTGTTAATATTGTTATTGTTATGAACTATGGTTATGCAGATAACCGATGTCGATTGTCAGAAATTGCTCGTTTATGATTGGTGAATAAGTTTGGCAACGCTGCGGCTTATTCCCTAATATTTTGTTTCCTCCTTTCTGTTCAAGAATACAGTTTAATGCTTGCAATAGAATGGCAGTAGAACAAATCTGGGGAACGCTCCCCGGGGAACGTTCTATTCTATCACGGTCAAGAATAGAGGCCCTGGTCTATTACACGTTCTAACAAAAAAATAAGTACCAACCTAAAACAGCGAAAATCTAAAAGCAAAGTAAAACCATAATTTGTTATTTTCTTGCAAATTGTTAGATCGCGTGTTTTTCTGAAACATCTTAAAATAGTCACAACACCCATGAATTATCCATTACAACGAACACACTACGCTTTTCTCGACCCTAACTTTATTTCTTTCGCTCTATTTTTCATTGAATTAAGATGTACATTTATAGCTCATTGGAGTAAAAAATGACATTCCAGCGTCTGAATGCCGACATTGGCGGTGCTGGTTTTAGCTCCCATACCTATACTTTTTCGTTATTATGGAAGGCATGAAAAAATTATAGGGACAAAAATATGTCTTTCTGGTGGGTCGGATACGCGATGAGAAAAACAAGTGAACATCAAAGATAGGAAATGCGTATGATAAATATTCATTAACTATATTTATACAGGGCGGCCAACTATTTAGGATTATTTTCAACTTTATTAAAAAAGATATTAAAAATGTTTGATACTAAAATTTTGAGAAGCTATATTTCATTTATAGGTTACAAATATATAAACACGTCGTTATTGGTCGTTCACATGTCCACGGAAAGACAAAAAGTGTCCATTTTTGTTATATTTTATTGAAAAATATATAGGACATAAAAAAACAGCAAACAAAAAAGACTTGAAAAAAACAGTTCAATAAAAACAATAAAACTAAAAAAGTCGATGAATAATAAAAAGTATTTAAAAATAAACAAATCTAGGTACTAGAAATATATCATTAAATAAAACGAAACACACAAAACAACAGACACAAAATTGTAATTTACGTTAATTATGTTTATTCGAAAGAAAAAACTGTTTTTAAAAAAAATAATTTTCTAAGGACAAAAGCTCGACATCGAGACCGCTTTACACCGAAGGTAAACTATAGAAATAAAATTATACATTGTCGGAAGCTAGTGATTATCTGCCGGTATCATATTGTGCTGACGGTGTAACTCACGGGTCCATAACTCGTTACAAGACCGGAAAGAGGTGTTTTGCAGGTCGACCCAAGCAGATGGGGAGACCTGCAAAACACTGTTTTTCGGTTGTGTAACGTACAATTTTTTTTTCGGCCGACACTGTCATACAAGATCAGTTTTGTATTATTTTTTTAATAAATTTTCTAACAATTACAACGATTATTTCACTCATTAATGCTATAGCCAATGAGAGCCCGTTTTTTCACAACATTGCACCAATCAAATGTCATTATTAATGGTAATTCAAGCTAGATCGGCTTTTGACAGTACCAACATGCAAAATTTATCGCTCTAATTTTTTATGTCGCTGCAGCGGCAAATACTGCGGTAATTATTTGACGTTTTGTTTCGTGAAATATTTTCGGCAAATAGGGCAACCCGCGCTTTTAAATTTTATCTATAAATATCTTCTCTAGTTTATTACTAATTGTTAACTTATCTTGTAAATTGTAATATTGTATTATGTACTAGCAAACATAAACACACCACATATATAGTAAACAATCGTCAGTTCCAAAGAGAAACCTGTCTGAGATATATAGGCTATAACCCTTGCCTATCTGTAACTAGGTATTTCAATTTGCCTACTTTTCAATCAGGTAACAATAATATACAAACATTGTACTTAATATACCTAGCTCATAATACAGGAACAAGTCAATCACAGCTTTCAATAGCTCAATAACGTAGTTACAAAGTTAAGCAAATCATTTATTATAAATGCCAAGTAAACACATTCGCTCTGGAAACAAAGTAAAAATGTACCTAGGTACCTACTTACATACGGTAATCTATCAAAAAGTAACTAGTTGAATCAAAGCTGTGCAATATTTTAATTTGTTGAATTTAAAATTCACTCTGCCTAACGAAACAAACCTCAACATAATTTGTAAACTTCGTAAGTTAAAAATAAGGATTAAATACGTAAATATGAATCAATGAACAATTATTATGGAATATAACTCTAGTAGCGGTAGCGCTAGATGGCGCTCTCTATGTCAATCTCGGAACCATGAGTGATTGCTAGTATATGAGTGTATAGTAATAAATAGGCGGGATATCGGGAATAAAGTAGTACTCTCTCTATCGTTCCTCGTCATATTGCACCTCAGAAACGCCTGAAAGGTGTTAAGCCAGTCTATGTATTATAATATCTAAGGTTTCAACTCGTTTTATTTACTAGAAACGCCACTAGATTATTTTAAAATATAGCGAATCTCCGTTGTTTCTACTGCGTTTGTTTCAGATTTGCTGTTTTGACAATATGAGTCGGTTTGGAAATATTTATTTATATCAAATTAATGATGAAATTGAAAATAAAGGTCAGTAAACTCTAAAAAGTGACAAGAAAACGTCTGAAGGCAATTAATGAGAAAACATAATATTGAAGATGTACTTAGTGAATTATTTATTCGTGAAATATTCTCCTCAAATACCATGCTTTAAATTTTATCTAAAAATTTTTTCTCAAGCTAAGTTGCCCCTAGTTAATATAACTCGTGCAAATTGGCAGTTTATTATCAAAGATTAAATCCCGACCGCTTTAGCGGGGATAATAAACTGCCAATTTGCACTCTTTATATTACCAGGCAACACGCTTTCGAAAAAATTTTCGATAAAATTTTAAGCACTAGTGATATTACATACGACAAACAATAATAACTAATTAAATAAAATATTTTTACGACCGACACTATTATACAACTTCAATTTCTGCTTGTAACGCTTCAAAATCTGAATACATATTTTCCGTGACTTGTGAAATGAGTTTTGAAAACTCGTAAATGTCAAGTACATTTATCTATTTGACACTTATCTCAACAATTAACACAAATTCATTTCCGTAGCAACGAGAATAACAGGGATCGGAAAACGGTTACTTCCCGGCCTAGGCCGGGAAGTAACATTCCCGTACGGTTTTTTATATATATTTTAATATGTTAATATTTTTGATTTTTATACGTTTAAAATAGTATTCATTGTGATTTCAGAATTTTTTTTTTTTAAATGTTTATATTTTTGATTTTTATACGTTTAAAAAGTATTTATTGTGATTTCAGAAAAAATAGTATGTGTACTTCGGTGTGAAAGCACATTCCCAGACTTCGATGCTTGTTGGCCTCGGCTAGCGCCTCGGCCAACAATTGCATCGTCGTCCGGGAATGTATCGCTTTCACACCTAGATACACAATATACTATTACCGATCCTAATGTCACTTTCCGGTCTAGCCGGGGAAAACGTTACACGGAAAAAACACTACTGTATTCTGAATCATATACCCGTTCAGCCAATGGTACACTCTGTTCAGTATTCCTCGGATATAGTTATAATTACTGTAAATACAGACTTATTATTGGTCATCAAGATGCTTATCTTATTACCTTAAATATAAATTCTTTTGGAAACCAAACAATGATTCAATGACAAGGGCTCTTTCATTGCAATAATACTCTGTTACTATTTCTGCACTATATTATTTTTCGTGGTACAAGATAACTTTTTGGAAGGATAATATAATAATTTAAGACAATAAATTATTTCACTGTCCTATTATTACTTACGTTAATTTTAAGTATAGGTATCATTGAATGCATATAGTTTTATCGTAATTTTATTCTGGTATGTTTTCCTACCTAATGTAGATAATATAGTTATTTCAATAAGAAGGATATATTACCTCAAAAGTATATTGATATAGATTCAATTTTGAGATATAATTATTGGTAGATTATTACTTTAATTGATTGCTAGTATATAATTATTCATTTAATATAGTGATAGTGTTGACTGAAAATATAAATTAAAATTTATTGTATTTTTGGTGATAGTTGGGTATAATCCGAAATGGGTTTGATATAAGTGATAATTTACCTAAGACACCATATGTGTTGCACACAAAGTTACTATAATAAAAAAAACGTATACGATATAAGCGACTTTTTTCTGTATTATTGCAATCATTTTATGAGCGGCGTATGAAATAATACGCGAATTATCAAGATTCACGTGTTATTTAAAAACGTTAACTTAACGATTTCATCACATTTCTCATGTTTTGATGATATACGTATTATTTCATACCGTGCGTGTAATTTCCCATTAGGCATGTACATTCACGTAGCGCGAGAGATCTGACAACACAACTGCCGTAAATTCCTCCGTCGGGCGGAGCTTCCCAGCTCTGTTATTTCATTTCAGCCAGCTGGCACGCGCGATGTTGTAATTTTACTCCCTATGCCTAGCGCTCCGCTACACGCTCATAAAATTATTGCAATGATACCGGGAAAATGCGGCTTATCTCGTATACGTTTTTATTATTATAGTAACTTTGTGTGCAACACAAATGGCATCTTAGGTGAATTATCAACTCATACCAAACCCAATTTAGATTATACCCAACTATAACCAAAAATACAATAAATATTAATTGATATTGTCAGTCAATACTATCACTATATAAAAAAGAATAATTATATAAGATTATCAATTATAAAAATTGTTTTCTACTGAACTTTAAATGGCAAAATATAATGATGAACTTGACTTGTTATTTGTGTATTTTTTGTACATATTTATGGTATACAGGATATCAAGAAATAAAATAAATTTTATATAATAAAAATATATTTTCTTTATAGTAAAACTTACATTCTTGAAGAAACTGTTTAACAAATCAATAATAATATTACTGAATTCTATCAGAACAAACCTAAAAAGATTTTCTTTAGTAAAATACTGTTTAACAAATCAGTAAAAAATATTAGTAGGTATATCAGTCCAAACATAAACAAAAACTAACCAGTACACTTGTTTTCAGCTGGATACTATTGTTTCCCTAGACAGGCGCGCAGCCAGGGGGGGGGCATGGGGCCCGGGCCCCCCCCAAGCCGTCTTCCATGAACCAAAAAATAAAGAAGCATAATCACTATTAGTACAAAAGAACATTGTCCCACAGTTATGAGACCTGTAAAAAGGGTGATTTTTGAGAAATATATACATATATATATATATGAATTTTAGCGTTTTTTCGTCTTTTTCTCTGTATTGAGGAAAAACTACGCATTTTGGTGAACAATATCAAGAGAGCAAAGTAGTAGAGCATAAAATTTCCTATAAGTTTTGTCTCTTCTTTTTCGAATTCCGCTTAGTTTCGCCGCTAGAGGGCGCGAAATATACATATAGACTTTTGCGCCTTTTTTTAGATTTTGAGCCAAAATTATGCATTTTTATGAAAAATTACCTGAGATCAAAGTTGTAGAACATAAAATTCACTATCTTTAGTTCTAGTTTTTTTTTTTCATAAAAATATATATATTTTATGTTCTAAAACTTTGATCTCACGTAATTTTTCATAAAAATGCATAATTTTGGCTCAAAATCTAAAAAAGGCGCAAAAGTCCATATGTATATTTGTTTCTTTCGTGCCCTCTAGTGGCGAAACTAAGCTGAATTCGAAAAAAAAATGGTAGAGGCAGAACTTATAGGAAATTTTATGCTCTACAACTTTGCTCTCTTGATATTTGTCACCAAAATGCATAGTTTTCCTCAAAATAGAGAAAAAGACGAAAAAACGCTAAAATTCATACATATGTATATATTTCTCAAAAACCACCCTTTTTTAGAACTGCGGGGGGGTAAAAATCATGACTAGACAACCCAAATACTTCACTTCTTACAGGTCTCATAACTGTGGGAAGATTTTCCATAAAACAGCAATTTTTTGACTAATTTGAAGGGACTAAAAGCAGTATCCAAATATTTTTTGAAATTAATAAATGTAATTAATGCCAATATAATCTAGTAGAGGAATCTATACACATCCGTTTTCAACCATTTTCTGAAAAGTTTTCCTCAACCTCTGGGGAGGCCGGTTCTATTGCCCCCCCCAGATGAAGTTTCTGGCTGCGCCACTGTCGCTAGAGTTATTCACCATTTAAACAATTTAAAATTTGTAGCACTGTAGTACATCGGGATTCACAAGTTTTGATAACTGTTCTGTAAAGGAGGAAGTTTGATTATTGTATTTTTTTATTATACCAGTATGCAATTTCTAACGAAATACTTATTTATTTAAAATTATATACAAAAATTCTAATACCTATAGGTTGCAACATATATTCTTGTAACAAATAATGGTCAATAAACAGGGCCTCCGTATGGGGGGATCTATTGGGTACTGAGTTCTGAGCCCGGGCTTCCGACGTGCCCGTAATGGGGGCCCGCCAGAGATTTTGACAAATTTATTTTTATCAAATTTCTCCCTCCCGCTCATCAATTATTAAGCACGGGGACCCGTTGCTCTTGGAAGGGCCTGCCAGAGATTTTGCAAACATTTTTTTTTTCAAATTTCTCCCCCCCGCTCATCAATTATTAAGCGCGGGGGCCCACCAGTGAATTTAGTACCGGGGCCCATGATTTGATGCGGGGGGCCTGTCAGTAAAGATCAAGGTAAGTCATGAAAACAAAAGTTACTGCAATTTATTGTTAAATGTAACTAAGTGAGTTTTTGTTTGTTCTTTCTTGCATTATTAAATAAATAAGTATTTTGTTGTAAAACCAAATCAAACTAATAAAATACATTGTACAGGGTTATTCTTAAGTCTGTGAAATATTTTATGAATTCACCACAATTAAACTACGCAGCGAATAATGGTAATACACTGATAGGTCTACAAACTGTCAAAGATTTTTTTACAGAGCCCGCGTCGGTTTCACAGTTGCCATGGTTTGCTGGCTAGGAGGTAGTAGCAGCAAAAATATTATGAAGAAACAGTGTGAGTGATTCTGGGATAAGAGCTGCGTATTCCAACATAAGAAAATTCTCACGTTTACTTAACACCATATTTCCTACCATCGTCTCCTATAGCTGCAAACGACAGCAACTATGCTCAGGTGCAGTTAATTAAAAAAAAAACCTGAACAGTTTGTCCTTCTATCGGCATAAGAATTACCACTATCCGTTCCGTGGTGTTTACTTGTGCTGGATTTATAAACTGTTTCACAAACTTATGAACAGCCCTGTACATTATCCTGCACAAAAAATGAAGAATACATGTTTTCATTTAAGAAAAAATTTTACAGATAAAACTATTTTTATAGTTGAAAGTATTTTTTTGACGGCTTCTATCTCCACTATATATGTAATGTTACACGCACTAGATTTTTTTTTAAATTGCTAATATAAATTTTCGGAAAATCTTACGTTTACCTCATTAAATGCACGCCTATGGTGGTTCTTCAGATTTTACTATTTAAATTAATTCGAACGGGGGGGGGGAGTAAATTTAATAAAAATCACATATTTTTGAGTCGCTTTATGGAATTTGCATGGGACACGTGTTATACAATATCAAAATAATACTATTAAATTTTCAAAGACAACAACTGTGCATGGGCACATGAAATCAGTTAAAAATGATCTTAAACATCCATACCTCAATGGAGACTATACACAGAAAATCGACAAAACAATTTTAACAAAAGTGTACAAATAAGTGCGTTGGTTTACGAACAGATCACAATAACAATGATATATCCCACCCATGCACCCCATATTTCCGCGTTGTTTCTTAGATATAGTGTATTATATAAATAAATAGGTACTTACCTTCAAATACCGAGATTAACTCCTGTAACTCCCAGGATTCCAACAATTTTTCTATGTCTACACCAGCTGTAATTGTGCAGAACCAAATTAAAAACGGTACTATTGCGCTGCGAATTCTGCGACAGACCTCTGTTCGGTGTTAGTTGAATGCCAAAAGGACTCTCTCCCACCTGTGACCTTTTTCCTTGGCGACAATGCGACTTCAATTTTTTTCAAATATAAGAGGTTCGCTTCACCGATAAAGATTAATGAAGCTAATACTGGATATAGTTCTTATAATATAAAGGGAGCAACATTTACATTTATTAATATTATGAATAGCTAAGAAAATATAAAACATTGTACCCATTATTTATTATAATTTAAGCAAATGATAATATTTTAGATCGATGACGTTCTTTATTAAATAAAGAGAAACAAACTAAGTATTGCTGAATATCCAGTATTTTTATTGGATAAATTTGAGAGGTTTACTTCAATAAAGCTAATTATTTTTCAAATAACTATATACTTCAGATCGTTATTAACAGTGGTTTTAGCATTCATGTGATTATTTTTTTTTAAAAGCAAATTTAAATATGATTGATTTTCAATTAAGAATTTGTGCTTAAAAGAAATTTTGATATTTCATTGATTAGATAACACTGTTTTAGATCAATGCTAATTAATATTAACTTAAAAGAAAGGTCATCAAACATAGGACTGTCATCGGAAATACAATAGCAGTTTTTTCCGTGTACTTTCTGGCAGATAATTTCTCCAAAAAGGGTGTACTTTCTGGTCGGCCGAAAGAAAAATCTTTTTTCTTGCTTTTTTAGATGCAAACTGATCTATTATGCTGTTGGAGTCTATTGCATCTAACAGGTCACTATTTAAGAGTAGGAGGGCTAATTCACTTAGTTTATCGTTTTCTAACGAATTTCTTAAATATTTTTTTACATATTTTAATGTTGGGCACTACTTCAAGTAAAAGTAGTATATATTGTACTTCAATTACTTTTATTACTTGAAGTATTTTACTTCAAATACCTGAAGAATTGAGTACTTGGTACTTGATACTTGCAGATATTTTAGAATAGTACTTAGCACTTAGTATTTGTTAAACGAAATTACAGTACTTAAAGTGCGTTATAATTTACTTAAAGTATTTAAAGTACTTGATCACTGCTTCAAGTACTTTAGATACTGCAAGTAAGTTTACAATCCAGTTGAAACCTGCAGAGACTGGTAAGAGCAGTTGGCTTTAATTTGTATTAGATAGACATAGTGTGAAGGTAATAAACATGTAGTCCTATATTAGGTCCTTTCCTTTGCACAAGAAGTGTGACCTAATTTTGAGTGACAGGGACGGCATCAATGCGGATATCATAAGTTAAAAAGAGACAATCTTCCACCAGTGCAGCTTTGTGTTACATTTTTAGTGCAAAGGAATAGACCTATTGAGAGTGTAGATATTATGTGTTAATGTGTTCAGATATTCTTTGCATGGTACCGAAACTACAAGTTTGAGAAGGTGCCAACATTTTGAAAAGCACCAGTTTTAGCCCGTTTTTGGCCAGAAATCTGGAAAATGGGCAAACAGAAAATGTTGGCATATGGTTTTCCAGCAATGAGCATTGACAACTAAAATTTTTCGCTTGGTCAGAAAGTGTTATACTATTACTACGTTCCAATTTTGGCCATAATTGATGTCTTCAGTGCTGCCAATTGCACGGAGAAAAAATGTCGGCATATATTGAATGTTGATAGGCAATATACCCTCTTCAACTAGCACCAAGCTTCAAAGTGTTATACTCTGTTTCACAATTGAATATTTTCTGGGGAGGCTAGCGCCAAAACGGGCAGGAGGGAGTTCTGACTCACATAAGATAAAATACTCAGAAAGATATTTGCTAAAACATAACGGCAATGCCAACAAGTTATATCCCAGGCCCCATATATCGAGCTATCTCCTAGACTATAATATTCAAGAAATGTTGTCAAATCTGAAAAATTATTTTAAAATTTTTACTTTTAGTTATTTTAGAATACATTAATGAAATGGAATGTTACGTTTTTTAGGAGCGAAATTTTCTCATTTAGTAATTAAATAAAACAACTTCAAAAAACTGTATCATTATTTAAATATACCCTAAAAATAAAAAATATGTCAATGTAGGTATAGAAATATTTGCACATAAAGATTGGTTTAGATAAAAATAAAAAATTTAAAGTACTTGAAGTAGTTGAATGTACTTGTAGGCAGAGCTGGGCAAATACTTTGAAGAAGTATTTAAATATTACATACTAAATACTTTCAGAAATTTGAAAGTATTTGAATATTTAGTATTTTCAAAAGATAAAAGTATTTAAATAATAAATACCTAACTAAAGTAATTAAATAATTTAAACTTAGTATTTAAATACTTTCTGAATATTTAAACATTCTGAAGCATAGTTAAGTGTAAAAATAGCCTTTAATGCCAAATTGTATTTTCTATTTTTTGTAGAAATCAATAAAGACTTATTATTATCATTATCATTATTATTATTATACTAGCTGACCCAGCAAACGTTGTTTTGCCATATAAATTATAAATTTTTGTCCAAAAAATAAAAAGAAAATTTCTGGATAGGGCCACCCTTATCACCTAGGGGTATAAAAAATAGCCTACGACCTATTCTCAGACCTACCAAATATACACCAAAAATTTCATAAAAATCGGTCAAGCCGTTTCGGAGGAGTTGGATAACAAACACTATGACACGAGATTTTTATATATTAGATTAAATATTATTTGACTCTTTGATGTGTCAAAATTTTAGGTTTCATGACTTTCATGAACTTCTACAACACTATTTTAATACCTCTATACTTAATAATTAGTTCTAGTTTGGACTTTTACTTATCCGTAGATCTAGACCTTTACGTCATTTGCAAATACCCAAATAAAGCACAGCGACCATGGCACTAGTTCAACTGTTCTCTCTCACAATCACGAAACATATACATTAACAGTTAACATTTACTGTCTATGTCTGCTCTCAACCAACTTTCTGGGAATTAAGACGTGAATGACTGAAGACTGAATGATGCAATGTATTTATTAACTACGTAGTAGTAGACAAGTATCTGCCTGTCTGCCTGGTGTATTTGATTATATTTGTTATATTTATTTAAATACTTTTGAGATTCAAATACATAGAGGGTTTTCAAATATTTCTGAAAGTATTTAAATATTGTCATAAAAGAATTTAAATACTTTTTTAGAAGTATTTAAATACTTCCCAGTTATTTAAATACTTTTAGTATTTATAAATGCCTTTAGGACCATTTTCACAAATACTAAGTAGTAAATATTTCAGATAAAGTATTTGCAAGTATAAATACAAATACTTGCTGCCAGATGTATTTAAATACTCGGTTTTTAAATACTTTCTAGTATTTAAATATTTATGAGGAATTTGTAAGTACATATTTACCCAGCTCTGCTTGTAGGTGTTTTACTTTTAAACAGTACTTGATACTTGATACAATAAGAAAATACTTGAAGTATTTAAATGTACTTGTTAGAATTAAATGACTAGTTGAGGTAGTACAAGCAGTACGTACACCCAAAATTGCAAATACTACCTCGAAGTATTTGATACTTGAAGTATTCTGCTTTTTGAAAAGTAATTGATACTTGATGCAACAAGTACCCTAACTAACTATTTGGTACTTGATACTTGAAGTAGTTTAAATGTACTTTGCCCAGCTCTGTTGAAAAAGTAGTAACTGCCAAACTTAGAAATATTCGTAAACCGACTTCTACGTTAGGAAATGTAGAGGTAAGACCTTTAGATCTAATCAGTTTTAACATTTCTGCAGGTGACACTTTGATCATTTCCATGGAGACAAGAAAACTTTTAAATTGAACACGTCTTCGGCGCCCCTCGCAGCTTCCCGCCCCTAGGCACGTACCTACAGTCAAAAAAATGTTTTGATTCAAGAATATATTGGTTTATTATACACAAATGAATAAATTCTTCATATAAAACAAATACGTTTGATTCAAGAATAATCAATTTATTACCAGCTTTTGATTACTTGCCACAAATGTATTTGTTTTATATGAAAAATTTATTTATTTGCGTATATATAAACCAATATATTCTTAAATCAAATCATTTTTTTTCAGTGTACACGAAAAAAAAATGTTTTGAATCAAGAATATATATGTATATATATATGCAAATAATTCAATTCTTCATGTGAAACAATATGGTTTTGTTTCAAGAAACGATAAGTTTGTAACAAATAAATTTATTTACGACTAGCATTTTATTTCTTGAAACAAAAAGCATTTGTTTCATATAAAGAATTTAATTACTTGCGTATATATAAATATTATATCCTTGACTCAAAACATTTTTTTTTGTGAGTGGGTAAACCGGCACTACTATCAAGTGTACCTTTTTTACGTAGAAATGACTCCTGCATGAGATTTTCTAGTCAAAAGTGCCACTACGTTTCGTAAAAAAAAAGAAAAAAATATTCAAAATCAGGTATAGCTCATGAGGCCTCCACGGGATAGCGTGATGTAATACATAAATTATTGTTTCTTAGCCTAACAAATGTTTCCTTACCAAATTGGGAGAAGATCGGTCAGGGGGTAGATGAGATATTGCAAAAAAAAATACAATTTTAACACCCTGTATATTTTTCCACTAAAGCATGTTTGGTTATATCCTCATATTTTGATCCAAAGATTCTACCCTTGAACTGTGGCCAATTATTAATGGTCCACCCTGTATAAAAATGTTTCAAAAAATTTTAAATTTGGGGTTCAAAAAATTATCTGCCTCATCACTCATGTTTCTGATTTTGATAATTGAACATAACAAACATTAAAAAAAAAATCATCACAATCAGTTCTGTTTTTGAGGTCTTCATTAAGGATAGGATTTTGCAGTGAGAGGAACTATTTTCATTGACAGACTAAAATATTCAAGACAACAGAAATTTACAATAAAAAAAAACCGCTGCCTAAGGAATCACTACTTCCACATCCAGATTTTCTATCTTAGTCACTCACAACGAAAAAATTCTGTATGTGGAAATCATTGTTTATGGAATTTTAATAATAATAATGTTTGAAATTCTCTATCCCAAAACCCCATAAAACGATACCCCATATTGGTAGTGGGGTGGGGGTGGTAGTGGGGTGGATGAAGTAAAAAAATATTTTGAAGTTTCTGGTTCTTGTACACACACTAAACCACAATTTTTTTTCATCCCCTTTAATAATGGGGTGAGGGTGGTAATGAGGGTGGCAAATGCCAAAAATTTTTTTGAGACCTTACCCAGGTAGCAAGGGTACGTTATAATGACGTCAAAATCTGGTGATTCTGGTCAAAAAGACGTCAGGGTACTAAAAATCGACGACATAATGACGTCTCATATATGACATTAAAATGACGTGCTACATATCACATCATATTGTCATCTTTTTTCGGTGTTAAATTTATTTATATTTTATCGGATTACAAACTTTAAAACTCGCTGATGGCATTTTGTTATCGTAAGCAGAGTGTAAAGTTTAAAAAAAATAAACCGTGTCGTGAGGTATTGGCGTTTTTATTCGAGGATAATGTTTTTTAACAATATCCAAAATAATTTATATTCGGAAAAGTTTGCAAAGATTCGGGAGTTTATTTGTGAAGATATCGAGTTCTTTTAATAATAATATTAGATTAAAATGCATTAAAAAGCAAAATCTAGCCGTTACATGTTCCACTATAAAGGCTTTAAGCAAGTATTCAAACAGAGGTTAGTGGTCGAGAGGGTTAAGCGTCATCTTTCAAGTCAAGAGGTCCGGGGTTCGACCCCTGCTCATTTCGTCTTTTTTTTTTGTTAAAACAATTGCGAAAACATTTTTAGTTGTTTTTTTTTAAGGTAATTGCTTATAAAACCGATGTACGAATATACTTCTTTTCAATTTTAGGTATGTTTTAGACCATTAAATATTCTATTTATGTTGTAGATGATATTATACCTTTACCGTTTTTTCTCCAACACTGTTCCCAGGTTTGTATAAGTACTTCAACTTAAAACTTAAATTCTTAAAGTAAACATTTTTTTTAACGAACCGCCACTGAATTAATGTAATAATTACATTGTTCAACAAGTACTCGTACTTCTCAGGTGACACTGTTGACAGTTTAGTTAAATTAAATAAGTTCTTCTTAATAATTATAAATAAATAAAAATACTAGTAACTCGAAAAATTCAGGTTTGGGAACACGTAAAAAAATAGAAAAAAAAAAGAGAACCTGAAAGATTTTCATATATTTTAAATAAGGCTAGAAATTCAATTTCACATAATAAAGACTTCATACACATCACCATAAATACTGCTTTTAGCATCCGAAATTACGGTCACTAAGATAGCTCAGTTGGTAGAAGAGTCAGTACTGTAATACGGACAACGGGAGACATGTAGGTTCGAACCCTACGGACCGCGATTGGTAAAGTTAAGTAAAAATTAATTTAATAACTTAATAAACATTAATTTGCAGGCAACCCTTGTGAGAAAATGTTGGAGTGATGGTGAACAATATTAGATATGTTAATATGTAAATATATATGTAATAGGACAAAACTTATTTATGCATTAATTATTTTATTTTTATCAAGTAGATTACTAACTAGTATGTAGTTTTATATGTTTAAAAACCTGTGGGGGGATTACCAAATATAACCTGAAAAAGACGTCATTCGTCTGAGACATTAGGAAGTCATTTTCACATTTCATTTACGTCATCTAACTCGTCATTTCTCGTCACTCTTGACCATTTTTTCACGTCATTTTCACGTGCCTTTGCCACCTGGGTAGTTTCTCTTGTATATATTAAATGCCAATTTTATGGACTCTTACTTGCTTGATTTACCTATTTACCCCAAATTTACCCCCATTTACCCAGCCAACCCTTCGACGGAACAAGATCAAAATATAATCTAGTTCTAGATCCCGTTAAAGTACATACGTGTACCAAATTTCAAGTCAATATCTCAAACGGTTCCAGAGTAAACGTGCGCACAAAAAAGTTACAGACAGACCGACAGACAGACAGAATTTTTTTTTCTCTCAAACTTAAAATCTCGACGTTTCATGACATTCTAAGCCTATCTGAACAATAAAAATTTTTTAAAATTTTTTGTCGTTACTATACTTCCACTGGATGTGGAAGTAATATATATATAGTTGTCTTCGTTAGAACAACAGCAAATATATAAAACAGTTTTAAAGATTATAATACTTATATTTGGTTTTTCAAATATTTATATTAAATCAAAAATAAACGCATATTTCGGATTTCCTTAACTCGCCTATAAAGGCGGTAAAATGTTTTTTAAAATATCAACCTCAAGAAATCTGATTAGTCCCACTTTTAACCATTCTTCCCAGATTATATGCCTTTTATACCTTATAATATCCTTTGTAGAATCAGTAGAATGTAGCATACACAGCATTTTCCAGGACCCTTTTCGCCTTTCAAAACACCCATATCTCACCAAACACGCACGTTGCGTGCACGTTTCTCACCATTTCATCACGAAGATGCGATTTTTGCTCTAAATCAAAACCAAATAATAATCGTAAAAACCCAAAATTGCAATTAAAAATCGCAAACCAATTCCTATATTTACCTGAGTTAAATTACCTTTACAAAATAACAAAAATCCATATTTGATATAAAATTGCGCATGCGCAGGCCACTGCAGGCCGCGTGGTGGGGAACGAAAGCATTCAAGATACGGCGCGCCGGTTGTCAACATCGCGTATGTTTGAAATTGTGAAAATCCGCCAGTTACGTATCGGTTTCTCGTGAGGGTAGTGCCGTTTCGAACAGTTTTGAACGAGTTTGTGACAGTGTGTTTCATTACGACAGGAATACAGCACCCAATTAACAAAGGTTAGTAAAAATGTACAACTACAAGCATAATGATTCGGGCCATAAATTTAATGACATAAAAACAAGATAACAAAAGAGAATCAGATGTTCTTCTTGATTTGTTATTGTTTTGAATTGCTGCATTGACATGGGAATAATAAAATAGATTGTATAGTGATTTAACAATTAACTACCTAGCAACTATTTGTTTTTGTTTTCAACGTGTTTTTATTGCTGAGATAAAACAACATAAAAACTATAAAAAAGGTAAACACAAGAAATACACAAAGAATGACTATTTTAATAGGTACTGTTTATGTAATATTTGGTAATGAATACATAGGTATAGTAAAGTAATAATGTGTAGTTTTCAGCAACAGTTTTGCATAACATAAAAGAGGAGACCTATTCATGTTTATTTTTTGCCGGCAAAATAACAATAACATTGCTAATAGGTTATTGACTCTGTTGTGTTGTGCATAAAATGACTGTTTGAATTTGAAGACATTTCTTTTGCAGTTTGAATTTTGTTTGTTTTATTTAGGTATATCACTTTTGTGTATCGTTCAATCACATTTTATTTTTCTTCGGGGTTTTTAGGTTAAGAGCCTAAAAAAATATATTTAATTAGAATCATACATAAGTTATAAGCGCTCAAGGCTCAATTTTTAATGAAAGGGACATAGGTATACAGGTAATGGATGATAATTGATAATTCTACAACCACTACGAAAAGCTAACTTTTTAATTGTCATCTTAGTTTCGATATGATATGATATACTTACTTTTTCACACTAATGCGAAAATAGAGAGTACAATTACCTATAGGCAACAATATGGCAATATATTTTTATTGTTGTGTAAGTAGGTACTAATAATTTCATAAATAATATATCTCGTAGTTTATAATACTCTTGACAAATGGACAAAAAATTATTAGGTACCTACTATGACCTACGTCAATTTTAGAAATGTTAATTTTTGTAATTTTTATAACGAATAAGTACGTCTAATTCTGGAAATTTCACATTTGTAAGAAGTGACCTTCATTTTTTTAAGTAGGTACAGGAAAAATTATTTTGAATTACATGAAAACATTTGGTTGGTTCAAATTTCTGCTGGACGTATGTGGTGGAAAAAATTACTGCAGCTCCTTAAAATATTAATTTTTTACAAAAAATATAAGTGATAAAATTATCTTTCATTTATTTTTTTGTTTTTCTACGATATAAACCGCTGCCCAAGGAATTCTTCCACATTCAAGTCTCTCACAACGAAAAAAATGTTGCTATTATATTTGCACTCCCAAAATTTTGTACAGATATTCCGGGAATACCCTCTATTCTCGACTTATTCCACGTATTCCCAAGAATTTTCAGTTATTCCCAAGCTTTTTCGAGTACTTCCAAACATTCTCAATTATTTCCTAAGTATTTCCTGTATTCCCAGATTTTAACATACCACTTTTAAATGTTCTATATTAGTTAAATGGTGCACAAATTTTTTTTTAACTCAACCATATCCAACAATTCGACAATAAAAACAAATTATGTGTGCGTGTACAGTCTGAAATTTCTCGTAAATTTCATTTCTTGTGGCTGGCTGCGAGCACCCTTATAACTTTTATTTTTTTTTTACTCAAGACTCCTACAAATGCAAAGCACCCTGCGGTACCAAAATAAACGAAAAAATCAGTAAATCACGTTATGCATATTTTAATCGGAAAATTTTATTGATAAAACTAAAATTGTCCGAAATTTCATCAGAATAAAAAAAAAAACTGAAAACTACCCATTACTTGACAGCTGCCCAACAGCTTGGGTATAATTTCTAACAAAATTGTCAAGCACAATTTTCTAAACAGAAAAAAAAATAAAATAATATTTTTTATTTTTGATTGATTTTGGAGAACAACTTTCATTAAGAAATAGAATTTTTCGATAAAAAAAATGCCTGATTTTTTTATTTTTTCTGCTTATTTTGACACCGCAGGTGGCCTTGCATTTATAGGAGGCGAATAAGTAGTAGATCTGAAAAAAATCGAAAAAAAATTAAAAAAGTGATGAGGGTGCTCCCATTTTAATTGGGTCACCCTGTATACAGCCCGAAATGCATACGATATTATTCCTAGTGTTTTTTCGACTACCCCCCTAATAATGATAAAATGTGCCTTTATTTTTGTTTGACGTATAGGTAAAATAATTGTACGATATACAGAGTCGTGTACAGAGTGTTCCATATTTTATGAAAAAGTAAAACATACCATCTAAAATTTTGTTAAGGGATGGGCCATAACATATATCATCAATTTTTTGATACCATTATTCTCGCCATTATTATTAACTGATTAATAAACTGAAATGTTTGAAGTAAGTTATAATTCATAGGCCAGTCGGTGTATAATTTTGAAAGTGCAATGAAGAACTCAATATTTAGGATCACTTTTCGCACCTGCCTTTAAAAACCTCTTTTTAAAATATTTTGTATTAAATATAATTTGTATGCGTACTGTGCATTATTATACTCAATACAATCAATAATCAATATCGAGATTAATGCTAAGTAATTATTAAAATAAAAATCTGTAATCTACACTAGTAAGAAAGTACACTTGTGCAAAAGAGAGCATAGCATCATTTTGAACAGTTAAATCTATGACTACTTTTTTCCGCTTGAAACCGTCGAAAAAAGTAGTCACTATGAGGTATCAGCATGTAGGTAATTGATTACAGAAACATTTTAAATACAAATATACAGGGTGTTCCATTTGAAAAGACTGAGTTGTGACGGTTTAAATTTCTAGTAACAGAACAGGAGAACACCCTGTAGAATTGGGTTCAACTCAGAATCCTGGAAATTAGTGCATGGTCTTGAGAATATTCAAAATGAAATTACTCAAATTTATGCAGATTTTTCTCTTGACCGCTGCAAACATATTTTTTTCGGAATACAATGCTGCAGTGTAAATCCTAAAATAATATATTTCTGGATAGAGAAGTAAAAGTCAAATACGAATATATAAAGAAATATTAGTAGTTCTATTTAAAAAATCCTAGTGTTAGTTTGTCACTACTCTGTGAAACACCCTGTAGATTTTAATATTATTTTAGAATATGCCACACTTGATATCAAACGATTTTTATCTCAGACATTTTTTCAAATTTCAAACGGATGAGGAGATATTGCCCATCCACACACTACTTCTCACCCTATATATAGACAAATAATCACATCATCAAATAATAAAAAAAAAATTTCAATTAACAGTCGATATCTGAAGGAGAATCTCATTTTTGACCTTTTTAGGGGATAAGAGGGAGGTGATAGAGGGACTGACACGATAGAAAAATTTTGTGTGTTCAAAATTGGCTTCAGAGCGTCAAGATACTTCAGAAAAGTTAGATGAGAACCTTAGGACAATGCCTACTTTTTTTGTAGACCTGTGTTTTTTTCTGTTGGACGACCACCTTGTATATTATTTCTTGCTGGCAATTGCAACTACATTATAAATATTACTTGCATCCGTCACGTCATTTCTTAATCATTTTTGTTGTTTTTGAGTGACTATCGTGTATATTTTCACTAAAAGTTCATCAGATTTCCTCTTCGGTAATAATGCCAACTATACTTTCAAAATATTTTCCACCATCTTTTGTTAATTAATTATTACTAGTATTATTAAGTTTTAAACGTGTCCATCCTGCATATTTTTCTCTAAAAGTATTGCAGATATCTTCCGTGACAATTGTGTTAACTACAATCAAAATATTTTTGTCATCCGTAAAAATTTTCTTCATTATTAATTTTTTTAGGGTTTCCACTCTGTATATTTTTCATTAATAGTATATCCCATTTCTTCCTAGATAATAGTCAACTGCCTACCAAATATTTGTGATGACTGATGATAGTTTGCGTGTGTTCCTCGCAAACATACGGGAAGGAAGTTCGTCGGCCGACGTCTCCCGAGATTCTCCGAAATGTTCACGAATGTGTCTATTCTTGAATATTTCCGATGTATTCCCGATTATTCCTAGATATTCCCCGTTATTACCAGTTATTTCTGAGTATTCTCTAATATTTCCGAATATTCTCATGTATTCCCGAGTACTTCCACGTATTCCCGCGTATTTCCTAGTATTCCCGATATTCCCAAAACAATGCCATGATATTCCTAACATTTTGTATAGATATTCCCGGAATAAATGTTTATGGAATTTTTTTTTTAATTCGAGTTGGAACTTTAATAACAAGGTATTTGAAACTGCCTACCCCAAAAACCTATAAAACGATATGCCACATCGGTAGTGGTGGTGGGGGTGGATGAAGTAAAAAAAAATGAGTACGACTGCGTAGTTTTAATTTTTTTTAGACTACTTGATTCCTTTTTGGGCTATTTTTATTCTTGCATCTAGAGTACAGTGAATGCCCTCAAATCAATCAAATGGATCAAAACAACGAGAGAAAAATGTAAACGTGAGATTTTTCGAATTGGTTTAGTAGCTACGACAAACAAAAATTTCCGAAATCACTAATTTGTAATTACTTATGTCAACTTCTTCAAATGGCAACATTTTTTAAACACCCAGTAATTACATAGTAATTTTCACGAATTGATACCTTCGAATGGAAAATTGATTTGATATTAATCCAAATACATGAGTTTTTTTGGTGGATAATAATTAAAATATCGAAAAAATACGCTTATCAAATAAGTATACCGTGAACATTGAATAAAACTAGATTCAAAACATTAACTTTATCAATAAAATAACGCTGCAAATAAAAGAAGGGTGCTGCCCGAAATGATTTATTTGAACAATAAAAATCATTAAAAGATTAATTAAACCTCGAATTAAACAGTAGCAAATATCCCTTCTTCTTGACATTTCCTACTCGGTCGATGGTATTTCGCATAACATTTCTTAAAATAGCAGGAGTTATACTTGCAAGAACTTCGCGGATATGTTTTTGTGAAATTTAAAGTGTTTGATGTTTGAGGGGGTGTATCAAAACTCGTTCTTTCACATAACCCCACATAAAAAAATCTAAAATGCTTAGATCTAGTGAGCGGGCAAGCCAACGTTCAGGTCCATATGTTACAATTACTCGCCCATTATACCGGTTCACTAAATGGGCCATAACGTGGCATTATGAGACGGAGCCCTATCTTGTTGGAAATACATTTGTTCAGAAACTGCAAGTGGTAAGTCCATCGACATTTTTTCAATATCATTTTGTAGGAATTCTAAATATCTCATGTACCTGAAGTTTCGAACGTTCACTTGAACGAATTTCATATGAAAAAGAAAAATTAACAAACACCACATTTCGATTTAGGTGTAAAAACTTAAGTATTGTGGATATTATTGTCAGCAAATGTGGCAATGAAGTGTTTACGGCTAAATCGATGTGTGGTTTTTATTAACTTTTCTTTTTCATCTAAAATTCGTTCAAGTGAACGTTCGAAACTTCAGGTACATAATATCTCTCCCCTATCAAAGGTCCTTGAAAGAAAATAGGTCCAATAATTCTTGTTCCAATCACCCCAGCCCACACATTTACTCCAAATCTTTCCTAAAAGTTACCTTGCCTCATTAAATGTTGATTTTCCTACGCCCTATATCTATTGTTTTATTTATTGAACATTCCATTGTTGGTGAATCTCGACTTATCAGAAAACAGTATCAAAGAAACAAAATTCGGGTGGGCGGTATTGTTCTGAAGTAACCAGTCACAATAACCTATCTTCGGTTGCCATCATCTTCGTACAAATGCTAGTGCACTTGATATTTATTAAACGATCGGTAACCATATTTTTTGAGAATCTTTCTTGCTGATTCATGACTAATTTGCACCTCGTGGCCAATTTCTCTAGTAGAAGCAATAGGATTCACTTCTATAAAAGCCAACATGTTAATTTTTGTTGTTTCATCAACGATAAAAGCTGCAGGAAGACACCTCCAGTGCCGATTTAAGGGGGTGAAAACCGATAAAATCGCTGTTTTCCCCCATCTATTTGAACAAACGGGCGCTTAGACAGGTTACTTTTCGAATGAAATCGATTCTATTCCATTTTCTTAACCCCTCGCCACTTTTTTCACCCCGACTCGTCCCTAGGAAGACACCCCCAGTGCCGATTGAAGGGGGTGAAAACCGAGAAAATCGCTGTATTTCCTTATATTAGAAGAAACGGGCGCTTAGACGGGTTACTTTTCGAATGGAATCGATTCCATTCCATTCTCTTAACCCTCCGCCATTATTTTCACCCTGACTCGTCCCTCGGAAGACACCCCCAGTGCCGATTTAAGGGGGTGAAAACCGAGAAAATCGCTGTTTTCCCATCTATTCGAACAAACGGGCGCACAGTGGGAAATTTTTCAATTTTTTTAGACAAAAATCCGTCTACAATGCAATTATTAATGGATTTGAAATTTTTTTTCCTTTAAATAATTGTTAGGTAATCACCCGATGTTTGAGCACTGCCCAAATTTTAAAAACGTTCAACATAACCTCAAAAAATCCTATAAATATATGAAATTCGTGTATTTTACTCAAGTAAAAATGCGAATTTCTGTTTTTTTTAAGTTTTACTCAGAAAATATCCTTTACTTCACATTCTTTGGGTCACTGATTAAAAAAAATGGGGTCCCGTTAACCAGAAATTGATATAACACCCATAAAATACCGAAAAACATCCCCAATAGGGATTTTTTCGAAATATTCTTATTAAAAACATAAAATAGTCTAGTAAAGTGTATTTTTTATATGATAAA
This sequence comes from Rutpela maculata, assembly GCA_936432065.2. Taxonomy (NCBI): domain Eukaryota; kingdom Metazoa; phylum Arthropoda; class Insecta; order Coleoptera; family Cerambycidae; genus Rutpela; species Rutpela maculata. The sequence goes on from OW386290.2 coordinate 39,765,881, forward strand.
TATAAAAGCTTAGTTATTCAAATAATAATTCAGTAAACATTTACCCTAAGGGTTAATCAGAGAGGTTGAAATAACCCATTTCGACAAAAAATACAAAAAATATAGTTACAATGGTTATTTTTTAGTTTTTGCTTAAAAAAGGGTAAGAGAGTACATTGTGACTATGAGAGTGTATCTTAACCCCCTTTAAGGGCGAAAACCACCCTTAAATGGCTGTAGAATTTGAAAATGGGTTTCGAAATTTTTTAAATTTTAGAATCACGTCTTCTTCGATATTTTCACTAAAATCAGTCTCCGAACCTTGTTTGATAAATAAAAATTATTTTAAAGGTTAAATTAATCATTTCTTATATACTTTGACAATGTGAATAAACAACAATTCAATGTGAGTAGAAACAAATTCTAAGTTCTTCAACGTTTTTAAGAAGCTCGTAAGTTAGAAATCGCATTTTTTCCATTTGAAAGGAAAAAAAATATTTAAAATGAAATGAAAATTTTTCATCCATTCTATGCAATGTGAAACAACAATCCAACTTTTAGTAAACATATTTTAAGCATCCTAAAGTTCAAAAACAATTGGGTGCTTAAAAGCAGCAGATATCTCTATTTTTTTTCAAACAAATTAAATTTTAGACATTTAAAAAAAAATCTTTTAAAATAAAGTCTAAATTTTTCATACATTCTAGTCTATGTAAAACAACTATCCACAGCTATCCTTGTTTGATAAAACAAGGTTCGGAGACTGATTTTAGTGAAAATATCGAAGAAGACGTGATTCTAAAATTTCAAAAAATTTCGAAACTTATTTTCAAATTCTACAGCCATTTAAGGGTGGTTTTCACCCTTAAAGGGGGGTTGAGATACACTCTCATAGTCACAATGTACTCTCTTACCCCATTTTGAAGCAAAAACTAAAAAATAACCATTGTAACTATATTTTTTGTATTTTTTGTCGAAATGGGGGTTATTTCAACCCCTCTGATTAACCCTTAGGGTAAATGTTTACTGAATTATTATTTGAATAACTAAGGTTTTATATTTATCATATAAAAAATACACTTTACTAGACTATTTTACATTTTTAATAAGAATATTTCGAAAAGATCCCTATTAGGGGTGTTTTTCGGTATTTTAAGGGTGTTATATCAATTTCTTGTTAACGAGACCCCATTTTTCTTAATGAACGACCCAAAAAACGTGTAGTAAAGGATATTTTCTGAGTAAAACTTTTAAAAAACAGAAATTCGCATTTTTATTTAAGTAAAATACACGAATTTCATATATTTATAGGATTTTTTGACGTTATGTTGAACGTTTTTAAAATTTGGGCAGTGCTCAAACATCGGGTGATACCTAACAATTATTTAAAAGAAAAAAAATTTCAAATCCATTAATAATTGCATTGTAGACGGATTTTTGTCTAAAAAAATTGAAAAATTTCCCACTGTGGGGCGCTTAGAGGGGTTACTTTTCGAATGGAATCGATTCTATTCCATTCTCTTAACCCCCCCCTCCCCCCCGCCACTATTTTCACACTGACTCGTCCCTCGGAAGACACCCCCAGTGCTGATTTAAGGGGGTGAAAACAAGAAAATGATCTGTCAACAAACGGGCGCTTAGACGGGTTACTTTTCGAATGGAATCGATTCTATTCCATTTTCTTAACCCCCCGCCCCTATTTTCACCCTCACTCGTCCCTCGAAAGATACCCCCAGTGCCGATTTGAGGGGTGAAAATCGAGAAAATCGCACCTCTTTTATTTGTTGAAATAAATAAAGCGTTTTAACGGATTATTTTGAAAATGACATCGATTCGATTTCATTCTCTTAACTCCCCGGAACCATTTCCACCCGAAATCGTGCCTTGGAAGACACCTTTAGAGTATTGTTGTACCGAGTGTTGTACTTTTGCAATTGTTATTAATGCAGTTGAATATTTTTAAATTTTTTATGAAAATTGGAATAGTTTGCCAGGCTGTATGAATTACTATGTTGAAATTATTCATGTAATAAAAAAAATTACAACTTTCACTTTTCTACGCCTTTTCGAAAAAAAAATTCTTTTCGGGTTCAAAACTTGCGAAAGCATGTGAACAAGTTATTCGAAACATGGAAATTTATACAATTTACTTGTACAATACTCGTTAACGCCATCGATATGTACATATGTAGTATGCGGAGTGCGTATCCGGGTTGCACAGAAAGAGAGGAAAATAAATCATTAGTCCCTCTCCCTCTCTGACATTTTCTTCTTAGCCGTACGATAATGATGTTAAAATTGTAGTAACGTATTTCAGAATAATAATGCCTCGCATCAGCTGTTTTAAAAAACAATAGATTCAGTTGTAGAAAATGGTCCTTGAAAATAAGATAAGTTTTTATAGAATTCAATTTTGTCCCATGTCAGACACATAAGCTCTAACATAAATCAATAATTTAATTTTTTAACTATTTACTTATAATTGTAAATGCGTAAAAAATGGCTTCAGCGAGCATGAAAAAATGTTTTCGTATCCAAAAGCAGAAAGTCCCCTTGAAGAGAATGGAATCCAATAGATTCCATGCAAAAAGTATCCCGTCTAAGCACCCGTTTGTTCACATAGAAGGGGAAACAGCGATTTTCTTGATTTTCACCCCCTTAAACCGGCACTGGGGGTGTCTTCCGAGTGACGAGTCAGGGTGAAAATAGGGGCGGGGCTTAAGAGAATGGAATAGAATCGGTTCCAATCGAAAAGTAACCCGTCTAAGCGCCCATTTGTTGACATAGAACATTTTCTTGGTTTTCATCCCCTGAACTGGGGGTGTCTTCCGAGGGACAAGTCAGGGTGAAAATAGAGGCGGGGGGTTAAGAGAATGGAATAGAATCGATTCCATTCGAAAAGTAACCCGTCTAAGCGCCCGTTTGTTCGAATAGATGGGAAAACAGCGATTTTATTGGTTTTCACCCCCTTAAATCGGCACTGGGGGTATCTTCCGAGGGACAAGTCGGGGTGAAAATAATGGCGGTGGGTTAAGAGAATGGAAAGGAATCTATTCCATTCGAAAAGTAACCCGTCTAAACGTTCGTTTGTTCGAATAGATGGGAAAACAGCGATTTTCTCAATTTTCATCCCCTTAAATCGGCACTGGGGGTGCCTTCCGAGGGATAAGTCAGGGTGAAAATAATGGCGGAGTGTTAAGAGAATGGAAAGGAATCGATTCCATTCGAAAAGTAACCCGTCTAAACGCCCGTTTGTTCGAATAGATGGGAAAACAGCGATTTTCTCGATTTTCACCCTTTAAATCGGCAATGGGGGTGTCTCCCGAGGGACAAGTCAGGGTGAAAATCATGGCGGGGGGTTAAGAGAATGGGATGGAATCGATTCCATTCGAAAAGTAACCCATCTAAGCGTCCGTTTGTTCGAATATAAGGGAATACAGCGATTTTCTAGGTTTTAACCCCCTTAAATCGGCACTGGGGGTGTCTTCCGAGGGACGGGTCAGGGTGAAAATAATGGCGGGGGTTAAGAGATTCTATTCCATAATCGATTTCATTCGAAAAGTAACCCGTCTAAGCGCCCGTTCGTTCGAATAGATGGGGGAAAACAGCGATTTTATCGGTTTTCCTCAAATCGGCGATGGACGAGTCAGGGTGAAAAAAGTGGCGGGGGCCTAAGAGAATGGAATAAAATCGATTCCATTTAAAAAGTAATCCGTCTAAACGCCCGTTTGTTTAAACAAATGGATTTTTATATTTCACCCCCTGGGGGTGTCGTTCGAGCCTCGAAGGAGTGCTGGACCAACAAATTATGCTTTTTTATCACCCACGGATTGCATTTCATACAAATTTAAATTCTTTTTTTTTTTTTTGGTCGAATATCCCCACGACGCGAACTTCAGGTATATGATTTTGGAAATTTTGGTTTGTCGTAGCTACCTAACCAATTAGAAAAATCTCACGTTTACATTTTTCTCTTATTGTTTTGGTTCATTTGATTGACTTAAGTGCCATACACTGTACTAGATGCACAAATAAAAATAGCCCTAAAGGTATCAAGTAGTCTCAATTTTTTTTCAAAACTACGCAGTCGTACTTAAAATCGTCTCCGGAATCCAAACATGTAAAAACATACAGGGTGTTCCATTTAAAATTTCGAAGTTGGTGTCATTTCCGGAAAAACCGGAAGTGATGGAAAAGTGTCAAATTACGAAAAATTTGCCGTGTTTGGTATATATTACCTCCGCCAAATTTAAGACATATCTTGAAAACTCTGGAAACTATGGCTTGTCTAATAATTCCGGTATACTAAATACTAATTTTATGGACTCTTACTTGCTTGATTTACTTACTTACTTTCATTTACCTTCCATCCCTTCATCGGAATAATATCAAAATATAATCTAGTTCCAGATCTCGTTGAAATAAATACGTGTACCTTTCAAGTCAATATCTTAAACGGTCCCAGAGAAATCGTGCGCACAAAAAATGGTACAGACAGACCGACAGATTTTTTTTTGCTCAAACTTACAATCTCGACGTTTCAAGACATTCTAAGCCTATTATTTGAACAATAAAAATTTTCAATTTTTTTTTGCGTTACTATACTTCCACTGGATGTGGAAGTAAAATTAAGCGAGATGCGATTATTTGGATAGACACTCTCTAAGGAATAAAACCATATACAGTTTTTATCATAAATTTTGTATATAGTTAAATGCCATGCTCTAATAATAAAATTAGGGACTGTTTTCATTGACAATCTACAATATTCAAGTACAGCAGAAATTTACAATAAAAAAAATATATTGTTATTTATACAAGATGTCTCACCAGGAACTGCATCGATCGATATAGGGAAAAGTGCGCACCAGAAAATTTTGAAAATTTAGGGAGCAGTGTGGCCAATCCAACTAAAATAATTACAAGCATCTGGCACTTCCTGTTATACCGGAAGTCGATACCAACTTGCTTATTTTAATTGCTTATTTTAATTGGAATGTTTTCGAAAAGAGCATAAAATTCTGAGTCAAAAACATATAGAATACCCTATGCCTACACCCAGCCGCTTCAGAGATATTTGACATTTCGCGGAGAAGTTTTGCATTTTCAGAATTTTCTGGTGCATACTTTTCCTGATATCGATTGATGCAGTTCCTGGTGAGACACCTTGTATTCGTTACAACAGTAGCAAGAATGTAAAACAGTTTTAAAGATTAGTACTAGATTAGTATTATTACTATGTTTGGTTTTCTAAATATTTATAATAAATCGAAAATAAACTCATATTTATCTCTCACTCTGCTAAATCCTATCCTCAAGACGTATTACTGACGTCCCGTTGTCTCATATTTACCTATATTTTACGTAAACTTTTAAGTCAGTTAGGTTAAATTAAATGCGCGAACGAGATCAAATAAAAGTTTGAAGAAAACAAATCTAGTCTTTAGTTATTTCCATATGTTGACGACATTGATGACTGGACTATGATATAATTAAAGGAATTTTTGTCTCAGCTCTCCATGCACCAAATTAACTGCAAACCAAATTCGCTGTTAAATTGATCATGAAACGAATGAAATATGTAAAAGAATGTTTCCAACAAGTTAAATTGATGAAATTTTTAATTATCTTCATTTCTGAAATGATTACGCTCAAATGGACATTCATTCCACATCGCAAAGAGCAGTAAAGGGTCGTTAAACATGTGTATAAAATACTGAATGTATTCCAGATAAATTAACTGTAATTTAGATTTAAAAACCATCAGATGTTTTTGTCGGGCCATTTTAAAAGAGTTAGTCGCTACAACGACCAAGTAACCCTCGAAGTGGCCTACTTTTAACCCTTCAAGTATGGATTGGTATTGTGTAATCGAGGAGTGTTAATTTTAATACTGGGTTTCCGTAATAGATTTTCCTTTTTGAAACATGAATTGATTTTCAAGTCATATGGTAAGCCAAACATCGCATAGCATGGAGAAATAACGCAGAAACAGATTATTTTGCTTGAAAATTTTGTTAGGTAATATGGAATGGGTTGAAATTGATTATTTTTCTTATTAACTAACAGTCAGGCTAAAAAAAGAAATTGTCAAATGATAAATAGTATAGTAAATAACTATAAAGAGAGCTATAATTGAAAGGGGTGGTAAGGGGTGTAAAGTTGGCTAAAATTTCTTCCTTCTTGAATTTAGTTTTATTGGTCCCTAAAGAAGCCCCATACCAAATTTCAAAGCTTAAAATGAACCCCAAATACACTTACGTATTTTTAAATTTAGCCGCACGCGCAAGTTTTTCTAGTGGTTACTTTGGCCACCCCTGTGACTGCGCCGTGCCCAAAAAGTCTTCCACCTCAGTTTTATTCGTATGAGGGCCATAATAAAGTAAAATAACTTAAAAGTAGGCAAATATAAGATGTTTTTTTTTGTTTTTAAAGTTTTGGCAAAACATTTTCAATTTTTTTTTGCAAATACGCCGCACAGTGGGACCAATTCAATTTTTATCTGGTCAAAATTAGTTTTCACGTAATGATAACCTCTATACATATTATTGAAATACATAAAATCAATGTTGTTGTAGACTGTAGAGCCAAGTACATTAAATAATATCACATACTGAGTATAGTAAAATGTCCCAAAAATAAATAAAACCGAACTGAGTAATGTTTATTTTATTACCTGACTGATTGACCCATCTATCAACGCACAGCTCAAACCGCTGAGTCTAGAAACTTAAAATTTTGCATAGAGGTTCCTCGAATGTCATAGGCATCTACTAAGAAGGGATTTTTCGAAATTCGACCTCCGAGGGGGTAAAAAAGAGGGTTGAAATTTTAGGCTTTTTCGGAAACTGTTAGATCTAATTGCGTGAAATTTGGCAGAAATATTTTTTGTTGAAATCTCTTAGATACGTGTAAGACGAAATTTCGATTTTCACTTCTGAAGAAAATAAGAAGAAGACACGTATTCGACGGATTTTCAAAAAGAGACCCCCCGAAAGGGTAAACGGTGTTTTTTAAACTTTTAGGAAATGGTTAGACCTAGAAGCGTGAAATTTGGCAGAAATAATCTTTACTGGAATCTATTAGATACGAGTGAGACGAAATTTCGATTTTCACTTTTTGAAGGGGTAAGACCGGGGGTGGTAGATGGTCTAAAGAGTATCCGTATCTCTGAAAGTTATTCAGAAACGTGATATTCCAGTGACGGGCTCTTCTGAGGAAATAAGGAGACACGTATTCGACGGTTCAAAAAGAGACCCCCTCACCCCCTACCCCGAACGGAGGACAGAGAGGGGGATGTTTTTAAGCATGAAATTTGACCATTATCCACCTCTGTGTTCTATTGTCGATTAAAATAATTATTTTTTTCGTTTAACTCGCTTTAACACAAAAATAGACAAATTGCGATGCGCAGTGAGTTTCCCCGAGTACTAAGGATGATCAGTGGGTTTCCTCGAGTACTATGGATGCGCAGTGGGTTTCCTCGGGTACTATGGATGTGCAGTGGATTTCCTCGGGCATTATGGATGCGCAGTGGGTTTTTTCGAGTACAATGGATGCACAGTGGGTTTCCTCTTGAGCAATGGATGGGAAGTGGGTTTCCTTAAATGCAATGGATGTGCAGTGGGTTAGTATCTCAATGTTCTTAATTCCACGCGGACGAAGTTCCACGCGGACAAAGTCGCGGGCATCAGCTAATATTGTAATATAAATATTTTATTCTGAGTTAGGGTGAGTTAAATGAAAAAAATAATTATTTTAATCGATAGAGCGCATGGGCGGGTATGTGTCAAATTTCATGCTTAAAAACATTAGTTATGGCGCAACTTGGCACATCAGCTATTAAGCAATCATAAGTAACCACTGTGTAGAAAAGAAAAAGAAAATAGAGAAATATTCCCTCGCCCCCTCTTTTTTTTGCGGTCCTATTTAACATAACTATAACTAAATTTTTCAGTCGACAATTGATTATATTTTATTATTCAATAGACAATCCTAATTTGGGAAATGTGAATGTAGGCTACATACACTTACCTTACTGTAAAAAAAAAACAACCCACTAACCAATAGTCAACTAAGCTATGTTGATAATATCAAACGTTCAGAGGTGCTACTTATTACGAGAATTTCGTACGCAAATAACGTGCACCTTACACTCTGAATCTAATTACCAGCGACGCGTCGTGTATTATACAATAAACTTAGCTACCCTCTAACGAGCACATTAAGACAAGTTTTGTTTTGTTTGGCGTCAATTGTTTTTTGCACTTTTGTCCGGCTAGAAATGAATTCGGTCCCACTGTGCGCCGTGACGATAACTAATCACTTTTTACTACAGATTATCCAAGTGGAAGATACATATATAACGCTAAAAAATTTAAAAAATATCTTTTCTTCGTTCCTGGACGCGCCCTGACCAAATTCAAAAATATTTTATATTTGACGTCTTTGAGGTGTGTACTTTCACGAGCACTTTCACCTCAGAAAGTGGAAGACATATAGCTTCTCATCGCACTTTTGGGCCCACGACTCCCCTACTACTAAGGAATCACTACCCACCCCATTATTTTGTAACATTTTGGCATTTCCTGGGAAGTACACAAAAATGAAATTTTTTCGAAAATGCGGCAAAATTCTTTCGTACAAAATCCATATATCGCTCTGCTAACCGGATCGACTGCGGAATACGTTCTCGTGTGTCCGAGTGCCCCCCTCTAAACATGTTTTTTACCCTTTCGTGATGAGGGGGTAGCCGTGAAAGTAGCCGATGACAAGAAAAATGTTGAGACCTTTAATCCAGTCAAAAAACCTCAAAAAATGACCCAACCTCCTGAAAAATCCGAAAGTTTATAAACTTCGCACACTTATTTAGAGGTACCTAAGAATGAATATACCGAAAGTCCTTGTGTATATGAGGCGAGCTCTAGCGGCAATTAGCGAAAATAGGACACTTTCTTTGATTTTTCGTTAATATCTCGAGAACCGTTGGTCGGAGGCAAAAGTTGATTATATACATAATTAAGGCTTATCAAATTTGCTACAAAAATGATTATATACATTTTTCTCGTATTCCCAATGGTTCCCGAGTTAGAGGCGCTAAAAGAGAGCGTTTTGTAAAAAACCACGCTAGGGCGGTACAATATGGCATTTCTAATAATATTTGATATATGGTTTACCTACATTTTTGTATACTAAGGATAATTGAGGAGATAAACTTCACAACTTTGTATAAAAAGCACATGATGTATGTTACTTATGATGTATATTGATGAGGCACATGATGTAGTTATATTAAACAATGAAATATATGAATAAACAAAATCCTGAGGTTATTCCAAGGAAAATTTTATACAGAAAAATCAATCAGCTCTGAATCGCTTCTTGGTAGAAGGCCCTGCAATTTGATTATCTTGGTCAGCTTCTACACTTGCTGCCTGAAACAATAGGTAAGTATGCATGAGCTGAAGGTGTGAGAGAACCATTATACAAATAAAAACATGTAAGTAAAAGAAAGTATATAAGAAATAAATAAAACAGAAGAAGTAAATATAAGAAAGTAGTAAGCGACCAGTAAAACAACATATGAACATGACAACCGATTTATGTATACTATTGCAAGGTAAGTGAATAATAAAAAAAATACAAATGTGCAATCTCACCTGACTTCTGGTTCCAGTAAGCACATTGCTTTGACCTTTATGTACCAAATGTTCAGTGTTTGTTATTTGCGCTGAATGATCTGCTTCTTCAAGGTTTATGACATCGGGATCATCAGGGTCATCAAAGTCTTCTTCGAGGTTGGAAGTAACACCATTCAAGCATTCGCCATGGCAGTTGTGACAAATGCTTGTACACATTATTCCTGCCTTTCGACAGCCACATCTGTTCCCACATCGCTTTCCACCTTCCAACCCCACTGTATAGGAGGAAGTTCATTCCCAAGCCAAAATTGAATTTGGTGGTACACTCGAAAAGCATGCTGTCTTGCTGCTCCTTCTGTGAGCGACAGAGCAGAAAGGTTTAGCATTGGATACAGATGTTAAGAGAGGTTTGCTTTCTGGACGCATTGTACAATGCAAGGAATATTTTGTTTCCAGCAGCAGCTACAGCGTCATGGGATGAACTTGGGCTGTTAAATATGTCAGCAATACCTTGCAGTACAGCTTGCTTTTTGAACAACTTGAAACAGGAAAGTTTTCCTTTTCGATATGCAGCAGGGAAGCCTGATTGGAACTAACTGCAGCTCCGCGCCGTTTTAGTTGTGGAAGGAAGGAAAGGTGGAAAGGCATTGTAAGTACTATATTTAATTTAGTAACTTATTATTGTCAAATATTATTAGAAATGCCATATTGTACCGCCCTAGAGTGGTTTTTCACAAAACGCTCTCTTTTAGCGCCTATAACTCGGGAACCATTTGGAATACGAGAAAAATGTATATAATCATTTTTGTAGCAAATTTGATAAGCCTTAATTATGTATATAATCAATAATCAACGGTTCTCGAGATATTAACGAAAAACCAAAGAAAGTGCCTTATTTTCGCTAATTGCCGTTAGAGCTCGCCTCATATTCATAAGGACTTTCGGTATATTCATTCTTAGGTACCTTTAAATAAGTATGCGAAGTTTCAAAACTTTCGGATTTTTCAGGAGGTTAAACATTGTTTTGACTGGACTACCTTTGCTTCTCGTCCACACACTAAAGCGTAGTTTATGTTTTTCATCCTATTTAATAATGGCTGACCAACAAAAAAAAAATTGAGGATTTTGGTTCTTGTACAGGGTGGACCAAATTAGATTGGATTTGGGGTTTTCTCTAAAACTATGGCAGATAGATAAAAGCCAATATAGGTGATCTGAGCTCGATTTTCGAGAGACAAATAATGGCGCAAACCGCGGTCGTCTATCTTTTTCGACTACCGAGCTACAGAGCGTTTTTGGAAAATTGGCATTTTTGGATACCAAGTGTCGAATCGAAAATCAAGTAACACATTATTAAGGTACTTTTTTGAGTAGAATCCGTTACTGATAAACACACCACAGATAGTAGGCAACCTCCAAATCCAAAGCCAAGGCTGTCCGGAAGGGGGTTACACATTCGGAAAAACGCAGACATATATCCACACCCACCGGTGTTGTCAATACCGGGGCTGGGGGTCGAACCCAGAGCGCAATGGGAGTCAAACGCCTATGGAAATTAAATAAAGTAAACATCGTACCACTAATCGTATCTGTAGATGGAGTTGTTACAAAACATCTTAAACCCAACCTTAATTCAATAGGATTAGCCCATGGTCTTTTCGCGATCATGCAGAAAGCATCTATCTTACAGACATGCCACATTGTCCGTAAATTCTTGTCTTTACTAAATCTACTGGATGAAGTGAACTCTTCCTCAGTTGATTTGTCCATCCGACTCTAAATGTCGAGTATGTAGTAAAATAATAATAATAATAAAATGTCTTTATTTAAAGAACAAATTGCAATTTACATACAATTTAATCATTTAAAGAGCTGGAGTCTAGCACATAGCTACTCAACTCAACCTTATTAGTTAAAAATTAATAATTTAAAAATTAAAACTATAAAATTACATCAAGTAAGTGATACCTATGCGAAATACAAAAGTAGTGAAATTTAATATATTTAAATACCCCCAGGGAAAAAATAAAAAATAATACATAATATGGTATACCAGAAATTATTAAATTAACGATCCATTGTAGGCACTAGTTGTAATGATAAAAAATAAGATTTAGTTTTTTTACGAAAGCTGTTTATCGGAAGAGATTTGAATTCCACACTTAAATTATTGTATATATTGGTTGCATTATAAGTAAATGACCTTGTGAATAAAATAGTGTGAAATTTTGGCAAAGACAGGAAATCCTTGTCACTTCCTAAAGTGGTGGAGTGAGTACCTATGACGTCACAAAGATGGCGCCTCCTGATGTTAGATTTTCTCTATTATTTCCATAACTATTTATCCGATTTAAACAAAATATATGTCAAATGCTAGGTATTTCAATGCCTAACAAAAAATGTTAAGCAATTTTGTTGTAAATATTTAATCAAAAAAAATATTTAACATAAACTTGTTTTTCATACAAATTATTTTTATTTATTTCCAAAACGGAATATAATAATTATATTTGGACAAAATTCAGATATAAAAAAGTTTTGCACATTTCTGCACTATATATATAAAAAAATGGAATTCGGATGAATAATAACAAAATTATAACAAATGAACTGAGATACAATTAGGGATTGCAATACCGGTTAACCGGTTAACCGGTTATCAGGATAAAAAACACTTGATGATAATTACCGTTATTTAAATTTTTTACCGGTTATTTCGGTAAATTCTGAACTTACGATATGTCACGTATTCAACGTTTCTATTTATGTCAGTGACTAGTATTCACTAAATACAGAGTGACTGTCCCAACACTGAGCACTTTTAACAATAAATACATAATATTATAAAAAGTAAAATCCAAACAACAAGCCCTAAGAAATACAAGAGAGACATTGACAATATCTTGCGACAGAAAACTGAATATTTCACTGCCGCAAATATCCGTGGAATACATTTAGAAGTATGTTATTACCAATTCTTATTAACTTATCGACCCACCAATATCGATTGAGGAAGCTGGTGGTATTCTATGCACAAATATCAGACGACTAATATCGATATCACTTTGAAAAACTAACCCTTTTAACGGGCTATTTTTAAAAATATTGTATTTTTAGATTAGGTATTTAGTAAATGCCCTATTTGAGTTTATGTTTATAATTTTTATTATTTAAGTTGATAGTTTTGTTATTTGTCGAATAATTATTTATTTAAATTTATTTCATTTATATTTTTTCCTTTGTATAAAAAACCTTTTAAGTTTGTTCATTATATTAAATCTAATATATAAAAATCTCGTGTCACAGTGTTTGTTATCGAACTCCTCCAAAACGGCTTGACCGATTTTTATGAAATTTTTGGTGTATATTTGGTAGGTCGTAGGCTATTTTTTATACCCCTAGGTGATAAGGGTGGCCCTATCCAGAAATATTCTTTTTATTTTTTTGGACAAAAATTTATAATTTATATGGCAAAACAATGTTTGCTGGGTCAGCTAGTATACCTACATATATAAAAATTTTTTTGTTAAATTTACATAATTTTGTACATGGAAAAAGACAATTGCCATTTTCGCCACCGTAATCATTCATTTTAAAAATTACCGGTAAATACCGGTTAACCGGTTATTTCCATTTTTATTTACCGATTTACCGGTTATTAAAACTTCCGGTAAATTGCAATCCCTAGATACAATGTTAAGAACAATAGTTACTATCCATGGTCATAAAATAAAGTCTTCTCTTGTCGCACTACTATGCTACTGCTATTGCAGTATGTCAACATCCTCTTGAGTTTCATAATTGTACTGATTAAAGCATTGCACACCTACATGGCAAATATCTTCCATGCATTTTTGTTTCCGATCAGCACATCCACAACGGACGTCCTGCAACCTCTCTTGCAATTAAATGAAATCAGTTCCAAATTTTTAAGAGAAATAGGCTCCTGCAATGATGCTATGGGACGTAGTTGCCCATCCTCTAATTTACAACCTTTATCAATAAGCCGAGGTAAATTTTGAATAGCTAAATTAGCGGTATATAGTTTCAGGGTTCCCAACTCTAGGGAAATTTCCCTATTCTAGGGAACTCTCGATCATTTAGGGACAAAGGGAATTTCTATGGATTCTAGGGAATTTTGAAAATATACAGAATTATTATAATTAACTAAATTTGAATACAATAATATTAATCAATAATAATAAAATCAAGAAATAAAAGTAAAAATCAAGAATAATTAATTGTTCATATATATGTATTATATTTCCATGAAGTAAACAGTTAGTTCAGCATCATCTATATATAGTCGCATCCGGCGTTGGTTTCTACAAGATGGCCATGTAGTGTCTTAAATCGTAAATTAGGTTTACTAGGATCTAGGGAAAAATTGGTCAATCTAGGGAAAAATCTTCGTATGTCTAGGGAAACCGCCCATACAAAAGTTGGGAACACTGCACGTACATATGTTCAGAATTATCACTTGTAGGCGACTGGCCGGGCAGGCCAACGCAAACGACGTCGATCAGTCAGGCGCGGGTAGAGGGTAGCGGCTCACTTAAAATGGTTACAATTTCGTTATTTTTTTTTTGCAATTTGGAAAGTTCAAGGTTGTAAATGTAAGTTAAAAATGTAGCAATTTTTTATTGCGCGAGTTTTGGTCAAATTCAGACATTAATTCCGTTATTACACATTAAACTTACTGTGTTGGGAATATGTTTCTATTTTAAAGTTAGTTTTTTAAATATATTTTTTTTAATTTAATATTTGCAATAAAAATGGCTTAACATTTTTTGTTAGGCATTAAAATACCTAGCAGTTGATATCTACTTTGTTTAAATCGGATGAATAGTTATCGAAATAATAGACAAAATTTAACATCAGGAGGCGCCATCTTTATGACGTCATAGGTACTCACTCCACCACTTTAGAAAGCGACAACATGCATTTTGATGATCAGTGGACCGCACTGATTACGACAATATCACTTGTCGGTATAAACCTTCTCGGTCCTACGAAAATCGTTATTATAGTTTCTTGAACTTGACCTCTCTACTAATGATTGTTATAGCATTTCGTGTGCTTAAGATAAATATGACATATATGATATATCGTTGGATAGCTAAATTAAGTTGTAATCGAATAATCAAAAAAACACAAGTTATGTCTATATCTCGAAAACTGAGGCATGCATAATTTTCTTCTTATCAGTAACGAATTCTACTCAAAAAAGTGCCTTAAGAATGTGTTACTCCATTTTCGATTGGACACTTGGTAATTGAGATATAGAGGTCATATCCAAAACTGCCAATTTTCCAAAAACGCTCTGTAGCTCGGTGGTCAAAAAAAATAGAAGAAATTATAGGGAGATCTGGAACTGGATTATATTTTGATGTTATTCGTTGAAGGTTTGGTGGTAAATGGGGGTAAATAGGTAAAACAAGTAAGCAAGAGTTCATAAAATTGGAATTCAGTGTATGTACGAGAAAACAAGGTTTCAATTTTTTTTGGCTTTAGTGAAAGATGACTTCAAGTATTATATTATTAAAGTTCTATGAACAGTTATTTCCACCTAGTGGAGTGCAAATATATCAACATTTTTTTCGTTGTAAGAGAAGGATAGGAAATGTGGATGTGGAAGTAGCAATTTTTTAGGCAGCGGTTTTTTAATGCAGCACTCGAAGTATAAGAATAATAAGAAAATAATGCAAAAATAAAATTATACTATGAAATACTTTTTCAATAACGAGTTTAATAATATTTACGCATAATCTATTAATTAATTTTTCAAGCTAGTACGCGTTAATTGTTTAACATATTCAAAATCATACGCCACCCTCCTACATACAATTAGTAATCAGCTTAACCTTGAATTAAATCACATTATATCATAATAACCGCCTTAATGCCTTTCCTCTGATACCTAGGTAGGTATTCACATGAAAACATAAATATGTATATGCATCTGCTCATGTGCATATTTTAAAGTTCCCTTCTACACAAATACACAATCGATTGCCTTCACGCCTCGATGATTTAATAGCGGATTACTACTAAAACATAACGCCCCTTAAAAGGTACTCAGTTAATGCCGGGTCCAAAAAGGGCGAAATGAAAACAAAATAGAAACTTAATGTCTCCTTTAAATTGCAACTTAAGTTACTGTTATCCGAGATTTTATATTACTACCTCATTCACGTAGAGGAGTGTAGTAACGGTAAAGAAGAATGGATTTTTTTTTGTTCAAAGCCTTAAAATGTCATGAAACTAGGAACGTATCAAAATTCTTTTTGTTGTAAGATTTGGATAGGAAATCTGGATTTGGAGGTGGGTTATATTTGCTATTATAGTGTCCACCAAAAAGTCTGCACCATGTGGGAAACTGAGTTGTTATTGACTTTCTACAAAATTATATTTTTGATAAAAGTCATATCCCTCATATTCTCAAACGAAACTAAAAACAAATGTGTTCGCCCTGGAGCTTAGATCGGAAAATTATTTTTCTTGAAATTGTCTCAAGAGTACTTAAACTACCTTTATTCAGGGCCGTACCGAAGCCTACTACTTTGGAGGGGGGGGGGGGGGAAGATGAAAAAAAAGCCAACTCATATACCTTTACATTGCATAATTTCAATAAAATAAAAACTTTTTATGGGAAAAGCTACTAAAACTAAGAAATTTAAATCGAATTCAAATTCACTATGTACAATGTACAGGGTGCCCTAACCAAAGACGGAACAAGGACATTTTTCCGGCGATAGGAACGCTTATAACAAAAACCAAAATTACCATTTGATGTATTTTTTCCGCCGAATCCAAAAGTTATAATAAAAAACGAATATAAAATATGCTATTTCAGGGTTCAGACTTCACATAGCTGAAAAAAATCCCTGAATTTTCCAGGCTTTCCATGACAAAAAAATGTTTTTCAAAGACAAATAATAATAATTATTAATATGTTAAAGGTGATTTTTATTTTAATTTTCGATTTTATAACATATTCGATTTCATACAATCGTCAGAAGGTTGCAATTTAAAAATAATTTAAAACAAACTAAAAACGTACTTCGCCTGTTCACTGAACTTTTTATATAATTGTTACACATTCTATAGGATACTCTTCGCAGTTGTTTGTAAATAATGTTAGTTTTAGACATTTTTAATTTTATAGTACTAACTTAGTTGGTAAAAGACTCAATGGAAAATAAAGTAAAAATAAAAAAACTATGCCATACCCCATTTGCGTTTCGAACCCGGGACCCTTGGATTCCGAGTCAAAAGCGTAAGAACTACACCACCACTTAATACGTAAAAAAACGTAAATTTTTACATTATAAGAGACGAGCTAAAATCATATTTCCATGGTTGTATATTAAGTACATTATGAAATGTATATTTGTAAAATGTATAAATATTTAAATATTAATCATTTCACCAGATTCCTATTCAATTACAAAAACATAAAACTAAAAAATTTTAAAAATTCAAATTTTAATCATTAACATTTTTTCACTGATTGATTTTGTTCAAAAATAATAGAGTTCTTCCTCTAGCTAACACCAACTTACTGTTCAAATTTCAGTACTATCGGATTTTTCTTTCTCGAGTTATCGTGCTTACAAGAAACGTGACGGACGGACGGACGAACATTTTGAAAGTCGTTCAGAATTCGTTCACTAACACAATGATATGAAAATTTTTTGTCTACGGGCGATATTTACGGTTTTAGAAATGTGCCGATCAAATACAATATACTCTTCGTTTTCGTATTTGCGAAGAGTAGAATAACAGTAGGAACTCGTAAGTAGTTTATTGTTTTTCATATTGTGACTCAAAATTCCATGATTTTTGCGAAATGTTTAAAATTCACTGAGATTTCCATGATTTTCATAGGATTTTTATAATTTCCTGAATTTTCCACGATCTTCAGGTTTTCCATACGAGCCCGAACCCTGTATTTTTGTGTCATAAACCTTTTGTTTTAGATCAGTAGTAGAAACATATAGATTCTATTTAAAAATCATTGCTAGTTCTAGTATTTTTAGTAAATGAATTTATGTATAATAAATTAATATTAAAAATAGGGATTCCGTGTCGTGTAAGGGAAGCTTTGCTTCCTTAGCTTCAATGGAAAACACACTAACTGATAACATAAAATATTTACAGGGTTGCCAATCGCTTAATAATAATTACTGTGTTAATTTCGCGTTTGTGGGAGTTTGTGTAAAATTCAAATTATATATTTGTATGTGATGATTAGTTAGATTTTGCGAACGCCAACCGCGTTTGGAACCAACTGCCCGAACTTTGAGGGGGGAGGCTCCCCCCCCTACCCCCCCCTTGGGCCCGGCCCTGCCTTTATTTTTGAAGACATCGAAAAATGTTATTTAAGTTATAATGCAAAGTTATATTCAGATATCAAATCTGGTTGTTTTATTTCAAAAATTAATATTTTCCATTTTTTTGCATATAATTCCTGAACCATATTCTTAAATATTTTTCTGTTATTAATAATTCCCTCTATTTAATATTTTCAGCCTATGTAATGGATTAAAATCCACTTTGAAGAACTTTTAGCAGTACTTTTTTGACCAAATAAATATTTTGGGAGAAAATGCTGAATTTCTTAGTATAGTTGTTCTCTTTTTTTTTTTTAGTGTTAACTTTCTCGATTTTTTTTAATACAAGTCGCTAAATGAAGAAAAGTCTTTTTAAGCTATTTGTATTAAAACATTTCGAAAAGTTAACACGGGAAAAAAGACAACAACTATGCACCAAGGAATTCAGCATTTTTTTTCCAAAATATTTATTTGGTCAAAAAAGTGCTGATAGAAGTTCTTCAAAGTGGATTTCAATCCATTATTAGGCTGAAACTATTAAACACGGAGAATTATTAATAACAGAAAAATATTTAAAAATATTAGTATAGCATAGAAAAGAGGAACATTTTTATTTTTAAAATAGAACAACCAAATTTGATATCTGTATATTACTTCGCATCATAAGCAACTTCTTTAAATAACATTTTTCGATATCTTCAAAAATGAAGGTAGTTTACTCTTAAGACAATTTCAAAAAAATTAATTTTCCGACCTAAGCGCTAGGACTAACACATATTTGTGCTGCTCCTTTTTCGTTTGAGAACATGCACTAACTTTTATCAAAAATAAAATTTTTCAGAAAGCCAATAACAACAGTTTCCCACATAGTGCGGACTATTTGGCGGACATTGTATATCGAGTGAAAAAAATCCTTAATTTTTATTTTTTTGGTTCAACCTTTTTTGCTATTCAACGAATTCAAATAAATTTTGCGTCATTAGGTAAACAATTGAGTATGCTACAAAACCTATAGTTTGAAATGGCGGACACGAGAAACCAAAATGGCGAATACCTTTAGGGATTTTTTTTTAACTGCTATCTAATGACATACTGTACGAGAAAGAAATGACCCTCTCTCTGCAAATAAAATGCTCAGTTTAGCTCACGTGACCACTATATCGGAATTATTTATCGGAATGAACCATCATCAGCACTTTTCTCGCTTTTCCACTTGTGGAAATATATTGAGAACATCAAAATTACCATATAATTACCCAAAGTATGTCGGTTATCTGCTGTCAGATTTTAACGAAATATTGTACCTGCGTTTATTCTAATTAGGTTAATAAATCACCAAGCCCCACTATGATAAACAGAATGAAAAGTTAGTTTAGATAGGGTATTTTTCCAGCATAGGAATATTCAGCATACCAAGGAAGTCTTAAATTAGATTATTGATTTTTCTTAATGAAGTAATTTATTAAACTATTTTCATTTTATGCTGAAACAATGAAAACCATTTTAAACGACTTCGTCATTTTCTATTAATAATAATAGTTGGCGTAATTTAACCAATAATTACACATTATCTGAAATGTGATGTCAGGTATACTACGCTTACATGATTTTAAAGCAACTTTCAACTATATTCGTCTTCACAAGAACAAGGTAAATTAGTATTAGGTATTCATTATTTAAAATGCTTTTGTATTGTAAAAACCACTGCCTAAAGAATCATTACTTCCTCAAAGAGCATAAAACAAAGTTTGTGCCGTCCAGTGAAAATTACTTAAAATATACTCTTCTTCCACATCCAGATTTCCTATACACGTCTCTTACAACGAAAAAAAATGATACTATCTTTACCTCGATATTTCTACTCCACTATGTGGAAATAATTGTTCATAGAACTTAAATAATATTATAATATATGAAATCGTCTACCCCAAAAACCCGTAAAGCAGTATCGTTATTGGGGGGCGAGGACGGAGGGTAGATGTAAAAAAATCGAGGCCTTTGGTTCTTGTACACACACTAAACCACAGTTTAATTTTTGTTACCCCCTTTAATAATGGTGTGGGGGTGGTAATGAGAGGTGACACTGGGGGTGGCTGATGCCAAAAGAAATTTTGAGACCTTAGCTGCCATTTACCCTGTAACTCTTCTTCGAAATAAGAACAAAATATAATCTAATTCCATATCTCGATAATAATAGGTACATGTACCAAATAGGTCAATAAATCGTCCCAGAGTAATTGTGCCCACCAAAAGAAGTTATACACAGACGTACAGAATTTGTTTTGCCCAAACTTAAATTCTCGACGTTTCATGGAATTCGAAGCCTAAGCCTATTTGGAAAAAAAATATTTTCAATTTTTTTTTACTGTTAAACAATACTTCCACTATGTGGACATAAAATTTGATTTATCTTGTAAAAAATAGTATATTGTGTATTTAGGTGTAAAAGCAATACACTCCCGGACGACGCGCGACGATGCAAATTGTCATTAAGCATCGAAGTCCGGGAATGTGCTTTCACACCGAAGTACACATACTATTTTTTCTGAAATCACAATCAATATTATTGTGAATTAAGGAATTTGTATTAATGCATAACATTTCTTAATTACAATCTTACTGTCTAAAATATACATAAAAAACCTTACGGGAATGTTACTTTCCCGGCCTAGGCCGTACTGTTTTGTTGATCGTTGCTTGGCAACGCATCTTTTCTGGTCTGTTTTCTGGTAATTTCTTAGCAATGGACTAAAATACTGGAACTGTGCATTTTTCGATCTGAAATCGCGCCGAAAATGTAGACATTGAGAAATACTAGAAAAATACTTAATTACCTTTATAAAAATGTCAGATAATTGAAGAAAAAAACTAGGCATTCATTCGTAGTTAATGTTGATTTAAAAATGAATTCACGTAATTCAAAATAACTATCACTACTTCAAATATATGTACAGTGTGTCCCATTTTGCTTGGATATCGAGTCCGATATAGATCTGGTTTTTTGAAGACGTCAGTTGTTTGAGTCAAGGCACTCTTTTAAAATGCACAATCCCGTGCAACAGTAGATTTTCATTGGCAATTTCAGAATGCCCATTTCTTACGGGAAAATCCAAAAATAGGTATTTTTTCATGAAATTTGGTACAAACCCATTTGAGGGAGAATCTAGTGGAGTACTCAGGTTTGAAATAAAAAAATCGCTAATAAGATTTCTTCATTTTCTATCCCGAAAAAAGACCGCAGAGCTTTTATGTTATATAAAGTTTAATGCATCACAAGCATGAGCTTTAGAGAGATTTACGTTAAAAAAAAACCGATCTAAAATGAACCTAAAATAAACTTTTTATCCAAGCAAAATGGGATACAGTGGTTCTCAAAAAAAATACTAATTTGAAATAAAAAAATCGTTAATAAGATTTCTTCATTTTCCGCCCCCAAAAAAGACCGAAGTAGGTCGAGCTTTTATGTTTTATAAAATGTAATGTAAAGCAATGCATTTTTCAGATATCTACGTTTTAAAATCGGGCTTAACTTCTTAGTTAAGGGGGTGTGGTGCCAAGCAAAATTGAATACACTATGTCCCAGGATAGATGTAACAAGAGGTGTAATGGACTAAAAATTTTGGAATGGTATTTGGGAATTGAGTCCTGCTTGTTGTAAAACTAAAGTATACCAAAAATGACTTGATTTGGTGTTCTACAGGGTGTTTTATAAGCAAAGTTGTAAAAATCACCACTAAAAGTACCTTCATTTTTCAAAATATGAAAAAAATCCCACTAAGAAAAGTTATTTAGAATGCAATTTTATACCTCTATACCAAATTTTAGGAATATAAAATTATTTTTTTTGAAACTTCCCATTTTTTCAATAAATTAGTATTTTATTTTGAACCATTCAATTAAAACTGCATAGAAATTATTTTTTGTGAATCAATATTTAAAGTTATGTAGAAGCTAAAAGTAGGCTATGAGAAAAGCAGTGGATGATTAACATTTGCTCGTACACAACTTTAAATATGAATTCAACTCGAATTCGCAAAAAATGGGAAGTTTCAAAAAAATAATTTTATATTCCTGAAATTTGGTATTATAAATAACTTTTCTTAGTGGAATATTTTCATATTTTGAAAAATAAAGGTACTTTATTAGTGGTGATTTTTACAACTTTGCCTATAAAACACCTTGTAGAACACCAAATCAAGTCATTTTTGGTATACTTTAGTTTTACAACAAGCAGGACTCAATCCCCAAATACCATTCCAAAATTTTTGGTCCATTACACCTCTTGTTACATCTCTCCTGGGACACACTGTATATACACTAGAGTGACCATACGTACGGAATTTCGCTGTACTTTCCGAAATTTGAATGGCATGCTTGGATGTACACCAAAACGTACAGCATTACGTTTGCCTGGAATCATATCATTTTTAATTTGGAAAGTTTGTTTTTCTGAAAAGTGGTATTTTGTTCTGGGATTTATTGAGCTTTATCATTGTACAATAGGTCAATAAAGGGTGTCTCATAGTACCGGATGAATGCTGAAAGTGTGAAGCTGTGGAGCTGTGCGTACATATACGGTTTTTGGTAGTGTTGAGATTGCGCCTTGTATCGTTTAATTTTCTGAGTAGGGCAAACCTGCCCTGACTCGAATTCTTGAGACTTGGAGCGATGATTGAGCTGTAGAGATAGAGATAGAAATAACTTGATGATCGCGACAGGTTTCCAGGAATGTATATAGTTTCACATAGGAATCTGGTTTTAAGGAGGAGTGTACAATGCGATTTAGTCAGAGTATAAATTTCCTTCCATAGAGGCAAATGGAATGTTCCGAGAGATTTCCACGGTTATCAGTATGAATATTACTAGATTCACTGGTTGTGCTGCGAGATCGTTGTATTATCGATGTGGGCGCTTTGGGATCGTTTTCAAAAGAGAAAAGCATGATGGACCGTCTACGGATCATTCATCTCCCATCCCCTCTTTCCACACAATGCCGCCGCTATAAATAACTCATCATACGTGTATATTTCGCATTCCGCTACACAACGATTGGCCCCACTTCACTCCACAATCCAAGTGTACAGCATTCAAACTGCAAATATCTGGTCACCCTAATATACATTAATATTTTTAACATGACATTTTACCCAAAACCTAAAGTTCATTTTTTCACAATATTATTACTAAAAAACATACACCAACTAAGTCTCTAATTATAGAACTGATGAATTAAACCATAACAAAATCAATGAAACGTATCACAAAATGACAACACGATGCAAGTCGAGTTATTGGAAGCAACGCGTGGCAAACAACAAAGTTACACAAGCACGTGGCATACCAACATAAGTGGCCCGTAAATGTATACGAAATTAGCCCGTTGATTTCATTTTGAGTTGGTGCAATATGACGTCAGACATATTGGACATTAGGGCACGTTTATTCTGAAGCCTGGAGCACAGTCGAGCAAAGCGAAAGAATTAAACTAATGCCGGAAAGTGAAGACACGCATAGTGAAATGGTGACAAATGGGGCATGCTCGCTGCCTTGAACGAGCAAAGCAGCGAATTTAGTCGAATTTGATTTCTCTGCTTTTCTCAAGATAAAAATGATTAAAACTCCAGAGGATTATTGAAAATGGGTTCCGAAAAAAATTAATTAATGAAGTATTTGTGGGATTAAAAAGACAAGCAGCCTCATTTTAGGATTCCGTCTCAAGACCTCGTATAAATGATGACATTTGCCAAGGTCTTTTCGTTTTTTATTTATTTCGTGCACACTACGCATCTAACATTTTGCATAATTTACCACATTTTCAGCAAACTACTTTGAAGACATACCAGAAGCCTTTCTCGAATACTATCGCCGCTACTGACATCTTCAATATGTTCATTCGCATCTTTAATCGATGCTCTGTTCTTCGCTGCTCGTTGCTCCACTTTTTGCTTTCTGGTCCACTATAAATATAGCCAATATGTGGGTTATTAATATACAATAGTACAAACTATATTTTTCTTATTTTCCATGAAAATAGTGCAATATGGATCAGCGATTTTGAGATTTAAAAAAGAGAATGAGTTACGACCATTGGTGTGACCAAAAATTTTCAGTGTATGTGACATACGTATGTTAAACCTCAGACTATGGATTAGGTTATAGCCAAAGATCCGGCATAAGAAGTTAATACCCGCATCTGTTATTCAGATAAGAAATAGTTTATATAATAGATAACATGTAGGCTAATAGATCGCGACTTGGTTGCCTAGCCATATATTGACCCCATGACATTTAATTTGAAAAAAATTAATTAATTTTTTTTTACTTACTTCCCTCATTTCTTAAACAAATAAATGACGTACCATTGGAAAATACATGATACGATGAACTGGAAAGAAATTGGTTGCCCGTTTTTTGCTTGACCCTTTTACCATTAACCGTTATTAATTTACCCTCATCTGTTATTCAAATAAATTATATATCAAATTAAAGCTAATTTTTTTCTGTACACAGTAGCATTAATTTGCCTAATTAAAAGTTGACCACTCATAGTTGCCTATGTTTTAAAGTTTTAATTATGATGTGTTCATAATTTTATATATTTTACATATCTGGTAAGTTCAGTACACATTTTTTTAATGACAAAAATATATTTTATTGTAAAATTTATTATACAATGGTTTATTCAGTGCCCGAATCGTCGGAACTCGCAATACAATAATCAAATTCTGAATTGTTATCATCAGTTTCTTCATTGTTTGACTCACTCAATATATCTTCAACTTGTAACGAACCACCTTGGCTTTAAATAACGATCCATGAGCCAACCGCAATCCTCAGCAATTAGTTTGACACAACTGGATCAGTTTCATCAAGCCACATTGAATTAACATAAATTGTTCGTAGTATTTTCCGTGTTAAAGATATCCAGCATGGCGGGATGATTAAATTGGAGTCGAAGCTTTTAATCTATTTTTTTTTAATATGCGCCAAATCTTTCGAGGTCGGTTGATTATGTGAAACGTTGTCCGCGTATCTGCCTCTTCATGTTGACATAGATAATCTACTTCTTCATATTTTACGACGTGGTTTCCGTCTACATCATAAGAAAAACACTTTTCTCCAACTGTTATTAAAATTTTCTTATTTTGTATTATTGATACCAAAGAGTCATTCTTCCAGTAATCGGCCAAGAATTGTACCAGAGCCTCTTTGAAACGGTAATTTTTTAGACTTCGCAATAAATCGCTAGGTCTGGCTTGGAGAGGCCCTTGAATTCTGTATGGAATATCGAATTCCACTCTACTTTGGCGATCACAGTCTTTGATAGAAGGCGTTAGGTGCCTGTCAAATATAATATGTATTTTAGAAGTGCTTGTTGAGCAAAGTTTTATCAAGATCGATTCAGCTACCTTCTCATATGTTGACGGCATGGAGGATGCTACAAGACACAAGAAGTAAAAACCGTCTATTATTTCAATGTCGATTTGTGTTGGCTTAACCATTCCAATGTTTGACTTTAATTGCTTGGCTAAGTAGACTTGTCTTTAACATTTCACCAGTACACGAAAAAAGAGCAGGCGGCACTGGTGCTAGGGGAAACGTCAAGATGTCCCTATGGTTATATACTAGGGTCGTTAGACCCATGATAACCTATGGATCGGTGGTATGGTGGACCAAGACATTGCAGCCGGGAGCAGTAAGGCTATTAAGTGGCGCACAAAGGCTTGCTTGCCTGTGCGCCACAGGGGCCATAAAATCTGCTCCCACGGCGGCTTTGGAGGTCCTTCTAGATTTGCCACCACTACACATTTTCATCCAGGGGGAAGCTCGTTCGGTGTTGCACAGGCTAATGCAAGGCACAACGCCCATAAGGCAGCAACACGGTACAGAGCACCAAAAGTTATACTCAGAGCTGAAGGCAGACCCCATTCTGGGAATGCCCACGGACAGCATGGTCCCAAAGTATAACTTCTATAAAAACTTTCAAATCAAGATACCAGACAGAGGGGACTGGAAGAATGGCCCTCCGATATCAGCACAAATAGTCTGGTACACGGACGGCTCCAAGACAGAACATGGAGCAGGAGCTGGGATTTACGGGATAAGGTCGAAAACGGAAATCTCGATAAGTCTAGGAATGCATGCCACAGTATTTCAGGCAGAGGTGGCCGCTATACAGTGGTGTGCAAGGGAAATAATGAGGCAAGGAACTGTCAACCAGTCAATTGCCATTTTTTCCGACAGCCAGGCGGCGCTAAAGGCAATCGATTCCATGCAGGTCGACTCAAGACTAGTATGGGATTGTATTAACGCCCTTACGGACCTAGGAAGTCAGAACAAAGTGACCGTGGCATGGGTACCAGGACATGAGGGACACAGGGGAAATGAAAAGGCTGATGAGCTGGCTCGGGAAGGCGCATCTAATGCCCTGGTAGGCCCCGAACCCTTTTGTGGCGTGGCTAAGCCATGCAAACGAGAATCCATTAATAAATGGGTACAAGACAAATCTCTAGAATGGTGGAAGAGTTTCCCGCGACAGAGACAGGCCAAAGAGTTCATTAAAGAACGGTCGGCCAAATTCACGGAAGATCTACTAGGCCAAAGTAGAAAGGCCATTAGGATAATAGTGGGTCTTCTAACTGGACATTGTAGACTCAATAGGCATATGAGTCTAATGGGTCTGGCAGATGATGCAACATGCAGATTCTGTCAAGAGGAAGAGGAAACCTCAGTACATGTGCTGTGCCATTGTGAAGGCCTAGCCAGACTGAGATTCCAAATACTTGGTGAGGAAAAACCAAGAGCGGATAGCTATACTAAGGAGCCCCTATCAAGGCTATGGAGTCTGGTACAAAAGACAAAGCTGGATGAGGAACTCTAAATGAATTAGATTAGGAGCGCCACAATAGATCCAAAGGGGTCGCGGTGGCCAAGGCTAAGCGGCCAGCTCCTCCCTTCAATCTAATCTAAAAGTTCAGTACACATTTTTTTAATGACAAAAATATATTTTATTGTAAAATTTATTATACAATGGTTTATTCAGTGCCCGAATCGTCGGAACTCGCAATACAATAATCAAATTCTGAATTGTTATCATCAGTTTCTTCATTGTTTGACTCACTCAATATATCTTCAACTTGTAACGAACCACCTTGGCTTTAAATAACGATCCATGAGCCAACCGCAATCCTCAGCAATTAGTTTGACACAACTGGATCAGTTTCATCAAGCCACATTGAATTAACATAAATTGTTCGTAGTATTTTCCGTGTTAAAGATATCCAGCATGGCGGGATGATTAAATTGGAGTCGAAGCTTTTAATCTATTTTTTTTTAATATGCGCCAAATCTTTCGAGGTCGGTTGATTATGTGAAACGTTGTCCGCGTATCTGCCTCTTCATGTTGACATAGATAATCTACTTCTTCATATTTTACGACGTGGTTTCCGTCTACATCATAAGAAAAACACTTTTCTCCAACTGTTATTAAAATTTTCTTATTTTGTATTATTGATACCAAAGAGTCATTCTTCCAGTAATCGGCCAAGAATTGTACCAGAGCCTCTTTGAAACGGTAATTTTTTAGACTTCGCAATAAATCGCTAGGTCTGGCTTGGAGAGGCCCTTGAATTCTGTATGGAATATCGAATTCCACTCTACTTTGGCGATCGCAGTCTTTGATAGAAGGCGTTAGGTGCCTGTCAAATATAATATGTATTTTAGAAGTGCTTGTTGAGCAAAGTTTTATCAAGATCGATTCAGCTACCTTCTCATATGTTGACGGCATGGAGGATGCTACAAGACACAAGAAGTAAAAACCGTCTATTATTTCAATGTCGATTTGTGTTGGCTTAACCATTCCAATGTTTGACTTTAATTGCTTGGCTAAGTAGACTTGTCTTTAACATTTCACCAGTACACGAAAAAAGAGCAGGCGGCACTGGTGCTAGGGGAAACGTCAAGCAGTGTTCTGTGTTATTTTTTTTTACCGACACTGATCGCAAGTAGCCGGCCAAAGACGTCTCGTTCCATTTTAAGAAGGGCCTGCTTGCTCTTCTTGTCTTTGCTCACTTGAGCATTAGGGACGCACTGCGATGCGAAATGTAAGATTTTGTTTCACTTTATGGGCTTTTCGAATCTTCGAGGAATTGAACAGCATTCAGAAATGAATTTCAATTTTTGTTCATTGCCGAATGACTTTATTTTAAGCAGAAAATCAGTAACATCTGCAGATGCTGCTTTACCGGTCGACACGTTGAACAAAACAGTTTTATCAATATTATCATCGAAGGGATTAAGTGTGTTTTTAATGGTTTCAATGATACTATGGAGACTTTTTTATCTTTGTTTATTCAAAAAGCATTTTTCGAATGATGTATTATCAAAATCAATTACCGATTCTTCTGAATCACACAGAAAACAATTCTTCACTTTCATAGAACAACTTTATTCAGTAAATTTTGGAAATTTTTTACTTGCATCGAGTTTTTCATTAACGAAACTCACTAATAACGTCATTTGATTTACTTCAAAACCCCGTTACAACGAGCTATCTTTGTCTATCGCACCAAGAAAAGATCATGGCTCTGCGTCGTTGTCTGTTGCATGGAGTGGTGCGTTCGTCGTCTCTGTATCACGCCCTACTCGATATATAATTTATTTGAATAACAGATGAGGGTAAATTAATAACACAATACCATCTGTTTATACCTGGCAACTTGGTAATGGAGTCAAGCAAAAAATGGGCAACCAATTTCTTTCCAGTCCATCATATAATATATTTTCAAATGGTACGTCATTTATTTGTTTAACAAATGAGGGAAGTAAGTCAAAAAAAGTTAATTAATTTTTTTCAAATTAAATGTCATGGTCAAGATATGGCTAGGCAACCTAGTCCCAGTCTATTAGCCTACATGTTATTTCTTATATGAATCACAGATGAGGGTATTAACTTCTTATGCCGGATCTTGTACGATTAGGTTTAGATAAAATAAGACTAATGATGGAACTAAATGAATTTTTTTCTTCTAGAAAAATGAACAATATATTGTCCTCTAAATATCTATTAAATATAAACATTTTTTTTCCTTTTTAAACACCAATAACATTGTATAGTTACAAAATAATGATTGCTTCTTGACAAAGATAAAAAACAAAATCAAATTTAAGGTAAAAATAAAGAGTTACAAATAAAACAATTGTGTAGTTCCCCAACACAAAGCTTAATGTGGTAGTGAACTATAAAAAAAGTTTATGCTCCTTAAATCTGACAACTAGATTATCTCCAGCACAGAGATTGCAAATCTGCAAATAGCATGGGGATTCAACCTTTTGGGGAATACTTCTTTAAGATCCATTTCAAGTCGTTTCAAAGACAATGTTGACAAAGACACTTTTAGTCTTTTTCAAGATGGTTTGTCTTAAAAAATATATGCTGTAGAGAATGTTTAGACACTTTGAATTCTGTAAGGCTGGCTCCCTGCCGCTGGATCGTGTGTAGACCTCTTAAGCAGGCCTGTAGCTAGGGGGGGGGGGGGGCAGGACGGGCTACGTCCGTCTTGGAATAATTTTCGCCCGACCTACGGCAACCGTAACTGCCTTCCCAATATTTTGAAAGATATTGAGATATTGTATTTCTCCCCTCCGCTCATCAAAAAATTTTTTTACGGCCCTGAAAAATTGTTTGCCCGCCCTTAAAGCACTTTCTAGCTACAGGTCTGCTCTTGAGGGATCTACACACGTCCCAGCGGCAGGGAGCAGACCAACCGACCTTCTCGGTACACTTTGTAGATTACAAAGCGAAGTGGGCTGGTCTACTGGATTGAAGTGGTCTGCTCGATTGTCGGTACGCTTTGAAGACCTGGAATTCCAGCAGACCAGTTCACTTTTATGAGAGTTGTTATGGCAATTTTCAAAGTGTACCGAGAAGGACGGTTGACTGGTTGGCTGGATCGTCTGTAGACCCCTTTAAATGATTCAGAGATATAAAAAAAAGCTCGCAAAGAAGCATAAAGGACGCCGACCTTCTAGTTAGTGTACCGCCCGCCGGTCCACTTTGACAACGCTAGTCAACGTTGACCACATACTTTATTCCAACCTATCATAATTCCGGTAGAGAAAATTTCAACCAATTATATTCCGTGGGAGTGGCTTACATTTTTGTAAGGAAATATGTGACCATTTTTTTGTGATGATAATAAAGAAGCCGAACACTTTTATGGCCTTTTATGTAAATAGACTGAAATTGATACGCGGTCCGTACCCTTTACGTTTTTCTGCGAGCTTTTTTATATCGCTGGATTATCGGTGGTACAAACTATATCACTGTGGATTATGACAGATATGTTATCCGCGTACATAAATACCTCACCTTCTGTTATATAATCTAGTAAATCATTGACGAAAATAAGAATATATTTCCTCTCAAGTTATTTAACGATTTAAGGCAATTATGGTTGTAGACCGAAACTGAAAATAACAGAAATAGTAATTTTATGTGAAAATCAGCAACTTCCATCGCACTTCGATGATTTTTCTCCGGATTCTAATAATTCTGAAATCCCTTTTCGTCTAAAATACGCCGTTCTTAAGAGGGTAGTAAATTTCAACTGTTACATAAAAATTTCATTGCCACAATCCGCGCTGGCTTCCCTTAATAAAACATGCGAATAAAACAAAACATATATTATTCGTGAATGGTTTTTCGTTATTTTACGTTTATTTATATGTGAAGTAACAAATGTTGCTTGCTCGATCCGAAATATTCTTTAATAAAAAAATGATAAATCTGTTTTATGTCTTCCTGCGGTTGCTAATAGACAAAGGCCGGACGGGAGCAAATTGGCTTGGCCTTGAAAAAGGTTACTTCCTCTCTTTTAAATCACAACAATACTGTTGGCCTACGCGATGTAGACATAATGCACAATAGTGGAAAAATTGATTATATTATTAATGCGGTGTTTTGTTCATACAACGTCATGTATGACAGTATATGAATTATGTGTTTCATTTTATAATAGATTAACTGATATTCGGTGTAACTCCCCACGTTTTTAAAATTATTTGTTATACAAGGTGTTTCAGAAAAACGTACTAATATTTCTAGAGCAGATAGTAGAAAATAGTAGTGCAACAAGAGTAGTAGAGTAGATATATCCATATCGCACGATAAAAACTAGCCCACAGTACAGTGCCCTTTTTTTTAATGATTACTAACAGGCTAAATTTTCCCGTGAGGAGCTAAGCTACCATCCGTGGGATTATGCCTGATTATGCCTGTTGTTTTTTGATAATCTGAATCTATATGCAAAATTTGGTACATATCAGAATTCCGCTTAAGTAATAAAAGTATATTAATTTACCAAAACCGCAATTATAAAATAATTCATTATTTAAAATAATTTTTGTCTGATTAGCGATACATACCAATTTTTTTGTAGGACACTATTTTATTTGTGTAGAGAATACACTAACCTATCGTGTGTTATCTTTGTCCTACAGTTAGTAATGAGAAAAGTGTTACCGTGGAACTGACAATTTTCGAGCGTAGGACTGGAAAAACATACCATTTTTTTAAGTCGAAAAATATAAAATACTTATGGTACATATATATTATAGTTGAAACAATTTTTCGGCAAATTTTTTTTTTTAATTTTAAAAGAAATATAAATTCAAATTAAATATTCCCTACCAAAAAACACATGTGACGTCACTCTCTATATAAATGTCAAACTGAAATGTCAAACATAGAATCTAATCTTAATGACTTTATGTTATTATTATAAGTCAGAAACATGAGTGATGCACCAAATAAGTGATGTTTTGTGCCAATATGCAGAAATACTTCATTAAATGCTCCAAATAAAAAGTTCCTAAGTGTTCCTATAACGAATTATTCGCGGAAAGTGAAATGGTTTAAAGCAGCGAGGCGCGATTTTCCCAAATCGAAATCAACATTTTATTGTTGTGATGATAGTCCAGGGAAATGAGTAAAAAAAGTACCATGTTCGGGACTGTGACTCATCCAGGCAAAGACCACGATTTTTAGGTAGTATAGGTGGCAATAAATGAAACCTATATAAAATCTGCGGTCGATTTTCTGCATATGTTTATTTACAGCCATTTTAATGCAAAAAAATGGAAAAAACGTGTTTTTTCACACTTTTTCACCTGCCAGTAAAAAGTAAACTATCTTACAGATAAATCAAATGAATCACCTTGTAGGAAATTAAAAAAGCTTTAAAATGGCGTTTGTTAAATGTCGATATAGTTAATTGTTGCTAAGATAATTGCAAAAATGCGGAATTTTATTCAATAAACAATGTCTTGTGTAAAAAACAATCTACTGTTTTGTCCTTGCGTAAATAGTTGACTCTCATAGTGCTTAATATCTGGTAAAAATTTCAAATCGATTCGTCAAATAGTTTTTGCAAAATTGCATTAATTTATCCCAGAGACCTTTTTTTTGCAACCCCACCACGTCCAGAGAAATCAAAATACAATGATTCTACGGCCTCCACCTGAAAGGGAAAGACTTGATTTACCAAAATGCTTTGTTAGATATCGAAAAAATTAATTTTCAGACCTGCAAAATGACGTTGCAAAAGAACTCAGATTTTTACCATATAAACAAATAGAATAATTTTTTAACAATTGATTGTAGAGCATCGGTTTTTCGATATTTGAAAAGCTGATATTTTTACACGAATTTTGAAAAAAAAAAAGAAGGTCCTAGGTCAATTTGGGGCAAAGTTAGCAATTTTTTTTCAAAAATTCATAGCTCCTTTGTTTATAATAATTAAGAAACGTAACAAACGCCATTTTAAAGGGGAAGAGTTCAACTTTTAGTGTGTATGTGAATCGACAAATATTCTGTATTATTATAAATTACAGCATTATTTATATCGAACAATGTGTTTCTTTTCACACTTTACAAATTCTATTGTTTATAACTTAATATAACAGTAATTTATATATTTAATTGTACACAAACCTTTCCTATAATTTTCAATAAGAATAATACAAAAATTTTGATAATGTATAAAAATATTTTTTTGTAAAATGTTTAAACAAATTACAGGTAATTATTACACTTTTATTATTTTGGAGCAGATGTGTTGAACCATAGAAAGTTTCTACTGTATCATACAAACCATTATACATGACAAACGCTGTCACTACATGTACATTCACACGCGTGTTGTATACTTCTACGAAGGAAGTAATGGTTTGTTTTATTATTTATTAATAATTAATAATACGCAAATTAATAAGAGCACTTTTCATAAATTGTATGGTAACTTTGCATTTGAAAAATATCTTAAAAATGTAAATTATATCGAATAGAGTGTTTTTATTTTATAAATTTGAAAAATTCAATTGTTTATAACAATAAGATATATATTTACGTGTACATAAGCCTTTTCTACAACTTTCACCAAGAACAAAACAAAAAATTTTGATATTTTGCAAAAAAAAAATTTTTTTTAAATGTTTAAACAAATTACATTGTTAATATTAATGTTAATTTCTTAGTTTGTTGGGTATTTTGCCACTGTAAAAATATTTAAAAATTTTGATGAAATAAACCTCTGCGCCAAAAGGATCAGACATTAATGTTAATAGTTTAACAGATTGAATATTATTAACGTACGCAAAAAGGTACCCCAAATTGAAAAAAGAAACATCAAAATCGGTTAACAAACACCAAAGTTATGACTTATGTGGTCAGTTTGAAGATGCTGTTTCAATTTTTGAATGCGCGGATTTGACACAACCACAACCTCCTAGCTAAGTTGATTCGAGCCTCATTTTAGAAGCTTTGCCAACAGTTTTGAGAAAGTGCAATCATTTTCAAATTTTTTACACTAAAAGTTGAACTCTTCCCCTTTAAAATGGCGCTTGTTACGTTTCTTAATTATTATAAACAAAGGAGCTATGAATTTTTGAAAAAAAATTGCTAACTTTGCCCCAAATTGACCGATGAAAAACCGATGCTCTACAATCAATTGTTAAAAAATTATTCTATTTGTTTATAAGGTAAAAATTTTATTTTTTTTTTCAACGTCATTTTGCAGGTCTGAAAATTAATTTTTTCGATATCTAACAAAGCATTTTGGTAAATCAAGTCTTTCTCTTTCAGGTGGAGGTCGTAGAATCATTGTATTTTGATTTCTCTGGACGTGGTGGGGTTGCAAAAAAAGGTCTCTGGGATAAATTAATGCAATTTTGCAAAAACTATTTGACGAATCGATTTGAAATTTTTACCAGATATTAAGCACTATGAGAGTCAACTATTTACGCAAGGACAAAACAGTAGATTGTTTTTTACACAAGATATTGTTTATTGAATAAAATTCCGCATTTTGCAATTATCTTAGCAACAATTAACTATATCGACATTTAACAACCGCCATTTTAAAGCTTTTTTAATTTCCTACAAGGTGATTCATTTGATTTATCTGTAAGATAGTTTACTTTTTACTGGCAGGTGAAAAAGTGTGAAAAAACACGTTTTTTCCATTTGTTTGCATTAAAATGGCTGTAAATAAACATATGCAGAAAATCGACCGCAGATTTTATATAGGTTTCATTTATTGACACCTATACTACCTAAAAATCGTGGTCTCTGCCTGGATGAGTCACAGTCCCGGCCAAAACCTCATTTCCCTGGATTATGATAGCTAGATGGCTTATTACTTTCAATATTGTAAATAGATCATATAGACTTACCTTAAAATTGTGTTTGTAATGGTATGAGTTTTATTTTGAATTGAACCTAATAGATCATTGAACATTTATAGTGAAATTTTGCTTGGTTATGATTATTAATATATCAAGCAGTACACGTCATCGCTAGTGATACTCTGATGTTACAAAGTACGAGTACCAACTTAAAATTCTTACAACGAACAAATTCCGTATACATATACGGATCACCTAAGTTGGCATTGCGTAAAAACTTTGTTGTCAGAAACACGTGATATACGAGACGACGTCACCAGGGTCATTACCCAATGAGGTGGCGTTTTCGAAATCATTCAAATATTTGAATTTTAAGCCGATTTATTTATTAAATATTTATTTTAATCTGACGATTTAGGAGAGAGTGGGGTAATAAGAAACTTTTTGGTTTTTTTTGTTTGTTAAACAAAATCATTGAAAAAATTCCACGAGCTAGCCCCCCATTATTTTCCTATCACTGTCAAAAAGATAATCAACGGTACTGTGTTTTTAAGTTTATTTTCTCTCAGCACTACATGCGTGTATGAAACTTGACCATGTGAAAGTAGTGTATTCACACAAACATTTTTTTTCTACGTAACACACATTATATATTCTTAATTTTTTTTACATGATTTTCTGGGCCAAAGATAGGACTTTCGGGTATATTTTTTTAAAATTTTTCTGTAACAAAAATAACAGCGGTTATGGTCATGTATCTTATTACCCCAAACAAGGAAAATGCTTGGGGTTATATATCTTATTAGCCCTCTTTTGGGGAATTGACCATGTGAGGAAGAATTAGACCCTGAGGTTCTTTGCTCGGATGATGATGCTGTTGACTTTGATTTCTTACCAATTTATGACGAAGATCAAGAAGATAGCGGAACAGATACCATTCTACCAGAACGATACTATGCCATTTACTATGACATTGCTTGGTATGTGGGACAAGTCATTAAAGTGCAAGAAGATAGCTGTACGATCAAGTTCCTCAAAGAATCTTTGTCTATTTTTAATTGCCTTCCTCATGATGACATACAGCGCGTAAATAAATATTTTACTTTGTGCGACCCTTTGTATTTAAATTAAATAGAAATGGACCATTTATTTTAAGCCGCTCAGATCTAGTTAAACTTAAAACTCTCTTATTTGCAAGGAAAAAAAAAGGAATTACAGTGTCACAGTTATAAAAACTACAATTTTGCCTGTTTAGTTTGGGAATGTTAATTTTGACTAGAAATCGACATTTATGTATAAGCGCAGTTTATATAACTACCACTACCGAGAATTTTCGCAGAGAGAAAAGTTGGGCGTCTCGTCAAAACGAAGCTACTCACGAAAATTCAGCCTGTTAGTAATCATCAAAAAAAAAAGGGTGCTGTACTGTGGGCTAGAAGTTTGAGCACGACGCACCGTAGGCATCGTGGGGGTCGTAGCTTGACGAAAAAACTGCTATGTGTTCACCACAGAGCAATAATACCCTATAGTTTGTAAAAAAATATTATTATAAATCGTTTTTCATTATTACTGACGTTTCCGCTAAATTTACAATTAAAAAAATTTGAACTTTTAAAACTTAATGGGACGACACTGAGCCATACACTCCAGTTTGCAAAAGATCTCATAGAAATCATTTAAGCCAATCCAGAATGGTGATTGACCAAACAAAAAAGTCAATTATATGGGTTTAACTGAACACTTCGCCCTTTTAATTTTATTTTGTCGGTTTAATAAGGTTATCATTGGTCCTGCTTAAGGAACCTTTTCAGCAACCGTAAACAGAAAAACGCTATTAGAAAAATCAAAAGGACCCCCATAAAGAACAATTATTCAGGCACATTAATAAAATATTCATTTTTTAGTTTCACACGGAAAAAGAAAACGAAGATACCTGCTGTGAAGAAATTTTATCTATTTGACAACAACGTGATAATGAAGCCCATTAATGCTCAGTCGATACATGAATCGAGATTAAATTAATCTTGAACTAACATTCCTTAATTCGATTTTTCTCATTCCTTGCTAAGTTTAACGAAAACAGACGCGAAAAATCACAATAACTGGCCAACGATGTATCAACATGGTTTTGTACGCGTATTTTTAGTCTATTGTCTATGTACTGTAGAAAGGAACTAAAACGTTAAAGGGTTTTTATTGTTTCTTATGTTCAATTGACCACAAAATATGATTAAAACCGCGGAGTGCTACCGTTTTTGAGATCGAAGTAAAAAGGTCCACTTTTCACATTTTTGAGTTTTGCTAGAAAACTATGCATTTTTCCTATAAACACGTCAATAGAAAAGTTGTAGAAAATTAAATTTCCAATCTAAATTGCACCTTCCAACAAACAAAACAGAAAAAAACGAAAAAATGCAATTTTTTTATTTATTTTCTTTATTTTATCCTGTAACTTTCTTTCGGGTACATTTAGGCATAGACATTGCTGCATAAAAAAGCTGGCGTTTTACCCGTTAAAATGAGATTTTGTAAACATTTTTACGGTTAATAGTGACCGAGATATAGTGTTTCAAAGTTTGCAACTTTTAACTTTTTTTGCTAATTTTTACTATTTTTTTTCAAATTTCGTCCTGTAACTTTTTTCTGAGTGAATTCAGGTATAGACATTATTATATTAATGTGAAAGCTGACTTTACGCCCGTTGAAATGGTGGCTGGTAAAAGTCTACGACAAATAGAAACCTACTTTGTTACTTTTATTAATTTTTTTCTAATTTTTACGTTCTTTTTTAAATTTCGGCCTATAACTTATTTGTCAAATACTTTAAGTACAGATATTGCTACATTACAAAATCTCATTTTAACGGGTAAAACGCTAGCTTTTTTTTATGCAGCCAATGTCTATGCCTAAATGTACCCGAAAAAAGTTACAGGCTAAAATGAAGAAAATTAAAAACTGCATTTTTTCGTTTTTTTTTGTTTTGTTTTTTGGACGTATTTTTGTAAAAAAAAAAAAAATTTGACTTCTGAAGGTGCCCTTTTCCGATTGGAAATTTAATTCTCTACAACTTTTCTATTGACGTGTATATGGGAAAAATGCATAGTTTTCGAGCAAAACTCAAAAATGTGAAAAGTCTACCTTTTTACTTCGATCTCAAAAACGCACTCCGGTAGCACTCCGCGGTTTTCTCATATTTTGGGGTCAATTGAACATAAGAAACAATAAAAACCCTTTAACGTTTTAGTTCCGTTCAACCCCCTTTTTTTGGACATAGACAATACTGCCCAAAAAAGGCAAAAGGCAGTAAGTGACAAAACATCAAATCTAAAAAATTCGAACTTTAATGAAATTTATGGCGCTTCCGTAAAAATAGCGCAATGAAGTAAAATTAGGGTTTAAAATAAATACAAAAATCACCATTTTTTTCTTTAATATTAATGGAATGTTGCACTCTTTAATTTAAGAAAAAAATCACATACTACCTTCTGCCTCAGTTTTTCTGTAATAGTTTGATAAAAAAATTCAGCAGTAAGTAATGAAATTTCAAGTGTTGGTCTTGAATGATACAATAGTAACATTCTTCGTTCTTCTGATTTTTAATGCTAGATGATTAATTCTGAACATTTTGAAGTGGAATGAAAAATGTTTCATCTGCGAAAGTTCATGCACATACTGCCGTTTGGCCAAGTACAACATTTTAAAATGCAAATATACTAAGGTAAATCGCAGTAATTGCTGTTCATGCACATATTGCCTTGCACCTCTCAATTTTTTAAAATAATGGAACATACTGCTGTTTGCCATTTCATTTTATTCGGTTATACGTAGGAACTTTTAAAACACGATTAATTCAGAAGCTGCGTCATTTACTGCCCTTTCATAATCAATAAAAATGTAATTTTTCGACATTTGTCACTTACTGTCTTTTACCTTTTTTGGGCAGAATAGCCTATTTAACCAATCTGTCACACATAACACAATTTATTTCGGAAAACTTAGATGTTAACGTACAAGTTGATGTAATGTACACCGACTTTTCCAAAGCCTTCTACAGACTTTATCCTGGAATTTTACTTAGTAAACTTCGCATTGCAGGTATATTTCCCTTATTATATGCATTCTCCCACAGTGCGAAAGAACACGATATGTAGAATGTTGTGGTTTCAAATCTGTCCAAATTCAGGCCATTTCTGGAGTTCCACAAGGTTTCATTCTGCCCCCCCCCCACCCTCCTGCTCATTTTATTTATCATCTTACTGTATGCTAATGATGCAAAAAAATTTACCGCAATAAATTCAGTTACTGAATGTGAAAAGTTACAGAATAATCTATTAAGAGTAAAGAAGTGGTGTGATGCAAATAGCCTCCCCCTCAATGTAGAGAAATGTAATGTAATGTCATAATTTAAAAAAAAATCCTATTCTCTATGAATATAATAAAATTTTTCACTCGTGGTTACTATGTATAATAATATGAGGTACTATCTATAGGTAGCGGGCTATCATTCCCACAATTTTTTTTTTGCCAGGAAAGGGCATAGCAGGATAAGCATGTAAAATCTGCCCCCAAACAAAATTTTGTTTGTTAACAACTATTTGAACTATTGATTTTTCCAAAATTTCAAGCCTGCAGCCGCCATATTGGAGGAGTGGTGGGGGTTTTTTGATTTTCGTTTTTTAAAATTTTCCGGATACCGTTGCACAGTGTGAAATTAACGAGTTTTCATTTTCAAAATTCCACTCCACGCTCAATTTTTGATCAATTTGGATGAAACTAGGTGCAAAATGTTTGTGAAAGCTGGGTTTTTATCAGATAACTGCGGGTTTTACAATTAAGGTATTATGTGCCAACTGTCACCTGCCAAAACCCCACGAAAATTATAAAAATTTTAAGATTTTTATAATTTGTGTACTCAAAGCTTTTTTTAAACGGATATTTAAGACTTATATGAATGTTTTTTGGGTCGCTCATTACGAATCCAATATTTATTTTAACCAAAAGGGATCGAAGTTTGGTAATTTAACAACGGCAATTAATAATTAAAAGTGTAATCTACATTCCTTATTTAGACTAAATGATGGTAAATGACTAATTGGGACAAAAATATTTGTTGTTTTTCTTTGGAATAGGTAATTTTGAAGGTAGTACTCTAGATACTGTAGTACTCAATGTTACAAAGAACAAGGGGCTGATTTGCATTATTTTCAGAGATTAAAAAAATACAAATGTATAAGTCTTAACTATAATACCATCTTAGATGGAATAATAATTATTATCCCTAAGGATGTGAAAATAATTTTTTAAATAAAAATATCAGTCGTTACTCAATTCAAAAACAAACAGTTAAAAAAAAATTATATCATGTTTTTTTTTCATTTTTTTTATTAACTCCCTAGTTATCTTTACGCTCAATTAAGGGTGGTTTCAACCCTTGGTAGGGTGAAATTCTGTTTCTAAAGTTTTTGTAAGCTGACTCATTCAAAATCATAAAATAATACTGAAAACCCGTTATGCAACTTATTTTTCAAGTTAATTTGTTATTTAAGGGTAGTTGCACCCTAAGGAGGTAGAATAAAGTTTTTTTCAGTGAAAATGCGTCAAAATTTCATCTGTTAGGTTTAAGGGCAAAAAGTTAAAAAAAATTATATCATATAATTTTCATTTTTTTTTATTTGTAATTATAAAATAAATAAATAAATAAAAATGCCTTTATTTAACCTGGCGGGGTGTCAGCTCACAAAGCTGCTATAAATGCCAACCAGGGCTAGTCTAGGTGCCCGCGTACATAAATGCAATTTATACATATCCTCGTATAACTTCTTGTACGGCATAATTGCGCCTAGTCTATCACTTTGTTCCTCTGCGAGAATTTTCGTAAACGGGGCTTTCCACCTCGGCATGAAAAAGACGATTTCCACACGTCGCGACGGACTGGAAAATCGGCAAATATATTTAGTCTGACAATTCGAAAATTGGACTCTACATATATATTCTATATATTTCTACAAACTGTCCAACAAAAATTTTGGAACGTTAAGGGTGTCTACCACCCTAAACATAACATAACCTAACTTTAAAACATTTATTGATAACCAGCTGATTTTTTCAAGTTTGCTTAAAATATGTAGAATCCAATTTTCGAATTGTCGGACAAAATATATTTGCCGATTTTTCACTCCGACGTGTGGAAATCGTCTTTTTCATGCCGAGGAGGAATGCCGCGTTTACAAAAATTTTCGCAGAGGAAAAAAATGACTAGGCGCAATTATGCCGTACAAGAAGTTATACGAGGATATGTATAAATTGCATTTATGTACGCGGGCACCTAGACTATTAACCCTTATATTAAAATTTAAGACTCGCAGTAAGAATATTGCGAAAACAGGTGTTTAAAAGGGGATTTTTTTTGCTAATTTGTGGGTCCTGTGCACATTTCCAGGCTATTCGACCTCGAAATTCGTAATCAGGGACCCAAAAAACATTCATATAAGTCATAAAAATCGTTTAAAAAAAGCTTAGAGTACTCAACCTTTAAAAATTTTAAAATTTTTATAATTTTCGCGGGGTTTTGGCAG
The DNA here is from genome assembly GCA_936432065.2 of Rutpela maculata. Lineage (NCBI taxonomy): Eukaryota > Metazoa > Arthropoda > Insecta > Coleoptera > Cerambycidae > Rutpela > Rutpela maculata. The sequence continues at coordinate 39,807,095 of OW386290.2, forward strand.
CTGACCGTTGGCACATAATACCTTAATTGTAAAACCCGCAGTTATCTGATAAGATCAAAAATTGAGCGTGGAGTGGAATTTTGAAAATGAAAACTCATTAATTTCACACTGTGCGTTGTACGAAAAAATTCACAGTTGTTACTTACATGTTGGACTATTTACACAATTTTTTTCATAATTTTTAAAATCAACTTTCGTATGCAAAAAAAATTGCAAATTTTTGCATACAGTTTTTTGGCACTTTAAGAAAGAAGGCCACTCTAAATTTTTCATCGTAAATTACTCATTTATCAAGACCTATTCTCAAATTATTTCCATATTTTTAAAAAATGTGGAAGATAGTTAAAAAAACGAAAAACTACATTACTGACCATTCTCTTATACGCACCTCACTATCATTTGGACGCATGTCTTGTTAACAAATATACAGGATGTTTCAAAATATGAAGATTTAACCTGAAACACTTTGATAAAATGTGCCTCCTTACTGAGATACAGTGTTCCAAAGTTTTTTTTCTTCTTTGTTTTCAAAGAATTTTGAACGAAAAAACGTCCATCTAGCCACTCCTGAAGCCGAGAAAAAGAGAAATATAGCTGCCGCCGCGCGCCGCGGTGAAACGCCGCTCGCAGTTATTAATAAATCGATTATTTCTTAAGGTATACATCTCTTGAAGGTAACTAAAAGCGCATATACCTATTTAATTTATTCCATAGACGTGCGGACTAAGGGGGTGAAAATGGGGTAAATTTTTAGGTAAATTGTATTATAGTTTTTTTTTAATTACCACCATCTCAAGGGCATCCTTTAAAACCCTTTTGTGCCAAATTTTGTTAAAATATCTAGTAGTTTTAGAGGTATAAACAGGTACATATGACGTTTTGTCAAGAATTAATGGCTTTTAACCCGGAACGAGGTGAATTTAGAAACAAAGTTATTTCACATTTTTTGCTACAAATTTGAAGTAATAATCAAAAATATCTTCGTTCTCGCCAAAAACGCTAAGAAAATTCTGCCCATTTATACGGGCCCTATACAGTTTACTTGTTTTAAATCTAGTATAAATTGGCACAAAGGGGTTTTAAAGGATGCCCTATGAGATAGTGGTAATCTTTTAAAAAAACTACCCTAATACAATTTACCTTAGTCCACACATCTATGGAATAAATTAAATAGGTATATGCGCTTTTAGTTACCTTCAAGAGGTGTACACCTTAACCAAGCTTAAAATAAATCGATTTATTAATAACTGAGCTACGTAGGTGTTACCGTGAAAAGTGGGACACACTGTACGTACTATACACATTAGGGTGGGTAAAAAATAAATATTTTTTTTCCGGAACGCTTTAGAGCGGAAAAGTTGCCTATTGTAATAAAAAGAAAAACGGCATAAAGAAAATTAAAATCGGTTAACATCTTTCGTTCGCGCATCGTACTTAAAGTTTATGAAAAATTGCAAAAATCACGATATTTTTGTAAATCTTTTCTGTTAGTTAAAATTTTTAAAATAAAATGCTCTAGTTTTTTATGCTTGTTTTATGGTTTAAATAACCTAAATAAATTAAATCCTGATCAGTAATCTATTTTTTTTTGTTCGCGCAAAGTCTTAGAAAAAACAGAAATTTACCAGTTTTTCGCAATTTTCACTGTGCAACTCTTCGCTCGTGTTGCTAGAACAAAACGACCTAGAACTCACCACGTCGAGGTGGTTGCACGTCGAGTTCTACCCACACCCTACCCAACCAACCATCCAATTATTATGTGTGGTATTTACATTATATTTACAACTATTTACAAACATCTTCCATAGGTAACACAGTAAACCAAAGATATGAGCTCTATGTACTTACTGTGTTTTTTACTTTTCTTTTTTATATTTACTACATATTTAAAGTCTGATTTTTTGGAGAAATGAGGCATAACCGATCTAGACTTCAGTGTTACTCGGATATAGCCATCTCTAGCTTCATGTCCATATACTTTATTCGAGGCTTCTGTCACAAGTTTGACGCACCTCTCCACAGCCTGGGTGTGACAAAGAAACTTTTGTATTTCTCTGATGGGCTTAGGGCCAGTTGTACGAACTAAGTTGAGCCAAGTTCGGCTTGAACCAAGATCAAAAGCCAAAGTAATGATTGTTACAATAGTCGTAACCATGGATTTTGATCTTGGTTCAAGCTGAACTTGGATCAACATAGTTCGTACAACTGGTCCATAGTGTCAGAATTGCTGAGTGATTTAATATCATCTTCACTTAGGTCCCGCAGCATTGGGGGAGGATACAACACACAAGAATTTCAATTAATTTCAGTGTAATCGGAAGCTTGAAAGTTTATCTTCGGTGGTATGAAATTTCTAACAGTCTTCTTCTTTGGGACCGTTTGTCTTGCTTTTAAGATCCTTCTGTAACTAAGCTCCCGAATATGTTCTCTTTCATCGACAAGCATTGCCAACAGAACATTCTCTGGGTGCGCAAAGAACGCATTTCGTTCTATTACTGGATCAACAACTTTAAGTAATGTGTCGGATAAATATCGTGATGTTTGGATTGCTTGAAAGACAATGAGATATATACCTGTGTGGTTTGCCATAATAAAGAGCAAATATTTTACTGACGGACCAAAACATGTCTTTCAAGCAATCCAAACGTTACGATATTTATCCCACGAATTACTTAAAGTTGTTGATCCAGTAATAGAACGAAATGCGTTCTTTGCGCACCCAGAGAATGTTCTGCTGGCAATACTTATCAATGAAAGAGAATATATTCGGGAGCCTGGTTACAGAAGGGTCTCAAAAGCAAGACAAACCGTCCCAAAGAAGAAGAAATGTTAGAAATTTCATACCACCGAAGATAAACTATCAGATTCCGATTACACTGAAATTATTAATTGGAATTCTTGTGTGTTGTATCCTCCCCCAATGCTGCGGGATCTAAGTGAAGATGATATTAAATTACTCATCAATTCTGACACTAAGCCACAGATTAAAACAAATCAGATGTTTCACTTATGACGTATCATGGTTTAGATAATAAATCAGCTTTAGGCAGGTACCAATTTGTGCTGTGATCTGCGCATTGTCCAATCAGTCTTAACCAGCGAGTATAGAGTCACAGGAGGTAGCTTGTGATACGTAACAATAATTAAAAGTCACCTAATAAATACTCAAAAAACCACTCAAAGTATAACAATAACAACTCTAACCTTCAATACAATACACCATATTCCAAAATAATTAATATCACCGGTGTAGCTGATGACGACTTCCGTCTCTGAGATTTCAGTACCTCCTCGCTGGTCTTCCATGTCAACCGCAAGGTTACTCTGTTTATGTCTTCTACGCAGAATCCTGGCAGGTATACGTCACACGACAAAAAATGAAACTGGTTACATAGGGAATACTATTAAGTTAAAACCTCTGATTTGTTTTAGTCTGTGACTAAGCCCATCAAAGAAATACAAAAGTTTCCCTGTCACACTAGGCTGTGGAGAGGTGACAGAGGCCTCGAATAAAGTATGTGGACATGAAGTTAGCGATTGCTATATCCGAGTAACACTCAAGTCTAGATCGATTATGCCTCATTTCTCCAAAAAATCAGACTTTAAATGTGTAGTAGATATAAAAAAGAGAAAGTAAAAAACACAGTAAGTACATAGTACTCATATCTTTGGCTTACTGTGTTACCTATGGAAAATGTTTGTATATAGTTGTAAATATAATGTAAATCCCACACCCAACAATTGGATGGTTGGTTGGGTATGTTGACGGTGGAACTCGACGTGCAACCACCTCCACGTGGTGAGTTTTGGGTCATTTTGTTCTAGCGACACGAGCGAAGAGGTGCACAGGGAAATTTGCGAAACGTTAGTAAATTTCTGTTTTTTCTAAGACGTTGCGCGAACGAAAAAAAAATGATTATTGATCAGGATTTAATGTATTTAGGTTATTTGAACCATAAAACAAGCATAAAAAAACTAGAACATGTTTATTTTAAAAGTTTTAACTAACAGAAAAAGAACTACAAAAATATCGTGATTTTTGCAATTTTACATAAACTTAAATACGATGCGCGAACGGAAGATGTTAACCGATTTAAATTTTCTTTATGCCGTTTTTATTTTTATTGCAATAGGCAACTTTTCCCCTCTAAAGTGTTCCGAAAAAAAAATTATTATTTTTTTCGACCCACCCAAATACATACACATGGCACATTTTGTAAGTGATAACACACACTTTGAGGAATATTCAGATAAATTTTCAAGTAAAAATATTTTCAAATTTCGCTGCAATCGCAAAAAACGTGAATTCTTCATATCTCGGCTCCAAAGCATCGGAGCACATATTTTTTTTTAAATTCGTGTTTTTTTTTATGATAATTGAAATGCCGTTAGTTGCAATAAATTTTATGCAAAATCCACTAAGATATTTACATTTGTTTAAGTTGCAAAATTGATTTTTTGTGTAAAAAAGTCGCAAATTAAATTTTTTTGCAATATTATTTTTGATTATGTAAATGTACGTTAAATGCAATGTATTTACCGAAACAGAACTGTAAAATATTAATTTGATCTTTTAATATAACAGTTTGAATTTTTTTTCTATATATTAATTACAAAAAAAAAATAATTAATATTTTGCAACGGGACAAAGTGCATTTTATTAAGGGTAAAAATATATACTATTTCTCGTAATATCGTTAACATGCAGATTTTATATTTGTTTCTACAGTACTTTAAAGTTCAAGGATCGAAAAATTCAATTTTTTCAGTTTCTTTGCCATAAAATATTAACAATCAAAGATTCATTCTTTGCGTATACCTACCTTATAGGGGAGCTCACGACGAAGAAATTGACGGGTCGAATGTTTTTCTACGACCTTCAGAAGCGAAGATATAAATTTTGTTTACAAAAAGTTAAATAACAATTAAAGCCACCGTTTTGAGTGGTCAGCACTATTTTTTTCGGATTGCAGAGGAAATTCTGTAGGGAGTCGACTAATTTTTGGCTAGTCCCAAAACTTTCCGAAACATTTTCCTAATATCACCGGACTAGAATATGTATTTCTCTTAGCAAAAGCCGGGAATATCCAAATTAAATTCATTACCTGAAGTTGTAAATTACGTAAACTGTCACTTGCTTTCTCACCACTTTTTCTTAATATAAGATATTATTTTTCTGCTGCATTTCATCGCGATTATATTATGACGTTTTTAAAATACTCGACCTACCTTTGCGGTTAGATAATTAAATTGATTCGTCGTCTTCATTAACTTTCTACATCAAATAATGTGATAGAGCGAAAAACCGACGATTATAAAGTAAATTGGATTTTTACGTCTACTCGCTGAAAAATAATTTTCTTCCTTAATAAATCATAATCATTTGCCTTTCGACGAGCATTCAAATTTTATTTAAATGCAGTTAATAACTAGTGTAATTATATTTTTATATAATTTTTAATATCCACTGCGAATATAACTTTTGTTGTGACGAATTGTTCATAAAACAGTTATTTGACAATCTTATTCATTAAAAATAAACTAACTGGACTAGTTACAATTTTTTCGCCACATTTATGTAACTTGAATTTATTATTTTGATAGACAATAGAACCGGACAAATATTTGTACTAATATTCGTTTTATAACACTCTTGAATAGCCATGAAAGGTCTGAGTTAATCGAAGGTTCAAGTGTCTTACTAGTTATGTGCAAGGTAAGTCTGATATTTGAACTTAGAGCCTTAAGTGCTGTCTGAAAAAATATAAATTCTTGCTCTTCGTGTGCCTTTTTTTATGCATTCTCATGCACAGAGATCTATGGCGTAAATTTCCGCCTGGAAGATGATGGGTGCGTCACCTAAGGCCATTGATAGCCTATACAGGGTGATTCTTTTAATGCGGCCATTAGAATATTTCCCACTTGCAGATGAGATAGAGATTTGAGATTTGGTACCCTACCATAGTCGACCATTGTTGGTCCGAAAATAATAATTTCAAGGTGGCGGCACTTCCGGAAATACCGGAAGTCGATATCAACTTGCTTATTTTAAATGGAACACCCTATATATTTTCGACTTTTCGAAATGATCATAAAATTCTGAGTCAAAACATGTCGCACACCCTATACCTAAACCGAACAGTTTCGGAGATATTCGACATTTTATAAAAAATTTGACAGGTGCAACGGTTTGCAAGAACCGTTATAACTTTCTTCATGTAGGAGATCCTTAACATCAAAAACTGTTTTATTTCAAATGGAACACCCTGTATTTTTTTACATCAAATTATGTTAAATTAAATTCCCTTTTTTCTAGTATAAGCATTGTAGGGGTTAAAGTTACAACTTTTCGAAATATTGGCGATTTTCTTAAATGTCCAAAAATTTTTAATAAAAATTGCCATCAACTTACCCATGATTAGAAACAATCATTAATGTCAGTCATTATTTTATGTTAAAAAACACCAGCACGTTTAAATTACACCCACGAAGACTTTTAGGTATGTTTATTATTTATGGAGAATGTGATAAAGTAATACCAAGAACATGTAACACATTTGCTACTCGATACCCACAAGAACAGAAACCATCCACCATTCACTGTAAACCGCATATTGGATAATTTTAAAATACTAGCTGATCCAGCAAACGTTGTTTTGCCATATAAATTATAAATTTTTGTCCAAAAAATAAAAATAAAATTTCTGGATAGGGCCACCCTGATCACCTAGGGGTATAAAAAATAGCCTACGACCTATTCTCAGACCTACCAAATATACACCAAAAATTTCATAAAAATCGGTCAAGCCGTTTCGGAGGAGTTCGATAACAAACACTGTGACACGAGATTTTTATATATTAGATTTGGCTCTGTCAAATAGCACGCGCTGAATTTTTTTATGGCAATCGATGTAGAATTAAATTTGAGGTGGACTTATATCAGCATGTCCTATATCTAACACATGTACTTTGAATTTTTCGCAAGTTTTTGTTGAAAATTATAATATATCCAAGAAAACGTAGAATCCTATGAAACAATTGAAACAATAAAGTATCGATTAGCAAATGTGTTACATGTTCTTGGTATTATTACTTTATCACATTCTCCATAAATAATAAACAAACTTAAAAGTCTTCGTGGGTGTAATTTAAACGAGCTGGCATTTTTTAACAAAAGAGAATGACTGACATTAATGATTGTTTCTAATCATGGGTAAGTTGATGGCAATTTTTACTAAAAATTCTTGGACATTTAAGAGAATTGCCAATATTTCGAAAAGTTGTAACTTTAACCTCTACAATGCTTATACTAGAAAAAAGGGAATTTAATTTAACATAATTTGATGTAAAAAAATACAGGGTGTTCCATTTGAAATAAAAACGTTTTTGAGGTTTGAATTTGACAAAATGTAACGAGAAAAATAAAACACTTGGTATACTATTTTAGAATCTATTTTTTAAAGAGTAGCTCATCTTGTGTTCTTTCTACGTACCAAAGAGCAAATAAGGATCTCCTACATGAAGAAAGTTATAACGGTTCTTGCAAACCGGTGCACCTGTCAAATTTTGTATAAAATGTCAAGTATCTCCGAAACTGTTCGGTTTAGGTATAGGGTGTGCGACATGTTTTGACTCAGAATTTTATGATCATTTCGAAAAGTCGAAAATATATAGGGTGTTCCATTTAAAATAAGCAAGTTGGTATCGACTTCCGGTATTTCCGGAAGTGCCGCCATCTTGAAATTATTATTTTGGAACCCGCAATGGTCGACTATGGATACCAAATCTCAAATTTCTATCTCATCTGCAAGTGGGAAATATTCTAATGGCCGCCTTAAAAGAATCACCCTGTATAATACAGTAACTAGAGGTTTTAACTTCGGAATAATGTCATATGAATTAGATTTCGTTCATTTTTGACAACTTAACAGTAAGTGCATCAAAGAAAAGTTTCTGTATTATGCAGAGGCTTCCTAATTGATAGGGGGTGGCAACTAAAAAAGAAACAGAAACATTGATGCTGAAAGATAATCTAATTTTTAGAAGAAAAGGTTCTATGCAACACACGTGCAGTTAGGGTTAGACGCTCAAATTGTTTCGTCGGCTTACAGCGCTGGCCTTAGAAAAAAATTGCATTGTAAACAGTAAAAGGATTTTAGAAGAAACGTAACATTCTTGTTTCTTTGCAAATATCTCAATAAATATTAGTTTTAGCGAAAAATGTTAGATGAGTAGCTGCCTAGTACCATCCTATAAAGTTGTCTCTAAAAGCATATCAAACAATTTTTTCAATCGGTTCAGGGATGTATTAGAAATTGCCGCAGTGCGTTCATCGAGGTGCAGACATATATTGTTAGCTACTGTACCCATTACTTACCAATTAATCCCAATTCGGCTTCCACAATTCGAGTCGATTATTTTTTACAAAAATTGTTTAAAAAGCGATGAAATAATATTTATATTTATTTCTCTAAATGCATATTTCATGTAAAGACGGATTTTGTGTAACTTTAAAAACACTACAGTTGGTTAAATAACCGTCTATGTGTGCTAAATCGTTGTCTTTAATAATATTCATGCACGTATCATGTGTGCAGTACTTACGGTTTTAAAAGCTTTTCAAGATTCGCTGAAGGATTTCATTAGGTGGGTAGGCAAACAATTCAACAAGCGACACGGAAAACGTTTTAAATAAATGAGCTGAATTTTCAAAAAAAAACACTTACGGATATTTCAAATTAATGTCACGCCCAAAAACGTGCTCAAGGAAATTAATAATATCTGAATTAAGAATTCCAATTAAACCCATTCAATTCAACAAAGCAATATTTATTAAATAACATAACAATAAAACAATAATAACACAACTATTTACAAATATCACAATCTGGGACACACTTGCGCGGTTTTTGGGGATACTTCCAACGGGAAACGGGCAGTGCCCAGACACCCCCGTTCGGAGTCCGGGTTGACATTTCCTCTTCGCGGCCGAGCGGACACACTCTCCCCTTATCATTGTTTACTTTCTCGTTTAAATACTCCCGAATAAATGATGCATCCGCATTTACAGTTCAATGTTTGCTTCATTTACAAAATATAACCTTGTTGATTGAGCAGTATGCTTGTATTGTCGGGAGCAAAAAAAATAGGACAACTATTTTTTTCTAATGTAAATCTGTCTCTATTTGCACAATTGCAATGAATTTTGACAAATAACTGCCAATGTCACAAAAATTAAAGTTAGATATACACAACTAGATTTTAGGTAGTTATGAATTATTTCTATTTTTACGATTCTATATTAATGAATTAAATGAATTAAATCAGGAATTAGGTTTGACATTAAGATATTCTCGGTCTGTACCATATTTATTAAAATTTACCCTTAGTTTTTTTGTGCCAGTGCTTCGTATGGATATACGTGGAATTCAAAATTTTTTAAATCTCATTCATCTAAGTAATGATAAGTTATCTTAAGTTTTAAAGTATATGAATATTAGGCACGGGTGTGGGCAATTGAGAAAAAATATAAGAGATCAGGTCTGTTTTGCGATATTTTCTATGGCACCCTTTGATTTGTCTGGCAAAAATCCTCCGGGGACAGAAGTATTATGTGGATTTCTTAGGGTAAAAATGATCATTTGACTTAAGTTAATCAAAGCCGTAGAACGGTGTGACCAACCGTTCAGGAGTTTATAGTGGTTCTTTAATCATTTCGAATATGGCGACTATTTTCCGAAATGAAGGCCTGTTTCCCGTGAGCGATTTCTGAGAATTTTTGTCAAGTGAGCAGGGAGGAGCCATAGAGTATATGCCAAAATAGATGTGTTTCCTAAACAATTTTTCCTTCTTTACAAGTGGTATTCCTATACTATATGCATCATATACTTAGTCTTAGCCATTTTCTTGTCTCTCTTGGCTAATGCCAAAAATTTTCGAGGCCCTTGGCTCTTGTATATACACCAAATCACAATTTTATTATTTTATCCCATTTAATAATGGAGTGAGAGAGGTGACGGGGGTGGTAGAGAGGTTGGCTAATACCAAAAAGATTTTAAGGCTCTTGGTTCTTGTTCTTGAACCCCAAATCACAATTTTATACCTACTGGAGTGGGCGTGGTAGAGCTATATTCATATGAAGTAAAACATTTAAACGGTTTTTCTAGTCATATGGACATATAAAACATGCAACAATAATAATGAGGTATTCTTACCCAGGTGGGTAAGAATACCCAGGGCAATTGGACAATATGCTTTGAATCTGTTCTCACAATAGAGTACCTTCCAAATATGACCCTATTTTGGAATTATATATCGTATGATGATATAAAATTCCATACTGATTTATCAACTGTAAATGAAAAATAAACAGGTAATTTTAAAAGTAGAAGAAAAAATTGCAACATACATAATAGTACAGTAACAGAATAATGTCATATTGAAAATTTCGTTCATTTTTTGCAGTATAATAGTAAATGCTTCACAGAAAAGTTTCTATATTGTGCGGAGGCTTTCTAGTTTATAGGGGGTGGATGCAACCCCCTTTCAGGGGGTGGCACTTAAAAAAATATATATATATTTATTGGAGGTGAAATAGAATCAAATTTTAAAAACAAAAAAGGAATTTCAAACACTTTCTCAAATGACATCCACCCCCTATAAATTAGCAAGCCCCCGCACAATATAGAAACTTTTCTGTGAAGCATTTACTATTATATTGCCAAAAATGAACGAAATCCGTTCAATATGACATTATTCCGAAGTTTTGCATATTTTTTACTTCTTGGTACTGTACTATAATACTTGAAAAAATAGTGATATTCCAGGTAGATCCTGGGATACCTAATAAATTTAATTATTAAAAAGTTTGGATGTACCTTATAAATAAATGAAGAAAATGATTATTGTAATGAAATAATTAAAAATTATATAAAGAGGACTTGCCGATGTATTCATATCAATATCAAAATTGATTTTGAAGGTAATTTACCACTATGTTTACATCATTGCAAACTCACTTCAGCCACGATGCTTTAGTGTCTACTTATTCTACTTCATGACTTGTGATTGACAACAGATCCTTGACAACCTTAAAAGACCAATTAGAAGTCGGCGCGCAGGCCGCGATATCTTGTATATGATGAGAACTTAATTCATGAAAAGACTCAGCCACCAGTCCCGAAAATTTACTGAAAATGATCTTTTGTTCGTGTAAGACCAGATGTGGATCAGTTTGTGGATGCATGAAAAGTAGTTTTTTCCATGCTTTCCAGCTTGTTCACAATGCAAAGGCAATAACTGCTTAAATGAAACACCAGTGATATCAATGAATGAATTAGAGAATAGGAACAACGAAAAATTGTTTGTTTATAATTTTTTTCCCGATTTTTTCAAAATAAATATTTTACTACGATCGAAATTTCATATTGTTTCATTCGGACAATTCTTTGACCTTAATGAATACTTTTTAATCGAATTATATTTTGTGGCATTATATTCGCCATTTTGTATCAACAATTTTTAATTTTGATCTTTTGAACATAGATATTCATACTCAATAGACCCGAAAACCATAAGAATCCTATTTTTTGCTGATCACATTTGAATTGTAAACATTTTTACATTTCAACATAATTTTTTTCCTAGCATCACTTTTTTCGAAACATTTTTGGATTTTTTTGTGAAAAGTATGTCTCTTTTGTGTTTCTGTGAGTAATTAAGAAAAAAATTAAAAATAGTCAGTTTTATTGCGAAAAACATGAAAATTCATTCGATAATTAAAAATTATTTGTTTAAATAATTAAATAATCGTTAGCAATATTTTTTTAAATAAAATTTTTGCTTAAGTCGAATTTTTATTTTGCCTTCGACTTATAGTCTATTGTCCATGTACTGTAGAAAGGAACTAAAACGTTAAACGCTTTTTATTGTTTATTATGTTCAATTGACCCTAAGATATGAAAAAACCGCAGAGTGCTACCATTTAAAGTGGTGCGTTTTTAAGATCGAAGTAAAAAGGTCCACTTTTCAGATTTTTTTTTCTCGAAAACAATAAATTTTTTCCGAGATTTTTTCTATAAACGCGTCAATAGAAAAGTGTGTAGAGAACTAAGAGACTTCCGAAATGGCACCTTCGGAAGTCAAAAACTTCTTCTTTTACAAAAATTCGGCCAAAAAACAAAACAAAAAAAAAACGAAAAAATGCCATTTTTAATTTTTTTTTAAATTTTAGCCTGTAACTATTTTTCAGGTACATTTAGGCATAGACATTGCTGCATAACAAAAAAGCTGACGTTTTACCTGTTAAAATGAGATTTTGTAAACAGGTTTACGATTAATAGTGACCGAGATATAGTGTTTCAAAGTTTGCAACTTTGAACTTTTTTTGCTAATTTTTATTATTTTTTTCAAATTTCGTCCTGTAACTTTTTTCTGAGTGAATTTAGGTGTAGATATTATTATATTAAAGTGAAAGCTGACTTTACGCCCGTTGAAATGATGGCTGGTAAAAGTCTCTACGACAAATAGAAACCTAGATACAGCGTTTCGAAGAGTGTTACTTTTATTAACTTTCTTCCAATTTTTACGTTCTTTTTTTAAATTTCGGCCTATAACTTATTTGTCAAATACAGATATTGCTACATGGAATGTACTCGCAGCATTCTTGTTTAAATGGTCTGCAATAGAAGTTTATGTGATCAATAGTAACCAAGATACAGTCTAGATATAGTAGATTATTGTACTTAAAAAATAACTTTTTACATTTTTCCACTTCTGAACTTTATTATATCACGTGTTTTTTTTGTTCAAATAACTTAGATTAATAACTTACATTATGAAATTATTCAAATGCTGGATTTAACATATTTTCAAAATCAAAGTCGATTTCTTCATCGGAATCTACGTAAACATCGTCTTCCGTTATTTGAGGTACATCAGCGATTTCACAGTTCATTCCCATACATTCTTTGCAAAAAATGGAGCAATTCATTCCCAATTTCCTGCAACCACAGTTTCCTCTGCATCCTTTGGTGCATTTACAGGCTATTTTTTCCAGCAAAACTTGTGGTGCGGGAGGTTTATTTGTCAAAATTGGTACTAGTCCATTTTCTGAACTTTTCCAACCCCAGATGAGAGAATTTACAATATTTCCTTTCCAATGTTGCATTTGCAAGTAAGTTCTTAAACCATGATTTTTAACAGCATCAGTTGTTGGAGGCAATCGGGACAATGAGAATTTCGCACCTGTTGAGTACTTCTGAAATAACTTATAGTGACAGGTGCTTTGGCCGTCAATTTTCATACCGTATAGTAATGTTACAATACATTCAGAAGCAGAACCGATGGCTGCTGAACTTGCATTTTCACACGAAAATTCATTTAAATACTTTTCCAAAAGCAAAATATTCTCATTAATTAAATTCAAAAATTTCTCTTTACCAATACCAAAAAAGGAAGAGGTTGTATCACAGCCACTGAATGCATGGACGAAGCCAAGGTATTTTTGTAGATGATTAAATTTGAAACTATTATGGTTATATAATTTGACATTTACATTTCCTATACTAGGTTTAAAAATATATATATTTTCATTTTCTTCTGGTAATAATGATAAGATAATAAGAAGATCGACATCTTGACCAACTATAACAACATTTTCTGATTGGGATGCCTTATCTTTTGTAGTTTTTACAATTAGTACGTCTGCATCCTCTTCAGCTTGCCCAGTCTCAATATTATTTTCTTCAAATTTTTGAATTAAATATGAATTAATTTTTTTTTTATTATTTTCCGAGTTATTTTCATTTGCCAAAAATTTATCAGGTTTTGATAATGGCTTTGAGTAATTAAAATGTGCCAATAAGCTGATTTTCTGAGGTCGGAAATACGAAAAATGGATAAGGATAATAAGGAGAAAAAACAATGCTTTAAGATGGGTTAAATTTCTATTGCATACCATTTAAACAAGAATGCTGCGAGGTCATTCAGTGTAGTAATATCTGTACTTAAAGCATTTGACAAATAAGTTATAGGCCGAAATTTAAAAAAGAACGTAAAAATTGGAAGAATGTTAATAAAAGTAACACTCTTCGAAACGCTGTATCTAGGTTTCTATTTGTCGTAGAGACTTTTACCAGCCACCATTTCAACGGGCGTAAAGTCAGCTTTCACTTTAATATAATAATGTCTACACCTAAATTCACCCAGAAAAAAGTTACAGGACGAAATTTGAAAAAAAATAATAAAAATTTGCAAAAAAAGTTAAAAGTTGCAAACTTTGAAACGCTATATCTCGGTCACTATTAATCATAAAACTGTTTACAAAATCTCATTTTAACGGGTAAAACGCCAGCTGTTTTTGTTATGCAGCAATGTCTATGCCTAAATGTACCCGAAAAATAGTTACAGGCTAAAATAAAAAAAATAAATAAAAAATTGCATTTTTTCGTTTTTTTTGTTTTGTTTATTGGACGTATTTTTGTAAAAAAAAATTTTTTGACTTCTGAAGGTGCCATTTCGATTGGAAATTTAATTCTCTACACACTTTTCTATTGACGTGTTTATAGAAAAAATTCATAGTTTTCGAGCAAAAAAAATATGAAAAGTGGACTTTTTTACTTCGATCTCAAAAACGCACTACTTTAAATGGTAGCACTCCGCGGTTTTTTCATATCTTGGGGTCAATTGAACATAATGAACAATAAAAACCCTTTAACGTTTTAGTTCCTTTCAACCCTCTTTTTTTGTACATAGACAATAGCCTATTAGGTCAATTCTGGAAGGTTCTATAACAAGCACAAGGTCACTTCCCATCAAATAATTCAGATCCAGACCACTTTCATGAAAAATGGCTGTTTTCTTCAATGTTCATTGTTAAGCTTTGCAAGTTTTCTGAAAGATATTCTGTATCTGACACGGCTGAGAAAATTCATGATTCCGAGGAACTTCTAAGGATTATAAATATAATATTGTTATTTGTTATTTTTAAATTATCCAAGTACTTTTTTTAAGTTTTCTTATCGATTTCTGACTAATTATTTAAATCAAGTATTTTTATTCAAAAAACTACTTGACTTTAATCGAGATTTAAATCGGTGATGGTGATCGGCTTCTGGAACAACTTTAATCAAAAGCTGTGGTGAAACGACCGCACTAAATTTCAAACTTGCGTCATTTGCCCCGGAGCTTGAAGAAAACAATGTATTGTAGCTACTCAGCTTACTGCCCCAAATTGGATCGTGTGGAACGCTCACCCGACCCAACCACCGTCCAGATTGGCTCCAGCAAATTGTATCGTGCCTAAAATTGATACAAATATAGCCAATTGCACCAGAAGAATTAATATAAAATCCTGCAAACTTAAGATATAGTTTATTAAAACTTGTACGAGCAATCATTGTACGATGAGTAATATATTTTCATTATAACTACTGTTAGCGATTACTTTTCATTAAACCATAATCTCAGTTTTATACCAAACCCATTAGTTGGCAGTATTCAATATTAAAACCATCAATTTAACTAATGACTTCAGTGGCAAACCGATGCCGAGTTTACATCGCGAGATGCGCCATCCATCATCTCTGACATACCCCGCTCCATCCAACCGTTTCGGGAACGCAAGCAATGCAGAACGGAAAAGAAGTACATGAACCGCATAAGTGCATATATACCTGTTCTGCGATAATTCAAAACATGTTTTACGCGACCACGTGTTTGGTGACCTCAACGCACCGTTCGTTGCCATGGTGATGTAGTAGCTACACTCGCTGTCACATTCTTATCGATTCATCGACTCCTGGTGCTGGATCCACAGGCCACGGTTACGATAGGTCACTAATCACCACATAAAAGTACGGGAAGGACGAGGTGAGTTCGAGACCTCCACTTCGCGATAGAGTGCCAGATGGTCTGCTTGCAGGGGTCAGCGAATGAATTATGGAGAGCTATTAACAAAAGACGAGAAGCCTGCGGTTGGTACATTTTTGAATAAGTTACATTTTGTAGATTATTTATAGGGTCGCGGAGCAGCGATAAATGACATCAAGATCAGGATTGGCTCTAGGCTCTAGGTGATGTGTCGCAGCGTAAAATTTTCATGCATGTATGACAGAATATCTTATCTTGTGGTTATTTTGGCGAGTTCGGTAACGTTCAGAGTTAATACGAAGATTGCTGAAAGTATTAGTGAATACTGAATGTAACAAAAACACACAAAGATTTATTTTTAACTGGAGATCACATTCATCCACGAGTTAAGGATTATTATTTTATTCAACAATAGACTATTTTTAACTCCCTCTCCCCCTTAGACGAACGTTCGTTTACGATCTGCCCCCTACCTACTAAACTTTTTTAAATATTGTCCAACGTACCAACATACGGAGCTTGTTTATATGCAGATGACACATCATTCTTAACAATAAAATTATATGAAAAAAATATTTTTAAGAAAAAGCTCTTGTTTGAAAAAACTGTACTAAAATGTAAAAATATTTTTTTTTTAATTCATACATCGGGAAACCAAAAGCTTTGGGGACGGTCATATAGCACTATTGCATAGTTACTTTGCTCAATTGACCGCCCCAAAGCTTTTGGTTTCCCGGTGTATGAATTTAAAAAAGAATTATTTTTACTTTTTAGTACAGTTTTTTCAAATAAAAGCTTTTTCTTAAAAATATTTTTTTTATATAATTTTATTTTTCCTTTTAAGTCTACTTATTTTACAGACAGACAGACAGACAAAAAAAACCTTTCATTTGCCATCGCCATCCACCCCTTCCCTCTCCCGTCTTCTCACTCCTCTAACACTACTTCCCACTTTTTCCACCCCTTTCCCACTTCTTCCCACCCCTTCCCCACCTCTTTCCACCTCTTCCCACTCCTTCACACACCTTTCCCACCCATTCCCCATCTCTTCCCAACCTTTCCCATTCCTTCCCCACCTCTCCCACGTCCGCCATATTGAATTTAGTATGACGTCACATAGTTTATCGTATTTTACTCGTCAAACTCTTTCATTTGATACCCATATCAAGGGGGTTGTGAAGAAAAAGGCGATTCGCCATCTTGGGACGTACGCCTTATTGAATTTAGAATGACGTCACATGGTTTATCGTATTTTACTCATCAAACCTTTTAATTTGATACCCATATCAAGGGGATTGTGAAGTTAAAGATACTCCGCCATCTTAGGGCGTACGCCATATTGAATTTAGAATGACGTCACATAGTTTATAGTATTTTACTCGTCAAACCCTTTCATTTGATACCCATATCAAGGGGGTTGTGAAGAGAAAGGCGATCCGCCATATTGGATTTAGACCGATAATGGCTATGCTATATTGCATTGTCACCGGACTTATACACGTGTGCCAAATTTCAAAGCTCTAGCTTAATTAGAACTAGTCGAAATTCAGCTTGCAAGATTCGACCTAAACAAACAAACAAACTAACTAACATACAAACATTGCAAGTTAAATAAAAGCTTTTAAAAAAGCTAGAGATCGCAACTGAAACAAATGAAACGATATTAAAAAACTAGCAACAGACTGCTGTTAAATGAAGAGAAGACCAAGGTAATAACGATATCTACGAAAAACAACTCTGAAGTAGACAATGTAAAATTTCTTGGAATGAATATGGATAGTAAATTGAACTGGAATGTGCACCTGGAAGAGTTAAGCAAAAAATTATCCGAGGCAATTTACACAATAAGAACAATAAAAAAAGTATCAACTCACCTTTCAGCAAAAACAGCATACTACGCAAATGTCCAGTGTTGCAGCATATGGAGTTCTATTCTGGGGCACTGCCACAGAAGCTCATCGGATATTAATACTACAAAAGAAGGCGGTTAGAATACTCTGCCAATTAGGCTTTAGGGACAGCTGCAAAGAAGCCTTCAAAGAACAAGCGATACTAACGATACCATCTTTATACATACTGAACTGTGTAAAATATGTACATTACAATAAGTACAAATATCTCTTAAATTCGGAGCATCACAAATGTAATATAAGAAATAAAAATGATCTTAAAATTCCGCATCACGAATCAACAAAACACAACAAGGTATAGACTACTGGGGAGCCAAACTCTACAATAAAATCCCTAGCGAATTAAAAACAAAAAGTGATAGAGCCTTCATAAATGGGGTAAAAAAGCTTCTTCTTGGGAAAGCTTACTATTCGCTATATGAATTTCTCGATGACGTGTGATATAAACTGTGATATTATATATACTGTGCTCAATATTTCCCAAATTTAGACTAATGTATGTGATAATAGGACTTTATTTTACATTTTACATTTATACCTTTTAAATTTTCTTATATATATATATATTTATATAAATGTTACATTTGTTTTGTATGTTCCTGTGCTGTATGAATTGTTTTGACGTTTCAGTGTAACGGATGTGAATTTACATTGAATAAATCTTATCTATCAATCAATCAATCTATAAATGCAGAGTCTCTATGTATGGAAACGGTCGATTATCTCCTAAAGTAAAATAGCTAGCGAAAAATGTTAAGACACAAAAGTTTTAGGGTTTTTAAAGTATATTACAATAAAGAAAATTAAGTATACAGGATCAGTCAAAAAATCATGGCGAAACAAAGTTGCTTTTTCTTTAATGAAACACCCTGTATATTATTCCGTATTTCAATTCTTCTCGAAATTCTAAACAAAATTCGTATAGCACATCATATATCTAAACTTAACCATTTTCGCGATATCGAATTTTCTTGTAACTCTTCGATATTTTGCGGCCTAATTTTGTAGATTACATTTTTCATGTAACCCCATAGAAAAAGTCAAGCGGGGTCATATCGGGAGACCTAGCTGGCTATTCAATTGCCTCCCTGCGTTCAATCCATTTGCTAGGAAAAATTTTCTCTAGATATGCCCGTACCACAAGTCCAAAATGTGGAGGAGCCCCATCTTGTTGAAACCATATTTGTTCTGCCGGTAAATTGAGATTGTTATTATTTGGGAATAATCGTCTAATCTCTGGAATAATATGCTCTTCAAAAGTAATAAATATGGTTCAGAGATCAAATTTCCGTTTACAAAATAGGGTCCTATGACGGGTCCACCAATAATGCCATACAACCATTTACATTTTTTGGTCGTTGGGTGTAAACTTCCTCCATCCAATGTGGATTTTGGTCTGACCAATACCTACAGTTGTGTCGGTTTACATGCCCGTTTACACAAAACATAAATTCGTCAGAAAACAATATGCGGTTGACAAAGTTGACATTTTCGTTTAATTTATCCATAATAACTTCACAGAACTCTATTCTACTATCACAAACGTCTTCACTCAATTCTTGTAACAAACGAATTTTATGTGGATGGGGTTTTTCCCATTTGCAAATTTTTTGAATGGAATATCGACTTATGTTATGATTTAAAGCCCTCTGGTGTGTCGAATTTATTGGATTTTCCACCACATCTGACATGACATTCAAAGAATTTTCTTCATTTGTAACGCGTACCGGTCTTCCACTTTTTGGTCATCTTTGACACCTTCATTTTCATGAAAACGCTGCAATGTTTTTTGAACGGTTGATTTCGAAAGAGGTTCCCGATCTGCATGCAATTCATTAAAAATATTCACTGCTTGGTCACAACTTCGTCTTCTATCACGATATCCTATGATCATTAAAATTTCAATTCGCTCGGTTTCACTTAAACGAGCCATTTTGCGCGAAAATTAACCACACTAAATGTATTTTTGACACGTTTGTCAAGATCATCACTATTAGACAAAAAAACGACGCGGCGTTATTATGGAGCTAGGAACTTTCAAAGGTAACTTGATGGACTATAAACTTAATGGACTAAAATATTTTTGTATAATTTTTAAAATGATTTCAAAATATCTCGAAAACGGTTAAGTTTAGGTATATGATGTGCTATATGAATTTTGTTTAGTAGTCCAATCAATGAATGTCCAAAAGGGGATTGTAGAGAACATTTAGGAGGGGACAATTTTCCTCTTCAGGGATGTGTTGGGGGTAGTTAGGAGGTAAAAATACTAAAAGTCCCCGCTCCTAGCCAAGCCGCTTCAGCGCAGCTATTTTTCAATTAAAATTGTTGGCAGAATGTTAATTCTTTATGACCCCCACCTTCTACTCATTGTTCATTTTGTTACATTTTCAGTACCTCACCCTAAAAGCGAACGTATTTGATGCATGGCCCCTAAAGTATATTACTAAAATTGATTGTAAATGTTCTGAAGTTAATATCTAGCGCCTCTCATTAAAAATTTGTTTGTATTGTGAGAAAAACAGTTCAACGTCGACAGATATAACTGGCACATACTTTTTTCAGAGATTCCACATTTATGTCTTGTGTAGACTTTACTTTCTTGCCGTTGAAGGTTAACTATATCTGACTTCGTAAGAAATCCGGAATTATTATTTGAAAGAGTTTCGAATTGTAGTTCTACTCTTTCAGCAATGTTGAAAAATGTATTGTCGAAGATTCAATATAATATTATTAATTTCGTCAACTATAGTAAATTTTTTTCTTAGTGTCGTTTCCAATGGCACCTGAACATTGCTATAGTGTTCACTAATATACTTTCGCAAAAAAAATTCCAAATTGTGGATTATCTAGTTTCGTCCATCGGTATATTACCCCTAACCATCATTTACACTAAATTTAAGTCAAAATTTCTTTGTGAACATTTATCCGCATAAAGGAGTTTGTGAACCAATAAACCTACCCAAAAACTATCTCTGACAATTTGTCACTTTTTTAGGTAGGGGTATGTTCAAGAGGGGTTATTTCTGAATTACAATTTCTCTTATATTTCACATTTTTCTGCCAAAACTACATTGGTGATTTAAAACAACTTTACGATATTACAATAAACAAATGGACAATAATGAAAATTTTAAAAATTGTTAAGCATATTTATAGCAGCATGACGCAAAGTGGGCCAAAGCTCGCAGAATTGGCTAAAATAACAAATTCTCTCTTTTCAGAATTTTCGAAGTAATACTATATTTGAAAGAGTAATTAATGTCTAAGGATTGTAGAAGTACCATTATTTAAATATTCGGGTGAAATCTTTTTAAAAGACAGAGTGTTCAACTTCATGCGAAATGTTATGGTCCTTCGTCACATTCTTTAATTTTTTTTTTTTGATGACTACCCTGTATATTTTCTAAATATATTTTTTTGACAATTGTGCTAACTACTTGGGAAATATTGTCACCCCTTCATCACATTTCTTAATCATTTTGACGCCCTGTATATTTTCCATATTTTTCTTCGTTGACAGTTGCGTTAACGAAATTTTATCGCCCTCTGTTACATTTTTTTAATTATTGTCTTCAGGTGACTACGCTGTATATTTTTTAAATAATTTTCTTTGGCAGTTGCGCTACCTACATGCGAAATATTATCGCCCTTTACACATTTTTTTATTAATTTTTTTTAGGTGACCATCCTGTATATTTTTAATATTTTTCTTCGTTATCACCCTCGTCACATTTTCTGGGTGACCACCCTGTATATTCTTTATATTTTTCTTCGTTGTGTTAACTGCATGCATTTTTTAAATTTATTTTTGAAACATAAGATAGTTATGTTTTTCGGATCGCTGATTACGAATCTGAATTCAAAATAAAAAAATTCAAAATGCAGCTCTAATATGACGGTTGAAATTTTTTCTAAAACAAGTGTTTTAAAGGGACAAAAAAAATTAAGCACTTTATTAACGAAAAACAGCATTTTTGAAAAAAAAAATAATTAGTGTGCAATTACAATAACAAAATGGCCACATTTTGTTAAAAAAAATGTGAAAACGCACATAACTTCTTTATTTTTCATGATGTAGAAACAAACAAAAAATCAGTTTAAAGATTGATTAATTATTTTTGATTTTGTTCCTTAGAATTTTTGATGGAAGTGTCAGTTTCTAAAATATCCACCATTTAAACTAAATACTCATCCTATAAACAGACGGATGCTATTTATAAACTTAAATATCTCCGAAACTATCAGTCTTCTACACAAATATATGGAAAAACAAATTCATTCTCAGTTCATTACCTTCATTTTTGATATTCACCATTTTTTTTTCGTTAAAACTAATATTTATTGAGATATTTGCAAAGAAACAAAAATTTTACGTTTTTTCTAAAATCCCTTTATGATTTAAAAAATGCAATATTTTTCTGAAACAAACGAACGAAAAAATTTGAGCGTCGAAAAATGAAAAACAGTATATGGGAATATATTTTTTTTAATTACTGACTACTTACATTAACAAAACAGCGATGTTTTTAAAAAAATGTAAAGAAGCACATTGTTATTCAGTACGCTGGACTGGTGTCCATTTATTGACACTTGCTGCTTCCGATCAATCAGATATGACTTCAACCTGTCACCACACTTGCTCTTAAATCCATATACAGGGTGTCCAAAAAGTCTGGAAACGGTCAAATATCTCGAGAAGTACACATTGTATCCAAAAAAGAAAAAACGCGTCCTTGATAATTCTAAAAGCGCTATCCAATGATACCAAACGCGACCCCCCACCCCCACCCCTTGGGGTGGGACGGGGGACAACTCTAAAATCTTAAATTTTTTATTGCAAAATCGAATTCTACGGCAAAATTACGTCAAGTTGGTCTGAAACGTTTTTGTCGATTCGTGACAGATGGCGCTGTAATCGCAAAAACATTTTTTTTCGTAATTTCTAAAAAATTCTACGGAAGAATGAAGAATAATAAAGTATGAGTTCATTTTCTTGAAAAAGCCATTCAATGGTGTTAAATTTAATAACCTCCCTGTTAAAGCGCGCAGACTGTATGCTGAGTAATTTTGAGTGTCAAGTGCATCGAGAGATTACAAGTTTTTTTCGACGTTCATAAAGCCCACGGAAGATGTGAGAGGCCTTCGTGAACCGCTCACAAGCCCTACAAGTACAAGCAATTTCACCGGAGCGCTTTCGGAGAGTTTTTTCCAATAAAACTTTAAAAGTGACAGTGACATTATATTTTAAAAAATATTTCCGCTACTTCCGGCATCCCGCCGGAAATTCTTCCGGCAACATAACCTAAAAATAGTGCTACATAATTTAAAAACAATTTAAGACATTGGTACCAACCTAAAATATTTTTTCGAAAACTGTCAGAAACCAAATTCCCCAGAAAAACATTCGAACCAAAAATTTGACTGCTTACTTCCCCGACGGATTTAGTGAAAAATCGGTCGAGGTCAGAAGTAAAACAAAATATATCAACTCAAACTTAAACGATCGACCATGAACACTACCCCGGCCACATTTAGCAGGGAAGCTGTCCATCAAGAGTTATATGGTTTTTCTAAAAGATGGCCATCCCTACCACCCATTACCAACGAACGGATTTTTTCGTTTAGTTGTGTTTCCCGTATCAATAATCAAAATTATTAAGTGCTCTTGCCTACGAACTTAGTTTTTATAGTGTTGTGTTTATTTTTATATTAATTTTAGGTCCATGTGGACGCATTATAATTTTAACCTAGTTTTTAAGCCTGCCTACAGAAGACAGGAGCTACTATCCCACATTTTTATTTTTCTCCAAGCCAAACCGGACCTACCCAGTCCATCCTCACACCCGCCTCGTCGGTGTTCACCGCGGTTTTCTGGCTGGTTCCGGGCTAGGATCCGATGATGCATATATTTGTATTAAAACATTGAATAAAACATTAATCTTGTGGACTATAAATTTAACACTCAAGTTATTAGGTCCAAATCCCACCGAACGTAAGACTTTTTTTCTGTTTTAATATGAAAAAAAAATATTTCAACTTAATAAATATATTAAATGAGATCGTTCATATTTTTTACTGCTCTTTTTGGCTTCAAAGATTCAGCGGGTGGGGAGGTTCTAGCTGCTTCCAGTAGCTGCCGATTTTTTTATATATCAGAATGATCTTTGCTAACTTAAGCGCCTCTAAGAGTCTTGTTTATAAAGTATGTTAGTGGACGGATAATATGATTATGAATTGATTTAACCCTATTTGAAATGATATCTGCGCCGATTGAATTGGCATAATAATATTAAATATTTCCGTTTTCAGTCACAGGCTCAAGAAATATAGTTAGAAAATTTTTATTTAATTGGATGCAATGCAAGAACAATTTTATATTTTTTGGAAATTTCAACACCTTGTATCTCCAAAACGAAGAATTTGTTTATATGAACCTTTTTTCTTAAAATTAGCTAAGGAATAACATCCTGAAATAGTTTAACGCACTTAAATTACACCCTGTACAAAAGTCGACCATTATCTATGAACTACAACCTGAAGTTCCAGGTGACATATAATTTATCAAACTGTGTAACATTGCAATGACATCGAGAAAGTGTGCAAGACGGAAAACCACGATATTTTTAATAAAACTGAGTAGACCTTCTAGAGACGTTAGAATAAAAATATTTGTGTCTCATGTCAAGTCGAGATAGCAGGTTTTGAGTCGACAAGGGAGTTATATGAAAGAAAATGATGCGAAAGCTTACGAACAAACGTACTGGGAGTACATTCTACTACATAAAAAATTTGTAAAACCAGACATTAAAGATATTGCTCTTAACTCATGCCTAATGGTAGTTGAACTTAAGAGAATTCTGTTTATATAAAGATGCATTGTGCGGGTTCTTTGTTAATAAATATATTATTTATTTTTATCTCACAGAAATCAAGGGTCCTTGGCAGTCTATATTCTATTCCTATAAGTATCCTAACTAAATTATACAGTGATTATCTCGAAGTTTATGTAAAATGTATATTAAGCCGGGTGTATTAAAAACAGTCACTAAAATTATCCCGTCACAAACTACCCTTTAGAACTGGCCCCCAGATTATTTCAAATTGCACCCCCATATTTTTTCGACGATTTTGGAGAGCTTACAAAAATTAGTTTACTTTATACAACGTGATCTACCATGACATGCGGAAAAGGAGTTAAAAAATGAAAAATTAAAAAAATATGACCAAAAAAATTACCTTATTTTTTAACTTTAACCAATCGGACATAACGCGGTTCAACCATATCACTTTATCAGACTTGGGATTGACACTTGACAACAAAGCTGAAGAGGGTAAAAGTGACTTTTTGGTTTTAATCAAATCACACTATCAAAATAGCGAAATAAATCGAAAGGATATTGACCTTATGCCAGTGAACTCTACAGCAACAAGTAGATATAATATATATTTACCTAAACTCGTCAATAACACAAAAACATCAACTTCGGCGGTGCTTTGTGCCTGCCGGTGTCCTGATTGTTCGACCGAAAGCAAAAAACGCGGTACTTTGACTGCACCCGTCATATTAGCTTTTTATGCCAATTAAGGAAATGTAAACATCTCCGATATGTTCTTTCACGAATAAGTTAACTTTTTTAATATACTAAATTACCTCGGATCACTCTAAAATTTTGCAGGGGCATTCCCACATTGAAGACTAGTAATCACGCTTCCGTACTATATTAAATAATAATGTATTGCTTAGTAGATAAAACTTCATTACTTTTACGTATGTAAAGTATTTTCTGGCATGATTAAGATAAGGAATAAGCGGAAACACGCCTCTTTTAATTAAGATTTCTAACTCTTGTGATATAATTACGCGAATCACCCCTAACTAGAATGGCGCGGAGTTTATTGTCTGCGTTAATACCATGGTAACGGATAAACAGCACTGTACTTTGAATTCATCTGTCAATATCGCGAGGGATGGGCAATGCGTCCCGCAATATTAAGATATTCCTATCTTGAAGCAAACAGAGTAAGATTTTTTTATTTACTAGAAGCGTCATTAAGTTTCTACCGAAAACGCGAATTTTAAATCTCTAGTATTATTTGGTTAATTCTAATAGGCAAAAATTTGAAGTACGGCTCTGCAGTGCCTTAACAGCATGTAATAGCGCCGACTTTGATATTTGTATGGCCTTTCTTATGTTCCCTATACATTTGTAGGCAACTATACAATATTTGATTGTTGGCAATATAATTGTGTACAAAAATAATACATATTTCCCTATCACATCTCTCTCCCTTTCTCTTGGATTTGGTCACCTGTATGCAAAAATAGACACAGGAGAACTAAACACGAAAGTAAATAGAACAAATAATTGAAATCTCCTCCTCACCCACCCACACAATATTTTAGTAAAACATCGCAAGCGAAGGTACCAGAAATCCATTATAAAATGTTTTAATAACGTTCCTCGAGGTTGCATATGGCCCGCGTTGATAACTGTTTTCTTTACTAATTTCCCAGGAATATAGCCTTCGGTCTATTTCTCGAATCCCTCGGATCTATAGCGATCTAAAAATAAATCTTGCAATTTTGGAGGGCTCGTGCTAGCAAAAAGATAACTTGATAATGATTTTTAAATTGTCCTCTTCCGACATACATATAATGAAGTGATGTAACCGAAACACATCGTGTTGGACATCCGGAAGGCATGTCACTATCTGAACTTTGACTTTTATTTGATTTGAGAGGTGTATTTTAGAACATCAATGTCGGTAAAGATCGATTTGAAAGTAATCCTTTAGGTGTGTAGAAGCTGTTGCAATAAGAATGAAACATAACGAGTTGAACGTTGTACGCCAGAATGCAAGTTTCTATTTATGAGAAATGACGGAAATTTGGCGGTGCTCAATATTTTACTTTATAACGATGACAGTAAAGGCTCTCGACGGTTAAGTATATGAAATTGGGCCCAGCGGCTTATAATAATAATAATAATAATTTGTTTATTTACATAAATTACATAGACTAATACACATTACATAATAACTCTCTACATTATAACGTATACTAAAAAGTTCATGTACGACATAAAGTTGTGAGTAAATAAACAAAAGAAAGTACCACAAAAGTAACACTTGCAAGTGGCAATAATTTCTCAGTTCATCAGCACTCCAAACAATATATATTCCATGTACTTATCAACAATATACATACATACACACATGCACACAAAAACACCTAAGTAAACACTGACCTTGTCTATCTAATCTTAACAGTATTATAAATAATACTAAATATATATTTTAATCCCTATTTACATTTAATAATTTGGATACCTCGTCCCTACTCATATTGAGTACAAATTGTTCAGCCCTAGTTTTAAATTGATTTAAGAAACGTACATCCCTTACCTCACTTGGCAGTTCATTATATAATCTAGGGGCCAAAAAAGCTAAGCTTCTTTGACCCACCGATTTTTCAGCAGCAGGCGTTTTCGCTTGGCCCTTCATTTTATTCCTAGTTTCATACGTATGGTCAATTAAAACTAATTGATGTTTGTATTTCCACTGGTGAGTAACAGCTTTTAAGAAAAATATTTGTCGCAAGTCCAAAATTTTTGCCTCATGATACAGTAAATTGGAACGGTAAGTATTATTTTTTTGATAAATTATTTTTAAAAAATTTTTTTGTAAAATTTCTAATTTTTTTAAGTAACTGTTTGCAGCGCCGCCCCATCCAAGAATTCCATAAGATATGCGTGATTCCACTAACGCAAAATATAATATTTTTAAATGTGGTATATCTAAAAATGATTTGAAATATTTAATCTTATATAAAATACTTCTTAGAGTTTAAGTTACACGCTCGATATGATAATCCCATCGTAGATGTTTGTCAAAGGTTACTCCAAGATATTTAGCTTTCTCTGCTGACATAATTTCTATTTTTTTCCCATGGTTGTTGATGGTTAATTTGTTGTAAGTAGGTAAAGAGTGCTTGTAGCAGCCAAAAGGCATAAATAGAGTTTTTTCGAAATTAATAGTTAGAATCTTGTGGTTAAACCAATCGATGAGAATATTCATATTATTTTCCACTTTTTGCTTAAGGCCCTCCCATGATGTATCTGTATAGAAAACGGCGGTGTCGTCTGCAAAACTAATAACTTTTCCCTCACAATCAATTGATAGTAAATTATTAATATAGATGGTAAAAAGAATAGGACCTAGAACAGTGCCCTGTGGTACACCACACGTTACTGTTCTCTCATCACTAATTACTGAATTTATTTCAACGGATTGCTTACGGTTAGTTAAATAGCTTGTCATTAATTTAAGTGAATTTCCGATAAAGCCCATATCTTGCAAGGCTTCCAACAACTGTTCATGATCAACAGTATCGAAAGCCTTGGCAAGATCTAGGAATAGACACAAACACTTCTGATTACTATCAAGCGATTTATATATTTCATTTGTTAATGTCGTAATGGCCTGTTGTGTTGATTTACCCTCTCGAAATCCAAATTGATTTTCTGAAATCAAATTATTAATTTTTGTATATTTCACAATTCTTGATTTTATAATTTTTTCGAAAATTTTTGCTAGATTGGTAATAATTGAAATCGGTCGATAATTGGATGTTACATTTTTATCTCCATTTTTATATAAAGGTTTTATTTTTGCAATTTTAAATTCTTGTGGGCATATACCTGTTTCAATTATTTCATTTATTAAATGTGTCAAGGGAAGTGCTATTTCTTCAGCGATTTTTTTTAACGTTTCAGATCTAATCATGTCTATTCCCGGAGCCTTATTGTTCTTTAACGTTTTTATGGTATTAATAACTTCAACGTTATTTGTAGGTTGGAATAATAGTGAACATAGAACTGGGCGTTTAGAAGGGGGCAAAGTTGATGGTTTAATTATATTGTCCGCCAGATTTTTTCCTACATCTGCATAAAAGTCATTAAAAGTATTTGCTATGGAAATATCCGTAACAATTTCGTTCTTTTTTGTTAATATTTGTTTAATACTACTTTTAATCTTAGGTTTATTGTTTAAATCATTTACTGTGTTCCATAATTTTTTTGTATCATTTTTATTATTATCAATTTTGTTTTTATAGTAGCTAACTTTCGTTATTTTAATAAGATTATTTATATAATTTCTATAATTATTAAAGTCTAGTCTAAGTTTTTCATTGTCTGGATATTTTTTGTATTCCCTGTACATTTTGTCCCTTTTATTTATAGAATTTACTAATCCTTGTGTGATCCATGATTTTCTTTTTTGTTGGTTTCTTTTTTGTGGAATTACTTTCGTATTATTCTTAATTTTCTCGGTCAATATTTTAACAAAAAACGCTGTTTATTTATCTATATTTTTTATGTTGTAAAATGAATACCAATTATAATTATGTAAATCTTCTATTAAATCTTTGTAAATAATATATTTAACAAGGTGTGTGTTTGCTAATTTTTGTGAATTATTAGTATTAATGTTTAAGTTAAAGAGGATACTGTAGTGGTCAGTTGTATGTGTTTTGAGAACGAAAGGAGAACAAATATGATTTAAATCATTTTCTTTGCATTTTAAAAATATGTGATCTATACAGGTTCCCGAATATTCTTGCGGTCTTGTAATGGCATTTATTGTAGAATGAAAATGAAATTCACTGAGAGTATTTAAATAATCACATGTTAAATTAACCTTCTCCTCTAAAATATTAATATTTATGTCTCCTACAATTAGGTGGTAATTAAATTTGTTATCTAACGACTTTTCGTTTAAATATTCCTGAATGTTTGTTATAAAAATTTCGGCATTTGTTGATGGTGGTCGATAAATGGCCGTTAGAGTAATATTCTTATTTTCTATTACCAACTCTACCTCTATTGAGCGACGCGACATTCACCTATATTTACGATTTTTACATTGTGATTTAAAGAATTTTTTGTATAGACTATAACACCGTCATTTTGGTTTATATCTCCCTTGCTGTATGTCAGAGAGTAGCCTTCAATTTCAAAAAGAGATGTGTCATAGACTTGCCAGGTTTCAGTGAGAACTATACACTCAAAGTTTAAAACGACTCGACTAAGGAATATTTTAAATTCATCCAAATTTTTAGATATACTACGTATGTTTTGATGACATAACTTAAAACCAATATTTTTTCCTGTAAGAGCCGCGTTATATTCTGATATATTGTTAATATTATTTGTTATTATTGGCGTGTAGTGGTAATCACGAATATATTGGTCCATTTCTTGTGTTTACTTATTACCAGGTGATCAACTAATAAAGATATAAATTAATGAGTAGGGTCGAAGGACACAAAAATTTATATAGTACGAATAACTAGTTAACAAAAAGTTATCTAAATATTCTGATTAATTAGATAGTCCATACAGAATGTGTTTATAATTTTGGTGCTGATCAAATGCAATATACTCTTCGTTTGCGTAGTTGCGAAGAGTATAATTGATTGTAAAAAAGGTGCGATAAGAAATTTTAATCGGTGTGCATAATTTTCATTAGACGTGGAAAACTCAGATACGATTACAGGAAATTAAAAAATTAACGGCCAATATAAAATGCTTCACATGAAACTCAGTTGACTTTTTTTGTTTTGACATTAATAGCAAATAATGTCCTATCTTTATCCGGCAATAAATTATTAATAAGAATTGTAATAAACTAAACAAGCAACTGTGTTATATTTATACATTTGAAGTGATATATGAGTATGTAAATTCGACAGCGAGAGAAGTAAAACAAATTTGTGCATTAATAAATCTAAAACTGACAACGAATAAATTTCTGGAAGTTGCAGTTATTTGATGCACTCTGTTATGGCACTGCATGATGTAAATTATAATTACGCTGTCTATTTCTGTATTCTTCTTTTAACGTAAAATATAAATTTATTTATTAGTTATTTATGATTCTGTTTTCTGTCATTGTCCACATACATAATTCACTAAAAAATGATGTATAGTGTGCTGGATGCGTTTTATTATTTATTTTCAAGTTTCGAGTAATAGTGCAGTGAAGTAAGAACTCTATAATTTTTACAGAAAAAAAGAGGCTTTAAATACCAAATATGTTGCCCTAGATTTAAGCCAGTTGTATAACAACTTGCCTATCTATATATTAATCTACTTTACAGTACAAACATTGCAAATTAAATGACACTTTTTATTAGTTAATATCGACTATCCCTTGTACTTGCAACGCAAATATTTATTTGAATTGCATTAATTGCTGGAACTTTTCCCTCTTTGTGTGCACATCCAAATGAAAGGTTCTGTCCCAAGAGAAATTACAAATTTGCTAGCTCACATTTTTTGCTTGATCAGTTGACTGTTGGGAAATCTAATCCAGTTCTGTCACACGTTCAACTTGGTTGACGTCTTTTATGGTAAGCCTGTATTATTTAGTTACAGGGTAATAAACAGTACGCACGTCTGGTGTATACTGGATGCGTACACATTGTCAGTAACGCGTTACTTTTGTAGTAAATGGCATTTATTATACACGGTGGGGCAATAACATTCACCTAATTTCAACGTTATATTTCACATAAAAATGTATATAATTCAAAAAACGCTAACAATTGTATTAACACTAGTTTTTTGTGGCCAAAACTATTTCAGATGTCCTCTAATAACATTGTGAGCTTTCTAATATAGCAAGTAGTAGTTCTAGCTGGAATGAAGTGTCCTGTAGCATAAGTTGATTGGGCTAAATATAGGCAACAACATATTCTGCCAATATACTGAGTGACAGATTTTGACAATAAATGTCCAATATTGCAATCAAATATTGGCATAATATTGGATACCAAGATTGACGATAACCTTGGGACCATATAGGATACCAACATTGGTTCCATAATAGATACCAAGGTAGGTATCATATTGGATAACAAGCTAAAAACGTACTCTTCGCCTGTTCACTGAACTTTTTATATAATTGTTACACATTCTATAGGATACTCTTCGCAGTTTTTTGTAAATAATGTTTTTTTTCCTTACGTGTTGCGGTGCCGAAGTCCCGCTGTACTGAAGCTTGAGCTTATTTAGACATTTTTAATTTTATAGTACGAACTTAGTTGGTCAAAGTGTAAAATAAAGTAAAAATAAAAAAAACTACCAAACCCCATTTGGGTTTCGACTTCGGGACCCTTGGATTCCGAGTCAATTTCAATTAAAAGCGTAAGAACTACACCACCACCTTACACTTAAAAAAATGTAAATTCTTACATTATAAGACACGAACTAAAATCTTATTTTCACGATTGTATATTACATTATGAAATGTATATTTGTAAAATATATAAATATTTATATATATTAAAATAAAATATCAATCCACCAAATTTCTATTCAATTACAAAAACATAAAAATCAAAAAATTTTTTTTTCAAATTTAAATCATTAATAACATTTTTATTTACCGTTCGATTTTGTTCAAAAAGAATAGGGTTCTTCCTCTAGCTACCATTAACTTACTGTCCAAATTTCAATACAATCGGATTTTTATTTCTTGAATTATCGTGCTTACAAGAAACGTGACGGACGGACAGACGGACATTTTGAAAGTTGTTCAGAATTCGTTCACTAACACAATGATATGAAAATTTTTTGTCTGCGAGCGATATTTACGGTTTTAGAAATGTGCCAATCAAATACAATATACTCTTCGTTATCGTTTTTGCGAAGAGTATAATAATATATAGGTGCTATATTGGATACCTACGTAGGCGCCAAATAGCTACACATTGTGTCTAAATTTCTGAGAATTCATACAGTATTGAATGAACGTGTCGTTTCCTAGGTTCCTTTTCAGAAGCTTTCGACATATTCTACAGTTAGCGGATTGTCGATAACACGCTGTGGCTCTTGAAATAGGCGGGATGGATTCGTACGGAACAGTGTATTTTGTTTCATACTTCGAACCCGCCTAT
Organism: Rutpela maculata; assembly: GCA_936432065.2. Classification (NCBI taxonomy): domain Eukaryota; kingdom Metazoa; phylum Arthropoda; class Insecta; order Coleoptera; family Cerambycidae; genus Rutpela; species Rutpela maculata. Next base: position 39,839,840 of record OW386290.2, read on the forward strand.
TTAGCTTTTTTTTAATAGCCTTAAGCGCTCGAATCCTATCTAAATAGTGATGCTTAATAGTGAGCATCACTCTCAGATTTAGAGTGTGGTGTTCGCGCTGTTGAGTCCGGCTGCTGTTCACAGGACTTTAGGCGTAAATGTCTTGCCAGTGGTTATGTATTCCACCACACTCTGGATTCGAGAATAGTGTTGTCTGGCCAACTGTATTTTGTCTTCGATCTTTTGTACACGCCGCTTAGCCTTTTCGGTACCACTCAAGGGTTGGTTGGTCTTCTGGTAATTCCTCATCGATAACAGCGTACATCCGTGCCAGGTCTTGTGGCTTTAGGGTAGCCTCGCTGTTAAGACTAACCCTCGTCCTTAAGTCGACTTCGGCGTACCTTCTGGGATGCTTGATCTCTGAGCTAGTGCCCAGAGAAGGCGCGATGCTCTGGGTGCATATCGCACCAGATTTCGATCATTATCATTATCATTATCATTATCATTATTATTATCATTATCATTATCATTATCATTATCATTATCATTATCATTATTATTATTATATGCTACATCAATGTGGAGGTCCAAAACCACACAAAAAACTTACCTCAGACCACTGTCCAAATTACAGAGACTAGCGTTATCTCGACTAGGGTTATTCTTACAATAGGAGCAATGTTCCTAAGATGCAGTGCTAAACCACGTGGCTTTTATTCTTTTTTTTTATTTGTGTATGTTTAGGGGGTTTTGGTACTATTCATTCATACATAATAGAATGATAAAAAAATTATAAATTTTTCTCCTTTTATATGTAAAATGTCAATAGCGTCGATGTCCCCCAACAGGTTTCCACCTAATGCATGACACTATTTTGCAGCTTACAATCTTGATAATCCAGTGATAGTTAATTATAGAAAACACTTATTGTGACATATTAAGACCAGATTCATATTAAAATATTTAAACTAAACTAAAAAAAAAATCATCAAATTTGTCCCTGGATTACCAATTTTAGCGTGGCAAGTTGATCTGTGAAGTTTGAGGTGTAAAGATATTAGACGATTTGTACGAGTATGTTTATTCAGCGTCATTGGCGTGTTAGTGGGAATTTTTTCTTATATAAAATATATAAAAATAACATTGGACTTATTCGATAACCTGTACCGGGTACATAATCTATGCTTAGTTTCATTTATCTACATACAGTTTAATGTGAAAGCAAAATTTGAAGGTTACTTCGTCATTAGCGTGGATGTTTTAATCGTCATTAGCGTGGATTCTTGACACGATGTCCACGTTCACGCCAATGATATTTTCTAACATTAATATTTATTTTAGAATTTTATATTTTCTATATGCTCAAGTAAGTGCCAAATTCTGAAGAAGTTGGCAAAATGTCTTTACTCTATTGAAATGAAATGTCCTATTGTTGTATTAGTACTTGAATATGTTTTTACTTTGAATATAAATATACTTGTAAATTAATCATTAGCGTGTCATTTTGGTCGTTGGCGTGGATATGAATATCTGAAAAAACTAAAAATAAAATGTTGAGCTTTACAAATCATCACATCCTATTCTACGGCCTATAAGTTAACCCTGCAGTGATGGCGCCTTTAGGTAGAACAGCAGTAGTGGCGCCGGGTCTGACGAACCCAAAAAGAAAAAAAAAAGGAAAAAATATTTAGCGGGGTGGTTTATTATTAATTATGTATGTAATCGCTTTGGGGCAACTTTTTTATAGCTATGATGTAATAATAATAGGTTAATCACTCTTTAAGGACCCAAAAATATTCAGAAGTCGAAACTGCTGTAAATTGGAAGAATTAAAACAGTGCTTAGCTGAAAAATGAAAAAAATATATTTGGTACGAAGCTGTACAAAAAATTCACTTCATTTTTAAAAGTAAACATACTAAAACATATTACAACTCAGTTTCAGGTAAAGGAACATTAAATTCTCGCTGCGAGTTCTCATATTTTTCGGAGGATGGTGTTTGTTCCACACGGTATCATCTTTTCCTACAAAAGTAGGGACTCGTGGTTGTTTTGCTGATGTAGCACCTTTCTCAGATTCACTGTCTCCTTCTTGCTCCATGTCTGTACTAGTATCATGTTCCTCAATAATATTTTCCTCATCTTCAGATTCTTCGTCATCATATGCTATATTATTTTCATTTTCTGATTCAACCTCTTCCATCAATCGCAGTAATCGGATCTGTTGCTCGTAGTTCATATTTCTAAAATTTTTGTGTTTGTAAATAAATGATCAAAATGTTATAAATTGCATGATACAACTTAACCTCCTTTACACTTTCCTTTTTAGTAAAAAAATCACACTAATTCCAAACCATAAATTGGAAAATTTTTATCACACTAGGGGTGGTGCTGGGTCTGGCAGACCCAAAACACTAATAACTGCTCAATAAAATGAAATACAATCCTATTGGTTTGTAGGCTAATACTAAACGACACTTTAAGAAGGTACCTAGCAGTTCCAATTACTAGAGTTATCCCCACCCTTGTATGTAATAAAAGTGTATCGCTCGATTCTAACAGACTGGGCGCCACCACTGCAGGGTTAACAATGTTTTTTTTTTAATTTTTCAAAACCTTTTTTTTCTTTTAAATTGTGTTACCCCAAATTGCTCCTATTGTAAGAATAACCCACAAGGTAAATAGAGTAAATTCGTCAATATTACTGTCTACTTAGCCACTTCAAGCTGCCTGTATTGAAACCTCGATGTGAGTCGGTTTTGAAACATTGTTTGGTAGCTCTACAACTCGATTGCTTACTAGTTTTGAGTCTTAGCTTGTTGAAGCCACGGCTTGTACAGTCTTTGTATCTTCCAGATCTTATGTCAGTATATTCATCAGCAGTCATTACAAATGTGGGATTATTGTTTTCAAAAAGAACTGTTCTGAATACTCCAAATACTAGGAGTGTCATCGTCCGTTAATTATGGAGAGGTTTTATCCTGAAGCTTCTTGAGGTTTCCTTCTGACCAGCAGCGAAAGTTTTGTTTACTGACTAATCCATTCAGGTAGAAATAAGTCTTCAACCTTTAACTTTTTCTGGTTCCCTAAGGTCACGCGCACTCAACCTGTAGGACAGAAAAGCAACGCTGCCGATGGTTTACTTAACAAAGACAGTTATGACTGTCATGAGTCGAGAGCGCACGCAACAATCATATAGGTATTGCTGATTGGCATGTTTAGTTTCGTGTTCCGATAACGTTGTTTTGCAATTGTTGACGTGCTTTTTTCTAAATAATATTTAAAAACTTTTAAATCATGTGCATCAATTCGTCAATATTTTGGCTCAAACATTAAAGGTAAGGTATATAATTACGTCAAATGCTTTGTGTACACATGCAGATAAATTTCAGTTTGACAATTATTACTTATGAATGTTTAATATTCGAACGAAAATAGATTTTCTTAGTAGTAAAATAACTTTTTTAACAATTAACTGCGGAGTCTAAACATGTTTTAAACGCGGATTATAATAATAAATCGTCTTTATAGTGGAGTAAAAATAGATTTCTTAAAAACGTATTTGGAGAGTTTTTGCTTGAATCTAAAGCACACATATAAAAAAGCATGACTGTAAGTCTTGGTCGGGCGAGGTCGGGAACATAATCGTTTTAACATCGTTTTTTTTTTTTTGGGCAAGTACCTTCGGTAGTACTTATCGTATTCCAAAAATAAGAAATTGTTCAATGAAATTTCGAACAGATCTAGATTCACAGGACGTCTATTAAAAATGTGCACTCAAAAAAAAAAAATGGAAAGTCAGTATACCGGGTGTAACAGGTGTTACCCTTTCTCTCATTTAGTTTTGAAGATGATTGAAATTTGGGATGTTCGATATGCATAATAAGCGGCACTTTTTGACATACAAGTGATTTTTTTTACTTCCGGTTTCGCCGGAAGTGACTAATGTAAGAAAATAATACGCCGATTGGTTTAAAATATATTAGAAAACTATTTTGATAATTAACAATACAATATTCTACATGTGAACTGTATTAAGCGTACTATCGAACTGCCATTTCCCCGCTGATTAATGCAAGTTAAGCAAATACACAGCTTTTTCTAAGTGTCAGGCTCCAACTGACTAAAACCCCTCCTCTCAGGGCTCGTCGCCATGTATAATAACCATCTTATTACTCAAATGTTGTGTCTACCTACATCTTGCTGATGATCAAATATTTTCTAACATTCGGCCATGCTTTCTATGCGGGTTGTCCCAGACCGCCAGAACCTCTTGTTTACCTATTAACAACAACAGTTATGCTAACCATAGCCTTACCTAAGATTATCATAACAAACAGGTAGTGTCGGCTTGTAACTTTAATTTTCCTGCGTGCATCCATGGCTAATTTTCTAACTTATTTCAACTACCTCTTACACGTGTCAACTCAGAAAATGAGTAGGCAGTAACGGCCTCAGTCATTCTCATCCACGTATCTACGTCTTATCTTTTGCTATCTCAAATGATGTCTCTACGTGTCAACTCAGACAACAAGTGAGCAGTATCGGCCTCAGTTGTTATCTTCCTCGTGTCTACGTCTCATCTTTTACTATCTCAAATGGAGTCTCTACGTGACAACTCAGACAATAAGTAGGCAGTATCGGCTCCAGTTGTTATCTTCCTCGTATCTACGTCTCATCTTTTACTATCTCAAATGATGTCTCTACGTGTCAACTCAGACAACAAGTAGGCAGTATCAGCCTCAGTTATTATCTTCCTCGTATCTACGTCTCACACCCAATCATACTTATTATCCTTTATCATTTACGCCACACATCTCGACTCAAACAATAGGCGGGCAGTATCGCCCCGGCTATTATTATCCATGTCTCAACGTCTCATGACCTACATACACAATACACATCTAATGTGTACCTATACATCAACTTATTTTCAACTTACATTTACATCATAGTTATCCATTTTTCGATCTCGTCGGCCACAACCACTGCAGGGACATTGCTTCTTCTCTGATCTTCCCGTAGATCTTCTACTTCATATCTGTCATTAGAAAGCACTTTAACCTTACTCTAAATGGTCCCTCATATTTTGGTAACAGTTTTTTGCTCGGTACATTTGTTATTAGCTTAATTTCCATTTTTGCTGTATTAGTTTTTCCTAGATTCGCCATAGCTATCGAGATCCCATCATTTTCACTTAAAGTTGTTCACATTTAATTTTCCGTTCATCAGAAACTTCACCAAGGTTTATTTTAACATTATCGCCTTTTCGAATTTCAAAACATTCAGTCACAAACTATGTTTACATTCATTCTTAGCTCCCGTACAAAAACATCAGTTCCGATTTTCAATAATATCACGTTCGGCAGGTTTATAAAGTCTTGACCGATGATGCAATCATGATTTATTTGATCATTATTTAACACTATTGCCTTTATCATTGCACTAGACGTACATATATTCTAACTGTCCCGGATGGCATTACGTAATTGCCCTCAAAACTGTTCAGTATGTTAGGCCCTTTATTTTCAAAATCAAGTTAGTTGACAACACTCCTACGAATTATAGTACATGAACTTCCCGTGTCAACTAAGCACTAAGCAACTAAGCACTTACACTTTTTCCCATTTAAAGCAACAATTAATATATAGAGATTTTTATTCATGTTATGTGATACCACGACCACGACATTGTCGCGCTTACTTTGTTTATTTTTATTCGGGCATTTGTTTCGTTTATGTCCAAGACGTTTATAATGGAAACATTCTACCTTGGGTTGGGGCAGTCTCTCGCGCGATGAGGTCCTTTGCAATTAAAACACTGAATTTCTGGCTTCTGGGTACTACCGGATATCACTCACTACACTTTGTTGTGCAGAACCGCTGAACATCTTCCTCCCAGTGTTGCTGTTTACACTTCCTGGAACGGTTCCTAATGTACTCAAATACGCATATAGCTCGTTTGTGTTTATAAACCGAGACGATCGGGTGGATCTTGCAATATTTTCGTCGGTAATTCCTCCTATTACTGCATCAACCAAATAACTTTCCGGAATATTCAGCTGTAAAGATTTTAATTTATCCAGTTTATTAAAACAGTATTCACTTATGTCTTGACCACTATGCGTTTCATATAATGCAGCTTCACGAAGCAGTTTAGCGAAGGGCAACGGTTTCGTGAATTGTTTAATCAGGAGTTTCTTCATCCTTTTCCAATTTACTGCAAGCTGATCCTGGGAATCATACCATCTTCTAGCTATACCAACCAGTCTATTTGCAACTAATCGAATAACAGTCAAGTCATCTCACTTATAACATTCCGCTAAATCATCGACTCGACGAACCCACAAATCTACTGATTGTTCAACCCTTTGAGGATCAAATACAAGAATCAACTTTTCGTCGCCATGGTTGTTCGGGGTAGAAAAGCTCACACTGTGCCTTGCGCGTCGCCGTTTATGCTTTTTTTTCTCCTCGCCCGACTGTCACTGCTTGAAGAACTTGAGCTCGACGTCGACCTTGAACTCGATGTTGAGCTGTCTCTCTGTTTTTCACTCAGCTTTCCTTTCGGGGGCCTTTTTCGTTTAGGGGTAGATTGGTGTTTTACCCCCGAAGGGCCAGGAACAGGGGAAAGAGCCTGCGACTTACGCGAGTGAGATGATCGTTGTGACATTATGTAATCTGGTGCAATCACTTCCGACATTGGGGCAATCACTTCTGACACTGATGGGTGATAACTGTGAGTATAATCCCAACTTCTGATGTGTAAGAAAATAATACGCCGACTCGTTTAAAATATATTAGAAAACTATTTTGTTAATTAACAATACAATATTCTACATGTGAACTGTATTAAGCGTTCTGTCGAACTGCCACTTCCCCGCTGATTAATGCAAGTCAAGCAAATACACAGCTTGGTCGCCATGTATAATAACCATCTTATTACTCAAATGTTGTGTCTACCTCCTTCTTGCTGATGATCAAATATTTTCTAACACTAACTTTCGATTTTTAAATGGAACACCCTGTATATTATTGCATTTTGGAATTCTGCATAATTTTCTGAATCCAACAATACTAAATAAGTGACATTTCAAACGTCAATATTTTTTATAATATAATTTTTGGTTTTCCATTTAAGTGTGCCATGATGTTCCGATGTATTCTAAATGACCCGTGTAATGCTAGAAAAATCGAAATCCCGTCAAAAATACTGAATTACCTGATTAATGAGCAAATAAAATTCATCAAAATGGTTTTTGGGGCAAAACTCAATTTTTTCAAATGGAACCATATTGGTACCGCGGTACTATTTATTAGTACTATTAATAAGAAATTTATTCATATGTCGTATTAAAATGTGCGATATAGCCGGTCACATTAGAATCCGTCTGCTAAAAAAAAAACCAAGTGAGCTGAAATTTTGCATACAACTTTATTTTGACTTTACAAATAATGTCTCAAAAGTCCTCATCCTATCGCGTTTGCGTCTTCAGTTATTCAAGGTCAAAGGTCAAGGAAATCAGTTTTTCGCAAATATCCTGCTTCCTATGGATCGTATGACTTTTTTCGGTTGGTACAAAAATGCAGATTAGGAAATTCTCTACAATATTATATGCATATTTTACGAATAACCCAACAGTTTTCACACGTTGGTTACGCGCCTTAATATTAATTGTAGTATAATTAAGTATTTTTAATTTTTCTATATATTTGGTAGTCTTAATAAAAATTTCAAGGTCTTAGCACCAGCAAAAAAGGGTGCGTAAAGAAAGATAGCACCGGGCGCGAGACATTGTGATTGATAGATAGAAAGTAGATAGCATAGCACGCGGCTTCACGCATATAGTTATCGAACGCATATAGTTATCAACTAGAAAAGTGAATTATAATTTTTTTTTATTTATTAGTTATTAGTTAAATCAATAATAATTTAAAGTGTCGGAAATTTCACATTCCTAATTTCCCATCCTTTCCACCTTACCGACATCAACAGTGAAACCACGAGACATCCTGAAAGTAGGTAAGTTTTCGACATTTTTAAGTTATTTTTCCTTTGCTTGGAAATCTCGCACCTATAAAATACAGTTCACTCAATTCATTATTTAGACGCACCCGCTGATAAGGCTTAGGCTCATTCACACGTTTCACACCGTACGTTAGAGAAATAATGAGCAGCGGTGTATCTGTTTCCATACTACATCAAAGCACAGTAGAGAAAAGACCAGTAGTTCTACTCGCAGCGGTCCCTTTGATATTTGTTGTACTCGATTTTATTTTTTTTAATCCACTGCGCATCTACTATTTGTATCCCACGCGCATTTCGTCGACAGTGGCGACTGTTCAGAAACGTAAACGTAAACAAAAATAAACATCCGCCCCACCCTATATCATCACTGCCGTCCACTGTCGTCGTGCCGTCCACTGCGCATCGAATAGTTTAAGCCCACGCGCATCGCATGCGCACTGAAAATCGTATACAACTGTTCCGGCTGAGTCGGACTACTGGTCTTTTCTCTACTGTGCTCAAAGGTGCGTTTTTTACATTGTTTGCCCAGTAGGCATAATCCATGTTTTCCCTTGTTTTAATTACCTTCTATAGCTCGTCCTCGTTCTCGTCCTCGTTCTCGTCCTCCCCCTCCCCCGTCACATGTTCCTGTACGTCATCTTCTATCGACATGAGTGACCGTAACAGTGGCCACAAAGTATTGAACAAGACTGCGCAACTTTTCTGCACCCGCAATTTGTGTTTCATCATTTAACGTAATGCAAAAGATGGTGTTTAGAAGTACATCTAGCGCAGGTGACGATAGTGTCTTAGTGGGCTCCAAAATATGATTATTGATATTCAGGATTTAAACCAAGACAATTCTGTATCTGATCATAAACTCGACTCAGATGTTAGTGAGCGGCTGCGGCAGTAGGTGGAAATGAAGACAATTTCAAAGCGGTGCGGTGTTGAATCTCGTTGACTTCGCGAATGTCATGTATCGATAGTTGTTAATGGATACTTCTGATTTAGGAGCTCCATACATTACCAGAAGAATGCATACTCCATTTTGTAAAATAGTTTCTACAGGACAATTTTCCTGCTTAGAAACTTCTGCTGATTATTGCAAGTCTGGGCATTTTTCGAACAGAATTTTTATTTTTCCTTTGCTAACGAGTGCAGATGTTGTGTTGCACCCGGTGATGGCATGTAAAAATAATACATGATTTTTATAAATTAGGAAACTTATCTGTACTAGAAGAAGAGTATATCTTTGATTCTATTTTTCCTCTACCCGGTTTCAGGAAGAAAACTTGTAAAGAAGCACGTTTTACTAGGAAAATTCAAAGATCTACATCTCCTCCAACGATAGTTGTGATGTTCTGTAGTAATTTTTCAAGCGCGCGCGCCGTTTCAAGCCCCCGCCTCTCTTTCCGCGCCGCCCATTTGCACCGCCACACCGTGTCTAGAATATTGCATATCCTCTCTAGTAGCTACATTCTTAATTAGTCATGAATTTTTGTTGCTTCGAAAATAATGGCTCAGCTATTGAATATACAGTGTGTCCCAGGATAGATGTAACAAGAGGTGTAATAGACCAAAAATGTTGGAATTTTGGAATGGTATTTGAGGATTGAGTCCTGCTTGTTATAAAACTAAAGTATACCAAAAATGACTTGATTTAGTACCTTTATTTTTCAAAATATGAAAAAATTCCACTAAGAAAAGTTATTTAGAATGCAATTTTATACCTCTATACCAAATTTCAGGAATATAAAATTATTTTTTTGAAACTTCCCATTTTTTGCGAATTAAGACTTGAATTCATATTTAAAGTTGTGTAGGAGCAAATGTTAATCATCTCAAAAAGTAGGCTATTGGTAAATAAAAAATTGAATATACGAGATGTAAGAAGGTATAATGTTAATCGAACTAATTGTAAAACAAGAAACAATTACTAACAGAAGATTAATGAGGTTTAAAAATTATAACAAGTAATCAATGTCAAAACATAACAGATTCACAAACAAATTACTTATTGACCAATACAAAACAATGTTTACAATTTCTTTATTATTCGACGTAGCTACCACCCACATCCACACACATTTCGATCCTTCGCCTGAAGTTCTTAAAACTGTTTCGAATATGATCTAACGGTACGGAGTTTACGGCGTTTGTAATGCTCTGCTTCAATACTGCTACATCGTTAGGAGGTGGTTCAGCGTAAACCAACTGCTTGAGGCGACCCCATAAAAAGAAATCCAATATTGATAGGTCTGGGATCTCGCCGGTCACTTGATCGGTCCATTCCTGGCAATCCAATTTTCTCCAAAATTTAAATTGAACCACCGATTAACCATTTCTGTGGAGTGGCCAGGGCAATCATCATGTTGAAAATGAACTAAAGGCATATCTCTTAAAATATTTAAATGTTCTTCAGAAAATCTCTCAAGAAGCTGTAAATAAGTGTGCTGGTTTAACCTTCCTTCAATGAAATAAGGTCCAATAACTCCAACGTGATAAGAGACGGCACACCACACATTCACTTTTTTATAATATTGTCTTCTACAATGAATTCTAAAATTTGGATTTTCAGAAGCCCAAAACCGACAATTCTGAGATGGAACACAACACCATTGGTTGTGAATGTGGATTCATCTGAGAAAATTATGAAATGATGAAAAAATCTTTTCCATGATTTTTTCTCCAATGGTCAAACAAAAATCCAACCTACGGCCGTCATCTCCTTCTTGAAGCGTATGTTTATAATTTGCTTTATATGCCCTAATTTTCTTTGCCTTGTAAATTCTTTGGAGTTCAGACTTGCTAATATTAATAAGAGCTGATCTCTCTCTTAGTGGCATCCTAGGATTTTCTATAACAGAGGCATGAGCTATAATAACCCCAACATTGTCTTCATCATATGCCTTTATTTTTCTTTTCATGTTAAGAACACTACCAGTACCCAGAAACTTTTTAATTATTCTCATAGCCTGAGTACGTGACAAAGCAGTGTTTGGAAATTTCAAATTAAATTGGCTTACCTCTTCTCTTAGCGAGTTTTCACCGCCAATTCCGTAGCATTGCACAATATAAATTTTTTCACGCACTGTGAGTACCATTTTCACTTAATTTTTTATGCTTGGTTCGTTAATTTGAAACAGAAATTAAGAATAATATTAACTACGTTTGACAGATATGTCAATATGATAAATGTGTATCCACTGCTTTTCTCATAGCCTACTTTTAGCTTCTACATAACTTTAAATATTAATTCACAAAAAATAATTTCTATGTAGTTTTAATCGAATGGTTCAAAATAAAATACTAATTTATTAAAAAAATGCCAAGTTTCAAAAAAATAATTTTATATTCCTGAACTATGGTATAAAGGTATAAAATTGCACTCTAAATAACTTTTCTTAGTGGAATTTTTTCATATTTTGAAAAATAAAGGTACTTTATTAGTGGTGATTTTTACAACTTTGCTTATAAAACACCCTGTAGAACATCAAATCAAGTCATTTTTGGTATACTTTAGTTTTACAACAAGCAGGACTCAATACCCAAATACCATTCAAAAATTCCAAAATTTTTGGTCCATTACACCTCTTGTCCCAGGATAGATGTAACATCTATCCTGGGACACACTGAATATAAAGAGTTGTGTACCTTGCTGCAAAACTTAACAGTGTTTGCTATTTACTGAATGGTTAGTTGTACGCAAAAAACCTATATAACCTTTTTTGTAGAGAAGTTCCTAGTCTTAATTTTTTGTAATAACCAAAAAAGTCATGTGATCCATAGGAAGCAAGATATTTGAGAAAAACTGATTTCTGTGCCCTTTGACCTTGAATAACTGAAGGCGCAAGCGCGATATCGATGAGAACTTTTCAGATGTTGTTTCTAAGATTAAAATATCCATATTCATAAAAAATCCAAGTGAGCGGAAATTTTGCATACACCTTGTATGCAAAATTTCCGCTCACTTGGATTTTTTTAGCAGATGCTGCTTTTTCCCGCCTAATGTGACTGGAGAATACAAACAAAATTACAGCTAAAAGAAAATAAGAAAATACAATTTTGTTCTAATTAAATGTTAAGAAGTAACTAAGGTGACTTTGAAAACAATGAAATATTTAGCTTGTCAAACAAACATTGTCAAACGGTGTTTTTATTGTCTTTAAAAATTGTTTAAAATTCTTGTTAATCATGTCGCAAAATAGAAGAGCTGAAAAAGTGGACATGTTAATTATTTATGGGGAATGTAGAAAAAATGCCGTAGCGGCTAGACACCTTTATGCCAAACGATATCCTGATAGACAATGTCCAGCGAAAAATTATTTTAAACGTCTTGAAAATCAATTCCGTAATTTCGACGAATGGTCCTGTGAGGTGTCCTCCAAGGTCACCTGATTTAACACCCCTTGATTTCTTTGTTTAGGGTCATTTAAAAAATATTGTCTATGCAACCTCCGTTACAACCCGTGAAGACCTGGAACTACGAATTTTTCTTTTAGCTGTAATTTTGTTTGTATTTATCGCACATTTTAATACGAGATATGAATAAATGCCTTATTAGTAGTACTAATAAATGGTACCACGGTACCAATTTGGTTCCATTTGAAAAAATTGAGTTTTGCCCCAAAAACCATTTTGATGAACTTTATTTGCTCACAAATCATGTAATTTAATATTTTTGACGGGATTTCGATTTTTCTAGCATTACACGGGTCATTTAGAATAAATCGGAACCGTCATGGCACACTTAAATGGAAAACTAAAAATTATATTATAAAAAATATTGACGTTTGAAATTTTTTTTATTTATTTTTTATTTATTTAGATACATCATCCAACAGTCAGAGACCAATTACTGGATGAGAAGTACATACAATTATTAAATCATTGACAACAATAAGTGTAACAAAGAAAACAATACATAAACGATACATAAAACATAAATTATTGTGTGTACACAAAACACACGTACACACATATGCATACATGCACATATACATCTACCGAATGTCATAAGAGAAAAAGCTTATTGCAGCTTCAGTTTTTTAATGGATGTAATGGAACAGTTGAAAATATCAAGGTTTTCCTGCAGGCAGTTGTAAGTACCACACATAAAATATAGAGGGGAGAAGCTTAAAGCATTTGTCCGAGGCGTGGTAAGGTAAAAAGTCATATGATGCCGGGTGCCGAACGTGGTACATGAAACATCAGTTTTTCAACTATTTCAGGGCAATTTATGTTGTTGTTAATCACTTTATGTAAAAATATGAGTGCCTGTCTTTTCCTACGATCCTCTAAACGATCTGCAGAAAACCTACTTAATAGCACCTCTTGGGGATATCCAACTGGTGGATATATACCGTCCATCTTATACGACAGAAATTTTAGAAATCGTCTTTGAATGCCTTCAAGTAGGTTTATATAAGTAACATACCCTGGGTGTCAGATTAAGGACGCGTATTCGAGCTTGGATTTGACATATGCATTAAATAAAAGTGTTAGTAGATTGGTGTCCGTGAAGCCCACCGAATTTCTGATAACAAAGCCAAGGTTTCTATTTGCAGAGAGAAAAGTATCTTGTATATGATTTTTGAACGTTAATTTGGCGTCGAAAGTTACACCAAGATCTTTAAAACAATCAGTTCGTTTTAATGGTTTGAGATCAAGTTTATAATCATAAAGAAGAGTTTCTTTCCTATTAGTGAATGACATTGTATTACATTTACTGACGTTGAGTGGCAGACCATTTTGATTGCACCAAGCTTGTATTTTCTCGAGATTTCTTTGCAGCTTATGACAGTCGGTTAACGTATCTACAGTAGAAAAAATTTTCGCATCATCGGCATATAACAAGACATGTCACTTATTTGGTATCGTTAGATTCAGAAAATTATGCAGAATTCCAAAATGCAATAATATGCAGGGTGTTCCATTTAAAAATCGAAAGTTAGTGTCACTTCCGGCGAAACCGGATGTGAAAAAAAAATCACTTGTATGTCAAAAAGTGCCGCTTATTATGTATATAGGATATCCCAAATTTCAATCAATTATCTTCAAAACGAAAGGAGAAAAGGTGATCCTGTTACACCCGGTATAGCTTCTTTAAACCATTTAATATAGCTTCGATAATAATGTATCGATTTAGACACAATTTTTGAATAATATGCTCTTTATAGATGTTAACAACCAGAAAAAAATGTCGAGTTAAAATATTTCTTTAAATGACCAAAAGAACATAATTTATTTAAAATTTTGCGGTCTCATAAAACTATGCCATGAAGTCGTAAAGTCACATTTTTTTAAAAGCTAAGTTTTTGTTGCAAAGCACGGTTTTGAAATTAGATATTTTTGCACCGATTTCAAATTGATATTAGGTAAGATGGTACAGTTCCTTGCTACTTTCCACTAATTAATAGACAGATATTTGTGAAACAGTGAAAGCTTATTTCTTACCTTTTAGAGATATTTTTTGAAGATTTTTTGAAGGCGGTTCAATTAAAAAAAATTTTTTTTTTTCAACCTTCTTAGTAGCTTTTATTTATTTAACTTCTACATAGTAAAGGAAACTATTGTGAAATTTTCTTTGTGTTGGGCACCATGTGAATGTTAGCACGAAAATAATACCCTGTTTGTGAATTTATTGTAATTACCGGCGACTTCGCCAAACCTTCGAATGTTCTCGTAATATCAAATCGGTTAAAAAAATTTTTCCTATTTGTGTTCACCTTACACTGGATGTAGCTTTATAAATTTAGTAGTTACCAGTTTGCAAATGGTTTGACAGAAATCGCTTAAGCTATGTTAGAGTACTCATTGATATATATAAAAAAATATATACATATGAGTTGAATTGAGAACCACCTCCTTTTTAAAATTTTTTGAAGTCGGTTAAAAACTGTATTTTAACATACTAAGGAAATTTTGTCAGAACCACAAGCTCGACCGCAAGCATTTGAAAACTAGCACTTACATACGTTCGTTAAAACGTAAGGCACAACCAGATGAAAATTCGAATTTTCACTTAGGGAAATATGTTTTTGTCCAGACCATGAAAGTGAAAGTATATTGTGATCATGGAAAAATGTACCAAAAATAAAAGTATAATTTTTGGTCAAGGAAAAATAAACAATATATTTTTTACGAAGTACTTTGAAAATAGTCATGAATATTTTCAACTTTTTAATCTCTTCACAAAAGACAGTGGAAGAGTCATTTTGGGTATCATTCAAAAGAATGAATATAAAGTTTTAACGATGCGACGTATCAATAGGGTGAAACCGACAAATGTGACAAAGGAGCGTAGTGTCTATAAGCAATTATTTAGGAAAAATAGTAAGAATAGTAAGAATGGACAAGGCAGTTTCTCGATTAAAATAAATTTGGATTCATCCAGCGGCTTGTAATTTGGACGAGTGCATTAGACAATCAGTAGAAAGCGATAGTAGGAAAACCAAATGCTGGTCTTTCCAAATGAAACAGTTATAGAGAAAACCAGCTTGTGCATAAATAAGACAAAAAAACCACTTTGCCAAAAAGTCGCTCGAACGCGCTTTACATTCCCTTTATTGAACCTGTATGGGGACCAGTACGTCGCACATTGGCGAGAAATGCCAGTGTTTCACCCAAATTACTCTAGAGGTCGTAAATTTTAAGTTATTGAGATATATTTTTTTTAAATGTTCGCCTTGAATTTACCTACCTAGCCGGATTTTGAAATTTCATTTTTCATTTTTTTTTTAATTTCTAATAAAAAATCATATTTTTACAAAAAAAATACTGTTTTTTCTATTAAAGTTATTCTAACGGGCCGTAAATTTGAGTTTTCGTAACATTTTTTTTTAAATCTTCGTCTTTTAATCAACTATTGATCTGTCTAGATGAATTTTTGATTTAGTTGTTGACAACTGTCAAAATTACTGTCAAATATAAAAAAATACGATTTTTAAATAAATAATTCATATAATAACAGGTTGGTGTTCAGAAAAATATATATAGTGTTTTCAATGTACCCGGTTCCGAAGTTCTAAATTTGGCAGCTGCCATAATTGTTGTCAAATTTCCAAAGATAGATGGAAGAGCTTATTAATTTTAAGAATGTATAGAAAAATAGATATATATTGTTTTTGATCTGTTTGATTTAGTAATTGACAGGAAAATATGAGTTTTAAATTTGGCAGCTGTCATAATTGCTGTCAATTTTCAAAATATAGAGGTAACAGCTTATTAATTTTAAAAATGCACTGTAAATGTACAGAAAAATAGATAAATATTGTTTTTAAACTGCCAGATTTAGTAGTTGACAGGGAAATATGGTCCTTAAATATGGAAGCTGCCATAATTGCTGTCAAATTTCAAAAAATAGAAGTTAGAGCTTATTAACTTTAAAAATACCCTGTGAATATATAGCAAAAAAGGATACAAATTGTTTTTAATGTACCTGGTTCCTAAGTTGACAGGAAAATATGATTTCTAAATTTGGCAGCTGTCATAATTGCTGTCTCTTATAAACTTTAAAAACACCCTATAAATGTATAGAAAAATAGATATATAATGTTTTTAAACTGCCAGACTTAGTTGTTGACAGGAAAATATGGTTTCTAAGCTGCCGTAATTGCTGTCTCATTTCAAAATATAGAGGTAAGAACTCATTAATTTTAAAAATACCCTTTAAATGTATAGAAAAATAGATATATATTATTTTTGATCTGTCTGATTTCGTAACTGATAGGAAAATATCATTTTTAAATTTGGCAGTTGTCATAATTGCTGTCTCATTTTAAAATATAGAGGTAAGAATTTATTAAATTCAAAAATACCCTGTAAAGGAAAGGAAAAATAGATATATGTATCTGATTCCGTAATTGACGGGAACTTGATTTTTATATTCTTTTGAAATATTCTGTTATATTCTGTTGATTTTTATATTCTGTTATATAAGAGATATCCGTGTTTAGCTGTTGTAAGATTATCCATGTTTGTGTTAGCGATTATGAAATATTATTAATAAAGAATAATAGATGATTTATATGTCGATATAAAAAAAGCCCTAGTTATCGATACTTAGAATAAACTACTTGTAATTTAGGTCTTCTAGTATCCATTTATAGGGTATTTTTAAAATTAATAAGCTCTTACCTCTATTTTTTGAAATTTGACAGCAATTATGGCAGCTGCCAAATTTAAAAACCATATTTCCCTATCAACTACTAAATCTGGCAGTTTAAAAACAATATTATATCTATTTTTCTATACATTTATAGTGCATTTTTAAAATTAATAAGCTGTTACCTCTATATTTTGAAAATTGATAGCAATTATGACAGCTGCCAAATTTAAAACTCATATTTTCCTGTCAATTACTAAATCAAACAGATCAAAAACAATATATAACTATTTTTCTATACATTTTTAAAATTAATAAGCTCTTTCCATCTATCTTTGAAAATTTGACAACAATTGTGGCAGCTGCCAAATTTAGAAATACATATTTTCCTGTCAACTTCGGAACCAGGTACATTGAAAACACTATATATATTTTTCTGAACACCAACCTGCTATTCTATGAATTATTTATTTTGACAGTTGTCAACAACTAAATCAAAAATTCATCTAGACAGATCAATAGTTGATTAAAAGATGAAGATTTAAAAAAAAAATTGTTACGAAAACTCAAATTTACGGCCCGTTAAAATAAATTGAATAGAAAAAACGGTATTTTTTGTAAAAATATGATTTTTTTATTAAAAATTAAAGAAAACGAAAAATGAAATTTCAAAATCCGGTTGAATTAAAAAATTTAAGGTAGTAACTGAATTAATTTTAAGGTTCTTTGTCTCTATAGAAGAGTCAGATGTGGGTTGTCAGAGAATTACAAAGACCAAACATTGATATATTTTAATTTTTATTATTGATTCAATAGATAGTTATTTTGTTAATAAATTCATTTTAGAGTTTCTTTCCGCTTTTTTGATTTTCATTATTCTTTCTGCTGTTTGCGAAATCCTGTAAAAAATATTCTTTCCTGCAACTATAGGTAAACGGCAAATAATTAACTTTAAAACATAAATAGATAGTTGAAAATTGAATTAGGAATGTTTTTTATTCGCGCATTTGCCTGGCCATTGTCAAAATTTTGTATACAGTATGCGCCATTACCATAATTGGCCATCATACCAGCACTAGATTTGTGTATGTATTTAGTATAATACCTATCAATTACCATAATTACCTAACAGGGCATGTTGGTGTCGCAGGTGCAAGAATGCCAACAGCAGTCATTATAATCGCTCAGGTCTGCATAATATTAATTAATCACAGTTTAATAACGTTTCGGCCGTGATTAATTGTTTGGTACCATTAGTTATGTTATGATTATGAATGAAATATATAGTAGTATTGACCTCTGAATGTTCAAGACGCAATGCTTTTGACCTATTTCATAAAAACGCAAAGATAAAATGGTTCTTATTTAAATTTCAGTTATAATATCTACTGTATATATAGAAAGTGTAGAGTATTGCGTATTACTTTTTAAGTATCATGAAAACTTAACACATTATTACAAATAGTGCAGTTATAATAATAATAATAATTATAATAATTTTATTTATTTAATACAGATTAATACAAGCATGTATAAGGTTTAATATTATGTATTATAAATAAATAAGATCTCGTGTAAGCTTTAAGAGCTTGTAACGAGGAGATATTTCTTTTACTTGCATTATATGTTAAGTGTACAAGTTCAATATTACCAAAGCCAAATGAGTTTGGCTTGAATATAATACTATCCCTCGTGACAGTTTAACAAACGTGACCGGTGCCATAATCAGCGCCAAAAGTTCCGAGATTGCGATTACTACATGAAGTGATATTTATGTAAATAATATCTCCTAGATACCTTATGATAAAATATAATAAATATATTTTGCATTAATTTACAATACACATATAAACATATTATGAAGAGAAACATATTATAAAGAGAAGCATAAAGAGAAACATATTATTAGAGATGTCCAGTGTCAATAAACCTTTCTATTTGTTTATAATCCTGATTAAGTAGCCATTTTTTGATTTCAATTTTAAATCTTTTGAAATAGTTTATATTTTTTATAGACTCTGGAAGAATGTTAAATAGTCGAGGTGCTAGGTATACATAATTTTTCATTCCAATTGTTTTTTGTGCAACATTTACTTTGATGTTTTGTTGGGTTCTATGTCTTGTATCATATCTATGATCTATAATTTGATCTCTGTCAAAATGTTTATAATGATGGTGTAATATTGTTTCACTGTAGATTTGTCTTATATGCAGCACATCTGATTCGTTGTATAATAAATTTGTAGGATATCGATAATTTCTTTCATACATAATTTTTAAGAATCGTTTTTGGACTTGTATTAAAGGTTTGATATTGAATTTATTTGCGCCTCCCCACCCAATAATGCCATATTTTAACAGGGGCTCTATCATACCACAATAAATTGCTTTTATATGTTTTTTTGCCTTTAGGATATTTTTTATCGCGGTAAATTTATACAATAATGATCTAAGTTTTTTCACAAGTTCAACAATATGGAAATCCCATTTTAAATGACAATCTATTGTTATTCCAAGGTATTTACTTTTTTGTGAGCTTTGTATCTTTAGGTTTGTGTTACTTATGCAGATTTCATTAAAACTAGGTAACTTATTTGTATATGAACAGAATGGCAGATAAGATGTTTTATTTATATTAATTGTAAGCAGATTTTCATCAAACCAATCTTTAATAATTTTTAGATCCACTTCAACAATCTTGCGTACTTCATCCCAAGAATCTCCAGTAAAATAGATTGCAGTATCATCGGCGAAAGATACTATTGAACCTTTTATGTCTAATGTTAGTATATCATTTAAGTAGATAATAAACATGACTGGGGCAAGTACAGTTCCTTGAGGTAGTCCGTATAAAACGGTCTTGGGTTCACTTAAATAATTATCTATGTTGACATATTGCGTTCTATTTTTTAAATAGTCTCTAAACAACTTATAGCAAATTCCTCTGACACCAAAATCCTCTAATTTCTCTAGTATCCTTTTATGACTGATGGTGTCAAAGGCCTTTGCAAGGTCTATGAATACGCAGACTGAGGGTTTACTGGAATCTATGTAGTTGAATTGATTTTTTTCGGCGACAACATTCCACCTGAAATTTTATTGTTGATTTTTATGTATTATGACCTCCTGATAACGAAAAGAATATTTGCGCCCAAAAATTCCTTGTGCGTCAATAGTTATATGCACTTCTTGGCGCGCTTTCACGCATTTTCAACTTATCCACTTAATATATCTTGTACTAGTAATCGGATGGGAATTCTAAAATTACTGGCTTATTTAGAATAATATTCTTAAAAAATATAGACCTGCCCGATATGTATTGGTCAATCCGCCATCTTGGAAAAAAATAGAAAACACCAAAAATGGCCGTAAAAATCAAAATTGAATATCTTTTTTCTAAAAAGGAGTAATTTCTTCATCAATTATCAAGGAGGTATTGTTCGTCACTTTTTTGTTTTTTTCGATTGTACGTTATTTTATGTACTTTTAGGGGATAGAGTTAATTTTTTTTAATTTTCAAAAAAGTGCATTTTTACAATTTTCCAAAATTCATTTTCTTTGATCCTCCTTTTTTTTCACGAAATTTACTTACTATAAAAAGTCTCGTATAACTTCAAAAATTTAATACAAAATGAAACTTCATTAATCTGGTAAGGAACTTTATTAGGCATACGCATGGTAAAAATAATAATAGATGATAGATGTTTATTTGACTACGTTATATACACATCATACATTTGTAGCAAGTCAACAATACTGATATTTCAGGTGAGTAAGTTTAAAATTAAAAACATGTTTGCTAGACAAAACATTTTTAAAATTACATAAATTACATAAAAGCAAATAGACGAAAACTATATTTAGTCAGTAGTTTACACAACGGGCACACTCAAAGAAATAGTATGGGTAAATTCAACAGAAAAAAAATGGTTAACTAACAATATCGTTAATTTTGTTAAACCAAACTATATTGATGGTATTTTTAAACAAGAGGTGATTGTTATTTTAATTAATAAAAAGTTGTCGTACAACAAAACAAACATTAACTTAAAAAATAGATGAATAAGACTATTATTTTGTTCGTCTGACTATTATTTTGTTGAATTCTGTAAAATTAAACTAGATAATAGTATATTTTATTTTTAACTATCATCGAATTGTAATTCTAACCCAGTATTGTACTTGGTAGACAAACCAATATTATTGTTGTCTTCTAGAAGTTCTAAAAGAATTACCATAAAATTTGCTTGCTTACCACGTAGTCTATTACAGAAATTATTCCCAGATGACGCCACATACAAATCACTAACAATAATCCATCATGCATTATCTTGCACTCTTATGAATTTATAGAAAATTAATAACATGATTGCAGTGTTCAAATTCTCTCAGGGATCATCGATATATTTGGATGGATCTTATAAACGATCTCTAATCTCTGGTTTGGTTGGTCTGATGTCTCAATACTGAGGCTTTGGCTAACCAAAAAAAACTTCATCATACAATAAAGTGTAGATCAACCTAAAAATTAGTTGGTGAACAAAAAACAAAGTCGTTGTACTATTTAATTGTAGACCGAATTGAAAATGGTTAGTGAACATAAAAAAATGTCATTGTACTATTTAATTTGTTACAAGAAGATATGATTATTAAACTACTATTTGTTTACGAAAACAAATATAGTTGTATGACTATTATTTTCTGATTGATTTAACTATGAAACTAGATAGGCGCGATTTCATATGCTCTTGTTGGTTGAATTTACCTATCATTTTCTTTGAGTGTGTAATTCCAGTATATTTAAAAATAATATATACTATTGCACTATTATGTTTTGCCCCTGAATATTTCTATTTCATATTTTACAAAATATTGTTTCATTTATATTACTTAAAGACTTAATAAATATCTTTTCAGTTATATTCAATGTACCACTAATTTCATGAGTATTTGAATCTTATACACTTGCTTGTAAACATAGAGCATACACATTTATTAAGTTTTGTTTTGAATGGGTTGTACCACATAAAATAATATGTCGTGCATTTAAAATATATCCCTCTTCATACACACACTTAGAATTTTTACATTTTTCATGCTTCCCAAACTACAACTGTACATAAGTTTAAAAAATATATTTAAGTATATTAATATTTAACTAGCCAGACACCAATTTTGTCGAAGAAACTAAAAAAATATGAATTTTGCTGAATAATGCCATTAACATCTTGCAAATCAATTAAAACAAAATCTTGAAAACCATTAGGCCATGTATTATTAAAATTATTGTTCTTAATGCCAAAAATAACAATAAACAGAAAGAAACAAGGTACGCAATTCGCCACATATACAAAGAATGGTGCATTAATCAGTTGCGCTTTGGCGCTGACATCTAAAATTCAGATGCGTATAGCAGATTGTGCTAAGTCTACTGCAGAGCATTCGTACATAATCCTTCCAATTCATATGTACATTGTACATCAATAGTGACATCTAAAAATTTTGTACATTCAGAAAAATTAATATTTACATTATTAATATCTATTTTGCTAGAATACCCAGTTTTATTCCTACTACATATGTTTAAATAGGATACATCTTATTTTCTCATTATCTAATATTAATGAGTTTTGATGAAACCATTCGAATATATTTTGCATCAAATTTGTTGCTTTAGTCTGAATGTTATCATATTTTTTTTCAAAAATTAAAACTTTAGTATCATCGGCATAAGTAGTTATAATAAATAAAAAGTGAGTCATCATTTAGATATTTTTGTAAATCATTTACGTACAATAAGAAAAGAATTGGACCCCAAGCACGCCGCCCTGCGGTACACCTAATGATATTTTACTAATTACTTGAATAATATTCTAATTAATCTGATCTAATGCAAACTTTCTGATATCTCCCATTCAAATAGGAATTGAACCAGTTGTAGCCCTACTTGTTCCAACGCCATTAAGAATAATTTCATGAAACAACTAATTTTTCTTGTTATTTTTCCCATTTTTCAGTATTTATAATGTCCCATATAGTTTTACACTTGTTACACGAATTGTTTATTATACGATATGGTATAATTTTAGGTGAAAAAAATTCTTGTAGGTATTCATGAGCCAAATAATACATTAATTGTATTAGTTATTAAGTAGTCTGTCATTTTCGATCACTCTGTTCTCTGTATACAAAATCACTTTCAAGTATAGCCCAGACGACTGGAATTACCTGCATGCGATGATTTTAACTTAAACTAGAAAAACTTAATAGAAATAAGTACTACTCTTATGCTCTGGTTTATTTTTTAAGAAGTAAATTTAAGAAATTGTGCCTAGACTTCGTTCCACCTAATTTTTTGCGGAATCATGTGTTTTAATTCACAGTTTCCTCTTACGTTATTTATTTTCAATCGTGAAGCTGCTGACGGCTATCATCAGCTGAGCGAGTACTCTTCCCATTTTCGTAATTAGCCCTAAGTGCTCGAGCACCGTAAAAAGGGGACTGAAAAAAGCTGTCACAGTTGAAAAGAATTAGAGGATGTCAAATGTTCCACAGAATGTGCTTTTCAACATCCAGTGTAAAAACGAAAGGTGGAAAATGTCCCAATTTATTTGAAAATTAAAGTCATGGGCGTCACAAACTGTACATCAGGAAAGGTATGTTAGTAAAAATGTATGTACTTATACAATTGTTTATAGTTTTTTTTTTTAAATATTGTATTTGTATAATTAATTAACAATATTTTCTTACAGTACCTACTCAACACTGAAGAAAATTAAAAAAATACCTTTATTGCAAATCAACTGAAATACACAAAGTCTAAGACTGTTTTATAAATCTATTTTTTTTTCTGAAACTTATATTTATTGTTATGTTTATTTTCTCTTATTGGCACTTGATGAAATTAGTACTTTGGAAAAGAAGGGAGGGGCAGCTAAATTTTACATATTTACCTCCACTACGAAGCGCTATTTCAAATTTTGGATTAAAAAAAAAATGATTTACTGTATTTAAATAGTGTATTGTGATATAAGTGTGGCAAGGGCTTCATTGCAAAACGATGTATGAAAGTACCTATCATACGAGTTTTGCACTGAAGCTTGCCACATGTGTGTTACCTACATACTATTTTTTTTGCGATTGTGAAGTTATTTTCCTTAAAGTCTTCAAAATTTTAAATTTGTGAAGATGTAATCGAGGCGTGTGGCAAATTATTTGCCGCACGGTGTGCGCAGTCATTTTGAAGTTAGAAAATTTGACTTTCAACACAATCGTAGAAAAAAGATCTTTCCAACGATATGTCACACGTAGTATAAAAGAAAAATTAAAGAATCAGCTATAATATTATCGAATGAGGATAAATGCGTGTCGAATTGTTCCGTAGATGTTTGCACAACCTGGCTGCCGGTGCTTAAACGAACTTAACATACTGAACATTATAAAATAAAGCTATCAACTAGATATATCAACAGTTCTATGTAAGCAGTAAGTATCTATGGATACTGAATATGACAAATATAGTCTTAAAGCTGTGTATTTGATATACACAGCAGGCAAACAATTATAATATGCTTTGAGCATGGTGTATTAAATAGGTAGTCCGAGGTACGGCACTTTCCTACGAAAATAATGGCTTTATAAGTGCATGGTTTCTATTTACTTTAGTAGATGGTGCGAGCTTTAAGGTCCTACAATCACCTGTGTAGAAATGGGGCATGTGCATCATATAACTAACATAACCTCAAAGGGCATAGCCGGAAAAGTTAGGGAAATGTGCCCCCGCACTTACTTAGTTAAAATGGCTTCCAGATGATGCAGTTTATAGAGTATATTACACGGTAAAAATTTTAACCCGCTACTACCCCTACGAAGGTGGAAAAAAAATAATATGTCTTTAGTTATTATATTTTTTTTTTCGGTTTCTATGCAACCGATCGATTTGAAATTTGGCACGAGTATTGCTTGCGTGGAAATAACTTACTCAAAAAAATAAGGTCATTTTATGACCATTTTAACCATCGGAAAAAAAATATAAATTTTTTTTAGAGGACAAAAGGGTGGCTACCCTTCGTGGTACAATCACCATTCTCTGATATATTATGTCTTAACACTTCGTGATTATCATACTAAATTGTCAGATTTTTTGCTGTGGTGGAACAATATGGAAAAAAATAAAATTGGGTAAAATAAAATATTTACACATGCCTCTTAGTTGTAACAGTTAATATTTATAGCCTTACAAGGTATTGTTGCATATCTAACCGACCGCGGGTGCCAGTGCGATGTTGCCAAGTCTACTTTTTCCCCAGACGTACGGAAATTCGGCACAATTTGGCAATACCACTTCTGGAGGTCCCAGGGGCGAAGTATTAACTCTCTAGGACCTTGGGGAAAAGTTTAGCAACGAATGATGTTCATTGTAATAACTGTCGCATTACGACATCTAAAAAACGACGTACTGAACCAGATGAAGAAAGTGAGGGAACGATCGAAGAAGACCAGCCTTTTGTGCCTTCGACATCTTCTAGCACTACGACTAGTGACTCTGACGAAATAACTGAATTACCATTGCAAAGACTCGTTGCTATACATAAATACTGTTGCATATGTGGTGATGATAAAGAACTGACCGTAATATCCGCTAATGTGATGTGTGTAATGAAAGAAACAAATATACATCCCCGAGGCAATCGTTGCTGTAAAATACAGTTGATTAAACATCGCTTTTTTGAAGACGATATTACACATCTGGAACCATATGCCAATTGTAGCTCGATTCCTAGATCGGATTTATGCATTCTATTAAATTCCTTAACCCCAATAACAAATCTAAAAAACTCTACAGACCACTGCGGTTTATCAGAGAAGCAATTATAACCGTTTACAGGCTTAATGGTAGATGCCATTTACGAATTAAAGTCACTGTTGGAAAATTCCAGTACAAGAACTTCTTCTGTCCTTGTTTTTCTATTAAAACTGAAAACAGGTAGTAATAGTGGTAACAGAATGACCTATTACTAAATTGTTCGATATGGTGCCAGCGTGCAGCGCACTTGCTAGGAAGCTGAACAAATTGACCATCCTCAGAATGGTATCATTGGTATATTATTAAGGTTGTAATTAATAACCATAACCCTGTAGAGCCTTTTAGAGTTGTTATGTTATTGGGGTTAAGGAATTTAATAGAATGCATAAATCCGATCTAGTAATCGAGCTACAATTGGCATATGGTTCCATATGTGCAACGTCTTCATAAAAACGATGTTTAATCAAATGTAGACACATTTCGCGCCCAGGGCGACTTAAGTTTACACATAGACTGCGGATAGTATGTTAAACCACGAAGGTTATAAAAACAAAGGCATATTAGGAAGCAATATCACAAGTCAGGATAAGTATTGACAAACGACAACTAATGTTAAACAACTGTACCATACTGAGATAAAAAAAATTATCCATCTGCGTAGCTGGCTGATGGAACCCATCCAAGACCAAAAATGAGGGAAAAAAAAACAAATGTATTTTACAGCAACGATTACCTCGGGGGATGTATATTTGTTTGTTTCGATAACACTGTAGTCTCGCAGTAGTGTGTATTACGGTCAGTTCTTTACCATCACCACATATGCAACAGTATGTATGTGTAGCAATGAGTCTTTGCAATGGTAGTTCCATTATTTCATCAGTCACTAATCGTAGTGCTAGAAGATGTCGATGGCGCAAAAGGCTGGTCTTCTTCGATCGTTCCCTCACTTTCTTCATCTGGTTCAATACGTCATTTTTCAGATGTCGTAATGCGACAGTAATTACAAAGAACATCATTCGTTGCTAAACATTTCTCCAAGCTCCTAGAGAGTTAATACTTCGCCTCTGGGGGGTGAACCCTGGAACCTCCAGAAGTGGTATTGCCAGATTGTGTCGAATTTCCGTACGTCTGGGGAAAAAGTAGACTTGGCAACATCGCACTGGCACCCGCGGTCGGTTGTATATTTGCAACAATGCCTTGTAAGGCTATAAGTATTAACTGTTACAGATAAGAGGCATGTGTAAATATTTTATTTTACCCAATTTTATTTTTTTCCATATTGTTCCACCACAGCAAAAAATCTGACAATTTAGTATAATAATCACGAAGTGTCAAGACATAATATATAATAGAATTGTGTTTGTACCACGAAGGGTAGCCACCCTTTTGTCCTCTAAAAAAAATTTATATTTTTTTCCGATGGTTAAAATGGTCCTAAAATGACCTTATTTTTTGGAGTAAGTTATCTCCATGCAAGCAATACTCGTGCCAAATTTCAAATCGATCGGTTGGATAGAAACCGAAAAAAAATATATAATAATTTAAGACATATTATTTTTTTTTCACCTTCGTAGGGGTAGTAGCGGGTTAAAATTTTTACCGTGTAATATACTCTATAAACTGCATCATCTGGAAGCCATTTTAACTAAGTAAGTGCGGGGGCACATTTCCCTAACTTTTCCGGCTATACCCTTTTAACTTTATTCTCATTTTTAATGTTTGTATACGCATTTTTAGCATTGAGCCATACTGGCAAATATTTAAAAATTCACGTAAATATTTTTTCAATATTGTTGATTAATAAAAATAGACTGCTAATTATAGGTTAGATTCCTAACCTGCAAGATGCGTTTTATTTTATTGTGACAAACTATTTAAAACTTCATAAGCATTACGTTGAGCTAGATTTTGGTTGAAAGTACAGGAACCAGGCAGAAATTTTAATAATAGCTACGTAATACGTGTCAATCTTAAGAAATATATATTTTTGAGATTAACTGTGACGTCACGTGCAGATGCCCCATAGACGAAGTGCCATGCTTCATGTAGTGTTGCATATATTAATATAGGGGCTCGTGCACCATTTGGTTTTTAATTTAGCTATTTAATGTCAGATGTCACTGGACTCTTGTTTCACTAAACACAAACGAAAGGCCGGAAATGTATGCAACACTGTATGCACAGAACCTGCAAAATTATCTTTCTATGCGTAAGTAATGACGGACTCTATTGCTCCTGCCATCTATTACATTATGTACAAAGTAAGCACTTATGAAACCACTTGTCGCATCACCTATTTAATACACCCTGGCTTTGAGAAAGGAAATAGATTCGGTTTCCGAAACATCAGCAAAATATGTTATTTTTATATTTCTACGATTGTGTTGAAAGTCAAATTTTCTAACTTCAAAATAACTGCGAAAAAAAGGATTTGCCACACGCCTCAATTACATCTTCGCAAGTTTAAAATTTTCAAAAGGCTTTAAGGGAAATAACTTCACAACGTAGAAAAATAATATGTAACACACATGTGGCAAGCTACAGGGTAAAAACTGGTACGATAGGAACACTCGCTGCGCTCATGTTCCTACTTTCATACATCGTTTTGCAATGAAGCCCTTGCCACACTTGCATTACAATATACTATTGTTCTTATTCATTATTTGTCAAAAAACGCCAAAAAACTGCTCCTCCGACGTAAAAGTCACAGGCTTAGGGGTTACTTTCCAGTAAAATACCGGACAATTGTATTATTTTGTAGATTTCACGGACTTGTTAAGAAGATACATGCGGCAGATCATCCCAGTAAGAAACACAGAAAAATTACAAGCTGTATGTAAAATTCCAGTTTTTTTAAATGGATTTTAGTAGCTTCGTGCCGATTTTTTAATTATTTAGATCTGCTATTGTGAATTTTCTTTAACCACAATTGAAATTGTAGGTACCTAATGTACCTATAAAGCCTATAAGCATATAAAATATTTGTGATTGACATTGGTCTTCACAGGTTGCTGTCATAAAAAATTTAATTATTTTAGAGTACCATACTTATTGTGTATGTACCCTTCTTTCTTTTACAGGTCAAAAGGTTATTAGCAATAATAGCAACAAGACAGCAAGTCTCGATGCTTTCTTATGAATATCTTGAAAACTAAA
Source organism: Rutpela maculata (assembly GCA_936432065.2). Taxonomy (NCBI): domain Eukaryota; kingdom Metazoa; phylum Arthropoda; class Insecta; order Coleoptera; family Cerambycidae; genus Rutpela; species Rutpela maculata. The sequence continues at coordinate 39,868,896 of OW386290.2, forward strand.
TGGAATAGGGCAAAAATTATACGTAGGTGCCTGTCTAATAGAGCACAGTTTTCTAAAATAATGGTTATGAAGAATAAAATAAATTATAATTAAAAAAAAGCTTTTTAAAAACAAGCTTTAAAAAAATAACTGGTCCGCCATCTTTAGGAGTCCACCATATTGGATTTAGAATGACGTCACTTAGCTAACCATGCATTGTCATCCAAACTAAACGTGTATGCAAAATTTCGAGTCAATCGGTTGGGGATAACTGTTTTAAAATTCAGTTGCAAGATTTGACCCTTACTAACGAGGCAAGTTAAATAAAAGCTTATAAAAAAACGGTGGAGTTTATAGTTAAGTCAGCAGCCATAGTAACTATGTGATTTTTGTCCCGTCATTTAAAATCAAAAATCTAAAAAAATATACTTCATCTGCGAACCTCAAAGGACATTTTATATGACACCATAGATTTTTGTACCATTTTTTTTGTTTTTGTTGAAGTTGCTGCTAAATAAATTTAAAAAAGTTACTTACTTTTTCTTCAAACATCAGAAAAACATGGCATTTCTTAACTCATCGCATGACATTAAAGTTTGACTTTTTAGACGACTGTGCGTTGCCATTAACAACGGAGGAAATTACTTTTTTATTTTTTTCGGCCGACCAGAAATTATCCGCCAGAAATTAACGTTTTCCCGAGCTAGACCGGAGACACATACTATTTTTTCTGAAATCACAATCAATATTATTATAAATTAAGGAATTTGTATTAATGCATAACATTTTTTTATTACAATCTAACTGCTTACTAATAAATGCAATTTTAATGCGAGTTGATTTGTCTGCGTGTATTTATTTACTGTCTAAAATATACATAAAAAAACCGCTGCCCAAGGAATCACTACTTCCACATCCAGATTTTTTATCCAAGTCACTCACAACTAAAAAATTTTGTATGTGGAAATAATTCTTTATGGAACTTTAATAATATAATATTTGAAATCCTCTACCCCAAAAACCCACAAAACGATACCCCATATCGGTAGTGCGGTAGGGTTGGTAGTGAGGGTGGATAAAATAAAAAAATATTTTGAGGTTTCTGGTTCTTGTACACACACTAAATCACATTTTTTTTTCATCCCCTTTAATAATGGAGTGGGGGTGGTAATGGGGGTGGCTAATGCCAAAATTTTTTTTGAGACCTTAGCTTCTCTTGTATATACTAAATACCAATTTTATGAACTCTTACCTGCGTGATTTACCTATTTACCCCAAATTTACCTCAATTTACCTCCCAACCCTTCGACGGAACAAGATGAAAATATAATCTAGTTCTAGATCTCGTTAAAGTACATATGTGTACCAAATTTCAAGTCAATATCTCAAACGAGTAAACGTGCGCACCAAAAAAAAAAAGTTACAGACCTATAGACAGACAGACCGACACACACAGAACGAAAGAATTTTTTTTCGCTCAAACTTAAAATCACGACGTTTCATGACATTCTAATCCCATTTGAACAATAAAAATTTTTAAAAATTGTTTTGTCGTTACTGTACTTCCACTGGATGTGGAAGTAAAAATAGCACGTTTTATTAGGAGTAAAAGCCACTTGTTATGACTCGGCCCGTAATTGCTGGACTCGCTTCGTTCGTCCGGCAAACCTACAGACTCATCACAAAGGTATTACTTTTACTCCTAATGAAACGATATACTATTTTTATATTGTTATAGTTTTTGCTGTTTTTGGATCTTAGATATTATAATAATATATTTATTTATTTCAAATAATAATAATATTTATTTAAAAAAAATGTTTATACACAATCAGAAAGAATATATCTGAGGCAATTTTCACCATGTCGATCATGTTTGTGACAAAATGGTATTTTTTTTTGTAGAACAAACACTATATTTTTTATTTAAGCGAGAACTGATCATACATTGTGAACATTTATGTAATTCGTATAATGTATCGAATACGTTTTGAACATTACTCTTTATTATTTAATAACAAGTGTTGATTCTGGTTTTATAAAAAATATCAAGGTTTAATCGCCAATTATAAAACTGGACGAGTGTAATAATTTATAAACATAAATAACATCAATTTTTAAATTAGTATTTATGGTTTTTTTTTTTTTGTTATAACCATTATATATTTTTTTGGCATATCGCGCTTAGTTTTTCAGATATTGACAAAGAAAACATAAACAGTTTCGTTATTTTGTCGTTATCATTTTTCAGCTCAGAAAAAAAGGGGGAGTGTATACCACACAATAACTAAGGTACTCCAAAACAATTTTTATTATGGCGATCTGTGAAGAGAAATGTCTGCGAAGACCCCTTGAATTTAGTTAATGTGCTTGGGCTATATGGCCATGTTACCAAGCTTGTAAAGAAAATTAGAGACGCCTACCGTCAGAATTATGACAAGGCGAAATAATAACAAAATTAGATTTTCTCTGTATCCTACTTCCATTATCTTTTAAGGACCCTATTACGGTAGTGGAGGCTTTCTGTTCCCGATACCATCGGAACTTAAATGAAAGTTTGACATTGTTTAATTGGGATCAAAGCACTTTCCTATCGAACCTTAATGCATTTTTCAATAAGGCTTGCACGGGAATTAGAATTCCTTAGTAGCTTAGTATCTGGCTAATACTGTATGTTTTTGAAAATTGATTAACTATTAGAATGGCAATTGATATTGTAAAAATGTCAAATTCACTCCTCACATGAGTAAAATTCAACACAAGAGTATTTCAGTCTTTTTATTAATTATTCAAGATCCACTGTTTTTTAGTAAATCAGGCCAATAACATACCCGGTCACAACCAGTCCAATGTACATTGTAGTGTTTACCCCAAATTTTTTTATTGTTTTTAATTTTAAAATTTCATTCTTGAAGTACATATATTAGATAAAAGAGGACTTCTTTAGACGAAAATATCACTTTCGGTTGAACCGGAAAGACCTAAAACAATATGTCATCAGTTTAACATACAGCGACCAAAGCCTCATCAAAAATTAATTTCGAGAACAGATCTGTGACAAAGGTGTCTGTCCTTCAACTTCAGACGAAGTGGATTTTTCTGCCAATTACCAACTTATACTATGCTACTTTATTTGTATACAGTGTGTCACAGGATAGATGTAACAAGAGGTGTAATGGAACAAAAATTTAGGAATTTTGGAATGGTATTTGGGAATTGAGTTCTGCTTGTTGTAAAACTAAAGTATACCAAAAATGACTTGATTTGGTTTTCTACAGGGTGTTTTATAAGCAAAGTTGTAAAAATCACCACTAATAAAGTACCTTTATTTTTCAAAATATGAAAAAATTCCACTAAGAAAAGTTATTTAGAATGCAATTTTATACCTCTATACCAAATTTCACGAATATAAATTTTTTTTTTTAAACTTCCCATTTTTTCAGTAAATTAGTATTTTATTTTGAACCATTCAATTAAAACTGCATAGAAATTATTTTTTGTGAATTAATACTTAAAGTTATGTAGAAGCTAAAAGTAGGCTATGAGAAAAGCAGTGGATACCCATTTATCATTTATTATTGACATATCTGTCAAACGTAGTCAATATTATCCTTAATTTCTGTTTCAAATTAACGAACCAAGCATAAGAAATTAAGTGAAAATGGTACTCACAGTGCGTGAAAAAATTTATATTGTGCAATGCTACGGAATTGGCGGTGAAAACTCGCTAAGAGAAGTGATAAATCAATTTAATTTGAAATTTCCAAACACTGCTTTGTCACGTACTCAGGCTATGAGAATAATTAAAAAGTTTCTGGCTACTGGTAGTGTTCTTAACATGAAAAGAAAAAGAAAATTTTAGAATTCATTGTAGAAGACCGTATTATAAAAAAGTGAATGTGTGGTGTGCCGTTTCTTATCACGTTGGAGTTATTGGACCCTTATTTCATTGAGGGAAGATTAAACCAGCACACTTATTTACAGCTTCTTGAAAGATTTTCTGAAGAACATTTAAATATTTTAAGAGATATGGCTTTAGTTCATTTTCAACATGATGGTTGCCCTGGCCAATCCACAGAAATGGTTAATCGGTGGTTGAATTTAAATTTTGGAGAAAATTGGATTGCCAGGAATGGACCGATCAAGTGGCCGGCGAGATTGTTGTAGAACTCTCCAAAATCGTCCTAAGTTGAAGACAATCAAAATTCGACTTAGGCAAAAATTTCATTTAAAGACATTTTCGGGAGTCTGCAGAGGCGCAGATCAGTCCACAAGGACCGTTTTGGGTTCTATAAGGCGTTGGAAATGACCAGGCGAAAATTCGAAGAAACACCGAATTTTCACTTAGGAAAAATGTTTTTGGTTCAGAATATCAGAGTAGAAGTATATAATGACAAAGATTTATGAATAATATACTTTTTCAAAGGTACCATAAATTGGACTTTGAAAAATAATATTTTTGGAAGGGCGTCAAAATTTGGCCCAAGAATCGATTTATCGAAAGTACGCCAAAGTTTCACTTGCAGACTAATTTTTCAAAACTGCGTTGAAATTTGGCTTGAAGATCGATTTTTCAAAAGTACGCCAAAATTTCACCCGCAGATTAACTTTTCAAAAGTACCTTGAAATTTGGCTTGAAAATCGATTTTTCAAAAGTACGCCAAAATTTCACCCGCAGATTAGTTTTTCAAAAGTACCTTGAAATTTGGCTCGAAAATCGATTTTTCAAAAGTACGCTAAAATTGGTCTTAAACTGGATTTTTCAAAAGTACCACGAAGTCAGTTTAAAAAGTACCACGAAAATATACTTTAAATTATTTTTTATTTTTTATTCCTCAACCAAAGACATTGACCTTTGAGGTACGATCATTGAAAGCACAATTCTAAAGTATGAGCATAAAATTTTAACGATGCACTGCATCCAAAAGGCAAAATAGAAGATTTTGTCAAAGCCGGCGTAGTGCCGATAAGCAAAAATTGATAAAAATCAATGCACATGTACAAGGCCGGTTTCTCGCATGGAAAGAGTTTGGATTGACCCAGCGGCTCGCAATTTGGTCGAGCGCGTTGAGTAGTCCAGACAAAGCGATGGTAGAAAAGCCACTGACGGGGCTTTTCAAATGACAAAGTTATAGAGGAAAACGCCTTGTGCATAAAAATCCAAAAATTCAATTTTGCCTAATAGTCGCTCGAAGGTGAGACGCTGCCAAATCGATAATATTAATCGACTGTGATAAGGGTTAGTAAGTCGTGGACTGATCGAACGCCACTCAACTTATGCAGTAATAAGTCCTCTGAATGTGTTTGAGTACGTGAATTTCCACGATACAAGAACTTTAAAGCTAGGTAGTCTCTAGCGAAACTAAATTCATTTAGTAAAACTTTTTTAAGTTAATTTCAGTCAGCCTTAATTATTCATTTACCCAGAGTCTGAAATGATTCTAAAAGCTCACATTTTGATTCTGAGAAGGTACGTATGAATCTTTTCTACCTAATCGATCGTTAGCGTGAGCGCTCTCGCTTGTATGGTCTGAAAGTCACTACCTTGATTGGGGAAGGCACGATTCTTTCTTGAGAATTTTGTATAACCAATTCTGTTAAATAAACGGATTCTTTGAACTAATATTTCTTAATTGATCTTGAGGCCTGTTGACGGTCTATAATCCCTGGAACTTTCGTAGAGAAAGCCGGATGTGTCGAGTTAATTCGCATTAACGTTCGACCTTCTGGTTGCTTTACGAAGGTTTGATAGGGATTTTTTTATGCGTTTTTTGAGAAATATATTCCGTTATTAATGGACCAAAACGTGATTTTCGCGTACCAAAACTAATCCCTCCGCAGAGAAATTCTTCGGTTGGGATTTTTTTATGCAAAAATTCAGGAAATTAAGAGGTGCCTAAACCCCTAACGAGGGAATTCGGGTCCAGAGAGAGCGTAGTTTCCGATCTGTGGTAGTGCCGCCTTGGTCCCATTACTCGGCTACCGAAGTGCATCTTATCTCGAACCCGCCTGGGAGGTAGAAGAACGGGGTAATACGCGACTGGCGCCCCCTGAGAAATAAATTGGTGTCGCGTCATTTTGACGCCCGGTAGTGCGTTCTTCTACATGGCGCCCAACGTGGGGCGTTGTTAGTCAGCAGGGCTTTCTGGAAAGGATATGGATGAATCAACGCCTTTCCAGTTTTACGACGAGCCGACATCTGTGATGGACAACGTCTCTACTGGGTAGTTCGGGGGTAGGCCCGAGTACCACTGAAGGAGTCATACAGCCCTCCTCAGAACAAGTGTTCGCCCAAATGGCAGCAGGTCTTGCCAAAGCTTTAAGCGAAGCCACGCACGAGCATAAGTATCGGTCAAAGCATCCAAATGCGGAATTTCATGGCTTCGAACACGAAGACCCTGAAACCTTCATTCATCATATGGAGGAATTTTTCGTCCGAGTACGAATTACGCAGGATAACGACCGTCTGTATAAAATATCGGAACAACTCAAAGACGATGCCAAGAAATGGTTCGAACAATACCGAACCCTAATTACCACGTATCCTCTATTCCTCGAGCGGTTCAGAAGCCGTTACGATTCAGGTGAAGTACTCACCGAAGCAGTAGCTAATTTATATGGCAAGAAACAAGATGCCGAGGAAAATACGTCAGTATTTATTTCCAGGAAGGTATGCCTCTTCAAGAGGATCGATCCGTTTAAGCCGGAGGCGATGAAGGCGGCTACCATCTTCAATCAGTTGAGACCTGATATGAAAATGCTCCTAAAGAGTGCCGTCATACTAGATACAAATACACTAGTGACGATGACCGAACAAATGGCCAAAATCATGGATGAGAATAAAGAATTCGAGATTCTGCAAAATGCAAAAAAAAGCAAAGACCGAGAAGCGTCCACCTCTACCGCTTCAGCTCAAGGGAATCAGCAATCGAGCAGTAACTGGAGAACGGAACCCTCCGCATTAGCGAAGCCGTCCTCCAGTTCCTTTGGTGCATCTAGGACACCATTCAATGGATCTCAAAGAAGAGATAATCCGCCAGCACCAAGGGTGCATTTTGCAAATAATATTTCCTCGCTGCCTAGAGGGGATATACCGAGAAGGGGTACTGGAGACGTAAGGAACTCCCGAGTCCCGTATCGCCCTTGCAGATATTGCCCAACGGAGCAGTGGCATTTTCATGCGGAATGCCCAAACAATCCCTATCGTAATATGAATACGGGAAACCAAGCGGGGGTCAGAGGCGATGGCCCAGGCCGAACTGTACCAGCCCCGCCTACCAGGCCCCAGCAGGCTCGAAGCGACCCTCGGGGAAGCTCCGAAGCAAGAAGTTTAAATTAAAAAACTTCGATGACCTTCCTGACCTTAATTACCTGTTTAAGGATCAAGAAGTCAACCTATCTCCCCACCGATTCACTCCATTAGAATCTATCAATCAAACCAACGACGCTTTCCCTCTGCCTCGCATTAAGATTATAATTAATAATCGAGCGGTTAACGTTTTATTGGATACAGGTTCGACAAGGAATATTATCCAACCGAAATTTTTGAACGACATTGATCAACTTACAGCTCCCCAAACTTTTGTTATGGCTTGTGGCGATGGTTTAGTAGAATCCCTTGGGACTACGACCATAAACGTTAATGTACTAGATGTACCCTTTCAGACCACGTTTCAGGTCATTCAAAATTTAAACGAAGAGCTCATTCTGGGAGCCCCCTTTTTATATGCTCACAATGTCGTATTCGATTATCAACGTAAATGTGTCTACGTCGGCACTGAAGAGCGAATAACCGTCTTCTGGAATCAAACGGCACATCAAGCAAGGAAGCAATGCCGGCTTCCCGAAGAACTGATCATCGGAAACGACAATTTAAAACCTCTATTCGAGGAATTCGCTGAATTGTTCACCGCGGTGCCTACCCAAGCTACCACGGTGACAACGAAACATAAAATAAAAGTTAAAGACGACCGCCCGTTCAATATCAAACCCTACCCTATGTCTCCTACTAAGAAAAAAGTTATGTACGATCAAATTGAAGAGATGCTGAAAGCCGGGGTCATAGAACCGAGTACCGCTCAGTACAGTTCGCCTCCCATTATAATTGAAAGGCCCGGCAAGAAGCCTCGCTTCTGCATTGATTATCGTCACTTAAATGAAGTAACGGAAGACGAAGCATCCGTCTTACCAAAGATATACGAGAGTATAAAGGATCTAGGAAACGCCAACATATTTACGGTGTTGGACCTCAAGAGCGGATATTGGCAAATCCCTCTTGAGGAGTCGTCAAAAAATTATTCTACGTTTACAACATTAGATGGAGCATCTTACCGATTTAACGTGATGCCTTTCGGATTGAAGACCGCTCCATGTACATTCCAAAAATTTATGGCAAGAGACGTATTGACCGGCTACTTGCATCATTTCTGCAAAGTATATCTCGATGATATTATCATCTACAGTGAAAATATAGATCAGCATGTAAACCATCTGAGAGCCGTCTTTGAACGCCTACGTTTACATAATTTAAAAGTGTCACCAGAAAAATGTGTGGTAGCCACATCCAGTATAACCTATCTCGGGCATAAGATAAATGCCAATACTACTCAACCTTTAGAAAAACATATTCTGCAGATACAGAACTATCCTGTGCCTACGACAAGGCGCCAGCTTCAGAGTTTCCTTGGCCTATGTAATTGGGTACGTGAATATATCCCTAATGTTGCAATAATTACTAAGCCCTTGACCCGACTACTCTCGAAGGACTGGCGCTATAAGTGGAATACAGAAGCCCAAGAATCCTTTATCCTACTGAAAGAGGTATTAAATAAACCTCTAGGACTGCACCGGCCAGATTTCAATAAAATGTTCATACTGCAGACGGACGCATCCTTAATAGGATTATCTGCAGTATTATATCAATTGGGGGATAATGACCAGAAGCACATCGTCTCTTATGCTAGTAATACGTTATCTCCGACGGAGAGAAAATACCATATCAATGAATTGGAATGTTTAAGCGTCGTTAATTATATAAGGAAATACAAAATATATTTGGCAGACCGTCCATTTGTAGTCAAAACCGACAATCGAGCTTTACTATGGTTAAATAAGCATAAGGACGAGAAAACGAAATTTACACGTTGGTCATTATTACTTCAGGAATACAGCTTCACAATAGAACATTGTCCCGGCAAGGAAAATATATTGGCAGACTATTTGAGCAGAAATCCTCAAGGCCCGAACGTCGAAGCAGACGACGAAGAGGAGAGAATGTATCCACCAAAATTCTCGTACAAGGAACGAATATCAGTAATTACCACATTGGAATTAAACGATCAGGTCAGAGAAGCGCAATCGCACTCCAGAGATATCCAAGACCAAATCGAACGATGGAATACTCTAGTGAGACAAGCAGATAAAACCGAGGCAGAGGTGAAATTCGTCAATACAAGACAAGTGATAGGCAGCACACTTTGGACAAGAGGCGAAAATGTTATAGAAAAATTATACGTACCAAAACGTATGGTCATGAGAGTAATATCTCATTTTCACGACCGACCGGAAGTAGGTCACCCCGGCCGCGATGAAACTGTTAGAATCATCTCGGGCCGCTATTATTTTAATAATTTGTCGAGACTAGTTAACAAATATTTAAATGAGTGCATTATTTGTAATTCCGTAAAAAGCAGACAGTCACAACCGAAGGCTCCTCTCAGAAGCCATGCTCCATCGCATCCGTTCGAAGTTCTAAGCGTCGATGTAATCGGACCGCTTCAGCGAACCAAAGATGCAGATAACCGTTATATATTAATGGTAGAGGATGTATTTAGTAAGTGGGTCGAAGCCAAGGCGTTCACCCAAGTCAGTGGAAAAACAATAGCACAATTTATCGAAGAGGAACTAGTGGCGAGATATGGCGTTCCGAGGGTCATCATTTCCGACCAGGGAGGCCACTTCAATTCCGGCTTTTACGATACGTTCTGTACACGTAACAATATTGAAAGATTCTTCACAGCAGCTTACCACCAACAGGCCAATCCAATAGAAAGGAGGGTGCAAGAAGCTAAGAAGATCTTAAAAACCTTATTATATGGTTCACCCAACGACGAGTGGGATCGACATGTTAGTCAGATGGCATATATCTTGAGAACAAGAAAAAACGCCGCTACGGGGCATACGCCCAGTTTCGTAGTGCTCGGCTATGAATTACCGCAGATTGGTGATTGGAATATGTTCGCTTATAGACAAGAGCGTCGTAATCAAGCGGACGTTCCCCGCCTTGAAAGAGTCAAGGAGATTCGTAAAAATCAAACAAATTACCAATGGCGTTACGCGCCCAAAGTGGCGGTAACGCCGGTCGTATATAAAGTGGGAGATATGGTAATGACTAAAAGGATCAGGAAGGATCATACCTTCACACCGTCGTGGAGTGGGCCACACAAGGTTTTAAAGAGATTGTCCAATGAAGTTTACCTCATTCACAAGGGGGTAACTTCGACGAGATTACATGTCGATGCCATCAGGCCGGCACCTAAGGGAGACCCCGATGTTGAATTGGAATTGTCTGAAGAATCAGAAGATAGTCCGGATGAAATTCATCTTAGTGACGACGCTTCCTCATCAGACAATGAGATCGCGCCCAGGTCAGAGCGACGTAGCGATACCACACTAGTTCAAATCAATGTTCCCGCAAGTGCTCAAGATGAGCCGGATGTAATAAGTCGAGATCCCGAAGATGCTCGAGATGAGCCAGATATAGAAGAGTCACCTCTAGATATTTCTGAGGTCGACCACGGCTAATAGCCGTTTTCGCTTTTTTTTTTTTTTTTTATATTTTTTCTCAAAATTCTAAGTAGCGATTTTGACCTATATGCGGTCGAATCGAAAATTTAAAGTCTACTCCATGAGCAGACATGGAAAGACGGCGAACCCGACGCAAGAGCGCGATCCGGTAAGCCTAGCTTCTCAAGAGCGAGAGCCGCCAAGTTCGAGTAATGGACGTAGGCATAAGTACGAATCAGTACGAGTTTCGGAAGCTGTTTTTCTTATGCAAGAAGACAACTTCTATTTTAATCATTTTAAGTCAACAAAATTAACGTATACCTCAAATGGAAACTACGAGTTTCAGAAGCCGTTCTTCGCTCAAGAAGACGCTTCAATTTTTTTTTTTTTTTATACTTTTTTCACAAGTCGTGATGACCGCACGAGTATCGTAAGCCGATTTAATCTACCTTACGAAGTAGAAACTACGAGACGAGTTTCAGAAGCCGTTCTTCGCTCAAGAAGACGCTTCAATTTTTTTTTTATATTTTTTTCACAAAGTAGCGATGACCGCACGAATATCGTAAGCCGATTCAATCTACCTTACGAAGAACCAATTTCTAACCATTATAAGTTAACAAAATTCATGTTAGAAAAATATTTCATTAAAAACAACACATTGTGTTTGTTAGTCGACGCGTCCCAGTCGACGACTTGCTAAAAAAGTCAATCTAGTTGCAGAACTGCATTTTCCATGTGCAGAAATGGAAAGATGACCCAGCCTGTCGCAAGGGCGCGGCATGGTGAAGTCTGGAACTCAAAGGCGAGGACCGTCCAAGCTGCGGCATGGAGATATAGACAGCCTCTTCTAGAAAGGGCCGAAGTTAAGCAAGAGCGAGACCAGGGCAAAAAAGCGAGTGCAACGAATTAGTGAGAGTGGACGCTAATCAAAATTGTGCTACGCTTCGCACCTCGACGCGGGTGTAATTAAGTTGATAAAAATGTTGTATCAACTTGGCGTATTGTTTAAAAAATGTATTTATTTTTTAAGTTAGATAGGCGAATCAGCCGTCTGCCCCAATTAAGGCCGTTATTTTTAAACATCTGTACCATAGGTCAGACCGTCGAATGAAGGCATACAGACATACAAGTGAATATGGAAATTAAAGGCAATCGATGAGTAGAAAAGATTCAACCAAAGGAGGGGAGTGTTGTAGAACTCTCCAAAATCGTCCTAAGTTGAAGACAATCAAAATTCGACTTAGGCAAAAATTTCATTTAAAGACATTTTCGGGAGTCTGCAGAGGCGCAGATCAGTCCAAAAGGACCGTTTTGGGTTCTATAAGGCGTTGGAAATGACCAGGCGAAAATTCGAAGAAACACCGAATTTTCACTTAGGAAAAATGTTTTTGGTTCAGAATATCAGAGTAGAAGTATATAATGACAAAGATTTATGAATAATATACTTTTTCAAAGGTACCATAAATTGGACTTTGAAAAATAATATTTTTGGAAGGGCGTCAAAATTTGGCCCAAGAATCGATTTATCGAAAGTACGCCAAAGTTTCACTTGCAGACTAATTTTTCAAAACTGCGTTGAAATTTGGCTTGAAGATCGATTTTTCAAAAGTACGCCAAAATTTCACCCGCAGATTAACTTTTCAAAAGTACCTTGAAATTTGGCTTGAAAATCAATTTTTCAAAAGTACGCCAAAATTTCACCCGCAGATTAACTTTTCAAAAGTACCTTGAAATTTGGCTTGAAAATCGATTTTTCAAAAGTACGCCAAAATTTCACCCGCAGATTAGTTTTTCAAAAGTACCTTGAAATTTGGCTCGAAAATCGATTTTTCAAAAGTACGCTAAAATTGGTCTGAAACTGGATTTTTCAAAAGTACCACGAAGTCAGTTTAAAAAGTACCACGAAAATATACTTTAAATTATTTTTTATTTTTTATTCCTCAACCAAAGACATTGACCTTTGAGGTACGATCATTGAAAGCACAATTCTAAAGTATGAGCATAAAATTTTAACGATGCACTGCATCCAAAAGGCAAAATAGAAGATTTTGTCAAAGCCGGCGTAGTGCCGATAAGCAAAAATTGATAAAAATCAATGCACATGTACAAGGCCGGTTTCTCGCATGGAAAGAGTTTGGATTGACCCAGCGGCTCGCAATTTGGTCGAGCGCGTTGAGTAGTCCAGACAAAGCGATGGTAGAAAAGCCACTGACGGGGCTTTTCAAATGACAAAGTTATAGAGGAAAACGCCTTGTGCATAAAAATCCAAAAATTCAATTTTGCCTAATAGTCGCTCGAAGGTGAGACGCTGCCAAATCGATAATATTAATCGACTGTGATAAGGGTTAGTAAGTCGTGGACTGATCGAACGCCACTCAACTTATGCAGTAATAAGTCCTCTGAATGTGTTTGAGTACGTGAATTTCCACGATACAAGAACTTTAAAGCTAGGTAGTCTCTAGCGAAACTAAATTCATTTAGTAAAACTTTTTTAAGTTAATTTCAGTCAGCCTTAATTATTCATTTACCCAGAGTCTGAAATGATTCTAAAAGCTCACATTTTGATTCTGAGAAGGTACGTATGAATCTTTTCTACCTAATCGATCGTTAGCGTGAGCGCTCTCGCTTGTATGGTCTGAAAGTCACTACCTTGATTGGGGAAGGCACGATTCTTTCTTGAGAATTTTGTATAACCAATTCTGTTAAATAAACGGATTCTTTGAACTAATATTTCTTAATTGATCTTGAGGCCTGTTGACGGTCTATAATCCCTGGAACTTTCGTAGAGAAAGCCGGATGTGTCGAGTTAATTCGCATTAACGTTCGACCTTCTGGTTGCTTTACGAAGGTTTGATAGGGATTTTTTTATGCGTTTTTTGAGAAATATATTCCGTTATTAATGGACCAAAACGTGATTTTCGCGTACCAAAACTAATCCCTCCGCAGAGAAATTCTTCGGTTGGGATTTTTTTATGCAAAAATTCAGGAAATTAAGAGGTGCCTAAACCCCTAACGAGGGAATTCGGGTCCAGAGAGAGCGTAGTTTCCGATCTGTGGTAGTGCCGCCTTGGTCCCATTACTCGGCTACCGAAGTGCATCTTATCTCGAACCCGCCTGGGAGGTAGAAGAACGGGGTAATACGCGACTGGCGCCCCCTGAGAAATAAATTGGTGTCGCGTCATTTTGACGCCCGGTAGTGCGTTCTTCTACAAGATCCCCAGACCTATCAATATTGGATTTCTTTTTATGGGGTCGCTTCAAGCAGTTGATTTACGCTGAACCACTTCCTAACGATGTAGCAGTATTGAAGCAGAGAATTATAAATGCTGTAAACTTCATATCATTAGATCATATTCGAAACAGTTTTAAGGACTTCAGGCGAAAGATCGAAATGTGTGTGGATGTGGGTGGTAGCTACGTCGAATAATAAAAAAATTGTAAACATTGTTTTGTATTGGTCAATAATTAATTTGTTTGTGAATCTGTTATGTTTTTGACATTTATTACTTGTTATAATTTTTAAACCTCATTAATCTTCTGTTAGTAATTGTTTCTTGTTTTACAATTAGTTCGATTAACATTATACCTTCTTACATCTCGTATATTCAATTTTTTATTTACCAATAGCCTACTTTTTGAGATGATTAACATTTGCTCCTACACAACTGAATTCAAATTTTAATTCGCAAAAAATGGGAAGTTTCAAAAAAATAATTTTATATTCCTGAAATTTGGTTTAGAGTATAAAATTGCCTAAATAACTTTTCTTAGTGGAATTTTTTCATATTTTGAAAAATAAAGGTACTTTACTCGGTACTTTACTCGGTACTTTACTCGGTACTTTATTAGTGGTGATTTTTACAACTTTGCTTATAAAACACCTTGTAGAACACCAAATCAAGTCATTTTTGGTATACTTTAGTTTTACAACAAGCAGGACTCAATCCCCAAATACCATTCCAAAATTCCAAAATTTTTGGTCCATTACACCTCTTGTTACATCTATCCTGGGACACGCTGTATATTTATTTTTTTCTGTTTCATTAATTTAGAGTTTATGCAGGATTAAGCATTAATATTATATTATTTTTAACCAACAACCACTCTTGAATTTTAGTATTTTCCTGCGAATAAAAGGGTGGTGAAATATTTATTTAATATCCGCGTTGAAATAATCCTGAAATGTATTACCACAATAAAATTGTTCTGTGGTGTGACCAATAAATATTTTTGATTTAGTGCAATCCATTTTGTCTCTAAACCTGCCAAATATACGATTCATTTAATGTTAACCTGGTGTTTATTTTGTTTAAAAACAAAAAAATCAATAGCGATTTTTTATTCTCTGTTTGTTGTGAGTAATAACCTCAACCCTAATGGAAATTTCGTGCGTGTAACAATAGATGATTGATGTGTTCACTAACCCTTTAATAATAATAGTAGTAATAAAGCTAAACGCCAAGAACAAAATCACAGCTATAACTGCTATTGCAGTCCTCGTAGTCACTTACACTTTTGGAATTACCGATTGGATTCGAAGTGACATCGCGAAAATGGACAGGAAGACGAGGAAAATATTGTTTAGGAGGCACTTTTGGCACAAAGTTTTGCTCTCTCTTTCCTATTTTTGACAAAATTATTTTATATTAAAAGAAGTGCTGTTGTAATGTAACGTAGTGTAGTTTTCCATGACCTCTTCACATAATTATATTAAATTTTTCGAAAATTAACCACTTTTTATAGAGAATAGAGAACATGACATGATATATAGTTGGAGAGCTAATTTAAGTGGTGATCGAATAATGAAATAGTTTACAGGGAGTTCCATGAGTCCCAAAAAATACAAGTTATGTCTATGTCTCGAAAACTGAGGCATGCATAATTTTCTTCTTTTCTTTTTTTCTTATATGATTATATATTTTATTCTGAGTGCAACCCCTGTAAAGGGGTGGCATTCATCACCTTTAAATTACCATTCTACACATAATACAGAAAATATAATAATAATAAAGAAAAAGGCAAAGTTTAATTTATATAAAAATATTTCTAAATGAAAACTAGTTACTATATTAGTTCTAAACTTTATTTAGAATGCCACTGAATTCGGAAACTTTTGGTGTAACCAGTCTCTACGTTTTAGTGTTGCCAACATATGGCGCTTTCATGATTTTTAATCATTTAGAGTCTTGCATAAAATATCTATTTAGCTATAGACATAGAGTTCAGGCAAGATAAACATATGGAGTTCTTATTTTGAATAAATATTTAAATGTGAATTTCTTACAGTTTAACTATATTGTCGCGTGTTTCCACCCTTAGGAAACCACCCCTTGCAAATTCCGTGGGTTCCAAAAATTATAACAAGAGATGTCCACTAACACACTTTATTAAATATTTACTGGATACTTCACAATACTATTATTAATTTAAATACACTTTATTGACTAAAATCACAATGTTTATCACTTTGTTTATCTTTGAAGTCTTAACCTCACTTTCTATACTTTCTGAACTTCTGAACTACTCGCCGAGAATGCGGTCAGTCTTTTATACCTAAAAATGACAGATCTCGATTGTTCTGTGATGACGCCACCATTCTCTAGAGAATTCCAGATGTCACTTTGGAATCTTCTGGTAGGTTCTTTTTCGAGTAGGTGCAAATACACTACATTCATTCAGACATTCGATCTGTTGAAGTCTGCCTACTTTTTAGTAATATAACCTTAAATTTTAAGGGGTGCAACATATTACACTGCCCCCTCCTTAAGCCTGAACGTCCCGGTCAGGCAATTCAGCCTCTTTCACATACTTCGCCAGTCTATCCAAGTGTACGATCTTCATCTTGGACTTTTTGTTTCGTTGAATACGATAGACGACATCATTAATTCGGGTAATAACAGTGTACGGTCCATCCCAAGGAGGTTGAAATTTCGGGGGTCTCCATTCCTTCCGCTGTGGGTTGTACAGCCAAACCAGATCCCCCACCTTGAATCCCCCTGTACTGGCATTCTGATCATAACGGGCCTTCAAGCGGTTACTAGTTCTGTTCATCTGCTCTCGATCATTCTTTGGCTGTTCTCGACTTCCATTTCTGTAGTTGCTCATCGAAAATGGTTCTCCACGGGCAGCACAATTTTTACACTTGTGACACCAGGCCTCCACATCCTGGCGACTTTTAACCCAATAGAACTGTTCCCGTGCTCTACTCAATGTCTTGTTTATGCCGAAGTGTCTGCTGGATGTTTCATTATGTGCTTCCTGGAGTACTTCTGGTACACGACACCTGGGAATCACTAGACGCATGGCAACCTGCTTCCCATCTGGGCTTTCCCATGCTCTCCTCAAAAGCCCATCTACGACCATAAGTGAATCCCATTGTGACCATAAAGCCTTCAGCCCCACTTCTTTGTTGGAAACATCCTTCCATGCTGGACGCGTTCCCTCTTCTTTTGCTCTCAACATGGGTCCGATTTCTACATCGCGCAATTGCTCTTGCCTCAGAGTTTTCTTTGTCCAACTGTCTGGAAGATCGACCTTGACAATGTTGACTTCAACCATGTTCGGCAATTTTCCCACCTGAGGGTAGCGCTTGCAATCTTCCTTGTCTGGTTTTCTGGATAATACAGGAGTTTTGACTGCCTGCGTTGTCAACAGCCTGGTTTTCTCACATTGGTCGTTCACTTTTGACAAAATAAATTGTTCGTTCCCAATCCTTAACATTCGCTTTCCTACGTCAACAATAAATCCATACTGTTCCATAATGTCCAGTCCCAAAATGAAGTCATCCGTAATGTCAGCCACGATGACCCTGTGGTCGAACCTCAAATGCCCAATCTGCAAACCCAGGTCTACTTCTCCATGAACCGTAGCCCTGTCCCCCATAGCTGTCCGGACGATCACTTCTTCATTTTGCCTCTTGGTAATCTTTATGCCCGATATAAATCCTGGCCGTACTATTGATGACGTAGTACCTGTGTCGATGGTAAACAAACATTTTCTTCCGTTCACATATCCATGCAACAACAGACTGCTTGCGATTCTTCGAAGCTGGGAAATCTTTATTTCTCTGGGGTCACTGCATTCCCTAGCCAGAACAACCCCCTTGGTACTGTTTTCCTGCTTCTCTTCAAGATTCACAGCATTTACTCGACTCTCCGAATTCTGCTGTCGACAGTCTCGCTTCATGTGTCCTACCTTGCCGCAGTTGTAACATTTAATACCTCCACTCGGCTTTCCTTTATTTTGTTGTTTTCTCTGCTCCCTAAGATCATCCACTTTGTTCAATAATTTGGTAAACATTTTCTGCATCTCCGTCAACATAGGGTTCTGGTTCATTTCTGGTTGCGATTCTTCGAGAGTCACAGCTCGCACTCTCGACCTTGGAGTATCTCTGTAGGCGGCTTCTACTTCAAGTGCACGCACCAAAGCTTCGCTACTACTTTGGTGTCTTGTCAGCCTCAGAACTCGCCTGACCTCTTCGTCCCTTATGCCATCTAAAAAGGCCCCCACGGCTAATTGCTCCTGAAATTCTCTAGGTGCACTCGGATACGCCAGGTGTGCCAGTCTCTCTATGGCAGCCTCGAATTCTTGTAAACTTTCCCCAGCTTTTTGCATCCGGGATTTCAGCTGAGTCTGGTATAATTGGGCAAGGTGTTGATCGCCATACCTCAAGTCTAATGCAGCCTCCAAGACTTTAAAGTCCCTTTGTTTCTCCACCGGGATAGTCTGAAGTAATTCTGAGGCCTGGCCCCTTAACGCCAGAACTAATGCCATAGCCTTTTCCTCGTTATCCCAGTTATTTGCCGATGCTGCTGCCTCAAATTGTCTCTTGTAGGTTGTCCATGAGCTTTGGCCGTCAAAGGAGGGAGGTTTTAATCGAGGACCCGATGATGTTACTAGCTGGCCTCCTTTCTCTCTTAATTGTCGTTTAAGTCGCTCCACTTCTCCTTCGAACTCGCTCATTTTTCCTCTGATGTCACTCACTTCCTCTTTTACTTGACTGACTTCTGTCTCGACTACTCCTACTTTACCTTCGACCTTGTTTATCTCTTCTTTGACTTCACATTTTAGTACTTCATTGGCAGAAATTATTGCGTCCTGTTGTATTTTTATTTGATCGCTCAGGATTTTCCTTAATTCCTCCTGGCGTCTTTCTTCCAAGTCTTCCATTATTTTTCTGAGTTCGTCTTTTTCCTCTTGACGTTGTCTTTCTTGTTCTTGACGTCTTCTTTCTTCATCCTCTTTTTCTTTCTGACGTCTTGTTTCTTCATCCTCTTTTTCTTTCTGACGTCTTGTTTCTTCATCCTCTTTTTCTTTCTGACGTCTTATTTCCTGATCTTCCATCATTTTCTTTAATTCGTTCCTTTCTTCTTGACGTAGTTTTACTTGTTCTTCTTTGTCTTCCTGCCGTTGCTGCGCCATCATTTTTTGGAATTGTTCGAATAAGTCCTGTATTTGTTTATCGGATGCCATACTTCTTGTTGTTACGGGCATACGATGAAATCAAAATAAAATAAATTTAACTGTCACGTCAATATCGGTAATGGAACTTTCTAGAAAAATCTCGAAACAGCACGAAAAAGTCTTATCCAGAGTCTTGTCACTATCCAGTTCAGAGAATTTAATAGTCTCCACTAATGTCCAAATAGAAAAGTTCTAGAAATTTTCACGCACTAAATGAGTCTTTTTCAGTGTCTCTATCACTTCTCAGTTCAAAGGATTTAATTATCACACTAATGTCCTAATAAAAATGTTCTACAATGTCTCAAAAATGCACTTAACACTATTTTCCTGTTCGAAAATAACCCTCGAACAATGTCCAGTAAATGAGTCCTCCGTGCTAACTCGAACACTCCAGCACAACTTCAGAGCTCCTCTTGTCATAAAATTCCGCTTCTGACACCAATTTGTCGCGTGTTTCCACCCTTAGGAAACCACCCCTTGCAAATTCCGTGGGTTCCAAAAATTATAACAAGAGATGTCCACTAACACACTTTATTAAATATTTACTGGATACTTCACAATACTATTATTAATTTAAATACACTTTATTGACTAAAATCACAATGTTTATCACTTTGTTTATCTTTGAAGTCTTAACCTCACTTTCTATACTTTCTGAACTTCTGAACTACTCGCCGAGAATGCGGTCAGTCTTTTATACCTAAAAATGACAGATCTCGATTGTTCTGTGATGACGCCACCATTCTCTAGAGAATTCCAGATGTCACTTTGGAATCTTCTGGTAGGTTCTTTTTCGAGTAGGTGCAAATACACTACATTCATTCAGACATTCGATCTGTTGAAGTCTGCCTACTTTTTAGTAATATAACCTTAAATTTTAAGGGGTGCAACATATTACAATATATTTAAAAAATTTAAAAGGCCCGTCGAAGGGTGCAGTAACAAGGAAAAAAATTGAATGTCCTAATCCACGCCAACTCCAACTTATTTTAACGTATAAAGACCCTCATCCGTCAAGATTGAAAAGTTGCGTGCACCTGGCCCTCCAGAGACACTTAAGGATAAGTCAAGATAAGTCTTTAAATTATATATCTAATCCTTCGTGTTATAGCCACTCGAAAACTCCACGAAATATTGCAGCCCAGAAAGTTTTCATATTACAGATGGGTAAAATCTATAAAGTTTGATGATAATTAATACCCTCAAATATTTTAGCCTTATTTACCGACCATGGGGAAATTCTTATTTCTTAGTGATTTAAGAAAATGTAGAAGTGTACAGGGTCTTGATATTCTTAGAAATAAGCAAAACGCTCATTATGAAACACCTTGTGTTTTATTTTATATAATTTTGTTATGGAAATGCACCATTCTACAGTTCAAGTATGAATTATTACAGGATGAAAAAAATTAAATAATATACTACATATAGTTAAAAGATGCAAGTGTATCCAACGTGAGTAGTTAAGTAGTTGGGATTTTGGTCCACTTTCCCATAAGAGTTAACATGGGGAAAAATCTAAATTTGTCATGGCTGCGGAGACATGTCCGGGGGCGCTTAGGGGTGGTTCTAGATTCTACACTAACACGACACGCGTTTCGCCAACCAAGTTCCATCCAACCATCATCTGGAGATTATTAAAATATAAGTACCTACACATACAACTAAAAATTACCTATATTTATATTAAAATAATAAACATAAAAACATAAAACATAAACACACCACAGATAGTAGACAACCCCCAAATCCATAGCCAAGGCTGTGCGGAAGGGGGTTACACATTCGGAAAAACGCAGACATACATCCACATCCACCGGTGTTGTCAATACCGGGGCTGGGGGTCGAACCCAGATAATGTTATGGTTGAACACATTCAACCAATCCTGTCATCCCTACCCAAACGCGGTTCGATGAACCGTGAACTAATAACCAATAAAGTGTATTATTTGTCACCATTCATATTATTTTTACATTTTGCAATTTATAAGCTTTTAGAAGCATCCAACTGACTATTATTTGTGGTATTTTTAATCAACCCTAGGTTATTGATGTCTATTCTAAGAGTCTTATCAAAAGCATGTTAGGCAACACTAGAGTCTTTGAGATGGGTCACATGTTACTTGAATCTTGTTATAATTGGACATTTTGTTTCTCCAACGTACCTCAAAGTACAGTCCTTACAATTAATTTCATAAATCCTGGATATTGCGTTTAATTTAATTTATTTTATTATTTTTTGTTGCAATTTATTTCTCGATGGATGAATAACTCTCATATCTAATTTTTTTAAAATCTTGTTTAGACCACGGGTAAACCCGAGTTCATATGGAATTGATACAAATTGTGAATGCAATGCAATCCAAGTTTAGTGTGAAAAGTCAAGGAGTTCCGGAGGGTTTCCTTAAATCTGCGTTTTCTAATCAATTTGTCAACTAAACTTAGTAGTCGGGGACACTGACCTCTATATATTAAATGGATAGCCTATACCATAGGGATGCGCGTGAAATTTTAGCCAGAATTGAAGAATTCAATAAAGGCGAAAGTCGTCTGCTACGGGGCTTTACGTCTTGCGCAGTATATCTGTTTTTAGTTCTGAAGTTAGCAACACGTTGATGGCAACGCGTTGCTAACAAAGCAGTCCGGCAACGATCAGGTAGGAAATAAATTTTGAGACATTATTGGAAAAATAAATCTATGATAAATACATGATTGCCTCAAAACTTATTTCCGTTGCCAAAAATTAATTGACAACGTGAAGTTGGCAACGTGTTTCCAGCAACGAGTGGCTAAGTTCACTCTTCCTACTGCGCAAACTCGGCAGCCCCGTGCGCAAATTGTATTTGTACCATTTTCAGCTCACACATCGGCTATCCATTTAATATATAGAGGTCAGTGGTCGGGGAGCCCTCCCTAGCTGAACGTGAATTTGATCTTGTTTTGATCCTTGGGGACAATGTTTTTCATTAAGATTAAAGCCTAAGGAACAATTTAAGACATGTCCTAAAAAAACTGGCTGTACTTTTAAAATGGCGGCCATATGTTAAAAAAAAACTGTTGCCAATGTTGTTTTTGTCATTTAACACAAAAACTAAAAAAGATGGACAAAAACTTTTTTCACAAAAAATAACATGCATAAAATTTTCTACAATTTTGTTCCTATACAATATTTTGATAGAAGTTACCATTTTCCGGATAAATGAGTCCAAAATTAAGAAAACATGGAAATTCATATATCGGTAAATCACTTATAGGAAATATATATATATTTTTTTAAACTATTTAACGTCGGTCTATTTCCGCTACCAGGGCCTATCACCGACGCCAGGAGACGAGCTACCCCCAACCTGGAAATTTTGCCGAACCTCTTCCCTTAAGAAGAGTAGGGATCTTTCACGGTCAATAAACGATACGGTTACATCAATCAGCAGCTTTAGGCCGAGAGAGACGCGGGGGGCGGAAAATCGAATGAAAAAGACAGACAAATCTGATTTCCGTGCAGAAGACAGAGACAGAGATTCCGGTAGGGTCTACAGCCTACGTCACCTGTAGACACTACAAGCATCTTTGTCTCTGTCTTTTGCACGGAAATCAGATATGTCTGTCTCTTTCATTCTATTTCCCGCCCCCCGCGTCTCTTTCGCCAACAAGCTGCTGATTGAGACAACCGTATGGTTTAATGACCGTGGGGATCTTTTACTTGCCTAACATTTAATAGACAAGGGACCGCCTGCTTTACATCCCCTCCAAAGGATGGTATATCCATTACGTAATCCTCGTCTGAAATTACGTAACTTCCGAGTATACACTAATATACAAGCCTCTAGAAGGTGGGACGAGAACGCTGTATTTCCCAAGATAGGTGGGTCACCCATCCAAGTACTAACCGCGCTCGACGTTGCTTCAACGGAATATCGACTGATATTCACATTGAAGTCGCCTCTACGCTCGCCCCACTTTAGGAAATAACTGTGACAATTATTGTAAGGCGTATAATATAACTTTATATTATTAACATAACAAAAAATAAAATAAACTGAAAAAAATTAATAATAGTAATAATATTGTAATTTGCAGACATTTATCTCGAAAACGGTAACAATATCTGGAAAATGGTAACTCCTATCCAAATATTGTATAGGAACAAAATTATAGAAAATTTTATGCACTTTGTTTTTCGTGCAGAAAGTTTTTCTCCATCTTTTTTAGTTTTTGTGTTAAATGACAAAAGCAATATTTGCATTTTATTTTTAAACGGACACCATTTTGAAAGTACAGCCAGTTTATTTTTAGGACATGTCTTAAAACAAGATCAAATTCTAAACTCATGCCCGCTCCGTGCAATCGGTGTAAAAATATTTAATTACATCACATACATCCACAATTTAGCGTACACCTTACAACATTATTTCGGCGTTTATTTAATAGATATTTTCGGGTTCTATATAAAATTGTTTAACGATATTATTCAACTTAAAACTCACACAAATTACACATGAATTAGAAAACGGGCACTTTAAGTAAAATATTTGGATTTATTAAAATGGAGGCAAAATAATTGAAATATCTTGCTTATGACAATGCACATCGATGGATTGTGAAATGTGAAGGGTGCATTTTAGTGCATTACAACGCACAGGGGCTGCATTTCGAAGCATTGCAATACTTCGCGGATGCATTTTAGTGAATTTCAATGCTTCGCAAATGCATTTTTGTGCATTTTCATGCCTCAGCGATGAATTGCAATACTTAATAATGCAAAGTGCATTTAAATACTTCAGCAATGCATTGCGGTGAATTATGTGCATTGCAATGCACTTTAGTGTACAAATTCTGGCCTCGATAGATTCAGTGTTGTATCTCTTTTACTCTGTGAGAAGTGTCAGTACAGAACTACCTTACACCAAGTCACTTGCTCAGGGTGTTTTTCGTAGAGTTCAAAAAAATGGAACCCTTATTGGATCTTCTTTGAACTTCACGTCCAACATCAGGTTCTGGCGATTTTGTTATAGTTATATAGAGAGACTGAGCAGTCTTACCTTTATCGTTTCGTTTAAGCCGGATGGTTATTGGATTGGATGTTCTTAATCTGGCCAGATTACTCTACTCGTAATCCCATCAGATATATAATACACAACACTTAAAGAATAGCGAAAATAGCGAATTGTGTAGTGTACAGTAGCGAAAAAAGCGAAACAAAATATATGTATCGAAAGCCTCGATGCGAATTCCTCTTGGCGGTTTATTTATGTTCCTCGCGCAGGAAAGGCGCTCTCTATACAGGGTGATTTACCACGACATGCGGAAAATAAAATGGTGTACTAGTCTTCTATGTGGGAAAGTCCCTGCAAAATTTTAGAGTGATCCGAGGTAATTTAGTAATTTTTGTTGCAATCAAACTTGCAGAGATCCGCTACTGTTACTTGTCTGTGGTCAGTATGATAGGGCAATAAACTTACTTAGGAAAGAACATATCGAAAATGTTTACATTTCCTTAATTGGCATAAAAAGTTAAGCTGGCGCGTGCGGTTAAAGAGCCGCGTTTTTTGCTTTCGATCGAACAATCAGGACACCGACAGGTACAAAGTATGGCCGAAGTTTGGTGTTTTTGTGTTATCGACGGGTTTACGTAAATACTCTTTATAGTTACTCTTATATCTACTTGTTGTAGAGTTCACTAGCATAGGGTCAATGTCTTTTAGACTTATTTTGCTCTTTTGTAGTGTGATTTGAATAAAACCGAAAAGTCACTTCTACCCTCTCCAGCTTTGCTGTCAATAGTGTCAATCCCAAGTCTGAGAAAGGGGGAGGGGAAGTGATATGGTTGTACCGCGTTACGTCAGATCGGTGGCCCATTTCTACAAAAAAATATTTCGTTTTTTAACTCCTTTCGGTGGGGACAACCTACTGAGAAATTTTCCGCATGTCGTGGTAAATCACCCTGTATAATTTATGCGAAATCTTAGAAAACAATACAATGACACCTATTTATTATTGCTAACCAAAGAAAATGAATAAAACAGATAATATAAACAAAAAAAAAACTATATTAACGACGAAGATATGAAAAAAATTTTTCAAAGGCCCACCAAAAAGAGTTGCTCCGACATTAACCATATAAGTTTTTTGTCAATAAAATGTTTTATTTTTAGCACTTTTTTGGGACACATTGTATATTGAGATGTCGGTTGCTGACCACATAAATATTGAAAATATGTGATAGATTTATACAAAATGTAGTAGTAATAATATGTGAGAATTATTTTATGAATGAAACGAATTACCTAAAGAATGAAACATTATTAATTGATACAGTAAGTACTTAGTTTAGAGCAGTAGCAGTGTTTGTTTTGAACACATCTAATGCTATAATCGACATTAAAATAAACTATTATTTCATATCTTGTATTAATTTATTTATAATATTCACAAAGTTACATTCCAGTATATGTTAATATCAGTTTTATGGTCAAGCTAAAATGAATAATCTAAAAAATCTATTGGAAACATTGTGCATTGGATTTCCTCTTGCATTGTTTAATTAACCCGATTATTTTCCTATAATCTGTAGATTATTAAAATTAAATTGTTTAAATATTTTAATCCGTTATATTCGTATAATACTGAAATAGTTGTTTGAGCTATTAGTGTGCAAAGTGATTGTTTTTTTAACAAAGGAAATATCTGTTTTCTAATTTTGCCGTATAAAATGACACTTTTTAAAACTGACGTAAGTTTCAAAACGTCCATCTTTTCATAACCAGTTATGAAAAGTTAAATTTGACCTAACTGGTGAGGTGTTATAAATTGATATTGTAATATTACTTGTAATATTATAAAACTTTATTTTCAACTTTTAGATCTTTCTAACGATTTTTAAAAAAATAATGTTATTGTTTAATTGTAACGATTCATTTTTGGCCTCTAGAAAGTATTCGTTAAATTTACCAAATTTATTACCTTTTATTTATTTTCCGTCATAAAATATTTCTAATCCGACCCTGTAGTACTGGAACGTTCGACGAAAGAATTTTACCCCCATACCAACCTGCATAGCAACCGTGCGTAGCGTTCGCGCGGGAATAAAAGAGTAATGAGTCTGAGGCGAGCCCTTGAAGAGACCACTTTTTGGGGTGAATTTGACTCTCTACAATTAAGTATCTTCCTGTAGATTTTGTTGAGATAGTTATTTACTTCCACATCCAGTGGAAATATAGTAACGACAAAAAAAAATTGAAAATTTGTATTGATCAAATAGGGTTAGAATGTCATGAGACGTCGAGATTTTAAGTTTGAGCGAAAAAAAATTCTGTCTGTCTGTCAGTCTGTCTGTAACTTTTTTTGTGCGCACGATTACTCTGGAACCGTTAAGATATTGACTTGAAATTTGTTACACGCTCCGATTAAAAAACTTATATCTAGATACATAACAGGCTATCTTTTCACTATACCTTTGTTTGCTCCTAACATAGTCACATTATATGACCATTAAAAAGAATAGATGAACATCACATCTAGGCAACAGTGGCGTTGTGTCTGTAGAAAATGTGTAGAATGGTAAATATTTTCATTAAAATGAATTATTGCAATTCGTGCATTACCGGTTCTTTATACAACGTGATGTAGGCATACGATATTACAGTAAGATAATACAGTATTGCTATTCACTTTATAACTGTAAACTGAACTTCATCATGTTACGACTATGGAACGATCGATTTTCTTCTTTTCTAAACTGCTTTCTGCAAACGGCACAGCACTTCACCATTTTGCACTAAATATATTGTCACTAAACTGTGTAAATATGAATAGAGAATATTATTTAGGTATTAAGCAAATCACAACTTGGAATAAAAAGACTTCTTCACCACATTTTGATCGCAAAACACTTATTAACATTAATGGCGGACACTGTCAAAAGTGTCAAACTGAGATTATGATAATCTAACTGAAAAGATCGTGCCCGAATCGGCCGCGAATAGATCGACTAGCCAATCAAGAACTTATGGGAAGAAGTGCCTTAGATTGTAACTATCTCAGCAACATACAAATCAGTACAATTATGTATCTAGATATAAGTTCTTTAATCGGAGGTTACACGTATGTACTTTAACGGAATCTGGAACTAGATTATATTTTCATATTATACCATTGAAGGGTTGAAGGGTAAATTGGGGCAAATGGGGGGGTAAATAGGTAAATTAAGCAGGTGAGAGTTCATAAAATTGGCATTTGGTATATACAAGAGAAGCTAAGGTGTCAAAAAAATTTTTGACATCAGCTACCCCCACCCCATTATTAAAGGGGATGAAAAAAAATGTGATTTATTTTGTGTATTTTGTCTCTGTGAGTGATGGTATTCCAGATAAGCTTTCGATGTTAAGATACGTTATTTTGGTCATTGTGTTTTTGCCAAATAATTGTGTATATTTTACGATTTAATTGTTCCAGACTTGATACCGAGCTATTAAATTTGATTTTGTAGCTATCGTATTGAATACGTCGATAATCATGTACTTACTGTAAGGCCCCGTACTTTCATTTCCAGTTAAGTCTATTCTCCAGATAATTTCCTTAGATCCAATTGTGTTAATAATTGTTTATAGAATAGACTTAACTGAAGATGAAACTACCGGGCCTAAGAAGATTAACTTTTATCTTTTCTCTTTGCGTTTAATGGTAGTTGCAGTTTATAAGGGCTATATTTCCTTGATTTACTTCATACAACCTAGCTCTGGACGTCGTTTTCAGCGTTGTCATTGTATGTGAAGTGTGGTTTTGAGTAATTCCACTGGTTTGTGGATATTTTTCTTGTATCACTTTGAAACTTGTTTGTTGTTTACGCGGGAAACCAAAATTGCTTTCGCGAGTGCTTCGTACTTTTTCTTCAAAAACTTATGTGGATATGTTCTAGTTTAACACATAAAGTGTTATACTGTGCATAGCATATTCCCTTTGGGTATATAAATTTTAGTTAAATATGCTACCATGCATTTAATTTCGTTTGTAAATACTCTTACTTTCTTATAAAGTTCTGTTTATTGATATAACGTATCTAAATATGTATATTAGTAATATTTTGGTTAATGTTTTCTTGGAGCAATATTCCAGTTGGCCAACTAAGGATTCATTTTTTAATATTATCTCGTGCAGTTTTTAATGTAGTATGGCCTTTTGCCAAATATTAACACATTACATTTTGATTACCTTTTTATAAATTACCGTTTAGAAGTGCCTTCGTTAGGTCTGTCTCTTTAATTGGCCTAGACAATTTTGATTATTTGTTTTGCTAAAAATATTAGATCCTAAGCACACTTTATTTTCCCACAACCTGAGTTGTCTCGTTTGCTGTACTAATTCAATTCAATTCAATTCAATTCAATAACAATTTATTTAATATTTTACTTACATTATATGCGCCTAGCCGGATTCCGGTCCGGAGCCAGCCGCACAACCACAGCGCGTGGCGTCGTGGTTTGTGTGTGGCTGGGCGGAGCGGGTCCGGTTCGGCTAGAACAATAAGTTGAAGCGGGCGTTAGTGCTCCTGTCTTAAAAAATAGGTAAGACTTAAAACTAACAATATGACTATATATAGGAGAAAGCTTTTAGAAACTTAAAATTAAACTTATTGGTTTTTATTTACGGTGCACTTGTTAGGGCGCACTGCACTGTTTAAAGTTTCGGTTACTGATACGGGGAAAACTCAATGAAAAAACCCGTTCGAACTAATGACATCCTTCGCCCTGGTGGTCGTACCGCCTCCAGGAAGGTAGGGTGAGGGGATGTTGTAGTTTAAAAAGTTTGGATTTTACAAGAAGTTATTGGCCGAGGGGGGATTTTGAAAAGGAGACAAAAAAAGACAAAAGAACAAAAACGAATAAAAATTAAGAAAAAGAGAGGTGAATAGAGGGGATAGAAAGGGGTTTGAGGTAAAAGCTGGTGAAAAGGAAGAATTATGATATAGAAACGTGTGGCTAGGGAAGTTGCTGAAAGATAGGCAACGCCTGGTATGGTAATGGGTGTTTCAGGTTGAAAAGTATGGCATTATGCTGTCTGATTCGTGTTATATCGCGGGTTAGTGGACTATCGCCCAGTTTGAATTGGTAGAATTTTTGTGATATTTCCTGGACGAAGTCCGCTAGTGGGGTTATGTCGTGACAACGTGCGTAGAGATCTCTGAGGGAGTTCGAAATGAGGCGCATAAATTTGTGTTCTAAGACTCTAAGTTTCCGCATTGTCGTGGCCGGGATGCTGCACCACACCGGCGCCGCGTATATGATAGCCGGCCTGATCACCATTGTATACAGTAATTTCTTATTCGTCCTGTTTAGTCCGCTACCCCTAGCCAGGAGTGGATACAGACTCCTGGACATGGAGTAGACCTTGCGTACAGTTTCGTTTATGTGTATGTTAAACGTCAGTCGTTTGTCCAAGTTTACCCCCAAATACTTCACGCACCTTTTAATAGGAATTTGGCGGCGCCCTCGATCGAAATTGGTGTTAGGATGCGGTTCTCAGTGAACCGGCGCGTGAAGAGAATGGCCTTCGACTTTTCGGCGTTGATCCGAATCTTCCACTTGTCGTAATAGTTTGCTGTACCGATACATTTATCTTCACAATAAAATTTTGTTATTATTAAATAGTTATTTTTATTTCAAAACTCCCTTAGTTTATTTACGTATTTTACTTTTTGATATACCGGACAGAGATTTATTCTCTTTCAAGTAATAAGCTGGGTTTTTGATGTAATTAATAGATTAACTTTTGCTTTTGTTATATCTTTTAAAAATTGCTTCTTTTAAGTAGTTTCCTAATACAGATTCTACTAAAACATTGACTTACTGCAACAAGAGAATTTAGCAAATCGATCTTTGGCCGATTTTTATTTAAATTTGATTGATACAACCCACGACTCCCAAGACTATTGCGTTTAGTGATTGACTTACTGGTTTAGATATAAAAATCCAGTGGTAACAAGCTAACAATAATAAGCTTACTAAAATGCAGACACGACGAACCTTCTTAAGGATTAAAGTACGCGCGGGGTGCCCCGGTGGTAAATCGCGTAACCATTTGTACATATTAAATCCGAACATCGTAAACCGTCTGGCTCGCTGAAATAGAGGCTCTCCAGCTCGTTTAAGATCCAGGGCCAGTTGCCATGTTCCTGGTTAGTTGGAAAGGGACGAACGTAGAATAAATTAGTGGCTTCTAGACGATAGAACTTGCCTTGAAATTGCCAAAGTTTGATGCCCACCCCTCTTTAGTGTCGAGTGGGCAATAAAATGAATATATACATACGTTACTCTTGAACTGCGTTGGGGTAGGAGCTTGAGTTTCTTTGAGTTATACGTTTTCTTGGACTCGGCGGAGAGGTGGGCAGAATGTTAAGTAGGCTTCAAATTGTAAAAATGCAGATTTGTACGGAATCAGCACGACGCGACGACTCTTAATGTCGGGTGCCTCGAAACTAAATTAATGTCTCCCGTAAAGTGACTGTTAAGTTCAATTTAGTAGGTTGCTATAGGGTGAGAGCAAGAATAATATTGCTAATAGGTATAGATTAGTTTCCACCGATATTCCTTCAGTGCTTGCTGTAGTCAGCGAGTGTTTCGCTAACCAAATTGGCTCATCTGGAGATGATACTGTTTTTGTGTTTTTATTTCTGGGATTCTCGGCTACATGCATTCTTTTTAAAGATAATGTCCGTGGAATGTACAAAATAATACAATTATCCGGTATATTACTGGAAAGTTACTTCTACCCGGTGTCTATAAGATCTAAGGAACAGTTGGAGAGTGTTTTTTGACAAATGTTGAACAAAAATAAAAATATAAAACTAATGCGTTTTATTGGAGTTTCGGAAATTGAATCTGTTTCCCCTCTTAAAGCTATATTAGAAAATATTTTATACAATGCAATATAATGTAATACGTTTATTGAAAAAATAAGCAGTACAACTACAGACTTTTCCAAAAGGAAATGTATCAACAATGTTACTTTTCAACACTTTCCGAGTTCAGAAACATAATATACAGGTCGCGGCAGCCAACTACGGCCATAAAATGAATTTAGGGGTAATAAACATTCATATCCAAGCTAATTGAATGGTGGGGGCTGACCAAGTCGACGGAGAAGATGGACAGTGTATGCACATCATTTTTCCCTTTGAGCAACACAAGTGTATATAGGTTTATTTTGAAACAGAATACATTATGAATCTAACAAAATGGATATTTGTCAGGTTACCGAAAAAATCCAAATAATGAAATGGTATATGGTGGCTGTTTAATACGTGGAGTTAAAAACGTATTTGAAACATTTCCAAATCGACTTTCTCACAGTCAACCAAGAAGAAGGTCTATTTGA
Source organism: Rutpela maculata (assembly GCA_936432065.2). Lineage (NCBI taxonomy): Eukaryota > Metazoa > Arthropoda > Insecta > Coleoptera > Cerambycidae > Rutpela > Rutpela maculata. Next base: position 39,900,492 of record OW386290.2, read on the forward strand.
ACATTTATTATAATTTAATTTCTTTTCGCCTTTTAAAATTTTAGTTTAAGAATTGGATTAGAGCCGAATCATTATTGACTAATATTGACCAATAATGTTAAAATTCTGCCACTTCAAATTCTGAAGGAGAAAAACTAGATCAGCTGAATATTATCAGCGTACATATAGTTTTGAATATAGAGGAAATCTTGAGATGTCTGCAATAAGTAAATGAAGTGCTGAAGATTAATAAGAAGTTATCCAAGGATAGATCCTTACGGAACACCGGATACAATTGGTATTTTTCATTGAGGAGGAAGAAGACCTAATTCTAACGATACATTAATAACACAGCCCCACAAAAGAAAAAAAATTCAGACCAGCGAACTAGACCATGTGTCCCTACGTATTTTCGGTCGCTGAATCCGAATCTAAGGTTAAAAAAAATTATTAGCTAGAGCCAAAAAGCACCCCTGGAAAAGAAGATTAAGCTACGAGAATATATGTTACATCTTAATCTATCGAATTATACAAAGGTTGAACAGCAGCGTATATACAATAGATATGAAACACACCCCCAGGGAGGGGCGAAAACTACCACCCATATATAAAAAAATCGATCCAAAACAGCAATGACTGCTGAAAAAACTCGAAATGTCTAAGTTTTGTTAAAGTGATAAGAAACTGCATCAGGTCCGACGTAATCTTCATAAACTGCCCCTGTAGGGTTGAGAACAACCTGAGTTTAAAGGACACGAGAAAAACAAGAAAAAACGTAAAATCCAACAAGATTTCTATTTTCATGGATGCTATGATTGGTTGAAATTCCGTAGTACTCTAAAATAGAACTAGAAACTTACATACCATCAACGTCCTACAGGGGATGTGAAAACTACCCCCTATGTAAAATTTAACTATAAAAAGTTACAGTGACTTCTATAAAAATTTGAAACACCTGTGCTGTGTGGAAGTGAGAACAGGCTAGACTATGTTCGACGCTGTGCTTGAAAACCATCCACACGGGGTTGCGAGATGCCACCTCTAAATCTGTAGGATGCTGGAAAAACAGAGAGGAACTAACCGGATTTACATTTTTATGGATCCTTTTTTACAATTAATTATTTTTTATTTATTTGCTTTTATCATGATTAGAGAATATTATTTAGGTATTATGCAAATCACAACTTACACACTTTTTATTTATTATAAAAATACCTACTTTCTGTATATTGTTGCCCTAATCTGGGCACGCTAATATACTAGTCAGGTAAATACTTTAAAACACTCATTATTGGAGAATCAATCAAAACAACTACTCTTCTAGCTAATACTGACGAAGTATTGAATTACATGATAGGATTCTTAGCATTTTTGTTCTTTAAAATGCTAAGAATCCTATCATGTAATTCAATACTTCGTCAGTATTAGCTAGAAGAGTAGTTGTTTTGATTGATTCTCCAATAATGAGTGTTTTAAAGTATTTACCTGACTAGTATATTAGCGTGCCCAGATTAGGGCAACAATATACAGAAAGTAGGTATTTTTATAATAAATAAAAAGTGTGTAAGTTGTGATTTGCATAATACCTAAATAATATTCTCTAGCTATGATCCTGTTGTATAGCATCCATAAAAATGGATTTTTTTTTTAGCGTATAGGGAAAACCCACGCGGGCTGCCCATCCGTACTTGGAATGGGTCATGAAAATGGAAATACTTTTGGATCAATATTTTTTTCCTTGTTTTTTCTGTGTCATTTAAGATGAGGGGTGATTTTTGGCAGCGCTGTTGGGGTAGTTTTCACTAATTGAGCCAAAACTACTGCAGACTCTTCTCACCTTTACAAACCTCCGGAGTGTAAGATGTTGATGGTACGTAAGTTTCTAGTTCTATTTTAGAGTACTACGCCATTTCAGCCAATCATAACATCCATGAAAACAGAAGTCCTGTTGGATTTTACATTTTTTCTTGTTTTTTTCGTGTCCTTTAAACTTACAGGTGGTTGTTCTCTCAACCCTATAGAGGCAGTTTATGAAGATTACGTTGGACCTGATGCAATTTCTTATCATTTTAACAAAACTTAGACATTTCGAGCTTTTTCAGCAGTCATTGCTGTTTTGGATCGAATTTTTTGATATATGGGGAGTAGTTTTCGCCTCTCTCATATCTATTGTATGTACGCTGCTATTTAACCTTAATTTGTATAATTCGATTGATTAAGATGTAACAATTATTCTAGTAGCTTAATCTTCTTTTTACCAAATTTCGGGGGTGCTTTTTGCTCTAGCTAATGATTTTGACCTCGGATTTGGATTCAGCGACCGAAAATACAAAGAGATACATTGGTCTGGTTCGCTGGTCTGATTTTTTATTTGTGGATGTAATATGTTGAACATTTATGTGGTGTGTATATTAAATACACAGGCACAGAGGCTATTTTCCAGTAATATACTGGATAATTATATTATTTTGAGATTTCCACAGACATTACTTATAGATGAGAATGCCACAACTAACATTTAAACAATATAAACTATACTAAACAAACTAAAATCGAGAGTTATTTATCTCTTACTATTTGACACTGTTTGAAGTATTGTTTGCAGTTTATTTTCTTATGATATTTAAAATGAATTACTGATTTTCAAATAAAAAAATATGGTTATTACTATGGCTTTACTAACAATGATTTATTAACTTTTTAGTACTATTCTAATGATTTTGACTTAGCAAATAAAACTATAAATCTTTTACATTTTACATATTTACAATAACCAGTTCTGATCAAAAGCTTAATTTGTTTATTAATGAAGGGCTAAAATGCAAAAGTTTAAATAGCTGAACCAATATAGATTTAAAGTTTTTTTATGGTCTTTTTCAGATGGTGTAAAAATATTCGGAGTGTTCCATTTAAAAAAAACTAAAGTACATGTCATCTCCGAAATGCGACTTTCAATTGTTTTTCTGAAATGATTTTTGGAAAATACGTGTGATTTTTTATAACATACTTTTGAACTTTTATGCGAACTCCAAAAATAATGGATTAAATAAGGTTCTATCGTTCGCGCGACCACCCTGTACATCTGCTATAAAGAAGACTGTGTACATTCCGCTATTGGCTCTCCTAATGTTATAGTGGAAAACAGATTACTCATTGAAGGTCTCAAAAACAGCCATATGAAGCCTCAAATCATTTTCTTCTTCATCGTTTCAATTTCCATTTGCTCTAAAATTGTCAAGAGCAAACTAACTACTATACAACTTTCCATGTGTCGACCGAACAAATCTTAAAAAGTTTTCTCCTATTAATAAACTAGGCGAAAAGTAGCATAGAATTCATATTTAACTACAGTGTAACCTCTATAAAAAAAACTATTAATTTTACTTCCACGTCCAGTGGAAGTATAGTAACGACAAAAAAATTTAAAAAAATTTTTATTGTCCAAATAGGCTTAAAATGTCATGAAACGTCGAGATTTAAGTTTGAGCGAAAAAAAAATTTCTGTCTGTCTGTCGGTCTGTCGGTCTGTCTGTATGTCGGTCTGTCTGTAACTTTTTTTTGTGCGCACGTTTACTCTGGAACCGTTTAAGATATTGACTTGAAATTTGGTACACGTATGTACTTTAACGAGATCTAGAACTAGATTATATTTTCATCTTGTTCCGTCGAAGGGTTGGGGGGTAAATTTGGGGTAAATAGGTCAATCAAGCAGGTAATGGTCCATAAAATTGGTATTTAGTATATACAAGAGAAGCTAAGGTCTCAAAAAATTTTTGGCATTAGCCACTTCCATTACCACCCCCACCCCCTTATTAAAGGGGATGAAAACAAAATGTGATTTAGTGTACCTATGTACAGGAACCAGAAACCTCAAAATATTTTTTTACTTCATCCACCCCCACTACCACCCCCCTATCACCACCCCCCACCCCACTAATGATGTGGGGTATCGTTTTATGGGTTTTTGGGGTAGAGGATTTCAAATATTATATTATTAAAGTTCCATAAACAGTTATTTTCACATACAAAGTTTTTTTCGTTGTGAGTGACTTGGATAGAGAATCTGGATGTGGAAGTAGTGATTCCTTGGGCAGCGGTTTTTTTTTAATATTGATCCATTATTTTCTAAATTTTAATTGCCTCATAATATCAAAACCCTATATAAATTGTACATTATATTTCTTTTTATTCCTATTCTGTAATTGGAATAATACCTGTTGAATTGTTGCGTAAATAAATAAATGAATAAATCAGTAATAGTATATAATTCAGCGAGCCATTATACGCGAGCAGAATACTACTTTATCCACGACTATTTTAACTATTTAATCGTTTAAAAGTGAAAAAATAAAGTTAGGATTATACGCTAGTCGTGGATAAACAAATAAATAAATGTTTTATTTAAATATTTAATATTTTCATTATTGTACAATTTTGTAAACTCTTACGAAAAAATTCCAACGTGACTTACAGTCGATGATTAATTTTCCTTTTGTTTTTTAAAAGTTGTGAACTCGCACCAAATTGTTTTCCTGTAATACTTAATAAAACTGCAAATCAAATTAATAACCTTTCCCTGCGACAATTCTAAGAAAGGTCTCGCGGCTCCCCTAAAATCTCAGTCACGTCCAGTTGCATCCCTGTTGAAAGGGTGGCGGCACGCTGTGCTGTGAGAGCTACAAAGCTACGAAGTAACAGCAGGAAGTGTTTCGGCTGTATTCAAAGCTCCAAGGGCCGAACGTGCTTGTCGACCCCGGTCATGGAGATAAGAAGAAATGCCCCCCGACAGGCTCACAAACGACTGGAAAAGCTCGTTTATTATAAGCGAATTAACATCCGCAAATAGAGTACGAGTTTATTGTGCCTTGCTGAGTTGTTAAGTGTGGAAATTTGGAGTGAATTCAACATGTAATGTGTATGTTTATTTTTGCACAGTTACTTGGTTTTTATCACCTCAGCGTCATTCCGTTGGTTGCTGCAGAGTAAATACACTGATAGTGAATTGAAGGAGGATATCTAAAACATGGAATTCCGAAAGGATCGAAAACCTTTGAAGATTATTTTGGTGTTATTTTGTTATAATAATAATCATAAATGTCTTTATTTTCTATGAAAGAAAAGAGATAGAAGAGAATACATCAGGGAGATGGCGATATTTAACACTTTAACGAAACTTAGACATTTCGAACTCTTTCAGCAGTCATTACTGTTTTGGATCGATTTTTTTTATATATAGGGGCTAGTTTTCACCCCTCCCTGGGGGTATAAGTATTTCGGAAGGCAATTTCGACAATCGGAGGAACTACGGGATCTACCCTGGAAAGGACTGATCTGCTTCGTGGAGAGTGCTGGTCTCTTCTAGGGGATCCTAAATGTCGCGGATATACAATGGGTCGATGGGCCTGATTCTACGAAGATCTGCTGGCGTTTGTAATAATAAGTGAAACTAGCGGACCACATAAAGCATTAAAATTCGAAAACGAAATCTAGTCGGGTGACGCATTGTTTTCTTCAGCATAATTTTAATAATCATTATCTGGCGGATAATACTTTATCTTGATTGATTTCTAAGTTTTCCCCCATTACAAAATTATGACTTTTTGTCCTAAGAATTCCGCTTAAACATGAACTTAACTCAAATATGAACATGTATTTTTTTAAATAGTTTTGTTAAACAGTTAATATGTTCATGCCATCTAAGAGACTGATCAGTGATTACTCTGAGGATCTGATGTTATTGTTTCTTCTATACATGAAGTGCAATTACATGCAATTCTACTGCATATATCGTGATTAAAAAAATTAATCGACTTTATCACGAAGTGAAAAACGTGAATTTTGATTTGGTGTATTTAGTTTTAGCAAACTACTATTTAACCATATTGTTATTATTTGTAATACATATTTTGGAGGAGGCTAGAACCTTCATTGTGACGCTTCTTGTGAAGCAGTTTCCACAAACAGCAAAACACAGATTTTGATCGAATATCCTCCTAAGAATTACCGCTAATTGGCATGAGTGAAGATATTTACACCATCTGTATCAATACTGATAAAAAGATCGTTTGCATAAATTTTGAAAAATACTGGGCCAAGAACTGTGCCTTGCGGTACGCCGCACATTATTCTGGATTCTCTGCCCCTTTCATTATTTGTTACAACATATTGTTGTCTGTTACTAAGATAGCTGTTTATCTAGTTACAGCAACAACCTCGAATCCCGTATATTTATGATATATTAAGAAGTTTTACATGTCTGATCACGGCAAATGTCTTTCCTTTCGGGCCGAAATTGCATCCTTATTTGGTCTGAATCCGAATTGATTATTTAAAAGAATGTTGTATTTTTCAAAATATTTATGTGATCGTGCAGTCGACCTATAAAAAATATCATGTAAATCAGGCTCGCTACTCCTTGCAGAATTATATGCCAACTCCAGCGGATGTTCAGTTATAACAATTATATTTCTGTTACTTCATATTGTCTACCATAAAGTGTATATCCTATGTAAGAAGTTATATATAGATATGTAGGTATTCAAGAAACGTGTTTTAATTATTTTTTATCAATCTAATGGGTTCATTTAGCTTTTTTTAATGCATATTTCGAAAGTACAACTTGTAGTTAGTAAATGTGTAAAATATTAGATTTTTTTCAACTACTTCTCCCCCAAAAGCGCGCGAAAACGCAGTGTGACGTCACACCACTCCTGGCGGTCAACCGCTCGCCTGTTCCCATATAGTTTTAATACGGCACGCACAACAGACGTGCTAATTTCGTCCATATCTTTTAAGTGTTCTGTATTTTGTTATTGACGTGGATAAAAAAAGAGATTATATAAATATTGTATAGTTCCAGACTGCCAAAGTACATCAATGTCTACTCCCAATAAAATATTTATTTCATTACCAAGTAATGAAAGTATTAGGAATTCGTGGCAGCAAGCTGTTCACAGGGAGAAATTTGTTAATAATAAATGGACGAAATATTGTTGTGAGGGTAAAGTCTAGTGTAATAGGTTGTTATTAAAAATTGTACGACAATAAAATTTCAAGCTTGAAGAGGATATGGAAAATTATATGAATTATAAAATGCCTTTTATTTACACATAACCAATAGCGTTATCACAGTAATTTTGTCTGGCTGACCTAAAAATCAGATAAATTCGATAGACTTTATTAAAGTATATATCTATCTAACCTGGGGCTTCTAATGGGTGGATTGAGTAGCTCGTCAGAGGTCACTGCCGGTCCCAAGCCCGGATAAAGGAGGTGGGTTGAGACGACGGGCCTGCGACCCGTCACCTGGAAAAAAATTGAAGTGCAAAAAATCCCAACACGACGCCTCGGAACCAGACTGGGAAAATGGAAAAACGACTGTGCAAACGAAAAAGGATAATGAATTTTGGATGCTGGAACGTGCAATTACGGAACACTAAATATAAGGAGATCTTTAGAACGATCAGAGAATATGAGCTAGATATTGTCGTCCTTAGCGAAACTACGAAAAAAGGAAATGGGAACGAAACAAGAGACAACTTTATACATTTTTATAGTGGGGTAAACAAGGAGAGACGAGCAAGAGCTGGAGTTTCCATAGCGATCAACGTAAAGCTAGAAAAATCCATAAAAAGTTGGGAAGCAGTTGATGAAAGACTTATAACAGTGGATATTGATTTTCAAGGACACAAGATAACGATAATTGGAGTATATGCACCCACGAACGATGCAGAGGATGGGGATAAAGAGCATTTTTTCGAAAATCTGATGATTCTACTAAATGGGGTAGGAAATAAATAGTTATTATGGGTGATTTTAATGGCCGAGTTGGAAAGAGATTCGGAAACAGAATAGTAAGACACAGAAGACGACAATGGTTGTAGGTTAGTAGAACTGTGCGACCAGTTTGATTTGAAAATTTTAAATGGGTTCTTTGATCATAAGGATATAGGTAAGTTTACTTGGACTCAGTCCACGAGAGGACTGAAGTCAATTATTGACTACATTATCGCCAAGCAATCTTCCGAAATTATGTTTGCGGATGTTAGAACTCAAAGAGGAGCATGTGGATCGGATCATTTCCTAGTTAAAGGAAAAGGATTTGTGAGTTACAAATTTTACAAAAACAACAAAGTCCATAACTTATCAGATGTCGATAGTCCAAAATGGGCCAAATATAATATAGAAAACCTGAAAAACGAGTCTACAGTATTCTTGTTCAAATTAAGACTTGCAAGCAAGATAAAACAGAAACCAACTCGAAGTGTTTAGGAAAGATATAGATTTCTGCAAAAATGTATTCACAAAGCAGCTAAAGAAGCTCTGGGAGAAAAGAACAAAGCAAAAGAAAAAAAGGAGGACCCATGGTGGACAAACGACATTGAAAATCTGGTGGAAGAAAAGAAGATGGCCTACTTTAAATGGCTTTCAACAAAAGATATAGAAGACAGATTTACGCATAATAGGTATAAATATCAGGTAAAAGAAGAAATTAAGAAAGCTAAAAATCAAGTGTGGGAAGAAATATGTAACGAAATAGACTCAATGATAGGAAGCTCAAGATCACGACAAGTCTGGAAAACCATAAAAACCCTTAAATTCACTACTAAGGGAACTATTAACGGAAGATCGAATCAACTTTAAAGAGATAGATATAGGATAGAACACTGCGATCAAAGGGTCAGAGATATAACACCACAAGAAGTCCTCAAAGAAATTAAAGTCATGAAGAATAATCTCCAGGTTCTGGAGGTATACCCATAGAGCTGATAAAAAATTCCCCCACGGTAGTGATAGAGATATTGACAGAAATCTTCAATGATTGCTTAGGAGGAGAAGTTCCTAAAGAATGGAAATTGGCTAATATGTCACCAATGTATAAAAAAGGGAATAAAAAAGATTGCAATAATTATAGGGGAATAAGTGTCACATCTTCTTTGAGTGGACTGTATGGACGAATACTTAAAAAAAGAATTGAGGAAGAGCTGGAGGAATCAGAAGAACAGAGCGGATTTAGACCTGGTCGATCGTGTGTAGATAATATCTTTTGTCGTAAACAACTAGCAGAAAAGACTATTGCACATGAAAGAGAACTACACATAGTGTTTATAGTTTCACGGAAAGCATATGACAGTGTTCCAGTGGGGAAACTATGGGATGCTCTAAAAGATAAGGGAGTTCACACTGGCTATATTAATGCGATAAAACAACTGTATAAGGAAATAAAAAGCAGAGTAAAGGTGGGTGTTAGTTTGTCAGATGAATTCATAGTGAACAAAGGACTTCGACAAGGCTGCTGTATCTTCCTCACGTTGTTTAAAATATATATTGATAAAGTGATAACAGAATGAAAGAAGAAATGCAAAGTGCTAAGGGTTAAGATGGAAGACGAAACTCTATACAGTCTATTATTCGCAGACGACCAGATTATTGTGGCAGAAGACGAAGACGATATAAATTACTTGTTTAGGAAATTGGTTGAGGAACTGGAGAAATGGGGTTTGGAAATGAATATTGATAAGACGCAGTATATGGTAATAGGAGCACAAGGACGAGACTTACAGACAGACAACTAATAGTAAAACACACGAAAGAATACAAATATCTGGGTACAACATTTACTGATAGAGAAAAAGATGATCAAGACATTCAAAATAAAATTAAAAGAACAGGAAATTACATCCGGTACTATGGAATAACAACATAACTAGCTATATAAAAAGGCGAATGTTTAGCACGTTTATAGAAAGCACGGTTACATATGGAGCGGAAGTCTGGACACTGAACAAAAGTTTAAGAAACAAAATCGACGCTACGGAAATGATGTACTGGAGAAGATGCTGCAAAACAACAATTTTAGATAGAATAAGAAATGACGAAATTAGTAACAGAATAGGTGTCGATACTACACTTACGGACAGCATCGAAAAGAAAGAACTAATGTGGTATGGGCATATGAGAAGACTAGGACCAGAAAGATTACCACAGAAAATTTGGAGGTGGAAACCTGAGAACAGGAGGAAAAGAGGAAGGCCAAGAAGGACCTGGAACCAGGAAATTAAAGAAGCCATGGAGAAGAGACAATTAGAGGAAGGAATATATTTAGATAGAGAGGCGTGGAGACTGGGATGCGGTAGACGGCCAAGAAGGCTGTAGACAAGCCGTTTATAAAAAAAATCTATCAGTTAACCTACCTCTGTAAGTAGCACTTCTCATTTCAGCACCTATGTATTTTTTATTATTATTAAATTATTCCATAACCATAAAAATGTCTACACACGGCAAAATGTTGGAATCAGCCTTAACGTATCCATTTTCTAGAGAACAAATATTTTTATGAATAAAAAATAACAGAATAAGTTAAATAACGAAAAATAACAGAAAGCCCGCACAGTGTACAACTAAATCTCCTAAATCGTGGAGTGATAAGTCCTACCACTCAACGCTTAAACTCATAGAACCGGTGGAGTGGTGTGACATCATCCACGCCGTCGGCCGTTTCAAATATGTTACAAATTCGAAATCAAATATTAGAGTTAATATTAACGCTAGCGGTCTAATTTTTTCATCATATACTTAAAAGGTTAAATACTTACGGAAAATGCAAAAATAAATCGTAAAGTAAATATCACTAAATGAGCCCAAAACAAATTGGTAGTATTAGATTCAGTTTGATATAAGGTTAAGTTAAATTTTAGTGTTTAAAACTTACTTTGTTCAACATCCAATGGGGTATTACGTAATTCTTTGCATGAACAATGCAGAAACTTCTACTGATTTATGCACTATACGAGCTTCTAATATCCAGTGGTAGATTATTAGTTTGTCTTGACGAAGGGCGATCTAACATTTATATTCCGGAGTGTGCCCCGAGGTCCATTATTTGTTTGAACCAGGTCTCACTATAAATTTTTTAACGCCTTTAAATCTAAAGAACATAAATCTCGCTGTACCATTTATTTATAGGGCCATTATTTCTTGTCTGCATCACAGCCCACTCGAGTTGACCAATTATATCCGTTGAATAGATAAACTTATAGTTCTGCGCGTCAGAATAATGTTAAATTGGATATGTTTTCTGTCATACTGATTAAGGGTACATAATGCTGTGAATCAAACTCCACTTAGTTTGTATGGCGTAGGTAAATAATAATAAATGAATACCAACTTTTGCTTACGTTTCCTTAATTACTGAATGTAATTCAAATTGTACGTGAAATCGAGTTAGAGTCTTGTGACTGGAAATGCTCCAACTTTGGTTATCGAGTTGATTGTTATATAAATGTACAAGGTGAACCCACAGAATAATAAATTTGTACTGAAATTAGTCATTCATTTGGTACAAAAGTTAGTAATCGATATACTTCCCTTGTAATAGAGGGTGTATACTTTCTGGACAACCAGACATAACTGTCGTTACTGGTCTCAAGAAAATCCTAAGTGGGTGAGAAATTTACCACCATAGTTATATTGTATTATTATTTTCTTCAATATTTTGTGATAAAATACGTAGTGTCCCGTTTAAAAATCCAAAATTAAAGTCATTTTCGGTTAAACCGAAAATTATAATTTTTTCATTATTATAGCATGATTCTCATGAACTTTTCATGCAGAATGTTTCCAGTGACTTATCGTCTAAAATTTATTTTAAAATAGTTACACAAGTTTTAGTTTTCAAAAAATTTGAATCAAATATCTCGAAAACGGTTGTATTTTCGAAAATATTTGACTGAAAATAAAAGCCTTTTTATCATTTCAAAATGCCTGTCATCAAAAAATTTCTTTCCAGACAGCGCCATTTACATGTTATCATATTAAAATCGATGTGTGCCCAAGACGGAAGCCATTTACACATTATAGCAGTTGGCTTTTACAGAACTCAAATACCTGCATTATTTTCCGAAATATTACGCCTAGGCGTTTTTATTGGTGTACCCTGTATTGTCTAAATAAAATTTTTGTGTTAATCATATAAAATTATGTTTATTCTTTGAAAAGCAACAGAAAACATCCCCTGGAATTTTGATTAAAAAGTCTTGGACAAGTCAGGAAATTTCCAATTGGTGAGTTAGCTTACACCCTCGTATTCGTCAGGGTACTCTTGAAACAATTAGGTATGGTACTGGTTTCACTAGCGGACTACGTCCAAGAAATTTCTCAAAAATTCTACGAATTCAAACTGGGCGGTAGTCCGCTAACCCGCAACATAACCCGAATCAGACAGCATAATGCAATCCTTTTCGATATCCGACACCACCTACCATACCAGGCGTTGCCTATTTTCCGGCAACCTCTCTAGCCCAACTTTCCTATACGACAACTTCTTATTTCCCCACCTTTAATCTTTACTAAAACCTACAACCAACCTTCTCTATCCCCTTTATATGTTCTATTTGTTTTATCATTTTTGTTCTTTTGTTCTTTTTTGTTTCTAAATTCCATCTTGACCTATAAATTCTTAAAAACCAAAATATTTCTTACCATATCTTTTTAAAGTTCCACGGCATTTTCCTGCCGGCAGGAAGACCACCAGGGTGGAATTACTTCAAACGGGTTTTTTCGTTGAGTTCTGTTTTCCCGTGCCACCAACCAAAATTAAATAAGTGCTTTGCCTAGCGAGTGATAATTTTTTACATTTTCTTTTAATTAGCTTTAGGTCCGTGTGGACACATTTTTAATTTTATTTTAGTTTTAAAGTCTGCCTGTGACAGACAGGAGTACTAACTCATAAGACATCCGTCATTAAGCCAAACCGGACCTGCCCCGCCCTGCAATCACCACGGCACTCAGCGCAGTGGTTGTCTGGCTGGCACCGGGACAGGTTCCGGCGAGGCGCATAAATGTATATAAAATCTTTAATAAATTGTTATTGTTGTTGTTGATGTTGTGACTGGACTCGATCGGCGAAGTTAAGCACGGCCGGGCGAGTTCATCACTTGGATGGGTGACCGTAACTCATCTCGCCGTCCTGGTTAAGTGGTAGAGTAGCATTAGCTAAACTTCGCCAGGCCGTTAATATAAGTAAGGCATTAAAAAAAAAATTAGGAAGTTTCCTATTTTAGAAATATCATGTACATTCAACCTCATTTAGTAGTCTTTCAGTTAACTAGTCAAACAAACAAACAAAAAAAATCTCGATATCTGAAAAACTCACGAAGTTATTTAATTCCTTATTTGAATACTTCGCGCTAGACTTTTACGTCACAGTACACAACTCGCTGTTATTTTAGGCATAACTTACTTCTTCAAACGATTAAAACGTTAAACAACTACAAAATATCTTACGCTGTGTCCGGTAAGAATAACACAGAATGAACTAAACTTCCGGTGCCCGCGCCCGCTCGCTGTTGACGGAATCATGTACTGTGACGTCATTGAGCCTCAGCCCAGATGAGCGCTAACTTTTTTATTTATAGAGATAATTAAAAAAAAATTGCAGATATTTCTTAGATTTTTACTATTTATTACGAGAAAATGAGAAAAATGGAAACTTCCTAATTGGATATTTTTGTTAAAATTTATTCGATTACATTATTTTTAAATGTGTTTGAGGAGTGACAAAATACCGAGCAAAATACACAATAAAGATAAGAAATTATGAGTATACCACAAATAAATAATTATAGACAAACATAATAAAATGGCATAATTGCAAATCTCTTCTTTAAATAATTTATTGTTAATGATGGAGAAAACCCCTTTGACTTCCATATATGTAATAATTTTTGAGTGATACTCAGACTAGTTATTAAATATATATTTTATTAAGCAATACTTTTTTCCTCCTACTTAATTTTTGTATTTTTTTTCTAGTGGTCCTAGTCGTGAGGAATGTTTGATAGCTTTAAATGAAATCGGTAAGTTTAGCTAATTTAATATAAATATGATGCATTAGAACATAATAGATACGTATTATTATATATGTGTCGATGGTGATTTTTTATGTGGATTATACTTATGATTTGTCCGTTGAGTTCGAATATTATAGGACAATCTCTTCGAAGGATTTTAGATATGTTAGCACATAGACTTATTTCTCGATCTCGCAACAAATTGCATTGAAAGCGTAGAAAGGACACAGTGCTTTTTATTTTATAATTTACAGTTTAAACTGGGAATGATGAATCATTTATAGTTTAAACTGGTAAATATGCATAATTTACAGTTTCAACTTTTTATGCATAATTTACAGTTTGAAAATTATAAACCGCAGTTATGATTTAAAAAGGGATTACGCCTAACTTGCAGCTGGTTATAGAAAATTTTAACCATAAAAACGGGATGTTGAGAACCTTGACCCACGTCTTTGTTATGGGCACTAGATACTTATACAGTGTGTCCCACTTTTCACGGTAACACCTACGTAGCTCAGTTATTAATAAATCGATTTATTTTAAACTTGGTTAAGGTATACGCCTCTTGAAGGTAACTAGAAGCGCATATGCCTATTTGATTTATTCCATAGACGTGCGGACTAAGGGGGTGAAAATGGGGTAAATTTTCAGGTAAATTGTATTAAGATTTTTTTTTAAAGATTACCACCATCTTATAGGGCATCCTTTAAAACCCCTTTGTGCCAAATTTTGTTAAAATAAAAAAATAGATTTTTAAATTTTAATTTTATTTATTATTTTTTTTTCTTAGCGTTTTTGGCGAGTACGAAGATATTTTTGATTATTACTTCAAATTTGTACCAAAAAATGTGAAATAACGTTTCTAAATTCACCTCGTTCCGAGTTAGAGGCCATTAATTCTTGACAAAACGTCATATGTACCTGTTTATACCTCTAAAACTACTAGAGATGTTTTAACAAAATTTAGCACAAAGGGGTTTTAAAGGATGCCCTATGATATGGTGGTAATCTTAAAAAAAAAACATTAATCCAATTTACCTGAAAATTTACCCCATTTTCACCCCCTTAGTCCGCACGTCTATGGAATAAATTAAATTATTTGCACTTTTGGTTACCTTCAAGGGGTGTATACCTTAACCAAGTTTAAAATAAATCGATTTATTAATAACTGAGCTACGTAAGTGTTACCGTGAAAAGTGGGACACACTGTATATACCACAATATGATAATTGTGTGGTTTTCTAGATTAATTGTACGAACTTTATTCTGAAATTGAACATAAACATGACAATAATTGGATCTTAAATATCTATTCCAAACCACCGCCGTTTGCATTACAGATAAATTAATGACTTACTTGCAATCCTGGGAAAATGCTCAGTCGTAGATATCTAAAATGAACACTCAGTACACATTGCTTATTGACTTACAAACTAAATAAATTGATTGATTAACAACAATTGGGAACTGGCCCATTTTTAAAATTTTATTAAAGTGTGTATTTATGTATAAAAACACGCCACACCGAATATCAGCTCTTAAATCGTAGTACTTACTTTGCAATAAATAATTAAAGTTGAAATCCTCGCCACTCCTCACGAAAAGCACTATGACGTCACCGGGTGAAAACTAGTCTTGCCTGGTGTCCAACAGATAGCGTACTTTAGCCGAGCGGTACGTCATCACCCTAATTAATAGACTTGGCGGCGATTGGCTTTGAGACGTCCGCATATTCAGTCGTAAGCCTTGTGTTTTTTATGTTAGAGAAAAAATAAAAAAAAGTGTCGGAAAGCTCAATCAATTCTCTTTACATAAGCTGTCTACAAATTGTTCATAGAAAACTGTAATTATCGAGATATTCGAGGAAATGTAGGAAATTACACGTTTTCCTATAGAGTGTATGTAAATCTTAAAAAAATAGTTTTTCTCAGAAACCTTTGTTTCGAAGGTCCGAGAATAACGGAGCGTCAAAATAGTACATGATATTAAGTGTACATTGTATATGATATAGATTTTAGTTAATTACCGATTAATTACGGTGACAAAATGGAGAAATTTTACCGAAAAAAGAGAAAGTCCCAAATCCCGCCCCATCTAATGCCTTCATTTTTGTCGGAATCCGAAAAATAAAAAAATTGGTTTTAGCAAATTTAATTCTATTTAAATTAGCTAGAGTAATCTTTTGGAGTGGCAGTCAAGATTAAAAAGTTGTCAACTGCAACGAAAAAAAAAAAAAAATGAAAAATCTGATTGTAGCAACAGATTCGTAGTGGAAAATACTCGTTTGACCTTATTTTTCATTTCGAGCTAACTCCCACCGTATCGGAGATATCTGCGAAAAAGAGCAAAAAACAGCTTACATTTCGGAGCCGAAAAATTTGCAAAAACATGCAATCTTGACATGTTCATATTTTTCGAAAAACACCATTGGGACACGGCCGTACGATGTCGCGACGTAAAGAGAAGGTCTTCCAGATAAACCTGATCGTAAATTGCACGGCGAAATTCGAAAATTCGGCTCGGCACGAACGAATCAAAAGTAGCATTTTGTGACATTTCAGAATATTGAAGATGTTTTACACAGAGTAGTATTTAAATTTTAGGTTAGGTTGTGTTCACTGCTACTTGTTTCTGACAAATGAGCATGCGCATGTGGAACGGGGTATTTTTCTATTTTTTATTTTTATTGAATAATATCATAGAATATGTACAAACAAGCCTTCCAATACAGATTTCCGAGAAAATAATTACCGATTTTTTGAGAAAGCAGAAGTTAAAATAAGTGGAGCAACAGGTGTTTTAAATTGGTGACGTAGGTAGTTTGGCCGATGACGCAAGGTAGACTGTAGGGATTTGTTGATAGAATGGTTTTATACAAAACAGTGTGGTGTTGCCAAGTTGAAATTCCTTCTCTAGTTCTAGTAATGATATTTGAAGAGAACAGGAGTATAAAGCTTATTTATTAAATCAATTTTAATATATTTATCCACGAAATTTAATTTTCTCATGTAAAAAATAATAATAGGCGTGAATTATTAAATATTTTAATTTTTAAAAATATATTTAGCAAAACATGACAACAATGTCAACGACTAGTCAAATGACACATGTGTTCTAACGTCGCCGTCGTGTTGATTTGAAGCATTTCAGTTTCTTTCATCGAGGTATTTGCTGTAATTTACAAATAGTAGATAATGTCATTTAAAAGGTATTTTATAAAAAGGAAGGAAAAAAATTTTGTAACTGTTCCGAAAAAATTGATATTGGAAGAACTTGGTGCCAAGCTTCTAATATTTTTGATCCCATCTCTTCAAAAATGCAAATTTTGTTATAGAAAGAATCTATCAAGTCATACTCAACTTTGGGCAAATTGGACGAATCTCCTTTCACAAAATTCAACTCCATCTTAATAGTTTATTGATAAAGTAAAAATTAAACGCCACATAAACAAACAACAAATAAATTTCACCAATATATCTCTTTCACTTGTATTGTGACAAGAATTGACAGCTGGCGGCACGCAAAAAATGTTGCCAGATAATCCTCGCCGTGAGTTTTATTTACATTTTTAAGATAACTTCTACATAATAACAAATAAACAAATATAAATACCTTTTAATTCCTTCTAAATATGTAGATGTATATAATATTTATTGATATTCTAGATATTGAGAAAAATAGAAGTGTTATAGGTAAAATAATGTAAAGTAAATACACAATTTGGCATTCATATAAGATAGTTACAGTCTAAGCGAAAGTTGTCTATGATTGGTTAAATTATTTCCCGCCAAATAAAATCATTTGAAATCTGTGTCTAGACGGGCGTATTCTTATTTCTTATTTTTATTTAAGAAATTATTGTTTTGGTTTAAATTGAGTATGCAGTAATCGTTAAAATAATAACATTGTATATCACGAAAACTGAATTTAAAAAAATGGAAAATACCCCATTGTTAAAGCCAAAGCAGAATAGATGTCGCTTGACGCTATCATCCGATTTTCACCTTGTGACGTCACGTTTCAAGACTGGGTAAAATCCGGCAGATTTTAATCGCTTATATTTCTGGAAGAGATTTTTTTTTAAATTTTTTGTTGTCTATGGGGTTTTTAATGATGTTAGTTTACGATTTTGAGTATTTTAATACAATTTTATTTTTGGGCAAGTTCCCTATTATACACGACACTATACTATTATAGTCGCTTTATTATTTACGTTACTTTGCGAACATTCACTTCACAGTCACTAATCAGTCTAGATATAACCTTTAGCCACTGTCCTGTAAACTAATTTCCCGTGTTACCACTAATCGCTGAGACGAATACTGAAATCTCACTCCTGACACCAAATCGTTGCACGTTTGCAGCGTCCGCAAATTTTCAAGTCGTGGAGCAGTAAAATAAAATACCCGGTAACCCTACACACTTCACACTATATTATTAACTTACAGACTAATAATATCTTACAATTACCTAATTATCAATTACACATAATAACTAGATGTGTATACTACTACAATAATAATAATAAATCTTTATTTCCATAGACTTTTACAACCATCAGAATGTAGTCAAATTGGTAAAGTCACACAAAGTTAATATGTATCATTAGGTATAAATACAAATATAAAATATTAAGTGAAAACGGACAAAGTAGATATTAACAAATCACTTTACTCTAATCTACTACTTTACCTTTTTAGTAAACCTAACCAACTTTTATACAGGGCCAGTCGAGAAGTGAGAAATTTTATATTTGGCTATTGAATAACAAACACCCTATATAAGGTATCGAGCTAAAATTTTCTATAGAGCTATTTAAGATAATTGCGCATCGAATACGGTATACAATTTGCCGATAAAAAATTGCCTAATAGTCGATCTCGAAATGTCGACCCATCTGGAGGAGCTTAGTAGGCCTTGAAAATATAAAAATTATAAATTTTTCAAAACAGTCAAATAAAGTTCATCGAGCACTATATCCCAAAAAGGAAAAAAATTAAAATCGATCAACGCGTTCCAAAATAATGGAGTGTTGCTGTATTAAATAGCACACACTGTATATTTTGAATGTATATTTTCAATTTGTATGAAGATAAAAATAAAACGTCTAATTAAATAAGTATATAAAACAAATAAGATCTGTATAGCACACATGGTAAGTCTGGGACACATCCCAGGATGTCTGATCTCAACATATATACAATAGTTATAATGAGGGTAACAATCGACCGGCACAAGAATATTTAAACTCCTTGAAGAATATGTTTGGGAAGTTTGATTTTCGGTTAAAAGGATTGAGATTGACGGTAATAATGTTTATTGAAATTTTGGTTCGCTTGTGCATAGCTTTATAAGTCCCTATGGGCGATTATATGGTCACTTGAAAATCCTTTTTTAGGCAATATTTAAGGTATATGAGGTTGTCGAAGTTTTTCAAGCGTAATCACGACATATCACTTGATGGGGATAACGGGACTCTGCTCCACTTGCGAACTCTCGTGTTGTGACACTTGTTACAGTTCACAAAAAATAATGATTAAAATTTAAACATTCCTTTGTGCAAAGTGTAGAATTCATTGCAGTTTGAAAATATTTCGAATTTTGATGCCCTTCTCAAATTTACGTCGTCGAAAGATAAAATTCATGTCAGATTTCATAGCACTTTTGAAACATGTACGTCGACGGACGATAAGTGTAGTGTGAAATTAATAATAATTTTTCACTGTCAGATTTCGTTACAGTTTGAAACAAAATTACTGAATTAGATTTCTTCGATTTGGTTGAATTCTATAACGCTATCATCTGCAAATTTCAAGTAAAGAATCTTGCTTCCGTCTATACCTACACCACCTTGCCAGTCTTCCAGCATACATTGCATCACGTGTTAACTGTAGATGTTAAAGAGGATTGGTGGAGGATTCGCTTTGTCAGAATTGGGATGGTCGACTTTCACCAAAACATATTCGACAAATAATAAAGATCAGATGTTTCCATCTTCGATACGCGTTATTGACACTTTGACAAAGGTACATAGGCACGTAATATTATCTTGCCTTCTCGATAAGTTGTCGCAAAATTAGTATTTGCTCTCTAGACCTGCGTCCTTTAACGTCTGGATTGAAGACTATACACAGGATTATTTTACTAGCACGTGTTCGAAATTCTGCTGCTAGTCATCTTCTACCTGAGTATGGTCACTTTCAAAAAGCTTCTCGCAATATTGCTATCAAAACTGAATAACACAGCCCCATAAAAAAAGTATATTGTACCAGAAAGCAGACCATCATATCCCCACGTATTTTGGCACGCTGAATCCGAATCTGAGACACAATTAACTTCTATCGTGTAATTTTTTTGTAAATCGCGTACATCGCGTGTCAAAAGCTTAAAACTTTTGCAGTCTCTAAAAATACTTTGAAGCTAACTGTTGGTTTTCTAGGCATAAATAATCGAAAAAAAATTACTGTGTACATAGTGTCTCAGCCTCGCTTCATACAAAATATGTTGAAAATTTTGAAACACAATTGTTGCTAATCCAACGTCAATAGTTCTGTGATGCCCCCTGTATTTTTAGTTATTTATGGGTTATGTAGGATACTGATCAGAGACTTTTGTGGCCGAGACCTCGCACGCGCCCGTTAGCTTGTGGTACGTCATTGTCATGAAAATAGATATTTAGGTTTAGTTGGTAGTACTGGGCAAATGGAAGAGGGCAGTATTGTCGAATTAGAACCATTTCATTTTTGAATAAATGTATTTTTTTTTAGTTAAAAACCAGTCACCCTTCTCTTCTCTGTGACTCCCACCCTCACAGATAATTTGTGCAGACCTTAAACTTTGGTTATAGCTTCAAAATAGGCCAAAGTTCACGAAACAAAAAAGTTTAGGAGTTTTACGGATCCGCGGAAACCTATAGGGAGTGAAAAGGAGTATTTTTAATTAAATATTCGATTAAAAGTTGTTTCTGACAAAATTATCTTTAATTTGGTGTTTTTAAAAGCAATTGGCCTATTTTAAACTTATAACCAAAGTTTAAAGTCTGCATACTTTTTTTCGAGTTACGGTAATTTTTTTCAATGTTTTCCTGTACTAAGAGGGGAGCTGGAAGTACCGGCAGCCACTCCCCACGCCCGTGGAGTGAGTGATTACTTGGTCCGAGAATCGTGTGCCCTGAGCAGACGTAATCAACCGGGGATGACGGCCTTCTACATTCTGCCGGCTAAGACTTCTGCCGAATTTCGGCATGCCGGTAGTTCTGAAAGCTGTGTGTGTTTCGTTCCACCGAAGGCTCCTATAATCAGTCATTTCAGTCATCAGTCATTATTATTATTATTATTAATAAGGGCAGTTTTCGGCCCTATCAGAAAATGGATCAGAACACATGGATTAAGTCTCTTCGGTGCGTAGAAACAATATTCAGTTGATTCCAGCCTAAATGGATGCAACCCTCTATACTCCCTCCGAAATACACAAGCAGAAATACGATATCAAAAATATGAAAACATTGTATTATGTCAGTTGATGAGTAGTATATCGTATCTGTGTATACAGTATGTACTGTACACTGTAGCGACCTAGTGTGCCCGGGTTCATGTTGATATTTTTGATATGGTATTTCTACTTATATATTTTGATGGGGTATAGGGGGCGTTGCGTCCATTTAGGCTGGAATCAACTGAGTACTGTTTCTATGGACACAAGAAACTTATTATATCTGTTTTGGTCAATTTTCTGATACGGCCGAAAACCGTCCTTATTGACTCGTTCTTTACTGTTGTTGGCTTAAAGTTGATCCTTAGTGCGATTATTGACAGCTTTATATCCGAGGACTGATCCAATTATTTGTTTAGAGATCTAGAATCCTACTCCATTCCGACTGACGTCATTGTTTCCGAAGAATCATTAAAGAAATAATGATTATTCGTGTGGTCTGTGAAGATATGAAATACTATCATCCAGTTAGTAGATTCAAGTTTATTGTCATTATTATAATGTATTGATCAACACCATCTTTTGTCCAACTTTTCCATAAATAAAAACGCTTGCATTCCAACATATCGTATACAAATCTTTATGTTTTAATAATAATAATAATAATAATAATAATAATAATAATAATAATAATAATAATAATAAATGCCTTTATTTAGCCTGGCGGGATGTCAGCGTAAAGCTGTTATTAACTCCAACCAGGGAACAAAATAATCAAATACAAACTACAATAATGATAGTACCTAATCTATATAACATATATATTTAACAAAAATAATTTATAATTTAAACCTCGAAACAAACCATGTGTGCAATTTTTTTTATTAACATTTTCAATTTAAAGAGTCTCTTAGAAGCAGTCTTTTAATTTTTTTCTTGAAAGTGCTATATGATAATACTTGAACATTCTCTTGAATTTTATTGTAATAATACGTCGCGCCATAACAGAAGGCTGACTTAAATAACGTAATTCTATGCCTAGGTATATGCAATACATTATTTAATTGTCTAAGGTTATTTTCATGCATATCTGATCTAAATTTGAGTTTCTGTCTAAGGTAGGTGGGGACATTATTTGTTAGAAGCGAATGAACTAAGCAACATAGGTGAAGTATCCATCTTTTTTTAATGTTTAGTATTCTCTTTTCATTCAATATTGGCGTTATGTGGTCACGCCTACCCGCTAAAGTGGCAAATCGAATACATGAATTTTGGAGTTTTTGCAGTTTGAACAGGACATTATTAGTTAGACACGGTCCGTAAACTAAATCGCTATACGCGGGAACAGATAAAATAAGCGATTCAACTAGCTTGAGTTTTACTTTAGTAGATAATATGTATTTAAACTGGTACATATATCTTAACTTAGCATAACAAGTCTGTACTATATAGTTGACATGGTCGTTGAAGGTAAGCTGAGAATCGATTCTTAAGCCGAGGTTTTTTACTCAAGTTGACGAATCTATTTTAGTGCCATTTAAGAACATGTTTACATTATTTAGATTCAATTTGTTTAGTAACTTTTTAGTTCCAATATTAACGGACGCAGTCTTTTCCGCATTTAATATGAGGCCATGAGCATCTGAATACCGGGAAATTCGTTCTAGGTCGTTATTAATCAAAGTGCAGGCATTTACCACATTCGATGGTACATAAGACATGTATATCTGTTGATCGTCAGCGTACGAGTGAAATTTGCAGTGCTTAATTTTCTTGTGCAAGTCAGACATATACAAAACAAATAGAATAGGGCCCAAAAGTGAACCTTGTGGAACCCCTCTTTTTGTTATAAGTGGTTTGGAAAGAAGGATATCACTAGTCAGGATCTTTACTTGCTGATTTCGGTTATTCAGATAAGATTTGAACCAATGAATTGTGTTTTCTGATATTCCCAGGTAGGATAATTTTGCAAGTAGCAAGGGATGATTTAAGCAGTCAAATGCTTTACTATAGTCTAATAGCACCGTCGTAGTGATTTGGGAGTGGTCTATGGCTGTGAGGTAGTCATCAACAATGTCAGTCAATACTGTTACTGTACTATGTTTAGCGCGAAAACCTGACTGACGGGGAGGTAAGAGACTATTTGATGTTAAGTGTTCTGTAAATTGCAGACAGATAATGCGTTCCATAACCTTTGATAAAACAGGTAATAGGCTTATTGGCCTAAAGTCTTTAAATAATTCTGGTGAATTATTTTTTGCAATAGGTGTTACAATCGCTCGTTTCCATTGAGCTGGAAATATATTACTTTCGATAGAAGTGTTAATAATGAACGTAATGGCCTCTAAACAGTAGGGTACACAAAGTTTTAACATTTTTAGTGAAATATTATCAGCACCTGCCGCATTAGATTTTATATAGTGAATAGCTTTTTCGACATCCTCAGTTGAAAAGGTTCGATGCGTCTATATTCTTATGATAATTGCTTACGTAATAGTTTATTGTATTATTTTGTACTTCCGTGAAGGGTATGGATTCGATAAAATGTTTGTTAAACTCATCTGGGTTACATAGGTTCCGCGGAATATCCATATTACGCTTTTTGTTGTGTATACTTAGGTTTTCAATAGTTTTCCACCATTCTCGAGAGTTAGAGATTTGATTATTTAAACGCCATTCTAAGTAAGCTTTTTTTTCTCTGCGAATAGATGAAGTTACTAGATTCTTTAGCTGTTTGTAGTAGGTCCATTTTGAATTTATTTGCTCTATTGTATATTTGTTATTTTTTTGTGCTTGTTTATATTTAGAATATGCAACATTTCTGAGTTTGATCATGTACTTGATATTGTCGGTCAACCATGGTGCTGGAGGTTTACTTATTTTAATTGTTTTTATCGGTGCAAATTTATTAAAGAGTGATAGGATGTTGTCATTGACAAAGTCAATTTGATTGTTAATATCCTCGAAATTTTTTACAGCCAACCAATTGATGGCGCTAGCACTTTGTGAAAATGAGTTGTGATCAAAGTTCTTAAAACATTGTATTTTAACTAGCTTTGTGGGACTCTTAATAATCGGGCAGTCTATACAGCAGTTAAGCAGTTAAGAGATGATCAGTCACGTTTGGCATATGAACAGTACCTGTTTTATAAATGTTTTCTGCTTTAGTTGAGGCAATTATGTCTATAAGAGTGGCAGATCTATTACTAATTCTAGTGGGATCAGATATTACTTGTTTTAGGTTATAAGATTGTAAGATATTGTTAAGGAATATGTAAGCTGGCAAGTTTGGTTTAAGCATGTTAATGTTTAGGTCACCTAGTATAACAATTTCTTCAGAGATTGGCATAAGAGATGCAAGCTGGTCGTCAAGTAAGGAGAGTTGGCTATAATGAACATTTGGAGGTCGGTACAATACCCCCAAAATTATATTACGTTTATTTACTTTAACTTCAATCCAAAGTTGTTCAACTTGTGCGTCATTTTCTGAAGTGATAGACAATTTTGAGAATATTAAATTGGATTTTATGTAGAAGGCAACGCCTCCACCTCTACGATTATGCCTATCAGCACGACACAAGCAATATCCAGGTATTTCTATAGCCTTTGATATAATTTCAGGTTTAACCCAGGTTTCTGTTACGCCCACAACATCAAAGTTTTGCATTAGAATATAATCTTTTAGTTCAACAAAGGAGTTTATGAGTGACCTACAATTGATATGAGCTACAAATAGGTTCTGTTCGTCACTGTGATTAGGTTGCAATGACATGGTTTATTTTTATACAAAATTAAGTGGCAAAGTATAAGTTAGTTTAATATAAAAAGTATAATAAAATATCAAATACAACACATACAATATAAATGATTAAAAAGTGCGGATTATAATTAGAAAAAAAGAAGATATATTGAGATAAAAAATCATGTGTCTATTCATTGATTTCAATACAATACAAAAAATCTATTAGCAGAATATACACAGTGGACATATTTAAGAAGACTTAAATATAATATCCTGTCCTATAAATAAGCAGTAAGTTTTTATAAGTATGATAAATGAAAAAAAACACTGGATTAAGTATATAATTTAATCAACGAGTATTATTTAGTGTTATGTTTGGTTTTTACTAGGAATAATTTGTTTGTTTCAACTGATTTATTACTTTTACTGGTTTCAAGTTTAGCCTGTGCATTTAACGTGGCAATTCGCTCAGAGGTTTTCCGTTTCTTAGATAGCTGCTCATCAGTGGGCGACACTGAACTATTAGATTGTTTACCTTGATTTTCAAATACATCTGAAATGTTGGTTTTATTGATAGAAGGAGTAGATGGAGCACTATTTGACGAAGTTCCTATTATTTGTTTCTATGAGTAATCTGGATCGTTTTCCTCTTGATTGGTCAACTTGAATTCTCGTAACTGTTCAACAGTATACACATCCTCGCCAACAACTAACTTGTTTCCCTTGATTTTTGCAAGAAGATTTTGTGCCCTTGCAGCCTTTAGGTTATCCGTTAGAATTTTTTTGTCTTTCCGGTCTTCTGGACAAAGATCATGGGCAATAAAAATATTAGTGCCTTTTAATTTAGAAATGTTCTTAAAAACAGCATTCTTTTTGAGATACGAAATAAATTCCAGCTTTATTGGTGGCACTGTGCTTTTGTTAATCTGGTAGAGGTTGTTAATATCAGCTGCACAAATATTGATTTCAAGTAGCTCATTTAGTTTGGTGACTACAAATTGAATAAGGTCCACATTTTGAGGAACAACCAGACCAAAAATAATACAATGATTTTTTCTATAATTCCTTTCTATATTCAGACATCTTAATTCTAGTTGGTTGTATTTATTTTGTAGTGTCTCTATTTTATTTGACTGCTCATCTAGTCTATCCAACAGTTTTTTATTTTCAATTTTAATTTCAGCTATAATTTCTTCTTTGGTCGATTTACCTTCCGTTTTGATTGCCTCTAATAGTTTTACGAATAAATCTTCATTTGTTATTTGATTCATAATAGGTTAAAAAAAAAGAAAAAAAAACTTTTATTATTGTGATTGGGCTTCACACAGGGTTTGAAGCAGCTTGTGCGAATAAATAATTGATAGCACTGTGTATATTTCCACGAGACTGGGAAGAATAATAAATATGGCAACACTGTCGAATATTTTCTGAATTTAACCTGATTTTAATGAGGTTATATTAGGTGATATTTATACTGTTCCTCGTTTTTTTTTTTCTTGGAGCGTATTAGAGAAGAGTTTACTGACCTTGGTATGCACAATAATATTAAACTTGAAAATAATTACTCGTAATTACAGTCAATAAACAACAGATATACAGAACACCTTATACACATAGTTGCCACACATATATATTTTATATTTAGATTTTTAGCTCTTATTATGCATCTAGAGGATAACTTTTAAATCGATCCCTACCGACGTCGACGTTCTAGGATATACTTTCAAACCAAATAAAAGTCAGAGTTTAGATAGTGACATGCCCTCTAGACGTTCAATATGATGTGTTTCGGTTACATCACTTCATTATATATCGGAAGAGGGCAATTTAAAAATCATTATCGGGTTATCTTTTTGCGAGCACGAGTCCTCCAAAATTGCAAGATTTATTTTTAGATCGCTTTAGAACCGAGGGAGTCGAGAAATAGACCGAAGGCAATATTCCTGGGAAGTTAATAAAGAAAACAGTTATCAACGCGGGCCATATGCAACCTCCGGGAATGTTATTAAAATATTTTATAATGGATTTCTGTTACCCTCGCCCCGTGATGCTCTTACTAAGTTATTGCATGCCTAAAGGAGATTTCAATTATTTGCCCTATTTACTTTCCGGGTTTATTTTTACTGTGCTTATATTTGAATTAAAGCATAATATAGTGAGCTGCAGCCATCCAATCTAAAGCATCACAATCTTACAATCTCTATATGTTGATAATAGCACCAGTATAGAAACTGGTGCTCTTTATTTTGGTAATTATTTTCTGATGTATTTTCAGCTTTTCTAAGAATATTATTAACATTTGCCGCTCAGTATTGCATGTGGTATTTTACGTTATATGCTTCTCCTTTGGAGATAAATCGACTTTACTTGCATCATCATCAGTTAAAATCTTATGCAAAGGATATAATTGTTTGACAGTATTATTACTCTATTCGATCTCAAATCGATAAGCACGTTGTTACAGGTCATTCACAAGTCTACGGAAAGGAAACATGGGCCATCAATTGCATGTGCTTTGTGCACGTTTAGATTCAATTAGAGGTTTTACAGCTTCAGTCACTTTTTAATCCCCGACACAAAAAGGAAGCAGAGAGATGGACATTTTTAGTCGACCAATCAATCATGACTGATGACTAATCATTCATATATTAGTCATGACTAATGACTAATTGATTAGTCATTAATCAAAAATGTTTCGATTGATTAGTCATTAGTCGTGGACGTTCTGATTGGTAATTGATTAGTCATAATTTAGACTAAGGATTGATTTATTCGGTATTTATGACATAATAATATATGTAAGAGGAATACAAAATACAAAAAACATTGAAACTGAAAAAAAATAAAATTTTGAAACGAAAAGGTTCTGTTCAATTTTTGTTATAAATTGATATTCTTTAATTTATAACGACTTATTATATAAAAAGTTATTTCAACATGGTCCTGGTCGATAACTCAAAAAGTATTACATTTACTGAAAAAATGATAAAGACAAATAAGAAAGCACTTAACTGAGGATGAATTTCAGTTTTTTGCTAATTTCTGTAGAACTAATGATATACATATCTCAGAAACTATGTCACTTGTTTCAAAAATGGTAACGATTAAAACAAAAGTATATTAATTAAGCTTTCAAAAGATTTTTTGGCTGTTTTTATAGGATAAAAAACAGAGAAGTTATGACAGAAAAATGTTCTTCTTCTTATTTTTTCAATAAAAACATCGCAGTTTTGTTATTCTAAGTAATAAGTAGTCGTTAACATATAGCACGACCTAGACGCCCAAATTTGTTCGTCCGTTGATAGCACTTTAGAAAAAAATTGCATTCTAAACAATATTTTCAAAAAAACATAAAACGTTTGTTTCTTTGCAAATATCTCAATACACAATATTGTTTTAGCGAAAAAATGGCGGAGAACAAAAATAAAGCTTATAAACTGAGAATTTTTTGTTATTTATAGAGGATTAATTGTTTCGGAGAAATTAAAGTTTAAAGATAGAGTCAGAACGTATATAAGATGAAGTATTTAGTTTAAATGTCGAATAACTTAGAAACTATGACACTGGCGTAAAAGATTCTAAGGGCCAGAATAAAAGATAATAATCTAACTTTAAAATGATTGTTTGCTTGTTTCTGTATCATAAAAAGCAAATATGTTATGGCCGAAACAATGTGCACCTTTACATTTTTTTATGAACAATGTGTCGCCATTTTGTTACTGTATTGTCCAGAAATTAAAAAAAGTCCCAAAAATATTGTTTGTTGTTAACATATAGCATCACCGAGATGCTTAATTTTTTTGCCGTTTAAAATACTTTCTTTAGAAAAAAATTCTTCCCTCTAAATTGGAGCCGCCATATTGAATTTTTTAATTTTGGCTTTAGATCTGTAATCAGCGATCCTAAAAACATAAATATCGTACGTTTCACAAATAAATCAGTAATACTTTCTCAAATATAAAATATTTAAATTTAGAAGCTGATGATACCTTTCACTACAATAATTACCCATAGAGACAAATTATCTTTGTATATTGCTAAATTTTACATATTTTTTACCTGCACTGTATATTTCAAAAACACATTATAATACTGGTTTTATTAAATTTTACTAAAGATTATTGACACACTTTCCGAAGTGTTTTCACGATATCCAGCATAAAAATAATACAAGATATGTATAAAAAGAATGATAAAAGTCCTAAAAAAACATCAAGGCTAAATAAACGTTGGATATAATAATAAGAAATAACGATTAGATATTTCTGATGTGATGGCACTTTCGTTCTGAAAAATGGGCTTGCGACGCTGTTAAAAAGCTACTTTCTAATAAAAATAGAATCGCTAAAAGTCGCGGGAGATCACTTAACTCGATTGTCGGAAAAAATGACAATATTCCATTTGTGAGGTGGCGATATTAGTTCGGGCGAAAAGTGCGAATAGTGACAATGATTAATTTGGAATGAAATATATGTTCCTGTTTCATGTAGTTATAAACACAGTGGTGCAGTTAGCTTGAGCGTATTATGTGATGATTGATGATAATGAAACAAACGTATATAGTCACTGTGTACCTTCGTCGGGTTCGAATTGGGGATTTGTTAAATAGCAGTGTCTCGTCGTATAGGGGAGGTGTTGTGATCGCTGATACAGTTTTTTCTGGTTACATTAGGTTATATTTTTGGCCTGGAGTTCTCATCACTTTTCTACTGAATTTATCTTCGCGGTTATTCAAATTTGGCGCCCTAGAGGCGAAATGTCAAAGAATCATCCTATCAGGTATTATGACTGTCTGTTCGCAGATGGCGGCGGCTGTCGAATAAACTAGTTTCCTCCGTCGTACAATCGGCGTCAGCTTAAACTCACCGCTGTTGAAGATGCTCTCTTTCTAACACGCGTCACTACAAATAAGGTTAGAAAGGGAGCATCTCTAATGGTGGTGAGTTTAAGGTGACGCCGATTGTACAATCGTACAATGACATATGGCAAGAGAACATATCAGTGTATCATTGGCGCCACTATCTAACTTCATTCAAGGTCACCTCACCTACCACCACCTCCATGAAACTGTTGTTGTTAAGTAGTATTTGCGTATGATCGATGCGGATAAACTCATTTATATCTGTAATTTTTTACTTAATTAACTATGGATCCAATACCATCAGCTATCTACTCAATATATTACGTTATTTTACTATAATTGTTTAAGTTATATAGTAATTATAATTTCATAAACTACAATATATTTTGTAACCATAGGAAAAGTTTACTTCCACATACGTCCACATTGTGAGTTTGATGTATTATTTTAGGTGAACTATTTTAGTTTAAAAAATAAAGTCAAACTAGTACTCATGTGTAGTGTTAAAATTATCTTGTAATTTTAACTAAAAATTTTGACATATATGCAAACGCTAAACCTTACTTACTTTACGCTAAAGTTCATCAAATGTATAAATGAATATACCGATTACAAGCTTTAAAACAGTTAGTTATCAAAATTAGGAAAAACCTTACATGTAACAGAATGTAACACGTTAGGAAAATGCACTCTTATTATAAGAGCAACACAAAAATAACACAAAGAAATGTCGTTGCTTTTAGATTTTATTAAATAGGTATTAAATGTTTTATTAATACTGGTTCATTCTTCTACATTATTTCTTTCTGCGTTGTCGGCTTCAATATTAACTCCCTTACCCCTGGGCTAGTAACGTCTTCAACGAATGCCTTACTGCATTTCTATCCATATTAGTTGGTGCAACAAATAATCCATGAATGAAGATATGAACTTCCAATAAAAAACCGCTGCCCAAGAAATGACTACTTCCACATCCAGATTCTCTATCCAAGCCACTCACAACGAAAAAAACTTTGTATGTGAAAATAATTGTTTATGGAACTTTAATAATATAATATTTGAAATCCTCTACCCCAAAAAACCATAAAACGATACCCCACATCGGTAGTGGGGTGGGGGGTGGTGATAGGGGGGTGGTAGTGGGGGATGGATGAAGCAAAAAAATATTTTGAAGTTTCTGGTTCCTGTACATAGGTACACTAAATCACAATTTTTTTTCATCCCCTTTAATAAGGGGGTCGGGTAATGGGGGTGGCTAATGCCAAAAATTTTTTTGAGACCTTAGCTTCTCTTGTATATCCTAAATACCAGTTTTATGGACTCTTACCTGCTTGATTGACCTATTTACCCCAAATTTACACCAATTTACCCCCCAACCCTTCTTCGGAACAAGATGAAAATATAATCTAGTTCTAGATCTCGTTAAAGTACATATGTGTACCAAATTTCAAGTTAATATCTTAAACGGTTCCAGAGTAAACGTGCGCCCAAAAAAAGTTACAGACAGACCGACAGACAGACAGAAATTTTTTTTCGCTCAAACTTAAAATCTCGACGTTTCATGACATTTTAAGCCTATTTGGACAATAAAAATTTTTAAAAATTTTTTTTTGTCGTTACTATACTTCCACTGGACGTGGAAGTAAAAGTGGCAAGCAAGAAATGAGGATTAGACTATTGTGGTTGAAAATAAAGGAATTTAAAAACCGAATGGGATTGATAGTCGATCAACCGAAGCCTGGCTTCGGAAATTCGAATGATGGGAATACTGCAAGGCGATTTTTCGAAAATTCAGACTTGGCATCTGAAATTACAGGGGTGGACAGAAACCTAATAAAAAGAATTCACATCATTTTAGTAATAATATCGAGTGGGTATGATATTCATATTAACAACTAGGGATGGGACGGATATCCGGTCCGGCTACTGCATCCGGCCAATCCGGCTTCCAAACCGAATATTCGGCTCCGGCCGGATTTGAAAAAATATCCGGTCAACATCCGGCCAAATAAAAACTGTCCAAAATGCACGAAACTTAAATGCTATTTATTAATTGTCAGTTATATATCAAAATATTTATAAAATTAACAATGAACTAGAAACTACAATCAAAACAAATAACAAATATAAAAAATAAGTCCTAAATTCTTCAGTATGCCTACATATCGATAATATGGATATACAGGGTGCGCCACTTAAAACTCCCCAGGTTTGTAACTTTTTTATTTTTTAAGCGACGACCATGTTGGGCACATCAAATTGTAGATATTTTTAAGGCATTTAAACATGTGTGCAGAGTAATTTAAAAAATTTTTTTTGAACAAATTGTTAAGAAAACTTAATTTCCTTGAATATTTTTTTACCTCATCCTGTACATGAACTACGTTAATGTTTTCTTATAAAGGTTTTAATTAGCTTCAATTTATGTTATTACGTCATATTCGAAATTCTTTTTGGTTTTAGAGGAAGAAATTAAAAACACTCCTTCCGATTAGAAACTGATTTTTTCTTAAATAACTGAAAAAATGTAAATAATAATTTTATGCTTTATTTGTATCACAAACAATTCTCAACGTAACAAAACAGCAACAAGAAACAAAAAAAATTAATATTTTTAAAAACAAACTTTATTAAAATCTAGGTACTAAATAATAGGAAATTGCAAAATTTTTATTTAAAAATTTTTTTTTTTGAATAACAAATTGAAGCTAATTAAAAACTTTATAAGAAAACATTAACACATTTCATGTACAAGTAAAAATATCTACAATTTGATGTGCCCAACAAGATCATCGCTTCAAAAATAAAAAAGTTACCTGTATAATATATTAAATAGTTGCGTAGTTGCTTTTGATGTGTACGAATTTGGAAACTGCGCAAACTCCTGACAGTTCTTGGACGGTAATTTTCAGAACCCGAATTTACCTATAGTTTGACTTCGCTCTGGACAGGGACCCACTAAGGATGCAAGAAAATATATTACTGACCTAAGAACGAATTTTTCGCGAATACAATAGTGGTGGTAGTGGCATGTATAGCTATTTTTCTCCATTGTATTACTAATGACAAAAACAGCAACTACTAACGATCGCGAGAAATTACTTTTTAATTTGATGTGTAATTACACAAAATGCATGTAATTTCAAAAGATAGATGCCGGTTGCTGGTTCTTCTGAGAATGAAGTTCCTTAGAAAATCATAATATTAATAAATACAAAAACACCATAACTGTGGATAGAACCAAGTACACACATATAAATATTTATTATTAATTATTATTAGTTCTGTTCTGGTGTACCATGCGCATTTCGTGTAATTACAATTACTTGCAGCAATGTGCAAGATTGGCAGGACAGGACAATACGGGTACGAGTTGAATTTAATTGTAAATATCGTGGCCTGCTCGCAGATAAAGGGACTGCTTGAAAAGGCAAGATATCCGGCCGGACCGGATTTTGAACTGGCCGGATATACTGTATCCGGTTATCCGGCCAAAAGCACATCCGTCCCATCCCTATTAACAACTTTAGAAAGTATACACTTGATACTTCAAAGGGTTTCGTTGAAATGTATCCTTGGTTTTATATGCCTCCAACTATACATAAGTTACTTATTCACGGGCCAGGCGTGATTGCTGCTTCATTGCTTCTGATTGGCCAATTATCAGAAGAGGCCCAGGAGGCTTGGAATAAAGATTTTAAGCGATATCGTGAAAACTACTCCAGGAAATGTTTTCGCGAGAAATGTAATGAATATGTTTTTAATTTAATGTTAATTAGTTCTGACCCGGTGATCACTAGTTACATGAAACTTCTCAAAAAACCATTAAAACGTGTTCCTACAGAAGTTCTCGGGTTACTAATTGCTCCAGATATTTCAATATCCGAAATTTCAAACACGGAAGAATATGTTTACTCATTAGCAACATCAGATGATTCAAATGGGGCATCAAATTAGCAGATACACAAAGATAGCGGCACCCTTGTCGCTATCTTTATAGTAATTTTTTTTGACAGTAAACGGTAAACAGATCAAATGGATCTACAAATGCTTGTTATATTTTGCAAAACACTTAGATGTTTGTGAGATGCGTTGCTACATTGTGTGTGATATAGAGTGTTAATGCTCCCCTTTTTGTGTTTTTGCTTTTAGGACTGTTTTTTTTATCTTCTGAGAGGTCTCTCACTCCGGAAAAAGAGGAGAGTGATTTCCGATTTCGGTATATTTCTAAGGTATTTCCCGAATTTCTCACGTATTTCCAAGGTATTTCCAGTATTCCCAAAATATTACCAGTATTTCCATAGTATTTCTCGAAGTATTTCTGGTATTTCTCAGTTTTATGGTGAATCATATTGGTTTTAAAATCTTGCTTTTTATTACTGCAAAATTAACCCCATATGATTTTGTTTTCAAATGTAGATTTAAACAGAGTTTACTAGTTCACAAGCCTGCTACCCTACCAAAAGTCGACCTATGGACATAACAAACTACGAAAAATCTGTCAAGCAAATTTCGACTAATTTAAATTTTAAAACCACTTACATACCAATGGTTTAAATTTGTTTTAACAGACTTTATTGCTGAGTTTGCTTATTTAACAGTTTTGCAAAATTCGAGACTAAATTATATAAAATTTACAAAAATTGATGATTTTTAAGTACGTGTTTGTCAGAGCATTTAAAAGGAAGATGTAATAAATTTTATTTTAAAATAGAAAGAACCCCGCACAAAACATATAGAAATTGGCTCCCAGCTAAATTGTCTGAATTTTTTATATGTTGTAGACTTCGACTTTCTTATCAAAAGCTCTGGTGGGCCCAACTCGATCCTATGACTAATTTCCGAGATACAGCTAAGAAATGTACAAGAATGACCACTTGTACAATTAAAAAAATTTCGAATTCATGATTTTTTTCGTACATTTTATATTGTGATACATTCTAATAGCCCTTTATAATATTTTGCACTAAAAACATTTGTTGTTTTAATAAAAATAGCGTAGAAAAAAATTAAAGTTTGAAAAATGTTGGCGAAGGCGCCGGGAAATCTAGATAAAAATAACAAGTGAAAAAAATATTCGGTCACATTGGCTAAAACATTTTTTACTTAAAGTATGTGTCTTCCTGATAAAAAAACTTTAATTGAAAAACTTTCGGAAATTACTCCTTTGACCTCTAATCAATAAATTAAAAGTTCAACAAGATACAGAATTTTACAAGAATTTATAGTTGTATCTCGGAAACTAGACATAGGATCGAGTTGGGCTCATGAAAGTTTTTGATCAGAAAGTCGAAATCTACAACATATAAAAAAATCAGATAATTTAGCTGGAAGACAATTTCCATATGTTTTATGCGGGCTTCTTTGCAACATTTTATTTTACTATTTTTAATAAAAATAATATATGCCATTTGATTTATCTTCTTAAAAACTGCAAAAAAAGATTTTATAAATATTTTTGTCCGAACCCAAGTCCAAACGCAATTGAGACGACTGAATTAACTATTTCCAATAATTTTTATACTATTTTAATTTGTCTGTTTAGGACAAAACAAGTATTTATTTTAATAAGCGAAAAAATTCTCACTGCAGCAGCTGCAACAGATATAAAAAAATTCGGTTCGAAGAACCAAAAAATGTTTTCACTTCTTTTTCCGTTCAGTTTGGTTTATTTTTTAGAGCGAACTGTAAGGTTCAGTTATTCAGCTGCAATATATGCATATATATTTCATAAAAAAAATGAATAGCAAGAGCAGTTTAGATTTATCTATAAATATGAAAACTGTGATTGTGAGGGATGGTCTAGGAAAGGATGAACCATCCAGTAATTTTTGCTTTGTATCGAATTCACTAAATTTTCTCAGCACAACGTTGTTTAGATATTAGCAAGCCGTTTTGTCCCAATAGAAATACTCATGCTTAACAACCAGGCTCAGGTTGATAAAGATGAACAATAAAAGGTTAAAAAAAGAGAGGATAGCCAAAACTAAGCTACTCGATTAAAATAAATATAAAAAAATTAACAAATAATTTAAATGTTATGCTGCATGAATAAAGGCACAAACGATAAGATAATTATTTAAGAAATTAATTATTTATTTTCAATTCTAAAAAAAATGTTTTTAAATGAGAACGAAGTATTATTCTTTATTAATATAGTACACACAATAAAAAGGAAGGTGTTGCGATCTGATTATATTTCTAACCGTGCCCTAAAAACGTTTCCTAAGAAAGTATCCTGCAACTTCATCCGAAATGTCTGTCCTATATTAATAACTAAGATAATATAAAAAACAAATAATAGAATACTGGGCACCGAACGTGAGGTTCAATTAAATTGAGATATCCCAAGAAGGCATAATACAACCCCTTGTTATTGTTACATAAGAGAATTGTAATGTCAGTTCTTATATTTTTATGTTTCCTTAAAGAGGGTCTAAAAGCAAGTAACATTTTATAACCGTTGAACATTGTAGCAATACGTGATATAATTGTTTATGACACAAAACTAAGTATTAATCTCTGTTATATAATTATTTTTAAATTATTCTATTTTTATATAGAGTACGCATTAAAACTCATATTGGACATGAGAAAAATGTTATTTATTTTTTGACAAAATGAGTTAAAAAGGTTTGCTCTGGTGTCTCCAGACCTACATTTCGAAAGCATCAATACTTCTTATTTGAAATGGAAAAATATCGATTTTTAATATGGATGCTTATATCAGATCAGAATTATTTTGACGTAATATAATGTATAAAACGTTTATTTTAAAATCATTTCGAAAATATTATCAAAGATCCAATAACTGAAAAGGGGGTTTCTGGTGAAGTAGACCTTTTCATTAAGAATTACTTTTTTTTCGTAAAATCAAGAATTAAAAAGTTTTTCTTCCGGACTCCATCCGTGGACACTATATATCAGTGAAATAAATAGAACTGTCATTATAACAAATAGTACAGTCAAATTGATTTAAATCAATATTTTTCAGCGACAACATACCACTAGAAAGTTTATTTTTCACCTGCATATTATTTGTTTATTATACCTTGGATACGGTTACCATAATAGTATATTATATACCTAGGTTGAGAAGTGAGCTATTAGTTACCGAGCACTTTTATATCCTGAGGCGCGTAGCGAGGTCTATAATGGCCTTCTCAACCGAAATATGTATAGAATATTTTTACTACTAACATTGATATATAATATTACCATATTCGATTTGATTAGATTTTGATATTAGTCATTTCCCATTTATTTTGAAATATTTCGAAATATCAAGTAGTCTGAGAGTTTAGTTGTCAAACTGACAAAATGAAACCATTGGAATATATAATTTTAAATATCATTTTCCAGAAAATGGACGCTATCGAAAAGTTCTACGTAAAACGTGTGAATAAAATTGTAAAATGGGTGAAAACTTTAGTGACAGTGATTTAGAAGGAAGTTAGAGAGGTGGCAACTAGTGTAAGTAGCAATTTGTTGCCAGAAAAATCAAACAGATTGTTCATGAATGCATACACTCAATTAAAAATATGGTGTGAAAAAAAGGAAGCTGTTAAAATAACAGAAAATATAGAACATTTTTCATATTTACCTAGGTGGTTTTTTATTATAATTTTTTACCTAGAGAGAAAAATACTATTTCTCATTAGAGAAATGGAGTAAATAATGGTGATTTCTCCGGTTAGTAGTAGAAAAAGACGGTTATAATGACTATGGACATAATTAGCAGGCGTTATGGCCATAACGTCCTGTTATATAAGAAACAAAGAAGCAAATGGATTTGACCGGCAATAAATTTTTTGTGACTTTTGCCGCATTGTTTCGGATATTTTGTGGTATATTATTTTACTTCCACATCCAGTGGAAGTGTAGTAACGACAAAAAAAAATTAAAAAATTTTTATTGTTCAAATAGGCTTAGAATGTCATGAAACATCGAGATTTTAAGTTTGAGCGAAAAAGAAATTTCTGTCTGTCGGTCTGTCTGTCGGTCTGTCTGTCTGTAACTTTTTTTGTGCGCACATTTACTCTAGAACCGTTTGAGATATTGACTTGAAATTTGGTACGCATATGTACTTTAACGAGATCTAGAACTAGATTATATTTTCATTTTGTTCCGTCGAAGGGTTGGGGCGTAAATTGGGGTAAATTTGGGGAAAATAGGTAAATCTAGCAAGTAAGAGTCCATAAAATTGGTATTTAGTATATACAAGAGAAGCTAAGGTCTCAAAAAAAATTTTGGCATTAGCCACCCCCCTTACCACCCCCACCCCATTATTAAAGGGGATGAAAAGAAATTGTGATTTAGTGTGTGTACAAGAACCAGAAACCTCAAAATGTTTTTTTTACTTCATCCACCCCCACTACCACCCCTTATCACCACCCCCACCCCGCTACCGATGTGGGGTATCGTTTTATGGGTTTTTGGGGTAGAGGATTTCAAATATTATATTATTAAAGTTCCATAAACAATTATTTCCACATACAAAAATTTTTTCGTTGTGAGCGACTTGGAAAAGAATCTGGATGTGGAAGTAGTGATTCCTTGGGCAGCGGTTTTTCCTTTTATTTTGTTAAAATATAATCAATTTACAAAGCAAAGAAACGAAATAATCAACAAACGTCAAAAAAGGTTACTAAATTTGAAAGAACAGGACATACTGACAGATACAATTAATAAACGTCAAGGTATCAACAAATGTCATAGATTACTAAAAAGAAATGTATTTAAAAAATGAAAAATTAATTTTTAAAAAAATATATTTTTCGTAAAAAATAAAATGTAGGCACCACGAGCCTTATTAGATTATAACGCCTATCGGGCAGCATGCATCCCTAGGGCCAAAGTCCCTCGGACTGCATCATGATACCCTCTGGGTGTTATAATCTATATAACGCTCATGGTACATAAATAACTATTATTGTTGATTCTTATGTATTATGACCTCCTGATTACGAAAAAAAATATTTGCGCCAAAAATTTCTGGTGCGTCAAAAGTTATATGCACTTTTTGGCGCGCTTTCACGGATTTTCTACTTATCTGCTTAATATATCTTATACTAGTAATCGAATGGGAATTTTATAAATACTGGATTATTTGAAATAACATTCTTAAAAAATATAGACTTGTCCGATATGTATAGGCCAATCCGCCATCTTGGAAAAAAATAGTAAACGGATTAATTTCATCGAAGTTGGCAAAAATGAAACTCATCTATGATCAAAAAATATAATGCACTAAGCCCGGACGCTGTAAGTCAAATAGATAGACCAAGGATGGTAGACGAAATATATATTTTTTTAATTCTTCGTCAAGTACCACGCAGGCATTGTGCGTCACTTTTTTCTTTTTTCGATTGTTCTTTAATGGGAAAGAGTTCAATTTTTTTTTATTCTCGAAAGAAGTGCATTTTTTACAATTTACAAAAATGCATTTTCTATGACCTTCCTTTTTTCACCCAATTTTCATCGAAACAAAATGAAATATACTATAGAAATTTAATACATAAAATAAAACTTCATTAATTTGAAAAGGGAATTTATAGTATATATCATTTTGTTTCGGTGAAAATTGAGTGAAAAAAAGGAGAATCATGAAAAATGCATTTTTAAAAATTGTAAAAAATGCACTTTTTTGAAAATAAAAAAAAAAAAACTTTGTCCCCCTAAAGAACCTACAATCGGAAAAAGAAAAAAACCATTTTTAGTATCTTGGACTTTAAAAAATGTATAGAGGGCGCTGGTAATAGCTTAAAAATAAAAATCGCATCAGGTAAAGTGCCTTTTCTGTGCGAAATATTGAAAAATTTTATTAAAAAGACTTGCTCAGAATTAAAACATATGACGTTGTACCAAATTACAGAACTAAGAAATTTTTTTATAATTTATAAAATTTTAATTTTTTTAATATTATAAATGTAATTATAATTAAAATTCATTTATTCTACCCATGTTCCTCAATTTTCAGCATACATCTCAGCTCTGTTCTTAAATTCTTTGCAGCTATTTTGAATGGCTTGAAGGCCAATTGAATTTATAACATTTGTAATTCTTTCTTTCAATACATTTACATCCGTTGTTAAATTATAAGAATAAACAATTTGCTTCAGATGGCCCCATAAATAAAAATCGCAAGTAGTCAAATCAGGTGATCTAGGTGGATACAGAAAGGTTCCAAATCGTCCAATCCACTTTTCTGCAAAATTAATATTCGGCCTTACTATTTATGTGCTGTGGGCTGAACAACCATCTTGCTGAAAATACAAACGTGCTCTTTCGTCCAGTGGCAAGGTACGTAAATATTCATGACAAAATGTTTCCAGTAGATTTAAATATTTATTTTGATTCAATTTAAAATTAAATAAATAAATTCAATAATTGAATTTAAATTATCAATACATTTATATTTTTCAATATTTCGCACAGAAAAGTCACTTTACCTGATGCAATTTTTATTTTTTTGCTGTTACCAGCGCTCTCTATAAATTTTTTAAAGTCCAAGATACTAAAAATAGTTTTTGGGAGAGCAAAATACAAAAAATTGTGTTTCTAATCCAAAAAAAATTGTCATTTACACGTATAATACCGCTTTGCCGTGGACACATTGTTTATATACAGTGTGTTTCACTTTTCGTGAAGACACTCCTGTATCTTTTTTATTTGTGACCCAATTAGACTTAGAGATAGACAAAAATTTTGTTAATAAAAGTTGTTCGGAAGCAATTGATATGCCCCTGGGTCAAATTTTGTGAAAATCGGAATATTTTCAAAAAAAAATTCTGTTTCACTTCTGGTGAAGACACCCCTATATTTTTTTTATTTGTTACCGAATTTATTTCAAATTTTTATCAGCCATACAACTCCATAAGACCACTTTACACAATTCATAAGTGCCGCCTAGATCTAAAACGCCGGCCTACTGCGATAAAAAAAATATTGCAATTTTCGAAAAATCATAGTAGGCTTAAGATAGACAAAAATTGTATTAATAAAAGTTGTTCGGACACCCGATTCGTGTTCAGGACATCGAAATACATAGGGGCCACCCGATGGAGTTCCAGGAACAGACCAGAGGAGATTCTTTTCAAATAGGTATTTTCATTACTTTCTTTGTCGAAGAGGACCATATTTAATTTTAGTAATTTTTACAATGACCACTTTTTTTATTTTGTGGAGCTATGAATCAATTCAACTGTACTAAAGAGTGAATCTAATTTTATCGTTATTAAAATTGGTGTCCATTTCCCATTCGTTTGTAGTGTATTTTAAAAGTCGTCGATCACCGACTGCTGATAAACTCTCCATTCGTAATATTACATTTTACTCATTTGTCGTTATATAAATTATTGTTAAAACATGTTTTTCTCTAAAACAGAAGGACACTAATCTATAAATCATTGTTCTCTTTTCAGTTGGTATTAATAAATTTATGCACTTAAAATTCTGAACATAATCTAAGTATAGATTTCTCGAGATATAGTAATTCCCTAAGAAACGCGTGGGACATAAACATTCCAGGAATCGAATTTATTGATCCCATTCTGCGAACTTAGTTTACTTTTTAAAGTGGAAGTATAAAGTTTAAAAGAATTCCAACTTTTATTGCCCTAAGCTACTAAGGTTTTTGGATATCAAACACTAACGTTCCATGATTTAACTCGGCGTGGTATCTTATACGCAATATACAGGAGAATCTGCCGTAAACTGGAATGATATATTGATAATTGGTGAAAATGACAGGTATCAAAAACAGGAGGATTTCTGATTGATATTAAATGATTGGGTTTTTTAAAACATGAATTATTATACCTCATAGCCTTTACCGGGCATTATTTCAGGGGACAGATAATTCGCGAATAACGTACAGTACCGGACCTGGGATATTCCACAGGAATGCAGAATATCTTTGCAATATATTTAATTTGGAAATACTGCAATTTTGCTCTGGAATTTACTTCATAAGTTGATTTTTGGAATGGTAAAACTAATTTTATATATCTCTGTGCTCAGTTTTTAATTTCGTCTATAATAAGTTTCTTCTTCTAAATTTCTAGCGTCCATTGCTTCTTTTACGTCGTCTCGCCAGCTTCTTCTCGGCCGTCCTCTCTTCCTTCGTTCTGGCGGTATCCATCCCAGAATTTTTTTTGGGCCATCTGTTCTCCATTCGTTTCGTATGTCCAAACCATAATAATTGTCGTCTTTCGATTTCTTCCGCTATAGTCTGTTCCTTGCACATCTTTTCCCTTATTTCCGTGTTTCGTACCCTCTCCAGTCTAGATTTTCGACAACCCCTTCTTAAGAAATCCATTTCAGTTGCTAGTGATTTTTGTTTATTCTTTTTGCTCACATCCCACACTTCTGCCCCATAAATCATCACGCTTTCCATTAGGCTTTTGTATATTCTCTTTTTTGTTTCCCTTCTGATCCCTTTCTCCCAAAGGAGTGAGTTTAATGCTCCAATGGCTTTCCTACCTTTGGTAATCTGTTCCCCGATTTCATCATTACTATTGACCTGTTTGTTTAGGATATCTCCTAGTAGGGATTGCATTACCGGTTAACCGGTTAACCGGTTAACCGGTTAACCGGTTAACCGGTTATTAGGACAAAAAACACATGACGATAATTACCGGTTATTTTAAATTTTTACCGGTTATTTCGGTAAATTCTGAACTTACGATATGTCACGTATTCAACGTTTCTATTTATGTCACTGACTAGTATTCACTAAATACAGAGTGATTGTCCCAACACCGAGCACTTTTAACAATAAATAAATAATATTATAAAAAGTAAACTCCAAACACCAAGCCCTAAGAAATACAAGAGAGACATTGGCAATATCTTACGACAGAAAATTGAATATTTAACTGCCGCAAATATCCTTGGAATACAATTAGAATTATGTTATTACCAATTCTTATTAACTTATTGACCCACCAATATCGATTGAAGAAGGACATCTTCAGCTGAGGTATTCCATGCACAAATAGACGACTAACAGATTAGCTTTGAAAAACTAACCCTTTTAACAGGCTATTTTTAAAAAAATATTGTATTTTTAGATTAGGTATTCAGTAAATGCCATATTTGAGTTTATGTTTATAATTTTTGTTATTTAAGTGGATATTTTTGTTATTTACAGAATAATTATTTATTTAAATTTGTTTCATTTATATTTTTTCCTTTTGATAAATTAACTCCTATATAAAAAAGTCTGTTTGACAGTCACATTTTTGTCACTTCGACAGCGATAAAAAAGGTGCATCATTTTTAATCACCAATAAAAATGCCTGTTCCTCAAAAGCAGAGTACATGTAGTAGTCGCACGTCACTTTGAAATCTGTACTGTCAGCTATAATTTTTAAGTATTATGGAAACTATACTGTACATTATGTGTCGTTTTGGGAAAATTATAATTATTTTTAATAAATTATTGTTGTTCGTTCACATATTCTGTCGTTAATTTATCTTGCCAAAAAACACTCGAGCTTTTCTTTTATGGATAAAGGATCCCGGACACCATTTAGGGGGATTTCTGCCTCCAATCAAATTTAATCTAACTCACGTAAAAATGTTCTTTTGAACCCCCTGAACAAATGTTCAAATGCAGCCAGGTCCGAAAAAGCCCTAAAGATCGTTCAAAAGACGTTTTAAAATTGAAAAAATTAAATTAAAGTTGGCTTTGATTTTATGGAAATTCAGAACTGCATAATTAATTCTTAAATAACACCATATTTCTTACACATGTTAATGACACCGTGGATCTTCAAAGGCTTCGCTGCAGTTTTTTTAATTCAAGAATAAAGTTGTGATATTTTTTTTTAAATAAAAAGTTCTGTGACTCAAAATCTTATGATGAATTATTGTTCTCCGAGCTTTCTAAGATTAGAATTTTTATTTTTTTATCTGAACTTTCAGAGTGTATCATGTTTTTTATTTTAAATGCCCATTAAATGGGCAATTTAATCAGGTTCATTGATTTTTATTTGAACTATGATTATGGAATTTTCTTTTCACGTAGGTACTCAAAAAGTGGCGATATTTAAAAAAAAAATAACACACTCTTTTTTGGATAATAAGAAATTCAGTGAATCAAAACAATGTCATTATTGACAAGTGAAAAAGAAATAAAAAAGTGTGAAATAAAACTTAATATTTCGTTGTTTTACTATTGATTTCTATGGAAACAGCAATAGAATTTAGTCATTAGGACAAGGTAACTTTGGGTGATTTTGGATTTGGAACGATCTTTAGAGCTCCATATCTCGAAACGAAGACCTTTTTGGATCTGGCTGCATTTGAACATTTGTTCAGGGGGTTCAAAAGAACATTTTTACGTGGGTTAGATTAAATTTGACTTGAGGCAGAAATCCCCCTATATGGTGTGCGGGGTCCTTTCTTTTTAACTCATAATATTGCCAATCAGTAATTTTGCTCGAAAAACTGACATTTGACAAAATCACTCGACCTCCGGTCTCGCGATTTTTTCGTGTCAGTTTTTCTTATA
This sequence comes from Rutpela maculata, assembly GCA_936432065.2. Classification (NCBI taxonomy): domain Eukaryota; kingdom Metazoa; phylum Arthropoda; class Insecta; order Coleoptera; family Cerambycidae; genus Rutpela; species Rutpela maculata. The sequence goes on from OW386290.2 coordinate 39,944,876, forward strand.
AAATCACTGATTTGTCAAAATTATTTCGTTACAAAGAGAAATTTATCCGATAAAAAAATCTCTTGTGATCTTACTGTTGATAAAAAACCTTTTGATTATTCATTATATTAAATAAACGTATATAAAAAAATGTTTTTTGTTAAATTTAGATAATTTTGTACATGGAAAAAGACAATTGCCATTTTCGCCACCCTAATCATCCATTCTAAAAATTACCGGTAAATACCGGTTAACCGGTTATTTAAATTTTTATTTACCGATTTACCGGTTAGTAAAACTTCCGGTAAATTGCAATCCCTATCTCCTAGGTATTTACACTGGTCTACTCCTTTTATTATTCCAGATTCCAAGAGCAGGTTGTTACACTCGTTATGACCGACTAAAAGATATTCACACTTACTCATATTCATGGTCAGTCTAGCTTCTTCATGTTCTTCCTGGAGTTTTCTAATCATGTAACCTAAATCGTCTTCGTTTTCTGCTATTACAACTTGGTCGTCCGCGAAATATAGGCTATATAGTATCTCCCACTCTTAGTCCTATATTCTTACACTTGTTCGTCCACCCTTGTAGGGGCTCTGTCTAGATTATTTTTACTTTGTATAAATTAGTTTTGCCTATTTTAGTACAGTAATTATTGCATGGTGGAGAAAAAAGGTAATTAGTGGAGAACCGTTACAGAAGAAAAGCGCGTTATTTTGGAATAGGTCAGTAAAGCACGGATTTAGCTGATTTATAGGTTCCTAATATGCAATACAATTCAATTCAAAAATTGCCACTAATGCCCAAAAAATTGTAGGAAAATTCAGAAAAATCCAAAAAATCGAAAAAAAAACAAAATTAAATGCCAAGAACCTGATTTTTTTAAAATATACCAAAACAAAGTGGTTCTAAGATTTCTGTGGCTTCAATGTGGCTATAATAATTATTAGAAAAATAAAATTTTGGAAAAAATTAGTGATAATTGAAAATTTTAAAATAAAATTCATAAAGAGTAAAGAAAATTAATTAAGTACAAAATAATTTAACTCTTAACATATTTGATTCTTTTTGTGCATGTGATATATTTATTATAACTATATTTTCATCTTCATCAATTAGGACAGTAGGTGCACAGTTAGCACACGCCTCCCAGCTGCACCCCGTGCGGGCTGAGCTGCAACCCGGATTTCTGCATTCGCAACTTGACCGCAACATATTTTATCATTTGCCAAATATTATTTTTAATAAATTTTTAGGCGCTAGTAGTTGATTCATTGGGTTTGGAAAAATTTGGTGGTTTCGAGCCCCAATAATTTGATACCAAATGGATACCCAGCCATATTTGTACTTGTATAGTGTAACTTTCTTTTGGTGTTCTAGAGCTGTACCAGTTGTGCTGGGCAATTTCAGATTTACACTACTATCTCTAGTGATTGTAAAACATTATACCTTTACTTATTTAAATCAAACTTAATAGCGCCATATAAAGCTAGAATACCAGCCTTTAAAATATAAAGAGTCTTGATTTTGTTTCGCAAAGACTTAGGTAGCGTCCTGTAAAACGTCACGTTTTTCAAAAATTTTAGCATTATTTCGTACAATAAGTGTGTAAATAACATATTTAAATGATACAAGAATGACAATTTTTTTAATGTGCCAAATTACTCATTATATTATTCTCTTTGAAAATTGTTAAATATAATAATAACTAGTGGAAGCATTATACTCTTCGCCGTTTTACTGAGCTTTTTATATAATTGTTGCACATTCTATAGGATACTCTTCACAGTTTTCTTGTAAATAATGTTAGTTTTTGGACATTCTAAATTTTGTGATACCAACTTTGTTGCGAAATAAAAAATAAATGAAAAAAAAAAAAACTACCACCCTGTCTCTGAGGGATACGAACACACGACGTTTGGATTGCAAGGCAAAACTTTAGCCATTGGACCATCACACATTAGCTTCCTTAGCTAACGCCAACTTACTTTCCAAATTTCAGTACAATCGGACTTTTCTTTCTTAAGTTATCGTGCTTACAAGAAACGTGGCGGACGGACAGACGGACATTTTGAAAGTTGTTCAGAATTCGTTCACTAACATAATGATATGAAAATTTTTTCTCTACGAGCGATATTTACTGTTTTAGAAATGTGCCGATCAAATGCAATATACTCTTCGTTTTTGCGAAGAGTATAATAATACAATTAAATATCAAACTTCCTTTAATTATCCACCCGTTTCCTCATATATGATAGCAACTCAATTTCGTATAAGTTTGTTTTTCACTCTGAGCACAGGCGTGGTACTCGCTTGTGCTCAGAGTGATTCTTACATATGTCAAAAATTGTACGTTCTCACGCTACAAATTTCAAAATCTTTGCAATACTCTCTTGTGCTCGGTATAATAAAACAACCAACTAAAAGTACAATATGAGCAATTTGGGGTGGTAACATAATTAGGAAAAAAAAAAAAGGTTTTGAAAAATTTTGAAAAAAGAATATTTGTTAACTTATAGGCCGTAGAGTAGGATGTGATGATTTGTAGAGCTCAACATTTTATTTTTAGTTTTTTCAAAAATTCATATCCACGCCAATGACCAAAATGACACGCTACTGATTAACTGACAAGTATATTGTTTTAAGTGTTTATATTCATAGTAAAAACATATTCAAGTATTTTAAAAAATAAATATCTTGTATTTCTGCTTACATCATTGTTATAAAATATTATTTTGGGTATTCAGCAGATAACTTTCAAAGAAATCATTCGTTCCTTTCATATATTATTGATCTAAATCTGATCAAGCTAGAATATCAACGAGTAGTCCTCTTACAAACAAACTTGTCAATTTCTTTATACATTTACTATGTCTAACATTCAATATGAAAAACAAGAAAATAACCATTCTTTCTATATATTGAAGATCTAAGTCTGATCATGCCAATATATTGTCAGAAATCCACCCTTAAGAGGAAATCTTTCAAGCATCTCTAGCCCTACCTAGAGGATACTCCATTCAATACGATAAACAAGAAAATAACCATTCTTTCTATATATTGAAGATCTAAGTCTGATCATGCCAATATATTATCAGAAATCCACCCTTGCGAGGAAATCTTTCAAGCATCTCTAGCCCTACCTAGAGGATACTACATCACAAACAAACATTAGTTACATTTCAAAGTCAAGAACTACTGAAAAGCACAATGAAATATAGGAATAAAATTTCACTTACATGTCATAATAAATAAAATATTTCAATCAATGTTTGATTGACCAAACCTCTGGTTATTTTCTTGTTTTTCATATTGAATGTTAATACATACGGCCGCAAACAATAATCGACTCAAAGTAAATATTGTGAAATATCGTCTTGGTTAGACCACGGCAAGGGAACGAAATACGGAAAGTCGTGATCACGTCACGCTTTTCTGCCAACTTTACTAACAGTCGTTACCTGTGATTTCTTGATATCAGTGATTAAATCACAGTTCGTGATATATCGCCCATCACTAATCCAGATCAAGATCGTAAGTTGCAAAGTAGTGCCATGTATTGGGTGGAAACCTGTTGGGGGACATCCACGCTAATGACATTTTATATACCAAAGGAGAAAAATTTATAATATAGGATTTTTTATCATTCTATTATGTATGAATGAATAGTACCAAAATCCCGCTAAACACACAAACAAAAAAACGAATAAAAGCCACGTGGTTTGGCATTGCAACTTAGGGACATGAAATTGCTCCTATTGTGAGAATAACCCAAATGGTGATTTTCACGTATTTTGGTGAAAGGAGTGAAGTTTAGTCGATCTTTATCGATGGTAAAGATTCGAACTTCGTAAAATGTGTTAGTAAATACACAGCCAACAGCTATAGTAAAACATAATAATAAGTTAATTCAGCTTATTATTAACAAAATGTATATACATGTATAAAATTCAAGGAATTTTTTCAGCTACATAAAGTCTGAACCATGAAAAAGGAAAGTGAAACTTCTGCTTGTAAAAAACAATTCAACAGCGAACAACTGCAACTAGTGGAAAACTTCCGTTTTAACTAATAAAGTAATAATGGCTGGGTAAATACGAGAATTCCAATAATTCCAACTTACAAATGACAGGCAATTGGGCGACTAATAATCTCAAACTAAAGGCTTTAGCAGCATCTCCACTTTGGGAACCGCTAAACTTTACGCCTATAGAAAAGCCGTTTGTTATTTTGAAATTGCTCCTGTCACAGACTAATGACTTAATTAGGTATCATTGTTATTAACGAGACTGTTAATGGACCATGAAATACCATGTAAAACTAGAAACTACAGCAATCTTGCATGGTTATGTTGATGAAGTATCTTTCAATCTCACATACCGACTTGATTAATTTGTTGAATCGACCGGGTTCAACTGTCAGAACGTGCCAAATTGGCATGTAACTATGAGAGCGGTCCGGCCAATTTGATCTGATAAGCATACTGTAACAGCAATGCATGTTACAGAAATAGTCTAGGAGATAGCTACATATATGGGGCCTGCGATATATGTTGACATTGCTGTTATATTTTAGCAAATATTTTTCTGAGTATTTTGTCTTGTGTGAGTCAGACCTCCCTCCCTGCCCGTTTTGGCGCCAGCCGCCCCAGAAAATATTCAATTGTGAAACAGTGTACGAATCACTGCATCCGGCTCGAAGGACCAATGTACGTCTTGCAATGATGCTTGGGCTGAGCGGGTCACTGGCAAAACCGTATGAGGGTTGTAGTAGGGTAGTTGGAGTTACTGGCTCTGGGACCAGTGGACTGTATGGATTTTTGTTGTGGTAAAAATCAATCCTGGAGGCAGCCTCACCTCCTGATCATGGCTTGGAAAGAGTGGTTAAATGAGTACAAGTAATTAGTTGAAACTGATTTATTTAGGCAAATACAATTCTATTTATACTATACATGTAAATAGTGAAATAGTAAACTTGGCCTGGAAAATATGCCAGCTAGAAATGCAATGTGTGCAATTGCTTGCACATTTGTTGACCTTGTTTATGATTACTGAAATAAAAATAGATGTTGAAGGTAGGATACAATAACAATTAATTTAATTTACTTGAGATGAGAAAAATGCATGTTTAATGGATTAAACAAACAGAGTATAACACTTTAGGGCTTGGTGCTAGTTGAAGAGGGTATATATGCCAACATTTTTTCTCCGTGTAATTGGCAGCAATTGCGACATCAATTATGGCCAAAATTGGAACGGCTCAAAATTTTGTCAATACTCATTGCTGGAAAACCATATGCCAACATTTGCTGCTTGCCCATTTTGCAGATTTTTGGCCATCTTTTGGCCAAAAACTGGCCAAGACTGGTACTTTAAAAAAAAAATATTGACACCTTCTCAAACTTGTAGTTTTTGTATCAAAGAATAGTCTTTGTGAGTGCCAACATAATATAATAAATAATAAAATATTATAATAAATTAATCAAAGAATAAATTCATTTTGGTTATTTTTTGCATTAGTGAATTTTATAACATATGGTTATTTTTACATTAAAAAATTTTTTTGTTACGTTTTGTTTTCTCATTTTCAAAATACCTTTTCGATTTGTTCACATTGCCATTTGCACAATTCGTTAATATTTTAACGTTTGGTACACTCTTGTTTTACAAACTATAATATTCATAATTCAGACAAACGCGTAGAAAATCTATTTTGACATATGTTTTCTTTATGATAAAGGTTTTCTTTTTTTGTGGGGTGTAGAGTTGTTTCGACTACATTAAAAAAAGAATAATTAATTATCACATGCATTGTCTAGGCGCCGATGCTGTTTTTCGTAAAATTATTAAAAATCCGCTAAGGAGGGATGACATTTGGGTCGAAAGGGGGGGGGGGGGGCGTGTTGACATTGTATATTTTGCCTAAGGGACAGCATCATTCAATCCACTATTTGATCGAAAATAAATATTTTTTTACATAAAAAAATGGGAATAAAGTTGATATAAGGGGCTTTTTTTGGAGGGAGGGGGGATTTTTAAAATTTGTTATGTTAAAAAGGATAATTTCTCGGTTGTTACTCGCTAAATGTGTTATTTGTGTATCCTTTTTGGCATAATAATCGGTATTTGAATGTTTTTTTTTGGGGGGGGGGGGGCATTGAGAAAAAAAGTGTTGGCACTCACAGAGACTATTCTTTGGTACAAAAACTACAAGTTTGAGAAGGTGCCAACATTTTTTTTGAGAAACACCAGTTTTGGCCCGTTTTTTGTCCAAAACATGGAAAAAATCTGGAAAATGGGCAAGCAGAAAATGATGGCATATAGTTTTCCAGCAATGAACATTGACAACGAAAATTTTCCACTTGGTCAGAAAGTGTTATACTACGTTCCAATTTTGGCCATAGTTGATGTCGCGAGTGCTGCCAATTGCACGAAGAAAAAAATCTTGGCATATATCGAATGTTGATCGCCAAGATACCCTCTTCAACTAGCACCAACCTCCAAAGTGTTATACTCTGTTCCACAATTGAATATTTTCTGGGGTGGCTAGCGCCAAAACGGGCAGGGGGGGAGGTCTGACTCACATAAGATGAAATACTCAGAAAAGTATTTGCTAAAACATATCAGCAATGCCAACATGTTATATCCCAGGCCCCATATATGTAGCTATCTGCTAGACTAAAACGTTTTAATCAAAGAGAAATACGATAAAACAGAAGTTTTATTATTATACATTATTTAAGTGATTGTAAGTATTGGTCATTTAAATAAAATTTCTCTTCTTATTCCTGTCTTGAAAGACGCTATCTAATATTCTAGTTGGTTTTCCTTTGCTGAATAGCGCCATCTGTCACGTTTGCCTATTAGGCTCACGGCCTCACCAAACTTCTTTCCCATCACCTCCTTGGTGGGATCAGCATCAGGTTTTGGAGGACATCCTCTTCGCCTCTTCCATCTAGTTTTCCCTTTTGATACCGTTCTATATCATCCTCTCTCTGGTTGATGTAGCCAAAAAATAAGAATACGATGCTGGTGTGGCGCTATGGCAGACATATTTCTTGAAGAATCGAACTATTGGCACAAACTTGCGGCAAACACCTCCGAACCCAGATCAGCACCAATACGCCGTCTGTGTGTCTCCATATAGTCCATGTCACAGAGACGTAAAGAAAGATGGAGAAAAGTAATACGCGAACGAGTCTGGTCTTTGTGCATTTCGTGATATTTCTGTCACGCCAAATTTTGCTCAACTGGCAAGTTGCTCGTCTTGCCATTGTATTGTCACGCCTTTTTTTTCCGGGGTGGGAATCCTTTATGGACACCTGGATGGTAGCGTGGGACTCACCTCTAGGCATACCCACTAAAACCACCCCTCTTCGGTGTATGATGTATCCTGGAACCGCTCTCGCTTCTCTTCAGGATACACGTCAATCGTTATTCGATGGATAGAAGTTGTTTTTTTTCCCCGTGTCTTTGTTCCCTGTATTCCCTCTAGTTGTGCAAAGGGTATAGGTCGGGATTCCTCTCATCTTCTCCTTTGTGCACGACGATCCGTGTAATAGCTGTTTCGGCCTTTGCCCAATTGTCTTCAGATTGCAGCATGAATTCCACAAGCTCATCCGGCCCTAGACGATTTATGCCTCGTCTCTCCTCCACCCATCTGTTGCAGTGGAAAACTGTGTGCTCTGCATCGTCTATTTCACCACAATATGCGCACTCTCGAGAGTCCAGCTTTCCTATTCTCAACAGGTAGTCGGCGAAGCAGCCGTGACCTGTCAGGGCCTGCGTGAGAATGGTACCCTGCTTCTCCGTGTTTCCTTTCCACCCACTCTTTGACTGTAGGGATTATGCGGTGAGTCCATCTTCCTTTCCTTTATGGGCGTTCTCCCATCTGTTCTGCCATCTTTTGAACAGTCTTTCCCTGGTGGTTCCGCTCTCGACTCCTTCGTACACTTCTGCCCTTTCCTTGACCAGTAAATCCACTGGAGAGATCCCTGCTACCACCAGCACTGCCTCGTACGAGACTGTCCGATAGGCGCTGCATACCCTTAGTGCCACCTGCCGTTGAATCCTTGCCAGGCTTACTTTGGCATTAGCCCTTTCTTCTAAGGCGTATCCCCAGACCGGGGCGGCATATAATATGACTGAATGCAACACGCCACAAAGCACTCTTCTTTTGCTGACCTTTGGCCCCTTCGTGTTGCACATCACTCTTCCCAGAGCGGTTGCCGATTTCCCCGCTATTTCCGCCGTTTTTGATATGTGACACCTGAATGTAAGTTTCGGGTCCAGCCAGATTCCAAGGTATTTAAGCCCATTCCCCGGTCTAATTTCCATCTGTCCAACCCTGATGGTGATAGGCAGGACAGTTATTTTCCTTGTGATCATCACTGCTTCGATTTTTTCCGGGGCAAGTTTTAATTTTACGCTCCGCAGCCATTCCTCTATTCTCTCAATAGTGGCATTCGCCTTCTCCTCGATTAGCCCCGTCTAGTTTCCATTCGCGGTTAGGGCAAGATCGTCGGCGTAGCCCGTAAGGGTGACACCATTTGCGAGGGGAATTCGTAGTACGTCGTCGAACATAATGTTCCACAGTGTTGGCCCAAGCACCGAACTCTGTGGGACACCGCAGGTCACGTTTCTCCATTTAAAGAAATTATTTGCGTCCATCCCTATTTGCCTATCCCTGAAGTAACTCTTAATGATAATAATGATATAAGGTGCCACTTCCAATCTCTCTAGTTTGCTAATAGTCGCTCCCCATCCTGCAGTGTTAAATGCGTTCCTGATATCAAGGGTGACGACTAAGCACATTCTCTTTGCCTCCACGGCCTCTCTTGCCTTGCTCGTAATGCGGGTCACAGCATCCACCGTCGACATTCCTCTGCGGAATCCGAACTGGTAGTTCGGTCAATTTCTAGCTCTAGCCTTCCCAGGATTAAGTATATCAGCACCTTTCCCAAGGCATCCAACAAGCAGATGAGCCTGTAGGAGGATGGTTCTTCAGGTCTTCCGTTCCCCTTAATAATGAGGACGAGCCTCGCTTTCCTCCATCTGGATGGAAAGTCTCCTCGCTCGATTCATGACCCCTAAAACCGCTTCGGGGGATTCTTCGACGACTATTTTGATCACCTCCGGGGGGGGGGGATGTTATCCAGACCCGGGGATCGGTCGCTCTGTAGCCTCTCGATTGCCCCCTTCAGTTCATGTATTGTTACGCCTAAAACGCACTAAAACTAAATTAAGAATATCTGAAGAGGCGAATTAAGTCCAACCATTTGTAACAAAACAATATTTATTTTATAAACTAACAAATAAAAACAATAACAATAAAAGTATTTCAACTTACAAATATCACAATTCGGGATACAAACCCGAAACACAGCGGACGCTTTCAATGGGCAGCGCCTTGGGCCTTTTCTCCGTTCCTGCGTAGACACTCCCGCCTTATTTACTTTATTGTTTCTAATTCTGCGGATAAATTCTGCGCCGGCATTTACTAAGATCAATGCTAATTTTGTTTATAAAAATGACCTTGCCCACAATGCAGTTCTCAGTATGTTTATACATGTATTCAAATGGTACCGAACCAAATAATAATTTATGACGTTCTTCCCGGTGAGGCCGATAATTGACACTTTGATACCCCAGCAATAACAGTATTTACAGAACGGTTGCTCGGGCGCCAGTCCTCTTTTCTAAGTGGTGGAACGCCACTACTCTCAAAGCCAGTGAAGCGGAACTTGAGTGACTACAGAGGAGGAACATCCAGTGGGTCAAAAAGGGAAAATTAGACCTTTATCACGCATACAACAGTAAAACGCACAGTTCAGAATACAACAGTATTTACACTAAATGTTGCAAGCCCATAAGGTTATATCTTAAAACAATAACAAACGGCAAAAATTAGCACTTCAGGCTATGACCTAGTTACCCTTACTACTCACGTTTCCTCAGGCATGACTGCCTCGAATGGTCATGATCGACGGACTCCCTGCGGTGCTGCCGCTTGGATGGATGCTGGACCAAATTACCAGTTGCAGCGTGGGAGAACTCCAATTCTTCTGCGCATCGACTTGATAGCAACGATGAACTTAGAATGATTTCGGTATACGCACTCTTGATCGACTTGTGAAATCTTCTATCAAACTTACTTGCTGGTTCTGCTGGGCACGTCTTTCTCCGGCTGGCGGACGATCAGGACTGACTGCATTTGGATTTAAACTGCCGGCTTTCCTGAATCCAATGGTGGTTGAGTGGGCGAAATGACCAAAGTCGATGCGTGGTAATAATCAGTGACGTCGTATTGATATTTTCCAGACAAAACGTATTTGGAGTCGTTGCTACACATCTATCCACTCAGATGGTCTAGGCCGGACTGACTGTCTCCACGGCGAGACTCGTGACAATTGCTTCAATTCCTCAAAATTAATGCGCATGTATACCGTCAATAGGAGCATTGGGAACTGTTGTTGATTAGTGAAATTAAAGTGCGGCACACGGCACATATTCAATGCTGAAAAAGCCATACGGTATTTGTATTGCTACTTTTTAAATTTAATAGCTATTTTAATTATAAACTAATAATTATAGTTGTTAACTACCCCACTCCTACTGCTGGTGTAGGTACATAGCCATAGTTTAAAGAATTATTCATAGAAATATTTACAAAACATCATTGGTGGTTATTTAAAAGGTTGTTATAATTTCTTGATGAAGTAACTTTTTGTATAAACACTACTAAAAGTAGTCTTTCTAACGTTTGCTAACTATGTTAAAAATGTCATTTTGTAACCCCAATGTTAAAAGTGAGTTACTTTTAACACTAGTGTTAAAAGTAAGTTTAACATTTAAAATCCATATAATTATTTAACAAGATTTATTTTCAAAAACACTACCTTAAACTCACAAGCATTGATTGTTTCGTCCACACTAAGCCAGAGGTACTTCCCATTGAGCTCAAAAGAAATTTTCTGTCTAAATCTGTCACTGTCACTAAATAAATAAGTATTTTTTTCTTAGCGTAGACTCCGAAGGCACCTTAATATTGCTATATATGCCATTAATACATTTTTTCAAAAATTGTCTAAAAAGTGGATTGTCTAGTTTCCACCAAGGTATGTTACATCCTATCATAAATTCCACAAAATGTAGGTTCAAATTATTGCTTTGTCACATCTTGTACAATACAATTGTATACCATCAAATTGTAACTCGTCAATATCACGAATCCAAAAATTTACTGTAGCTTCCGTCGGTTTAGTATAATGTGACATTTTAACTGCGCGTTTTTAGTAGGCACTTCCGTCGGAATAAATCCACGTTATGCGAGATACTGTTTGATTGGATTGTGTTATGTCTTCTGCCTCCAGGCTGGTGGGCTTCCGTAATATAAATTGTCAGGATACTGCAGTTTAAAAGAATCTATTACGCGTTACGTTTTTATTTAATATAGTGCATTCCTCGACAAAACAAAAGTTACACATTAACTGTTTTTGTAGTTTGGGAATGTTTCAGTAAGTGTTTACAATATATTATATCTGTAAAAGCCATCCCTGGAATCCGATGGGTAATTCCGACCCCTGCTAATATATGAACCAGTTAAAAATTCGCGATTTTGTGTATACAACGCTTTTTGAGGAGAAAAAGTACAATATTTTTACCATCACATAAACAATGCAGGCAACAGTTGCGTAAGTACGAAAATTTAGATATGAATGAATTAAAAATTAGGCTGGAATCTTTTATGACATTTTACCTCAAATATGTTATAAAAAAACCTTTTTCTTTTAAATGAGTCAAAGCTCTGTCACTGACAGCATATAAAATAGCCATAATTTATTTTATAAAACATGCGTTATGCGTATTTTCCAGACATTCAATGGCATAAAAATAAAATTATTTTTTAAGCACAAAATTATCTCATTAACTTGTACCCTTTTAACTGTAGAATGCCAAGTCATTGTCATATTAAAATAAAAAATTAATTAATCGTAATTAATACCAATTTTATGTAACATAATCTATATAGTACCATTATTATTATTGAATAATTCCGTTTTACTTTGATTTTTTTATTTCTGTAGAACAGATGAGCCTGTATATATTTTCTCAACGTTCAACGGAAATAGTCCGGCGAATTGCTGTAAGAATTATGCACAAGCGGTTAAAAGCGATTTCTCTTTTCTGTCGTGTCAGTAGGGACCTAAAGACCATATTCAGAACGGGAGCCCATCGGATTAGTCACTTTTAACTTCTCTACAGTCGCGCAAAGTACAGTTTGGGACCTAATGTCATTTTGGACTATTAATTCCGTTTCAGTCATCGTAGCGAGATCATTTTTGGGTGTAGATCCATGTTTTTGGAGGTGAGAAAACTGATTATAACTGTCTCGACGCCCTGAGGCCCATAGTACATAGGTCCATGGTACATAACCTTAAAAAAAATAAAATCGGAAAAACCAATCTCGTAGCCAAACCAAACCTCTCTTTTTTTCAACTAACTTTAAAAAACACAACCTAAAAAACATCCTAAAAAATAGACTTAAAAAAAAATTAAAAAAGTTTTTTCCCCGACGAGGATCGAACCCGGCCCACGATTCATAAGCGCAGTACATGAACTACACACTATTGGAAATAATTATCTTGAAGGTTAAGCACATGCAACAAACCCGGACATTGGCGAACGAATCGACTGCGTGCGCGAGCATCGAAGACGAATTGGAAAAACTTAGTTGGCTAAGCTTGCTGCTGTTGTATTGTTGTGTTTGTCAAAAGTGACATTTCTCCGCTTTAGTGTTTACATTGTGTACGAAGATTCTCCAGACTTCTTTTCCGGTGAGTACAGTGTTAATTTTAAATGTGCATGGCACGACAACGGAATGATTCGAATGCAGGACGTAGTTTGCACAGCAAAATATAAAGGGCCCAGCTCCAGCTATGAAACTTTTGAAACCAATTTACTCCCGTTTCAGGAGCTTCAGGCTCTTCCAACTTGCGTAAATTACCTTCAGTCTGACCTGACGAATCTGATGCCCTGCGTCCATGAAGAAGCAGATTATAGAATGATCTTCCACATCGCTGATGGTTGCAGGGAAGGACACAAACATATTTTGATCCGCACGGTCGACACAGACGTGATGGTGCCGGCAACTGCCTTTTTGCATGCTCTACCTGGCTGTGAAAACATATGGATTGCCTTGGGTGCCGGCAAGTCCTATTGCCTGTGGATGTCTCCTCTATTATTCAGAGTCTTGGGCCAGAAAGGTGTCTGGGTCTTCTCTTCTTCCATGCTTTCACTACTTCTGCGTTCAGGAGCAAAGGAAAAAGAACAGCTCTGGCGGCGTGGAAAGATTTTCCTACAGTAAATCCTATCTTTGAGTGCTTGTCCAAAGCTCCTTCCTTGGATGAAATTGAGCAGGCCCTACCCGTACTGGAAATATATGTCGTTATAATGTATGACAGATGTTCAGAGTATGAAGAAATTAATACCGCCCGTCTTCACCTGTTCAGCAAGGGTAGAGACATAGAAAATATCTCCCCTACTCAAAATGCTCTCCATCTGCATACCCAGAGAGCTGCCTATCAGGCGGGGCATATATGGGGACAGAGTCTGACGAAGGATTTCGTTCTTCCCGACCCTGCATTGTATGGGTGGACCAAGACACCACAAGGAGTATGAAAGGTAAAGTTAATGTCATATATTACATGGTATACACAAATCAACGCACAGGGCCCTTATCCTTGACCAGTCGCATTCGTATACGAATACGTTTTCCAATACAAATTGCATGGGAAAACGTATACAGGTTCGAATGTGAATTTGCAAGGGCAAGGACCCTGATCGTATCACTCCTTAAATAGTATTTTGCTTCCTCCAGGTCAAGTGGACAACCCTGCTTCCGGGCAAGAAGAGCGTGCCGCGAGGTCATCTCCTGTTCCTGCAAAACCCCTTGTGGAAAATGGTGTAGCTGCGGAAAATCCCAACTGCCATGCACCAGCCTGTGCAAATGCAGTTGTGAGCAAGAGTAGATAAAGTTACAAGTTCAATAAGGTAAAAACAAAAACCTCAGGGTTCACAACATATAATCTGACACCCCGATGATGATAATTATTATTATAATACTCTTTTTATTCCTCCAGGTGCTCAGAACAAGGAGGAATTGGCATGACCTGCAATTAATGCAGAGGTCAGGAAAGCCCGCAGCTCACACATATTCCAATGTTCTTTGTGTGTTCTCTGTTCTAAACTTCGATTAAAGAACTTATATCTAAATACATAATGGCATTGATTTATTTGTCGCTGAAAGACTCACAATCTAAGGCACTTCTTCCCATAAGTTGCTCATTGGCCCATCGGCGTATTCGCGGCCGCTCGTGCACGATCGGCTTCAGTTCGATTATCATAATCTCAGTTGACAGTTCGGCCATTAAGGTCAATAAATGTTTTTCGTGTTCTCCGACCAAAAACTGGTGAAAAAGTAATTTTATTTTAAGTTGTGATTTGCTTAATACCTAAATAATATTCTCTATTCATATTTACACAGTTTAGTGACAATATATTTTGTGCAAATAAATAGTGAAGTGCTCTGCCGTTTGCAGAAACCAGTTTAGAAAAGAAGAGAATCGATCGTTCCATACTCGTAACATGATGAAGTTCAGTTTACAGTTATAAAGTAAATAGCAATTAAATTTTAATATCCTTTCAATACATATTTATCTTACTGTTTTATCTTACTGTAATATCGTATGCCTACATCACGTTATATAGAGCCGGTAATGCAGGAATTGCAATAATTCATTTTAATGAAAATATTTACCATTCTACACATTTTCTACACACACAACGCCACTGTTGCCTATGGGATGTGATGTTCATCTATCCATTTTAATGGACATATAATGTGACTATGTTAGGAGCAAACAAGGTATATAGTGAAAAGATAGCCTGTTATGTATCTAGATATAAGTTCTTTAATCGGAGGTTCTAAATATGCAATTTATTTCAGTAAAATAAAGCTTCATTTAAAGAATAGTCTTTTAACCTTTTTTGAGCCTCATAAACGTCAACTCATGGTTGGAGGCAAAGAAACTGATCACAATATTCCTCAGGTACCCGTGGTACACCTTCAGTACATACCCGTTCAAACCCTATGGGCCTCAGGGCCTCGAGATAGCTATAATCAGGTTTTTCGCCCCCAGAAACATAGATCTACACCCAAAAATGATCTCGCTACGACGACTGAAACGGAATTAATAGTCCAAAATGACATTAGGTCCCAAACTGTACTTTGCGCGACTGTACAGAAGTTAAAAGTGACTGATCCGATGGGCTCCCATTCTAAATATAGTCCTTAGATCCGTACTGATACGACAAAAAAGATAAATCGCTTTTAACCGCTTGTGCATAATTCTTGTCAAGTTAGATTCTAATACGCCGGACTAAAATTATAAAAGTCCATTATACACTGTGGGGGGTGGATAAGGTAAAAAAATATTTTGAGGTTTCTGGTTCTTGTACACACACTAAATCCCATTTTTTTTTTCATCCCCTTTAATAATGGGGTGGGGGTGGTAATGGGGGTGGGTAATGCCAAAATTTTTTTTGAGACCTTAGCTTCTCTTGTCTATACTAAATATCAATTTTATGAACTCTTACCTGCTTGATTTACCTATTTACTCAAATTTACCCCAATTTACCCCCCAACCCTTCGACGGAACAAGATGAAAATATAATAGATTATATTTTCATCTCGTTAAAGTACATATGTGTACCAAATTTCAAGTCAATATCTCAAACGGTTCCAGAGTAAACGTGCGCACAAAAAAAGTTACAGACCGACAGACAGAAAATTTTTTTTCGCTCAAACTTGAAATCTCGACGTTTCATGACATTCTAAGCCTATTTGGACAATAAAAATTTTTAAAAATTTTTTGTCGTTACTATACTTCCACTGGATGTGGAAGTAATATCGCATTTGTTACTCCTGAGCACTGCAGTTTGAAGACTAGAACTACTTATTGCATTTCTAAACTTTTTGTAATTTTGTTTTTCTCTCTCTATAGTTTACTTTACGTTTCCTTATTTGCAATTTCATAACATACGCCATAAATTCGATCAAATGCCAAAAAAAAAAGAAAATTCGATCAAAATAAATTATATTGTATAGTTCATCACTATTTTTTTATACTGCATATTAAAAACTCAGAACTGCCGACCGCGCCAATATAAGGGGAGAGCGGGGCATGCTTTATTTCGCTACACTATATTACTTAATACATAAAACATCATTAATCTTATTTATAGTATTTTCTGGCATGATTAAGATAAGAAATAAACGGAAACACTCCCATTTTAATTAAGATTTCTAACTCTTATGATATAGTTACGAGAATTACCTCTGACTAGAACGGCGCGAAGTTTATTGTCGCCGTTAATATTGGGATAAAACAGAGCCGTAGTTTGAATTTATATGTCAGTGTCGCGAAGGACGGGAAATGCGTCCACCAATGCATAAGATATTTCTATTTTGACGCAAAACAGAATAAGATTTTTTAATTTACCAGAAAATACGATTCTTAAATCTCTAGTATTATTTTGTTCATTCTAATACGCAAAAATTTGAAGTGCGGCTCTGTCTTGTCAGCAGACTTTGCTATTTTTATGGCTGGTTTTTATGGCCTTTTTTATTCGCAGTAAAATTTGTAGACACTATAACTAACTGCCTACGAAATATTAACAAAGGCAAAGATTGTTCAAAGAATTACGGAACCAATTTTTTTCTTATATTCTTTATTCTTTTCATTTTAGACCGTTTGAGCTTGAAAAGTAAACAATTTTCATCTGCGGTGGCGGCGCCTTTCCAATTGTACTTTTATTGTTGTTGTGATTTGTACTGTTGTATGACTGCTACTACTACTGGCCTGAGTAGACTTTTCTAAATTTTAGTGTCGCCCAGAAAATTATTTTAAATATGCTCTGGGAAGACCTCATGCTTGGCTGACTATTGGATCCCCAGATTTCAACCCCATACATTATTTTCTGTGGGGACATATCAAAACGGTCTACTGTGTTTCCATAAATAGAAGAGACTAATTAGTTCGGCGCATTCTTTATTATTGTAACCAAGTAGAAACAATCATGAGCTAATTAGAAAATCTATTGGTCATTTAAACAAACGCCAACAAAAACGTAGGGAAGTTGGCACGATTAAATCATAGCCCGTATATTTGTTGTTTTTAATGATAATAAGTTAAGCAAGTTAGCCTGAGCATTTATCTATAGCTTTTGTTAAAGCAGTTTTTGTCTATTGTGGAACAAAAAGTGGACGAGGGAAAATAATAAAATTCTGAATTTTATTTTAACTCCATTATCATAAATGATGCAAACAAATGTATACAAGTTTTTATGTTTCTACGTAAAATTTGAAGTTGAATTAAAAAAAACTAGCGGTTGTAGAGATTAAGCGAACATCCGGTTTGGACAAAGAACCAAGATGACTAACTTCGTCCTATTTTCCTGAAAATCCATCTCATGGGTTCCTGACCTATGTATGTCTCTATTTTTTCTAACCGAAACCGAAAACCTTAAAAGTCCAAAAAGTCTTAAATTTGACAGGTGTAATATATACCAAAAACGGCAAATTTTTCATAATTTGACACTTTTTCATCACTTCCGGTTTCCCTGGAAATGACTCCAACTTTGAAATTTTAAAGGGAACACACACTGTATATTTTTACATTTTTTGATTCCGGAGACCATTTTAAGTTCGACTGCGTAGTTTTAAAGTTTTTTTGAGACTGCTTGATTATTTTAGGGCTATTTTTATTTTTGCATCTAAAGTACAGTGAATGCACTCAAATCAATCAAATGGACCAAAACAATGAGAGAAAAATGTAAACGTGAGATTTTTCGAATTGGTTTAGTAGCTACTACAAACCAAAATTTCCGAAGTCACTAATTTGTAATTATGTCAACTTTTTCAAATGGCAACATCTTTTAGACGCCCAGTAGTTAAATACTAATTTTCACGACAAATCCAAATCGGTTTGATGCTAACCCAAATACACAAGTTCTATGGTGGATAATTATTAAAATATCGAGAAAATACGCTTATCAAGTAAGTATGCCATGGAAAAAAAATGTTCGAAATTAATTTGTGGTGGAGCGACTCGCAAAATGTGCATGATAAAATTCAGTTTCATCAGTGTGATCCGTACGTTATTTTAATTGATTTTCCACTTCTGTATGGCACGATTAACAACATCTTGCTACTTGTCACAATTGCAAGTTCTTTGGTACAAAACCAACGTTTTAGAAAGTTTAATACAGAGCTCTAGAAAATTCATATGGACTTTACGAGCGGTCTGTACTTAGCCGTAAAGTTACATTATGGTGGGCCATTTCATAGTGGAGGATAATTTTGTAAGAAAACAGGTAGTCTGTAATTTTACCGCTGCATTCTAAGCTGAAATAATACATTTTCTTTACTGCAAATCTAATAACAGTTGAACAAGTTTTGGATTCAACAGGAGGATGCAATTAGAAGTACTGCGTAAGTACTTCTAATTGCATCCTCCTGTTGAATCCAAAACTTGTTCAACTGTTATTAGATTTGCAGTAAAGAAAATGTAGTATTTCAGCTTAGAATGCAGCGGTAAAGTTACAGACTACCCGTTTTCTTACAAAATTATCCTCCACTATGAAATGGCCCACCATAATGTAACTTTACGGCTAAGTACAGACCGCTCGTGAAGTCCATATGAATTTTCTAGAGCTCAGTATTGAACTTTCTAAAACGTTGGTTTTGTACCAAAGAACTTGCAATTGTGACAAGTAGCAAGAAGCTGTCAATCGTGCCATACAGTAGAGGGAAATCAATTAAAATAACGCATGGATCACACTGATGGAACTGAATTTTATCGCTTATAAATAAACGATATCTTGTTCATTACCTCCAAAAAATTCCAACAAATTCCAAGTCTACTTTTCTAATGTTGAATTCGTAAGTCTTGTCTTATGAATTGATATGGATGGAACTTTTTACATTACATTTATATTTTTATATCATTCTTCTCATGCTGCACTCTGTTTAGATTAGCAATCATTGCTTGTCTCTCGCTTCCTCTTTAGCCCGGAAGCCCGTGTACAGTATGAGTGACTATGTAAATTCGATTACTCTTATACTCGGAAAGAGTTGCTATACCAGGTTATAATTTCTTTAGAAAAGATTGGAGTGGGAGGGGCGGAGGAGTTGGGGCGTGTGTTAAAAGATATTACTGTAGTCAAGAGTTTTCACTAGATTTCTTGGTAAGTGATGGACTTGAATATATTTTTGTGGAAGTTAAATCTCATTCAACTAAATTGGTAGTTGGGGCTTTCTATAGGCTACCGAATACAAATATTAACGCTTATGTTAATGACTTTGATGATATTTTGTCTACCAACTGAATTAGTTATCTCATCTGACACTTTATCTACTGACGGTATTTCGGACCATAGAATGGTTTTTTGCGACTTACGAATCAATAAGATTAAAATGAAACCTAAATATGTAACCTTTCGAAGTTTCAAAAATTTTGATTTAAATCTGTTTCTTAACGATTTACATAACCTACCTTGGCATAATATAATTTTAGGAAATAATATTGATAGTAAACTTCTTCTTTTTAATAATTTTTTTAACTTCACTTTTTGATCTTTATGCTCCTATTAGACAGGTCAGGGTCACTAAACCTGAGGCTCCATGGCTTACACCCAATTTAAAATTAATTATGAGAGAAAGGGAGAAAGCTTTACAGAAATTTAAACGCACAAATTCTGGTGTTAACTGCGATTCTTACAAAAATTGGCGTAATTATACCTTATCTATGGTCTGAAGAGAAAAGAAAGGGTATTTAAGTTATATTGCGGCTCAAAAAAATTCCAAAAAAATTTGGTCTGCGCTTAATGATTTTAATATTCGCGCAAAAAAAGATTTTATTTTTCTTTACCTAAGGAACTGTCATATCCGAATGAAGTGAACACGTACTTTGCATCTTTTTTACACAGAATGTTTCATATAATTGTGATGAAAAAATTAATTTTTACAACAATAATATTTTTAATGGGAATAATAAATTTACTTTTAGGTTAACTTCAGTTGAAGAAGTACATAATATTTTAAATAGTATACAAACTGATGCTCTTGGTATAGATAATATCTCTTCTTCTATGTTGAAATACAGTAGCCCATTTATTGATAATATTGTCACTCATATAATCAATTGCCTGCATTGAGCAAAGATACTTTCAATGCATGTGGAAAATTGCAATTGGTAGACCATTACCTAAAAATAGTAACCCCACTCCATTTTCCGATCTAAGAATTATTAGCATTTTACCTGTAATGTCTAAAATTCTGTACAATCAAATTTATTTATATCTCACGTTTAATAACACAGGACCACAAAAAAAAAAGTTGTCTGCGCCGGGGTACTGACCATACCTATCCTTTGTATTTTGTGCCGCTGAACACGAATCTGACCTTAGTTTTTCCCCTATACGTCAGGTTTTTTTTTAACAGCAAATAAATATATAAATATCACGATTCAACACGACTTTTTTTGCTGTTAAAAAAAAACCCGGACGTGTAGGGGAAAAACTAAGGTCAGATTCGTGTTCAGCGGCTCAAAATACAAGGGACAGGTGTGGTCAGTACCCCCGCGCAGACCACTTTTTTTGGTTGCCACTGTGCCACACTCTGTGTGGCGCAATCCCACAAAAAAAAGTTATCTGCGCGGGAGTACTGACCACATCTATCCCTTGTATTTTAAGCCGCTGAACACGAATCTGATCTTAGTTTTTCACCAGCACGTCAGGTTTTTCTTTTAATAGCAAATAAATATATAAATATTAGACTTTTTTGCTTAAAAAAAAAAAACGTGACGTATAGGGGAAAAACTAAGGTCAGATTCGTGTTCAGCGGGTCAAAATACAAGGGATAGGTATGGTCAATACCGCGGCGCAGACAACTTTTTTTTGTGGGCCTGTGATAATCTACTGCCACATACTCACTGTGGTTTTAGAAAAGGCTACAGTACAGCCACAGTCTTAGCAAATGTTACTAATGGCTTCATCGAAGCATGTGATAATGGGCTGGTTAGTGTGCTGGTGCTGCTAGATTTCTCGAAGGCGTTTGATACAATTAACCATCAGCTACTGTGCGCTAAACTTAAATATTATGGATTTGACTTATTTTCACTTTCACTTATCACTTCATATTTAAACGACAGGTCACAAAAAATATGTATTGACAGTAGATTTTCTTCCAGTATAAATATAAGATCCGGTGTTCCACAGGGATCTATTTTAGGCCCTCTCTTATTCATAATATACACAGCCGATATTTTGTTTTCAGTAAGTTTTTGTAAAGTATAGGCATATGCTGATGACACGCAATTATATATACATTTTAACGTTAAAGAATTAGTCCAGGCATCTGACAGAATTAATGTGGAGCTGGAAAATATTAAACAGCTTTCTCATGAGCATGACTTAATATTGAATTCAAAAAAATATAATTTATTAATTTTCGGCAATAAAGAGAAAAGGTCATCTTTAAATGAACATTTAAATATTAGAATTGATAATGTTCCCTTGCCTATAATTTGGGGGTGATCCTTGATTCTGATCGTTTTAGAGAACATGTTAAAATGTTGCTGCAAAAATCATACGCAACTCTTAAATTAATTTATGCTAATCGAGAAATATTAAATTTTAATTTAAAAAAAATGTTATGCGATGCACTCGTTCTTTCTTACTTCAATTATTGTGATTTTCTTTATGGACCATGCCTCAATCAAAATGAGAAATATAGTATACAGAAAGTTCAAAATGCATGCTGTAGAATGCTTTATGAGATTAGAAAATATTATCATATTTCTCACAAAATAAAAGAATAAGTGTAAGGGTTTAATATGGAGAATCCATATTGGGTAATTTTTCTCATAACTTACTCACCTCCTCCAGCGCTTCTCTCATTAAAAGTAAGTTCGTCACCAGGTCAACTATTCATTCGAGAAACATTAGAGAAAAAAATAAATTTACAATACCACACCATCGGACAGCTATGTTTAAAAGAGGCTTTGTATATAACGCAATTTATTCTTATAATTCACTTTCACAAGAATTCAAATTGTTTAACATTAATAAATTTAAATATAAATATAAAATTTACCTTTTCAACATGCAGTGAGTATATATATTGTTACCTAGCAGATACCATTACTTATAAGTTTTCTTTTATAAGTACATTTTTAAAATTGAATTTACTCCGTGGCAGTGACATGTTTTGTTGCCCGTCTACCAATTACTTCCAAAATTGTTTGTAATAAAATAATACAACTGAATTACGCTTATATATATGGTTGAGTATGAGTAGCTTTTAGCTAGACTTCGCCATGGTTGGTGTTGTGACTTCTTCTTCATTTTCTTTTTTGGCCTCAATTTCATATTCTTTTGTATTTAGTGTATTTATCTTACAATAAAGTCGATTTATTATTATTATATAAGTTAGCAATGAATAGATCTTCAGATGGTTGGGTATTGGTAGGTGTGGCTGTCAAAGGTAAAAAAAATTAGGGGAAGATTGTGTTATATAATGAAAGTAGAACATAGGGGGGGCGGTGGATTTAGCGTCAGCTGATCGATCAAACAGGTCCGAAAACATGAAATATTAAAATTATTCGTCGAACTTAAAAATTCGGGTATATGATAATATTTATACTGAGATTCGCGAAAAACATTGTCAGCTACAAGTATGTGGGTGGAAAAATCGTCAGCTGCTATAGTAAAAGTGCTGAGTGTTGACTCTCCTGAGAGGTAGCGCGCACCACCTTTCTTGCATCAGCTGACGACTTTTCCACCCACATACTTGCAGCTGACTGTATTTATCGTTAATCTTAGTATGAATATTATGATATACCCGAATTTCAAAGTTCGCCGTAAATATTTAATTAGCAATATCGATATTGATAACTTAATGCTAGAAAGCGTGAGTGCGGCATTCCCGAGTTTTTTTTTTAATTTGATTAAATATTCAATTTATTATTAATATACATTATTTTATGAAAATATAAATTCAATACATTCGTACATTTGAAAATTATACAGAATAATTTGTTCGGAAAATTTATTTAGTTAATTAGTGAAAAAAAATGAATTTATTTGGCTTCCGATAACAGATTTTCCTCATTCTCATCTTCATCCGACTTATTACTCTCTTGTTGCTCAGTGCTCATATTCCTCTTTGTCACTTGCAACTAAAAAAATTAATTATTTTTATTAAGAATTGATTAAGATTATAATAGGATGAAAAGCACAAATGATATAATACCTTCAGTATTTTCGGCATCTCGGATAATCATTTCCAATGATGGAGGTAATTGATCTCCATCAAACCATTTGCAAGTAAATTTGTTTTCCTCAAGCTGCCAAGGGGATCTAATGTAAATGGCACTTGTTTGTGTGCGTTATTCCAAATCGTGGACATACACAGTTCTTAAAACGTGCTGTACAAGTTTCGAGTTCGACGGTGGCAAGAGAGATGCATCAAAATTTTTGTCTGGTAACGAGAATTCGTTATCATTTTCGCTAAATTTATACACCTTCATGAAGGTAGCTACACGAGCATCATTGAGTTTTTATAGCTTTAAACTCATACATCGTGCAAACAAACTTCTCTATTATGTTAACGACATTATTTAGGTTCTCCTCTGGTAAATTATTCAAATTTTTAAATGCTTCAATAAACTCTTGATTTTTTCTTAATATAGTAAAAGACCTATTTTTTCCTTTCTTGAAAAAATGCGGGATTATAATCACATCCCGTTAAACCGTGGAAAGCGAGCAACGCATTACACAAGTCCTCGCCAGCTGACGACTTTTCCACCCACATACTTGTAGCTGACTATGTTTTTCGTGAATAGTATCATATACTCGAATTTTAAAGTTCGACGAATAATTATAATTTTCATGTTTTGGATCCGTTTGATCGATCAGCTGACGCTAAATCCACCGCCTCCCGTCCAGCTGACTATGTTCTACTTTGATTATATAACGTAATCATTCGCCGAATAATTTTTTTCTCAATTTTTTTTTACTTGTTTTCAACCCTTTGACAGCCGCCCCCATCGCTACCCAACCGGCTGATGGTCCATTTATTGGTAACTTATATAAGAACAATCGATTTTACATATTGTCAAAGTTCGCCGGATAGTCAGTGATATTGTACACGAGCTCCCGGACTATTTTACTGCGTTATAAGTGCTCCTCTTTCTAATTCAAAGCTCCATCTTTGAAGAATTTCTGCTTTATTTTCCTGTTCTGTAACTGAGCTTTCGACCTGTTTCGAAATATTGTAAAACAAATGAATAAATAGTAAACTGGTCAAATAATTATTTTTTCAACGTGAATATAATTTCATTTATAGAAAGAAAACAGTTTACCTCGTAGTTAAGAAGAGTATGTGACACAAAGTAGTATGGATATAACCTACTAAATTTGACTGATGTCTTCCATTCATCCACTGAGCTAGTCCGCTCCAGATAAAAAGATTTAAGAAACGATATCTAAGGTTCGTCTACGTTATTTCCCCGTTCGTTATCGTATAAAATTCGTTCACACTTGCTTCCTTTTTCCTTTTACGTATCATTTACTCTGTTTCAGAGAATAGCGCGAGTTATTTTATTTCAGGAAGACAGTGTTAGAAATATATTAACACTTTTAAAAAATACGACTGGCACGTATATAAAAATAAGGTTGTTTGTTTTGACAAAATTTGCAAACAAATAAGTACAACAAAAATATACTCTCCTGTACTTACGTGTGGTGCGTAAAATTCAAATTAAATATATTTAGTATCGTTAATGAGATTTAGAAATTTAGTCAAATTTGCTTTTTAACAGACTTTAAAAAAAAGTAAAAATTTTCAATTCGACCGATATGTATGTTTGTTCAATCATAACTCTGGATTGGCTTAAGCGATTTCTATGAAATCTTTCCCAAACAGCAAGGCTCGGCAATAGTCTTATAATTTCAACAAGCTACGGCTAGTGCAAAGTGAGCAACAATTGAAAATAAGCTTTTTTTGGTGGGCTTTAGCTCTCCTCTACCAAACTGTAATAATAAAAAAAATAAGGCATGATATTAAATTCAATATGGGTTCAGGTACGGTTTCCAAAATTGTTCTTGTCGGTTGCAATAATTCATTTATTCTAGTCTTTTTCCACTGTTCTGAAGGTTTCGTATGCATGCTTCAACAGCTTCGATGAACAACAGTTACAAAACGCTCTTTCAGCTATAGGTGTTTCTTATCACCATTTACTACAGCTTTTTTATTATTACAATAGTATCTGTTTTAGGCACAACTTTGTCACTTAAAATTACATCTTAACAAATAAAACAGAAATCAGGTCTCTCGTGATTTGCATTATTTATACGGTAAATAAACTAACAGTTTTTTTGTGTAGAAGGAGGGTTCATAGCTACCTAAAAAACTTGGAAAACCTGAAAAAATCAGGAAATTTGATGTTGACTAATAATGTTAGGGAAAAGCAGGAATTTGTAAGATTTATTAAAAAATCAATACATTTTAGTAAATGTCATAAAAAGTCGGAGAATGTGAACATTCTTAACGCTCATGATATAAAACTACGAGTTATACGTGTGTCTCTTTATTAGACGTGAAAAAAACTTCCAAGAGTCCCGGAAAGCCTGGAAAATTTAGTGAATTTAAATTTGAAAAATTATGAACCCTGAACCGTATACAGGGTGATTTACCACAACATGCTGAAAATTTATTAGAAGGTTTTCCCCACGGAAAGGAGTTAAAAAAAATAAAAAATTAAAAAAATATGGCCAAAAAAATTTCCTTATTTTTTTGTAGAAATGCGCCACCTATGACTTTAGCCAATCTAACGTAACGCGGTGCAACCATATCACTTCCCCCCCTTTCCCCCCCTTATCAGACTTGGGACTGACTGCAAAGCTTGCGGGGTTAGAAGTGACTTTTTGGATTTAATCACACTACAAAAATAGCAAATTAAAATAATGTTACCGATAATTATTTTTTCGTTATTTTTTTTTATGGCATTCAATAGAATTCGATCATATAGATAAACTGTTAAAATTTCAGCTTCATAAGTATATCCAATCATTAGATATTCAATGTTAAAGATTGAGTTCCAGTACAAAACGCTTCGCCGACTCGTCATTCTGCATAAACACTGCTCATTTTAAACCAGCAAGAAGATAAAACAGATATAATTTAATATTCAAACGCCGTTTCCATAGACAAACATAATAACACCCGCCACACGCTTGAGGCATGTGCATCATATAACTAACATAACCTCAGTTGTTATGTTTTTAGGTTAATTCTCATTTTTAATGTTTGTATACTCATTTTTAGCTTGGAGCCAAACTAGCTATTTAAAAATTCACGCAAATCACTTTTCAATATTGTTGATTGATACAAATAAACTGCTAATTATAGGTTAGATTCCTAACCTGCAGAAAGTGTCTTATTTTATTGTGACAAACTATTTAAAACTTCATAAACATTACATTAAACTAGATTTTGGTTGAAAGTACAGGAACCAGAAATTTTAATAATAGCTACGTAATACTTGTAAATCTTAAGAAATATATATTTTTGAGGTTAGCTGTGAAGTCACATTAAATCTCGACTGTTGTCTGATCAGCATCTGCCAGGGTTGGCAGGTTTAAAACAAAATGATTTAAACAAAGTGTTTAAAACATGTTTAAAACATCGCACTGGGTTTTAAACAAATGTTTAAAACATATTTAATACACAATGCGATGTTTTAAACAATCGTTTAAAACACAGTTTAAAACACAGTGCGATGTTTTAAATAAATGTATTATTTTGGAGTTTGTGGAAAAGCAGGAAAAGTGCCGATGATGATCCATTCCAATAAATAATTCCGATATAGTGGTCACGTGCACTAAACTGAGCATTTTATTTTTAGAGTGCTGTAAAATCCGTTTAAGAGCGCCATCTGACATCAACTAGTAGTAGCAGACATAGTGTGCCTGGCACCATTTAATTTTAGTTGAATATAGTTTTAAACGTTTTAAACCTGTTTTAAACATGTTTTAAAGATACTATTTAAAACTTAAAAAAAACCTGTTTTAAACAAAAAAAACTGTTCAAAACAAAAAATACTGTTTTTTTGTTTAAAATGAAAAAAACTGTTTTTTTTCCAACCCTGGCATCTGCAAAGTGACTTCACGCGAAGGCCCGCCCCGTTTTCGCGCGATCCAACTTTGGTAATTTATTTAAGGGCTTAAACGTCCAATTTGGAAATTGCCTTAAAAAGTGTTCTATTTTCGATTTCTAAAATAAAAAAAATGCTGAATATTTTTGTAGAACACAGCACAGCACAAAACTTAAAAATAATGAAAAGTCAAAGAAAATGTTCGAATGCATTACATTCAATACACTATTCTAAGCGCAGAATGGCATATTGAACGGTATCGATGTACGAATACAATTTAAAATTTAACAGTAGGAAGTCGGGAGGACAATAAAGACACTGACCCTACGCCAGTGAACTCTTATACTACGTACAAAGATGAGAGAATTAATTCTCTAATTTTTGCTACGTACCTGCAACGGACCCAATTGTTGTTGAAATTCGTAATAAGAAAGAGACAGATACCAGTCACGATTGCGTGTTGGCCAAATTGAATTTGCCTTAATTTTATTTTCGAGGACGGATCCGTTCCAGATGCGTAGTTCATTGCCTTTACCCTGACCATAGACAAATAACGGTAGCGTATCTTTGCAAGTTTTAATGCAGAGAAATATACTGAATTACCTCGGATAACTCTAAAATTTTGCAGAGGCTTTCCCACATAGAAGAATAGTAAGCCATTTTATTTTCCGCATATTGTGGTAAATCACCCTGTATATGTTCAACTATCTTTTCACAAAGGCTGGCAGGCCTCGAAACATTCGAAAATGAGATGACTCACACAAGCAATCACGCACGCACATGTGTCAGTCAGAGGTCAATAAAAACCAAATTGAAGATATTTGACTCAGCTGTCAACAAAAACATAATTTTTTTTAAGCAGTGTATTCCGAGATATTTAAAAAGTCACATTTTTCACTCCTTTACATTCCTTAAGAACACCTTTATGCACCCTTTGGAGTTAGGGAAACCTACAAATCAACAAATTTATTTGGATCCCTATTTTTTATTTTTTAAAGCTATTTTTTTTGATACTATAAATAAATAAAGTAAGAGAAACTGGAGTAAACGATGTCCCCTGTCCAGGACCGTGGAGATAAAATACGGGCCGGGGGGGAGACAATTTTTTTAAAGCATTTCAGAACCGGGCCCTCCAAACCAGTCCGGACCCCTCAAAACGAGTCTACCCCCGTCATATGAATTTATTATTATTATATAACGTTAGTTCCAATAATCATTTAAACTAGCATCGTTTGAAACTTGCAACAATTGGTGAGTAAATTGGTTATATCAACAACTTTATTTTAATTGTTTGGCTAAGTGCTTTATATTAATCTTGATAGTAACTTTCAATAATTCCACGTATTCGTGGTGAGAATCACCGGGAAGATTTGAATATATTTCAAATAATTTTTCACGTTTATACCCGAAGGGGGAGAAATACGCCGTTTTATGTAAATTTAACGAGATAAGTTCGCCTGAAGTGATCGTAGGAAGGTTCATTAAGAAAATTGACTTAATTTATTTGAGAATAATACTATATGGGTTCTGGTGTTTCAAGCCGTCACTTCAAAACTCTTAAATAATTGAGGGAATTAGGCTCTGGGATTAAATTTGCATAGCGCAGGGAACCAGTTGTTGCGAATGGCATGCTTGGATTATTCATTATGATGAGGTGTATAAAAAATAGCTTAGACTGTATATTCAATTGTATGAAAGCAACCAACCGACTGCGACTGGATAAAGTGTGGAAATTGTGCTCGACCGAACTAGAGTTAAATGCATTGTTTGCGTATAAACTTCGAGGAGGCGAATGAGACGGATGTTAGTGGAAAATTCTTGGCCAATAGCAGAGCTGAAAGCAAACTGATTTGAAAAAAAAAAAAGAAATTGCCAGAACTATTTCTGTATCAGTTTAAATATAAATTTATGAATTTTCTCAATGTTATTCATACATATACTAATAAACAATGTGCCCCTTGTTCTCGTCCTAATAAACTGCTGGCCAATTGAAACGGACCAAGCGAATTTTTAGATTGAATTTAAATCCACATTATTTTTAGGAAGAGAATACACTGTATAAATTGTTCAAAATAGTATAAATGTATCCAAAATGTGATCTTTATTTCAAAAATGTAAAAACATTCAGGGTGGTCCATTTATAAAAGACTATTGGGGCCGTTTCCGGTGAAACCGGAAGTGATAAATATGGCGGATAGGTTTGAAAAAGTTGAAAATCTTACCTAATTTCACCATACAAAATTTCATCCCAATATCTTTAAAAACAAGGAAGTTACAGGGGTGGCCCACTATTCGTTTACACCCGGTATATGGATATGCGGTTTTTAGGATTCAATTTATTTGTAAAACAGCGAGTTTTGCCCGATTCTTTTATTTTGAAGCACGTTACTAATTGCAGTGTGTGAAAGAAACGTGTGTTTTTTGACCAAACTTTATTGTAATGGTTAACTTTTTTAAGTATTCGTAAATCTTTATTAAAATCCGCTAAACTACATTATTTTATATATTCATTACAAAATTTACATAATTTGTTATTTTTATTAAAAATATTTAATGCCGGCCTCGTCGGACAGTAATTGTTTACGAGTTAGCCTTCTAGAAGTTCCAGAAAATACGCGGGTAAACTAACCACGCGGGAACTATTCCTTCAAGGACAAGTTCAAATATGACATAATGCCTGCGTTGCCCTTGGTTACCGACCCCCGAAACTGATGCGCTCTGTGATATATTAACTTTTTACTCAGCAGCCTTCGGGCTCGCAAAGTCGTCAAAATTTGGAATTTGAGCCATTTAAGTGTTAATTAGTTTTGAGATTTAACTTCTTTGGTGAATAGTACCGAGTAATTAAGAAGTTAATATTAAAATTTGTTCAAAAAAAAAATGTATAGTATAAAAGTTATATAATTTTTTTCGTAGAATCAGAATACGCGATCAAAAGTGTAGAGTGCTGTTAAAAATTCAAAAGTTACCCCCACCCCAAGCTCTTCAGGGGTGGGAGGTGGAAAATTATTCTACCCAAAAGATGCCCCCCTCTGAACGGAACAACTTTTGTCTGAAACATTTTTCGCTAGTGTCCTTTCCTGAAGAGATATTACTGTGGATTAATTAAAACGGCCTAACCATATTATCTAATAAAATCAATACTTCTGATGCAAAAAAAAAAAAATTGAGAGCCAAGCTAAAAGTAGTAGCATATTTTTTTGATTATTAGCTTCCAAATGAGTAGGAATTAAGTGGTCTAGGTCTTTGCATTTAAATTTTTTTTGTGCCTGTGTTCATTACCTAGATTTATATTTTTAAGCATCTTCTTCTCCCAATTTGACCTTGAAGTAATTTTTACACACGATAATTATGTTAGTGTTAAATAATATATATTTTTTTGGTAGGTTTCACTCGAGGGGTTGATATAAAAACAGCACCCTCAAAAATTTAATTATTGTTTTTATATACTAAATGACGTAATAGGAATGTAAAAAAAATGTAAAATATAATATCAACGTCTTCTATTAATTTCAATTAATTATCTTCAATAGTTTTGAAAAAAATTAATTTTAAAGTTTAACTCTGCTAATATAGACGATAAAGGTTTATTATATATTTTATTGGGCATTCCTAGTCATAAGCAATATTCACGTGAATGAATAGCCCAATAAGCCGCTGGGCCCAATTCCATATACTTAACCGGCGAGACCCTCTGTTATTGTTGATTAGTTATTTTTTTATTTCAAAAATCCTTTATTTATTTACAAATTTTACCTTGTTAAATCCCGTACTGGGATTTATTCTCTTTCTTTGAAGTAATAAGCTAGGTTTTTAATTTAAAGTAATAGATTCACTGCAGCTTATTTTTACCATTAAAATATAATTTATATTTTATTTTTTATAAAATAGCCCAACTATACTTTTTGTCTCTTTTTGGGGACTTTAATAACGATAATTCCCTTGCAGAAAATAACAACGTTATATTATAACTTCCAAGATTCTACAAAAATTGTTTTATATATTTTTGATGCGCTTTTTTACTTACTGGTTTATTGAGAAACAAAGCAATTTCTCAAATTTTCGATATCTCTCTTATTTTATGAGATACCGTTTTTTTTTTCCAAAAACCTGTCTTTTTTCCATTAGTTCATGGTTATCAATGAAGTATCCAAAATCTGTATACGTTCACGTATTGGTGACCCCCCCTTTTTGGGTTCCTACATCAAAATGTAAAAAACATACGTAACTCAGATTATCCCCGAAACGGTTGAAGATATCAAGTTGAAGTTTGGCACATGTAAAGGACTTTACCTATAGATTCAAACGATATTGTTTTCATTTTCTTGATGTATTTTTCACACGAAGAAATAACGAAATTACGAAAAATTATATGTATGGCTTTTAAATGAAATAAAATGGGATAAAATGGAATATAAATAAACAAAAAAAAATAATTATTTATTTATTTTTATAAGCACCTATTATTATTTACAATTCCAACTAAAGAAAAGGGGAAGAACCAAACTTTGGATTATTAATGGATCAATAAAAATAATAACATACCTAATATAGTTCCTTGCTACTTTCCACTAATAGGTAGACAGAGTATTTGTAAAACTGAATGAAATTTTATTTCCTACGATATTTTTTGAAGGCGCAGGCGGTTCGATTAAAAAAAAATTTTTTTTCAACCTTTGTAGTAGCTTCTTTTATTTATTTAACTTCTACATAGTGAAGGAAACTATTGTGAAATTCTCTTTATGTTGGGGGCACCATGTGAATGTTACTACAAAAATAATACTCTGCAAATTAACTGATATTCCCGGCGACTTCGCCAAAACTTCGAATATTCTCGTAATATGTCAGTAAAACAAAATTGCTCTTAATTTTAAAAAAATCCTGACGTGATGGGGCAAAATAAGTTTCAGATTC
The DNA here is from genome assembly GCA_936432065.2 of Rutpela maculata. NCBI lineage: Eukaryota > Metazoa > Arthropoda > Insecta > Coleoptera > Cerambycidae > Rutpela > Rutpela maculata. The sequence continues at coordinate 39,977,049 of OW386290.2, forward strand.
GGTTTCAGCGAACCCAAAAACATATGACACACTGGATCTGGTCCGACGCACCTTGCAAAAATATTTTGTGGCCCTGTGCTATTGTTGTTATGTACGTGGTTTGGGTATAAAAGGGATCAACGAGACTATACGGAAAGTCTACTCCATGTCCAGGAGTCTGTATCCACTTCTGGCCAGGGGTAGCGGACTGAACAGGACTAATAAAAAATTGTTATACACGATGGTGATCAGGCCGGCCATCACATACGCGGCGCCGCACAGTGTGCCATTTGCAACTTCTAGGTGGACAAAATTCTACAAATTTCTAAATGAGCTTAAAATAGTTGTTAGAGGACAGGAAAAATAGTGAAAAAATTCTAGGCATTAAGGGGGTGATTTTTGAGGGGTTGAAAAATAAATTTGCTTCTAAAGTCCCGAAACTCTGTGAGTATAATAATAGGATATCTGTGAATGTATCAAAAATGGTTAAAAAATAGTATGGGGGTTGTTTTTGAGGGGGCTGAAAGATAAATATTATTTTAAAATTCTGAAACTTTGTGGACATGATAATATTAGATCCGTGAATGCGCTAAAAATAGTAAGAAAAATCTAAGCAATAAGGGGTTTTGCCACAGTGAAGAGTAATAAGGAATAAATTTAAAAAATACATTTTAACGACACTTTCGACAACATCTAACTGTGGCAGTTCGTAATTGAGTGGAAATTTTTAATGATGGATGTTATTTCTGAGGGTAAGTACAACATTTTTTTAATTAATATAAATATGTCTGTTAGTCAAACAATATAAAAGAACGTTTTGAAAACATGAAAAATACATGTTATTTTTTCTTTGCTTAATAACTTTCAATGTCTGTAAATAACATGTACACACATGTATCCAGGCTAAATTTTTTATATATCATAGCTGGACCATTGCTATTTGTAATAATATGTAGTTTAGCCAGCACACTCGAGTACAACTATTTTTTTCAGAGCACATTTACTTTTTTGTAGAATGGTTTAAACATACAGCCATCAACCTCTGCTGGGATACCAGCTGGGCGACCAATAAAAAAGTTTGAGGAGTGTAGCGAAAGATCCAAGATGCCAATGCACATTGGCAAAAAAAATTTTTGAAACTTTTTTTACATGCTTTTTAAAGTATACTTATATTTATTTTTAAATCCTCTCAAATTCAATCCCTTAGTGCTTAGATTTTTTTTACTATTTTTAGCGAATTCACGGAAATAATATTATCATGTCCACAAAGTTTCAGAATTTTAAAATAATATTTATCTTTCAGCCCCCTCAAAAACAACCCCCCTACTATTTTTTAACTGTTTTTGATTCATAGATATCATATTATCATACTCACAGAGTTTCAGGACTTTAGAAGCAAATTTATTTTTCAACTCCTCAAAACCACCCCCTTAAGGGGTGATCTTAATACTTATAATTTTTTCACTATTTTTCCTGCCTTCTAACAACTATTTTAAGATCATTTAGAAATTTCTAGAATTTTGTCCACCTAGAAGTTGCAAATGGCACACTGCGCCGGTGTGGTACAGCATCCCGACCACGACAATGAGAAAACTTCGTGTTCTAGAGCACATATTTATGCGCCTCATTTCTGATTAGGGCAGATACACCACACTCTGAGATCTGTTCGCCCGCTGTAACGACATAACTCCACTAGCGGACTACGTACAACAGATTTCACAAAAATTCTACGAATTCAAACTTGGCGACAGTCCGCTAACCCGCAACATAACACACATCAGACAGCATAATGCAATTCTATTTAATTTGAAACACCCATTACCATACCAGAAGTTGCCTATTTTCAGGCAACTTCCACCTGAGCCAACTTCTTCACTACTAAAATCTACCTTTACTCTATCTTTATCCTCACCTATCAAATTTATAATCTTAACCCCCTCTCTGTTCCCTTTCTGTATGTTCATTGTTTTATCTTTTTTGTTCTTTTTGTCCTCTTTTGTTCCAAAATTCATCCCTCGACCAATAACCTTCTTGAACTTTTAAAACCCACGACTGTTAACTTCCTCTACTTTCCTGGAGGCAGGAAGACCACCAGGGTGGAGAATTACTTCGAACAGGTTTTTTCATTGTGTTTTGTTTTCCCGTGACAGTAACCAAAATTTATTAGTGTTTTTTGTGCGTGCACAGTGCGACAATTTTTAAAATACACATTAATTAGTTTTAGGCTCTTATGGGCAGCATAGTTTTAAGGCATTGTTGTTTTTAAATTTGCTCGGCGAATAGGAGTTGCAACTCCCCACCTGAATTACCGTTCTTAGCCGAACCGGACCTGCTCCGCCCAACCTTACACCCACTACGGTGCTGCGCATCGTGGTTGCCAGGTTGGCTCCGGGTCAGGTTCCGACTAGGCGCACCTGTACTTTTAATTATAAATAAAGTCTTGTTGATTGATTGATTAATTGGTATAAAAGGGAAACTGTGTGTGTTGTTAGTGGCTATTCAAGGAACACACCAAAGACATTGTACTGTTTTAAATTTCCCTTTTAAAATACCACCAAAAAGATGGCCAAAGGTTACTCCAATTTACCAATGAAAAATCAAACTTTTCAGCAAATGTCGCTTCCTGTATAAATCTTCTGTGATCAGGGTCTCCAGTGGTACGAAATGCACTCGATTGCTCTCCTACTAATTTGACTGGCTATTGCAGATTCGCGTTCGTAGTGCTGCTGCCAGTTTACTTTTGACCACTTTCCAATAAGCTTTTCGCCGATCCTATCAGTTCTTACAGTACCTTAACTGTCGTTTTAGATTTGAATGTACTTGAGTTACACACGCATATATGACTATTGTTACGTTGTTATAATAATATAGCCTTGGTTGGCTACGTAATTTAAATTTTCTTCAATACACTTTACATTTACGTATGGTTGTTGCGGGTGTAATTTGATTTGCGTGATATTCGCCTACTAAAGGCGACTTTCAAAAATAATTTAAAAGTTTTGTAAAATGACTTTCGGTACATTATACCGCCCTCTAAAATATATATATTAAAAAAGTTCTTGTTTGTTCGCGAGGCATTATAAATCTTTCATTCTTTTGAAGTCGGCGTCGTTTCATGCTCATAATTATTTTTAATTGTTTAGTTTCTGACTGTTTGCACAAAAAGAAAACATCACTTAGGGTAAAGTAATACAAAGTAATACAGATATTATCTTACCGAATATATGTGTATTGTGTACCTTGTGTTTTATTAAGAGTGGGCGTAGCGATCAGAAGGCGGACAAATACTCGACCAAAATGTCTAAGGACAAAAATGAGCAAGAAACTTTATATTTTTATGTTTAACTTCCCTGAATAATTGGTTTCTGAAAGGTATTAGGTAGGTAGGTAGTATAGGAAGGGATCGCACTACATTAAAGATTAACACGATTTAAGAAATTTTAGAATTATAGATAACTCTTTTAAAATATCGTTTTTATATTTCGTCTCTAATTAAACGACAGAAAATTCCATACTTTTTGTAACCATCTCCCGATGGTTTCACCACAATTAATGAAACTTAACTTTAGTGTAGTATGTCAAAATTAAGAGCTCAAAAAAATAACCGCTAATAGTTAATCAACAAATAATGTTCCTCAAAACAAAAAAATCAACATTGTGAAAAATCATTCCTTAAAGTTGTTTGATGAAGAGGAACTTAGTCACCTGAACAAGGGGTTAAAATTTAACAAATTTTGAAGGTAATTTCGGGTGCGCGCAACTCCGTCTTAAAACCATTACATTTTTAAGGCAAGTCTTTTAAATGGTTTTTCATAAGATTGTCGTTTTAAAATGTTATTAAATACAAATTTTTTTCAAATAAAAAAAAATATGTTTTTCTTATACATTTAGTTTCTCAGCGTTAAGCTAGAAATTAATTATTCAGTGAATTTTTAGCGTTCGGTGACACAAGCTACAGTCTCGTGCAAGGTGAGCGAAGATTGGAAACAAATTTTTTTTAGTTGAAAATTTTCTAATATTTGGCGAAGGCGCTTCGCAAATTTCGTCTGAATTGCATTAAAATTAGTAGTTAGTAGGTATTTTAGAAGTAGCTGATACCGAATCTAATCTCAGAAATTAAGAATTCAAAACGGTGAACTCAATATGGCTGTCATAATTGCAATATTTTTGCCAATTTATATGAAATTTGTTATATGGAGGTTTCAGGATTCTCTGATGACGAGACCAACGTTAAAGCTTAAATATTCAAAACGTAGGATATGTTTCTTTAGAAGCTAAATAAAAAGGTCACTAAAATGGTGAAAACAACTTTTTTTCACGAAAATTTACTCTCATTTGCCTCCAATATAAAAATCGCTGCATTCTTTTCTGCAGGTTTAATACAGTAGTATGCATCCATTTGAAATAGTTTTAAAAAATGCGTCGATGCTGAAATATACACTGCACTTTTCGATTACGCTTTGTTATACATGGAAACACAAATGTGTTTGTGCTCCCATGATATGTTAGCACAGAAATAAACGTCGACTTTACATTGCAAAAAGCTTCTAGCTTTAAATCTAAACCTAAATTACCAACCTCATCTGCAAGTACGTAGTTATTTACCTGAAGTTAAACTCTCCGTTTTTACACCCAGAGCGTATTCGGTCCTTTTTCTTTTATTTTTTCATTTTCCCTCATTTCTATCCAGAGTAAGCTGAAGCTATTGTAATGGAAACGCGAGAATAAACATTCACATATTTTCTAATTCCAAACGTAGAAAGGAAAAAAGAGCTGCTATTTTGTCCGACTCGGAAAATAGGGCTTTTACAGTATTACCTACGTTAAAAATATCTCCTCGGAGAGTAATAACAATTTTTAATCACCCATTTTAGCATTTTAAAAGTCTCATAGTGGAGAGGTCGTATACACATAATGTGCTCTAATTAGTGAGATGGGAGATAATTAATTTTCATTGGAGAAAGAGGATACGTACGAAGGGTTGGCCTGGCGTATATGCACGAGTTGGCACAGTTTGCTGTTATTTGTATTTGAATAAAAAGTCTAGGAATTTCAATGAATTTAAAGTCTCTTGAATTCTAGTTAACGAACTAAAATTGGTAAAGCGAAATGTGTAAATTAATTAATTAATAATGTAGTGTACTCAGATATTAACTTGATTATTTTACTCAGCGCGATAGCCAATGAGAGCCCGTTTTTTCACAACATTGCACCAATCAAACGTCATTATTAGTGGTAATCCAACCTAGATCGGCTTTTGACAGTACCAACATTAAACAATTATCGCTCTAATTTTTTGTGTCGCCGCGTCGACAAATATTGCGAAAATTTTTTGACATTTTGTTTCGTGAAATGTTTTCGGCAAATAGGACAACTCGTGCTTTTAAATTTTATCTAGCTTGTTACTAATTGTTAACGTAAATTGTAAATTGTAGTATTGTATTATATAAGTAGGTCGTAATATAATAATATAAAAATAACCTAAAAACACCACATAAGTTGACAACTCCCAATTTCAATGCCAATGCTGTGTGGAACTTATATAGGTTTGGGACAAGTTATACTAGTACAGTACCTAGATGTAAACAATATGCAAAACTTCGGAATAATGTTATATTGAACGGATTTCGTTCATTTTTGGCAGTATAATAGTAAATGCTTCACAGAAAAGTTTCTATATTGTGCGGGGGCTTTCTAATTTATAGGGGGTGGATGCCACCCCCTCTCAAGGGGTGGCATTTAAAAAATATGTATATATTTATTGGAGCTGAAGTAGAATCACATTTTAAGAAGAAAAGGTTCTCTGCAATTTTTTACATAAATTGATAGTTTTTAAGTTATAACGATTTCAAAATTGCGATTTTAGCTTAAAAAAAAAAGGTATTTCCAAACAGCTTTCGTCAAGTATCTCGAAAAGTATTACTTTATCGAAAACATGTTACAGACCAATTACAGAAAATACAAACTGGGAATTAATTATATTTTGTGTTTATTGATGTAGGATTGATAATTTCCGAGATATTTAAGTTTACATTTGGCATCCAAGTGTCCATAAGATAATTATTTAGAGTGAGAGTTAAATATCTCAGAAACTGTGACACCTACGTTAAGGATGCTAATAGGTAGAATAATAGGTTACTAATTAAGCTTTCAACTGTTTTTTTACTTGTTTCTATAGCATAAAAAACAAAGAAGTTATGACCGAAGCAATGTGCGTTTACACATTTTTTTAATAACAACGTCGCCATTTTGTTACTGTAATTAGCCAGTAATTAAAAAAAAGGAATTTCGAACACTGTTTCTCATTAATATATAGCATGACGTAGATGCTCAAAGTTTTTGGTTTGTATACAGTACTTGCTTTAGAAAAAAATACAGTTTAAACTATAAAGGTATTTTCGATAAAACGTAATTTTTTTTTCCTTTTCCAAATATCTCAATAAATATTAGTTTTATTGAAAAATGGGTAAAGACCAAAAATAAACTCATAAACTGATAATGAATTTCGCTTGTTTATTTATTTACATAGAGTTAATAGTTTCGGAGATATGAAAATTTACAAATGGCGTCCGAACGTTTATAAGATGAAAAATGCAATTTAAATGTTAAATATCTCAGAAATTGTGACACCTACGTCACGCATGCTAAGAAATGAAATTAAAGACAATTAATTGTGCTTTCAAATTATTTTTTACTCGTTCCTGTAGCATAATAAATAAAGAAGTTATGACGGAAAAATATGCGTATTTATATTTTTTTTTTATATAAAAAAGGTCGCCATTTTGCTACTCTAATTAGCCAGTAATTTTAAAAAATTATCTCAAATACAGTTTTTCGTTAAGATGTAGCATTACCTAGATGCTCAAATTTTTTTGCTCATTTGAAGCACTTGCTTTAGGAAAAAAATGCATTTTAAACTTTAAAGGTAATTTCGAAACACTTGGATACCAAATATAAACTTAAATATCTCCGAAATTATTAATCCTACATCAATGAACAAAAAATATAATTAATTCTCAGTTTGTACTTTCTGTAATTGGTCTGTAACATTTTTCCGATAAAGTAATACTTTTCGAGATACTTGATGAAAGCCGTTTGAAAATACCTTTTTTTTAAGCTAAAATCGCAATTTTGAAATCGTTATAACTTAAAAACTATCAATTTATGTGAAAAATTGCGTAGAACCTTTTCTTCTTAAAATTTGATTTACTTCAGCTTCAATAAATATATATATTTTTTAAGTGCCACCCCCTGAGTGGGGGTGGCATCCACTCCATATAAATTAGCAAGCCCCCGCACAATTAAGAAACTTTTCTGTGAAGCATTTACTATTATACTGCCAAAAATGAACGAAATCCGTTCAATATGACATTATTTCGAAGTTAAAACCTCTAGTTACCGTCCTATACACAGATTTCAATGGCATTTTCATGACTACGAAGCAGACAAATCAATTATTTAATGTTAAATACATAAATGTACTTACGTATGGTAATCCATCACAAAGCAGGTAACACCTCATTTGGAAAATCAAAACTCTGCACTCACTATACATTATAATTCGTCGTACTTAAAGTTCTCTCTACTTAAACAAGCAAACCTTAACTTAACTATTAAATTTCTTAAACTAAAAATAAGGATTAAATACATAAATATATATTAATATACACTTAATATAATAATTTTTGAAAAATGTATCACTTAAGTTAAACTAGCGTTACTGGATGGTGATACCATTTGATCTGACTGTAACCTTAGAACGTAAAAGCGATAGATTGGTAAAATGCAATATTGTCTTGCTTTACTCGTAATGTGATTGGTCGAAGCGTACCAGAGGACTTTGTTGTGAAGACCAGTCTGTAAATTACAATACCTATGGTATAACGTGTTTGTTTTTCTTGATTGTCATTGCCATGACATAATTTATACCTACTTTGTTTTTTATTAGATGAGTCGCTTTGGGAATGCATTTTTATGTGACGTAAATGATGAAATTGAAAATAACGGTCAATAAACTGTAAAAAGTGACAAGAAAACGTCTGAAGGTAATTAATTACAAAACATAATATTGATGATGTACTTAATGAATTATTTATTCGTGAAATATTCTCCCCAAATACCACTCGTGCTTTTAAATTTTATCTATAATTTTTTTCTCAAGCTAAGTTGCCAAAAGGTAATATAACTCGTGCAAATTGGCAGTTTATTATCAAAGATTAAATCCCTCCCGCTAAAGCGGTCGGGATTTAATCAAATAATAAACTGTCAATTTTATTTTACCCGGCAACAACGAAAAAATTTTATCGATAAAGTTTTAAGCACTAGTGATATTACATACGAAAATCGGTGCATCCTGAAAGTTTATTCCAGAAAACTGTAGTCTCATAAACATAAAAAAATTCCTCAAAATCAGTTGCCGGATAAAATGTTGGGAAATGAGCCGAATGGGAGGAGTTCAAAAACGTTTTTCTGCCAATATTTTGATAACTACGAATTTTGTGAACAAGTATTGTGTGTACAGCGTGGTCTCCCGAACGTTTGAACCTCATTTAACTTCGTTATTTTAAAACTATATCTTCGAGTTCTTACCCTGACATTTTAGGACCGTCTTTTGAGAAGCTAGATTCCTGACTATTTATTGGTAATTTAAATAGAGCTTATCGAAGAAAAAAAAAAGAAAAAAATAGAGTTTGTGTGTTTTATATCACACGACCTGTTTAGAAAGCAGATGATTTGATTCTAGGAAGCTTTTTAAATTTCAATTTAAAATAGTCCACATATTCTAGTTATTTCCTTGTCCCATACATTTTAGTTCAGCATAACTTGACATTATACTTATTTCTATAAATACTCGAAGAATGTAAAAATTACCATATCCAGTGAAAAATGAAATACTTTAAAAAAAATACTGAAGTAGATAAGATTTACGACAGTGCACATTTTGTACAATGCTGATAAAATAAGAATCAGAAATATTTGAATGAATATTAAGTTTTTTGTGTAATCAACATACATGAATTCTGCAAATTTTCACAATTTCCACTATATAAGCGTTGAAACAGCTATCCCCGGCATGAAAACTCAAATAATTTCGATTTTGTTATGTGCACTGCTGAGTAGCACATTGGGTCATGGAAGTGTAATTGTAAAAATCTTAATTTTATTTATGATAAATAAATCCGCCACCGTTAAGTCCACTCCTAAACTTACTATTTATTAGTTGAAAATTAGATATCATATGTTATTTGCGAACTTTTTACACATATGCTGCATATTTCTTTTTAAAATCAACAAAATGTTAAATCAATCAATAAAATATCTAAATTATACATATTTTAAACTCCCAACCCATAAAAGTGGGGGGGGGGTTACTGCAGTTGATCCAAAATCGAAAATTGGTATGAGGCCAGAACTTTAGGTTTTGAGATCCCAGGAACACGAAAAAGTGTTTTTTTAAATGCCTGTGTGTAGTATGTGGACACGATAGCGACAAAACTAGAGAATAAATTTTCATAAAATTTGGCACACAGGTAGTATTGGTGATATATAAGAACTGAAAGGGTATTAGTGCATATCGGATGATGTTTAGTAACCTTTTGGCAGACGGATTTCTAATTTTTAACATAATACCCCTTTATTGTACCATGCGAAAGTAGATATTCTGATTTCAACGGTATATCATACCACTCTTTTCTGTTCATTCTTTTAGTTTTTAGCACTCGCGGAACGAAGGCTTGCATCGTATATTATGAAAAATATGAGTTTTGCAACTTTTTAAGTCGTAATAACTCACGAACAATCATTTATATGAAAAAAAGTGTCTTTTTTGTAGAGAATCGCATGCTTTTTGAATTTTATATCCGCTATTTTTACGTAAAAACTCACCCTTTAACATAGTAGTAGTAGTAGTCGAAAAAAAATTATGATTGCTATAGTTTTACTTCCACATCCAATGGAAGTATAGTAACGACAAAAAATTTTTTTAAAATTTTTATTGTTCAAATAGGCTTAGAATGTCATGAAACGTCGAGATTTTAAGTTTGAGCGAAACAAAAAATTCTGTCTGTCTATCGGTCTGTCTGTCGGTCTGTCTGTAACTTTTTTTTATGCGCACGTTTACTCTGCAACCGTTTAAGATATTGACTTGAAATTTGGTACACATATGTACTTTAACGAGTTCTGGAACTAGATTATATTTTCATCTTGTTCCGTCGAAGGGTCAGAACCTAACTGTTTATTCAATAAGATACAAAGACGTACAGACATTCATAGCGGAGATTTGAGACATGTTGAAAATAAAGTTTGTATTCCCTCTCATAAAAATTCATGTTTAGATCGTCCTTCTCCTTCATAGCAGCATATATCATTAATAATCTGCCAATTCAATATTACAATATGTCAGTGGCAACAGTAAAACGTAGACAAAAGGAAGACATAATTTCATCAAGATTAGAAAATTTTAATCTACAAATGTTTTAAATTAGGACTATGTATTTATTTGTATATAAAAATTTTTGGCATTAGCCACCCTCATTACCACCCCTACCCCATTATTGAAGGGGATGAAAAAAATTGTGATTTAGTGTATGTACAAGAACCAGAAAATATACCAATATAATACCAGAGAATCTCAAAATATTTTTTTACTTCATCCACCCCCACTACCTCCCCTCAATCACCACCCCCACCCCACTACCGATATGGGGTATCGTTTTATGGGTTTATGGGGTAGAGGATTTCAAATATTATATTATTAAAGTTCCATAAACAATTATTTCCACATACAAAATTTTTTCGTTGTGAGTGACTTGGATAGAAAATCTGGATGTGCAAGTAGTGATTCCTTGGGCATCGGTTTTTATTTAGGTATAAGTAAGGAAAAATCTGATCAGTACAAAGTGCCCTTCGAATCACAGTTACTAATATAAAAAATATAAAATCCGATACTCGCGAATATCGCTGGATGAAAATAGCACAGATTAAAACGTTCGAAAAGAGTCCACCAATAATAGAGTGATTCCGCTGGGAAATTATTACCCGGCGTGGCACGCCCCGAAATTTACAGTTCATTTAATAGATGAACGTAAAATAGTTAATAATGACAAAACATGGAAAACCCACCCTTAATTAACAAAATTCCGCAATACGTGGTCGATGTTTGTGTCACTTCTAGATATTTGACATGAGGTTAGCTCGATGCACGATGCGGTAATCCGCAATAACTGAGTTCAATTAGCACAAACTCCGTTACGTTTATGCGATATAGCGAGTAGGAAATTCATAGGTCGAGAGTTATGGCACCATTTAGAGGGATGATGAATTTTAATTGAAAGTCTAAGAAGCATGAATACCAGTCTTCCGGATAAATGGTAAGACGATTATATGGGTATTCAATATTATCCAGCTAGTGTGTTCCTGTAGTCCTGACTCGATTGTTACGGTTGGTGAGACTGTTCGTAATAATAACTAGATTAAACATGATACTGCTCTGCGCCGATTTGTTGAATTTTTTATTTACTTCTTACATATTCTGTGGAATAAGTACTCGCAGATTTTTTGTGAATAAATGATGTTAGATGAAAATTTTAAATTTTTGATGACAACTTGGTGAAACACTCTTCAGTATAAAAACAAAAGAGAAAAGCAACTACAAACCTGTCTATGTTCGCGGCCCTTGGATTCCAAGTCAATTCAATTTTTAAGCTATTGCATAGCTTCTATCGCGGGCCTTGAGCGCGGGGACCGAATCCAGAAATTCCGTAACGAAAAAACCTCACGCTCCCCACTCCGACGGGCAAGGAGGTGTGGCTTGAAGGCCGTGCATCGTCTAACGTCGTTTCAGTTTGGCAGTCTTCGACACGGCGTTGTGTGCGTGCGATTAGACGTATTGTACGACTCTACGAAACTCGCACGAATCGAGATGAGCTGCTCCGAAATCGGACGAATACATAAGCAGCTGTTTATGAGAAAGTATATAGGTGTATAGGTATTTATGTACAACAGTGAATAGCTGTACTTGTAAAATTTGTGTATAAAGTGTTTTGAATATGAATGAACAAAGTGCATTTATTATTAATGAAGAAAGTCATTATTTAATAATAGAAAAATTTGTTTTCTTATCGGTCACCACGCTCAAAAAGTGTAACTTGAATTAATATCAAAGAAAAAGCAATACTGCATGAATAAAATAAATAAATAAAATTATAATTGCATAAGTTGATACAAAATGCTATGCAATAGCTTTACCGCGGCAGTCCCCGAGTGCCACACGTCTTTTTTTTTACTCAACACAGATTAAGTTAAATACAATGTATTTCCGACAACACTCCCGAAGCCAACCAGACATTCAGAGGCAGTTGAAAGGCTGGACGGAATGGAGTCGAATCAACCTAACAAAATTAGCTGGATAAAACAAGGCTCCTTCCATCGGAGTAAGAATTAAAAAAAACGTTGTAATGTTTGAATGTCCTAATGAATTAATAAAACTTATATGCTAATAAAAGATGGCGTACATTGAAGAAGAATTTAGTTTGCTGATACAGTATTTCAAGTCAAAGAATCTAACCACTACACCAACCACTATTTAGTGGATTGTGCGAGTCGGAAAAAGACCCGAAAAACCCAACTATTGTCTGATGCAACCAAAGTAGTTCTCCCTCCCCCCGTTTTCGAGGATGCTGGTGGCAGAATTTCTCGTTAATGTGACCCACACCCACAAACGGGGTCAAACGCGTATTGATCATGTTTCACGGAATCTAACTTATTGATCCCCCGTTTTCGAACATGCCAATTATGAGGAGGAGCCTGGGATGCGTGCCTGACACCCGCCCACCTCCTCAACGAACAATAACTACCCTCTAAAGGGGTGAGAGAGCGCCCTCATCATACCACTGGACAAAAAAGGTTTCCTTCCCATTTTCGAGCATTCCGAACACGGAGAGGACCACGCATCGAGTGCTTGACACCCGTCCACCCCCTCGATGGCAAAAAAATACCTCTTCGTATTTTCATAATGAGTGTAACTGCACGGGTTCAAATAACGTAAAAAATAAATTTTAAATAAAAAAATAAATAAATTTATTGTTTTAATTTTTTCTCTTTTTTGTATAATGTAAGAAAAGCCGGCGTAACAATATATGCAGTAATTCTTTGCGTCAATAAAAATATTTTATATAATATGTTATAATTAAATAAATCAGATGTTTCAATTATTATATAAACCTTGCCCGGAGGTATGCTGAGAACGCACTCTCATCCCTTTGGAGGGATGTTATTGGCCATTTACGGGGGTGGGTTACCCCGGGGAGGAATCCCACCATCACCACGGTATGATGATGGTCGGAGGATCGCCAAGTAAGACTAAAAAACGAGTTTTTTATATGAATGAAGGCTATAAGTACACAAAATTCCCTCAGGTACATTACATTTGATTCTAATGCAAAAATATCTAATTTATAAATTTATAAAGGATATATGTACCGTTGAAGTTGGTAGGTTGTTAAAAACTTTGAGATCAATTATCTCCAAATCACTTTGTTGTTACATAGACCCTTCATCAACTTGTGTCTTCAATTATAATACGCGTTAACCCCCGTTTGAGGATGTTTTTTGGCCGTTTGCGTGGGTGGGTCACCTCAACGAGAAATTCTGCCACCACCACGATGTTAGCATCCTCGAAAACGGGGGAAGGGGGGGTAGAACTAATCTGGCTGCATCGGACAATAGTCGGGTTTTCGTCCGACTCACACAATCCATTAATTCATTATTTCTGAGTTAATGTCTGGAGATTATAATATCTTTATTTGAAAATCATATTTCGACGAAGGGATAATATATTATTACTAGCTGACCCAGAAAACGTTGTTTTGCCATATAAATTATAAATTTTTGTCCAAAAAATAAAAAGAAAATTTCTGGATAGGGCCAGCCTTATCACCTAGGGGTATAAAAAATAGCCTACGACCTATTCTCAGACCTACCAAATATACACCAAAAATTTCATCAAGCCGTTTTGGAGGAATTCGATAACAAACACTGTGACACGAGATTTTTATATATTAGATGAAATTAATAGTAAAATATATAGATAAATTAAAGTAAACATTATGCTTTCTACTCTTTGCAGCTTTTTGTAAATGTTAGTTTTAATTTTATGATTTTAACATGTTGATGAAACAATCGTCAGTATAAAGAAATATTCAGCCTATTTGAGTGTCGAACCTGCGACCCTTTGATTTCGAGGAAGAAATGTACCGGTACCCACCATCCATTTCTTAAAATAAAAACTTACATTTCTGCAATATTATTTGTCTTGGTGAAAATCATATCTCGACAGATATATTATTTTGAAATGTGTCAGTAAAGCATATAAATAAATAAAAAATGATAAGGAAATAACATTTCACATGATTTCTATTCGATTAGAAAACATAAAATTAAGAAAAATTCAAAGTTTACAAAAAGTAGTTTTTGTGGATTATTTCGTAAACTGTTCATTGTACATAAAAATGTCAAATAAAAATCTTGACTTTGACGGGTCAGTGAAACAGTTCTTATGACTATAATCCAGTTTACTAATGCAGTTTACTAGCAATTTTCAATGATTATCAGGGCTGGCTCCAGGTAAATAACATTAGGGCCAGGCGGGGTAAAAATTAGACAAAATGACATCTTTAAATTATTAGGTTGCTTATAATAGAGTCATATTTAATGAAAGATTGATATATGTAAAAATGACAGGATAAACTATATTTCTATGTATTTTTTTACTAAAAAGTATCGTTAACTGATAAACAAAAATAAACAGTGTCTCATTTTTACCCTCCAAGTGGGGTAAAAAAAAGACAGTGCAAATGAAAGACACGTGATTTATTCCCATTCTTATTGACGTTGTACAAATGGAAGTGCAAAAATAAGACAGAGGAGGGTTTTTTTCTTTTATATGTGATTTATTCAGATTTTTTACTAAACAAGAAGGGGCTTGCAGAAGAGCTAGCTTCTCCTAAATTAGGAAGCTGAAATGTGCCTGCTTCAGTCTGCCTATTTGGTCTCTTTAGTATCTTTTTACCCCGCTTTTAATTTTTTCGTTAAAATCATATTTTTGATGATTTAAAACTAGCAGATTAATAAACTTGATCAAAAATGTGAAGTATGACACTTATAGTTGACGTCTACCAAATACGGACAATGCAAATAGAGAAACTATAAAATCCCCAAAAAAGTATTAAGGTGTGTTCAAACATTTTTTAAAAGTGAATTAAAGAGTTTACTGAATAATATTTTTTCCCGCATTAACAGTAGGCATAGGAACTGATTGAATAACATAAAACAGTTCTGAATATACAAAACAAACTTGAATAGAAAATTAAGTTTAATTTATTTCAATCTGGGTTGGATATCACCTTGTCTTTTATTTGGCCCGCTACCTGTCTGTCTCATTTTTACTCCGCCTGACTTTATCTTTTCAGTCCGTTATTTTTTATAACATTTTAAGAGTCATCTACTGAACATTCTTGATGGTTTGTTTTTTTAGTTATAAATTTTTGGATTTTCAGCAATATGATTACTGTATTTAAAAGGGTAAAATAAAATAATTGAAAAAATTAACCGAATTGAAACTTAAAAAAAATACCACACCACAGAAATTAGACAAGAAATAAAATCACATATAAGAAACAGAATGTATGTATATAACCTACTTTATATACAAAAAAAAACGAACAATAACAAATTATTTATATAAAGTTAACATTTCACTCATTAACGTGATAGCCAATGACAACACTGCACCAATCAAATGTCATTATTAGTGGTAAACTAACCTAGATCGACATTTTGACAGTACCAAAATGTATCGCTCTAATTTTTTGTATCGACGCTCGACAAAATATCGCTGTAATATTTTGGCATGTGATATACCTATGAAACTACATTTGCCCAATGTTTATGTAGCGTACTTACCTAAATATTAAGAAAAACTCTGTTTCTATAGATAAAAAACAATAACAAAAAAACAACAGATTAACAATAATAACGAATTTTTATTTTGATGAAAAAATGTTATTTTGTAGATATAGAACCTCTATATTTATGTGTGTGTTCAGACACAAGAAACTTAGACATAGATAAGTGAGATAAATAAATAAGAAATATACAACAGCTAACTTCTCTCGTCAATACTTACTTTTATACAGTTCGTCCAGAATCCATAGACTTCTGGAGAGGAAATACTTTTTTAAGTGTGGATTTATATAAGAAATAGTAATTCTTGATGAAAAGGTTACTTTCCTAAAATCTTAAAAAACAATTATTTCTACGATTTTTGTTACAGGCTGATAACATTGTTGCTTTATATTTTGATGAAAAAAAAGAGAAAAGATAACTAGCAAGGATACATTATACTCTTCGTGGATTTTGCGATTTATGTTAATTTTTAGGTATGCTTGCTGTATTTGTAATAACTTCTCTCGTCAATACTTACTTTCATACAATTCGTCCAGAATCCATAGACCTCTGAAGAGTAACTCTTTTTTAAGTGTGGATGTATATAAGAAATAGTCATTCTTGATGAAAACGTTACTTTCCTGAAATCTTAAAAATCATAATTATTTCTACGATTATTGTTACAGGCTAATAACATTGTTGCTTTATATTTTGAAAAAAAAAAACAGGAAAGATAACTAGCAGTACACATTATACTATTCGTGGATTTTGTGGTTTATGTTAATTTTTAGCTATGCTTGCTGTATTTGTAATTTTAATCATCGCCCGGTAATGAGATTGATTAACGTCGATATACTTTCAGCTTTGAGAACGTTGAAAACTGTCAACAAAATACTGTGAATAAGGATAGAAGTCACGTTAAACATTTTCTATGATTTTTGTAGAAATGATCAAAATGGTTGCTCCATTTTCTTTATCTACAATATGTAGGTGTTGTTTTCCTCTTTTGATATTTAAATAAAAAACTGTTTTACTATTTAACTTGACTTCCCTTCCTTGACTTGATTCTAAATCCACCATTGCCCGCGACTAGCTAGTTTAAAAATAAACGACGAATATGTTGAATGCAGAAGTGACATTGATTTTTTTATTGAATGAGCGATATATTTATAACTGTGACCCATTTGAATAATACAATAGAAAATGATGAAAATAGCACGGTAGGGCGATTTTTAATTAAATATGAAAAACCTATACTTTGTTTAAAGATATAGTAAGAAAATGTTTTAGCGAAATAAAATAGTAACAAAAATATAAATATAATTATGAATGGTTATGTATATTTATGAAACATCTGTTATACACCCCTTTCGCAACGACTCTTTCTGTATTTGGGGGTTGACTGGTTGACTATTCTCATTGTGATTGATTGTAGTAAAGGATTTGACACCTAAAACAATTAGCTGTTCTGTAATAAATTTGTATATTTTGATTTCAATTCAGAAACGTTGTCTTTTAATTATAAATTTAATTAATTGATTCCAACAAGGGTCCATAGAGGGCACTACTAAATTATTGTGAAAGATGTCTCTCGAGGCTCTATTTTAAGACCTTTGTTTTTGTTCCTCTATACAGCTGATTTCTCTAAAGTTTTAATACATTACAAAAACTTTGCTAATGATTAGCAAATGTATAGCGCCGGCCCAGTGCTTATAGTCCATAAGAAACTTACAAAAAAAGTGTAAAACCCCAAAAGTGCAAGGGTAGAGACCAAACATGACCTTTCCCCATTTTCGAGGACGGCCAACACGATGGTGATAGTCGCGCGGTTCCTACCCCCCTCGAGCTACCTTAAATGCAAAAAACCCCTATTTTCGATTTTTCGTTGTCAGGCATGCGAGGACTTGTTGGATCGGTTTTTTTTGAAGAAACTTTATATGTACGCAACCAAACATCCTAATGACCCACGGGGGTTGGAGCCACCCCCTCCCTCAATATACCGAAACAGGAAAAAAACATGCAAACGTGCTGAAAACGAAAAATGGGAAAAACGAGTGGTTTTATACATTAAGGGGTAGTTAGTTGGGGGTAGAAGGCTAAATAATATGATGATGAATGTACCAGATGGAAGAAAGTATCATTGAAGAGTTTAATGTCCATTCCGATTGGCCAGAACAATATGATTTAATTTATAAACGCCTAAGAATAAATTAAAAATTTAATAATAATAATATATGACACATGAAAATAAATATATAATAAAAAAGCGGGCTATGGACACACATGACTATATATACATGCGCATAGCCCGTCCTATCAAACTCCTTTTAATAGACCGTGGGATAGTGACAGATTTTTTTAAACGTTTGGTTCCTATCTGGCCTTTTGGGAGCCTTTTGTGCCTGATTTGTACTAACCATTTTCGTGTTTATCAAACGGTTATCCACGGCCTCTCAGCGGAAAACAGAAAAGAAAATTTCATGAAAATGAGCAATTTCAAACGTTTTGTTCCTATCTGGCGTCAAGTTAGATTTACGTTTTAAAGAAAAACATCCGACGGAAGCTTATCGCCAGACAAATTCCATGGGCCGGAAGGCCCGAAATTTCAATCCCAAGTTGTAAGAAAAATGGTCAAAATCAAACGATTTGGTTCTTATCTGGGAATTGTATATATAGGTAAATAGATTATAATTATCGCGCAGTAACAAATGCCAGACAAATTCCGAGGGCCCAATAATGAAAAAATTATTGTTCAAGTGGTCAACTATTCCGCGAAAATCAAACGATTAGTTCTCATGCGAAATGATTTTTTTTGTAAAAATTAACCAAAACGAAAATGTATTGTATCATTCACAGACATTTTTAGTGGGCCAAACATATTTTAAATCTTAAAAGAAGTGCACGAAAAATAGCCATTTTTTCAAACGATTTATTCCTGTCCGGCATTTGGATTTTAAAAAGATATGGTAATAAATAAACCATATTTCAAGTCCCAGACAAAAAACGTGGGCCAAACATATTTTAAATCTTAAAAGAAGTGCACGAAAAAAAGCCATTTTTTCAAACGATTTATTCCTGTCTGGCATTTGGATTTTAAAAAGATATGGTAATAAATAAACCATATTTCAAGTCCTAAAAAGCTTGGGCCCAGCCGTAGATATGTTGAGTGAAAATAACGAAAAATCAAAAAACAGTCGTGTAAAAATCGATGCATTTTCAAACGATTTACACTCGTCTGGCATTTCATTAGCTTGTCATTGTAAAAGAGTATTTATTATACACATTTAAACAAATTTGTTTCGCGTCACTGCTTAAATGCCGCAAGCGTGGATTTATGGGGGGTAACCCTTAATTATCCCCCAAGATTCCGTAAACAATCAACTTTCATTTTAAAATTTCATAATTTTTATTATTTTATTTTATATTTTTGAATATATATTCTATTTAGTTGTGTTTATAATTTTTTTTTTGAGATTTTCTCGTAAGTTCGTACCTGTTTCATTCTCATTTATGGGGGGTAACCCTTAATTATCCCCCAAGATTCCGTAAACAATCAACTTTCATTTTAAAATTTCATAATTTTTATTATTTTATTTTATATTTTTGAATATATATTCTATTTAGTTGTGTTTATAATTTTTTTTTTGAGATTTTCTCGTAAGTTCGTACCTGTTTCATTCTCTCTTGGCGTAGGTAGTCAACCACACAAAAGTGATTTCTTCTCTCATTTTAATGCACGCGACATAAGACACGTAAGATGCGATGTGGTAGAAACATATGTGGTATGCATTGCTTGCGAGTGACGCTGCTTTTTATACTCCCCGCTCGTCCCGGAGTGGTTTTTATCTATCGTTTGCTAATGGAGAACTTGCTCATTTTTTTTTTATTTCATTAAAGTGTGTGTTTATGTATAAAAACACGCCACACCGAATATCAGCTCTTAAATCGCAGTACTTACTTTGCAATAAATAATAAAGTTGAAATCCTCGCTACTCCTCACGAAAAGCACTGTGACGTCAGATCGAGAAACTAGTCTCGCGTGGGTCCCACAGATGGTGCACTTTAGCCGAGCGGTACTTCACCTTAATTAATAGACTGGGTGGCGGTTGGCTTTGAGACGTCCGCATATTTGGTCTTTGGCTCTTTATGTTAGAGAAAAAAAATAAAAAAAAGTGTCGGAAAGCTCAATCAATTCTCTTTACATAAGCTATCTACAAATTTTTCGAAAAAAAAAACAATAATTATCGAGATATTCGAGGAAATGAAGGAAATTACACGTTTTCCTATAGTGTATGTAAATCTAAAAATCATTTTTCTCAGAAACCTTTGTTTCGAAGGACCGAGATTAACGGAGCGTCAAAGTAGTACATGATATAAGTGAACATCATATATGAGATCGATTTCAATTA
Source organism: Rutpela maculata (assembly GCA_936432065.2). NCBI lineage: Eukaryota > Metazoa > Arthropoda > Insecta > Coleoptera > Cerambycidae > Rutpela > Rutpela maculata. The sequence goes on from OW386290.2 coordinate 39,997,379, forward strand.
ATTACTGATTAATTACGGTGACAAAATGGAGAAATTTTACCGAAAGAAAAAAGTCCGAAATCCCGCCCCCCTCTATTCCTTCATTTTTATCGGAATTAAAAAAATTAAAAAGAGTTTTAGCAAATTTAATTGTATTTAAATTAACTAGAGTAGTCTTTTGGCGTAGGAGCCAAGACTAAAAAGTTGCCAATTGTAGAACCTCAAAATTTGCGATATATCTACAGCTGCGCCCCAGATTTTTGTCTGGCACTTGAAATATGGTTTGTTTATTAACATATCTTTTTTAAAAAACAAATCCCAGACGAGTGTAAATCGTTTGAAAATGCATCGATTTTTATACGACTGTTTTTTGATTTTTCGATACTTTCGCTCAACATATCTACGTCTGGGCCCAAGCTTTTTATCTGGGACTAGAAATATGGCTTATTTATTAACATATCTTTTTAAAATCCAAGTGCCAGACAGGAATAAATCGTTTGAAAAATGGCATTTTTTTCGCGCTTTTCTTTTTGTCTGGCTATCCAGGGGACCCAGCCAATTCGTCTGGGAATCTTAAATTAAAACTACTTATTGCCTAATATTAACAAAAAAACAAATGCCAGACGAATGTAAATCGTTTGATTTTCGCGGAATAGTTGACAACTTGAACAACAATTTTTTCATTGTTGGGCCCTCGGAATTTGTCTGGCGTTTGTTATATCGCGATAATTATAATCTATTTACCTATATATACAATTCCCGAATAAGAACCAAATCGTTTGATTTTGACGAATTTTCTTACAACTTCGGATTGAAATTTCGGGCCATCCGGCCCACGGAATATGTCTGGCGATAAGCTTCCGTCGGATGTTTTTCTTTAAAACTTAAGTCTAACTTGACGCCAGATAGGAACAAAACGTTTGAAATTGCTCATTTTCATGAAATTTTCTTTTCTGTTTTCCGCTGAGGGGCCCTGGATAACCGTTTGATAAACACGAAAATGGTTAGTACAAATCAGGCACAAAAGGCCCCCAAAAGGCCAGATAGGAACCAAACGTTTAAAAAAATCTGTCACTATCCCACGGTCTATAAGCTGCAGTAAAAAAATTATCTCCCTAGAAAGCCTGATCCAATGAGCGCTTTTGATCTCACTATAAGAAAAACCGACGGTTTTGGGCATGCAAGGGTAGATTTATGGATTAAGAGAGAAACTGATGCAACTATCGTGTTCTCCACCCTTGAAAACGGGAGAAATGCCCTTCTCTTTGAGGGACACTTCAGGATTCAGGGAGGGGGTCGGTTGCAAATTTCTATACAGGATATATTGAATTTCTTAAAAAAAAAAACCCGATCCAACAAGTCCTCGCATAAAAAATGGAAAAAAGGGGTGGTTTTATGCATTTAGGAGTAGTTGATTAGAGGTAGCTGTGCAAAACAATTTTCAGCACGTTTCGGTATTGAGGGAGGGGGTGGTTTCAACCCCCGTGGGTCGTTAGGATGTCGAAAAATCGAAAAAAAGGAGTGGTTTTTTGCGCTTGGAGGTAGTTCGAGAGGGAGCGCGCGACTATCACCATCGCGTTGGCCGTCCTCGAAAACGGGGGGATAGTTAGTCATGTATGGTCCTGCACTTTTGGTTTTTGCAACTTTGGCATGGACTATTATGCATTAAGCTTGAGATCACGAGGTCTCGGATTCGAATCTAGTTGGTCTGGGAGCTTAGACAATTTTGGTTGACTCGTTTTATTAACCTTTTATTTAATTTGTTTTTCGTAATGTACAATGTCCCGTTAATTGGTAAATAGCGAGTCTGCCATGCGGGTAGCGGGACAGTGCACGACAGGAGCGTCTCAACTGTGTAAAAAAAGATAGTGTCACTGGAAGATTACGTTTTTCTTACATTATGTACCATAAACTGTTAATAGATAGATAAATAGTTTATTGGCTAATAAATAGATACATAATTATGTATATGTGGCAAGTCAAGGACAAATATATAAAATAAAAGATGTAAATATATAAAATATATATCTAATCACGATATAAAATATAAATTATAGTATAAAACATACAAGACAATATACATATAAAATGACACAAAAGTAAGAAATGTACAAATTTCCTATTTCATAATTTAAAAAGGGATTAAAATGTCATGCAAGTTTGATTTTGTGTATATTAAGCATTTATAAATGTAAATACAGGGTGCAGTTAGAATTTTCTTTATAACGAATGTACTTTTGCAACTTTCTCTATAATTTAAATTAAACATCAGCCTTATAGTTCTCTTTGTGTAGTACAAAGATTCTATATAATTGACTAGACCTTCCCCAGACACAAACATTGAGAGATAGATGAGAATAAGTTAGCGCATAGTAAACAGTCCCTCCTCACCTAGAGTATGTTTTAGTTGCAGTATAGTAAAATATGCTTTGTTTAATTTGCTACAGACATGGTTACCCTGAGGTTCCCACGAAAATTTCGAAGTGGTGCTTATCTGTAGAAAGTTAAATGAAATAATTTTTCTTGGACTGAAATTTAAAAATACCGTTTTTTTCTCATTTATTATTAATTTATTTCTATTACACCAATTATTCATTTCATCCACAACATTTTTGATAGCTTTATGTATATCATAGTTACTTGTGGCTGATACAGAAATAGTTGTGTCATTTGCGTACATAATTGTGAGTCCTTTTTTTATATAAGAAAGATCATTTATGTATATGGCAAATAATAAAGGCCCCTGGATTGATCCTTGGGGGACACCTAACAAAACGTCATGTGTATCGGATTCAGCCTCATTACATTTAATGGCAAACGTATTTTGTCCCACAAATATGATGGCGGGCAGAATATTTTCGAGCATTTCATGATGTCCATATTTCATAAAGAAAATTTAATTGTTGATGGTTTCAGTCAACGACACCATTTTCTTTACATAGTTGAAACACTTCTAACGAACCGTGTTCCGCGTGTACTCTGGCAGACAACCATTTTCACTATTTATGGCACAGCAATAGTAGATTAATGTTAAAAATAATGTTAATAAAATCGACCAAAAATGTCGCTTCTTCCGGACTATTACTTAGACGGGTGACCGTCCAAGGGAACAACGATCTCATCCCACTTTTTAGCGGTAAAAACAGATTTTTCTCGATTATCCCCTTTCCTGTCAGTTCTATTCAAAAATTAGGTACTACTAATATTGTGGAGACTAAAAAAGCTGCAACTTTTATGTAAACAATTTTTCTCTATTGTTATACTAATTCTAAAATATCATCCCTATAATCGCAATATGGAGTCAAGATGCAATACTCGCAGTAAGGAACGCAAATAAACCGGTTGTCGCTTTAATTAATATGATGATATTTCATGTACAACAGACCTCCTGGAAACTGCAAATTGGACGTAATGAACAATTGTCTGCATTTGCCGTCGAATTTTGATAAATTAATATTGAAATACCATTCTGTGTGGGTGCTTCTCTTCGCATAAGTCGTCGGCGTGCAGACAATCTCAAAGGGTCAATCAGAAGATGGTTTTAGTTCGATCCTGCATTCCACTAATTAACTCCGGAGTTAATTAAATAGACTTCGATTGAAAAACTACCGTAAAAATTACATGATAACGTTAAAACAAGATTCCAATATAGAAAAGTACAAACTCGTTACATTAAAAACATCAATGATTACACACCTATATGACTAGTCTTGTTTTTATGGAAGGTTAGTGACCACACAAAGATGGCACAGACCAAGTTAATCACGGAAATGCGGTTGTTAACATGTTCATTGAAGACATCGGCGGCGTCAATTCGTTTCAAAGAAATGAACTGAACATGTTTAATGACATCTCGCTAGAAAAACACTTTCAGAAAAGGATCACATTTGAGTATTTGAGAGAAAACTTCTTTATTTTCATCTTAACCATGTAATTTCTTGCATGAAAAATATAAAAAACGCATCACAACAAAATAATATTTAGGGTGTCAAATATTTATCTTGAGTGAAGGTCTCACAGAAATGCCAAAAATATCACACGAATTCATAAGTTGGCATATTTTTGAAGGTAGGGTGAAAAGGAAAGTTTGTCCGAAGTAAACAAACGTCAGTTTAAGGCAGATTTTTTGCGTTCGAGAGAATAAAACCGTGAAAATAGTTGGAAAATGCTGTTCCCCTTCTGAAATAAGGGGGCCGCTGATGTAGTGGCACAGGACTTGGTGCCTGAAAAAAGTAAGCTTCTGTACCAAAAGGCCATTGCGGCCTATAGGGGTGATGAGAAGAGAAAAGAGTAAAAAATTTGAGCTCGGAATAGTAGTTTTTCTGCTCCCTTATGTAAATTTGCTGTTTTCTGTACATTCTATAGGATGGATAAGTAGGTAATTCCAGTTAACTGAACGGATATATTTCATATACTATCTAGGATGGATATGAAACCGATCAATCACAGTTCGTGTATTAAGTACATAGGCAACTATTCGCTTTAAAAAATTTAAGTTAGTGGGTAAGCTGCCAAAGTAATTGTCAGTGTATATTAGGGCATATGCACGTGACGTCACAGCTAACCTCAAAAATATATATTACGTAGCTATTATTAAAATGTCTGCCTGGTTCCTGTACTTTCAACCAAAATCTAGTTCAACGTAATGTTTATGAAGTTTTTAATAGTTTGTCACAATAAAATAAGACACATTTTACACGTTAGGAATCTAACCTATAATTGGCGGTCTATTTTTATTTATCGACAATATTGAAAAATTATTTGCTTGAGTTTTTAAATATTTGCTTGGCTCCAAGCTAAAAATGCGTATACAAACATTAAAAATGAGAATAAACTTAAAAAAAAACTTAAAATTTGAGGTTATGTTAGTTATATGATGGACATGCCCAATAATATTTCGTAAATTTTTCAAAAGTTTGTAGTTTTTTCTTAAGCTGGTCGTAGAAAAAGTATACCGTACAACTCGAGTGGATTATCCTTATCGCACTCAAAAGATTGAGCACTCCGCCTACGGCGTCGTGCTCAAATTTCTTTATCGTGCGATATAGATATCATATCCACTCTTTTTGCACAAACTACTATTGTGCAACAATAATGGATATCCATATCGCACGAGAAAGAAGTTTGAGCACAGAGACGAACCCACGGGGGGTTATGGGGGGGTAGGCTCTCCCCCCAATGTTGATTGAGTTGGGAAAATCACCAAAAATGTAAAAAAATCTTTATTGGGTATAATTGCAAAAAAAATGAATAATGAGTTGATAAAAATTAAATGACACTGTCACTATGACCATTTTTTTATAAATAATTTTAATTGATATTATTTATGACTAGATGTGAGTGATGTGAGAGCCACAGAATAGTCGACGGACAACGCACAACGCCGACGGGCCTACGCAACGGGCCAACAAAATAAACTCGTCAACTCGCGGAAATTCGACGTTCGACCCAGTAGACGGCACGGCCAGAGCATACAATTCTCAAAGACTGTCTTACATTAGAAATATTAGAATATTACTCCTTTTTGCCTTTATCAATACAATGCTTTGTCCTAGCTATAAAGTCGTTTGTTGTTGGTTTATACTGAGTATCACTAATATCAGTTACCAACCTTTCAACGAGAGATAATAATAACAAATTGTTGTCGGTCAGCAATTGTTAAAATATTAAATTCTTAGAGGACACTGAATCAGAATCTGGGACTATTAAAGGGGTCTACAGACGATCCAGCTGCTGGGACCCGACATTGTTGGTATGGTTTGAAGATAATTGGAATTCCAGCGGACCAGTTAACTTTTACGAATGAGTTCAAAGCATGCCGACAAGGCTGGCTCCCTGCCGCTGGATCGTGTGTAGACCCCTTATAATGCTACCTATTGCGTATCACAATGTGAAGTGGGAAGTGGCCGGTAGCCGTACTAGCGCGGACGTTCACGAGCTTGCGCCCCGACTTGCGCGTAATCGTATTGTATAGTGTATTCCACAAATATTTCATCGATACAAAAAAGCATAAAGGATGCCGACCGCTTCTAGTTAGTGTACCGCCCGCCGGTCCAATTTGACAACGCTAGTCCACGTTGACCACCAACCTATCATAATTCCGGTAGAGAAAATTTAAACCAATTATATTCAGTGGGAGTGGCCTACATTTTTGTTCGGAAATATGTGACCATTTTTTTTGTGATGATAATAAAGAAGCCGAACACTTTTATGGCCTTTTATGTAAATAGACTGAAATTGATACAGGTCGGTACCCTTTACGTTTTTTTGCGAACTTTTTTATATCGCTGGATTAAGAGGTCTACACACGATTCAGCGGCATGGACCCAGCCATGTCGGTATGCTTTGAACTCATTCGTAAAAGTGAACTGGTCCGCTAGAATTCCAATTATCTTCAAAGCGTACCGACAATGTCGGGTCCCTGCCGCTGGATCGTGTGTAGACCCTATTATCGTTGGTACAAACTATATCTTGTTTTTCTCCACGGTCATTAAACTATAACGGTTACGTCATCCAGTAGCTTTTAGACGAAGGAGAGCTCGGGGTCAACTTAGGTCTAGCGCCTACATCATGTAGTTTAGTTAAACTTCTTTTGCATAATATTTGTATCGCTAGGCTACTTATAGATTAAGTCTGAAATTAAAAAAAACATAAGGAAATATAAGTTGTAAAAAAAATGGGCAGTTGGCAAATTAGTTGTAGCTCCCCCCCCCCCCCCCCCCCCCAAAAAATAGCTGGGTTCGTCTCTGTTTGAGCACGACGCCGCGCAGTAGGTGTGTAGGCGGAGTGCTCAATCTTTCGCGATAGATAATCCACTCAAGTTGTACACTTGTACAGTATACTTTTTCTACGACCAGCTCAAGAAAAAACTACAAAATTTTAAAAAACTAATATTATTTATATTAATATATTATAAACTTAATTAACTTAATCTTTTTTTAATTTATCAGTTTAGGTTTTCCTTATTCAGTATTGTTATACTTTTTTTCATATAGGCAGTTAAGATATTTTCAGATTTTTTTTTTTTTTAATATTTCTAATAAATACGTTTAAGTTAAAACAGACTTAATTTTAAATTCCAGGAAAAAATTCAAGATGGCGGATCCAATATGGCAGCAATGAGATGATACTAACTTAAAAATAAATTAAATGCATTAAACTAAATAGGCTATTCCTAAGAATTATTAAAAAATTTAAAAAGGAGCAGATTTTCTGAAATTTTTAAATATATCCGATCTGGCTACCATACATTAATTATCAGTAATAAATATGCGATTCAGTCCTCCATTAATTTTGAACTTAATCTAAAGTAGATCATATTAATATTTCTTTTTTTTATCTGCTAATAATATTATTTAAATGTATTTGGGATAATCAACAATTAAAAAAATTATCAACTCAATTGGAGTATTAATACATATTATTTAAACAACACAAATTAAACAGATAAATTTAAGATTTAAATAATGGCGAAAAATTTTTGCACTAAGTTAGATTCAAAGTTCATGGTGTAAAACTCTTGCCTTAGGTTATGTTGGGTATAGAATTCTTGGTTTATTAGCTTAGGTTATGTTAAGTTTAATATATTAAGAAATATTAATATAACCTACTTAAGGTTATATTCAGAATTAATGGAGGACCGAATCGCATATTTATGATTGATATAATTAATGTATGGCAGCTATATTGGATACATTTAAAAATTACAGAAAATTTATTCCTTTTTAAATTTTTTAATAATTCTTAGGAATAGCCTATTTAGTTTAATGCATTTAATTTATTTTTAAGTTAGTTTTATCATCTTATTGCCGCCATATTGGATCCGCCATCTTGAATTTCTTCCTGGAACTTAAAATTTAGTCTATTTTAACTTAAAAGTACTTACCAGAAATATTCCAAACTTCTCGGCATAAACTTTAACAAAACTATTTCATTTCAAAGCCGCTATTGATTTTGCAGGTTGGTTTATGACAATTTGGATATCAGATTCGTAATCAGCGACCTCAAAAACCGAGTAACAAGATTTATGTAAATTGGATAAGAAAAAATTAGTTTTATTAAGATTTAAATGAAAAATGGCCATTTTAGCTAAGTTCAATAATTTTGGTTACCATAATTTAAAAATCGGCTCTCTTACGTATTTTGGAAATTTAATAACGAGTATTTTAAATAAAAATGTATCTCAATGGGTAATTTTGAACGTAAAAATCGTGCCACTGTGCGACGGCATCTTTTTGATAATAATTATAACACGGATTCCAGATTATGGAACCATATTCAAGTTTGGACCTCACAAATGAATAATATAAAACTTTCAAGGACTGTAAGTTATTAAAATTCTTACAATTTCTTATGATGAAACCAAGCATTTTCATAGCTTCTGATATTTTTGAGTTAATGTGTTTTTTAAATGAAAGCTGGTTACCAAAAATTATACCTAGATTTAGTATCTGTGCATCGGGATGAAATAATACTTGTAATACTATAGTTAAAATTGTTGTTCTATAAATGAATGATAAAACTTCATTTATTAATATTCAAATGAGGTTTATTTAATATGCACCAGTCTTGTAACTTATTAGTTTAAGCCTGTAAACTGATCAGACTTAACACTATTAAATATTTTTAAATCATCAGCAAAAAGTAGTTTGTTACAATTAATTTTACTGCATAAATCATTAATAGATAATAGAGACTTTCGAACCTTGTGGAACACCGGAAGTGACTACGAAAACTTCCGATCTGTAACCATTATATGTGACATATTGCTCTGTATCTAATCAATCCGAGGTGAAAAATAATATTGGAGGGGTGGTAAATCCGAAATTTTGTTACTTATTTAATATCAAGGTATGATCAATTTCTACATTGAAAGAGAAAGTTTTTTCGGCCAATACGTTTTTCTGGCTTTTTATTGATTTTATCGCAAACATTTAGAACTCACTGTTGTATTACAGAGATATTTATACCTGATAAACAGTTTACGTCAAGTAAACGTACCTTATGTATTATTTTTCTTTTATTTGCCAGACCAAATAGGTTATAGTGAAACTAATAACTGCGAAAAACGCAATTTGGTTTAACAAAGGCTAATATTATGAGGCCATAAAGGAACTAATTTATAATATGCGAGGGCATAATGGCATCGTTAGGAGCATGGGTGTGGAAGGATTTGCATACAGATTTAAGAATAAAGAGAAAGATTAGATCTCCTTTTTTATCTGGTATCTGAATTCTTAACAACAGTCTGTTAGGCTCGCCTTTCTTTGAATTATTATGACTTACTCTGCGTGTAATTTATTATAAAGCTCATTTGCGGTGCCAAAGTTGTACACAAGTCATTTAAGGGAAAATATACATTATGTTTCAATAAATATCCGCCAGTTTACTGACGAAGATTTATTATAAAAAAATACTTCGAAAAGTTTTAGGTTCTGCTCAAGTTTTATTTCTCTCAATTTTTTCGAAATAGTTTGAATTAATTATTTGCAGTTTCTGTTGCATAGGGATCTAGTAGCAAGGTATATTTTGGCTAAAAAGACGTTATCAGTTCCGCTGGGGCATACGTACGGACCGCGAATGTGACTCTTTTTTTTAATGTGTATGCAGTTGTTTAAGAGGACTCTGAGAGGCTAGATCAAATGCCAAGAAGTGAATAAAAAAACTGGACTCGATCTCAGTTCGTTGACTTCTGGCCCATCTGGAAAATATGTAATTTTTTAAAACATTTTTTAGCTTATTTAAAACAAAAATTTTGGATTTCTGTCCCCGCTCATCTTAAAAATTATTTTCAAATTTCGGATTCCCCCCTTGCTCATCAAGAATTTTTCCTGATTTCTGCCCCCCGCTCATCAATTTTCAAACAAAAATTTCTCTCTACTTTTTACAATTGATTATTTTTTATTTATTTGCTTTTATCATAACTAGAGAATATTATTTATGGTTCGGGAGATACCGTCAAATTTAATCACATCATTTCAACAAAGCTCATTTTTTCAGTACAAGTTGTTTTTTCATTGCTTATCGAAGAATCGGATGTCAGCTACTTCAATCGCGGAGATTAAGGGCGTAGGAAGCTGCGCAGGCTAATAAACTATAAATAGTTTATTTATGTAATATAAATGAAAAAAAAAATGTGTGAGCTGCATAGGGTAAGGAGCGAAGGTTGTCAGCTGTCCTAGTTAATATGTATGAAAAACATGTGAAAATTCGTTATTTCAACAAAGCTGAAATTAATTTATATGATATAAATGGATATAAAAAAACAATTAAAAAGTCTCAGCTGACAGTACCATGGGACAAAACCTGTCAGCTAGGCCTTTTAAGTGTACCGCAGCGTCCAATCGCTCACCGCGCACGGCATCTTTAATGCCCCAGCTAACGTATTATTTCAATTTTTTTAACCACCTGATGTTCAATATCAAGTTTCGCTCAACACAAACTAAGGAAATACTCTATTTCATGCCTGCTGATATCGTTTTTCTCATATGAAACATGAAAGAAAATCATGTTTGTATGAAATATGATAATCATATTATGCACAAATAGTAACAAAGTATTTTATAAGTAATACATTTATCGATGCTCAAATGTCGATATTCTGTATTTCAAACAACAGGAGGCATGTTTTTTAATACATAACATTTCTCAACACGCACCTGAAAACTTGGAAGAGAATTTTACTATTCTGAAGGAATTTTTTTGTCATATGTACGGTTCTAAAAGAATCAAGAATATTAATCTCGTACGCGTAGCTACTTTCATGAAGGTGTATAATGTCAATCAGAAAGAAGATTGACCAGAATTTCGGAGGATCTATGTTACCTCCATGTAAGACATAATTGAAACAGCATTTTTTGCGAATTTCTTACATTGCTCAATTGTGGAGTTATGCACATCTTCATACGCCAAGTTTGTCTTTGCCAACTAATTATGGATGGGAAAAACACGATAAGAGGTATATTTTCAAGTGGTTTCAAGGCGATTATTTACCGAAAATTGAAAATATCATAAATGGTATTCTATGCATATAATCTTATACTTCTACATGAAATCTTTTATTCATTTCAATAATTTTCAGTATTTTTCGGCAGACGAAAAGATTGCGCACGAGAATCTGAGAAAAATCTAGATTTGGGAGACAATACAGTATTGAATGTGCCAAAATAATAGAAATATTAAGATTTTTATATTATTTAATCCTCACTATTCTCAATCAGTGATTGCAATCTCTAAGTATTCTCTAATATGTATGTCTAATATTTCATACAAATATGATTTTCTTTCAAGTCTCCTATGTTAATTGGGGCATTAAACATACCGCGCGCGGTGAACACCTGGACGTTGCGGTACACTTAAAAGGCCTAGCTGACAGGTTTTGTCCCATGGTATTATCAGCTGACACTTTTTAATAGGGTCATTTAGTGATATGGCAGTTTCCTACCTTTTCTTCCTTATTTTAAAGTATAACAAACCAATAGCCTCAGAAAAATATTTCAGCTCAATTGAATCAATAGCCACAGAGATATTCGCATTTGAATAGAAACACGCTCGGCCGGCCAACAGTCCGTAGAGTGACGTCACTTGGCGTGCGCCGATACCTATATTAGAGCAGCGATTTCGTAAGTCTATCGTGTCGTTTTTTTTTTTTGGCGTAAAACCAGGTCAAACATGTTAAGTTCCTTTGAGTATGTCACCGGGCATATGAAATCATATTTTACGACATTTTTTTTGTGGTCTCGAACTTTTTAAATCAATAAAAAGTGAAAAAAAGTGTTTTTAAATAAAATTGTTTTTTTTTGTTTCCACCGCCATATTTTTAAAACTATTAAAGGTACCGAAATTTGTTTTGTGTGAAATTAAAGCACACACTGTAGCGCTTTTACCAATATAAACGGTTTGGGCACAATTCGCACTTTCATTTCTCTAAAAATCAGATAAACTAAAAATATATATTTTATGTATTGAAATCTTCACCAATCGATAAACTTTTTTATTTTTGAAAATATTTACATACAAGCAGCGAAGAAAATAAAGCCTAATAATCATAAAAGATTTTGAAACAATATATTTTTTCCTAAAATGTACCGTGTGGCAACAGCGTTTTTTTTTATCAGCGCTAAATGCGACATTGGGACGCAATTAATACACCTCGCATGCAGGGTTGGTCGCGTAGAAGTGGTGGTTGTCGAAAATCATTAAGTATTCATTGTTCGGATAAAAATTGTGACAATCGAAAATGTGCTTGTTTTAAGGAAGGCCTAAAATGTTGCAACGAGTGCAAATGTCGTTCCTGTAACAATATTATTAAAGATTTCGAGGCAGATATGAACGAATTAGAATGCTATTAATGTAGGGCCTACATAAACTACATACTACATATTTATCTATCAAAATAGAAAATTTATTTCAACAATAAAATTCATTTTATGCGTACGTTTTTACTTTCATTAATTTAAAAATGTCTAATAAACTTACTAATTAGGTGGGCAGTTAGTAACACTGATTGATATTTATAGATTAGGTATTTATATCTACCTACCTGTCTTTTTATTATTAAAAGGAGACTATTTTATATTTATTGTACAATTTCTTAATATTAACAACATATGATCAATACTACTGTACAATATATGAAATATTGAACAATAATATTGATCCCCTAGATGCTTTTGATCACTACTGGTTTTGTATCTATTGACATAAGTTAAACTACTACATACACCCCGACCGGGACCGTCAGATCGTTGCAGTCGGCAGGCTTGCTACAGCCGAGCGCGCAAGAATATGACTTTGGCCCGTTAAAAAAAATCGCTGACTCAATACTATGAACGGGACATGAAAAATTTTTATCATAAAAACTTTTTTCAACTATTGGCTTCAATTTGTACGCAGCATGTATATACAAATTTTCATAAATAAATTTTTTTTCTCGATTGTCTAATTACGCTACTGAAAATAACAAGTTTGAGTTTCCTATTATTTTTCCAACTAAAAAAAAAATAAATCGGGTTCACGTGGGATGTTGTTCGAAGCGCTATTGTGTCTACTTTAATCTAAAAAAAAATAGCTTGATAGCACAAATATTTTTAGAGATATAGCGGTGGAGACGTTAAAAAACATATTTCATTAAAAATCTATTTGTTTGAGTTTTTCCGAAATAAAAAAGTTCTCGACCACCAAAAAATGTAAAAAATGATTTCGTGTACACGATTATCTTACTAAAGAATCCCACTAAGTCTGGTTTGGTTCTACGCCGGTTTTTTTCTCGAAAACTAAGCGACTTTACTTCCAGATTTTACTCTACTAACTTGCATTCACAGCCGTGTTCACTGGGCGGTTCAGCCATCTGACGTCACAACTCGACTACATGTTATCCCGAGCGTTTTTAAGCGCGCCGACTTTAATAATTTTTTTATACATGAAAGCGACGTCAGAAAATTCTAATTTTTGGCATATTTATGTAATGATAAAAAAATGTTAAATGAGCAAATTGTTTTTTTTCGAACGAAAACTAACATTAAAAAAACAAAGAAGTCTTGTTGAAATGACGCATAAAATATTGATGCTATCTCCCAGACTATTAGGTATTAAGCAAATCATTACTTACACACTTTTTTATTTATTACGAAATTACCTACTTTCTGTATATTGTTGCCCTAATCTGGGCACGCTAATATACTAGTTAGGTAAATACTTTAAAACACTCTCTCTACTTCCCTGAACACAGTACATCCAGTTGATATTTTTGTAATATTTGATGATTTCATATCAATTCATATCTTTTTCTGGATTGTTGTTAAGTTCATGGGTCCATTTTTCTAGTTTATTCAAGAGCATATTTATACCAATTATCACCATGGGAAGTATTAAGTAATTCAAGCAGATTGAAATTAATAGCTATAGAAAATTAAGTCAAGTACTGAATTTTTTTAAAACTTGAATTTCAAAACAAATCAAATAATTTATTAACTTGATGAAACCCTGCGTGGTTTTGAGTTGCCTTTGTTATGAAACCTCGTTTCTAGTTTTTAAGACTAAAAAGAAGATTGCTTAATGACGAACAAGTAGCTCTACCTCTCCTTCGAGGAATTATTGGTGTACTGTTCAATCAGGATAAGGCTTCTCATCAACAAACGAGGAATGCGGAACTCAAAACAATGTCACTTTACCCCCTGGTCTACCAGATTACCGTATTTGTCACCCATTGAACAGATATGGGATATGCTAAGTAGGGCGAATCATGGAAACAGGCAATAAGCTGAAAATACTCGAAATATTAGACACCATTTTAGGTGACATTTGGAAGCAGATTCCGGAAGACGCCCGGCTCGCGTGGAAAACTAACGACTTAACTATAATAGCGTCATAAGTTGGTATCTGAATTAATGATAGCATAGTTATGGTAGTCTAAATTGGCTGTCAGGAAATATAAAGGAAACCTTTTTTCCTAGGAAATGTACGGAAACATGTAAATACATAGTTGAAATCAATAACCTGTATAAAATTTACCTTAGTAATTCATGTTAGCATAGCTATGTTTATTTGTTGTAAATATGATTAATAGCTAGCATTAGTATCGATTAGTTGGTCACCGCATTATCTCTTTATTATCGAAGCAATAAGGTAATGGATCCCGTAAATATTTGTCCGTTGGGTAGACAAAGGTTTTTTTTTTTTAAATAAAATTTCCATTGTTGATTTTTTGTTATTGCCATTAAAAAATTATTACAAAGGGGTATCAGCAGATTCCTCAAATCCTATTACGATTAAGCAATGATAAAGTATGATCACAACAGACTGACGGATTAACATCTACATGCAAGGGGAAAATACAATATTAATTGTTCAATTTCAAAAGATACTATTCTGGTCGAGATTTTGAACACAAGTTGATAGCAGTGTTAGACGAAATTTCTCAAAATATTATTTTTGGAAAACCATTTTTACGAGAGTTATGGGGGTAAAACGAAAAATGGAAAACATTTTTTTTCTCAAGAACGGATAAACCGATTTTCATGAAAAAAAAAAATATGTTATGGCTTTATTTGTAAAAAGGGTTGAAACTTTTTTCTTAAATAAAAAAGGCATTTTTTTAGTGGACCCACATCTTTCATTTCTTTTCAAATAAATGTTTAGGTAACGCTTTAAAATGTCTCCAATTCTCAAAGCGATTGGAAGGGTAGAATGTATGTATAGAGTAGACTCTTTTGTTTTTACTAGGAAAAAGTAAGATCATTACGTTGAAACAGGGCAGCGAATTGTGAGTGCTGGTAGTAAGTTCAAAGGTGTGTCCAAAGAATAATTTCGTGGATACATTTTCTACATCCCCATTCCGAATTTCGACGGGCTGAGCCTGAGTACATTTTAATAAATATTTCAAAATTTTGGAAATGTTTACGAACACTTATTTTTGAATACAACTATGCCGTTGAACTATACTGATGCACTTATTCCACATCCACTAGATTGTAAAACAACTGAATATAATTAAATAGCGCCATATTCCATGAATTTAAGAGCTACTTGAATGTTCTGCAACGTTTATACTGTCCATAAAATTTGATTTCAAAGCGGGAATTTCGCCTCCCTCCTTGCCATTCTTCTGGAGAGTGTAACTGGAACTCATAAATAATCCACTTTACATTACGTTAACTTTATTTTGTGGAAATAAAACACAAATCTCACGGTTCAAATTATGAGAATTTGATGTCTCTTTGATACGCGTCTGGTTAACTCTATTTCATAGATAGCTAGTTGAGTCGAACTCGTGCGCTCGAGTTTGGAGAAATAAATTTAAAAAAAAAACAACGAATCTTCACTGCAGTAAATAGCCTTGTAATATCATAAGCTTTATGTGTAATTCAATTTGAAAATGTTTTACGGCCGACTCTTAAGTTGTTGGTGGTCGTTTTTCTTTAAAGTTATTTTATGTGAAAACTTGTAACTGCACGATACAATGAAGATTTATATAGCATTTTTATATCCGTTTTTGGTACGAAAACGTGATATAAGTATATTAGTACTTAAAACTGTAATTGTAACATACCATAAAAGGCGTAGTTTACAGAAAAATTAGTTCTAACGATTTTCTAGAAATCATTTCTAAACGGAAATCTGTTAATATTGGATGTTATAATATTACATATTATTCTTTAATTACATTCAAATAATTTATTGTGGATTGCGCACGTGCGAAATAAGGGCCGGGAGTAAAACAAACACGTAAATTTCTAACCGACTTAAAAAAAACATATTCGGCAAATGTAGTTTTACATGTGAATTAAACGAGTGCAAAAAATATTTGAACCACCATGTCTATTCATATTCGATATATTAAAATTTGTTTAAAACATTTATCACAATATAATTTTCAAAATGCGCATTTCATCATTATGCAACTCATCATGGACATAATTTACATTACATTCATAAGCTTGAACTGTATTATTATTTGCAACTCCTGCAGTCGCTTCATGGGTGAATTGGGGGATATTATAACATTAATGCACACTATGCAAAATAATTTTAAAGAGCGATTTGGTAAGCTAGAAGAAAAAATTTCTCAAAGCAACACTGCCGATTTAAATTCGTTACAAGCATGCATAAACCAATTACAGGCTGACTTTAACAACTTTAAGAAATCAAATCCGCCAAATATTTCGCAGGAAAGCAAGTTATACTGGATAGCGAAGAACAAGTCCGGCAGATCATCAGCAATACTAAAAACTTAAAATCTCAACAACAATTTGCTGAAATTTCTGTATCTTACGATAAGACTCCCAAGCAAATTGAACAATATCGACGAATAAAGAATGAACTTGAAGAAGGAAAAGGAGAGGAGAATCAGACATCAAAACTACGAATTCTAACGGTGTTCCAGTTATTAAGCCTTTAAACTGACCAGTATACCCAATTATTTGTCATACGTGGACTTCCACTCTTACTACCAGAATGTGAATAGACTTAGAACAAAAACTCAAATCTTCTTTAACCCTGTAAGTACTCAAGAGTATGACATTATATCTGTTACTGAATCTGGACTGTCTCATGACATTAATAGTGAAGAAATATTTCCAACTTCATACCTAGTATTCAGAAGTGATCGCAACATCAAGCTGCGGGTCATTTTAAGGGTGGTGGGGCACTAATTGCAATTAAAAATTATTATAGTGTTTTAAAGTTAGACTTGGAGTGAATTGCAAATATTTTTCCTAATATTAATACGGTTGGATTTAAGGTAACTATTAATAACACCGATTTACTAGTTTTTACTATCTATATACCACCATCAACAACCGTCAGTGAATATGAAGCGTTTCTTGATGAATTTGAAAGACTACCAGTTTTTGAAAAATACTGTAAACTCTTAATTTGTGGTGATTTTAATGTAAACAAGTTTAATATTTGGCTGCTGGTTTCCGGGTCTTCTTCCGCGTAGACTTGGTTGAGTGCTTGACGTTTCGACCATCTCGTCGTGGTCTTCTTCTGAAGCGAAGTGAGCTCTGCTGCACTGAGCTCCTCTATTTATACAGGTTATCAGGAGGCGTGTTGCGGATCATTGCTCATGCGGAACATTGACGTTATTAGTAGTTGTAGTCCGTTCTCACGGTTATAGTTATTCAGATGTTTATTTATTTCAATGGCTTCTCTGTATCTTCTTGGCCAATAATTCTTGGTGTTGGCTAATTTCTTTGTTTTGTCGAATTTTATCAAATGGTTTCTTCTGAATGTTCGGCAACTGCTGATTTTGTAGAATATCCCTTTGTATTTCTAATGTGTTCTCTGTGTCAGGTGTTTATACGTCGTTTGGTCTCTCCGATGTAAACTTGTCCGCAGGAACATGGGATGCTATATACTCCTGGTATTTCTAGTTCTTCTGGACCTTGGTATTTGGGAAAATGTTTTGCCACCTTCTGTTTTGCATTATATATTGCTTTGACGTTCCTTTTCTCCAAAACTCTTCCGATTCTGTCCGTACATCCTTGTATATACGGTAGGTAAGCTGTTGCCGTGTATTTCTTTTCTTCTTTTTCTTCTTCTGTATCTTGTCTCTTTATTGCGTTGTCTATGTCCTTCGGTTTGTATCCATTTTTCTGTAGTGATGTTTTTAAGGTCCGATATTCTTCTTGCAGATGTTCTGACTCGCAAATTTGCTTCGCTCTATGTACTAGTGTGTTAACGACGGCCTGTTTTTGTGCTGGGTGGTGGTGAGAATTGGCGTACAGGTATCTGTCGGTGTGCGTCGGTTTTCTGTATACCTTGCGCCCTAATCCTCCATTATCCTTCTTGAACACGAGGACGTCCAAAAATGGAAGTTGATTTTCTGTTTCTATTTCCATGGTAAATTTAATCTTATGATGTAAGCTATTTAGGTAGTCTTTGAAATTCTCCAGTTCCTTAGTTTGATATTGATCCAAACGATGTTAAGGTTAGACTGGTTGATAATTTTATGGTTTCTTAGATATAAGGCAATACAGTACAATAACAAATACAAATGATCGACTTTAGGACTAGTTTTTCGAAATTTCAATTGCACATTAGCAGAGATCATGTACCAGAGGATATACACCATCCTTCTTTAATTATATATTTTAAGTAATTTTTCGGTCAATAATAAAAATGTAAATTACAATTTTAGAAGAGCTAATTTTATTCAACTCTATGACAACCTTCAACGAACAGATTGGTCTTGTTTAGAATTTTATAGCAACGTCGACGAAGCATGCGATGCTTTTTATGCAATTTTAAATAACATTTTCGATGAATGTGTACCAAAATTTAAAAACACTAATCGAAATTTTCCGCCGTGGTACAATGCCGAAATTAAAAATAATATTCGGTGCAAGAAATTGGCACACAAAAAATATAAAAACGATTACTACCTATATCAATTTAAATCTCTTAGGGCCACTATAAAACAACAAATTAATTCTGCTTACAGAGATTATGTTTTGAACACTGAGTGAAATCGAGCGCGATCCCGCTAAATTTTGGTCTTTTTATCAATGCAAAAGAGGTAAATCTAGAATTCCTGGAACTGTCACTTATAACGACAAAACTCGCCCCAAGAGATAGTAGACAGTTTTTAAAACTTATTTTCGAGTGTATACTCTAATTCTGACCCTACACATACAGACGATTCTATCTTATACATATCCGAAGCAATAAGCATTAACCGTATTATTGAAAATGACATCTTACAAGCAATTAAAAAGCTAAAAAACAAAATGACCGCTGGTATAGATGGCGTCCCCAGCTTTATGGTTAGGGACTGTGCTGCTGTGTTTGTAACTCCACTGTATACCATTTTTCACTTGATCCTTACTGCGTCCAAGTTTCCTGATATCTGGAAAATTACTAAAATATGTCCCATACTTAAAACTGGTGATCCATCTTCCATAATTAATTACAGCCTGGCGAGTCAAATAAAATAGGAAGGAATTTAGAGGGTCAAAAACAAATAGTGAGGAAAATAACGCCTTACACTCCAAAGAGGAAACACGAAGCAGCTACGGACACGTGTTTCGGAATTATTGTTCCTCATCAGCGTAGCGTAGCAACAAAAAGGATCTGGAAAAGACAGATAGGAACAATAATTGAAGGTTGAAAGCACAGTACACAGTACTCTTATTTGTCCATTCATATCTAGATCGGTCTATTTAAGACCTTCACCGACAGTCGGCACATACAGCCCTATGTGGACTGCTCAATTTCAACCTGGCGAGTCAAATAAAATAGGAAGGAATGAATAGGGTCAAAAACAAATAGTGAGGAAAATAACCCCTTACACCCCAAAGAGGAAACACGAAGCAGCTACAGACACGTGTTTCGGAATTATTGTTCCTCATCAGCGTAGCGTAGCAACAAAAATTCCGAAACACGTGTCCCTAGCTGCTTGGGGTGTAAGGTGTTACTTTCCTCACTATTAATTACAGAGCCAAAGTTAAAGAAATAATTTTGTATACCAATATTTACAGTTCAGTCAAACCATTCATATCGCATATTCAGCATGGCTTCATGACGCAAAGATCAACAGTAGCTAATCTTGCCTGTATTACCCAGTTCATATCCGAAAACTTGGACGTGGGGGGACAAATAGATGTTATATACACAGATATCCAAAAAGCATTTGATCGGATATTTATTATTATCCAAGCTAAAATCCTTCGGATTCTCAGATACATTGATCTTGCTTTTTACGTCCTACTTGTTTTCTAAGGAACAATTCGTAGAACACGGTGGTCACAGGTCTCGAAATTACTTAACTACGTCAGGTGTTCCACAGGGCTCAAACCTGGGACCCTTGATGTTTTTAATATTTATAAATGATATAACGTCAACAATCAATTGCCACAAGCTACTTTTTGCAGATGATCTCAAAGTCTATGCAAGTGTAAACAATTATAACGATTGTGCTAATTTACAAACTGAAATCAGTAACATTTCTGTGTGGTGTTCCAACAATTTCCTTAAGCTAAATATTGCTATATAAAATGACATTTATCATATTAACAATTTTCCCCTGGAACGTTGTTCCGAATTTAATGATTTCGATGTTATATTTGACTGTCAGCTAAGTTTCTCTAACCATATTAATCAATCGACCAAATCAGCCTCTAAGTTACTCGGGTTCTTTGTTAGAAATTGGATCTGTTTCTTAAATGTTGAAAGCTTGAAATTATTATATTTTACATATATTCGGTCAAAACTGGAATATGCGGCACTCATGGTTTCCTATATACCAGAACTCAATTTTATTAATTGAATTTATGCAGTGGAAATTTCTTAAGTTTATGTTTTTTGAATTAAATGGTTTTCATCCTCCGCGAAGCACTGTCAATGCTTTTTTATTAGATATGTTTCATATAATCTCGCTAAGCAAAAGGAGGAGTTGCATTGCTCTTTCTTTTGTGTACAATATTGCAAATAATATTGACTGTCCGTCCCTTGTTAATAAGCTTTGCTTTCTGGTTCTCCGCATGAACTCACTTGAAAATTTCTGTTTTAATTGTCCTTTTGGTCGAACTAAAACTAACCTCATGCTCACATCACCAATTTTTAATTCCTGTAATATATTTAATTCTATATCTGGCGTCTGTGACATTAATCATGATAGTTTAGATATACACTTATAATATCTTACAAGAAATTCGTAAAAATAGATCATATAATAATAATAATCATACTATGTTTTTTCTTTTTTTTTTCTTTACACTTTTGCATTTCTTTTATTTTTATATTTTATTGTAGTTTTGTAATTCGTATTATTGTTTCTCTTTTAATTGATGTATGCTATGTTTCCTGTACTTAATTGAGTATTTATACCTGTTGGAAATACATGTGAATTTATTTATTTATGATTTATATGAATTAAATCTACATTACGTAGGAACGATCCTTTATAATAGACGAAGTAATGATAAAAAGTATGACCAACCTAAAGACATATTTTCTACTGCAATATCTATATATCTGTACTTAGTTACTAATGCATTTTACTTTGTAGATGAATTTCTTTATTCGCAGACAATATAGATAAATAAATGGTATTGTAAAGATTTGTGCTTATGAGGTTGCCAAAATGTATCTATATGACTTATTCTTTATTTTGTTTTTGATCTATTGGAATTTTTTGCGATGTTTCCGTTACGCCAAATTCTGCTCAATTGGCAAGTGCCATCTGTCTTTATTCCCCGTCGATCTCATATTTGCCATTGCCGGTATTGTCAACAAGGGGTCAAAGAAATATATTTCTATTTATTACCTCATACACATCTATCCTTACAATGTTTAAATGGTTTTCACCTACTTGGTCCACAATCATTATTTTGGTATTTTGCATATTAACCAAATAGAATTGTTATCAGATAACTGTTGGGAAAAAAATATAACTTTTATCGTTGTACGAGTTTTATAAGTAAAATTAATTTTGTGAGTATATTACATTATCTCGACACTATTGGAGTTCAGTGGGATAGGTCGGAGTGAATGGATGTGTGTATGAAACGCTCCCACTTCGAACGCGTAATACCGGGTAAAACTGCGTTAAATTTGATAAAGCCTAGGTGAATAGTAACTCAAAAAATTCCGCGTAAATCGATGTCATAACAAAAGAACAAAGTTTAAATATAATTAATATTTGAAAGTAACTAATACAAAGTTACTTAGTGGCAATCAGTGTGCAAAGAAGATATAAACAAACAACCCGGGACCAGGCAATAAATAACAAGGAAATATAAGACCTAAGTATTCACCCTGCCAGTCAAGTTTATTTATTTATGTCTTAACGAATTACAAGTAGTGTCTGCTGCATAAAACCATTGAAGTTTTTATTTCCAAACCCTTAATATTGATGGCGAAAACCTCCATGTAAATTATTTTTTAATCAACCAAAATATATTCGAATGAATTTAATTTAAATAATATCCGAAATAATCAATGGCGTATTGTTCGTAAAGTATGAATTTTGTGAAATTTGTAAATAATTCTTGTTTCATAATTATTAAGAATACTCAAACGAATTTAATATCAACTAAAGCCATAATAATCAAATGCATTACTCTTAAAGTTTGGTCATAACACTTCCTTAGGTAAATTTTCAAGTGAGGTTTTTCATAATTATTAAAAGTATTGAAACGAATTTAATTTAAATTAAATCCGAAATAATCAGTGAGGCAATGTTCATATACGGCGTCAAAACTGAATTCTCACAGCACTTCAACGGAGGTATGCGTGGTGCAGGATTATTGCAGAAATATCGTATTTTTCTAAGAAAACATACACATACGCCGATGATCTCCTAATCGCCGCAGGACACATCTGGACTGAAAACAAACTTTAAGAAAGGCCTAATAATCAACAAAAGAGAGTTGGACCAGCGGAGAGGAACAGAAAATAGATTAATAATACTCCCTAAGAACAACGAACAAACTGAAGTACCTAGGAACAGACCTGATGAACCAACTCGAACTTAGAGAAACGATAAAGGAGAGAATCAAAACAGCGCGCGGCGTACAGAGTGACAAGGGTAATCATACCGTTCACTGAGAAAAATAAACTATCATGGGACCTTACCAAATGTATGTACATAGCAGTCAAACGGGCAACAATGACATTTGGAGTAAAAAAACGCGGCAACAACAAAAACCAACAGAAGAAGTTTTTGAGAAGACCAGAAAAGGACATCGTCCAACTACTCGCAAAAACAACAAGACGAAAACTGCGACATAAAATATCAACACTATTAGGAGGAAAACCAATTAAAAAAGGATAGAAATGTACGCAATGAAGTACTGGGGACATACCCAAAGCGCTAGCACCGAACATCAACAAACTAAAAATAGTGAGACCATGCTACAGCGGAGAACAACTGAGAGGATCAGGATAAAAAAAATGAACATCACAAAGAAATCGCAACGATATATACTATACCACAATCGGAAACTGAGGAATCAAAAGACTCAGAAAAACAGAAACACAAAAAAAGGATATTACGACACTACGCGGCAACATATTTCACAAGAAGACTTAGAAGAGGCAGAACTCCAACCCAGCGTGGACGTAGCAGGCCCAGCTGTATATCTGGGAGTAGCAGCAATGCCTACTGCACGCTGGTAAATCAATCCATCAATCGGTCAATTACACTATCTCGACACTAATATGGAATGTGACAAAGATCTTGGATATTTAACAAATTTTTAATTGCTTGATATGATATGCAGTTGGTTATTACTGGTAAACAGTAGCCAACTCTGCGCTGCAAAGTTTTGTTCTTTTTTGCCACATACGCTGCTGAAATCAGACGTCTGGCAGCCAGCGGGAGAGCTGCTAACGAAGGTGCGAAAGGATAACTATACCTTTGGGAAATTTTCCCAACAATACCTGACGCTGTCTGTTGGCAACACCGACTCACATTTAAGGGCCACAACCACTATGTATCTCGCCAGTACTGTTATTTGTTATGTAGTATGTAACACGGTTGTCGTTAACAACATACTTCATGCTATTAATGGTAGCAATTATGATTTTAACTAAACAATCAAGACGCAACGTAACAAGATGAATTGGTATGTATAATGTGCCAACGGATAGTTACTGCGTGTTTATTGCTTGTATTTACAATTTATATAAAAACACAATAAATTGTTTCAAGGCACTATATGGAGCGTTTTGGATGTTGAAATGAATGTATTCTGAAAAAACTGTAAAATATATTTTGCTATTAGGACAAAGTCATGTATATTATTGTGTACTAACAAGTAATTGATAAATATAGGAGTCTCTTTTGTGTCTTGAAAGGTTTTCGAAAAAAATGAAATATTTGAGGAGCTACCATTTGTCTAAAGTAACAGAAGACGTTCAAAGCACAGTGGAAAGAAGAAATCCATGTAGCAAAATAACTCAAAAAAAAAAAAAAATAATAATTCGTTCACATGACAGTCGTTTTACTTTATCATTAAACTGATTTCATCGTCCACTTTCTTCACGAGTCCTTCCTGTTACGTAAATATTCCTGATTTTTTTAGTTATGCAACCTGTTTTTTTCTTTATGAATTCATATATTTACACATATGAATATTGTTGTTTATTTCATTTTTCACCTATTTGTATTGGTATTTGTACTTTCATTTCTCGTTAATTCTATTCTATAGATAGACCCCATGAAAACAATTATTGACACAATTGTATCCAAGAAAATTATCTGGAGAATAAATTTGACGGGAGATGAAAGTACCGTACCTAAGGGTAGTTTATTGATGCAAAGAATAGAAAATCTCGATTTCCTCAAAAACCGCTGTAACGATTTTGCTCAAATTTTGTCAGCATCGTCCCATTCACCAGAAAGAGAAACTTGGAGGGATTTGGTCCTCTAGTTCTCCAAGACACACAACTACAGATGTCGGGGGAGGTAAAGTACCTCGGACTCACTATAGACTCCAAACTTACCTGGAACCAACATCTGGATAGAGTAATACATAAGTCTGTTGCCATATTGGCAACATGCAGACGGCTGTATGGCAAGGCGCCCCAACAGCAGCCATGGAGACCCTATTAGACCTCCCTCCACTGAGTCTTGTGATTCAGGGGGAGGCCAGAATGGGAGCTTGCAGGCTACAAAATTCTCAGAACCCAAATCTTCTTGGAGGCAACTCGGGGCACATGAGGATAATAAACATTGTAGCAGATCCTCTATTGAGTATGAGGTCGGACTACAGGACACTAAAAATGGCATTCAATGACAACAACAATATCGACGGTTCAGGATGGAATCAGGAGCTGGAGCTGGAATACATGGTGAAAGGCCAAGTCTCTCTCTTGGACAGCACTCCACGGTATTCCAGACAGAAATTTTTTCTATACTCGAGTGTGAACGCGAGAATGTTAAGCGACGATATGTGAATCAGCAGATCTCAATTCCATCAGACAGTCAGGCGACACTTAAGGCACTAGCCTCTAACAAGGTGTTTTGCAGACTGCTTTGGGACTGCCACGAAGAGCTCAAAATTCTGGGTGAGCGGAACAGAGTAAGATTACTCTGGGTGCCGGAACATACCAGTATTGAGGGCAACGAAAAAGCTGACGAACTTGCTAGACAAGGAGCAGCTGACATTTTCTATGGTCCAGAACCCGCGCGGGTCATCACAAAAGGCTCTGCCAGAAGGGTAATTAAAGACTGGGTCAAAATTAAACATAACCACTACTGGAGAAATATTCCAGGAAATCGACAAGGGAAAACACTTATTAATGGACCATGTTCAAAACAAACTGAAGAACTGTTCACAAAGAACAGGATCCAGTTGAGAACCGTAACAGGTCTTCTGACGGGATACTTTCCCGCTAAGAAGTTCCTGTATTTAATCAAAAAGTTTGCTGGTGACCTTAACTGCAGACTATGCGGTAAGGTACCAGAAACTGTAGAACATATTATACATGACTGCGAAGCGTTGGACCGCGGAAGATATAATATCTACGGGCAAACACAAACAGACCCAGAAACCTTAAGACTCGTCCATTTTCAGACCTGTCAGTGATACAGGAATATTAAAATGGACAGTGTAAACAAAGACAGGGAGAGTACAATAAGATCAGGAGGCTGCAGTGCCCTCAGAGTATTCTTTATATACGAGCCCCAAGAGGAGGGGTTTTAGTCAGCTTGACTCTGACACCCATTCCAGTGGGTTGGGCAGCCCGTGTGGTTTCCTCAAAAAAAATAATAATAATAAATAAAAAAAAAATAATAAAAAATGCAAACTCTTGATATTCTCAAAAACAGCTCTAACAATTTGAACTACCCTACCTTAACGCTTTGACCTTCTTTTCTGCAAATACCCGTCAATAATTATGATTATTTACAGCAAAATATCTACAAAATATCAATAATTTAACTTTGTCCTAATGACGTAGTTTCACTCATATTTTTGGCATCTTTGCCGACGTGTTGCTTCCTAACGCAGATGCCACAGTACATAATTGCGTAGATTTCTATCTGCCATCTGATAATGAACAAATAGCTGCAGGACTACGAGATTAATTGTCATTCGAAACATAATGTAATTACTTTATAAAGTAGACTTTATAAATTGAAGATATTGTCACCTCTTAGACATTTAATTGTTTCAAGACCGATTAAAGCTTACACACAGTATATCCTATATTGTATATCAAAATACTTATGCCTAGAGCTTTCTTAAAGCTCCTTTAAACTGACTTAAATACTTAAAGGTTTTAAGCTTACTTTCGAAGCTGTAAGCCTATAGTTTTTTTATTAAATCCTCAAACCCAAAACAAGTCACAGGCTTAAGCATTTTTCATAAAACAATTTTGAAGTTATATTCCTTAAGCTACTGTTTTCAGTATTTTCAAGAAGTTAGCGAATTATATCTTGCTACTGTTCAATTGAACTTAAACATTATTTAATTTATCTGCAGCTCGGCTTTCCCTTACCAATGTATAGAAACTATTAATTATAGTGTCAAATATCTAGCGAAATCTATTACAAGATTACTTAAATGAATATTCAAGCGGCTGCTGAGATTAGGGTGATTTATGCGATTTCTGTGGAATTATCAGTACTTGCATCCATAGTGGAGCAAATGTATCGGAAAAAGTTGCAGAGCTAACTGTTTAACGGATTGTTCTCTGCAAGAATCCCATCCGATGAGTAATGTTGATAATTAATACAGTCGATTAATTTCCAGACTTTATCACAGCCATCTGGGTGAGAAAATCGTAAAATAGTTTTCTATACTGAATGAGAAAAACATTCAGTTGCTTCTATATAAAATTAAAAATCTAATTCTAATTTTTTTTTTCAGGTGTTCAAGCGTGGCTCATAATGTGAAAATATAAGAGTAAGTTAAATTATAGTCGGTGCATGAAATAGAAATAGATTATTAGGACTGTTAGGAAAAATTTTACACAGGTCAAATTAGTTAAGTTGTAATAGTGAACAATGTTGATAGAACGCAATATTCAATTGTTAAAGACAAAATACATTACACACATAAAGATTTTCACAAACAGAAAGTTAAATTAACGGTTGAGTTTTTACACATGGTAAAGTTTTAACCTGGTCATAAAACTGTTTATACTAAAGAATTAGTGTGAAATGGGAATTTGCTTAAAAAACAAGGGATCTAAGTAGCTAACCCATTTCTTCTTTTTCTAATCGTTGATATCTCAAGGATATTTTATTATTAAACCTTGTATAATGGTCAAGTTCGTCCCAATGAGCTATGTAATCATTTATGTTTCCTTTAACATATATCAAGCACCTGCAGATATGAAAAGGAGGAATTGTTAATATTTCATATACAGTGAATTTACATTTTGTGTCATATCTATATCCAGACTCGATTTCATAACGCGTCTTTGTATACTAAAGATTCTATATAAATAAGCTGTATGTACCCAAATTAGAATTTAATAAGAAAATATGCCTTGGGATAATGAAAAATAAGTTAATTAACCCGGTCAAAACAGACTTTAAAGGTTACAATAATTTTCATAGAGCTGAAAATTGGTACGAATGTTGTGAACACCACTATAAATGAAATGTGAAAAGTCCTCATCGATCCCACATCTGCAAAAAAATGTATTCAAGGTCAAAGTTAAATATGTTTTTTTTTTGCATTTTTCAGCCAAACGATAAGTTTTATCATAAAAATAGGTCAGACAAAAATTGTGCAATTATCTATAAAAGTATTCTTACACTTTTTTCCCTAAGAATCATCATTTCTGAGATATAGCGTTTCAAAAAGTTGAAAAAGTTGTATTCTCCATATATGCACATGTTTCCACGCCACCTGTGAGGTAGTGTACTTGGCGCGTTTTTTTTAACGTGGTTTCCCCGGTAGGCCTATTCCAAGATCTACTGTGGTCCTGTTTAATTAAATAATATTGTATTAAATAAAAAATTGTACTATTGGAAATGATGAAAGCGGTGTGAATTATGAGTAATTGGGGAAAACTATTCGTCTGATGGATAATTATCTAATGGAACTTCAAGTGTAATGTCTTCTTCTTCTCCTCTTCCGTCTTCTTCTTCTTCTTCCTGCTGGACACAAGTAAATTGTTCAGCGATACGTCAGATGTCTCCTCGCTGATATCGTAAGAATCCTCTTCTGATGGCGATTCAACATTGGAGCACGACTGGCCTTGACAACTGGTACACGCTAATGAACAAAACAATCCAACTTTTTTGCAGCCGCACTTAGCACTACACCCTTTTTGCAGTTGCAAGAAATTTTATTCAGGAGTTTTTCCGGTGCAGGTGGGAGTAAAGTCTTGGATTGATTCCAATGTATTGTCAATTAACTTCCAACCACGGCCTTCTGGGTCCAGTTGATTACCAAGCCACACTTCAACTTGATAATATATCCGAAATAGATGTTGATGAGCAGAAGCAGAGGTTGGGGAAGACAAGCTAATTGCACTCGTTTATTGTTACGAGTATTTTTTTACAAAAGATAAGTATCGAAACTTATCTAAGCAGGTAATTTTTTTGGAGTTCCATATACAGAAAGAAGGAAGCGAATTCCGTTGGTGATTACAGCTTGTGGAGTAGAGTTACTCTCTTTAAACAGTTTAGCACAATTAACTAAATCTTGTTTTTCAAACAACTTAAAAACTGTTGTTTTACTCCTCCTGAAAATTGCTGATGTCGTATCGCAGCCAGTTATTGCGTGTAAAAATAGTATGTGATTTTGACATTTTGAAAAAGCAAATAAACTTTTGAATGAATATATTTTCGATCGCTGTTGAGCCTTCCCAGGTTTTAAAAAATAAATAATTTTTTCGGTTGGAGTTCGAGCAGTAAGTAATACCAATAAATCAACATTTTCACATCTTCTTATTCTCAGAATCGTACAATTTGTACGTATAAGTTACACAGACCAATATTTTTACTCGTATTACGGATCCAGTGATGTATATAGGCGGCGTACTCGTGCATATATGGAGAACACAACTTTTTCAACTTTTTGAAACGCTATATCTCAGAAATACTGATTCTTAGGAAAAAAAGTGTAATTTTTATAGATAATTGCATGATCTACAATTTTTGTCTGACCTATTTTTATGATAAAACTTACCGTTTGGCTGAAAAATGCAAAAATCCCATATTTGCGAACTTTGACCTTGAATAAATTTGTTTGCAGATGTGGGATCGATGAGAACTTTTCAAATTTCATTTATAATGGTGTTCCGAACATTCGTACCAATTTTCAGCTCTATGCGAATTATTGTAAACTTACCCCCATTTTTTGAGCTATTTTGACCGGGTTAATTTAAGAATATTAGATTGTTTATCACCCAGTTTATCAAATAAATACACCTTATCAGTCTTTTCCAATGTAATTCACATGTTGGTCCCAACAACGTTTGGGATCAAGAACTACTCCCAGAAATTTTGCATCATCTGAGTTTTGATAATTTTTAATATTACCAGTAGAAAATACCATATTTGTTGTTTTGGTATCATTTAAATATAAAACATTAGCTTGGAACCTCTCAAAAGTAGTTGACTGTATTCACAGCATAATATTTTCTAACTTGTTGGAATTTACTTTGCATCATCTACATACAGTTCAAAAGCAATTAAAACCGATTGCGGTAAGTTATTGACATAGATCAAGAATAACAGAATCAAGAATGGACCCTTGAAGTACTCTGTAATTTATATCCGCTATTGTTAACGTTATCAACAGTGCTTGGTTTCTATTTTATAAATAACTTTAAGTAGTTTTAATGAATTTGATTTTAAGCCACATTTTTTCAATTTTATGAGTAATGTATTATTCCTTCGAGAGGCCACAAAAGTGCAATCTTCATAACTTCTCCTAATTTTTTGACCACATATTTTTTGAATTCACTTTGTTAGAGAAAGAATACGTTTTAGAATTAATGATGAAGTAAACGTTTTTCTAATAATATAATCGTTACTTTATAAGTTTTTTACGTCGCTTTAATTTTTCTTTGTCTTAATTTTTGTAGATCCAATATGTTATCCTCGCTTTGAACTGCAATATTTGAGATATTGCAATTGTGTTGGGTGTACCAAGTTCAACGGACGATCATTTTGTTCGTTATAAAATAGACAGAAAAAAGTGTTGTATATTTCGAGTTATAATACAAAAAGTGAAGAAAATGGGCTGTTTTGCCATTTTTAATTGCTTTTCACCTCAAATTGGTTTCTGCGAATCCAGGTACATTTTTACGTCAAAGTAAACTGAAAATGCAAAGAGACCCTAGTTACTAAACATTTTCTATTTAAATCGTTCCAGGACTCGTTATTTGTCTGATTTTTGCAATTACAAAAAAGCACTTCCAAGTTGGAGATCAGTTTTTTCACCGCGTGGCAAAACTCCATGTGGTAAAATTATGGCGAGAGAGCATGATTTGACCAAAATTTGTGTGTCTCAGGTAATTGATCTCAAAGAAATCAGAATTATTTGGGTTTAACCATAACAATTAATAGAGAACAAGAGGGATTTATTATGTTCAATTAATTTTTAATTAAATTAACACGACAGGTGATACGACCTCCTGTATCCCAGAGGAGACCTTGTGCGCGGGACGAGGCTAGAGACAACGGACATCCAATACTCGCATATACTGAGATGAATTTCTTTGTCCGAAAAAAGCCTCGGCGCTATGACCATGTGTCAAACTTGGAAATCCAAGACGATAATCAATTCCAATTTTACATATTTTATTGGTTTTTCAAGTAATTACGTACATTTCAGTTCATGGTTGTATGTATTTTATTTAATTCATTCAATAAATCAGAATAACACTACAGCGTTACAATGCACGCCAGGGCACGCAGAAATACCGCAACGGCCACTGTATTGGCCAGGAGACCTTCAGGCATGTATATTCGATTTCCGAATCCAATTAACCACATTGGTTATTTTTGTATGTTGTCACTTAAGATTAGTTGTGGATCTTACGCAAAGAGAAATAAAGCTGTGCATATCGAGACGTCATAACTATAAAAAAAAGGTTATATTATAGGTATATATGAGATTCTGATGATAATTATCAGCGGGATGGGGTTTGGGAGGGGAAGAAGCTTTGTATATTCGAATTTATGGTCTGCAGCTATATGTTTGTCGTAAATTGGCACTCCTTCGTCGATTAATTTGTGCATATCTCATTGGATACACTGGTATGGTCCGCCGGACAGACCATTTTTTGGGGGGATGTTTTTTTTGGGGTTAGGTTAAACGAGCCAATCTGACAATTCTTACTTCGGATTCGGTTTTAGCAGATCCAAATACATAAGGATGCACTGGTCTGGTCCGCAGGCCAGACCAGATCCAAATACATAGGATACACTGGTATGGCCCGCCGGATAGACCATTTCTTGAGGGGGGGGGGGGGGGGTGAAAAATGAGCCAATCTGACAATTCTGACTTCGGATTAGATTTTAGCGGGTCCAAATACATAAGGATACACTGGTCTGGTCTCCAAACCAGGCCACTTTTTTTTGTGTGACTGTGTCATTAAACAAAAAAGTAAAATACTTGTAAAAAAAAATTTCTGCAATGAATGATTTTAAATATCGTGGAAATTGGTTCCATATACATCCAAGAATGTATTAAAAAAATTGATTGATTGTAACACGTATTTCGTGTAAACATATTGGTACATTTGAGATAATACTTAATATTTAAGGGACTGCTTAAAGACATACCGGTTTTCAAGACAAAAACTGTCTGTCAAAGGAAAATAACGAAATAACGAAAGACTGCACATTACGAGTGGTTTACACTGGCAGTTTCTTTAATAAACGAACTTCTCACTACAAGTCAGGTATTATTTGAAAGGGTAATTCGTGGCTCGAGACCAAACCGTGACTTGAACATGAACGGAAACATGTACACTCCTATTTAAATTGTTTATGTGGCATTTGAGTGAATCGTTATTAGAGTTGGACCAACCCCCGTCATCGGCCATAACTGTTTCAATTACATTTTTATTTTATAATTAATTAATTTGCTCGTTAATTTGTAAAGTCTAAGCTGTTTAACAAGGCAAGGTAACCCAGTTTAAAATAAACTATGCAGATGCTACGGTGTTAAGTTCAGATATTTTAAAGTTCGTAGTTTATACAGTGTATGCCGTAAGTAAGGAACAAACCATATTTTTCTCATGAACACCTCAGTGTTGTACGGTTCCCATTGAAGTTACTGGAAAGCACTTTCAATATATTATATGGGGCAAGTTTCTTGTCGGTTATCAAAGGGAAATGCTCTTTCTAAGTCGCCATCTCCATTTTTCGACCCTTGTTAGGGAAGAAAAACCTTTCCATTTCATAATTTGGAAAACCATATTTCTTTGTAGAAGGAGTAGAAGGAAAAGTTTCAGGAGGGATAAAATCAGTTGATGTACAAACTTTGCGTGTCAACATTTTCACTCTTAAGGCAAAAGTAGACTCATCTAGTTATAATAGGTAATTGCTTGCTGAACACTTCCGTCACTCTACTTGTTATCATACTACGAGTTTTCTAATATTAAGGAATCTAGAAGTAGTATCACTACCAGGAAATGAATGAATGAACATGCAGATTTTCAGAAAGATCACCAAGATATTTGTAATATCAAATCTTTTTTATAGCACAAAGCTGCTAAATCTGGTAGTTGTAGTTTCAAAAGTAGAACAGCAGATCGGTGGAATATCCAACAACATAGGTATCTTCCGCCTCTGAATTTATTTTCTATTGATCACTTTGAGTGTGTCTGCCTCACTAACTGCTTATGTTCAGCAGTACTAAAGTGTGATGGGTTTGGTTCTAAGCTGGTCTATAAATGGCTCGCCTGATCTCTAGAACAAAACCAATTAGGATCCGTTTAGTCCACTCGAAAACTACTCAAATGCTGATTCAGTTTTATTGTCTCTATATCTTTTAGCAGTTCCAGAGGGATTATTCGGATACGGGATTCTTTAGCGACATGACTTAAATAACAGGATCGCACTGAGAGAGGAAAAATTTTCCATTTATATTGAAATAATAAACTTTCTTGTGGTTTATTAGAAGAGGATTGGGTCGCAATATCTGTGGAAGAATTTTCGAAAACAACCATGCGCGTTAAGGGGCTTCATGAAACACTTTATTTACATTGAAAATCAGTATGTCCATTTTGTGATAAGACTACCTAACTGTTTCTGCAACTCGATGTAAGGCGTGCGCTGGGTAAGTTACATGAAAAAAAAATTATATTCGCATTTATATACGCTACGGCGCATTATGTAACTAAATCCCGAAAAGTTGGTCAAAATCGATAACATTCAGTAGGTACGTGCGAAATAGTTATTTATTTACCAGTCGTAAGTATCCTTTTTTGGTTGAGAATACAGTTTGCAAGACGAGGCCTGTAGGGCCGAGATTTGCAAGTATTGGAGACCAAAAAATCGTACTGTACGACTCGCGGTGCATATTATATTTTTCTTCATACCCATGAATCATTAAACTAGAAAGAAACTCGAGAAAAACTATAATTATTTGAGTAAGATTTCATATTTGCTAAGCAAATATAGTAAAGGTAGCGATACTTGGAATATCCATGGCAACCGTCAATAAAATAAATTTAGGACGCGGCTTCTATTCAAATGACAAGTACTGTTAAGATAAATTAAATCAAATTATTATAATAGCTTTGAACGTTTTTGAAAATAATGTCGGATATAGAAGATATAGCATATAAGGCTTATCTGGATTTACTTTCAAAAAAGTTAAAACATTCAATTTTATACTTGTCATATAAAACAGAACGTTTTCCCAAATCTACTTTATTTCCCTAGGGACGTTATGAAAAATAACGATCCGTTGCCAATGGTAACAAGTATTTGGTACATAAAGCGTCACTTACGATCTAGAGATGGGCAATTCGACTCTTTTTAATGATTCGTACCAAACGAATCCGTATCAAGAAAAGATTCGTATCGAGAGATTCGTACTTTTCGTACCACTGATTCCATGATACTAAACAGTATCATATACTGATTCGTACCATTCGTGCTATTCGTACGTTTCGTGCCACTGATTCCATGATACTAAACAGTATCATGTACTGATTCGTACCACTCGTACTATTCGTACCCGCACACTCCCACTCCACACTGTGTTCAGCATAGATTATAGAATATTTAGGTAAATTCGGGTTCTGAAAATTACCGTCCGAGAACTGTCAGGAGTTTGCGCAGTTGCTTTTGATGCGGTCGGATTTGGAACTGCGCAAACTCCTGACAGTTCTCTGATAGTTCTGGAACGGTTATTTTCAGAACCCGAATTTACCTTATGTGTTGTTAGTTGGGGCCAGTATTATAATATATGTTACATTAATCGTGCAGTTTAAACCTCGAGCACCTTCTATTACATTAATATATAATTTCTTCGTCGTCATTAGACACTAAATAGATAGATAGATAGCGTTTATTTAACCACATTATATACACGTTTGTACATTGGTAGTCAACTAAACAAAAACAATAACAAAAAATTGTAATATATATCACAGAATATATCCATCATATATTACATATAAAAACAGCGATTTTTTTTTAATTATGAGGTTACGAATATTTTAAAATCAGAAATCTCAAATCTCCAGGTTAAACGGTCCCCATCCATTTGAAGTTTAACCTTATACAACTGGCCCTAAGAGTATCGCATCGCAATACCGGTACCAAAATTCCATATTCGTATTAATCATATCGGCGATACGAAATGTACGAATCTTATTTTTTTGTGGGATTCGTACCATTCGTATCACTGCAAGGATTCGTAAAAATGATACGAATCATACGAGTACTACCCACCTCTATTACGATCGACAAAACAATGAAATTAGAGAATTCTTACGAGAAAAAATTAATAATATGTGAGTTTTCGAACTCGCTGGTTACGAATTCGGTGTTAGAATTTGCAGAAACAAGACGGTGGATTCAAAATGGCGGACTAAAACCTTAAAAAACGATCCAAGAAATCAAATAAATAATTCGATGCTCCTCAGTTAAGGATCTGATATTATAATTTTTAAATATAATGTTGTGGACTGTATAACAGTTTAAGCAATAAGCTTCAGTCCGCCACAGAGTGGGAAAAATATGCCCTTTTTTGGACAAAAATCTGCCGACAGTAGAGATTTCAATCAAATTAAATTAAAAAAATGGCAAATATCTTTAAGACATTGTACTGTAGTGCTGCGGCAAAGTGGCTTTGGGTTAAGATAACCTAGAAATCGCAGATATTACTTCCACATCCAGTGGAAGCATAGAAACGACAAAAAATTTTTAAAATTTTTTATTGTTTAAATAGGCTTAGGATGTCAAGAAACGTCGAGATTTTAAAATTGAGCAAAGAAAAATGTCTGTCTGTCCGAGACATTGCAAGTTGCAGACCGACAGTCTGCAACTTTTTTTTCTGCGCACGATTACCGTTTAAGACCGCCGGAGCGCATCACCAACCTTACAAATTTGAACAGATGGAACTACGTGTACTATTTGGCAATATTACATCGCGGATATCAACCAATAATTTCAGTGCAAATAGCAGTAGCAGCATTTTGTAATTCCTCTTCCAGGAGATAGGTGGAGGCCGCAAAAACCAAACAAATGAAAATGGTAGTGACCTTGAATCAACAATGCGAAGCATGCAATCTAATTTGAACCGTTTCAAGATAGAGTAATAGTAATTATGTATTATATTATCCGTCTCTGGACTTATAGTACAGTAACTAGAGGTTTTAACTTCGGAATAATGTTATATTGAACGGATTTCGTCCATTTTTGGCAGTATAATAGTAAAAGTTTCTATATTGTGCAGGGGCTTGTTAATTTATAGGGAGTGGATGCCACCCCCTCTCAGGGAGTGGCACTTAAAAAAATATATATGTTTATTGGAGCTGAAATAGAATCGAATTTTAAGAAGAAAAGGTTCTATGCAATTTTTCACATAAATTGATAGTTTTACTTCCACGTCCAGTGGAAGTATAGTAACGACAAAAAATTTTTTTAAAATTTTTATTGTCCAAATAGGCTTAAAATGTCATGAAACGTCGAGATTTTAAGTTTGAGCGAAAAAAATTTCTATGTCTGTCGGTCTGTCTGTAACTTTTTTTTGTTGTGCGCACGTTTACGTGGAACCGTTTAAGATATTGATGAAATTTGGTACACATATGTCCTTCAACGAGATCTAGAACCAGATTATATTTTCATCTTGTTCCGTCGAAGAGTTGGGGGGTAAATTGCGGTAAATTTGGGGTAAATAGGTCAATCAAGCAGGTAAGAGTCCATAAAATTGGTATTTAGTATATACAAGAGAAGCTAAGGTCTCAAAAAAATGTTTGTCATTAGCCACCCCCATTACCACCCCCATCCCCTTATTAAAGGGGATGAAAAAAAATTGTGATTTAGTGTACCTATCTATGTACAGGAACCAGAAACCTTAAAATATTTTTTACTTCATCCACCCCCCACCCCACTACTAATGTAGGGTATCGTTTTATGGGTTTTTGGGGTAGAGGATTTCAAATATTCTATTATTAAAGTTCCATAAACAATTATTTTCACATACAGAGTTTTTTTCGTTGTGAGTGACTTGGATAGAGAATCTGGATGTGGAAGTAGTGATTCCTTGGGCAGCGGTTTTTAAGTTATAACGACTTCAAAATTGCGATTTTAGCTTAAAAAAAAAGGTATTTCCAAACGGCTTTCGTCAAATATCTCGAAAAGTATTACTTTATCGAAAAAATGATAGACCAATTACAGAAAGTACAAACTGGAATTTAATTATATTTTTTGTTTATTGATGTAGGATTAATAGTTTCGGAGATATTTAAGTTTATATTTGGCATCCAAGTGTTTCAAAATTACCTTTAAAGTTTAAAATGCATTTTTTTTCTAAAGCAAGTGCTTTAAATGAGCAAAAAAATTTGAGCATCTAGATAATGCTACATCTTAACGAAAAACTGTATTTCAGATAATTTTTTTAAATTACTGGCTAATTAAAGTAATAAAATGGCGACCATTTTATATAAAAAAATATAAATACGCATATTTTTCCGTCATAACTTTTTTATTTCTAATGCTACAGGAACGAATAAAAAATAATTTGAAAGCACAACTAATTGTCTTTAATTTCATTTCTTAGCTTGCGTGACATAGGTGTTACAATTTCTGAGATATTTAACATTTAAACTGCATTTTTCGTCTTACAAACGTTCGGACGCCATTTTTAAACTTTCATATCTTCGAAACTATTAAATCTATGTAAATAAATAAACAAGCGAAATTCATTATCAGTTTATGAGCTTTATTTTTGGTCTCTACCCATTTTTCAATAAAACTAATATTTGGAAAAGGAAAAAAAATTACGTTTTATCGAAAATATAGTGTAAACTGTATATTTTTTATAAGCAAGTACTGTATACAAACCAACAAAATTAAGCATCTACGTCATGCTATATATTAACGAGAAACAGTGTTTGAAATTCCTTTTTTTTTAATTACTGGCTAATTACAGTAACAAAATGACGACGTTGTTATTAAAAAAATGTGTAGACGCACATTGCTTCGGTCATAACTTCTTTGTTTCTTATGCTACAGAAACAAATAAAAAAACAGTTGAAAGCATAATTAATAACCTATTATTCTACCTATTAGCATCCTTGACGTAGGTGTCACAGTTTCTGAGATATTTAACTCCCAGGCAGCAAGGTGCCGTCATTATGACGTCGTTTTTTCGGCATTAATTACGTCAATTTCACCTTCAGCATGACGTAAAAATGACGTGAAAAGACGGCACAATGTCACAGCCCAATGACGTCATATATATATGACGTATTGGTAATCAGTGAATTTTGCGATAAGAGATGCAAACCTCTCATTATAATATTTTTCCACAATTATTAATAAAGTTTTTGACGAAAAAAAAACCGGAACGTGCAGGGATCGAACCGCGGACCTTTTGCCTCGCAACCCAACACTTAACTCACTGAATCACTGAACATCTTTATTTAAATATGTTTAAAAGCTGTATACCTAGTTAGAAATAGTAAAACAAAATTATTATTACTATGTGGCAAAAATTGAACTAGTCACTAAATACTTCTATTTATTTTTATTTTATAATGATTTATTTCACGTCATTTTAATGACGTCAAAATAATGACCTAAAAGAAACGTGTATTTGACGTCTTCATGATGACGTCAGAAGTACGTATTAAATATCACGTCTCTGGTACGTCATTTATTAATGACGTCAAAATAATGACCTAAAAGAAACGTGTATTTGACGTCTTCATGATGACGTCAGAAGTACGTTATAAATATCACGTCTCTGGTACGTCATTTATTGGGACAATGATGTCGGCGACGAAAAATCACCTTTAAAAGACGTCATAATGACGTCACCTTGCTACCTGGGCTCTGTAATATTTTTTCGATAAAGTAATATACTTTTCGAGATACTTGACGAAAGCCGTTTGGAAATACCTTTTTTTTAAGCTAAAATCGCAATTTTGAAGTCGTTATAACTTAAAAACTATCAATTTATGTGAAAAATTGCATAGAACCTTTTCTTCTTAAAATTTGATGCTACTTCCAATAAATATATATATTTTTTAAGTGCCACCGAGTGAGAATACCCCAATACAATAACAAAATTGTGACATTTTATAAAAAAAAAATGTGAATAGGCACATTGTTTCGGCCATAATTTCTTTATGTTTATGATACAGAAACAAACAAAAAATCATTGCAAAGGTTGATTAATTATTTTTTATTCTGTTCCTTGGAAATTTTTATGGAAGTTTCATAGTTTCTAAGATATTCAACATTTAAACTAAATACTTCATCCAATAATCTTTCCGATATCTATAAACTAAAAAATCTCCGGAACGATTAATTCTACGTAAATATTAAATAAATACAAATTAATTTTCAGTTTATGGGCTTTATTTTTGATGTCTATCATTTTTTCGCTTAAACCAATATTTATTGAGAAAAAAAAAATACGTTTTCTAGAAAGTCCGCTTCTAGTTTATAATACAATTTTTATTTGAAGAAAATGCTGTAAACGGACGAAAAAACAGTATATAATACATTTTTTTAATTACTGACTAAGTACTTACATTTAAAAAATGGCGACGTTTTTATTAAAAAAAAATGTAAGGAAGCTAATTGTTTCTGTCATAACTTCTTTGTTTTTTACGGTAAGTATAAAAATAGTCAAAAAATCATTTGAAAGCCTAATCGTTAGTATTTCATTACGGTTGTTAGCATTTCTGATGTAAGTGCTATATTCTGAGATAAATTTTTAATTAAATACTTCATTTTATAGGACGCCATCTTTATACTTCTATATTTTCGAAACCATTAATTTTACAGAAATTAGAAATTAGATTTTATTTTTAGAAAAGAACAAGCAAATTTGATATCTGGATATAACTTCACATTATAAGCAACTTCTTTAAATAACATGTTTCGGTTGTTTACTCTTGAGGTAATTTCAATAAAATATATATTTTTCGACTTAAGCGCCAGGACTAACACACATTTCTGCAGTCCTTTTTTCGTTTGAGAACAGGCACGAACTTTTATCAAAAATAAAATTTTTCAAAAAGTCAATAACAATAGTCATATGGTGCAGACTTTTTGACGGACACTGAATAAAATGTGCAAATTCATAGTTTTATAATTTTGTAATTTTTACATATTATGTGAATGGGATATAAAGACGATGGACAAAAAGACGCGTTTTCATTGCCTAGAGAGTTCGTCGCGGTATCCTAATATACTATATAAGAGTATGAATCACATAAAAAAAGTGACCTTCATAACGTATTGACGACATCGTGAAACGAAGCGATCTAGTCAGGCGCCACCTGCGAGCCAAGTGCTAAACTTCATTTATGACTTTTACATTATTGGTCTTACAAACCAACGCTTGCTTTATCGGCAATTTGTCTTATTTATTTTCAATGAATTGGTTCTAGTAGTTCGAGGATTTTTCAAAAACTACTGAATAAAAAATTGAAATTTAAATATCGATATGTTTCATATACTATAGCAGATGAGCTCAGACTAATATCAATAAGATAATATCTTTTTTATTATTTTAAAATTAGGTTCAAAGTTAGAGGATGTTTAACAGCTTGACAAGAAAAAAATATTACTTTTCGTGAATTTGCAATAGTCCAGTACCATTCTATCGAGTTTTTTCTCAAAGCCTGTGAAATTTCTTTTTAATCAGTTCAGGGATTTAGAAGAAATCCTCGAACTACGAAGTCATGTTTTTAAGTAAATTTAACCTATAATTCCGGCGCCCTTAAGATATCGACTTGAAATTTGGTACATGGTACACGTATGTATTTTAACGAGAGCTGGAACTAGATTATATTTTCATGTAATTCCGTTGAAGGGTTGGAGGGTAAATTGGGGGTAAATAGGTAAATCAAGCAGGTAAGAGTCCATAAAATTGGTATATAGTATATACAAGAGAAGCCAGAGGAGCCAAAAGAAATTTTGGCATTAGCCACCCCATTACTACCCCCACGCTATTATAAAAGGGGGTGAAAAAAATTGTGATTTTGTTAGTATGTGTACAAGAACCAATTTTTTTTTATTTCATCACACTGGTAAAAATAAGGATAGTTTTTTATCCATATGGTTTTATTCCTATGGATTCAGACTAACCTAATTAACAGCTTTAAACCTAATATAACCTATAAGTGAAAAATTGTATGTATTAAATAACAGTCATAAACAGAATTATCTTCGATTAAAGGGGTCATAAATGTTATTGGGAAGCTAAGGGTCATTTCCGAAGTAATTTTTCGCGCGGAATCCGAATCTGGCCTCAGAATTGGCCCAGCATGTCAACAATAAAAGCGTGTTTTTTAGTTTTTCAAACTGTTAATTTTATTTTGTAACTTTTTAGTCTTAAATAAACTTAGAGTTTTACCTATATCAAGGAGGTTATAAAGAAAAAAGTAGTCCGCAATCTTGGTGACAGACGCCATTTTGAATTTTTGATGATGTAATATAGCCTATGTTGCATTGTCACCTGACTTACAGGCGTATGCAAAATTTCAAACCTCTAACTTACCAAGAAGTGGGTATGTGCATTTTAGATGAAACACCCTGTATATATATAGGAACGCTACATAGCTTATTGTATTTTAATCGCCAAGCCCCATTATCTGATACCTATATCAAGGAGGTTATAAAGAAAAAAGTAGTCCGCCATTTTGGCGACAGCCGCCATTTTGAATTTTTGATGATGTAATATGGCCTATGTTGCATTGTCAATTAACTTATGATCCCATAAAAATGAATTTGGTACCCAATATACATGAACACTACTTCGTTTGTTTGTGACTCTCGACCAAGGAGGAAAACGAGGAATAATTTTTAGGTTAGGTTAACCCAAATTAATTTTGCCGCAGCACTACTCTAAAGTACAATGTCTTAAGGGTACATTTTTTTAATTTAATTTGATTGAAATCTCTACTGTCGGCAGATTTTTGTCCAAAAAAGGGCATATTTTTCCCACTGCGCGCCATACCGAAGCTGTTGTTATAAATTTGAAAATATTATCAGATTCAACTAAAGACATGAAGTGCATTAAATTTCTGTTCACATTTTTTTAGACAATTTTAAAGGTTCAGTACGCCATTTTGAATCCACCATCTTGTTTCTGCAAGTTATAACATCGAATTCTAATCAGCTAGTCCGAAAACTTACAGATATTAATTTTAATGTACGTACTGAATGTTATGAATTTTGGCCAGCTTTTCGAGATTTAGCCCCTTAGTACGTTATCCGCAATAAATAACATTTTTTTTCATTTTTCAACTGCTTTTGTTTGTCTCCGCTAATTAACGTTTAGTGTTTTTTCGATGACACGTTTTGTGTTTACGCGCATCTGACAGCCTAACGTCGCACAATTTACATAACAGCTTCACATCAGAAGACGTCAGAATAATCACTTATTTCACTGTTATTGAGGTTGCAGACTACTAAGTCATTTTAACCTCCCCACAATAAAATTGTGGGAGGTTACTACAATTAGTCCAAAATCGAAAATTGAGATAGCATCAAATCTTTACGTTTTGAGGTCCCAGGAACCCAAAAAAGTTGTTTTTGAAAAATGTCTGTGTGTGTGTGTGTGTATGTTTGTTAGCACGATAGCGGCGAAGCCACTGAACGGATTTGGATGAAACTTTGTATGAGGGTTTCTTTAGTGCTCCAGAAGATCTGAAAAGGGTTGAGATCGGATTACGTTTGTTGCCGTTTTGGCACAACAAGTTGTTTATTTTATGATTACTTACAATTTGTAATTGAACCATTGAAAAGCAGTAAAAATTCCGATTTCAACGATATATCACACTTGTACTCTTTCGATTTGGTTTCCGTGAAAAAAACTAAAAAACCAAATAACACAAGTAAGATATATTTTATAGTCTAACCACAGAGTACAGTAACTACACAGAGGCGAAGGCTTTGGCGGTTCCTTTGAGTTTTGATAGCTCGTTTTCTGTGACCTTGCGTACCAGTTGCGTCTACACTGAGAGAAATTTGTCATTAATTTATTTCTTTTAATAGGTCAGATTTCTAACCTGCAAAATGCGTTTTATTTTATTGTGACAAACTAGTTAGAACTTTATAAACATTTCATTGAACTAGATTTTGGTCGAAAGTATGGGAACCAGGCAGAAATTTTACGTAATACTTTTGAATTTTAAGAAATATATATTTTTGAGTAGCTATGACGTCACGTGCAGATCCCCATTTAAGGATACACTGAAAGAAACAGTGTATTGCTAATTTTCAATTGAGTTGTACACTAGGTTTTATTTATGAGAATTTTAATTCTCGGTTAATGTTTTCAGTATCCCAAAATGAGTGGAAATAAAATTCACAAAACCAAACTTAACACGATAAACGTCAACAGTGTCAAGATAAAAGTGAGGTTGATTGTTAAATACTCCGATTAAAGAACTTATATCTAGATACATAATGGCATGAATTTTATGATCCCGAAAGACTCCCAATCTAAGGCACTTCTTCCCATAAGTTGCTGATTGGCCCATCGGCGTATTCGCTGCCCTCGTACACGGTCGGTTTCAGTTCGATTATCATAATCTCAGTTTGACAGTTTTGACAGTATCAGTCATTAATGTTAATAAGTGTTTTTCGTGTTTTTCGAAAATGTGGTGAAAAAGTCTTTTTATTTTAAGTTGTGATTTGCCTAATACCTAAATATTCTCTGTTCATATTTAGACAGTTTAGTGACAATTTAGTGCAACATGCAACAGTGCTGTGCCATTTGCAGAAATCGATAATTTCATAAGTAGGTCATAGTCGTAACATGATGAGGTTCAGTTTATAGTTTTAATAATAATATTATAAATAATATCCTTCCAATGCATATTTCCCTTGAATAAAACATCTTTACCTATTGTATTTTTTCAATCTGCGTTAATATTGCTAGAAGTTAACCAATAATTATCACATAAAATAGGTACAATATTTCACATTTTCCCTTCTACACATACCCGCCTCTGTTGCCTATGGGATGTGATGTTCATCTATCCATTTTAATGGACATCTAATGTGACTATGTTAGGAGCAAATAAGGTATATGAAGAAGAGGTAGCCATTATGTATCTAGATATAAGTTCTTTAATCGGAGGTTAAACAATTAAAAAATGGCGATGAGTATACAAATTTGGTTTTGGCGAGAAGGCTTGCTTTCGCCTCTGTATAGTTACTGTACTCTGTGGTCTAACCTGACGTTCAATAGACTAGTGTGTTAAAGCGTGCAGACTGTATGCTGAGTAATTTTGAGTGTCAAGTGCATCGAGAGATTACAAGTTTTTTCGACGTTCATAAAGCGCGGAAGGTGTGAGAGGGCCTTCGTGAACCGCTCACAAGCCCTACAAGTATAAGCAATCTCACCGCAACGCTTTCGGTGAGTTTTTTCCAATAAAACTTTAAAAGTGACAGTGACACTATATTTCAAAAACTATTTCCGCTACTTCCGACATCCCGCAGGAAATTCTTCCGGCAACACTAAAAATAGTGCTACATAAGTTAAAAATAACGTTGTGACTCATTGAACTCTATATTAAGTTATATAGAGTTCAATGTTGTGACTAGACGTACATCGGATGTATAAGCAATGGACGTACATCGGTTTGGTGCGCTTGCGTCAGGCAAACGGTCCGTTTTTTACTTTCTCCCAACCATTAAATTTTGAGTCATAAAACAGCCGCAGAGGTAAAACGTCGTCCTAGATATCGAAAGGTCCGCGGTTCAACCCCTACACGCTCCAGTTTTTTTTTGTTAAAAACTTTATTAATAATTGTTTTAAATTATTTTCATACCTGA
Source organism: Rutpela maculata (assembly GCA_936432065.2). Classification (NCBI taxonomy): domain Eukaryota; kingdom Metazoa; phylum Arthropoda; class Insecta; order Coleoptera; family Cerambycidae; genus Rutpela; species Rutpela maculata. Next base: position 40,042,260 of record OW386290.2, read on the forward strand.
ATGTGCAAATTGGGTTAGGTTTGGTTAAGGTTTTGTTATGTTCCTTTATTTCATTACTGAAAAGCAACATAATGCAACATACATTAGTATTAAACGTCAGTCTGCACCTGTTAAATTATTATTTTTATGTATTTTTTTTTAAATGTATTTATTCCTTGTCCTAAAATGACAATAGTAAGAAATTATATATAAATTTTGTACCTCTTCAAATAATGATTACTACGCTTGTATTATCGCCGGAGTGCAACTACATATGGGGTTTTCAATTTGCACCAAACCGATGTACGTACATTCCCTATACATCTGATGTACGTCGTAAAAATAATTTAAGACATTGGTACCAACCTAAAATATTTTTTCGAAGACTGTCAAAAACCAAATTCCCCCAGAAAAACATTGGAACCAAAAATTTGACAGCTTACTTCCCCGACCGATTTAGTGAAAAATCGGTCGAGGCCAGAAGATAAAACAGAATATATCAACTCGAACTTAAACGATCCACAATGAACACTACTCCGGCCACATCTGGCAGGGAAGCTGTCCACCAAGAGTTATATGATTTTTCCAAAAGATGGCCATCCCTAGCACCCATTACCAAGGAGCGCGGATTTTTTCGTTTAGTTGTGTTTCCCGTATCAATAATCAAAATTATTAAGTGCTCTTGCCTACGACCTTAGTTTTTATAGTGTTGTGTTTATTTTTATATTAATTTTAGGTCCATGTGGACGCATTATAATTTTAACCTAGTTTTTAAGCCTGCCTACAGAAGACAGGAGCTACTATTCCACATTTCTATTTTTCTCCAAGCCAAACCGAACCTACCCAGTCCAGCTTCACACTCGCCTCGGCGGTGTTCATCGCGGTTGTCTGGCTGGCTCCGGGCTAGGACCCGATGAGGCATATATTTATATTAAAACGCTGAATAAAATATTAATCTTGTGCAGACTATAAATTTAACACTCAAGTTCTTAGATCCCAATCCCACCGAACGTAAGATTTTTTTCTGTTTTAATATGAAAAAAATATTTCAACTTAATAAATATATTAAATGAGATCGTTCATATTTTTTAGTGCTCTTTTCGGCTTCAAAGATTCACCGGGTGGGGAGGTTCTAGCCGCTTCCAGTAGCTGCCGATTTTTTTACATAAATTAATGCACTTCAGTAAACAAAAAATTTTGAATAAATTAGATGTAAACATTTTCTATATAATTGTTGAACATTCCTCAGTTTTTTGAAAATAAGTTAATTTTTTAGTTATTATTGGTATATTTGTCAATTTAATCACACGCGATGCCATATTTATTTGCGAATCGCTTATTAATATAATATGTACTGCATTATTTTTGTGAAAATATAATTATATAAATGAACACAACACTATTCATACAATTTATTTTGTTACTATTATATCGCATATTTTTAGGAATATAGTATTAGATTTCAAATCCATCCGTCTCCGTCACGTCCCCCAAAAATCATATGTATTAAATATCGCGAATTTTTAAGGAAGGATTCACAACAAAAGATCCATGCGATTTTCCACCTGAAGTGTTGAAAACGTTCTCAGAAAAAAAAACAAATTGAACAAAACACGACACACCATTGTAGAGATATAAACAACGCGTTGCGTACATTTGCCCAATTTCAGGGCGAGTTTACAACAAAAACAGTAATGGAGATGCGACGCAAATGTCATCGGATTGCGGTGAGTACATAATTTGTTACAAAGTTGAGGGACCGTGTCTCATGATGAATTGTACCATCACCAACGTGTGGGAAACAATTTAATGTCATTCCCAGAATTTCCAGTGTATCGCATTCCCGAAGGAATAACGATTTTCTCTCGACAGTCGCCCGGAAAACACATTAAGACAGTTACCACTACGTAAAATAAATATTTCCTTTTCGTGAAAGGGACAAGAGCTATAGATAAGAATATGGAACGAGCAGAAATGTATTTCAGTATTCGATATGTTGGGAATATAAGGGAAATAAATACTGGACTTCTATGATAAGGATCAAATAATAGTTTGTCTAGGTATAAATCAATAAATAAATGTACCAAAATTTCAATTAATGTTGACGTGGGGTATCATCTTTTGGATAGCCGAGAATTTCGTTTATGGGGAGTTTCAAACGATTTAGAAGATTTATGGTACGAATTTTGCATAGCGCAGACATAACAAAACCCGGAAACTGCATAAGAATGTGCTCAACAACTAATAGTTCAAATTGTTAAAGAAAGTAATGTTAATAAGTTTTAAATACTCCGAGGAAGAATTTGTAATCGCATACGTGAAAAATCACCATTTGAATAAGTACAAAAGTATATTAGGTACAAATGTTTCTCATGTAGTCCATTTTCTGCGGATTTTATCCCAAAAAATAAGTCGTTGAGTAAATTTTGTGCAGGCGAGCTGTATTTTATATACAGTGTGTACCCGGATGGAGTTGACAAGAGGAAAAACATCTCTATTATTGATTTTACGAGGAAAAGTCATTCTTTATAAAAAAAATCTGCTTGTCGAAAAAATGAGTTTACCATATAAAAATCTTAGATCAGATGTACCGGGTGTTAATAAATTAAGAAAACGTCAAAATGCCTCAAGAGAGAAGTATCTTCATTTATTATTTTGGACAACATGTTTATAAAATAAAATTGTTTATAATCCAAAATTAAAGCCTAAATACAAATTATGAAGTCTAAATTTTGACTTTTACATTTATGTCAACTTACATTTTTTTTTCAAACATTAACACAACATAATAACATTAACTTCAACGATTGTGGAAAAACAATTTATTCTACATAGCCTCCTCTAACCTCAACACATTTTTCCAACATTTTAATAAATTCACCATAGACCTTACGAATGGTTGAGGGTACATTCACTTCATTCACCGTGTCTTGTATTCGTGCTTTTAGTGTTTCTCGATCATGTGGCAGGTCATCTGCATAAACTTTCTGTTTTAAAACACCCCACAGAAAAAAATCCATTGGTGTAAGGTGATCTTGCAGAAAAATTAATTGGAGCATATCTTCCCATCCATCTGGCTCCGAAGTGATCTGTCAACCACTGCCGTACCAAAACTGAGGAATGAGCTGGGCAACCGTCTTGCTGCCAAAAAATGTTACCCCTTACTTCCGGTTGCAGAGTGTTTATAAATGGCAATACAAAGTTTTCCAAAAGGTCCAAATAAACGTGCTGATTTAAATTTTCTTCTAAGAAATATGGACCAACGATTCGATCATAAAAAATCCCACACCATACATTCACGTTTTTATAACGTTGACTTCGTTTGTGAATGACGTTGTTTGGATTTTCAAAAGCCCGATAACGACGGTTTTGTGATGAAACGTGACCATTGGTACAAAATGTTGCTTCGTCAGTAAAAAAAAAACATTCTGTGAAAACTTCTATCTACGAGGTAATTCTCACCGACCCATAAACATAAATCCAATCGCTTCCCTTCATCTCCATTTTCAAGTCTATGTCTGAACCTTGGCTTAAACGGTGGAACTTTCTTTTTCATATAAATTCTCTGTAAATGACTTTTACTTACTTCCAATCTTTGTGAGATAATTTCGGGTTTTCTATTACTGAATTTATTGCCAAAGTGTTGCCACATCGTCTTCATTGTACTTTTTCTTGACATTCAATACAGATTCATTGAATTTTTTTACAAGTTTGCGCAATGATTGACGCGATACCGCTGGGTTAGGGAACTTTTGGTGGAAAAGGTTAATTGCGTATCGATAAGAGACGTCTCCAATCTCATAACATTTGATCAAATAAATTCTTTCTTGTTTGGTAAACATTTTTTAAACGATCGACAGAACACTAATAAATGCAGATGTAAGATAGTAATATTCTACACAATGTCACAATGACGTTGGTCAGTTTAATATTATCGACAGCACACTCTGTTTCTTAATTTGAATTCTTATTCATATTAATAAATTCAACGTAAAAAGATAAACACAATAAAAACATAAAAGTCAAAATACAGACTTCATAATTTGTATTTAGGCTTTATTTTGGATTATAAACAACTTTGTTTTCTAACCATTTTATCCAAAATAATAAATGAACTTCCCTCTTGAGGCATTTTGATGTTTTCTTAATTTATTAACACCCGGTATATCTGATCTAAGATTTTTATATGGTAAATTCATTTTTTCGACAAGCAGATTTTTATAAATAATGATTTTTCGTCGTAAAATCAATAATAGAGATGTTTTTCCTCTTGTCAACTCCATCCGGGGACACACTGTATAAAATAGAATAAACGAAGTTTACAGAGGTAGGGTCCCGGCTTGATCGCTACACGGGGTGTATGTTCGTTGTTTTTGCAAATAAATTATTTAAAATGGGTACATAATATCTGGCTCTAAACGTCACTTTTTGACATATACATTAATTTTTTCTACTTCTGGTTTCAGCGGGAGTGACATCAGCTTTTGATTTTCAAACTGAACACCCTGTTTATTATTATATTTTTGAATTCTACATGATTTTTTGTATACAATGGTACCACATAAATGATATTTTAAATATCAAACTTTTTAATTCAATTTTTATTATTTTTTAGTTTAAGTTTGTCATGACCAGAGACCGGCTCCAAGGTGGCTATGACATCAAAACCAGAATCGTCTCTAGGCGATATGAACAATATGACTATTTTCACGCACAATCTGTCTATCCGTCACGTTTCTTGTAAGCACAATAACTTAAGAGAAAAATCAATTGAAATTTTTATAGTAAATAAGTAAAGAAGAAAGGAAGAATTCTATTGTTTTTGAAAAAAATCTGTCAGTAAATATAAGAGTTATGGAACATTTAAGGAAAAAATACATATGTATATAACCTGATCAAATGGTGTTCAAAAGCGCCTGTCTCGTAACATGAGTCCGGTAGAAGGTTTCTCAACGGAATTATATGTTTTTTGGGGTGCTGAACACGAGTCGTAGCAGTACCGGCTCAGGTCGAAAAACGCAAAAAATCTCGAAATTTTCGGAGTTTTTTCGGTTTTCCGCTCATATCTTGCAAACGACGCGTCGTACGGAAAATATTACTGTAGAGTAAAATAAAATGGACATTGCTATCAGGTATTTTCTATACATCGCATCTTCACACTACAACTTACTTGCTCTTTTTTCTGCTCTTTTTTCCGGCTGACTATATTGTCAGCGACCTTATAAATCTAATTTGGAAGTTAGGGAGGTCATTCGACGCAGAATTTAATGCTCTTCAACTGAATGAATTGAATACAGTAATTTTTCCGTACGATGCGCCGTTTGCAAGATATGAGCGGAAAACCGGAAAAACTCCGAAAATTTCGAGATTTTTTGCGCTTTTCGACCTGAGCTGGTACTGCTACGAGGCAGCAAACTTCAGATTCGTGTTCAGCACCTCAAAAAACATATAATTCCGTTGATAAATCTTCTACCGGACTCATGTTACCGAAAAACTACCTTTTCATCAGGCTAATAGTATGGTGTTCAATTATATAATTATTTATTTAACAAGATTCTACAAACGCAAAATTACTTTATATTATACTGGTAAGCGATTTGCTAATCAATATGGCATCATCAGGGGATGATTAAAATGACAAATATAGCTATTATAACTAAAAAATTAACTTATTTCCAAAAAAATTACAAGAGTATACTATAAAATGTTCAGCAGCAATTATTTAGACAATTCAATAATCCACCGAGGTATAATGTTAATATCTAGTTTATTCATTCTAAATTTTCTGTTTACTGTAGTGCATTAATATTAATGGATGTACAGAATGGCGTGGCAGTCATCATCTTCAAAAACAGTGAAATTGTGGTTTAGCGATTATTCTGACATGTCTTTTGATGGTAGTATTGTAAGGTACATTGGTACCAATATGGTTCCATTTAGTCTCGCCCAAAAAACCAATTAGAAGATTTTTGCTAACTCATAAACCACATATTTTAGTACTCTCGGCATGATTTCGATTTTTCTAGTATTACGTGGGTTGATTGGAAAGCACTGCTCAAACCGGAAATAGGAGAAAGGTAATTTGTGTCAAGAAGTGACGTACAGACGATCTATGAAGTTTCAATAACTTATCTGCAAAAATAAAGAAAAAATTGTCTCATGTTCGTGTACACTAGGGTGGTCCATAAATGATTTAAATTTTTTACTCAAAAAATCCCAAAAAGTGATTTTTCCCTATGCAATTTAAATGAGAAACTTCATGTCTCCATAGGCACCATTTAAAATCAAAATTTTGGAAACAAATTGGAAGGATCGAGACCTTCTATAAAAAAATAAGTCATTTTTTAACCACCCTAGTGTATGTACACCCACTATATAAATAATTTAAATAGTTTTTCATTTGATTAACGCTTATAAAAATATTTTCCACATTATGAGTAAAAATCTAATTTTTAAAAATTCCTCTAGTCACCCTAAATAAATTAGAATTTTAATTATTTTCCATGCATTTAACTGTATTGAAAAATGCTCATGAGTATATCTAAAATGCAGTCACAAAAAGCAAAAAAAACAGACTTTACCTTTCTATTAAAACTACCCGAAGAGTACATATAAACTACGTACAAAATTCTATTTGGCCACAAAGACAATATAAAGCCAAAGAATGCTCTTACTGCGCCAAATGATTATCAAAGCGCCATTATGAAGGTATCTACTTCCGACAAGTTTATTCATACCGTCATTCTCACTTCCAAGGTCTTTGTTTTTTACATTAGCCTGATTATATTCCTTATAATTGGATATTTTGCACTAAAAGCTTCATTAAGTTATAAAGCTTTTTGGAGTCTTGTTCCACGTACGTCGAGTTTAGAATACGTCAATTATAAAATTCAGTCACATATTTTTATAAGCATGTTTTGTTGTGGCCAATAAGTTTCATTAAGATTTTTAATAAATGCTTCAAGGTGTGGTGCAATAATATTTGATATATTCTTTTAAATATGTAAAAATAATAGTCCATAACCGTAATATCGCACTTACAAGTAGTGCAGTAACTAAAGGTTTTAACTTCGGAATAATGTCATATTGAACGGATTTCGTTCATTTTTGGCAGTATAATAGTAAATGCTTCACAGAAAAGTTTCTATATTGTGCGGGGGCTTGCTAATTTATAGGGGGTGAATGCCACCCCCTCTCAGAGGGTGGCACTTAAAGAATATATGTATTTATTGGAGCTGAAATAGAATCAAATTTTAAGAAGAAAAGATTCTATACAATTTTTCACATAAATTGATAGCTTTTAAGTTATAGCAACTTCAAAATTGCGATTTTAGCTTAAAAAAGGTATTTCCAAACGGCTTTCGTCAAGTATCTCGAAAAGTATTACTTTATCGAAAAAATGTTATAGACCAATTACAGAAAGTACAAACTGGGAATTAATTATATTTTTTGCTTATTGATGTGGGATTAATAATTTCGGAGATATTTAAGTTTATATTTGGTATCCAAGTATTTCGAAATTACCTTTAATGTTTAAAATGCATTTTTTTCTAAAGCAAGTGCATTATATGAGCAAAAAAATTTGAACATCTAGGTAATGCTACATCTGAACGAAAAACTGTATTTGAGTTAATTTTTTTAAATTACTGGCTAATTAGAGTAACAAAATGGCGACCTTTTTATATAAAAAATATAAATACGCACATTTTCCCGTCATAACTTCTTTATTTCTTATGCTACAGGAACGAGTAAAAATAGTTTGAACGCGCAATTAATTGTCTTTAATTTCATTTCTTAGCATGCGTGACGTAGGTGTCACAATTTCTGATGAAGTAAAAAAATATTTTGAGGTTTCTGGTTCCTGTACATAGGTACACTAAATCACATTTTTTTTTCATCCCCTTTAACAAGGGGGTGGGGCGTGGTAATGGGGGTGGCTAATGCCAAAAATTTTTTTGAGACCTTAGCTTCTCTTGTATATACTAAATACCAATTTTATGGACTCTTACCTGCTTGATTGACCTATTTACCCCAAATTTACCCCAATTTACCCCCCAACCCTTCGACGGAATAAGATGAAAATATAATCTATTTCTAGATCTCGTTAAAGTACATATGTGTACCAATATTTCAAGTCAATATCTTAAACGGTTCCAGAGTAAACGTGCGCACAAGAAAAAGTTACAGACAGACAGACAGAACTTTTTTTCGCTCAAACTTAAAATCTCGACGTTTCATGACATTTTAAGCCTATTTGGACAATAAAAATTTTTAAAATTTTTTTTGTCGTTACTATACTTCCACTGGACGTGGAAGTAAAAACAGTTGAAAGCTTAATTAATAACCTATTAATCTACCTATTAGCATCCTTGACGTAGGTGTCACAGTTTCTGAGATATTTAACTCTCACTCTAAATAATTATCTTATGAACACTTCGATGTCAAATGTAAACTTAAATATTTTCGAAATTATGAATCCTACATCAATAAACAAAAAATATAATTAATTCCCAGTTTGTACTTTCTGTAATTGGTCTGTAACATTTTTTCAATAAAGTAATACTTTTCGAGATACTTGACGAAACCCATTTAGAAATACGTTTTTTTTAAGCTAAAATCGCAATTTTGTAGACGTTATGACTTAAAAACTATCAATTTATGTCAAATATTGCATAGAACACTTTCTTCTTAAAATTTGATTCTACTTCAGCTCCAATAAATATATGTATTTTTTAAGTGCAACCCCCTGAGAGGGGGTGGCATCCACCCCCTATAAATTAGCAAGCCCCCGCACAATATAGAAACTTGTCTGTGAAGCATTTACTATTATACTGCCAAAAATGAACGAAACCCGTTCAATATGACATTATTCCGAAGTTTCGCATATTTTTTACCTCTAGGTACTATACTAAAGCATGATAAAAGAAAACAATTAAAAAATCCAATAAGTGGTTCAAATATATACTATAATAAGACATTAACACAATTAAGAAAAATTAAGGTAATTCAGATAAAAAACAAAATAATAACAATAAAGCAACATGGAACAATTATGGGAACAGTATTCACTGTTATGCCAGTTCAAATGTGTCCCCCATAAATACATCATTCGTTACTCAGAGAATTAAAATATATTTTCCAATTAATTTAAGTAGTATGATAAAATAAATTCTAACAAAGATCCAACTGATCATTATAACATCATGCACACTTGATTTAAAAAAAAAATAGTACAAACATTCTCAATGGGATTAATGTCGGGTCTTTAAGAAGGCTACGAAGCTCTTCGACATTATTATCCCGAAGCCATTGCTTTGTATTACGCGCAGTTCGCAGTATGCATGGAACAATTATTCTGTTGGAAGATAAAATTATCATCTGGATATGGTTCCCCTACTGACGGCAACATAACATTTTCAAGTATCTCAATATATTTAGTGGGATTAAGATGACCATCAATAAAACAACATTCCCATTCCTCTTTGACTGATCCATGCCCAGGTATTAACAGAAGAACGTCCAGATTTAATTGGATCGAATGTAAAAGTTTGATTGTATCTTTGCCCACACAACTTCTTTCAAACACTTAATGTCTAACATTCAATATGAAAAAACAAGAAAATAACGATGCTTTCTATGTACTGTTGGTCTAAGTCTGATCATGGATGCATAATAAGAAATGTCCCTACCACCACGATCCTAATTCAAGTGATACAAAGCACAATAAAGAAAACACCAAATTTTAATGCATAAGATATAATCGATACGGAAGAAGATCGGAACATTTTCAACTTTCTAGCGGAGAAGAATACAAAATTACGATGGCAATTTTAATTTCATAAAGTAAAATAAACCACCAAGGAGCTTGGATAGGGATAGGAAAGAGATAGGAAGAATAATAATACTAATGATAATTATTGTTGTATACGGTTATGTTTTTTATGTTTATGTGCCTTTTAATATCCGGCACGATTCAATCCCAATTCAATTTTGTCTGGTAACGTATTTCCCTCGATTAAAACAAAGTTTCTCCTCAGATGCTTCGGAACTGCCCAAATATATAATTAATTATAATATTAATTAAATTATATTACGATAGGATTTGCAACTAATATAGATTTTTTTGAAACGAAGTTCTAGTTCACATGAACACATTAAACTGCAGTTTTAAAACGCCAGTCCTTTTAAACTTTTATATCGACCTAGGAAAGACCGTACCTGAAAAAAATAAAGCATCAATTACTACTGTCGCAATAACCGTAATATTTCTTGTATATCATATGGAATCCAATCGATTTCATTACCAAGGTTTCATTTAAAAATGCTCGAACCAGTCCCGTTGTTTACTGCGAAGTTCCACTATACGTGCTTCCAGAGAAAAAGTGCTTAATTGGGGAGAAACACGATATATGTTATCAACAAAGGATAAACGATAGGCCACGTATAGTGTGCGCCATTAACTGAATGTGTGTTGCATGGTGGTAATAAAAAATTATGGCGTTATCAAAGGTAAATAGCGATCATAACAACTGTGAAGCAGGTTAATGTGGAAGAACGCCTTTTCACACAAAAAATGCGTGATTGTTGTAAATGAAAATAAATCACGCCCGATTACACGGATTAGGAACGTTAATTTTAAGTCATTCAGATTTTAAAAGTTCTAGAAAATGAATAGTAGGATCGAAGAACGAAAAATATGGACCTGAGAAGGAAATAATTGCCATATTCATGAATTTTACGCCAAATTCGATTGATTGGTTTAGACATTATTTATCTGGAAGATTATAAAGGGTTAAAATTAAAGTATTGTCTGACTAACTAAATATGTTGCTAAATATTTATGACAGATTGGTATTTCGCGCCACATTACATAATAATCTGCTGTGTTTTGTTGATATTCCATCACCTTCCTGTTCAGAAGACTACCCAGTATCATTCGTCATTCCAATATCTTTTAGCTAGTTTATATAATAAAATATGAGATGAATTTAAAACATTTAATTTTATTTATGAATGTCTGGTATGAATAAATACCAACAATGATTATTGTTGGTATTTATTATCCTGTTTTCTTTGTCGTGCATCTATATACAGATTATGGGGACCGACTGGGCAAAAAAAAACCTATATGACTTTTTCCTCTAGAAGCACTTTGAAAAAACTGACCTAGCTCAAAATTTTGAATGTTAAGGTAGGAGACGTTTAAGAACCACTGCTTTTCTGCGTCAATGGACGTATAGTTCTTAATCATAGAAGTTCCTTACTTACTTTTAAAAGTGTAAAGTTTACCAACTTGTGTCCTCGCCATCGCGCGGTCTCAAACAAAGAAGCACGACACTTTGATGGGACCGCATTAGCGTATTTGATGGTCAAGGGCGCCGAGATACGCGACGATACAAAAGCCTACCCCAGTATTCCAGCAGTTCTCAAACAATATTAATAAAAATTTTCGAAATGTTTGTTTATTTTTTTTCTCCAAAACTATGGGCTTTAAACCCCATATTATATAAGGTTTTTTTGTTTGCCTAGTCATTCTCCATCACCAGTTTTTTTAATTATATGAAACTAATTACAGCCTGTATGTGGAGTATGAAGATACTGTGAAATATATTAGATACTCGAGTACCAGATTTTGACCTGATGTGCGCATACCGTCACTCGCGTGTCCGATGTCTGCCTAAAAATACATCTAAAACCATGAGACCTAGAAAGCTGAAATTTGCATTTGTCAGCATTCTTCCACTCTGCAATAAGACCACTGAGGGTTTGAATTGGGGATTGCAATACCGGTTAGCCGGTTAACCGGTTAACGGGACAAAAAACACATGACGATAATTACCGGTTATTTTAATTTTTTACCGGTTATTTCGATAAATTCTGAACTTACGATATGTCACGTATTCAACGTTTCTATTTATGTCAGTGGCTAGTATTCACTAATATAAATACATAGTGACAGTCCCAACACACTTTTAACAATAAATAAATGATATGAAAAGTAAAACCCAAACACCAAACCCTAAGAAATACAAATAAGAGAGACATTGACAATATCTTGCGACAGGAAATTGAATATTTCACTGCTGCAAATATCTGTGGAAAACATTTAGAAGTATGTTATTACCAATTCTTATTAACTTATCGACCTACCAATATCGATTGAGGAAGGGCATCTTTAGCTGGTGGTATTCTATGCACAAATATCAGAGATTAACAGATATAGCTTTGAAAAACTAACCCTTTTAATGGGCTATTTTAAAAAAATATTGTATTTTTAGATCAGGTATTCAGTAAATGCCCTATTTGAGTTTATGGTTATAATTTTTGTTATTTAAGTTGATATTTTTGTTATTTACAGAATAATTATTTATATAAATTTATCTCATTTATATTTTTTCTTTTGATAAAAAACCTTTTGTTTGTTCATTATATTAATTATACGTTTATAAAAATGTTTTTATTAAATTTAGATAATTTTGTACATGGAAAAAGACAATTGCCATTTTTGCCACACTAATCATTCATTCTAAAAATTACCGGTAAATACCGGTTAACCGGTTATTTACGTTTTTATTTACCGATTTACCGGTTATTAAAACTTCCGGTAAATTGCAATCTCTAGTTTGAATGTTGGTGGAAACACCTTCAAAATAATTGATGCAAGCACGTATGATCTTTTGCGCCGTTGGTTTTTCAACGGGTTGAGAGGTATTAGTATATTATTTGCTATTTAATTTATTTTTATTTAGTATCAAATTTTGATTCATTTCATTAAACTATAAATAGCAGTAGTAAATAACATACCACTTTAATTAATTTTACTATGAAACAGTACATTTGTCTAACGTTATTCAGGAAAATAGATAAAAGCCAAGAATAAAAAATGTTTATTTTAGTAATTTTAATAATTTTCCTTGGAGATAAATTGCCGGATTCTTTAATATTTCTGTTAAGAAAATACATTTTGCATCTGTAAAACAGCATTTTCGCAGTATGAATTAGTTCAATGGCGCGGGACATATCAATGTGTTCTCGTATGTAATTATTACAAATATTTAATGACTCTTCATTGATTGACTCAAAAATCCCATTCATTTGTTAACAGTGCAAGAAAATCTGAATTCGATTTCATTAAACAACACTGACAAGCGTTCCGTATACTTAATTACAATTCTCTCGAAAACTGTTAATCCTAGAAAAAAAGTTTCAAATAAAAAAGTTAGCTCCATCCTTTATCTTTATATGTCCTCGTTATACTTGCTGTCTATTTCGAAAGCTAAAAAAGTATTCGCATCTGTAAATTTTTACCGACATAGCCTTAGAAAAAAAAAATGCATTTTCTACACTTATTAAATTTTGACCTTCATGTTTGTTAATAAATATGTAGCCATAACACGGTAAAAATTTGTCTGAATCATCCCTCTGGAACTGCTAAAAGAAATAGAGGCAACAAAACTGAATCAGCATTTGACTAGTTTTCGAGTGTACTAAACGGATGCCAATTAGTTTTGTTCTAGAGATCCGGCGAGCCATTTACTTACCAGAATATTTCTTCCAACATTTCTTATTACCGAAACACCCTGTACGTGTACGATAGTATTATACCTCTATTACACTGGCGCGTCATATGTATTTATGATAATTAAAGAAAGTGTACCATTGGAAGTAGAAACCGAATAAAACGCTGTTCAAACAAATACCGGCATATCCTTTGTAATATTATAATACTGATCCGAAATAATTAACTCACAATATATATGATACACCTACTTTGGTAATTAAAAGCCCCAAAGTTTAATCAAAGCCTAACTTCCAAGACAATATAATTATAATACATACATTCAATCTTCAAAGCAACCCCCGAGGGCATCTAATAAATTCCCAAAACCTTGCTATAGTTTGAAGGGGCAATTCAGAACTAGCATGAGCAGATTTAAATCGTATAAATAAACAAAATCAGTGTTTAATCTTGATTAACCCCTTTCGCTGTCTTTGTTCCTTGTCCAAATGAAAATATATCAAGGGACTAACGGAGATTATGACACCCGTCTCCTGGGGAATTAGGTCGTGACGTGAGAGTCCACACTTCATTATTCAATCTTCTTCGCGGATGAACCTTTCCCTGATATTATTTTACCTCATTTAAATATTTTGTTAACATATTTGTCATTCTGTAAGTGTTGTTTTAAAAATATGATTCCTCACTAGTGGAACAATTAAAAATTATTCTGTGTATTGCCAATCTTTTCTTAGTTTCTTAAATCTGTTCACAAACATCAAACATTATCCTTAAAAATATTTAAACAAAAATAAAAGTAAAAAATAAAACATTTTCCAAAAAACAGTAAATAATAATTTAACTATTATAATGTTTATGTATAAACATTAATTTAGGTGCCTCCGTGCCCAACGTGTTGGTACATCTAAAAGTGCACATCTCGCAAGTTGTTTTGCCCAATAAGCAGTGTTCCTGATTTCCACAAAAAAAATCTCTTGAATTTTAGGTCGTTAATCGGTCTAAACAAAAGGAATTAAAGGAAAAACTAAACATTTAAAAAAATCTTTTTGTTTTCGATTTTCTCTTTGATAATTATGAAAATGAAACAAATTTTTGTTAAAAAATTGTTGGCAACAATTAATAATAATTAAGTACACAGCTCTACAAAACAATACAAAAGTTCTATGCAAAACATGAAAACATGTATTTTGAGCCGTAGAATACGGATATGATACAAAATTGTTCTAGCAAATCACAATTTTTTTCTATCCTCAAAGAATGGTCAAAATCATCAAATATCTCAATTGTAAGAATGGTAAGGTAACGAATATATAAAAAATATCTGAAATAAAGTAAGTAACTCTATGTACTTTGAGCCGTAGAATATTACATTAAAATTGTTCTAACAAATCACATTTTTTTCTAATCTCAAAAAATGGCTCAAAATCATAAAAAATCTCAACAATATAAATGGCAATGTAAGTACTTATGTTTTGTATGTATGTTATAAAACGTATCTAAAATACGATATTCCTGTGTTTTTGGATTCATTGAAACTTAAATAGTTGAAGTAAGGTTTCACGTATCATTATTTTGATGATAACGAACTCTTTTAATGTCAAATGTTCTATGTAGCGGTCTTCTTTCTCCTAATTCCTCTCTATTTGTGTTCTTGTTTCAACATCCAACAAAAATCTGTCATCGTTTTTACGCCCCATTACCATAATATCTTGCTCCTTACTATAATCTCCAAGATTTTCTGAGAAATCGTCAATATGTGGATCTAAGAAATGCAGCTTTGAGTTCATGTTGCATCTCAGCTTTTGAAAGTTTTCAACCATTTTAGCGACAATTTCTTTGTAATTTTCACTTTTTTATTATCGAGAAAATTTTTAGCCACTTCTTGAAAACTAATCCAAGCTGTTTTTTCAGTACTATTCATTTTCGTAAGAAACACTTCATCTCTAGGCATGGTACGTATTTGAGGTCCATCAAAGATTCCTTTCTTCAGCTTTGGATATAATAAGTTCGGAAATTTTTATTCTATATATTGGAAACATTCTGCTTCATTATCCAAAGCTTTCACAAACTGTTTCATGAGACCGACTTTGATGTGAAGAGGTGGAAGAAGAACTTGATAAATGACGAATCAACCAATGGTGTTGCAATAACGTTATGTGAGCCCAGTTCAGATCTGCTTGCCCATTCGTTTTTCTTATAATGATTTGCTATATCCCGGTTATCCCACAGACATTTAAAACATGGAAACTTTGTAAAGCCTGATTGTTGACCTAGCAAAAGTGATAGAATTTTCAAGTCTCCACAGATATACCATTTACGTTCAGAATGTATTTTTTTTAATACTAACTCAATATTTGTATAACTCTCTTTTAAAATTGTCATGATAAATAAAATATTCTGAACGAAAATGGTATACCTGTGGAGAATTTTTTTTATATTTGGTATTTTCTAATCAAATTTCAATCACCAATAATGCCATGAAGTAAAAAAATATGTTGAGGTTTTTTGTTCTTGTTCACACACTAAATCACAATTTTTTTCACCCCCTTTAAAAATGAGGTGTGGGTGGTAATGGAGGTGGCTAATGCCAAAAAAATTTTTGGGACCTTACAGCTTCTCTTGTATATACTAAATACCAATTTTATGGGCTCTCACCTGCTTGATTTATCTATTTACCCCCATTTACATCAATTTACTCCCCAACCCCCCAACGAAGATGAAAATCTAGTTCTAGATCACGTTAAAATACGTACGTGTAGCAGATTTCAAGTCAATATCTTATACGGTTCCTGAGTAATTTTGCGCACAATAAAAGTTAGACAGAATTTTTTTTTCACTTAAACTTAAAATCTCGACATTTCATGACATTCTAAGCCTATTTGAGGAATAAAAATTTTCAGAAATATTTTTGGCGTTACTATACTTCCACTGGATGTGGAAGTAAATATAATAATTTGGTCAAAGAACTGTTCGCAACTTGTGGGGTGTGCACTTTTGATTTTGCCAACAATTGTATGAGTCAGTCAATCGATTAACAAATTAAAAATTTACTAACCACTTGCTGTTGAAACTCTAACATATAAGTGGATTTAATAACAGCCATTACAAACCGGTTTATTCGAAGTCACCTAGAATTTGCGCAATTATCTTAAGTAAGTAATATCACAATGGCGAGGAGACGTAAATTATCCTGGAAAGGATTTCCTAACTCCGGTAAGTAATTGCAGTTTTGACCGCAGACCTTCCTGAACTAAAGCCATTTAATAAAGTTGTATACTATTACCCGGTCTAATGGAACGGTATATAACTGAGTAATTTGCATTGGCCTGATTAACACCGACAAATGAGGCTTGGTTATTGTAAATTGTAGCCGGTTAATAATCAGCTAACCGTTCTGTATCATTTTAACGAACGTAAGCCCTTCGACGATCTTATTTCAATTGGCCCTGTTAGGATTTAATGGTACAAATTGATATTAATTCGTGAATTTGGCTTGTTTCTGCGAACGGCTGAGTAGATGAATTAGAATATATGGAATAGAAAATATGTCCGCAGACTTTTTTGATAACGTTTAGAATATCTGATACGGAAATAATAGTAAGCAATAAATAACAATATTTTATGATGGGATGTGCTGAAAATGTGCCATTTTTTAAATATAGTCCGGTATGTTTAGTAAAGTGTATTCTTTAAATTTCGTTAAATGATTCTGTACATTTTAATATTTTTCATATTTCATAATGGGCTCATTTAGTGATGTTTACTTTATAATTTATTTTTGTATTTTCCGTAAGTATTTAATCCTTTAAATATATAGTGAAAAAATAGGCCGCTAGCGTTAATATTAACCCTAATATTTGATTTCGAATTCGTAAGATATTTGAAACGGCCGATGGCGCGGAGCAAGCATCTGTGATGTCACACCACTCCACTGGTTCTATGAGTTAAGAGGTTATATTCAGTTTAAGAGATTTCATTGTACACTGTGTGGGTTTTGTGCTATTTTATGTTAATTAACTCATTTGGTTACAACACATCAACTTCCACATGGCGCTGTGCTAATGATTTATTAATAAATCAAAGGCAATATTGCGAGTACTACTTCTGCTAACTTATTTGGTTCCGTTATTTTGTATGCGCAAAATTATGTGTTCTCGAGAAAATGGATACGTTAAGACTGATTCTAACATTTTGCCGTGTGTAGACATTTTTATGGTTATGGAATATTTTAATAATAATAAAGAGTACATAAGTGCTGAAATGAGGTAAGTTAACCAGATAGATATCTACTTTAATAAGGTCTACCGAATTTATCTGATTTTTAGGTCAGCCGGACAAAATTACGATGATAACTCTGTGGGTTATGTGAAATAAAAGGTATTTTATATACATATAATTGTCCATATCCTCTTGAAGATACAAATTTTATTATTGTACAATTTTTAATAATAACCTATCACACTAGACTTGAACCTCACAACACTTCGTCCCTTTATTACTAACAAATTTCCCCCTGCCACAAATTCCTAATACTTTCATCACTTGGTAATGAAATAAATATTTTATTGGGAGTAAATACTGATGTACTTTTACAGTCTCGAAGTATACAATATTTATATAACTCCCTTTTTTTGTCCATGTTAACAAAATACAGAACACTTAAAGAATATGAACGAAATAAGCACGTCCGTTATGCGTGCCTTATGAAACTATATGGGAACAGGCGAGCGGTCGACCGCCAGAAGTGGTGTGACGTCACATTGCGTTTTAGTACGCTCTATTTTCATTATTTATTTTGAAAGAGTTAAAAAAAAATGTTGCACATTTACTAACTAGGTGTACTTTCGAAATATAAATTTTAAAAAATGCTAAATGAGCTCATTTAAAGATTAGTAAATAATTACTGTGTCCAAACAATGAGAGGATTCAGGAGAATGCAATGCTGGAAAGTCGCTTTTGGGGACGTATTTTTTGATGAATCGAGAAGGGATTTGCTAAGACAGACTGAGTACTTTGATTTTTGTAGTCGGTAAAAAGTATGAGTACGTCTTGAAGAGATGCAATGTAGGTTTTTTGAAAAACGACATTGTATGTTTTCTAGAGCAGAAATATGTGTGCTACTTCCATAAAATAAATGCCTATTCAACTTCGATCGCACTGAGGAATAATAGAATAATTCATGTGTGATATTAAAATCTTTCATGTATCCTAGTGCTTTAAAAGGTGATGGATACAATCATTGAATTTATGTGATGAATCAATGTTAATTTCTTATCAAAAGTTACCCCAACATCTAATAACGTTGAGTCTGTTATACGATATATGATATACTTCATCAGTTTTGTAGTCTTGTTTATGTATGATGTTCTCACGAGAATATAACAACACTGGATTTACCGGCATTTAGGAACAAATTACACAGGCCCACAAAAAAAAAGTTGTCAGCGCCGGGGTACTGACCATACCTATCCCTTGTATTTTTAACCGCTGAACACGAATCTGACCTTAGTTTTTCCCCAGGACGTCAGGTTTTTTTTTAACAGCAAATAAATATATAAATATTACGGTTCAACAGACTTTTTTTGCTGTTAAAAAAAAATCGGACGTGTTGGGGAAAAATTAAGATCAGATTTGTTTTCAGCGGCTCAAAATACAAGGGATAGGTGTGGTCAGTACCCCCGCGCAGACCACTTTTTTGTTGCCACTGTGCCACGAGTATGTGTGAATACGAATCTGATCTTAGTTTTTCCCCAGCACGTCCGGTTTTTCTTTTAACAGCAAATAAATATATAAATATTAGACTTTTTTGCTTAAAAAAAAACCTGATGTATAGGGGAAAAATTAAAGTCAGAATCGTGTTCAGCGGGTCAAAATACGAGGGATAGGTATGGTCAATACCCCAGCGCAGACAACTTTTCTTTTTGTGGGCCTGTGTTATTTAACGTAACACTAAATATTTATTAGATCCAAATTATTCTGGAATATTGCTCAGTCGGTAGAAGAGTTAATTTGGCAGAAAATCGTCATCAGCATATAAGACTATAAAAGATATTTAATATTCTGCTTACTAGAAATATCGTTAATGAAAATCACGAAAAGTAATGGACCACTTATTGAGCCCTGGGGTACTCCTGATGTCCTGATATATATCATTTTTATTTTTCTCATCGTGTATTTGTGTGTTGCTTGTTAATTACAAATTTTCATTAATATGCTTTAATAAAAAAAAGTAGAATAGAATAGAATAAACTTTAATGCTGTAGATCTTGCAAAAAGAAAGACATTCGCATTGTCAAAGTAATCAAATATTTAAAACTTACAATAAAATAAAATGTATGAAACGTTAAAATACGTAAAATATATATTAAAAAAGGAGAGGAGCAAAATAAAAAAAAACATACAAATAAAATTTGTCTAAAACTAAAAATGTAAAAGAGTAGATACTTACGTTAAATTATTGTCTATAATATAATTAACAAATAATACAATTTTTTTATGTATTTAAAAAGTCACTGAAAGAATAAAATGCATTTTCAAATAAATATAATTTAAGTTGTTTTTCAAATAAATTAGTATTATTTATGGATTTTAATTTGCTTGGCAGCGTATTTTAAGCCTTAATAGCGTTATAATATGGCAGTTTTTCATAAAAACTATGGTAATTAATAATTCTGAAATCAGGCCCATGCCTTTCATTAGTCGATATATATCGTTATTTCTTCTAAACTCAGTTGGATTTTGTTTAACGAACAAGACTACTACAGGGAAAGGATGGCAAGTATTTTCAATTCTTTAAAGACAGGTTTACAATAATCTCTGTAAGAGGCATTCATCATGCATCTAAAACGTTTTTGATCAATAAATACTTTCTGCCAATATAGGGAAGAACCCCAGAACATTATCGCATATTCTAAAGTACTTTGCACACATGAAAAATAAAATATTCTTAGGCTGTCTATTGAAAGCTGGTTTCTCATAAAACGTATTAGATAACAGGACGAATTTAATCTTGATATCAATATTATCAATGTGTTAGTATAAGATTCCTAGTTTAACCTACTATCTAGCGTTATGCCAAAAAATTTTACATTGTCCGTTTGTTTAATTAAAGAACCATTTAATCGGACGTAAAACGAATAATCAAGGTCAGGAGAAAACATAACAAGGGTAGTTTTACTTCCATTTAGGTTCAAACCATTCGAGCTACAATATTTAGTCATACTTGAAGATATTATAGTAAGTTTATTTGCACAAGCCACTAAGGATTCTTCAACTGTCATACAGGAATTATCATTAGCATATTGATGTTTGATGATTGATTATGTTGATATGATCTTTTAAGTCATTTGTATACAAAATAAACAATAGAGGTTCAAGTATAGACCCTTGAGGCACTCCTTGTAATACATGAACTTTATCTGAAAGAAATGTTTGAAGTGTTCCTTTCTTAAAAGTTGTTACAGTAGTGACTTGAAATCTATAGTCCGAGAACGAGGGATCTTTACCATGCATTTTAAGGACCCTCTATAACACTTGCGAACAACCACCTAAAAAAAAATGATTCTTATGTAAATCGACCTGGCGGATCCGATTTTGAAGTTCGCCAGACAATCCGGAATTGCGAAACTGATCAAAATCGGCAATTTCCGAAAAATATCAAATTTTATGGCAATTTTTTAATTTTTACTTATCACCCTATATCTCCCTTAGCTTAAGTCCGATTAAATTGAAATTTTTAGGAGAGCCAATTTAGACCTTTGTTATCATGCCTGACATGACAGAAATGCAAAAAAAATACGTGCCACCAGTAATATTTTTTTTAAAAGTTGGTGATACGAAATTTGTTAAAAATGCAGCAACAAATACTGGATCGAGAAAATTTTTTTGTTTTTAAAGATAGATGTATATAGTAAGTTACAAAGTTGTAGCCAAAGAACCAAAGAAACTGTTTTATTTTGGTGATTTTTTTAATAACTTACTTAGTTTTCAAGCAAACGGTGCTGCAATATAACACTGACCGCTGCGTCGCGTCGCAAGATAAAAGATTGGCTTATACCGCGGCTTTGTTTCTCGCCTTTCAGAACGCCCCGCGGCAAACAGATTATATATTGACTCAGGAGTCAAATTGGAAGCACAAGTTTTAGTAATATTTACAGGATCTTCATTTTGACACGCCATGAGTTCAGTTCTCAGGTATTTTGCAAACTTATATACATTTGCCTGCACTTTATAAGGCGAATTTTGGACCGTACCTAATACTGTTTCAGAATCGAAAGACGATTGAGCATTTTGTATAGATTGAACAAAATAATGTGAATAAAATAATGCGTAGTTGTGAATATTGGTTTATAAAACGTTTAGTTAGTTGTTTTTAACTGATGGACGGGATTAGTTGTCTGTGTGGTTTATGACGCTTATTCTTATTGAAAATTTATGAGTTGCAGCTATAATAATTATTATTATTGCGTTAGGAAAGTGCTATAGAGGGTGAAGTGCATATTAAAGTAACGGAATTTCTTTTCCAGACATTTTAAACTAGTTTTAATATCTAATTTGAACAAAGAACAACTTTTAAGCAATTTTTTTAACGTCAGCACTTTTGTGCGCGTTTCTTTTAACAGTGACTTCCCAGTTAAATCCAGAGTTAAACTTTATGAAATGCATATTTTGCCAACAAAATAGTAAAGAAACGGTACAGGGTGTTACAGAAGAAGCACTTTATTCTGTATTTAAAGCAGTTTCTATAAAGTCGGATGATATCTCTCTTAAGTTGAAATATTACACCGAAAAAAGGGATTTATTTTTGTCAAAATGTCCTGTCTATCATGCAAGATGTAGAAGAAATTACACCCGAAATGCTTATAAACAAAAAGCAGAAAGCACAGATGTGGCTAATACTGGTGACAAAAAAAGGAAGACCGTTGAAAGCCCAAAACGTTGTATAATTTGCAATAAAAATCGGGATACTGAAGAAGCAAGTGACAACATTTAATATGCAATATGAAATTTGGGCGAAAGCCAAAGAAAAAAATGATGAAAACCTTTTGTATAGAATACAAGGTTTTGGAGACTCTAGTATCGACATGATTGCTAATGAAAATTCTTATCACAATACTTTAAATCATTTAAGAATAAAGACTACACCCAGTAAATCGGTAACTTTAACATTAAATGAAATTTTTCTAAAAGTGTTGCCAAATTTGGAAAATGCATTGCTTATTCAAAATACAGTTCGTATCATTGCTGATATTAGGACCATGTTACAGAAAGAAGCAAGGTTATCAAACGTCGGGTGGTATCCAACCTATCCTCATTCAGACGAAATAGTTAACAAATTGAAGCAACAATTTAATGATAAAGTTATGGTATTGCCCCGCAGCGGCAAATTATCTAGCTACGTGTGTTCTACAAAAACAGTTCTCAATGGAGTAGATTCTACAAAAAATGCTCAATCGTCTTCCGATTCTGAAACAATATTAGGTACGGTCCAAAATTACCCTTATAAATTGCAAGCAAATGTATATAAGTTTGCAAAATATCTGAGAGCTGAAGATCCTGTAAATATTACTAAAACTTGTGCTTCCAATTTGACTCCTAAGTCAATATATAATCTGTTTGCCATGCGGGGCGTTCTGAAAGGCGAGAAACAAACCCGCGGTATAAGCCAACCCAATCTTTTATCTTGCGACGCGACGCAGCGGTCAGTGTTTTATTGCAGCACCGTTTTCTTGAAAACTAAGTAAGTTATCAAAAAAATCACCCAAATAAAAAAGTTTCTTTGGTTCTTTGGCTACAACTATGCAGCTTACTATATACATCTATCTTTAAAAACAAAAAAGTTTTCTCAATCGAGTATTTGTTGCTGCATTTTTAAAAAATTTCGTGTCACCAACTTTTTAAAAAATATTACTGGTGATACATACATTTTTTTGCAATTCTGTCATGTCGGTCATCATAACAAAGGTCTAAATTGGCTCTCCTAAAAATTTCAATTTGATCGGACTTAAACTAAGGGAGATCTAGGGTGATAAGTAAAAATTAAAAAATTTCCATAAAATTTGAAATTTTTCGGAAATTGCCGATTTTGACCAGTTTCGCAATTCCGGATTGTCTAGCGAACTCCAAAATCGGATCCGCCATGTCGATTTACAGAAGAATCAATTTTTTTTAGGTGGTTGTTCGCGAGTGTTATAGAGGGTGCATTTTCGACATTGCTCGTTCTCCTACTAACTGCTATCAGTAAGATACGATTGAAGTAGTTTGATACATGTACCTCGTATACCATAACAGTCTAACTTGTCTAACAAAATTGCATAATTAATGGTATCGCAGGCTCATGACATATCAAAGTAGAGGCAAGATACCTTTAAATTTAAATCAAGTGCTGTAATAATTTTCGATGATGAGTCATAAATAGCTTGTTCCGTAAGGAATGAGGTACAAAGCCGAATGACAATCATTAATTATTTTATGTTTAGTAAAAAATGAAATCATTCTGTTATAAATGGTCTTCTCAATAATCTTAGAGAAACACGGTGGGACTAATAAGCCGCTGTAGTTTTCAACATTTTCCTTATTTTTATATATGGAAATAGTTTTATTAATTTTTAATTCAATAGGAAATATTCCTTCTAAAAAACGACTATTTATTATATCAGAAAGTGGTTCAGAGATTTCTACGATTACTCTTTTTATCAAATAAATGTGTACTTCGTCTAAACCAGTTGATTTCTTATTTGGCATTGCAAGAACAATGTTGATGATTTCTTGAGCATTAGTAGGGTTTAAAAATAAATTGTATTGATTTTTATTAATTATATTTGTTCTCTCTCCGACAAGTTGTGTTGGAAAAAAGAACATACTACAGTTTTCGGGTCGGTTATTTTATTGTTTAGCTGGTCCTTAATAGTTAATTCCTTTTGGTGTTGTTTATTTTTGTTACTAATACATTTATTTATTAAGTATATCCCAAGTAGCTTTTGATTTATTTCCAGCATTTGATATTATATTATTATTTACTTGAGTTTTATATACGTTGACAGAATAAACCTGATCTTTTAATAGCAACTTTGTCGTACAATTTATCACATAGTTAGGGTCGGATTCTGGTCCGATGTTAAGCAACGTGAATGTGATTGACAAATCTTAATGAAACTCGAGGTACACTCAGTTTTAAAAAAATCCCTGCACGGAAGTTATAACATTAAGTTTTTAAACTTTGTTCTATGGAGATAATATGTGGAATATGTTGACGTGAATATTATATTTATAACCCCTGTCAGCGGACAACATAGAGTACCTTACCACCATATCAGACATTTCAACAGATACTGACGGTTTAAAATGTTCAAACAAATATATGAATAACTGAATTATTATAAAAAATTTAATACAAAGGTTTGTGTTTTTTGTTTTAAAATCTTTTATCATTTCGTTCTATGTTATAATAAATTTTAAATAATACATACATAGCTTTATTACATTTAAAAGTGGTGCAATTTATTTTAAGCAGAGTGTATATTTTGTCAAACAAGTGTGTGTATATCGAGCGAGGAAAGCAAGTACATGTATTACATTTAGAAAGTGTTCATTTATCTCCATAAAAAATTACTGACAGTTAAATGGACCATGTTGATATTACCCACATCCACATAAAAAATATTAAGTGACGAAATATGTTTCACAAAGACGCCGCCGCCGCTGATTTAAAGATTTTTAATCGTATTATTTGCACAAGAAATTTAAACGAAAAAAAGCATACATGACACTAGGGATTATTATCTTCATTTTGATAGCACATAATATAGATCAAAAGAAGTAAGAAACACTTTAATACACATGTTTTCATCTCTTGGAATATCTAAGACACAGTGATTTGAAGTTATGCTACACTGGGCAGAAATGCAATCCAATAACCCTTGAAACGTGATTTTGGTTCTTATTGAAGGTTTTCAGGACATAAACCCACTCCCAAAGCGTTTTAATCATGAACCATGAATAATTTTGAAAAAATTGAATTTAAGTGCATTTTGTTGTGTATTTTTTTACAATTTAAATTTAATAAACGAAAGCTCTGTTTCAAATGGTTCAGACAGGTTGGTTTTTCAATTTTGATTACTACAAAGTGTCTCACACCTAACAATATATAAACAAAATCAAAATTGTTACCCCCCCCCGTCCCTGCGCTAATTGACCCACTAGCCTCATCCTCCGGCTTTATCAATTTTTTTCTATTTCACCTAAGTACCTCAAAAATATCTCACCCCTCCCCCTACCTGAAAAAATCAAGTGATTACTTTTTGTATGTTACAGATACGGCAAAAAAAACATGTATTTTCAACACCAGATTATGCGCTTCCGCGAGATCTTCAGTTTTTAATATAACTTTTTTTTCGTCGTCAATAATAACATAGTTATCGCGGAAAAGCGTGTTTTTGCAAATTTTAAATACGAATTCCTCCCCCACTCCGTGCGATTAAGCTGAACTAACTTGATAACATGATAAGAGAGCATGCATGTAACCAAATTGTCAAAAACATTTTTTTTTAAAGTTGGCTTCAAAACTCCTTTTTCTTCCCAGATCCGCTCCACTATACGTTTTATTATACTCTTCGCAAATACGAAAACGAAGAGCATATATTTATATATATTACTGATATACATTTCATAATATAATATCCAACCGGGGAAATATGATTTCAACTCATCGCTTATAATGTAAAAATATACATTTTTTCACGTTTTTAACTCGTCCCGGGTTCGAAACCTACGTGGGTTTTAGATGCAATTCTTGTTTGTTAGAAACCCACGTGTGACAATTATATAAAAAGTCGAGTAAATCGGCGAAAAGTTTAATGCCTCCTCTAGTTATGCTCCTTTTATATTCCCAAAAATGGTCATCTTTCAAGTTTCTGCTAAAATCAGGAGCAGTCACCAAAAATAGAAATTCCTCCTTCATTTCTTTTTTATAAACGAAGCGGAGCATCAGTTTTATTTTTAAGTATATAGTCTGTTATCATATATTATCATATCCCTAAAATAAATAGTGTTGCCCCATTGCATAAAAATTATTGTTGGATCCTTGGGGAACGAACGTCTAGAATAAAAAATGCTAATTGGAACGAACCTACTTGGTTTTTTAAGAATTACTACGGAAAAGGGTTTTAGGAACAATCCTTTTTTGGTAACAATATTTCCAATAATGTTAATTATTGTGAAAATGCTTGGCAATATTGTTCAATAAATATTGTTGTTAATAACAATGCTTTTTCTGCTTTCAATAATAATTGTCTGTATTAAAACGAATGAATTTTTTTTCTAACAAATCCTTTAATTAATACAAGAAGAAAGTATAAAAAGAACACAAGTGGAAAGTAAGAATATCGCAGTCGGTCACAAACATGAACGTTAAATACTTTATTCAGTAATGGTTGTATGAACTTCCTCCATAAGAATACTCATTGCCAAAATCAGATGCAGATTGACCAGCCCATTGAGAATGTTTTGCCTGTTCTTGAGCGTGGGCTGCAAAGTGTTGAGCCTTAGCTATTTTGACCTCGGGTGTTTCCTCTGGAACACCGTTTGGTGTTATGAATGACCCATGGTTGGAGTGAGATGATCCAAAGGAGCTATAGTAAGAAAAAAACATTAATCATATACTCAAATTTTCAAACTCAGTATCAAAAGTTCTATTTATAATGACAAGGAAATATTTTATATTCTAGTTGGTAAATACAAAGAGTAATAAATCACTTAATCCTAAAACAGCAATGGGCGTACTAGCTTTTGCTCTTAAAATTCAGAGAAGTAAATTATGATGTATGTGAATACTTTTTAGACAGGTATATGACAGAGATCAAAGATACAGTTCAAAGCGACAAAGACATTCGAGCACAAGCAGTAGTAAACCTAGTTTACATTAGTAAAGTAAACGGTAGAGTAAGAAGCGAGTATGGATAAGCATGTTTCCTCGACCAGTGTAAATAGTTGATCTAGTAAATTGTCAAGTAAATGGAAGAGTATTGGGCGAGTCGAGTGGTAGAGCGGACAGCCGAATTCTAACTCTAACCAGGCACAAGACTTCGTACTTGCCCTGTGTGAACCAGAAATCAGGGTATATGCATACGCGAGTTGAGTAGAAACTCACTCTTCTATTGCCTTTTTAAAAAGTGTCGTATGAACATCTACAAAGAAAAAGTGAGCGAGGCTAGTACTGACCCTAGTAACTGGACCTAGTTTACAGGGCCGAGTTACACTACCAGTGTAAACTAGCCTTAATTTACTCAAAAGCTGTCATAGTACGGGTATTTCGATTGAATTGGGTGTTTTCACTGTATGCAAATTTGCTTTTTTAATATTATTAAAATGAAGTACCCCATACATTAAAGCACTTACCAATATTTAAACACCATTCTTTCATCTATCAATTTAAAATTTCAACAAATAAATTACAAACTGAACGGGTATTATGCAAAACTGGCTGTAACGTCATCGGTTGCGTTAACATAACCTCAACTTTTAGGTTTTTTAAGTTTATTGTCATTTTTAATGATTATATCCGCACTTCTCATTTGAAACCAGTATGGCTCCAAGCAAACATTTAAAAATTGACGCATATGATGTCTCAATATTCTTGATTACTAAAAATGGGCTGCTAATTATAGGTTGGATTTCCAGCCTACAAAAATCGCCTTCTTTTGTTACATTACATTACATTGAACAAGATTTTAGTTGAAAATACGACAACCAAGCGGAAATTTCCATAATAGTGACATATTACTCGGAAATTTTTAAAAGATATGTATTTTTGAGGTTAGGTGTTTATGACCGATGGCGTTAACAATATAGCTTAGTGTTTTGGACGGTAAAATTTTAATTTAAATTCAAAAATACTTTTTCTTGGATATTACTCAACTGGTTGTGGAAATTCAAATGTTTTTAGTTATAATTAAGTATTACCTTCACAGTTAATGAGATTTTAAAATTTGTGTGCAGATTACCCATATCAATTATAAAAGAGTATTTAAAATTTCTTATAGCACCTTGACCACGTTTTTAGAGGATATTCATTTATAATGAGCTTCCTCTTCCTGATTTTCATAGACCCAAATAGAGTATATAGTATATAAAAGTTGAGTTCTCATGGATCCGACACCAATATCCGAATTGAAATCATATGTTCTTTCATTGTATAGAGGAAGATATCAATTCACGTGGATCCGAAATTTTTTATCCCATGATCGTATATTTTAATGACATTTATTTTAATGATTTTAGTAAGTTTATGTATAGTTTTCGAACATATAAGTTGATATATTGACAACAACGCCTAGAAAACAAAATCAAATTCGAAAATTGAATCGTCGACTGTTTAAGTGCATCAAGTTGCACAGCAAAATATTTTTTTCAGATTGTAGCTTCTTTTTTCATCTTATTTTCAATGATAGTAACAAACTTTCTTTAAAAATTGTAAACTTGTTTATTCTTAATTTGTAAATCGTATTAATGAAAAAATTTTGTTAGCGTATTTTGAAGGAAAGAAAAATTTAAAAGCTTCCACTTTATGGACTCAATTCAGTATTCAGTATTCAATTTTGTGTTGAATAAACATTGTTTCTTTTTCTTTTTGAGAGTTGTTTATTTTTCTTAATTGATGATATAACGAACTTTTCCTCACCTGTTAGGTAAAATTTAACTTTTCTTAACAGGCTATGAAAAGTTGAACGTTTTGACACTTACGTCAGTTTTGAAAAGTGTCATTTTATATGTCAAAATTAGAAAAGGTTATTTATGTATCAAGAGTCATAACTGCACTTTTTTGGTCGAGTATTCACTTCACAAATCGCATTGTACGACCCGCTGTGCATATTATATTTTTTGTCACGCCCTTGAATCATTAAACTAGAAAACAACTTCAGAAAAATAGTGAAAAACTATAATTATTTGAGCAAGAGTAAAAAAACCAGAGTCACGATAACACAATATAAAATAAGTAGTAGTCACAAAAACTAGTACCTCAACTAGAAGGAAAAACGTAAAATATAATATTGTTAGAAACACAAAAAAACAATTAATGCAAAAATGCTAAAATATAGCGTTAAATATAATGATCTAATTACAGATAATAAATTAGGCAAGGAGCCAAAGTAGTCAATGTATTCGTCATATGAGGAGTAGAAGGCATTCTGTAAAAGGATATTTTTTATTTTTAGCATAAACGTGTTTACACTCATATTAAGATTTTGTAAATCTTTAGCTAACACATTAATAAATTTTATTGATCGGTGGGAATTTTTAGATTTACTTAGTCTATATTTGGGCAATCTTAAATTTGTTTTTGTCCTAGTGTCATAAACACCACAGATAGTAGACAACCCCCAAATCCAAAGCCAAGGCTGTCCGGAAGGGGGTTACACATTCGGAAAAACGCAGACATACATCCACACCCACCGGTGTTGTAAATACCGGGGCTGGGGGTCGAACCCAGAGCGCAGTAGCGAGTCGATCAGCGTATTCGCCACTCAATACGCCTTAACCGATTGAGCTACCGTGCCGGTCATGGTTATGTATGTCCTCCTGCTTGGTAATTTTATTACTTTTTAATTTTTTAATGTTACACAAGCATTCATATATACAACATGACGGCAGTGTTAATATATGGAGACTTTTAAAAAGGGAGGTCATCATATTTATCTTGAGTCATTATTGTTATAACTTTTTTTTGTAATTTAAAGATTTTGCTCGAATGACATGATGACTCCCATACTATCACTCCGTACGTCATTATGCTGTGAAAAATGGAAAAATAGACTACTCTTAAGCAATCTGCTGTAATTTTGTTGCCGAGTTGTCTTATTATATAAATCTAAGTCGACATCCGTTTTGATAAGCTGTGAATTTGGAACTGAAAGTTTAATGAATTATCCAAATGCACACCGAGGAGTCTAATGGGTTCGTTATTTATTTCTTCTTTCACTTAGAGTTTTTGTTTTACCATTATTTATGGTAAGATAATTACTCCTTGTTCAGTATTTTATTAAATTATCAGCTTCTTCTTCCTTAGTGCATAGGTTGGAAAACAGCTCGTTGCTTAGCAAAAATGTCATCACCACAGCATACATTATTGGAGACACTTCTGTAGCACAATTGAATGATACATCATGTATGTGTATTATAAACAGCACAGGACCAAGAACTGACGCCTGTGGCACTCCATAATCAACACTAGAAAGTTTTGAAATAAAAGGACGCGGTTTCTATTCAAATGACAACTACTGTCAATATAAATTAGATCATGTTATTATAATAGCTCTGAACATTTTTGAAAATAATGTCGGATATAGAATATATAGGCTTTTCTGGATTTACTTCCAAGAAAGTTAAAACATTTAATTTAATGCTTGTTATATAAAAGAGAAAATTTTCCCAAATTTATTTTATTTCCCTAGCGACGTTATCAAAAATAACGACCCGTTGCCAATGGCAACAAGTATTGAGTACATAATGGAATTAGAGTACTTACGAGGAGGGTATGACGAAAATAATATATTTACCTTCCATAGCCTTGTTGTTGCCAAGCTTGATTCAATCCGTAACTATTTGATTTGGCCTGGGCGTGAGCTAGAAAGTGTTGTTGTTTGGCAGCTTGTACCTCTGGAGTTTCAATAGGTACACCGTTCTTATCCAATTGTGGAATGTGTTCATGTTGATGGTATGACTGCGAACCTCCGTAGGTGTTCTGATGGTGGACAGAATATTTTACCTGGCTTACTTGTGGTGTTCCGTAGCTATTCCATCCTTGGTTGTTGCTTGCATAGCTTCCACCTGTTGTATTATAATTAGAATTGGTGCATTATTATATTGCTCTCTCGCTCATTTTTTACACCATTGAATGAACAAGTTAAGGATAAGACTGTCGAAGATTTATTTAAACTAATCAAACTAATCAACAAGTAAAATTGAAAATTTTTAAAAACTCGCATCTTAAATCTAAATGGTGGATCCAGGATGGATGGCAACCAAAGGACAGGGGTAGATAAGCTATATACTTTCGCCAACTAATTTCATAAAAAAAAAGTTCTCCTTAAAACCATTTAGCGCTATTTATTTACAGTTGAACATATGATCTTTAGATTTCTATATTTTTACATTTGAAAAATAACAGTACGTCGTAATAATAGCAGAGCTGGGCAAATTACTTTGAAAAAGTAATTAATTACAAATTACAAATTACTTATGTTAAAAAGTAATTTGATTACTATGTAATTAAATTACTAATGATTTGGTAATGGTATTTGAATAAATAAATGGCTCTTATAATTACTCTACAGCTTCTAAATTTGTTATAATGGAAATGGGAGATATTTAAGTATAAGTTATAAGATTATTTATTAGTGTACAAATAATTATAAACATATACAGATTCTGAATAATACAAAATGAAGATAGATCTAAATTTTGCATTAATCAGTAAATACAGTAATCACAAAGGAATGAAAATCTATAACTAAAAACAAATATAAAAATCGCTGTCCAAGGAATCACTACTTCCACATTCTGATTTTCTATCACAACGAAAGAAAAATTGTATGTGGAAATAATTGTTTATGGCACTTTAATAACAATATTTGAAATCGCCTTTAGTTCTTGTATACACACTCAATCACAATTTTTTTCACCCCCTTTTTAATAATGGGGTGGGAGTGGCTAATTCCAAAAACCTTTTTGAGACCTTAGCTTCTCTTATATATACTAAATACCCATTTTATGGACTCTTACTTGCTTGGTTTACCTAATTACGCCAATTTATCCCCCAACCCTTCAAGGGAATAAGATCAAAATATCATAGTTCCAGATCTCGTTAAGGGTGGCGATGCCCTGCTTAAGAAAATGATTTCGTAATTCGACAATTTCTCCTATATCCCTGAACCGATTGAAAAAATACTTTGATAGACGTTAAAGAAAACTTGATAGAATATTGAAATAAACAATTTTTTTTTTTGATTTTCGCAAGAGAAAAACAAATTTTCCTTCTTTAGTTTTCAATAGCCTAGTACCATTATATATAGTTGTCTCTAAAACCCCATCAAAAATTGTGTGAATCAGTTCAGGGATGTAGGAGAAATTGTCGAATTATGTTCACTGCACCGCCCAAATTAAAATACATGCGTGTACCAAATTTGAAGTCAATATCTGGTTCCAGAGTAAACTATGAGATATTAATAATATTATATGTTTATGTTTCCTTTTAATAGGAATGTAAAGTAATTTAAATACTCTAAAATAATTTAATTACGGTAAAGCAATTCAACTCTACACTACTCAAATTATTCTAGAGATTTGAAATTATTAGAAAAGTAATTTAAATTTCTTGAAGTAATTAATCAGTAATTACTCTAAAGGGTATTTTCAGAGTATCGCTTGAGCAATTAACAATTTTTAAGTACAATTACTGCTTTGAAAAATGTAAGTCAATTACAATTACATTTTTTTGAAAAGTATTTCAATTAGTAATTTAATTACTTTAGTAATTAATTATTCTCAGCTCTTCATAATAGCATTTCAAAGTAAGCATGTTTGCAGTTTTTTTGAAATTTTTGACGTTTTTCTGAACTTTTAATGTACATTTCAATTAGAGGCGCTCGATGAACCAAGAAAATCTACACCTCATTTCATTGTTGAGTATTTGTCAATTTGTGTTGGTTCATCAAACGCTACAATGTATAAAAAACAAAATGGTTTCCGCGGGAGTCGTAGTGGTGTCAACGTTGCGTGCGAATTTAAACGTGTCAGCTCTCAAAACCACATATTGTCGCGTGTATTGGAAAAAAAAATTCAATTTGGAGTTAGTCGGTATATCGGATATGAAAATAAACGGGGTTATTTCCACTTGTCGACGTTTCAAATAAAACTTTATTCTTTGTCAGGACTAAAATACAACATACAAATAATATAACTTACATTATTACAAATATGTAATATTACTAAATGTAAATGTATGGGCGTGAATAGTCAAGTCATTATCAATAATAATTAGTTTCAATTTGAATTTAATTGTTTTAATCAAGAACTGTACTTCTAACGAGAAAAACGCTAGAAATCGTTTTCATGTAGAATTGACCAGACTAATCAGAAAAAATATTCACATGGAAAAATGTCGGTGGCGTACCACTTTTTTGGCAAAAAAATATTAGGACATGTTTGCAGGGACGCCAGTGACGGAGCGATAAAATGACTTTTTTAACTAAAAAATGTGGTTTTATATCCCATTAACACATACCAACATTGAAAATAATATCAAAAATACTTTCTGAGATATTAAGAAATAACGATTAAAAAAAATTCAACACCCTGTAGCAAAAAAATTAAGCCGTTGCGGATATATGTCCATATGAACTTTTCTTCATAAAATGACCTACAGAATCACACCCTGAAATATTAGCATGTCATTAAGGAACACCCTGTATATGAGTATCACCGGATCCTCCGCCATTTTATAGAAAACCGCGTATGCTAATAAATATATTACACACACAAAAAAAGTGAAAAGTGGTCAAATTAAAACATTTTTAAAGTCTCCTCCAGAATGCCCCTGATTTTTATTTCCTAAAAACCCTACCTTGTGTCCACTCATTATGACCAATTTTGGCGTTAGCGTGCGCTAAAAGATGCTGTGCTTTGGCAGCTTGCACTTCTGGTGTCTCTACTGGAACTCCCTCCTTCGTAATTATAGGCACATGCTGGGAATGTGAATTGAATAAATTGTTGGAAAGAGAAGAGTAGTCTAGGCCACGTCTGTATCTGTAGTGTTTGCTAGGGGCGGTGCGGGATGCAGCTTTGGCATGGGCGGCGAAATGCACTGCTTTGGCGTGTTGGACTTCGGGCGTGTCAACAGGTCCAGTCTGGATGTATTCTGGAGTGTGAATGCCTGAATAAGGAAAATGCTATTGATTATTCATTTATCGTTAGTGTTACCGAACAAATCACTTCTGTTAGTTACTAAGCATGGGGTGATAGTCATAAGAGAAAACGCATTTTTAAGGTGACGTTTTGATCAAATTTTCCAATAAATCGTTCTGTAAATGTTTATAAAATTTATAACCAGAATAGTCCACTCAGCGAATGCCCAAAAGGAGATTGTAGAGGACATGGAAGGGGGAGAATTTTCCTCTTCAGGAATGTGTTGGTAGTTAGGGGGTAACCATACTAAAAGTGCCTGCCGCTTCAGGGGGGAGGGGGTTGGAAAGGTCCCTTTTTTGATTCTTGGCTTATAACTCGGAAACGATGCGTCGTACGGAAAAAAGTATTTTATGCAAAATTAAAAATAATTACATTTCCTACAAGAATGTTTATATTCATTTTCTTATATGTGTTATAGTTTCCAAGATATTCGTCAGCCTAAATCGATAATTAATTAATTAATTAATTAATTAATTAGGTATCTGTAATTTTTCTATCAAAGCGGCTTACCGTGGTCTGCTAATAGTCCAGTCGGTGAAGTCCAGAAGCTCGCAAAAAATGTTATCTGAGATTTTCCTTCAGTAACTGTTAGTGGAGGGGTTATACATCATAAAACCACAAAAATCCGTTCCGGGGGTGCCGCGCAACCTCCCCAAAGAAGCACCCATTCGCCTTATTTTACTGATAACTCGCTAACCGTTGAAGATATAAAAAAATTGCTCTTTGTAAAAAGAAAGCTTGGCCAATAAAAAGTCCTCCTGTAATTTTTTTGTATATGCCATAGTTTTCAAGAAAATCGATATTGAAAATATAAGAAAAATTGAATTTTTAGAAAATTCGTTATATAATCGTTAATATCTTCGCCAATTGTCGACGTATCTAAGAAAATAAGTAAGTAAATGAAAGATATTTTTATAACCTTCAATTTTTCACCATAGAAAAAACCGCTGCCCAAGGAATCACTACTTCCACATACAGATTATCTGTCCAAGTCACCCACAACGAAAAAATTTTGTATGTGGAAATAATTGTATATGGAACTTTAATAATATAATATTTGAAATCCTCTACCCCAAAAATCCATAAAACGATACCCCACATCGGTAGTGGGATGGGGGTGGTGATAGGAGGGTGGTAGTGGGGGTGGATGAAGTAAAAAAATATAAATCACATTTTTTTTCATCCCCTTTAAAAATGGGGTGGGGGTGGTAATGGGGGTGGCTAATGCCAAAAATTTTTTTGAGCCCTTAGCTTCTCTTGTACATACTAAATACCAATTTTATGGACTCTTACCTGCTTGATTTACCTATTTACCCCAAATTTACCCCAATTTACCCTCCAACCCTTCGACGGAACAAGACGAAAATATAATCTAGTTCCAGATCTCATTAAAAGACATATGTGTACCAAATTTCAAGTGAATATCTCAAACGGTTCCAGAGTAAACGTGCGCACAAAAAAAGTTACAGACAGATCGACAGACAGAAAATTTTTTTTCGCTCAAACTTAAAATCTCGACGTTTCATGACATTCTAAGCCTATTTGAACAATAAAAATTTTTAAAAAATTTTTGTCGTTACTGTACTTCCACTGGATGTGGAAGTAATTATAAAAGTAACTAGATTTCTAGGGTTTTTAAGGTCGTGTTAGTAAAAATTTATTTTTTCCCGATTTTTTTTGAATATGTATTTGCCAATTGTTAACATATTATAAAAAATCGAATCAGATATGAAATACATTCATTTAATAACTTGCGAATATCTTAATTCTATTTTACCATCCCCTTTAGTAATGGAGTCGAGGTGGTAGGAGGGTTGAAAAATATTATACAAAAAAAATTAAGGTCTTGGCTTTTAGTATATACACCAAATCCCAAGTTACTATACTTTTACCAGCTTGCTTTACTTATTTTCTCATATTTACCCCATTTAACCCCCAACCCTTCACCGGAATTAGCGCAAAATATAATCTAGTTCCATATCTCGTCATGTACATATGTGTATCAAAGGACCCCGCAATAATCTTATGGAAATTGGGTTTCGGTCAAATC
This sequence comes from Rutpela maculata, assembly GCA_936432065.2. Lineage (NCBI taxonomy): Eukaryota > Metazoa > Arthropoda > Insecta > Coleoptera > Cerambycidae > Rutpela > Rutpela maculata. The sequence continues at coordinate 40,078,766 of OW386290.2, forward strand.
GTCTGAATTTTGCACAAAGCTCGAAAATCAGTACTTTGGCTGCTACGTAGCTTGAAAGCTCCAAAGCTCCACCACAGAGTTATTTATTCGTGCAGTCTTTATAGATTTTTAAATAACTTATTTTTTTCGATTTTAATGTCTAGGTTTATGTTTTTAAAGTTGCTGAATTCAAATCCGATGTAAAATTGTCCAAATTAACACTTGACACTGTCAATTAGCTGTCAAAGTGCCTTAACAAAGTGCAAATTTAATTTTTATGTTATGAGTTTATGCTGTTTAGGTAACTCAGTTCATGTATGATGTGAATACAATAATTCGACAATTGGCAGCTGTCAAAGTGCAATAACAAAGTGCAAATCTTATTTTTTTGTTATGACTTTATGCTTTTTAGGTAACTCAGTTCATACATGATGTGAATACAATAATTCGACAATTGGCAGCTGTCAACAGGCTGTCAGCTAGCTGTCAAAGTGCAATAACAAAGTGCAAATCTTATTTTTTTGTTACGAACTGAGTTACCTAAAAAGCATAAAGTCATAACAAAAAAATAAGATTTGCACTTTGTTATTGCACTTTGACAGCTAGCTGACAGCCTGTTGACACCTGCTAATTGTCGAATTATTGTATTCACATCATGTATGATCTGAGTTACCTAAAAAGCATAAAGTCATAACAAAAAAATAAGATTTGCACTTTGTTATTGCACTTTGACAGCTAGCTGACAGCCTGTTGACAGCTGCCAATTGTCGAATTATTATATTCACATCATACATGAACTGAGTCACCTAAACAGCATAAACTCATAACATAAAAATAAGATTTGCACTTTGTTAAGGCACTTTGACAGCTAATTGACAGCTGTCAAGTGTCAATTTGGACAATTTGACATCGGATTTGAATTCACCAACCTCAAAAACATAAACCTAGACATTAAAATCGAAAAAATAAGTTATTTAAAAATCTATAAGACTGCACGAACAAATAAATCTGTGGTGGAGCTTTGGAGCTTTCAAGCTCCGTAGCAGCCAAAGTATTGATTTTCGAGCTTTGTGTCCATTGAGACTTTTGCTTGGGATGACGAAACCTAAAACATATCCAAAATTAAGACGATTTGACCGAAACCCAATTTCCATAAGATTATTGCGGGGTCCTTTCGAATCAATATCTCAAACCGTTGCTGAGAAAACGTGCGCAAAAAAAGTTACAGACAGATATACGTATTTAAATTTGTATGCTTAAACAAAATTATTGTTAATCCAGTTATTTTTCACTTGAAATTTCACTAATTTTATTTGTTTAATAGTTAATTTAATTTAATAAAATTTATTAGAATAATATTTCGAAAAAACACGTGGCTGTAAAACGATGCACATAGCAGAAGAATATTTCTTTGCAACTGTTGTATTTGAGTTGTTTGTTGTAGGTTGTAGTATACTATACAATGCACAGGCCTTTTCCATCCATACTAAACAAACGGAGCGTCACTGTGCATTAAAATTCTCTCCCTTTCAATACCATTTTTTTTCCTGAGAAATATAGTATAATTTTAAATGGATTAATTAATATGAAGTCTTACCTTTATTTTTAGACCGGATACATACAAAAATATTAAAATACAAGGACGCTAGATTAATTAAAAAAAAACAGAAAAAAAAGCTGCATAATATTAAATTTTTTGATGATATTTTTTTATGCAATATTTTAACTATTAAATGATTAAAAACAATAGTTATAATATGATATATTAACTGAAAAAAATTTTTAACCTCCCCACAATAAAATTGTGGGAGGTTACTACAATTAGTCCAAAATCGAAAATTGAGATAACATCAAATCTTTACGTTTTGAGGTCCCAGGAACCCAAAAAAGTTGTTTTTGAAAAATGTCTGTGTGTGTGTATGTGTGTGTGTGTGTGTGTGTGTGTGTGTGTGTTTGTCTGTTAGCACGATAGCGGCGAAGCCACTAAACGGATTTGGATGAAACTTTGCATGAGGGTTTCTTTAGTGCTCCAGAAGATCTGAAAAGGTTTTGGTTGAGATCGGATTACGTTTGTTGCTGTTTTGGCATAACAAGCTGTTTATTTTATGATTACTTACAATTTGTAATCGAACCATTGAAAAGCAGTAAAAATTCCGATTTCAACGATATATCACACTTGCACTCTTTAGCTTTGGTTTCCGTGAAAAAAATTAAAAACCAAATAACACGCTTCTTGTGTAAAATATATTTTATAGTGGAACCACAGAATACAGTAACTGCACAGAGGCGAAGTCTTTGGCGGTTCCTTTCAGTTTTGATGGCTCGTTTTCTGTGACCTTGCGTACCAGTTGCGTCTACACCACGGTGTATTAAATAGGTGGTCCGGCACTTTCCTATTATAATAATGGCTTCGTAAGTGCATGGTTTCTATTTACTTTAATAGATGGCGCGAGCAATAAGGTCCTACAATTACCTGGGCATGTGCATCGTCCTGCACATGCACAACCTCAAATTTTAAGGTGTTTTCGTTTATTCTCATATTTAATGTTTGTATAGGCATTTTTAGCTCGGAGCCATACTGGCTCCAAGCAAATATTTAAAATTTCACGCAAATAATTTTTCAATATTGTTGATTAATAAAAATAGACTGCTAATTATAGGTTAGATTCCTAACCTGCAAAAGTGTCTTATTTTATTGTGACAAACTATTTAAAACTTCATACATATTACGTTGAACTTGACTTTGGTTGAAAGTACAGGAACCAGGCAGAAATTTTAATAATAGCTACGTAATACCTGTAAATCTTAAGAAATATATATTTTTGAGGTTAGCTGTGACGACACGTGCAATACTGCAATGTTTTAATTTAGCTAATTAATGTCAGATGTCACTGGACTCTTGTCAAAAACAGGAAGCCGGGAATGTATGCAACACTGTATGTACGTATGCACAGAACCTGTAAAATTATCTATCTATGCGTAAGTAATGAGAGAACTTATTGGTCCTGCCATCTATTACAAACTAGTTAGAACTTTATAAATATTACATTGAACTAGATTTTGGTCGAAAGTATGGGAACCAGGCAGAAATTTTAATAATAGCTACGTAGTACTAAATTTTAAGAAATATATATTTTTGAGGTTAGCTATGACGTCATGTGCAGATCTCCATTTAAGGATACACTGAAAAGACAGTGTATTTCGAGTTGGATTGAAAAATATTACGATTTGAATTGCTTATAATCGGCGCCTATTTTCAATTGAGTTGTACACTAGGTTTTATTTATGAGAATTTTAATTCTCGCTTAATGTTTTCAATATCCCAAAATGAGTGGAAAAAAAAATTCACAAATCCAAACTTAACACGATAAACATCAACAGTGTCAAGATAAAAGTGAGGTTGATTGTTAAACAATTAAGAAATGGCGATGAGTATACAAATTTGGTTTTGGCGGGAAGGCTAGCCTTCGCCTCTGTTTAGTTACTGTACTCAGTGGTCTAACCTAACGTTCAATAGACTAGTGTGTTAAAGCGTGCAGACTGTATGCTGAGTAAATTTGAGTGTCAAGTGCATCGAGACATTACACGACGTTCATAAAGCCCACGGAAGGTGTGAAAAGCCTTCGTGAACCGCTCACAAGCCCTACAAGTATAAGCAGTCTCACCGGAACGTTTTCGGTGAGTTTTTTCCAATAAAACTTCAAAAGTGACATTATATTTTAAAAACTGTTTCCGCTACTTCCGCCATCCCGCCGGAAATTCTTCCGGCAACATAACCTAAAAATAGTGCTACATAACTTAAAAATAATTTAAGACATTGGTACCAACCTAAAATATTTTTTCGAAAACTGTCAAAAACCAAATTCCCCCAGAAAAACATTGAAACCAAAAATTTGACAGCTTACTTCCCCGACCGATTTAGTGAAAAATCGGCCGAGGCCAGAAGATAAAACAAAATATATCAACTCAAACTTAAACGATCCACCATGAATTCTACTCCGGCCACATCTGGCAGGGAAGCTGTCCACCAAGAGTTATATGGTTTTTCCAAAAGATGGCCATCCCTACCACCCATTACCAACGAACGGATGTTTTCGTTTAGTTGTTTCCCGTATCAATAATCAAAATTATTAAGTGCTCTTGCCTACGAACTTAGTTTTTATAGTGTTGTGTTTATTAACCTCCCCACAATAATTGTGGGAGGTTACTACAATTAATCCAAAATCGAAAATTGAGATAACATCAAATCTTTACGATTTCGAGGTCCCGGAAACCCAAAAAAGTGGTTTGTAACTAATGCCCGTGTGTTAGCACGATAGCTACGAAGCTACTAAACGGATTTGGATGAAACTTTTACATGAGGGTTTCTTTAGTGCTCCAGAAGATCTGAAAAGGTTTTGGTTGAGATCGGATTACGTTTAGTGCCATTTTGGCACAAGTTGTTTATTTTATGATTACTTAGAATTTGTAATTGAACCATTAAAAAGCAGTATAAATTCCAATTTCAACGATATATCACACTTGCACCCTTTCGATTTGGTTTCCGTTAAAAAAATTAAAAATAATTCGTTATATGCGCACATATGACAGCATCCAAAAAATATTATTGGTATTATTGTTAGGGGAAAACGTATTTTGCCATCTGTCAAAAATATTTGGGTTGGTAACCTTTGTGAATGTTGATTTATAGCTTATGGTACGTGACGTCACAGCTAACCTCAAAAATATATATTTCTTAAGATTTAAGAATATTACGTAGCTATTATTAAAATTTCTGCCTGGTTCCCGTACTTTCAACTAAAATCTAGTACAGTGTAATGTTTATGAAGTCCTAAATACTTTGTCCTAATAAAATAGGACTCTTTTTGCGGGTTAGAAATCTAACCTGTAATTAGCAATCTATTTTTTTATTAATCAATCATTTTTAGGTCACATGGTTTTGACAATTTTGACATTTTGCTTGAGGGACAACAAAACGCAGTTTGCGTGGTTTTATATATTTTTTTCTGATTTTCTTGAGAAACTGTGTGTGTTTTCGTAATAATGTCATATAGTGAATATTATCCAATCCTTATGGGTGATGTAAAGTGTCGCTACGATGAGAAAATCAAAATAATAGACAATATTGACCCATACACCCTTGGAGTGGAGACTGGAGACGTTTCTGCAGATTTGTCTATTTTACCTTGTGTGTCCGTAATTAATATGGTAAATTACTTAGTGTCGACTCACAGCTTCTTCGCAGATCAGCAGTTAAAGGCATACAAATCTTTACAAGCATATAAATATTATGAGGCTGGATTTGTGCAAGAAGTTTGTGCAAGAAAGATAAACTCAAATGTATTCATTGTTATGGGTAAGGCAAGTTTACATTTAAATAACTAAGTGCTAGATTTCAGTGATATATTATCCGTATGTAGTATTCAATAGACTCTGCCAGAAAGTGATTTCTTTACCTTTCTTCTAAGGTTTTTTACATTCAAAATAAACCTTATCTCACAATCGCACCTTGTCGCAAAAACAGATGGTGTTTTATTTTTATTTCACATTTAAAACTGAGATTACTTCTTTGTTTACATTGGAATAAAAAGTTTGGTTATCCCTCAGGCAATATGGTCGACTTATCGTGACGTCATCCTAAGATGGTCTATATAGAAAAATTATTTGCATGAGTTTTTTATTTAACTATCTGCTCGGAGTCACTGTGGCTCCAAGCTAAAAATGCGTAGTCAAACATTAAAAATGAGAATAAACTTGAAAAACTTAAACATGTTATGTCCCTAAATATATTTCATAACCTAAAAATCAACATTCGTAAAGGTTACCAACCCAAATATTTTTGACAATGTCAAAACTTATTTTAGTTGTTTTTTTTTTAAGGTAATAATTGTTTATAGCCGTGTTCGGATTTTAATTTGATGCATGCGTAGTCTGCTTGAACAGTCCATAATGTTATTGACTTGTTGAAGTTAGAGTGTCATTTGGGCTAAATTCTGTGTTATTATTTTTTTTTCATTATCCAATATTTTACAAAATCTTCGAAACGTTATCTGTTAATACCCTTATAATATCCGGCAATTGATTAACATGCAACATAAACAAACATGAGAGGTTATGTTTTAACAGATTGCTTGTAGTCCGCTTCAGTTCGTTCGATATTTGTTGGTGAAATAAATGGCTCCAAAGTCACGTGTAATTTATCTGTTTGCTCAGTGCTCTGATTTCCGATGAAATATCCAAATACAGCTGATAAGGATCCACCGTGTGGGGAGGTTCCAGCCGCTTCCAGTAGCTGCCGATTTTTTTTAGCTAAAATTTATAGATGTTTGGGTCTTTTTTTATTTTTAGGAAGCAATAAAAAATTTGCCAAAATTTGGCTAACTTCAACATGCTGGTAAATTTGTAAATGTGATTATTTTTATTCCTAACTTTTTCTGCATTGAAGTACTACCTTGAACTAAAAGATAATGCATTTATAACTTATATTAAAGTCAGTTATTTTTTATGGGCCTGTGAATAGTTGGACACGCAAAAAATCAAGAGATAACTACATTATATTGTTATTTTTACATATTAATAAATATCAATAGCCATCAAAAATGGCAACACACGAGAGTATTTTATATGCCCTTTAAAACCCATTTTGATTTTGATTTTTCTTCCTAGCTTGTATGGTGTTAGAGCAATTCAATTTTTTCTATAAGCCGCACGCAAAAAATTTCAAATAAACGAAAATTCGCGCGCATTAAAAATACAAATTTTGGAATTTTTCTCAATATCGATTTTCTCGAAAACCATGGCATGGACAAGAAAATTACAATAGGATTTTTGTTTAGGAAATTAGTCAAGCTTTCTTTTTTATGATGAGCAATTTTTTTATGTCTTCAACGGTTAACGAGTTACCACCGAAGGGGTGGTTTTTTTGAGGGGTTGCACGGCAGCTCCAGAACAGATTTTCGTGGTTTTGTGATGTATAACCTCTCCACTAGCAGTTACTGAAGGAAAATCTCAGATAACATTTTTAAAAAAATAAATATCTTGTATTTCTGCTTACATCATTGTTATAAAATATTATTTTATAAATAATATTTTATTATTCACAATAATATTTTATATTATCACATTTTTTGTGATGGAAATTTTTATAATTATTGGACTATTATAAATCACAGTCATAAAATAATATTTATTTTACAACACTTGACGTATTTACTAACGTAATATTTTGTCGAAATCTATACATTTCCTTAAATATACAGTGTAACTCACTTAAAATGAAGATAGCCTTATAACTGTTTTATTTTGTTTCCGATTTGAATCAAATACCTACTCAAGTATAGAACAAATTATGATCTACTTATGACCAGAAAAACATTCGCCTGCTACAAATGCAAAGTTACCTGCGGTACCAAAATATGCGGAAGAAAATAAAAAATCATGTTAGGCCCCAAAATATTCCTTGATAAGAAAATTTCAAGTAAAAAAAATACCAAGTAAAAAAATTATAATAATAGTTCGAGCCAAAGGCATTTTATACTTCTTCAATATAAATTAAGTATAATTATGTATTTTTTTATCTTTTCATCAGTTTGTTTCCAACGAGTTCATTTTGAATATTTCAATTTATAATCATACTCCAACTGTCCTAAGAGAATACGGCGCCTTACTAATTTGACGTCAACGTTAACTACCTTTAAAAATACAACTACTAAGGATAATTGATTAAATGGTGCAAATTAGGTAGATAAACTCTGTAGAATTTATCGACGTTGACGAACTAATATTACTTTTAAGGAACGTGATAAAAGAGACCAAATAGGTTGTTATGTAGGTATAAATTACATAGGATTTCCAACAAAATCTACCTACTAGGACGACTTTTAGTCGTCAGAAAGGTACATATTGCCTAATTATATACTAGGTATTTTAGACGCGCTAATTTAGTAAAAGAAGCTCCGACCTAAGACAAATTCCAACAAAAGGTCCCTGAACCGTTTTTGTCATTATTTGGTGTACTGATCGACAAAAAAAAGTCTACCAATATCTGACAACCGGAAGTGGATTATTTTCAAGATGGCCGCCGCTAACCATGAAACTCGGCAAAACTCCTGTAACTTTGTTATTGCTAAGCATAGAACAATTATTTTTCTATCAAACTTACTGTTTTTATCGCCAAGCAATTAATTTTAATCAATAAATTTGGTCCATGGGATCAAAAATGAGGGTCAACAGTGAACAATATCGGTACAATACCAGTTATTGGGTCAAATAACACAAATATTAAGTGTATGTTTCCATTATAATAACACATTTTAGTTATCCTGTATACATTATTGTTTTTTAAATATCTATTCTACTTACTAGACTTCAGATTAAGTTAAGAAAAAGTACTTCAATATGGAGGTAAAAAAAATCACTCCTTCATTGTCTATTAGTCCTAGTCACTGTCTTCTAGTTCATCTGACACCTGGTTGTAACAATGCGTAACTTGACATGATTCACATATAGAACTGCATGGAAATCCGTATTTTTTGCAACCGCAATGGTTATCACTGCAACCAGTTTTATAATTGCAGTGCATAATTTTCAGTACAGTGTCGGGTGCAGCATTCATATCACACATTACTGGTACAAGTTCATCGCCATCGACTTTCCAACCCCACTTCACAGGATTCATTTCTCTAGCCATACTCATCCATATTATGGCCTGATAATGCACTCTTAGACAATGGAATTTATTAGAAGACTCAGTTGGAGGAAGACGTTCTGGATGAACAAACGATTTGGCTGTAAAGACTTTCTTCGTAAGTGTCTGGTAACGCAAGGCTGCCAAATGACTTGTATTGTTGCCACCAGAAATAACAATCATCGCTTGACTGCCAAAACTATAGCGGAGTTCTTGGCTGGTAAAGTGAATGCAGTTGTACAGGAATTAAGGGCGCGCGCTTAAAAGTTTTTGGAATACTGATTTTTTTTTACCAACACCATAAATACGCGAGGTGGAATCACATTCTGTGAATGCATGAAGAAATAACATAACAACTGTGTACATAACTCACTGCCGAGAATAGACATCAAGTTATTGATGTGATATACTTTTGGAATGCCTCTTGACTGATTATCCGATCTAAAACCAGTGGTTTGCCATTAGCTTCAGCGTAATGTAGAAGAAGAATTAACAAGTTAGTATCCTCTCCAATGATTGTGGAATGCTCCCGTTCACTGTTAACTTCGACCATTGTAATGTCTACATCAGCATCACCTTCCAATTGAAAAACCATACAGCCTCTCTTTGCCATTTCTTCACTGATTAATTTGATTAATTGTTGTTTATTACCCATTGAAAGGAACTCTTCCTGCTTCCCTTCGGATTCAGTATCACCGGTGAAATGAACTATTGAATAATGGATGTTTTGTCGCCTTCTCTTGTGTGTATTGTCCTTTACTAAAGAACTTGCGTTATACCCATGGAACAACAACAATTTCTAATCATAGTGTTTACTTGTAAAGTTTGCATTACAAAAAACGTCATCATGCATAAAAAGGCCCATCGGATCGAAAATGGTCCCCATTTTTGATTCCATGGACCAAATTTATTGGTTGAAATGAATTCCCTGACCATAAAAAAGTTTGATATAAGAATTATTGTTCTACGCTTAAAAATAACAAAGTTACAGGAGTTTTTCCTATTTACATAGTTATCGGCGGTTATTTTGAAAATAACCCACTGCCAATCAGTACACCTAATAATGACAGACCTTTTGTTGAAATTTGTCCTTCGCCTGATGGATTGACCCTCTATTTCGACTTTACGGAAATTCACCTTTGATGTAATTTTTGGTAGGTTTTTAGTAGTTTTCCCTTGCTTCATTAGTTAAAACAACTTTTAAACAAAATAGAGTTGGTATTTTTATAATTTATAAACCGAAATATGAATTTAGACTAATTGGTTTTGTATCGAAAGCATATTCTCCCTGTCAATTTTACGTTATAATTATTTAACTTAATAAATATATTCCTATTATTGTTAACTTTAAGGAAAATGTTTACTGGGATAGTTATTTTAGAAAAACTGCAATATTGCGAAACATGTTTGAAAAACAATAAAAAATATCGTATCTTGAGAAATCATAGCTCAGTAGCTAATTGAGGTTAAACTTTTTTTTTTACCTTTTAAATAGTATTTCAATATATCTGAAAAGTACGATTTTTGGACCAACCATGACATGGCAAGAATAGAAGTTTTTATAAGGACTTATCTCAGAAACTATTAAGACTAGAACATTTTTTATTTTGTTTCGCACAGAATTTTATCAGCATTTTTTTCTCTTAGAGCTACTTTTAACGTAGGACGATCTGGAACCGATCAACGATTTTGTGATTTTCTATTAGTTTTTCAATTTTTTTTTCTGGATTCCCGATCGAGTAAGAATATTCACAGACTCATAGTTTCTGGATTTACCCGAATTATCTCCTTACATGGTGACTAAAGTGTAAGATAATATTGCGAATATGCCATTAGACACCACTCTGTATCGATATTGACTGCCGAGAGCTGCGAAAGTGAGAGGCGATGGTTTAGGTTAATGCTGCAGGCTCTGGCTGTATTTGTACTCGACGATTAGGATAATCCCTATTTACATTCCCCCTGAGACCTGAATCTATTGTCTTTGGTTTCATCTCATGTAATAAATAACGAATATTTATCGTATTTACCTGAGTTGGATAAAGGATGTCCAGTGGCCTGATAGCTGTAACCATCGTTATAATCTCCCTCATATTGATTGCTTGTTGCGGGGTAGTAAGTCCTGAAAATACGAAAGTGGTAAAACATATTATACGTTATATATTGTTAACGAAACCTTAAGTTGATATTATTACACACAAATCTATATTTTTTAAGAATTTTATTTCAAGTAAGCCAGTATTTTTAACATTCCCATCCGATTACTAGTACAGGATATATTAAGCAAATAAGTTGAAAATCCACGAAAGCGCGTCAAAAGTGCATATAATTTTTGACGCACAAGGAATTATTGGGCGTAAATATTTTTTCGTAATCAGGAGGTCCTGATACATAAGAATCAACAATAAAATTTCAGGTGGAATGTTGTCGCCAAAAAAAATCAATTCAACTGCACTATAAAGGGGTCTACACACGACACAGCATGCTGTGGCCAGTGTGCTGGTATTTTTTTTGGTACTTTTTTAATCTCCTGTGCTGGTCCTCGTAGTTGGAAGTGTGTACTACGGCTGGGTGAATTAGTGCGTGCGCTTACGAGCCGAAAGGGCGTTTTCACATCTACCGGCACCAGCACCGGCACGATCACAAGACGGAACCGGCACGGCAACGGGAGGAGCTCTTTACATTTAGCGGGCATGCTGGACGGAATCGGCTGTCAGCTTAAACTAGAGTATTTTTTTTAAGTGTGCATGTGTGAGCAGTAACATGGCAGCAGTTAACAAAATATATTTAATTTACTGCCAACTGCCTATTTTATTTTTATGATTTTCATTTGTTTTTTCCCAAATACAGGGATTTATCTCCACAAGTTCGATTAATCTAACATCATATTTAAAACCAGCCATATTTTTTACTAAATTAATTAAACAAAGTAAATGAAAACTGTAGACACCACACAAATGAATAAAAATCGGCGACGACACGAGTGGCGTGTTAGCTCCTTGAGTACATATAATTTGTTACTATACTTCCACTCCACCACGTCGATGTGGAAGTAAAATGAATTCTCACTTCGGTTATTTATTTCAAACATTATAACATGTTTCTGGAATTAACAACTGAACTTCAAAGATACGATGTCGGTTTGGCGGCAGGCAAGCCCGCATGTATTTTGTCGTTCGCTGACTAAAACTGACCTCGCCACTGCTGGCTCGAGCAAACTTTGCCGCTACCCAGCAGTCGCCTTGCCAAACTTCAAAGGTACCGACAAGGCTGGCTCCTTGCCGCTGGATCGTGTGTAGACCCCTCAAGGATTGTTTAAGGCACATTTTTATTATCTTTTGAAAGCCTTAGTTCGCCCTATTTTTTTTCTATCTCTACACAAAACAATTTAATGTGATAAAATTCCTGATATCCGCCCACAACAACGAACTTGATTTCACAATTTATACGTGGTTACCTTTGTATACATATTAAAGTATTTACTTTAAATGCTTCTCCTTTTCACTTGGAACAAAAAAAACTATTTTTAGCTACAGTCACGCTTTAACAGTCGCTGATATGACAAGGAAGAAACTCCGTGCAGCCAACCTAACGCGAAGGGTTACACGTTAACCACGCCATGCAAAGTGAAAATTTCATTGAAAATCTTTCATATACCTACTAGAAAAAGATACGCTGCCGTTTTACTGAATGATCCGTCTATGCGCTAAAGTCAAATTCCTGTGTTATCATGCCTTGGAAGGAAATATGCCTGCAAATTTGTTATGATTGTGTCGTTAATTAGGTACTTCTTATGTCAAATCGTTATTGTGAAGTTCGTACAAAATGCAGATAAATTATTGTTAATTTGTGTACAGAGAAGGGACATTAATTGAAGTTATCTTAAATTTGTTTAATCAAGCAAAAACATTCTGCAGAGCGTTTTCCGCCATAGAGGAACTTAAACACCAACATTTACATTGTAAAGCTGTTTATATCCAGGGTATTTTCTCATGCAAAATGTAAATTAGGAAAAACGAATGGTAAGAACCATAGTGCTGGATATTAACGATTTGATCCTATGCATGAGCAAGGTGCCCTGTTTTATTTGTAATGTTATCTAATTACTTTAAAATTGCAAAGTAATGTTATGTGATGTAACTGCATGCAGCTTTTTTAATGACATTAGGGATATTACAAATTCAACCCGTGTGTGTAAATTCTTTTGCTTAGATTAATGAAAAACACTATGCATGCATGTCTCGGTCCTCACCAGTTTTTAATTCTTCCTTAAGAAAATCGTGTTATAACGCAGTATTCGTGTAATTTTTTTAATTTTAATTTTTTGTATACATTAGAAGAAATATTCTGTAGTCTGTACGTGCTACGGAGAGATCACTTTATTGGCTTCCGATATTGAATCCAGATACATTACTACATATTTAAAAAACCATAATTACTATACTACTACTCGAACAACTAGAGAAACTCTCTCACTACCATACAACAGACAGCATTCACCTGACACCAGATAGCATTCACCTAACTACCACACAGTATTTACCAAAAATCAGGTTAACAGAAACCATATAAACTCCACCAGAAGAATTCTGGAAGAAAATAGATCTCCAGAAGGCATTTGATACACACAGTTCACAAAAAAAAACATTTTTCAACGGGCTCATTCAGCATATTTTTTTATTACGTTTTTCAAAAGATCTCTTAATTTTAGTGCGAAATTCAAAAAAAGAGAATATTCTAGGATCTCTATAGGCTTTAAAATTCAAGAATATCGACGCTGTGTGCGTCATTCATTCTTAGTTGCATGTTCGTTCTCCTCTTTTCGGGACTTATGCTATATGCTGCATATTCTTGTGTTAAAATACTCCAATAATCTCCGAATCACCATCTCTGGTAGATTAGACAAATCTGATTTTAAATAGCCGGGTTAACAGCGTAAACGCAACTTCGAGACCTACTTTCGGTTTAAATGACGTTAGCACTTTGATTAAAGCAGTATATTTCTGAAACTACTTATCGGATCGACCACAAATTTTCAGTGTTAACTTATTCGACGATTACTTCGCATAAACGTACTAAAAAGTGTAATATAAAATTTGACTAAATGACCCCACTCTTTATATTAAATATGAGCTATTAAAGTCTGCATAATTTATACTATTCTTGTTACGTACCGCCATTGATTGTGACGTCAATCAGTGCGCCACAACCGCAGACACGCCGAGGCAATAGCCTCGTTTGAAATTAGTAGCTAACGATTACAACTTTAATTATCTGTTAGAGACATTGTCGAACTACTAGCAAAAACAGTAAGACTAAAGCAATGACATAAAACGCCAACATTGATACGAGGGAAAACAATTATAAAAAGGATAGAAAAGTACGCAATGAAGTACTAGGGATATATACAAAGAGTAACCCAACACATCTACTGAAGACACCGCTAATAGTGAACAACAACGAACTAAAAATAAGGAAACCGTGCTACACGTGGACAACAATGGAAATGGTTATGAATAAACTAGGAAAGGACCAAGCATACCAGGAACGTATAGCAAGGACAAAAATGAATACCATAAAGAATTCACAATCTCTGCCGAAATTATAAACAGAGGAAAGAGAAGACACAGAATATCTCTAGAACAGATAACGTAAAAAGAGGAACGTGAATACTCCATATCGCGACAACGCATTTCATAAACACTGCTGTTGTTCTGTAGGTGTTCTCGCTGCTAGCAACAAGCATGAGCTGAATCCAACTCAACGTAGACGTAACGGCCCGATGGTATGTTTCTGGGAGAGTAGCAACAATGGACACCATACGCTAGCAAATCAGATCATTCAAATCGGGTCGCACATTCTTAGTAGGTAAAATATTTCGTCGTTTCTTGTATTTGAAAATGTTATATTAGATGTTTTTTTTTATTTGTATGGAAAATAAAAGCCTGGTCTGGAATGAATACCAAAAATCCGTTATTATTAAATTGTCCTTAAGGATATGATTTTGCAGAGTGAGAGGGAAATATCCAGGCTATTGTATTTTGTAGTTGTTCATATTTTGCTATATTTCCTTTTCCTTTTTAATATTATCCTCAAACAATTGAATAAATAAGAAAATGAAAATACTTAATGTTCTCACATTTTACAACAGAAGAAACATTGTGAATTGTGGACTGTATAAAATTCGACAAGAGCAAGATCGTATCGTATTTCCCAACTATTGTTGTTAAGTGCTGCTAAGTATCTGTAATGCCCCTACTAAAGGTCCACATTAACAGGGGAAAAAGGAATAAACGTAACTCACGCAGGCTTTATGAAGGAAGTCGACCTGAGCTTTATTTCCTTTTCGTGGTTATTCTTGAATTTTTATCCTAACATGTGGTTTTAATGGGCACTAAATTTTTTATAACTCTATTATTGAACGAATTATGCTTGTGAGATACTTTTTTCCGATATAAAAGGAATTCGCTACCCTGTAGGCATGAAATGAGTCATTTAAATAGTTTTAGAAAAGGGTACTATTAGGTTCTTTGCATTTTTTGCTGTAAAAATTGTAAACTGGTCTGGTATATAAAAAAATAGCACTTTTTGATTGGAATATAACAATTTGTCTGGTCATAGATGAGGTTAGAAAAGATTAAGATTGAATTGGAAAGTTAATGCAAGACATCAAGATAGCAGCCATTAAAGATGACCTCTATTGTCGCCATTTTGTTAATTTAAAATTGGTTGTAGCTCCTCAAATCAATTTTGTTTTTTTTATTTGAAAGTAGTTCTTAAAACTTTTTGTCGATTAGCTCTAAACCTCAAGGGCTCCGCGTAATTAGAAAAAAAAAACTATTTAATTTCGAAAACGTTCTTTTCGTAATTTAATTTTATCGATTTTGTTGTATATTCTTTTACATTGGTTTTCATTCTGTTATAAAGTTATACTCATATAACCATCCGATGACCAGATGGGATCAGTTATTGACCTCCATGTTATTGTTTTTCTAATGTTTTCTTACAAATCGTGCCGTTGTAAATAAACCGTAAATAAACCGAAAAAAAAAAAAAAAATCATTAATGTGAAAGAAATGTTTCAGTAAGTCGGTGGAGACGGCCCTTCACCTGATCGTATCCAAGATCGAGAAGGCGCTGCACCACAAGGAACTTGCGGCCGGTGCTTTTTTGGACATCGAAGGAGCATTTGACAATACTTCCTTCGACTCAATCTGCGCCGCGGCTGCCTACCATGGCATCGATGACACCGTCATCAGATGGTTGAGGGCCATGTTGGCGGGAAGGAAAATTAGGAATGAGGAGCGCCAACGAGGAAACGGCAGTAAAGGTTTCAGAGAGGAGAAGCTGCCCACAAGGAGGCGGACTCTCCCCACTGCTATGGAACCTCGTTCTCGATGGTCTACTGCAGGAACTCGAGAAGGAGGTTCTCCTTGCCCAAGGTTACGCAGATAACCTGGCAATTCTCATCTCGGGAAAGTTCCCAAACACGGTTAACGGGCTCTTGCAAAGGGCCTTGCAGATCGTGCAGGGATGGTGCAACGACCAACTCCTCTCTAAAGCTGAGCTGGTAATTTTTACCAAGAGACGTAGGCTAGACGGTTTTGTCGAACCCGTACTCCACAATACTACTCTAACGATCTCCAGGACGGTGAAGTATCTGGGTGTCATCCTGGACTCCAAACTGACCTGGAAAGATCCTATAGAGAGACAAATACAAAGGCCCACTACAACCCTATGGGTATGTAGATGTAGAAGGACCTTTGGTAAAACATGGGGGGCAAACCCCAGGATAACAATGTGGTACTATACTGATATAGTAAGACCAATAATAACTTATGCTTCGGTTGTTTGGTGGCCCGCCGTAACAAAGCTGTACATACAACAGATTAACAGAAGCTAACACAACTCCAAAGACTCGCTTGTTTGGGAGTCACAGGAGCAATACGCACGACGACCACAGCAGCTCTGGAGATCCTTCTGGGCCTTGTGCCTCTTCACCTGGTGATTGTGGCCGAAGTTCGGAAAGCGGCCTACAGACTGAGGTGTGGTAGTCAGTGGAAGGTCGGAGGAGAACTATTAGGTCACACAAAGGTTCCTAACCTACGCGATAGGGACTCACTCACTTCTGGAGGCCAGGAGTGATGACATGGTGCCTTCCTTTTCCTTCTCAGAACCCTTCGAGGTTGTCATCCCCAAGAGGGACGACTGGAACCCACTCAAAGACATACTCAGGCCTGCTACGGGCCCCTCGAAAACCAACGGACCCCCGCGCTTAATAATTGATGAGCCGGCGGAGAAATTTGAAAAAAAAATTTTGCCAAAATCTCTAGCGGGCCCCTAAACTCAGTACCCAATAGACCCGCCCCCCCATACGGGGGACTTGCAGACACGTATACCCAATTTGAACTAACTAGAGAAGCTGGTTAAAAACATAAGGTGATTCAAAGATTTAAACAAAATTTTGAAAGTCCCGGTATATCAGTAACAAATAACTTCAGATGTGTACATATAGATGTTTTGGGATCATATCTTCTGCTAAGCTGTACACAGTTACTCACGAAATACTCGTATAAGGCCAATATTTTTTAAAAACCATACTTTTTATTTGTGAATGTGACTTGATGAATTTTAGTAGTGGGGAAATTTTAAAAATCTCACATAAGTAATTTTATCAGCTTTTAATTTTATACGATTTTACCACTTACAAATAGTTTTTAAGATTTTGGGGAAATATTTTGAAAGAAGCGGTTATCTCCAAAATTGCAAGATTACTTTTTTTCGAAGGATATCAATTATCAATTTCTGTTAGACAGAAATTTAAAAAAAAATCCAAGGCCAAAAATTGGGAAAAAAATTAAAAGAAAGCAACTAGTCAGTTTTTTAAGATATATTTTTGGTGTCTTAAGTTTCTTGATAGCTCTATAGTTTTTAAGGCATTCACGAATTATTTATTTGACGACCTTTTCCTCAACATGGCGTCTCGAGCCAGAAAACTACTTGCCATGAATTTTGACTCAGTAAGGAGATTCTACTTGAAAAAAACCTTTCGGTTATTTATTTGAAAGGTCATCTATTGGTCTAATTTTATCATAAAAAAACTTTGGCTCCATTATTAAATATAATATTTGTTTTAAAATGCTTTCCACGAGAAAATTGTACGGACAGTTTTTCAAAATGGCGTCTCGAGTTGACAAATTGAATGAATTATGACACAATCAAAATCTTTTAAAGGGAGTATTTTACTTGAAGTTCCTAATTTAATTATTAGGGCATGGCATTTAACTATATACAAAATTTATGGTAAAAACTGTATATGGTTGTATTCTTTAGAGCAATGGGAAGTATCTGAAACTGTTTTAAACAGTATACCATTTATGATTTTTTAAATAATTATAATAAACCAAAAATCAACGCATATTTCCCTCTCACTCTGCAAAATCCTATCCTTGAGAGTGGCGGTGCCGTGCTTAAGAAAATTTCATAATTCTACAATTTCTCCTATATCCCTGAACCGATTGAAAAAATTCTTTGATAGGCTTTTAGAGGAAACTTGATAGAATTATATAGGTACCAGACTACTGAAATCAATAAAAAAAAATTTTTGATTTTCTCACGAGAAAATTTTTTTTTCCTTTTTTACTTTTCACCATTCTATAAAGTTGTATCTAAAAGCTCATCAAAAATTTTTAGAATCGGTTTGGAGATGTAGGAGAAATTGTGGAATTACATTCACCGCATCATCGCCCACCTTAAGGAGGTTCCACGTAAAAAACTAATATTATTTATTTGAAAAATTCAATTCAACAAAATTCCTGGGTACTCTTTTAGATGGCTCGTTAAATTGTAACGAGCAGCTTGATCACGTCTGTGCAAAACTAAACAGTTCCTTTTTCGCACTAAAAACTCTAAAAAATACTCTAACTGAAGATTCACTAATACATTTTTACTGCGGCTCTGTGTATCCAGTGATGTCAAATAACATAATAGTCTGATCGCAAGCAACTGAGCATTCACGTGTATTCATTATTCAAAAAAGAATAATACGTCTAATTTTTGGTCTAACACAAACTGAATCTTGCAGGGATACATTCATGACAAAAAACTGTTAACTTTTATATGTATTTATTTATTAAAATTAATAACATTTATTCATCAAAACAATGATTGTCACAAAAAACATGCAGATGTCCATACATACTCTACAAGAAATAAAAGTAATATCTGTCGACAAATTTAATCACACATTTATGAAAAATCTCCATACTTTGCCGGTTATACATACTATAATATGCTATCTTCTGAATTAAAAAAATAATAAATCATTGCCAATATTTACAAAAAAAGTAAAAAAAAAATACTATTGGAAAAATGCTTTTATAAATTAAAAGAATTTGAGGAATATTTCAGAAATGCATAAACTTCGTGAAAATGTATATAATATATACGTACGTCATAATTATAAGCTTTTTATACTATTTGTAAATGTTTTTTATATTTAACCTGCCTAGATGTTTTTATAGTAACATTTTAATCCTGTATATTTAATTTATTTATTTACAACTTAACGTATCTTATTTTTTATAACTAAAAAATACATTTTTTTCTCTGTCTTGCATCTTGACAAAATAATTTATACAACATATGTCTGTATAAGTGTATAATAGTTCATTTCTGTTCTCTTTTACTGACAAAACCAATCCATAATTGTATGGCTATAAAGTTGAATAAAGAATTTGAATTTGAAAGTAGTACTTCATCTATTGGGCTATTTTTATAAATCATGAAAAAACGCTTGATAATGATATATCATTAAACATAAAATTTGTTTGAAATACTTACTGTGTCTTCCTGGGTTGGTAATACGCCTGTCCTCGGCTCTGTGCTGACGCTTTAGCTGCAGCCGCCGCAGCCTTAGCAAAAAGAGCAAAGTGTTCCGCCTTGGCTCTCTGAACTTCAGGAGTATCAACAGGTACTCCATCCTTTATTTCCGGTATATATTCATCGTGACCAACAGAAATGTAACTGTTCGAGCCATCCTGATAATATGAGTTTCCTTCGCTTGATGAACTACCGTGGGTAATCACACCACTTTGCACGTATGAACTGCCCTGGAAATTTGTACTACTTGGAACGTATGAATTACCGTCTTGAATCGAGTTATATACTTGATAATTTGAATTTGTATATCCTGCATTTGCCACTGCGAAAACACACGCGACTAGATATTGTAGTTCCATTTTTTTTTGGTATTTTTTAATAAATAAATAAATAAATAGAAATAGATCTCAACCTCCTAGACTGTTGGTTGTCTAGGACTGTTGCAACTATTATGCTTCCATTTTGAAGAAGAAATTAGTTTATATACTTGCCGAAAATCCTAATGAATATTTAACTCATTAAATGATGTGTTAAGTTTTTGAAGCGTGGTAAAAATGAAATGCACCTATTATGTGTGTTTATCGTTGTTGCGTTAGAGGAGGATGGATGTTGCCACATACGTATTCAATTGTTTAAACTTATATGTTATTAATTCTTAGGTATGTACAGGGTGGACGCGGCATATAACTCCATATACATATTTTGTAATGGCACACGATCTGATCAGCAGCCTAACTTGACAGACGCGCACGAGTTGACAAAATCAAAATTATTTTTTTTTTACCAAATTATATAAGATATACACAGGGTGTTATTTCATGACGTGCTAATATTTCAGTGTGTGATTCCTTTCATTTATGAAGAAAAGTTCATATGAATATATGACCGCAACGGGTTAAATTTTTTGCTACAGGGGGTAGAATATTTTTTTAAATCGTTATTTTTTAATATCTCAGAAAGTTAGAAAAGTTATTTTATCGCTCCACCAGTGGCGTCCCTGCAAACATGGCCTCTGATATTTTTTACCAAAAAAGTGGTACGCTACTGACATTTTTCCATGTGGATATTTTCTCTGGTTAGTCTGGTCAATTCTACATAAAAACGGTCTCTTGCGTTTTTCTTGTCAGACACACAGTTCTTGATTAAAACAATTCAAATTGCTTCATTTAGCAGTATTGACTAATAACACAGTCCCACAAATACAAAAAAGTATCCTGGGCTAGTGACCAGACCCACATTTTCCCATGTATTTTCACTCGCTGAACACGAATCTGGCATCAGTATAGTACTTTCCTGGACGAATTTATGAAAAAAACTCGAAATTCATTAATTCGTCGTATTAACCTTATAGTCAGTTTTCAATTTGTAATCCGTGTGCAACTTCGTGAAGCAATATTGTGTTATACCTCAAAATTTTTGGAAAAATATGTAGATTACGAAATTCTTTGGGCCGTTCCTTGCAGGTGCGTCGGGGGAGAAAACCACCCCAATTCACTCCCATTGCAAATAAATTCAATTCAACCCAATAGAATGCAATAATTTTGTATAAATTATTGAAAATAAGTCCTTTGGGCCGTTCCTTGCAGGTGCGTCTGGGGGGAGGGAGAAAATCACCCCAATTCACTCCCATTGGAAATAAATTCGATTTAATTTAATAGAATGTGTTGATTGTGTATAAATTATTGAAAATAATTCAAAATAAGTCCTTTGTTTCGTTCCATGTGGGTGCGTCGCACAGTGGGGCAAATAGCTCATTTTTTGGACAAACGATAATTCCCAAGCCTGGAATTAATGAAACTTAATTTTTTTTTTTTAAACTATTCGTTATAAAATTGCCTTTAATTTTATCGAACCCGAATTTTGAAATTGCAAAATTAAAGATGGCTAATCTAATATCGCGGACATAAATTTTGAAAGTAAATTAAAATTTTATCAAAAGATTGTTTAAAATTATAAAAAATTGTTACTTGGGGTTTTTTTTTTTTTGGTTTCTAATTTCATTTCTGATCCCCGAATTTTGCTATTCAAAAAACCAAGATAGCGGATCCAATATGGCGGCCATAATATTTTTTTAAATGAAATGTACATGCACAAACTGTTAAAAATTGTTACTTAGGACTTTTAAGGGTTTCTGATCGAGAATCTGAAATCTTAATTACGTAATATCGTAATCCAAAATGGCGAATCCAATATGACGGCCATAATATTTTTTTAATTGACATGTAAATGCGCAAATTGTTAAAAATTGTTACTTAGAGGTTTTAGAGATTGCTGATCACGAATCTGAAGTCCAAATTATGTAATATCGAAATCCAAGATGTCGGATCCAATATGGCGGCCATAATATTTTTTAAATGAGATGTACATGCGCAAATTGATAAAAATTGTTACTTAGGACTTTTAAGGACCATGAATATGAAGTCTAAATTATGTAATATCGTAATCCAAGATGGCGGATTCAATATGGCGGATCCAATATGGCGGCCATAATATTTTTTTAAATGAAATGTAATACGCAAATTATTAAAAATTAGGTTTATTAAGATGTCAACATTTTTGATTGGTTATCTCATTTTTTTATAAGATGGCATATTCGAATCTGCCACCTTAGAATTCGAAATTATGAATGCGTAGTCAGCAATCGCAAAAACCTGCAAGTAACAATTTTTAACTATTTTCGCATGCACATCATAATGTTTAAAAAAATTTATGGCAGCCATATTGAATTTAATTTTCTGGTTTGCAAAATATCGAAATTTTAATATCCGAAACGAGATTAGCAAACTGCTAAACCCCCGAAAAACAAATTTTAACAGTTTCCTTCTTGATTTGTCATTCTTTTTTAACTTACGGACACCATATTGGATCCGCCATCTTGGATTTCGATATTACGTAATTTGGACCTCAGATTCATCATCAGCAATCTCTAAAACCCCTGAGTAACAATTTTTAACAATTTGCGCATTTACATGTCAATTAAAAAAATATGGCCGCCATATTGGATTCGCCATTTTGGATTACGATATTACGTAATTTAGATTTCAAATTCTCGATCAGAAACCCTTAACAGTCCTAAGTAACAATTTTTAACAGTTTGTGCGTGTACATTTCATTTAAAAAAATATTATGGCGGCCATATTGGATCCGCTATCTTGGTTTTTTGAATCGCAAAATTCGGGGATCAGAAATGAGATTAGAAACTAAAAAAACCCCCCAAGTAACAATTTTTTATAATTTTAAACAATCTTTTGATAAAATTTTAATTTACTATCAAAATTTATGTCCGCGATATTGGATTCGCCATCTTTAATTTTGAAATTTCAAAATTCGGGATCGATAGAATTAAAGGCAATTTTATAACGAATAGTTAAAAAAAAAAAAATTAAGTTTCATTAATTCCAGGCTTGGGAATTTTATCGTTTGCCCAAAAAATGAACTATTTGCCCCACTGTGCGTCGGGGGGGACAAAACCACCCCAATTCACTACCATTGGAAATAAATTCGATTTAATTTAATAAAATGTGTTGATTGTGTATAAGTTACTGAGAGTAATTCAAAATAAGTCGTTTCGGATGTTCCTTGCAGGTGCTTGGAGGAAAACATCCCTTTTCACTCCCATTGGAAATAAATTCGATTTAATCCATTGTGAAAATACTATATAGGTAACGGTGATTAAAATATTTGATGTTTTTGAAATCAAGAAATTAAATTTTGCTAAAAATTAATGTTTATTTATATTTATTATTCTGATAAATATAAGGACATTTATAAGTAAAATAAAGAGTCATATTTTGTTTCCGTTTTAAATACTATTTTGATAAAGTAAAGAGACGGTCAAAGATATTTTGCTGGTAGGTTCATAATATTTTCTGGTGTTACTCAGTGTCGGACACATCATCCAGAGGATCATCAGAATCATCACAAACTTGTTCTTCATCTCTTTTACTATTGGGGCAAATTTCTGGACGGCCTTCACATTCACACATCTCCGTACAAAATATATTTTGCGATGAGCACTTGCACCGTACAGTACAATTATTTTTCTTACATGAGCACTTCACGAGGTTAACTACCTGATCCGGTGCACAAGGAAGGTCACAAGGAACAGGTTCGTACTCATCACTAATTATTTTTCACCAGTAGTTGGTGGCTGATGGTAAATTAGGGTGTGCAATGGTTGTCTCCATACCATTCCATGCCACTGATAATGGCACCTTTGAATTACCGGCCTTAGAGCTCCCAGTGTCGGAGGCAGATTTTCACAGGAGCTTTGCTTTTGTGTGAACTGCCACCATCTTAATTCTGCTAGGTTTTTGAAGCTTTTGTTACTTATAGAGTATATTGCACAAATAAAAGATTCAATCTCCCCAAAAACGGAAACATTCAAATCTTCGTCTTTTCCCAACAAAGCTAAAGACTCCAAAGTTGATGTAGGTGATTCCAAGAATTTCTTCCAAAAGCTGACTTTAGATTTCCTCTTGAAAGCTCCTGTAACATCTGTCCCTGATAGTGCATGAAGTCCTGGAAGTGCATTAATCTTCAATGTACCAAGACTACAATAAATCGGTTGCAAAAGGATCTTACGATTGCTTGAGCCAATGCTTATGAACTTGGTATATAATGGTAATAGCGGAAACCTCAATGTTAGTATAAAAACATCAGTATCGGGCGAGTAAATTCTTATTAAATTTGAACCTCTTTTTGACGCATCCACAAAATGGAAAATCAATTTGGTGTCAGCTTCTTCGTGGGACCTTTTTAGATGTGTCACATCACCGAATGCAGCTGTAGCCTTTATTGAGTCTTTGAAAGCACAAACAACCTTTTTGTTGCATTTGTTTCCAGAAACTATCAGTTTGTTGGAAAAATTACTAGGATACATACGTCAAATATAAGCTTCAAAAACTAAAAGAAATTTATCTTGAAATGTTTTCAATATTTTAGACATAATTCTGGTATTTTAATGAATTAAACTGGACTTATTTACAATGGGGGTGAATGGGGGGTGGTTTTCTCCCCCCCCCCCCCGACGCATTTGCAAGGAACGGCCCAAACAATTTCGTAATCTACACCCTTTTCTGAAACTTTTGACGTATGGCACAATAATGCTTCACCTAGTTGCACACGGACTCCAATTTTCGACAAATTGAAAACTGACTATTACATATTTCAAGATCATTGGCAGTAGCGTCAGCGTAAATTGAAGACAGTTCTAATACATACTTGGAGGTGATAATGATATAGCAGAGAACAATAAGACCTATAACCCAACGGCCCAATAACCCAATGACTCAAAAAATCAGCAATTCATATTACCAAAGTTCGTAAATTTAAAAGAAAAATTTCTCATTCAGTGATGCTTTCGTACATTCGTACTTTTTTATCTTCAAAAGATATACGTAATGATCCATAAACCAACAATAACCCAACGGCCCACCAATCAATAAATCAGCAATTCATATTATCAAGTTTAAGTAATACCAAAAAAAAAAAAAACAAATTCTATCTTTATGTTATTTGAGCTGCAAAATCCGAATCTGGAATCGAAATTGTGCTTACACGTCTCAGTTTTTTAGAGTCTATCTATAGTCGAAAAATTGACTAGATATGGAACAAAATGACAGCTTAATAAAATTTAGGTAGATGGTAGAAAATGAATCATGCCAAACAGTAGTACTAGTCCAAAACTACTCCTCGAAAGAGGTAAAACCACCCCCAAGTAAAATCCCTAGTATACATATGATAATATAAATGAAATCGCTTTTTTTTTCAATGTACAAGGTTTATAGTTTACTAGGTGATGCCCTCGACTTCGACCGCATGGAACTTCGTTCGGGTGGAACTTCGTCTGCGTGGAATTAAGAACATTGAGTTACTAACCCACTGCATTCATTGCATTTAAAGAAGCTGTCTTCCCATCGAAAAAAATAATTATTTTAATCGACAATAGAGCACATGGGTGGGTATGTGCCAAATTTCATGCTTAAAAACATCCCTCTTCCTGCTCACCCGTTCGGGAGGGAAGGTCTATTTTTGAAAGCCGTCGAATACGTGTCTCCTTATTTCCTCAGAAGGTCCCGTCACTCTGACTTACGCGATTTCAGAGATACGGATACCTCAGCTCATGAGGAGTAATTTTCACTGTTATGGGACATAATTAAAGAATCCGTTCCAATTGTCTAACACAAAGATGACCATTTTATTACTAACCTTCTTGTGAGCCGTACATTAAGAATGAAAGGGAACGGAATAAAGAGGCTCCGTCACCTACAATTGGGACAACAGTATGTTGTACAACTTCTCCATTAATACTTAGATTTTCTTTAGCCATTTCGTTAAAAAAAGTAAAAATTTACAGATTTCCCAACCCTTGCAACCATTGGAGACATTGGAAATGATAACACCATATATGAAACATAATAATAATATTTTATCTTCTGACGTGTTTAAACCATTTACTACCCCCGTTTTGACCTCTTCATAAAGCGAAAATCGAAATTTCGTCTTACACATATCTAATAGATTTCAACAAACACTATTTCTGGCGAATTTCACGCATCTAGATATAACCGTTTCCGAAAAAGCCTAAAATTTCGACCCCCTATTTCCCCCTCTTGGGGGTCGCATTTCGAAAAATCCCTTCGTAGTGGATGCCTACGCCATTCGAGGAACCTCTATGCAAAATTTGGAGTTTCTAGACCCAGCGCCAGCGGTTTGAGCTGTGCGTTGATAGATCAGTCAGTCAGGGTATTCTTTTATATATATATACAACGTGATCTACCATGATATGCGTAAAATTTAACAGTAGGTTGTCCCCACCGAAAGGAGTTAAAAAAATGAAAATTTTTTAAAAAATGACCAAAAAAATTACCTTATTTTTTTGTAGAAATGCACCGCCAATGACTTTAACTAATCTAACGTAACGCGGTACAATCATATCACTTTATCAGACTTGGGATTGACACTACTGACAGCTGGATAAGATAGAAGTGACTTTTTGGTTTTAATCAAATCACACTACAAAAATAGCGAAATAAATCGAAAACATTGACCCCATGCTGAAACGACAAGCAGATATACGAGATATTTAGTTAAACCGGTCAATGACACGGCGCGGCGGTGTCCAATGTTGGCTCCCTGCCGCTGGATCGTGTGCCGGCTTCACTTTTTATGCCAATTAAGGAAATGTAAACAACTCGAATACGTTCTTTCACAAGTAAGTTCGTCGACCTATTCAGGGGTAGGTCAGGACTTACTCAACATCAGTAGTGTATCTTCGCAAATTTACTAATAATTTAATATACTAAATTACCTCAGAATCCTCTAAAATTTTGCAGGGGCTTTCCCACATTGCAACAAAGTACGAATTTGTGGTCCATCAAATATTTTTTCTTTTAATTTAGCTTCAGAACAGAACTTGGGTGTTAATTACTCATGACTCATGATTACTCATGAACAATGGAATTGTCTATGAAACCACCAAAATCGTATTTATCATAAATATTGAGAATAAAATAGATCATGACAACGAAAAGAATTATAAAAAACGACTCTTAAAACCACATTTTTAGAAAAGTACAATGTAAACCGTTCCGTGAAGAACAAGGCGAACGGTTTCATCAAGATATTACTGAAATGGAAAGACGGTATCAAGGTAGATGGGACATCAATGGCTGACTTTTGTTGGACAATGAAGAGGGAATCGTTATCAAAAAAAAAATGGGGAAAAGAAACCCATTACGCAGATCATTTAAAGGAAAAAAAAAGAGTACGAAAGCATCGCCGAATGTAAGAAATTTTGCTTTATTTTTTATTTTATTTTTATTTAACTATTTAACGTCGGCCTATTTCCGCTACCAGGGCCTATCACCGACGCCAGGAGACGAGCTACCCCCAACCTGGAAATTTTGCCGAACCTCTTCCCTTAAGAAGAGTAGGGATCTTTTACTTGCCTAACATTTAATAGACAAGGGACCGCCTGCTTTACATCCCCTCCGAAGGATGGTATATCCACTACGTAATCATCGTCTGAAATTACGTAACTTCCGAGTATACACTGATATACAAGCCTCTAGAAGGTGGGACGAGAACGCTGTATTTCCCAAGATGGGAGCCCATCCAAGTACTAACCGCGCTCGACGTTGCTTCAACGGAATATCGACTAATATTCACATTGAAGTCGCCTCTACGCTCGCCCCAAATTTTGCTTTAGGTTTACGAACTTTGGTAATATAATTTGCTGACTTATTAGGTCATTGATTTGTTGGGCCGTTGGGTTATTGTTGGTTTATGGGTCATTACATATATCTCTTAAAGATAAAAGAATACGAAGGCATCACTGAACGAGGAATTGTTCTTTTAAATTTGCGAACTTTGATAATACGAATCGCTGATTTATTGGGTCACGGGGTTATTGGGCCGTTGAGTTATGGGTCTTATTGTTATCTGCTATATCATTATCACCTGCAAGTATGTATTAGAGCTGTCTTCAATTTACGCCAACGGTACTGCCAATGATGTTGAAATATGTAAGGTTAATACGACGAATTAATGAATTTCGAGCTTTTTTCCATCATAACTCATAAATTCTTCCAGGAAGATTCTGACGCCAGATTCGTGTTCAGCGAGTGAAAATACATGGGAATAGGTGGGTCTAGTCGCTAGCCCAGGATACTTTTTTTGTTTTTGTGGGCCTGTGTAATTTTTGAACACATAAATCTAGTTATCCTGGAATAAATGAAGTTTTTACAAACATCATTTTCAAAACAATATTTGTTGATGTGGCCCCAAAAACCAGAAACAGGCTCCAACTGAGCCGAATCCAAAACGCGTGTTGAGGTGAATAGTTTCCAGGCAGAGAAAATGTGTCGCTAGGTAAGTCTATGACAATAATGATGTGACACCACAAATAGCAAGCACATCCCCCTTTATTCCTGAAGGCCTGAACTGACTTTTTGTGGGAAGGTAAGATATTGAACATGAATTAGTTCCTAGATACCAATACTTTAACAGCCAAGAAATTTATTTACCTATTTTATTTGAGTCGTATATCTCGAGAACATTGTTGCATCGAAATGCATCGAAAGCGATGCATTTTAGAACAAAAAGTTGCAAATAAAAGTTGTTTACTGCAGAGGGGAAACAAAGTAGTGACGCTATTTTTAACCTTGATCTAGTTTTCATCCAACTTTTACCTAAAACATTTTTTTATCCGACTTCAATTTTACATTATATTAACTGAAATAAACTGAGTTTGTTAACCCGAAATACGTTAAATGTTTCGTTATTTTATTTATGTTTTTGGTTTTATTAGGAAAAAGAGGTTGCTTTTTGTTGTTAACTATTTTCTTAAATTGATTGTGGAAATAAAATAGTGAAAAACTCGTAGTTTCGCGTCATTTGATGAAGTATTGCGGAACACCGTATTTTTTTTTTTTTTTACTTTTTTAGTTTGGATTATTAGTTTTCAGTTCAGTTTAATTACTGTGAACTTACCGCAGAAAAATCGTCCCCGTTTCCTGGACTACTAATACCTTATGTTTCTTTCATTGATATGAACTGTAATACTTGGTAGAGAAACTGTAATGATTTTAATTTTTTATTCAATTTATGTCACTTTTGTATTACATTACAATTTGATTATATTGATATTCAATAAAAAATTGACACAGAATGTAAATTAGGAAGATTTTACAATAATTATAAAGAGCAAAGGAAGGCCTTAACACCGTATTTAACCGCTTTTTTGCCATTTGAGAACATCCAATGAAAGGTTGGTAACACTGACGCGAAACTCGAGAAAGATCTTTAGACCTTCAGGACCAGTGAGCTAGATTACATACTGGAGTGAGCTCGAACAATAGGAAACGATTGTTTTCTTTCGCAAAACTATAGAGAGAGAAGCATATATGATGTCTCCCTCGCACTTGTAAAACTATGATTTTAGGCAAGAGGAATAGGGCACCTTTCTTATTAAAGCTTCTCTCTCTATTGTTTCCTCGATTCCCCCCTATCAGAGCACACACTAGTATATGTTATTCAGCTGAGTGGGTAGGACGAAGGTTAGAAAGGTTCTCCGCATCGGAAGTGACTGCTTTGCTGAAAGTTTGAAATTTTACCTTTACATTTTAGTACCTATATCTTTTTATATCTAAGATTGCCTGAAGTTGTGATAAAGTTTGCACGATAAAGAAAAGAATTCTTGCGAGGGATAAGTGAGAATTCCTTGACTGTGAAGGTTTTGAGTTCAACCTGAGATTTTAATGCAGTTGTATCTTTAAACTAAATATAGACGGAGAGCTGGGCACGAAATTTCGATATGACTCGGGTCATGAAAAGTTTCCATAACAATACGTCGTACACTAAGGGAGGACTCTGATTTTGGAATTTGCTGACAGCTCGAGCGGGGAGGGGCACGGTTGAGATGACTTTTTTTTTTTAACAAAAATCATCGTGGTTACTTACGCTTAAAAATTTATAGAATAAGACATTGTGAATTACGTAATCGAAATGCGAAGTTGCTGACAGGTAGGTAAAGAATAAGTAGGTTGCTGGGTGTCAACTTGCCAAAAATTTATGAAAAAAAATACTGCGGTTATGTCAGCAACTTACATATTTTGTTGTTAATATCAGTACAGTCAAATTGATTTAATTTAATTTTTTTCGGCGACAACTTTCCACCTGAAATTTTATTGTTGATTCTTATGTATCATGACCTCCTGATTACGATAAAAATTCCTTGTGCATCAAAAGTTATATGCACTTTTTACGCGCTTTCGCGAATTTTCAACTTATCTGCTTAATATATCTTATACTAGTAATCGGATGGGAATTTTAAAAATATCGGCTTATTTGAAATAAAATTCTTAAAAAATATAGACCTGTCCGATATGTATTGATCACTCCGCCATCTTGGACAGTAATGACAATACAATTAATATTAATATTTACGAATAGTAAAAGTATATCAATTTTTGGTTTCATTAAAGGGACGATTGAAGAAAAAATATTGTGATGTGTTGCAACCCCTTCAATTAATTCAGATGTATTTGCACCTACTCGAGAAAGAACCTACCAGTAGTAGTTCTAGAGTGATGACATCTGGAATTATCTAGATAATGGTAGCGTCATCACAGAACAATCGAGATCTGTCATTTTTAGGTATAAAAGACCGCATTCTCGGCGGGTAGTTCAGAAAGTATAGAAAGTAGAGAAGTTTGATTGACAAGTGAGGTTAAGACTACAAAGTTATAAACATTGTTATTTTTAGTCAGTAAAGTTCATTTAAGTTAATAATCAGTATTGTGAAGTATACAGTAAATTATTTAATAAAGTGTGTTAGTGGTTATCTCTTGTTATAATTTTTGGAACCCACGGAACTTACAAGGGTGGTTTCCTAGGGGTGGAAACACGTTACAAATTGGTGTCAGAAGTGGGATTTTATGACAAGAGGAGCTCTAAAGTCGTGTTGGAGTGTTCGAGAAGTATTCTCGAGAGTTAGTGCTAACACAGGACTAATTTACGGGACATTGTTCGAGGGTTATTTTCGAATGGGAAAATAGTGTTAAGTGCATTTTTTTTAGACATTGTAGAACATTTTTATTAGGACATTAGTGTGATAATTAAATCCTTTAAACTGATAAGTGATAGAGATACTGAAAAAAACCCATTTGTGTTAGTGCGCGAAAATTACTAGAACTTTTCTATTTGGACATTAGTGGAGATTATTAAATTCACTGAACTGGATAGTGACAAGACTCTGGATAAGACTTTTTCGTGCTGTTTCGAGATTTTTTCTGGAAAGTTCCATTATCGATATTGACGTGGCAGTTAAATTTATTTTAACATAATCGTATGCCCATTACAACAAGAAGCATGGCTACGGAGAAACAAATGAAGGACCTACTTGCGGAATTTACGAGGATGATGGCACTGCAGCGCCAGGAGGAGGAAAAACGGCGTAAAGAAGAAAAAAACGAACAAGAAAAGCGACGTCAGGAAGAAAAAGAAGAACAAGAAAGAAGACGCCAGGAAGACAAAGTAGAACAGGAGAAAAGACGTCAAGAGGAAGAAAGAAGACGTCAAGAAGAAAGGGACGAATTAAAGAAAATGATGGAAGATCAGGAAATAAGACGTCAGAAAGAAAAAGAGGATGAAGAAAGAAGACGTCAAGAAGAGAAAGACGAATTGAGACAAATTATGGAAGACCTGAAGATACGACAGCAAGCGGAAAAACAGGAGCAAGAAAGACGCCAGGAAGAATTAAGAAAAATTCTAAATGAACAAATCAAAATACAACAGGACGCTATAATTTCTGCCAATGAAGTACTAAAAGGTGAAGTCAAAGAAGAGATAAACAAGGTCGAAAGTAAAGTAGGATTAGTCGAGACAGAAGTCAGTCAAGTAAAAGGAGAAGTAACTGAAGTTAAAGACAAAGTAAACAAGTTCGAAGAAGAAGTCAAAGGAGAAACAGACCGGCTTAAACGACAGTTGAGAGATAGAGGAAGCCAGCAGGTGGTATCATCAGGTCAGCGACTAAAACCTCCTTGTTTTGACGGCCAAAGTTCCTGGACGACGTACAAGAGGCAGTTTGAGGCAGCAGCGTGTGCGAACAACTGGGATAATGAGGAAAAGGCCATGGCATTAGTTCTGGCGTTAAGGGGCCAGGCCTCAGAGTTGCTTCAAACTATCCCAGTGGATAAACAAAGGGACTTCAAAGTCTTGCAAGCTTCATTGGACTTGAGATATAGCGACCAACATCTCGCCCAAGTATACCAGGCCCAGCTAAAATCACGGACACAAAAGGCTGGAGAAAGTTTACAAGAATTCGAGGCTGCCATAGAGAGACTGGTACACCTGGCGTATCCGAGTGCATCTAGAGAATTTCAGGAGCAATTAGCCGTGGGGGCCTTTTTAGATGGTATAAGGGACGAAGAGGTCAGGCGAGTTCTGAGGCTGACAAGACACCAAAGTAGTAGTGAAGCTTTGGTGCGTGCAGTGGAAGTAGAAGCCGCTTATAGGGATACTCCAAGGTCGAGAGTGCGAGCTGTGATTCTCGAAGAATCACAACCAGAAACGAACCAGAACCCCATGTTGACTGAGATGCAGAAAATGTTTACCAAATTATTCAACAAAGTGGATGATCTCGGGGAGCAGAGAAAACAACAAAATAAAGGAAAGCCGAGCGGAGGTATTAAATGTTACAACTGCGGCAAGGTAGAACACATGAAGTGAGACTGTCGACAGCAGAACTCGGAGAATCGAATAAATGCTGTGAATCTTGAAGAGAAGCAGGAAAACAGTAACAGGGGGATTGTGCTGGCTAGGGAATGCGGTGCCCCCAGAGAAAGAAAGATTTCCCAGCTTCGAGAAATTTCGAATAGTTTACTGTTACAAGGCTATGTGAATGGAAGAAAATGTTTGTTTACCATCGACACAGGTACTACGTCATCAATAGTGCGGCCAGGATTTATATCGGGTATAAAGATTACCAAGAGGCAAAATGAAGTGATCGTCCGGACAGCTATGGGAGACAGGGCTACGGTTCATGGAGAAGTAGACCTGGGTTTGCAGATTGGACATTTCAGGTTCGACCACAGGGTCATCGTGCAGTAAAAGACCACTTTCGGAACTTGTTATGTAAATAACTATTTTGTCTACACGCCTAGTACAAAAAATATTCCGATTTTGCTCTTGTGGCGTAAGTTGCTAGTTAACAGTATTAATCGAGATCTTTATAGTTGTAAACAATATTTCTTTATTAACATGACTAACAACTAACAATATCTATAAAATAAAAAAACCTATTTTTAATTGGCAATAAGAAATTAAAACGGCGGTGTAGACTAGTGTTAATTTATGCACCAATGTCTTATCTGCAACCTGTTTTAAGCTATATTAATTTACATGAATTATTGTATTTAAATAGCCTTCTCTGTTGTTTCATCATGTAGAGGTATTTCAATAACGAAGTTGCACATCAATTATTATGTTTCCGCTTGAGAGAATTATTTAGTAATGTATACAGGTAGACCATTTAAATCATATAAAACTTAACAATTAACGCTTTAAAAACGTAAGTAGCATATAGCACGACATTTGTCGCCATTAAAAAGTTTTAAAGCTGCATAGGAAATCATGTAGAATTGTAAAATATAAATTATTAATAAGAGAGTGAAATAAAATGGCAAATTTTTCTTTTTAAAGCGAATATAGCATGACAAAACTTAATGTGAGTAATACGCACGAAAGTGCAAGGTTTAATGTGCGTAAAGTTCGCCATTTGAATAATTAAATCTGATACCTTCTGATAACATTCCCGGTATTAAGATTAATGATTAGTTTAAAATGTATGCCGGTATTACAGCGTTTATCCCTAAGCTGGCAGAAAAATGAATGTGTTGTTAACGTGATAAAAATTCCATGTCAGTTTATGACACATATAAAAAAGCAATGCTTGAAGGGAGTGTTTGTATTATTGTTTTTTCTCCAGTAGAAATAAATAAGTGGTAGAGTGAAATTACTTACAGTCCAATCAATGCAACGGGGAATTTCGCCTCTAATTTGAGTGCTAATGGGTGGATTTTGATGAAACCTTATGCAATGTGTTTGTAAGGACCTTAATAAAGAAGTTTAAAAAAGATTAAAATAGGAAATGATCGGAAGGGGTAGAAAACACCCACAACTTGTAGAATTAGGTAAAAATGAAAAAGTAAACAATAAATTTACCTTTCTTGGCCCAAAATAAGATGTTTTTACTCTTGTGAATTTTTTCAAAAAATGCATATTTTTTCGAGATATGGCCACTCTAAAATTCCTAAAAGTGGGGGAGGGAAAATGTAAAAGTTGAAGAAAAAATCTGAAAATTCAGGTGAATGTACCATCGAAATACAAAACTTTTTTTTATTTGCAACTAAAGTAAAGTGTGCTTTCACCGAGTTATTCCGAAAAAACATGGAAAACTTCCCTTTTTTTGAAATTGTAGCGCTTTAAAAATATGTAATATAAAAACAAAAAAATTTTTTTGTAACTTGCTAATTCTACGAGTTACAGGCAGTTTTCCACGATAAATAATATGCTACATTTTTGCACATTAAAAAATACATGAAAATTCGAAAAATGGGCGTGATTTATATATATTATTATAAAAAAATATGAAACTTATATAGTTATACCATTTTTAATAGTTCCATCTAATTTTTAAATTGAAATTTTTAAAAAAGTTTTCAAAAAATAATATACTACATATATTATTTGTCGTGAAAAACTGCCTGTAACACGGAAAATTAGCAAGTTACAAAATCAAGTTTTTAAATTACGTATTTTTAAAGCGTTACAATTTCAAAGAAAGCAGTAGTTTTTCATGTTTTTCCGGAAAAACTCGGTGAAAACACACTTTACAGAAAAGTTGCAAATAAAAAAATTCTTGTACTTCGATGGTAAATTCACCTGAATTTTTTCAGATTTTTTTTCAACTTTTACCCAATTTTACCCCCCCCCCCCCCATCTTTAGAAATTTTACAGTGGCCATATCTCGAAAAATCGCGTTTTTTTTTAAATTCACAAGAGTAAAAACATCTTATTTTGGGCCAAAAAGGTAAATTTTTTTTTTTTTTCATTTTTGTCCTAATTCCACTAGTTACGAAAACCGTAACCGATTATTTCCTACTCTAATCTGTTTTTCGACTTTTTTATTAACGTCATTACAAATACATTGCACAAGGTTTAATCAAAATCCATTAATTACCACTCAAATTAGAGATTTTGGTCATTTTATCACTCCGTTGACTGGACTATTAGAGAAAATAACGTAAGTTAACCCAAAGCCGCTTTGTCGCAGCATTACTTTAAAGTACAATGTCTTAAGAGTATTTTCCATTTTTTTATTCATATATTTACTGTCGCCAGATTTTTGTCGAAAAAAGGGCACATTTTTCCACTGTGCGGCATAGCTATTATATACATATATATATATATATATATATATATATATATATATATATTTTTTTTTTTTTTAATATTCGCTGATCTGGCCGAGTCTGAAACTTTAGATTAATTGTTATATTCCGAGAAAACCACAAGACGAAATACTGCCTCTCTATGGTCATTACCTCAGATCGCTCTGGATCGCCATGGTAAGGGACGAAAAATCGCCCCGTGACTTTTTGAAATTTTTTCAATCACTTCCTAATTACTGTCAAGTTCATTATGGTAGCTTCTTGGATTATTCGAAAAAATCACGCTTAACAGATGGCGCCTTCGTGAAACTCTGGGAAATAGTAGTTCTCAGTGAGTAGGAAAAATGTGTAAATGGGCGCGAAGCTCCAAACCCCATTGGTTCCGAGAAAAGACCAGCTGAAACTCTAAAAACCACCCCTACCAAACCACAAGTTAATCCACCTAACCCTGGGAACAGCGAGCTTAGTCGCTTATTTTTCTTGAAATTATTAAATTCCATACCACAAGCGGCATAACCCACCTAACCACCAACCCCCTAACCCACCTAATCCTTGGAAACCACCCCTTTTAAACCACAAGAAGGTTAACCCACTTGACCCTGGGAACAGCGAGTTTCATCGCTTACTTTTCTTGAGATAATTGAATTCCACACCACTATAAGGCTAAACCACCTAACCACCCACCCCCTAACCCACCTAATCCCTAGAAACCACCCCCACCAAACCACGAATAGGCCAACCCTCCTGAATCTGGGAACAGCGAGTTTAATCGCTTATTTTTCTTGAAAGAATTAAATTCCACACCACAAGCGGGCTAAACCACCTAACCACCAACCCTCTAACCCACCTAACCCCTAGAAACCACCCTTACCAAACCACCAGTAGGCTAATCCATATGACTCTCGGAATAGTAGTACAAAAGTCTGAATGGGCGCCAAGCTCAAAAATATACTGGTTTTGAGCTAGAGCTGCTTGAACGCTGCGGCCAGCAAATATTTTGTTCGCTAAAAATCGCGAATATTCAAATACCGTTTTCATGGTTCAAAATCCACCTATACTCGTAACAAGAATTTTCGAAGACGCTGATCACGAATCTGGGGTCAGATTATCGATATCGGATTAGCCCGCTTGTGGTTTGGTGGGGGTGGTTTCTAGAGCTTCAGCTGGTCTTATCTCGGAACCAATGGGGTTTGGAGCTTCGCACCCATTTAGACTTTTTTTTCTACTCACTGAGAACTACTGTTTCCCAGAGTTTCACGAAATTTGACCGGAGCCGCAAAACCCATGTATTGTGTGCGGGGTCCTTTCAAATATGTCCGATAAAATGAGAAAAACATTGCGGTTGACACGTGGCTCTCATTACTTTACTTCAGTTGTATGTTGAAGTTTTGTGAACATTTTCTAACACGTTGAAGGTGGAATTTAAATTGTGTGGTAAGTTTCTAATATTGATCATGTGAAAATTATGAATTGATTTTTGAAGTGGTGAACGTAACCTAACTAATACCCCACTTCACTAGTTCCTATTTACATAAGAGATGTCGCACCCTTCATGATTTGCCCCAATAATCTATCGCATATTAGTTTGGCGGCAAACACAGCAAATACTTTAGAAAACGGCTATTAGTGAAACAATTTTGTAATTTGGTGTACTGATTTCTGTCATTAAAACGACTTTTTTTCCAAGCAGCGCCAAATCATGGCTTCCGGTCTCAAGATGGCGGCTGTTTTAGAAAATTTAAAAGATCGACGTTTCTAGCTAAACTGTTGATTTTATGAAAAAGTTATAAAGAAAAATTGTTCCGGATTAAATTTTGAATAAGAAAGTTCTTATAAGTTTTTTTCTAAAACTAAAAATTAAGACTCTATGGGGTAAAATACCACAGTCACTTTCTTGTGATATTTTCCAGAATACGCAAAGTAATGTTCTATACTTGTCATAATAATTATCCTTTAACCATAAAGTAACAATCAGAGTTGAATTATAGAATAAATCAAAAGACTAGGAGACATAATATTTCAAATCTCGGCCCTGTAAGCAAATCGCGTAGACAAAATATATATCACGTTCATTTTGAAACCTCAAGAAAATATTCCTGATAAAATTTTAAACTTATTCCAACGGTTTGTTGTTTTAATGTACTGCAATACTTCTGCCTGCACTGAAGTAAATCAAGCACGAAAGGAACTGTTTACTTCCAAGAACAGGACAACGAGCAACATCCCCCCTTCAAAGGATGCTTTGGAACAACACATTTTACGGGCTAGCTTCCAAAGTGGGCACATTTGGGGACAGTCTCTGATATCAACCAACGGATAAAGTTCCAAAATGTCTTTATTTTAAAAATACGGCAGGTCGAAGCTCCAAAATTCAAAATTTTAAAAACGCGATATTACCTACTTTTTATCGAAACGGTAAATACTTTTAATATTTCATTTACTTTAAGAATATGGAATAGAATACTTTATTTGTCTTTGTGGCTACAGTATTTGTAGATATGATATATCATATAATTTAAACGAATAAAATAAAAATGAATTTTTAATTGATGGCCTTTAATAGAAATTTTAGTATTATTATCACTTATCTGTCTTAATTTAGTTTTTATACTGATGTACAGTGTAACATAGGAAAATACATTATTCTAATATTCAAATAAACAAATAAAAGGTTCTTACACAAATAAGAAGAATCCTATTTTTATTCCAATGGATATCAAGAAAACAAACGAAATACAAACGGGATCGTATGAATCGTATTCTACAGCCTACATGTATTGGAAGTAAAAATAACAAATTCTTAGTAACTTCGTCATGCTAAATGACAATATAAAAAGCAAAAGTTCAAGTTGGCTCTGGTTTTCCCAATACTGGTAATAAAGTGTAACGCAGACGACCCAGCTGCGATGCTGGGACCCGACATTGTCGGTACGCTTTGAAGATAATTGGAATTCCAGCAGACTAGTTCACTTTTACGAATGAGTTCAAAGCATGCCGACAAGGCTGGCTCCATGCCGCTGGATCGTGTGTAGACCCCCTAGTTTATGGGCGGTCCTGTCACAAATAACAGGTAGAATTAGAATTCTACGAAAAATAGACATACTAACTACCTACCTCTTTATTTGTCACTAAAACTAATATTCATTCTTGTACCTTGTGCATGATAATCGTTCATTTTCGAAAGTAAATAGTGCTATTTTGAAAATATGCCACGAGATTGTGTAAATACACCTAACATCTTTTGTTATATTTGTGGTGAAGTGACTTTTGCGCATCAAAAACGTAATTTTACTCCCAAAATGAAGAAGGCGTACCAGTTGTATTTTGGTTGTATAATTGGAGATGAAAACAAAAAATGGGCATCTCATATATGTTCCAGCAATTGTGCGAAAAATCTTTGCAGTTGGCTAAGTGGAAGAGGACGTTCAATGGCTTTGCTGTGCCCATGATCTGGAGAGAACCTACAGATCATATTACCGATTGTTATTTTTGCCTCCTATTAGACAGGGTATTAACAAGAAAAAAAGGATGGTAATACAATACCCCAATTTACCATCTGCCATTCGCCCGGTTCTCCATAGTGATGAACTACCTATTCCTAATCCACATCAAGAATACAGCCTTGATTCTGACGAAGAATCGGATGATAATGTAGATGACGACTTAGTCCAGCCATCAACATCACAAGATCCCGATTTCTCTGCCGAAGTGTCCGGTGAACCACACAAAATTAATCAACCCGAATTAAGTGATCTTATAAGAGACCTTGATCTGTCCAAGGCAAAAGCGAAGCTTTTGGCATCTCGATTAAAACAATGGAATTTACTACAAGAAAATGTTAAAGTTTCCATGTACCTTTTTCAAAATGGAAAATGACTTGGTTGCCTGCAAGGACATTGACGGTTTAATGAGTGATTTACACATTCCCCATGATCCTAGTGACTGGAGACTTTTTATTGACGCCTCAAAACTTAGTCTAAAAGCTGTGTTACTCCACAATGGAAATAAATTGCCATCAATTTCAATCGCCCATGCTGTCCACTTGAAGGAAAATTACAGTAACATGAATGTATTGCTACAAACTATAGAATATAACAAGTATAAGTGGCAGATTTGTGCAGACTTAAAAGTGATAGCTATCTTACTTGGT
The DNA here is from genome assembly GCA_936432065.2 of Rutpela maculata. Taxonomy (NCBI): domain Eukaryota; kingdom Metazoa; phylum Arthropoda; class Insecta; order Coleoptera; family Cerambycidae; genus Rutpela; species Rutpela maculata. The sequence goes on from OW386290.2 coordinate 40,118,418, forward strand.
ATGCAGCAAGGGTATACCAAATATTGCTGTTTTCTTTGTGAGTGGGACAGTCGAGCGCGATTAGAACATTACAAAAGAAAAATTTGGCCGCCAAGACTGGGTTTTGAACCAGGAGATAAAAATATTGCTAACATTCCATTAATTGATTCACAAAAGGTAATACTGCCACCACTCCACATAAACCTGGGGCTTATGAAAAACTTGGTAAAAGCTATAGACAAAGAAGGACGTGCTTTCAGTTATTTAAAACAAAAATTTCCCAGACTTAGTAATGCGAAAATTAAAGAGGGAATTTTTTTGGGTCCTCAAATCAAGAACCTTTTCAAAGATGCTAGAAGGTAATGAAAAAGCTGCTTGGAATTCCTTTAAAATGGCAGCAACACACTTTCTCGGTAACAAAAGAGCAGAAAACTATAGGAAAACTTATTGGGAATCTTTTTCTTGCTACCAGAAATTAGGATGCAATATGTCATTAAAAGTCCACTTTCTACATTCACACCTAAATTACCTCCCAGAAAACTGTGGTGCAGTAAGTGATGAGCATGGAGAGAGATTCCACCAGGATATTCAAAATATGGAAAAAAGATATCAGGGCAAATGGACTTCTGCGATGTTGGCAGACTACTGTTGGACAAGTATAAGAGATGCTCCAGAAGTAACTTGTAAGAGACGGGCTAAGAAGCGCAAGAAGAATAATTAATTTTCTGATTAAAGGGCTTATATTCTAATTAAATATGTAGTACATAACGTGTATTTGAAATATATATCAAAATGGCAAATATTTTTTCGCATGATGTAATTAATTGCTTTTTTAATTAAAATTATACCATAATATGTGAGTTGGACAGTTATTACAATTTTTAGAGCCAACAATTTTTTTTTATGACTCTGTTAGACGTAGCTGGGACCAAAACAATGCAAATAAGTGGTTTTGGTTAACGATACAAAATAAAAGTTAAAATTTGTACTTAGGTGTGTGTAATATATTTATAAAAATGACTAAAAATTAAAAAAGTTTACGTGCATAATAGAAAAAAATTCTTTAGCTTAAAAAATGTGATTTCAGCATTTTAAAGTAAAATTGAAATTTTTATTACATAATATTTAAAAAAACATAGGACAAATTCACATCACGTTGCTATAGTATTATTGCTGGAGTATTATAATAATGTTTTTCCTGTATTGCACTGAATATCAGTAAGTATTTTATTCTTAATGCAAACTAAATAATAAAAGTAAAAGCTTTTGCATACTAATAACTTTTGCGCCTATTGTACCCTACTGGTATATAAATAAGGGCAAAAATAATTATATATTTATTTACATAAGTACACAATATATTATTCATGTAACTGTTTCATATAAATCAATACAGAAGTCCGCTTCGAAAAAAATACGTAAAATCGCGTTTTTAAACTTTTGAATTTTGGAGCTTCGCCCTACTGTATTTTTAAAATAAAGACATTTTGAAACTATCCATAACAGTTTTCATTGAGAATGACCTAAGGATTATATGCCTTGAATGTGCAACGATTCCATCGACAACAAATTACCCATGATTTTGCTTAATCTTGAAAAAGGGGGATGGTGCCTGTCCGAAAATGTTTGAGCTCCAAAATGGTCAACACTTCCGGAGGTATCTAAAGTCCTTAGACAATTAATTCAATGTAGTTGCAAAAAAGATGCATTGAAACCAAATGTGGTTGTAAAAAACCGTCTTGTAATGCACGTTACTTTGCACAAATTGTAAAGGAAAATGCAACTAACTTAAAAAAAAGTATGTCATCAACTAAAAAAATCTTTATATTTTTATATTTTTCTATGTACTACCTTTATTAGCTTTAGGTAAAAAGCTGCATTAATCTTTTTTATTCAGAATTTAATTTAGAACATCAATGTTTTAGGTAGAAAACTCGTTCTTTTAAATTTTCTAAATCGGCCACTATCTTGAAACCAGAAGCCATTTGGATTTGGCGCTGCTCGGAAAAATAGTCGTTTTAATGACAGAAATCAGTATACCAAATTACAAGATTGTTTCACTAATAGCCGTTTCTTTCTGGGTGCCGCTCTACTATATTATTTTATGTATATTTCATCAAATAAAAAATGCTCCAGAATGCTTCTTAAACAAAACTTCTTATAAGTTACAGGAAGTAATTTATAATTAATTAATTTTCAAAGTAATTTGCAAATTGATATGTGATTAATTTTTACCACAGTGAAAGAACACCAGCTATAAATAACATAATTAACGATGCCCTGTTAATTTGCATTGTTTAAAATTTATTTCATTTAATTTAGTATAGCTGAACTCACTCGCTAGGTTTCCGCTTCATATAAATTTTATGTTTACTTTATTTAGGTAATTTTAATTAAATTGGAAATAATTTGGATATACATTAGTTTGACAAATTAAATTTAACCTATTATTATATTTTGTGAAGCATGTATAACCAATGTTATACTGTATTCATGAGCTGAGGTTCTGCGATATATGGACATTACTGTTTTTGATTTATTTAAATTTGACTGCATATAAACGATGAATACTTAATAAGTGCGGATTATATTTTTTATGCAATAATGCGCAATTCAATATCCTGAATGTGTATAAATGCATTATTTTTATTGTAAAATGGGAGATTTGCACACATGAAAAATTTGTTGAAAATTATCATGACCACGACTTTGCCGTAGGGATTGATTCACGTATTAAATTTCCATTGTACCATTTTTTCACATAGGTTTCAATATATTTCCATTAATTCGGATTGTTTGAGTACTACAATAAATTCGATTTAATAAAAATTGTGCACATCGAGGAAAAAGTAAAACCTGATGCACACGGTGATGTAAAACTAGTATTTTCTTCTTTCTAAAAATAAAATAAAAAAATCTATAAGGATATTTGCACATAATTACCCTCTCTGTTTGACGCTCTTTATTAATTATTTTTTTCTGTTGGATGACCACCTTGTATATTTTTTAAATAAAAGTTGTAATAGTGTTAATAGTGAAACTACATTCCAAATATTATTTTCTTCCATCGTTTCTTTATTAATTATTTTTTTACAGTAACCACAGTACCACAGTAGTATTTTTCACTAAAAGTGTATCAGTTTCCTCCTCGGTAATAGTGCCATCTACATTCCAAATATTATTTCCACCATAGTTTTTTAATGAATTCGTTTTTAGGAAGATCATTGTATGTTGTTCATTGAGAGTATATTAGGTTGTTTCCTTGATAGTTGTGTTAACTACATGTGAAATATTGTTGCTCTCCGCCATATTTTTTTGTTAATTTTTCTGTAAGGCTGACTGCCCTGTACATTTTTCAGTAAAAGGTTTCTTCCTCAGTAATGATGTCATCTACATCCTATATATTTCCACCATTTGTTATTGAATAATTTTTTAGTGTGACCGCCCTATCGATTCTAAACAAAAAACCTCTGTATCAATTTTTTGTAAGATGTACCGTTACGGAGACAGGCCAGATGGGGTGGCTGCCGACCCCGAAAACTCAATTTTAAGCTTACACCGCCCCCCTACACAACGTAAGAGAAAACCTTGTCCTACCAAAAATGCAAGGTTTAATGTAACATTTCAATAGACTATTATATTGTTCTTGCTTCTGCATTTGTATGGCCGTCTCTTGTTAGTTTTAAGCTAGAAATGCAAAAAAAAGTAGATAAAGGTGTCTCCAGTATATACAAAATGATGATAATATAGTCAAAATACAGGCCAACATTTTAAGGAAGTTTGCTTTAACACTTACTTTTCTTGGTAAAATAATATTTTTATAACCAACGCTATCATGTTTTTACTTTATGCTTCAAAAAGAATTTAACAAATATTGAAAAAATTGAAGTAGTTATTCGCATTATAAATAGAGTCCATCATTCTGCCGAAGCTATTATAAGTGTTTATTGTTTCTATTGGTGTTTTGTTAGCTTCATATACCCTTTGTACTTGCAAATCAATAAATTATAGAACTTGAATAAGGCTGTTTCTCACACAGGAAGTAATTAATCTAAAAATGATTTACTCATATTTCATAAACAATAGTTCACCAGAAGTGAACATCTATAACCTGAGCTAATACGTTTGTATTTGGAGAGACTCAAAGTAAGATAATCCACCTATCATAGTAGTACTTAAAAAATTAAAACTACATGATATACAGGGTATTTGGTACATTGATGGAAATTTCTAAATGGGTGATAGAGGGGATCACTTACAACCTATATGATAATATACATCATTATACAAAGTATCACAGATTTTAGGAAATCGGCCGTTTTAGATATTTTTATTGAAATTTCTATTAGTAAACAGTTTATTTATTTATTTATTTTTCCAGTAGACCATGAAACATAGTATAGGAAATGTTTAGACATTACAGATCAAAAAAAAATTCAAAATTGCAAAAATACATACAAATCATAACAGTACTAAAATCTAAAAGTACAAAAGTGTAAAAATGTAGAGGCAAAGTATGTATAAGATAAGCGTTAAAAAATATATTATAGAGTATAATATTGAAGGAAATAGGACACAAAAAGTAGAAATATAAAATTAATTAGTAAGATAACCCTTAAAAACATGAGGTATAATGTGTAATGTACAATGAGTTCATTGAAATTACAATCACAAATATTCTTAAACACTATAAAAACAAATTCAAGAAGAAATGATTTAGTTTATTTTTGAGTAGTTTAATGTTTTCTGTTTTCTATTTCCGGCATTATTTTATTAAATAATTTAATTCCTACGTACGTAGAACTGTCCTCGTATAAGGACAAACCATGTGCAGGAATTGGCAACATAGAACTTTGTATCGTTTCATAACGGCGAGAATCGTTATTAGTTATAAATGTTTCTAAATTTGTTTTGACGTACACTAAAATTTCGTAAATATAAATCCATGGAAGTGTTAACAGTTGTAAACTTTTGAAATAATTTCTACATGATACTCCTGTAGATATCCCTACAATGTTTCTTATCGCATTTTTTCGAATTTTAAATAATCTATTAAAATGACATGATAGTCCCCAAAATATTATTCCATGACGTAAGCTTTATACAAATTGACAAAGTAGCGTTATTACTAATATGTTTTAATATATTCAAAACGTAACAAAAGGATGCAAGTTTATTCGAAAAGTATTCTAGATGCACGTCCCAATTCAAAACATTATCTATAAATAAACCAAGGAACTTTGTGTTCTCTACTTGAGCAATGGACTTCCCTTCAACTTTTAGCTGATAGCTTTTATGTATTGACGAATTTCTGGATGAAAAATTCATAAACACCGTTTTAGATTTATTAACAAACATTGTTAATGCGTTTTCAGAGCTAACTACGTCGGAAAGATCATTGATATAAATTTAAAACAACAAGGGTCCTAAAACGGACCCCTGTAGGACGCCTATGTTAATCTTTGTCTGATCTGAATGTTCATCACTAATATCCACAATTTGGTTTATATCTTGAAGGCAAAAACTTAACCAATCTTTCTTGACCGATTTTTCCTCTGAGACTATTTGAGTTAAATGTTTCTTGAAGTAAATTGTGATCGACCCTGTATATTAATAGTATTTATACAAAATAGCGCACTTTTGCAGCTTTTGAATGATCCGTATAAATTTTTTAAATATAATTAATTCGTTTTAGTTAATAAAACTAAACTACAGAACCCGATATATTGATTCAACTGAAGTAATAGAAGGCATGTAGAAATATCTGTAGGTGTAATAGTGTGGTTATTACTGGTTATTTTAGTAACTTTGCGGGTACAAGGAATTGCGTGATATGTTAATCAAGATTTATGACAAGATTCATTAAAGCGATAAAAAAATTGTAATAGTTTTTAGCTCTTTAATATATTATTTTTTTAATTAATGTGATGGCGACTCAGCGTGTGTTCATTATGTGGGTATAAAGAGTATGCAAATATTTAATTAATATTTAACAATTTAAGACTTCAAATTGTCAACACTTATTTGTTTGTTTCTACTTGTCGTGGTATTTTTTTACTGTATTATGGAAATTATTTAAGAAGATGCCTGTAAACTCCTAAAACAAAAAATCTTTAATAGAACACTATCAGTGGTCAAACAGCTAAATAGGGAGATACGACCCTTTGAACATGGCGTCAAGTAATGGACTTTTACGAGACAATACTGCGACATACACTATCGACAAGTTCTGGATTGGGTATGTATAGTTTCAACGACTTAACCGACCGCATAAAACAATTATTTTTCCCCTTAACTTGCTCTAACTCAAAAACAGCACAATGGATTACTCTAAAATTTTTATCGTGTTATCACTATATATTTGTTAACATAATGTGTTAATATGTCGGGCAAATTTTAATAAGTGTAGAAACCATTTTTTTTTTCTAAGGCTATGTCGAAAATTTGCATTCTCAAATGTAACATGCGGGAAACTTTTTTATCTTTTGAAATAGACACCAAGTGTATCGAGAAGTAACGAAGATAAAAGATGGGCGTAACTTTTTTATTTGAAACTTTTTTTCTAAAATTAGCAGTTTTCGAGAAAATTGTAAACGAGTGATTGTTGGCCAGGTACTGCAATTAATTGCTATTAGATGTCCACGTTCTTTATGATATCTGTATCATTAAATAGGTTTTGCATGTATTCCCACTTTAATCTCTAAAAGTTCTCTCCTTCACGGTTGGAATTTTGACATAGCCTTAGAAAAAAAAAATAGTTAAGCGAAAAAATAATTGTTTTATGCGGTCGGTTAAGTCGTTGAAACTATACATACCTAATCCAGGACTTGCCGACACTGTACATATAACGTTTTGATTAATGCATGATAATTGTCAAAAGAACCACTGTTATGCAATATTAGCCAAGGAATCTGCGATTCAGTGTTAAACTACTGAAAATATAAACCTCTAAATTTTTTATGATTTAAAGTTAATCACAGCACTCAAGATTCAAAACAAAACTTGGCTCTTTAAGGTTCATTTTTTTAAAAGGAAATATGACTACCTATGACAATATTAATTAATTCAATGATATTCTTTAACAAAGCTGTTGTATTTTGTATTAATTAAGTTTCTATCCGGTTTCTATATTGTAGTTCAGTAATATAACAGTTGCCTAATATTATAATATATTGGACAAAATTCATAAAGTTTTAAAAATTGGTAGAATTGTTAAGGGTAGCATATGAATTACTAAACCGAAAAGTTCCCACCCCTAAATAGTGTGCTTCATCCCCTAGGACATCTTTTCCACCCTCATTTTGAGGTGTTCTAGATTATCTCGGAAACGGTGTACTTTTTGATAAAAATACCTATATACAAAATTATTCGTTATAAAATTCTTGCTTTTTTCCTAAAATTAATAGTACCGTGGGAAATAGGGCGCACACATAAGGGTTGCTTCCAGTTAATACAATAAATTGTAATCTTTATTATAATCTACTTTAAAGTTCAATGCTTAAGGCTAAAGCAGTAGCTACTAAACTCTACTTAAAATTATAATAAATGTAGCGCTTCCACCCTCTCACCCCTAAAAAATATCGCAGATTTTAAAGAAGCGAGAATAATGTATATTGTACTTGTTGCCACACCATCCCAGAGGTAAAGTAATTGGCGCGTTTTTTTTACGTGGTGTCCCCATCCACTAATTATCAGAAAGTTACCTGCGTTAAGAGTTTAGAACGACAAAGGCGGTTACTGCAAAGAACCTGTCCTGAAATTATATTTGATGAAAACACTGTTGTTTCTGAAACTCAGCAGAAGTTTTTTAGTAATTTGTTTAACAGAGAACGTTTAATTGCAGAACTAGTGAAAAAATTTAGGAGTGAAGGAATCGAGGTGTTCGTTGCTGCGGATGACTCCGATTTATTAATAGTAAGTACACACTGAAAAATGTTATAAGTGCGACACAGTTGTTGTCGTAGGGCAAGATATTGACCTGCTAGTGCTTCTTATTGCTCTTTCTCCCTCCGACAGAGACAGTGAACTTATAAAAGAAAAACAAGGTAATACCAGCAAAAGGATTTACAGTTCCTGAGATTTACAATCCCCAACTTTTTTAAAAAACTGTAAAGAAACAATATTATTTGCACACGCCATTAGCGGTTGCGATTTTTCCAAAGGAAATGTTAATGCATTCAATGTGCTTAATAAAAGAGATGACTTACAAGACATCGTGCAACTTTCAATAATGAAAAAGCTAGTCATGAAGAAATTGTAGACGTAGAAGAGCGTTTTATACAACTCTACCTCAGCAGAAAAAAGTCTAGATGTATACAGATTCATGATTTTTAACAAACTTGTTGGTAAAGCGAACAATACTGTAATGTTATCAAAATTACCACCAACTTCTGCTCGGCAACATTCATATGGCGTTTTTTTAAGCAAATTCAAACATGGAAAAACGTTACACTAGAAGCTACTGACTGGGGATGGAAAAAAGTCGGCGGTATATTAACCCCAACTATGACAACAAAAGAACCAGCTCCCGAACCTGTTTTGAAATTAAGTTCTTGTTCATCCAAATTAGGGTCGGAAAATAGGTGCAGTTGCAGAAGAGCAGGCTTACGTTGCTCCACAATGTGTTACCATTGCCACGGACAAGCATGCATGAATATCGAATCTATGGAAAACGACGAAGATTAATTAACAGGTAACCTTCTGATAATTAATGGATTAGGTATGCAGGGGACACCACGTAAAAAAACGCGCCAATTACTTTACCTCTGGGGTGGCGTGGCAAGAAGTACAATATACAATGTTCTCGCTTCTTTAAAAATTGCGATATTTTTTAGGAGTGAGGAGATGGAAGCGCTACATTATAATTTTAAGTGGAATTTAGTAGCTACTGCTTTAGCATTAAGCATTGAACTTTATAGTAGATTGTAGTAATGTGTGTGTGTGTTTGATCTGATGACACTGGTTTAAACCAACTAGCCAGTCTCTAGATTATAGTAAAGATTACAATTTATTGTGTTAACCGGAACCAACCCTTACGCGTGCGCCTTATTGCCTACGGGACTATTAATTTTAGGAAAAAAAAGTGTAGATACGTTTTTATTAGAGAATTTTATAGGGAATAATTTTGTATATAGGTATTTTTTATCAAAAAGTGCACCGTTCCCGAGATAATCTAGAAAACCTCCAAATGGGGGTGGAAACGACGTCCTAGAGGATGAAGCACACTATTTATCCTTGACATTTCTACCAATTTTCAAAACTTTATGAATTTTGTCCGATATAAATCATTATATTACTGAACTATTGCCAATCAACCAACAATGTGCATCTAACTAATTGACACTTTAGTAATCTATACATCGAAAAGTAATTGCCGAACAAACAACCTGAAGCGGGAACGTAGTTTTGACATGGAAAACTTTTTATTACCTGGTATATTTTTCATTAAAATAGATCACTAAAGTAAATAATATGTATTATGTTAAATACGTTTCCATCGAAAATTAAATTATCTTAGTTTATGGAGTTGAAGTGAGCCTGACACCTATTCTTTCCATTCTTCTTAGCCAGCAGTTCTTGATACTCGGAATAAATGGAACAAACATTTTTTTCTCGTTCTCTCCAAAGTTAATGCAGAGTATTTATTTTCTTTTGTATAAAGTTTTCGCGCATCAAAATGTAAAAGAAGTCAGACTTTTCTTTGTAGAAGCTCATCTCACAGTCGCAATAAATACTCGACGTAGCCCAGTCGTGCTCTGAAAAATAATAAAAAAATTGTAACAAAGCATGGAAAGTGTTTTCTCAACCATTACTAGGTGTCAGATGGATATCTGTATCACGACAGGAGGCATAGAACAGAGCTTTACGTATGCTGTAAACAGTATCAAGGCTCCGGAAGGAAGGATATCGGAGGGATGGAAACGTTGTGAAGTTCTACTGCGGAGATTTGAAATTACACTGTTAAATATGTTCAACTAAAATTAAGTGGTTAACATTCAATTAAAACTGAAGAACATCGAGTTGTCGAGCCATACATAGCCTACTGTTATTGTTAACTGATGGTATAAAAACAATTAATACATTTTTACTTCCACATCCAGTGGAAGTATAGTAACGACAAAAAAATTTTTAAAAATTTTTATTGCTCAGATAAGCTTAGAAAGTCATGAAACGTCGAGATTTTAAGTTTGAGCGAAAAAAAATTCTGTCTGTCGGTCTGTCTGTCGGTCTGTCTGTCGGTATGTCTGTCGGTCTGTCTGTCGGTCTGTCTGTAACTTTTTTATACGCACGATTACTCTGGAACCGTTTAAGATATTGACTTGAAATTTGGTACACATATGTACTTTAATGAGATCTGGAACTAGATTATATTTTCATCTTATTCCTTTGAAGGGTTGGGGGGTAAATAGGTAAATCAAGCAGGTAAGAGTCCATAAAATTGATATTTTGTAAGCATATATAAAAGAAGTTGAGGCCTCAAAAATTTTTTTGGCATGACTACCTCCACCCCATTATTAAAGGGGGTGAAAAAAATAAAATTGTAATTTAGCGTGTATTCAAGAACCTAAGGCCTCAATTTCTTTTTACTTCATTCACCCCCACTACCAACCCTCTACCACCACCCCCACTGCCACTACCGATGTGGCATATCGTTTTATAGGTTTTTGGGGGTAGACGATTTCAAATATTATGTTGTTAAAGTTACTTCGAATAGTATGGATTCGCAGTGACTTTGCTCCACTATGGATGCGCAGTGGGTTTCTCCGAGTATTATGGATGCTCAGTGGCTTTCCTCGAGTATTTTGGATGCGCAGTGACTTTTTTCGAGTATTATAGATCGCAGTAGGTTACCTCAAGTAGTACGGATGCGCAGTGGGTTACTTTAAGTAGTATGGATGCGCAGTGGCTTTCCTCGAGTACAATGGATGCGCAGTGAATTACCACGAGTAGTATGGATGCACAGTAGGTTACCTCAAGTGGTATGGATGCGCAGTGGCTTTCCTCGAGTAAATTGGATGCACAGTGGGTTACCTTGCATAGTGTGGATGCGTAGTAGATTTCCTCGGAGAAAATGCTTGAAATAGAGGCTTTACTTCTATCGTGTAGTTTACGGCACACAACGATTTTTTATATCTGTGTCATGCCATTTGTCATCCCTATTACCGATGTGGCAAATAATTTTATGGGTTTTTGGGGTACATGATTTCAAATATTATACTATTGAAGTTCCATAAACAATTATGTCCACATAGTGGAGTGCAAATATAGTATTTTCGTTGTGAGAGACTTGGATGTGGAAGTAGTGATTCCTTGGGCGGCGGTTTTTGTTAAAATAATTATCATTTTCTCAAGGATACTTTATTGCAAATAAGTCCCACCTGCCACTGGGATGGCTTTAAATAAACACTGGGTAAATTTTACTGCTATATAGTTCTATATTTGTAACAATATAGCCCAGCCACCAACATGAGGGGGCTAGGGAAATAACGTAGAAATAATAATAATAATAATAACCATATTAAGCGTATATTAAAAAAACATAGATGCATTGAAGACCTCTTCTCACACTGGAGAACAAAATTTTTACGATCCAGAAAAAAATTGATGTTTACAGAGTGGGTGAACTGCAAAAGATCATTCTTCTAAATAGTCTTTAAGTCCTCTTTTATTCTGAATCTCGCTTCTAATAGAAGAGAACATAAGATAAGTTTTATGCATCCAGTAAAAAGGATTTTCAACCACTCAAAGACACTGTGCCAATATATGCGTCATCACATGGTCAGGTGAAGACCAGATGATGTAAGAGAAGACAGAACTGGTGAACGATAGCATTATAAGGTATTAATTAACCAATTACCTAATTATTCCATTTTTAGTTACTAAATATTTGCCTCCAAAATAACTAATTTACTACCAAATTGTGAACACCAAACTATTTCAATACGAAAGTCTGTATATGCACTTCTGACATCAGTGAAAGTAATGAAACATCAACAAAATCATTTTTGAAACTAAAGGTACATTTTGTAAACAAACCATTTAAATATGATTTAGACATGAAAAACATTATAGAATTGCGACACCAACATAACTGTTTAATTCTGTATTTTCTAATCAAACAGTCGAAGATAATGTAGAAGAACCATACGCACAGCGTCTGATGGACGCGACAACAATTGGTTTGTTATGGGCGCCAGTCGCGTTCCCCCTTGATTGTGTGTGGTTGTTTCCACTCCCAGTTGTGTTCTTTTTATTTAAGGTATGTTTGATAGAGGAGAAAAGTAAAAGCTATACTTACCGTAGACTGCTAACTGCCTTCTCCCCCAATCTGGCTTCTCTGACAATGCACTTTATCTTATATTTCTAACACTGTAGAGGGTCTTGTCCTCAGAGATCTCTCAATCACTTTTATAGAAAACCCCTCTCGAGCTTTTGCGATCCGATTGGTGTATTGAATTACAAACTTGCGGGCTCAGAAGACACCCGATATTCAACTCCGAAAGCCCTCAAGGGAAAAGACTTAAAGTTAATCATTCAATCAGTAAAATACAACCAGGGTTGGAAAAAAACAGTTTTTTTTTTCATTTTAAACAAAAAAACAGTTTTTTTTTTGTTTTGAACAGTTTTTTTTGTTTAAAACAGGTTTTTTTAAGTTTTAAATGGTATGTTTAAAACATGTTTAAAACAGGTTTAAAACATTTAAAACTATATTCAACTAAAATTAAATGATTCCAGGCACACTATGTCTGCTACTACTACTTGGTGTCAGATGGCGCTCTTAATCGGATTTTACAGTACTCTACAAATAAAATGCTCAGTTTAGTACACATGACCGCTATATCGAAATTATTTATCGTAATGGACCATCGTCACTTTTCATGCTTTTCCACAAACTCCAAAATAATACATTTATTTAAAACATCGCACTGTGTTGTAAATCGCATTGTGTATTAAATATGTTTTAAACATTTGTTTAAAACACATTGTGATGTTTTAAACATGTTTTAAACACTTGATTTAAAACATTTTGTTTTAAACACTTGGTTTAAAACATTTTGTTTTAAACATGCCAACCCTGAATACAACAGTTAAAATAATACCATTTATTGGTTGATCCAAAGAATACAGATAATGTTATGCAATCCTGTCTAAAGAGAATATGAAAATTATAATTGAATCGCCGCCCCAAGCGGGGCAAGGACGAGTGCCGCTTATGGAGGACGTTTATATCGCAATTGCCATATAATGGAGAGCGTGCAATAGCAATCAATTAGATAAAAAGATTCACACAACATCCTCAGAAGTTTATGAAAGAACTTTGGTTTTGAGACTGACTGAAAATAATATAAAAATATTTCACTTAAAAATTTTGGGACCTAGTGGTTAGCTTTAAGGTTCCATTTAGTGATTATATCATTCACAAGAACGAAATTCAACTATATGTGAGTTTATTTTGCTTTCCTGCCTCCTTTGCGGCGACGTACTGGCTCCATATAGGTTCAAGATAAGGTAAGTGATATGACCTCGCTTTTGAGTGACCTTTATGAAAATGACCCTTTGACCCCGTTTTTCTGCTATCGCTTTCTGCGGAAGTAACAAATCGCTGGATCAATCCAAATTTGTTCTATTCGAGAAACCGACCTTGGTCATTTTTTCTAATTTCTGTCTAATAATCGCATTCAGTGAACTGTTAGCGTACTTTTGAATTGTGTACTTGTTTCTGTGAACGTGTATGAGTCCTTTTGTGCCAGTCTTCGGCGCTGATGTCTTAAATGTCTAGTCATGCTCTGTCTTTTAATAATTTTTTCGTAAGTCGAAGGTTTGTATTTATTCTTCGACTTCGGTCGATTCTGGGAGGTTCTATAACAATAACAGGAACAACCGAAATAGTCTTAATTCGTAAAAATTAAATATTGCAGGTCAAAACAAACGTAAATGCGTGTTAACTGAATTATAAAGGAAGCAAAATCACTCGCACGTGTTCTACACACGCGTTGGCGTTGGCCCCACCTCTTGCAAACCATTCTCTGGTGCAGTTTTCTTGCTTACGAATAGAAACTGATACCATTCCCTGACATAACAAATTTTAGATCTCAAATATTTTGGCATTAATCCTTCTCTAATTTTTAAAACATAATAAGATGTTGATGTTGCTTTACTGACATACATATTAATGCATCCAACATCACCTTAATCTCAATAGGTGTTAGTTTGGTATATTGCAAGATAATTCTCATTGACCCATTCTGTAGCTTTTGTAACTGTGGCAACTTTGTTTTAATTTAAAAAGTATAATAGCGTTCCACAATATTAAAAATGGGGGATACAATGCATTTATACAGTTATTCTTGCATACATTGACTGATCTTAGACAAAAATGAAAAGGGAAGTAATAGGGTTTTCACATTTTTTACAGGCTTTTGTCATGTGTCAAAAATAAACTGGATTGCAATTTTCGCAGTTCTTCGTTAAATTAGATTGATTTTGGTTGAATTACAAAGGAGGAGTCGAATTTTAACCTGAAAAACTCGTAAATTCCACACTGTGCGGCGTTTTCAATAAAACTTGCAATGCCAGCTATGAAGAATTTCGATATTCTTATGTCTTCTTTTCAGTTGATAATGTTACAAAAGAACACTGATATTGTTTTTGCTACCTGCAAGAAAAAACGCTGTTTTTCGTTTGTTGTAGCAAATTTCGTCAAGCAGACCGTTATTTTTTGCAGTAAATATTAAAAACGCATTTTTGAATAGATAATGAAAAGACCTTTCAAATGAGGTATCACCCCTACTTACCATTTAAAAATTTAGGGGTTGCAACTGCCACTCGAAGGGAATTGAATTTAGGGATGAAATTTGTACGTTGCAGGATGGAATTTCAGAATCTAAAATCGACGTGTCTCGGGATTTTTTATAAATATGTACAATAATTGAGATAACTGAATCTATTCCAGTTGGCTGTTGCACACTATATATAACTCGTCACTGCAAGATAATTCATTAACAAAACTGTCTTAGGTGCAACATAGTTTCCTTGGTGGACGTTCTTCCAAAATTTTGAATTTTACGAGGAATGGTTCGTAAAATTATGGCGAACTATTAACGATAAAATTGAAACAAGGCAAACACATTTGCAGTTGTTCTATTATTCACACAATGCTCTAGTTTTGAGTAATCGAATTACATTTTGAGCTTTTAAAAGTTTATCTAAATTCTGGTGACGCCATCTCGTTTCTTCTAAAATTTTAAAAGATTTCGCTACCCATAAATAATTAATGACATTAGTAAAGGCCTTTGTTCGTACAAATTGCAGAATATGGTGTCTTTTAATTTTAATTAATTTAGTTAATCCAGAGGTATTTCAGCAATACCGCAATCTGGTGAATAGAACACACGTTTAAAATGTAGCAGTAAATTCGAGCCTCAAGGATGTTCTATAATCATGGAGAAAGGAACCCTTGGGAATGCAGTGCAATACAATCGCATCAGTGTGACGAGCGAATGTGTATTGCGGGCGCGTACCTCTAGCACCAGTGGTAATAGGGAAATAATTAATTAAAATATCAGTTCACTTCAAACATAGCGAAAAAGAGGAAAATTTTATTATTATGATTGAAAAATTCGCCCTTCACAAGTTTATCTGTCTCTTCTGAACATGAATAAGTACATAATTAAAAGTTGAGTCAGATATTAGGTATCAAGGATATAAAAAGGTTGAGGAGGTTGGCTCAAACGAAAACAAAATTTTCATCACCAACTAATGATGGTTAAAAAGTTTCAGTCAATAATTGTAGCCACGAATGCTAAATATTGAATCAGTCGTCTGCGTATTGATCTAATAGTCGGGAACCCCGTGACAAAGAACTGCAAGAGTTTTGTAAAGGCACATATTTCAATATACATAGTGTTATATTAAGGGTGGAGATGGGGCGAACGTGGCGGCGTCTTCACTGTGACTGTATTTCAAAATTTTAAATGTTCGCGTGTCCGCGAAATCCATAGTTTTTATAGTTTTAATTTTAATTATTTTTAAGTGTACTACGTTGCACGATATTGTTAAATTTAAGCCTTTCTCCATTAGACAGGAGTTTTAGGTCACTAACTAATTTTCGTCACCGCCAAACCGGACCCTCCCCGCCCAGCCTCACACCCACCTCGGCGATGTTGTTGGGGTTGTTGGGGAAGCAACGTGCAGCGCGGTTAGTACTTGGATGGGTGAAATCCATTGTATATTATTGTATATTACTATATACGCGGAAGCTATGTAATTTCAAGACGAGGATTACGTAGTGGATATACCATCTTTCGGAGGGGATGAAAAGCAGGCGGTCCCTTGTCTATTAAATTTAGGCGAGTAAATGATCCCTACTTTTCTTACGAGAAGAGGTTTGGGAAAATTTCCAGGTTGGGGGTAGCTCGTCTCCTGGCATCGGTGATAGGCCCTGGTAGCGGAAATAGGCCGACGTTAAATAAAAAGATACAACAAAACAGGGTGGAGATGAGTTAGCAACAGCTCGCAAGGTCAGGTATCGAGACACCTGGCGGCGGCGCGCTTTGAAGTATGTGGTAAGATCGAGCGTCTTAAAAATGTTTTGTAAAGGCTAAAAATTGATATGTTAGCAGTACGTTCAATATAAAACTGTTTCAAAATGGTTACACAGCATAGTTCTAGGACGTGACGCGTCAGCACTTAGGATAGGATTTTGCAGAGTGAGAGGGAAATATGCGTTATACAAATCATATCCCTCATCTCTCTATTGGAAATATTATTACGTTGAAGCATTTCAAATAAAGAACTAAAAGAAACTTCTAAAATCAGTGGCGGACCCCCATTGGCTTGGTGTTTCTTCAATAATATGACAATCAAATAAAAACCAAAATCACCAAAAAGTCATTGATCGTTTTGTAGCAATAAAGCCAAGACGAATGCAATTGAAAGATTGGAGTTAGTGGTTCTATAGATGTAACTTGTTTTTATTTATATTTTATTTGGTTTTCAATGTTTTCATGAATAATGAATACATGGTGCAATCAGTTTCATGTCATTAAAAAAAACTGGTGGTGGGGAACGACTAAACGAACAAAAAAACCTTATATAACATGGGGTCTAAAGCTCATAATTTTAGAAAAAATAAATAAACAAAAATTTCGAAAATTTTTAATAATATTGTTTGAGAACTGCTGGAATATTGAGGTAGGTTTAGATCGTCGCGTGTCTTTGCCTATGATACTCGATATTTGTACATATAGCTATAAAATGTCGGCGGTCTTTAGCGGTGCGGTAAAGATTAAAGATGTCGACGTTTTCTGAGTGTTTAGTAGATCAGCCTTGTCGGCATGCTTTGAACTCATTCGTAAAAGTGAACTGGTCCGCTGGAATTCCAATTATCTTCAAAGCGTACCGACAATGTCGGGTCCCTGCCGCTGGATCGTGTGTAGACCCCTATACTCTGACTCTCCCTTGTGCAATATTTTAGTTACTGTGGGTATTTCGTTATGTACACACGCCCAACCGTTCGTTGTTTTTGTTATTTTTGAATTTTACTGTATTTATAGTTAAGATTTATTTTATTGACTTACCGTTCAAGTCGTTAAGTTCTTGATTACGTACAGACACAACTTCTGCGTTCTTTTTGTGTTTCTTTTTGGATTTTGGACCAAGTTTTTCTTTTATTTTTCTTTATTGACGTTAGTTGATAGTTTAGTGTTTAGTGTTGAACGGAGTGCATATGTCCTTAGTTCGACGTGCCGAACTGTGTATTGATGCAGATGCAGAGATTTCGAATAATTTATGTAGGTAAGCTTTTAACCCAGAACACTCATTTATGTTACAAATGTTAATAAACCACATTTAAATTTTCTAAATTATAAACAACAATCTAATATTTTGTTCCAAATTAAAAAACACACATGTAAAGAAATGCTCTGTTTAAACCTCTCTGGCCATTATTTGCTTGCAGTTGTGCAGAAAGAGATAACGAATTATTTACCTCTTTATAATTGCCTGAATTCGGTTGAGGCGGTCCATCAAAGGCCTTTGCTTTGACAGCGCGAACCGCCGCGTGTGCCGGCGAGGACTTTGCACTTTTTTATGACAATTTAAAAGTTGTATAATTGGGAACTACAAGTCCATTGACCAAGAAAAGCAGTGGTTCTCAAATGTTTTCTACCTTAATATTCAAATTGTTGACCTAGGTCGGTTTTTTTCAATGTGCCCCTAGAGGAAAAAGTCATAAAGGTTTTTTGTTTGTCTAGTCGGTCCCCATTACCAGTGTTTTTAATGACATGAAACTGATTACACCCTGTATATCTTATTTTAAATACACAACAATTTTTTTTCGAGTTCGCCCCCCCCCCCCCCCCCCCAAATGAAATCCTGGGACCGCCACTGTCTAAAATTAATGAAAACGGGAGAAAAATAAAATGTCAACTAATGTAACTGGACGTAAATGACAGAACTAAGACGTCACCAAAAGCTGGGTTCGGCTTGGACACACGGTGCTAGAGTAGATTTTCATCACGTGATCATAGAGTAAAAATTGCGAATTGTATTTATTCGAACGCGAAATACTCCAACTACTGTCAAAAGGTATTTTCCCGCCAAACCTTCAATATCTATGATTTAGATTTATTCTCGGATTTATTTGTAACTTATTGTGATCAGTTACATAAATAATTATGAATAATACAATTTTACCTGTGATTTATTTTGCATGGGAAATATATTTCGAGAATGATTCTTCAGAAAAAGAAAATATTTTAGAAAAAGTGGACAATTATAACAACACCTTTATCTGTTATTGGGAAATGGGTATTTGATGAAAAGTTTCCATATTTGCAAGCATTAATTAACTTAGCTAACAATTCGTACACGTACGCCCATTCAACATTCGCCAAACTACAAAACGTCGTTCCTTAAATGTTAAATTATACTTTATTTTTGAACTTTGGCTTCACGAGGTGGAACTTGAGGAGTGAACTCTTTTTACTACACTCAGTAATGCCCGAACGCTAAAATTTTGTAAATTTCACTCCAAATGCCAAAATCTGAAGGGAAATGGTACCCTTGGAGTAAAAAGCGTTAAAAGAGTGCGTAAGTGGAACTCAGCTAAAGTACATTTTTTAATGAATTTGTCCTTTTCAAATTGAGTTTGTTTTCAAAGAATTCTTGGAATCTTAACGGTTGAAATTATCAAGTTCTATCAAGCATACCTTTTACTTCCACGTCCAGTGGAAGTATAGTAAGGACAAAAAAATTTTTAAAATTTTTTATTGTCCAAATAGGCTTAAAATGTCATGAAACGTCGAGATTTTAAGTTTGAGCGAAAAAAACATTTCTGTCGGTCTGTCTGTAACTTTTTTTTGTGCGCACGTTTACTCTGGAATCGTTTAAGATATTGACTTGAAATTTGGTACACATATGTACTTTAACGAGATCTACAACTAGATTATATTTTCATCTTGTTCCGTCGAAGGGTTGGGGGGTAAATTGGGATAAATTTGGAGTAAATAGGTCAATCAAGCAGGTAAGAGTCCATAAAATTGGTATTTAGTATATACAAGAGAAGCTAAGGTCTCAAAAAAAATTTTGGCATTAGCCACCCCCACCCCCTTATTAATGGGGATGAAAAAAAATTGTGATTTAGTATATGTACAGGAACCAGAAACCCCAAAATATTTTTTTACTTCATCCACCCCCACTATCACCCCCCTATCACCACCACCCCTCCCCATTACCGATGTGGGGTATCGTTTTATGGGTTTTTGGGGTAGAGAATTTCAAATATTATATTATTAAAGTTCCATAAACAATTATTTTCACATACAAAGTTTTTTCGTTGTGAGTGACTTGGATAGAGAATCTGGATGTGGAAGTAGTGGGCAGCGGTTTTTTACGTAGAAATGACTCCCACATGAGATTTTCTAGTTAAAAGTGCCACAACATTTCGTCAAAAGAAGAAGAAAAAATATTCATCGAGTATAGCTCTTCCTGTTGGTCTTTTTAACCTAGTTGACTGGTGTTTCACATGAGCTTGACGAACATTTGATATATTTTTATCTTACCGAATTCACGTTACAGTTCAGCCACGTTTGAATAATGACCTTTTCTTCCTCGTTCATGAGTAGCTCTAATTGGCCAAATGTAATTTCTTCGCCAACAAATTATATCGTCTCTCTCAAGTAGGACACTGTTCCTGTTTACTTTTGCATATACAAAGTTCAAATCACGTAAAATTTTTCTAAGCGTCGCGTCGTTTGACTCATTATGGGTATATCTTCATCATAATTCAAAGACTAAGATTTTCTTTTAAGTAAGGATTTCATTATCAAAGAAAGCTATGTGAACCTTACGCCGAATTACATTTTTCTCGAAATCCTTTAATATATTTTTTTACAGATTTCTCTTTGGATTTTTGAGTATCCCCTTCACTTTTCCTGCCTTCAAATTCTTTGAAAATTCTATGAACGTGCATGATTGACACAATCGAAGACTTTAATTAAGCAAGCTTGTAACATATATTATGTCTATGTATCTCTGGATATCATATCATTATTATACAGGGTGATCTACCATGACATGCGGAAAATTTATCAGTAGGTTGTCTGAAGAACCATTTCACTTTATCAGACTTGGGATTGACACTATTGACAGCAAAGCTGGAGAGGGTAGAAGTGACTTTTTGGTTTCAATCAAATCACACTACAAAAATAGCGAAATAAGTCAAAAAGACATTGAAGTGTTAGTGAACTCTACAACACTAAGTAGATATAAGAGATATTTTTTTAAACTCGTCAATAACACAAAAACACCAAACTTCGGCAGTGCCAGTATCCTGATTGTTCGACCGAAAGCAAAAAACGCGACACTTTGACCGCACCCGCCAGCTTCACTTTTTATGCCAATTAAGGAAATGTAAACATCTCCGATATGCTCTTTCACAAGTTCATCGCCCTATTACTGACCACAGACACGTAGCAGTCGCGTATCTTCGTAAGTTTTTAATATACTAAATTACCTCGGAGCACTCTAAAATTTTGCAGGGGCTTTTCCATATTGAAGACTAGTACACCATTTTATTTTCCGCATATGTTGGTAAATCACGCTGTATAATTT
This sequence comes from Rutpela maculata, assembly GCA_936432065.2. Classification (NCBI taxonomy): domain Eukaryota; kingdom Metazoa; phylum Arthropoda; class Insecta; order Coleoptera; family Cerambycidae; genus Rutpela; species Rutpela maculata. The sequence continues at coordinate 40,139,511 of OW386290.2, forward strand.
CTAAGAATACTGCTGTAGTCCTTAATTGGTCACGTTTTAGTGTTTGAAAAAAGTCCTTACTAATATTGAAAATAATATAGAAAATTTAATCGGTATGTGCTTTAGAATATACAAGTAAAATATTAATTAGAAAGTTACCTTTGGTACAAAGGGATGTACCCTAATTCAATACTCAATTCAATTCAGTTAATGTGGAATGCGCATTATATTGCGACCCACCCTTTTACGCTAATTCTAACGAAATATCTGCTCTCAAAGTAAATTCTCAGAGTGACCTCTGAATTATAAAATATATAGATAGCAACCCGTAAAATTCTGAAACGCTAATAAACTAATGAAGCACATACGTACATGAGTACATTTTTCTTTGAGGAAAGACTTAATCCACAAACGCGGCTGAACAACGAGATGGAAACGTGGGTAGCAAAAAATATGTAAGAGGGTTATATTTGAAAAGAAATATTTTAATCGATATTTATGACGCTATTTGGGGTAAAAATGACTGCCTCGCTTCCTGTATCATATATACTTTTTAATGTAAGGCTTTTTTGCTTTTTGTGTCTGTATAATACTTCAGATCTACGTTCAACAGCCCACAGTTTATCCTGAATAATGTTCTCTCGGTTGTCACGATGACATTTTTATAAAGTTTATTGGCTTTAATTTGAGCTTACTATATTCTTCTTTTAAATATAGCCCAGTCCATGAAGGTATTTACCTACAAAAATTTGCAAACTGAATAATTTTTTTTTAATAAGTTCGTGAAAGTGTATAGAATAATATCCTGAAAAGTTTACATTTCGCTCGGTTGCAGAACATAAAAAGAGTGAAAAACATTTGTTTTATCCATTTTTTGAAAATTTTGAAATTAAGTCACGCTAGAAAAAAATAAAAAATACAGATGGATAGATCACATATTTATGAACAAAAAATGTCCTGACAAAATTTATCGCTAAAGCCACGGTTTTCCTGGAAAAAAATAGTCAAGTGTAACTCGGAGCGAGATACATGCGTGCGCGCGCTTGAATATGCATGACTGTGACACTGACGCACTGAATTACATGTCAATAAATCAGAATTTGTTCAATCTATATGAGTCGAAATAAAAAATATAGAAAAAATAAAAGCCCTTCAAAAAAATTATTTCCTCATTGAGAACTGTTAAAAAGTATGAAAACTTCATGATTATTATGGTTTATTAAGTTGTACTAACGTGGATTCAGAAAAAAGTACATCTCAAATCATTTTAATTTCCTTGCTTGATGATTTTCTTGATAAATATACAACGTGATCTACCATGACATGCGGAAAATTTAACAGTAGGTTGTCTCCACCGAAAGGAGTTAAAAAAATGAAAAATTTTTAAAAAATGACCAAAGAAATTATCTTATTTTTTTGTAGAAATGCGCTGCCAATGACTTTATCCAATCTGACGTAACGCGGTTCAACCATATCACTTTATCAGACTTGGGATTGACACTATTGACAGCAAAGCTGAAGAGGGTAGAAGGGACTTTTTGGTTTTAATCAAATCACACTACAAAAATAGCGAAATAAATCGAAAAGACATTGACCTTATGTTAGTGAACTCTGCAACGACAAGTAGATATAAAAGATATTTACTTAAACCCGTCAATAACACGCCGGTGTCCTGATTGTTCGACCGACATCAAAAACCTCGGCACTTTGAGTGCACCCGCCGGCTTCACTTTTTATGCCAATTAAGGAAATGTAAACATCTCAAATATGTTCTTTCACAAGTAAGTTCGTCGCCCTATTCCCGACCTAGTCAATAACAGTAGTGTATCTTCGCAAATTTACTGATAATTTAATATACTAAATTACCTCAGAACACTCTAAAATTTTGAAGGAGTTTCCCACATTGAAGACTAGTACTCCATTTTATTTTCCGCATATCATGGTAAATCAAGTGTATATATTGGAGGCTGTAATTTGCCGAAAAGTTGACCCATTGGAAAAAATAAAATATCTCTATTTCGGAAAAAATGTATACTTTTCGAATGTTCAAACACAAATTTGTTTACTTGTATGCATTTTTTCAAAAATATGATTAATCAGATCATGACCAGAAATTGCGATTTTTACGATCTTATCCTTATAATAACAATGAAAATATCTTTGATTGTTTTGAATATAATTTCTGGAACTTTTCTAATACATTAATAAATGAATAAGGAATCCATTGGATATAGCTGAAAGGTGGATAGGTGTATCTGTAATAAATACAATACAGTAAAGGCACGTAAAAATTCATGCGAGCGATTCAGCGGCTATGCTTATTTTCCATTTATTAGCTGATATATCGATTGTAAATCGAAAACTTGCGTCTATGACTAGTGACCTTTAAGTTTTTGTGGTCGCTTATCACGATCCCGGTATCCATTTGATACCATGATATATAAACTGAGGTCAAACGCTATAATTCGAATGATATAATTTTTTGGACCCTGAAAGATCATCTGCAGGTCAAATACAGATTTCTTTTGAATCTTTCAACTGAATTGTGAAACCGTCAGCATTAGCGTTATCCGATGTACACCACGAGGAGGTTGCGTGAATGGATTTTCTACATCATAACATAACGGGCTTACTCCGTTGCCCGCCGTGACCGCGAAGAGGTGCCCTGGATGCAGACACAAGTGCTATGCTGATTTGGGTGTAAAGGTTGTTCCATGCAAAGAAATTTCATGATAAGTTGCAGAGCGAGAAAATGAGTTCCATAATTACAATGGCATGGTCTGGAGTTGTGAAGCTCAACAACTTTAATTATAAAGAACAGAATTTTTGCTATGAGAGACTAAGTAATGAAATTATGGTGTTACTATTGAGCAATGTGGTCATTCGAGTAAACGGATTCATCAGCTTTCATCGTCTGTAATCCCCATTTTATAACTACGGGATCAGGTTTTTAGAGCTATTAGGTTATTGGGTTATTGAATTTTGAGGCTATTGAATTCAGCAGATTTGGATTTAGGTCTTTGGACTTAAAAATGTAGTTTAAAACATCTCAAAATAGTTTAATACCTCCATATGAAACCTAAAGTTTGGTTCGACTCAGATCAAGACGTATTTGGACGTAATATTTTTTGTTCTTTGAGAATACGAGGTTAAAAAATTTATATTATTCGAATTATGGCGTTTGACCTTAGATTGACCTTGGTTTATACGTCATGGTATCAAATGGATACCGGGATCGTGATAAGCGACCACAAAAACTTGAAGGTCACTAGTCATAGGAGCAAGTTTTCGATTTACAATCGATATATCAGCTAAGAAATGGAAAAGAAGCATTTGACCGCTTGATAACCAACAAATGACCTAAAAAATCGGTTCCATGAACCATTCAGGATGTATTTGGACGTAAAATTTTCTACTTTTTCAGAATCCGGGGTCAAAAAAGAGTGTATTATTGAATTTCATGTGTTTGACCTTCATTTGACCTTGATTCTGACACGATGGTATCAAATAAACCCCGGATTCGGATTCAGCAACCTCAAAAACATAAACATGCATTTTTTGCGGAATTTTTCACGGTACTATCTCAATTTGACCTTCAAATGACCTTAAACCTGATGACATGGGATCAAATGGACACCGGATTCGGATTCAGTAACCTCAAAAATATAAACGTAAATTTTTTACGGAATTTTTCACGGTCATATCTCAATTTGACCTTCAAATGACCTTAAACCTGATGACATGGGTTCAAATAAACCCCGGATTCGGATTCAGCAACCTCAAAAACATAAACATAAATTTTTTACGGAATTTTTCACGATCATATCTCAATTTGACCTTCAAATGACCTTAAACCTGATGACATGGGATCAAATGGACCCCGGACTCGGATTCAGCGACCTGAAAAACATAAAGTCTACCTAGTCAGTCTCTGGGGTCAAGACACTTTATTTTTTTTGTGTGGCTGTGTTATTATCATACCCCGGCTCCGAGGCAGTTATGACGTAAAAACCAGAATCGGCTTTAGCGATATAAACATTATAAATATTTTGATACACAATAATACATTATCTTACCTTATAATTGTATCTAGTAAATTCCGTAAATAGCTCCGAAAGAGTTCTAAGTCGCACTGTGATGCACTTATTGTTGGATGCACTTGGGTAACTATGCTTTATTAGAATAAAATTTGCATTTGTTCTAAATGGTCCGAAATTAAACTCCGGCACGGCGCCTGTCACTAAATATCCACTTGTATTGTGAAAAGGATCGTTCAACGTCTACCGATGTAATCGACGCATATTTAAAATAAATATAATTTCGTATAGATGACAGATTTATATCCGGCATTGAACAGTTCACTTTGCCACTTAATAGGCCTTTTCATCATAGAAGGGCGCATGTGCTGCCGCTATGTTTGTTTGCGGGACTATGAAATGTTCGGACACTGTGATTAACGGTGCAAAATTAATACGAAACATTATGGAAGAACACACTTGCTCTCAATCAAGGCGCTGGCTCAAGTATCCTGGCCGTAAAATGACTGGAAGCAGGAATAAAGAACTGGTTGCAAGGTTAGAATTCAACTATCAACTTATCAATTTATATACAAGTGCATTAAAAGAAAACAAATGTGTTTAGTCTACAATATGCTTAATAACATTCTTCGTGCAGTAATTGATAATGCAGTAAAAATATTTTCTGTTTTTTTACGAAAATGTAGGGTCAAAAATGCAATTGAAAATGAGGTTTTTTGTCGATCCTTCTGTGGATAAAGCTGGCTCCTTTTTTTCAAATTTTTTCAAATAGGTAAACTATACGATATGGCACTACCTATTTTCAAAAAATTGGTAACAGATTCATCATTATTTGTTTAAAAAACGTCGAGTTCCGCCATGTTTGTTCGGACAGTTTTCGCATGTCAATATTGGATTTGACATAAACATTACGTTTTTTAACCAAATAATGATAAATCTGTTACCAATTTTCTGAAAATAGGTAGTGCCATATCGTATAGTTTACCTAATTGAAAAAATTTGAAAAAAAGGAGCCAGCTTTATCCACAGAAGGATTGACAAAAACAACTCATTTTCAATTGCATTTTTGACCATACATTTTCGTAAAAAAACAGAAAATATTTTTACTGCATTATCAATTACTGCACGAAGAATGTTATTAAGCATATTGTAGACTAAACACATTTGTTTTCTTTTAATGCACCTGTATATAAATTGATAAGTTGATAGTTGAATTCTAACCTTGCAACCAGTTCTTTATTCTTGCTTCCAGTCATTTTACGGCCAGAATACTTGAGCCAGCGCCTTAATTGAGCGCAAGTGTGTTCTTCCACAATGTTTTGTACTAATTTTGCACCGTCAATCACACTTTCTTCTAAATTAATGTGAAAAAATGGTACCGGTCCAGCCATTTTGACAATCAGGTATCCGAACATTTCATAGTTCTCGCAAACAAACATAGCGGCAGCATATGCGCGCTTCTATGATGAAAAGGCCTATTATATAGGTCCACCACACACCAAAATGGTGAAAAACCGGGGTTGTTTCATAATACTGTATCCAGTTTGTGTTTCACTCTCTCAGCAACACCTCCTGATACTCTAAAAATATATTGACGTAGATCAAATATAATGTTCATTGCCTCAATTACTGTATATTGATCTGTTTCCGGCTTACGTTGAAGGTCGCGTATGGCTAGAGGGATCTGCGAGAAATATCCATGTATAAATGCTAGATTTTGTTTTAATAAATGGATCACTAGACATTTATTTATTTATTTATTTATTTATTTATGTAGTTACACCACCCCACAGTAAAAACCAATTACGGGGTGGGAAAAAAACAATACAATAATTTATACCTAATGGTAAATAATATACAAACAGACAAAAAGCAAAAAGAACAGATTATATACATGCATAATACACTAACAGATTAAAAGAATATTAAAATAAAATTACAGATTACTACGAAAAGATACACTTAATACTTGAAATACTCGAGTAAAATATATCAAGCTGTCCTTCAATTGACATGTAAGTGTTACACATAAAAAATAAGGGAGAGAACATCAGAGCATTTGTTCGTGGAGTGGGAAGATAAAATGTTTTATGATTACGCGTCTCAAATGAGGGGGCATGAAAATTTAACATATTCAAGATGTTAGGGCAATCGATGAGATTAAAAATTAACTTGTGCAAAAACAAAAGAGAACAAAGTTTCCTGCGGTCGTGTAAACTAAGAAAACCAAATCTATTTAGCAACTGTCCATGTTCGAAGCCAACAGCGGGATATACATGATCAATTTTGTATGAAACGAATTTTAGGTAGCGCCGTTGTACATTCTCTATGCAATTACAATATTTATTATATCCTGGATTCCAAATAAGTGAAGCATATTCAAGTCTGGATTTAACAAATGCAGAATAAAGAAGATTTAATAATTCAATGTCATCAAAACCACTTGAATTTCTAATCACAAAACCCAAACTTTTATAAGCAGAGAGAACAATATTTTCTATATGTTTGTTAAAATTTAGTTTCGAGTCGAATAGAACCCCCAAGTCATTAAACTCATCTGATCTATTTAATACGGTATCGTTCAACTCATAATCGAATAACAGTGGATTATTCTTTCTGCAGAAAGACAGAACGTTACATTTGGCGATGTTTAAAGGCAGATTATTTAGAAGACACCAGTCATTAACATAATTTAAATTACTTTGGAGTAACGCACAATCCTCGTCAGTATCAACAGTATAATACAATTTCATGTCATCAGCATATATCAGGCAGTTGACATCAACACAAGTCACTAAATCGTTAATAAATAAAATAAATAATAGAGGCCCCAGCACTGACCCTTGGGGTACTCCGGAAGTAGCTAGAAATTGATCAGACTTAAAGCCACGGTATTCTACATATTGGCTCCTTCCAGTTAAAAAAGATGATAGCAGGGAAGTTAGCAAATCTGAAAAACCGAATACTTTAAGTTTATGTGGGAGAATGCCGTGGTCAAGTCTGTCAAAAGCTTTGGAAAAATCAGTATATATAACGTCAACTTGTTTGCCCGCATCGATAGCCTCAGAAATAAATTGTGTGACAGTGAATAAATTTGTAACTGTTGATCTACCCTTTACAAAGCCATGTTGAGATATACTGATCTGCCCTCGCACATTATTATAAATTTGGTCATATAAAGAAATTTCAAAGACTTTGGCGAAATTACAAATTATCGTAATAGGACGATAATTTGCAACTTAGCTTTTATCTCCCTTTTTAAAAATTGGACACACTCTGGATAATTTCCACCGATCTGGGAATACACCGGATTTTAAGCATAAATTAAAAATAATCATTAGTGGGTAAACAAAAGCGTACGCACAGCCTCTAATAATAAAAGCCGGTATGTCATCCGGTCCCTTAGTGAACTTAGGCTTCAGTTTCAGTAAAGCTTCTAAAACATTTACTTCATTAAACATATTTATATGCGTGAAATTCGTTGTGCTAAGTACATCACCAGGATTCCAGTTAGCGTTATTCGGAGTATATGCAGTTTGAAAAAACGAGGCAAAAGCGTTGACAATGTCTAAGGGATTTCTGTATTCACGGTCGTTATATATTACTTGATCAGGCAAAGAGCCACTGTTTCTTTTGGAATTTACATAGGACCAGAACTGTTTCGCGTTTGATTTAATATTATTTTGTAATCCATTCAGATAATCTTTGTAGGAGTTATTAACATCGATTTTTATTTTTGCTCTTAACTGTTTAAATTCGTCATAAGACTTTCCATTGTTATGTTTTTTATAACAATGCAAAGTCTTATGACGAATTTAAACAGTTAAGAGCAAAAATAAAAATCGATGTTAATATTTAACATTTCTTGAGTATGTTAAATAGCAATTGATTCATTTGGATCGAAGTGTTGCACTACTGATTTAACGACGTCGAAATTACAATAATACGATGCCACCTCTAGCCATGTCGCCCATTGCGTTACAACAGGCTCTGGAGGTGTCTTTTCCAACATTTCACGAAGTAACTTCATTCTGACTTGGTTCTTTTAGAAACACTTTTTTTAACACTATCAGTTTATTAACGTTAGTCTAACGTGTCTAATAGTTTCAGCCACTATGTGCAGTCCGTGAGCTAAGCACGTAACACGAACCATGTTGTGGTACGTTTCTTTCAAAATTTTTCCCGCTGCCTTCATGTAATTAACCGCATCTGTAATAAACAATAAAAATTTATGTAAATTTTACTCATACTCTTCACCCCATAATGTTTTCAAAGTTGATTGCACTAATTCTGCTACAGTTGGTGAATTAGTAATGTCCAGTACTTTAGATGCAATCAAGTGTCCGCGCATTGAATGTGTTTCCTCCATTCCACTGACTATCACATTTGCTATATTGATACTGTAGAAGAACGCACTACCGGGCGTCAAAATGACGCGACACCAATTTATTTCTCAGGGGGCGCCAGTCGCGTATTACCCCGTTCTTCTACCTCCCAGGCGGGTTCGAGATAAGATGACTTCGGTAGCCGAAAAGCGGGACCAAGGCTGCACTACCACAGATCGGAAACTACGCTCTCTCTGGACCCGAATTCCCTCGTTAGGGGTTTAGGCACCTCTTAATTTCCTGAATTTTTGCATAAAAAAATCCCAACCGAAGAATTTCTCTGCGGAGGGATTAGTTTTGGTACGCGAAAATCGCGTTTTGGTCCATTAATAACGGAATATATTTCTCAAAAAACGCATAAAAAAATCCCTATCGAACCTCCGTAAAACAACCAGAAGGTCGAACGTTAATGCGAATTAACTCGACACATCCGGTTTTCTATACGAAAGTTCCAGGGATTATAGACCGTCAACAGGCCTCAAGATCAATTAAGAAACATTAGTTCAAAGAATCCGTTTATTTAACAGAATTGGTTATACAAAATTCTCAGAAAAGAATCGTGCCTTCCCCAATCAAGGTAGTGACTTTCAGACCATACAAGCGAGAGCGCTCGCGCTAACGATCGATTAGGTAGAAAAGATTCATACGTACCTTCTCAGAATCAAAATGCGAGCTTTTAGAATCATTTCAGACTCTGGGTAAATTAATAATTAAGGCTGACTGAAATTAACTTAAAAAAGTTTTACTAAATGAATTTAGTTTCGCTAGAGACTACTTAGCTTTAAAGTTCTTGTATCGTGGAGATTCACGTACTCAAACGCATTCAGAGGACTTATTACTGCATAAGTTGAGTGGCGTTCGATCAGTCCACGACTTACTAACCCTTATCACAGTCGATTAATATTATCGATTTGGCAGCGTCTCACCTTCGAGCGACTTTTAGGCAAAATTGAATTTTTGGATTATTATGCACAAGGCGTTTTCCTCTATAACTTTGTCATTTGAAAAGCCCTGTTATTGGCTTTTCTACCATCGCTTTGTCTGGACCACTCAACGCGCTCGACCAAATTGCGAGCCGCTGGGTCAATCCAAACTCTTTCTATGTGAGAAACCGGCCTTGTACATGTGCATTGATTTTTATCAATTTTTGCTTATCGGCACTACGCCGGCTTTGACAAAATCTTCTTTTTTGCCTTTCGGATGCAGTGCATCGTTAAAATTTTATGCTCATATTTTAGAATTGGGCTTTCAATGACCGTACCTCAAAGGTCAATGTCTTTGGTTGAGGAATAAAAAATAAAAAATAATTTAAAGTATATTTTCGTGGTACTTTTTAAACTGACTTTGTGGTACTTTTGAAAAATCCAGTTTAAGACCAATTTTAGCGTACTTTTGAAAAATCGATTTTCGAGCCAAATTTCAAGGTACTTTTGAAAAACTAATCTGCGGGTGAAATTTTGGCGTACTTTTGAAAAATCGATTTTCAAGCCAAATTTCAAGGTACTTTTGAAAAACTAATCTGCGGGTGAAATTTTGGCGTACTTTTGAAAAATCGATTTTCAAGCCAAATTTCAAGGTACTTTTGAAAAGTTAATCTGCGGGTGAAATTTTGGCGTACTTTTGAAAAATCGATCTTCAAGCCAAATTTCAACGCAGTTTTGAAAAATTAGTCTGCAAGTGAAACTTTGGCGTACTTTCGATAAATCGATTCCTGGGCCAAATTTTGACGCCCTTCCAAAAATATTATTTTTCAAAGTCCAATTTATGATACCTTTGAAAAAGTATACTATTCATAAATCTTTGTCATTATATACTTCTACTCTGATATTCTGAACCAAAAACACTTTTCCTAAGTGAAAATTCGGTGTTTCTTCGAATTTTCGCCTGGTCATTTCCAACGCCTTATAGAACCCAAAACGGTCCTTGTGGACTGATCTGCGCCTCTGCAGACTCCCAAAAATGTCTTTAAATGAAATTTTTACCTAAGTCGAATTTTGATTATGTCTTCAACTTAGGACGATTTTGGAGAGTTCTACAACACTCCCCTCCTTTGGTTGAATCTTTTCTACTCATCGATTGCCTTTAATTTCCATATTCACTTGTATGTCTGTATGCCTTCATTTAACGGTCTGACCTATGGTACAGATGTTTAAAAATAACGGCCTTAATTGGGGCAGACGGCTGATTCGCCTATCTAACTTAAAAATAAATACATTTTTTAAACAATACGCTAAGTTGATACAACATTTTTATCAACTTAATTACACCCGCGTCGAGGTGCGAAGCGTAGCACAATTTTGATTAGCGTCCACTCTCACTAATTCGTTGCACTCGCTTTTTTTTGCCCTGGTCTCGCTCTTGCTTAACTTCGGCCCTTTCTAGAAGAGGCTGTCTATATCTCCATGCCGCAGCTTGGACGGTCCTCGCCTTTGAGTTCCAGACTTCACCATGCCGCGCCCTTGCGACAGGCTGGGTCATCTTTCCATTTCTGCACATGGAAAATGCAGTTCAGCAACTAGATTGACTTTTTAGCAAGTCGTCGACTGGGACGCGTCGACTAACAAACACAATGTGTTGTTTTTAATGAAATATTTTTCTAACATGAATTTTGTTAACTTATAATGGTTAGAAATTGGTTCTTCGTAAGGTAGATTGAATCGGCTTACGATATTCGTGCGGTCATCACTACTTTGTGAAAAAAGTATAAAAAAAAAAAAAATTGAAGCGTCTTCTTGAGCGAAGAACGGCTTCTGAAACTCGTCTCGTAGTTTCTACTTCGTAAGGTAGATTAAATCGGCTTACGATACTCGTGCGGTCATCACGACTTGTGAAAAAAGTATAAAAAAAAATTGAAGCGTCTTCTTGAGCGAAGAACGACTTCCACTACTTTGTGAAAAAAGTATAAAAAAAAAAAAAAATTGAAGCGTCTTCTTGAGCGAAGAACGGCTTCTGAAACTCGTCTCGTAGTTTCTACTTCGTAAGGTAGATTAAATCGGCTTACGATACTCGTGCGGTCATCACGACTTGTGAAAAAAGTATAAAAAAAAATTGAAGCGTCTTCTTGAGCGAAGAACGACTTCTGAAACTCGTCTCGTAGTTTCTACTTCGTAAGGTAGATTAAATCGGCTTACGATACTCGTGCGGTCATCACGACTTGTGAAAAAAGTATAAAAAAAAAATTGAAGCGTCTTCTTGAGCGAAGAACGGCTTCTGAAACTCGTAGTTTCCATTTGGGGTATACGTTAATTTTGTTGACTTAAAATGATTAAAATTGAAGTTGTCTTCTTGCATAAGAAAAACAGCTTCCGAAACTCGTACTGATTCGTACTTATGCCTACTTCCATTACTCGAACTTGGCGGCTCTCGCTCTTGAGAAGCTAGGCTTACCGGATCGCGCTCTTGCGTCGGGTTCGCCGTCTTTCCATGTCTGCTCATGGAGTAGACTTTAAATTTTCGATTCGACCGCATATAGGTCAAAATCGCCACTTAGAATTTTGAGAAAAAATATAAAAAAAAGCGAAAACGGCTATTAGCCGTGGTCGACCTCAGAAATATCTAGAGGTGACTCTTCTATATCTGGCTCATCTCGAGCATCTTCGGGATCTCGACTTATTACATCCGGCTCATCTTGAGCACTTGTGGGAACATTGATTTGAACTAGTGTGGTATCGCTACGTCGCTCTGACCTGGGCGCGATCTCATTGTCTGATGAGGAAGCGTCGTCACTAAGATGAGTTTCATCCGGACTATCTTCTGATTCTTCAGACAATTCCAATTCAACATCGGGGTCTCCCTTAGGTGCCGGCCTGATGGCATCGACATGTAACCTCGTCGAAGTTACCCCCTTGTGAATGAGGTAAACTTCATTGGACAATCTCTTTAAAACCTTGTGTGGCCCACTCCACGATGGTGTGAAGGTATGATCCTTCCTGATCCTTTTAGTCATTACCATATCTCCCACTTTATATACGACCGGCGTTACCGCCACTTTGGGCGCGTAACGCCATTGGTAATTTGTTTGATTTTTACGAATCTCCTTGACTCTTTCAAGGCGGGGAACGTCCGCTTGATTACGACGCTCTTGTCTATAAGCGAACATATTCCAATCACCAATCTGTGGTAATTCATAGCCGAGTACTACGAAACTGGGCGTATGCCCCGTAGCGGCGTTTTTTCTTGTTCTCAAGATATATGCCATCTGACTAACATGTCGATCCCACTCGTCGTTGGGTGAACCATATAATAAGGTTTTTAAGATCTTCTTAGCTTCTTGCACCCTCCTTTCTATTGGATTGGCCTGTTGGTGGTAAGCTGCTGTGAAGAATCTTTCAATATTGTTACGTGTACAGAACGTATCGTAAAAGCCGGAATTGAAGTGGCCTCCCTGGTCGGAAATGATGACCCTCGGAACGCCATATCTCGCCACTAGTTCCTCTTCGATAAATTGTGCTATTGTTTTTCCACTGACTTGGGTGAACGCCTTGGCTTCGACCCACTTACTAAATACATCCTCTACCATTAATATATAACGGTTATCTGCATCTTTGGTTCGCTGAAGTGGTCCGATTACATCGACGCTTAGAACTTCGAACGGATGCGATGGAGCATGGCTTCTGAGAGGAGCCTTCGGTTGTGACTGTCTGCTTTTTACGGAATTACAAATAATGCACTCATTTAAATATTTGTTAACTAGTCTCGACAAATTATTAAAATAATAGCGGCCCGAGATGATTCTAACAGTTTCATCGCGGCCGGGGTGACCTACTTCCGGTCGGTCGTGAAAATGAGATATTACTCTCATGACCATACGTTTTGGTACGTATAATTTTTCTATAACATTTTCGCCTCTCGTCCAAAGTGTGCCGTCTATCACTTGTCTTGTATTGACGAATTTCACCTCTGCCTCGGTTTTATCTGCTTGTCTCACTAGAGTATTCCATCGTTCGATTTGGTCTTGGATATCTCTGGAGTGCGATTGCGCTTCTCTGACCTGATCGTTTAATTCCAATGTGGTAATTACTGATATTCGTTCCTTGTACGAGAATTTTGGTGGATACATTCTCTCCTCTTCGTCGTCTGCTTCGACGTTCGGGCCTTGAGGATTTCTGCTCAAATAGTCTGCCAATATATTTTCCTTGCCGGGACAATGTTCTATTGTGAAGCTGTATTCCTGAAGTAATAATGACCAACGTGTAAATTTCGTTTTCTCGTCCTTATGCTTATTTAACCATAGTAAAGCTCGATTGTCGGTTTTGACTATAAATGGACGGTCTGCCAAATATATTTTGTATTTCCTTATATAATTAACGACGCTCAAACATTCCAATTCATTGATATGGTATTTTCTCTCCGTCGGAGATAACGTATTACTAGCATAAGAGACGATGTGCTTCTGGTCATTATCCCCCAATTGATATAATACTGCAGATAATCCTATTAAGGATGCGTCCGTCTGCAGTATGAACATTTTATTGAAATCTGGCCGGTGCAGTCCTAGAGGTTTATTCAATACTTCTTTTAGTAAAATAAAGGCTTCTTGGGCTTCCGGATTCCACTTGAAGCGCCAGTCTTTCGAGAGTAGTCGGGTCAAGGGCTTTGTAATTATTGCAACATTAGGGATATATTCACGTACCCAATTACATAGACCAAGGAAACTCTGAAGCTGGCGCCTCGTCGTAGGGGCCGGATAATTTTGTATCTGTAATATGTGTTTTTCTAATGGTTGAGTGGTGTTGGCATTTATTTGATGCCCGAGATAGGTTATGCTTGACGTGGCTACCACACATTTTTCCGGTGACACCTTTAAATTATGCAAACGCAGGCGTTCAAAGACGGCTCTCAGATGGTTTACATGCTGTTCTATATTTTCACTGTAGATGATAATATCATCGAGATATACTTTGCAGAAATGATGCAAGTAGCCGGTCAATACGTCTCTTGCCATAAATTTTTGGAATGTACATGGAGCGGTCTTCAATCCGAAAGGCATCACGTTAAATCGGTAAGATGCTCCATCTAATGTTGTAAACGTAGAATAGTTTTTTGACGACTCCTCAAGAGGGATTTGCCAATATCCGCTCTTGAGGTCCAACACCGTAAATATGTTGGCGTTTCCTAGATCCTTTATACTCTCGTATATTTTTGGTAAGACGGATGCTTCGTCTTCCGTTACTTCATTTAAGTGACGATAATCAATGCAGAAGCGAGGCTTCTTGCCGGGCCTTTCAATTATAATGGGAGGCGAACTGTACTGAGCGGTACTCGGTTCTATGACCCCGGCTTTCAGCATCTCTTCAATTTGATCGTACATAACTTTTTTCTTAGTAGGAGACATAGGGTAGGGTTTGATATTGAACTGGCGGTCGTCTTTAACTTTTATTTTATGTTTCGTTGTCACCGTGGTAGCTTGGGTAGGCACCGCGGTGAACAATTCAGCGAATTCCTCGAATAGAGGTTTTAAATTATCGTTTCCGATGATCAGTTCTTCGGGAAGCCGGCATTGCTTCCTTGCTTGATGTGCCGCTTGATTCCAGAAGACGGTTATTCGCTCTTCAGTGCCGACGTAGACACATTTACGTTGATAATCGAATACGACATTGTGAGCATATAAAAACGGGGCTCCCAGAATGAGCTCTTCATTTAAATTTTGAATGACCTGAAACGTGGTCTGAAAGGGTACATCTAGTACATTAACGTTCATGGTCGTAGTCCCGAGGGATTCTACTAAACCATCGCCACAAGCCATAACAAACGTTTGGGGAGCTGTAAGTTGATCAATGTCGTTCAAAAATTTCGGTTGGATAATATTCCTTGTCGAACCTGTATCCAATAAAGCGTTAACCGCTCGATTATTAATTATAATCTTAATGCGAGGCAGAGGGAAAGCGTCGTTAGTTTGATTGATAGATTCTAATGGAGTGAATCGGTGGGGAGATAGGTTGACTTCTTGATCCTTAAACAGGTAATTAAGGTCAGGAAGGTCATCGAAGTTTTTTAATTTAAACTTCTTGCTTCGGAGCTTCCCCGAGGGTCGCTTCGAGCCTGGTGGGGCCTGGTAGGCGGGGCTGGTACAGTTCGGCCTGGGCCATCGCCTCTGACCCCCGCTTGGTTTCCCGTATTCATATTACGATAGGGATTGTTTGGGCATTCTGCATGAAAATGCCACTGCTCCGTTGGGCAATATCTGCAAGGGCGATACGGGACTCGGGAGTTCCTTACGTCTCCAGTACCCCTTCTCGGTATATCCCCTCTAGACAGCGAGGAAATATTATTTGCAAAATGCACCCTTGGTGCTGGCGGATTATCTCTTCTTTGAGATCCATTGAATGGTGTCCTAGATGCACCAAAGGAACTGGAGGACGGCTTCGTTAATGCGGAGGGTTCCGTTCTCCAGTTACTGCTCGATTGCTGATTCCCTTGAGCTGAAGCGGTAGAGGTGGACGCTTCTCGGTCTTTGCTTTTCTTTGCATTTTGCAGAATCTCGAATTCTTTATTCTCATCCATGATTTTAGCCATTTGTTCGGTCATCGTCACTAGTGTATTTGTATCTAGTATGACGGCACTCTTTAGGAGCATTTTCATATCAGGTCTCAACTGATTGAAGATGGTAGCCGCCTTCATCGCCTCCGGCTTAAACGGATCGATCCTGTTGAAGAGGCATACCTTCCTGGAAATAAATACTGACGTATTTTCCTCGGCATCTTGTTTCTTGCCATATAAATTAGCTACTGCTTCGGTGAGTACTTCACCTGAATCGTAACGGCTTCTGAACCGCTCGAGGAATAGAGGATACGTGGTAATTAGGGTTCGGTATTGTTCGAACCATTTCCTCGCATCGTCTTTGAGCTGTTCTGATATTTTATACAGACGGTCGTTATCCTGCGTAATTCGTACTCGGACGAAAAATTCCTCCATATGATGAATGAAGGTTTCAGGGTCTTCGTGTTCGAAGCCATGAAATTCCGCATTTGGATGCTTCGACCGATACTTATGCTCGTGCGTGGCTTCGCTTAGAGCTTTGGCAAGACCTGCTGCCATTTGGGCGAACACTTGTTCTGAGGAGGGCTGTACGACTCCTTCAGTGGTACTCGGGCCAACCCCCGAACTACCCAGTACATCCTCCGCGCACGGCCTCTCTAACCCTCTAGAGACGTTGTCCATCACAGATGTCGGCTCGTCGTAAAACTGGAAAGGCGTTGATTCATCCATATCCTTTCCAGAAAGCCCTGCTGACTAACAACGCCCCACGTTGGGCGCCATGTAGAAGAACGCACTACCGGGCGTCAAAATGACGCGACACCAATTTATTTCTCAGGGGGCGCCAGTCGCGTATTACCCCGTTCTTCTACCTCCCAGGCGGGTTCGAGATAAGATGACTTCGGTAGCCGAAAAGCGGGACCAAGGCTGCACTACCACAGATCGGAAACTACGCTCTCTCTGGACCCGAATTCCCTCGTTAGGGGTTTAGGCACCTCTTAATTTCCTGAATTTTTGCATAAAAAAATCCCAACCGAAGAATTTCTCTGCGGAGGGATTAGTTTTGGTACGCGAAAATCGCGTTTTGGTCCATTAATAACGGAATATATTTCTCAAAAAACGCATAAAAAAATCCCTATCGAACCTCCGTAAAACAACCAGAAGGTCGAACGTTAATGCGAATTAACTCGACACATCCGGTTTTCTATACGAAAGTTCCAGGGATTATAGACCGTCAACAGGCCTCAAGATCAATTAAGAAACATTAGTTCAAAGAATCCGTTTATTTAACAGAATTGGTTATACAAAATTCTCAGAAAAGAATCGTGCCTTCCCCAATCAAGGTAGTGACTTTCAGACCATACAAGCGAGAGCGCTCGCGCTAACGATCGATTAGGTAGAAAAGATTCATACGTACCTTCTCAGAATCAAAATGCGAGCTTTTAGAATCATTTCAGACTCTGGGTAAATTAATAATTAAGGCTGACTGAAATTAACTTAAAAAAGTTTTACTAAATGAATTTAGTTTCGCTAGAGACTACTTAGCTTTAAAGTTCTTGTATCGTGGAGATTCACGTACTCAAACGCATTCAGAGGACTTATTACTGCATAAGTTGAGTGGCGTTCGATCAGTCCACGACTTACTAACCCTTATCACAGTCGATTAATATTATCGATTTGGCAGCGTCTCACCTTCGAGCGACTTTTAGGCAAAATTGAATTTTTGGATTATTATGCACAAGGCGTTTTCCTCTATAACTTTGTCATTTGAAAAGCCCTGTTATTGGCTTTTCTACCATCGCTTTGTCTGGACCACTCAACGCGCTCGACCAAATTGCGAGCCGCTGGGTCAATCCAAACTCTTTCTATGTGAGAAACCGGCCTTGTACATGTGCATTGATTTTTATCAATTTTTGCTTATCGGCACTACGCCGGCTTTGACAAAATCTTCTTTTTTGCCTTTCGGATGCAGTGCATCGTTAAAATTTTATGCTCATATTTTAGAATTGGGCTTTCAATGACCGTACCTCAAAGGTCAATGTCTTTGGTTGAGGAATAAAAAATAAAAAATAATTTAAAGTATATTTTCGTGGTACTTTTTAAACTGACTTTGTGGTACTTTTGAAAAATCCAGTTTAAGACCAATTTTAGCGTACTTTTGAAAAATCGATTTTCGAGCCAAATTTCAAGGTACTTTTGAAAAACTAATCTGCGGGTGAAATTTTGGCGTACTTTTGAAAAATCGATTTTCAAGCCAAATTTCAAGGTACTTTTGAAAAACTAATCTGCGGGTGAAATTTTGGCGTACTTTTGAAAAATCGATTTTCAAGCCAAATTTCAAGGTACTTTTGAAAAGTTAATCTGCGGGTGAAATTTTGGCGTACTTTTGAAAAATCGATCTTCAAGCCAAATTTCAACGCAGTTTTGAAAAATTAGTCTGCAAGTGAAACTTTGGCGTACTTTCGATAAATCGATTCCTGGGCCAAATTTTGACGCCCTTCCAAAAATATTATTTTTCAAAGTCCAATTTATGATACCTTTGAAAAAGTATACTATTCATAAATCTTTGTCATTATATACTTCTACTCTGATATTCTGAACCAAAAACACTTTTCCTAAGTGAAAATTCGGTGTTTCTTCGAATTTTCGCCTGGTCATTTCCAACGCCTTATAGAACCCAAAACGGTCCTTGTGGACTGATCTGCGCCTCTGCAGACTCCCAAAAATGTCTTTAAATGAAATTTTTACCTAAGTCGAATTTTGATTATGTCTTCAACTTAGGACGATTTTGGAGAGTTCTACAACAATACCACAGACATTTGTTGTTTCATCAACACAAAGCCAGATGTGTTTTTCATTTAGCTGTGTAAATATTTTTTTTTAGTCTCACAAGTCTCTCGCTGTAGATTCTGCTGGCACTTGAACGTTCTTATATTTCCCATTAACACACTTTAGTTGAGTAAAACTTTCGTTGACTATCACTATCACTAGTAACATCTAAATAGTTTTTGTGACGTTCTGATGAAACATGTTTTAAAATGTTCGACTTGCGTGTCAACGAAAGTGTTTTTTTCACAGCTGGTGCGGAAAAGTTCTACACCGTTAAACCGCAGTTCCGAAAAATCTTGAATCCACGAAAGTACTGTATCACTTAATGGAAAACCACTCGACGTCATAAGAATTCACGACACATTTCCTTGTATCAAAAGCTGAAAATGTACTGACGGGTACTCTTCTCATTCAGTGTTATTGTGGTTTAAGTATAAGTCGGACATATTTATTACAAGTGTCCAAAGCAATTAACTGTCTTGAAGAGTTTTTGCATGTATATCCTGGTAAATTATCTCAGAATAACGCTGCCAAGAGAATTTTACGTCTACGCTGAAACAGAAAAGCTTTATAACCTTTTGCCAACGTGATTGACGAAACGTACGTCGAGAATAATGTTCGAATGTAGTGTTTGGTGTTTGCGTGAACTACTTTAAAGTCAGCTAAACTAATAATTTAGCTTTCAAAATCTTCCATATTCAGTAAAGTATATAAAGCTCCGGTTTAAATTACTCCTCATCTAATTAGATTTATTTGGCATAACAAAATTGCAACAGTATTATTTTCGTTCTGTTGTGTAAGAATAAGCACCGAATGTCGGTCCGAGTCGACTGAAATAGCATCATTATTTCTTTATTTGTCTTACGTTGGAGACTTGTAAACACTCTCATGGTTTTATTAACTCATAAATTACGACAAATAAAACTGGATCAAGAAGACTGGTGTATTTTTACGATGAGAAACGAGAATCTACGCAATGTAGTATCTACTATTCCAACCTTGAACGCATATTTACCACATATGCATACTAAATGCTACAGGTAGCAGTAAAAGAAGTTTGCAAAGGCTAGACGGTGTTGATGACCCATGAAGAGCCACGCTCAAGTCGCCTTTACATTTTTAAAGCCAATTGTGAAGTCCTTCTTCGCCAACGGTGGATCAATATACAGTTGAGTAAATTCACAGAACTTCATACTTAAAACAAAAACTGAGATAATTTTTTTAAAGGTAGGTACCGATAAAACAGTAAACCAGATGTAAGTATCAGGGTTGGCATGTTTAAAACAAAATGTTTTAAACAACATGTTTAAAACATCGCACTGTGTTTTAAAAAAACGTTTAAAACATATTTAATACACAATGCGATGTTTTAAACAAATATATTATTTTGGAGTTTGTGGAAAAGTGCCGATGATGGTCCATTTCGATAAATAATTCCGATATAAACAGTAAACACACCCACAAAAAAATACTCTCGGTAGTCTTACTCATATGAGTCAAAAGATCAGTGGTCACGTGAACTAAACTGAGGATTTTATTTGTAGAGTGCTGTAAAATCCGTTTAAGAGCGCCATCTGGCATCAAGTAGTAGTAGCAGACTCAGTAACTTGGCACCATTTAATTTTAATTGAATAGAGTTTTAAACGTTTTAAACCTATTTTAAACGTGTTTTAAACATACCATTTAAAACATTGAAAAACTGTTTTAAACAAGAAAACTGTTTAAAACAAAAGACAGAGACAAAGGTGCCAGCAGTGTCAACAGCTGACGTAGGCTGTAGACCCTACCGGCATCTTTGTCTCTGTCTTTTGCACGGAAATATTTGTCTCTTTGATTCGATTCCCCGCTCCGCGCGTCTCTCTCATCCAAAAGCTGCTGCTCGAGGTAACTGTATAGTTTATTGACCGTGATTGAAATGGTCTCCCCAATAAAAAGACTTGGTCCTTGTCTGGTGGCTTTGAATCATTCATTTTTACGTTCAACGTTCATTATTGGAACACTTAAGAACAGTTTTTCTGGTGAATTGATGGTATTATTTACAAAGTGCGACAGGAAACACCGAGTTTCGAGTTTCTAAATTAGTACCCGTTTTTCGTCGTTTTATAACTAACTTCTCTGCAGACTGCCGTTAGATGTCATCTCCGTTTTAAATGCATGTATTTTTTTTATAACTTATAATATTATAAGGCTTTATTTTCAACTTCTACATGTTTCTAATGATTTTTGATGAATAATTGTTATTGTTTAACACAGATTCTCCTCAAGTTTTAACTGCGACAACTCAATTATGATTTTTGTTTTGTTGTAGTTTCCACATAAGTCCTAATCAGAGCTTATTGTTGGGTTTTTCAGTAGGTACATGAACTCATCTGCGCTTGTTGCAAATAAAGTGGTAACATCTGCAAATCCCCAGTTAGATATCCTCATTTCGCCTATAGCTATTCCACCCTGCCAGTATTCCAACACACAGCACATCGCGTGTTCACTATAGATGTTAAAGCTAATTGGTGACAGAACATAGCCATGGCTGATGCCTTTGCTAACTTTAGATTTATCGAAGTTGGTGTTGTTGACTTTCACCCAAGCGGAATATTTTTCATACAGTCTGCGATTAATAAAGACTAGGAGCTGGATGTTCTCATCTTCAGTAATACAGTACCTAGCCTTCTCAATAAGTTCAATTCATTATTTGCTGAGTTAAATATAAAAATAAAGTCAATAAAAGGATTTTTTTAGATGTGTAAAAAAATCCTTTGACAGACAGACATACATTACATACTTCATTAACATTTGAAATCTATCCCTAATATAATATTAATAACAGAGACTAATAATATGCTTTTGGTTTGTTTCGGGACCCATTTATTTGTCATTTGATGTGTCGATAATACCTGTTCATTTCCTGAAAAGTCAAACCGCTTTTCTGGATCGGTTCGTTATCATAGTCTAACTAAATATGTTATTATGGCATACATCAAATACATGGTCTATGATCATTGCAATGGGAAAAGTCTTATTTATTTGTAGGGATTAATTCATTATTCATAACTTCCTTTCGAACAACGTCGGTATTATACTCTTTACAAATACGAAAACGAGTATATTGAATTTGATCGGTGGTACATTTCTAAAATCGTAAATGCTGCTCGTAAAGAAATTGTATGTTAATAGTGTTTATATTTTATTAGCATATACAATATACATTTTACAATAATGAAATATACAACAGTCGAAATACGATAGTTGTACCGGCGGTAAGTGACCTCATGGTGGAGACTGCAGTAAGGGGATTTCCGCGCGAGAGCGTAGCAGCTAAATATGTATGAGTATATAGTGTGTCCTTAAATTTAAATTACCGACCTCCAAATACCAAATTTTATTGTATTTAGAGAAGTTTTTTGCTGTTAGTTTGGATTATGAAAAAAATGGAAAAATAACTCTTAATTTTTTTGCGACAGGACTAATACCTCCCAAAAACAAAATGTTACCGAAGCTGAAATTTTCTATTTGCCATTTTAGCCTCTATTTTGCAAATTAATGATAGTACATGAGAGACCAACGCGCAATGAAATTTTGGCGTCCGTCAGAACATTATTATATCTTATACAATTGAAATTACACTGACCATTATCTTGAATTTTAAACAGAAAATAATTTTAGATTTGTGTTTAGAACTCCAGTAGTTCCCAGTTATGAAATTTCATCCTTTTCAGGCCAGATTGAGTGTTAATATCAACCACCTTGAATTTTAAAGTGTTTTTTTTTACCTGCAAAAAATCCAAAAATTTCCGAATACCGAATCTCATCGAATTTAACAAGTTCATTTATGATTACCGTTTTGAAGTCTCCATTTTTAATTGCTAGTCGTAGTTTTTCTGAAAGTTTGGCCATATGAGCTATCAGTATGCCAAATTTCAACTTTCTTGCTTGCCTAGTAATGGAGTAGAGTTTTTCTGTCGCTAAAGATATGAGAGTAGTCTGATTCTAAAGGGGGACACACTGTATAAGACTGATGACAAAACATTGTAAGATCAATTGCACATATCATTTTCTACACACTGTGTATTAAAGAATATATTTTTTTGTGATATTTCAAATGATCATAATTTTATATAAAGTTTGTATTTCTTAAAAGAACAACAAAGCCAACTCTGTTCACATCTGATATTTTATGTGATTATAAATAAAGAAGCTTCCTCGTGATTTCTTTCGAGTTTTTCTACTTGACGTGACTTTTTAACATTCTGGCCCCTTTGTTCAGAGGATGCGGTCTAATTTGCTTACGCCAGTTAAAATATAAGAGTTGATCCCGATAAAATCGTCTGCTTGGGGTCACTTATGTTCTTTTCAGTAGGTTTCATCTCTTATCTTCTCAAGAAATTCGTGAGCGTCTACATTGGATTTGGGATTAGAACTCGCTGAAACGTGAAAAAGATTTTTCAATAAATTGTTTCGACGGGTTGAGTTTTCTCTGTACAGGGTGTACCACAAAATGGTGCAGATGTATTTCTTGCCAAACATTAAGTCGAGATTTTCATATATATACTTATTTAGCCTCTGGTATGGGAGGGGACACGGAAGTTGCGGATTGGTTGTCCGCTATTGCGAGTCGTGTGTCAGATATAATTTTTTGAGACACGTCAACCTCATTTTCAAGGGACACATCTTTGACAACAAAATTCACCTGCACATCTCTGCATCCCTTTGCGCTGTAAACTTTTAAAAGGCATGATATGAAAAGCGATACCTCATTTGAAAGGTCTTCCTTCCACATAGCAAACGTTTTCAGATTCTGCCAGTCGTTTGCAAGATATTCAGAATTCAAGTGGTAATAACGCTCCATATTTATCCAGATAAATAAGTTTAGATAGCACAACTAAGTTAGATATTCAAACTGTGTACCATCAACTTCCACACAAATTTTGATCAAAACGAGGCCTTATATTTTAAAGCATTTTTTGGGTTATTTGATGGCAGCTTTTAATAATATGAGGTCGCAACTGTTCCGGAGACTTCTGGTCTGTTGACTAGATTGTGCTTTTCAAATGGCCCTACAGGAAAAAATCTAGTGGAATTAAATCTAGAGATCGGTCCGTCCAGTCCATTGCCTAGAAAACATCCTGTCCAAAAACTCCCAAGCATCATAATGTAGAGAGGTGCTCTTTCTTATTGGAACAGTAAACAGTCAACGAGTAATGAATGGGCAAGTTATTTCAGTAATTCTGAATACGTTGCATGGGTCATATTACCATCAAGAAAAATAGATCCAACCAGACGGTGTTAAAAAATACCGGATTTACCAAACATTCAATTTTTATTTTTTTTATTAATTGCCCTTGCGACATTGCAATTTGTAAAACTTTCGATTCATATAACGCTTTAGATTTTTTTCAGCTTTTAGCCAATTTGCCCTACTCTGCGCCGACCAAAATCATCCTCATTCAATTCAGTTTATTAAATGAAGGATGAAAGGACCCTGCACATTCTTTACGGAAAATTGGTTTAGATCAAATTGCCTGGAATACCAGTATGTTGTAGAACGTGAGGGCCTGATCAAAAATTCTCATGAGTACAACTCCAGAAAATGGTCGGCTTTTGTTGTATCTTCGTTTGAAGTGTTCGAAATTTAAAAAAATGGAGTATTTCGTACGAAGATGTAATAAAACCGTTCATTTTCTGAACTGAACATGACTTTTGATCATGATCTCAAATTCTACAACATACTGCAATGGCAGTGGCGTAACTAGACGTCATGGGGCCCGATAGCAAAAAATTGTTGGGGGCCCCCTATTATATTTTCTTAATACCTAATCCTGATCCGAAAAAAAAATTTTTTTTGATCCCAACATTTTGTTGATGAGTGGGGGGAGAAATCCGAAAACAAAATTCTAGACGCCGGCTGGGGCCCCTCGGTCTCCCGGGGCCTCAAGGCATTGCCCCGGTTTGCCCTGCCATAGTTACGCCTCTGATTTCAGGTAATTTGACCTAAACCAATTTTCCGTAAGGGATTCGGCAGATAGTCGTTCTACTGATATTTGTAACAGTAACCAATTTCTTCGTGCTCAAAGTTAACTGTACATCAAATTGTCCTAAAACTGCAACCTTAACAATTTTATTTCTTGTTAGTCACTGATCCAATTTTTCGGCACTTTCCGCTAACTCCAAAATGTATTTTCTATTCACATGCTTCATTGGATAACACAACCCCACAAAAAAAAAGTTCAGATCAGCGAACCAGGCCTATGTGTCCCTATGTACTTTCGGTCGCTGAATCCAAATCCGAGGTCAAAAAAATTCGTACACCCCCAAAATCTTTAGCCAAAAGACACCCCTGGACTGGGGTAAAAAGAACATTAAGCTACGAGAATAGTTGTTACATCCTAGTCGATCGAATTATACAAATTAAGGTTAAACAGCAGCGTACATACAATAGATATGAAACACATCCTCAGTGAGGGGCGAAAACTAGCCCCCATTTATAAAAAAATCGGTCCAAAACAGTAATGACTGCTGAAAAAGCTCGAAATGTCTAAGTTTTGTTAAAGTTATAAAAAACTGTATCAGATCCGACGTAATCTTCATAAACTGCCCCTATAGAGTTCAGAACAACCACCTCCAAGTTTAAATAACACAAAACAAGAGAAAACGTAAAATACAACAGGATTTCTATTTTGCGTAGTACTTTAAAATAGAACTAGAAACTTACGTACCATCAACGTCCTCAGATGGTGTGAAAACTACCCCTATGTAAGATTTATCCATAAAAAGTTACAGTGACTTCTATAAAAATTCGAAACACCTGCGTTGTGTGGAAGTGAGACTATGTACGACGCTGTGCTTGATGCGACCGAAAATACATAGGGATACATGGATCATTTTTTTTTGTGGAGCTGTGTAATTTTTCTGGACTTCTGTCGCACTCATTATAAAATTAACTTCTGAGTAGAATTCCATACCAGGTGACACAGTGATTTTGACTTAACTGAAGACAAACTTAGCGCTTCTATCAGAAATAATTACAGTTATAACAGCTTCAAAAAACTGCAAAAATTATCTTTTGTAGAACGTTTTTGTTTCCAATACATTCTACTAATAATCCATCAAAAATTCTAGGAAAAAAATGTATTTGAACATTTTTATTTTAATAATAAAGAACGCTTTTGTAACTAAAACTTTGAATATCTTGGAAACGAATTAATAGAATTTGAAAATTTTTGTTGTGGTATTTAGGAGAGGAAAACCTTTCAAATAAGGTAAGTATCCCGCAAGTTGGATCAAGTACCTTTTGGAAAGTGAAACTAATAAATAAAGAAAACATGTATTTAACTTTAGTGAAAAACTATTTATATCCTTTTATTTCATATAGTAGATATTTATTGGTTTGCTGTGTATATTTATATGTATATTGCGAGGTGAGATATCTTTGCCGCAAGTAGTAATGTAGTATTCTGCAGACATAGAGATGCCTGTCTGATAAAGTATATCCTCTGTTGCATGATAAATTGTCACTTAGCTTGACATTTAGAAGGTCTTATCAGCGGCTTTACTGCCTTCGGGATCTACGCCAGCTGTGATACCATCGGATTCGGCATTCAATTTGGGTTATTTCTGTTGCAGAATTTTAAATGTTGATATAAATTCCCAGCAAAGTTTTATGATAAATCTGTATTTATAGACAGCTTGAAAACAACATATTTTACACTTTACATTCTAATAGGAAACTGGCTGTGTATAGAATACACAACACTTCCTCATACCGCATTTTACACCACCGCACCATTAAGATAATCACCAAAACCATGTACGCGGTGAGTCAAATTAAATGAAATTGTATAGTACATAGGTTAGTTTATTTTCGAAATTTTTGTAATTTGAAAGTTGATTTGATTTTGATGTCATTTACCAGTACGGTAGGCATTGTTGCCACCCCCCATACACACAAAAAGAATTAAGTGCGAAGACCTCGACCACTGAATTCCCACTCATTTGGATGCTAATAAATATACTAGTATTTATTTTATTAGAAAGTATCTCCTCAGGAAGGGACACTAGCGAAAAATATTTCAAACAAAAGTTGTTCCGTTCAGAAGGGGGCACCCCTGTTAAACCCATGTTTATAGGTTTTTTTTAAATATTTTTTAACATAGAATCAGCCCTTAAAATTAATGACTGCGTACCTGAAACACTCTGTATATCACTGCTTAATTGAACCTAAACTGCGTAATATCTACTCATATTTGTAGATGTGCAAAAAGATATGAGATATTACATAAAGATTAGTTAATAGAAAATATTAACAACTTCCGATTACATGTGGAGAACCAATATTATCGATGTGAAAACAGGATTGTGTAGGGGGGCAAAATATTATATTTAGATATAAATACATTAATAGGCTTGTTGCATGTGCAGTATATTTTAAATTAATTTATATGTATTAATATAGTGTTACTAAACATTAGCAATAATCAAATCTGTTTTCATAATTTCTAACTGGAAAGTATTTAAATCTCCGACTAATACCCGGGAGAAGGGGCGAATCTGAGAAGACACTCATATTGGACTAGACGTCATCTAAAAGAATATCTCTGCGAGTGCAATGATTAGGACATATAATTCGTGGAGTTTGCGGTTATTTCCTAAAATTATTTATAGTACAGTACCTAGAGGTAAAAAATATGCAAAACTTCGAAATAACGTCATATTGAACGGATTTCGTTCATTTTTGGCAGTATATTAGTAAATGCTTCACAGAAAAGTTTCTATATTGTGAGGGGGCTTGCTAATTTCTAGGGGGCAGATGCCACCCCCTAGCAGGGGTGGCACTTAAAAAATATATATTTATTGGAGCTGAAGTAGAATCAAATTTTGAGAAGAAAAGATTCTATGCAATTTTTCACATAAATTGATAGTTTTTAAGTTATAACGACTTCAAAATTGCGATTTTAGCTTAAAAAAAAAGTATTTCCAAACGGCTTTCGTCAAGTATCTCGAAAAGTATTACTTTATCGAAAAAATGTTACAGACCAATTACAGAAAGTACAAACTGGGAATTAATTATATTTTTTGTTTATTTATGTAGGATCAATAATTTCGGAGATATTTAAGTTTACATCTGGCATTCAATTGTTCATAAGATAATTATTTAGAGTGAGAGTTAAATATCTCAGAAACTGTGACACCTACGTCAAGGATGCTAATAGGTAGAACAATAGGTTATTAATTAAGCTTTCAACTGTTTTTTATTTGTTTCTGTAGCATAAAAAACAAAACAGTTATGACCGAAGCAATGTGCATCTACACATTTTTTGAATAACAACATCGCCGTTTTGTTACTGCAATTAGCCAGTAATTAAAAAAAGGAATTTCAAACACTGTTTCTCATTAATATATAGTATGACGTAGATGTTCAATTTTTTTGGTTCGTATACAGCACTTGCTTTAGAAAAAAATACAGTTTAAACTATTAAGGTATTTTCGATAAAACGTAATTTTTTTTTACTTTTCCAAATATCTCAATAAATATTAGTTTTATTGAAAAATAAAGCTCATAAACTGATAATGAATTTCGCTTGTTTATTTATTTACATAGATTTAGTAGTTTCGGAGATATGAAAGTTTACAAATGGCGTCCGAACGCTTATAAGACGAAAAATGCGGTTTATATATTAAATATCTCAGAAATTGTTACACCTACGTCACGCATGCTAAGAAATGGAATTAAAGACAATTAATTGCGCTTTCAAATTATTTTTTACTCGTTCCTGTAGCATAAGAAATAATGAAGTTATGCCGAAAAATGTGCGTATTTATATTTTTTTATATAAAAAGGTCGTCATTTTGTTACTCTAATTAGCCAGTAATTAAAAAAAATTATCTCAAACACAATTTTTCGTTAAGATGTGGCATTTCCTAGATGCTATTTTTTTTTTTTTTTGCATCATGCCACTAGCCATACAGCCAACCGCTACCCTAAAAATATTAGTTGTATTCGTTCTGTGATATTAAATTATAATGTGTATTTGAGTGTACCATATTTAAAACGGATTAAATTGTTTTAAACATGACCGAAAAAGGTTATTTCAAGGGTCAATCGGATAATTTACGCCCTACGCCTACCAGGTGTATGCCATATTCTACTGCGTCACAAAAATATTCATAAATAAAAAACTAGTCCTAGATAAAAAAATTTCTTTTCAAAAACTTCTCCTGTATCTTGACTTCAATTGCTTCGCTGCATGGATATGAAAATTTTCAAAAATAGAAAAGTTTGTCGCTTACTCAAAATATGAGTACATTCTTAGTGAAGGAATAAGTCGAGTAATAAGTTCATTGTTGTTTAAAGAAAATAATAAACAATAATCGATAGAAACAAAAAGACCATTGGAAGCGCTTATTTGTGTACTTGAATTTAAAAAAAAATTCAGGTCGATAGCTCAATTAGATTTGAAGATATGGCAGTGTAAATGTTAAAATACACGATTTTTATAATCAATCAATTTCTCAAGTTTATTCGAAATAAAAAATATCTGTACCACAAAAAAATATCGTATTTTTATGTAGAATTGTTCACTTTATAAAAACCGCTGCCCAAGGAATCACTACTTCCACATCCAGATTCTCTATCCAAGTCACTCACAACGAAAAAACTTTGTATGTTGAAATAATTGTTTATGGAACTTTAATAATATAATATTTGAAATCCTCTACACCAAGAACCCATAAAACGATACCCCACATCGGTGAAGGTGGTGATAGTGGGGTGGTAGTGGGGGTGGATGAAGTAAAAAAATATTTTGAGGTTTCTGGTTCTTGTACATACACTAAATCATAATTTTTTTCATCCCTTTTAATAAGGGGGTGGGGGTGGTAATGGGGGTGGCTAATGCCAAAAATTTTTTTGAGGCCTTAGCTTCTCTTGCATATACTAAATACCAATTTTATTGACTCTTACCTGCTTGATTTACCCATTTATGCCAAATTTACCCCAATTTACCCCCCAACCCTTCGACGTAACAAGATAAAAATATAATCTAGTTCCAGATCTCATTAAAGTACATATGTGTACCAAATTTCAAGGCAATATCTTAAACGGTTCCAGAGTAAACGTGCGCACAAAAAAAGTTACAGACAGACCGACAGATAGACGACAGACAGACCGACAGACAGAAATTTTTTTTTCGCTCAAACTTAAAATCTCGTTTCATAACATTTTAAGCCTATTTGAATAATAAAAATTTTTAAAATTTTTTTTGTCGTTACTATACTTCCATTGGATGTGGAAGTAAAACTAGAAGGTCTCGAAAACGGACAGACTTTTATGGTCTATTTCGTTCCACTATCAAGTTATTACAAGGGCAACGTCCATAATGGATTAATTTAAAATGTGTGCTAGCGCTGTGGCGTCTCATGTTACATGATATCATGTGTTGTTTGCGCGCCTAAAGGATATATTCAAACTTTAATGTTGAATACTGTCTGTAAAAGAAAAAATAAGAAAAAATCTTTTACACACTGTGTTTTTTATTAAGTAAAGATTCTAAAAATACTAAAATTATATGTTTGCGACAGGCCTATTGTTAAAGTACATTATTTTTTTTACTTTTTTTTTCAGATGCTGAAATATGATGGCTGAAGTTCCTTATAATCATTGACAATAAAGGTAAGATACAATTTCAGGTATACCTATCCTGTTTTAGTGTTCATGTTTTATTACATTATTTAAAGCATTGTTAGCTAAATAGCTAATATTAAACTTGTCAACCCGGTGGACAAGAAAGATTGTTAATATCAGTACCAAGAGTGTACAGCCTTCCTGTCATTTGTATACCTTGTGGCCACGAGAACCGGCCTAGGCTTATAGCTCCTTTGTTTATGAACCAACTGTTTTGAAAGGAACTATATACCTATAACACTTATTTTCCGATTTAGTAACGTATAGTCAAAATGGCCGACTTTCGGTTTCGACGGAAATAGCATCAAATTTGATTTTTTAAGTGGAACACCCTGTAAATTTTGGTATTTTTGAAATCTACTGACCAAATTCTATCTGATCACTTTGCGAAATTTACATTTTTTTTTCAAAAATAATTTAAAAATTTTTAATTTCATTTTTCAACCCAGAAGGCTGTGATTGGGGTAAAATGTATCTATCTCCACTCTTTCGTCCACACACATGATAGTTCTTAGTAGTAGTAACTTAATATTAAGTATATTGTGGGCCAATACATTTTAAAATGTTTATTTTTGATAAGAAAGTCAATTTTTTTAAATGGAACGTGTATAGGGCCAGTTATATAGGTTTAGTTTAAACTACAAGCTACAGTTAAACTTAGGTTAAGCCTCTAATGTCCATTGTATAAGTGACTGTAACTGCCACCTAGAGTTTAACTATCAACTGGTGAATGGAGAACCGGTTAAACTCCAAGCTGCTGTTAAATACATGCGCAAATTGGCAAATACTATGCATTCTTCTTTTCACTGTATCCGTTTTTAAGGAGTAACATTAAAATCCACAGAAAACATATATTATTATATTATATTATATGTTATTTCTATGTTCTAACCAACAAATTACAGTATGCTACAAAATACACGTAATATAACCTAATTAGCACACAATTTGGTTGTCAACTGTCAGTAATAATAAAATAAAATGTTGATATTTTAACGAAATTTACGTAAAAACGGAAGTATTCATATTTTAATAAAGTTCGCTTAAATTAACTACAAGATATACAAGGAGCATACTGCAACTAGATTAAACCTTTGTTTAAACTTGGGTTTAAACGTATCCTATACAACTGGCACTAAGACCATCCACAACAGTAGATAGAGAATTTTATTTCGAATACGAAAATATGCGATATGTCTAGTTTTATTTCTATTTAACACTAGAAAATTAAAAAATTCAAAAATAAGTTGTACTGTCGTGCGCAAAAAAAATGGGACAAATCTTTTAACGTATTTTTGCTAAAATCTAATTGTGTACATATAACTTTAATTTTTGTGACATTGTATGTTATTTGTCAAAATTCATTGCAAGTGTGCAAATAGAGACAGATTTACATTAGAAAAAAAAATAGTTGTCCTTTTTTTGCTCACGACAGTACCTATGGGCCTTTTCATCATAAGCGTGCACATGTGCTGCCCCTATATATGTTTGCGGGAACTATGAAATGTTCGGACACTCGGTTGTCAAAATGGCTGGACCGGTATCATTTTTTCACATTAATTTAGACGAAAGTGTGATTAACGGTGCAAAATTAGTACACAACATTGTGAAAGAACACACTTGTGCTCAATTAAGTCGCTAGCTCAAGTATCCTGGCCGTAAAATGACTGGAAGCAAGAATACAGAACTGGTTGCAAGGTTAGAATTCAACTATCAACTTATCAATTTATATACAAGTGCATTAAAAGAAAACAAATGTGTTTAGTCTACAATGTGCTTAATAACATTCTTCGTGCAGTAATTGATAATGCAGTAAAAATATTTTCTGTTTTTTTACAAAAATGTAGGGTAAAAAATGCAATTGAAAATGAGGTTTTTTGTCGATCCTTCTGTGGATAAAGCTGGCTCCTTTTTTTCCAATTTTTTCCAATAGGTAAACTATACGATATGGCACTACCTATTTTCAAAAAATTGGTAACAGATTCATCATTATTTGGTTAAAAAACGTAATGTT
Source organism: Rutpela maculata (assembly GCA_936432065.2). Lineage (NCBI taxonomy): Eukaryota > Metazoa > Arthropoda > Insecta > Coleoptera > Cerambycidae > Rutpela > Rutpela maculata. The sequence continues at coordinate 40,171,905 of OW386290.2, forward strand.
TATGTCAAATCCAATATTGACATGCGAAAACTGTCGTTAGCAAGGAAAGTGCGAGAAAAATTTTAAAGAAACATAAATACCGTTCGTATAAGTATAACCTACACCAGCATTTATACGAAAATGATTCAGATCGAAAATTAGTGTATTGCAATTGGTTATTACGTAAACAAGTTGACACAATAACTTTCTTTCCAAAATTTTGTTCACCGACTAAACGAGATTTACCAATAATGGTGTGTTCAACCGAAGCAACATGCGGTATTGGGCTTAAAAAATCTGACATTATTAAGGCAAGGACGTTTCCAAGACAGGTTCGGTTTTAATGTTTGAGCTGGGATAATTGGAAACAGAATTATTGGTCCCATATTTTTTATGATTCTTTAACTGGCGAAAGGTATCTTAAATCCCTCCAAAATGATACCCAAAATGAAATTAACAATCTACCCAGGATTTAAAAAATAATATGTACTTTCATCAAGATGGGGCAATACCACACAATGCCCATATCGTTCGCGATTACCTAAATGAAACCTACGAAGAATGGTGGATTGGCGCCAATGGCCCAGTTAGATGGCCACCTAGGTCACCTGATCTGACTCCCCTCGATTTTTATTTGTGGGGATATCTTAAAAGTAAAGTTTACTCCAGACCACCAACATTAGAAGACTTGCGTAATAGAGTAACACAAGCATTCCAAGAAATTTCGAACAATGAGTTAAGAAATGTTGTTCGGTGTACTTTAAATAGGACACAACTTTGTGTTGCGGAGAACGGGAATGATTTTGAACACATAATTGGACGTTGACAATGAAATTGTAAGCTATTTTACATCAGAACTTACAAAACTCATTTTGGTAGTATTTTGATTTAGTTTAATTTTTTAATAATAATTTTGTTCAAGTTTTCGTGTACTGATTTCGTGTTATGTTTTTGTTCACAATCTTGTTTATTATTTTACCTTGTAGGTAGGTAAGCAGCTCAGTTCATTGTTTCATTAAAATGAAATTAGGTATATGCAATGAATAATAAGGTACCTATTTTAGAATTATTTAATCTTTTAATGTTAAATAGAAATAAAACTAGACATATCCCATATTGTCGTATTCGAAATAAAATTCTCTATCTACTGTTGTGGATGGTCCATACACACACATTTAAAAAAATTGACTTTCTTATCAAAAACCAACACTTTAAAATTTATTGGCCCACAATACACTTAATATTAACTTACTACTAAGAATTATCATTTGTGTGGATGAAAGAGTGGAGAGAGATAAATTTTACCCCAGTCACAGACTTCTGGATTGAAAAATGAACTTAAAAATTTTTAAATTATTTTTGAAAAAAATGAAAATTTCACAACGTGATCAGATAGAATTTTATCCGTAGATTTCAGAACTACCAAAATATACAGAGTGTTCCATTTAAAAAATCAAATTTGATGTTATTTCCGTCGAAACCGGGAGTCGGCAATTTTGACTACATATGTCACTAAATCGGAAAATAAGTGTTTATACACACGTTCCAAATTTCAAAACAGTTGGTTCATAAACACAGGAGCTATAAGCCTGGGCCGGTTCTAGTTTCCACCCGATATATTAATCGTTGGTATACACTATCGGCAAGTCCTGGATTAGGTATGTATAGTTTCAACGACTTAACCGACCGCATAATACAATTATTTTTCCGCTTAACTCGCTCTAACTCAAAAACGGCACAATGGATTACTCTCAAATTTTTATCGTGTAATCACTAGATATTTGTTAACATAATGTGTTAATATGTAGATCAAATTTTAATAAGTGTAGAAAGCATTATTTTTTTCTAAGGCTATGTCGAAAATTTGCATTCTCAAATGTAACATGCGGGAAACTTTTTTATCTTTTGAAATAGACACCAGGTGTATTGAGAAGTAAGGTAGATAAAAGATGGACGTAACTATTTTATTTGAAACCTTTTTTCTAAAATTAGCAGTTTTCGAGAAAATTGTAAACGAGTGATTGTTGGCCAGGTACTGCAATTAATTGCTATTAGATGTCCACGTTCTTTATGATCTCTGTATCATTAAATAGGTTTTGCATGTATTCCCACTTCAATCTCTAAAGTGTCACTCCTTCACGGTTGGAATTTCGACATAGCCTTAGAAAAAAAAAATAGTTAAGCGGAAAAATAATTGCTTTATGTGGTCGGTTAAGTCGTTGAAACTGTACATACCTAATCCAGGACTTGCCTATACTATATATACATTAATAGACAAGAAATTTTATCATGTGATTATCGAACTAGACTAAATTAAACTTTGTCCTTTTAATGTACTGTCTCTTCTCAGCCATCAAAATAAACAAATTTTTGATTGTATCATTGATTTTTGGAAGAAACGAAGATTTTATTATCCCTCTGTTGTATCCTATAATCTATAGTGATCCTCTAATTTTGTTTGTTGCTAAAAAAATGAATGTCCTGATAAACCCCAGGACGAGAAGCGTGGGTCTCTACGTTTTCTCCTTTGCTGATCTCCAATATTTGTTCTTTCTTTGTCGATATAGGTTAGTTGGAATAAATGATTTTTAGGGTAGTGGTTGTCTGTTTGGGTAAGTAGCCAAATGCCAAAAAAAAAAAAATTAAACTGTGTTTAATCTAGTGGGGTGCCAGCAAATGCTGCTGTTATCTTAATCCCAACCAAGACACCTAAAGGAAATTATACTAGTATAAATAATACAAAACAGGTACATTAATAAACAATATGTACAATTAAGTATAAAAAGAAATATTTAAAGTCATAATCAACTTCATAATCATGCATATAACATAGAGTACAAATAAAACCATTTTTTTACTTATCTAAAAGTATCTGTTTAACGTATTTTTTAAATCCCTGTGAAAACAGGCTTTTGATGACATCAGATATTGCGTTATAATAAAAGAAATCAGCTAAGTAAGTGAAGGACGATTCATATTTTTTGGAGCTGTGACTCGGGATATTTAGTATAGTGTTCATGAGATGTAGACAAGAACTATGTAGGGGGACAATGGCTAAAGTTTTGCCTTTGGTCGTCTGTTCGAATCCATCAGAGAGACCGTGGTGTTTTTTTTTTTTCATTTATTTTTTTCATATATTTTTTTTTTCACAACAAAGTTTGTATCACAAAATTTAGTGTGTCCAAAAACTAACATTATTTACAAGAAAACTGCGAAGAGTATCCTACAGAATGTAGGTTATTAAAGATTATTATCATTGTTGAGGTAATACACAGAATTTTATTTTCTTATGTAAAGCAAACATAAAGAGCACACGTAGTATGAGGCCCAAGAGTGACCCTTGTGGTACCCATGATGTGACATCAGTGTTTTTTCCGAACAAGATAACTTCGCCTGCTAAGTTTTTCCAGAATAACTTCGGAATCAGTTTACCGACTGTATTCGCAAGTAGTTAAGTTTACCTTAGCTCATGATTTAAAGGCCTTTGTGTAACCCAGCGTAATACTAGTTGTGATCTGAGCGTCTTCAACAGCTTTCTGTCGTGTCTATGACTGTGGTAACAACACTGTAGCGGACACGAAAGTCCGACTGATTTTGTGCTAATTATTTGTGATAGCGGATATGATTTAATAACTGCCTAAGTATTACCCATTTGAGAAACTTTGAGAGAATATATTGCTATTATTTTTTTCAATTTCACACAGTATTGCACACCACACACTAAGCTAAGCCTGGGTCCAGGTGCCGTTTTCACACCGATAGTTTATATTAAGTTTCAAAACCGAACTTGAAAGGTCGCTATACTCTGTTGTACTTTCATCTGTATAGTGTATTATCTATGAAAATACTTTACTTGACACTTCTACTCTTCGACAGAGAAGAGGTTCGACAAAATTTCCAGGTTGAGGATAGCTCGTCTCCTGGCGTTGTGTCGGTGGTAGGCCTTGGTAACGGAAAGAAGCCGACGTTAAATAAATAAATAAAAAAACCGTTATATATAATGTTATATATATAAAAAAAATGAGTGTATTATCTATTTTCCAAATTCGACATGTGAAATCTCTCTAACGTCATTTTTTATGAATACCCAGTTATCAGATAGATACTATTTTTAATAAAATATGAGCACAAAATGATGTTTAAGATTCTCAACATCGTTTATGTAAATAGCATACCTGTGAACAATAGTGCGATATTCCAATTTAAATCGTAAAAATGAATAGTACAGCACTACAGCAGCTTCATAATATCAGTTTGCTAAACCCTTTGCAGTTTCTTATTGCAAAACCTGGACTTATTAATGCTGATGCGATGGTGAAGTTAATATGTTTAAAATTTGGACATTTGTCAAATATAACTCTAGGATCCTTTACTGTATCAGGCCTCTGCAATATTTGAAAGTTTTTATGATAAGTGGACTCGATTACGCATTTTAGAAAGAGTGAATGAATATTTGGATATGTTGAGAGGCAAGTGATTATATAGGCACCAGTCATTAACCATGTTGAAGTTATTCTGAGGTTTTTCGCGATCTTCTTCGCGTTCTATTACACAATAAATGTTCACGTTATCTGCATATAAAAGGATCTCTACATTTAGATCAACTACAGTATCACTTATAAAACCAACAAATATAAACGGGCCCAGTACGGATCCCTGGGGAACTCCGAAAGTAACCAGGATATCAAATGACCTGAAATCTCGGTATTCTGTATACTGACGCCTATTCTCTAGATATGAAGAAAAAAATCTAATTGTGCACTGATAATTCAAATTTACTCGTTATAGAATTATGATATTATGAATCATAAAAAAATCATAAATATTAATGCGTTGTGCGCGTTTTTACTTTCACTGCATTTTAGGTTTTAGCCATTCCACATGTGTCACAACTGTGGGTAATATTGCCGTTCGTATATACCTATACATAAAAGTATGAATATTTTTCTTTCCGATTTTTTTCTCTTATTAATGAGTATTTCATATAGATATTTGCGTCATATATCCAAGGTCTTAAGCCGAAACCGAAGAAGAATCACTGATTTTCTTGAAAACTTCTATCTTTCCTATTTCTAGTTACTCGATTTGGCTGAAATTCAATAAAGTTCTCACTGATAATAGACGAAGCGAATACAACAAGATTGGGGTCGATTACATTGCCGATTGCATTGCCTTTTGCGACCTGTAGCGTGTTCCCACACATACATGTTTCGTACAGATTCAACCGATATCAGAGCACGAAAATATTCTCCTCTCTTTTTGGCCTCGAAACACAAACTTAAAATCAATGCTAAACGTGTGTAAACGATGTAAATAGTCTCTTTTAGAAAACGTAAACTTTAAGGGAGGATTCCACGTTTCAGTTACGTTCAGTCATATAGGCGAGAATGTGATACACCCACTTGGCACAACACTTCAGAGGGGTGGGCAATTCATAATTATTTAATTGTACTTTAATAACTCTATATAAATAAGATTCTTTTAAACCGGAATACTTTCTTTGATATTTCTTGTTCTTGCTCAATAGTGTGGTGGCTTAGAACAAATACTAGCCAGAATCGTGACCTGCTGGATTAAAGCGCCAAATTTTTCAAAGTTCTTATATACCCTCAGTACTATCAATTCAAGGGGGAGTGCCCGATTTCAATGTCCGCCATCTTGAAATACGGCGCTATCTTTGTTTTCTTTGGACGTAACTGTAAATTTTCGACTTTTATTTGGTTTTTACTAAATATCTCTCCAACTTTGTAGCAAAAAAGATTTAATTTAAACTAAATTTGCTACAATTTGAGACCAAAGCCGATTTTGTAACTTTAATATTTTGCGAGATACAAGCTTCCAAAGTTTTGAACTTTTTTCAGGTTATTACGAAAATCGGTTGGGTTTACAGCAATACTATTCGAATCAGTTTTAATCTAGACTAAATTTACTACAACTTTAGACTAGATCTGCTTTTGTAACTTTAATATTTTGCGAGATACAAGCATCCAGACTTTCTAAATACGACGCGATCACATTTTTCTTCTAGTATTTCTGAGTGGTATTTTTTTTTTTTTTCGTTAGAATTGCCTACAAATCGATGTTGTATGGGACATATACAAGCCAGATAGTCTGAAGGAAACTACACGTGTGAAGAGAGGGAAGGGAGAAAGGAGAAAAGTCACAAGGGAAATCACACTCCCCAAAAACTTTGTTACATTCCTGAAGAATTCAGAAAACAAGACAGAACTGTTTAACCTACTAAGTGATGCAGTCCCAGCTTATGACGAACAAGAAGGTAAAGAAATATGCATCACCTACGGTAAATCTGTTATTTCAAAAAATAGCAGTGCACCGATGTCCGAAACTGACCACGAAGAAGCTGATACCAGAATGTGTCTTCATATATTGGATCCATTGCAAAAGGGTACAACCAACATCCTCATAAGTACAGTTGACACAGATGTTATTGTGGTACTAGTAGGCATCTTTTTCGAGGTACAAACTTACAAACCTAATATTCAACTTTGGATTGCATTTGGTAAGGGGATATTATCATATCAACGCCATCTGCCAAGAGCTAGGAGAAAATATATCGCAAGCATTGCCCCTTTTCCATGCTTTCACGGGTTCAGACACTACATCACAATTTTTTGATAAGGGGAAAAATTCAGCATGGAAGACATGGAAAGCAGGCACTGAAGGATTTATCTTCTCTGCAAATTATCCATTTCCGCCAGTAGATGCTAAAACAAAGGCATTTGAACTCATAGAACGATTCACGCATCCTGTACGATGGCATAACAGAACTTGACAGCATCAAGAAGCTCAGAGGGGAGCTCTTCACACAAGGAAAAAGTAAAGATGATGCAATCTACCGCCCGCATAGGATGACCTCATTTAACATACTAATTTCCGCATCTATCTGTCTAGCATATGGTTAACCAATTTGAAATCACTCCAAGATGCACTCTACCCCGGCTAACTTTGGATGGAAAAGAAACGAAAAGACCTGGCAACCAATTTGGATGTCTATACCGGAAGCAAGCAAGAGCTGTAGGGAATTAATCAAGTGCGGATGTAAGGAGGCTGAATCCCTGTGCTCTAAGAATTGCGTTTGTAACAAGGCTACACTTGCCTGCACAGCTCTTTGTCATTGCAAAGGCCACTGTGAACAGAAAACAACATTATAAATATAATAATAACAACATTATAAACATAATTTTTATCATTATTTTGTTAATAGTTATTCTGTAATTTTTTTTTATTGAAACGTTTGTAACATGATCAAATACATTATCTCAGCAAATTGTGATTGTATCGATGTCTTTCTTTAGTCACATTGTAGCCTATTTATTCTTCTTAAACATTAATAAAATGATGTTTGCTGTAAAACTGACTGCATTGGAGATTTTTAGCAAAACCGACAAAAATATTGAATTTCGTAATATACTTGAAAAAAATCCAAAACTTTGGAAGCTTGTATCTCGCAAAATATTAAAGTTACAAAAGCGGTTCTAGTCTCAAATTGTAGCAAATTTAGTTTAAATTAAATTCTTTTTGCTAAAAACCCAAAAGTTGAGGAGATATTTAGTAAAAACCAAATAAAAGTCGAAAATTTACAGGTACAGTCCAAAGGAAACAAAGATGGCGTTGTATTTCAAGATGGCGGACACTGGAATCACCCCCCCCCCTGAATTGATAGTACTGAGGGTATATAAGAAGTGTGCAAAATTTGGAGCTTTAGTTCAGCAGGTCACGATATTTTCGCTAAGCCACCACCAGGGTGTATTAAATAGACAACCCTCAAAGTGGCTTCATAAGTGCTTACTTTGTACATAATGTAATAGATGGCAGGACCAATAAATTCTCTCATTACTTACGCATAGATAGATAATTTTACAGGTTCTGTGCATACGTGCATACAGTGTTGCATACATTCCCGGCCTTTTGTTTTTTGTTTAGTGAAGCAAGAGTCCAGTGACATCTGACATTAAGTAGCTGAATTAAAACATTGAAAGAATATGTGCAACACTACATGCAGCATTGCACGTGTCGCCACAGCTAACCTCAAAAATATATACCTCTTAAGATTTACAAGTATTACGTAGCTACTATTAAAATTTCTGCCTGGTTCCTGTACTTTCAACCAAAATCAAGTTCAACGTAATATGTATGAAGTTTTAAATAGTTTGTCGCAATAAAATAAGACACTTTTTGCAGGTTAGGAATCTAACTATATAATTATAATTAGCAGTCTATTTTTATCAATCAACAATATTGAAAAATTATTTGCGTGAATTTTTAAATATTTGCTTGGAGCCAGTATGGCTCCAAGCTAAAAATGCCTATACAAACATTAAAAATGAGAATAAACGAAAAAAACCTTAAAATTTGAGGTTATGTTAGTTATACGATGCACATGCCCAGGTAATTGTAGGACCTTATTGCTCGCGCCATCTACTAAAGTAAATAGAAACCATGCACTTATGAAGCCATTATTATAATAGGAAAGTGCCGTACGTCGGACCATCTATTTAATACACCGTGGCCACCACACAACACAAAGCAAGTGATCTATTGACATAATAGAATATCCGGATTGTATACTACATTAGTTTAAAAAATTCCAGATATACATTGGAAATCTAAATTAAAAAACTGTTGTAAACTGATAGGTTTTCATTTTATGAAACAGTGTCATCAAAGAAAACTGATTGCCTTTCTTATGTATAACAAGCTAGAAATGCGATAGCCTCGGTATTTCTCTTACTAGCAAATATTCAGCAAGGATGAACATGGTCGTTTCTGCTAGTTTTTCTTTTAATGCAGTAATCTGGAACTCAAGATCTGAGGATCAGATTATCGAAGTTTGGTGCCAATTTAAACTGTCTTACAACCTTGCGTCTAAAGGACTCAACAAGCATTTGTATATGCTAAGGACGCCAGTCTTTCTGCGACGTTTAGAGGTATCACTCCACTCTAAGTGTGATTCGTTGCAAGGATGATGTAAGACTTGAGTCCTGTGATAGACGAAAAAGATAAAAATTCTCTACTTATCGTATATTGCCACTCTCTGCCTTCATTGATGTGAAGCAGTTTATTCTAATATATGTTTTAATGCTAATTACTTTTATGGCATTACCTCGTTAGTTGCTGTGTTGTAGTCGGAGTCCTAAACAGATGTGAGGAATTAGTCCTTAAAAATAAATTAGTTGCCAATACAACACACAGAATGGCACGAAGTGTTAAGCTTAAAGGCAATCAGTTCAATATTGAGGCTGCAATTCGAATAATGCGAATATTGATTAAAAATTCAGTTTGTGTAAAGTAAAATGATTCATTCTTTAACTAATTGTGTGTAAAATAAGTAAGATAATGTTTAATCTCAACTGTATACAATAATCGGAGTAATGGTGTCAAATCGACTAGAACAATACTATTCCAAATTTCCATAATAATTATGTGTGGGTGGATGAAAATTCCCATGCCATAACCGAAACCCATTTCCAAGAGCAATTTTCGGTTAATGTATGGTAATAATCTTATAGGCCCTTTATTTCTGCCAAGAAGCCTTAGTGGACAATCTTACCTGCATTTGCATGTGGTTTATCCTAATCGTTGGATAGGTCGCGGAGGACCTCAGCAATGGCCAGCAAGATCCCCTATCTCAATAGTTTGGATTTCTTTTTGTGGGATTATCTTAGAACCCTGGTGTATAAAACTCCCATTAACACTTTAGAAGATTTAAGAGAGCGAATAGTTGCCTCGTGTGAAACAACACGGAATACGCCGGGAATATTTGAACGAGTGAACAATTCGATGCGAAGACGGACGGAAGCATGCCTATTAAGTAAAGGTGGCTATTTCCAACAATTTTTATAAAGCAAAATTTGTCATTATCAATGTTAATAATCACTATTCTACAGCCTACATGTATTGGAAGTAAAAATAGCAAATTCTTAGTAACTTCGTCATGCTAATATAAAAAGCAAAAGTTCAAGTTGGCTCTGGTTTTCCCAATACAGGTAATAAAGTGTAACGCAGGTATAGGGTCTACAGACGCTCCAGCTGTTGGATAAGATAATTGGAATACCAGTTCACTTTTACGAATGAGTTCAGAGTATTCCGACAAGGCTGGCTCCCTGCCGCTGGATCTTGTGTAGACCCCTTATAAACCCTAGTTTATGGGCGGTCCTATCACAAATAACAGGTAGAATTAGAATTCTACGAAAAATAGACATACCTACCTCTTTATTTGTCACTTAAACTAATAATCATTCTTAGGTAGTCGTATTTGTACCTTGTGCATGATAAGCGTTTATTTTCGAAAGTAAATAGTGCTATTTTGAAAATATGCCACGAGATTGTGTAAGTACACCTAACAACTTTTGTTATATTTGTGGTGAAGTGACTTTTGCGCATCAAAAACGTAATTTTACTCCCAAAATTAAGAACGCGTACCAGTTGTATTTTGGTTGTACAATTGGAGATGAAGACAAAAAATGAGCACCTCATATATGTTGCAGCAATTGTGTGAACGATCTTTGCAGTTGGCTAAGTGGAAGAGAATGTTACCGATTGTTATTTTTGCGTGATATCTCCTATTGGACAGGGTATTAACAAGAAAAGAAGGATGGTAATACAATACCCTAATTTACCATCTGCCATTCGCCCCGTTCTCCATAGTGATGAACTACCTATTCCTAATCCACTTCAAGAATACAGCCTTGATTCTGACGAAGAATCGGATGATAATGTAGATGACGACTTAGTCCAGCCATCAACATCACAAGATCCCGATTTCTCTGCCGAAGTGTCCGGTGGTGAACCACACAAACTTAATCAACGCGAATGAAGTGATCTGTCCAAAGCAAAAGCGGAGCTTTTGGCATCTCGATTACAACAATGGAATTTACTACAAGAAAATGTTAAAATTTCCATGTATCGAAGTCGTCAAAAAAATCTTATACCTTTTTTTAAAATGGAAAGTGACTTGGTTGCCTGCAAGGACATTGGCGATTTAATGAGTGGTTTACACATTCCCCATGATCCTAGTGACTGGAGACTTTTTATTGAAACTTAGTCTAAAAGCTGTGTTACTCCACAATGGAAATAAATTGCCATCAATTCCAATCGCCTATGCTGTCCACATGAAGGAAAATTACAGTAACATGAATGTATTGCTACAAACTATAGAATATAATAAGTATAAGTGGCAGATTTGTGCAGACTTAAAAGTGATAGCTATCTTACTTGGTATGCAGCAAGGGTATACCAAATATTGCTGTTTTCTTTGTGAGTGGGACAGTCGAGCGCGATTAGAATATTACAAAAGAAAAATTTGGCCGCCAAGACTGGGTTTTGAACCAGGAGAAAAAGATGTTGCTAACATGCCATTAGTTGATTCACAAAAGGTAATACTGCCACCACTCCACATAAAACTGGGGCTTATGAAAAACTTGGTAAAAGCTATGGACAAAGAAGGACGTGCTTTCAGTTATTTAAAACAAAAATTCCCCAGACTTAGTAATTCGAAAATTAAAGAGGGAATTTTTGTGTGTCCTCAAATCAAGAACCTTTTCAAAGAAGCTGAATTTGACAACATTCTAGAAGGTAAGGAAAAAGCTGCTTGGAATTCCTTTAAAATGGTAGCAACACACTTTCTCGGTAACAAAAGAACAGAAAACTATAGAGACGTTGTTGGGAATCTTCTTTCTTGCTACCAGAAATTAGGATGCAATATGTCATTAAAAGTCCATTTTCTACATTCACACCTAGATTACTTCCCAGAAAACTGTGGTGCAGTAAGTGATGAGCATGGAGCGAGATTCCACCAGGATATTCAAAATATGGAAAAAAGATATCAGGGCAAGTGGACTTCTGTGATGTTGGACATGTATAAGAGATGCTCCAGAAATAACTTTAAGAGACAGGCTAAGAAGCGCAAGAAGAATAATTCATTTTCTGATTAAATATGTGGTGTGGTCTGATATTCTAATTAAATATGTGGTGTATAACATGTATTTGAAATATATATCAAAATGACAAATATTTTTTCGGATGATGTAATTAATTGCTTGTTTTATTAAAATTATACCATAATATGTGAGTTAGGTCAGTTATTACAATTTTTAGAGCCAACAAATTTTTATTATGACTATGTTAGACGTAGCTGGGACCAAAACAATGCAAATAAGTGGTTTTGGTTAACGATACAAAATAAAAGTTAAAATTTGTAGGTGTGTGAATTAGTTTTAATTTGAATTTAATTGTTTTAATCAAGAGCTGTGCGTCCGACGAGAAAAACGCAAGAGACCGTTTTCATGTAGAATTGACCAAGCTAATCAGAAAAATATCCACATGGAAAAATGTCAGTGGCGTACCACTTTTTTGGTAAAAAATATCAGAAGACATGTGTGCTGGGACGCCACTGGTGAAGCGATAGAATAACTTTCTAAAATATGTGTGTTTTATATCCTATTAACACATACCAAAATTGAAATAGTATCTAAAGGAAGTACTTTCTGAGATATTAAAAAATAACGATTTTTAAAAAAATCAACACCCTGTATAAAAAATGTAAGCCGTTGCGGACATAGAAAGAACCACACCATGAAATATTAGCACGTCATTAAGGAACACCTTGTATATAAATATATTTGTGGCAAGTCAGAGATCAGTGCAGATACTTAATATACAGTGTGTTCGTAAATTATGAGGTTAACTTTAGGTGATGATAGTTTTCGCAAAAATATCGAAAAAGTTCCTATAGACATGTGTCAGGGAATGCTTCCCAAGAGAGCAAGAATCCATTGAAGGTGGTGCCCTAGAGTAAGTTTTTGTTTAATATTTCCGGAACCTTTTTGAATGCTAATTCATTTGCTCAATGCAAAGCACAGTGCAGATTTTTCTGTAGCTACGACTAATTGATCTTCATACTTCTTTATACAACGTACATTTAATAACATCAAGAAAATGAGGCAATTCGTTAATATAAATAATAATAAAAATGGGTCTAATACGGAGCCTTGAGGAACGCCATGTTTAATAATTTCAATATCATAGTTTTTATTATTAAGAGAAACACACTGTCTTCTGCTATCAAGATGTGATCTAAATAGAGATTAAAATATTCCCCGAATACCATAACATTAAATTTTCCGTATTAATATTTTGTGAGAAACGCAATACAAAACTATACTTAAATCGCGTAGCGTAATAGAAGAGAGATATTTCATACACGTCATAATTTATAATCGTCAACTTGTCTAGTAATTAAAAACCCTGGTTTACTTTTAGCTTCGTCTATTCATTAAAAATTGTGCTTTACTCTTATTACAAATACCATCCAACTACCTCTTAAGTAGTGTTTTCATTTCTCTTTATTAGTTTTCTCATTTTTACGACATAGACGTTGGTTTTAGTATATCGCAATTTCAGTTTAAAAGTATAAGTTTTTTGTTGATATTTAAAGGCAGTTTCAGAAATGCTGAGTCTGAGTTTAAAGTATTATTGCGATAATCAAGGTAGTATTCTGCTCTGCTTAAATTTACTCATCGGGGACTTCATTAATGTAAGTGATATGGTTTAGAACAATTATTAGAAATTTTCATAGAAAATCGATTGGTTTCCATACTAATCTGTACGTTAACAGACTAGGGGCCGGTTTCTTAAGTAAAGATTAAACGAGAGTTTAATTAGAAGTTTCAACTGGAGTTTTACTGAAGGTTTTAAACTATAGATTTTAGTGTCTTATAAAATACCATTTTATAGGTGATTGTCAAGATCGTTAGTGTTATTGTAGAAGAACACTCCACCAGGCGTCAAATTGACGCGACACCAATTTATATTTAGAAGGGCGCCAGTCGCGTTCTGCCCCGTTCTTCCACTCCCAACCGGATTCAAGATAAGATATACTTCGATAGACGAGTAATGGGTCAAGACTGCACTACCTCATCATTGACGACGCTCTCTTAATACGTGATTTCAATTTTTCATTGACAATAAGGGCTTTTACATCTTTGGGTTATGGCGATTTTTGCATAAAAAAAAATCCCGACGGGATTGGAGTTTGACGTGATTTGTATATATTTACCTACTAATAATGGTCTCTGCACTTCTGGAGAAATCGCATAAAAAATCCCTGTCAAGCTCCCGTAAGGCAACCAGAACACTGAGTATGAGACTTAAGGAATCATGAGATTCCGATTAACTCAGGTCTTCCAAACGAATACTCGAGGGATTAAGACTAGCAACAAGTCCTTACATCAATAAAATGCAATTAGTTCAAAGAATACCCATTTATTTAATAAGTGTAAAATAATACAGTATTTTATGAAAGAATCACGCCTCCCCAACTAAGACTTTTTAACTATACAAGTGAGAGCGTACGCTAACAATCGATTTGGTAGAAAGATTCACTAACTTCCTCAGAATTAAATGCAAGCCTTTTAAAAAGAATTTGATAAATTTTTTATTTTGGTAATTATGGCTGACTGAAAATAATATAAAAATATTTTACCTATGATCACTAGTGTGAATAGTAAAAAACACACTACCTGCCATCTATGTAAGTTGAATTTTACATATTGTAAACAAAACGCACTGTAAACAAATCGCACGGTAAACAAAACGCATGGGACTCGCAATTATAGGTGGCTTATATCGCTAACTCGGGGTTTAAAATAACAAATGCCCCTACATAATTTTCAAACGCTGTCAAAACTGACATAATATTTGTTGAATAATATTGTTGAGTAGTAAACTAAATCCAGATTTTACTAAATAAATAAATATGATCGTAGGTAAAGTATAGTACATAATTCGAGTTATAATGCAATTACGCACTCATGGAAATACGCACTCATGGAAATACGCACTCGCCGCTACGAGGCATCGTGCATAACTTTTCCATTCGTGCGTAATATGCTTCTTACAACACTCGTTACGTAATATACTATTACTTAAACAATTTTGATTCGCTTATGAATAGCTTAAAGGTTCCAGATCGTGATTTTATCACTTACGAGACGGAGTTCGACTAATACATGAGTTTAATAACTTTCGGCCAGTCTTACGACGTACTTGTCCCCATGCAGGTTCATTATAAGAAAAATGACAGCGACTCGCCTCCGAACGACTTTTGAGTCCTTTGTGCACAAGGCGGTTTTCTCTATAAATTTATTATTTGGAAAGCCCTGCTATTGGCTTTCCTACCATCGGTTTGTATTGACCACCCAACGCACTCGACCAAATTACGACATACGCTGGGTGAATCCAAACTTGTTTTATGCGAGAAACCGGCCTTGTGCATTTTCATTGATTTTTCGCCAATTTTCGCTTATAGACGCTACGCCGCTTTTGCCAAATTCGTCGGTTTCGCCTTTTTGATACATTGACTTGCTAAAATTTTATAGTCAGTCTTTAGAACAGAGTATATAATGTCTGTACCTCCATGGTCAATGTCTTCGGCGGAGGAATCAAAATTAAAAATATTTTAAATATTTTCAAAGTACTTTTTTGGCGTACTTTTAAAAAAGTATCTGATTCATTTTTCCATGACGACCATATACTTTCACTCTCATTTCCTGGACCAAAATACATTTTCCTGAATAAAAATTCGGTGTTTCTTGGAATTTTTACTCGGTTGTGCCTAATGTCTTATCGAACTTTTGGACTAGTTTGTGGCTCTGGAGTCTCTCAAAATCTTGAAAATGTCCTTAAATGAAATTTTTGCCTAAGTCGAATTTTTATTTTGGCTTCGACTTAAGTCGATTCTGGAAGGTTCTACAACAGTATCGCCATTTTGTTAGTTGGTAATGGTATTTATAGGTGGTAGCATAGTGACAGATTGACGATTGATGTCATCTTCATTACTGTTACTTGGACTTTTCACGATAAAAATAACCTATTGATTAGTTGGCCGAGTTAAATGTGAACTAATATGTTCTCATACTAGTTGCACAGATTTTTTAGATATTCTAAATCCATCTTTATTATTCCACATCTTTAAATGGTCAGGTCTTCCTCTGAACTTTCGTAGAGAACGAGGTGCTACTATTATATTAATAACCTTTATCGCTTGATAAAACGTCCTGAAAAATGTTGAAAATATCTGTTTTTTTTACAACAACTTTTACTTTACAGAATATAGCGGAATATATGATAGGTAGTTGTTTGTAGGTTACGTTGAATCAAGTTGAATAAATCTAAAGTAAATCTAAGTTTGTAGTTTAAGCGTTACCCCGTCCACCATTTGGCTTTTAAACTTAAGATTGGCAGTTACTGAGGTGTATAAAACGTACTTTTCGACAAAACTTAAAGTTAACTATCAGATTTAAAATAAACGGAACCTATAAAACTGACCCTTAGACAGCCTAATACTAGAATACAACTAACTGCAGCCTTCAATATTTATTTGATAATTCACTGAATACACTGAACAGGTTGACACAATACATAAGTACATTTAAAACATAATATTAGGTCAATGATTAAAAGAATATATTTAAGATAATATCAAATATATCACAATAATTATTGTCCTACATCGTATTATAAATATTACATACTCTATGAAGAAATTAATTTATTTTAAACATATTGATGACAGAAAAGATAGCGCCAGGTGAAGAAATGTAGTGGAGCAAGTCAAAACTCACTCAGGGTTATGAACCAAAAGAAGAAGAAGAAGGTTGATGACAGAAAATTAAGATCATCAACATTACAGTGCCACAGTTTATGTAGATATACTATTAAATTTGGCGTTGGTGTTGGCACACTGTATATAAATATATTTTTATCTACACTCGACATATAATGTGGATATTTTCGCTCACATTTTGAAAGCGCAAAGTTGACGTTTGTCGAGGGGCTGTGAATAATGTCACTTTGCCGCTCGTCTCCCATGTCAACTAGCGGCAAAGTTCTTTTATGCTCGCTCGAGTGCATCTGTCCTTACACAAGTTTGGTGGGAACATTGACAATGTATTTTTGTGAAATAATAATGCCCCAAAACCGTTGGTAATATAATGAGAGTTGATGTAACAGTAACAATTAATTACCTATGTATTTATACGAAAAATACGAACTTTATAATAATTAATAAAACTTAAATAAAATGACAGCGATTGTGTTTTGTTCGTCTGTTTATTTTGATCACATATGCAAGGCATACTCATAAAATAATGAATCGCCGTTTTCGGACAAAATTCAACTTGATTATTCCTTTTATTTTGATATTTTTAAACGATTGTAGATAAAATTATGTGTGTAATTCCAGAACAAAGTGTTATTGTTGCTCTCGAGTGTTTGACATGCTCTGTTTCGCGTCGCGCGTCAACTTACACTATCCAGCGATAATGAGTCACTTTGCGCTCTTAATACACAAATAGCTATTACCTATCACATGAACTACTTTGCGATATTAATGAGCATTTATTTTTTGTACCTCTTTCCCTTACCCGGCGAGATCCCCGCGTCACACCAATAGTAAATAGTATAATAGACACTTTGTCAGAAATTTTTAATAACTGCATTTAAGGAACATATTTTGCGGAAATAAATGCATTTCAAAATGAACGTAAATAAACTCTCTTCTTGGAATAATAACGTTACTCTCTATTAGATGAACTAACTTAATTACCATTTCGCTAACTTATTCCAGCGAAATATTTTCCTTTTTCATCAAAGTTTGCATTCATCATCGACGTTGTTATTCGTGACTCAATTTACTAATAAGGTTTCATATTTTGTACATCATATCTGAACTTTTAGAAGTAGTGCAGTCGAGATAATAACATTTAGCCTCTCCTTTAACAAGTACATGGGAAGGTAGCCAGTGAAGTACAGATTGACTTATTCAATGTGGGATTAGCTAAGTACATCATTTGCAAAACTGTACAAACAATATGCCTACGAGAAAGTGGTATTATGGGTCGCGTGCGCCGACGTCACAGATTTTGATTTTGCTTTATAAATAATTGCTAACGTACAAATTCATTTTTCAGGTTATAAACTCGTAGCATCGTGAACAAAAGCAATTGACTCCTTGAACTATTGCAGATTCAGATGGAATATGTTGCTAGTCTAGATAAAACATGTTCACTACTTAACGACAAGAAGTATTTCCTTTTAGTTTTTTAACAGTAAATATGGCTATGGTCGAGGTATTAACCGCTGTAATTTCTTTGAAAAAGACACCATATAAATTAAGCAATGAAGATTGTGGTGCTATAAACTACTTGAGGTACCTATGTAATAAGACGTACATAATTTCTTCCCTCGGTTAACCCCTCGTCTATAATGTATCTATAGTTTGGACTATATAATCCATTGTAATTTCTGTAAGAATTTTATTTTTAATACATTGTTATTTATTTATTTATTTATTTATTCGTTTGTATCAACAGTACATATGACCAATTACAGATACACTTAAAAAAAAGACTACATGAAAGCATATGTATGCAGACACACCTACACACATACATAATCATATAAACATACATATAAAATTGCCTTAACCTAATAACGCACACACATGAAATACATTACATTTAGCTAGCATTTTCAAGATGATTAATTACATCATGTTTAAGACTAGATAAACTAGTGCTGAAGGGGTCAACATTGCTTGTATACGTATTGACCAATGAACACATTCTAAACAGTGGACTGTTTTTGTACAAATTTGTCCTGGGAACATTTAAATAAAACAGGCTATTATTTCTTGTTATGTAATATATGTCTTATAATTTTATGTAAGTCATTTGTTCATTATTATTTTATTAAATATTCCCTTTTTATTATGTTTTGTTTATCACTCTACTACTATATATTGTTATAGTAAATTGAAATAGTTAGTTACGTCGAACTTGTACTTAGGTACGTGCATGTAACTGAAATCAAAACAAAATATCTTTACTAATTAAATAATTTATTATCCAAGGTCTATTAGTACTTCTAAGAATAATCGAGAAAAAAGTTATGTTATAAAGGTTTATATTGTAAGAAAAAAGTAAATGATTGTAACATAACATATACTTTATATTAATATCTATCTAAGCAATAAGTAACATTCATAGTTTATATATAACAAAAAGGGTTTTTATAGCTACAATTCAACACTCATAGCCCATTCAGACTTTGTTTATATGTTCACTTCAAAGTTTTAATTTTATCCTTCTTCAATGTTCAATAGTCCAACATTCAATTTTTAAACACTACACGATATACTTTAAAAGGGCACATTGCATCACTTGTTGACAGCGGGTAGGTACTCTGGAATTTCCTTTCTTAATTTATGTACTTCATCAAATATCTTTATGAAGCCTTCAAATTTTCTTCTTTAAAACAATTTCTTTCAACACTTTTCTCTCTCTTGGTACAGCTCCACACCTTCGCTCAACTAAAATTTAAACAAGAAATAATTATTAAAAATACTGACAGACCAATAGAAAATGTTAATTTTCTATACTGTAATATGTTGCAACCCCTTAAAATTTAAGGTTATGTTGGTTACTAAAAAGTAGTAGTATTTGCACCTACTCGAGAAACCTACCAGAAGTTAGTTCTGGTGACATCTGGAATTATCTAGAGAATGGTGGCGTCATCACAGAAAAATCGAGATCTGTCATTTTTAGGTATAAAAGACCGACCGCATTCTCAGCGAGTAGTTCAGAAGTTCAGAAAGTATAGAAAGTGAGGTTAAGAGTTCAAAGAGAAACAAAGTGATAAACATTGTGATTTTTAGTCAGTAAAGTGTATTTAAATTAACAATAGTATTGTTGTGAAGTATCCAGTAAATATTTAATAAAGTGTGTTAGTGGACAATCTCTTGTTATAATTTTTGGAACCCACGGATTTTGCAAGGGGTAGTTTCCTAAGGGAGGAAACACGTCACAAATTGGTGTCAGAAGCGGAATTTTATGACAAGAGGAGCTCTGAAGTTGTGCTGGAGTGTTCGAGTTAGCACAGAGGACTCATTTACTGGACATTGTTCGAGGGTTATTTTCGAACAGGAAAATAGTGTTAAGTGCATTTTTGAGACATTGTAGAACATTTTATTAGGACATTAGTGTGATAATTAAATCCTTTGAACTGAGAAGTGTTAGAGAGACTCTGAAAAAGACTCATTTAGTGCGTGAAAATTTCTAGAACTTTTCTATTTGGACATTAGTGGAGATTATTAAATTCTCTGAACTGGATAGTGACAAAAGACTCTGGATAAGACTTTTTCGTGCTATTTCGAGATTTGTCTAGGAAGTTCCATTACCGATATTGACGTGACAGTTAAATTTATTTTATTTTAATTTCATCGTATGCCCGTAACAACAAGAAGTATGGCATCCGATAAACAAATACAGGACTTATTCGAACAATTCCAAAAAATGATGGCACAGCAGCGCCAGGAGGAGGAAAAACGGCGTCAAGAAGAAAAAGTCGAACAAGAAAAGCGACGTCAGGAAGAAAAAGAAGAACAAGTAAAACTACGTCAAGAAGAAAGGAACGAATTAAAGAAAATGATGGAAGATCAGGAAACAAGACGTCAGAAAGAAAAAGAGGATGAAGAAAGAAGACGTCAGAAAGAAAAAGAGGATGAAGAAACAAGACGTCAGAAAGAAAAAGAGGAACAAGAAAGACGACGTCAAGAGGAGAAAGAGGAACAAGAAAGACGACATCAAGAGGAAAAAGAGGAACAAGAAAGACGCCAAGAAGAATTAAGGAAAATTCTGAATGAACAAATGAAAATGCAGCAGGACGCGATCATTTCTGCCAACGAAGAATTAAAGAGTCAAGTCAAAGAAGAGATAAACAAGGTAGAAGAAAAAGTAGGTGAAGTCGAGACAGAAGTCAGTCAAGTAAAAGGAGAAGTAACTGAAGTTAAAGAGAAAGTAAACAAGTTCGAAGAAGAAGTCAAAGGAGAAATAGACCGGCTTAAACGACAGTTGAGAGATAGAGGAAGCCAGCAGGTGGTATCATCAGGACAGCGACTAAAACCTCCTTCTTTTGATGGCCAAAGTTCCTGGACGACGTACAAGAGGCAGTTTGAGGCAGCAGCGTGTGCGAACAATTGGGATAATGAGGAAAAGGCCATGGCATTAGTTCTAGCACTAAGGGGCCAAGCTTCAGAGTTACTCCAAACCATCCCAGTTGAGAAACAAAGGGACTTTAAAGTCTTGGAAGCTGCATTAGACTTGAGGTATGGCGACAACACCTTGCCCAATTATACCAGGCTCAGCTGAAATCCCGGATGCAAAAAGCTGGGGAAAGTTTACAAGAATTTGAAGCTGCGATAGAGAGACTGGCACACCTGGCGTATCCGAGTGCACCTAAAGAATTCCAGGAACAATTAGCCGTGGGGGCCTTTTTAGATGGTATAAGGGACGAAGAAGTCAGGCGAGTTCTGAGGCTGATGAGACACCAAAGTAGTAGCGAAGCTTTGGTGCGTGCACTCGAAGTAGAAGCCGCTTACAGGGATACTCCAAGGTCGAGAGTGCGAGCTGTGACTCTCGAAGAATCGCAACCAGAAATGAACCAGAAGCCCTTGCTGACTGAGATGCAGAAAATATTCACCAAATTATGCGATAAATTGGATGGCCTTGGAAAGCAAGAAAAACAACAAAATAGAGGAAAGCCGAGCGGAGGTATTAAATGTTTCAACTGCGGCAAGGTTGGACATATGAAACGGGACTGTCGACAGCAGAACTCGGAGAGTCGAGTAAATGCTGTGAATGTAGAAGAGAAGCAGGAAAACTAAAGATAGCCAGCACCAAGGGGGCTGTGCTGGCTAGGGAATGCGGTGCCCCCAGAGAAATAAAGATTTCCCAGCTCCAAAGAATACCAAGTAGTCTGTTGTTGCAAGGATATGTGAATGGAAGAAAATGCGTGTTTACTATTGACACCGGTGCTACTTCATCAATAGTGCGGCCAGGGTTTATATCAGGCTTGCAGATTGACAAGAAGCAAAATGAAGTAATCATTCGGACAGCCACGGGGGACAGGGCTGCGGTCCATGGAGAGGTCAACTTGGAACTGCAGGTTGGACGGTTGAGGTTCAATTACAAGGTCATTGTGGCTGACATTATGGATGATTTCATTTTGGGTCTGGACATCATGGGAGAGCAGGGATTTATTGTTGATGTAGGGGAGCGAGTCTTAAAAATTGGAAATGAGGAATTTATTCTGGCAACCGCAGACGATCAATTCCATAAAGCGAGATTGTTAACAACACAGACGATCAAGATTCCTGCTCATTCAGAACAAATGATCGATGCTGCCTTTGAAGGAAATCCTGGAGGGTACCGTGTTGGCCTAGTTGAAGATGACGAATCGATTAAGTCCCTACCCAATATTATTGTAGCGAGAACCTTAACCCGGACTAAAGACAAAATCCCAATTAGAGTCGTTAATTTAAATTCCCACTCTGTGACAATTAAGAAAGGCAAACCGATTGGCTCCTATGAACCGGTCAACATGGGTAGCGAGGTGCGAGGAACAAACAGAGGGAAGAAGTTCATCTATGAAAATAGACCAGGAAGTTTTGACCTTGCTGACTATCCAGTTGGAGCGTTTATCTGAGGATGAACGAAGGGAGGCAATCAAGTTCCTAGAAAGGGAAAGTTCAGTATTTGCCAAGAATACAGAGGCCCTTACAAAAACAGACATAGTCCAGCATCGGATAAATACTGGCGACTCACCCGCTATTCGACAACCACCTAGGAGGCTTCCATTAGCAAAACAAGAAGATGCCTCGGCAATGATAGACAAGATGCTACAAGATGGAGTCATTGAGGAGTCGACGAGTCCCTGGTCATCGCCAGTAGTTTTGGTTGGCAAGAAGGACGGAACGTTAAGATTTTGTGTCGATTATCGAAAATTAAACGATGTCACGAAGAAAGACAGTCACCCATTACCACGAATTGATGACACATTAAGCACGTTGGCAGGCTCACGTTGGCAGGCTCACGTTGGTTTTCTACGTTAGACCTTAGGAGTGGATACTGGCAAGTGGGGCTTCATCCGGATGATAAGGAAAAGACAGCGTTTTCAGCAGGCAGTGGTCTTTATCAATTTACCGTGATGCCTTTTGGACTTTGCAATGCGCCAGCTACCTTTGAAAGATTGATGGAATTCGTACTGCGAGGGCTAACCTGGAGAACGTGCCTGGTTTACCTTGACGACGTGCTTGTTATGGGACAGGACTTTACAGAACATTTGAAAAATCTTCAAGAAGTATTTGGGCGAGTCAGGAATGCCCATCTGAAGTTGAACCCGAAGAAGTGCCTGCTATTCCAGAAATAAGTCAAATTTCTTGGTCACGTGGTGTCTTCGGATGGAATACAAACAGACCCCGACAAAATTTCTGCTGTACGAGATTGGCCAAGACCATCTAATGTTCATGAAGTACGGAGCTTCCTTGGCCTCTGCACTTATTATAGGCGCTTTGTGGAAGGGTTTGCAGAAATTGCGAAGCCACTACACCGGCTGACAGAAGAGAAAGTGCAGTACCAGTGGACACCGGAATGTGAAACGGCATGGAGAAAATTGAAGGCAGCTTTATGTACTGGTCCTGTGCTAGCATACCCACAACGGGAAGGACTTTTTATTTTAGACACGGATGCCAGCAATTCTTCGGTCGGTTGTGTACTGTCCCAAATCCAGAATGGGCAGGAAAGAGTGATCGAGTACTTCAGCAAGGTGCTGTCCAAACCGGAAAGAAATTATTGTGTAACTCGGAAAGAGTTACTGGCCATCGTTAAATCAGTGGACCATTTTCATAAATATCTTTATGGACGACATTTCAAGATCCGGACCTACCATGCTGCATTAAAATGGCTGTTGCAGTTGAAAACCCCTGAAGGTGAACTGGCTCGTTGGATAGAACGGTTGCAACAGTATGATTTCAAAATAGAACATCGACCTGGAAGATCTCATAAGAACGCAGACGCTTTATCTAGAAGACCATGCAAGGAAGATTGCAAGCACTGCCGCCACGTTGAGAAATTGCAGGGTACGGTGGCCGTCAACACTATTAAAATAGAGGTTCCGGACGATTGGACAACCGAAGCCCTGAGACAAGAACAACTGAATGACACAGAAATTGAGGCTATATTGAGAGCAAAGGAGAAAGGAATTCGACCGGCGTGGAAGGATGTTTCGGATAAGGCAGTTGGATTGAAGGCTTTGTGGGCCCAATGGGATTCACTTAAAGTCATGAACGGGCTGCTAAAGAGAGCTTGGGAAAGCCCGGATGGCAGGGAAGTTGTTATGCGTCTAGTGATTCCCAGGTGTCGGGTACCGAAAGTACTTCAGGAAGTGCATAATGGAGCATCCGGTGGGCACTTCGGCGTTAATAAGACCCTGAATAAAGTACGAGAACGATTTTATTGGGTAAATAGTCGTCAAGATGTGGAAGCTTGGTGTCGCAATTGCAAAATTTGTGCAGCCAGTAAGGGACCACAGACTAGAAGTAGAGGTGCAATGAAGCAATATAACGTCGGAGCTCCTTTCGAGAGGATCGCAATCGATATAGCCGGCCCATTCCCAGTAACCAAGGATGGTAACAAGTATATACTGGTTGCCATGGACTATTTTAGTAAGTGGCCAGAGGCCTATGCGATTCCAAACCAAGAAGCAGTCACTGTCGCCAAAGTCTTGGTAGATAATTTGATATGTCGGTTTGGTGTACCCCTGGAGCTGCACTCAGATCAAGGGAGGAACTTTGAGTCAAGGGTGTTTCAGCAAATCTGCAAGTTATTGGGTATACACAAAACACGGACAACAGCCCTCCACCCGCAATCAGATGGAATGGTGGAACGACATAACAAGACCATGAAAGAACATCTCTCTAAAGTGGTTCATAAGAATCAACGCGATTGGGATCTCCACATACCGTTCTTCCTCATGGCATACAGAGCTGCTATCCACGAGTCTACGAAACAAACACCAGCCCGTGTAGTATTTGGTCATGAGATCAGACTGCCGTGTGATTTGATTTTCAGAACACCAGGCGGAGAACAGCTTCCTGTGAACAGCTATGTGGATGAAATGAGTGAACGGCTAAGAAATGTTCATGAGCTGGTTAGAGACCAAATCACCATAGCCAGTGACCGAATGAAGGCTCGATACGACCGTAAGGGTAGTTCAGAAGGGTTCAAGGCAGGAGATCTGGTTTGGCTGTACAACCCACAGCGGAAGAAAGGGAAGTCACCGAAACTTCAACCTCCTTGGGAAGGACCTTATACTGTTATTACCCGAATTAATGATGTCGTCTATCGTATTCAACGAAACAAAAAGTCCAAGATGAAGATCATACACTTGGATAGACTGGCGAAGTATGTGAAAGAGGCTGAATTGCCTGACCGGGACGTTCAGGCTTAAGGAGGGGGCAGTGTAATATGTTGCAACCCCTTAAAATTTAAGGTTATGTTGGTTACTAAAAAGTAGTAGTATTTGCACCTACTCGAGAAACCTACCAGAAGTTAGTTCTGGTGACATCTGGAATTATCTAGAGAATGGTGGCGTCATCACAAAAAAATCGAGATCTGTCATTTTTAGGTATAAAAGACCGACCGCATTCTCAGCGAGTAGTTCAGAAGTTCAGAAAGTATAGAAAGTGAGGTTAAGAGTTCAAAGAAAAACAAAGTGATAAACATTGTGATTTTTAGTCAGTAAAGTGTATTTAAATTAACAATAGTATTGTGAAGTATCCAGTAAATATTTAATAAAGTGTGTTAGTGGACAATCTCGTTATAATTTTTGGAACCCACGGATTTTGCAAGGGGTAGTTTCCTAAGGGAGGAAACACGTCATAATACCATGAACTGTTTATTGCTTGTTTGAACAGCAGTAATTATTATCATAAGCAGTTTCAGTTTTACATATGGGTTTTAAATTATATCCCTTATTGGGAGGATGTCCAACTGGACAATCATGGTCTTATAATACGGCTGTTTTTCCTACAACATAAATCCACGTTAAAAATAAGATTCTTACATTAATATGCAACAACGTACCACTAATAAAATCCTTGGAAGACTCTCAGCGCTCATGAAAAATGGTTAAATAAATTCGTACTTGATTGGAAAAATGTGGCGGAGCACCATCCTGCATGAACAACATATTGTGTCTCAAATTCAGTGGTAGTACATCCAACATATCAATAAAATCATCTTGTAAAAAATGTAAATAATTGTTACCATTTAAATTTCTTGGCAATTCATGTGGTCCTAGAAAACGGTCCCCAATGATCCCACACCAAACATTGATTTTAAACTCATGTTGAAAATGTCGTTCTCGCTTTATATAAGGATTTTCAACTTCCCAAAAATGGTTATTTCTTAAATTGAAGATACCTCGGCGGGTAAATGCAGCTTCATCCGTAAATAATATTATGTTGACGAATGAGTGGTCAATATTTTGTCTGTTCCGAATATTACTTGCAAATTGATATCTTCGTGGAAAATCGGCAGGCAATTTTGAACGGGCGTAAAATGGAATGGATGATATTTTTCTGCATGCAATATTTTTAAAATGTAAGTTTTACTGATTCCTGTAGGTGCACATAATCGTCTTGTACTAACTTGTGGATCATCTGCAATGCGAACAAATATTTCTTCTTCTTGGTCAGGCGTAATAATTTTCGGTCGACTTAAATTATCACGTTTAGGATGAAATGAACCACTTTCGCCTAAATTTCTGAACAGATTTTGAAATAGTCTACCATCAGGTTGTAATCTGTTTGACAATTTTCGCAAATACTCACGTTGCGCAGCACGTCCATTGTAATTCAGTTGACAATAAATATTAACCATCTCTCTCATATCTGAATTTGAATAGTTATTATGTCTCGGCATGTTCTGATTTTCGTTAATTAACTGATATTAAGAAAAATAGATAAATAAAATTGCAAAAATGATAACTGATATTAAGAAAAATAGATAAATAAAATGTCACGACCATTTTTAAATGTCAAAAGTATTGTTGGCATCGGCGCCTACTACGTTAATATTTCTTATAATGATTTATGAGGGTGAATGTTAAAATGCGATTTTTTCGAAAATGGTCAATTTCTAAGACTAATGACGAGTATACTTTTTTTTCGCTAAAATGAGATAGGTTTAGGATTTTTTAATAAAAAAAGGGATAACGTTACGGGTAAAAAAGTTAAGAGTACATTTACACCTTAAACAATGCTTATGTGGCGCCTTCTAGGATCTACAAAAAAAATGGGAGCAGATTTGAATTTCTCATCTCAAAAAACTCCCATTCACCAATTTTCACAACAATCCTTGAAAAACTTCAAAAGTTATATGAGAAAATTAAAAATATGATTTTGACTTTAACACCCTGTGTCTCTGTTAATATCAACTTTTGTACTAAGGTAAGTTAAGTTAAATCGTAATATTTTAATGTCAGAAACCCACTGTTGCTCTATGGATCATTACTTACGGACCACCCTGTATAAATGATTTTTAACTATTAACTCTTGCTTAACAATTAAATAAACTGGTTCCCTGTTTCATGTCTCGGTTAACGACTAATTAGAAGGATATTTTTTGTATAATTTAATTTCATAAGTATTATTTTTAGTGACAATAATTAAGTGTAAATCTCATGAACTTGTATATCCACTTCAAGAGAAGCTGAGAATTGAAATTACAGAACATCTGATTTTCTGACACAATTTGACCTCAAATTATTATCTTCCCACTGTGTCAATATGCAGATAGTAGAAATTCTGTTTGCCTATGTAGTTAGCTATTGCATGCTAAAATTGATGTTTATTATTCGTATGCACCAAAATTTTAGCTGTAGATGAGTATTCTTACTAATTAAAACCCATTAACGCCCAATTTCTTTTTTTTTTTTGAAATTCTTTATACAAATTGAATATGTTTTGTTTGAGGCATCCTGAAGGAAAATGAACCTGACCAAAATCAAAATGGCACATTAGTTCTTTCAAAAATTGCTGTCCTATAAATAGGACGCGGGAGGATATGAGTTTGGAATAAAAATAAAATTCAAACTTCAAAAAATTGTATATTTTTTAAATACTATCAAAATACAAAAAAATACATACAAAAACCAAAAATAAAAATTTTTCAAAAAACGAAATATATTCCTTATTATTTTCGATGATATTTAGGAAAACAATTTGTGCATAATGTAACGTTGCACTTGCTGCAAAATGTAATGGGTTTACCTTTGCAATTTGGATATTGACAGCAGCGTTGCTTTTCACGTTTTTCGAGGAAATGAGCTCTTTCATCGTACCTAACATCATCAGACAGCTTTGATTTGGAAGTTGCAGGGAAACTATGTGGTCTACCTTTTAAGATTCGTTTACCGTGTCCAATTTTTAAATATTCTATGGCAAGAGATCTTTTCAAATCTTTCATAGAAATTGATTTGTTTCCATGAATATGTCGATATAAAATAAATGCATTGACGACAGCCATATCAATAATGCGGTTCACTAAACACCAATACCATTTTTCCCCCTGACAGAAATAGCGTATTTTTCCAAAAACCAGTCGTGTTGATCTACTCCTCCCATATACCGGTTATAATTAGAGATTAGCTTTGGCTGCTGTACACCAATACGCTCTCCTTTTTCTTTGCTCCATCGGGGAGCAGACGCCAATGGTTCAATTGTGTCAAAATTTGTTGCTAGTGTTACACATTTATTGTCGTTCCATTTTACTACTAAGACTGAAAACTGTAAGCACCACGTCGATCTCTCTCTCTAGTTCTTTAGTTGGCTTTAGCGGACATTTATTTGTCCGGTCTTCCCTAATGGTGCCTGTTGCCCGGAAACCTAAGCCCTTTAGTTTGTACAATAAAGTGTAACTATTGAAAAAGTTGTCAAAATAAACAAAATACCTTGAGAGTCCTCTACCACAGATAACATTTTTGTAACCACTTTAGTTCCAAGCGGATCAGGTGATACTACTGTTTGGTCTTTTCCCGAGTCTTTTCCACAATATAGTGAAAAATTGAAACAGTAACCGTCAGTACCACACAAGGCCCATAATTTATATCCAAACCTGATCGGTTTTGCTTTTATAAATTGTTTTAACGAATGATGCCCGTAGTACCGAACAATCATTTCATCAACTGATAAATTTGACTGAAAAACTCCCCATTTAGAAAAATTAGAATTTACCGTGCGAATAAGAGGACTAATTTTAAAAGTTTTATCATGCTTATTTTCATCGGCCTTAGAATTGTCCTGAAAGTGGATAAGGGATTTTATTTCTAAATATGCATTGCGACTCATAGCATTACGAACCAAAGGTATTCCTAAATCCTCGGCATCAGACCAATAGTCTCTTTCGCTAGGTAATGTGTGATAACCAGAGAAAAATTAGAAACCCCAAAAAAAATTTGATTGTTATACTGAACGACTGCCTATTCTTCTGAGTTTTTGCATACCTTATTGTTTCCTCCACAATCATGTTATAAACATTCTCATCGAAAAATTGTTCAAACATAGTTACTGGCATTGGCTTCCCTAAAGTCGCCTTTAGTGCAGTAAGTTTTTTACTTGCTTCATCTTTCATCGGGTCCCATTGATATTTCGGAGCAGTGTGTTTCCAATCAGCCGTAATAGTCGACTTCTTGGCCTTTTTGGCCCTTTTTCTTTTTGGTGGTAATAGTCCACTTGTAGAAGTTGAAGGGCCACTCTCAGCAGCAGTTAAAGGACCGCTCACAGAAGAAGTTGAACCACTAGCACCAGTAGTTGGACTGCCACTTCTACCAACTAACCACGCAAGTGGCCAGTCATCTTCGTCTTCGACGTCGTCATCTACGTCCTTTGTATTGCCGTCTTCATCAATGTCGTCTTCATGGTCGACATAGTCAATTTCTACACTTCCTGGGATGTCGTTGACAATGGGCATGCTGAGCTCTTCATCATCAAAGCCTTCCTCATCCGTCAATTCATCGACATCAGGTGGTAGGGCCAATATGTCCGCCTCAATTTCTTCTGAATATAAATATTCCATGGCTTCTCCTAACGTTTTAAAGGTTTTCTTGCTCATATTTTCAGTTCTCGATCAAATCTGAAAACAAAATTCGTATATTAGATGATGACTAATGTATCGCAAATATTCACTTCAACGCCCAGCGTCATATTTATATGACACCCAATTTTACACGTTCTCAGATAAAAATTAATTAACATTTAAATAATATTTATATTTTTTATAATAAACTTGGTCTAACAACTTGCTAAAGTAATAAATTGATACTTACATGGGTTGGTATTATTGAAATCACAAGATCAAAATCACAGTGCACAGATGTAAAAATTACTTGATGTTTTCACGTCGACAGGCGAACGATAACAACTGATTTCTTGTAAACACGTGCAGACTAGGTAAGCACTCAAGTGTCTGTTTTTAGCCGGACGGTGTTATAAATCTGTCAACTACCGTGAAGTGGTCGTAAAAAATTCCTAAAGGCACTGTCCTATAAATAGGACGCTGGTCGCTAATGGGTTTTAAAATGATGATAATAATTATTGCTCATTGAAATGGCCGAAAATGAGCAAACAATTTTTGTCCAAGAGCTGATACGTCTCAAATCAATAAAAATTAATAAACCCACCGTGGATAAGTGCATAGTTATTTCAACGTTCATCTTGTTCACGTCTAATTTTACTATCTAATATAGCTCCGCTAGACGCTTAAGACGCTATAATGCAAGTTCCGTGACACGATATCGTTTTCCTATCAAATGCACTTGATTATAAACGAATATAGTTCGTCAGTATAATAAAGTTATCTCAGAGAGGTATGTCACAAAGATGTAACGCTTCTTACATCTTGCGCTGGTTCTACTGAATGTGTCAAATATATCAAGTATATACAATTATATAGTTTGATGCCTTTAATATTAATGTCGTATTGTATCAATGTGTAATATACATGGTTGTCGAGTCTTATTACATAGGAAATGGATTATTGGACTGCCGTTAACAACTTCAACGAATCAGACAGAAAACAATTACACAGCCACACAAAAAAAAGTGGTCTGGCCTGCGGACGTTTTGTAGGTAAATTGGTGGACTATCAAATTTGATGAATTTGATATGTTGTAGTTCAACTGATTTTGAACAATAAATTCCTTTGGCAAAACTTCATATTATGGACAGTTTCTCCGATAGCTGGCTCCGAAGACTGGACCTACCCCTCGATACAATACCACGATCTCTCAAATCTACCGAAGGTATTGAAATGATAACTGCTGGAAATGAATAACCAGACTATTTACCATTATTTGGTCTTAGAGGTGCCTGAACTTCCGGTTTTGCCGGAAGTGACGTTAAATCACGTTTTTTCGAGTGCACAACACCCGTTTTACTTCAATTTAATAATCATATACAGGGTATTTCGAAAAGATTGGGACAATGCTTAGCCGTATATACTTGACATCAAAACAAGTCGATTTAACTCAAAAAGTAGTGGTCTAACTCTTTTCGTTTTCAAGATACAGGGCTGCAAAGTAAAAAAAAATGTATTCGTAATTTGTCTCTACCTTGGAGACTATTATACGTATCTACTTCAAAGTTGGTAGCGACATATTTTTAGGTCGCTAATTACAATGGTAATATTGCCGATGCCATATTTTATAGATGGCGCTGGTTACAGGACTTTTACGTGGCACTTTAAGCCATAACTTTTTTTGAGGTTAGGTTTTGGACATCGTCTTCTATTATAATCGAAACGCAATTTAGTTTCCTAAAGAAAAGGTGTACTTGTTTAAACGCGATGAAATGCACCCTTTCAGAGAAATACGCGATTTACAACTTTGTCACACACCAGTTGGGGAATGATTAAAATAGGTAAATATTTTAAAAAATGAAAATAATCATCTATGCAATCTTTTGCTAAAAATAATAGGTCCGCAGGCCAGACCACTTTTTTTTATTTATGTGGCCGTGTAATCGGTCAAATACTAGAGGTAACAATGAACTAATTCCATTTTGGTTTTGCCAAATCGCACGACAGGGAAAAATTTATAGGAGGTTGAATGTTTTTTTTTATTTTTTAAAAAAGATGGTTTCATTTCAAAACCAGATCCGCTTCACTATTATACGGTGCGTGTAATTGCCGATTAGGCATGTACATTCACGTAGCGCGAGAGATATGGCAACCCAGCTGCAATAAACTCGCCCGTCGGCGAAGCATCCCAGCTCTCAGTTATTTCATTTCAGCCAGCTGGCACACGCGATGTTGTAATTCTTACTCCCTATGCCTAGCCCGCCACTACACACACTGTATACTTACTGATAATAATTAGTCAAAATAAAGGACATGTTAATTTCAAATTTTATTTAATTAACAAAATACTCTATACTAAAAATAAAATATCAATAATTTTGACTCTGGCGATTCACTTGAAATACATCCTCAGTATGGATAAATTAAAAACAAACAATAAAATAAATTCGAAGTTTGTAAAAGTATCAGTTTCTAGTTTAAATATTAAATCTCCAGTTAACGGTACTTACATTTACTAATTATTTTTCTGAGAAACTCTTGAGTTGCTAATTAGAAACACTAGTGGAGTTTCGCGTGGGCATTAAAACTATGTAATACGTTCTAAGGACCCTATAATGAGGAAATTATGTTATATAGGATATTGTAAAATTAAGGTCAATTACTTATGATCGTGTTAAGTTGTATTATCGATTTGTGCACCCATAAAAGAGTTTTAGTAGTTTAGGAAATAATCAGGTTATTATTGTTAACGAAATCACTTATAGTTAAATCATGTCTGTTATTGTAACATTTTGTAAAATTTCTGATAATGTAAGCAAAGAGGTTAGATTTTAATCCAGTGTTGTTAGGACACATTTGTTACCAATACGTCGGCAAAGATACCAACAGGAATTATAATGGAGCTGTTCAATTAAATAACGTGACCGTCAATATCGTTTGACAAAGATGACGGTCTCGGATGTCTAGGTTCGGGCAGGACTATTGCTCTTTACCCTAATACATCGCTTTAGACCCTCACTAATGTGAGTGGTGTGGATGATTTCGGCCTACCTCCCCTGATCCTGGTTGTTGGACCTTTTTTCTTCTGGCGCTCTTCTTGCTTGGTGTTATTTCTTCGCCGGCTTGTCACCCCCGGAGGTAGTCGTCGGTTTGTTGGAGAGCTTTAGGGTATTTTTGGCTGCCGGTACGCAGATTGTCGATTGGCATTCTGCCATTCGGATCATCAGTTAGGTAGGGATGAGCTGTGTAGCTCGAGGAAGTACAGGCCTAAGTGCTTTGGTAGCACTTTCATTCTGCACGGAGCTAGGTGACTACGGGTACTGGACAGTGCTTGTCCGGTATCCGCAGGGTTGTGGCTGGTTGGTTGGGTGATCGTCATGTCTCTTCTGTGGGTTGTCTTCATCGGCGCT
The DNA here is from genome assembly GCA_936432065.2 of Rutpela maculata. Taxonomy (NCBI): domain Eukaryota; kingdom Metazoa; phylum Arthropoda; class Insecta; order Coleoptera; family Cerambycidae; genus Rutpela; species Rutpela maculata. Next base: position 40,205,287 of record OW386290.2, read on the forward strand.
TGTATGGTTCCAGGTTCCTGGAGATGCCTGCGTTGCGTCTACCGCTGTCCGGAGGGTGACGTTCTCCACTCTCTGAATCTGCTGGAGGTAGATATCTGCTTGGTAGCTCCAAGCTACAGAAGCGTACGTCAGTTGGGGCTCGATGAGTGACCTGATAGCGTGAGCTCATTCCTCAGGTTGAGTCTGCTCTGTCTGCCCACCATGGGGTAGATTAGAGGTCTCGTCCTCCTGGCCTTCCTGACGATGGCTTCTGTATTCTGTCTCCATGTTAGACCTTTGTCCATGATCACGCCAAGGTAATTGACGGTATCGTGCCGTTGCATGTCGTCGCCGTACATGGAGACCCTGTGTGATGTGTTTTCTTACCTTTCTGAAAAGTATCGCTTTGCTTTTCTCGGCGTTAACGGCTACCCTCCATCTGTTACACCAGTCCTCTAGGAGGGAAGCTGCCTCTTGGAGGTTTCTGGTGGCGATCCTCGCATTCCAGGATCTGGCAATCGTCGACGTAGAGGGCCATGGAGGTCCGCTCGGTCCATGGTAGATCGGAGGTGAAGATGGAGAACAAGTGCGTGGAGAGCACTGAGCGCTGGGGGACTCCTGCCTCCATTGTTCTGTAGGTTGACAATTTGTCCATGAATGCTATAAAAAAATTGCAATGTTATATGCTCTGCCATAATCAGAAACGTAGGAAACAAAAGATAGGTATGGAGAGTAGGTATGATTTTAGAGTGCACAATTTTTCTTAACAAAACTTCTTCATTAAGTCTTAGTAGTTATGTGTTTCAGGACCGTCCAGTACTTCGTTAGAAATTTTGCCACTCCACTTTATTGAAATTAACTAATAATATAACCGCGGATACCGAAATGCACACCCCAATGTTAAAACGCACCCGGTTACAAAGTCATATACACGACAAATAGAAGCCTCTCCCGCTTCCAACGCGTTCTCTGCTTGAAAGCCAAATCAAGAAGCAATCTACTCAAATTTGCATTCAATTGTCTTTTTATTGGACTCGAAAAGACGGAAATATGACGGAAGTTACTGCAATAATAAGGAAATCTTACATGAATAGTGCTTGTTGAGCTCCTCTGTAGATAACAATGGTTTCTGTCGCAGTGTTGAATGTCCCTATGGGCAAACGAAATAAAAATTGAATAGGTCGAGTGCCAATATGTTAAAATTCAAATCGTATGCCTTTTTAAAAATTGTTGGAAAGTAAAATGAACTCGTGTTAATATATTCAGATAAAAAATGTTCGAAGACGTTATTTATATATCGATATTTGTTGTAGCTTAAGAAACATTGCATTTTTCTGTACTGTATGTTTACGTAATTATGTCACCAAAAAATTATGGTTGCAAGGCAAATAGACTCACTAAAACTTAAAATAATTTTAAGTACTTAAGAAGTAAATGATATTTGGAAAGCTGTTGATGATGCATTTATTAATAAAACAATTCCAAATCAATTCTTAATAGGGAGAAGAGATGGCGTCACTAAATCCTTTGTTGCCGAATTTGTATTTAAATTCGTAAGAACATACAGAATGTTCCCTTTGAAATTCTGCAAAAGAGCAAGGCACATCAAAATAACTGTTTCAGTAGCTTTACACTGAAAATCGAAGCATTTGGGAAATCAAGAAAGTCCCGCTGTGTAAGTGTAAACCTTTTTTCAACTGACTGATTTTTCCCATTATTAAATTGCGCCAAAACTAATTTATTTTAAAAGTAAGTGTCCTTCAAAATGAATTGTAACATTATTTAACCTTTTCTGACACCTATATGGTACGTTATACATGTATGTATGTCGGTTAAAATTTTAGTTAATTTAATACTTTCGTAGCTTACCTTTGTTGTTTTTTCAATGATTTTCTTGTATTCAGAAATCTATATGTATGTTTATGTAATACTTATTTATGTACCAAGGGTCGTAAGTGCACTTTTTTTGATCGAGAATATAGCGGTGCATATTATAATTTTCGTGAAAGAATCATTAAACTAGAAAAAAACTTTAGAAAACTAATGGAAAACTAGAAGGCAGACCTATGTATTCCCATGTATTTCGACCCGCTGAATCCGATGTCCGTTTTGCCGGATTGGCTCTTGCATGTTTGCTAACCTTAAAAATTCCCGAAAAATTCCAAGCAAGTAAATAAAAAGTTTAAATGAGCTGATCACAATATCTATACGTAATTTGGGGCGCTGAAACTGAATATGAGGTCAGAATTAGCAGATCAGTTAGGAATTTTGACATAACCCCAACAAACACCTATAAAATGCCCAAAAATCCAAAACAAATAAATTAAAAGCTTAAACCACGAACTTTAAAACTAATATAACCTAAGGCAAGAGCATTATACCAAGAACTTTGAACCAAGAACTCTAAACCTAACATAACCTAAGGCAAGAGCTTTAAACCAAGAACTTTAAACCAAGAATTCTTAACCCAACATAACCTGAGACAAGAACTTTAATCCAAAAACTTAAACCTATTATAAATTAACACAAGACTGTTCAGTTCCTAAGGCAAGAACTATTAAGGTTTAGAGTTCTTCGTGTCTTAGATTATGTTACATTTAGAGTTCTTGGTGCAAAGTTCTTGCCTTATGTTTTGTTAGATTTAGAATTCTTTAAAGTTATTTGTGTAAAATTCTTGCCTTGTTTTTAGTAAATTCGATGTTCCAAAATACCTAAAAAAAAAATCAACGATAAAATAAAAAAATATTTATATAAAATGTTATAGTATGGAAATAGTGAATAAAAGTTTTCCATGCTACCTTGCATCATATGTTATAAGATGTTGGACAAATGGAAAGAACGTTAAAAAGTAAAATATAAAAATCCAACAATATGGAAGGAGCTTGGAATCCTTTGTTATTTTTTAGCAATACAAATATTTCCGGAATTAATGCTAAAAAAGGGTTATAAATGGAAACTGATTATTCCAGAAGTCAAGAAGATGACAGTGAATATGAAGATAGTGAATGTGAGTCTTCGATAAGAACTAAAACTCCCAATATTTGGTGAAATGATAAACTTAATAATGTTATTAGAAATCTTGGTCTATCTAATGGTAGGGAAGAATATTTAGCGACGATTATGGAAAAAGACAATTTAGTATCAAATGATGTTCGTTCTAGCTCATACAGAAAACGAGAAAAAGATTTTAGAAAATATTTTACACAAGGGAAAGAACACTTTCTCTTATATTGTTATAATGAAGAAGGGTTAATGAATATACTTAAACCTGTCACTAGAAATTTTTTTTCAATATTTTTCTAATAATCATTTAATAATTTATTTTTTAATATTTTGATTTTGATAAAAGATTAAGGTTTCATTTGAATTTATTATTATTGTTGAAAAAGAGATTCCAAATATTTTTTATTTCATCGCTGATTTTTTTCCGATTTTTCGGAATTTCGAATTTACTATAAACAAAACAGAAGAAATTCGCATTTTTTACACAGTTGTGCAAATTTCTTGTACTCATAGAAAGCCAAGTTTCCCACTTCACTAGAGCTGCGGTTGCGTGATGACGACGCCCGCGGTCCCGCATTCCCAACCTGACCGGCCACCGATACTGGGGTTTCCCTCTCCTGGATCGTAAACTCTTTCTCTACTTTTGCCATGACGGGATTTTTCTTACCTAGGAAATTAGCCGAAATAAATCGTTGCCCGCCGTCACCACGTGGAGGTATCCTAGTCGCAAAAATAGAAAAAGAAACAAATGGCATATGACAATCAAACAGAATAAAGAAAACTATACAATTCTAAACAGCTCTAAGAAAAAAAAGTAAAAATATCATCAAGGGACGGTGTAGGTATATGTTAAGACCAAACGATATTCCTCTCTCAACAGAGCAAACTTTGTCCGGAATTTTTTTCCTAAAAATGCCACTGTTCAGTAATGTTTTCCTTTAAATACTTGATAATTTAAAAGTTACCCATCTCCGCTTACTAGGGTTGATGAGAATATATATTGAAATGATATTTCTCTATAAAGTTTGCAGATTGCATTTTAATTCTGACTACGGTATTGTGTTCAGCCCGTGAAAATACGTCGGAAATTATATGTTCAGATATTGTGTAGAGCAAAGTCAATTTCGGGCTATGATTCAGTCATTTTGGGTACGTTTTCATAAATATGGATTTTGCAAGATATTCGATCGTCGCGCATAAATTCTGACCTTGGATTCGGTTTCAGTGCTCCGGATTACGTATAGATATAGTGATCAGTTCATGTAAGCTTTTTATTTATTTGTTTGAGATTTTTCGGCTATTTTTTAGGTATTTTTTGAGGTTATGTCAAAATTCCTAACTGATCGGCCAATTCTGATGAGGTCTCAGCGCCCCAAAATACGTATGGAAATGGTGATCAGATCATTTAACTTTTTATTTACTTGTTTGAAATTTTTCGGACAGTCTTAGGGTGTTTTTTGGGGTTAGAAAAAAATGCAAGAGCCAATCAGATTTCATATTTGCTAAGCAAATAGTAAAGATAGCGATGCTTGGAATATCCATGGCAACCGTCAATAAAATAAATTTAGGACACGGCTTCTATCCAAATGACAACTACTGTCAAGATAAATTAAATCATATTATTATAATAGCTCTGAACAATTTTGAAAATATTGTCGGATATAGAAGATATAGCAAGTAAAGCTTGTCTGAATTTACTTCCAAAAAAGTTAAACATTTGATACTTGTTATATAAAAGAGAAAATTTTCCCAAATTTATTTTATTTCCCTAGGGACGTTATGAAAAATAACGTTGCTCCGTTACTGACCTAGTCAATAACAGTAGTGTATCTTCACAAATTTACTAATAATTTAATATACTAAATTACATCAGAACACTCTAAAATTTTGCAAGGGCTTTCCCACATTGAAGACTAGTACACCATTTTATTTTCCGCATATCATGGTAAATCACGCTGTATATGAATATCACCGGATCCTCCGCCATTTTCTATAAAATCGCGCATACAAATACAGTATGTCCCGCTTTTCATAAATCCACCTTAATATTTCAGTTATTAATAATGCGATTTTCTTCAAATTTGGGTGGTAATTATATGTAGGAAAAATGAATTATTTGGCATAGTAAACATTTTCATTCTTCATTGGCGTGCGGTTTTAGGGGGTAAAATAGGGTAGGTTTTTTGGCAAAAGGATATTAGGGCTTATTTTAGACAAAATTTTTCTATCATATTTGGATTCAGTATGTACAAAAACCCCTTAATCCATATTCTCCATGATCTCAAAAACGGATTATGGCAGAAACGAAATATTAATTAATTTCTTAAAAAACACTTTTCTAATTTTTTATAACTTTATTTAATTGCTATAACAAACCTAAAAACAACTTTTTTTAAATTTTGATCTCTTCAACATAACCACCTTCCAATAAAATACACTTTTCAACAACCCTTCTTAACCATTCAATAACTTTTCTTAAAGTTTGGGGAGTAATTTCTTGACACGCTTGCCTAATCCTACGGCAAAGCCCTTGTCTGTTACGCGGTCGAGTAGCATGCACTTTATTGTTCAAGTACCCCCATAGAAAAAAGTCACAAGGGGTAATATTAGGCGATCTAGGGGGGCACGGTTCTAAAGGGCTATTTCTACCTATCCACTTCATAGGGAAATTTGCATTTAAAAAATTTCTAACTATCAGAGAATTGTGCGCCGGGGCACCATCTAACTGAAAGTATACATTTTCTCTCTGTGCTAAAGGCATTTCCATAAAAAAATCATCTAAATCATTTTGTAGAAAATTTAGAAAATTTTCTGCGTTGAGGTTATCCAGGAAAAAGGGGCCAACAATTTGTTCGTTAAATGTGCCACACCACTCGTTAACCTTTTCACTATATTAGTTTTTACAAAGTTGGGCTTTTCGGCTGCCCAATATCTACAATTTTGACTAGATACCACAACGTTTGTCGTAAATGTTGCCTCGTCACTAAACAGTGTGTTCTTTAAAAAAAATATGTCGTTAAGACAGTTACCTTGCAACCATAGGCAAAATCAAACCGCCGTTCAAAATCACCTTCTAAGAGAGTAAGCAAAAATTTTGGTTTAAATGCCCTAATCCTACTGAGTTTCAAACACCTCCATATTTTATTTTTGGTTAAATTTAGTGTTCTCGCAACTGCCCTTATACTACCATTTGGATTGTTCCGAAATTCTGTTAAAATGCGTTCGTCGTCTGGATATTGTCGTAGATTTAAATTGTACCTTCTTGGTCTTGTCTTGAAAATGGCTCCGGTTCTTGCAAACAGTTTGTTGATGTCACCAACGGTTTTGTGCCAAATTGGTGCTCGATCACGATGACGTTGATTAAATATTCGAGCAACCTGACGTGTAGATCTTTCATTATCACCAATTAAGCGGATAATTTCAACTTTTTCTTCAATTGTAAGAACTACTCTCCGATTTTCTGGCATTATCAGTAAGATTGATAAATTAAATAACACTATTTAACTTTTGACAATTCTTATGAATCGCCAAATATCAAATAAAAACTTGTTTTTCAAAGCACTTTTGATTAATGCCTATGGTTGCAAGGTCTTAACGACAGATTTTTTTAAAGAACATTGTTTAGTGACGAGGCAACATTTACGACAAGCAGTGTGGTATCATTGGAAGGTGGTTATGTCAGAATTTATAAAAAAAAATTGTTTTTAGGTTTGTTATAGCAAAAAATTAAAGTGTTTTAAGAAATTAATTAATATTTCATTTCCGCCATAATCCGTTTTTGAGATCATGAAGAATATGGATTAAAGGGTTTTTGGACATGTTGAATCCAAATATGATAGAAAAATTTGTCTAAAATAAGCCCTAATATCCTTTTGCCAAAAAACCTACCCTATTTTACCCCCATTAAATCGCACCCCAATGAAGAATGAAAATTTTTACTATGCCAAATAATTCATTTTTCCAGCATATAATTACCACCCAAATTTGAAGAAAATCGCATTATTAATAACTGATATATTAAGAAGTTAATTAATTTTTCGTTTCTGCCATAATCCGTTTTTGAGATCATGGAGAATATGGATTAAGGGGTTTTTGGACATGCTAAATCCAAATATGATAGAAAAATTTGTCTAAAATAAGCCCCAATATCCTTTTGTCGAAAAATCGACCTCTTTCTACCCCCTAAAACCGTACGCCAATGAAAAATGAAAATGTTCACTATGCCAAATTCTGTTAAAATGCGTTCGTCGTCTGGATATTGTCGTAGATTTAAATTGTACCTTCTTGGTCTTGTCTTGAAAATGGCTCCGGTTCTTGCAAACAGTTTGTTGATGTCACCAACGGTTTTGTGCCAAATTGGTGCTCGATCACGATGACGTTGATTAAATATTCGAGCAACCTGACGTGTAGATCTTTCATTATCACCAATTAAGCGGATAATTTCAACTTTTTCTTCAATTGTAAGAACTACTCTCCGATTTTCTGGCATTATCAGTAAGATTGATAAATTAAATAACACTATTTAACTTTTGACAATTCTTATGAATCGCCAAATATCAAATAAAAACTTGTTTTTCAAAGCACTTTTGATTAATGCCTATGGTTGCAAGGTCTTAACGACAGATTTTTTTAAAGAACATTGTTTAGTGACGAGGCAACATTTACGACAAGCAGTGTGGTATCATTGGAAGGTGGTTATGTCAGAATTTATAAAAAAAAATTGTTTTTAGGTTTGTTATAGCAAAAAATTAAAGTGTTTTAAGAAATTAATTAATATTTCATTTCCGCCATAATCCGTTTTTGAGATCATGAAGAATATGGATTAAAGGGTTTTTGGACATGTTGAATCCAAATATGATAGAAAAATTTGTCTAAAATAAGCCCTAATATCCTTTTGCCAAAAAACCTACCCTATTTTACCCCCATTAAATCGCACCCCAATGAAGAATGAAAATTTTTACTATGCCAAATAATTCATTTTTCCAGCATATAATTACCACCCAAATTTGAAGAAAATCGCATTATTAATAACTGATATATTAAGAAGTTAATTAATTTTTCGTTTCTGCCATAATCCGTTTTTGAGATCATGGAGAATATGGATTAAGGGGTTTTTGGACATGCTAAATCCAAATATGATAGAAAAATTTGTCTAAAATAAGCCCCAATATCCTTTTGTGCCATTATCACCAATTAAGCGGATAATTTCAACTTTTTCTTCAATTGTAAGAACTACTCTCCGATTTTCTGGCATTATCAGTAAGATTGATAAATTAAATAACACTATTTAACTTTTGACAATTCTTATGAATCGCCAAATATCAAATAAAAACTTGTTTTTCAAAGCACTTTTGATTAATGCCTATGGTTGCAAGGTCTTAACGACAGATTTTTTTAAAGAACATTGTTTAGTGACGAGGCAACATTTACGACAAGCAGTGTGGTATCATTGGAAGGTGGTTATGTCAGAATTTATAAAAAAAAATTGTTTTTAGGTTTGTTATAGCAAAAAATTAAAGTGTTTTAAGAAATTAATTAATATTTCATTTCCGCCATAATCCGTTTTTGAGATCATGAAGAATATGGATTAAAGGGTTTTTGGACATGTTGAATCCAAATATGATAGAAAAATTTGTCTAAAATAAGCCCTAATATCCTTTTGCCAAAAAACCTACCCTATTTTACCCCCATTAAATCGCACCCCAATGAAGAATGAAAATTTTTACTATGCCAAATAATTCATTTTTCCAGCATATAATTACCACCCAAATTTGAAGAAAATCGCATTATTAATAACTGATATATTAAGAAGTTAATTAATTTTTCGTTTCTGCCATAATCCGTTTTTGAGATCATGGAGAATATGGATTAAGGGGTTTTTGGACATGCTAAATCCAAATATGATAGAAAAATTTGTCTAAAATAAGCCCCAATATCCTTTTGTCGAAAAATCGACCTCTTTCTACCCCCTAAAACCGTACGCCAATGAAAAATGAAAATGTTTACTATGCCAAATAATTCACTTTTCCAACATATAATTACTACCCAAATTTGAAGAAAATCGCGTTATTAATAACTGAGATATTAGGGTAGATTTATGAAAAGCGGGACACACTGTATATTACACAGGCCCAAAAAAAAGTGAAAAGTTTCTGGGATTTCATAGGGTAACCCCCATCTATATATTTCGACATGCTGAATATGAATCAGGTATCCGTTTAGCTCCGTTACCAATGCGAAAATAATGTAAATTATGAGTTTTTTTAGGTTATTTTCGTGATTTACAAAAAATTGTAGCTAAACGGACATCTGATTCTTGTTCAGCACGTCGAAATACATATAGGTTACCCAATGGAGTACCAGAAAAGATCACTTTTTTAATTTTGTGTGCTTGTGAAATTTTTGTCATTTTGTCATTTATAATTTATCATTTTTGTTTGTGTAGATTTGATATGCATAGGTTTTAAGTTAAATCAAATAAAGATTATCTGCGAATAGATGTAGACTTATTAATTAACATATATGTTATATAAAATTATACGCCATATCATCAAGATATAAAGCGACATTACAGATAGCATCATATTACAGTATTAGATAACAGCTTCCTTTGAGAATTGCTTACGTAGATATTAAGTTTCATTTTAACTTCTCACAATATTATGCTGATTAGCTAGCTTGCATTTCCTTTGTTCAACTTTGGCTGACACATCATTTGAAAACTTATAAATAAGACTAACGAGCATTTGTACCTTAAGTTATCATACTCACTTCATATTAAATGTATCATACATAAATTGTATCTTTTATTCAGGAATCAACGTTGATTCCTCATGTAACTAAATAAAAAGTTTTTAAAAAGTCAATCACGCAAACAGTGATCTAACAAATGGCGCAGTCGGTAGGATCTAACTAACATCGCGTGTTCGGGAGCCTAACTAGTGGTAAACGTATCCAGCGGAACAAGGAGTCCATCTGCAAAAGGTGCCTAACCATTGGAAAAGAACCATTAGAACAAGGAGAACTTCTTAGCCGTGGTGGTGGATCCCAATCCTTTAATTAGAAGAACCTACTAACCAGATGAAGAAAATATTCACGTAAGTCATTTTAAGAATCATCTCGCTTACTTTATTCATAACCTATTTAAGTGAACAGTTCTATTGTCAAAGTGAAATCCATTCCTCTACAAACGCAACGAAACAAGTTTATTTAATTTTAAGTTTATTTATTTTCGTATTATACTGCTAATACGAGACATTGTGTATTATACAGCTAATATACAATCCATTTGCACACGCAACGTAACAAGCTAATTTAATTTAAGTTCGTATCATACTGCTGATACGCAACCAATTTCTTTTTGCAATCCAAATAATTTAAATACCAAGCAAAATGCCAGACAGAGCTCAACCAGAGACAGCTCAACCAATAGTACCGGCACCAGCCGAACAACAACAGCAACTACAACAACAACCAGAGCAAATTGAGCCTTACAAGCTCTCTGAAGTATTTTCATTGATACCGGAATTTGATGGCAACGCCATTAATTTACAAACATTTTTAAACTCATGTCAGTGTGCACAAAGTATGGCAATCCATGACCAGAAAATTTTACTAACAATCCACATCAAAAATAAGTTAAAAGGCAAAGCTGCCGAATTAATTAATTCACGCAACCCTGGCACCTGGCCAGAAATCAAAGCACTCTTGGAAACCCATTTTGGGGACTCCAGAGATCTAACGGCCCTGATTCAGGACCTGCAGCGCATTCACCAATTGCCAGGCGAATCCGTATTAACATTTGTATCGCGTCTACAAACGCACAACGCGAAGATGCACGCTGCAGTGCAAAAACAAAATCTCACGGGAACACAAAGAACTGCACAATCAGACCTTATAGAAACCATGACGCTTAATAATTTGTTAACGGGCTTAGAACCAAACTTAGGCCGCATCATACGTGCCAGTAACCCTCCAACCATACTAAAAGCTGTTAGCAGAATTCGGAGAGAACTGCAACTCTCCTATTTTGAACAACAAAAATTTCCGAAAAATAGTCCGGTCAAAAATCCCAATTTACAACCCAAACGATCAATCTCTAATTTTCAACAGAAATTCTGCTCATTTTGTAAAAGAAATGGACACGTCATAAACGAATGTCGTACAAGGCAACAGCAACAGTCTATGCCATCGACATCAAACTTCCAGAGACCAAATTATCAAGGAAACCCAAATTTTCAAAATTTTTCTCAAACCAATCAATTTAATCAGAGGACATTCCCTCAACCTAATCAATCTAGTCAACCACAACAAAACAGGCCCTCAGCCATAAGACCGAACCCGAATTTCAATCAGCAAAGACCCTCTGCTATTCAACCAAACCCAAACTTCAACCGTTTTAATCAACAAAAAACGCATCATTTAAATTACGAACCTTATGAAAACCAATGCGATTTTAATCAATACAGTGACTATTCTTCTGATTACCAAACTGCAGAAGATACTTACGAACATTATAACTTTGAAACCAACCAAAATTTCCAAGAGAATTATACAGCTAATTCTCAATACGAACAGTACGAGGATTATACTGCTAATCCTCAGGATTTTCGTTTAGACCCGGAGTACCCCACGGATACTCCAACACAACAAACAGACCAATTCGAACCAATTACGGAACTAGAAACTCAAGTACAAACTATGAATCTCAACGACAGTTTCGACCCGTCCCTGAACTTCCCAGAACAGAAGTTCTTTTAAATACACCCCCGCATACCTTACTAACCGTAAACTCAAAAAATCTCTATTATATGAAAGACGCAACTGGTAAATTTAAAATCTTAATTGACACAGGTGCAGGCATATCAATTTTTAAACCTAAAACAGCTGAAAATTATAGGCGTAGATCTCCTGAAAACGTAATTATACAGGGTATTACCGATCAAAAAATTTATATCAACGAATCTGTTCTCATCCCCTTTTCAGATGAGTCACACAAAGTTTATATCTATAATCTAGATATAGATTTTGATGGACTACTAGGCGCGGACTTCCTAGAACATTACGAATGTAAAGTAGATTTTAAAAACAAACAGCTAGTCACGAATTTTAAAACCGTACCACTATTTAAAGTCACGGAAGAAACTACAGTAAATTTACCTGTACAACCAACCAGTAACTCTAACATCAAAAACCAAAATTTAAATTTAGGCAACATCAAAAATTTAATTTCTATCGAACCTCGCATGGAAAAAATCTGTAAATTTAAATGTAACCTGCGAAATACCGAGGCTATACTGTTAGCCCAGGAAAACGAGAAAGTACGCTTACCAAATGCCATTGTCAAAATCGATCACAATGGAGAATTTTTAACTTCAATAATAAACGCAAATGCCATCCCAAAAACCATAAACTTCTCAAATCTTAACCTGGAACCAGTACAAAAATTCAAATCAATTTTTAATTTAAATACTCAAAATTCTGACCAACACTTACAGACAGACAGATCCTTTGAAATCAGGAACGAATTGCGCTTGGATCATCTAAACGAAGAAGAGGCCGAAATAGTAACGCAGCTTTGTTTAGACTTTCAAGATATATTCTATTTAGAAGGAGACAATTTGACCTTTACCAACGAAATCAAACACCCTATTGACACCGACAATTCCCGACCGATATTTACGAAATCGTATCGCTATCCTCAGGTCCATAAAGAAGAAGTTAAGTCCCAAGTATCGAAAATGTTAAGTCAAGGTATTATTCAACCCTCAATCTCACCTTGGTCCTCTCCTGTCTGGGTAGTTCCCAAAAAACTGGACGCTTCTGGTAAACAGAAATGGCGCGTTGTAGTCGACTACCGCAAACTCAACGAGGTTACAATCGGTGACAAATATCCTCTACCCAACATTTCCGATCTTTTAGACCAACTTGGCAAATGCCAATATTTCACAACCTTAGACTTGGCTTCTGGTTTTCACCAAATCGAAATTAATCCCGCAGATATTCAAAAGACTGCTTTCACAGTTGAGAACGGTCATTATGAATTTGTGCGAATGCCATTTGGACTCAAAAACGCTCAGTTATGGATCACATCCTGTTAGGTATTCAAAATGAACGATGTCTCGTCTACATGGACGATATTATTATTTACTCTCCTACAATTCACGAACACATTTCCCGTCTAACTGAAGTCTTTAAACGCCTTCAAAAAGCCAACCTCAAAATTCAACCAGACAAATGCGAGTTTCTCCGCAAGGAAGTCGCTTATTTAGGACACCTAATTACAAAAGACGGCGTAAAACCAAACCCTTCGAAAGTTGACGCTATTTTAAATTTTCCTCAACCGAAAAATCCAAAAGAAATTAAATCATTTCTAGGCTTAGCCGGATATTATAGACGCTTTATTCCTAATTTCTCCAAGATAACCAAGCCCTTAACAAAACTACTACAAAAAGACGTACCATTTCTCTTCAACAATGATTGTATAAATTCTTTTCAAAATTTGAAACAAACATTAACGACAACTCCGATATTAATCTACCCCAACTTTGATGAACCTTTCATTCTAACCACTGATGCGAGCGCATTTGCCGTCGGCTCGGTGCTGAGCCAGGGGCCTATTGGCAAAGATTTACCCATTGCCTATGCTTCTAGAACCTTGTGCAGTGCAGAAACAAAATATTCAACGATTGAACGCGAGCTTTTATCGATAGTATGGAGTGTAAAGCACTTTAGACCATATCTGTATGGTAGAAAGTTCAAGCTTGTCACTGACCACAGACCACTCACCTGGCTATTCTCTATAAAAGATCCAGGAAGTAGACTTGCCCGTTGGCGACTCAAATTAGAAGAGTACGATTACGAAATAATTTATAAACCCGGCAAAATCAATAAGAACGCGGACGCACTTTCCAGAATCAAAATTAATCATTTTTCCGAATGCTCCAAATTCTATTCAAAGGTTCTAGCCACGAATGACGAAGAGTCAGACGACGACGAAAACCCAGACGATAATAACGAAATCACTAACGAACAAATTTCTCAAGAATTTGAAACTTTCGCCAACTTATATAAAACGACATCTTTAATAGACTATTCAAAAATCAAAGCCTCAAACAAACAACTCTTATACCGAGAACATAAAGATATTATAACCTTCTTCCAACAAAATAACTTACAAGACCTACATCACAAAATTATCGAGGACATATTTGAAGAAAACCCCGAATTTCATAACGATAAAATCAATATTGTATCGAGCAAAACAGTCAGACATAGGAGATATTTTATCATCCCTCTACCTTTTGATATCGAATCTGTAATTGAACATCTATTTTTGGTATTATTTAAAAATCAAGATGTCCTAGATCTCTCTAAGACATACTTTGTCGAAAATAATTTAGACCTCCCCATACTTGAAATCCTATCATTCATTTTTGCGGAAAAAGACTTAAAAGTAGTAATTTGTCAAGATATCGTCAGAACTGCCGATGAAGATGAAATTCCGATTATATTGGAGCAAAATCATTTTGGTAAAAATAATCTACATCGCGGAATAAATGAAACGATTAGAAGAATTAGAGAAAAATACACTTGGCAAGGTCTAACTAAAAACGTTGAAAATTTTATAAAAAATTGCGAAACTTGCCAAAAGACCAAAGTATGTCGGAAAAACCTTAATAACCCTCTAGTAGTCACAGAAACCCCAAGAACACCATTCGAAAGAATTAACATCGATTTGTTTGAATTCCCAACTCGAAATTACGCGTTAACTATTCGCGATGAGTTAACTAAATTCACGCAAGCCTATGCAGTCCCGGACAAATCCGCAAAATCCGTCGTAAATACCTTGTTGTTATACTTTCAACATTACGGTACCCCGCTAAGAATCCATTGCGATTACGGTGGCGAATTTGACAACCGCTTGCTCAAAGATCTCTGCACCCTCTACGACATAAAATTGACTTATTCAAGCGTAGGACATCCCCAATCGAACGGATCCATAGAAAGATTTCATGCTACTCTAGCTGAAATGATAAGAATTCATAAAACTGAAAATCCGAACGAACATCCTTTCACAATCTTACCATATGCAGTAATATGCTATAACAATTCAGTAAATAAAACACACGGTTTCACTCCATACGAACTTGTATTTGGACATACATCCAACAGACCACCTGAAACTTTGTATAACCAAAAAGAGTTAATAACCAAATACGTTAGGGATTTAAACAACAGAATATCCCACTACTATAAAATAGCCCGTAGTCGAACGCAAGCTCAAAAGGAGAAAGCGAAAGTTCGCTTTGATAGAAATGTTCCCCAAAAACGACCCGAATACAAAATAGGTGACTTAGTTTACGTAAAAGAATCACAAATCAAAAACAAATTGCAAAACAAATTTAACGGCCCCTTTAAAATAAAAGAAATTTTCCAAAATTCTGCTACCTTATTAAATCTCGAAACGAAACAAGAAACCAAAGTAAATTTTGATAGAATGAAACCATATACTGAAAATTAAATTTATTTTCAGGTTTCTCCTGCTGTTCGGATCAGCACTCTGTCAATACAAAATTACCCCAATCAATAACACCGTTGGTGTATACTACCACCAAGACACGGACATCGTGGTGACAGGTGACAAATGACAAATGGACTCTACTAGTACATAAAAACATTTCATCCCTCAAACTAGCTTTTGACAAAAATCAAAATATCTTAGACAGAATCTTGTACACTCTCCATAATGGTGATCATAAGTCAATTATTTTTACGAGTGAAATTAAAACAGACTTTAACCTTTTAACACAAATATCCAACTCTATAAAAATGAAATTTGACGAAATCTTTTCAGATACAAAAAGATATAAACGAGGAATACTTAACGGTATCGGTACAATATTCAAATCCATAACTGGAAACCTAGATGCTGAAGATGGCCAGTACTATACTAATTGTATAAATAAACTAAATAACGACGAACATCAATTGGAAAACTTAATAAAAAATCAAATTTCAGTTACGACTTCTGTTATTAAAAACTTCAACTCGACTATACAAAAATTACAAATTGACGAGGAAACGTTTAACAAAGATCTCGAAGAAATCGAACGCACAATTCAAACCATGACTCAAGCTATTGAGGCTGCTCATATAAAACTAAAATTCTTATACATTTCCGAACAACTAATGGCGAGCTATTTGAATATCGAAGATAACTTAAACGACATTCTAAATTCAATAACATTTGCCAGACTAGGAATCATTCACACGTCAATCATAACCCCTAATCACTTAGTGACAGCACTACAAGAAGTTTCACAGAGCTTACGAAGGAACAATTTGCCTCTCCCCATTAAATTATCGGCAGTTGCTAAGTATTTGGATATTATTGAATTACAAGCGTTTCAAATGGATTCTAACTTAGTATTTGTTTTAACAATACCACTTGTTGAACCCCAAAATTATAACACCTATCGCCTATATCCTATCCCGATACTTGATAACAGAACTGGTCTACATCACATTTTATCTATTTCACAAAAGTTTATTGCGAGAGACGATGATTCTTTAATGTACATACCCATACAAAATTTGAAAGAATGCAAACCTCTTTATTTTGGAACCAAACTATGCTCAAACCTATACGCTTATCCCATCGATCAAAATGCCATATGCGAAGCCAGAATCCTCAAACCACTAGCTAGACTCCCAGAAAACTGCCAGACCTCCTTCATCATCAGCCAAGGGTACAATGTCCAAGAACTTGAAGACAACTCATGGCTAATAATTAATTCCGAACCACTTCACATTACCATCAACTGTCCAAAGAGAGAATCCACAACAGAGCTAATCAACAAAAATTCCATCATCAAACTACAACCAGGATGTTACGCCTACGCAGGCATCACCCGAATACAAGCCAGTGCTAAAGACTTTTCCGAAATTAAGGACAATTCACATCCTATCCAAATTCCTTTTGAATGCTGTAATCACATGCCCGACAAAATCAAAATTCCAAAATTAAAACCTCTCAAATTAAACAATCTCGACGTAGAAGACCTAGATATTGCTAAAAAAAAATTGGACCAATATTCCAAAGACCTGGATGACCTCATAAACGAACCTTTTGTGACCAAACACATATCTTGGTTCACATATTTCATAATCACTCTCATCATTCTATTAGTTCTACTTTACATAACCTGTAAATGCAGAAGAAGAAGATGTGGAGCATTGCGAATCCAACCCTCAACGGACAACCCTCCTTCACCTCCTTCAGAGCGAAGCAGAGTTTTTACCAAATTTCCTAGACTGATCCCTCCAAGAAAGCGACCCGGTATTAAACCTCAAGAAGAAGAGGACATCGAGTTAACATAGACTTTCATATGTGGAGTTTTACCCTTGTCTATTAATTTAGACCATTGTATTTTATTCTTATTACATTTATGTAATGTACTACTCGCTTATTATTATTATCATCTACCAATTTTAACTTTTATGTATTTTATTATTTTGCTTTGTATTCATTCAACATTGTTTCAATTTATTTTGCATTATATTCATTTAACGTTTTTAACAATTTTCAAAAGTTGCTGCATAACATCAACTTTTTTATTAAGGGGGAAGTTGTTATATAAAATTATACGCCATATCATCAAGATATAAAGCGACATTACAGATAGCATCATATTACAGTATTAGATAACAGCTTCCTTTGAGAATTGCTTACGTAGATATTAAGTTTCATTTTAACTTCTCACAATATTATGCTGATTAGCTAGCTTGCATTTCCTTTGTTGAACTTTGGCTGACACATCATTTGAAAACTTATAAATAAGACTAACGAGCATTTGTACCTTAAGTTATCATACTCACTTCATATTAAATGTATCATACATAAATTGTATCTTTTATTCAGGAATCAACGTTGATTCCTCATGTAACTAGATAAAAAGTTTTTAAAAAGTCAATCACGCAAACAGTGATCTAACATATATACAACAAAAAATATCAGTACTTACTGTTTTTCAGATGCAAACACCAAAGAGCAGCTTGAAAACAATGAGAATCTACCAAAAAACAATAAATCAATTTTGCATTAACAAATCAAAACGCACTTGCAGACCGTCAAACATAAAACGTAAATAATATGTATGATTTTGCAACACATACAAGTCATCCGTGCACGCGATATTTACGCCAGACGTAGGGATTTCTAATGAAATTGTACTTACCATGTGTAATGTTATCCGTTATATTTTCACGATTTGTGGAAAATTTGTTACCGTTAATAAAATGTCATCTGATTTATGTAAATTTACATGGCGTATGTTTATAATTCCATATTTCTCTAGCGTATAATAATATGTACTATATTCTTTCGTTAGCCATGTTATAAGTACACTGTAAATTTTAATAATTTCTTTCAGTGTACATTACTCATGTGAAGATGTGTCAAAAGAATGAGAATATCATGTTTCCTAAATGACACGTGTGAACATCTGATAATACTTTAATTTCCCATAAAAAAAAAGTTCAGTCTCATGTAGCTATTGACTTCTGCCTCCTAGATAAGATTTTAATCATGATAAAATATATGAGAAGCTGAGATTCAAATGTAGATGATAGTAGAGATCTGCGATGTACTATTCAATGGCTCGTGAACATGTAATTTTATATATAAGCATTTTTATGCTTTCATATATTTCACCAATCATCCCTTAAAAATAAAGAGTAAAAAGGAAAAGACAACATATAATGGGCGAAAAAGAAAATTTTGATGTAACTTTGAAATATTTTGTTACATTACTTTAAACGACTTTCATGCAATGTTTTAGTCCTTAGTTCAGTCAATAGAGTGCGTGAGCAGGGACCTAAGCGATTCCTTTAAAAAGTTGTTCAGGGTGCTTAGGGAGTGAACATACTGAAAGTCCTGACGTCTAGGAGGTGAGCCGGAGGGGAGGGGGCACAAAGAAAGTCCAACTTTTGGTTTTTTGCTTATATCTCGAAGACAGTGCATTGCAGGGAAAATTTTTTATACCAAATGAAAGCTCATGAAATTCTCTACAACTTTAATTTTATATACTTTTTTCGAATTCGCAACCGTTTTCGAGCTACACGCTCCGGAAAAGTGAAAATTTTCGAAAAACAGATTTTTGTCTCATCCTCAGTGGTGGGTGGTTCTTGCTGAAGTCGTCCTCGTCGTAAACAGGCACGCCGTTGAGGCATGCCGCTGAGGCATTTCCCTTGGCAATGCAGGCACCCGCAGAACAGTTCAGCAGTGCTTTCCGGCATCCACATTTGCTACCACCACAATCCTTGATGCAGCGGCAAAATATCGTTTTCAGTAGGACCTCCGGTGCTGGTGAATCTTCTGTTGTAATTGGCACCAGGGTGTCTCCTACATGTTTCCACCCCTACTCGTGAGGGGGCAGCTCATTCCCGAGCCACTGCTGCACTTGGTGGTAGGTGCGCCGGCAATGCTGTTTAGCTGCGCTCTGAGTTGGCGGGAGGGAGCTGATGTCAATCTTAATATTTGCTACTGACCTCATGAACGACTGGAAGCGGTACTGGTTGAGGGAGGTCTGTCTTGCTGGTGCTCCATACCATTTGAGGAAGCAAATCTTCCCGGCCTCTTCAACCTCGCCTTGAGTGGAGGAGGGGTTGTAAAAGATCACTGCCGCTTTCTTGATGATTTCTGGCTTTAAGTACAATTTTGAGAAGCCCACCTTGCTTTTCTTAAAGTTGAAGATGTTGTGTCGCAGCCGGTAAATGAATGTAAGAACAGGATGTGTTCAAATACGTGCTGCTGCATCTCTTGGGTAGACAGTGCTATTGTTTTGGTTTTCCCTCGGCCGGGTTTCAGCAACAGGATGCTTTGGGTGGGAGGAGTGGAAGCTATCAAAAGGACAGCGAGGTCCACATCCTCACCAACGACAGCCACAGAACTGTGAGTGGATTGTTCCATAGCAGTCTTCACGATAAGGACGTCAGTATCATCTTTGGCCTGGAGAGTCTGTATCCTATTCTCCTGAAGCTTTATATGTAGTAAGGAATGAACTGACTTTTGTTGGTAGGATTGGACAAAAAAATCTTCCTGTTTCACAAGTATCGATGTTTTTCATGTCAAATTGATGTCAGCCGACCTCCTCAGTCTGTATCGTCGTCTCTGTTCCTGTGACTTCGTACTATTGGCTGAGTTTGCGAATCCATCAAATACCATGACGCGACTCATTCCAGGATAGTGGTGGTTGACGTAGGTGATATATCCATCACAAATAACGACAACGGAGGCATCTTTTTGCCAAATTACTCTGTGCAGTAGGAATTCTCCGTCTACTACTATGTTTATCTGAGACAGTTGAACAGCCTTATCGGTAGGCTCGAACATAGTGTACAGGACAGATTTGGTTACCTTCTCATCCCACTTTCATTAAACAGTGCCAAGGGAATATTTGATGAAAAATGTGAGGTAAAAATCTGTTTTTCGCAAATTTTCACTTTTCCAGAGCGTGCAGTTCGAAAACGGTTGCGAATTCGAAAAAAGTATTTAAAATGAAAGTTGTATAGAATTTCATGGACTTTAATTTGGTATAAGATGTTTCTTACGATGCACCGTTTTAGAGATATAAGCGAAAAAACTGAAAGTGGGACTTTCTTTGTGCCCACCCCCCCTCCGGCTCCCCTCCTAGACGTCAGGACTTTCAGTATGTTCATTCTCTAAGCATCCTGAACAACTCTCTAAATGAATTGCTTACGCACTCTACACTACTTTTTGGGCCATTCGTTGACTGGACTAGTGAGGTAATTGCGACTTTATTGACAATTAGTATTTATTATAATTGTTTTGAATCATATATTTTTTGTGATGGAATTACTTGGAATTTTATTATTCCCTTACTAATAAATACAATTGTTGATTGTAGAGCTTTTTAAAATTATATACAGTGTGGAACAGCCAAATGGAATAAATTCAGTATCTCAATTATTGTGCATATTTACAAAAAATTCCGAGACACGTCAATTTTGGATTCTGAAATGACATCCTGCAGCGTACAAATTTCATCTCTAAATTCAACCCCTTCGAGTGGCAGTTGCAACCTCTAAATTCTTAAATGGGAAGTAGGGGCTTGTGATCCCTCATTTGAAAAGTATTTTCATTCTATATTCAAAAATGCTATGGTTTTAATATTTACTGCAAAAATTAACGATCTGCTTGACGAAATTCGCTACAACAAACGAAAAACATAAAAAGTTACATCGTTTTGTTCTTGCAAGCTAGCAAAAACAATTTCAGTGTTTTTTTTTTCAGCATTATCAACTAAAATGAATCAAAAATCTTCATAGCTGGCATTGCCAGTTTTATTGAAAACGCCGTAGCGATTAACAGCAATAAATAGTTGTCATAGTTGTCAATAAATAGTTGTCAGTGTTTTGCTTATTGTTTGAGTTTTGCTAACTGCAATTTCTAAACATGGCTTATTTAAATGAAATGCATAAAATAATAATTTTACAGATGGTTGGTTATGGAGATAGAATGTGATTACAGGACGAAGTTGCTCGCCTATTTCAAGAAAAATTTCCTGATTTGCCGCTTATATCCCAACGTACAATTAGCAAAATTGAAAAGCAGTTTCGCGAAAATGGACATTAAGGTGGCCCTTATTTTTCAGTATATTTTTTTTCTTTATGACGCACCTTATATTTGTTCTACTTGGTAAAAAAATAATTTCTACCAAATTTGAAATTTTTTGGAGCACGGGATCACGTGGATGTGCCACGTTAAAATTATTTATTTTTTTATAACTACCGTAAATTTATATCCTTATTTAAACAATTGAGCAAGGTATATAGGGCGAGTGGAGCTTAGAACATATGAGTTCTGAGCTCCACCAACCCTGAAATAATAGGAGCAATAGATATTGTAGTGGGGAGATATGTAGGAGATCCCCTTATCACCTGATATGCTCAGTTCTTTAATTTCTTGCGCCCATGAAAGTAAACAAGTTCTTACTAGTCTATAAAACAAATTCGTTGTGCTAAGATTGTGAAATAAAGTAAAAGTAGTAAATAAAAATCTACAAATAAAATGGCAACAAGACAAAAAGAGAAGCTGTACCTTCTTCAACATGACGAAAGTCAAATTACTGGAGCCAAATTATCATCAAATGGACAAGTTCTGAGAGATTTATTTTATAACCTCTGCAAAGTCAAATTAAAATTACGGTCTAGTGCATATTTGGCGGTGAAAGGATAGAAGTATTATGGGAAAAGGCAAGAATCCCAACGAGAAAGTTTCAGCGTTGCATTGAGAAATTTGAATTATTGTATCAAGAATGGAAAACACTACAAAAACTTATAAACGTCGAAATCAACTACAGGAGCAAGATTTTCTTAATAAAGTGGATGACTTATTCGATATCTCTAATGCCAATGCGTTGGAGATGATTAGCATTGAAGAAGACAAACTTTTCCTTTTAAACCAATGAAAAAAAGGCCGACCTGGATCAATGATCGGCGAAGATCGTGTTTTATTACTAAAGGAACAAAGAAAAGAATCTCCAAAGAAGCAAGAGGAATTAAAGCAATCTAGCCATCAAGTATTACAAGGTATATTTTAAATTAAACTGTAAAGATCATCTCATGATAAATAATTTTTTTTTCATTTTAAAAAGTGGAAGTGGTTGAATTGGGTTTCCAATTCCTGTACTTGTTCATAACCTGTTGAAAATTCCAATTCAACCACTTCACTTTCTAAAATGAAAAAAAAGGAATTATCATGAGATGATTTTTACAGTTTAATTTAAAATATAGCTTGTAATACTTGACAGCTAGACTGCTTTAATTCCTCTTGCTTCTTTCGAGATTCTTTTCTTTGTTCCTTTAGTAATAAAACACGATCTCCGCCGATTATTGATCCAGGTCGGCCTTTTTTTTCTTTGGTTTAAAAGGAAAAGTTTGTCTTCTTCAATGCTAATCATTTCCAAAGCATTGGCATGAGCGATATCGAATAAGTCATCCACTTTATTAAGAAAATTTTGCTTCTTCTTTTCCTGTAGTTGATTTTGACGTTTACAAGTTTTTTGTAGTGTTTTCCATTCTTGATACAATAATTCCAATTTCTCAATGCTACGCTGAAACTTTCTCGTTGGGATTCTCGCCTTTTCCCAAATTACTTCTACTTCTTTCATCGCCAAATGTGCACTAGACCGTAAATTTAATTTGACTTTGCGGAGGTTATAAAATAAAACTCTCAGAATTTGTCCATTTGATGATAATTTGGCTCCAGTAATTTGACTTTCGTCATGTTGAAGAAGGTACAGCTTCTCTTTTTGTCTTGTTGCCATTTTATTTGTAGATTTTTATTTACTACTTTTACTTTATTTCACAATCTTAGCACAACGAATTTGTTTTATAGACTAGTAAGAACTTGTTTACTTTCCGCAGGCGCAAGAAACTAAAGAACTGAGCATATCAGGTGATAAGGGCACCTCCTGAATATCTCCCCACTACAATATCTATTGCTCCTATTATTTCAGGTTTGGTGGAGCTCAGAACTTATATGTTCTAAGCTCCACTCGCCTTATATACCTTGCTCAATTGTTTAAATAAGAAGGATATACATTTACGGTAGTTATAAAAAAATAAATCATTGTAACTGTAATGTGCCACGTGATCCCGTGCTCCAAAAAATTTCAAATTTGGTAGAAATTATTTTTTTACCAAGTAGAACAAATATAAGGTGCGTCGTAAAGAAAAAAAAATATATTGAAAAATAAGGGCTACCCTAATGGACATAAAAAAAAGCTTCCAATGCAATGAGTAATGATACCAGATTAGATATACTGCTTGAGTTTGAAGAAAACCCACATAGTTCAAGTCGACTAGCAGCGTCGGCATTTAATGTTTCTCATTCCTCAATTATTCGCTTATTTAAAAGAAAATAAAGTGCAACCCTATAAACTGACCCCAACTCAGGAGCTTAGTGAAGACGATTTTGATAAAAGAACGTATTTTTGTGAACAAATGATGCAAAGGTTAGATAACAATGTTATCCAACTAGAAAATGTTTTGATATCGGATGAGTTCACTTTTACTCTTCATGGCCATGTTAATCGTCAAAACTGTCGCTACTTAGCTAATGAAAATACTCACTGGATGAAAGAATTACATACTCTGAAAAGGTTAATGTTTGGGCTTTTTCATTGATGGCAATTTGGATGGCAATTTGAATGGAGATAATTATTTAACTCTGCTCCAAAATAATGTCGTGCCAACTTTGGCAAACTTAGATCCTGCTCAAGCAAACCCACAAGTTCCAGCGGATGTAATATGGTTCCAGCGGATGTAATATGGTTCCAGCAGGATGGAGCATCACCTCATTACCGAATCGACGTGCGGCAATACCTCGACTTTACATTTCCAAATCGGTGGATAAGAGGCGAGGATCACTAGAATGGCCAGCACGTTCTCCTGATCTTACACCCTTAGATTTCTTGCTATGGGGATATGTGAAAAGTATGGTATACAAAACTAAGCCACGCGATATATCTGACTTAGTAGAATAACGGATGTGGTTAGGTCGTTCACGTCTCAGATGTTGGAAAACGTTAGAAGACATTTTTATTTACCATTAGGATGCTGCCAAGACGTTCAAGGAACTCATTTTGAACATTTACTACATTGAAGTTAAATTTTTTTCTAGTTTGCTGTAGTGAATAACGTTAAGCACATGAATTAATTAATTTTTTTACCGTTAATTTTTCCAATAAATATTAAAACCATAGCATTTTTTAATAGAGAATGAAAAGACCTTTCAAATGAGGTATCACAAGCTCCAACTTCCCATTTCAAAATTTAGCAACTGCCGAAGGACCCCGGAAAAAAACCCATGAAAATGTTGATTCGGTGGAATCGGCTGAAATTTTGGTATTTTGTAGTTCAAGTCATGCTGATCAAAAGTTCTTATCACATCAAGCCAATCCTATGGATAGTTTTTGAGATACAGCTTGTCAAAGTTAGGTAATTTGCGTCATTTTAGACATTCAAGAACTTTTTACTCCTAAACTATTAACTTTAGCAAAAAAATTGCAAGGGTCGAAATATTTTTGTTCTAGTCCAATAAAGCTCAAGAATTTTGTTCAGAATTTTTTTATCAATTTTTAGGTTAGGTGAAATATATATATGACATATTTCGGCATGCTTCGGTGGGATTGGCTGAAACTTTGCTATTTTGTAGTTAAAGTCATGCTGATCAAAAATTCCTATTGCACTGAATCTATCCTATGAGTAGTTTTCGCTCTAGGAGTGCCTAAAAATCTAACAACGAGGTAACGGGTAATCTATATATACGTGTTTATGAATGGCTTCCAGCGTGTTTGTGTACGTGCGTGCATGTGTGTGTGATTATTTTTATCAAAGAACCTGCTCTTACCGGCACTATGTTTCTTATGAGAGCGTTCTCATTGCCAACTAGGGTGATCCCATTTTTTGGTTTCACTTTCTATCTGTTTATTTTTACTTTTTGTTGTTTTTTAATATTCTCTTTTTAGTTTTTAAATATTGAGAATATCCATAGGATTTTCAGGAACAAGTGCTCTGTTTTCAGGATCATGTATCGTTCGAAGACAAATCATTGATGGATATTTTATGTGATTTTCATGCCGTGCGTACCCCAAAAACCATAATACGCTTGTGGTGTTTTCAGCGGTTCCGCATCAAACTCATTAGAACGATTTTTCTCATACTAGTCTTACGACTGAAATGAAAAAGGACATTTTTTGTGTATTTTTATTTAGTGAATGAAATTCTTGTACCAAAGTGAAAAAAAAAATAAAAGACAAGAAATTAATGCAAGATATCGACAGCCCCCCAATATCACCCACTTACGGTAAAAAATATTTTTAAAAAATACTATAAAAATAAGCTTGTATTATTGTTCAATATGCGTATAACGTCGCGTCCCTGTAAATCAAAAGGTTTCTGAAATATAATAATAATAAATAAAATAATCAATTTTTGGGTGCCATTTTCAAAGGGGCGTAGCTCAAGGTATTTGCGAACATATTGTTGCATGTAGAATCTGCACCAGAAGTTTGTCATCGATATTTCCGGAGAACTCTGTATACACTGGCACATACATACACACAAACGCATACACACAGTACACAAACACGCTGGAAGCCATTCATTAACACGTACATATAGATTACCCGT
This sequence comes from Rutpela maculata, assembly GCA_936432065.2. Lineage (NCBI taxonomy): Eukaryota > Metazoa > Arthropoda > Insecta > Coleoptera > Cerambycidae > Rutpela > Rutpela maculata. The sequence continues at coordinate 40,231,489 of OW386290.2, forward strand.
TACCTCGTTGTTAAGACCTTCAGGCACTCCTGGAGCGAAAACGACTCATAGATAGACTCAGTGCAATGGGAATTTTTTATCAGAATGGCTTTAACTACAAAATAGCAAAGCTTCAGCCAATTCCACCGAAGCATGCCGGTATATGACATATATATATATTTTACCTAACCTAAAAATTTATTAAAAAATTCTGAAAAAAATTCTTGAGCTCCATTGGAGTTGAACAAAAATATTTCGACCCTTGCAACTTTTTGCTAAAGTTAATACTTTAAGAGTAAAAAGTTCTTGAATGTATAAAATGACGCAAATTACCTAACTTTGACAAGCTGTATCTCAAGAACTGTCCATAGGATTGGCTTGATGTGATAAGAACTTTTGATCAGCATGACTTGAACTACAAAATATCAAAATTTCAGCCGATTCCACCGAATCAACATTTTCGTGGGTTTTGTGCCGGGGTCCTTTGTACGTTGCAAGATGTCATTTCAGAATCCAGAATCGACGTGACTCGGAATTTTTTGAGAATATGCACAATAATTGAGATACTGAATTTATTCCATTTGACTGTTCCACACTGTATATTGATTGTATTATCGTTTTTCTGATATGCCCTATTATAACACATGATTTGTTGTTTATTTTTCGACTGTTTTTCTGACGCAACTGTACATTTAAAATGGGTTTTTGACACGCGCCAAATATAACACTTGAGTTGATCCCAAAACAATCTTTAAATTTTATTCGTTTCCGTTACACTTTCCACTCTGAATGACCACTTCTCCCTATTGGTGTTTTTTCCCTTCAACCCAATATGTTATTTTTATCGAGTTTCAAATTTACTGATGCAGAAGTTCGCTTATGTTTTATATTTACTACTCTAGATCAATTCAAACAAATTTATTATTTGGATATCTGTGTATTTGAAATAGGGTGTTTGCGTTGAAAAAAAGTATGTCTCCAATAAATTAAATATCCTTGCAATTTTGAAAGTTTCATGTTCTTTTTGTCTCCGATGAGTTTACATCTATTTAAATAGTAATTATTCCGTATTATGCGAATTTGATAACGTAGATAGATTTATAGCATTTGTGTTGAACCTTGGAAGTAAGATCTGATATTACAGAAATCTGAATTCATAAAGTGAATGTTGGCATTTCTCTGTCGGATAATATATCGTATTTATTAAAAATTGACAAATCTTTATCATTGTGTATAACTCATACTAGGTAGGGTGTTTTTGCAATACATTCATAATGAAGACACAGTTTCCTGGTGTACGTATTTATCAAAATGCACAAAAGTAACTGAGAAAATTAATTTTGAATATTGCAAACAATTATTGAGACGCTCCTGATGTGGTGAACTTTCTGCATCTAACCCTGACCTTGTGGCATATCGCTCTGCGTCGGTGCCAAATGCAACAGATAAACAATAGCAGCAAGTGTCACTAGCGTAGTGTTTACTGCTGTCAAAATACGTACTAGTCGTTGCGTGAACGTGTTAATTGTAAATTACACAGGCTCACAAAAAAAAAGTTATTTGAACTGGACATCTGAATATACTTTTATTTAGTGTTTTTTCCCGCTGATTACGAATCTGAAGTCAGAATGGGGAGTTAAGGCGCATATTACAGAGAAAAACCCGAAAAACTCAAAAATGCGTTTTTTATGGTTTTTTTGGTGGTAAAATATGCATGTGGCGTGTTCGGCTAGGCTTCATGTATTTTTCTAATGTTTTTTTTGCCCCACTGACCTCGAACCTATTGTTAGAACCCAGGGCTAATCGTCAAAATGTTAAGGAAAATTTTTAAAAAACGTCAAAAATCGCGTTTTTCACGGATACTATGTTTTTTTTATGGATATCAGGTTTTTTTCATGAATACATAGCGTGTTACGGTGGCCTGCTTTTTTTTTTTTTTGAGTAATTTTTCCCGCGATTTTTTCATGGATGTGGCGTTTTTTCATGAACGCATAGCGCGTTCCAATGGTCTGCATATACCTTTATCAAGTAATTTTTTCCGCTGATCACGAATCTGGAGTCAAATTTTGGGGCCAGTGATGAAAACACTGAGAAAACTAAAAAAAACTGTCAAAAATCTGTTTTTTTCGGGATACCCAATCATTGTGCGTGATATATAGTTTCGTTTTCGAACGCGCTTATCTTTAAACGATCTGTATAAGGGGTTTCTTCATCGTTTCGTTCCTTTTGGTTTCTCTTCTCTTTGAGGCATCCAGCAGTAATCTGCTAACATGTTGACATCCCTTCTACCCTGAAATCGACGTTCAAAGTCTTTTAAATCTTGGTGGAATCTTTCTCCTTGCTCTTCGCTAAAGTCGCCGTTATTTTCTGCAAACTTATCCAGGTGTGAATCGAGAAAGTGCAATTTCAAACTCTTCATACAATCTAACTTTTCGTAATTTTTTATCATTTTTGATACAATGTTTCTGTAGTCTGGGGGTCTTTGGTATTACCGAGACATTTTGTGGACACGTCTTTAAAACTTAATCATGCCGCCTTCTCTACTTCATTTATAGAATCAACGAATTCTTGGTCCCTAAATAAAGTTCGAAAAAGTGTACTTGTCAAAAATGGAACACATTTTATTTTTACAAAAACGGTTTTATTGTTGCAACATGTTACATCTATTTCTAATTTTACTCAGTACTTTCATTACTAAAACCAATATAAAATTCAAATACTATATAGGTACCACGAACAACTAGGTATCCTGAAAAAATGAGATATCTTATGAAAAAACCCGATTTTTGACGTGTCCACAAAATTTCTCGGTAATACCAAAGATCCAGACATGATTGTATCAAAAATGATAAAGAATTACGAAAGTTAGGTTGTATGATGAGTTTGAAACTGCACTTTCTTGATTCACACCTAGATGAGTTTCCAGAAAATAACGGCGACTTCAGCGAAGAGCAAAGAGAAAGATTCCAAGATTTAAAAGACTGAACGTTGATTTCAGGGTAAATGTTAGCAGATTACTGCTGGATGCTACAAAGAGAAGTGAAACCAAAAGGAACGAAACGACGAAGAAACCCCTGATACAGATCGTTTGAAGATAAGCGCGTTCGAAAACGAAAACCCATATAAAATTGAAATACTTATATATCACGCACAATGAATGGGTGTCCTGAAAAAAACCGATTTTTGACAGTTTTTTTGATTTTTCTCAGTGTTTTCATCACTTACTCCAAAATTTGACTCCAGATTCGTGATCAGTGGAAGAAATTACTCGATAAAGGTATATGCAGATCATTGGAACACGATATGCGTTCATGAAAAAAACGTGATATCCATAAAAAAAACATAGTGTCCGTAAAAAACGCGATTTTTGACGGTTTTTAAAAATTTTTCTCAACATTTTGATGGTTGGTGGGTTCTAATAATAGATTCGAGGTCAATGGGGCAAAAATACATAAGAAGAATACATGCAGCCTAGCCGAATACGCCACATGCATAGTTTACCACCCAAAATCCATAAAAAACCATAAAAACGCATTTTTTGACAATTTTTCGGGGTTTTCTCTGTAATATGTGCATTAACCCCCCATTCTGACTTCAGACTCGTAATCAGCAGGAAAGAATACTAAAGAAGAGTATATTCAGATGTTCAGTTCAAATAACTTTTTTTTGTGGGCTTGTGTTATTGTTTTACCTTTTTAACAATGGGGAATTTTACAAACATTGAGTGGGCAAACATTGTGCTTTGTTATGGTGCTGCCGGGTGAGTTTAATTTTTTTTTTGTTGAGTTTCTAAATTTAAAAAGTGACATTGGTCCTTACATTACATACAGACTCACAGAATAAAATATATGGATGTATTTCATAGATAAGCACTCCTCTGTATATTGTGGAAAAATTTTCGCACTCTACTACATAGTTAAATGCAGAAAAGTTATGGAGATGTCTGTATCTATTAATTTTGCCACATTATCTAATGCGACATCTGTCAATGAACGGTTAGTAGTTTGTCACCCTGTTTTTAAAAGAATTAAATAATATTCATAAGGGAGAACAGTATTGTACTTTATATTTTACTTGTTTCTCAGTGGGGGCGTAGCAGAGTAAATTATACTATTGTATTTTCTTTGTCTTCAAAAATATTATATACTAGAAGAACATAACAATTACATATGATGACTAAGGGGGCGCCAAATGATTTTCTCTGCCCAACAGACGTCCTAGAGCCAAAGGTGAGTGGTAATTGTGACAAAAACCATTAAACATTCACTACAAATTTAATAAATGCTAATAAACCTAATATACACGAACAAAGATGTGTCTTACATACAGTAAAATTCAGTTTAACATTTTACTGGTTAACAAAATATGTTTAATTATTATTACGAGTGCACTCAAAAGAATTCGCTCTTGCAAGAGGTACAATAAATTTCTAGAGGCTCAGAACGCTATATTATAGGGACACAAAATAATATGCTAAACGGTTTTATGTGCCATATGAATAATTTATTAACATCAAATTAAATTATAGTTAATATTTATCACTCAAAAACAATATTAATACTACTATATGCCGAATAATACTACTATATAGTCTAGGAGCTAGCTACATATATGGGGCCTGGGATATAACATGTTGGCATTGCTGTTATGTTTTAGCAAATATAAAGTAAAAGTAAAGTATAACACTTTGGGGCTTGGTGTTAGTTGAAGAGGGTATCTTGGTGATCAACATTCGATATTTGCCAACATTTTTTTCTCCGGGCAATTGGCAGCACTGGCGACATCAATTATGGCCAAAATTGGAATGTAGTATAACACTTTCTAATCAGGCCGAAAATTTTCGTTGTCATTGCTCATTGCTGGAAAACCATTTGCCAACATTTTCTGCTTGCCCATTTTCCAGATTTCTTGTCCAAAAATTGGACTTTTGGCCTAAAACGGGCTAAAAACTGATGCTTAAAAAAATGTTTGCACCTTCTCAAACTTGTAGTTTTTGTACCAAAGAGTAATCTCTGTAAGTGCCAACATCCCCCCCCCCCCCAAACTACCCCAAACATTCAAATTCCGATTATTATTCCAAAAAGGATACAAAAATGACTCATTTAGCGAGTAATGACCGAGAAATTATCCTTTTTAACATAATAAAGTATTTGAATGTTTGAGGGTTTTGGGGGTGATTGGGGGGGAACAATGTTAGCACTCACAGAGACTATTCTTTGGTACAAAAACTACAAGTTTGAGAAGGTGCCAACATTTTTTTTTTTTTAAAGCACCAGTTTTAGCCCGTTTTAGGCCAAACGTCCAATTTTTAGCAAAAAATCTGGAAAATGGGCAAGCAGAAAATGTTGGCATATAGTTTTCTAGTGTTATACTATGTTCCAACGAATACAAGTAATAATTCTTCCACTGGGTGTTACTTATCATGTGTCTCCACTACTTCCGTAGATGAATAAAGCAGTCAATTCGCCGGTGCAGCACCTAGCTTCCTACAGAATACACTCGTACGGGCTCCCTCTCGGTTTCCCAGCGAAAAATGTGATTTTATTCTACTCTATAGAAGAATATTGGACCCTCCGCATTGAAACTTAAGCGACAGCTTTTTTTTTCCCCCGAGGTGGAAATCCTTTATGGACACCTGAACGGTAGTGTGGGACTCACCCACTAAAACCACCCCTCTTCAGTGTATGATGTATCCTGGAACCACTCTCGCTTCTCTTCAGGATACACGTCAATCGTTATTCAATGTATAGATGTTTTTTCCCGTGTCTTTGTTCCCTGTATTCCCTCTAGTTGTGCAAAGGGTATAGGTCGGGATTCCTCTCATCTTCTCCTTTATGCACGACGATCCGTGTAATAGCTGTTTCGGCCTTTGCCCAATTGTCTTCAGATTGCAGCATGAATTCCACAAGCTCATCCGGCCCTAGACGATTTATGCCTCGTCTCTCCTCCACCCGTCTGTTGCAGTGGAAGACTGTGTGCTCTGCATCGTCTATTTCGCCACAATATGCGCACTCTCACTCCTATTCTCAACAGGTAGTCGGCAAAACAGCCGTGACCTGTCAGGGCCTGCGTGAGATGATACCCTACTTCTCCGTGTTTCCTTTCCACCCACTCTTTGACGGTAGGGATCATGCGGTCAGTCCATCTTCCTTTATGGACGTTCTCCCATCTGTTCTGCCATCTTTCGAACAGTCTTTCCCTGACGGTTCCTCTTTCGACTCCTCCGTACACTTCTACCCTTTCCTTGACCAGTAAACCCACTGGAGGGATCCCTGCTACCACCAGCACTGCCTCGTACGAGACTGTCTGATAGGCGCTACATACCCTCAGTGCCATCTGCCATTGAATCCTTGCCAGGCTTACTTTGGCATTAGCCCTTTCTTCTAAGGCGTATCCCCAGACCGGGGCGGCATATAATATGACTGAATGGACCACGCCACAAAGCACTCTTCTTTTGCTGGCCTTTGGCCCCTTCGTGTTGCACATCACTCTTCCCAGAGCGGTTGCCGATTTCCCCGCTTTTTCCGCCGTTTTTGTTATGCGACACCTGAATGTTAGTTTTGGGTCCAGCCGGATTCCGAGGTATTTAAGTCCATTCCCCGGTCTAATTTCCATCTGTCCAACCCTGATGGTGACAGGCTGGACAGTTCTTTTCCTTGTTATCATCACTGCTTCGGTTTTTCCCGGAGCAAGTTTTAATTTTACGCTCCGCAGCCATTCCTCTATTCTCTTAATAGTGGCATTCGCCTTCTCCTCGATTAGCCCTGTCCAGTTTCCAGTCACAGTTAGGGCAAGATCGTCGGCGTAACCCATTCGCGAGGGGAATCCGTAGGACGTCGTCGAACATAATGTTCCACAGTGTTGGCCCGAGTACCGAACCCTGTGGGACACCGCAGGCCACGTTTCTCCATTCAAAGGTGTTATTTGCGTCCATCCCTATTTGCCTATCCCTGAAGTAACTCTTAATAATATTAATGATATACGGTCCACTTCCAATCTCTCTGGTTTGCTTATAGTCGCTCCTCATCCTGCAGGGTGACGATTAAGCACATTCTCTTTGCCTCCATGGCCTCTCTTGCCTTGCTCGTGATGCGGGTCACAGCATCCACCGTCGACAGTCCTCTGCGGAATCCGAACTGGTAGTTCGACAAGCCATCCCTCCGGTCAATTTCTAGCTCTAGCCTTCCCAGGATTAAGTATTCCAGCACCTTTCCCAAGGCATCCAACAAGCAGATGGGCCTGTAGGGGGATGGTTCTTCAGGTTTTCCGTTCCCTTTAATAATGAGGACGAGCCTTGTTTTCCTCCTTCTGGATGGAAAGTCTCCTCTCTCCAACGCTCGATTCATGACCCCTTAAACCGCTTCGGGGGATTCTTCGACGACTATTTTGATCACCTCCGGGGGATGTTATCCGGACCCGGGGATCGGCCGCTCTTTAGTCTCTCGATTGCCCCCTTCAGTTCATTTTCTGTGAATGGGGGGACATCCGCTACATCCATGTCATCCCACCTTTCTTCCTCCCTGTGAGGAAAGAGTGCGTCAGCTATCTCCCTCATCGTCTCCAGTGGAATCGCTGGAGGGGGTGCTCTCAATCGGCGCGTGGCTATTTTGTAGCCATCACCCCATACATCTTCATCTATGCTTGCGCATAGCTCCTGCCATTTCTTTCTTTTTGCATCGGATATCGCCTCTCTAAGCGCCTTCTTTGCTTCTTTGTAGGCTCGGGAGGCTTCATTATCATCCTGTCTGTCCTGTCTCCGGATTCTCCTGGAATATTGTCTCCTGGCAGCGATGTATACATCTCTTAGTCTTGCTAGATCTTCGTTCCACCAGTAAATGCCTCTATGTACCCTCGCTGCCCTTTTCTTCGGCATGGCCTCGTCACAACTCCGGTGATGGCCTGTGACAGAGTTGCGTCAGTATGGTTGGGGTTGTTTCCTACCTGCTCCCTTATAGCTCTTTGGAGTCTTGGTCTGTCTAGTTGGCTGAGTTTCCATCCCGTCGGCCTAGAAGTCGCTGGGGGGGGGTTGTTGCCCTACCTCGAAGCAGATATACCTGTGGTCACTTAATGACTCCTCGTCGCCTGCCACCTTCCACCCTGTGATTTTCCCCGCGATCCCCGCAGAGACAACCGTGATATCGGGTATGGAGCCGCTGTCCCCTCTAACGAACGTGTGTTCGTCTCCTTCGTTCATCACGAGGAGATCAAGCTGAGAGATCCATTGGGTCATTGCGACAGCTTAATTATTGAGGTAAATGGGTGCAAATGGAAAATCAAACAAGTAAGAGTCTATAAAATTGGTATTTAGTATGTATACGAAAAGCTCAAAAAATGTTTAGCTCTGGCCACCCCTACTCCATTATTAAAGGGTGTGAAAAAAATAAAATTGTGATTTAAGTGTGTGTACAAGGCCTCAATTTGTTTTTACTTCACCCAGACAATCCTGACATTGAATTTGGGGCTTGTCTAATTTGTGATGTGTTTATTAAATATGCAATTCAATAATGCAGAAATATAATAAATCTATATAATATTTATTTATTTATTTATTTATTATATGTAAACTTTAAGAAAGAATGGAAGAATGTAATTTCTATGAAAGATGAGACATTTTATAGATTTCTAGCAATAGATATATTTCATAGTTTAGGCTAATTAAATTTGAAATATGTCATCTTACTGTAATAATGCATACCTACATCACATTTTTGTATAAAGAGCAGGTAATGCAGGAATTACAATAATTCATTTTGATGAAAATACTGACCCTTCTACACATACCCGCCACTGTTGATTATGGGATGTTATATTTATCCATCGTTTTTAACGAACATATAATGTGACTATGTTAGAAGCAAACAAAGTATGTGCTGAAGAGATAGCTGTTATGTATCTGGGATATGTTCTTTGAGCGAAGCTCTTTATACATATTGTACAAAGTAAGACGGACCAGATGACACACAAGGAGATGAAATATTGCTAATATTTCGTAATATCGTCAGTTTTATATTGTTGAAACATTGCCAATGTCTGCATAAAGGCCGCCTCTGGAATGTAAATCTTCAGTCCGGCTTATTAGCAATATTTCACTAAAGCATGTTTCGCTCAATTTTCATATTTTCATTTCTGAAATAGACAGCTGAAGTAACTACCATTATTTACGAAACACTCTGTAAGTTAATAGAAAGATATATTGAAGTAATTAATTAAATATTTAATGAGCCCATAATAATTTGATGTTCCGAAACAAGGCCAATTACTCAAATACCTCATGTCTGTGCCAGGTTGCGTGTGTAAATGTCATAAATAGTAAAGTTATAATCATCTAATAGCGAGATTTTACTATTAACTAATAATGACACTTTTGAATTATCCTAACGGTAACTACTACCATCAACATAAATCTAATTAAGGTTCATTTTTGATGAGCTATTGATTAAAACTAAGGTGGCTAAGAATAGCTTGGACAAACACTGCCAGAAATCAATTAAGTCCTGTGGACCGGGAAATCAAAATGGGTCAATTACACAGATATAAATGATTACAAGATAAGTCATCCGTTATCCTTTATCAGTAAACATATAAGCACAAAGCACATAAGAAAAATTGTCTGTGCTATGTCAGAGGTCAAGTCATTGAATTTAGTAATCTTACCAATATAACAAATGTTAAAAAGTTTTGTGAGTGGAGAGAGTTTATAGTCCAGGAATTTTAGTTTTTGACCCAGAATTAATTATTGTAAACTTGAAAATTTCCAGGATTGTAGTTTTGGTCCAGGACAACACGTAGCAAAAAGTCCCCTACTCTCCCGCGTCGGCTTCCCTGTTTTGCCCTGCAACAAGGGCAAAAATTGTAGATCTGGCTATAAAGTGCAACAGAAAGGTTGTTACTGGTCCGATTTGGATCGAAATGATCATAAAATATTAGGAGAAGCATATCCGTTCATATTTCAGATGTTCCATGCATATTTTTGTTCATAATTTTCCGTTCTAGTTCTGTCAGCATTCAACTCTTCTGCTCACTGCCTTCATAAAGGCGATAAATCTTTCCTCAGCGGCGGCCACAGTCCTCTTGCCCGAAGCCGGACTCAGCATTATGATATAGATGTCATCTCTAGCACGGGCGACTAGCATGGCCAGGATGTCTGTGTCCTGGGCATTGATGATGACCCGCTGTCCTAACACATCCATGTCGAGAGCTGTCCTAACAATCAGGGAATCCACATCTGCCACAGCCCAGATGACAGTGACTTTGTTGAATTTTGTTCATACTCATCGAACTCCACAGTAATAGATTATCCAAATCGCTTCTGAACAAACCTGACGTATCCCTGGGCTATTTCTCCAAAAGCGGAGGGACAAGGCCAAACAAAGGCGTGAAGAAAGTAACCACCGTCGATCACTCTGCAACTAGCCCCACTATCAGCAAGTTCTTCAGGTGTAGTGCTTGGAAATAACTTTGGAATAACTGACTTTGCAGCCTTCCGCCTCGACAGCTCATCGAAGAGAGCAGATGGTCTGGTAGACAGTTCAAAACTGAGGTATTCCTTCAAGTCTTCCTTGGATTTCATTACACAAACTATCCGAATGAAGAAAGAGTTGCTGAGGGTTTACAGGCACGATTTCGTCGCGAACAACAACATCCTTTGAACTGATGCAAGCGGCTTTACTCGATATTTCCTGAAGAGCTTCACATCACCAAAGAATTGTCCAGTCAAAATCTTGACGGCTGCCTCACCTGCGGCTTTGGCTGTGTCGCAGTTGGTAGTTTCATTGCCTGCAATCCCATAGGCCAGTGAACGAAGATGATTTGACTCTGTAAACCATGGAGAGTGATCTTGCAGCCACGATTTGAAAGTGTTGACATCTCGGGCACCAATGAACCAATGCATACACTTAGAGATCTGTCAAAGTTAATGAACTAAAGTTATAGCTCGTCTTGCGCCTTCTTGATTGTTTAGACTAGACGTGATAGACGCAACAATGAACGCACTTAAATGTCCGAGTGTCGCCACTGCGACAATCAGAGTAGCGCAACTCCGTAACGGGTGACGCTACAGAGAAGGTAGACATACCAATGGAAAGCTCACAGTATGAAAAGAAATGTTTATTGGGGTATCCGCAATGGCTCCATTTCGAAACTTTTTAAATTTTTTTAAAAAAATTATAAATTTTTGAAATGTTGACAGAACTAGAACGGAAAATTATGAACAAAAATATGCATGGAACATGTGAAATATGAACGGATATGCTTGTCCTAATCTTTTATGATCATTTGGATCCAAATCGGACCAATAACAACCTTTCTGTTGCACTTTATAGCCAGCTCTGCAATTTTTGCGACTTAGGCCCTAATTGCTCCGACGAAAACAGAGAAGCTGACGGGGGAGAGTACGAAACGTGTTGTCCTGGACCAAAACTACAATCCTGGAAGTTTTCAGCTTTACAATAATTAATTCCCTTTAGAAGCGATATATTATTATGATCAGCACATCCTTCATAAACATTTATATTTTCCGACTACAGAAACCACAAGGTATTTAGTTATCTGTCAATATATCAGGCATTCAGCTATTTTACTTCCACCTCCAGTGGAAGTATATTTATTAATCTTACCAATATAATAAGAAATGATAAAAAGTTTTGTAAATGTAGTAAATAAGTTTTATATCATATTTATATTATTCGTAGTTTATAGTAGGATCTCAAAATAAGTAAATCTGATGTAAAAGAAATTTTTGGAATATTTATAAACCTATACTTTTCACGAAATATTGAAAAAATCAAGTTTTTTCGGTAAATCGACTCAATGTTGATTGTTTCCAAAATTTTTATCCTGTTTAAAATATCGAAAACATATTAAAAATATTCACGTGGTACAGGACAGGACTATTTGTGCCGGATCTAATTGCACAAACCGTCAGATATTTTTGGAGCAAGAGCAGAAATTTCTATTAACTGAAGAAACACCCAAAAGCCTCAAGCGACGCTACATTTCCTAATACAGATGAAGTAAATTCTTTCGGTCATATGTCTGTAGTAACCATAAATGAAGTTCGCGGTGCAATAATTGTCTTTTTCTCCGGGTTCAGCTGGTGGACTTGACTCCCTGAAACCACAACACTTAAAAGATCTAATTTTGGAACAACTTGAACTAGTTTCTTCTAAACTTCTTTCTTCTTTGGCTGGAATTATCGACTTAATGTTTCAAGGCTTAGTCCCACTTGAAATTAGTCAAATCATCTATGGAGCATCACTCTGTGCTCTAAGTAAAAAAGATGGGGGGATACGTCCTATCGCTGTTGGCTGTTGCTTACGAAGATTATCCGCTAAAATTGCTTGCAACCGGATATCAGGACTCGTCGAAAATCTATTGCGACCTTTACAGCTATGCTTTGGGACTAAATTTGGAGCAGAGGCAGGGGCCTATTCAGCCAGAAAATACTTATCATTTTGCCACAATTTGGATAAAGTCTTTTTGAAGATAGATTACTTCAACGTTTTTAATATGGTTTCAAAGGCCGCTGTTCTCAGTAATGCAAAGGAAATAATGCCTGATTTTCTTCCCTTTCTGAAGCAGTGCTATGGGGGGCCTACAATATTATCATACGGGAATCAAACAATATCTTCGGAATTACTACTTTCGAGTCTCCCCTTCAACAGGGGGACCCACTGGGGCCTGTTCTTTTTTGTCTTGCACTTCAGCCTTTGATAACATCTCTAAAATCTGAACTTAATATTTGGTATCTGGACGATGGAACTTTGGCTGATAATCATCACATTGTTTTACAAGACTTTCAAAAAATTATAGAAGAGTCTTCAAAAATTGGCTTATCACTCAACACTGAAAAATGTGAACTTTTAATTCTTTCTGATGACCCAAACGTAAAATATGAAATTCTAAAAGATTTTGAGAGTATAGCGCCCGGTATTTTAATCAAGAATTTTGAAGAAATTCCACTTTTAGGATGCCCTTTGTCTAGTGGAGCTATAAAGTCGAAAATTGAAACATTCAAAAGGTTTTGCAGTGGTTTAAAAGATTTAAGTTCTCATTCATCTTATTTTCTTTTAAAAAATTCTTTGGCAATTCCACGCTTAACCTACTTATTACGCTGTTCCCCTTGTTGGAGATCCCATGAAGATCTTATTGATTACGATTATTGTCTCAAAAGAAAAATGGAAGAAATTTGTAATTGTACTTTCAAGGAAAATTCATGGCCTCAATCTACATTACCTGTAGCTTTGGGTGGTCTAGGAATTCGAGACGTAACTACATTATGCTACTCCGCCTTTTTGGGTTCCATAAATGGGGTTTCACAATTACTACTTTCGAGTCTCCCCTTCTACATCTCTCAATGTCCTGACAAAGCCTTTGATGAAGCTTTAACTAATTGGTCTACTCTAAGTTGCATAGATCCAATTACCTAGCATTTATCAGAGATATTGGGATAAACAAGTATGTTTACGTACACTCAGCAACCTACTGACTGAAAATCAAGACCTAAAAGGAAAAGCACGTTTGCTCGCAGTTCAACAAAAAGAATCTGGCGCCTGGTTGAATACATTACCATCGCCTTCAATAGGAACTCTCTTAGATGACTCATCTTTTCGTATCGCCGTTGCCTTGCGAACCCCACAACTGCACTTGCGGTGAACCCGTAGACTTTTTGGTCATCATGGTCTATCATGCCGCGAAAGTACAGGGAGGTGGTCTCGTCATGGAATTATAAACGACATCATCTGGAGAGCTCTGGTTTCGGCAGTACTTGAACCAGTAGGGTGTTGCAGAAGCGACGGAAAAAGGGCGGATGGAATGTCCCTTGTACCATGGAAAGCGGGAAAGGCCCTTCTATGGGACGCTACATTCGTGATACACTGGCATCGTCTTATATTAAATATACATCCCAAAATCCTGGAGAAGCTGCCCGCATCGGAGAAGATAATAAGAGATGTAAATATAAAGAACTAGAATCGCGTTTCTTTTTTTTTTGCCTTTTTCTGTTGAAACATTAGGTCCATGGGGCGATGAAGCTAAAAAATGCATTAATTGTATAAATGAAAAGAAAAGCACTTGCTACCTGATATAGAGAATCAGTTTGGCGATTCAAAGAGGGAATGCCGCGTCAATCCTGGGCACCATACCACCTTCTGCCAACTTGGGAGACATTTTTTATATTTTAAATTAATTTATTTATACCTTTTTGTATATTCTTCTTGTATTATTCAGTCTTTTATTTGTATATGTAAATGTTCCCCTTATGTATTGACTATTTATTATCTTTGTTTATAATTGTAAAAGCTGTATTTAATACACTGAACTTTAGAATTTGAATATTTATTACGTTTAATAAAAATCATATTTTGCGTAAACCATTTTAATTTTTATATGGGATATATTATTTTGAATATGTTAATCCGAGCGAGATTTGTTTGAAATTTATCAAGTTACGTCATTTTTTTAATGAGTCGGCCATATTGTATTATTCAGCAATTTTGTATTATTATTTTTTAACATCATAATCTATTTCAGCGACCTAAAAAACCCCCACGGTATCAGTCCAAGCGATATTTGTGTGAAATTGATTGAGTTACGTAATTTTTAATGAAATTTTTATCGAAAAATCGGCCATATTGGATCAGCCATTTTGAATTATCTTTTTTTTGATAATAATCTGTTTCAGCGACCTCGTCAATTTGAATTAAGTTGCTTTAAAATTTCTCAACTTATAAGAATTTTGTTAAAGAAAAAGTTTTTTTTGTTTAAATAATTACTAAACAATTTCCTTACGATTATATGTTTATAACTTTTTATTTTAAGCTATGTAAGAGTGATACCAAGTAGTTTTAAGAAAATTATTCCGAAATAATACATATTTTCGGCCTCTATTAACTCCACTATATCGCATCGCATCGAATCGCAATACCGGTACCGAAATTCCATATTCGTATCAATCGTATCGGTGGTTACATTCGTATTTCGTTTCAAGAATCTGAATTGACTCGATTGTACAAACGGATACGGTTACAACGACGATACGAAATGTATGAATTTCATTTTGTGGGATTCGTACTATTCGAATCACTGCAAGGATTCGTATCAATGATACGAATCGTACGGGTACTACCCATCTCTATGGACGAATACTTTGAAAGTTACTCAGAATTGCTCACAATGATACGATTTTTTTCTCTACAAGCAAGTGGGTTTTAGAGGTGTGTCGAATAAATGCAATATACTCTTCGATTTCGTATTTGCGAAGAGTACGATAAGTTTTAGTCGGAGAGCAGCCAATCTGTAGGAAGCATTTTAAAAGTAGTCTATACAACTCGCAAACACCCACCTAAAAAACAGATGATATTATGTAAAATGACCTTCTAGATTTGATTTTTGAATTCGCCCATTAATTTGAGATTGCCAAATCGGTCAATTCGCAAATTTTTCGAAAAATTTTAAAATTATGTGTTAATTTTTGTTTTGCACATAACACATCATATCTTTTTTATTTTAATTCCGATTTAGACCAATATTTTACACATTATCCCTCCAATATTCTTGGACAGGCTGAAGGCAAAGAATATAGTGTAACTAATAATATAGTACCTAAAAAAAATATAATTACCCTCTATTGTCGCGGTTTTTTAAAATTTGCATTGAAAAATACCCGATCGAGGTAACTTTTTTATTTTTAAAGAGAGAGTTAAAGTATCAACGAGAAAAATGTTCCATATACTGTAAACAAACTTTTTTATAAACTGATTTTTTTGAAATTCGGCTCATGTAACGAGATGACGCTGTTGAATGCGGCCGCGCAACTCGTCCGCATTAATTTAAAGCATAACTTCTGTTAACGTCGCCCATCTGTGGTGTCGTTTAAGCGTTCAAGTGAGTCTACGGATTATTTAGTTTCTATTTGCAATTAAATGTTATAAAACTATGTAGATAATCTCGAAACATACACATTAAAAATACGTTTTCATTAATTATAACAGCAAGTGGGTACTAACGAATACATTTTCCTTCGCATAAACAACTTATGTTACATTGCACGTTTGCTTTGCTACACTTTCAGCTTGTAGTAGGTACAGTTATATAATTTACATTTACAAAATGGAGTTAACTCAATAAAATTCTGTTTTGGGCTTTTTGAAATCATCTTTGGAAATAAGATTTCCTCCTTTAGGTATGTACCATCCAAAATCTAAAACATTTGGAATTCTGGGCTTAATTTGGTAGGCTGTCTTGTAAATAGCACATTGCAGAAATGTCCTTTTTACTTGTATTCTCTGTACTAGGATTTACAATTTCTAATTTTCTTTTATAAGCAGTTCGGGTATACGATCTTCTACATTGTGCATGGTAAACTGGATTTAATGATAAAAATAAAATTTTCTGTTCTAAATATTGTTTTAGAGCCACAGAAATGTCATCGGATTTTTCGGACGCTGCTTGCAATAAATAGTGGAATGCATCTGCTGTGACAGCTTGAACTGTTTCACAACTGCTTCTCTGGCACAAAATACGTTGTTCAAAACTTAATTGAAGATACATATTCTCTATATTATATCACTCTATTGTTTGTATGAAAAAAAGTAACTACTTATTATACTCTTCGCAAATACGAAAACGAAGAGTATATTGCATTTGATCGGTACATTTCTAAAACGCTCGCAGATAAAACATTTTCATACCATTGTGTTAGTAAACGAATTCTGAACAACGTTCAAAATGTCCGTCTGTCACTTACGATAACTCAAGAAAGAAAATTCCGATTGTACTGAAATTTGGACAGTAAATTAGAGTTAACTAGAGGAAAAACCCTATTGTTTTTGAACAAAATAGATCGGTAAATAAAAATGTTATTAATGATTTAAATTTGGAATTTTTTTTTTTTTGGATTTTTATGTTTTCATAATTGAATAGAAATCAGGTGGAATGATATTTCACTTTAATATCTAAATATTTATATATTTTACAAATATACATTTCATAATGTAATATACAACCGTGAAAATATGATTTTAGCTCGTGTCTTATAATGTAAAAATTTACATTTTTTTACGTGTAAGGTGGTGGTGTAGTTCTTACGCTTTTGACTCGGAATCCAAGGCTCCCGGGTTCGAAACCCAAATGGGGTTTGGTATACTTTTTTTTTTATTTTTACTTAATTTCACACTGAGTCTTTTATCAACTAAAAATGTCTAAAAGTAACATTATTTACAAAAAACTGCGAAGAGTGTCCTATAGAATGTATAACAATTATATAAAAATCCAGCGAACAGGCGAAGAGTACGTTTTTAGCTTGTTTCCTTTGATTTCCTATCCGAGTAATTATAATTTATTATGCCAAACTATGTGTTTATAATTTATTACAATTAATTATTTTTATTTATTTGCTTTTATCAAGATTAGAGAATATTATTTAGGTATTATGCAAATCACATAATACCTAAATAATATTCTCTAATTATGTGTTTATAACGCACTAAATATAAGAACTGAGACAAAAAGCACTTTCAACGTAACATAAATGGACACTGGAAAATAATAATCACCCGACACGTGCCTGCGTTTAGCTCTAGGTGCGATTGCGGCCGATTCATAGTAGCGCGCATTCGTTCGGATACTGAAACAATCAATAAATATTTCGATCAGGGAGCAAAATTTCAAAAAAAACTTCTTATAAAAGATTTTATTTAGTTCATTCGGAACACTTTCTTCGGTTATAGTAGGCAGCTAACTTTAAAAATAAAAAAGATACCTCGATCGAAATTTTCCTCTGCAAATTTTAAAGATTTTGCGTCAAAGAAAAGTTGTTATTTTTTTTTGCCAACTAATTATTTTTTAGGTAAAGTTTTTTACTTTCAACATATCAAAGAATAGTTAGATAATATTGTGTAAAAAATTTAAATTATTCTGAAGTAAAATAAAAAATATATGACGTGTTATATGAAAACCAAAAAATAACACATAGTTTTTATTTTTTTTAGAAAATTGCCAATTTGGTCATTTTGGCAATCTCAAATCAGTGTGCGAATTCAAAAATCAAGTTTAGCAGGTTATTTTACATCAGATTACCTATTTTTTAGGTGGGTGTTCGCGAGTTGTATAGAGTCGAATTCAGAGAGTCTGGTCTTCCACTATTTATCAATTAATCATAGTAGTAAAAGATGTACGATAATCATCACTAACCCAGAAAACAAATTTCTTTAGGTAAAATATGAGTAAAACAGAAATAAACACCAATCAGGATGTCATGACGTGCACTCCAAGATCTATCAATCCAAATATATTCAACCAAATTCACCTTCGTCATTAAAAAGTCGTCAAAATAAAATAAATACGTCGATGTATTCACCAGTAAACACATTACACGACCCCAATAAACATGAGTTATGTGAAAAACAAAGAGAATGTGTTTAAACATCCATTATTAAGTGTTTCTTTTTTGTAAAGCTCTTCCAAGAAACGCATATTTATACACACAAGTCGAAAACAATATATTATCCTGTATCCATTTCGCGCCGACTTGAACTAATATATCCCATGTTTTAACCGGCATTTTTCGTGCTTTTTCATCCGTCTGACAGCTGCAGGATACGCTAGATTTAAGCTGAACGATACTTCTTAATGCACTAGACTGAAATCTAATAAAAAAGACAAGTCAAAAAATTGTTTCATATTTTTCACATAGATAAAGATGTTATAGTATAGTACTTTGAATAATTCTTACCCATTTAAATCTATATGAATTATTTTAAGGGAACAAATTGAGAATTTTTATTTTCTGGTAATGCAGCGGCATTTTCTGTTAAGAACTATAATCTGTAGAGGCTAAAAATGTATTTAAAATTAACAAAATACCCCAAAAAAAATTAAAAATGCAAAATTTTTATTTTGAGGGAAAGGAAATGTACAGAGTGCATTCAATATATTTTGAACCCCCCTTTAACATCTTTGTTTTTAGAGTTCTAAAAAAGTTAAATACTATATTTTCTTAAATACAAGTAAAAAACAATAGCCTACATAAATCACGTGATATAAAAATGTTTTATTTTTAAATGAAATACCCAATACACATACCACAATCGGGCTTTCGAAAAAATCATAGCACTTCCACTGCACTTATAAAAGTAACTGACGATATTTGTCAAAACACAGATAACAATAAAGCAACTTGTTTAGTTCTACTCGATTTTAGTAAAGCCTTCGATACATTGAATCCACTTATTTTACTCTCTAAATTGCTTTATTTCGGTTTTTCTAATGATTGCATTAATTTCTTACTTAAACGGCAGGGAACAATGTGTAGCTGTAGCAATAGACAATAAAACTGTTAAAATCCACATTTGCACCCTTATAGCAAGGGGCACCTCAAGGGTCCATTTTAGTGCCCCTGCTATTTTTCACAAACATGAATGGTGACATTCAATATTCTAGTGTAATGCAGTATGCAGATGATTCTCAGTTAACTCTCGATGTTTGCCCAAGTAATAATAATATAATAATAATAATAAATGTCTTTATTAATTTAAATATATAACAATGTATAAACAAATTTTTAAAATCGCGTTTGACACTAAACAGTACAACAAACATGTTATATACTAAATTAAAAGGCGCAAGATTCAGACTAAAATGTCTGCTATTCTTCTTGAACCTTAGGGAAATTATAATTGTTTGGAATTAACTTTGACTAGTAAACTAAAATTTAAATTGGTGTATAATATTTGTAATAATATATACTGATTACGATGAGTAGAGAGCTACATAATTAAGAATTGACAGAATAAGTACATATATACATATACAAAATACCCCTATTCAGAGAGAAGGATATAACTGAAAGATTACTGCCTTCTTTCTTGTTCTGCCATTAATAAATCTTGCACATATTTATAAAATTTCCGGAGCGTCATTGACCTAATATCAATCGAGAGAGCATTTATATTCTTTGCAATATTGAACGTAAAGGATCGTTGAAACATGGCCGTTCTATGTTGCGGAATTGTAAGTTGTTCCTTCCTTCTTATGTTAACATTATGGATGTCCGTTCTGTACTTAATCTTATTATTTAGGTAAGGAGGCGTCTTTTTTATTAATATTTTGTGGTACAGAACATTTGCGTGAAGTTTCCTTCGATTTTCCATATTTAACCACCTCGCCATTGACAATGTGTGGGATATTCTATCATATTTACGGATGCCATAAATAAGACGCAAGCACGAGTTTTGCACTTTTTGTATTCGTTTACTATCTCTAACAGTGAGGCAGGGTCCGTACACAAAGTCACAATAATTAAAATGGGAGAGGACCAGGCTGTTACATAATAAAATTTTCAATTTAACGCTCAATATGTGTCTATGGGAATATAACATTTTTAGGTTACCATATGCCTTTTTCAGCATATGGGAGACGTGGTCAGAAAATCTAAGATCTTTATCAATAATTACACCCAAATTCTTTACTTTTGAAACAATATTGAGCTTGTCCTCCCCCAGTTTAATCTCTACTGTGTTTGGTTGGATACTACCAAATAGCAGAACAGATGACTTAGAGGAATTTATACATAGATCATGTTTCTTCGACAGGTTAACCAACTCATGGATGTCCCTATTTATATCAGCAAGAGCTGCTCTACAGTTACCTTTATCAAAAAAGTGATATATTTGGGTGTCATCAGCGTACATGTGAACCTTACATGTGTTCAATACAGAGGGGAAGTTTAGTGTATAAATTGTATAAATGAGTGGTCCCAAAATGGACCCTTGTGGAACACCTCTAGAAATCCTACAGCTATTTGACATTTCTCCCTCCAATATCACTCTCT
The DNA here is from genome assembly GCA_936432065.2 of Rutpela maculata. Lineage (NCBI taxonomy): Eukaryota > Metazoa > Arthropoda > Insecta > Coleoptera > Cerambycidae > Rutpela > Rutpela maculata. The sequence goes on from OW386290.2 coordinate 40,252,295, forward strand.
GAGATCGATCTGCTAAATAATGTTTAATTAAATCTATTGCTGGATGACTCAGTCCAATAAAGTGCAGAATCGAGAGCAGGATTTCGTGGCCAATCATATCGAAGGCTTTACTATAATCAAGTAGTATTAGAATACCACAGTGCTTGTTATCAATTTCTGTTATTACATCATCAGTGATGTTGAGAAGTGCAGTACCACAACTATAGCCGGGTCTGAAACCAGATTGAGTGCTTGGTAGAATATCATTGACAATCAGGTGGTTACGTAATTGACTTTCCAAGATCCTTTCTAGAATTTTTGAAAATGTTGGAAGTATCGTTATAGGTCGTAAATCTTTAAGTTCTTGATTCTTGATTTTGGCTACAGGAATAATACGACCCTCTTTCCAATCTCTAGGAAAAACTGAGTTTTGTATACAAAAATTTATTATGAATGTTATATAGGGCACCAGAAAAGGGCATGAAAGTTGAATTAATGTTATATTAATGCCATCCAGTCCGCATGCTCTCGATTTAATATTCATGATTATCTTAGAGACGTCATCTTCGGTAACACAATTAAATTTTAAGGTTTCTTGAAAAGGTATTTTTGAATTATTTTCATAAAATGCTATTATATCTTTATCTGGTTCTGAACGAGTACAGATATTAGAAAAGAATTGGTTTATTTCATTTACATTTTTATTTAAATTTAATTCTAGATTTTTTTTTTTATTATTTATACCAAATTGATATCTCAGAGTTTTCCACATTTGTTTACTACTTAAATTTTTAAATCTGTATTCCATGAATCTTTTTTTTTCTGTAGAAATTGCGAAATTCGTATAATTTCGAAGCTGCTTGTAATAGTTGAAGTGTTCAATATTTTTAGATTTTTTATATTTTTTTAGTGCTTTGTCTCGAAGAGCCATCATAAATTTTATATTATCTGTCAACCAAGGGGCTGGTGGTCTAGTAAAGCGCGCTGTTTTCATTGGTGCATGCAAATTAAATAAAGATAATAGATTATCATTCAAGTAACCTACCATTCTATCAATGTCATGCATCTCATAGATTAGTTGCCACTGAATACTTTGTAAATCAATATTAAACAACTCAGAACTAAAATTCGAAAAATCTCTGTATGTTCGATATGTTGGTTTCGATTGCTTGGTATCAATATGAATATCACATGCAATTGCATTGTGATCCGACATATTAGCATCTTCGACGAGGCAGTTACTATAGTTTACCGATGTATTTAAAATTAATAAATCAATCAGAGACATAGTATTACGGGTAACGCGCGTCGGTTCCGTAATAATCTGTTTCAGATCAATGCCATCCATTAGGGTTTGGAATTGTTTTGCGTTGCTGCAGTTTAAATCTAACAAATTGATATTAAAGTCACCAACACAGGCGACATTATCACACTGTGTATAAATTGAGGCTATAGTTTCTTCAAATATATCAAAAAAGTGTTGTATATTTGTATTTGGTGGCCGATAGACGACACCAAATCCTAGTGTTATTTTTTCAGTTTTTATTTGCACCCATACCTGTTCTAAAAAGTCATTGACATTTTGTGTGAAACCAATTTTCGTAAAATTTAAGTTTTTCTTTATGTATATACAGACCCCTCCTCCTCTACTAATGCGGTCGCATCTTACTATATTGTATCCATTGATATATATACTTTCACTCATAACATTAGAAGTAAGCCATGTTTCAGATACTCCTACTACATCGTATTTATTCTGTAAAACAAACTCTCGAAATTTATTAAAATTTGCTGTAAGTGAACGAACATTTAAGTGTGCAAGCTTTATTGTTTTACGACTCATATTAAAAGAAGCAAGTAAGAAAGAAAAAAAGAATAGGCAGTTGATAAGACACAGAGCGTACAGAGAGTAATATCGTACTTATAAAGTATAAAATGTAAGAATATAAAGTATAAAAGTAATTAAAAGCGGTGATATTTATGTGTTCTATATAACAAGTGAGCAAAAATCAGAGATATTAAAATATTTAAATTAAAACATGCAAATATATATGATACATAGACACAGTTTCTATACAATACAGATTAAAATAAGAAGACCTAATATTACTATTTGTTTTTTAATCTTGCGGACCTCTTCAAAGGATTGTCACTATCAGAAGACTGCTTCCTTTTTTTATTTCCAGATTTCGATACTTCTGCAAAATATTCACGAACCTTCTCTCGATTTTCCGTTTGTTCAACAATTGTTGGAGGTTGATGTTCTGCCGATGTATGTACGTTGTCGCTTAATTGTTCGAGATGTTCTTCGTTTTTACTTATTAAATCATAATACGTAAATTGATCACCATTCACTATTAGCACGTTGTTTTTTATAGTAGCTTCAAGCTTGTTTTCTCTTGCACGTTTTAGATGTTCATAGAGAACTTTTTTCTTTTGATAGTCCTCTGGGATGTAGTCGTGAGTTACAAAAATCCCAGTACCTTTTAGTTTTCTTGCGTTTGTTAAGATTTCAGCTTTTAACTGGTAGCTGGTGAATTCTATGGATATGGGGCGATTTTTCCCGTCCGTTCTAGTTCCAATTCTGTAGAGATCCCTAATATCACTGAAACGACAATCCAGATCGAATTTATCATTTATCAGCTTTAAGAATGTTTCTATTTCGTTGGTTAAATCGTCTTCTTCGGGCTTACCATAGAGTATTAGGTTGTATTTTTTGCTCTTTCGTTCGATCGCCAAAATTCTCTTTTTCAGATGATTGTTTTCTTCTTTAAGTATGTTGTTTTCTCTTTTTAGCTCTTCTAATTCAGTCACAATATGAGTGTCTATATTTCGTATTTCCTGTTTTAACTCGTTTTTTGTATTTTCATTTTGTTTTTGTAGCTCATCATTTTTTTTCATAACATTCATAAGTAAATCATAAATATCTTTGTTTGAAATTTCTTGTTCATTACTGCCCATACTTTTAAGATTTGTTTTAAATAACTACTTTTTTAACCTCACTCACACTGTAAAATATACAATAGTTTTTCGCTCCACGTCTATGGATATTATTACTGTTTATCAGATGGTTTTTGTTCTTTTTTTAAGTTGGGATTAAAGTTTTTGTTATCACTTAGACTTTAATGCGAGTGCATGTTAATAGAAAATATGTTAATTATTAACATTCATTACTGCTATTATCTAAGCATACCTTTCACAACGAAAACTTAAGGTCTTTATTATCACTGCTATCAGGAATTCCTTTTTATTTGTCCACTTTAAACCACATTAAACGGCTAACACAGAGGAGCGAACTATGACGATCGTGAACTGATGTAATAAAGTAGTTGTACAAGAAAATATTTCGACAAGCAAGGTAGCTCAATCGGTTAAGGCGTATTGAGTGGCGAATATGCTGATCGACTGCCTACCGCGCTCTGGGTTCGACCCCCCAGCCCCGGTATTGACAACACCGGTGGGTGCGGATGTATGTCTGCGTTTTTTCAAATGTGTAACCCCCTTCCCGCACAGCCTTGGCTTTGGATTTGGGGGTTGTCTACTATCTGTGGTGTGTTTATGTGTTTATGTTTATTTACAAAAAATTAAAAAATGTTCTTTGGATCATAACTTAAAAATTAATGCATCTAAATCTGTTTTATTGATAGCAGGTTCAAAATATTCCAGGGATAAACTGTCTGATTTTGTTGTTAAGATTGGTAATGATGAGATACCTAAATTAAGTGAAGCAAAAAAGCTAGGTGTAGTCATGAATGATGCGCTTACTTTTAAATCTCATATTTCTAATAAAGTAAGATTGCCATTTAGTCGCTTAAAAGTTTTGTACTCATATAAAACTTGCATGTCACCTACTACCAAATATCGCTTATGCAACACACTTGTACTCTCAATCCTTGATATGGTGATATAGATATATAACAACTTCATTAGTGTCGCTACATGTCGTCTGATACAAACAGTTCAAAATGCTTGCATGCGCTTTGCGTACAATATTCCCTTTAGAAATCACATTACTCCTTACCTAAATCAAAACTCTATCCTAAATATGAAAAATAGACGTATATCACACATGTCAGAGATGGGCACGTGACGTGAATTTCACCGTGTCCCGGCGTGAGCGTGTACATTTAAGGTACCAAATCACGGAAGATTTCGTGAGTGTGCGTGAGTCAAAAGATCACGTGCGTGAGCGTGCGTGAGATAATATTCACGCCGTGACACGACGCCCCATCTCTGCTTTAAAACTTCAACCTGTCGTGTCGCGACAAGAATAAGAAGCGAAGCGATAGACGGAAGACGGAACACGAGCGCGAGAAGGGAGGGAAAAGGACAGAAGACAAGATGAATGACGCAACATTCAAATCAAACAGCCAGGCCAGGGCGCAGCGTGCGTGCGTGCATGAGCGTGAGTGTACGTGCGTGAGCATGCGTGAGCGAACGTGCGTGAGTAAACTATCAGAAAGCGTGAGCGTGCGTGAGTTTGCCTTAACATATATCAGTCGTGCGTGAGTGTGCATGAGCTAAAGGTTTAAAGTCGTGAGCGTGAGTCAAAATCGACTCACGCGCTCATCTCTAACACATGTACGGACTCATTTATAAAGTGATGACTACTAGCGAGTCCCACTACCTACGAAACAAATTCTTAGTCCATAACCATGATCAAAATACAAGGCATATGCAAGATTTAAGAATATCGAAACACAAATCGTCCGCTTACCAAAAGTCATGCACATATAATGCAATCCATATGTGGAACAGGCTGGATCCAAACATTTAACTGTAAAATAAAAGTATGCTGCTTGCCGATTAAAATGTTGTCACCTAAAATCGGCGGTGCCCTTCCCTGCATACACCATTTTAATACCAAAATTTCTGTCTTAATTTGTTCTGATTGATCTCCCTCATCTGCACCAATGGCGTCACCTCGTTGCACACTTTTATTGTATTGCATTGTATTGTATTGAGGGCCATTTGAAGAGCACCATCTAGGTGAAATGGTGCCTATTTACCATGTATAGTATATTTTTATTATAAATAAAGATACCATTATTATTATTATAATTATTGCACTTAATGCGGCCAGGCTTGTAATTCGTAATCCAATGCTCGGCGGGGCATTAATCTGCAGAATAGCTGTTGGTTGCAGTCTGGTTCTTATTCTATGTATATTTAAGGAAATGTATAGACGAGTCCCACAAAATATTACCCTAGTAAATATTCTGCCCTTTAAAAGCTTACCTGGTATTGTTATTGCTTGACATCAAAATGACGGAAACAGAGGCGTTTGAAACATATTACCTCTATGTAAAAAGTAACAATGGTAATAAAATGCCCGATATCTCAAGATAAATTACAGCTAGACCTATCAGCCCTTATACAGGCTGACCATTTGATCAGGGCCCTCGACACTATCTGGTTTAATGTCAGTTGTACAGAAATTTGCTTTAACAAAAATCGTATCGATTTTTATAAGCTACAAAATGGTTTAAAGATATTTGAAATCCATGGCCTATTTTAAGAGTTATGACGGGAAATCTCGAAAATGTGGAATCATTGTAAGTCAGATATATTCATTATTTACAAAAAAATTTCTAAGGCGAATTTTCTTTACAAAATAGACTTTAACGACGCGACGTACCGTCATTTTTTTTTTTTAGATCTGCTGGATTTCGAGATTTATCGAGATCCTTGTAGAATCGTTTCGTCTTATTTTTAAGTAAAGAGTGTGGTTCAAAGATTTGCATGAACTTTAGAAACTTTCGTATATAAATACACAAACGCAAACTCGTACACACGTACAAATAATAGTATTATGACTGTCAATCATTCACCAAATAGTCTCGTACTATGAAAATCTAATTTAACTATTCTCCCACAAGCCTGTCTTAGCTTAGCATTACTCAATAATCCTGCGATTACAAGACTTGTCGCACATTTACTATTTGACCTATTCGCCATTCTCACACATAAATAGTATTTTAAATAATTTTTATAACTTGAAATGTCGCTATTGCACATCACTTTCACCATACACTAAAAGTTAATTCTCATGTAAACAATTAATTATATAATTTATTATTAGCATATGATAATTTAATTAAAACAATTAATGAATAAAACACTAATGTTACGTGTTCAGTAGGAGGAACAATAAAATAAATAATTCGAGCATTTCAATTAAATGTAAGGATTGCAATATATTGTGGCCTACTATGAACTTGAACACCTATCTCCGTAAAATTTTTGTCATCCATTTTGGATAGGTTTCATTTTTAAACGTAGAGCATAGGAAAACAACTTATTTTATTTACAAAAACCAAGACCTACTATGATTTTTTTCAGAGTTAAAATGTAAGGAATCCTTTTTTTTTTCGTACATTATTCCACTGAATTTTACTGCATTCCTGTGACATGTGTTTTCGAAGATTGATGGTCTCCGTGATGGAAACTTGTCCTCGCTAACAAGTAACAAAGAATACTACAACTCCTCGAATTCTTCTCATTCGTCTTTCTCTTCCTCTTTCTCTTCTTCTTCTTCATCATCAGCTCTCCCCTGTCGACTAAAGGACGTAGGCCTCCCGTAGCTTCTTCCAGTACCCACACGGTAGCTCATTCGGCTAAAACGTATTATTGTGTGGCTGCTCGTACTGTCTATCGTGTACTGGGTTCGAGCTCCAGCCCTGGCACTGACAATGGTGGGTGTGGATTAGGGTGGCCCATCTCTATAGGGGGTGAATTTTTTTTGCGTATTTTCTCTCACGAAAATATACTATTATACTAGGAATAATTTATGTCAAAGTTTCAGATAATTCGGTGAACGGTAACCCGTGCCGCATTCAGGTAGAAATTTGTAGATGTAGATAAGATTTTATTACTATAACCCGTGCCGCATTCAGGTAGAAATTTGTAGATAAGATTTTATTACGGTAATACACTTAAATTTTACTTAAAATACAAATATCTACCTCTTTTCTCATAATGTTTTATTGGTGTAATTATTTCCTAGAAATTATTTGTTTTGGAAGTTTGGAAATATAATGCACCTACGGTAGGTTTTTATGTCAGTTTGCAATTGTGTTTTACAGTGGTGACATTATAAGTTCTAGCATACGTTCCTTTTTGAAAAAACATTTAACGATGGCTGATGTTAGATCCTTACGAAAGGATACTTTCATTTACTTAGTTGGACACTATTCGTCACAAATCATTGGCAATAAATTGCCGTCTAATAGACAAGTATTACAAGTGCTCTTTTATAACATTCGTGAAGTGAAGCTAAGTGTACATGAAAGTGCTAAATTAACAATAAAAGAGGTGTCAGTTTTTTGGGATAAAGCTCGCATTCCGACACATCAGGATTTTCATTGTGTTAAACAACTAGATAAACTTTATGCAGAGTGGAGAAACTTACAAAAATCGGCTAAAAGGGCCAGTGCGGGAGTAAAGAAAAAAATTTCGTTGAAAAATTGGACGATCTTTTTGACATTTCTCATGCAAATGCATTGGAGTTGATGAAAATAGATGAAGATAAGCAGTTTTTAATTAACCAAAGAAAAAAGGGACGTCCTGGATTTATGCATGGTATTGATTACCAACTTGCTTCTCAAGAAAAATCAGCTGAGGAGAAATTACAGAAATTATCCGAACGAATGCAACGAAGTCAACAAGAAAAAGCTAGATTAGAGGAAACAGTCACCTGTCCATCATCAAGTAGTAATTCAGGCGACTCCAACGAAAATGAAGATGAAATAATCGAAGCCCAAGAAGAGTTGTTACAAGACCAGCCTGGCCCGTCACAGCCAAAAAAGAGGAGATTGTATGGAACATGTAACATCATCACACCAAAAATAGCCGCTGCATTTGATGCTTGCAAAATAAGCGACAGGTATGGAGTCCATATTTTGACGGCAGTAGCAGAAGCACTAGGACATGACACCACATCTTTGTCCATCAGCAGAACCACACTTCAGCGCTCTAGACAACGCATCCGCGAAGAAAGAGCTGAAATATTAAAAACTGTCTTCGGTAATTCTGAATTGCCGGCCCCAGTCATCCATTGGGATGGAAAACTTTTACCTTCTCTCACTGGAATGGGAAATATCGATAGACTTGCTATCTTAGTTACTAGTGGAGATATTGAACAACTACTTGGAGTACCAGCTTTGCCCAATTCAACTGGAAGAGAACAGACTGAAGCAGTTTATGATGTGCTTTGTGAATGGAATTTGGACGAAAAGTTAATAGCTTTGTGTTGTGATACAACAGCATCAAATATGGGTTATATAAATGGGGCTGCCACACTATTGCAACAAAAATTAGAAAGAGATATTCTATATTTTCATTGTAGACATCATATTTTTGAAGTGGTTTTGAGAAGTGTGTTTGACACAAAAATGCCTTCCTCATCTGGTCCAAATGTGCCACTATTTAAACGTTTTAGGGAATTTTGGCCTAAAATAGATCAAAATAAACTAAAAACTGGATTTCAGGTATCAAAAATTAAACACATTTTACAACCAGTTAAAGCCGAAATTGTAAAGTTTCTAAATGCAGCTTTAACTTTGCAACAGCCTCGTGATGATTATAAAGAATTTTTAATGCTTTCTAAACTTTTTGTTGAAGAAGAGCCCACTCACACGACATTCTATCAACCAGGGGCATTTCATCATGCACGTTGGATGGCCAAAGCCATTTACTGTCTAAAAATATTTTTTTTCCAAGATCAGTTCCAACTAACTAAAAAAGAAAAAATAGGTATTGAAGATATATGTCTCTTTATTGTAAAGGTTTATGTAAAGGCCTGGTTTACAGCGTCATTTGCTAGTAAAGCACCGCTTCATGACTTAGACTTTTGTAAAGAACTCATTAATTATCAAAATATTGACAAAGAAATATCTCAAGCCGCAAGTAGGAAAATAGTGAACCATTTGTGGTACCTTAATTCAGTAAATGTTGGCTTATCTTTCTTTGATGACGATATTTCAGTTACCACTAAAAGAGAAATGGTTAAAGCTTTGAATAGGAAAGCACCAAATCAAGAGGGTATTAAACCACTTATGATTAGTAACATTACTGACGTTGAAAACAAGGAAATTCAGGACTTCATATGCGAGAACACTAAACAGTTTTTTCAAAAATTAGGTTTGTCTATGGAATTTTTGGAAAATGGTCCAACAACATGGAGGGAAAATGAAAGTTATACCCGATGTTTCAATATTGTAAACAAAATTAAAGTTGTAAATGATGCCGCTGAGAGAGGAATCAAACTTATTACTGACTATAATGACATTTTAACAAAAAATGAAGACCAAAAACAGTTTTTACTCCAAGTTGTAAATGATTATAAATCACAGTTTCCAAATGTAAAAAAAGAAACCCTGTCGCATGCTTTGGCCTAGTGCAAAAAATATTGTTTTTATTACTATATGTCTTGTAGATTTAGGATAATATTTGGTACTATGTATGAAAAAAACGTTTCATAATAAAATACACAAAGATAAAACGAGAGTTTTATTTCGAAAACTTCTAGTCTAGTTTTCTTAGACTACGAATTTACAGTAGTATGACACATGTCATAGTCACAACAGATAATGTCTTTGATATTTGTATGACTTGATTAGTCATTCTAAAGATAAATGTTGCTGATTAAAAAAAAAAACAATGCATCAACCAAAGAATGTAAATAATTCCATTTACTTTTATTATTGCATAATAATGCATTCTGCGGCACCCCTTGCCTTCAATTTGCCTCAATAATATTTTGAGGGGACTGTTTTTTCTTCAAATGGAATCATTTGCAGGGGTGAGAAATAAAAAATTTCGATTTCGTAAAAGATGGGCCACCCTAGTGTGGATGAATGTCTGCGTTTTTCGGACAACCTTAGCTTTTGTTTTGGGGTAGTCTACATGTGCGGTGTGTTTATGTTTAATATTCTCTCTTTGCTTTTCTGTTGCCATTAGCAGAGCTGGGCAGTACTCGAGTAAATTGTATTCGTAACTGTACTAAGTACCAAAGCACTCACTAACAAGTATTCGCGAGTACTTTTATTTGGATGGCACTCTGTACTCGAAATTTTCAAGTATTTTACATTATTAGATACTCGAGTACTACAACTGACGAGTAACGAGTACGAGTACCGACGTGCAACACAGGTAAGTCTCAACTTGTCTTTTTCCATAGAAGTGTGCACGGCAGTCAGTGTCAGTCAGGCGAGAAGTGAGCGTTTGATGTGTGAAACATCACGGAGTGGTAAGTTGGTGCTTTAGGCTTTGTTAACTTTCGTAGTTCTTCAGATTTGTAATAATAAATGCGGATTTTTAAAATAAGAACTGACAAAAAAAAACTCAAAAGGTTGTAGTGATTCATGTATCACGTTATAGCCAGGGAGCTGGTGGTAGAAATTTTTATATGATCTTATTGTGTGACTGAAGTTGAAAAGTGTAAAGACGTCATAATAAAAAGCCGGAAAAACCATTTCAGTTTATGATTTTTTAATTAACAGTTAATAAAAAATGCAGCCAAAATATACAAATTCATTTGCCGGACATTATGGACATACTTTATACATGAACTGCCGTAAATCAATCACAAAAAACATCCAAGTTGCTGAAACCTCCGCTTTGAGACTAGTTACGAAGATGCGCCATCCGAGGAATCCAATCCACAAGCCTTCTAACAATTATCTTTATACCAAGTTGAAAGTCAATCCTATCCAGGAGAGACTAAATATGCTTTCCCAGAGATTCGCACGAAGTCCTCAAAATTTAGAGATTATAAATCCTCTCCTGAGATCACGAATAGTTCAGAGGTGGCCAAGGTGTCGTTTTCCCGAGAGAACTATTCAAGAAATTTTGATTTCCTTACAAGTAACTAATTAAACACTTTCTTTATGATATTCTCCTATTTGTATTTTTGCTTTCTATCATCATATCCTTTATACTTTAAATTGTAATAGGAAGTATTCTTTTTTTTTCTATTATATTATGAAATGTTCTTTTTTTTTACTAAAATCGATCTTACTTTTCACTATATTTAATTTTTGCAACAAATATTAAATAATGTAATGAACAGGGTAAGGACCTCGCTCGATGGCCTTTTGGTTGTATTTGTATTGTTTACTTGTATGACCAATAAGATCTTTTATTATTATTATTATAATTATTATTAAAAATCCAATTAAAATGCAGATTTATTTTTATTTACTGATAGTGGTGTAAGTGGTATTCTAATTTTTTATCTATTACCTAGTTCAATTTGGTATCTTTCGAAGTACTCGTACTCGTTACTCATTTTTAGAAGAGTACTCTCCCAATTATGCAAAAGTACTTATTTTTTAGAGTGCTTCAAAAACAAGTACTTGTATTCAAGTTTTTATGAGTACTTTTTAAAAGTACTCGTTGTAAAGTACTCGAAGGTACTTTAGTGCGGTACTCTACCCAGCTCTGGCCATTAGCAGGAGAAATCTTGCTATTTCTTTGATGTCGTCTGCCCATCTGAGGTCGATCCACGCTCCTGTTCGTCGTTATTGATTGCCATTACATTACTCGGGCGGTCCATTCTTTGTTTGTTTTCTATCCGCGTGACCCGCCTAGTTTCAGTTTAGCTTAACGATACTTCCGTTGACATGCTTCACTCCAGTTCCTTCTCTGATTACTTTATTTGAACTCTTTTCGCTCTGTTCGACTTCTTAATCAAGAACATGTGGTATCTAAATTTACCACAACACAACCAATACTTGGCATATAAAGCGGCGCCAAAACAATCATCTTAGCTTGAACTGAGAGTACTCCAGTACTAGCAAAAACTACCAGAATTACTTCATTCAAAGTACTTCTTTACATTTCTTTGAAACCAAGAACTAAAAAATTATTAGAGATAAAAGGGTTACACCTAAGAACTAATTGGTGTATATACTAGGCACAGCAGATTAAATCACCACCTACACATACCTACGTTCCGTTTTTCGAACCTTTTATTTATCACTGTGGCGGTTCCATGTCACTAGTACTCTGCCGAAATCATACACTTTTCCTTTTAGACATGGTATAGTTGTCTACAGCTGTATTGGGCACATAAAAAACTCAAAGCTGCCGACCGAGTCAATATAAGGGAAGTCCGGGGCATGCTTTATTTTTCTACTCTATATTAAATAATGAATGTACTAATAGATAAAACATCATTACTCTTATGTAAAATAGGTTCTGATATGATTAAGATAAAAAATAAACGGAAATAGGCCAATTTTAATTAAGATTTCTAATTCTTGTGATATAGTTAGGCGAATAACCTCTAACTAGAACAGCGCGAAAGTTTATTGTTGGCGTTAATACCAGGGTAACAGATTATCAGAGCGCACTTTGAAATTATCTATTAAAGTCGCGAAGTTCGCGCAGTGCGCCCACGAATGCATAAGATAATCCTGTCTTGACGCAAAATGGAGTAAGATTTTTTAATTTACCAGAAACGTCATTTAGTTTCTACCAAAAAGACGATTTTTAAATCTCTAGTATTGTTTTGTTCATTCTAATACACAAAAATTTAATAATACGGCTCTATAGTACTATTCTGAGCATGTAATAGCGCCAACTTTGATATTTTTATGACCTTTTTTATGTGCCCAATACAGTTGTAGACAATTATATTTCGTTGCTTTTAAGAATATGATCCAATCTTCTTAAGACAACTTAACCTACTTAGGAGATTCTTTCAGACTTGAGGAACCTTATGAAGGTCATATAAATTCTGTTGTCGAACTGACACAGAATCGGTTGAGTTAATCAATCAATTAAGAATGAGGCAAAGATTCAAATAATACCATTTAGTTATGTACATAAAAGTTCAATCGAATCAATATTTTTAAATCGTCTGTCTATATATATATATATATTAGAACTGTCAGATCTGCATGTCAAACATAGCAAGGACGGACACATCCCATTTGATCACAACTACATGCAATGGAAGAGTGAGATATCAGTCGACTGGCACAAAAAGATTCAATAATTTCTTAGAGAAATATGTTTTATAATTTTGACTTTGGTTGAAGGATTTAGCGGCTGAAGGTAATATATTCACAATAATAAATTTTGGTTCATTTGTGGTTCGCTTCATAAGTTCCTAAAGATGATTTTATCATTCAATGATGATCCGCAAATACACGTGATTGTATTAAATAATTATTTATAATAAATAAACTGCTCGATGGATCATTATGAAATTCAATAGGGTTCTGTTCCCATAGTGAAAATTTTTATTGTTCAAATAGGCTTAAAATGTCATGAAAGTCCAAAGTCGTCGACATTTTTAAATTTTCTTATCTGCGCAAAATATAGATTCGTGAAGGTTCAATCAATAACAAATTATTTCTATTTCATCATCTGGCTTCAGTGACCTTATAAATTAACTTCAGCAGTACAATAATAAAAGAAACTATCTTTAAATAAAAAACATGTTGCGATAAATCCTAATTTATTTTAGTGCTTTGTTAAATTATTGTTAGATACCGTACTGCATGGGTTAATTATAGATACCGTCAAAATCATTGTCACTGATATGAGGATTTACAGTTATTTACATCGTTAACAGTTATTCAACATTCTGTGACATTTTAATTATATTAATTAACAGTGAAATTATCACACTTACCGTCCTGATAATAAGTCCACTAATACGGTGTATAATTACTAGTTATCGCCGACCTCGGTTACAGTAATAACAGGATGAACGTGGATAAAAATATAATTTAAAATGTTTGTACCCTAACATCCCAAAACACTAAAAATATAAACAGAACCCAACGATGACATGGGGCGGTGAGGCTGTTTATAATTTTTGGGGCGACATTTCGACATTTTAGTTTACAAAAAATGCAATTGTATTTGCAATGAGTATTAATGAGTGTTAAAATCGTTTATTCGCGAAATCATATTGTATGTCATCTATAACTCTACTAAAAATGTAATTTCATTAGACCAACATGGCTTTATCGAAAAGCGTTCTTGTATCACAAATTTAGCATGCTTCTCTCAATACATCTCAGAGGCACTGGACAAACAGCTACAAGTCGACGTAGTATATATGGACTTCCAAAAGGCATTCGATCAAATTGATCATTACGTGCTTATTAGACTAGAGAACATTGGCGTCTCTAACAGCTTTTTAAACCCTATTAAAATCCTATCTACTAGATAGAAGGCAATTTGTTGAATATGAAGGACTTCAATCACATTATATTACTCCCTCATCTGGGGTCCCTCGGGGGTCAAACTTAGGTCCGCTATTGTTTCTCATATTTATAGATAACCTAGCTCAGATAGTAAACATTCCAAAACTTTTCTATGCGGATGACTTGAAGATTTTTAATACAATATCCACGCATCAAGACTGCCTAGTTATATTATTGTATCAATACGATATCCCAGTGGTGCAATAGAAATAACTTGCACTTAAACATATCTAAATGCTCCATAACATCATTCGCTAAAAAAATCGAACATATTGATTATCAATACCAAATTAACGATATTGTCATCACCAGATCCCTTGAAATCAAAGATCTCGGCATATTCTTCGATCGAAAGTTCAATTTCATTACACATGTAAATAATATAGTGTCAACGGCTAATAGAATGTTAGGATTTGTTATAAGAAACTGCAGACATTTTCATAATCCTTTGTCATTAAAGCTAGTGTTATTTGCCTATGTCAGGTCCAGATTAGAATATGGTGCACTGATATGGTATCTACTATATCAATGCCATATCGATGCAATAGAATCAGTAGAGAAAATTTTTAAAATATTTATCTTACAAGATCAGTGGTACTTATCCGGAAATGGAAATTGAATACTCATTACTACTTAACCAGCATCAACTTATATCTCTAAAATCAAGGAGAATCTTAATCTCTATATCATTCTTATATAATCTGTTGCATAATAATATTGATTGCATTAATCTACTAAACAGGGTCAATTTTTTTATACCCAGACTAGCGGCCCGATATTTTCCAACTTTCTATAGCGATAATGCTAGGACAAACGTTTTATGTAGATCCCCACTATCTCTAATGTCCAATAATTTTAATGCTATTTCAGAGGTATGCGATATTAATACCAACTCATTGACTTATATTCGACAGGTTCTGATCGACAACAATTCCTAAAAGAATGACATGTTTTTTGGTAAGTTGTTCTACTGGTCTTGTAAATTAGCCTCTCTTTTTTCTATTTTTGTTTTTTGTTATTCTCTCACACTGTGCTATCTTATGTTATTAGTTTATTTACTATGTCAGTCAATTACTGTGCTACAGTTTGTCTTATACATTAATTTATCATATTTGATGTTACCATGTGTTTCCTGTAAATGGGTGTAACCTGTTGGAAATAAAGATCTAAATAAATAAAAAATAAATAAAATCTATTGGCAGTTTGTGCAAATCGGTTAATAAGTAAGTAAGGAAAAAAAGGGGGTGAAATTGCTTCTAGACTCACTCGTATGTTTTCTTAATATAAATTCACAAAATGTAATGAAATCAATACAATGTCTTACTTAACAAAGTCTTCAATTTCTTACTGGGAGGTTGTCCCTGGGAAATGGTAATATATTCTCATTTTAAATTTAAACTGTCCGGTTGGCGGAAAATAGTAAGCAGTGCTGTTGGTAGCAAAATCTATTTTGATACATATCAGTGAACATTTTGGTCTGAAAATGAAGTGCACACAATTTAAAATTATTGTAAGATTGTAAAGATTGGCTGACCATTTTCTTTCCAAATCCTCAAGATTGCATGCTGTCAACCACGATTCGATATTTAAAAGAAAAGAAGCAAGGTTCGCAATTACATGAAAATGCTTATAATTTACAGCAATAATAAAATATCTATCTAAAGATCCTTAGGAAATCTAATAGCGCAGGAGTTTTAGTCAATATATCGCTTCTACCCGGAATTAATTATTGTAAAGCTGAAAATTTCCAGGATTGTACTTTTGGTCTAGGACAACACGTACCAAAAAGTCCCCTACTCTCCCCCATCGGCTTCCCTGTTTTTTTGGAGCAACAAGGGCCTAAGTTTCAAAAATTGCAGAGCTGGCTGTAAAGTGCAACAGAAAGGTTGTGACTGGTCCGATTTGGGTTGAAATGATCATAAAAGATTAGGAGAAGCATATCCGCTCATATATCAGATGTTCCATGCATATTTTCGCTCATAATTTTCCGTTCTAGTTCTGTCAACATTTCAAAAATTTTTAAAAATTTTTAAAATTTTTTAAAAAATTCCGAAATGGCGCCATTGCTGATAAATGAAGACTCGGAGGGGAAAACGTACCCCAATAAACATTTCTCTTTTATACTTTGGGGTTTCCATTAGTATTGTCTACCGTCTCTGTAGCGGCACCCGTTACGGAGTTACGCTACTCTGAGTGTCGCAGCGGCGATACTCGGACATTTAAGTGCGTTTATTGTTGCGTCTATCAGTCTAGTTTAAACAATCAAGAAGGCGCAAGACGCAAGTTCATTAACTTTGACAGTTCTCTAAGTGTATGCATTGATTCATTGGTGCGGCAAAATTGAGTGATCTTAGTTAAGCCATGTGGCACAGGAATTTCAGTTTTTGACTTTGAATTAATTATTGTAAAGCTGATTTGCAGGATTGTAGTTTTGGTCCAGGACAATCGCAGAAATTTGCAGAGCCCACAGTTCTTATTTCACGTGCTCCATGCATATTTGGTTCATAATTTCAAAAATTGAAAAAATTTCGAAATGGCTTCATTGTGGATAAATGAAGACTCGGATGGGAAAACGTACCTGCTTTGCTTGAATTTGTGGCAGGCCTATATGGCGTCATACAGGGTATCCCAGATTTAAACGGACATACTCTAGTGGAAGGTAGAGCACACTCAGCTGAGTTCAAAACACCCCTATACTTATCGTTGAATGTGAACCGTTTTTGAGATACGGGGTGTTTTATGGTTTTTGACCAGAAATCTAGTCGGCCATATTCTTGAAATGACTGCACATATTTAGATAACATTTGGTATACATATTATACTCTTTTAGGTTAATGAATAGCTTAAGTGATTTTGGAAAAATTCCAGAACCGACCTCCATTTTTTTAATATGGCTTTTAGGGTCGTTAACATCACAACGTATATTAGTTTTTGGTAAATGTTAGTAAACTTTTAAAAAGCCTATGGACCAGTTTATAAAATAATGTTATAATATTTGATGGCACGTTTATGGTTATTCTTCAAAAATTTTTTTTCAAAAGTATTGAAAGACCAAATTTGACATTCTACAAATAACACAATCCAATTGCTAACATTATTATTAATTTTAGCTAAATGCCCCGCAGAAGAGGTTGTTATTTGTTTTTCTTTTGACAATCAGTGTTTTTTCCGTCCAAAATAAAACACATTCCATTTATTTCACGAATAAAAAATAAGTAATAAAACGATGTGTTTAACACATGACATTATTGCATTAAAAATCCCAAGTAGGCACATGTCAAATGTGTAATTTTACAAATAAGAATTGCTGTTCGCTCTTAGTAATTATTAGAATACGTGATAAAAATCCAGTTATAAAACTAAAAATTTTAAGATGCCGTTTTAATTTAGTAATGAAGATTATGCGGATATTATTTTTGTGTATGGCTTTTGCGACGGAAATGGGAGAGCTGCAAAAAGAGGGTATCAAAGGCGTTTTCCAAATCGCCGTGTATCAGATCATAAAGCGTTTTCAGATTTAGTAGGGAATATGGACAATTTCCGTCAATGACAAAGCATGAACATGTTCCCAGAGCTTTTCCACAAGAAGAGCAAATATTACAGGTTGTGGAAAATAATCCATCCATAAGTGTTGAATTCATGTTGAAACAGTTCAACGTCTAGAAGACGGCGACGACGTTCCCCGCTTAACATTTTGTAGATGGATTTTGGCTCACAGAAGAACAATATCGATAGTTCCATTCACGGATGAAGCCCAATTCACACGTGACGGAATTAACAACTGTAGAAATCAGCATGTCTGGGCAACCGAAAATCCACATGCAGTGATTCAGAAACATTCCCAATACAGATTTAATATTAATGTGTGGTGTGGTATTTACAATAATCATTTAATAGGGCACTGAAACTGCCGAAGCCGTAGAGGATCCAGCTGCACAAACAGCCAGTCGTGGATATGGATGATGATCCGGACGGCCCTACTTCCAGTAGATCAAATTTTCTGAGTCTGACAAGTTAAATCCATTCAATAAATCTTATAAAACACATATACACATGGATAAACAGGAATTCGCAACTGGTCTCATCAGCACAGCCAGGGCAGTTCCACCGGGCACATGATGTGGCGTAGCTCCGTAGCGGGTGACTCTACAGAGAAGGTAGACACACCAATGGCAAGCCCAAAGTATGAAGAGAAACGTTTATCAGGTGCTGGTAAAGTATGATTATGGAGGACATAAGGAATGTATCAAACTTACTTCCACAATTTTATCATGAAATTTCCCACGGAGTGTATATTTCATTAAGTATGCCCCCAACTATGACTGCAGATCATACGGTGTGGAACCAGATAAGATGAATCACATTATATTCAAATTCGAGGCGTTGGTCCTCAGAAGATATAATATTTACAAGCAAACCTGATTAGCGGTACAGTGGTAGTAAAATGGATAGAGTCAACCAGTACAGGGAGAGCATAATAAGCTCAGATGCTGCAGTGCCCTCGGAGTTCTTTTATAGACGAGCCCTTGTACAAAAAAAGAGAAGAAATTGTATCAGATTAGAAATTACTGGGGTGTTTCTAAACAATTATTACAGCATAGCCATAATGAGAGAACTATTAAGATTATGAATTGATGGCAATCCTTTTTAATTTTTTGCTATATTGACCTTATTTTTAGAGCTGGACTCTACAAATCAGGTAATGTAAATTGAGGTGAATTTTGTATCTTGCTTTATGCACACCACGTATATATTCTGGACCATAAGAGTTGCAAATGAAGCCGTGCATCTTAAAATGTTTTATTTAGAAGTAATAAGAGAATCACTTCACTGCACACTGTTCGGATCGTCTTAAATAGTAAATAAATTTTCCAGACTTGTTTATGCTCTTTCCTTCTTTTATTTATTTAGTTTACTAGTCTCATTGTCAAAAGTTTGAATAAGTCCAATTTAACATAAAAACTTGGCAATTATGCGCTTTTTTATCATCTCCATTTGAAATTCTGTGCTTTGCTGTAACTTTAATTAAATCTAGTGTTTTATCTTTCAGTGAGGTTTTGTTTTCAGCCGTTTGGTTTTTCTTATTCTAGTTTTCTCCTTTAGCCGCATTTCATTCTAATTAACATTTTTCAGATATTAGAATACGCTTTCATGATACCAGGCGACCACGAAAGCACCTGCTAATAATAAAGTCGAATATACAGCTATATTCGTTGTATTAACAGAATTTTAAAATTGAAGACAAAAGCATTTGATACTGTCAGTTATTCAAATTTGTTATAAACTCTAGAAAGCACGGGTTTCAGGGGAACTTGATGGAGTAAAAAACGCACTAAATCACAGTTTTATTTTTTTTCACACCCTTTAATAATGGGGGGGTGGTAATGGGGGTGGCTAATGCAAAAAAATTTTTTGAGGCCCTAGCTTTTCTTATATATACTTAATACCAATTTTACGGATTCTTATTTGCTTGATTTACCTGTTTACCCCATTTACCCCAATTCACCGCCCAAGCCTTTCAACGGTATAAGATCAAAATATAATCCAGTTCTAGATCTCGTTAAAATACATACGTGTACCAAATTTCAAGTCAACATCTTAAACGGTTCCAGAGTAATCGTGTGCACAAAAAATAGTGACAGATAGACTAAAGTGGGACTCGGCAAACATTTTGGAAAAAGAAAGCAACTCAACTAAAAGAAAACTTGTTATTATTTTGTTAAATGAGGATAAATATGTTTTTAATTATTCTATAGATTTCTGTACCAGCTGGTTGCCGATCCTCAGAGACGAAGTAAGTAAAAATAAAATAAATATAATTTAATGTCTCACGTGATTATGGAAATACATAAACAACAAACTGTCTGGTTTGACAAGCTCAAAAGTGAAAGTTTTGATAACGGAAAAAGAACTATTTTCCGAAACGTCAACTGCCTTCGTTTTAATTTTTCTGTTTATCATTTAATTTTGTTTCAGTTTATATATTTTTAGTTTTTCTAATAGAAGTATAAAAACTAGCCTCTGTCTGATCCTTTTGGCGCAGACGTTTATTTCATCAAAATTTGTAAGATATTTTTACAGTGGCAAAATACCCAAAAAACACAAGAAATTCTAAGCCTATTTGAACAATAAAAATTTTCAAAAATTTTTTTGGCTTTACTATATTTCCACTGGATGTGGAGGTAATAAGTAACCTACTTTTATCGGAAATCTACTACATTTGTGAAACGTTTTAAAGACGTAGTTGATTCTTTTACAATTGCAGTGTTGAAGGCATTCAACCCGAGTGTCAACATTAGATTCCAGTGTACGGCGGTACTTTTATATGTTTTTTACTAGTGTAGTTTTATTATCTCCTTTAATTAGGCCATGCCGCACAGTGGCACGAATTGTGATTTTTTCGTTCAAAATGATCTAGAGCACTTATTTCGCAACCGGTTGTGATAATTTTTTTTAAAATACTCCATAAAACTAAGTGAGCCGATTTCGGCAAAAACTTAAACAAAAATATTTCATTTTTCATCATTTTTTAGCATTTTTATAGCCGCCATTGATTCCGCCGTCTTGCAGGTTGGTGTATGACAATTTGGATGTCAAATTCGTAATCAGCGACCTCAAGAACCTCCAAGTAACAAGATTTATGTAAATTGGATAAGAAAAAAGTTTTTATTTGTAAGTAACATGGTGATCACAGTGTAACATGGGAATTTTGGCTAAGCTCAATAATTTTGGTTAGCATAATTCAAAAATCGGCTCTCTCACGTTTTTTGGGAATGAATTAACGAGTCTTTAAAAAAAATATATCCCAATCGGTTGCGAAACAAGTGCTCTAGATAATTTTGAACGAAAAAAATCTCGATTCGTGCCATTGTGCGCCGCCGAAATTGTGAAACACTTCTTTGACAAAATCCCTTTAACTATACGTACACTGTGGCAAATCGGTGCATTTATGTCAACATTTAATAAAGGAAAATGGTAGACCATCTGAGATTGAAGTTTCGCAATTGCCCAGTACAAATCTAGCCATAAGTATGTAAGTATCTACAAACCTAGCCGAGTTGACGGTATACAAAAATATCTCGTGCTTTTCAGGCTGCAAAATATAAATAATATATTGTTATATTCGTTATAGGTCGTAAGAAATTACATATGTGTGTGGGTTGTTAGTTCAATGTTACATCCCCCAATACCTCCTCTTCGAGTGAGTGTTTATAATAAACTGACCACCATATTAACTTTGGATATTACGAAATTCTCTAAAAAAAGTACAAGGTAAGATATATTGTGTCATACTTGCATACAAATCTGACCTAGAGCCAACCCTGATTTTGACGTCACAGAGATACAATTTCCGATCCTTGGCAATCATACACCCTTGGTGTTAAAATGACGTAACTTTCACAACTTTTTTGCTGTTAGTGAATTTCTGGGATCTTTACGTTTCAGCATACCAGCGCATGTTATTACTTCATGGTCATTCAACTATGCCAATTAATAAGAATTTAAAATTTTTAAAATGCCTGTGTTTAAAATGTATTGTTCGCTAATTTGGTTATCACCACCAGAAACTAATTTCCTGAAAGTAAATTTTCCACTAGTTTCTATATAACGAATTTTATTATAATAATGAATATTTTAATTTCCATTATTTCAACCTATCTTCCCAGAAAATTATTCTGAAATACATTATACATTAAATTTCACCGCAATAATTGAAATTTTCCTTGAAGGCGTCTTTCTTATTTGATTATCACTAGCGCATTCGCCATTTATTTAAATTTTCGAGTGCGGTAATGGCGTGGCGTGCAAAGACGTATTCCTCATGCAAAAATTCAATGAAAAGTGTATAACATAAATATAAATTTACATCATAAACAGCACTATTCATACATATGGGTATACAAGCAAACTATGTATACTTCATTTTTCAGTTTATTGTGAAAATTATGCAGACGTCACGCATTCAACAATAGCCGTAAACCTTTATCTTCCTATATCCTATTTACAATCGCACGCGTGCATGTAGGGTCAAGCGCACCCCACATAAGGTTACTTTGTTAAAAATTGTTTAATGGAATAAAATGTGTTTAGTCTAGTGCAATTAGTCATTATAAATGAAGAATGACGGAACCCAGCTGTAATTGTTATAGTTTTCGAGGTTGTTTATAAAGAATTTGTAAAAATAATCAACTTTTTAAAATTAATTTGAAGATGGCAGAAGCTCCAAGAAACGAAATAATTGAAAGAAATGGTTAATAATACAAATACTGTTACCGGGCCTAGACCCACTTATACAAGGGGGCCCCAAAGGCTGCTAAACCTCGAACGCAAGGTAGGGTAGTCACCCTGTGCCCAGAACAAAATTTTAATATTTTACGTGCAGTGCTCCCTCTGCAATACGGTAGTGAGGAGGGAGTCTCACACGGCCGACTAGTCAGGTCCTTGGGGGTGGCTTCGATAATTGGGTTGGTGTAGGTGGTCAGATATGAAAGACAACGTCGTTCTAATTAAACATTTAATAAAATATCAGGGTACGTAGTACAAAATATTTCACAATTATCACCGATAACTCAGTACGCAGTACAAGTATCACAATATACCCTAATAAGTGAACTAATAAGTGGGGCCCACACGCTTAACCTAATATACACAAAATATCTTACAAAATAATAAATCCTTGATAAATGTACAAAAGGTCATATGCCAGAAGCGTGGCAAAAAAACTACAAGTGACCCAAGGTACGGTAAAACATACAATTATTTAAAATTATTGACATCTATTTGTAAAATAAGGCAAAACTATTCAGTTAGTGAAGTAACGATATACAAAATATACCAAATATTACTGAAATCTAAAATGTTACTGAGATTTACGTTACGAGCAAAATATTACCAATATTCCTTGAAAATTTATTTGACTGTCCCGTGGACGTTGAGTTGATGTACCGGATCCCTCGTTAAGAGAATATGATTCCGTTTACCTTTGGTAGTGTCGGAATACCTTTCCCCGCCCCACCAGGGTAGCGTAATTCTAGGTGATAACAGCCGCAGGTGGTAGACCATGTACGTGGAGTCTAAGGTAACGTGTCGAGATCCCCAGTACCATACATATACAAGATGTCAGTCAATAATCCACCATCTAGACTAGAAGTTGAAACCAGAGTCGGGCTGGAAGTCCCTCGTAAAGTGTAGAATGTGACATAAAAGCTCAAGTAGAATACGAGTAACAGATCCAAGTAAAATCATAAGGTATCAATCCAAATAGCCATAAACTAACGAATAGATCCCAATGCTTGTAATATACTCAACAAGGAAACAACTAACAAACGAACAACAAACAAACAGCCCTGAAATAAAATAAATAACCTAAATTACAAATATATTTAACTTTAAGTGGTGGGCTGAAAGAGGTCCTTTGCCGTCAAAATGGCACTCCAAAGTCTTGCATTCAGACGACGCCATGTGCTTTGAAAATTGACTTTATCCAGAAATCCGTAGCTGCATTTCCCCAAAACGATACTCAAAACCAAATGGAAATACGACTAATTTTGTCGTGATGAATACTAAATCCCATAAATGGAGCAAAACTTATAATATTGCTAAAATTCGTATTCAGACGACTCAATCTTGTAGCAGCAAAAGGAAAAATGATCAAGAAAATGTCCCCTATCAAAAATGTCAAGTTCTTGTCTTCCGTTACAGTACGTTCAGAATTTCCACTTCACGGCGTACCCCACAACTAGAATAGATTTTCCTAACTTCGTTTGTATCCACAAATATTATCATAATATACTCTGAAAGCCGTCCCCTCATAAATCTACCCACCAAAAGAAGGTTTAATCAACAATACTAGCCATTGTAGAAGACTCTCTTAATGAATATCTGAACGCACTCACCCGTACTTCCTGTAACAAAACGCATTCAATGGCCGACATGAACCATCAGGTAGTGCTATTATGCAACCAGTTATACTCTATTATCTGTTGGTGAGGGACGGTACCAATAGGCTCAAATGCACAATAAAATTTGTGAAAATAACGAAAATTGCTACATTTTCTGGCCATTATTAAATGTGAAAATCGACCGTAACAATACATTAATTTTTATAGAAAATTATTAACAACTTATGCTAAATGATAATTTTTATAAATTTCAATCATCATCATCGGTGGCGCTACAATCCTGGCTGGGTTTTGGCCTCTTCAAGGATTTTCCGCCATCCGTCTTTATCTTGGACTCCAATCCAATCCAATTGATCCAGTTGATCACTGTTCCTCAAGTTCTTTTCTACCCCATCTGTCCATCGCAGTATTGGCCTGCTTCTTCCTCAATTTCCATCGGTCTTTGCTCTTAGTATTCATTTTGGTAGGCGTTTCGTTGTTCATTATTATTACACGCCCTGCCTGTCTTAATCGTTCTAACTTTATCGTTTTTACTATATCAGCATTTTCGTATAATTCGTACAATACGTGGTTATAGCGGCTGGTCCATACTTGGTTTTCTTGAATGGGCCCAAACATTTTTCTTAATTTTTTTTCTTTCAAAGATTCCCAGGCGGTTTTCATCTAATTTGCTTTATGCGTATGCCACGGGGCCACACCCAGTTTTACATGAAAAAAAAAAAAAATTTCAATAAATTCTCAGAAGCTGGTGGTTGGTCCATTGTAACTGGTACTAGTGAGTCATCTCTTTTCTTCCATCCCCATTCTTTTGGCAACTTATCATGTCCCATCCACAACTGTACTTGTAAATACACTCTTTTTATATGTTCTGAACTAGCATCGAGTGTAGGTATCAATGAAGCCAAGTTGACACCAGGTATTTTTACTTGTCGCTTTAAGAAATGATTGGTATCGGGAATTATTTAAATTTTCTTGATTTTTAGGAGCACCATATAATGCTAAAATGAAATATTAGTGACGTCAGCATTTTCATCAGTAAAGATAATAGTATCATCTTGTAAATCTGTACATATTTGCAATAATTTAGCAAATTTATTTTTACCCCTTTTGTAAAACGCTGAAGTTGTATCACATCCAGTAAATGCAATTAAAAACAAAATATGCTTCCTACACATTGGTAATGTTTGTTCAAGGCTTTTATTAGTATAAATTTTTGCGGATACCGTGCCTTTTGCTGGTTTGAGAAAATATATTTCTCTATGAGGAGGTGTTAAAGCTGTTAATAAAACTAACACATCTTCAATTTGCTTTTCTACATCCAATTCTCGAGAGAAAAAATGGATATAGCTGTAAAAGGAGTATACTATATTAGAAGTAACGTCATTTTCATGGGAGTATCCTTAAAAAGAAAATCAACTAAATATAAATAATTTTTGAAACCAATCATTTCTTAAAGCTACAAGTAAAAATACCTGTGTCAACTTGGCTTCATTGATAACTACACTCGATGCTAGTTTAGAACATATTGTGACGTGCTTACACCCTTCTTGTAAACACCCTGTTTCGTGGGTTCGGAAATTATAACAGCAGGGTAACACTAAACACTAATTTATTAACTTACTAAATACAACAATTAATTAAGTACTTTACTAGTATTACACTGTGTACTATTTCACTACTTTTGTCTCTTTGATCTGTTCATTTTCTGACCAACTAAACTCAAACTGTTCTGTCTGAACTACTCATTCAACTATCCATTAGAACTGTACTAACTGAACTCCACTTCCTCTCTGGTTTTACTCCATGCTTTATATACCTAAAAATGACAGATCTCGATGCTTCTGTGATGACGTCACCATGATCCAGATATATCTAGCAAGTTCTTTACTATTTCTAGAGCTTCTAGTAGGTTCTTTCTCTAGTATGTGCAAATCCATATTCAGACATCCGAACTAATTGAATTTGGGCCTACTGCATTGTATAACCAACATAACCTTAAATTTTAAGGGATTGCAACATATTACAATATAAAAAGAGTGCATTTACAAGTACAGTTGTGGATGGGACATGAGTTAGGTGCTTAAATGCTCGGAGACAATAAGTTTACATGATTGTCCTTGTAATAAAAATTTATAATTATTTATGTCATTAAAATTTATAATAATTATTATTTAGCATAAGTTATTAATAATTTTCCATAAAAAATTGATGTATTTTTATTATTTAACGTTTATTTCATTTATTTCGCTTTTTGGTGCTTCTGCCATCTTCAAATTAATTTTAAAACGTTTCATTTTTTTTTTACAAATTCTTTATAAACAACCTCGAAAACCATAACAATCATTAGTTTCTCAGAAGAAATATTTAAAAATTCCGATAATTGTATTTTTCGTTGAGATTTCTAAGAATTTTATTTATTTTTTTTTTCAAATTTAGGGATTTTCGAAATTGCGGTAATTTTCAATGGGTAAACTTTTTAGTTTATGGCATTAGAAATCAAAAAAAAAATCATTCAAATCCATTCGTTATAGCTGGATTCCGAGGTATAAACCTAATTACACTAGACTAGTTTTGCATACATTGAAGTGTAAACGCATCTGTTACAATAACGTAGTCTGTGGCATTTTTTATGAGACGTATGCTTATTGAGAATTCATTGATAATGAAGCATGCAATCATGTAATGATATCTTGTTTGAATTTGTTGTCTATATGACGTCATTAATCCAATATGGCTGCCGTTCTGGATACTAACTGTATTTTTGATCTGAAACTTCTTTTAGGATGGTGCTGTGAACCTTTTATGTTAAGCACGGGAAAATAAATAGAAAAGTTTAAGTATTAGAAATATTTTTTGATACCTTTTATCATCTCTCGTAGATTGCCACTTCATTGCGAACCTCCGATTACAAGTCACAACCGCGGGAAGAGCACCGTCATGGTGTTGCTCGATATTGAGAAAGCCTTCGATACAGTATGGATCCCACAAACTGAACACGCTGGACTTTCCGACGCACCTCACCAAACTGATTCACTCTTTCCTGACAGGTAGATCACTGCAGGTCAGAGTGAACAACAAGCTTTCAACTCGGCGGGATATTCGCGCGGGTGTCCCCCAGGGGTCGTGCCTGTCACCAAAGTTATACAATTTATACGTTCCCGACTTCCCGGAGTTTCCGAATACGAAACTTGCCAAGTACGCCGACAACACGGCTATGTACGCGCATTCGCACAATGCACAAGCAGCAAATTTGCTACTGAAGGCGCACATGGCCCGCGCCACGGCATATTACGACAAGTGGAAGATTCGGATCAACGCCGAAAAGTCGGAAGCCATACTCTTCACGCGCCGGTTCACTGAGAACCGCATCCTAATACCAATTTCGATCGAGGGTCGCCAAATTCCAATTAAAACTTGTAGTTATTTGGGGGTGAACTTCGACAAACTACTGACGTTTAACATACACATAAACGAAACTGTACGTAAGGTCTATTCCATATCCAGTAGTCTGTATCCACTCCTGGCCAGGGGTAGTGTACGAATAAGAAATTACCGTATACAATGGTGTACAGGCCGCCTATCACATACGCGACGCCGGTATGGTGCAGCATCCTGGCCACGACAATGCGGAGAACACAAATTTATGCGCCTCATTTCGAACTCCTCCCTCAGAGATCTCTACGCACGTTGTCATGACATAGCGGACTTCGTCCAGGAAATATCACAAAAATTCTACCAATTCAAACTGGGCGATAGTCCACTAACCCGCGATATAATACGAATCAGACAGCATAATGCCATACTTTTCAACCTGAAACACTAATTACCATACCAGGCGTTGCCTATCTTTCGGCAACCTCCGTAGCCACACTTTCCTATACCATAATTCTTCCTCTTCACCGCCTTTTATCTCAAACCCCTTTCTATCCCCTCTATTCGCCTCCCTTTTTATTCATTTTTGTTAGTTTTTGTTCTTTTCTCCTTTTTCGTCTCCTTTTCAAAATCCCCCTCGGCCAATAACTTCTTCTTGTAAAATCCAAACTTTTTAAACTACAACATCCCCTCACCCTACCTTCTTGTAGGCGGTATGACCACCAGGACGAAGGATGTCATTAGCTCGAACGGGTTTTTTAATTCAGTTTTCTCCTATACATAGTCATATTGTTAGTTTTAAGTCTTATCTATTTCTTAAGACAGGAGCACTAACGCCCCGCTTCAACTTATCGTTCTAGCCGAACCGGACCCGCTCCGCCCTGCCACACACAAACCACGACGTAACGTGCTGTGGTTGTGCGGCTGGCTCCGGACCGGAATCCGGCTAGGCGCTTATACATGTAGCAAAAATGTTAAATAAATTGTTATTGAATTGAATTGAAATGAATTGATTACAAGCCAATTTTTTTTTGCATTTAGCCACTAGCTATGTAGCTAACCGCTACCCTAAAAATCATTTATTCCAATTAACCCACGTCGACAAAGAAAGAACAAATATTGAGGATCAACAAAGGAGAAAAAGCAGGGACACACGACATTTATTTTTTTTTAGTAACAAACAAAATTAGTGGACTACTATAGACCATAGGATACAACAGAAGGAAAACAACAGAGGATACGAAGCAAACCTACTCAAACATTCATTCACAAAGTTCATAATAAAATTTTCATTTCTGGAAGGAAAATCGCGCCATATGCCCTAAAGAAAAAACACCAAGCAGCTACGGACACGTGTTTCAGAATTATTGTTCCTCATCAGCGTAGCGTAGCATAAAAAAGGATCTGAAAAAGACAGATAGGAACAAAAACACAGGTCTACAAAAAAAAATCTGCTTCAAGAACTGAACTTATCATGCCTTAAGTATTTTTGTGTGCTGAATCCGAATTTTCGATTTAAAAAATGTTCTACCGCGTAGATTTTGAGTAAATACCAAAAATTGTCAAAAAACCGTATTTTGATGATAAAAACCGGGATTTACTCGAAATCGACAAGGTATAAAATTTTTTAAATTGAAAAATCGGGTTCAGCACACAAAAATACTTAAGGCATTTAAACAGTATTTTCTTGATTTATCTTCATTAACCAACCAATAACATTTTAAATAGTAGGAAGTTATCTATGTATGCTTTTTATACATGTACGTCATATGTCACTATTCTGGATTGACTCTGGATTGACTTTAGCTTTTTTAACCTCGTATTTGACGAAGTCGCTGGTAATAAAAGAAATTAATTTTGGGATAAAGTCAGAATTTGTCTAAATTGCATTAAAATTGGTATATTTTTAACTGACTGCAGTATCGATAATAGATAATAAGATTCAATTAGCTGGGCGACGCAACGGTGAAATTATATTTCCTAATATATAGCAACTTTTTGAGGGCGGTTCGATTTTTTTTTCAGTTTTTTTTTCTCTCTAAAGGTACAAATTTTAAATATTTTACATAGATAGTTCAAACTATCGGGGTTATTGAGTCGGTGAGTGTCACATAGCAATGAAGCTAGGTGAAAAATAACCGATTATTTTTACAGAATAATCACTTATTTAAACAAGTCACGTGGTGCAAATTTCATGTTTGTCATTGGTTAGATTTGTAATGAGAAAAATTAACAAATAAATTGGTTTCTGCTGGATTATTTGCAGATGGACTAGTTTCACTATTAAATAGTTTTATTGCTGATTGTATTATTAAGCGATACTAATGGTATATACCAGTCATGAATACACTGAAGTATATTTTATTAATGTGATGTGTTATAGAAATGCCGTCACTGAGGAATACATACCGACAGAGGTATCTGCATCGCAGACATTCGGACCGCCGCGTCGTTCATAATAATATGTGTGAATTTGGAAAAGTCACTCCAACGAATCACATTATTCGGAATAGAAATGTTAATGCCGAAAATGATATCAATAATGCAGTTCACTAGAGATGGAGTGAGTGACTATTGTAATTTCCACTCCTGGGCATTGGAAAATTCACATGCAGTTCGTCAAACCAACTCAGCAAACACACAAACATCGGCCGAAATGCGGTTTATTGTTGGAAACCATGGGGAAAGAATGGCATCAAATGCCAATTATGGAACGACGTTGCTATAAAGGAGACAATTAACTAGTTATAAGTCACGTTTATCCAAACGTCGGCCAGATGTTGAAACTTAGATCGAAGTCAAACATCTACAATTAATCGAATATTCATTGGAATTTGACTCGCTTGTTTTCGAGCCCTTTTCAAGTTCACGGTAAACGTTGGTAGATGGATCTGTTTTCAAACCGCTGACTTCGTCCTACCACTGGTCAAAGATAGTATTTGCTCGAAAATTCGTATAGGCAATCAAAATATAAATGCTCCACTGCAATATTATTAGACAGAATATTTCATGCAGTTTGCTCGGTACTGATGATACTAGTTAGAAATTGGTAGTCTCTCACAAGCAATTAATTCGTATCTGTTGTAGTCTAACGAATTTTACTCAGCTTGACATAGAAATTAAAAATAATCTGGATGAGTTTAGTTACGTAAATGAAGTGTGAACCATTGTATAATGCCAATATGTGCATCTACTATGTCTCTTTTTGATTCTAGCCTAATTTAGAACTATGAAGTAATGTCACAGAAAAGAGAACTACCAGAAACGACACTTGGGCTTCCCGCCAAAATTCCATTGCCGCCATTTTGTTGTTAGTACATACGTCAGTTCATTTATTGTTTTAGGTTAAAGCAATAAATTACAGTCTTTGACATAATACCCCAATAAATTCTTAAAAGGTTTTAGTTTTATTGTACTGTGAATACGTAAAAGATCATATAGCGGCGGGAAAGTGTGTTGTTAATAGTAATTTTTATTTGGTCTGTTAAGGAATGTCCAAGTAGTACGACAGGAAAAGACTTTAGTTTATTTAGGTTTCCTAAGGATCCCGAAAGGTATTTTATTATTAACGTAAATTATAAAATATTTCCAAGTAATTGTAAACCTTTCTTCATTTAAGGTCCGTATTGTGGTTGGAAGCATGCAATCGTGGGGATTTGGCAAGTAAAAGTTCAGCCGAACTTTATAACAATTTTAAGTTGTGCGCATATGACAAATATGTATCAAAATTGATTGCTACCAACAGCACTACCTACTATTTTTCCTCAACTTGACAGTTTAAAAAGAAAAGAAATTAATATTTCCCAAGAACAACCTCCCAGTAAGAAATTACAGATTTTCTCAGGCAAAAAATGGTATTGATTTCAATTTACGATTTTATATTAAGAATACAATTGTTCGTAGAGATAATTTTATCCAGTTTACTTTAATAGTTTTAATACCCATTATAAATAGAATTCTTCAAATAACGTAATTGTATTCAGCCTGTGTAAAGTTTGTTTATAAACACGCTGTTCAAATTTCCCGCCAAAATTACCAACAACAAAATGGTGAAGGTCACAAAAAAACATCAAAGGCGGTGTTGAGAGTGCCGCTTCTGGTAGTTCCTTATTCTGTGGTAATATTAAAATGATATCGGCGTCATTATTATTATATATGACTAGATGAATTCCCTATGTTGTTATAATATTGACGGCACTATATTGTTCCGCTTAATAATATTGTACAGGATACCAACATTTTACCGCCATCTAACCACGTTAATTGGCTTGGACTTGGATGATTAATGCAAAAAAAATGGTTTGCACCTAATGCTCTTGCACTTAACGAAAATAAAACTGTAAAACTTATATCAAGTAGGTACATGTGATCTGAGCAATGTACCAAATAACCCCACGTACAACGTTTCTAGGTGTTCTTATTGATCCATCTTTACGATGGAATGATCATGTTGATTATCTTGCTGAACAACTACAATAGTATATTAAGTATTAAGGTCAGTAAGTGTTCTTTACTGGTTGAGGATATGTTTGGAGATCGAGACTAATATATATTGTCAAGTGACATCTGCTGTCATTAGAAATTTCTCGAAGGTAAGATTTTTACCACAACTTAAGATTCTTGTAAGTTATGTTGTGATTCAGAAGGGAACGTTGTTTTAAACCCGAATTCTATTGCTCCAATAAATATTGTAATTTTAATTTTGTCTTTAATGAAACTTTATTTTAAATTTCTATATTTATTAGTTTACTTACCGCCTCTTGATTGGTAAGTAACTACTTACCGATCACTAATTTGTAAACGTCACTTACAAATACCTTAATCAATTTAGTAAAGGTTTCAAATTACCTAAGCGTGCAAAAAGGTATACATCCTCTTAGACAGTTGTAAAATTCAGTTTCGTCGGATGTATTAAAAACTGCGTATTACCCATTATGTCACTCTCGACCACTGAACTCTACTATATAAGTGGAAGGTCAATATCCATACCAATTTTTAAGTGAAATTGAACCTCGCGCAAGTATGGTGACCGTAAAGCGGAGCGCAATCGCACTACAAAATACGCCAAAGCCGGTCTTATTGTTACTGCAACTGTTTAAAACCCGGGACTTTGCAACGATTCTTGCAACACAGTACCATACAAGATTGCACCATATTGTCTCAATTAACTGTTTATAACAGTCACAAAATATCTTTCACAAAATAATCAATTTATAACAACTTTACATAAATGACAGAAATAAACAAAGAATAAAATGAGTGACACCGACTCTGGAAATTTCATCTAATCCAAGATTTACGCTACGGAATCTATGGGAAACGAATAAAACACAGAATCGCGTCAGCGCATAACTTCCGCAGACAGGCCCTTTGGTTCAAGCACAGACATCAATTTCTCTACTGCGTCGACGCGTGGCTTCATATTTTGAGTTTTAATCTGTGGCGTAATTGCCGTATTTTGTTCACGCGCATATACCTATATTGGCCTTCCATTTATAATAGTAAAGTTCAGTGCTCTCGACTATCTAATGCCATTCTCGCCTGGGGGCATTCTTCTGGCAGACGTAGAATTTTTGGTCTCCAGAGGAAGGCCATGAGGATCGTGGGTGGTTTGGGATACCGGGATGACACCAAGCACCTCTCTATTTCACTCAAAATACTCACCTACTTTTAACCCCCATGCTGACTTTCATCAGTATGAAACACGTTGTAGAGATAACACAAGAACCGAATTCGCAAGGCCAACTGGAGGGCAAACTGGTGTTATTTACCATGATATTAAATTATACAACTTATTAGATGACCGTATTAGAGTTTTACCTAAACAGAAATTTAGATCTACAATAAAAGATTTTCTGGTAAAAAATGCGTTCATCTCATATAGTGAGAGAAATTGTAAACTTGTAATTTTACTTCTTTAATTTATGTTCTGTGATATGACAAACACTATATTTTTTTGTTAATGTTTTTCAATGAAGCTTTCTGTTCCATTTACTATAATATCATCTCATCCATTTTTACATGAATTTTATTGTATTGTTTGATACCTCTTTGTAAGTGTAACTCTGTTTGACGTGTGTACAATTTTATCATTTTTAATATGAATAAATCTATCTATCTATCCATCTATCTATCTATCTGTCTATCTATATAAAGTGAGAAGAATTTTTTGCCATGTATCGAGTTAGACTGATTTTCCAGGGTTCCAGGATCATAACATGATCACGTCACGTTTTAAAATCACTTATATTAAAGAATCACAATAACAATTGACGGTTTGATATTCCGGAATTTAAAATAACGTGCATTGTTAAGTGTATTTACTACTACTACTTAATACTAGTAGTATTTACTTGATTATCCTTATTTTTGTAATAATGATCTCAAACCTGGGGGTGTAGACAGGAATGTTTCTGTATATTTAATTAGACTCAAGTAAAATATTTCTTTCAAGTGATTTAACTTGTTGGGGTGTGTTATCATTACATAATTGTAACTCAAAGGAAATTTATTTGAAGCTTAATAAAGTGAACTGAACTGAATCAGCATTTAAATATGTTTCAGTTAAGTAAGAAATAATAAAATTAATTACTTTATTTTAACAAACAATTAGAAAGAGATTTTTATTTAACTGACTAGTTGACGACTCGACAAAGTAATGAACTGAGACTGTAATTTCATACCGAGTCGTCCTTTGAAAGAGGAGCAGGATATAATGGCATTAAAGCTTATAATCCTCTTCCAGCGGACATAAGAGTCATTACACGCGTATTGCTGGCTCTTCTAAAACAACTCGAGTTTTATTTGTTTAGTAATGTAATTTAAAACTTTTTTTAAATGCTTTTGTAATGAATGTTATGCACACAAATAATATTTGCCGTATAGGACAGTATTATAATATGATGTGACAATTAGCAACTAGTAGTTATTTTTCTCACCACAATAATTTTAAAAAGACACAGTTAACTAATCTATATTTTCTTTTGCAGGTAACGTAACAAATCCAAGGAATAGGTTCGTATGAATTCACAATATGTAAATAGGTTTTGTAGAGAAAGTAGATTAATTCACTTATATACCAAAATATTCTAAAAATGCTAGCTGCGTGGATGGTTTGGGAAAATAAATTCTTTATAAATTAGCTGTCCTGATTTAATTTCATTTAAATCCTTATTCTACTTTCTTTATAAAAAGTGGAAATACATAATAAAAAAATAAAGTCGTCAAAAATGGAAACGTGGAGATCTTGAAATTTCGTTGGATTTTAAACAATAATTGTAAATTTTGTGGATTTTGAAAGTGCATTTCATTAATTTCATCAATTTTTTACAATTGCTTTTCACAAAATATTTACGGGGTAATATATCAAATTGTGAATGATAGCAAGACATTACAATTGACATATTGGAAATGTTTTTTATCTATACAATACAAAACGGGTTGATGACAACATTTAGATAATAAAGTTATAAGTTCATTCCAACTTAGCCCATAATAAATGTGTACTCTTAGAAATTTAGTAATTCTAACTCGTTCAATTAATTTACCCTTCTACATTTTCAAATAACTATTATTGAAAGAGGTAAATCTGGGTGTGAAACTGATAAATACGGTTTTAGAGATGCTAAAGAATAATTTAAATTTTTTCGAGGCAACTTCTTATCGTGGTTAATGTCATATGATCAGCATTCATATGTTCAGCGTACAAAAATCACGTACAATTAAATATTAATATCTCTAACCTCCAAAATATAGACCCAGGAGATCCTTAAGGTTCAGCACTAGGTCCGCACATCTATCTTATTTACATTAACGATCTTCCATCCATGTTAGCAATGATTGCACAATATTGTATGCAGATGACGTTACACTTGCAGCAGTTGCGGATAGTGCTGAAGAGCTTCAAGCTTGTCTAAACACTTTATCTGTTGATTTAACTAACTGGTGTTACAATAACGGATTAATAGTAAATGCTGAGAATATTATTAGCATGCAATTTTTTATTGGAAAAATAATACATCCTTTCATGTTATCGTAAATAACAAAATAATTTATTTAACATGTTTTCCTAAGTTTTAGGCAATCTTATGGATTGTAGTATGAGTTGAAAGAGTAATTGTCACTATATAAGCAAACAAATTAAGAGTGGCTATTATGCCTTACTGCAGTTAAAAACATTATCTGGTAATAAACAGCGTCATAATATACGTGCTTTCATTACAAGTGGTTAAATTGTAAAAGGACATTGTAGTGAAGTGTTCAGTATACTTAAATGGTATAACTATGCCTTTAATTGTGCCTACAACTGCTAGTAATCTATAACTGTGTGCTGCAGTCACTCTTGTAGTGTATACTTCAAGGTCCAGCAAATCTTGTAAGTACATAAACAATTATCATCTTCCATTTGGTCGTCAACGATTCATAGAATCGAGGAACAATTAAGCCCTTATTTCCTGTTGGCCGGCTTTTCAACATTTTGATCGCTAGTGCAGTGCGTTCCGTTTACATTTGCGTCACCCTAAACATTAGGCCAGTTTTAATTTTTGTCCCTCTATTTTCCGTGAAAACAAACAGACAAAATTGTTTTCGTGAGTGCTACGTCTTCGTTGTTTAAAACTCAGATTACTATGCCTATGTAACATGTAGACTGTGTATAAACACAAAATCTTGTACTATTAAGTCTGTTATACTGCTTTTGATTTATAATTTTTGTAAATATCAAATTATTCATTCTTAAACAGTTTGTTTTTGATTCCCTTTATCTTAGGTGAATGAACAATTATTTGTTTATAAGTACCTTTATATTATCACATTCGGAATTGGCCAATCTCCTATTTCATACGTTTTTACGAATTACCTTTTGTTATTATGTTATATTTATGTCTGTCTCTTTGTATGTACCTTATATTGGATATTTAATATTGGAGTTTTGCTTTTAAAATATAGTTTTTTTATAGAATAGTTGGGCTATACTTTTTGTCTGTTTTTGAAGACTTTAATAAAGATAATTCCCTTTCAGGAAATAACAATCTTAGATAGAACCTCTCAAATTAAAAATAAGGTTTTAATGGGTAAATAAATTTAATCTAATAATAATTCTTGTATCGTTTTAATTGTCGTACATTGTGGAAATAGGTGTCTCCAATAACTGGATTTTTATTAACTTCTTATGTTGTTACGTACGTCAGATTATGATTCTTATACTTTCAGGCATAGCATTATAAAGTTTGAACATATTAAATCGGCTAATAAATTAACGTGATAGTTACGCGTAATAGAAAACATGTTTGCATCTGCAAAAAACTGTTATTTTCCATAGTCCTCGTTAACGAACATCAATAACAATGATTGATTTCATTTCGCAGTTGCGGCATCTTGCTAGTTTTAGTGTTCCAACACAATTAATGTACAAACACATTTGTCAAAGTTGTATGCAGATGTCGAACTATTGCTTTATCTATTGCTACACCGAATTTGATTTATTTTCGCCGTCCGAATAAACCCCAATTAATCACAATCTATAATAATTAAAATCATTAATTATTCTACCAATTACCTTCGTCAAGTTTCGGGATGGACGGGCTCGGTTCCCAAAGAAAATGTCGATAGGACTCACTTGAAAAGTAGACAGATAGTTTGTTTGATGTATTAATTGGCTCACTCAGACTACTGCGTCATGAATTATCTATTTTAATATTATTGCTGCGTCAGTTACCTTAAAATTTACCAAATATAAATAATACCAGATATTGAGGTTGTTGATTTATAAAAATTAGTATGTAATGGTAACATTTTTAAAATCTGATACTAGTAAATGTTTTAGTGAGGTTTAGTCCAGTGAAAGTGAGCCAAAAATTACGTAAATTCGAAAAAATTGTTTTGAAACATGACAGAAATATTAAGAAATGTACCGCAATCACAATAAAGAAAAGTTCCCACTCCCACCGTGGTTGCATCATCCCCTCAAATTGAGAGAACAATGCCCATATTCGATTTAGTTCATTTATCTGCTAAACCGTAATATCCTGAAAAGTTTACATTTCGCTCGGAACGAGAGCATAAAAGAAATGTGAAAAAAACATTTTTTTTTCATCCATTTTTTCAAGATTTTGAAATTAAGTCAAGCTAGGAAAAATAAAAAATATAGATGGATAGATCGCGTATTTATGAACAATTAATGTCCTAACAAAATTTATTGCTAAAGCCACGATTTTCCCGGAAAAAAATAGTCAAGTATAACGTTATAACTCGGAGCGAAATCCATGCGCGCGCGCGCTTGAATACGTATGACTATGACACCGACGCACTGAATTACATGTCACTAAATCAGAATTTGTTCAATCTATATGAGTGTTGGTTCATTTAATAGAGGGAAATTGTAGCTTTCTGGTGCTTTTTTGTTTTAAACAATACAAAAGATGGATGGGAAAAATATGCTTCACGCCCGACCTCCATCGTCGCAATAAAAAATATAGAAAAAAATAAAAGCGCTTAAAAAAAATTCTTTCTTCATTGAGAACCGTTGAAAAGTATGTACACTTCATGATTATTGTGGTTTATTAAGTTGTAGTAACGTGGATTTAAAAAAAAGTACATCTCAAATCATTTTAATCTCCTTGCTTGATGATTTTATTGATAAATATATGTATATATTGGAGGCTGTAACTTGCCGAGAACTTGACCCATTGGAAAAAATAAAATATCACTATTTCGTAAAAAAATGTATACTTTTCGATTGTTCAAACACAAATTCGTTTACTTGTATGCATTTTTTTGAAAATATGATCAATCAGATCATGATAAGAAATTGCGATTTTCACGATCTTATTCTTATAACTATGAAAATATCTTTGATTGTTTTGAATATAAATTCTGGAACTTTTTCAATACATTAACAGATATATAAGAAATCCATAGGATATAGCTGAAATGTGGATAGGTGTACTTGTAATAAATACAATAAGTAAAAGCACGTAAAAATTCATGCGAGCGATTCAGCTGCTATATGTGATATCTATGTATGCGTTCATAATTATATATTTTCCCTCCATACTCACTATTTATTCTCCTATTCACTAAGAAAAATGTTAAAAATGTGTAATCAGAAAGAGAAAAAAGCTTTTATTTTTTTGCTGAGAATTTTTAGAGGTTCCAAAGTATGCATTTAACCGTGCGCTTGGCCGCGCAGAGTGACAAACTTACTTCACTATTTTTTTCCAGGAATACCGTGACTTTAGCGATAAATTTTATCAGGGCATTATTTGATCAGAAACACGTGG
This sequence comes from Rutpela maculata, assembly GCA_936432065.2. Classification (NCBI taxonomy): domain Eukaryota; kingdom Metazoa; phylum Arthropoda; class Insecta; order Coleoptera; family Cerambycidae; genus Rutpela; species Rutpela maculata. Next base: position 40,291,052 of record OW386290.2, read on the forward strand.
TCTATCCACCTGTATTTTTTATTTTTTCCTACCCTGATTTAATTTCAAAATTTTGAAAAAATGGATGAAAAAAAAATTTTCACTTTTTTTAATGTTCTGCATCCGAGCGGAATGTAAACTTTTTAGGATATCATTCTATACACTTTCACGAACTCATTAAAAAAAATTATTCATTTTGCAATTTTTTTAGGTTTCACTATAAAATGTTCTCTGTCGTCTGGGTTACTATACGAAGAGATGTTCTTTATTATATGAATAGTACTCTCGTAAATTTGGTACGAAGGGTAAGTCGGAGCTCTCCTGTCTGTTAATACATACCTATCGCGAGTTTTGACTGCAAATTTCTCTGAAACCAGATAATTTTACACAAAAAGACACAAGGGATCAATATGTTGAATGGGAAATGAGATATAGAATACGTCTATTGCGGTTTTCTTCCTTAAATGTTTTGCACGGTTTAATGTTATGCACGGTTTATGTTTTTAAGAAAACTGTGAACTCATTATCACACCATCCTTGAGGTTCTTGGCGCGTTTCTTTTTATGTGGTTTCTCTGTAGGCCTAATCCACTGAGGGTAAGTCCTGTGTATTGAAAATCGTCGTCAGTGTCGACGTCATTATCGTCTTCGGCAGTATCTACACTGGTAGTTAAGTAAGTCCGATTCTGGCGCACTTCCCATAAGATATGGGGAAAAATTGAAATTTTTTATAAATATGGGCGCTTAGGGGTGGTTCTAGGTTCTAGGACCAAGATCGTGGAAGGGGGGAGGGCGAGCTGAGAGATCCAGTCTTTACTTTTAGATATAATATATGTAAATATAAGTTGCACTTGCATGAGTAGTGTAGCAATGCGGGTTCTTAGTGACGTCATCGTTGTGAGCATCTTAGCCACATGTTCGTAGATGGCACTAGCATCTAAGACCTAGGTCCTGGGATCAAGGGGGTGGGAAGGGAGATAAGGGCTTAAGGACCAATCCAAAAGCTTAGATCTAAGATAATAAGCTCAGAGAGTAGAGCTAAGGGTGTATGTCTAACTAATGAGAGCATTTGTTTATAATAAAAACGCAATGGCTACCGATCGTTATTGATAATTATTGGCGAATAGGATGGAGTTGGTAGATGTTTAATCAACCAGCTGGAGCTGTTCAACCAGTTCGATCTGATTGACCTGGTGGTAGTTCAGGTGCTACCAACAGCTCAAACAGCTGCAATTAGTCGAACAGGTTGCACAGGTATAATAAAACACACCTGTTCGAGCTGTTGAGCACTTGAATGACCATCAAGTCAATCAGGTCGAACTGGTTGAACAGCTCCATTTGGTTTAATTTTAAATTAAAAAATATATTAAATGGCATTTTTTAATCGGTGATATTTTCATAACTGTCCAACTGTTTTAGCTCAACCAGGTCTTAAAATAATTCTCGTAGAATATACCATTAGATAGTGTATTTTAAAAAAACATAGAATGACCCAATTTTTGAAGATGTTCGTAATTTTGATTTTGTTCATGTCACTTTGAACTAGTAGTAGTAAAAGTAAATTTTGTAGCCTACTAAATTGCCTACCTAATGACGCCAAGTTTATTCGAATCGGTTAAGTAGATTAGATTTTAAGATTAGATTGAAAAAGGAGCTGGCTGATTGGTCTTGGCGTAGTAGGTCTTCCGTGAATTTGGCCGATCGCTCTTTAATGAACTTTTTGGCCTGTCTCTGTTGTGGGAAATTATTTCACCACTCTAGAGATTTATTTTGTACCCATTCGTTAATGGATGTTCGTATGCGTGGCTTAGCCACACCGCAAAACGGTTTGTTCTGACTTCCTAGGTCTCTAAGGCCATTTATGCAATCCCATACTAGTCTTGAATCGATCTACATGGAATCGAGTGCCTTTAGCGCTGCTTGGCTATGGAAAAAATGGCAATTGACTGGTTTACAGTTCCTTGCCTCATTATTTCCTTTGCACACCACTGTATAGCGGCTACTTCAGCCTGAAATATTGTGGCGTGTATTCCTAGACTTATCGGGATTTTCGTTTTCGACCTTATCCCATAAATCCCAGCTCCGACTCCTTGTTCTATCTTGGAGCCGTCCGTATACCAGATCGTTTGCGCCGATATTGGGGGACCGTTTTTCCAGTCCTCTGTCTGGTATTTTGATTTGAAAATTTTTGTAGAAGTTATACTTTGGGACCATAGTGTCCTTGGACATTCCCAAAATGCGATCTGTCTTCAGCTCTGAGTATTACTTTTGGTGCTCTGTTCCGTGTTATTGCCTTATGGGCATTGTGCCTTGCATGGGCCTATGTAACCACTAAACGAGGTTCTCCTTGGATAAATATGTGTAGTGGTGTCGGTCTAAAAGGACTTCCAATGCAGCCGTGGGAGCAGTTTTTATGGCTCCAGTGGCGCACTGGCAAGCAAGCCTCTGTACGCCACTTAATAGCCTTACTGCTCCAAGCTGCAGTGTCTTGGTCCACCATACCACCGATCCATAGGTTATCATGAGTCTTACAACCCTAGTGTATAACCCCCATCGGTTAAGTAGCAAAAAAATGGCATCCAGAAAACAGAATTTTATATTTTTTTCCACGCGATAACAGCAAAGATAAACAGGTGTACCTAAAATAGAAGATGAGGGTACAGTTGGATCTAAACTGGATTTTAATTTTGCTGATGATGTCTCACAGGATGTTTTAATTTAAAAAAAACAGCTTTATTGCTTAAAGAAAAAATAATTTTTAGTTAAAATCAGCATGGCTTGACTTTCTAGAAGAGATAACCTATAAAACAATAATAATAATTAAAACCGAACGAACGGTTTAGGAAAAATCAACTTCAAAATCATAGTAAATTTTGAATGGTGAATTAATTTTGGTGGTCAGGGTATTCAGTTGTATGCATTTCACAAGAATCATAATAGAGTGCGCCCTCTGCTTTTAACCTCTTCTTATAAATTATTGTATTCAGTCCATATAAAAGCCCTCGTCCAATTTAACGCTGAAAATTTCAGTTTAATTATCTTGAGCTGGCTGCAATAAAAACAAACGGAGCGGTATTGCATGGAAATTTTAATTATTTTCTACACTCTTTAGATTAGACGTTTTTGTTAATTACACCTTCTGCCTTTTTACAAGTGAGACTATAAAAATATTTCAGACCTGAAATCCCGGTGGTTCTTTTGTTTTTATACCGTCACGTCTGCTAATTACGTGCGGATGAAACCCAGGTGGAAAAATCTATTTTTTGGGATTTATTCAAGTTATTTCCAGAGGGAACATTTATTAAGTTCGAGATAAATTATTCATAGGATTTTAAATAAAAAGGCGCAAATGCAAAATTCGGGTTAAGTAGGGCGAGGCCGAGTAATATTTTAAGGAAAATGTTTCAAAATCTTCAATTAATCACTAATATAATAGGTGCAGATGTAGTATTTTGATAGAAAGGCTCAACATTAGGGTGGTCGTTTTATGGAGTTCGGAATTACCTTTATTCCTGTCTCATCCCCTAAATAATAGTACAGTCACTAGGTTTTCGCAAGGAGATAATGTCGTATGCATATAATTTCTTCTTTTTTTTTTTATATAATTTAATAGTGAATGCATTCGATATGTTTGGAAAAACCTATTTTTCTTTCTTGTAAATATCTTAATAAATATTAGATTTAGCGAAAATATGGTGGGGACGAAAAACAAATGGAGGATTAATTTGATTTTTATTATTATTTGAGTTGGATTAACTGTTTCTGAGATAAGGAAGTTTAAAAATAGCGTTCGAACGTTTTAGTCCACAGTACATCGTCCTTTTTTTTTAATGATTGGTAACAGGCTGAATTTTCGTGAGTAGCTTTGTTTTGACGAGACGCCCAACTTTTCTCTCTGCGAAAATTCTCGGTAGTGGTAGCTAATAGCAAAAATTATTTTTTCTATTTCACAATTCGACAACCTGTCAAATTATTTTGGCAATATGTTTTTGTGGACAAACACGGGGCTTATTATAATTAACTCGCGCAAACGTAACCAAGGCAATCGAAAAACAAACTCTTTAATAAACGTTTAACGAATGAAAATTATATTGCCAAAATAATTTGACAGGTTGTCGAATTGTCTAATTCGTGCGAAATAGAAAAAATAATTTTTGCTATTAGCTACCACCAGAGAAAATTTTCGCAGAGAGAAAAGTTGGGCGTCTCGTCAAAACGAAGCTACTCACGAAAATTCAGCCTGTCATTTAAAAAAAGGGCGATGTAGTATTTAGTTTAAATGTTGAACATCCAAAAACTGTCACTTGGCTAAAAAAATGCTAAAACAAAAATTCAAGATAATTAATTAAACTTTCATATGGTTCTGCTTTTGTTTCTTTATAATAAAGAACAAAAAAGTTATGACCGGAACAATGTGTATCTTTTAATCATTTTAACTAAAATATCACCATTTTGTTACTGTAATTACCCAGTAATGAAAAAAAAATCTGAAAAAGTACTGTTTTTTGTTAATATGTAACATTCATCTAAATGCTTCAATTTTTTTGGCTGTTTAACACTTGCTGTACAAAAAATTTCAACCGCCATATTGGAGCCATATTAATTTTTTTAATTTTGACTTCAGATTCATAATCAGCCACCCCAAAACATAAATATACTACATTTCAAAAATAAATCAGCAGTACTTTTTCAGATATTAAATATTTGAATTTAGAAGTGGTTTTCACCAGGGACCGAAAACGAAATTTATTTCGGTTCGGTTATGGTTTCGGTTTTCAGAGCAGCGTAATTTGGTTTTCGGTGTCGCTTTCGGTTTTCAACGCAGCGACAATTCGGTTTTCGGTTACGGTTTCGGTTTTCCAAAATCTCTTATTTCGGTTTTCGGTTTCGGTTACCGTTAGAAAAAAATCGTAATTACGGTGCGGTTTTCGGTTACGGTTTCGGTTCGGTTACGGTTCCTGGTTTTCACCCTCTTGGGTGGTAAAAGCATCTATTGGGATCGTATTGAAACTGAAGATGGTACCTTTTACTACAATAATCGCCAAAAAAAAAAATATCATTACATACGATATCGAGTGTGACATTTCTAAATTTTTTATCTTTTTTACCTATAAATACTGTAACTATAAATATACAGGTGTCAATTTTACACATAAATATATTTTTATAAGAATGTTTATGTTTGAGAATGTCTAACTAAATCCTGATATAAATCGTTAAATAAGAAGAAAAAAAGGCTGCGCTTTTGATCAGAACCATTTTAGCCTATGTTTTTTGACATACTGAAACTAATTCTAATATTAAAATAAAAATCTGTCGCATCAATTTTCGTTTATATTGTGAATTTCGTCATCTCAAATAGTCTCTGAAATTCGTAGAGTTATGTCTCAATCGTAAGTAAAATTATTCAGATTACTAATTTCTCTAATAATTCAAATAAATCCGTTGCTATTTTACATCTGCGCCTACAGTTTTCGCAAGTAGTTAGTTACAAAGTTATATTAAAATTTTGTTGTAGTTAATAAAAAAATAGTGAATCCAAGGTTAGAATTTATGCGCGACGATCGAATATCTTGTAAAATCCATATTTAGGATGAAAACGTACCAAAAAATGACTAAATCATAGCCGAAATTGACTTTGCTCTACATAATAGCTGAACATATATCTTCCGACGTATTTTCACGAACTGAACACAATACCGTAGTCAGAATTAAAGCGCAATTTGCAAACTTCATAGAGAATATCATTTCAGCATATATTCTCATCAACTCCAGTAAGCGGAGATGGGTAACTTTTAAATTTTTAAGTATCTAAAGGAAAATATTACTGAATAGTGACATTTTTAGGAAAAATTTTTCGGACAAGGTTTGCTCTGTTGAGAGAGGAATATCGTTTGGACTTAACATTTACCTACACCCTCCCTTGATGATTTTTTACTTTTTTTTCTTAGAGCTGTTTAGAATTGTGTAGTTTTCTTTATTCTGTTTGATTGTCATCATATGCCATTTGTTTCTTTTTCTTTTTGCGACTAGGACACGTCCACGCGGTGACGGAATGGGATGGAATAAATAGTAAAAGTACAAGAACACAAAATATGAAGAATAACACCAGTGAACATAAATTTATCTATTTTGGAAGCCATCAACGCTATAAAATGCACCGTCTGATAACATATTTTTGACTTTAAGTTTATATGATTTAAAATTGTTAATAATTTTTAAATCAAGAGGCAAAGAATTATAGAATTTAATACACCAGTAGAATGGTGATTTTTAAAATAATGTAGAATTATGCGATGGTATTAGGAAGTCATTGCTTCTCGTGATATAATTATAACGATATGAAACTTTATCAAAAAGGTTAAGTTTTTTTTTTACGAAACATAAGCATTTATAAATAAAAATTGATGGAGTTGTAAGTAATTTATTTAACTTGAAACTGTGTTTACAGCTTTCCGTTGGTTTTAAGTTAAATATTAAACGTATAAGTTTTTTTTTTTGGCAAATAAAAACTCTGTCTCTTTCAGTGGCCATACCCCAACATAACATGCTAAAACTTATGCGAGTATGCAAGTGAATAATAAGTATTTAGTACTGCCTTAAGATCAAATATATTTTTCAGTTGTATAATTGCAAAATAAGCCTGGTTTAATGTCTTGCATACTATATCAATTTGAGATTTCCAGGATAGATCTGCGTCCAAGACAACGCCTAAGAATTTACTTTTATAGCAAAATATAAAATTCTATATAATACAGGGTTTCCAATTGTAAAAATTCATGAAAGTTGTTTTGGACCAATTTAGTATAAGTTTATTACGGTCACACCAACCAAAATTCATCTAGTACCTTATTAACTTTTTTATGGAGAATATCAATATTTGAGTCTGCCACAGTTATAGTGCTATCGTCAGCAAACACAGTCACTGGGGGACTCCTCGGTATACATTAAATTCTTCTGAGAAGTTTTTACCAATCCTCACAATTATTCTACGGTTTACTAAGTATGAATGAATCCATTCCAAAATATTTCCCCGTATACTATGGTTAAAGAGTTTAGATGTAATAAAATCCACATCCAAGGTATCAAACGCCTTGGATAAGTTGAATTGTAGCATTATCACATATTTACCTTTATCTAAATTATTATAAATCCTATCTAGTAACTGGACGCTAGCAGTCTCTGCTGATTTACCACCCCTGAAGCCATGCTGACATGATGTAAGAACATGGTATTTTTCAATAAATACCGATAACTGATCGGAAATTACCTTTTCCATTATTTTAGACAGAGAACTAACTAAAGTTATCAGTCTATAATTATTTATATATAAGGGATCACCCGATTTTAATAATGGAACTACGTGCGAAATTTTAAAAATATTTGGAAAAGAACCACTTTCAATTGCGTTATTTATCAAATGCCTTAGAGGTAGTATGATAAAATCTTTAATACTTTTTAGCAATTGAAAGCTAAAACCATCATTACCAGAAGAAGTTTTGTTTTTGAGATTATTAAATGTTTATTAACTGTAATTTAGAGACTGGACTAAAAAAAGAAAGTGTGCGGATTAATATCAGGAAGTGTACATGGCAGGGATAGATTTTGCCCAAAATAGGTACGTAATTTTATATGAACCGCCAGAGAAAAATGTGAGCCAAAAGTATTTGTGAGTTCATTTGGATCAGTAATGATTGTATTTCCCGAATATAATTTTCATTGTTCCTAGAATTATTTCTACCTAACTTATGATTTATTATATTCCACGTTTCCCTAGTTTTGTTAGTTGACTGGTCTATTTTGTTTTGATAATAATTTATTTTTGCATCTCTAATATTTTTACTATATATTCGTTTTTTGTTTTTATATAGTAATTTAGCATTATGACAGTCTACATTATTATACTCATTACTCTACATTACTCATATTAGTCAATTGACTAATTTGATCACCGACCAGTAGTAATGTAATCGATGAAAAAACATTATAGACATCCAATAAAATAATAATATATTTATACATAAATTACAGACCTGCTTAGAATAGGGGATATATTGTCCAAAAACGCTCTGACTATGGAGAAATATATATGATATATACGTACACAAATATTATGATTTCCTTTTATATGTATGTTAAACAAAAATAAATATGTTTGACACATGAACACCAGTAAAACAATTTGTAGTAAATACCTACTAGGGTTATAATTTATGGAATAAATTTTGTTTTCACGCAAGAGACTGTTGATTAACTCTTAAAGTATTGACCGTGACACTAGACAACATGATCAATACTTTTTTAATGTCAAGAAAACTTACAAGACCAGAAAAGTGGCACTTAACGTGAAGAGTAATTTTATGGTTGTTGCATTAGTTAACACAAAATTGTGGTAAAAAAGCAATCATATAATTAAGTTAAGTATTTATATATCATGTTTTGATTTAATGACTAATGGTATGTACTAGTGCTTAGAATTTCATTTCAAGAAATATTTAATATCCAATATACCGGGTGATTTTTTTAACCTAAAACTTTCAAATATCTCGAATAATAAGCACTCTACGAAAAAAATGTCCATAACCAAAATTTAATCATTCCGCAGAGGAAATACATTAGTGCTACAATTAGCCACCCTCCCCCATTAGACAAGCTCTTAAGACCGAACTAAACGCCAAGAATAAAATCACAGCAATAAACACTATTGTTCCTGTAGTTACCTACAGTTTTGGAATTGTCGATTGGCTTCGAAGTGACATCGCGAAAATGGACAGGAAGACGAGGAAAATTCTAACAATGGGAGGAATTCATCACCTATTAGCAGATGTGCACAGATTATACGTTAAGAGGAAGGACGGCGGTCGTGGATTAATAGAGCTAGAATCTGCCTATAAGTCATCCATCGTGGGATTGAGCGCGTACATTCGACAGGGGAAGGACAAATTCACACGGCTAGTTAAAGACCATGATAAGGACAAGAAGTTGTATTCCATCCAGAAGGAAGCGCGAAAAATCCAGGAAGAATATTTAGAAGCCGAAACCACCGACGAGGAAGCTAAGAAGAAAATTAAAACCAGCATCGAAAAGAGGAAAATATAAGTACTTTACGCAAAGCCGATGAATGGAAAATTCTTCCGCGATCTCGACCGACCAGCAGTAGATAAAAAGGCGTCTATGCAGTGGTTGAATGGCTCGGCTTGAAGGGGGAAACGGAAAGTTTGATAATAGTAGCACAGGACCAAGCACTAAACACCAACAAAAAGGAAAAATCCTGTTTGCTAATCGATGTATCCATTCCAAATGATACCAACGTGATGATCAAGGAAACGGAAAAGTTGAGCAAGTATAAAGACCTCCAAATAGAAGTTAGTAGAATGTGGAATGCAAAGACCACAGTCGTACCAGTAATTGTAAGAGCCCTTGGAACCGTCAAGAAGGGCTATGACCGGAATCTACAATAGCTGCCAGGTCAACCGAGCGCACAAGAAGTGCAGAAGATCGCACTATTGGGAACAGCACATATTTTAAGGAAAGTCCTGGACTAGGAGTCTGGGTCTGAACTTTGAGCTGTTGGAGCGGGCATCACCAACTGAAGGGCCCAAAAACCTGGAGCGGATTTGGTGAATAGTTTCCAGCTACGGCTGAGAAAGTGTGCCGCTGTTAAGTCTACGATAATAATAATAATAATAATAAATTCTTTATTCAAATAAGCTGTACATAACAGATATGAAACGTCATTGGTGATATAAAATAATGAACAATACATTAAAATGGTTACAAATTCCAAAAGTTTAAGATTTTATCTAGTACAATTTAAAAGCACACATTTATTCTAAAATTTAATTATGTACAAAAAAATATATATATAAAGGGACGACGACAATATTGAGATCACTCCTGATTATAAAATTCTTGCAAAGTGTAGATGCATTTTTCAATGAGAAATTCTTTTAATGTTCTTTTGAATTTACTGAAGGTGTTGTTTTTAATATTTCGAGGCAATTTATTGTAAATGCTTGCACCTCAGTAATAAGGACTTTTGAAAGTTTGTTAGATTGTAGTTATTTATTAAAATATCATTTGCACCTCGTGTGTTATGATCGTGTACATTATTGTTACGGGTGAATTTATTGAAATGCTGGTGAGCAAATAGGGATGCTTCGTATATAAAAATTGAAGTTAAATTTAAAATTTTGGAAGTTTTAAAAGTCTCTCTACAAGATTCTAGTGGCCCTAATGAGAACATTAGTCTTAGAATTCTTTTTTGGAGTATGAATACTCTTTGTGGAGATGTGACTGAGCCCCATAATAATAAATATCAAGTATTTTAGATATGGATAGACAATACCATAATATACATTTATTAGCTCCGATTTTGTTATGACGTATTTCAGATTTAAAGCAAAAAATGCTGAATTAAACTTATTGCACACACTGTCAATATGATTTTCCCAAGTTAATTTTTCGTCTAACTGTAAACCTAAGAATTTATGATTGGTGGACTTTTTGATTGTACATTCTCTTATAGTTAAGTTAAGCAAAGGTGGTACGCGTCTTATGTAAAATTGTAAGTGAGTGGTTTTGTTTGTGCTTAATACTAGTCTGTTGTTTTTACACCAATTGATTAACTAAAAATTTTCTGTTACTTATAAATGAATTTACCCAGCTGTTTATGTTTCCGCGGATTCCAAGGGCATCTAGTTTTTCTAGCAATATTTTGTGATTATCACAGTCAAATGCTCTAATTAGATCGAAGAATAATGCCATTGCATATTGGTTATTATCTAATGACTGACAGATGAACTGTAAAAAGTCAAATGCTGAAGTATTAGTAGAGCCATGTTGACTTTCGCTAAGCAACTTTAAATGCGTAAAATAGATAATTATATGTTCTATTATGTATTATTTTTTCAAATAATTTTGATATAATTGAATTTTCAGCGATTGCTCTATAATTCTCTAATATTTGCTTATCTCCCCTTTTGTGTAGTGGTGTAACATATAGACTGGCGGTACATGACCAGTCAAGTGCAACGTTTTTAGAATGCATGCCAATCATATATATGAATGAAATTACCATGAATATGCCAGAAACGCAAATTTTAGGCAGTCGTCGCGTGCAGAAGGGTGTGCAAATCGATTTTTTTTGTTTTTTTTTTTTAAGTGGATGTGTCAAACGAAAAGCCTTGAAAAAAAATCCAAAATCAAAATCATCCAAAATCAAGAACACCAAAAAATTTAACGATTTAATGTGCGCATCAAAAGTTGTTTTGCGCGCGGAAACTGCATACCAATGAATTTCCGCTGGATTCTTTTTCACGGGTTTTCGTTTGGCACTATTGGCATCCATTTTAAAATTAAAAAAAAAAAAACAAAAAAAATCGATTTGCACACCTTTCTGCACGCGACGACTGCATAAAATTTGCGTTTCTGGCATATTCATGGTAATTTCATTCATATATATGATTGGCATGCATTTTAAAAACATTGCACCTGATTGGTCATGTACCGCCAGTCTAATATAAAAGTTTTAACTTGGAAGGAAAAATACCTGATTTTATAGCATTATAAAGCACAAAGGTTTTGATATGTAATGTATACAAGAATTCATATTTCATCTAGGGTAGCCGAGAACCGGCTTCATAGGGGCCGCTGAGAGCTTCCTCTGGCCAGAACATCTGCCCGCTCATTACCCACAATGTTACTGGGTCCAGGCACGGTTAGAAGGGGTCAAAACGCGAGAAGCTGCCTTTTCTTTAAGGCCGCCGTATTGGATCCGCTGTATTTAATTTTTCGAATTTTTCTCATCAATCCTAGGGGCAAAGAATGTCTGGCGAATGTCAAGTTTCTACAAGCAGTAAGTTTAATAAAAGTCCCGGACATTATTTGCTGTCAAACAAAACCACACATCATGGATTATCTATTATAGTTTGTTTAAAATAATTCTATAGAAGAATATATTATATAAATTTAGATATAATAGAGAGCTTTCAAATTCATGCAAGAATGCTGAAGTGGCCACCCTGTAAATATTTAAAATAAAAGAACGCCATAATACACCTAAACTGCTGAGCCTAGGAACGTGCGAGTTCATACATTGTTGATGATATCGCCCAGCCCAGAACCAGTGTAATAACCTATAAATCTGTATAAACCGAAGACCTGTCTCTTTTTCACCCTCTCGCGAAATCAGATGTAAACGTAAACCCCTTTTAGTACCAGAACAATTCCAACTAATACCGTATTTATTCGTTTTTTCGAAATTTACTGCTCGATTGTAGAGTCGGAGGGGTTGTGATAGGAATAAAAACATCTCTGATTAGCTTTGGCAATTACATCCCTTGATTTATTCGAATCCGACTAAGTAGGGACCTTTTGTTTTCCATTTAATAGAGCTCTCTTTGATTGTACTCAATAGGATAAGCGAGTTGATGAAAGTTAGGTGAAACTGATCCTAAATAGCTTCACGTTCAAGGGCTAATCTAGACAAAAGGCCGCACAAGAAATTTTTATTAAAATAGTCTTTTGTAGTGTCCATAGTATATTTTTAATATAATTGTGTTCACGGTTCATTAATGAGAAAGAATATTTACGTTTAAAAGAATTATATGTAAAACACGATAAATATCAGTTTTTATTTATTTTTTGGATTTCTAATATCAAGGCACCGATGCGACAAGAGATGATAAACTCATCCCCTGACATGCTATTTTACATTTGTTGCAAAAAATTAAAAATTTTATGTTTAACAGAGATTATTGCTTTTAATAGGTATTCGCAATCAGCAATACGTCTGAAACTTTCATTCGTTTTGTTTGTTTAAAAATAGCTCAATAACATTTTAAACTACAATTGATAGATAACCTTATATGGTTCGTTCCGATCTGAGAGACACACTATATATTGCAATTTCGATATCTAATACAGGATTATTCACTATACAGGGTGATTCTTTTAAGGCGGCTATTAGAATATTTCCCACTTGCAGATGAGATAGCCATTTGAGATTTGGTACCCTATCCTAGTCGACCATTGCGAGTCCAAAAATAATAATTTCAAAATGGCGGCACTTCCGGAAATACCGGAAGTCGATACCAACTTGCTTATTTTAAATGTAACACCTTATATATTTTCAACTTTTAGAAATTACCATAAAATTCTGAGTCCAAACATGTAGCACACCTTATACCTAAACCGAGCAGTTTCGTAGATATTTGACATTTTATAAAAAATTTGACAGGTGCAGCGGTTTGCAAGAACCGTTATAACTTTCTTCGTGTAGGAGATCCTTATTTGCTATTTGGTACGAATAGATTCCAAAATAGTATACCAAGTGTTTTATTTTTCATGTTACATTTTGCCAAATTCAAACCTCAAAAACTTTCTTATTGCAAATGGAACACCCAGTATTTTTTTTATAAATTTCCTTTTTTTCTAGTATAAGCATTGTAGGGGTTGAAATTACAACTTTTTGAATCATTGGCGATTTTCTTAAATGTCCAAGAATTTTTAGTAAAAATTTCCATCAATTTCCATGATTAGAAAGAATCATTAATGTCGGTCATTCTTTTTTGTTAAAAAAAGTCAGCACGTTTAAATTACATCCACGAAGACTTTTAGATCTGTTTGTTATTTATGGAGAATGTGATGAAGTAATAATACCAAGAACATGTAACACATTTGCTAATCGATCCCCACTTTATTGTTTCAATTGTTTCATAGGCTTCTACGTTTTTTTGGATAAATTATAATTTTCAACAAAAACTTGCAAATAATTCAAAAAGTATATGTGTTAGATATAGGGTATGCTGATATAAGTCCACCTCAAATTTAATTCTACATCGATTGCCATAATAAAATTTGGCACGTGCCATTTGACAGAGCCAAATATTCTAAAATTATCCAATATGCGTTTTACAGTGTATGGTGGATGGTTTCTGTTCTTGTGGGTATCGAGTAGCAAATGTGTTACATGTTCTTGGTATTACTTTATCACATTCTCCATAAATAATAAACAAACCTAAAAGTCTTCGTGGGTGTAATTTAAACGTGCTGGCGTTTTTTAACATAACAGAATGACTGACATTAATGATTGTTTCTAATCATAGGAAGTTGATGGCACTTTTTATTAAAAATTTTTAGACATTTAAGAAAATTGTCAATATTTCGAAAAGTTGTAACTTTAACTCCTACAATGCTTATACTAGAAAAAAGGGAATTTAATTTAACATAATATGATGTAAAAAAATGCAGGGTGTTCCATTTGAAATAAAAAAGTTTTTGAGGTTTGAATTTGACAAAATGTAACGTGAAAAATAAAACACTTGGTATACTATTTTGGAATCTATTTTTTTTTGTAGAGAGTAGCTCATCTTGTATTCTTTCTACGTACCAAATAGCATATAAGGATCTCCTACACGAAGGAAAGTTATAACGGTTCTTGCAAACCGCTGCACCTGTAAAATTTTTATAAAATGTCAAATATCTCCGAAAGTGCTCGGTTTAGGTATAGGGTGTGCTCATGTTTTGATTCAGAATTTTATGGTCATTTCGAAAAGTCGAAAATATATAGGGTGTTCCATTTAAAATAAGCAAGTTGGTATCGACTTCCGGTATTTCCGGAAGTGCCACCATTTTGAAATTATTATTTTCGGACTCACAATGGTCGATTATGGTAGGGTACCAAATCTCAAATGTCTATCTCGTCTGCAAGTGGGAAATATTCTAATGGCCGCCTTAAAAGAATCACCCTGTATATTGACCCCCCCCTTCTATTTCTGTTATTATTGAAAATAGAAGAAAAAATTTCGTATAAAAGTTGTAGGATCTTACTGACCTATATTTTGTTGAAACGTGATAAAAAAAACAATATCATATATAGGTCACGTGATACGAAATAAATATATGTTTTTTTTTAATGGAACACCCTATATATTATTGCATTTTCGAGAAGCCCTTTTTCTCCTGATTTCAAATTTATAACATTGTAATATTTTTTGACATATTTGACATTCAAAATGCAAATAAGCTGCTTTATTGTAAGATGATTGAGCCATGCGTGTCAAAACACAAGTGAAACACAAATAACAAGGTAGGCCACGAAAATAATTATTTTATTGTTTATTCAATTTTGACATTTCAAACCGTCATTATTAACATTTTTTTAATCAAAAAGGGTTATAGTGAGGCTGAAAAGGTCGAAATATTTTCTCTTTAAGTGAAAAATAATAAAAATAAGTGTGCCGCAAGAAGAGAATACATGACGTTGTATCCGAATCGAGCTATTCCTAGTGTAAACACGTTTTTGAATGTTTATGGTCATGTAAATAGGAACCATAGTTTTTCAAGAAAACGACGTAACGTTACAGCAAACGAGGAAGAAGATCTAGATATTTATATTGTTATATTTTGAAGGTAAAAAAATAATTTATTATAAAAATAGACATTATTTTAATATTTGTTTTAGAAAATTCGGTTAATAGTTTATTAAATGCTTCTCGTGAAATGGGAAAAAGTTATTCCAAAATTCCAAGAAGTTTGAAAAAGTATCAATATAGGCCTTACAAAATAATACCCGTCCAGGAACTAAATAAAGACCAAAAACTTAGAAGATGGGAGTTTTGTCAGATCATGCTCCATAAATTAGATGAAAATCCTGATTTTCTTAAAGAAATTATGTGGACAGATGAATCAAGTTTTTCCACGGGGGGAGTTTTTAATAGAAAAACAGACGTTCCTAGGAGAATAAAAACCAAAGACAGAGAAAGGTCAAGCAAACAAAAAAATCGGGTAGAAAATCAATCCACGTTTGGTGCGGAATTTTTCAAAACAAAGTAGTTGGGCCTATATTTTATGATTTTACTTTGACACGACAAACATTTCTCGAAATAATTTTACCAGAGGTAGATCGTCTAATTCAAGAATTCCTTATGGACGTATTGTCTAGAATGAGTTGGCATCAAGACAGAGCGACTCCACATAGCGTTTTAGAAGTTCGGGAACATTTAAATAATCAATTTCCCATTTGGATAGGCGATGCTGGGACCATTCGATGGCCACCAAATAGCCCTGATTTGACGCCCATTAGATAGCTTGCGTTAAAGATTTATCACACGCCATGTGAAATCAATAATTTTCAAGCGTAATTACTAGTGCGTAGTTAGTAGCACTTTTCAAAGCAGTCGTAGAAAAAACTGTTTATTTGACTAGTGAATAAACAACTATTTACGGTTGTTGCTAAGGAGTTAATAATGACGGTTTGAAATCTCAAAATTGAATAAAAAATGAAATAATTATTTTCGTGGCTTATATTTTTGTTTCACTTGTGTTTTGGCATGGCTCAATCATCTTGCAATAAAGCAGCTTATTTGCATTTTGAATGTCAAATATGTCAAGAAGTATTTAATATTACATATATGAAATCAGGGGGAAAAGGGCTTCTCGAAAATGCAATAATATATAGGTTGTTCCATTTAAAAAAACATATATTAATTTCGTATCACGTGAACTATACATGATATATTTTTTTTGATCACGTTTCAATAAAATAAAGGTAAGATCCTACAACTTTTATACGAAACTTTTTTTTCTATTTTCAATAATAACAAATAAAGGGGGGTCAATATATAGTGATTAACCCTGTACATTTTCGTATTTTTGTGTGCTTAGTCAAGAACAGTAACTAAACAGTAACCAGTAAACTTAGTAACATTTATAAAGAATTATAATAAATTATAGTTTATAGAAAACATCACTATTCCCATGGCTCTGACAATCATCCTTACTAGTGGGGTAGCTGAAAAAAATTCATATCTGGCAACCAATGCGCCCCTTTGGATTCAGATAGTACATGGGTAGACGAGTCTAAAAACCCCGCGACACAAATTTTCCTGGCCCTCTAGCGGTGTTGATGACGTAATCAATATGGCCGCCAAAGTTTTGTGACACACTTCTACATTTTCTTATATAACTCGGGTTTGTATTTTAATATCAACCTATATTATTAGTGATTATTAATCAGGAGAAAACACGCTTTCCAACGTTACATTTGACATTGACATATTCTTTGGTACCGAAACTACAAGTTTGAGAAGGTGCCAACATTTTGAAAAGCACCAGTTTTAGCCCGTTTTTGGCTAAAAGTCCAAAATCTGGAAAATGGGCAAGCAGAAAATGTTGGTGTATGGTTTTCCAGCAATAAGCATTGACAACGAAAATTTTTCGCTTGGTCAGAAAGTGTTATACTATTACCACAGAAGACAGGAACTATACAGAAGCGCAAGCAAGCCTTTCTGACGGGACCAAATTTGTTCATAGTCGCCATGACGATAAGGCCTATATTTGTCAAAAGCCATATGATAATTTTTGACGTTGTGCGATTGACAGTCTTTGAAACTCTTACACGGTGGTCGGTTATTTTCGTGCATTTTTCTTCCAATTTTCGACAATTTCTTATTCTAAGTTTATTTATTTATTTGATTTTTGTTTATAATGGGTTCTAAATGGTATAGAGGTTGTGCTTATCATCCATGCCCTTCGAAGGTGAAACAAATAAGCTTCTTTCTATTTCCCAAAGATCCTGAAAGGTATGTACAAATTATTACTCAAACAACTAGAAAGTATAATGTTAGATATACTAAACAATTAGCAGTTGAAAATAAGTAATATGAAAGGAAATATTTTCTTACCAGAAATGCAATAAGTTACAGAATATGTTCATCAGTTTCTAATGAACAGAATTGTATTGTGACCATGAATAAGGTAATTAAGTAATGACTCTCAACTCGTATCATACTAAAGAACTTTTCATTGTATCAATTAAAAAAAATCAGTAATTGGGCATATGCAATAATAATGTGCATCATATAACTAACATAACCTCTAATTTTTTTCAGGTTTATTCTCATTTTTAATGTTTGTATACTCATTTCAGCTTGGAGCAATACTAACTCCAAGCAAATATTTAAAAATTCAGGCTAATAATTTTTAAATAATGTTGGTTAATAAAAATAGACTGCTAATTACAGGTTAGATTTCCAACCTACAAAAAGAGTCCTATTTTATTAGGAGAAAGTATTTAGAACTTCAAAAACATTACACTGAATTAGATTTTAGTTGAAAGTATGCAAACCAAGCTGAAATTTTAACACCAGCTACGAACTATTCATAAATCTTAAGAAATATATATTTTTAAGGTTCGTGTGCACATGCCCTATTCACGTATATTGTTATTTTACGTAAACATTTTTTTCACTGTACTATTTGATTTGTAATATTCTATTCAACAATGTAGCCAGTATAGTTATATACATAATATATGTCTCTTTCATTGTATATTTATACATTGTACTACTTTCCATGATAGCATTTTCATATTTTGGTAGCAGAATGAAAAAAAATGCATTGGCTTAAAAGCGCATTATTATGATTGAAATACGGGATATAAATATAAAAGTGTACTTCTTTTTTTGAACATTCTGCAATACGCTATGACTTGGGCCCCCAACTTCATTAATACCGTATATACGTATTCCTATTCATAAATATAAAACAAGACAGTTTTCCCAGTGTACAGAGTATTGAACCGAAATATTGATGTATTTTTTTATGTACATCATTTCTCTGAGTGTAGTAAGGCATATCACTGTCACTTCGAGGTCACATAAATCAGACACTCGATATCAAAGTGCCGCGGCAAGCTTTCGTTTCTGTATAGTTCCTGTCTTCTGTGCTGTTACTACGTTCTGCCAATTGCACGGAGAAAAAATGTTGGCATATATCGAATGTTGTTAGGCAATATACCCTCTTCATCTAGCACCAAGCTCCAAAGTGTTATACCCTGTTTCACAATTGAACATTTTCTGGGCCGGCTAGCGCCAAAACGGGCAGGGTGGGAGATCTGACTCATATAAGATAAAATACTCAGAAAAATATTTGCTGAAACATAACAGCAACACCAACATGTTATATCCCAGGCCCCATATATGGAGCTATCTCCTAGACTATAATATTCAATAAATTTTGTCAAATCTGTTTAGTTATTTTAGAATACATTAATGAAATGGAATGTTATGTTTTTTAGGAGCAAAATTTTCTCATTTAGTAAATAAACAAAACAACTTCAAAAAACTGGTAAAAATGTAAAAAATACGTCAATGTATAGAAATATTTACACGTAAAAATTGGTTTAGATAAAAATAAAAAATTTAAAGTACTTGAAGTAGTTAAATGTACTTTTAAACAGTACTTGATACTTGATCCAAGAAAATACTTGAAGTATTTAAATGTACTTGTTAGAATTAAATGACTAAGTGAAGTAGTACAAGTAGTATTTACACCCAAAATTGCAAGTACTACCCCGAAGTACTTGATACTTGAAGTATTCTGCTTTTTGATAAGTAATTGATACTTGATGCAACAAGTACCCTAACTAACTATTTGGTACTTGATACTTGAAGTAGTTTAAATGAGTACTTTGCCCAGCTCTGTTCTACATAATATGTAGAAAATCTTTGATATATTATATCAAAGATCAAGAAACGCCCCAGACCCCAAAAATTTCGAATCCCCCACCACCAATAATGACATCATCAAACTGAGGGTTAAAAATCTATGTATAGGACCATATTTTTTTAGTAAAATTCAATATTAAATATGTTTATATACTTAAATATAATTATCTAATAACAATTTCGAGTTTTTTATTAAATATAGCGGCCATTATGTCATTTAAATGTCAAAATTTGATATTTTATCTACAATATTGTGTTTTGTATCGTTTTATATGTATTTAGGGTCGAAAAATTTAATGATAGATGAAATGCGTAAAAAGATAACCAGTATCGCCTTCTATATACGTGTCTCTAGCCGGATGACTTGTCAAAATTAGCTGGAGTCTAGGCATAGCGGATACATTTATTGGTTGTATAGAAGAGCGACCCGAGATCGAATACCACCAACGCATTAAACGTGTATTTATTTTATTATTTTGTAATCTCATAAATAAAGGCAATTTGTTATTATTTGCTAATATTTCCAAGAAATGTGAAAACGTTTTTGGAATATTATAAAAATATATTTAAGCCCTACATTTGTCGGCTATTCCAAAATTTACAACGAATTGATTTAGTATAGGTATAGCTTCTTATTTCCCCACTTTTAACCTTTACTAAAAACTATAATCAACTTTCTCCATTCCCTTTATGTGTTCTATTTGTTTTTATCGTTTTTGTTATCTTGTCCTTTTTGTTTCTAAATTCTATCTTGACCAATAAATTTTCAAAACCAAAATATTCCGTACCATGTCTTTTAAATTTCCACGACATTTTCCTGACGGCAGGAAGACCATCAGGGTGGAATTGCTTCGAACGGGTTTTTCCGTTGAGTTCTGTTTTCCCGTGCCAGCAACCAAAATTAAATAAGTGCTTCGTCTAGTGAGTGATAGTTTTATAGTGTTTTTCTTTTAATTAGTTTTAGGTCCTTGTGGACACATTTTTAATGTCTAATTTAGTTTTTAAGTCTGCCTGCGGCAGACAGGAGCACTAACCTACATATCATCTGTCGTTAAGCCAAACCGGACCGGCTACGCCCAGCCCTACAATCACCACGACGCTGTGCGACGTAGTTGTCTGGCTGGCTCCGGACCAGGTTCCGGCGAGGCGCATGCATGTATAAAAACTATTAATAAATTGTTATTGATTGATTGATTGGTATAGCTGTGAATCATTGAAAGCTGACACATGCCAATCAAGAGGAGAAGTCTGCACATACGAATGACACCTTCTACAATAATTCTCCAAAAATATAACGAATTTTTACGAGTAGATGAATACAAGAAACAGTTGTTTACTTTCTTGGCAGAACAGCTAATAAACAAACATTTTGAAGGAAAAACAATATTCTGTACCCTTGAGGAAAGAGCAATAACATCTTCGGCAGAGTTAGATCTATCAGCTATTTCACTCTCATCGCATGAAGAAGCGGACGGACGCCTTCTTCTTCATGCTAAGCATGCAGCTGATAATGGCCACAACTGCGTTAGCATTCGAACGGTAGATTCGGATGTTGTGGTCATTGCAGTATCTGCCTTTTCAAATTTTGAAAATATTCAACAACTTTGGATTGATTTTGGAACTAGGAAAAATCGTAGGTTAATTGGCATCCATGACCTATGTTCTCATTTATCACAGGAGATCTGTAGCTTTTTGCCGATATTTCATTCTGCAACAGGTTGCGATATCGTGTCTTCATTTTGTGGAGTAGGCAAGAAAGGAGCTTGGAAGATGTGGATGGCAGATTCTAATATTAATTCCGCTTTTGAGCAGCTGCTAATGGGAAGACACCCAGATGGAGATATCATGCGTACCGTGCAAAAATTTGTTATTCTTTTGTATGATGCAACATCTCCCTTAAACACAGTTAATGAGTGTAGACGATTCCTTTTCATTAAAAAAAGTAGACCAATTGAGAATATACCTCCAACGCAAAATGCTTTACTCCAGCATATCAAGCGAGCCACTCTTCAAGCCCTTATATGGAAGCACTGTCTGGAAAAAGACTATCAAACTCCTTCGCCTGATACTTGGAGATGGGAGAAAACTAATGACGGGTTTCAGCCATTGTGGTCTACTATTCCGGATGTCGCAAAAAGTTGTGAAGAAGTAATTGCCTCTAGCTGCAAACAAAGGTGTTCTGTGTGCAAATGCGTCAGAAACGATCTTCGGTGTACGCAATGTGAAGGACATTGTTCTCAAAATTATTAGTTGTAAATATTTTCTTTTTTAGATGTAAAACAATGTTTTATTAAAATGGTTACACAAACTTTTTTGTTTTTTTTTCTTGACTCAAAGGATGGAAGACTTAAGGGGGAGGGGCAACTATCTCTTTACAGATCCATCTCAACAAAATTTGACTACAACCACTGAATTTATTGACCACAAGAACAAAAATTTATACCAAACACGAATATGCAGATAAAATGTCAAAGTTTTGAAATTTAGATGATATATTGGCCACCATATTAAAAAAAATAATAATAAAAAACATTACAGATATGTTTTAGTATACAACACATATTTAAAAGTGTTTTATTAAAAAATATGGCGTTTAAGTGGATCAGTCAATGCCTAAAACCAGTTTCTCAACCAGCCATTTCATGGCGTCATTACTGGTGGTGGGGTGTCCGATATCTTTGGGGTCTGGGGCGTTTTTTCATCTTTGTTACATACAGGGTGTCCCACTTAAAACTCCCGGCGCCATTTTCTCGATAACCAAAAGCGATCTTTGAATTCTGTAAAAGGTATCCACTAGAATATATAAATGAATTCAGTTTTGAGTAAAAATGGTTATTTTATACATTGAGGTATAGATGGCGTTGCGATGCAAAGAAATTTTTCGATCCTAGGAACGATGAAATGAGTTGCATGAGATGGATAATTATATTCTAAGCAACTTTTTTAATATGAACAATTTTCGAAATATCACTGGTTTTCGAGATATTTGAACTTCAATGTAATTTTTCAAGTAACAAAAATCCCATTTTTTTTCATATGTCTACACTTTATAGTGTAAAATTTAGTAGAACATACAACATAAACATAACGCATTACCATTCAAATGAGCCTGATTCACTATGAAAAATGTCCCAAAGGATTTTTATATTAAAAAAAATTATATTGATTTTGAAATATCTCAAGAACCAGTGATTTTTCGAAAATTGTTCGTATCATAAAAGTTGCTCAGAATATAATTCTCCATCTCATGCAACGCATTTCATCGTTCCTAGGATCGTAAAATTTCTTTGCATCGCAACGTTATCTATACCTTAATGTGTAAAATAATAATTTTTACTCAAAACTGAAGTAATTTATATATTCTAGTAGATACCTTTTACAGAATTCAAATATCGCTTTTGGTTATCGAGAAAATGGCGCCGGGAGTTTTAAGTGGAACACCATGTATAGTATCTATATCCAAAAGGGCACGTTCGCCGCCAGCACTAAAATATTTTTATGATATTTAGTGCTATCCGACTGCACTAATAAGCACACAGAAGTTGCGAGTATTACAAACATTATGTGTGTGAAAACTGCGACAAAAGAAAATATTCTCGGTGTCACAACGGATAGGCCCTGAACAAAAAGTTCTACTAACGGTAAGGAAACATTTTTGACATAACTAAGTTTTTCACTTAATATAATTTTACGCCTGAGAATTATTGCCAAATATTACCAAAGTCTTTTAATGACATCCTGTATAAAAATTTAAGTGTTACGTAATAGTAGAGAAACATGTAGCTATGTCAGAAAATTTATAGCAGACTTGAAGTATGCCGTAAATTTCTCCCTACAATGAATTTGGCATCAGTGCCTCCTTATCAGAAGAACTGAATTGAATTTTAACAAAAACTTGGTGTAAAACGGAATTTATTGTTAAGGACACTTTATGAGGACTAATAGGATTTCTAGAACATTTACTACATCGGGATCGCATGTTCTAGGATTTAAAGAAAAACGACTGCTGAATACTAATTGGCGCTCGTGGCAGTGACAAAACGATCGAACAAAACAATAAAGACACTCGGGCACACAGCGGCGTACCATTGGGGTAAAAGTTGGCAGAACATAATTTTTTAAATTAGTAATTCTTTGGTGTTTCAGTTTCTCTTCAAATAAATATTTCTCTACATTTTAAGAGCAACCTCAAAAAGTACTTAAAAAATAATTGTTTTTAAGTCTGCATATTTCGCTGTTTAGTACAAACCATACATAAACAATTGTCTTTTATTTATTTGTTATTCATGTTAGAAAAATAATGTCTATGTATTCAATCATCGAAACCTTTTCACATTTTTAGATTTTATATAAGTTATACCCAGACAGAATTCTTTAGTAATCGTCGTAGAAAAGAAGAATTCCGTTTCATAGCAGACTGAACTTAAATATCGACTACCCGCTTATATGTATGTATGTGCGTAAATCGTTTCTTGTAAACACGATAACTTCGTTTAAGTTTAAAATTTTTGTTTCGTATTGAACTTCCCTACAAACACCGAAGGTTGGCCCTTCAGCGGGCCATCACTGGGCCAGAAATTTAACTTCTGGCCCAGTGATGGCCCGCTGATGGGCCGATCTTCGGTGTTTGTTGGGTTGGGGCGTATTTGTTATACAGGGCGATTGCCAGAGACGTGTAACCTTTCTTTTTTTATATAAACTCTGTTATATTATAATTTTGAAGCAAAATGTTACTAAAGTTTTTTATTAGGCGCACGAAAATATGAAGATATATAAGGTGTCGAAACTGTATAATATACAGTGTGTCTTTGAAGTTCGAAAGAACTTTACGAAGTATCAGAGACGTACCAATTTTATTTTAAAATATTACTAAGGAATGTACAATTTTCAGTTGTTCTTAAATCTTTTGACGTTATTTACTAGTTTAATATTTGATGGCAGCAGATTATAAAATTTTTAAAACTTTTAGCTTATTTTCTTTGTATTTATGGAGCGGTTAAATGATGGTTTATGCTAATTCCAATATTATATTCGTGATAATCTCGGTGTTTTATTCTTTTCAAAATAGATCTTAGTGTTGTTAGGAACAGGAACACTTAAGAAATTTAACATTGTATAAAATAAAACTATTAACTATATCAACAGTTTTGTGTAAGTAGTATCTATGAATTTAACGTAAACATATTCTTAAAGCTGTGTAGTTAATATGCACAGCACATAAAAGATTTTCTAATGAAGTTCTGGTTTTCGAAATGTCAGCAAAATACATTGTTTTTAAATTTTTATTCCTATTCACGTCATTTGTCAGAAAACACTCTCTAACTCTTCCTTTGGCGAAAATATCACTGGCGTAGAGGCTATTTCCCAATAAATGTACTGGATAGCTGTAATATTTGGTGAATTCTACGGTCATTATTCTTAGAAAGAGAATGCATGTGAGACAGAAAATTTCGGAAATAAAAAGAGAAAAATAAAGAGACAGTATACCGTATAATCTTTTCATCTTTATTAATATGTGTAGAAAAGTTTAGTTTTAAGTTGAGCTAAAAGCTGTGCGTTGTTTTTTGTAATTTAAAAATGTTTTTCAATTTTTTTTACTTACAGAAGTGAATTTTAAAGCAACAAAAATATCGAATTATTTACAGTTTAATCATTTTCCCTTCTGTCTCTTCAGACTGTAAAACGCTACAAGATACAAGCTGAAACTTTACGCATATTTTATTATCCACAGTTCTCTTTATTTAGCCAATCCATTAGGAACCATGTTCATAATAAAAGTATCCCTGACAACGTACGCAGGTGACTTTCTGGTACTTGCAAGCGATGTCGTGCTTTTTTATCCTTATTAGCAGATGTGTTCTGAATTGTACGATAGGAAAGTAATGCCATGCCTAAATGTTATTTTATTGCTATATAAATAACATGTTAACTGCATCGGTAATAAGTCTATAATATTACGCCATAATAAAGTTTTAAGAGTAATAAGGGTTACATTTTAATAAACGGTTTATTATATGGGATTTTATTTTAGCGGTAATATATACATTGTTTTTCAGATTTATAGCAAGCTTAAATGGAATTTAACCAGGAAATGTAATGTTTGAATAAATTAAACCAGAAATGTACAAGGTTATGATACACGGGGTTAGTCTGCGAAGTGGTACCTCTGCCATCGAACTTTGGGATACTTCTGCCAAATTTCAAATTTTGAGTGATGATATAAGACGAAATATGCTTCGATAATATATAGAGATTTATTTTAAAAGCATGACAGATGAATAGTAAGAAAATTTTCCCCATTTAAAAATGAAGAGTAGAGGCCAAAGTTGGAGAAACTTAACAGATAGACAAAAAAATGTCATTTTGGTAATATTTGGTACGTGCCTAGTTTCATCTCAAACAATAAAGAAATGGCGGCCGGAAAGTGATATCGGTGACACCAGGTATTGAAGTTTGCTTGCCAAGGTCCAATGACTAGCAGGCATTTTTAAAATTTTTCTCTCAGCTAAATTATTAGTAAAAAAAAATTAGCTTTGCGCACATTACGTAAAGCTTTCTTTTTTTTTGACAATTTTAAACCGCTGCCCATGCTATTTGCAACCACGCTGGGCAGGCAGGCAAAGCTCGTGTTGTTGTACAGTGGACACACCTTCGTAACTCAGTTTATTGGTCATCCAATTTCAACCAAATTTGGATCGGTATCAAAGTAGTATCTGTGAATTTAACGTAAACATTTTCTATATTATATCTTTTTTGAGTAAAACAAAACTTATTTCAGTTATTGGCGTGCATTTTTATTAAGAAAAAAAAGGGTCGATTTTTCCCGAAATCATATTAGGTATTTTGTTGTTGACTAATACAATATTATTGATCAGCATGGTGTAGAACCCTCATATTCAGAATTTAACATTTTGATTTTTGGTTTTCAAATTACGCCCCCCTTAAAAGTACCTCTTTTAAACATTAAATAATCAATAAATTGGTAACGAAGTCTTTGTTTCGAAAAAAAGTAATTCTTCATTTTCTCTTTAAATTTAGCTTTTCTACCATCACATATCATCGATACTTTCAAATTTCGTAGGCTAAGAATTTTCAGTGAAAAATTGTTAAAAATTTTGGCCGTAAATTATTTGGGCATTAAAGGTTACCGAATTTGAAAATATCGATGATATGGGGTGGTAGAAAAAATGAATTTAAAGGGAAAACGAAGAATGACTTTTTTTTTCGAAAAAAATTTTGTTACCAATTTATTGATTATAATCAATACATTGATAACAAAATTTAATGTTTAAAATAGGTAATTTTAAGGGGGCCGTAATATGAAAACCAAAAACCAAAATGTTGTTAAATTCTGAATGCTGATCAATAATATTTCATTAGTTTTTCAACAAAAATATGCCTAATATGACTTCTCGAAAAATCGATCCTTTTTTTCCTCAATAAAAATGCACGCCAATAACTGAAATAAGTTTTGTTTTACTCAAAAAGGACTTTGATACCGATCCAAATTTGGTTGAAATAGGATGACCAATAACTGAGTTACGAAGGTGTGTCCACTTGAAATGGCTCACACTGTATACAAGGTGTAATCAGTTTCATGTCATTAAAAAAACTGGTGGTGAAGAACGACTAAACGAACAAAAATCCATAGTTTTAGAAAAAAAAAATAAACAAAAATTTCGAAAATTTTCAATAGTATTGTTTGAGAACTGCTGGAATGTTGGGATAGGCTGTTATCTTCGCGTATGTCGGCGCCTCTCCATCAAATACGCTAATACGGCTTTTTCAAAGTATCGCACTCCTTTGTAAGAGCCGCGCGTCGGCGAAGATACAAGTTGATATTACACTTTTTATGGCTTTTTAAAAGTAGGTAAGGTAAAGATCCAGCGGCAGGGACCCGACATTGTCGGTACGCTTTGAAGATAATTGGAATTCCAGCGGACCAGTTCACTTTTACGAATGAGTTCAAAGCATGCCGACATGGCTGGGTCCCTGCCGCTGGATCGTGTGTAGACCCCTTAAGGTTTTTAGCGTTGCGGTAAAGGTGAAAGACGTCGGCGTTTTCTGAATGCTTAGTAGATCTGAAGAAAACTACACTCCCTCTTGTGCAATAATTAGTTTCTGGGGGCATTTCGTTAAGTACACACGTCGAGCCCGTTCGTTATTTTCGTTCTTTTTGAATTTTATGCCACGTATTTACAGTTAAGATTTATTTCATTGACTTACCGTTCAAGTCGTCAAGAAGTTCTTGATTACGTACAGACAATACTTGTTCGTCCTTTTTGTGTTACTTTTTGAATTTTGGACCAAGTTTGTTGACAGTTTAGTGTGGTATTTTAAAACGCAGATTTTGAACGCTATAGGAGATTACACTTACCCAGAACTCGCGGATATGGACTTAATGTATGGAGAATGTCGTGGAAATGCAGCAGCTGCGGAACAGCTTTATCGTTTAAGATTCCCTAATCGACGTCATCCTTGTGCACGTACATTTGTAAGCATTATTCAGCGTCTTCGGGAAACAGGCCGTCTCGATGGACATGAAGGAGAACGAGGTCCACAACGCGAAGACAGGGTAATTGAAGCGGAGGTTCGAGTTTTGGAACTCGTTGAAGAGGATCCAACTTTAAGCATCCGCGATATCGCGAACCGTGTAGGAGTATCCCATTTTGTGGTGTGGAGGACTTTAAGAGATATGAACTTACACCCCCATCACTATCAACGTCTGCAAGCTGTAGAACCTCGAGATTATGCAGGGCGAATGGAATTTTGTATGTGGATTTTGGGAAAACACGCGGCAAATGAGGATTTTTTAAACTTTCTTTGTTTCTCCGATGAGTCGTATTTTACCAGGAGTGGAGTGTTTAATTTTAAAAATATGCACTATTGGGCAGACGAAAACCCACATGTAATAAGAAGGGCGGGCGCATTTTCAACGACGGTTCAGCGTTAATTTGTGGGCAGGAATTTGCAGTAATGAAATAATTGGACCTATAGAATTACCCGCTAGATTAAATGGTGATGTATACTTAAACTTTTTACAACAAACATTGCCAAATTTGTTGGAAGATGTACCTTTGGCAAGGAGCAGAAGAATGTGGTATATGCATGATGGCGCGCCAGTTCATTTTAGTCTGGCTGTTCGAAATTTTTTAAATACGGAGTTTCCTCAACGATGGATTGGGCGTGGCGGACCAGTACCATGGCCTGCTAGGTCACCCGACTTAAATCAGATGGATTTTATTTTTTGTGGCCATCTTAAATCTCTAGTGTACCGTGATCCAATTGACACTTTGGAACAATTGCAGCAACGTATTTTAGTGTGCATAGAAACCATAAAAAATGATCCTAATTTAACAAATGTGTTGAACGGAATGCGTATGTCCTTAGTGTTCGACGTGCCGAAAAGTGTATTGATGCAGACGGAGGCCATTTCGAACAATGTATGTAAATCAAAAATAATTTATTGGTAAGTTCTAGATTTATTGAATATTTTAGTTTTCGATACCTGATTGGCAATTCGTTAAATAAATCAGATTTTTTTCCTAACTTAAAATACACATAATTGTTTTCTGTTCGTATCTTTCCCAATGTCATGAAATAATTACTCGTTTTTTAAGCTTAACCTAGAACACTGATTTAGGTTACAAATGTTAATAAATCACATTTAAATCTGATAAATTATAAACAACAATGAAATCTCCGATATTTTCTAAATTAAAAAAACACACATGCAAAGAAATGCTGTGTTTAAACCTCTTCTACGCCTATGAATTGCTTGCAGTTCTGCAAAAAGAGATAACGTATTACTTACATTTTTATAATTGGTTCGGTTGTGGCGCTCATCAAAGGTGCCGCATTTCTTTTGAACCGCCGGCCGGCGACGAGTCGGTCGGTAATCTTTGCACTTTTTTATGACAATTTAAAAGTTGAGAATTATACCTAGTACACGTCCATTGACCCACAAAGGCAGTGGTTCTCAAATGTTTCCTACCCTAATATTGAAATTGTTGACCTAGGTCAGTTTTTTTCAAAGTGCCCCTAAGGGAAAAGGTGATAAAGGTTTTTTGTTTGTTTAGTCGGTCCACATTACCAGTTTTTTTTAATGACATGAAACTGATTACACCCTGTATACAATCCTCTATCAGTGTGCAAAATTTCAGCCTTGCGACTTATCACGTTAAAAATGTTCACTGTCTCCCGGACTATTAAGCAATCTGATTCTGAGCAGTTACAGATTACACAGGTCCACAAAAATTTTAATTTATATTGATTAGGGGAGACTATGTTTCTTGGTATGCCGAGTCTGTTTTACTCTAACAGACCTTAATTTTTTTGTAGCTCCACTTTCCAACCCTAAATTATAAAAAGAAATCTGTAATTAAATGCAGTTGGCACAACAGTAATAAATTAAAATATAAATTAAAATCCCCAAAACCCAGTTTTGACGTCAATGCTAGGCTTCAAAATCAAGCAAAACACCAAAATGGCCGAAAGAAACAAAACTGAATGTCTTTTCGATAAGAAGGAGTAATTTCATCAAAGTTGGCAAAAATAAAACTCATCTATAGTCAAATATAATGCACCAAACTTGGACGATGTAAGACAAATAGAACAGTCAAAGATGGCTGACGAAATAATTTTTTTTTAATCCGTCGTCAAGTATCAAGACATTGTGCGTCACTATTTTCGATTGTAGGTTGTTTTAGGTAATTTAAGGGGATGAAGTTCAATTTTTTTTAATTTCAAAATATGTTTAATAAATTTCCTTTCCAAATTAATGAAGTTTTATTTTGTATTAAATTTTTGAAGTGCTATAGTACATTTGATTTTGTTTCGATGAAAATGGGTGAACAAGGAGCGTCAAAAAAATGCATTTTTGAAAATGGTAAGAAATCCACTTTTTTTAAAAAAAATTGAATTTTATCTCCTTCACACGTTGACTGCCATCTCGGTCTATATGACCGAGGTTTTTATTGTCAATGAGGCCAACTCGGTCCATAAGACCGAGTACTTATATTTGTCCTGTGGGCCGACTCGGTCTATAAGACCGAGTCATGTTTTTGGGATCTCTTCGTCTGGATCTTTTCGGGATTTCGGAAGCTCCCAGCGACTCGATCCAGCACACTTCTATCGTTATAAATAGACCGAGATGGCGCAGTAAAGGACCGAGACCTTTTTTGATGTTTTTTTGGCAGTTTCTTTTTTTTCAAAATATTGTGTGTCAATTTATAGTGTATTGACCGATGATATTCATGGCCTGTAAGGATATTTTATTTGGTTAAACCGTTGCTACCGGTTGGCGCCTTATGAGAAATTTGTCTTAACCCGTAATTTAGGGATTGCATTACCGGTTAACCGGTAAACAGGACAAAAAACACATGACGATAATTACCGGTTATTTTAATTTTTCACCGGTTATTTCGGTAAATTCTGAACTTACGATATGTCACGTATTCAACGTTTCTATTTATGTCAGTGACTAGTATTCACTAACTATAGAGTGACTGTCCCAACACTGAGCACTGTTAACAATAAATAAATAATATTATAAAAAGTAAAACCCAAACACCAAGCCCTAAGAAATACAAGTAAGAGAGACATTGACAATATCATGCGACAGGAAATTGAATATTTCACTGCCTCAAATATCCGTGGAAAACATTTAGAAGAATGTTATTACTAATTCTTATTAACTTATCGACCTACCAATATCGATAGAGGAAGGGCATTTTCAGTTGGTGGTATTCTATGTACAAATATCACACGACTAACAGATACAGCTTTGAAAAACTAGCCCTTTTAACGGGCTATTTTAAAAAATTATTGTATTTTAGATTAGGTATTCAGTAAATGCCCTATTTGAGTTTATGTTTGTAATTTTTGTTATTTACAGAATAATTATTTATTTAAATTTATTTCATTTATATTTTTTCCTTTTGATAAAAAAACCTTTTGTTTGCTCATTATAATAATAATAATAATAATAATACTACATTTATTTTACTCAAAGTAAAAATGGTACAAATTGAACTGTAGAGCTCTTCTTCCATTTGCCCAAATACAAATAACCTAAATCTAAGATTATAAAAAGATTATAAAAAAATATTAATACATATAAATCTAAAATTTCAAGAAAAAAATTATTATTATTTTATTTGTTAATATTCAATAATGAATTGTAATAATCTAACACATGTTATATTTACTTCCACATCCAGTGGAAAAGTATAGTAACGACAAAAAAAATTTTAAAAATTTTTATTGTCCAAATAGGCTTAAAATGTCATGAAACGTCGAGATTTTAAGTTTGAGCGAAAAAAAATTTCTGTCTGTCTGTCGGTCTGTCTGTCTGTCGGTCTGTCTGTCTGTCGGTCTGTCTGTCTGTCGGTCTGTCTGTAACTTTTTTTTGTGCGCACGTTTACTCTGAAACCGTTTAAGATATTGACTTAAAATTTGGTACACATATGTACTTTAACGAGATCTAGAACTAGATTATATTTTCATCTTGTTCCGTCGAAGGGTTGGGGTGTAAATTGGTAAATTTGGGGTAAATGGATAAATCAAGCAGGTAAGAGTCCACGAAATTGGTATTTAGTATATACAAGAGAAGCTAAGGTCTCAAAAAAAATTTGCCATTACCACCCCCACCCCCTTATTAAAGGGGATGAAAAAAAATTGTGATTTAGTGTATGTACAGGAACTAGAAACCTCAAAATATTTTTTTACTTCATCCACCCCCCACTACCACCTCCCTATCACCACCCCCACCCCACTACCGATGTGGGGTATCGTTTTATGGGTTTTTGGGGTAGAAGATTTCAAATATTATATTATTAAAGTTCCATAAACAATTATTTTCACATACAAAGTTTTTTCGTTGTGAGTGACTTGGATAGAGAATCTGGATGTGGAAGTAGTGATTCCCTGGGCAGCGGTTTTTATAATAATAATAACAATAATAACAACAGCAGCACTCAGATATGTGAGCAGACAAGGGGAACGGGCAGACCCCGCGTAGCGAAGCAAAAAGGTTAAAAATAAATAAAATTATATCGGAAAAAGAAAAAGAAATATACGCGCATCCACAACGCAGCATCAAGTCTCCTGCTTCTGATCAGCCAAAATGTAATTTTTGACAACTTTAATAAAAAAAAATTATTTATATTTTTTATATTCATTTGGACGTTCATTCCAAAGATGAGATGCAAAATACGTAAATGATCTTTGAAAAATCGCAGTTTCATGCTGAGGCACCAAAAAATTTTGTATGTATCTTGTATTATGCAAGTGATCTCGTGAAATTAACTTACTTAAGTACTGAGGTTCGTCATTATGAATTATTCGCCAATAAGTGTGAGCATGTGTAAACGTCTGCGGTTTTCCATGTTTAATATGCTATGTTTATTTAGATGTGGTGATATATGTTGTCTATATGGGATACTGTAAATATAACGCATACATGAATTTTGAAGTTTTTGAATTTTCTTTTTTGCTGTCGCCGATAACTTTCCATATACAACATCACCATAATTAACTAAAGATAGTACGAGTGAATCACAAAATTTTGATTTACACTCTCTAGATATGTCTTCCGCAAAACTGTATAATTTTTTCAATCGACTGTAAGCGAATTTCAATTTGGAAAAAATATGTTTCTCAAAGCCTAATTATATTAATTATACGTATATAAAAATGTTTTTTGTTAAATTTAGATATTGTACATGGAAAAAGACAATTGCCATTTTCGCCACCCTAATCATTAATTCTAAAAATTACCGGTAAATACCGGTTAACCGGTTATTTACATTTTTATTTACCGATTTACCGGTTATTAAAACTTCCGGTAAATTGCAATTCCTAACCCGTATGGCAGTCAACGTGTTAGTACCTAAAAGAACCTACAAGTGAAAAGAAAGACAAGTGACGTACAATGCCTCCTTGATACTTGCCGAAGGATTAAAAAAAGTTATTTCGTCTGCCATCTTTGACAGTTCTATTTGACTTACAACGTCCGGATTTGGTGCATTATATTTGACCATAGATGAATTTTATTTTTGCCAACTTTGATGAAATTACTCCTTCTTATCGAAAAAATATTCAATTTTGAATTTTTTGGACATTTTTGGTGTTTTCTATTTTTTTTTTCAAGATGGTGGTTGACCTATACATTTCAGACAGGTCTGTGTTTTTCAAAATTTTACTTCAAATAAGCTAGTATTTTTAAAATTCCCATTCGACTACTAGTACAAGATATATTAAGCAGATAAATAGAAAATCCGCGAAAGAGCGTCAAAAAGTGCATATAACTTTTGACACACCAGGAATTTTTGGGCGCAAATATTTTTTTCGTAATCAGGAGAATCAACAATAAAATTTCTAGTGGAATGTTGTTGCTGAAAAAATAGAATTAATTCAGTTCGACTGTACTAAGAGTACTACACAAATCAAATGTGTCATTATTGGTTTTTCCTGGAAAACTCACATAAGGATAGTTTAGTGATGAAAAAAATGTTTCCATCAGTAAACAATTCCCTTGTGATTTTTTGGGAACAACCAATAATGGCATATTATTAAGTTTGTAAATAATATGTTTTGTATGTTAATAATACATTAACATACAGAATTTGAGCAAAATCGGAGAGACGTTTTTGAAAAATCTATATTTTCACATAAGTAAACTACCTTGATTTTAAGGGTAGGTACAAAACAAATAAACGTCTGGAGATATTTATAAGAAGACTCTAGATATCGAACTTCAACAGATTGGTCAAAGGACAAGGGTAGATAAGCTATATAATTTTCGCCCACCAATTTCATAAAAAACAAAAGTTCTCCTTAAAGTCATTAAGCGTTATTTATTTATAGTTGAACATATGATCTTCATGTTTCTATATGTTTTACATTTGAAAAACAACAATAGGTCATAGTAATATCATTTCAAAGTGGGCATGTTTGCAGTTTTTTAGTAATTTTTTACCTTTTTCCGAACTTTTAATGTATATTTCAGTTAGATGCGTTCGATGAAACAAGATAAACTATATCTCATTTCACTGTTGAGCATTTAAGCTTTTAAATAATTGTTAATTTATATTGTTTCATCGAGCGCTTCAATGTATAAAAAACAAAATCGTTTCCGCGCGGGAGTCGTAGTAGTGTCGACGTTGCGTGCGAATTTAAACGTGTCAGCGCTCAAAACCACATATTGTGGTATGTATTGAATAAAAATATGTTTATCCACGACCATCATATAATCATTGCATACTACATTTAACAATTGTCAAATAATGATAGTCATTATTCCAACCAAACGTATAATGAACATAATCTGATTCTAACACATAGTTAACCAACCAGGAACTAGTTGTTTTCATTCTAACGCACCTTTGACCAATCAGGGACTAGCAATTTTCATAAGGAAACGGCGAATCAATTTTTCCATGTTTTCGTGAATATTTTCGTGTTTGACATTTAACACGTCAACGTTTTACTGTAAATGAACTTTATTTTTTCAGTTTTAAACGATTAAAACAGTTAAAATATGCGATAGTCGTGGATAAATTATAGTATTCAGTTCGCGTATAATGGCTATTACACACTCGGATGATTTACGATACGCCTTCGTCTCGTGCCGCAAACATCACCCCCGCGAGTAATAGCCATCATTATACGCTCACTGAATAATCTACTATTCCAACGAACAGTTTTTTATTACTCGCCAAGACATATACTATTCGGAAAATATAATGACATACAACATGGCCGATGGGCGGAAAAAGGCCCTTATCTACCCTTGTCCTTTATGTATACTTTTATACCTTTCATACTTTTCAGTAACTGCCAACACTTGCACAGAGATACATTTGTCTGTCAATAATTTTCCCGTATTTTTTATGTTAAAAATCAAAAATTAAGTAAGAAAAAACGCATGTCATAGAGACGTCGAATTTTATCGTATCTGGCTTCGTTCCCACAGCAATAAAAATGTCTATCAATAAGATTGTGATTATTTACACCAAAATATCTTGCCCCAATTGACGTAAGCACAAAGTTAGCTGGCTGCAGAATTATGACTTAACTTGCTTGTACTAACCTACAGAATTTGTTATCCGTAGAGGATAAACGAAGTCTATAAAACAGGCGCTAAGTAACGTGTAGTGCAGCAGTCGTTGAAAGCTCCACTTTAGACAAATTTTTAAAAGGTGTGTTTAACTAAATGTATTGTATACTTGCTTTGACACCATTTTCGTATAAAGTCAGTACTCTAATGGATGATCATTCTGAATTGCAGCCCTCCAGCAATATGTAATCCATCACGAGATAAACACGTTCAGCATAGATATTACCTTTAAGCGTACATAACGTCGCCCGTCTTTGTTTTAGTTGTATAGTAGTGACAACTAAACTTACGAATGTTGCGAGTTGAGACATTTGTTTGTCGACAGGTTCACTTGGGTATTGTTCAGTGCTGAAGCAATGTCAGTTATTATCTTATTGGTCTGTTGTATGTCTAATAATTCATTTGGGTTGATGTGTATGTACATGTACAATTGTACAATATACATAGAACAACACCTTTGGGAAAGTTGTTAAACGATTCTAATTTATGCCGGATGCGCCGGTTTAGTCCAATAGTATTAAGAATCAAACAAAAAAATTGACAGATTGAAACCTGCGTGAATCTATAGTCTAAGTGATCCTCAATGTGCTCGTTTCATGTGTAATAATAATAATAATAATACAGTTTATTGTACCAAGTGTTACAACATTGATTATGATACATTAAATCGGGCACACGGGGATAAATCTTATAGATGTATTTTTAACTAGTGATGTTGATACATTGGTAGAGGTAAATGTTCAAGACATGCATGATGTGAGTGATCACTGCCCATTGACTGCCGAATTTAAATACATGTTGGAAAAAATTCCGTCTAATATTTTAACATTTATTTATCAGGATTTCTT
Source organism: Rutpela maculata (assembly GCA_936432065.2). Taxonomy (NCBI): domain Eukaryota; kingdom Metazoa; phylum Arthropoda; class Insecta; order Coleoptera; family Cerambycidae; genus Rutpela; species Rutpela maculata. Next base: position 40,327,509 of record OW386290.2, read on the forward strand.
AACCACCTTACACAGTATTGATTTCAATGAAATATTTGATATAATAAATTTAGACGACAAAGTTGATTTTTTTGGCATCAAAAATTTTATATATATTTGATTCTCATGCACCCCTGAAAACTGCAAAACGTAAGGCTGATTGGTTAACAGATCCATTAAGGATTATGATAAAGGAAACAAATAAATTGTTTTCTAAATTAAAAAAAAAAGCAAATCTGCTGCTGACTGGCAGGAATACAAACGTATGAGAATTTACACTACATTTTGTATTAGGGAAGAAAAAGAAGCTTATATTAAATATGTACATCGTACAAAGGATAATAAAAAAATATGGGCGACACTCTTCTGGAAATTCTAATTATGATATTGAAGATAAGCGAAATTTTAAATTCTCCACTGTAACTGAAGACAAAATTTCCGAAATTATTTACAACCTTAAATCAAATGCAGTGGGATCTGACGGCATATCACTGCATATGATCAAACTCTGTGTTCCTTATATCTTGCCTTATATAAAACATTTAATAAATTATTCATTAGCAATTCATATATTTCCGCATAGATGGAAAGCAGCAGCTGTTCATTCTATAGCAAAAATTCAAAAATCTGAATCAGGCCAATCAGTATATTGCCGGTATTATCAAAAACTATAGAAAAAGTAGTTGCACGTCAAATGAAATATTTTATTAATCTGCATAATTTATTTCTTGTTAGCCAGTCTGGATATAGACCACATCACAGCACAACAACTGCTCGACTTAAAGTATCTGACGATAGTTTGACATCCTGGGATAATTCCGAGATTACCACGAGTATAATAATCGATCACAGTAAAGCATTTGACACAGTGGACCATGAATTGTTACGCCTAAAATTGTTGTATTGCGGATTTAGTCCTGAAAGCGTTCAGTTTGTCAAATCTTACTGGACCAATCGTACACAAAGAACTTGTTTAGATAATACATTCTCATCTTAAAAAGTTATTGAAAAGGGAGTTGCCCAAGGTTCTATTATTTTACCCTTGTTTTTTACAATATATATTTCTGATTTTAATAAGGTATTAAGTAAATGCAAAATGCATAATTACGCTGATGACACACACTTTTATATTTTTGATAATATTTCAAATTATAATAATATGATAACGACTTTAAATAATGAACTTCAATAACTTGTTGGATTATCTGAAGATCATCAAATCTTACTGAATCAATCGTACACAAAGAAATTGTTTAGTTAATACACTCTCATCTGGAGAAGTTATTGAAAAAGGAGTCGCTCAAGGCTCTATTCTTGGACCCTTGTTTTTTACAATATATATACTTCTGATTTTAATAAGGTATTAAGTAAATGCAAAATGCCTAATTAGACAAAATATTTCTGATAATATTTCAAATTATAATAATATGATAACAACTGTAAATAATGAACTTCAACAACTTGTTGGATTATCTGAAGATCATCAACTGAGAACAAACCCGAGTAAAGGTGTAGTTATGATTTTTGGACCCAAATAAAAATAGAACAAAGTTAAAAAATAACGCGTAATATTGATTGGAAACCAAACATTGCCAGTAGTGGAAACATAAAAATTTGCGTTTACTTTTGGACGATGATTTAAGATTTAAAAATTATAGCTCCCTAATTAAACGTACTTATGCGGCCTTAAAAATTTTGTACTGTAGTCGATCTTTATTGTGAACTCATCTTAATAGGAAATTATGTGAAAGCTTAGTGCTTTTAAAACTGAATTACTGTGACGTGGTATATATGGCTTGCTTGGATCAGACAACTAGTAATCGTTTACAAAAACTACAAAACGTGTACAGTTTATAACAGGAATAAAAAGGAGGTAGCATGTAAGCAACAAAATCAAGGAACTGTCATGGTTAGAGGTTAGGGATACATTTAAGTTGCAGCATGCATGCCTTGTACATTACTTCCACGCAAAGTAGACATTTTAGAAGAAATAATTTATAAAGTAATAATATTTGAGATGCGTACTCTAGATGGAGTTATAAATAGATACCCGAAGAGTTCCCCCCTTATTTAAAAACACCTCTTAAGAATTAACTCACTTTTATCTTGTAAAGCGTTCGTCGGAAGAGAAAAAAGTATAGGAAATAAAAAATGTGTCGTTAAATTCTGCATAAAAAATGATTATGACAAATCAGCAACCTAGAGCAGAATTTTTTTTTTGTTGTCCTGTGTAATTGGGTAAATATGAAATTAAGTATAATTAGTGCCATAATTTATTATTATTTTAGGAGTAGATACTACATTTTACAATTAACCAGAAAGACGCCAGTGTCAATAAAGCTGTGTAGTATTTGATATGGATAAGTTAGAGCCATTTATTTATTTCGTATTTAAATATTTTTATGTTAAAATTTTTAATTGCTGATGCTGTATTATTGTATATTCTAGGAGCTAAATAGATAAAGCTTTTTTGTCCTATCGTTTTTTGGACTCGAGTTACTGTTATTGTTTTTTTTCTTTAGTTCTAGTATGATAATCATTAAGTTTTTTTTTATTTTTAGGTAACTATATTGATTTAACATTAAAGCTTTGCAGTATAATTTTCTTATAGTTAATAAATCTATTATATAGTAAATCTGTCGGATAAAATTGTGGAAATAAGACAAGAACTCAATATGAATTCTATGCTTTGGTTAAATAACAACTACCCAATTTGAAAACCAACTTCTTAGTCAACCATTCCTTTCCAAAATATACGATCCACGTTTTAAAGAAAAAGAATATAATAAAAAAAAACAGTTGGTCAACGATGTTTTACATACCTTTCCTCATTAGTATATGCTGAAACCCTAGGAGGTAATAAATAGTAATTCGCTTAGACATCTAAAAATACTTCTGAAATCATGACTACTGTCCATTACGACTAGAAATAATGTACATCAATACATAGACAAAAAACAAGGCTACCTGATGTTTACGTTTCTATATTTGGTTATTCAGACCATCGTTATTTCTTTTATACGTTCTGTTACATCACAACCTCGATAGACATTACTCTATTAACAAGTATGTTGGAATAATGTTATCAAATTGAAACCAAACTTATTACTATCAAATATTCCAGTCTACTACTTTCCTCCCTTACCGAAGAGGAGTAATATATTTGGGAAAAAAATCACTATCTGGAATTTCTTCGTGCCTTTATTATAAAAATTCCGTAAATCTGTCGTGTATCTGTCTTTTGATATCATGTCTTTAAAACCGATTTGATGGATAAAAATGATATTTATATATATTATACTTTTAGCGAAAAATGTTCTAAAAAATTATTGATGAAAAAAAAAATGCGATGGAGTACAAAAATATTTTGTATGTACTTAACATAGAAAAGAAACCTACTATACTTTTAGTGGGTACTCTAAAAAAATAAAACGACAAGGGAAAATTATATTTAGAATGTGGTTGCCACTATTGCCAAAGAAGAAAACCCGATGCAGTTTTGGTGAAAAGGATATACAATGCCCGCCAAAAAGTCGGCACCATATACTTCAGTAAAATAGAATTAAATTTGGACCAAACCCGGAACAAATTTGTAACAAGCTAATTTCCTCGGGATTGTATTCTATGGCTATCCAGGAGTTTCTGAATGAAAATTCCAAAAAATCCGCCGTGCAGAAATAAAGAAGAAATGCGCCACCATTTTGAAATTAGGCTCTTTTTTCCTTTAATCGGTAATAGCCCATATGGATGACACTTTAGGAAAAAAGTAAAGAGCCAAAATTTTGAGAGAAAGAGCTAAGCTTCAATATGGTATAAATCGGTTGAATATTAACAAAGTTATGATTGTCAAAATGCCAGATTCTCTTCAAAAAAGAGTATTTTTTGTATTTTAACACTGTAAAACTGTAACAATAGTCAACAAAAACTTTTGTTGGTAATACTAATTAAACATGGTTTATTTTAGATAAATGTCAAGTTGACAGGTAGTATGAAATATTAACATTTGTAATAAATTGACGGTACATGCACCTACAACACTGATTGATCGCGTTCTTTACACCAGTTTACCAAGCATCCCAGCAATAATCATCAACTAATGTTTTTAAATAAAACCTGATTTGGGAAATTAAAACTAAAAAGGGACGATAAAGTAAAATCAGTCGCATTTACAAATGGGACAATAATTATAAAAAAAAAAGCATCAGCAGTCGTTAATCTTACACAACTTTTCAATAGGATTACTTGTGTTGCTCGAGATCAAAATGATTTAAAGGAGTGTTTTAAATATGAATTAAATCATATACCGGTTAGTTTATTTGACGATATTTCGTTTTGAAAAACAACAAAATCATCTTTTTTTTCTTATTTTGATAAAAAACTTCATCAAGTCCAACTTTGCCTGAAGGTGCTAAACAATTTGTAATAGACTAGAGAAGTTGTGTGGCAGCGCCCGGCTTAATATAAAGATATTGTTCGTTATCATTATGGTTTAGATTAGATTAGATTAGATTCTTTATTGGTCTTTTGTTGCTATATACATATAGATATAAGACAGGTCAATAGGTGATTCTGATTACATAGTACAGACTAACTAGTAAGTCATACAATCACAATAAAAATATTTAGACACACTAAAATATTGAATATAAAAAAAAAGTTAAAAACTTAATATTAAGTAGTAAAAATAATAAATAAAATGTTAATAACAATTAATCAATTATTAATAAAGAACATATATCACGACAATGCAAGGGTTAAAGCCGGTTTTTATTTTCCACATGCGCGTTTTGGACATATTTATTCAATGAATAAAAAACATGTTTATTTAAATACGTTCTCAAATTTATTTTAAACGGTGAATTTTTTATGTCAACAGGTAAGAGATTAAAAAGAAGCCTCCAGCATACTTTGGCGATTTTTTATACTGCATATAATTAAAGTTACTTAAATGTATATTTTCATTGTTTCGTGTGGGGTACAGGTGTATTTCTTTGATCTTTTTAAAGTCGTTAAAATGTAGAAATACATAGCACAGTAATTTATATAGATATATAGAATAAATAGTTAGTATGTTATTATCTTGGAAGGTGGGTCTGCAAGAGTCTCTGTAAGACATGTTGAAAATTAATCTCAAAATTCTTTTTTGTATTACAAATAATCTATTTATATCAGTTGCTTGGCCCCATATGGCAATGTTACAACTTAGGACTGGGTATACGAATGCATAATACATATTAATTAAATGGGTTTGGTGAAAGTTTGCTTTTAAAGTTAGAAAGGCAAAATATAGTTTGTTCAGTCTATTGCAAAGATTATTGATATTTTCCCCAAAGTCTAGTTTATAGTCGACCATGGTACCAAGGAACTTTGTGCTAATACTTGATTTTATTATCGTGTTGTTCACGTTAAATTCAAATTCACTAGGACGATTATATTTTGATTTGAATTCAATGATAACTAACTGTTTTACTTATATTATTTATCAAGTGATTATTCGTACACCATTGGTTGAAATTAGTTATAACAGAAATAACTTTTTCATTGAGTTTCATATATGATTTTGCAGTGACAACGATTGTAGTATCGTCTGCGTACATAAACACCTTGCCATCCTGGATATAGGACGGAAGGTCATTTATGTACAACAGAAATAACAATGGACCTAGGACCCCGCCTTGAGGAGTTCCTAATTCTGTTTCGTAACTATCAGAATACTCTAAATCGATTTTAACTTTTAGTCGCCGATTTTTTACATATGATATTATCCACTGATTTACAGAGCCCCGAATACCCATTTTCTCAATTTTTTCTTTTAAAAATACGGGGTTGATTGTTTCAAACGCCCTCGAAAAGTCAAAAAATATTCCAAGGACGTAATTTTTGTTGTCGATATTTTCATGGATATATTGAATTAAATCTACAGAAGCAGTTTCTATAGAATAGTTCTCGCGAAATCCGTACTGGCAGGGTGTTAATATATTATAATTTTTTAAATACTTAATAATATTTTCGTATACAGCTCTTTCTATAATTTCTGAGAAACTGCTTAACAAACAGATTCCCCTGTAGTTTTCTAAGAATAGTGGGTCGCCTTTTTTAAAGACAGGAATAACCTTTGATATTTTTAATTCGGTGGGAAATTGACCAAGTTGTACAGATATATTTATAATTTCAGCAAGATAATAAGATATTTCATCACAGCATTCAAGTATTAATTTGGTTGGAATTTCGTCTATACCAGTACTATTTTTATTTTTTGATTCAATAATAATTTTTTTAACATCGCGTTGTATTAGTGGAGTAAAAAACATTGAATTGCGATTAATTTTATTCGTGGTAGTACACGTATTTCCTGGTAAATTAAGTTGGTCTATTTGATTTTTTACCGAATTTGCGAAATATTCCCCAAAGAGGTTAGTGATTTCTTTACTGCTGGATATGATTTTATCCTGTATTTTAATATTTAATTCAATTTCTTTATATTTAGATCTGCCAAGCTTTTCATTCGTGATTGACCAAAGTGTTTTAACTTTATTGTTTGACATGTTAATTTTTTTCGCATAAAAGTCTTTTCTCTCATTTTCAATATTTTTATTAACTTGTTTTTTTAAGAGTTTATACTGTTCATCAAGAAATTTATCTGGTACAGATTTTCGCATCCAATTTAGTGACTTTAGATTATTTAATTCTCGTAGTAATGGGGCCGAGAATGTGAAATTATGTTTAACATTTTTATTTATTTTAATTTTTTGTTTTGGAAATGCCACGTTGAAACACCAATTAAAGTGCGACATGAAGCAATTAAACATATGATCGATATCTGTAAATTCTCTGTGAAATTCAAAATTTGTTGTATCAGCAAAAAGTGTCTTAAATTCGGATACTGAACGTTCATTATATTTTCTAGAAATTATTTCAGTGAGTTTTGGGCCTTGACTTACCTTTTCATTATTCCACGTTAAAAGTTGTCCTAGATGGTCTGACATACCTGGTTCTATTATTTTATGATGTACATTATCACCGATGTTTGTTATTATGTAATCAATTTAAATTGTATTATTATTTTCGATGGCTATTCTAATGAAAGCACTTCCGTTAAATTTACAGAACATCAAAGAGCTAAAAATGCATTTCAGAAAGAAATTAATATTGACCCACAAAAAAAAGTAGAGATATCTCAAAACGAATTTTTAGCATCAACGTCAAATAAAGAGTAGTTAATTAAACTGCTAACATCAAATTTTTCCCAAAATAATATCACAGTCAAATGTACGGATGCAGATGCTGATTATTTAATTGTAAAAGCTGCTATTGATTGCTCAGCTGATATGTGTAATTTTGTTATAGTTGTTGGTCAAGATACAGACTCATTCAGCATTGCAAAACAAAAAATGTATACACGATGAGACCCTGTGATGAAGGTAAATCTGATAAAGTAACGAATATCTGTAAGTTTCGTTCAGAACTAAGTGAAAACGTAGTAAAAAATATTCCATTTGCACATGCCATTTGCGGATGCGATACCACCTCTGCATTCTATAAAAAGGGCAAAAAAAACCAGTATTTTCAGTTTTAGAAAATAATACTGAACTAATTAACAGCCTATTAATTTTCAAAAGTAAATTTGCTGAAACAAATCAGCCTGCAATAATTGGAGAATACTTTATTTTAAGATAGTATGGCAGTAAAAAAACTAATAATTTAAATGATTATAGGTTCGTTAGGTATAATCTGATTTCTGCTAGGCAAAATATTTTCCAATACTAGCAGTTCTTCCACCAGCATCCGATACCACTAAATATCATATTTATAGAGTTTATTGACAAATTCAAGTCTGGTTAGGCGACAATCTTAATCTAGAGAACTGGGGTTGGAAAAACAACCAATAAAAACAGTACAAAAGTGTGCCTCTGATTTCATTTTAAATATTTTATTCTGTGGTTGCAAGAAAAATTGCAAACAGTCTTGTACATGTAAAAAATGCAGTACCAGCTGTGTAAATTGCATTGGACAGCACTGTGAGAATGCGTTAGAACAGTTCCTTTCTGAGAATGAGGCTAGTTTTTTTTGTTTTTGGAATGGATTTTATTTTACGAATGTATTACTTTAATTATTAATTACAATGGCATTTCTTGAACAACCTATCGATGTAACAAATGACTTTCTTCGATTATTTAAACTGATTGTAACACGCTATAAATCAGTTTTGTGTATGTATGTCTTATTAATTAAAAAAGCCAATATTTTATACAACCTGCCAACTTGACATTCAAAAGTGCAATTTCTAAAATAAACCACATTTAATTAGTATTACCAATAATAATTGTTGTTGCCTTTTGTTGCATTTTATGGTATTAAAATACAAAAGTAATCTTTTTTTTTGTACAAATCTGTCATTTTGACAACCGTAACTTTGCTAATATTTAACCGATTACAAAAAACTTTATACCACATTAAAATTTAGCTCTTTCTCTCAAAATTTTGCCTCTACTTTTTTTCTTAAAGTGTCATCCGTGTGGGCTAATACGGATTAAAGGAAAACTGTGCCTAATTTCAACATGGCGGCGCATTTTTTTTTAATTTCTGCAAGACGGATGTTTTGCGATTTTCAGTCAGAGACTCCTGGATAGTCATAGAATACAATCCCTAAGAAATCGGCTTATTACAAAAATGTTCCATGTCAACTTTTAATTTTACTGTACTAATATGGGAACCTCTGTTGTTATTAACTTTCTAAAAAATTTTATTTTTGATCAAGGTTAGTACATGTTCTCAAACTAAAAAGTGGCTGCACAAATTTTTGTTAGTCTAATTCTTGAACTATATTTTTTAATATTTTCTGTTATTAATATTTCTCTCTATTTAATATTTTCAGTCTAAATAACGAAATAAAATCCACTTTGAATAACTTTTAGCGGTACTTTTTTACCAAATAAATATTTTGGTAAAAAACGCTACATTTCTTGATGCAGACTTTTTGGCGTAGGAGGTGGTCACGGAAAAGAAAAAACTAATTCATTAATAAAATATACAGGAATTTTTTTTGCAAATAATTTTACAGATTCTTTTTTTTTTTCGCGGCATCGACAGCTTAGATCATTAGTCGCCTACGCCTATGCGATAATGTACATTGACAGAGTACAGAAATAATATAAATCAAGCAAGTGTTCTCATATTTTGTAAAATAAGTTTACTCTAATACGCGGTCTATGTTCGTGCTGTTGTTACTTAAGCATTTTACTAATGATCTTGGCATATGTTTGTCTAACATTTTCTAAATCGTTGCATTCAAGAATCAGATAGACTGTAACGACATTTCCTCAGGTAGGACATTGAGGTGGTCTTTCACGTCTTAACAAATGGAATGAGCTTATATGGGTGAGACCAATTCGAAGACTAGTGAGCACTACCTGCTCTCTCCTTGTCAACTTTCGAGGAGCTATCTATTTGTTCACTGTTTGTTTCACTGTCCGCAATTTACTAGTGTCTCACTCTGCCTGCCATGCATTAGTAGTCTTGGAAGTAAAAATATGCTTCAAGTCAGTGTTTATTATTGCTATACCGTTGTCCATATCAGTGGCGGCTGGTGAAATTTCAATATTTTTTTTCTCGTCTGTGGCGCATGGGACCCATACGAAACTTGGGAAATAACATCTAGAGAAGCACTTCTCTAATGACCCCTAAAAAATTTTGAAAAAGCAGTTTGCGAAAAAATTTTTGAAAATTCGCTAGCCTCCCCTGGGTCTAGGGACCCCTGTTTACTTTTATTTTTTTTTGTCATATGCATTTGACTTTTCATAAAAATGCATCGACAGATTTTGGAGTTTGTGAAAATATTTCCATTACTAACTGAGATACAACGAATTGAAATATTGTAATTTGTTAAATTGTAAATTACAAAATTTCAGTTCATTGTATTTCAGTTAGTAATGAAAATATTTTCACAAACTCTAAAATCTGTCGATGCATTTTTATGAAAAGTCAAATGCATATGACAAAAAAAAATAAAAGTAAACAGGGGTCCCTAGACCCAGGGGAGGCTAGCAAATTTTCAAAAATTTTTTCGCAAACTGCTTTTTCAAAATTTTTTAGGGGTCATTAGAGAAGTGCTTCTCTAGATGTTATTTCCCAAATTTCGTATGGGTCCCATGCGCCACAGATGAGAAAAAAAATATTGAAATTTCACCAGCCGCCGCTGGTCCATATATTCGTGTTCTCCTGCCTAGCGGGCAGCCATATCCACATTCTCATTACTATGGATTCCCATATGTCCTGGTGATCAGACAAAAACCACCTGCTTGTTAGTCTTCCAGTGTAGTAATGAATGGATATTTTGGACCTGTGGCAATTCTGACTTCGGATTCGGTTTCAGCGGGTCCAAATACATAAGGATACACTGGTCTGGTTCGCAGGCCAAACCACTTTTTTTGTGTAGCTCTGTCATTAAACAAAAAAAGTAGAATACTTGTAAAAAAAATTTCTGCAATGAATGATTTTAAATATCGTGACAATTGGTTCTATATACATCCAAGAATGTGTAAAAAAAATCCCGAGTGACACCAACTTTGGTTGTAGTACACCATGCCGATAGAGACAAAGTTAACGACAATAATAATAATAATAATAATAATAATAATAATAATAATAATAATAATAATAATAATAATAATAATAATAAAGCAGGAGGGGCTGACTTTCATCAATCAAGCCTTTGGTGAGTAGCGCCACCACTTACTCCAGCTGGGGGTGTAAAATCGAACCGGCAGCCCTAATGCACCCGGGAGGGGAAAGCTCCTTCCCCTCTGGTGTCGGTCGTGGGCTTGCTGGGCTAACCACCCACAAGCCCTAACTTCTAGTTCCCGCAGGCAGAAGACAGGCCCCCCACAATCGACCCCATCCGGATAGGGGTCAAGGGCAAGGTGGTGGGGCCCAACCGGATCGGGCGCCCGTTGACGACGAACGCCATGAACTAGGACGCTTTGAGTGGACAGATGAGCTAAGGGACGACCTTCTGCATTGCTACGAAAGCAGTGAGCCCGCACGAAGGGGATACATGGGGCGAGTGCATGTTCTGTGGTGTGCAAGGCACCCAGAGCACAACGCCTTCACGCCACAAAACCTGCGTGATTATGTATCCCACCTTCGTCGCAGGGGCTACGTGAGAGCTGCTCCTCAGCCGGTGAATGAGGTGGTCGAAGGTCCACCGAATGAACCGGTTGAGGATGTAGTCCCTGACGTTCCACCAATACCAGAGGGCCTCAGTACCAGACGAGGGTTACACTACATAAAAGCCCCCGGGCCACAAGACCTGGCCAGAGTGGATGAAGAACTTCGTGAAGCGCTTCCAGAACGGGCTGACATCTGGCACATAAACTGTGCCGTGTATGCTGCTGCTCAACGCTTTTCTCAGGTGGAGAGGCGTAATACTGCCTCCCCACAGGAGAGAGCGAGGCGGCGCATACAAAAGATGGAAGCCAAGATCCGGTCGGCGAGGCAACACGCATCCCGTATCCAATGTGTGATGGACTATATGGCGGCCAATAGACCGTTCACGCCTAAAGTGCGTCGAATAGCCGCCAACTTAAGACGCGTCCATCACACACTCAATGAGGCAGTGCTGCGAACCACCAAACAGCACTGTCTCGACAGGATACGGATGCTAGTGGTTTGTAAAAAATCACTAGTGAGGCGGGCGAGGGGGCTGGCGGAAAATAAACTCTTCCGCCAAAAGCCCTCGCGCCTATTCGAACCGCCTCCGCGTGTTGCAGAGAATCCGCCGACTGTAGATCAGGTGGAAAATTTCTGGAAAACGCTATACGAGGAGAAGCTTCCACTCAACCGAGACTCTCCGGCCCTTGCACACTTTGAAACCTTTTGTCAAAGGTTTCAACAACCACAGGAAGTGTGCCAACCAATAACCCCAGAAGAGGTTCGAAGAGCTCTCGAGGGCTCTAAGAACTTTGCTGCTCCAGGTCCCGATGGGATAAATAACTTTTGGTGGAAAAAGTTACCGAGCACCCACCACCATTTGGCCAGAATTTTTAATGCCTGGCTAAATGGGGAGCAGCAAATTCCTTCTTGGGTGGTTGAAGGGCGGACAGTGCTGATCCCTAAGAACGGAGATTTGTCCAACCCAAGGAACTACCGACCGATAACCTGTTTAAACGCATGTTACAAGGTGTTTACGCGCATCTTGTACATGCGAGTGCTCCACGCAGTTGAACCGGTTTACGAACGGATATATGAGCAACGAGGGTCGAAGAGAGGTGTCACTGGCTGCAAGGAGAACCTGTTGATTGACAGATGTGTCACGCAGGACTCCGTGCAGTATAAGCGGAACCTCTCCATGGCCTGGATCGACTACCGCAAGGCATTTGATATGACATCACATGAGCTTATTGTTCACTTGCTCCGATGTCTTGCGGTACCCGGTCCCGTAGTGAGATGCATCGAAGAACTGATGCCGCTCTGGAGGACTCGCTTTACCATTACATCGGGTAACGATAGAGTCCAGACGGAGTCGGTAACATTCAGAAGGGGAGTATTTCAGGGAGACTCCCTCAGCCCCCTTCTGTTTTGCATCTCACTACTGCCATTATCCGTTTCGCTCCGGAAAACCCGTGGATACAACTGCGGTACCCCCGGCGATAGGAGGCATAAGGTCACCCATCTGTTTTACATGGATGACCTTAAACTTTATGCCTCCGGAGAGAGGGACCTACACCAGTCCCTCAGGGTGGTACAGGAGTACACGCAGGCTGTCGGTATGGAGTTCGGGTTGGACAAATGTGCACTGGTCCATCTCAAGAGAGGACGATGCGGGAACTACGGAGAGGACGCGCAACTCATTGACGGAAGCATCTTACATCATCTAGATGCCGGAGAGTCGTACACTTACTTGGGTGTCGAGCAACGCTCCACCCAAGAAGTGGGTGTAGTGAAAAACGCTCTCCGCGGCAAGTATCAGCACCGACTCCGACAGATCTGGTCCTCAGAACTGTCGGGGAAGAACAAGGTGTCTGCTACCAACATGCTTGCCGTTCCGATCCTACTCTACTCCTTTGGAGTAGTGAAATGGACTCGAGAGGAGTTGCGTCAACTCGACGTAGGAACCCGCAAGAAGATGCATCTCAATAGAAGTTTGCATCCTAAATCGTCCGTTCCACGGCTATACCTCCCACGACATCGGGGAGGCCGTGGACTCTTGAGTTTGGAGAGTCTCCATAATAGGATGGTTCTGGATGGAGCCTGTAAGGTCATCAGGAGTTCGGATCCCCTCCTCTGCATGGTCCGAGACCATGAAAGTGCAGGAATAGGAGCCTTTTTGTTTAAGGCAGCACAAAGAGCAGCCGATGAACTTGGTCTCTTCTTCGACGTCGAGCGGGTAAATCCCGACTCTGTCACCGAGTTGGAACCTGCTCGACGAAAAGCCCAAATTAAAGCTGCAGAACACAACATCTTTCTGCAGCTTCACACGGATAAGCCAATGCATGGAGTTTTCTATAAAAATATAGAGAACCTTGGCTTATCCGAAAGGCTGACCTTTGCCTTCTTAAGGTCAGCCGGGCTGAAGTCTGAGACCGAGGGATTCATAATGGCTTGCCAGGATGGTGTATTTAATACCCTGGTCTATCGTAGTCGTGTCATGGGTATAGAGGTCCCTGATGTCAGCTGCAGGGCCTGCCGCAGGGCGCCAGAGACTTTAATGCACCTGTTGTCGGCTTGTCCGACATATGCAGTCTCGGCCTATATCCAGAGGCACGACGGAGCATTACGAGTGCTTTATTATCACCTAAGGCACTCGTATGGGATAGACGAGACACCAGTGCTGCCTTACGCTCCGGGGGATATTGAGTCCGTTGTGGGAAATGAGAAGTGTCTAATTTATTGGAACTACTCTTTTCCCACCGTCAGGCAAATACAAGCCAACAAGCCTGACGTAGTACTCCTCGACCATCAACTCAAGACAATGTTTGTCGTGGAGTTCTCGGCTCCCGCGGAGAACAACATTGTCTTGAAGGAGGAGCAAAAACGGACAAAATATCGAGATCTGCTCTTCGAACTCCGCAGACTGTATCCAGACCATACTGTTAAGATAGTGGTACTGATTATAGGAGCCCTCGGTGGAACGAGACACACACTGCTTTCAGAACTTAAGATCATACCGGCATGCCGAAATTCGGCAGAGGTCTTAGCCGGCAGAATGCAGAAGGCCGTCATCCTCGGTTCATTACGTCTGCTCAGGGCACACGATTCCCGGACCCAGTAGTCACTTACCCCACGGGTGTGGGGAGTGGCTGCCGGTACTACCAGCTCCCCTCTGTGAGGGTCGGAGCCACAGAGAAGGGTGACTGGTTTTTAACAAAAAAAAAAAAATAATAATAATAATAATAATAATAATAATAATAATGAACTTGGTCTCTCCTTCGACGTCGAGCGGGTAAATCGCGACTCTGTCACCGAGTTGGAACCTGCTCGGCGAAAAGCCCAAATTAAAGCTGCAGAACACAACATCTTTCTGCAGCTTCATACGGATAAGCCAATGCATGGAGTCTTCTATAAAAATATAGAAGATCTTGGCTTATCCGAAAGGCTGACCTTTGCCTTCTTAAGGTCAGCCGGGCTGAAGTCTGAGACCGAGGGATTCATAATGGCTTGCCAGGATGGTGTATTTAACACTCTCGTTTATCGAAGTCGTGTCATGGGTATAGAGGTCCCTGATGTCAGCTGCAGGGCCTGCCGCAGGGCGCCAGAGACTCTAATGCACTTGTTGTCGGCCTGTCCGACATATGCAGTCTCGGCCTATATCCAGAGGCACGACGGAGCATTACGAGTGCTTTATTATCACTTAAGGCACTCGTATGGGATAGACGAGACACCAGTGCTGCCTTATGCTCCGGGGGATATTGAGTCCGTTGTGGGAAATGAGAAGTGTCTAAATTATTGGAACTACTCTTTTCCCACAGTCAGGCAAATACAAGCCAACAAGCCTGACATAGTCCTCCTCGACCACCAACTCAAGACAATGTTTGTCGTGGAGTTCTCGGCTCCCGCGGAGAACAACATTGTCTTGAAGGAGGAGGAAAAACGGACAAAATATCGAGATTTGCTCTTCGAACTCCGCAGACTCTATCCAGACCATACTGTTAAGATTGTGGTACTGATTATAGGAGCCCTCGGTGGAACGAGACACACGCTGCTTTCAGAACTTAAGATCATACCGGCATGCCGAAATTCGACAGAGGTCTTAGCCGGCAGAATGCAGAAGGCCGTCATCCTCGGTTCATTACGTCTGCTCAGGGCACACGATTCGCGGACCCAGTAGTCACTCACCCCACGGGCGTGGGGAGTGGCTACCGGTACTACCAGCTCCCCTCTGTGAGTGTCGGAGCCACAGAGTTTAAAGGGTGACTGGCTTAAAAAAAAAAAAAAAATAATAATAATAATAATAATGTCCACTTGCTCAGATGTCTTGCGGTGCCCGGTCCCGTAGTGAGATGTATCGAAGAACTCATGCCGCTCTGGAGGACTCGCTTTACCATAACATCGGGTAATAGCAGAGTCCAGACAGAGCCGGTATTGTTCAGAAGGGGAGTATTTCAGGGAGATTCCCTAAGCCCCCTTCTGTTTTGCATCTCACTACTACCATTATCCGTTTCGCTTCGAAATACCCGTGGATACAACTGCGCTACCCCCGGCGACAGGAGGCATAAGGTCACCCATCTGTTTTACATGGATGACCTTAAACTTTATGCCTCCGGAGAGAGGGATTTACGCCAGTCCCTCAGGGTGGTACAGGAGTACACGCAGGCTGTCGGCATGGAATTTGGGTTGGACAAGTGTGCACTAGTCCACCTCAAGAGAGGACGATGCGGTGACTACGGAGAGGATGCGCAGCTTGTGGACGGAAGCATCTTACATCATCTAGATGCCGGAGAGTCGTACACTTACTTGGGTGTCGAGCAACGCTCCACCCAAGAAGTGAGTGTAGTATAAAAAACGCTCTCCGCGGCAAGTATCAGCACCGACTCCGACAGATCTGGTCTTCAGAACTGTCGGGGAAGAACAAGGTGTTTGCTACCAATATGCTTGCCGTTCCGATCCTCCTCTACTCCTTCGGAGTAATTAAATGGAATCAAGAGGAGCTGCGACAACTCGATGTAGGAACCCGAAAAAAGATGCATCTCTATAGGAGTTTGCACCCTAAATCGTCCGTTCCACGGTTATATCTCCCACGACATCGGGGAGGCCGTGGACTCTTGAGTTTGGAGAGTCTCCATAACAGAATGGTTCTGGATGGAGCCTGTAAGGTCATAAGGAGTTCGGATCCCCTCCTCTGCATGGTCCGAGACCATGAAAGTGCAGGAGTAGGAGCCTTTTTGTTTAAGGCAGCACGCAGAGCCGCCGATGAACTCGGTCTGGTCTTCGACGCTGACCGGGTTAACCAAGACTCTGTCACCGAGTTGGAACCTGCTCGGCAAAAAGCCCAAGTCAAAGCTGCTGAAATTGATCTATTTCTGCAGCGACACTCGGATAAGCCATTGCACGGCGTCTTCTATA
The DNA here is from genome assembly GCA_936432065.2 of Rutpela maculata. Classification (NCBI taxonomy): domain Eukaryota; kingdom Metazoa; phylum Arthropoda; class Insecta; order Coleoptera; family Cerambycidae; genus Rutpela; species Rutpela maculata. The sequence continues at coordinate 40,344,048 of OW386290.2, forward strand.
AAAATATAGAAGACCGCGGCTTATCCGAAAGGCTGACCTTTGCTTTCTTAAGGTCAGCCGGGCTGAAGTCTGAGACCGAGGGATTCATAATGGCGTGCCAGGATGGTGTATTCAACACACTCGTCTATCGAAGTCGTGTCATGGGTATAGAGGTCCCTGTTGTCAGCTGCAGGACCTGCCACAGGGCGCCGGAGACATTAATGCATTTGCTGTCGGCTTGTCCAGTATATGCAGTCTCGGCCTATATCCAGAGGCACGACGCAGCATTACGAGTGCTTTATTATCACTTAAGGCACTCGTATGAGATAGACGAGACACCAGTGCTGCCTTACGCTCCGGGGGATATTGAGTCCGTTGTGGGAAATGAGAAGTGTCTAATTTATTGGAACTACTCGTTTCCCACCGTCAGGCAAATACAAGCTAATAAGCCTGACATGGTACTCCTCGACCACCAACTCAAGACAATGTTTGTCGTGGAGTTCTCGGCTTCCGCGGAGAATAACATTGTCTTGAAGGAGGAGGAAAAACGGACGAAATATCGAGATTTGCTCTTCGAGCTCCGCAGGCTTTACCCTGGCCATACTGTTAAGCTAGTGGTCCTGATCATAGGAGCCCTCGGTGGAACGAGACACACACTGCTTTCAGAACTAAAGATCATACCGGCATGCCGATATTCGGCAGAGATCTTAGCCGGCAGGATGCAGAAGGCCATTATCCTCGGCTCATTACACTCTACTCAGGGCACACGATTCTCGGACCCAGTAGTCGCTCACCCCACGGACGTGTGGAGTGGCTGCCGGTACTACCAGCTCCCCTCTGTGAGTGTCGGAGCCACAGAGTATAAAGGGTGACTGGCTTTTATAAACTAAAAAAAAAAATAATAATAATGTCTTTATTAACCATAATTACACAATGTATATACCAAATATAGATAAAATAAAATATATACAATATAATTACAGTTAATTGGCGAAGTTCACTTATTGAAGAAAGTGCTCTTCCACTTAACCATACAATATAATAATAAAAGATTTATGTAATAATGCTGTGTAGTTATACATGATTTTTTTTGTCTTTGTCTTTGAAAGCAATATACAGGACATACAAATAAATAATATACAAATATTTTTAAATAAACAGTTGATAAATATGAAATACGACGGTAAAAAACGGTATCTGCGAAAACTTAACAAAGTTAAAATGAAAATAAAAATATGTGGCTTGCGTTTGAATTATTATATTAATGATCATAATTCATTCCATTATGTATTTTTTCATTTCTCTTTTGAAAGAGCTATATTTAAGAATCTTTATTCTCTGTGTGATGGGGTTATAAAGCTTAGTGATGGTATATGAGAACGATCTCTCATATAAAGCGGTCGTATGCAGTGAGGACGTTAACAAATTTCTGTTTCTAGTATTTACTTGACGTACAGTACCTCGTGGTACTATTTTATCAAATAAATACTGTGGGATCTTGTGCTCCAGTAGTTTGTGGTAGAAGCAACAAGTATGGAATATTCTCCTTTGATGCATTGTCATCCATTGTAGTTCCAAAATCTTACTAGATATGGAATCATATCTTTTTATTCCAAAAATATACCTTACACAAGAGTTTTGCACACGTTGTATACGTATTTCGTCTGTTTTTGCTAAACAGACACATAATTAAAATGACTAAGAACTAGTGAGTTACACAGCATTGTCTTTGTTTTTTTATCTAATATAGCGGAACATCCATACAACAATTTTAAATTAGAATACGATTTTTTAATAGAGTTAGTTGTATGCTGTGAAAATCTTAAATCAGCATCGATGCACAGTCCTAAATTACGAGTTATATTCACACCTTCTAATTTTTTCGAATCTAGTTCAACATTTAAGTTTAGTTTACACATTTCTCTTTGCGGCTTACTTCCAAAAAACATTATTTTCGATTTATCCGGATTTATTTGAAGGCAGTGATCAGTAGAAACTTTACGTAAAATTTTTAAATCATCATTTATTACATTATTTGCGTCAAAACTGAAAGAAAAATAAATTTGGGCATCATCTGCATAATAGTGAGATTGGCAATTGTTTAGGAAAGATGAAATTTTAGAGGTATATATAGTAAATAATAAGGGACCCAATATTGACCCCTGTGGGACTCCGCGACAGATACTTATACTTAGTGGTTCGGATATATCATTTTCTAATTTTACGTATTGTTTTCGCTGACTAAGATAACTCTCAATCATAGCTGCGGCACTATTTGTGAATCCATTAAAATGAAAAATAGCTAAAAGTAACTGATGGTTTACCGTATCGAAATCTTTCGAATAATCTATTAATATTAGTGCTGTTAATTTACTGAAATCACTAGAGCAAAGAAAATATCATCAGTTACTTTTAGTAATGCTGTTACGCAACCATGGTTAGGACGAAATCCAGATTGATTATCTGGTATAATTTTATATTTCTCAATATGCTCTCTAATTTGTTCATTTAATACCTTCTCCAAAAGTTTTGACAATGCCGGCAAAATGCTTATGGGGCGCAAATCTTTGAAGTCACTTGGCTCCCCATACTGTGAACGAGCTTATCATCCAACAAAGTATAGCATTCAATAATAACATAACTTTAATACTTTTTTTACGAACATTCCAGTAGAATTTTGTTATATATTTCTTTCCTGATATCATCTCCAATTCTCAAGGTATATACTATTTAAGGTTTTCTGGATAAAATCTGAATCAGATCACATAATAAACGACCATATACTAACTTACAAGGTTCGCGTTTGAGGGTTTGTTGCATTTATTTACTACATCATGTGAAATTTAGAACGCGAATAAACTTTTATTTGTTGGATGAAATTTCATTTCATCTCGCTAAACGCAATAAAATTAAAATTCCAAAGGAGTTCTAAAAATAAGCTTACGGCACCTACTCACGCGATAAAAATACAAGGAAATAAAGTTGGAATATGATTTATTCTTTCTTAAAACCACGTATCTGAAAATATGTTGATTATAATTTATCCGGTGATATACTAGATCAAAATTAACAATAAAAAAAATGTTATACAATAGGTATGTTGAAAACTGTATAGTTTTACCAGAAAAAATAATTTTACTTTTTTTGAAAGTCAAATAATAGAAAATTACTCGAAAAATAAGAGCAAATGATGGAAAATTTTTAGGCAATACCCAGTTCGATAAATAACAAAGTACTATAGTAGTCCAATCATTTGGTAGTTTTTACCTGGAAAGTTTTGGAGAAGTTCTGATTTTTGGCACTTTTATTTTTTTTTGGTGTGCTGATTACAAATTTCCACTTTGCCACCTCGAAAAATTTCGGGAAATGTCAAATAAGGCAAAAAACAAAAAAAGCCTCTTTCTTTTTTTCTTCTTTTGAAAACATTTTTTAAAGTTCTGATTTTTGGTTTTTGTATGTTTTTCGGGATTTTGATTACGAATTTGTACTTAGCCAATTCGACAATTTCCGGAAATTATAAAAAAATCTCAAAGAAACCCAAAAAGTTCCTTTTTTTGATTTTTTCCTTATGACATGAAAACTTATGTACTTTTCGAGAAAAAATAGTACCTGCAAATACAAAATACAGATAGTAAGCAGAGAACATTATTATTAATAATTTTCTTAAATGTGTAGGAATATAATATACTAGAGAAATATGTACTATGTAATAATTAAACAGATTATTAGACTCATCTTGGCCCTTTATCGCAGAAGGTCCGGGCTGTCCGAAGTCCTTGTTCTCTTCATCCCAAGAATTTCGTTATCCTAGAAAAGACGTAAACAAATGTAATGCTAGGTCAACCTGACTGTATCAAAGCTAAGGTATAAAACCATGGCAATTGGAATATTAAAGAATATATGTATAGTTGTGTTCGCAAATTAAATGTATCAATAAAAATACCTTCTAATTGTTTCGCCTGAAAAAGAAGAAAATATGTGGAACAGTTTTGTTAATTCAATGTAATTCTATCAAGGTGTGACTAAGGTATAAATCAATAGGAAGTAGGATATTGAATAATGCAAAGTTGCGTTCGTCAAAGTAGTATTCAAAATACCTTTGGATTATTCTGCTTCAAGTTTTTGATCTCATCCTCGTCCATATCAGCTTTCTCCAAGTTCTCGCAGTTTCCTTCACAGTTTAAACAAATTTGCTACATCATTTACATGAAACGTGATTTAATATAGCTTCTGGAGCGTTTTCCACCCACATTCCTCGGAATTTTTTTCATACACATCATACTGTCCATCAGCTGTTATTAAGTTAGGAACTGGCCCAGCACGTCGTAGTATGGCTCGTCCATATTCATTATTACGTTTTTCAGCGAGTTGTATAACGTTTTCTCTAACTTTTAACTGCCTAACACTATACACAGAATTTCGTTAGAAGCAGGAAGCCTTTTTTGTTCCTGTATAAACTCTGATGTTATCAGCATTCCACACAAAAAACAGTGATCTTTGAAGCCAAGACCAGGTACAGACGAGCGTAATTGAAGCGATTGACCACTCTGTTGTGCTCTCTTCACATGGGCAGCAATTATTTTTTTATTGACGTACTGTTTTCTGCATTTTTCGTGAACTTCAATTGATCTTTTTCCATTCAAATGGACTCCTTTTCCATCCTTCCATTGCTTACTTGCTTCACTAAATGTATTTAACTGCTTTTGTTTAACTACAGTCACTTTACTTCCATCTTCTAATGCACTATCACAAATAAAACACAGGGGGGGGGGGGGTAAAATGTGGGGGTGAAGGGGGCGTCAAATTGTAGGAAATTTTGCCTATTGATTTTCTTCATAGTACTTTTATCAAAAAGTGCATGATTTAAAAAAACAAAAAGATGCATTTTTTCTTTTTTTTGTTGCTTGTTTTGATACTTCCCGAAATTTTTTGAGGTGGCAAAGTGGAAATTCGTAATCAGCACCCAAAAAAAAACATAAAAGAATCAAAAATCAGAACTTCTCCAAAACTTTCCGGGTAGAACCGATCTCGACCACTAAACGATTAGACTATAGATACGAATTATTGTCCGAAAGATATGACAAAGAAATTTGTTTGTATTCCTCCATTTTGCTTCTTCAATCTTAAAAATGGACATCTCGCAACATCGGATTTGTATGATCAAATTAGTTCCAGATGATGCCAACATGGTTGTCGAAACACGCGTCGAGTGTTAGTATTCGAGTGTGGTGTTCAAGTATTTTGGCGTTTGTGGAAATTGCTTTAGAGGTATCCAAGGATGTTAATATAAATAAGACAAAAAAAACTACACAAAACAGTTATTTGATAAAAGTTAATCAGAAGTACATAATAATAATAAATCTTTATTACCATAAATTCGTAAGGATCAGACCAATGGTATCGTCAAAATATAATCTAACACTTAGATAAAGGTGGAATCTAAAATTCCAATATAGTCTTGTCGGTTAATATACTCGTTAAATGAGTAAAAACATTTACTTACCTATAAACAATTGTTTAGTTTTGTTTTTAAATATATTATCACTTGGATTAAATTCGGGACAAAGGCTTTAATAGCTCTATGGTACTTGTGGAATGTGGTGGTATCTTTAAGTCACTGCCACCTCTAGAGTTCTATTACTAATTTCATTATTTTTTACAAAGAAATGCATGTTTAACTTAACAAAGTTTACTAGACGGTAAATATACAAAGAAGGGAGTAATAATATACCTAAAGCAATAAAATGTGGCTTGCATGGTGTACGATTAGGTAATCCCAACATACATCGTTTTTTTTTGCTGAATATAATCTGTGGTTGTGTAAAACCGCACCCCAGAACACAAGGCCATAGTGCAAGTGAGATTGTATATCGGCAAAGTAATATACTTTTAAAGATTCCAATGACACCTGTTGTTTTATAAATTGGCAGACATGGGTTGCCACCAAAAAATCAATATAGACCTGCCACGACATGGTGTTTTGAATTGTTAATCCTGGAAATTTTGTTGACTTACAATTTTGTAAAGATTTGGCATCTAGACTGACACAGATGGATTCGGTGTTATTAAAAGTTTTGCTGAAAATCATTAAGGTAGTTTCATTGATTCAAGTGAATTATTTTTTGACCGGTCCTTCATTTTTTGAATGGCATTGTTACATTTACTCTAGAGAACTTATCCACTGTTTAGTACAACCACTGTTTAGTACAGCCGTGGTGTCATCTGCAAATTGGTAAAAAGAGATAAAGTTGATAAAAAATGGCATATCATTAACATATAATAAGAACAACAAGGGGCCAAGAATAGAGCCTTGCGGCACCCTTTGCGATATTACTTTATCTGGTAAAGTATTTTTCTCTTGTTACCTACACGCTCATTAAATATAGCTTTTAGTGAGAATGGAAAAGGTCAAGGCATTTTCCTCTTATACCGTCATCCTCTAATTTGTAAAGTAATGTCTCATGATTAATTGACTCGAAGGCGCGAGAGAAATGAAAAATATCCGAGCCACTTTCTCTTTTCTGTCGATGCATTCGGAAATGAAACAGAGGGCCTTGTATATAGCGAGTTCAGTTGAATTTTTTGGCAGAAATCCATAGTGATGACTAGCTGGAATGTTGAATTTTATAATATATGAAAATAGTCCATTGCAAATTAGTTTTTCAAATATTTTCGACACTTCCATGTGCTGAATCCGAATTTTCAATTTAAAAATTTTTTTACCGCGTAGATTTCGAGTAAACGTCAAAAATTGCCAAAAAACCGTATTTTGACGATAAAAACCGGGATTTATTCGAAATCTACGCGGTAGAAATTTTTTTAAATTGAAAATTCGGATTCGGCATATAAAAATACATAAGCCATGATAGGTTTAGTTCTTGGAGCAGATTTTTTTTTTTTGTAGACCTGTGTAATTGTTTATCTGTATTTTTGATGCATTTTTCAAGACCGATATTAATTACTTTGGCCACTTTTAATACGCCAGGGAAAATACCATGCATAAAACATATAATCATAATGTATGATAATGGCTCGGCTATCACGTTTATGATTTTTTTGATGAGCCTAATAGGTATTTCGTCGAAACCTGAAGATTTTTTTGGCTTAAAGTCGGCCACTACTTCACAGATTTCTTGAGGACTAGTTGGTGTCAAAAACATAGAATAGTCTGCTATGGCTAATATTGCAAGATAGTATGGTGTTCTGGGGTAACGTAAATTGATCAGCAAAAAGATCAGCTATTTGCTGTGGGTCGTCGACTCTTACATCGTTAACAATAAGACAAATATTTTCGTGTATATTATTTCTGGTTTTGTATGTTATATCTTTGAAGATGTCCCACACTGCTTTAGACTTATTCTCAGCAGTTCTTATTTTATTGTCATTGAGTGATTTTTTTGTAGTCCGACAGAATTTTTTGTATGCCTTTTTTCTAGATTTGTATAGTTCAAGAATATTTGATAACTGAACATTGCCGACAATACTGCCAAAATGTGGAATTGATGTTTTGCCTTTTTACCCATGTATTTCATCAAAATTCTTTATGTCTATTTTATTTAAAGGGAATAAGTGTGGTCGTAGAAAAGTATAGTGTACGATTCGAGTTGTAATGCAATTAAGTACTCATGAAATTCACAATAGTCGCTAAAAGGCTCGCGTGTAATTTCCTCCACTCGTGCATAAAATGTTTCTTACTGCTCTTGTTACCTGATATACTATTAAAAGCAACTTATTTTGACCTCAACGACCGGTCTAATATCAACGTAATTTTCGAGCACCCTGTATCCCCAATGCAAATTACTCTTTTAGCTTCTCTGAATTCCCTCATAAAAATCATTTTATTTATTTGCGTACGCCTGATTTATTTATCTCTTTACTCATTCCCCATAAACCTCTAAGGTATACTCTTACTGTAGATAAAACGATCCTAAGATATGTGTACTTTTCGTTCAATATAAATAAAGTTTTATAAACTCTTACAAGATATTCCTTGAATTTCCATTTATAGCTCTCTGAACAGATGAAACTTGAATTGAACTGTTTGATTTCTCTGGTATCGGATATTCAAAATCCTTATGCAATTTGCCTTTACGCCACCATTAAATGTGATAATCTAGCTGTACCAACGATTGCAATAATCCAGTGTTTATCATGAAATGTATTAATCTGAAACGGGTTATTGATTGATGATTTGATTTCTTTATACAAATTTTGAATTATCTCGTTTGCGTTCGGTTTAAAATGTCGACGAGTTCCGAAGGATCTTAATTCTACATTTCTTAATTATTTTATCAACTAAACTTACAAAGTATTCATGTCTTTAACTAAATCTTGCTCTTGGCAAATCTCTGCTTATTGAGAGGGTAACTTAATATACGACAAATACAAAAAATTAAGACGAACCAATTTCGGGTGAGCAGAATGGCCCGGGTCGTTAGAGTCATAACTCAGAGGTCTGGTGCTATCGTCTCTACATGCAAGGAGTTTTTGAAATATGTGACGTACTCCCCAGTGAGGCTGCGAAGTGTCACTTTGATACCCCAGCAATTGGGGGCGCCAGTTCTTAGTCAAGTGGAGGGACACCACTATCCTCAAAAGACAGTGAAGCAGGGCTTGAGTAGCTACGGTGATGAAACGGAAATGTCTAGATCAAAGGAAGAATTAGACTTCTCACACACACAGCAGTAAAGAGAGCACAATTAGGAATACAATAATATTTATTAATATCAAAACCTACTATGTACAATTCTATAGGCACTTAGACTATTCCTAATATTACAAGAACTGAATGTTCTTGTAATATTTCTCTCTACAGACTGGCGGATCGGACTGCTGTTATGCGCAGTGGCTCTCCTCGAGTAACATGAATGCGCAGTAGGTTACCACGAGTAATATGGATTCGCAGTATGTTTCCTCGAGTATTTTGGATGCGCAGTGGGTTTCCTCGAGTAAAATGGATGGTGGGTTACTTCAATGATACAATGTTATCGTTCGTGAAGAATATTAAGTTAAATTTAAAAAACGCTACACACATAATTAGTTAATAGTCCAGGGAAATGAGTAAAAAAAGTACCATGTTCGGGACTGTGACTCATCCAGGCAGAGACCACGATTTTTAGGTAGTATAGGTGTCAATAAATTAAACCTATATAAAATCTGCGGTCGATTTTCTGCATATGTTTATTTACAGCCCTTTTAATGCAAAAAAATGGAAAAAACGTGTTTTTTCACACTTTCTCACCTGCCAATAAAAAGTAAACTATCTTGTAGGAAATTAAAAAAGCTTTAAAATGGCGGTTGATAAATGTCGATATAGTTAATTGTTGCTAAGATAATTGCAAAATGCGGAATTTTATTCAATAAACAATATCTTGTGTAAAAAACAATCTACTGTTTTGTCCTTGCGTAAATAGTTGACTCTCATAGTGCTTAATATCTGGTAAAAATTTCAAATCGATTCGTCAAATAGTTTTTGCAAAATTGCATTAATTTATCCCAGAGACCTTTTTTTTTGCAATCCCACCACGTCCAGAGAAATCAAAATACAATGATTCTACGGCCTACACCTGAAAGGGAAAGACTTGATTTACCAAAATGCTTTGTTAGATATCGAAAAAATTAATTTTCAGACCTGCAAAATGACGTTGCAAAAGAACTCAGATTTTTACCTTATAAACAAATAGAATAATTTTTTAACAATTGATTGTAGAGCATCGGTTTTTCGATATTTGAAAAGCTGATATTTTTACACGAATTTTGAAAAAAAAAAGAAGGTCCTAGGTCAATTTGGGACAAAGTTAGCAATTTTTTTTCAAAAATTCATAGCTCCTTTGTTTATAATAATTAAGAAACGTAACAAGCGCCATTTTAAAGGGGAAGAGTTCAACTTTTAGTGTGTATGTGAATCGACAAATATTCTGTATTATTATAAATTACAGCATTATTTATATCGAACAATGTGTTTCTTTTCACACTTTACAAATTCTATTGTTTATAACTTAATATAACAGTAATTTATATTTTAATTGTACACAAACCTTTCCTATAATTTTCAATAAGAATAATACAAAAATTTTGATAATGTATAAAAATATTTTTTTGTAAAATGTTTAAACAAATTACAGGTAATTATTACTCTCTTATTATTTTGGAGCAGATGTGTTGAACCATAGAAAGTTTCTACTGTATCATACAAACCATTATACATGACAAACGCTGTCACTACATGTACATTCACACGCGTGTTGTATACTTCTACGAAGGAAGTAATGGTTTGTTTTATTATTTATTAATAATTAATAATACGCAAATTAATAAGAGCACTTTTCATAAATTGTATGGTAATTTTGCATTTGAAAAATATCTTAAAAATGTAAATTATATCGAATAGAGTGTTTTTATTTTATAAATTTGAAAAATTCAATTGTTTATAACAATAAGATATATATTTACGTGTACATAAGCCTTTTCTACAACTTTCAACAAGAACAAAACAAAAAATTTTGATATTTTGCAAAAAAAAAATTTTTTTTAAATGTTTAAACAAATTACATTGTTAATATTAATGTTAATAGTTTAACAGATTGAATATTATTAACGTACGCAAAAAGGTATCCCAAATTGAAAAAAGAAACATCAAAATCGGTTAACAAACACCAAAGTTATGACTTATGTGGTCAGTTTGAAGATGCTGTTTCAATTTTTGAATGCGCGGATTTGAGGGTTCCCCTTCCACAACCTCCGAGCTAAGTTGATTCGAGCCTCATTTTAGAAGCTTTGCCAACAGTTTTGAGAAAGTGCAATCATTTTCAAATTTTTTACACTAAAAGTTGAACTCTTCCCCTTTAAAATGGCGCTTGTTACGTTTCTTAATTATTATAAACAAAGGAGCTATGAATTTTTGAAAAAAAATTGCTAACTTTGCTCCAAATTGACCTAGGACCTTCTTTTTTTTTCAAAATTCGTGTAAAAATATCAGCTTTTCAAATATCGAAAAACAGATGCTCTACAATCAATTGTTAAAAAAATATTCTATTTGTTTATAAGGTAAAAATCTGAGTTCTTTTGCAACGTCATTTTGCAGGTCTGAAAATTAATTTTTTCGATATCTAACAAAGCATTTTGGTAAATCAAGTCTTTCCCTTTCAGGTGGAGGCCGTAGAATCATTGTATTTTGATTTCTCTGGACGTGGTGGGGTTGCAAAAAAAAAGTCTCTGGGATAAATTAATGCAATTTTGCAAAAACTATTTGCCGAATTGATTTGAAATTTTTACCAGATATTAAGCACTATGAGAGTCAACTATTTACGCAAGGACAAAACAGTAGATTGTTTTTTACACAAGATATTGTTTATTGAATAAAATTCCGCATTTTGCAATTATCTTAGCAACAATTAACTATATCGACATTTAACAACCGCCATTTTAAAGCTTTTTTAATTTCCTGCAAGGTGATTCATTTGATTTATCTGTAAGATAGTTTACTTTTTACTGGCAGGTGAAGACGTGTGAAAAAACACGTTTTTTCCATTTTTTTGCATTAAAATGGCTGTAAATAAACATATGCAGAAAATTGACCGCAGATTTTATATAGGTTTCATTTATTGACACCTATACTACCTAAAAATTGTGGTCTCTGCCTGGATGAGTCACAGTCCCGGCCAAAACCTCATTTCCCTGGATTATAAAGCTTTGGAGTCTTATTCGAAAAAAAATAAATAAATAAAACGGAAATATCTTGGGAATTTAGGACAAATAAATAAAGTACCATATTCTCTAACGTTCTATCTCTCACAAATCTGTCACAAATAAAATACACCGGTAACACAAATCATTACACTATTACTTCCAATTAAATAATAGTAACCCAATAAATTCCAATAAATAGTAATAGTAGTTAGTATGAATGCGCAGTAGGTTACCCTCTAGTAGTATGGATGCGTAGTAGGTTTCCTCGAAGAAAATGCTTGAAGTAGAAGCTTTACTTCTATCGTGTAGTTCACATCACACAATGATTTTTTATATCTTTGTCATGCCATTTTCTGCGTATTTCACATTCAGTGAAGTACAATTATAGTATTTTCGTTGTAAGAGACTTGAATAGGAAGTCTGGCCGGTTGGATTGCCTACACGAGAGTAATCTTTCGATGCCGCGTGAATACCTAGATCGTGCATGTTTACTAATGTAACGTATTTAGGTATTCTGACAGCCTGCCATTCACAGATTTATTCGTTGAAAATACATAAATAACTAAACTAAAGTTACATAGTATATGATTTTACAGGATAAATGAGAAATAATTGAAACAATAAAATAATTAGCTGCAAATATTCCCATAAGAATTTGCTTCGTTACAAATATGTACATATATTTTAACCTATGAGTAATGTGAAAGTCAACTCCATATTTAAAAAAGTCATTCCTGTTAAAGTGCAAGAGACTGGCGGGCATTTTCCTCGTGCTTAAAAAACGTAAAAACACAATAAATGACGGTTACCACGTACGGAAAGCATCCAATTCATATTTAGATAAAGATAAAAAATATTACACTAACAACTCTTTCTTGGCACACTCGCAGTAAGGATAAGGGTTAAGGTCAGATTTAGGAAAACAGTAACACTGGTAAGCAGTATATAATAATTGTTTTCAATATTCAAAATTAATTTGCTCGGTTATTTTTGTTCATTTTGATAAATAAATATTTTTATGTGTCAGAAAGATGTGAATATTTATAGTTCTGAGTATTAGCGTTATCTGCATTTGAAATTTTTGTGACAGACACTGCAAACATATTATACAGATTCAAAAATATTTATTGTGTTAGAAGGTTATAATTTTACACACAAAAAAACGTGAAGAACAAAACATTTTGTTATAAACTTCACCCTGCATTACAACCACAAAATAAATATAAATATGAAATATAAAGTGTCAAACATTTAAGTCAATAAAAACAACTACAAAAGATTTAAAACATATTAAATTATAACGGATTACAGGAGTCGCTATCTAAAATAAGTTTCTTTGAACTTTATTTAACTCTAGCAACAGTTATATTATAATCTTTTAAATCTGGGGTTAGTTATTCATCACATAAGGACATAGATATGAAAAGGCTGATTTAATGCTGAAGTGAGATGTCTTGGAATTGATATGGAGTTCTCTATGCCTCTCAGAGCTCTCTGATGAATATTATTACGTTATTCAATCTGACGCAAATACTGCGGTTTTTTATTGCATGTAATGTTTAATAAAACACACAATGTAGAGAAACCTTCTTTCATTCATTCTGGGTAATAAGCCGAATACAATTAGAAAGTTTCCTATTTTAGAAATATCATGTACATTCAACCTCATTTAGTAGTCTTTCAGTTAACTAGTCAAACAAAAAAAAAATCATCTCGATATCTGAAAAACTCACAAACTTATTTAATTTCTTATTTGAATCCTTCGCGCTAGACTGTGACATCACAGTACACAACTCGCTGTTATTTTGGGCATAATTACTTATTCAAACGATAAAAACGTTAAACAAGCCCAACTACAAAAATATCTTACACTGTGTCCGGTAAGAATAACACTGAATGAACTAAACTTCCGGTGCCCGCGCCCGCTCGCTGTTGACGGAATCATGTACTGTGACGTCATCGTGCCTCAGCCCAGATGAGGAGCGCTAACTTCTTTATTTATAGAGATAATAAAAAAGAAAAATTACAGATATTTTTTAGATTTTTATGACTATTTATTACGAGAAAATGAGAGAAATGGAAACTTCCTAATTATTTTGCAATTTTTGTAGACGAAATTTGTTTTCTTCATTAAGAAATGGCTTATGGACGACATAGCTTACAGTTCATCTCAAACTTATAGCAACATGAGGCCCAGTGTTTTAATGCAAAGTTAAGCACTTTATCCTACAAATAAATTAGCTAGAAGTTTAGAATATGAAGTTGCAATATTAAAGTGTTTAATAAAAGCATATTCTAAACTTCTAGCTAATTTATTTGTAGTATAAAGTGCTTAACTTTGCATTAAAATACTGGGCCTCATGTTGCTATAAGTTTGAGATGAACTATATATGTCTTAATATAAGGTTCTTTACAAGCGTGGTTTTAGTTTTACTACTAGGGCTATCTCTAGGAGACGATAACTATTTTAGTGAAAATTACAGACCACGGCAATGCTCATCAAATGTTGGCATTTCGTCCAACCACAAGCCCATTTTTTTTTTACTTTATTGGTTCTGTAAATACATTTTTATCTAACTGGATACTGGGATCGGCTACGCAATATACTGGCTTTTAGATGCACTAAGCTACAAACAGTTTTTCGTTTGACCAGGACATAAATACTGCCAAGGTCATTATCAATTTTAATAGCAGCACCTTGGACTTATACTGGATTATAGCTTAGATATAATTCAAAATCATCCGCATATATATGCAGTTTACAAAAACTTGGACCTGCTGAACGTCCGATATAAATATTGCAGATAACAGTAAACCGAAAATTGACATATCTCATCTATGTCCTAGGGAAATACCCGAAATCTTTTATTTCTGTTTCAAATCTGCTCATGAAAAGACTAGCCTGAAAAGTGACAAGAGGTTTTCCACTGCTATCCCTTCATGTTTCTCGAAGCAAATTTTATTAACTTGGAATCTATTCTGCTTCTTGTTGAGTTGAGATATATATTCGGCTGAAGTTTGACTTACTGGAAATGCGTTATGTCAAAACGGTTTCCATGGTAACGGTCGTCATAGTTACCACTACCCAATGGTACTACTCCCATGGTGGGCACTCGCTTAGTTGTGAAGTTAGGTAGTCCAGAATAGTGGAAATGATCTACAAAGAAGCAGTTGCTGTGGTAATGCTTACCACGGTTACCAGTACCTTAGGGTACCACTCCCATGGTGGGCACTCGCTTAGTTACGAAATGATTAACTGTATTAGTAATTTTTTTTTTTTTTTGAAAATCGACTTACCGGAAATGTGTTATATGTCAAAATGGTTTTCATGGTAACGGTTGTCACTACCCAATGGTACTACTCCCATGGTGGGCACTCGCTTAGTTGCGAAGCTAGGTACTCCAGATTAGTGGAAATGATCTACAAAGAAGCAGTTGCCGTGTTAATGCTTAGCACGGTTACCAGTACCTTAGGGTACCACTACCATGGTGGGCACTCGCTTAGTTACGAAATGATTAGCTATATTAGTAATAAAACCGAACTTTTTTTATTGATTATAATAAAATTAAAACAAAAATACAAGTTGCGTTAAATTTTTGAACGGAAATCTCCATATTCTAGCCGTATGGCCACGTATTTCGAGACGGCGACCGATCGCGCGTTATCAAACTGAAACTGCTTCTTTGTATTCGCGAAAATATAACGGATGAACTCAATAGTGATTTACCTTCGATACAAAGGAATTCACGTATAAGGTAACAGCATAAATTTGTCATGATATATAAATCGCTGTCACATATTGGTGAATTGTATGTATCGAAGGTAAATCCGTATTGGATTCGTTTGTTTTATCTTCGCGAATATCATTTCCACTAATGTGGAGTACCTAGCTTCACAACTAAGCGAGTGCCTGCCATGGGAGTAGTACCATTGGGTAGTGGTAACTATGACGACCGTTACCATGGAAACCATTTTGACATATAACACATTTCCGGTCGACGTTTCGAAATCCGCGCGCGCGGATTTCGAAACGTCGACCGGAAATGTGTTAATGTCAAAATGGTTTCCATGGTAACGGTCGTCATAGTTACCACTACCCAATGGTACTACTCCCATGGCAGGCACTCGCTTAGTTGTGAAGCTAGGTACTCCAGATTAGTGGAAATGATATACGAAAAAGCAGTTTCAGTTTAATAACGCGCGACCGGTCGCCGTCTCGAAATACGTGGCCATGCGGCTAGAATATGGAGATTTCCGTTCAAAAATTTAATGTAACTTGTATTTTTGTTTTAATTTTATTATAATCAACAAAAAAAGTTGAGTTTTATTATTAATACAGCTAATCATTTCGTAACTAAGCGAGTGCCCACCATGGGAGTGGTACCCTAAGGTGCTGGAACCGTGCTAAGCATTACCACGGCAACTGCTTCTTTGAGGATCATTTCCACTGATCTGGAGTACCTAGCTTCACAACTAAGCGAGTACCCACCATGGGAGTAGTACCACTGGGTAGTGACGACCGTTACCATAGAAACCATTTTGACATATAACACAATCGAATTTAAAAAAAAAATTACTAATACAGCTAATCATTTCGTAACTAAGCGAGTGCCCACCATGGGACTGGTACCCTAAGGTACTGGTAACCGTGGTAAGCATTACCACACTGCTTCTTTGTAGATCATTTCCACTATTCTGGACTACCTAACTTCACAACTAAGTGAGTGCCCACCATGGGAGTAGTACCATTGGGTAGTGGTAACTATGACGACCGTTACCATGGAAACCGTTTTGACATAACGCATTTCCAGTAAGTCAAACTTCAGCCATATATTCTTTAACAATTTCTTGACTAATATTATATACATAATTGGAATATACCTTTAAGGTATTGGTACAGTTGGAAACATTGATCAGACATCAAAAGAGATGAACATTTCGCCTTTTTGCAATGGTATCTTGTTAAATAAAGCGAATAAATGTACATTTCATTAGTTATTAAATCAGAAGTAACGATTATTATTGTAAAACTAGATTCTGCAATAGGTAACTTTTGAATCCTGATCTTATCCATTTAGTCGGGGAGCCCTCCCTAGCTGTACGTGCACCCCCCCACCGATCCTTGGGGACAATGTTTTTCATAAAGATTAAAATCTAAGGAACAATTTAAGACATGTCCCCCCAAAAAAAAACTGGCTGTACTTTCAAAATGGCGGCCATATGTTAAAAAAAACTGTTGCCAATGTTGTTTTTGTCATTTAACACAAAAACTAAAAAAGATGAACAAAAACTTTTTTCACAAAAAACAACGTACATAGAATTTTCTACAATTTTGTACCTATACAATATTTTGATAGGAGTTACCATTTTCCAGATAAATGAGTCTAAAATTAAGAAAACATGGAAATTCATATATCAGTAAATCACCTAGAGGAAATAACTGTGACAATTATTATAAGGCGCATAATATAACTTTATATTATTAACATAAAAATAAATTAAAACAAACTGAAAAAAATTAATAATAATAATAATATTATAATTTGCAGACATTTATCTCGAAAACGGTAACAGTGGTATCTGGAAAACGGTAACTCCTATCCAAATATTGTATAGGAACAAAATTGTAGAAAATTTTATGCACTTTGTTTTTTGTGCAGAAAGTTTTTCGCCATCTTTTTTAGTTTTTGTGTTAAATGACAAAAACAGTATTTGCATTGTTTTTTAAACGGACGCCATTTTGAAAGTACAGCCAGTTTTTTCTTTTTTAGGACATGTCTTAAATTGTTCCTTAGGCTTTAATCTTTATGAAAAACATGGTCCCCAAGGATCGGGGGGGTGCCCGAACAGTTAGGGTGGGCTTCCGTAGTGTTACGTTTTATGTTGAATTTTATATTTTACTTTAAGAGATGAATCATTTATCTGGAAAATGGTAACTCCTATGCAAATATTGTATAGGAACAAAATTGTAGAAAATTTTATGCACTTTGTTTTTTGTACAGAAAGTTTTTCTCCATCTTTTTTAGTTTTTGTGTTAAATGACAAAAACCATATTTGCAAATTTTCTTTTTTTAAACGGACGCCATTTTGAAAGTGCAGCCAATTTTTTTTTTTTAGGACATGTCTTAAATTGTTCCTTAGGCTTTAATCTTTATGAAAAACATTGTCCTAAAGAATCCGGGGGGGGGGTGCACGGACACTTGGGGTGGGCTCCCGTAGTAATTATTTTAATTATTTTACTGTATGGTATACATCACATAAGCATGACTACCTGGCAACTGAGTTGTGAACAATTTGTGTTTGCCAGGGTAATCATAATGTAAATTTGGTGTAAATGTACAACGAAAATTAATACAAATAATATAAGCAAGTATTAAAAAATGGAATATAAAAAATTAATTAAAAAATAAAACATGTGAAAAACAGCAATATCTATATAAAAAAAGAAAAGGTGGAGGATGGAACTCACGTAGGCGTCTAAATTTGGCAAAATATATTTTGGTGTTCAAAAACATATTTTGGTGTTCAAAAACATATTTTTTCTTCAAACATCAGAAAAACATGACATTTCTTAACTCAGTTCATGACATTAAAGTTTTACATTTTAGACGGCTGTGCATTGCCATTAATAACGGAGGTAACAGTACTTTTCTGAAATTGATCGGCAATGCTCTACATTTTCGGCGCGATTTCAGATCGAAAAATGCACAATTCCAGTATTTTAGTCCGTTGCTAAGAAACTATCAGAAAACAGACCGGAAAAGATCCGTTGCCAAACAACGATCAACAAAACCGTACAGGAATGTTACTTTCTAGACAACCATTTTAGAATGTAATAATTCTGAAATCATTTTTAATAATAGAAAGTAAAAATTTTTACTCTTGAGATAGAATATTTCTGAAACACTTGCTTCTTATGTATTTTGCATGTATTGTCATTCTATAACAAGTGCCAGAATGAATATTCTCAACGAAATATATAAATTGCCGTAGATGTCAAAACTGTCAGTGTCAATTCAGTAATTTTACAAGCACTATAAATATAAATATTAATTCAATGTAATATAATTGTTTCAATAAATAACTTGTTTTGTTCAGATTTACTCGGTTAGAATGAAAATTCGATCTACTCGTGGTTCCACTCGTATCGAATTTTAATTCTGACCTTGTTACAAAATATACTATTCCCGGCCTAGGCCGGGAAAGTAACATCCCCATACGGTTTTGTTATGTATATTTTAGACAGTAAATAAATACACGCAGACAAACGAACTCACATTAAAATTGCATTTATTAATAAGCAGTTAGATTGTAACGAAGAAATGTTATGCATTAATACAAATTCCTTAATTTATAATAATGTTGATTGTGATTTCAGAAAAAAATAGTATGTGTCCTTCGGTGTGGAAGCACATTCCCGGACTTCGATGCTTGTTGACCTCGACTAGCGCCTCGGCCAACAGTTTGCATCGTCGTCCGGGAATGTATTGCTTTCACACCTAAATACACAATATACTATTTTCTGACGCTGTGAGCGACAGAAAAGGTAATATCCATAGCAACGCGTATTTTACTTAATACGCCAGCCATGCAATATTAACACAATCGTTTTTGGTGGTGAAATTTGAGATTTTTTATTTTTATTTTTTTATAGCTAATAGTCCCCTATCAAATGTACATCCGTGGGATCTTTGATGATGCAAGTGTGGTAGTGGTCCCAATCTCTTTGTTTGACCTTGGAGAAACATACTTTCGATGTTGGCACTCTCAAAAATGGTGCGTTTGAGTGCTGCGCGCGAAAAACAAAATGGCCGCCGTCGCAAACATTTTTTCCCATTTATCTAAGTAACCATTGGGATTACGAAAAAAAATTTTATGTAAAAAATATTGTTAAATCAACTATACAGAGAAGAGGTTATTACAATTTTTTATGTAGAACTAACCGTTCTCTCAAAAAGTTTCATTTTATAGTTTCCAATAATAAAAATTAATATGTCTAATGATGAGAGATTTGCCAGTGCATATTAACATATTTGACACTATTTCTCGGGCCACTGGGAACAATAATTATAACTAAAAGATTACAAACATAAATAAATTAACAAATACCCCCATCTCCCCTATGTTTTACAGTATAGGTAGGCATAGGAAATTGAAAAAAAGTACCTATATAATTTTAACGTTTTCCTTTTTACTTCCTTCTCTTTCCCCCATCTGTGTAGCTGGCTGATGGAACCCATACAAGGCAAGAAAAGGGGAAAAAAATGTTTAACGTTTAATGAAGAAACTTATAGAAATACAGTAGTTACAGATTTATATAGACAAAGTACAGACAAGCAATACTTTTCACTTCTACAATGACATTTTTAATTAAAATCATCGTCACTTTCAATGCAAATCTCACTTAGCCCCAAATCTTCATCATGGCCTTGCTCGCACTCTCCCATATTGTCACATTGGTCGAGATTACCTTCGCACTTACACATTTTGGTACACCGGAGTCCATTCGACTGACACGTATATGGAGGAGAGCAACGCCTTTGGGAGCATGCGCAGCGACAAAGTTCCAAGATAAGCTCTGGAGCATAAGGTTTGGTACAAACAACTGGCCCGTATGTGCTCCCTACTTTCTTGCATCCAAAATCTGAGGGTGGTGGGTTATTGGGATGCTGAATGAGATCCTGATTCCACTCAAAACATTGAAGGTGGGCCCTTAGCAAAGCCGGATCCAGTTCAGATCTTGACATTGTTTCTGGGCGAACAACAACCATCTCATAGCTCCTATGTCGGTCAGTGTTGTTTTGGGGATATAAAGCTGACAAATGAACGCTTCCAAGTTAGCCCTGACATCTTCTGTGAGAGACAGTGTAGTCTCCAATGTAGCCAAAACTTCTAGTAGCTTATCACTTGCAGAATTAAAAGTTTTCCACCACTTTATTTTACCTTTGCCAGCAAATGATCCTGTTACATCTGCTCCTGAAAGTACGTGTAATCCAGGAAGTGCAGAGTGCTTTCAGAGGTCCAAGTGCTCTGTAAATTGAACCTAGCTGAACAAACCTTTTCATGCAATGGCCAAGGAAAAATGCAAACTCTTTCGAAAGTTGGGGATATCGTCTTAGTACCAAAATTAGGACATCAGTATCGGGGGAGAATGCATGAGTAGTTTTAATTCCTTTCTGTGCTAAATATACTGCATGTAATATGATCTTTGTGTCCGCCTCCTCCTGCGTACTTGAAAGACTGGATACATCATCGCCATGTGATGAAGCTGCTTTGTCCCTCCAACTGATTACAAACCTTTTGTTATTGGTCACGCCAAATTGAAGAATCTGACCGGAAAGGAACTTTGTCAGTTCATCCTTCGTCTTATCGTGGGACAAGAATTTATTCATTGCTATACTTCCAATTTTCGTTTCTGGCCCGATTTTGTACTGGATTGGATCTGAGCCTTTTTGCCGAATCACTCTCATAGCTTTCTTCAACGAGTTTTTTTGTAAGAGTCGAAAACAACATGAACCTCACTGTAATTGCTGAATTTTTGCCCGATCCAATTGCTGAAGCCTAAACCGAGGTCACGGCATGTCTTCAATCTGCTAGGTTTGTGGTAGGTGTGAAGAAGCGCCATGCCATCTATTATCGCAGCTTTTTCCTGTAGCTCCTCATTTTATTCTAAAACTGCAGGTGTGGTGGAAGCATGATCATCGTCATTTTCTTCGGCAGGTATACCTTGCATTGATTCAAGAGCCATCCATAAGTTTGTACTTAGTTAGACAATTTTGCATTCTCCCGTCAACTGAAAATAATGACTTTGGTAGTGCTGAGAACTCGTAGTTGCTCAAATAGTATCTCAAATCTACATCAGGTCTGCTTCTGGATGCTATCAATAATCTTGAAATAAGAGATAAATCTGTCTTTATGGCTATAGATTTGTTTTTGAGGGTAATTTTAGCTTTTTTCGCTGCCGTTTTACACATTTTAATAAAATTATTTTTCAACGGATCCCAGAACTGAATGTTGTTAGTATGAATTAAAAAAAAATGAATAAAGATAATTTCAAACAAATAACTATTAATAAATATAAAGCCATGAAATAATTTTAAAAGTTAAGTTTCTGGGAAAATGGTTAGTCCTGCATAAAAACTTATAATAACCTTTTTTTTGTGTAAAATTGATTTAGCAATATTTTTTCGTAATCCCAATGGTTACTTAGATAAATTGGAAAAAGCGTTTGCGATGGCGGCCATTTTGTTTTTCGCGCGCAGTACTCATGTGCATCATTTTTGAGAGTGCCAACATCGAAATTATGTTTCTTTAAGGCCTAACAGACAGATTCAGACTACTACCACACTTGCATCATTAAGGAGCCCACGGGAGCCTATTTTTGTACACTTGGCAGGAGACTATAATCGTCGTTTGAAGAAACAAGTAAAATTGAAACTTTTAAAAAACCCCCGATCAATGTATCTAATCGTACCAGTTTCATATGACCGAATCAAAATGAGGCCTAAATCATGTTCGTGCACATTTTCAATTTTACTTCAATCGAGCAATTTCTAGAGGAGTTCAACATGGCGAATTCAAGATGGCGACCAAACATCAAAATCTAATATGGCCTATAACCTTCTCGACAAAATACTCTTTCAAATAAAAAAAACTGCATCAAAATCGGATCAGAGATATGAAGCCACAGACAGACAGACAAACAAACATACGTGTCAAACTTGAGGGAAATGAAGTACAAACTATTAATAATTTTATCTAAAGGTAAAATAGTACCCTGTTTTAGAAAATATTACGGATAAAGTGTTAAGGAAGTACGAAATTTGACTTTTGGGGGTTAAGAATAGCATGTTTTATTCGGAGTAAAAGCCACTTGTTGTGGCTCATCTGTAATTGCCAAACCTACAGACTCATCACAAAAATATCACTTTTACTCCTAATAAAACAATATAGATAGATATTTTAATTTCTTTTGAAAACTTTTTTTTTATTAAGTATCTTTATACTTTTGCGGGATATTGTACTACAATTTTGGTCCAATATTATATTATAAAAGGTAGTTTCTAAAGTCACAAAGGTTAGTTCAAACTTTATGTATTCAGTTTCCCAACTGTCATTTATTAATAAAAGAAAGAGATTAATAAGTATGTTAAAGAGCTTGACATTTTAACTTAATATTAAAAAAACGAGCATAAACATGATGCATAATATGATGATACAAATGAAGTCATTTATATTGTTATTTTTTTATACTTAATATAGAAGAACCGTTCTTATTAAGAATCAGCTCCACCTCAAGGATTCCATTGTATAAGTTGCATCATTTTTAATACTTATACATATATTCAATTTACTCAACTCATATTAACGAAATCGCTTTAAAATAACGAACTTTATTATTATTAAACTATGATTCTTATCTGACATTAGATTTTAAAATCCGTTTCCCATTGAAACAAAGAACAATAAAATTAGATGCTAATATAATTGAATTTTTGGTGTGTAGTGGTGTAATTTGAAATCTAAATCATATCTTGATATTATATATCGTGAACTAATCTGTAACTGCTTATAAAGAGGAGATGCAAATTCTGCAATTTGAGATGTTTTCAGATGGATAGAGATTTATTAGTTTCAAAATTAAGCTAGAATTTCTCCATGTGTTGTTCATTGGTGTGTAAGTCGGGGTTGGCATGTTTAAAAGAAAATGTTTTAAACAACATGTTTAAAACGTATTTAATACACAATGCAATGTTTTAAACAACTGTTGCGTATTTTCCGGCATCGGTTGAACTACAAACTACAACATGTCAAAAATTCATTAAATTTAACATGCCACCAATTTACCTATAAAACGTGCGGTGTCCTTTGTAGTCCGGCGGATTGCTGTAAGAATTATGCACAAGCGGTTAAAAGCGATTTCACTTTTCTGTCGTGTCAGTAGGGATCTAAGGACCATATTCAGAACGGGAGCCTATCAGATCAGTCACTTTGAACTTCTGTACAGTCGCGCAAAGTACAGTTTGGGACCTAATGTCATTTTGGACTATTAATTCCGTTTCAGTCGTCGTAGCGAGATCATTTTTGGGTGCAGATCTTGTTTTTGGGGGGCGAGAAATCTGATTATAACTGTCTCGAGACCCTGAGGCCTATAGTACATAGGCCATGGTGCATAGTACATAACCTTAAACAAAATAAAATCGGAAAAACCAATCTCGTAGCCAAACCAAACCTCAACTATCTTTTTTTCAACAACTAACTTTAAAAAAAAAAAACAACCTAAAAACGACCCAAAAAACATCCTAAAAAATAAACTTAAGAAAAAAAATGAAAAAAGCAGTGTCTCTCTGTAAAGTGGTGGCGTAGGGCAGTCTCAGGCAGACGAGTTTTTCCAAAGTCGAATTGTAGCGCGCAGTACTCCGATGAATGACTCCATGAAGAAGAATAAAGTTTTACTCTTCAGCAATGGCTCCATGAGTGTCAAACAATCCCGCCAGCAGCTTCAAATTGCCCTTAAAATGTGACAGAAGTCGATTTTCCAGACTATTCACTGCTTGTCAAGTGCGCCAGGGAGACATTGAGAACTTCTTTCGCCATGAAAATCAGACCTACTCTCCTTCCCTGTCAGACAACAGTGACTAATATTTCGGCAAAAAGTCAGATTTGCTAGATTGCCTTGTAACTAACGACCAAGTTGTCATGTCCATACCTTCTGCTGAAACTGAAATGATAGTAATTGATGGTGCTGCTGCTGTACATTTTCTGCGTCCTCAGCCTGAGGAAACTTTCTTCTGTTACAAAAATAAATTCGTAACTTACATCAGTAATCAATTTACTGAATCAGTTCGTCGGATTGACGTAGTTTTTGATTACTATCATGCTGACTCTCTGAAGGCTGCCGCACGCTTGAAGCGAGGAACTGGCATTAGGCGCAGAGTAGAAGGGGATAAAGTTACCTCTAAAAATTGGAGTGAATTTTTGAGAGACGATGAGAATAAACGAGAGCTGTTTTTACTCTTGAATGATTTCATTGGTTCTGCATCTTACAGAGGGAAAGTTGTTGTTACCCGAAAACAGGAGATCATCTCCTCACTTCAGTCTGACCTGATGAATCTGATGCCCTGCGTCCGTGAAGAAGCAGATTATAGAATGATCCTCCACATCGCTGATGGTTGCAGGGAAGTACACAAATATATTTTGATCCGCACGGTCGACACAGACGTGGTGGTGCTGGCAACTGCCTTTTTGCATGCTCTACCTGGCTGTGAAAACATATGGATTGCGTTGGGTGCCGGCAAGTCCTATAGTTTGCTGGATGTCTTCTCTATTATTCAGAGTCTTGGTCCAGAAAGGTGTTTGGGTCTTCTCTTCTTTCATGCCTACACAGGTGGCGATTCTACTTCTGCGTTCCGGGGCAAAGGAAAAGGAACAGGCATGGCGGCGTGGAAAGATTTTCCTGCAGTAAATCCTATCTTTGAGTGCTTGTCCAAAGCTCCTTCCTTGGATGAAATTGAGCAGGCCCTACCCATACTGGAAAGATATGTCGTTATAATGTATGGCAGATGTTCATGAGATGAAGAAGTCAATACCGCCCGTCTTCACCTATTCAGCAAGGGTGGAGACATAGAAAATATTCCCCCCCCTACTCAAGATGTTCTCCATCTGCATACCCAGAGAGCTGCCTATCAGGTGGGGCATATATGGGGACAGAGTCTCACGAAGGATTTCGTTCTTCCCGACCCTGCATTGTATGGGTGGACCAAGACACCACAATGAGTATGGAAGGTAAAGTTAATGTCATATATTATATGGTATACACAAATCACAGCACAGTGCCCTTATCCTTGACCATTCGCATTCATATACGTATACGTTTTCCAATACATATTGCATGGGAAAACGTATACGTGTTCGAATGTGAATTCGCAAGGGCAAATACCCTGGTCGTATCGCTCCTTAAATAGTATTTTGCTTCCTCCAGGTCAAGTGGACAACCCTGCCTCCGGCAGGAAGGGTGTGCCGCGAGGTCGTCTCCTGTTCCTGCAAAACCCCATGTGGAAAACGGGGTAGATGCGGAAAATCCCAGCTGCCATGCACCAGCCTGTGCAAATGCAGTTGTGAGCAAGAGTAGATAAAGTTACAAGTTCAATAAAGGTAAAAACAAAAACCTCAGGGTTCACAACATACAATCTGACACCCCGATGATGATAATTATTATTATAATACTCTTAACCTGCAATTAATGCAGAGATCAGAAAAGCCCGCGGCGGACACATCTTCGAATGAAGACAATCTTCAATGTTCTTTGTGTGTTCTCTGTTCTAAATACGCAATTTATTTCAGTAAAATTAAATAAAGCTTCGTTTAAAGAATAGTCTTTTAACCTTTTTGAGTCTCATAAACGTCAACTCATGGTTGGAGGCAAAGAAACTGATCACAATATTCCTCAGGTGCCCGTGGTATAACTTGAGTACATACCCGTTCAAACGCTAGGTACCCAAACGGGAGTATTATGGGCCTCAGGGCCTCGAGACAGTTATAATCAGGTTTCTCGCGCCCAAAAACATAGATCTACACCCAAAATGATCTCGCTACGACGACTGAAACGGAATTAATAGTCCAAAAGACATTAGGTTCCAAACTGTACTTTGCGAGACTGTACAGAAGCTAAAAGTGGGCGCCTGTTCTGAATATGGTCCTTAGGTCCCTACTGATACGACAGAAAAGAGAAATCGCTTTTAACCGTTTGTGTATAATTCGTGTCAAATTAGGTTCTAATCCGCCGAAGTATTGTCCATTTTCAATAAAAAGTGCGCTGAAATAATCAATACTTTAAAATAAAACAGAGAGAGCAAACAATCCAGAAAACATCATTTTTTGTTGAAATTCGAGTCGTTTTGAAAATTTCAACAAAATTTTTTGTCGACGAATTTTTTTTGTTGCGTTTTTTATTCAATTCGCTATACATTGATACATTTTAGAATTGATATATCAAGTTTCCTGTCCATGGCGCTGTTGCGTGGCCATTATTTTCTGTTTACTATAATAACTAATTAACGGTTAACGAATTAATTAAATGTCATTACATTGATTAAACGTGAATGCTTAAAATAGTAATTATTGAATTTAATTGGACCATTCGCAATTACTATTACTAAATTGTTTCGTTATTGCTCCCGTGGGAAATGAAGTACAAACTATTAATAATTTTACGATATCTAAAGGTAAAATAGTACTCTATTCTAGAAAATATTACGGATAAAGTGTTAAGGAAGTACGGAATTTGTCTTTTATTACAATAATAAAAGAATACTGTTTAAGAAATAATAAATGTAAAAATAACCTCATATTTTCTTTTGACTTTTATTTTCAGAAGTACACGCTTGTCTATATTATACAATCGTACGATTACAAATCCTGTGTGTTGTTTGCGCCGCTCTTTATTCAGTTTAAACTTAGATTTTGTTAAAATGTATCATTTACTGTAGAGTAATAATATAAGCAACACAAATTACCTAGTAGTGCGTAGATGATAAACACTAATCATTTACAGAGTATTTTTTTTTTCCCATACAAAATGGGTAACAAATAATGGACTACTGGTACTGCTACCAGCGAGCCATTAGACATTTTCCATAGATAGATAGATAAAGTTTCTAAAAGGTGTTAGACAAACATTCTTGACATAAATAAAAATAATTTTCCTTATAAGTTAAATATTATAGTTAAATAGGTATAGCAATTAATTTAATATTTGCTAGTGAAATATTTTGTCGAACTCCTCTATATGTTTCCTT
Organism: Rutpela maculata; assembly: GCA_936432065.2. Lineage (NCBI taxonomy): Eukaryota > Metazoa > Arthropoda > Insecta > Coleoptera > Cerambycidae > Rutpela > Rutpela maculata. The sequence goes on from OW386290.2 coordinate 40,371,512, forward strand.
ATACATATAAGGAATAAGAAACCAGTCTGCAACCAACAGCTATTCTCCGGACTAATGCCCCGCCGAGCGCTGAATTACGAGTTACAAGCCTGGCCGCGTTATGTACAATAACTATGTATTGCCACAAAACGCTAAGTTTCGATTGTAATAGACACCAGCCGAAAGACTTATTCCCATTCAAAGGAGCTCTCGTGCCAGCCACCCCATACTACTTGCAGACTGCAGTTTCGAGCTATTGGCTCTCGTCAGTGCAAGGTAGGTCTGAGACGGCTGTAACGAGGCATTTGTTCACTCTTGGTACATGACGAGATTTATAAAACCACGACATGCAACAAAAATGACAGGCTCCATCTATGTAGTGTGATATTTGTTCGAATAGTATCGATTCCTTATTTTCCTTTGAGTATTATTTTTCCACATTTCGTTAAATCCCGGCACTCATAGAATTGCAACCACCCAGATTCGACAGAACGGTGAGTTTTTTAACATTATAGTCACATTCTTAGATTTTTAGAATCTACACTCTACTAATAATAGAACTGTTAACCCAGTAATATACAACCACAATAAATGATAAAATATAGTAAAAAACACAATATTCATTCACCACACTATTTCCAACTATTTACATGTTTAAAAGTAACTGCTTTTACACCCTCAAATGTAATACACCTAAAATGTAAATAGTTGTAGTAGTACGAGATCCGACCGCGTGATTACTACGTCCATCTGTTTTTTAATCAAAATACAATTTTTATAGATAATTACATAGGTCAACATTTGATCTAAGAACAATCACCAGACTTTACCAGAGTATACATAGGTTTTTTGGGCCACTGATTCCGAATCCGAGGTTGGTTAAGCTTCATCACGTCAGGTTCATGGTCATTTGAAGGTCAAACTGAGAAAAAGTGTTGTAAAAATTTTTTAAAAATGTATGTTTATGTTTCTGAGGTCGCTGAATTCAAATCTGCTGTTATTTTTACTCTTCAAGAACATCAGAACATCTAGAGGTCATTTCAAAGCATTTTGAGATCATTTTGAGGTCAAATTGAGAAAAAGCGACTAAGAAATCTGGAAAAATGCTTACATGCGTTTTTCGGTCGCTGACCTCGAAACTGTGGTTGGCTGGACATCACATTGGATTGAAGGTCATTTGAAGGTCAAACTGAGAAAAAGTTTTTGTATGTTTTTGGGGTCGCTTAGAAATATCAATAGGTTGATGGCTTACTATAGATTTATACTCAGTGATAAAATAAACGTATACCTAAAATTTTCCAGTTTATTGGTTTTCAACATTCTTGTTTTAATTTGATCATGATATGGCCTTTAAGAAACTTTGAGATGAGATAACGACAAAATTGAACTCAGTGATCCCAAAAACATAAACATAAATTTTTTCAAATTTCTTACCACCACCTTTTCTCAGTTTGACCTTCAAATGACCTTGAATCCGATGTGATAGAGTCCAGCCAACCACGGATTCGAGTTTTCCGGTGCTAAGCATTTTTTGTCGGAAAATTTTATTAACGAAAGTTTGTCCTAAATCCCAAATTTAATCAAAATTAAAAAATATTGAAATTTTGTTTAAAATATTATCCAAATCCGAAAATATCATTTAAATGGTTTTTTTTGTCCATGACAATTTTATTTGAAATTAAACCCAAGCTGTCAGATAGTTGTCAAGTAATTAGTAGTCTTTTTTATTTTTTTAAATTTATCAATTTTTTTATTTTGATAAAATATTGACAATTCTGAACAACTTTCATTAATAACCGATTCTCTTTTGACGGAAAAGATTGAAGTGTTGTGATATATCGTTGTAATCAGAATAACATCTACTTACTTAAATGTATATTTTTTGTGGAATCTCGGTAGATATTAAGTTTGGTAAAAAAATGGGCAAAATTTATTTGTCATAGAGACTGGTGAAAGCGTGTTGCTTGGTAATATTACCTTTAAGCAACAAGCTTTAAGCATTCTCTACGACAAAATTTTGAGTATTTATCAATGCTCGAGGTGTATTCGGTAAGATAATTTTTTACTCTCCATTCAATTCGTATTTTCTGATCTAACAAACTTCTAAAAACATTTTCCACGTATCTTTTTTACTTTTAACGGTCTTTTGGGTGCATTTTCTAATACAATTTGATTAATTGAATCGTTTACCAAACCTTTGTGACATTTTTATAAATTGATTTTCAATTTGACATTTGTTGAATTTTAATCTGACATTTGAACATATCATGTGTGCCTTGCCTGTAACACCACATGTAGTGTAATCTTTTACTGATTGGATGAATTTTGACACATGACATGAAATGCAAAGTTTTGATTGGTTAATAGATTTAGTAAAAAATTATGTTTTGAATCCTGAAAACCCACATATTTATATCCATTCTCCTTTTCAAAAAATGTTACTTTAAATTGAACTTAAAAATTAACTTGATCCGTTTCAATGGGCTCATTTCATCATCATCATTGCTTCTACGGCCCTAGTTGAGCCTCGACCTTCCTAAGTCTATTCCGCCAGTCGTCTATATCTCTTGCCGCTTGTGCCAGTTTGTAGCGCCGATTTTTCTGGCATCTTCATCCACGCCATCCTTCCATCTCAACTTTGGCCTGCCTCTACGTCTACTTCCGCCCGGTTGCGACATAAATATTTGACTTGATGTACGGTTCTTGTTCGCTCTTGCCACGTGTCCTGCCCATCTCAGTCTACCTATCCTTATAAACGATACGACATCTCTTCCCTCTGAGATCTGTTTGTATTTGTTGTAGAGTTCAAAGTTGTATCGTCTTCTCCACATAACCATTTTCACAGATAGCGCCTAGTATTCTCCTTATGATCTTAAGCTCAAAGATTAGCAGTAGGTTTTCGTCTGCCTTAGAGATTGTCCATGTTTCAGATGCATATGTTAGTAGGTAGGATGAGGGTCTTATAGATGGTGAGTTTTGTTTTTTTCTTAAGTTTCGGCTCCTCATTTGTTTACTTAGGCCAAAGTAACATTTATTCGCCAGGACAATCCTTCTTTTGATTTCTTCAGAAGTAGAGTTGTCGTGGGTAACCAGCGAACCCAGGTGTGTAAACTGTTGAACGACTTCGAAATTAAAGTTGTCGACGTAGAATTTTTGCCCCATGTTTCTAGATCTGTTGTTAGGTGTTGATGCCATAAGTTTAGTTTTATCTTCGTTGATTCGGAGGCCCAAGTTTTCAGCAGCACTTGAGAATGTTGCACACATCTCTTTAGCTTTGCGGGGGGGCGCGTGCCACCAGGTCCAGATCATCTGCGTATCCCATGATTTGTGAGGATTTATTAAAGATGGTTCCTCAGTTTTCTAGTCCAGCGTCTCTTACGGCCTTTTCCAGCGCTATGTTGAGGAGAAGACACGCCAGCGCATCCCCTTGTCTCAGTCCTACATCGCTTTCAAAGTTTCCGATATTTAAACTTTGCAGACCACTTTGGACATTTTAGCTTTGACTAATCTTATTAATTTGTTAGGGATGTTAAACTCACTCATTTCTGCGTAGAGCTTGTGTCTCAACACACTATCGTAGGCTGCTTTAAAATCTACGAAGAGGTGGTAGGTATCTACGTTGAATTCGTTGGTTTTCTCTAGTATCTGGTGCAGTATATAAATCTGGTCTGTTGTTGATCGGCCAGTTCTAAATCCGCACTGATATTCGCCAAGAGGTGCCTCAGAGTACTCACTTAGTCGGTTATATAGAACACTCGAAAATACTTTGTAGATGGTGTTAAGAAGAGTTATTCTCTGTAGTTTATACATTCAAGTTGGTCTCCTTTCTTGTGTAGAGGGCAAATAATTCCAATGCACCATTCATCCTACATATGTTCATCGGCCCAAGCTCTAATTATTATTTTATATATGGTGTCTGTAAGTTTCTCACCTCCATATTTAAGGAGTTCTGCGGGGATGCCATCGCTTTCCGGAGATCTGTTGTTTTTGAGGCGTTTGATAGCATCCTTTAACTCCTGTTACGAGGGTGGTGGTACCTGTGCGTTATTTCCGGCCAGTGGGGAAAGTGGAAACGGTGTGTTTTGTTCGGCATTTTCACGACATAGCAGTTCTCTGAAATGTTCCACCCATGCTTGTAGAACATCTGATCTGCTGTTAACAATGTGCCCATCTTTGTCCTTGCACATGGTCACTCTTGGTTTAAACTCCTTTCTTGAGGAGTTAAGGATTTTGTAGAATTGTCTTGTTTCGTTTTGTCCTTTCAGTGCTTCGAGATCTTCCAGAATACGGTTTTCAAAGGACCATTTTTGCCTCCGATGTACACGTTTTTCTTCTCTTCTAAGATTTTGCCTCTCTTTCCCGGGTTCTCTTTTGTTGCATAAGTTTATATGCATAATTTTTTTTGTCGAGTGACAAGGGGCTCATTTAGTGATATTTAATTTATAACTAATTTTTGTATTTTCCATTAAGTATTTAGTTAGTGAAGAAATTAGGCCGCTAGCGTTAATATTAACCCTAATATTTGATTTCGAATTCGTAACATATTTGAAACGGCCGACGGCGCGGATGATGTCACACCACTCCACTGCTTCTATGAGTTATGCGGTTATATTCAGTTTAAGTGCTTTCGTTGTACACTGTGCGGGTGTGGTGTTATTTTACATTAAATAACTAATTTGATTCTGTTATATTTTATACATAAAAATAAGTGTTCTCTTGAAAATGGATACCTTACAAGGTGTACTTCTCTTCGGCCATTGGCCAGCAATTTAGTTCAGACAGGATGTAATCACCACATCCTGATGCCTTGTTGCTCTTGATTTGTTTTATAGCGGAATAGTAATGGTGAAACTTAAATTCGTTTATATAACAACAAGAAAAGGGTGCTAAAAATTTCAGGCATTTCAGCTTATAAATAATTTTCTGTAGGTACATAAAAAATTACTGCCATTAACAAACATTTAATTTGATTACCGTATAAATGAACCATTTGAATTTTATTAATTTTAATCGACTGTAAAATTGACGAAGTTTATAAATTAAATTGATAAAACTGGGGTAACTTTTGTAGCCATATTACTTGACCTTGAGAGTAACTTCAAGCAGTCCATTAAGTTAATTGCAGGCAATTAGCTATTTGCAACAGTTTCCCCTCGAACAGAAGGTCTCATCACCAGTTTATTTTCCATCGGTGCCTCGATGAAGTAGTTTTTACATCTCCCCGGCGATTCGAATAAACGACTCTAATACTGATCCGAGTTAACTGCGTTGTAATCCGTTTCTCTTTTGTTTATTGCTATGGCGCTGAAAACTAGGGTGCGTCGGGAATGGTTCGGAGTACACGACGCGCGGCGTTTCGCTTTTAACGGAGATGGACGATAATGCCCCGTGATGTATTTTACGAGTTTAGTTTTTATCCTGCAATTGGTAACGCAAGCGGCATCAGCATTTTTAAATGTCTTACTGATAAAAGTAAATTATTACTCGGTAGGTTTTCGAGAGTACTTAAAGTAGCCCAAATTTTGCGACTTTCGATTTCTTTTGTCTCACCCCTTAAAGTGGTTTTATATGATAAAAAAATATCACTACAAAATTTTATCAAAGGACACCGCACATTTAATAGGTAAATTGGTGGCCTGTCAAATTTGATGAATTTTTTATATGTCGTAGATCAACTGATTCTAAATAATAAGTTCCTTTGGCAAAACTTCAAATTATGGACAGTTTCTTCGATAGATAGCTCCAAAGAGCTATCTAGCAAGCTTTCAACCAATCAGATCTTGTCAGGAAAGGACAGAATAATGCACGCGAGTTTCTCTTTCTGCTTCAGTTATTTCGTATATCTAAAGCATTGAGTGCGCGTTCCAGTTTGTTATTAATTTCGATGCTCAAGGGTAATTCGGTCGATCTCATTCATCATAGTAAACAATCATGAATGAACAATGTGGCAAATGTAAAAAAAAAGAATAAGGACCCTATGATAAAATGCTCTGGCGATTGTTGTACGATTTATCATTTAAAATGTGTAAATGTTCAATCTGCTGAATATGATGCAATACAAAATTGTAGAGGAATAAAGTGGTTTTGTGATACATGTGTTGACATCTTGGAGCACGTATGGAGTTTTAAACATGATATTTCCGGCCTACAAAAGCAAGTATCATCCGAATTGGTAGAATTAAAAAGTATGGTAAATAAAATTCATAATGTTCCAAGAGATGACATCAATTTAAAAGAGAAAAAAAGTTATGCAAAGGCTGCTAGTGAAGTAGTAATCATTAAGCCTAAGAATACTGGGCAAGATAGCAAAAAAACACTGGAAGCAGTGCAAAAATATGTAAGCCCTACTACATTAGAAGTTGGCAAAACTGAGGTTAGAACAGTAAAAGAAGGTGGCGTAGTAATTAAATGTGGCACTAAAGAAGAAATAAATAAAGTTAAAATAGCAGCTGAGAAGGAATTGGGGAAAATTATAAAATCAATGCACCAGATCTAAAAAGCCCTTGCATTAAAATAATAGATATTGACAGAGAAATGGCCAGTGAAGAATTGCTTGATACTATAAAAAAGCAAAATTTATTTTTAAACCATAATTCAGTATCTTTAAATTTAAAAGTTATTAAAAAAATGAGAACCAAACGGATGGCTATTGTGGAGTGTGATCCTGAATCCTTCAGGAGGATAATGGAGCTAAATGGATTATTTATCGATTGATCCCGTTGTCGAGTGTACGAGTACGTAAGTGTTTTTAGGTGCTTCAAGTGTGGTGGTTTTGGACATAAAGCAGATCATTGTACCAATGACTTGAGATATCTCTCTTGTGCAAAACCGGTAAGCGAACACGAAAATGGAAAAAAATGTGAGTGCGACATTCCTAAATGTATTAACTGCATAGATGCTAATGCTGCATTAAAGACAAATTTTGATATTAATCACTCTATATATGATGTTAGTTGTCCCATTTTACTTAAAAAAATGTATATTTAAAGACAAAAAATCAAATACAACATAAATAGCGAATAGCAACTAGTCAATGATACAAATAAAAAATTAATTGAAATCAATTTCAATCTGTATCATCAAAATATACAGTGTATAAAAAACAAGATTGATCAATTGGAGGTCGAGCTCAATGAACATAACATTGATATCTTGTGTTTGACAGAGACATGGGTTCAGCCATTTGAATTAGATACCCTACACATCAATGGGTATGTTAAAAAATCAAGTTATTGTAGATATGTGTACCATAATGGCGGGGTCATTGTCTTTCATAAATCGTCGCTCAATGTAAGTATTGATGAAATTACTTCACTAAATAAGTTTTCTAAAGATAAAGATATAGAACTGGCAGGAATTGAAATACAGGTAGATCATAAAAAAAATAAAATAGAGACTGTGTACCGATCACCTACAGGAGACATAAATATATTTTTCGATACTTTGGATGAGTTACTTGACGATTTATTAAAAGACAAATCTTTACTTATATTGTGCGGGGATTTAAATATTGATTATTTATCAAATAGTGTACATAAATATCGACTGCCTGATCTATTCAGTATGTATAATCTTGATTTTCACTCAGTACTGAGCCGACAAGAATATGTACAAATTCTTCAACTTGTGTTGATTACAGCTGTGATGCTGCCTGTAAAGTGGTGCCAAATGGACTGTCAGATCATACATGCCAAATTCTATCCTTCAATGCACCAAAATTTGTACCATATAGGAAAGATAAGAAAACTAGGGTACTTTCAGATAGTAATTATTAAAATTTTATTTATCATATATGTAAGGAACTTTGGAGTAATGTATATGATGCACAGACTGTAAATGACGGTTTTAAGGCTTTTAGTGAGAATTTGTTTTACTATGTCGATAAATGTTTTCCTCTTTCTAATGTCAAGATAACTTGAGATAAAAAAAAGGTGGATAACTCAAGAAATTCGAATTTCATGTGAGAAACTGAAATTATTGAATAGAATAATGTTAGCTACTAAGAGACCTGAGGATAAAAAGTCATATAAATTGTATAGAAAGGTATACGATAGAGTTGTGATAGCGGCTAAACGCTTATATAATGAAAATAAATATAAAAACGCTTCTAATAAATCTAAAGTTGGCTGGTTGATGGTAGAAAAATTACAAATCCGCAAGAAATTGTTAATAGCGCAAATGTTAATTTTGTAAATTCACCAAATATTTTAGCTGAAGGTTTTAAAAACACGGACTATTTTATTAATTTGTACAAAGAATTTCCAACAATATTCCTTGATCCAGTGCCGGAAAATGAAATTTTTAATATAATAATGTCTCTTAAAAAATATAATTCCTGTGGGATTGACAACATTAGTACGAATATGTTAACATCAATAGTTCAATACATAGTTTTTCCCTTAACATATTTGATCAATAAGTCTTTACAAGAAGCTGTATTTCCAGACATCTTTAAAACAGCAAAAATTACACCCCTATATAAAAAAGGCGATAAATCATTGCTTAACAATTACAGGCCTATCTCATTGCTCTCATCTATATCAAAAATACCGGAAAGAGTTATTTATAATAGAATGTTGAAGTCCTGTGACAAATATAATATACTGAGCAACAAGCAACATAGGTTTCGGATAGGGAGGTCGACTCAGTCCGCTATACTTTGTCTTCTTAACAAACTTTATGACAATTTAGATAAAAATAAAAAATGTTTTGGAGTTTTTATTGATCTGAGTAAAGCATTTGATTTGGTGGATCATGCTTTACTCTTACGAAAATTAAATAAATATGGATTTCGAGGAAAACTTGGTGAGTGGCTTAGGTCCTACCTCTCTAATCGTTCTCAGTTAACAGAAATTGGAAACACAAAATCCGAAAGATTACCTGTATCCCGCGGCGTCCCTCAAGGCTCGGTCCTGAGACCCTTACTTTTTATACTTTTTATAAATGACTTGCCGGATGTAATAAACTCATGTCTCCTAGTAACGTATGCAGATGACAACTCATTTTTAAATGTAAATGAAAATATAAATAATCTCACAATTGACACACAGAATAAAATTAACCTATTTGTTTCTAAATTTGAAAATGAAAAATTAATTCTAAATAGCGATAAAACGGTGTTCATTCATTTTACTCCTAGACTAAGTAATTACAATGAGAGTTATCTACTAAAAATCCATGGAAAATCTTTAGAACAAGTTTCATCTACAAAATTCTTAGGTGTACACATAGACAATGCTCTAAATTGGGAAACTCATATAAATATATTGTGTAAAAAATTGTCTCCAGTCTGTTTTGCCTCGTTGAGAAATATTACAAATAGGACTGTTATGTTATCCTACTACTATGCGAAATTTTACTCAAGAATTTCGTATGGCATTGTATTTTGGGGCTCCTCTCACCACTTTGAGAGAGTTTTTAAATTACAAAAGAAGGCAATAAGAAATATAATGGGAGTCGGTATGCGTACTTCTTGTAAAACTTATTTTAAGGAACTTAACTTACTACCGTTAGCTTGCATTTATATCTTAGAAATAGTTGTATTTGTAAAGACCAATTTAAAAACATTTTTAAGAAACAATCACAGCCATGAATATAATACTAGAAGACAGAATAATCTATTGGCTCCTAGCCACTACCTATCATTGTACGAGAGAAGTCCCACATACACTTTAGTAAAATTATACAATAAGCTTCCAGAATGTATTAAACTATTAGTAGTATAAAAATATTTTGCAGACAAGTAAAAAAATTGTTACTGAAATATGTATTTTATGCAGTCAATGATTTTTTGCAACACTCGTTTGAATAATAATTGTCACATATTTGTACATTATATTAATATATGTATGTAAACATCTTTTTGTAAATTCTATTTTATCTGAGCTCGACATGCGACTTATTATAATTCATTTTGAATGTTATTTTATTTTATTGAGTTGTAAATATTCTAAATGTATATGTTAGTATTTGTTTCTGTGTGCCTTCGTTTTTTATATTTACTGATGTGTCTATAGTTTGTTTTACTACTTATTGTACTTTGACGACTCCAATACCTTATTGTATTTTGGTCTGATGGATAATAAATCATTATTATTATTATTATTCTTTAATTAAAGATGCTGGAGACCGTGACGCAATGGATGTTGTCGAAGTTTATAGAGTGAGATCCCAGAGCCGCCAGACCTACGTCATTTTAGCAAAGCTAATATTTTGACAACAAATAGTGTAATATCTAGTTAAGATAGCATGCGTATTTGCTAGTTTGAAAGCGGGGCCCTTTTGCAGAAAACAGGTATAAAAGGTACATAAAAATTGTATTCAGTACGTTAAAGTATGATAGCTGGATTATTTTACAAGTGACACGCCAACTACCTGGTGTAAGCGTCAACCTCTGAAACTTAAGGTCCGAGGTTCGATCCCTGAGTTTTTTTTTTCAAATATACGTACTAAGAAAAAAAAGTTATGGCCAAAAATAATAAATATTTCCCTATCGGTTGTCTCTTTCTTGGTAATCGCCACTTTAAGTTAATATTTGTTGAAAAAAAAAAGCTGAGAACGCTCAGGATCGAACATCAGACCTTAAGATTCGGAGGTTGACGCTTACACCACGTCGTTAGTGTGTCACGTAAACCAGCTATCATACTTTAACGTACTGAGTAAAATTTTTATGTACCTTTTGTACCTGTTTTTCTGCAAAAGGGCCCCGCTTTCAAACTAGCAAATACGCATACGTTCTTAATTAGATATTACAGTATTTGTTGTCAAAATATTAGCTTTGATGAAATGACGTAGGTCTGGCAGCTCTGGGATCTTGGACTATTAGTGACTAGACTAGATTTAAATTAGTTACTTTATTATTTATATGAAACTTATATTCTTAATCGTTGTTTTTATCGTTTTAAATTCCTATTTACTGCCACAATTTTAGAATGATTAATAGTAATTTTTGAACAGCAGAGGAATTCAAACAAAACAATTGGATGCAATTTCGCATCGCTAGCGATTTTTTCCTCACTGTCAATGATACTTTTTATATTTTATTTACACTAGCGTATTTTGCATACATTAATTACTTTAAGATTTAAGTTAAGTTTTTCTGTATACCTTGTTAATTTCGTTTTGCTGCAAACGAAGTTTGTGTTCATTTTTTTAAAGTGTTTCTAATTTAATCATCCAGCCTTTCATAGCGCCGTGTATATCTGGCTGGCTCTGACACGTGCTAAAGGAGGAATGATGTTCTTTGTTAATTAATTTGAAATAAAGTTTTTTTGGTTTTATTTCTGTTAATGAAGTAACTACAAAACCAAAACAAAAACTGCCTATTCTGCATAAAGGTTCACAGAATTAGTTTTCATTGACTAGACACAACTACAATTTTAAATCAACTGTTTTGTACCACGATTATGATGTACCCGGTATCAAGCAGGCATCAATGTTCTATCAATCAATGCACGTACTTACTTATTTATTAAGATAGTGAATTTTAATGAAGCTACTTATGTTTCTGATGTATTAAATTGAAGCAAACGGGTGTTCTGCATTCGAAAAACGTGATTTAGCGACACTTCCGGCAAAACCTGGAGTTCAGGAACATTAATCTAAGACCAAATAATGGTAAATAGTCTGGTTATTCATTTCCAGCAGTAAAATGATAACTGCTGGAAATGAATAAACAGACTATCTGCAATTAGAGATGAGTTGCTATTTAACAACCTGTTATTTTATAACTGTTATTTGTAAACAGCATTAACAGACGGTTATTTCTGTTCGAAAATAACAGGTGAGAAAATAACAGATAAGCAGTTGCGGTAGCAGCATGATGTATAAAATAACGTCTCTGAAATAACATTTGCAAACTGCGCGCTGCGGTATGCGCATGCCAGTATTTCTCAGCGATCTGTTATTTTTAAACTGTTATTTTAAACTGTTATTTCAAAATAGCAGTAGCAGCTTAAACTGTTATTAAAAAATAACTGCTTTTACCCATCACTATCTGCAATATCTGCAATACGTTTTGAGAAATCATTGTTACAGTTTTTGGAGCCATCTATCGGAGAAACTGTCCATAATTTGAAGTTTTGCCAATTTACCTATAAAACGTGCGGTGTCCTTTGGATAATGGAAAATGAAACATATACAGTGTGTCCCAGGATAGATGTAACAAGACGTGTAATGGACCAAAAATTTTGGAATTTTGGAATGGTATTTGGGGATTGAGTCCTGCTTGTTGTAAAACTAAAGTATACCAAAAATGACTTGATTTGGTGTTGTACGGGGTGTTTTATAAGCAAAGTTGTAAAAATCACCACTAATAAAAAGTACCTTTATTTTTCAAAATATGAAAAAATTCCACTAAGAAAAGTTATTTAGAATGCAATTTTATACCTCTATACCAAATTGCAGGAATATAAAATTATTTTTTTGAAACTTCCCATTTTTTGCGAATTAAGAGTTGAATTCATATTTAAAGTTGTGTAGGAGCAAATGTTAATCATCTCAAAAAGTAGGCTATTGGTAAATAAAAAATTGAATATACGAGATGTAAGAAGGTATAATGTTAATCGAACTAATTGTAAAACAAGAAACAATTACTAACAGAAGATTAATGAGGTTTAAAAATTATAACAAGTAATAAATGTCAAAAATAGATTCATAAACAAATTAACTATTGACCAATACAAAACAATGTTTACAATTTTTTTATTATTCGACGTAGCTACCACCCATATCCACACACATTTCGATCCTTCGCCTGAAGTCCTTAAAACTGTTTCGAATATGATCTAACGGTATGGAGTTTACGGCATTTGTAATTCTCTGCTTCAATACTGCTACATCGTTAGGAAGTGGTTCAGCGTAAACCAACTGCTTGAGGCGACCCCATAAAAAGAAATCCAATATTGATCGGTCTATTCCTGGCAATCCAATTTTCTCCAAAATTTAAATTCAACCACCGATTAACCATTTCTGTGGAGTGGTCAGGGCAACCATCATGTTGAAAATGAACTAAAGGCATATCTCTTAAAATATTTAAATATTCTTCAGAAAATCTTTCAAGAAGCTGTAAATAAGTGTGCTGGTAACCTTCCCTCAATGAAATAAGGTCCAATAATTCCAACGTGATAAGAAACGGCACACCACACATTCACTTTTTTATAATATTGTCTTCTACAATGAATTCTAAAATTTGGATTTTCAGAAGCCCAAAACCGACAATTCTGAGATGATACAGCACCATTGGTTGTGAATGTGGATTCATCTGAGAAAATTATGAAATGATGAAAAAATCTCTCTTCCATGATTTTTTCTCCAATGGTCAAACAAAAATCCAACCTACGGCCGTCATCTCCCTCTTCAAGCGTATGTTTATAATTTGCTTTATATGCCCTAATTTTCTTTGCCTTGTAAATTCTTTGGAGTTCAGACTTGCTAATATTAATAAGAGCTGATCTCTCTCTTAGTGGCACCCTAGGATTTTCTATAACAGAGGCATGAGCTATAATAGCCCCAACATTGTCTTCATCATATGCTTTTATTTTTCTTTTCATGTTAAGAACACTACCAGTAGCCAGAAACTTTTTAATTATTCTCATAGCCTGAGTACGTGACAAAGCAGTGTTTGGAAATTTCAAATTAAATTGGCTTACCACTTCTCTTAGCGAGTTTTCTCCGCCAATTCCGTAGCATTACACAATATAAATTTTTTCACGTACTGTGAGTACCATTTTCACTTAATTTTTTATGCTTGGTTCGTTAATTTGAAACAGAAATTAAGGATAATATTGACTACGTTTGACAGATATGTCAATAATAAATGATAAATGTGTATCCACTGCTGCTTCTCTTATAGCCTACTTTTAGCTTCTACATAAATTTAAATATTAATTCCCAAAAAATAATTTCTATGCAGTTTTAATTGAATAGTTCAAAATAAAATACTAATTTATTGAAAAAATGGGAAGTTTCAAAAAAATAATTTTATATTTCTGAACTTTGGTATAGAGGTATAAAATTGCATTCTAAATAACTTTTCTTAGTGGAATTTTTTCATATTTTGAAAAATAAAGGTACTTTACTAGTGGTGATTTTTACAACTTTGGTTATAAAACACCCTGTAGAACACCAAATCAAGTCATTTTTTGTATACTTTAGTTTTACAACAAGCAGGACTCAATCCCCAAATACCATTCCAAAATTACAAAATTTTTAGTCCATTACACCTCTTGTTACATCTATCCTGGGACACACTGTATATAATAACATCAGCTTTTATTTGGATCAAAAAACATATATGCCAAGATTACAACATTTACCCAAATATTACTTATGAAAGTAGTATTTTACACAGTAAATTAATTACTTCCACGTCCAGTGGAAGTATAGTAACGACAAAAAATTTTTTAAAAATTTTTATTGTTCAGATAGGCTTAGAATGTCATGAAACGTCGAGATTTTAAGTTTGAGCGAGAAAAAAAATTTCTGTCTGTCGGTCTGTCTGTAACTTTTTTTGTGCGCGCGTTTACTCTGGAACCGTTTGAGATATTGACTTGAAATTTGGTACACATATGTACTTTAACGAGATCTAGAACTAGATTATATTTTCATTTTGTTCTGTCGAAGGGTTGGGGGGTAAATTGAGGTAAATTTGGGGTAAATAGGTAAATCAAGCTGGTAAGATTTCATAAAATTGGTATTTAATATATACAAGAGAAGCTAAGGTCTCAAAAAAAATTTTGGCATTAGTCACCCTTATTACCACCCCCACCCCATTATTAAAGGGGATGAAAAAAAATTGTGATTTAGTGTGTGTACAAGAACCAGAAACCTTAAAATATTTTTTTTATTTTATCCACCCCCACTACCACCCCCTATCACCACCCCCACCCCACTACCGATGTGGGGTATCGTTTTATGGGTTTTTGGGGTAGAGGATTTCAAATATTATATTATTAAAGTTCCATAAACAATTATTTCCACATACAAAATTTTTCGTTGTGAGTGACTTGGATAGAAAATCTGGATGTGAAGTAGTGATTCCTTGGGCAGCGGTTTTTTATATAATAATAACTTATATTAAAACATTTTGGTAGGTAATTGTTTCTTTCTTTATATCGGTAAAATGCTTACGATATTCGCTAACAATCTGAATTATAAATTGGCGCTGCTCATCGTCATAATCTGTTGTTATTTTGTATGCCTGTGTTATCAGTTCCGCGCGTAGAGTGCCATACTAAGTTAAAGGACAGCTGGTCAAGGTCAGCAAAAAGTCTCTCATCCCTTTTAATACCTTTCCTTTTTGCTTTTGACGACGTCCATGTATATAGTTGGCCCACTCTGTACAGAAAAAAATTTTATGCCGAAGATAATACATGAGAAGAATCTCAAAAATGAGCCAAAACAAGCAACAGCTATTTTAAATATATTACATCCTCTTTTGTAATCACAAGTTCCAAATTCTATTAATAAATCTAATTTGCAAGTATAATTACAACCGTATTCACATTTACACAACTAATGAAAATTTCTATACGATTTAATTGAATCCGCATTAATAAAGTGATTTCGTGACCTACCCGTTTAAATACAATATTTATTTGTTTATTGATGATGTCTGTAATGCAGTTCGCCTTTGAGCTCGCTATTAATATTTTATTAATGCACTTAACAATGGCCATATATTTATTCGCCTATTGTCTTTATTCATTAGCTACTGGTCGATGTTTACAACAAAGGTGTTTGTGTGTTTATTATGAAAAATTGTTAAATCAATACCAGTATAATTTAATTGATCTAGACCCAGTTCAATAACAATGAAGATCGCGTATTTATTGCAACGTATCGTTGACAGGTTAGTAAACTTTTATTTATTTATTTATTTATTTACGTATAAAATACATTTACATATGGTGATACTAATCCTAAAAACTTAACAACTAAAATGAACATGAAGAGAAAAAGGAAATACAAAGATAAGATTAAAAACTGGATAAAAACAATAATAAAAATTACTGCAGTATAGCAGGTTTAGCCTGATTTACTAAATAAGTCAATTTCAGTACAGTATTTGTTGACTGTTGAACTTATTCTATTCACCGGACTGAACATAGCGTAAGTTGTTCGGCAATAAGGTACAGATAGAATGGATATATTTCTAATGTTAAAAGATGGTACATTAAAAGGTATAGACTCCATGCAATCAGGAGAACTGATGTAGTTATTGATAACTTTGAAGGTGAAACAAACATAGTAATATTGGTGCCTGCTATCTAAGGAAGTAATTCCCACATATGATTTTGCTTCCTCACAGGTCCTCGTGCTCAATTTATAGCACGTAAATCGGACAAATTTGTTTTGTACAGATTCAAGTCTGTTGATACATATGTTGTAGTACGGTGGCCAAACAAAGTTGCAATATTCCATAATAGATCTAACCAGAGAAATATATAAAATAGCACATGGCCACAAAAAAAAGAAAAGTGGTCTGCGCCGGGGTACTGACCATACCTCTCCCTTGTATTTTGAACCGCTGAACACGAAACTTAGTTTTTCCGCAGCACGTCAGGTTTTTTTTAACAGCAAATAAATATATAAATATTACGATTCAACAGACTTTTTTGCTGTTAAAAAAAAACGGACGTGTTGGGGAAAAACTAAGATCAGATTCGTGTTCAGCGCTCAAAATACAAGGGATGGTGTGATCAGTACCCCCGCGTAGGCCACTGTGCCACACTCAGTGTGGTCTGCGCGGGGGTACTGACCACACCTATCCCTTGTATTTTGAATCGCTGAACACGAATCTGATAGATAACAGGTAACAACCTGCGACTGAATGTCATGAAATAGCATTTATCAACATTAAGATGCATGTTGTTGTCTTCGAACCATGAATTAAATTAAACAATAAGGGACCAATGTAGGAGCCCTGGGGCACTCCAGATGTTGCAAAGAATGTTTCCGAAGAATATTCGTCAACAAGAACCTGCCGGGTTCTCTCAGAGAGATACGACTGAATTTAAGATAATAAAGGAGAACCGACTCCGATTTTACGGAGTTTCTTTATGAGGAAAGAGTGGTTTATCTTATCGAAGGCTTTGCTGAAGTTCATGTATACCGCATGCACGTCAGCGGCTCTTACCAGAGATTTAACGATGAAGTTGGTATAGATATATAAATTGGAATCCACAGAACGTCCTTGGAGGAATCCATGCTGCTCTGGAATGGTGATATTACTTAAGGAAACGGATAAATTTTTTTCAACTAATGACTCAAATAATTAGAAATTGCATTTTATAGTTTCGTATTAGCAGAGATGGGTGAAGAAAACTTTCAAATGAGAGTTTCCAGGAAATTTTCGGGAGTTTCCGGAACGAAGTGTTGATAAAAATGAAAGTTTCTGTTAATTAACCTCTGACAGACCTTTTGTTATAAATTATTTTTTTGCCTGAAAGTAAACTTCATAACACCTCCTTGGTTTTTGTTTTAAAATCAAAGATTTTCCCTATCTATTAAAACTTGTCTGGCTGGAAATTTTTGTTAATTACTTTGTAATGAACCATTCATAAATTTATGTTCCATTACTAAAGTTTTCGGATTTACACACGACACCAATATGAACACGGCACGCAAATCTACCCAGCTCCCGTCTAGAGGCATGGATTTGCACACGACACTAAACTATACGCAGTTCTACGTCACCAGTAAGCGAGGATTCTCAGATATAAAAGCCCGGCCCCAAATCAACTAATTCACAGCGGGCAATTCTGTCAATCTGTCTACAGCGTGCTGAGCTGGACATATTACAGCTTTGTGCATCTTCCGATGCAAACATGACGGAACGAATGGGAATCCTACAGCGTGTTGAGCTGGGACCCCTCGAGTCATTAGTCATTCTCCGACGCCGTTTCATCGCCAGAACCAGAGCGGATGAGCCTGACCTGGAGACCTCCTACAGCGTGTTGAGCTGGGAAACTTCTTGAGTCGACGATATTCGTCCGACGCCCGATGTCACTCCAGTAGCAGCAACTAACGTCACATCGCATCGTTATACTCTCTCTTTCTCTCTCTCTCTCTCTCTGATAATAGAAAATGTTATTCTAAGAACCGTAAAAGATACGGACCTGTATAACCTGTATGTTATGTAACACTGCCACGTTTTACCTGTTTGAAGAAGAAAATAAATTGTTTATATTTTTATTGGGCTACCCGACAACAAACCGTTACAACTTATTCAGACTTAATTTTGAATGCGCTGTATGCATCCTCCTTTAAAAAAGTCGATTAATGATTTTAATAAAAGTACATTTCATAATACCTTTGTTTTTTTTAAATGAAGTTTAAGATCTCCTCTATGCATAAAAATTGGTCTGTCTTCGAAAAAATGTTTTTTACTATGTCAGACTTAATTTTTAAACGCCTTGCCTACGTTTTTTAATTAAGTTTGAGATCTCTTTTATGCATAAAAATTGATCTGTCAGTGAAAAAATGTTTTTTTTCTAATTTTAAATTAAAGTCTAAAATGTTTTTAATGATAATTTTCAATCGTCACGGTCAGGTTTTTTGTTAAAAAAATGAAGTATGACCGTTGCCGACTGATTTTTTTTTAAACTTTCAAATTTCTGTAGGTATTAAAATAAGTCTGTCATCGAAAAATAAGGTTTCAATATGTCATAGTCAGATTTTTAAGGCGCAAAAGTATGCTAGTATTGTATATTGTATTAAAAAAAATCAAATCAAAATATTGAACTGATGATTAATAAAATTTGATATATTTCATATAAAATTTTACAAACCTATTCAATATTTTTTTTTTATGTACTAAGATGTCAAAAAACACTTTAATAGCAGGACAATTGACAAAAATTAAGGAACATCCATAATTATAATTAATTCAAATAAAACAATGGTTCCAGACATTTTTTTTCGAAAATTATACAATATTTACCATAAATTATGTAAATTTTAAGCAGGTGTTTTGAAAAGTAAATTCATTTTTTTTAGCTAATTTCAAAAATTCAATTAACATATTAGCAATTAACATATTTTCACTAGTCTGGCGGGCGTAACATGTTTTTTACATGTTTTCCAACCATCTTCAGCTTTTAAATTTGAAGCGTTCGATGGATGGTTCGATATTTTTGTGCCATGAGAGCTGAAACTATTAGTTTAGAATAGTTCGGTTATATGGATACTATTTATATATTCGAAATTAAATGAAAATGAAAATATTTTCCCGTAATGTCCTTAACTTTCTTGCAGCAGTATATTTACCGAGTAGTTTGTACCTATGGTTAATTTATCATGTCACAGAAGGAGATATTAGCGCTGTAGTATAAGCAAAGCATATAGTATTTAATATTTCAACTATAAATATATTTCGCTTGATAGAAGAAATTTAATTGTTTACGTAACTATTTGTTTAAGTGTGTCCGTAAGATTTGGTATCATTTGAATAACTGTATCTTGTATAGGTAAATGTTAGCAAAGCTGATTAGCAAAAGAAGCTGCTATTCAACAGTAACTAGCAAACAAAACGAATAATCGTGTTGTAAACGAAATTCAAATTATATTACAAAAGTTTAAAAGAAAGTAATTCTAATCTGCGAATTAACTTCATGAAAAATTTACCACTATGTACTTTTACTTTCTTCAATGGAAAGGATAATAAATGTGAGTGAAAATAAACTTTAAGTAATAAATAATGGGGTCAGAGTCCTCGTAATAAGAATTAATGTTATTAATTAGTATTATCTAAACATTAATTAAGCAAATATTTACATACACATCTTCTAACTATAAGTGGACATAAAGTAACTGCGTGTAATTATGTCAAAATACTACGATTAAATATAACTTCCGAAATTTTCGCCAGCATCCTGAAAAAGTTTTTTTTTTATTTTTTTTTTGTTTTTTTTTACAGAGCTCATCAAACAGTAAGCTGAAGTTAATTAAAGTACTACAAGGCGTTTATTATTCCTAAAATCTCAGAATTTTTTCATTCATCCGTTAATAGGCAAATATTTTATTTCAGGTTATGTAGAATTTAGTTTTGAAACTTTTATTCCTAGTAGTTTTTATGAAGATTGATAGTTTTCGTAAAAAACACAAATATATATTTATGTAGCGCAGGTAAAATCTAATTACACAATAGAAAATACAAACTAATTTAAACACTTTGCTATGAACAAGAAAATGTAATTAAAATATATAGTTTTTTTAAGAATATTTTCCATTAAAATTCTAGAAAATAATTTTGTTTTTAAAAAAATATAACTTCTGCCAAAAGGAATTTGATGTTCTTAACCTGCAAGAACTAAAAACTGCAGTACCAAAGTACTTTATATCGCAGTGTTAGTGGGAGATAAGTAAAAATCTTCTTCACAAATAAATTTTATCCATATAAAGGACATTTAGTACCTGAGTTAAATGAAGATGGTCCGAATAGAATGGTGCAGTTTTATCATTGAATGATGGATCCATTGAAGTGGTAACTTTGTCACAGCATAGTATTTTCCGATTAATCGACTTCGCCGGGCCATTCTTTATAAAGAAAATCTATACATCGTAAATACATCGTTCCAGCTTTAATCTGTTTATTTGCAAACCAAGCAAATTTAGAACAACTATCAGATGAAATCTGGAATCAGCAAAATGTAGCTCAATCTGACAATGCCTGAATGAAACGTTTTCACAGTGATGAGTAGATCGAAGATGATATATTGAATGGCCACAACGGTCACCAGATTTAAATCCTCCAGACTATTTTCTTTGGGTCCATTTAAAATCAGTTAGCTGGAAAACCGAATGAAGATGGCTGTTCAAGAAATTATTTATGTTATTCAAAGTCTTAAGTCTTAAGTCTTCGTTGATTGACTACGATATTATCAAACAACTTCAATTTACTTCTTTTACAGCCTATACTACGTGCAAAAATAGTAAACAGTGAAGGAATGTGAGTTGCGCGCCTTAAAAGTGGAACGGCATTTTCTTTAGGATGCGTAGCGTATGATACTGCGCACGGTCATCGGGCGGGCGTGCCGCTACAATCTTGTTAGCCCCAACTCGCATTCCTCCACTGTCTACTTTTTTTGCACGCAGTATAGATGTGTTAATTTGAATAATTTGCTGAATCAATATTTCCGTAATGAATAATTGGCGATTAATGCGTTTTCTTTTGACTCTAGCTTTGACTCACGATAATTGGATTAGGATCCACGTGTCCGGATCCAACCTGCTTTGGTCGACAGCTGCCAAAGAGATCGTGACAAAAGAATTAGATTTATTTATGATTTGCCATGGTAAACACGTGACCTTCAAAATGTCAATATTACAAGGAACTACGTTGTAACTCATTTAATCGCTATTCTTTGTAAGATAGTTTGGGCTAGCAGAAATAGAAAATCCCTTCTTAGTGCTGAATAATACGTGAAAATTACTGTTTTTTCTTATTTTTTTATCATTTCAAGTTGGAAACTCTTGGCATTATTCTAAAACACATGTGAATAAACAAAACACATATAAAGCAGAAAGAGGTGTTATACCAAACATACCTCAACCAAACCGCCATCAAGAGTAACATAATAATTTACAATTCTTCATCTGTAGTCTTATTTCTGTTAATAATTGTAGAGATTTTGCTCAATTTTTACTAGCAGTTAAGCACAGCTTTGAATTTTCTCATTCTGGATAAGTTCTTTCATCCTAACTTACACGAAAAACTCCAGTGGCGTTAAGTCTGGGGAACGTGCAGACCTCAGAATCATTCACCGATCGGGATATGTTTGATCTAAGAATTGACGTATTGTCATGCGATAGTGAGCTGGGCATCCTCCAGATTTAACGCCACTGGACTTTTTTGTGTGGGATAGGATAAAAGAACTTGTTTACAGTGAGGAAATATAAAGCCGTGCTCAACTGATAGCAAAAATAGAGCGAGCTGCCCTACAATTACGAACATAAATAAGACTAAGAAGTCGAGTACGGAAATGCATTAGAAATAAACTAAATAGGTTAATATAAACAATTAGAAAAAAATTGTTGATATTTCGAGAATGGTGTTTTTTTGCTCTTTTACTACTTACGTAGCGAAAACGGTAATAGATAAGACAATAATGCATTGGACCTTTTTTGTAGAACATTGACTTTTCTACAAAGGAATCAGCGAGAGTATATTTTTATCTATTATAATTTACAAGTTCCCTCGCAACTTCTAAATCGTATGTATAATTTTTTGGCGAAGTTTGAATTGATTTCCGGCATTTTTTGAATTTTGATCATACTAAACGGAAAACTTTTATCGCCCTTTATTTTTAAACTTTGCAGTTAAATATCAGCTGGAAACTTGGAAATTGCCATTTTTTTTACTTAAGTATTCTTGGTCGTTCTACACGACGGCGTCCTTGCTTTTTTATCTTTTTATATGCATTTGTAAATAATGTTAAAAATTGAACTTTTCCCCCTCTTTTTGTTAGCGAAATAATCAATAGATTTTTAAAACATACTGCTTTTCATATTTGACAGACAAAAATTAGATTTTTTTAAAATATTTTATTTATTGTTTATTTCAAAATTGTTACAAACCAGTGTATGTTTCAAAAATATTTTTCCACCACTTGGTGGGCCTTAACAACACAAAATTATTTATTTTTCTTCTGATAGTCTACTTTTTCTTCCAGTATTAGTTGCACAATCATTACACTAATATTCTTAACATAGAAGGTAAATTATGACCATTGTGAAGCAAAACAATAACAAATGTCTGATTTGATACTTGTTGACGGCAAACTTGTATACATGATTTTGTTCGCCAATGAGCTTAAAGTCAAATTAGCAACTCTAATTTTTTTTGAATTTTTCAAATGTGGTGAGCTCGCTTAGTCACGTTGTCGTGTACGATCCCCAGCTCCGACACTGGCAGTATCGGTGGGTAATGGATAATATAAGTAAACGGTATTGTTAGGATTTGTTTGTTTTGAAAGTAGTTTCGCAGGTTTCCCTGTAATCTAAATGAAATGTCAGTCTCAGTATTCGTTTTTGTCGGATAAATACTCCCCTGGTATTGGATGTGCAAACGCAGATGCAATAAATATAAAGTGACATGTGTAAACAGGCTAAGTAGTACACACTAGTAAGTCCTACTTCATTCAATATATGTTTAAGTTCCAGTAATGCAAAGTGGCCTTGATTTAACTTTTTTGCATACATGCTATTCGTATGATAAATTATTATTTACACAAGTGTCAAGAAATTAGGAGCAAATATTTAAAAGTATTCCAAGTAAAGTAACCGTACGACCCGAACGTCTTAGATTAAAATTTAATTATATGGTTTTATTCTGATTTAGCATTAGTCTGTTTCGATCGCACTAGGTACTCATTTCTTTAATAGAATATGAACTTTGTTAGATAGTTCTTCAGGGCTAGTAGCAGTTACCGTAATGGTTCTGTCATCTGCAATCTTAATGGTAAGGCCATTTTTTATAAAATCTGGAAGATCGTTGATATAAATTAAAAATAGTAACGGACCTAATATAGATCCCTGAAGAACTCCCAAGAGTATATCAAAAAAGTCCGACTGCACTTCAGTGCATTTTACACGAAGAGTTCTGTTTCGCATAAATGAAATCAAGCACCGCAGAATTTACCTTTGATACCAGTAGTCTGTAGCTAAAAACCATTCATATTTATAGTAGTTACTAGTATTATAGGTATCTAGTCAACGTATTTTGAATTTCTTGAATATTCTTAACTGTGTGTAAGAAAATTCGATCGTTAATGATTTCAGCCAATGACACTCTTTTTTTTACATAGTTGACGAGCCTTGTCCCGCGCGTACCTTGGCAGACAACCATTTTCATTATCTATGACCATTTTGCTACTCAAAACTCTTTATTTATTATTCTCTTCGCAAAAACTAAGAGTATATTGTATTTGATCGGCACATTTCTAAAATCGTAAGTAAATATCGCTCGCAGAGAAAAAATTTTCATATCATTGTGTTCGTGAACGAATTCTGAACATGTTTCAAAATATCCGTCTGTCCGTCCGTCACGTTTCTTGTAAGCACCATAACTTAAGAAAGAAAAGTCCGATTGTATTGAAATTTGGAAAGTAAGTTAGTGTTAGCTAGAGGAAGAACCCTATTGAAGAAAATCGATTAGTAAATAAAAAAGTTATTAATTATTTAATTTAAAAAAATATATTCTCTTAATTTTTGTCGCTTGTACTTAAATAGAAATCTTGCGAAATTTTATCGTATATAATATCACTAGTGCTTAAAATTTTATCGAAAATTTTTTCGAAGAGTGCAAATTGACAGTTTATTATCTGATTAAATCCCGACCGCTTTAGCTGGAGGGATTTAATCTTTGATAATAAACTGCCAATTTGCACGAGTTACTAGGGGCAACTTAGCTTGAGAAAAAATTTTTAGATAAAATTTAAAGCACGAGTGGTATTTGTGGAGAATATTTCACGAATAAATAATTCATTGAGTATATCTTCAATATTATGTTCAGTAATTAATTGCCTTCAGGCGTTTCCTTGTTGCTTTTTAGAGATTACTCACCTTTATCTTAAATTTCATCATTTACGTCACATAAAAATGCATTTCCAAAGCGACTCATCTAATAAAAAACAAAGTAGGTTTAAATTATGACAATCAAGAAAAACAATATACGTTAAACCATAGGTACTGTAACTTATAAGACTAGTCATCACAACAAAGCACGCTTCGACCAATCACATTACGGGTGAAATCACACAAATTGCATATTACCAATCTATCCCTTTTACGTTCTAAGGCTGCCGGCTCAGATGGTATGGTACCGCCATCTAGTAACGCTAGCTTAACTTAGTTACTAGCCTAAACAGTGAATTGAATTATTATATTAAAGTGTTTATTAATATATATTTATGTATTTAATCCTTGTCTCTAATTTGAGAAGTTTGATAGTTAAGTTAAGGTTTACTTGTTTAAGTAGAGAGACTTTAAGTACAACGAATTATAATGTATACAGTGATACTGCAGAGTTTTGATTTTCCAAATAAGTGTTAGCTGCTTTGTAATGATTGATGAATTACCATACGTAATTACCTACATTTGTGTATTTATCATGAAATAACTGATTTGTCTGTTTCGTAGATATTCATATTTAATTTTAGTTGGGAAAATTATTTTGTAATTATGTTAGGTATTAAGCCATTGAAAGCTGTGTACCTTTAACTTGTCCCGAACCTATATAAGTTCCACACAGCATTGGCTTTTTAGGTTATTAATACAATACTACAATTTACAATTTACGTTAACAATTAGTAATAAGCTAGAGAAGATATTTATAGATAACATTTAAAAGCACGATTTGTCCTATTTGCCGAAAACATGTCACGACACAAAACGTCAAAAAATTTTCGCAATATTTGCCGCTGCAGCGACCTAAAAAATTAGAGCGATAAATTTTGCATGTTGGTCCTGTCAAAAGCAGATCTAGCTTGAATTACCACTAATAATGACGTTTGATTGGTGCAATGTTGTGAAAAAACGGGCTCTCATTGGCTATAGCGTTAATGAGTGAATAGAAAATAGAAAAAAAATGTTTAGTTTCTATATCCGGTTAACGCGCAAGCCAACCGGAAGTTTCGTCTGCCAACGTAATTGGGGTATGTGAAGTACATGTACTAACTGCCTATGCGGACACATATCGATAATCATTCTATTAAAAAATAAAGCCCCCCCCCCCCTCCCTATCCCCCCACTATACCAAAAAGTTCCAGAGAGAAAAAAAAAAGTACTTATATGGTCTCTTGGATTACCGACTGGCAGACGGTAACCATTCGTCGTCGAATTTGCACGCTATTTCCTAGACTAATAGTTTGTGTTAATTTATTCTGTTGAAAAAATAAAGAAAGAGAAAATGGCACAGAAGTAGTAGAATAATGTTGAAAAGAATGTTAATAAAATCGATCAAAAATTTCTGTCGCTTACTCCCGGGCTGCAATTTCAATTGCCTCAAAAATTATAAATTTATCAGAAAATTTACGAACTCCTTCTGCCTACAATGTCTGGCTACGTCACTGACTCGCGACTCGCGACAACAAAAACCACCAACGTCTAATTATTAATTGGAAAAGATCGCAATGACATATTTACCTCACGACTTCGATAAATCACCGCCGATATCCTGAAGCAGATACGATCGTTGTATACATTAAAAAAGACTAATACCCACGGCCTTTGCACTCCATCGACTTGTGGAAGATGCCGAGAGAAAACAGCAAACCATATGCATCAACAGACAAGAATGCGTTCACGACCTTTCCGTTTGACATCTCGTCGAATGGGGAAGTTCAACGGTTTCGGTGAATAATTATAGAAAGTGTGAAAGATAAATACGTTCGCAAAACGCAAAAAGGCGTATTTGATCAAATAACATTGTTTTAGCGGAAATTTGCTGTTTGAGTTAGAAACAGCTCTAAAATCGAGTTACCACCATCGGTAATTCAAAAAATAGGTACACCCAAAGAAATAGTATGGGTAAATTCAACAAAAAAAATGGTTAACTAACAATATCGTTAATTTTGTTAAACTAAATTATATTGATGGTATTTTTAAACAAGAGGTGATTGTTATTTTAATTAATAAAAAGTTGTCGTACAACAAAACAAACATTAACTTAAAAAATAGATGAATAAGACTATTATTTTTTTCGTCTGGCTATTATTTTGTTGAATTCTGTCAAATTAAACTAGACTGTATTTTATTTTTAACTATTGTCGAATTGTAATTGTAAACCCAGTAGCAATTTGCTTTACTAATATAGTTGACAGATAAACCAATATTGTTGTAGAGTTAACCCGCAGTTCTGTTTACATAAATATAACAAAGTTCTGCCATCCACTTTGATGAATTAAGACGTCGCATCAGCGCTTTTGTTTGCAAATAGTATGGGTTAAATCAATCAAAAAAATAGTATATATATATTGTTCATTTTGTTAAATTGAAGTATATTTAATAGTATTTTTAAACAAAAGGTGATTGTCACACATCAAAATAAACATTAACTTAAAAATAGGTGCATAAGACTATAATTTATTCATCTTACTAATAATTTGTTGAATTTTGTCAAATGAAACTAGATAAATAGTAGACTTTATTTTTAAGTATTATCGAATTGTAATTCTAACCCAGTATTAGTTCGCTGTATTATTGTACTTTGTAGACAAACCAATATTATTGTTGTCTTCTAGAAGTTCTAAAAGGGGATTACCATAAAATTTGCTTGCTTACCACGTAGTCTATTACAGAAATTATTCCTAGATGACGCCACATACAAATCACTGACAATAATCAATCATGCATTATCTTATATTCTTAGAATTTATAGAAAATTAATAACATGATTGCAATGTTCAAATTCTCTCAGGGATCATCGATATATTTGGATGGATCTTATAAACGATCTCTAATCTTTGGTTTGGGTGGTCTGATGTCTCAATATTGAGATTTTGGCTAACCAAAAAAAACTTCATCATACAATAAAGTGTAGATCAACCTAAAAATTAGTTGGTGAACAAAAAACAAAGTCGTTGTACTATTTAATTGTAGACCAAATTGGAAATGGTTAGTGAACATAAAAAAATGTCATTGTACTATTTAATTTTTTACAAGAAGATATGATTATTAAACTACTATTTGTTTACGAAAACAAATAAAGTTGTATGACTATTCTTTTCTGATTGATTTAACTATGAAACTAGATAGGCGCGATTTCATATGCTCTTTTTGGTTGAATTTACCTATCATTTTCTTTGAGTGTATAGTCGAAGAAAGTAATATAATTAAATTTAACGATAGGCGACTATTATTCTGCCGTCATAAGGTGAAAAGCCGCATCTACATATTTGCCATAAATTCCAATGCCGTAATTTTAATAATATATGAGCACCCAAAAGTACTCAACCTAGTTCTGCAGTTAAAAAAATTTTAGAATTTGAATATTTAAAGCACCTAAGATTCATTGAAATTGATTTTCTAATATTTACTAGGTGGGAACAGTACAAACGCGTTTGTTACTTTCCTCGACAACCGACAATTTACAGATGTGACTATTCTCCTTATGACGGCAGTATTGGATTCGTCTGGAACGTGTAACGTCTTTTTTTTGCTAAAAACTGAAAAGTCTACCTAATGTTCTCGTTCGCTTATTAATAATTAATTGTTTAAAGAAATGTTTGTTGAAAAAAGCAGGAACTTTTACACCTAAAATGTGTCTTCGATTTTTAATTTCACAATTAAATGTAAGAAAAAAACGCAAACGCATATATAGTCAATATAATGAAGGCAGAAATAGTGTAAATATTTCGTGCAAAGACGAGATTATCTCCCTCCCCCCACCGTTTTCGAGGGTGCTGAACACGATGCAAGTGGTGGGAGAAGTTTTTGACCGACGCAACCCCACCTCTTTTATGGATCCCTTTATGTTGGTCTAGGGAGTGATTTATCGACGGATTTTACTTGAAATAACATGGAAGAGGGTTGTAGAGTAAGTGGAATCCAGACCGCAGGCCTAGGGGGTTGATTAAACTCTCCCGAGAGGTAGAAAATCTTTTTTTTTTCAAATGATTCGGTTCAAACACCCTGTATATTTTTGGACGATGTGATGTAAAAATGAAAAACGAACATTTTTGTTAAGTACTTGCCTATGGCTAGTTGCAACCATTTTCGTTTTATTGAGCAATAAGTACAAAATTCAAGAATAAATTTAAAAAATCAAGGTTTCTTCAAATAATTCATTAGAAAAAATTATATATAAATTTAGGTAATACCGTAATAAAATAATTGATCTAAATGCGAAAAAAACTGTAGATTTAGCAGGTCGGACTAAAAACTGGGAAGAAAACCAAAAAACTGTAGATCTACTGAAAAAACAGTAGGGTTGGCAACCCTGGACGTCACCCTCTGAAAAATGGTAGCATTTAAAAAAGTGACCATTGGAAGTGAGAGAGAGTCGTATTTTGAGGAAATAAAACCCTTCTCAATTTTTTGTATAAATTGACAGTTTTTAAGTTATAGCGACTTGGGAACTTTGATTTTAGCTTTAGACAACAGGTATCTCAATACGTTTTCATCGAATAACTCATAAAATAACACTAAAAAATGCCTCGCCAAAAGGAAATCTTATAAACAATTTCCGTAGTATTAACAGTTTCAAAGATATGGACAGCGTGGGAACTTATATAAGATGAAGTATTTAATTTAAAAATGTCGTATGTATTTTGTTACTGTAATTAGCCAGTAATTAAGAAAAGTATCAGATACTCCTTTTCGTCAATATAGCATTACTTAAATGCTCAGTGTTTTTGCCCGTTGAAGACACTTGCTTTTCCCTCAGAGATCTATATAAACGTTGCCACGACATAACGCCACTAGGGGACTACGTCCAAGAAATCTCCCGAAAATTCTATGAATTCAAACTGGGCGATAGTTCGCTAACCCGCAACATAACACGAATCAGACAGTATAATGCGATCCTTTTTGATATCCGACACCTCCTACCATACCAGGCGTTGCCTATCTTTCGACAACCTCTCTAACCACACTTTCCTTTACGACAACTTCTCCTTTCCCACCTTTAATCTTCACCAAAACCTAACCTCTATCTGTTTTTACCTTTTTTCTTCCTTGTCCATTTTTGTCTCTAAATTACACACTTTTAACTATTCACGACTTTCCTGGCGTCAGGAAGTCTACCAGGGTGGAATTGTCTCAAATGAGTTTTTTCGTTGAGTTTTGTTTTACCGTGCCAGCAATCAGAATTTTTAAATGTTCGCATGTGCGCGAAATCAATAGTTTTTTACGGTTTTAATTTTAATTATTTTTAAGTACCCTCGTGTACTACGTTGCACGATATTGTTAAAAAGCTTTTCTCCATTAGGCAACTAATTTTCGTCACCGCCAAACCAGACCCTCCCCGCCCAGCCTCACACCACCTCGACGATGTTCGCCGTGGTTGTCTGGCTTGCTCCGGGCCGGACTCCGGAATGGCACGTTATTGTATATCACATTAATAAATGCTTGTTGTTGTTATTGTGCTATATTTCGATACTCCTGTGAAGCAACCTTTAGAGCGGTTATTACTTGGATGGGTGAAATCCCTCTTGGAAAATACAGCGATCTCGTCCCACCTTCTAGCGGCTTGTATATCAGCGTATACGCGGAAGCTATGCAATTTCAAGACGAGGATTAAGTAGTGGTAATACCATCTTTCGGAGGGGATGTAAAGCAGGTCTATTAAATGTTAGGCAAGTAAAAGATCCCTACTCTTCTCAAGAGATGAGGTTCGGCAAAATTTCCAGGTAAGGGGTAGCTCGTCTCCTGGCGTCGGTGATAAACCCTGGTAGCGGAAATAGGCCGACGTTAAATAAATAGTTAAAAAAAGAACTTCAACGTCTGTTTTATTTTTATAATTAGAACCATTCTGGTTTCTAAGGTTTTGGATAGCCATATTGGATTAGTCATTTTGAATTTTCAGTTATTGACTTCAAATTCGAAATCAGCAGCTTCAAAAGCCTGGTAGTATTTGTCCTTTCCAAACAGTAAAAACTGTTTTAATTGCAATTTTTTCTGGCAAAAATTGTTTATTATTGATTATTTATACCAAAAAACAATTAACGTACGTGCTGAACATATAGACTTTGCAGCTATAGTATAAAAAACGTATTGCAAAAGGTTTCCGATGATTTCATTATTGCATGGGTTCCAAGGTTTTGCAATTTTTAGGTTCTCATCGACTTTACTGTACTATAAGTTCAGTTCATCTTTAGCTTATCTATAATTGAAGACCTAAGTAGACAAAGGTGTTATGTCGCATTTTTTAAAAAAATTGCTTTATGCAATTTTTGAACACCCCTGATATAAATTTAACACCCAATAAACGGTGAATTCTAAATTTGTAATATTTTATAGAAACTTTTTAATTATAAAGGCGCCATGCCATACATACAACCAGTAATTTTAGTGGATGTACACAGTTTTGGACAGAAAAATCTAGTTTCATAACATCTTGATATTGTTCTTTAATATTAGTGTAAACAAAAGAACATAACCTAAATTATCTATTTTATGAGGTATTATTTATTTGAATCGAAGACAAAATAAATAAGTTCCAACTCAAAACCGTTTTATTTAATTTACTCAAAACTTTAAAAGTGTGACATAACACCTTTATCCACTTAGCTCTTCAATTGTAAATTTATAGAGAATTTACGAAAGATATCGACTTGAATAAGATGATCCTTGACACATATCTGTTAATCTGTTAGTTTTGCATATTGTTAATTTTCAATAAATTTAACAGTATTTAAAAACAGACTAATTATTCTTCATTAAAATAATGCATGACTTGAAATTGATGAGACATTATTATATTCTTTGTAGAAAATAGGAGTATATCGTATTGACAGACACTTTTCTAAAAACGTAAATATCTTTTGTAGAGAGAAATTATTCATATCATTATGTAGTCAATTCATCGAATTCTGAATAACTTTCAAAATATCCGTCTTTTCGTCCGTTCATCGCGATGACTTAAGAAGAAAAGTCCGATTGTATTGAAATGTGGACAGTAAGTTAGTGTTAGTTATAGGATGAACTCTATTATTTTTGGAAAAAGTCGTTCAGTATATATAAAAGTTATGAATTTACTACATTTTTACTGTTTTTACTTCAGGGAACTGTATGTATTTGATTCATTCAAATATTATTGTAAACATAAAGTAAGCATTTTTGAATATAACACTAGAGGCATAAAAAATCATAAATGTATACTTTCTATGTTACATAACACGACAGCTAAAATATATTGGCTCTATATTTTACAATATTCTTCCAAATGAGCTAGGCTATTTAATGGTAACACAATTGTATACACAAAAACACTCAAAATGTAAATAAAAAATTCAAACAGATTTTGATTCTATATTTTCCAAGAATCCGATATTTTGTCCTTAATGTATAGTGTAACTAGTAGAATGAGTGAATATAATTTTTTTATCGAAAATTATACTTTATACTGTTCTATTTGCAAGTTTTGCCTCGTAAATTCAATTTCACTATATTTTAAGAAATCCTTTGCAGAGCTGGGCACTAAAGTACTCACGAGTACTTCACAACAAGTACCTATAAAAAGTACTCTCGTTTTTGAAGTACTCTAAAAAATGAGTACTTTTGCAAAAAAATTTGGAGAGTACTCTTCTAAAAATGAGTAACGAGTACGAGTACTTCGAAAGATACCAAATTGAAATAGGTAATAGACAAAAAATTAGAATACCACTCATAGTACAGTATCTAGAAATAAAAAATATGCAAAATTCCGGAATAATTTCATATGTAATGATAATTTTTCTTTATGGGTTATTATTGTAGTAAAAGACATCGTCTTCAGTTTCTGTATGGACCAGATACTTGCTCTTACCCTCAAGGGGTGATATCCTAAATTTAAATATTTAATATTTGAAAAAATATTAGTAATTTATTTTTGAAACGTAGGATAATTATGTTTTTGAGGTCGCTGATTACGAATCTGAAGTCAAAATTAAAAAATTCAAAATGGCGGCTCTAGTGTGGCGGGTGGAAATTTTTTTCTGAAACAAGTGTTTTAAACAGACAAAAGAAATTGAGCATCTAAGTGATGCTATATATGAACAAAAAATAGCATTTTTGAAAAAAAATTTATTACTGAGAAGTTACAACACCAAAATGGCGACATTTTTTTAAAAAAAATTTGAAAAGACACATTGAATCGGTCATAACTTCTTTATTTTTTGTGATGTAGAAACAGACAAAAAATCATTTTAAAGGTTGATTAATTCAAGGGCGGATCCAGGGGGGGGCAGTAGGGGCAATTGCCCCCCGTGAGAAAAGTATTCGTTACGTTTTCAAGGCGATAATTTTTTTTTTGCATAAAGTGGGAAAAAAAATTGTTTGGATTTCTAATAGTATTCCTGTGTATGAGGCGAAAAATTTTTTGTCCAGATTTTAATTTGTACCCCCCCCCTCCCATGAGGCGTTAATTTTTTTTTACATTTTTAATGGTATTCTCTGTATGAGGCGAAAAAAAAATTTTTTTTGGATTTTCGTTTGCACCCCCTCCCCATGAGGCGATAAAATTTTTTTAGATTCCGAGGTGAAAAATTTTTTTGTAAATGTTAGTGCCCCCCCCCCCCCTAAAACCTTTCTGGATCCGCCCTTGGATTAATTATCTTTAATTTTGTTCCTTTTTGATGGAAGTGTCACAGTTTCTGAGATTTTAACATTTTAAACTAAATAGTTCATCCTAAAAACGGTCGAATGTCATCTATAAAATTAAATATCTTCGAAACTATCAACTCTACACAAGTATATATATATATATATAAAAAAAAAAGCAAATTCATTCTCAGTTTATAAGCTTCATTTTTGATATCCACTGTATTTTCTCTAAACCTTATATTTATTGAGATATTTACAGAGAAACAAGAATGTTACGTTTTTTCTAAAATTCCTTCACAGTTTAAAATGCATTTTTTTTTCTAAAGCAAGCGTTGCAAACGGACGAAAAAATTTGAGCATCTAGGTCTTGCTATATATTAACGAAAAACAGTATATCGGGATATATTTTTTTAATTACTGACTACTTATATTAACAAAGTGGCGACGTTTTTATTAAAAAAAAAAAAAAAATGAAAAAGTGCATTCTTTCTGTCATAACTTTTTTGTTTTTTATGCTATAAAAATACAAACAATCATTTGAAAGCCTAATTAACATTCTTTAATTTTGGTTGTTAGTGCTTTTGACATAAATGCCATAGTTTCTGAGATATTTAACATTTAAACTAAATACTTCGTCTTATGAACTTTCAAATCTCCGAAACTATTAACTCTACAGAAACTAGACAAAAACGAAATTCATTCGTAATTTAGTAGCTTTCTTATTTATCTCTAGCATGTTGTCACTCAGTGTAATACCTTTTGAGTTATTTGATGAAAACCTATCTTTTTTCAAGCAATAATCCCAATTTTCAAGTCGTTATAGTTTAAAGACTATCAGTTTATGTGAAAAGTTGCAGAGAACCTTTTCTTCTTAAAATTCGATTCTCTCTTTCAGCTCCAATGATTTTTTTTAGTTGCCACCCCCTGAAAAGGGGTGGCATCCACCCCCTATAAATTAGCAAGCTGCCGCATAATGAAGAAACTTTTCTTTCCAAAAATGAACCAAATCCGTTTCATATGACATTATTCCGAAGTTAAAACCTCTAGTTACTAGTATATACCATTATCGGTAAATAAAAGTAGATCGACATTAACAAAAACAGTAACATTTATTAAAAATGTATAGATACACAAAAATGAACACAACCAAAAATTTAAAATTAATTAAAAAGTACTCGTACTCGTTACTCGTCAGTTGTGGCCGCCAAAAGTACTCGAGTAGCTAATAATGTAAAGTACTTGAAAATTTCGAGTAGAGTACCATCCAAATAAAAGTACTTCGCGAGTACTTGTTACTGAGTACTTTGGGTACTCAGTACAATTACGAGTACAATTTACTCGAGTACTGCCCAGCTCTGATCCTTTGCATCTGATTTACAACTATACTGTTCTTATTATTAAATTGTAAGTATGATATAAGCTACGTAAAAACATTTTTTTTAGGTTTCTTAACTAAATTGTCTATGCCTGTGCTCATTGGTAAACTTTAACACGAATAATATTATTCTATTCTACATTCTACAAAAAGAAATACGTGAACAGTGAACAATCTTTGATAAGGTTCTACGAACACAAAAATACCGCATACTATGCTGATGAGCGTTTCGCCAACCAAGGTGGCATTGTTGGGGGTAATTAAAATTAAAACTGTAGTAATTTCATCTAACAAATTAACTTATTTTCAAAGGATTGTGAAGATTATACTGTAGAATGTTTAGCAATTACGTAAAAATTTCAGCAAACTGGCAAAGCATCTGATGTTTACATTTCGTTTTTTTTTTAATGGATTAGAGTTTCTTAATGAAATCTGAAATGAAATAATCGTCCTCTTGAAAATCGATTCAACAAGAAAATATAAATCGATATTGTAGAATCATAAAATTTAATATTTTTTTCTTACAATTTAGTATAATTAAAAAAAAACAAGCAGTATTATTATGTTTTTATTTTGTTACAGGTATGAATCTTTTACATGATCCACTTCGAATATAGGGTCTAAGGTAGCTATGTCTTTTTTTTCCCCTTTTAACTTTATCACGTATTACGTACATTAAATGCGATGGCGTTATATTGACAAGCACATATTCAGTTTGTTGAGCAATATCTCCATGTAGCTTGACACAGGACATGCGAATGAATTACACAGCGTGTGGTCTATCTTTGCTCACCGCGTTAGCGCTCAGTTTCGCTTGTAAAAGTCATTTTTAATTGCTTAATTCTACAAGGAATATATTGTAATTATAGCTTTTTGAGAAGGGAAGGTGCTACTCTATAAAATTATACAATTTTTAGATTGATTTGAACTTCTGTTAAGTTCTAAAATTGTTTTTGAAAATTGCTATACATCTCCTTCAATTGGTCTGTACATAAAACTCTACAGGTCGTAATCTTTAACAGATCCACGTTTTTTTAATCCCTTCGTCTACTGTCAGAGTAGAACCTTATTTATTCTCACAATAAACCGTCGATTAGTTTAATTACTATAATGTAACGGTCAGCTTTTTAAGTATTCGTAAATTTCTATTAAAATCCGCTAAATTACATTATTAAATATATCCATTACAAAAATTACCTAATTTATTTTTACCAAAGATATTTAACGCCGGCCCTGTCTGACGGTTTGTTGTTTACGATTCGGCATTCTTAACATTCCAGAATAGCACGAAAATGTCCAGGTAAAATAGCCACCCGGGAACTATTCCTCTAATGGAAAGTACAGATGTGACACAATGCCTGCGTTGCCCTTGATTACAGCCCCGAAAGTAGTGGGCTAGGCGCGAATATAAAATTGTAACCGACTGTTTTTCGGGCACTCTTCTATGGGCCTCAGGCCTAAGAAGCTGTCAAAATTGTGGCTGGAATCTGAGCCCTCCAAATGTTTATTAGTTTTGAAATTTAACTTCTTTGGTGAATTTTACCGATTAGTTTAGAAGTTAGCACCAAAATCTGTTCAGTATAGACGTCCTGAATTAAAATAGCATTTAATAAATGTAATGCCAGGTGATTTACTTGGGGTTTGCAATTTATCGGAAATTTTAATAACCGGTAAATCGGTAAATAACCGGTTGCCCGGTGTTTACCGGTAATTTTTAGAATGAATGATTAGGGTGGCGAAAATGAAAATTGTGTTTTTTTCCATGTACAAAATTAATCTAAATGTAATAAAAAACATTTTTATATACGTATAATTAATATAATGAACAAGCAATAGTAAATTACGTTACAAGACCGGAAAGTGATGTTTTGCGGTCGTGTAACGTACAATTTTTTTTTTTCGGTCGACACTTCAAAATCTGAATCCATATTTTCCATAACTTGTGAATTGACTTTTGACAACTCGTAAATGTCAAGTGTATTTATCTGTTTGACACTTATCTCAACAATTAACACAAAGAAACGAGAATAGTAGGGATCAGAAAAGACTTTGCCGATTTCGAATGTCACTTTCCGGTCTAGCCCGGGAAACGTTATTTTCTGGCGGA
Organism: Rutpela maculata; assembly: GCA_936432065.2. NCBI lineage: Eukaryota > Metazoa > Arthropoda > Insecta > Coleoptera > Cerambycidae > Rutpela > Rutpela maculata. The sequence continues at coordinate 40,408,216 of OW386290.2, forward strand.
TAATGTCTCCAGAAAAGGTGTACTTTCTGGTCGGACGAAAAAAAAAAAAAAGTTTTTTATCAAAAGAAAAAAATATAAATGAAATACATTAAATAAATAAATATTCTGTAAATAACAAAAATATCAAATAGGGCATTTACTGAATACCTAACCTAAAAATACAATAATTTTTAAAATAATAGCCCGTTAAAAGCTGCATCTGTTAGTCGTCTGATATTTGTGCATGGAATACCACCAGCTGAAGATGCCCGTCCTCAATCGATACTGGTAGATCGATAAGTTAATAAGAATTGGTAATAACGTACTTCTAAATGTTTTTCACGGATATTTGCGGCAGTAAAATATTCAATTTCCTGTCGCAAGATATTGTCAATGTCTCTCTTACTTGTATTTCTCAGGGCTTGGTATTTGGGTTTTACTTTTTATAATATTATTTGTTTTTAAAAGTGCTCAATGTTGGGATAGTCACTCTGTATTCAGTAAATGCTAGTCACTGACAAACAGAAACGTTGAATACGTGACATATCGTAAGTTCAGAATTTACTGAAATAACCGGTAAAAAATTTAAATAACCTGTAATTATCATCATGTGTTTTTTGTCCGGTTAACCAGTAAACCCGTTAACTGGCAAACCGGTATTGCAAACCCTATGCTTTACGTGTAGTTTAATTATAAATTACAGTTTAGAGTCAGTGTTAATAGACATATATATATAATGGTATAGTTATGCAGTTTGTTGAGGTTACAACTGGTATCGACCTATAAATTTGAGTTTGTAACCAACAACAGAATCTTCGTCCATTTTGCAGCAGTTCCGTAAGTATAGAAACATTTACATTTCTCCTTTGTGTATACCCTCAACTGAGACAAAAATCCCAAACGAGTAATTAAAAAGCTTAAATGAACTGATCACTATATCTATACGTAATTTGGGGCGCTGAAACTGAATATGAGGTCAGAATTAGCCGATCAGTTAGGAATTTTGACATAATCTCAAAAAACACTTAAAAAATGCCCGAAAAATCCCAAACAAGTACATAAAAAGCTTACACGAACTGATCACTAAATCTATACGTAATTTGGGGCACTGAAACCGAATCCAAGGTCAGAATTTATGCGCGACGATCGAATATCTTGTAAAATCCATATTTAGGATGAAAATGTACCCAAAAATGACTGAATCATAGCCCGAAATTGACTTTGCTCTACATAATATCTGAACATATAATTTCCGACGTATTTTCACGAGCTGAACACGATACTGTAGTCAGAATTAAAACGCAATCTGCAAACATCATAGAGAAATATCATTTCAGCATATATTCTCATCAACCCTAGTAAGCGGTGATGGGTAACTTTTAAAGTTTTAAGTATCTAAAGGAAAATATTACTGAATAGTGACATTTTTAGGAAAAATTGTTCGGACAAAGTTTGCTCTGTTGAGAGAGGAATATCGTTTGGACTTAACATTTACCTGCATCCTCCCTTGATGATTTTTTTCTTTTTTTTTCTTAGAGGTGTTTAGAATTGTATAGTTTTCTTTATTCTGTTTGATTGTCATCATATGCCATTTGTTTCTTTTTACTTCCACATCCAGTGGAAGTATAGTAACGACAAACAAAATTTTAAAAAAATTTTATTGTTCAAATAGGCTTAGAATGTCATGAAACGTCGAGATTTTAAGTTTGAGCAAAAAATAAAATTCTGTCTGTCGGTCTGTAACTTTTTTTGTGCGCACGTTTACTCTGGAACCATTTAAGATATTGACTTGAAATTTGGTACACGTATGTACTTTAACGAGATCTGGAACTGGTAAATTGGGGTAAATGGGGGTAAATAGGTAAATCAAGCAGGTAAGGGTCCATAAAATTGGTATTTAGTATATACAAGAGAAGCTAAGGTCTCAAAAAATTTTTTGGCATTAGTCACCCCCATTACCACTCCCACCCCATTATTAAAGGGGATAAAAAAAATTGTGATTTAGTGTGTGTACAAAAACCAAAAACCTCAAAATATTTTTTTACTTAATCCACCCCCACTACCACCCTTCTATCCCCACCCCCACCCCACAACCGATGTGGGGTATCGTTTTATGGGTTTTTGGGGTAGAGGATTTCAAATATTATATTATTAAAGTTCCATAAACAAAATTTTTTCGTTGTGAAACTTGGAGAGAAAATCTGAATGTGGAAGTAGTGATTCAGTTGGGCAGCGGTTTCTATTTTTGCGACTAGTACACCTGGTGACGGCGGGCAACGATTTATTTCTGCTAAGTTCCTAGGTAAAAAAAATGCCGTCATGGCAAAAGTAAAGAGAGTTTACGATGTAGGGGAGGGAAACCCCAGTATCGGCGGCCGGTCAGGTTGAGAAAGCGGGACCGCGGGCGTCGTCATCATGCAACCGCAGCTCTAGTGAAGTGGGAAACTTGGCTTCTTATGAGTATAGGGCTACAAGAAATTTGCACAACTGTGTAAATAATGCGAATTCCTTCTGTTTTGTTTGTAGTAAATTAAATGGCATATGACAATCAAACAAACAGCTCTAAGAAAAAAAATAAAAAATCATCAAGGGAGGGTGTAGGTAAATGTTAAGTCCAAACGATATTCCTCTCTCAACAGAGCAAACGTTGTCCGAAAAATTCCTAAAAATGTCACTGTTCAGTAATATTTTCCTTGAGATACTTGAAAATTTAAAAGTTACCCATCTCCGCTTACTAGGGTTGATAAGAATATATGCTGAAATGATATTTCTCTATGAAGTGTGCAGATTGCGTTTTAATTCTGACTACGTTATTGTGTTCAGCTCGTGAAAATACGTCGGAAATTATATGTTCAGATATTATGTAGAGCAAAGTCAATTTCGGGCTATGATTCAGTCATTTTTGGGTCCAATCAAGATAAGTCCACTTTACCCTTAAAATATTTATGTCTTAAGTACTCCTAGACAACTTAAGGAATTTCATAAACAGACCCGAAATGCAATACATTAGAAATAAGTTAATAAACAATTCTCTTCCAGCAAATACTACCAGGGGCGTACCATTAGAGTTACAGTACACCGCGCCAAATTAAATCAATTCAAAAATAATAAAAACTTGGATAAAATTGTTGCCTATTATTAGCTTGGTTTCAGTGCCATTAAAATTTAAAAAATCTCATGCATGCTATAAGAACATACTGACTGTCTACACTTCACATCTGGTACGGCTCTGGTAAGGTTAAGGAATTTTATTAAAAACGTTTAGGTCCGTAAGAATACGCAAAAAGTAAGCAAGCAATAATAACTCTGCAGAGAACACAAAATTAATGTATCCACTACAAAACGTAACAAGAAGACACATCAGCTACTGGTACAAAAATCGAGCACTAAGCCATCAGTTAGAAAGAGAAAACATAACAACCCCGGCACACGCCAACACTATGAAAAGACCAGTAGAGGAGTTGCATAGGTAACCAATCGAGAGAGCTCCATCGAAATAAGGACGGAAAATATAAACGAAAACATAGCCACGGCAATCATACAAAATGATCAAGATCATTGATCATTGATTAATAAGACAAGACAGCAGGGAGGGTATTCATGCAACTGACTCAAGAAACCAGAAGAAACGAAAAAAGAAAAAAATGGGGAAACCGGGTTACACGTGGAAAACAACAACTAAGAGGATCATGAACAAACTGAGAAGCGACTAAACATACTGGAAAAGAAAGCGAGTGGAAAAAATTAACTCCACAAAGAAATCGCAGCGATATACCCTACCAGAACCAAAAACCGAGGCATCAGAAATCTAAGAAGGAGAAGAAGAAAATTTGTAGAAACACAAACACAAAAAGAGGAGCATAAACATTAAATAACGAACACAATGCGACAACACATTGAACTTGTCATCTTGCTGTCGAGGCGACCAGACCTGCTTTATAATGCTCTGTCACCAATGGATACCCATTAAAATTTATAAAAGTTAAATAGTGACAACGTGTAAAAAATATAGTTAAAAAAAGTATAAGTGGATGTGTTTGTAAAATAATACATATCTCGGAACATTTTCAGTAATTGATAAGAAATATTAGTTAGTGTTTAATTATGTATACAAACCAAAACTTTACACAGTGCTTCCCCTCTAACGCAGTAAATAATGGTATATATAGTGCAGTGAAATCGTGCCAGGCGGCAAAGAGGAGAAAGAAATCAGTAATAACCGAAGAGAGGACTGTCTATATGGAGCACTAAGCCATTAATTAGAAAAAGAAAACCGGCACACACTAACGCTATGAAAAATCAAGAAAAATGTCCATTATACTATTAGGAGACTTCAATGTACATATACTTTACACATGGTCTAACGAAAATGGAAACGCGCACCTAGCACACCTAGCACACATGACTTAACAATAAGAAATACATGGAGCAAAAGTCAAACCTGCGTTGACACCTGGAGTAATGGAAGCTCAATCACACAAATAGACCATACCCTGGTAAGCAGAGGGATAAGGGCAAGGATCAAGACGGTTAAAGCAAAAAGGACAATAGAAGAAAACGCTAACACTAAACAGCAGCAAATTAAAAATAGGGAGACCATGTTATACGTGGAAAACAACAATCGAGAGGAAAAAAAAACTAGGAAAGAAAAGCGAGGAAAAAACATGCGTCATGTGGCTCTCGCTGCTGGCAACAAGCATGACCCAAATCCAACGCAGCATCGGAAACCGAGGAATCAGAAGACTGAGCAAAAGAAGATTCGAAGAAGCAGAAACACAAAAAGAGGAGCATAAACACTCCATATCAAGACACAGCACATATTTCACACGAAGATTCAGAAGAGGCAGATGCCCAGAACCAAAAACACAAAAAAGGGAGCTTAAACGCTCCCTCATGACACAATGCGGTAACGCATCTCATAAATACCTACACCTCCCATCCCATGTTCCCTTACCATGCGCCATGTGGCTCTCGCTGCTGGCAACAAGCATGACCTTAGTCCAACCCAGCGTAGACGTAGCAGGCCCAGCTGTATAACCCTGGGAGTGGCAGCAATGCCTACCGCACGCTCAATCAAAAAAAATGATTCAGTCATTTTTGGGTACGTTTTCATCCTAGATATGGATATTACAAGATATTCGATCGTCGCGCATACCTGACCTTGCATTTGGTTTCAATGCCCCAGATTACGTATAGATATAGTGATCAGTTCATGTAAGCTTTTTATTTACTTGTTTGGGATTTTTCAGCTCATTTAAGCTTTTTATTTACTTGTTTGTGATTTTTCGGGCATTTTTAAGGTGTTTTTTGAGGTTAGCAAAAATGCAAGAGCCAATCGGGCAAAACGGACATCGGATTTGTGTTCAACGGGTCAAAATGCATGGGAGTAGATAGCCTTCTAGCCCTCGACTTTTTTTTTGTGTGCCTGTGTTATTTAGCAACGTCACGTGTTTTCGCAGACTATTTCTCCCATTCTTTGGGTTTATTGAATAAATAATTTTCCAACGATTTTTAAAGTTTCGTTAGTTTATTTCGATTAGTAATCTTCTAGGATTATTCTAAAATAAGCAATTTAATAAATTATTAATGTTTTATAAATATTAAAGTTTTACTTATAAATTATGATTTCAGTCATTTATACAGATAATACATTTTTAATAAATGCAATTAGAGGGATTATCATTTTTATTTTTACTGTTTTCGCTAGCGAGTTTAACCTGCTTTAATTTTCGTGCAATGAATTATATATATTTTTAAATTGTTTTATATACTGAGCGTAACAGACATATATTACATATTTTTTCCGTAATTTTTCAATTTATAAAAATGTATCTTGCTTCTTTAGGCTAGGGAGGGCAAGCCACGCTTCGCGTAAAGAAATAGAAAACTTAACTTAGTCTTAATAAACTTGTAAATAATGTATATTGAATTATTGAATAGAATATATTTACATTTGATAAGATATCAAAATCAAACTGGAAAAGGAAAAATGATTAATTAATAAATATGTTAAAATTGATTAAATAATTAATTAATTCCTTAATCATATGAGAATATTGAGAATATCAAATACATAGAATATTAATTGTGTAATTTCTAATTTGATATTTGATAAATAATAATAATAAAAAAGTTACTGTGACATTAACTAAATTAGTGTTAATTAAACTAGTGCCCACCCACAGCTAAAAGCCACGAGCCGTCACTGAAGTGTCCAAATTTTCAAGCCGAGTCAATGATTAGAAACAAAGTTGTGGGATGAGAAATATAAAATACTGTATTTCCGGGTTTCATAAAAATGTGGAAAAGTGCGATTTTTTCCGATTTCGCAATTTCAAATCGAATCGCGACTTCCATAATCGAACTCAGCAGATCAGTTTACATGAGAACTTTAGAAACTTTACTCTCATTGCTATTTGAAATTTTCGTGGAGGTGACTGTGGACGCTCGACTATTTTAGCTAGAACACTCCGTAAATAAAAAATTAATGAAGCATTTTGAAGACAAAACAATTCTATCAACTAAAATTTAATAATCCAATTTCTATTCCATGTTCACACAAAATTGAGCCATTTAGTCAGTAAAATTCTGTTGAAAAATACAATGGTATTTTTTGCACATTTCAGAATCACAAATAGTCGAGGATTTGGCATTCTTTTATTTTCACTGCCCGGCAGCTACCATTACACACACACAAAGGACTCTAACCCACAGAGTAACTAAATTCTAATTCCGTTTTCTCTGTTGTGTCAAAGAGAAATAATACTGACGCCTTTGTAATTTAGCATGTTATTTAACTTTAAATTAGACACAGTTCATTAAAAACCCATGTTAAAACACGCACTAAAAAAGGTAAAATGGTATTTAACTAAATATTATTTTAGATTCTGGATAAAATTTTATTGTATCGCTTTAAATTAGTAACTGAAAAATTTAGCTGTCAAATGTTTAATATATAGAATATATTTGGGATGTTCATTATTATAAGCAATAAAATTAAAAGTTTCGTATAAAAATAACATATTAATACCATGAGGTTATATTCTGAAAGGGAATTATCTAAGTCTGAAAATCTTTTGATATAATATATAACTATTTCACAGTAACAAAATTTATTGTAAATATAAAAGATATGGCAGTGTAATTGACAAAGCAGGGGTGGGCAAATAAAATATGTGCTTGGATTACGGTTACAAAAATCAAACAGAATGAAAGATGTACAGAGAGACAGACAGAGATAAATTCAGAATTATTGGCAGAAGGCCACAATACATAAAAACTACTGTAAATACTTCAAAAAGATAGATAACTAAATTATTAGTTGGCCAACGTAGTTTACTAATAAACAAATTTTGATATTTTATATCATAAACAGAATTCTAAACGTAAATAAAGGTAATAACATAAGCAATGGAATACATAGTAGCATTTTAGGCTGCAAGATACATACAAAAAAACGTAATGTGGTCTGCACAGAAAATTATTTACAGGTATTAAATATGAAATGTTATAACAGTCTTTAAGAGACAGTACGAGCACTCGCGAAAAGGGTGTAGCTTGTTTGTTTAATCAAACAACGAAATACCCGCACATAACACTGAAAGTCGCACCGAATTGGCGTCTTTGGCCACAATGTAATAATAAAGTTAATGAAATGTAGTCCGGAGCTATTCTCAGTTGCCGGTATGCACAATTACACAAGGTAGAAAGATAAATGTTCTTACAAAAACTGCAGCAAAAGGGACGAAGGCACTGTTATGGGTTACATGCTCAAATTGTAGGTCGGTACCAGCTTTTGAATCATAAACTGTATAACTATACCATTATAGGTATATTAAACACTGACTTTAAACTTAACTTTCTTATTAACTCACTTAAAGTAGCTAGTATTCCATAAACAAATGCTACTTTAATTCAGGAACGTCTATACCAGACATATTTTGGTATTAACTTCTCAACTACTCGGTACAATTTACCAAAACTGCTAAACACTTGAATGGCTCAAATTCCAGCCATGATTTTAATGACCTCCCGGCCTGCGACCGATATGGAAAGTATCTACATAACATTCATTTGTGGTTTTATATTCGCGCCTAAACAAACTATTTTCTGGGGCTGTAACCAAGGCAACTAGGCATTATGTTATAATTGCGCCCGCTTATTGGAGGAAAATTTCCAGCGTTAGCCGTATAGGTACCCGCGTATTTAATGGAATTTCTAGAATGCTAACCGTCCGACAGGGCCGGCGTTAAATCTTGTTTAACAAAACTAACAAAATAGGTAATTTTTGTAATAAAGATATAAAATAATGTAATTGAACGGATTTTAATAACAAATTACGAATACTTAAAAAGTTGATCGTTCCAATATATGGCTGACTGAAATTTTGCAACCGTATACGTTATTACCAATTCTATTGCAAACTTTATGAAAAAAAAATGTTTAAGTGTATACTCAAAGAATACTTTTTTGAAGCTAATACAATTGTTTTTAATTTGTTTTTTGTTTCGTTTTTTACGATAAAAATTGACCGAGTTTTTTTTTGTAAATGCCCATTTTTAACCGAAGAAGAAATATCGTGCTTGTGTAGTTAAATACTTTCGGTGATTTTGATTATTTCAAGAAAGATGCCTATTGTTTTCTTAAAACTTGAAATGATCTTTTTTTTTGTAATAATTGGACATATATGGCTAATAAATGAGATGCCCTAGCGGTAAACAAGGAAATCTGATTTTTTTATATTTTTAAAAAATACATTATTTCTTATATTTAATTAATATTTTATTTGTGATATAGAATTGACAGTTGACAGCTATCATATTGATAAAAACTGTCAAATAAAAATGAAAACTGTTAACAAATCATGACATGGCTACGAACAATTATATCTATATATACCGGGTGTCAACGAAATCACTTTCCGGCCGCCATTTATTTATTTTTTAACGAATCGAGATGAAACTAGGCACTGCATCGAAAATTACGTTTCAGATAAGTGGAGATGATTCCCCAAATGTGTAAAATATATTCTAAAGTTCGTGTCCGTTTCGCCTACTGCGACCTTAATCAAGGAATACCTTGTATATGTATTATTATATAAAAAAAATAAAAAATGTTTTTGCTAAAAATAATTTTACAAACATCATAAATTATACGGTATCATTGAATCTTTCATTCATTTCCAGTGTGAATTGCATTGATTATATGAATTTTTCCCGAAAATAAAAATTTTGTGACATTCTTAGCTCATTTGTAGGAAAAAGTTCTACGAAAAAATTGTCAATGTTTTTTGGACAGAATTTTAAGAGGTACATTTTTCATAATAACCTCCATTTTGATATCTCTAAGCGTTCTTGAGTTACAGTCAAGAAACCGTTTTAAAGCACCTTCCCTCAGCACTCTATTTATTTTCCTTGATAATTTAACAAAATGACATTTATCAACATTCATTGACATCTCATTCTCATGGCACCAACCAGTGAATCGATCGAGGTCTTCTGGAACTGTCTGACAATCTTGTAAATCAGACACCCTTGAATAAATTTTATCTGGTGAGTAACAGTATGTGACATAAATTAATGCAGTCATAAACATCGTTAATGAACATATTAAATAACAATGGTCCCAGGTGCGAACCTTGAGGAATGCCAGCACATCCGCAAATTTGTCGAATGCTCTAATGATAATCAAAAATAATTTATAATGGTATTTTTTTTACAAACTGAAGGGTATTATTACTCGACGGTAGTACCATGGTAGTTTTTCATCATAAAACTGTAAAACCGCTGCACAAGGAATCACTACTTCCACATCCAGATTTTCCATCCAAATTTCTCACAACGAAAAAAATTTGTATGTGGAAATAATTGTTTATGGAACTTTAATAATATAATATTTGAAATCGTCTACCCCAAAAACCCATAAAACGATATCTCACATCGGTAGTGGGGTGGGGTTGGTGATAGGAGGTGGTAGTGGGGGTAGATGAAGTAAAAAAATATTTTGAGGTTTTTGATTCTTATACAAACACTAAATCATAATTTTTTTGCCCCCTTTAATAATAGAGTGGGGGTGGTAATGCCAAAAATTTTTTAAGACCTTATAGCTTCTCTTGTATATACTATATACCAATTTTAAGGACTCTTACCTGCTTGATTTATCTATTTACCCCCATACCTTTCAACGGAATAAGATAAAACTATAATGTAGTTCCAGATCACGGTAAAATACAAACGTGTACCAAATTTTAAGCCAATATCTTAAACGATTCCAGAGTAATCGTGTGGACAAAAATAGTTACAGACAGACAGCAATTTTTTTTCGCTCAAACTTAAAATCTCGACGTTTCATTCTAGGTCTATTTGAACAATAAAAATTTTAAAAAAATTTTTTGTCGTTATTATACTTCCACAGGACGTGGAAGTAATATTAAAATTGGTAAGGTATTTTCAGAGCAGCTGATGTTAAAAGATTTTTTTATATTGTATTGGCTTCTTGGCTTCTTTTGAGATATTAGCAAAAAATCGATTTTTAGCGCCATTTTTTCCAGAATTTGTTAATAACACAGGCACACAAGGGTAGTTTAGAAGGAGGGTAGAGGCGGGGGGGTAGAAGAGAAAATATGGTCACCATCGTGTTCCTCGCCCTCGAAAACGGGGAGAAACCGTTCTTCGACCTTTTCCCAGTATTTTCGGAATATTATGTTATTCGGGGAGGGGGTGGTTCCAACCCTCTGGGGTTGTTTTGGCGCCTTCTGGTCAAAAGATACTCGATTTATCAATATTCCCGACCTGAGGACCCCCACTAGAGTAGTATGGAAAAATTAGAACAGTAGTTTTTTTTTGGGGGGGGGGGGAAGTACACCACCATTAGGTCCGTGGTACGACAGAACGTGACTAGAGCCATTTTAAACGATTCAGAAATTTCATTTCAACGCGTGTCGTTCTATTAGATTTAATAGCCGAATTTAGGAATGAAATGTCAATTTGCGAAAAATTGAGCCTTGAAACATATATCTTTGACGTGATATTTGGAATCAGCGGCTCAGAAAACATTAAGAAAGGTGCCTTTCACCTTTTTTTTTGTATGTGTAATTGTTATACCATGCGTATTCACAACTTTTTTTATTTTCTCAATTATCCTCTATTAAAACAAAAATTAATTACTTAAATTTTAAGTAATCATCATCGATTTACATCTTTATTTCTTTCTGAAGTGTTAATAAACACCCACTTAGGCATTTTCAAAATTCCATACCAAGATTTGTGAATAGTGCCGAAATGAAATATTAATAATGTACCATATACCTTCATATCTTTCCTACGTTGTTTTGAAAGAACCGAAATGTACAATATATTTCGATTACGGTGTTATCAAAGATATCACCTCCGCATTTTCGATTGTGCTCTCTAAATATTACGTAAATTTATATCTTTAACAAACATTGTGTTACATTACTACCTACTTAAAAATGCGTTATGGGAATTTTATGGTGAATCGCTTGGTTCTATAAAAGACGTAGGCACATATTTCAGGTGTGGTGCATCATAGTTACGAATTAAAAAGACATACCTGTTTTTATTTATATAACTATTTTACTATGTAATTTATAACTACCAGGTAATTTGACACTTTTAAAATAATATGTAAATTTAATTTAAAATACTGGAATATTGTCCATGTGTATCTTCGTCGACTTGGCTAAAGCGTTTGACACAATAACCCACTAGAAACTACTAGAAACATTAGAACCTATAGGATTCCGAGGTAGCTCATTAAAACTAGTAACTAACTACCTATCAGAGAGGACACAGTGTGTTCGAATTGCAAATGTCAGAAGAAATAGTAAGGTTTGGCGTTCCACAAGGAACCGTGTTAGGTCCCTCGTTATTTAATATTTATGTTAATGATCCATATAATACTAATACACAAGTTGATATTATCAGCTTTGCCGACAATACTGCTATATTTTTATAAAGACTCGACGTGGCCACTACTCAAACAAAAAGTTGAAACTGACTTCACTAATTTAGCTAAATGATTCGATTCGATTTTATAGCAAATGTCAGACACAATTGCTATCGAATCATCAATTAAAAAGAAAAATTGCCGTGCCCTTCAGTGCCTTTCAGCGGTTTCGAAGAAGTCGGACGTTGTTGCAAGACGGTAGCTTATGTTTACTGATTGCTAGGCCAAACTCGTCGGTAAATAATTTACTTACCGACATGACGTCTGAACTGAACGGTAAGTAAAATTAATATAATATATATGTTATTTCACAAAAATAAGGACAAAAAATAGGGAAATTTCTATTTATTTAAAAAAGAATAACATTATTTTCTGCATGATCGTATTAAATTACATAATTGAAATAATTTAATTTCTTTTATGTAAAAGAAAAGTCAAAATACAAATATCATATTTGACAAGTTCGCCGCGAAATATAAACGTCACTTTTGAGTTTTCGTTTATTTAGTAGAAATTAAGTTATGTATTTTAGTTGAAGTGTAATTAAATACGATCGTGCAAAAAAACTGCATAAGCATCGCGAACGTTAAGGGTAGTACCACTCTTTGACAAAATTCAAACATTGCCATCGACCGGTAAACGTCCCTTACCGTTCTTGATACTTAATATACTGTTTGAAGCAGCAGAAGTTTAACATTATATTTAACAACGGTAGAATGATTAGCATATTTATTTAATTATTACAAAATTATTACTCTTTTTATTTTAGAAATAAACAAGATATTAAATTTATATTATTTTGAAAATGCCATTCCTTGTCCATCGACTTTATTATAATTTTATAAAAGGTCAAATTGTTATTTTACCGCATTTTAAGTAATTAGGTATAGAATTTTGCATACTTATTATAGGTTTTATATTCATTTTAAAATCAATAATTGTGTGTTGTTATAATAAATGTCTATATTTTTTATTTAAATATGAAGTAATATTGGAAAGTTGTTTAGTATTTTGTAGTAATCCTTTTTTATAGCTAAAATTTATTGTACATTATCTATTATAGAGAATAATGTTAATGTTTACAAAAACCATTTATATAATTAAATTTTCACATTTCATTATGCAAGTGGCATTTGTTTCATCAGATGTTGAGATTAAAACTAACTAGAAGTTAATACATTTATATTTATCCTTTCGTATACCGGGTGGCCACGAATCAATGGACGCCCCTTTTTTTATTGTTTCTGAATTTAGAAATTTCGTTTTCGGTATACATAAATTAGAAAAAAGTGAGCTACTTTTAAACTAACAGGAACGAAAATATGACTTCCGGTTGAACCGCAAGTGACATCAACTTTTTTTCCTTAAGAAGAATGACTATATTTTTGTATGGTTTCTTATTAAGCATAAAATTTTAAAAAAGGTACAACAGTTTTTTCCGATTTAAATAATTTCAAAAAATAAGTGAGATATGAACAGTTTTTTTCAAAATGGCCGGCTCAGATGAACGCGAACTAGACTTGTCTGTAAATAACAAAATAGTTACTTGAATTACTGATAGGTACGACTATATTTAGGTTTTTCTCAAAAGAGGAAATTTCATTTTCATTTCCGTAGGGGTATGGAATTTTTTTTAATGGGACCATGATATTTTCTTTCATTGATCAGAAATAATGGTTCATAAACTTTATTTTTTTGGCCACTAATCATTTCTTGACGATAATCTTCGTAATAATAAAAGTATTTTTAAAAGGTAAACACAAATTAAACAAATAATTTTAATAAAACGTAACAACCATGAATAAATAAAACAAGCTAAAACCGTAGTCTTCGCCAATTTACTGAGCTTTTTATATATAATTGTTACACATTCTATAGGATACTCTTCGCAGTTTTCTTGTAAATAATGTTAGTTTTTGGACATCCTAAATTTTGTGATACCATCTTTGTTGTGAAAAAAATTATATAAAAAAAAATGAAAAAAAAATATCAAACCTGTGTGGGATTCGAACACGGGACCTTTGGATTGCAATACAATCAATCAATCAGTCAATAACAATTTATTAATAGTTTTTATACATGTATGCGCCTCGCCGGAACCTGGTCCGGAGCCAGCCAGACAACTACGTCGCACAGCGTCGTGGTGATTGTAGAGCTGGGCGGAGCAGATCCGGTTTGGCTTAACGACAGATGATATGTAGGTTAGTGCTCCTGTCTGCCGCAGGCAGACTTAAAAACCAAATTAGACATTAAAAATGTGTCCATAAGGACCTAAAACTAATTAAAAGAAAAACACTGTAAAACTATCACTCATTAGACGCAAAGCTTTAGCCGCTGCGCCACCACATATTGCTACGAAAATTGATTGTTTGTGATATACCTATATCTTTCGACAATCATACATATTTCAACAAGTACTTCTATGAAATATATATTAGTAAAATTCATAAACAAAAAAAGTATATTATGGAAATAATATTTCGCAAGATTTCCATTTTAGTACAAGCGATAAAAATTAAGAGAATATATATTTTTTAAATTAAATAATTAATAACTTTTTTATTTACCGATCGATTTTCTTCAGAAACAATATGGTTCTTCCTCTAGCTAACACTAACTTACTTTCTAAATTCCAATACAATCGAACTTTTCTTTCTTAAATTATCGTGCTTACAAAAAACGTGACGGACGGACAGACAGACGAACGGACGTACAGACGGACGGACATTTTGAACGTTGTTCAGAATTCGTTCACTAACACAATGATATGAAAATTTTTTCTCTACGAGCGATAATTACGATTTTAGAAATGTGCCGATCAAATACAATATACTCTTCGTTTTTGCGAAGAGTATAATAACAAAATTTTCCATTTTTTTAAAATTCAGTTCTGGTGATATATATCAAGTAAAGTTATTATTTTAACAATTACTGCATAATCAATTTAAACCAAAACAATAATTTCCTAAATAAAAATAAGAAATAAGAATACGCCCGTCTACACACAGATTTCAAATGATTTTATTTGGCGGGAAATAATTTAACCAATCATAGACAGCTTTCGCTTAGACTGTAACTAACTTATATGAATGAAAAATTGTGTATTTACTTTACATTATTTTACCTATGACACTTCTATTTTTCTCAATATCTTGAATATCAATAAATATTATACACATGTATTTAGAAGGAATTAAAAGGTATTTATATTTGTTATTATATAGAAGTTATCTTAAAAATGTAAACAAAAGTTACGGCGAGGATTATGTGGCAACATTTCTTGCGTGCCGCCAGCTGACATTTCTTGTCACAATACAAGTGAAATAGATATATTGGTTAGATTTATCTGTTGTTTGCCACCAAATTCTTCGAATATCATTTTTTTCGGAACAGTTACACATATTTTTTTCCGAAGCACTTATATTTGTGTTTCCACAACTTTTATAAAATACCTTTTAAATGACATTATCTACTATTTGTAAATTACAGCAAATACCTCGATGAAAGAAACTGAAATGCTTCAAATAAACACGACGGCGACGTTAGAATACGTCTGTCATTTGATTAGCCGTTGACATTGTTGTCATGTTTTGCTAAATATGTTTTTAAAAATCTAATCGGCATTAAAAATTATTTAAAATATTTAATGCCCATTTTTATTTTTTACATAAGAAAATTAAATTTCGTGGATAAATATATTAAAATTGATTTAATAAATAAGCTTTATACCCCTGTTTTCTTCAATTATCTTTGCTAGAACTAGAGAAGGAATTTCAACTTGGCAACACCACACCGTTTTGTATAAAACCATTCTATCAACAAATCCAAACAGTCCAACTACGTCATCGGCCAAAGTACCTACACCAATTTAAAACACCTGTTGCTCCACTAATTTTAACTTCTGTTTTCTCAAAAAATTGATAATTATTTTCGCGGAAATCTGTATTGGAAGGCTTGTTTGTACATATTCTATGATATTATTCAATAAAAAAAAAAAAGAAGGAAAATACCCCTTTATTTAAAACTTAAATTATAATAAACCATCATAAAAATTGTGCAAACTGTTCACTGTTCTGATTAATACACATAGTAGCGCGTCTTAATGTTGTACGTTTAACAGTAGTTGTTGAGGTGTTATTTCGTGTCTAACTGCCTTGTGGTTGAAGCAGTCGCATAGACTCCATTTTTCAAATACGCCCAAATAAAAAAATCGACTGGGGTTAAGTCAGGAGACTTTGCAGGCCATCTGACTGGACCATGGGTCCCAATCCAACGATCTGGAAACAATTCATTTAACTAACGAAAATAGCATGTGTGCTCCAGCCCCGTCTTGTTGTAAATAAACCTCGTTAATATTGGTATTGGGAATTTGAATCTTAGTCCAGTTAGATTTTCATCAAATATTATTGGGCCTATGATATATATGTTCGCCGAATACGCCTAACCAAACATTGAAGCCAAACCGCTCCTGAAACCGCCCCGATCTCATAATATGAGGATTTTCAATTGCCCAATATCGAAAGTTGTTCCGATTAAATAACCTAAGGTTTGTAAATCTCGATTCATTAGAGAACAAACTGTTTTTGATAAAATTCTCATTTCTTAGTTTGCGGAACTGTAAACAATTAAAGTTATTCTTCGTTGATAATCATTCTCGTACAAAAATTGATGCAATTGATATTTATAAGAACGATAGCCGGTTCTTTAATAAAATGACCTCTTAAGATCATTATTTAACAAAGACACATTTATTATTATCGCTGGAGACTTTAACATCGATTTCAATACAATTTATTCATTTAAATTAATTATAGATTTATTAGATAGTTATGGCATAAAGGGGCATGTGATGAAGCCAACGAGGGTCACTTTCACCTCTAGTACTCGCGTCGACAGTATCTAGTAACCTCCCTATTAATTGCATTAATTGTGAAATAATAAAAAGCGTGATATCAGACCATTACAGTCAAAGATTAAGTATAAAAAATCATAAATTAGACAAAAATAAGTCCGCAAAAATGAGTAAGAGGTTTTTCAATGAAGAAAACTTAAATACATTTAAATTTCATTTAAATAAGGAAACTTGGGAGCAGATATATAACGAAGTCGATGTAAACAAAATGAGCGAAAACTTCCTAAATACATTAAGGTACCACCTTGATGTTGCTTTTCCAATCAAAACTGTGTCCCATCAGAAAAAACATGAACAAACTTCCAATCCGGAAATCAAATACCTATCAGAAAATCTGCGTGACCTGAAGCTGCTCTACAAAAACACAAACAATACAAATATTCTTGAACTATACAAATCTAGAAAAAAGGCATACAAAAAAGTTCTGTCGGACTACAAAAGAATCATTCAATGACAATAAAATAAGAACCGCTGAGAATAAGTCTAAAGTAGTGTGGGACAAAGATGTAACAAACAACAAAAATAATATAAACGAAAATATTCCTCTTATTGTTAATGATGTAAGGGTCGAGACCCACAGCAAATAGCTGATCTTTTTGCTGATCAGTTTACGTTACCCCAGAACACCATGCCGTATTGCAATATTAGTCCTAGCAAACTGAAACATTCTATGTTTTTGACACCAACTAGTCCTCAAGAAATTTGTGAAGTAGTGGCCGACCTTAAACCAAAAAAATCAGGTTTCGACGAAATACCTATTAGCCTCATCAAAAAAATCATAAACCTGATAGCCGAGTCATTATTATACATTATAAATATATGTTTTATACGTGGTATTTTCCCTGACGTATTAAAAGTGGCTAAAGTATTACCGGTCTTTAAAAAGGGATCAAAAACACAGATAAACAACTGTAGGCCCATCTCCCTTTTACCGGCAGTGTCGAAAATATTTGAAAAACTAATTTGCAATAGACTCTTTTCATATACCAAAAATTCAATATTCTAACTAGTCATCAGTATGGATTTCTGCCAAAATGTTCAACTGAACTCGCTATATACAAGGCCCTCTGTTTAATTTCCGAATGCATCGACAGAAAAGTGAAAGAGGCTGGGATATTTTTTGATTTCTCTCGCGCCTTCGAGTCAATTAATCACGAGATATTACTTTACAAATTAGAGAATTATGGGATAAGAGGAAAATGCCTTGACCTTTTTCATTCTTAATTAAGCAATAGAACTCAACAGATATCACTAAAAACTGTATTTAATGACCCTGTAGGTAACAAGACCGAGACAAATACTTTATCAGATAAAGTAATAATATCGCAAGGCTCTATTCTGGGCCCCTTGTTTTTCTTATTATATGTTAATGATATGCCATCTTTTATCAACCTTATCTCCTTTTATCAGTTTGAAGATGGCAGCACGGCTATACTAAACAGTGGTACTATAAAAGATCTCTCGAGTAAATGTAACAATGCCATTCAAAAATGAAGGACTGGTCAAAAAATAACACCATCCACTTAAATCAAGATAAAACCACCTTAATGATGTTCAACAAAACTTTTAATAACCCCGAATCCATCTATGTCAGTCTAGATGCCAAATCTTTACAAAATTCTAAATCAACAAAATATCTAGGATTAACAATTGAAAACACCATGTCGTGGCAGGTCCATATTGATGGCTTGGTGGCTAAATTAAATAGCGCAAGCCATGTCTGCCGATTTATAAAACAACAGGTGTCACTGGAATCTTTAAAAGTATATTACTTTGCCCATATACAATCTCACTTGCACTATGGCCTTGTGTTCTGGGGTGCGCATTTACACAGCTGCAGATTATTTTCAGCTCAAAAAAAATATATCCGATATATGTTATGCCTGCAGTACACTCTCGCCGAGACCGCTCGGCGAATGTCTGTTTTTAGTAATGTGAATGAAAGACATGGATATTTTTACAATTAATTAATTTTATTTATTTGCTTTTATCATGATTGGAAAATATTATTTAGGTATTAAGCAAATCACAACTTACACACTTTTTTATTTATTACGAAATTACCTACTTTCTGTATATTGTTGCCCTAATCTGGGCACGCTAATATACTAATTAGGTAAATACTTAAAAACACTCATTATTGGAGAATCAATCAAAACAACTACTCTTCTAGCTAATACTGACGAAGTATTGAATTACATGACACGATTCCTAGCATTAAAGAAAAAAAAATTATGTTGAAAATAATATTTTCTAATAATGACATGGACGTTGCTGAAATTGCCGCTGCTGCAGCTTATTGTGCGTTTGCATATTTTAATTATGTGCATATATACAAAAAATATAAAATTGAAAATCCTTGGAAACCAAGAAGATGGTGGATGAAAACAATTCATCGAAATAGAACAAGGTAAGTGTTGAAAATTTAAATGTGATTTTAATTATTATTATTTACCTCACTGTATAACAATGAAACATGCCCGAATTAATAAAGGGTGTAGCCGGTTAAGCATATGAAAAATGCCCATAAAGGAAATTACATGAAATGGACATCAAAATATTTCATTGACTGTAAAAAAATATTTGTTACAATATTATTCCAGAAACCCAAAGTCGATAAAATTCTCAGAATATGTTAGTTATGAGGTAATCTTTGCAGAACGGCAATCAACCCCCTCATCTGTAGCCTAATAACCCAGCCAGACCATATTTTTAAATAAAATTAATAAATTAATAAGCAAATTAGCCTTATAAATGCTTCTAAACTATGTATGATGTTTTAGGGCACCAGATTTTAGGTTTCTCAGGTTAAGTTTACTTAATTTTTCTCCAAGAAGTATGGTTTTCAAACGTTTTTTTGTGTAATGTAGTACAAAAATTATGTTAACAATGCATCATCGGAATGACACAGAATGACTCTCGTCATCAGAATGACCTAATTACTAACAGTATAATAAACTTTCGAATTGATATGAAAATAAACAAATGAAAACAAAATAGAACAAAATTGTAATGTTTAATACCTATTTAAAAAAATGAAATAAAACAAGAAGTTACAAAATCTACTACGTACTACTTATTAAATATTTGGTTAAAAAGTGTGTCAATTCCATCGTTATTTGAAACTTTAAAATATTTTGATGAAATTGGAACCGGTGCATCTTTTAATTTGCTCAAAATTCCAGTGCACTCCAGCTCCTGCCTATCTTCCTTATTGGGCCAAAAGAAAGTTTTATTGTTTCGGGCCATGAACGAAACAAGAATCTTGGTACCAATTTCTGTCTGTCTGTAATTAATTCGTGCACAGAAGACACTGCACTCACTATCACCCACTTTTTGTTCCGTGAATTTTGAACACCCTGTATATGAGTTAAGTTTGAAATAAAAGTCACTCTTCCCGAGAGAAAATAAAATAAGTTTTTATTTTTGTTCACGTTCTCACAATACTTGATTTTTGTTGAATAGAACTTAATTAGAGCGATCAGTTAATTAGTACGATTAATTAAAACGACTGGATAAGCACTAGAGTAAAAATTTGCCTTTGAGTTTTGTCGCGTTTCGACGTAATATTTTTTCTGAATTCATCTGGAAGATCTTTATGGTCGATAATTTTCAAATTTTTTCGTCAATTAGGTAAGCTGCAACAAATTTTTAATTAACAATTGCCCTTTTTGCAAAAATTCAGCTCCCCAGACGAGAGCAAGTGAGAATATACTAGGTGCCCTCGGCCTCGCGGCTTGTGTTCCCTTTGACTCGTGGCCAAAAAACCAACACAAATCGGAGCGTAAACGAGGCGAGGCGAGGCGAACGAGGGCGCACGGAGCGATGCGAGCGTAGCAAGTACACTCTCGCCGAGGCGTTGCGAGGGCAGGCGAGTGCATTAACGAGACAAGGCGAGGGCGCACGGGGTGATGCGAGAGCAGCAAGTACACTCTCGCGCTCGCCTGCCCTCGCAACGCCTCGGCGAGAGTGTACTGCAGGCATTAGGATTACCTAATCGTACACCATGCAAACCATATTTTATTGCTCTAGGTATATTATCCCTACCTTCTTTGTATATTTACCGTCTAGTAAACTTTGTTAAATTAAATATGCATCTCTTTGTAAAAAATAATGAAATTAGCAATAGAACTACTAGAGATGACAGTGACTTAAGGATACCACCACAAATACTTACCAAAAAAAAAAGTACACTATAGAGCTATTAAAGCCTATAACAGTCTTCCTCCCGAATTTAAGACCATTCCAAGCGATAATACGTTTAAAAACAAAACCAAACTATTCTTTATAAGTAAATGTTTTTACTCATTTAACGAGTATATTAACCGACTAGACTAGAATATATGTTGTAATACTGGATATTGAAATTTTAGATTCCACCTTAATGTAAGTGTTAGATTATATTTTGACGATACCAATGTTTTGTACGTTACTAATTTATGGTAATAAAGATTTATTAAATTTTCCTGGCTGATTATTTGGAAACTGGTAATTTATGTTCAATTTGTCTTATCGAAATTGTTGGGTTAACATGCACTAAAGCTAATACATTAATTTCCGTTTCTTCATCCACAATAAATCTTTCTTCAATTTCTGTATCAGGTTCAGTTCTAAATTGATGCTCCAACGGTGTGAAATAGTTTCTCGGAGGTTGTCTTCCTTCTGGATATCTCTGTCCATACAGAGTTTGTGCTCTAGTTGCATTACGTTGAGTCTCTCGAGAAGTAATCAACATGTCAACTTTTTCATCTCTTGAATATTTTTCAGCCATTTTATATTACATTATATTTACTTGTTTATAACAAATTCAATACACTTACTTTAAATAATCAGTGAGTAATATCAAGAATAATTCAATTGTTGCGAATGTTTTCATGGCTATCTGCAATTTTGGATTTAAAAAGTACCTTATTAAAATAATCTGTTGGCGCTTAACTATTAAAAATGCTTTTATTGTTACGAATGATATCGTTAAGAAATAATTAATGGCGAAAGTTTATGAGTCATTATTTCCGATTAATAAAAGAAAATAGCACGGTTCTATTAAGGTTCTGCGGAAATGAAAATCAAAATGAAACTCAGTCTTTTGAGAAAACCTAAAAATAGTCGTATCTATCAGTAATTCAAATAACTGTTTTTGTTTGTTTTGTTGTTTTTGTTTTGTTCTTTACAAACAAGTCTACAACCTTACTAATTTCCATAGCCTACTTTACGTCGCGCTCATCTGACATGGCCATTTTGAAAAAAATAAAAAATTGTTTGTATCTCATTTTTTGGAAACCATAAAAAAGATTTATTTTATTTATTTAAGAAAAAAAGTTGATGTCACCGGAAGTTTTATTTTCGTTCCTGTCAGTCTAAAAGTAGTCCACTTTTAAATTATGTGTACCAAAAACGAAATTTTTAAATTAAAAAACAATCAGGGGGCGTGCATTGACTCGTGGCTTCTTGGTATGTATGCAGTTCTTGATTCAATTGCCTAAAATGCCTTAGTATTGTTTCAATTTAATTAAAAGTGTTATATTGAAACATAGAGCGTACTATAATAATAATATAATGTTTATTTATGAAAAAGTACAGAAAGGTACAAGAAAAGAAAAATAGACATAATATAAACATAATTCACCACAAAATATCTCGAAAGAATATTTGAGCGTGGGAAAAAGAGTACCCTAGTGAAGAGTACAAAATTGTGAATGGGAATATAAATAAACATAATCTAAACATACTAAAAAATATTAAAATATTAAAATATTAAATTATTTTAATATTTTAATATTTTTTAGTATGTTTAGATTATGTTTATTTATATTCCCATTCACAATTTTGTACTCTTCACTAGGGTACACTTTTTCCCACGCTCAAATATTCTTTCGAGATATTTTGTGGTGAATTATGTTTATATTATGTCTATTTTTCTTTTCTTGTACCTTTCTGTACTTTTTCATAAATAAACATTATATTATTATTATTATTATTATTATTATAGAGCGTAGTATGATTTAAAAATTTCAACTTATACCTTGTAGTTTGAGAAAGATTTAATAGAAATCCCTTAAGCCAATCCAGAGCAATGCTTGAATAAACATGAATAAAAATACACACGGATCGAAATGAAAACCTTCTCCTTTTTTAAAATTTTACGAATTGATTAAAATTTAAATAGTAAGTAGTAGTTTTAGCTGCTGTTGTATTTGAACAAAATATCGATCAGCAAATAATAGAGTTATTAATCATTTCAATTTATAGAATTGTCTTCTTAATTTTATGTAATTAAATAGAAATTGTGTGAAATGTTATTTCCTATCATTATTTATATATTTTTTAATATATACTTACTGTTTAAATATTATAGACATTAACGCCTACAAAAGTAAAGAATGATGGTGTAATAGTTTCGTTTTAGTTGTTTATCGTAAATCGATACCGATATGTAAGAATAAATTCTTCTGGTAAAGAAGTAAAATCCGAAAAGTAAAAAAATAAATTAGGAATCCCTCAGGGTAGTATAATTGGGCCATTATTGTTTAATATATTTATAAACGACTTATGCAATATAATGAATAACAATCAACATCAGATAATGAATTATGCATATGACACTACTCTACTAATAAAAGCGAAACTTAAACTTATTAATAGACGAAGCAAGCATAATATTGACCGTAGTACAAAACTGGCTATTAGAAAATAAATTAATTATAAATAAAGAAAAGTCAAACTTTATAATTTTTAGAACAAATCGTTCAAAATTAGATATCCCGTCAAATATAAATATTAACAATAATAATGTAATACTAACCTCGGAAACTCAATTTTTGGGGATAATTACAGACTGCAGAGCTGGGTAATTCCTAGTGAAAAAGTAATTAGCAGTTACAATCCCCTTTTTTTTCTTGTAATTGTAATTGTATTTAAGTACATTTTTTTATTAAAGTGATTTGGAATTGTAGTTGCAGGAAAATTGTTATAGGAATTGTAATTTGTAATTATATTATTTGAACTATCTAATTACAAATTACTCCTATAAGTACAATTACTTTTTCCATTTACAATTGCTTTAAGAACATGCGTATGTGGTTTAACAAACAAAAACAGACTTGCAGATTTGCGTAAATTTCCGTCTCTGGAAATCGCGTCATCCTATTTGTTTCTATTTCATTTGAAGAAAAAACATTCTAATAACGATTCTAATAAATATTAAAACGCAATATTACACAACACTTTTAATTAAAATTTTTAACTTACCTTTTTGTCTGTTTGGTCACTATAATTTACTTTGTTATAAAGGTAATTAGAAAAGTAATTGCTGAATCCATTTTTTATGTAATTGTAATTAATTGAATATAATTCCTTTTTTAAAGACATGTACTTTGTAATTGTAATTAGTTCCTTTTTTAAAAAAGTAATTTGTAATTGTACTTATTTTTAAATTTTTAAGTAATTACCCAGCTCTGACAGACTGTGCATTAACTTGGTCTCAACATACAGATAGTCTAAGAAAAAAATTAAATGGTGTCGTATACAGTCTACGAGTTGTCAAAATAATTGTGTCTTTTCAACACTGCGTACAATTTATTATGCTTGTAAATACTTATGGATAATGTTATTACATATTAATATTAGTATTACATATTCTCTAAATACCTGTTTATTATTATTATTGTTTGTTTAGTTGTTTATCATCAAAAAATAAGTTAATATCGATTGCTAGCTGGAAACTCATTTTAATCAATATTTCATAACAGTTACATATATTCGTTTATTGGAAATTATAAAACAAATTTCACTATAACTGAAATATTAAAAATATTCTTGTTTATATGAATATTGACTTAATTAATGTTTGGAAATATGTATTAATGACCAAAATGCACTCTCTGATTATCAGAAGAATTTAGCTGACGATTCTGGCTACTTTTCCCCATGTAGTTTGCATATGTTACTTCCATTAAATCGTATTAATTCGGTAAAAAAGTATTTTTTTATTGCATTCACTTATCAAAATGAAAATAGTAAATGGAGCATACTAATTTTGGTAGTTGTGCTGTTATGTTGACCATTTATCATTCTTTGTCGTCATTATTTTATCAAACTGAAATATCTAGTCATGCAATTTGTCCATCTATTTTATTGTCACTAGACATATAATAATGTGTCTTTAAAAAAAAATCCAATTCAGCATTTCGATTGTCAGTGGAACATTTTAAAATTGTCTAAAGAGAAAAGTGGAGAGGTTTATTAATTAATTAATAAGCAAACAAGAACTATGTAAATGGGTTAGAAAAATAAAAAAGAACATTGTAGCAATAATTATAAAAAAAATAAAAAAGAAAAAATTGAGCAGCCTTCGAAAATGGTACCTAAAAATTATGAAATAAAATTTCACCGTCGCACAGTGGTTCCAAATTGAGTTTTTTGGTTCAAAAATGGCTATAGAGCCCAAATCTTGTCAGAAATGAACTTTTTTTTTTAATTAAAGCTTACCGAAATTCCAACAAATCCTCGGGACAGGCCTGTAACCAGAATTAAATTGTAGGGGGTGCTCAGGAAATTTCAGTGGGTTAAATAATTTATTTCATCAAAAACTTAAGTATATTCTTTATGATCTTTATTATAACATATCTACATATTAGTAGGTATCAGCAAAAACAAGGATTATAAAGTATGAAAAATTAACACAAGAATTCGTAAAAAAAAAGAAAAGGTAAAATATAGTATGAATTAATATTAATATTAATCAATAAAGTTGCAAACTCCTGTAGCGCCTGCTGTTAAATTTTTTGAAAAATACATCTGTGTCAATATTTTGCGTCCGCTCCTTCTCAAATGCAAGAAGAGTCTGCCATTCTTTGATGGCACATGGACATTCTTTGGGGACGATTTATTTGAGTCAGTGTTGGAAAGGTGGATTCGCACACCGCAGTGCTACAAGCAAAAGTCCTGTCTGTAGCCAAGAGATTATAAGTATCTTCAAATGCCAATCTTTGATTATATATTTCTTGGAATACTATCATCAGTCGACTTTTTTCCTCGCCCTTATCGTTGATAACTTTTACTTCACTTTTTTTTTCTTTTCTATAAATTGCCTGAAAACTTTTATTTCTTCTACTGATGGATGTTTTATTCTCAATTTCGAATCAAAATATTTAATTTTATTCAAATCTATTTCATCTTCAACCGTGGAAATAGCTTCCAACAATTCGGCGTTCCACTAAACCTTAGGTTCATTTCGTTTAAAACGGTGTCAATTACTTGATTAAATACTGTTTTAAATGGTGATTGAGTACCACAACATCTGTAGATCTTTCCCCAGTATGATTGGTTACAATGTAATCTTGAAGTTTTCTCGGTATTTTTCTTTTGCATAGTGGCAAGGAAACAGCTGCATCATCGTCTTCAATATGAACCAAGTATTTAACATTTTTATTATTTCTTCTTTAGTGCCAGTTCTCATTTTTTCAAGAGATTTTATAGCAGCATTTTTAATTTCAAATGAATCTCTGAAGCTATATGCACGTGCCTGGAGGGCTTTGTTCGCAGACTCAGTACTTAAAATTGTTTTCACAAAAACAAAAATCTTTAGATTTAATAACAGCTAACAGGGCGTTTCTGCTATTTGTAACAATCTGGAAAATTTTCAGAGAATCTAATATTTTGGAGGTTCTTTTAATAACAGCGCATTTTAATTATTGAAAATAAAAAAAATATTAACTAAGGTCGTCTCCGGTTTTAAATAACAAAGTCGTAATATGGAAAACTTTCCAGAGGGTGCTCAAAGTTTTTCAGGGGGTGCTCGGCCCCCTGGCACCCCCAGCTACTGGCCCGCCTCGGGGCCCGAATTTTGACAAAAAATTTTCCTTTTTTTATTATATTAATTTAAAGGCCAGAAAAAATGGCTAGAGAGCGCAAATCTTGTCGGAAATGAACAATTTTTTTTTTAAATTAAAGCTTAAAGAAATTGCAATAAATCCTCGGAGCACGAATTTTGAAAAAAAAATTACTTTTTTATTATATATTAATTATATTATATTTAGTCCGACCTCATACTCAAAAGAGGATCCGCTACAATGTTTATTATCCTCGCGTGCCCCGAATTGCCTCCAAGAGGAGTCGGGTTCTGAGAATTTTGTAGCCTGTAAGCTCCCATTCTGACCTCCCCCTGAATCACAAAACTGAGTGGAGGGAGTCTCTTTAATAGGGTCTCCATGACTTTTACTATTAGTAATGCATTGTTAAAGAATTAGCTTTGGGGTTTTTCAATAAAAAGTGAAAAATAGAAATATTTCGGAAGATAAAAACTTTTGATATAACACATATGAGTTGAAATGATTGCAAATTGGGTCGTCTAAAACCCCTTGACAGGAATACGTCGAGTTACCAGTAACCCTGTATAAAGATGTTATGTGATCATGATTTTTGTTAAATATGCGAAACGCACACGTGGATTTTGAGCCACTTGCAATTAATGTATATGACAAGCTCTTGCAAACGATTACAAACTGACATATTACTTTCCTTCGATAAAATTTGAATAGATTTAAATCTCATTGTGTAGGGCAGTTGTTACCTTTTATTGCTTCTCGCCATACACTTGCATATAATACGATACAAAATCAACATCGGTCTGTGACTGTTACGGACTATAAATTACGGACATATGCATTCCATGGTCACCTCGTATACGTGGATTATGTTGAAATTTATGTATCGTCGACAGTTATTCGACACTCCAGTAAATCACAAAATATTACGGGGTTTCCTCTATAATTCAAGGTATTAAGTGTTTGGTTAAAATTAATGACATTATTAATGAACCGGGAGCTGATAATAGATTTTAGGGTATAATTTTCTACCGCTTTGAATGGTAAAAATGAAGGAAACGCAAGTGCCATATTTTTCTCGGGAGTGTATCATGTTAATTTTTTTTAAGAATATTAAGAAAATGTAGAGTGAAATTACTTAGAGAAGATAACATACGAACAGTTGGCATAATATCAGTGCTGTCCCATCCATTTTTCATTTAAATATTAATGGTAGTAGGCAGTGCGACGCGCGATGCCCATACAGCTGTAAAAACCGCTGCCCAAGGAATCACTACTTCCACATCCAGATTCTCTATTCAAGTCACTCACAACGAAAAAAACTTTGTATGTGGAAATAATTGTTCATGGAACTTTAATAATATCATATTTGAAATCCTCTACCATAAAACGATACCCCACATCGGTAGTGGGGGGGGGGGGGGGGGGTAGTGGGGGCGGTTGAAGTAAAAAATATTTTGAGGTTTCTGGTTCGTGTACATACACTAAATCACAATTTTTTTTCATCCCCTTTAAAAAGGGGTGGTAATGGGGGTGGCTAATGCCAAATTTTTTTTTAAGACCTTAGCTTCTCTTGTATATATTAAATACCAATTTTATGGACTCTTACCTGCTTGATTTACCCATTTACCCCAAATTTACCCCAATTTACCCCCCAGAGTAAACGTGCGCACAAAAAAGTTACAGACCGACAGACAGACAGACAGACAGACCGACAGACAGACAGAAATTTTTTTTCGCTCAAACTTAAAATCTCGACGTTTCATGACATTTTAAGCCTATTTGAACAATAAGAATTTTTTAAAATTTTTTTGCCGTTACTATACTTCCACTAGATGTGGAAGTAAAATAGGATCGTTACCTACGTAAGGAGTACGCGGTAACGATATCGGCCTCTGCGCATTCTATGACGATGTTATCTTCTCTAAGTAATTTCACTCTACATTTTTTTATTATAGCCTACCGGATAATTTTTATTTGTATCGGCAGTTTTCATAAAACAAACTGGCGGAAAATTGGTGCTATACTATTTCCGTGGGTGGAACAGGTCGCCATACTAACCTAAACTGGTAAATTTTTGATTAAAAAAAAATAGTCTACCGGCCGATTTTTTTGGTACACTATTTGAAATATATAATACTCAAAGTTACTTGTACCATACCGTTTAGTGGGTGGACGGACTAGTCATATTCGCCCAAAGGCGTGTTTTTTTCAATACACATTGTATAATAGCCTACCATGTGATACTTGTTTTTTTCATAAATTTATAACAAATGTATGCAATAAATAAGGTTGCCATACCAAATAGGTGGATGTAGAATTTTGCCATATTGAGAAAAAGCTTATGAAATTTAATAATAATAATTTATAGTGTTGTATTACTTCAAAATAGCTTACCTTGTGGCTCTTTGTTTTTTTTTTTGAATAATTTATAATCAATATAGTTAAAAAGTACTGTTACCATACCACACCTTTGGATACAAGTGGTTGTCGGCAGAGGCGAAAAAAGACCTTAATTGGAAAGAAAATAGGAAAAAGCTGGAAACTGTTTTAATCGCTTTATTTAAACATAAAATATAATCAAGTTTCCTACAATGAGAGTGACCGGAACATTTCGAAATTTTCCAAAATAGATACAAAAAATACATTTTCTCGTTTTTAGTGCGTTTTAGGGTAAAACAGGTTATGTACAAAAATGGAGAAAATCCTCTACAAAACTGCTACTTATATCCATTTTTGAAAATACGAAAGCAAAGAGTATATTGCATTATTGCAAAAATATCATATCATTGTTGTCATAGAATTCGCAGCAACCTTTAAAATGTCTTTCTGTCAGTCCGTTTGTCAGTCCATCTATCTCTCCGTCCGTCATGTTTTTTTAAGCTAAATAACTTAAAAGAGAAAAGTCCAGTTTTATTGAAAGGCCCCCGCAATAATCTTATGGAAATTGGGTTTCGGTCAAATCGTCTGAATTTTGGATACGTTTTAGGTTTCGTTATCCCAAGCAAAAGTCTCAATGGGCACAAAGCTCGAAAATCAATACTTTGGCTGCTACGGAGCTTGAAAGCTCCAAAGCTCCACCACAGATTTATTTATTCGTGCAGTCTTTATCGATTTTTAAATAACTTATTTTTTCGATTTTAATGTCTAGGTTTCTGTTTTTGAGGTTGCTGAATTCAAATCCGATGTCAAATTGTCCAAATTGACACTTGACAGCTGTAAATTAGCTGTCAAAGTGCCTTAACAAAGTGCAAATCTTATTTTTATGTTATGAGTTTATGCTGTTTAGGTAACTCAGTTCATGTATGATATGAATACAATAATTCGACAATTGGCAGCTTTCAACAGGGTGTCAGCTAGCTGTCAAAGTGCAATAACAAAGTGCAAATCTTATTTTTTTGTTATGACTTTATGCTTTTTACGTAACTCAGTTCATACATGATGTGAATACAATAATTCGACAATTGGCAACTGTCAACAGGCTGTCAGCTAGCTGTCAAAGTGCAAATTTTATTTTTTTGTTATTACTTTATGCTTTTTAGGTAACTGAGTTACTTGTCACCTGTAAGCTAGCTGTCAAAGTGCAATAACAAAGTGCAAATCTTATTTTTTTGTTATGACTTTATGCTTTTTAGGTAACTGGGTTACCTAAAAAGCATAAATGTGCAAATCTTATTTTTTTGTTATGACTTTATGCTTTTTAGGTAACTGAGTTACCTAAAAAGCATAAAGTCATAACAAAAAAATAAGATTTGCACTTTGTTATTGCACTTTGACAGCTAGCTGACAGCCTGTTGACAGCTGCCAATTGTCGAATTATTGTATTCACATCAAGTATGAACTGAGTTACCTAAAAAGCATAAAGTCATAAAAAAAAATAAGAGTGGCACTTTGTTATTGCACTTTGACAGCTAGCTGACACCCTGTTGACAGCTGCCAATTGTCGAATTATTGTATTCACATCATACACGAACTGAGTTACCTAAACAGCATAAACTCATAACATAAAAATAAGATTTGCACTTTGTTAAGGCACTTTGACAGCTAATTGACAGCTGTCAAGTGTCAATTTGGACAATTTGACATCGGATTTGAATTCAGCAACCTCAAAAACATAAACCTAGACATTGAAA
Source organism: Rutpela maculata (assembly GCA_936432065.2). NCBI lineage: Eukaryota > Metazoa > Arthropoda > Insecta > Coleoptera > Cerambycidae > Rutpela > Rutpela maculata. Next base: position 40,439,031 of record OW386290.2, read on the forward strand.
TCGAAAAAATAAGTTATTTAGCCTTACTAAAAGTTACAGATGACATATTGTCAGCTGTGGATAAAAATGAAATAACAGTATTGGTTCTGTTGGATTACTCTAAGGCTTTCGATCGACTACATCACGACTTATTTCTAGCCATATTAAAATATAATGGATTTAACATAAATTCTATAAAACTAATGAAAAACTATCTCACTGGTAGACAACAAATTGTGAAACTTAAAACGAATTTTCGGAATCAAAAAATATATATTGTGGGGCTCCTCAAGGATCTTTTCTGGGACCACTATTTTTTACACTATACACGAGTGAATTAATATCATGTGTTAAACACTGTTTATCTCATCTGTATGCTGACGACACGCAAATTTATTTTTCATTTAAACCAAATGAAGCTAACATAGCCAGTGATAAAATTAATCAGGACCTGGACGCCTTACTGAAAGCGTCAGAGTCTCATTGTTTGACCGTAAATCCAGACAAGTCCAAAATAATTATCTTTGGTAGGAAAGCATCTAAATTAAAATGTGAACACCTTCTAAATATAAAAATAAACAATATTAAATTAAATGCTGTGAGTTCAGTTAAAAACCTTGAAATAATTATCGATACGGATTTGCGCTTTACTGAACACGTCAGCTCTTCTATAAAAAAAGCTTTCCTAAATTTAAAATTATTGTACAGTCATCGATCTATTCTCAGTCCTAAACTTAAACAGCGTCTGTGCGACTCCTTGGTTTTGTCCCATTTTAACTATGGTGATGTGATATATGGACCTTGTCTGACAAAATTTGACGCAAATCGAGTGAAATTGATGCAGAATTCATGCATTCGATTTATTTGTGGCATTAGAAGAAAACAGTCAGGTATATCTAAAAAAATTCGCGAAATTGGGTGGCTAAATATGGAAAAACGACGTACCCTGCATTCATTAGTGTTATATAATAATATAATTAAATATTATATAAATATATGTCCGTTTTACCTGTACCAAAAAATTAGCTTTCATACAGATGTGCATAACATCAACTTAAGATTTAAAAATATGTTAACCACCCCTAAACACTACACTGCAATTTTTCAGAGATCTTTTACATATAATATCTGCAAACTGTATAATAGGATACCGCCCCATCTCATAGAAGTTTCTCATTATAAATTCAAAAAAGAATTAAGAAAAATATTATTAGAAGCCACTGGCAATAATACTCTTCAGTAACGTGTAAGTCTCATCACTTTTCACAGTCTTTTCACAGTATTTTTCTTTCTTTTAGCTACATATTACTTTACAAGAAATTCATGTTGTTTGTAGGGATTTATTTTCAAACCTTGTAGTGCATTCATCTATTGTTTATATTTTAAATCTTAAATTAATAGTGGATATGTATATTAGGTTAATTATCTGGTTAAGTGGAAGAGCAGAAGGTTACTTGTAACTATTTCTGAACTTCGCCATTTGTAAATTTTACAACTTGTATGTTTACAATAAAGACATTTATTATTATTATTATTATTATTTAAAAATCTATAAAGACTGCACGAATAAATAAATCTGTGGTGGAGCTTTGGAGCTTTCAAGCTCCGTAGCAGCCAAAGTATTGATTTTCGAGCTTTGTGCCCATTGAGGCTTTTGCTTGGGATGACGAAACCTAAAACATATCCAAAATTCAGACGATTTGACCGAAACCCAATTTCCATAAGATTATTGCGGGTCCTTTGGACAATAAATTAGTGTTAGCTAGAGGAGGAACCCCCCCCCGTGTTTAAAAAAAAATCGATCGGTAAATTAAAAGGTTATGGAACATTTTATGAAAAAAATGCACGTGAAGAGTGTTATAATCTTTGATAAGGTTGTAGGTTTAAATGCCATACTTGCAGTTTTAATGATTTCCCGATTATATAATCTTGATTGTCGAAACGTTGATCAGTATACTATGCAGTATCTTTGTGTTTATAGAATCTTACCAAAGGTGTTAAAATTGCCAAAAATTGATTTTTTTTTACCTATTTTGGAATATTTCGAAATGTTTCGGTCCACTCTCATTGTAGGAAACTTGAGACTTTATATTTGATGTCCAAATGAAGAAATTAAAACAGTTTCCAGCTTTTTCCGATTTTTTTTCTAGTCGAAACCTCTGCCGACTGGCTTATATGTACTGCTGCTGCGCTGCCAGTTTTTTTTTTCTTTCCGGTAGGAGAAAATCTTTTAAAGACGCCGTTCTTTACGGCGAGAAGGATTTCCACCTATTAAAAACTCCTATCTCCCACGAGTCCATTTTGGAACCGCTTTAAAAAAGCATACCGTCAAAATGGCCGTTTGTCTTCCTCTGCTTTCCTTTGATTTCACCGTCTCTCTTCTTGCTCTTTAATGCTTAGGATTTTCTTTATCATCTTATGGATTATTTCCCATTTTCTTTTATTCTCCTTCGTCGTCTCAGCGTTAATCTCTAAGCATCTCTGAGCCCAGTTCCTCGTAGGCTTTTTGCCTATATCTCTCCCATCTGTCGCATGCAAATAGTGTATGTTCCTCCGCGCCACAGTGTATATGTTGTAGAACTCTCCAAAATCGTCCTAAGTTGAAGACAGAATCAGAATTCGACTTAGGCAAAAATTTCATTTAAGGACATTTTTAAGAGTCTGCAGAGGTCCATAAGGACCGTTTTGGATTCTATAAGGCGTTAAAAATGACCAGGTGAAAATTCGAAGAAACACCGAATTTTCACTTAGGAAAATATGTTTTTGGTCCAGGATATGAGAGCGAAAGTATATAATGACAAAGATTTATGAATAATATACTTTTTCAAAGGTACCACAAATTGGACTTTGAAAAATAATATTTTTGAAAGGGCGTCGAAATTTGGCTCAAGAATCGATTTATCGAAAGTACGTCAAAATTTCACTTGCAGACTAATTTTTCAAAACTGCGTCGAAATTTGGTTTGAGAATCGATTTATCAAAAGTACGCCAAAATTTCACTCGCAGATTAAATTTTCAAAACTGCGTTGAAATTTGGCTTGAAAATCGATTTATCAAAAGTACGCCAAAATTTCACTCGCAGATTAATTTTTCAAAACTACGTTGAAATTTGGCTTGAAAATTGTTTTTTCAAAAGTACGCTAAAATTAAAATAGATTTTTCAAAAGTACCACAAAGTCAGGTTAAAAAGTACCACGAAAATATACTTTGAAATATTTTTTATTTTTTATTCCTCCACCAAAGACATTGACTTTGATGTACGGTCATTGAAACCCCAGTTCTAAAGTATGAGCATAAAATTTTAGCGATGCACTGCATCCAAAAGGCAAAATAGAAGATTGGCTGGCGCCCCCTGAGAAATAAATTGATGTCGCGTCATTTTGACGCCCGGTAGTGCGTTTTTCTACATATACGCCTCTCATCCTCAATTCTCCCTATCCTTGTTCTGTAGCTCCAGAAAGGACCATGCCCTGTCAGCACTTGTGTCAAGAAGTATTCTGTTTTCCAGTGTTTACATTTGACCCATTCATCAAGCACAGGTATTAATTTATTTGTCCACTGCACAGTTACAGTGTTCTCATCCCATTCGGCCTGCCATTTCAACATTGTCCTTTCCCTCGCAGCTTCCCTTATTTCTGGTCGATGTCCATCACCTATCTCGCACACGTGTTTACGTTTTTCAACCAATAGTGAAAGTGGTGGCACTTGTACTGCCGCCGCAGAGACTGTGCGATAAGCACTAACCACTCTCAATAAGGATTTTCTTTGTACTCCGTCCACCATATCTCTATATTGCTTTCTCTGTAAAGCTCGTTGTGACACTGGGGCTCCGTACAGTACTATTGACTGAATTACTCCATTCAGTACCTCCCTATTTTGGTTATTAGGACCTCCTACATTCGGCATCAAGCGGGATAAAATGGCCGCTCTCCCTTCTGCCTTCTTCGCCACTCTCTTAATGTGTTCTCCGAAAGTACCCTCGTTGTCTAATGTAATGCCCAAATATTTTACCGATTTTGATGGTCTGACTTCAACACCATTTAATACGAAGGACACTTCTTTTCTTTTCCTCCTTGATCCTCTCAGTATGACGGCTTTGTTTTACTTGGAGCTAACTGGAGTCGGTGTCTTTCCATCCACACGACTATCCTTCTCAAAGATTTATTTGCCCTGAATTCTAGCGTATTTTTATGTTCCGCCGTCACCGCTAGAGCTAAATCGTCTTCGTGTGTTCTGTCAGTTACATTCTAAAGACCTCATCGTACGGGATATTCCACAATGTTGGTCCCAGTACTAAGCCTTGCGGAACCCCGGCCGTTACTGGAATTTCGGTTTTGCCTATTTTTATATGCCGATCATCAAAATAGTTCCCTATGATATTTACCAGGTACTCTCTCTTCGTCGTAATCCCCTAATGATAATGCTCCATGAGGCGGTATTGAAGGCATTTTGGACGTCCAGCGTTATTAATGTGCACCACTTTTCTCTTGTTTTTTATCTATTGTGTCCAACAGATAAATAGGCCTGTATGACTTTGGGGATTCCCGTGATTTCTCACCCTTCAGTAGCAGGATCACTGTTGCCGTTTTTCACTGACTGAAAAACTCTTGTTTCCTGAGTAAGCTGTTAAGCACTTTCAGAAGAAAATCGGGGGCCATTTTGATCAGTTCTTTTACATTTTCTGGTGGAGTGCCATCTAAACCAGGTGCTGTTCCACTCTTCATACACTCTCCTGCGTTTTCCAGTTCTTCCTTTGTGAATTCTGTTACCTCCTCAACTGGGTGCTCTCTTATCCACGCTTCGTCGCGTCTGGGGAAGAGTACTGCAACAGTCTCCTGCTTCATTTCGTCCGTTAAACCCAAAGTTGGTTCCGTATGCATATATCTCGTGACTATTTTATACCCTTCGCCGAAAATATCTGTATCCAGCTCCCTACATACATCTTGCCATAGTTTCTTTTTGGATGCCATTATTAATTTGGCTAGCTCCTTTTTTTTGATCTGCTAGTGCACATTTGTCTCGTTCTGGCTAGTGCTGCTAGTACTACACTAGTGCTGCGAGTACTGCTAGAGCTGTTAGTGCTGCTGTTTAAAGCAGCGCAGCGCTTCTAAATTGAAAAATTTTCACGAATTTATGGCCGGTACCGTATAAATTTAGTCAATAAGCTTATTTTACTTCCACATCCAGTGGAAGTATAGTAACGACAAAAAAAATTTTGTTCAAATAGGCTTAAAATGTCATGAAACGTCGAGATTTTCAGTTTGAGCGAAAACAAATTTTCTGTCTGTCTGTCGGTCTGTCTGCCTGTCTATCTGTCTGTCTGTCTGTCTGTCTGGCTGTCTGTCTGTCTGTCTGTAACTTTTTTTTTGTGCGCACGTTTACTCTGGAACCGTTTAAGATATTGTCTTGAAATTTGGTACACATATGTACTTTAACGAGATCTGGAACTAGATTATATTTTCATCTTGTTCCGTCGAAGGGTTGGGGGGTAAATTGGGATAAATTTGGGGTAAATGGGTAAATCAAGCAGGTAATAGTCCATAAAATTGGTATTTAGTGTATACAAGAGAAGCTAAGGTCTCAAAAAAAAATTTTGGCATTAGCCACCCCCATTACCACCCCCACCCCCTTATTAAAGAGGATGAAAAAACATTGTGATTTAGTGTATGTACAAGAACCAGAAACCTCAAAATATTTTTTTACTTCATCCAGGTTTCCCCGAAAAAAATACTTGAAGTAGAGACTTTACTTCTATCGTGTAGTTTACAGCACACAACGATTTTTTATATCTTTGTCATGCCATTTTCTGCGTATTAGTTCGACATTCAGGAGAAGTATATTAACGCAAAAAAATTTTTTGGAAATTTTCATTGTTTAAATAGGCTTAGAATATCAGGAAACGTCAATATTTTAAGTCTGAACAAAATAAATTTGTCTGTTGCGTCGGTCTGTCTCTTAGTCTTGTATCATTTTGGTGCTCACGATTACCCTGGAACCGTTTAAGATATTCACTTAAATTATGGCACACGTATGTGTTTTAACGAGATCTGGAACTAGATTATATTTTGATCTTATTCCGTTGCAGAGTTGAAGGGTAAATGGGGGTAAGTAGATAAGTCAAGCAAGTAAGAGTCCATGAAATTGGTATTTAGTAAATATAAGAGAGCTAAGGACTCAAAAAAAATGTGTGATTTAGTGTGTGTACAAGAGCCAAAGTCATCAAGAATTTTTTTCACTTCATTCACCCCCACCACCACCACTCTATTACCGATGTGGCATATAATTTTATGTTATAAATATTGTTTTATCCGTCATATTGATTTCAAATTTTATTTCTCGGTTTATCTGTTACAGTTAATAGAAGAACATGCATGCCAAACGGTAGGCTATCATACCTAAGAACCTGAAAATCGTACAATTTTCGACCCTTATTAATCCCTCTTCCGCCCACTGTGGTAGTATGGAAACCATATACTTTAATATTTTTCGATGTAAATAACATATAAATAACATGTAAATAACATAACATGTAAATAACATATAAATAACATGTAAATAACATGTAAATAACATGTAAATAACATGTAAATAACATGTAAATAACATGTAAATAACATATCAATAACATGTGAATAACATGTAAACTCACTTTAAGCTGGTTGGTTATCATACAATGTGTGCTGAAAACAGCACCCACTCAAACAAAGCATTTTTGGGAATTTTATAGTTCAAATAGACAGTGTTCCAAAAATCAGCCGGTAGACTTTTTTTACTCATAAATTTACCAGTTTATGGTGACCTTTTCCATGGAAATAGCATGACCATGACCAATTTTCCGCCAGGTTTTTTTTTATGAAAACCGTCACTATAAATAAAAATTGTCCAGTAGGCTATAATACAATTTTTTTAGGTCATCAGGGTTCCAAGCGATATAAAATCATACCTTAAAATCTGTCATCAGCTCCCGGAATATGATGGTGAAATACTTAACACCCTATTAATTGAAATTAGAAATTTTCTCTGAGGCGATCGTGCAAATTATGACTGGCTTTCTGTATTGTTATAATTTGTCGAATATTGTTTAATTATATGAAGACTATCAGCACGTCGAGCGTCTTAATCAAATAGAAAATGCAATATCACATAATACATATGATCATAAAATAGTTACCTAATCAACAACTTATGTGTGAGTGTATTATGTAATAACAGAAATAAATGTGTAAAGTTTAAGAATCGTTAATATATCCACGAAAGATATTTTTGATACCGGTTTTAAATGTCAAAAGCATATTTCTCATATTTTTATTATTGTACTTGAGAAACTATTAGAACTTGCAAATATTTATTTTATGCTTCTACTACATCAGCATACTTTGGTAATAATTAAAACTAATCGGAGATGTGACTGAAAATTAAAAAAGTCCATTTTCACATAAGACTGATGTAGCGTACTTATCTACATATTTTAAGATTATGTAACTATATTATGGGAAAATAACAAAAAATATCAAAATAATTAATTTTTATATATTTGAATGTACAATATTTAATTTCAAAATATAATGTTGAATACGATATTGTATACATATAATTTGTGGTCAACCACCATAAATTGGTGACCCCGATACAGAACAAAAACAAAAATAATAATATTACATTCAAAAGAACTACAACAAGAACAAGAAACAATAAGAAGAAGTAGCTTACCAAATTTACCAAGCTCAAGAAACTTATAACAAACAAGAACAAGAAACAATAAGAAGAAGCTTACCAAACTAAGCATAAGAAACTTACAAGGAACAAGAACAAAAACATGAAACAAGATTTAATTTTTATCAGTTGGATTCCTCGCCACGATTCTAATATCATCATCAGATCAATTTCAATTTCTCATCACAATACTAGATTCATCGCTGGATCCCTACCATAACCCAACAACCTAGACGATCCCAGGAGTATAACCCGAAGAAAATACATTTTTCTTTTTTTATGTACTTATATACAGTGTGTCCCAGGATAGATGTAACAAAAGGTGTAATGGACCAAAAATTTTGGAATTTTGGAATGGTATTTGGGGATTGAGTCCTGCTTGTTGTAAAACTAAAGTATACCAAAAATGACTTGATTTGGTGTTCTACAGGGTGTTTTATAAGCAAAGTTGTAAAAATCACCACTAATAAAGTACCTTTATTTTTCAAAATATGAAAAATTCCACTAAGAAGAGTTATTTAGAATGCAATTTTATACCTCTATACCAAATTTCAGGAATATAAAATTATTTTTTTGAAACTTCCCATTTTTTTCAATAACTTAGTATTTTATTTTGAACCATTCAATTAAAACTGCATAGAAATTATTTTTTGTGAATAAATATTTAAAGTTATGTAGAAGCTAAAAGTAGACTATGAGAAAATCAGTGGATACACATTTATCATTTATTATTGACATATCTGTCAAACGTAGTCAATATTATACTTAATTACTGTTTCAAATTAACGAACCAAGCATAAAAAAAACCGCTGCCCAAGGAATCACTACTTCCACATCCAGATTTTCTATCCAAGTCACTCACAAGAAAACAACTTTGTATGTGAAAATAACTGTTTATGGAACTTTAATAATATAATATTTGAAATCCTCTACCCCAAATACCCATAAAACGATACCCCACATCGGTAGTGGGGTGGGGTGGTGATAGGGGGGTGGCAGTGGGGGTGGATGAAGAAAAAAAAATATTTTGAGGTTTCTGGTTCCTGTACATAGGTACACTAAATCACAATTTTTTTTCATCCCCTTTAATAAGGAGGTGGAGGTGGTAATGGGGGTGGCTAATGCTAAAAATTTTTTGAGACCTTAGCTTCTCTTGTATATACTAAATACCAATTTTATGAACTATTACCTGCTTGATTGACCTATTTACCCCAAATTTACCCCCATTTACCCCCCAACCCTTCGACGGAACAAGATGAAAATATAATCTAGTTCTAGATCTCGTTAAAATACATATGTGTACCAAATTTCAAGTCAATATCTTAAACGGTTCCAGAGTAAACGTGCGCACAAAAAAAAAGTTAGACAGACCGACAGACAGACAGAAATTTTTTTTTCACTCAAACTTAAAATCTCGACGTTTCATGACATTTTAAGCCTATTTGGACAATAAAAATTTTTTAAAATTTTTTTGTCGTTACTATACTTCCACTGGACGTGGAAGTAATTAAGTGAAAATGCCACGGAATCGGCGGTGAAAACTAGCTAAGAGAAGTAGCAAGCCAATTCAATTTGAAATTTCCAAACACTGCTTTGTCACGTACTCAGGTTATGAGAATAATTAAAAAGTTTCTGGCTACTGGTAGTGTTCTTAACATGAAAAGAAAAATAAAAGCATATGATGAAGACAATGTTGGGGCTATTATAGCTCATGCCTCTGTTGTAGAAAATCTTAGGATGCCACTAAGAGAGAGATCAGCTCATATTAATATTAGCAAGTCTGAACTCCAAAGAATTTACAAGGCAAAGAATATATAAAGAGCAAATTATAAACATACGCTTGAAGAGGGAGATGACCGTAGGTTGAATTTTTGTTTGACCATGGAAGAGAGATTTTTTCATCATTTCATAATTTTCTCAGATGAATCCACATTCACAATCAATGGTGTTGTTTTATCTCAGAATTGTCGGTTTTGGGCTTCTGAAAATCCAAATTTTAGAATTCATTGTAGAAGACAATATTATAAAAAAGTGAATGTGTGGTGTGCCGTTTCTTATCACGTTGGAGTTATTGGACCTTATTTCATTGAGGGAAAGTTAAACCAGCACACTTATTTACAGCTTCTTGAAAGATTTTCTGAAGAACATTTAAATATTTTAAGAGATATGCCTTTAGTTCATTTTCAACATGATGGTTGCCCTGGCCAAATCCAAATTTTAGAATTCATTGTAGAAGACGATATTATAAAAAAGTGAATGTGTGGTGTGCCGTTTCTTATCACGTTGGAGTTATTGGACCTTATTTCATTGAGGGAAGGTTAAACCAGTACATTTATTTACAGCTTCTTGAAAGACTTTCTGAAGAACATTTAAATATTTTGAGAGATATGCCTTTAGTTCACTTTCAACATGATAGTTGTCGTGGCCACGCCACAGAAATGGTTAATCGATGGTTGAATTTAAATTTTGGAGAATATTGGATTGCCAGGAATGGACCGATCAAGTGGCCGGCGAGATCCCCAGACCTATCAATATTGGATTTCTTTTTATGGAACGCCTCAAGCAGTTGGTTTACGCTGAACCACTTATTAACGATGTAGCAGTATTGAAGCAGAGAATTACAAATGGCGTAAACTCCATACCGTTAGATCATATTCGAAACAGTTTTAAGGACTTCAGGCGAAGGATCGAAATGTGTGTGGATGTGGGTGGTAGCTACGTCGAATAATAAAAAAATTGTAAACATTGTTTTGTATTGGTCAATAATTAATTTGTTTGTGAATCTGTTATGTTTTTGACATTTATTACTTGTTATAATTTTTTTCTGCACCTATTTAATTATATGACAATTATTAGCATTTTTTCGGTGAAAAATCGTACTCATAATTCACTGTAGTGAATTATCGATTCATAATTCACTGCACCCGGCCAATCACAAATAAAAATCAAAAATCATTGTTTCGCTGATTCAATGATATTTGAAATCGACCGCGATCAACTCTTGCTGCTGCGGCTGACAATCAACTCGCGTGACAGTGACAAGTTTACCGCCTTATTGTTTTTTTCGACTTATTACGAATAGGTACCGATTAATGCTATCAATTTTCAATCTAATTTATTTGTTTAATAGGTGTAGAAAAAGCATAGTATTACATTCGCGATTATGGCCATTATTCACTCAGATGATTTGCGCCACTCGCCTACGGCTTGTGGGCTCAAACGTCATCTTCGTGAATAACGGCTATCATAATCGCTCATATAATAATATACTATTAAACCTCATTAATCTTCTGTTAGTAATTGTTTCTTGTTTTACAATTAGTTCGATTAACATTATACCTTCTTACATCTCGTATATTCAATTTTTTATTTACTAATAGCCTGCTTTTTGAGATGATTAACATTTGCTCCTACACAACTTTAAATATGAATTCAACTCTTAATTCGCAAAAAATGGGAATTTTCAAAAAAATAATTTTATATTCCTGAAATTTGATACAAAGGTATAAAATTGCATTCTAAATAACTTCTTAGTGAAATTTTTTCATATTTTGAAAAATAAAGGTACTTTATTAGTGGTGATTTTTACAACTTTGCTTATAAAACACCCTGTACAACACCAAATCAAGTCATTTTTGGTACACTTTAGTTTTACAACAAGCAGGACTCAATCCCCAAATATCATTCCAAAATTCCAAAATTTTTGGTCCATTACACCTCTGGTTATATCTATCCTGGAACACACTGAATGTAGGTAAGTGCCTACTTATTTCACTCCCTGCTTTTTTGATCATCAGATCAAAGTATCAATATACAGACTGTCTATTTTACGAGGGCCACACCAAATATCTCGCTTAATATCTATTGTAGAAGAATAAAGTTTTAGAAACAGTTATCCCATTTTTTGTGAGCTATATTTCAGTAAAAAGAAATTTGAAATCCATAGCCTACTTTATGAGATATATTACAAAAACCTGAAAAATAGGAAAATCACAAACGGTTATAGCTTCCTTATTTGAGGAGATACGAAAAAAGTTAAAGGAATGAAAGTTGACGGCAAAGACAATAAGAATAATAACGTATAACAGAAAAATCGAAAAATGCAGTTGGCTTTGACATACGCTCTTGTGCAAAAATAAAAAATACAAATCTCAAAGTAGGCCATGACGCCATTAATTCCGTTATTTTTTTCTCTTTCCAACGATATAAAACATGTCACAGAAATTTTAACCGATAGTGTCAATATTTAATATTTTACAAATACCACAATTCATATAATTGAATCGTAACAATCAGCTGTGCCATAATTAGTGAAAAACAATGTATACAGTTATTAACAAATTTGACAGATTGTCACTGTTGTATGTTGTATGTTGCGTTGTCGAGTTCTAAGACAAATTTTATAACAGTAATTATGGTGTACACCAATAATAACAAATTCGATATGATTAGCATTTATTGTCAGTGCAATTTTGACGCTGAGATGGCACTCACGGTTTACGGAGATAGATTTCCAGATGCTCCGCAGCCAAATCGAACTATGTTTAGGAAGTTAGTTCAAAATCTAAAAACGCACGGTTCATTTTCAAAAAAAGTAGTAAGGCGAGCGCATGTTGCGGATAATGTAAGAAAAGTGAATACAGTATTGAATTATGTTAACCAAAATGAGGAAACCTCTTTGAGACAAATTCAGAGAAACTGTCGCATAAAAAAAGACAGTGCAAGAAAAATATTGAAAAAAAAAAACGGATTTCGATGCTACAAAATGAGGAAAGTTCAACATTTAAATGAGGGAGATAAGCCAAGGAGAGTAAGATTTTGTAGATGGTTATTAAATAAAAAAAGGAATGACGCGCTGATATGTAGCAAAATTCTTTGGTCGGACGAATCAAATTTTTCTAATAATGGATTTTTTAATAGAAATATGCATTATAAGTGGACACGAGAAAATACACATTGGTGCAGAGAGACTGCTTTCCAAGAAAGATTTTCTGCGAATGTTTGGTTGGGTCTTTTAGGGACTAAAGTAATTGGACCTTATTTTTATGATGGCAAATTAACCGCTCGTAGATACCTTAATTTCCTGCAAAACGAATTTCAAGATTTTCTTTATGAATTAACATTGGCAGAAAGATTAAATTATTCATATTTTCAACAAGATGGGGCTCCACCTCACACTGCTGTAATATGTACAAATTATTTAAATCAAGTTATGCCAGATAGCTGGATAGGCACCTATGGACCCATTCTATGACCAGCTCGATCACCAGATATTACTCCCTTGGATTTTTTCGTCTGGGGTTACATTAAAGACAAGGTATTTCAAACTGCCCCTGAAAATATTAAGGACATCAAAACCAGAATTCGAAACGCATGTGAGGCAATTACTCCTGAAATGCTCCAAAATGTAATGCGTGACGTATCTCGTAGAGCACGTTTGTATCAGAATGCATGGTGCACAATTTGAGCATTTGTAGTTAGAAAAATAAATACACACAATTTCTTTTCAATATAGTAGTAGGTAGTACTGTTATACATAGTTTTTCGTTTTTTTCCTTGGATGATCGTTTTGTACTTGTATTTTTATTTATGAGATATTTGTTGGTTTGTATTAAATTGTAATAAATAATTACGGAATTATAATTATTATAAAGTGAATTTTTACTATTATGGCACTGCTGATTGTTACGATTCAATTATATGAATTGTGGTATTCGTAAAATATTAAATATTGACACTATCGGTTAAAATTTCTGTGACATATTTTATATCGTTGGAAAGAGAAAAAAATAACGGAATTAATGGCGTCATGGCCTACTTTGAGATTTGTATTTTTCATTTTTGCACAAGAGCGTATGTCAAAGCCAACTGCATTTTTCGATTTTTCTGTTACACGTTATTATTCTTATTGTCTTTGCCGTCAACTTTCATTCCTTTAACTTTTTTCGTATCTCCTCAAATAAGGAAGCTATAACCGTTTGTGGTTTTCCTATTTTTCAGGTTTTTGTAATATATCTCATAAAGTAGGCTATGGATTTCAAATTTCTTTTTACTGAAATATAGCTTACAAAAAATGATAACTGTTTCTAAAACTTCATTCTTCTACAATAGATATTAAGCGAGATATTTGGTGTGGCCCTCGTAAAATAGACAGTCTGTATACTCGAATACCTTATTAATTTTTATTTCAAAATTAACATTTTAAATTGCAATTATTTAAAATTTCGACCATTTCATTTTATATTAAATATTTTAAATTTGACAATATCATTTGATAAATATGAATAATCAAGATACATTACCTGTCCAACATACATTACCTGTCCAAAAACAACATATTTATGCTACCTCCATCATACGTCTTCCACCTTTCTGGATCACCAAACCGGACTTTTGGTTCACCCAAGTTGAAGCACAGTTTAGTTTAACAAGGATAACAAATGATCGACGGAAATACGATCATATTTTGGCCTCATTACCAGTTGAAATCATTAATAATATATATGACGTAATTCAAAATCCTTCGCAATAAAATTTATACGATCATTTACGAGAAACTATTATTGCGCGTCTTTCTTCAAGATTCAGATTTCTATAGATATTTGCTAGGCATTGTAGGCGGAACCCATGTGGTAAGTCAAGACTTACTCATCAAATTGTGGAGGAGACGTCTACCAAAACAAATTTTTGTCGCAGTCACTGCCTCTGGCAAGACCAATATTAATGATATTATCGATGTTGCAGACAAAATATGGGAGTCTTGCCAAAACCCCGTTATGTCCCAAGTCAATAAAGTATCGGAAATGCCTCATACTCATTCACCAACCATTCCTTTTCATACAACAGCTATAACAGATTTACTTGCACAATTCAATACTTTCACTACATCTTTTCAAACTACATTGAACCAAATCGTTCAAAAACAACAATCACTTGAATCACAGCTATCTACACTACAATCTACCCCAACTCCATTAACGATTCCTCCTCAAGTTTACTCAACTCCTTTTACTACCAGTAACTATTGTCAAAATTGTCATAATTGTCGAAATTACCGGAATCGATCTCGTTCAAACAACCGCTCATCATCTCGCTCCCCCAATCGTAATCTTTTAGATCCTTCAAACAATACTATTTGTTATTATCATCAATTATATAAGGATCGAGCTTTTAAATGCGCCGGCACTTGGTGTATTTACAATAAAGATCATTCACAAATGCCAAAATTTAGATATCCTTCAACGTCAAAAAACGAATAAATTCTAGTGTCCTAACACCAGACACTAGTATGCTAGACAACAAATGCCTCTTCGCTTACGATTATTCCAACAAGTTACGTTTTTTAGTTGACAACGGAGCTGATTTGTCAGTTATTCCCAGAAATCATTTAGCAGATTTTAAAAGAAATCCAGACCTTATCTTAACTGCAGCAAATGAATCTATCATTCATACTTATGGTAAAAAAATTGTTGCAGAATAATATAGGTTTACGTCGTGAATTTTCTTTTGTATGGTGATTGACCATAAATAAATAAAATATATATATATATATATATATATATATATATATATATATATATATATATATATATATATATATATATATATATATATATATATATATATATATATATATATATATATATATATATACAATATCGTATTCAACATTATATTTTGAAATTAAATATTGTACATTCAAATATATAAAAATTAATTATTTTGTTATTATACTTTTCGCAAAAACGAAGAGTATATTGTATTTGATCGGCACATTTCTAAAATCGTAAATATCGCTCGTAGAGAAAAAAATTTCATATCATTGTGTTGTGAACGAATTCTGAACAACTTTCAAAATGTCCGTCCGTCCGTCCGTCCGTCCGTCCGTCACGTTTCTTGTAAGCACGATAACTTAAGAAAGAAAAGTCCGATTGTATTGAAATTAGGAAGGTAAGTTAGTGTTAGCTAGAGGAAGAACCCTATTGTTTTTGAAGAAAATCGATCAGTAAATAAAAAAGTTATTAATTATTTAATATAATAAAAATTTATTCTCTTAATTTTTGTCGCTTGTACTTAAATAGAAATCTTGCGAAATGTGGTGGTGCAGTAGCTAAAGTTTTGCCTTGCAATCCAAAGATCGTGTGTTCGAATCCCACACATTTTTTTTCATTTTTTTTTTTCATATAATTTTTTTCACAACAAAGATGGTATCACAAAATTTAGGATGTCCAAAAACTAACATTATTTACAAGAAAACTGCGAAGAGTATCCTATAGAATGTGTAACAATTATATAAAAAGCTCAGTAAATTGGCGAAGAGTACGTTTTTAGCTTGTTTTTTGTTATTTTCCCAAAATATCCATAGTTACATAATCTAAAAATTACATATTTTAAGATTAGTACGCTACAACTGACTTTAATATTAGTTTAAAGAGTGAAAACACAATAAAAAATAATTTTTTCACTAAAAATCAAAAACGTCTAACAAGCTGCTCTTAAATGTGATTTTTAAGATTTTTTTGTGGCATAGGATTTTCTCCATTAGCCAATTACATAATGTAATTAATTAAATTAAATAATTAATTCCCCAAATTAGCCTAACACGGCAGTAGAAAGGACACAAAAGATATATCACAAGGACACTCTCTTCTCGTCCAGGGGTCTGTCAGAACATTACACGTATTACACGTGTTGTAAAAAATGGATGTAAAAGTACATTATGGATGTAAAAATACTTTGAAAAAGGTAAAATTAGTTCAGTTTTCTATGCAATTATATAGGGTGTGTCATGAGGAACTGTACATACTTCTACCGTAAGTAGAGGCACCTAAGACGAATACCAAGTGACCATTAAAAAGTGTTTGTTCCGTTTCTTTACTATCATACAGAGTGATTTATGAATTTTGTTCAAAAATTGTTTTAGTCATAACATTTTAACGGTTAATCCGATTTGCCTTATTTTTTACAACAATGTACACTGTTGCCTAACAACCATCATACATATCCAAAATTTTAAAAATCCAGGGACGCTTTCAAAAAAATTTGTTGGATTGCTTCGTATACGATAGTTCACCCTGTATATGATTTATCTAAAATTGATATGAAATTTGTATAGGACACAAATAGGTAGTAAAACCTGAGCATTTTAAATTTTTGTCACACTCTCAACTCTCAATAACTTTTTTATTAACGATCAATTTTCAAGTCAAATGAAAAGTTTGGCAAAGTATACTAATATTTATTAATACAAAAATTTAGCTAAAAAAAAAATAATATCTACATAACTCGTGCCTAGGTTTAATAAGTACCATCATTTTAATCAATTTCCAGGCCAGGTCTTAAAAATGTGGCTGATGTGGTTCATCTAAAAAGTTGCCTCTGTATGTGATTTCTCCAATTAGTCAAATTGCTTCCAAAAAGGACAGAAATAAGTAGTCTAATTTGTGTTATCTAACTTTCCCCCATTCAAAGTGTCCAACCTAAATATTCAGTTTAAGATCAATTTTAACGATAACTGTAAATTTTTCGAAATATTTTGAAAAGCCATCATATTCAAATGCAAGCATTGAATTTAAAATAAATACAACATACGGATCTACGTCCTTTAGTGCTTGTTATTGCGTAGATACTTCCATTTTATTTAATTTTCAAGCAATGAAAATATCAAATTGTCGCAGACGTCTATGATCTCCATAAATTCAACAAAAATGGATGCATAATGTCTGAAATTTAAATAAAATGGAAGTACTTACATAATAACAAGCACTAAAGGACGTGGATCCGTATATTGTATTTATTTTAAATTCAATGCTTGCATTAAACAGGATGGTTTTTAAAAATATTTCAAAAAGTTTACAATTTTCGTTAAAATTGATCTTAAACTGAACATTTAGGTTGGACACTTTAAATGGGGGAAAGTTAGGTAACACAAATTTGACTACTTATTTCTGTCCTTTTTGGAAGCAATTTGACTAATTGGAGAAATTACATACAGAGGCAACTTTTTAGATGAACCACATCAGCCACATTTTTAAGACCTGGCCTGGAAATTGATTAAAATGATGGTACTTATTAAACCTAGGCACGAGTTATGTAGATATATCTTTTTTTAGCTAAATTTTTGTATTAATAAATATTAGTATACATTAAAATATTCCATTTTACCAAACTTTTCATTTGACTTGAAAATTGATCGTTAATAAAAAAAATTGTTGAGAGTGTGACAAAAATTTCAAATACTCAGGTTTTACCACCTATTTGTGTCCTATGCAAATTTCATATCAAGTTTTAGATAAATCATATACAGGGTGTACTATCGTATACGAAGCAATCCAACAAATTTTTTTGAAACCGTCCCTGGATTTTTTAAATTTTGGATAAGTTTGATGGTTGTTAGGCAACAGTGTACATTGTAAAAAATGAGGCAAATCGGATTAACCGTTAAAATGTTATGACCAAAACAATTTTTGGACAAAATTCATAAATCACTCTGTATGATAGTAAAGAAAGGGAACAAACACTTTTTAATGGTCACTTGGTATTCGTTTTAGGTGTTTCTACTTAGGGTAGAAGTATGTACAGTTCCTCATGACTCACCCTGTATATAATTTATTTATTTTTATGATTTAATTACTTTCAGGGTAAAATTAAACATATTTATGGTTTTGCAACAAATGGGCCATCGATTTTCCATGTAATCGCGATTACATGGATAATCGATGGTCCATTTGTTGCCAGCGATTATTCTGGTAATGGTACACAAATGTATGAAAAGTTTCGTGCTTTCTTGTAAAAATTCCATATAATTGTGTACAAAAGCACCTGCGCCGGCTTGTTACTGATGTAATTCACCAAATTAACTATGTATTTATAGATTTTATTATGTAATTTATACATAATTATATGGAAAATTACATTAATTGAAGTAAAGATACATGAATGTGTGAAGTTTTAATTATAAAGTAAATTAAAACATAAATATGTTTAACTTTGCCCTGAAAGTCCTGGTAAAAATAAATTAATTATGTATAATTTCATAGAAAATTGAACTAACTTTCAGAGTGTTTTTACATCCATAAATGTAATTTTACATACATTTTTTTACAGTGCGGGAAGGGAGTATATCTCATAATTAGGAAAGACAATTAAGAAATACCAAGCTAACCTAATCAAAGCAACAGTTTAATATTGTTAAAAAAATTAACTAACACGTTGTAGACTTCCATGTTTTTAAAGTTCAATAGATAAATAGCATTTGTTGGAAGAGGAACATTAATATCAACGAAGTTTTTTAACATAACATTAGCTGCAGAAAGTTTGGCCAAAATGGATCCAAAAACTGGTTTCACAGAATATTTTCAGCATATCTGTAGGGTAAAAAATGCAAACCGAAAAATCCTAGCTGATCCCCTTCTCGAGATATTCAATTTCTAATTACACTGCCCCACCAAAAAAAAGCGGTCTGTCCGGAGGACCAGACCAGTGTATCCTTTTGTATTTTGACCCGCTGGACCCGAATCTGAAGTCAGAATTTTCAAATTGGCTCGTTTTTCATCCCTAACCTCAAAAAACACCCTTACATAAAAAAGTGCTCTGTCCGGCGGATCAGATCAATGCATCCTTATTAGTGTAGCAGCGTGCGCCCTCAAAGATGCATATTTAGCGAACAACCTATCAATGGAGTAGAACAAAGCATACTATATATTAAAATAATGACCTTATTACATCAGAAAATGCATGTTATCCAATCTATAAGTAATTTTTTTTAAAACATGTGTTTTTACTTACCATTTTTACTCTAATTCGATAAAAATGCATGGCAGAGGATATTTTTTTATGTCAAAATATCAATTATTTGCTGAATTCGTCCATACATACCAACTATATAAAAATCGCAAAACTAATCATTCACGGTAAATCAAAGAGGGAGTAACAGTGAGTGTGCTCCAAACTTCTATTGGCCATAACTTTTGATTTCACGCTTACCAAAATTCTGATACATACATAGAAAACTTTGTTATTCTCTTAGCTTTAATTTAAGTACAAATACATGGAGCTACGTATTTCATTTTGTGATAATAATAGTATAAATTGTAACGCAATGTCACGGATTTCTGCGTACCAAAACTAAGTCGATGTTATGAGTGCGTGGTCGTGCGCACTCAATATCGACCTTATTGCCGATTTGCATAAGGGCATGGAAGGGAAAATATGCCGTTAACTCATGTTATAGGGTTTTGAGCTGTAATAATGAACAATTAAAATTAAGTATGTAAAGTAAAATGTTTATCTCATGATTTTTAATCATATAAACACTTTTAATAATAAATTGACAGTTACAAAATAAACAAAAAGTTCTTGTTAAAAAAACAAGTTATTGTATGAAATAAAACTTAAAAGCGAGTTTACATTTTTAGAATTATTTGTTTCGTATATAATAGTGTGTTATGAAAACTCTCGAATGGTAAAAGCATCTAACAGCAAAAGTTGTATAGACAGCCATTATTGGCTCTATTTTGTCCATTCAAGATGGAACTGTTTATTTTTAATATTTTAATGTGAAATAATGTCAAACAGTCAGATGACAAGGAAAGCCATCACTAAATCTCTTGCAATATACACTTATAAACATACATAATAAAAGAACAAAAGGTGTCAACAAATATTAGGCTGCAAGCATGAGCGTCCACAAAAATATTTTCAGGAGGAGCAAATATACATTCACCTACGACATTAGAGTAAAATATATACCTATGTGCTGAAAAATGTAACAGTATGACAAATTTAACAGCATTGGAACGGAATAACTAGATTTGCTCTGTGTAACCATGTCTACAGATGTGACATACAATTTAAAATTCATCTTCGCTGCTAGATGCGTATGAAACCTTTGATTCCATATTCTTCCAAAATAAGCACATTTGCATATATCAATACATTTTAATCCAGCCTTAAAACACGCACTTTTTAAAGTATCACATCATACATCCTTGTCCTTATAACTTACTTATACATACTTCCTTATGCGCTGTTTCCAAAACAGACATCACTGGTAAAATATAATTTCCATCAAAGGACCATCCCATTCCAACAGAATTTGCAGTATACGATGAGTCATGACTATTACACCAAATTTTTACTTGTAATAAGAAACGTTTTACGTGATATATAAGAAAATACTCAATTGGTGGAAAATTAGTAATAGTCTTGTTCGAATTTTGAAGAAGATCATATCTT
This sequence comes from Rutpela maculata, assembly GCA_936432065.2. Taxonomy (NCBI): domain Eukaryota; kingdom Metazoa; phylum Arthropoda; class Insecta; order Coleoptera; family Cerambycidae; genus Rutpela; species Rutpela maculata. The sequence continues at coordinate 40,459,959 of OW386290.2, forward strand.
AAATCATCTACATCTTTAGTTTTTGATATGTATAGTAACGGAACATATTTACGAGCAATTTTGACGGCATCGTCTATAAAGGCTGTCGCAAATTTATCAAGTTCAAGTGTGCTTTTATTTTGTTATAAAAAGGTATATGCAATTTTTTTTTCCAATACCGTATAAAGCACTAGTCGTGTTGCATTCAGTTATGGCGGTCAGTGGCAAGCAAATACCAATCTGTGCATTGTTACAAATTGGTATATATTTTACTCTAATGTCGTAGGTGACTATATATTTAGAATAGAATAGAATAAAGTTTATTTAGCATAAGCTATTTTCAAAAATAACATATTTGTACATAGTCATTCATTATTTTGTGCTCTGTCATCTATATATAATTTAGTAACATTTTAGTACAGTTTTAATTTACTAATAGATTTGATTTCCGTGGGCAAAGCATTGAATACGCGTAGGCCATCGCTAACAGTTGACTTTTTTAAGAATGATATTTTTGTATTCATGTTGAAGTTTTCAGCAGACCTTACCAATTAAAGTTAAATTTGCTGTTTCAATACTTTGTTCCACTGAAATCCAATCCAATTGGTATTGGTTTTTGCCAATTTTCTTACATAAATAATCAATATGTTTTGAAAACGTCAACTATAGGCGTCTGAAAATAAGGAGTACGCCACCTGGTGGTCTATAGTCAAACTAATTATGGGCTTTTCTGTCATTGTCTCTTTAGTGTACGATGATATCAACAATAAGTAAAATGATAAACTGAGATGCTAAGTTATTAAAAATATGATGATAGCGTTTAAAGGGGCTACACAAGATACAATTTGCTGGAGCCAACCTAGTCGGTATCCTTTCTAGATTGCATTCTAGATTGCAGGGACAACTCGTGAAGGTTGAGTTGCACTGCAATGTTCAAAGCTCTTTAATGTAGACACCTTTAACCAGGCATTGAGAGGGGAAAAGCTGGTGCAAATTACCGTGGTCCGAGTAGAAATAATAATAACCTGGACAATCACACATTGTAAGTGAAATTTTTGAAATAAGTAAATATATGTAATTTCAGTATATTTATAAAAGTAATATATACTATTGCCCCATGCACTATTGTGTTTTACCCCTGAATATTTCTATTTCATATTTTACAAAATACTGTTTCATTTATTTTACTTAAAGAATTAATAAATGTCTTTTCAGTTATATTCAATGTACCACTAATTTCATAGGTATTTGAATCTGAGACACTTGTTTGTGAACATAGAGCATACACCTTTATTAAGTTTTGTGTTGAATATGGGTTGTACCACACAAAATAATATGTCCTGCATTTAAAACATATTCCCCTTTATACACACACTTAGAATTTTTACAATTTTAGTGCTTCCCAAATGTTCCATACATTGCAGTATGCTTAACCTAAATGTCACTCATGTTTCCAGAAAGAAAAGTGATTTAAACTACAACTGTACATAAATTTAAAGAAATATTTTAGTTTATTAATATTTAACTAGCCAGACACCGTTTATGTCGAAGAAACTGTACGTTTCAAGGGAAAAACTAGATAACCTAAAAAAATATGAATCTTGCTGAATAATGCCATTAACATATTGCAAATCACTTATAACAAAATCTTGCAAACATTTAGGTCATATATCATTAATGTTATTATTTTTAATGCCAAAAATAACAATAAACAGAAAGAAATCAATATGAGTATTCACCACATAAACAAACAAAAAGCCTATAATTAGTTCACGAGTTCTCCACTTTGCCGCTGGCATCTTAAATTCAGACGCCTATCGATCTAAAATAATTCCTAAGTATTTAATTTCACTTAACAAATTCAACTTTTGCATTATTAATGTACAGAAACAGTTGATCATTTAAATATTTTGGGCAATTAGCTTTAGTTCCAAGAACTATACATTTAGTTTTCTCATTATAGCGTTTCAATTTTTTTTTGTACATAACCATGTATATAATATACAAAGCTCTTTATTCATTATATCTGTGATTTCAATTTGATTTTTTTCAGATACATATATTAATGTGTCATCCTCAAAAAGGTTAATATATGAACTCTTACCCCTTACGAACTAGGAATTTTAGTAGATGTCTTCTTGTTCACTTTAGTTTTATTTTTATTTAGTTTTTTCACTTTAATTTTATGCTCCCCCTGAAAATATTTTTGTGGACGGTCATGCTTGTAGCCTAATATTTGTTGACACCTTCTGTTCTTTTATACACGTGTATATTGCATGAGGTTTAGTAATGGCTTTCCTTGTCATTTGACTGTTTGACATTATTGAAAATAAAGTTTCATTAGAAATAAACATTTTCATTTTGAATTAACAAATTAAAGCAATGCTATTTTTGTTCATAATAGCTGTCTATACAGCTTTTGTTGAGTGATGCTTTTACTATTCGAGATTTTTATATTTCATTACATCTTATATGTACGGAATAATAACCCTAAAAATGTAAAATCGCTTTTAAGTTTTGTTTCCTACAATAACTTTTATTTTTAACAAGAACTTTTTGTTTATTTTGTAACTGTCAATTTATTATTAAAAGTGTTTATATGCTTAAAAATCATGAGATAAACATTATACTTTACATACTTAATTTTAATTGTTCATTATTACAGCTCAAAACCCTATAACATGAGTTAACGGCATATTTTTCCTTCCATGCCCTTATGCAAATCGGCAATAAGGTCGATTTTGAGTGCGCACGACCACGCACTCATAACACCGACTTAGTTTTGGTACGCAGAAATCCGTGACATTGCGTTACAATTTATACTATTATTATCACAAAATGAAATGCGTAGCTCCATGTATTTGTACTTAAATTAAAGCTAAGAGAATAACAAAGTTTTCTCTGTATGTATCAGAATTTGGTAAGCGTGAAATCAAAAGTTATGGCCAATAGAAGTTTGGACTTACCGCTGCACACTCGATGTTACTCCCCCTTTGATTTACCGTGAATGATTAGTTTTGCGATTTTTATATAGTTGGTATGTATGGACGAATTCAGCAAATAATTGTGAACATTTTAACATAAAAAAATATCTTCTGCCATGCATTTTTATCGAATTAGAGTGAAAATGGTTAGTAAAAACACGTTTTAAAAAAAATTATTTTCTGAGCTGTAACTACCTCTTATACCAACTTATAGATTGGATAACATGCATTTTCTGATGTAATAAGTTATTAACAATATTTTGATATGCAGTTTGCTTTGTTCTACTCCATTGATAGGTTGATGACACAATTTGGATAGGCGGCCGCTGCATTATATGTATTTTGACTCGCTGAATCCGAATTCGAAATCAGAATTGTCAGATTGGCTCGGTTTTTATGTCTAACCTCAAAAAACACCCCCAAAATCCAGTTTTTCGACTTTCACACTCAAATGAGTAGTTAGAAATTTTTTTAAATATGTTTATTTCATAACCTGAAACGCCATAACATCAGTGTAATCTCATAACCGTACAACTCCATAACAATGTGAAAGGCTAAAAACCGGTTTTTACTGGTGTTTCTTGAGGTTAGAAATGAAAACCGAGCCAATTTGACACTTGGGCCCTCATTAAAAAAAAGTTTCTAGGGCTGTTCTATAAAGGTTGATAGGTGGGGAGGCAAAAATGCTTAAAATTTCTTTAGTACAGTTTGATAGAGCAGAACTAGCACTTACTTGCATCCTTTACATTAGAGTTAGCGTACTAATCCTTAATAAGTTATCAGTTATCAATGCCGGTGGCATCTGGAGGTAGTGGATGCGATACATATTTAAACTGGTGAAACTAGACGGTAGCTTTTGTTTCAGTCTAGGTTCTGCAGTCGCGTAATTTACTCGATTCAGAATTGGTTGAATTTTTAACATATTTTCAAATGAGTGCATTGGGGTAATGGTTTTAATATGTCGGTTAAGATTTTTTTAGTAAAATATTTTGATTAATAGATAAGTTAGATCTTTTTCAAACTTAACCTTATATTTCTGAATTCATCAGTTTATGCCACTAAAGGTATGGGGTCCTATTTAAAAATATATCGATGACGTCATTGCTTTGTCAAACGTAAAATTAAAAATACTGGAACAGGTGGCAATTTTTATTATACTAATTGGCGTGCTTTTGCGTTTTTTTTTTGAAAATCGGATATGAATCTCGTTCTTTACTTTTGGGACACACTGTACAGTCAGTGCAATTGAAAATTGCCATGAAGAGGTAAAAAAAGAATATCAAGTTCTAAATTTTAAAATTATTGGGCTGTAAATGTGCTGTTTAATAAAATCACACGTTTTTACTGCCGTTACAATTGGCGGTTAAATTTAATATGCCAGATTTTTCGGTATATCGTGTCATTTTGTGCATTTTAATGGCTGACAAAAAACATTCTCGTGAGACATATGTTTGTGTATCACTATTTAGAAATACATGGATATATAATCGTCATGAACTGGTTAATTTTTTTTCACAGAGGTCATCGCAGTTACCCATTATGTTGGTAGTACCGCTTGAGTGCCTTTCTCGGTTTCACACCGACGAACAGGAAACAACCGTAATGAGCTGTTTGTTTACTAAAGACTATTTTACCACAAAATTGCCTAATTTGATTCTATTTAATTGATTAATTTCCTATTGTCTTTTACGGTCCACATGATACTAAGCTTGCACATGGGATTTATATGCTAATTATGTGCAATTTTCGTACTTATTTCTGTTGCATCATCCAGGGACGTCCTTAGTCTTTTAAGGCAAAGTTTTCGCCTACCATCCAATATAGAATACTAAGAATCTCATGAAACTTTAATGAATAAAAACAAAAATTAAAACAAATGTATATTATTTCTTAATTAATTCGAAATTTATTTAAAAAAACGGTTGAAGAAGCCATGATATTTTTTTATAAATAAAAACAAAAATTAAAACAAATATATATTATTTCTTAATCAATTCAAAATTTATTTAACAAAACGATTGAAGAAGCCGTTACTCTTATCTGTGTTAGTTAATCATTTTGCACAAATAAATAAAGCACACTACTATGTTTTCTACCATTATTGTACTGCAGGGAAGGCCCAAAAGAGGAGGAAACCTGGACAAAACTAGTAAAAATCTGAATTTTTGCGCAGACCTTCTTGTCCCAAACCACAAATATCCCAACATGGCTACCCAAGATATTAAGTTTTTTTTAAATATCTCACGTCCTATGCATCGGATGCCCCTAAGGTCATTGTGAAAGTGGAAGAGAATTAAATTATCTACAAGTTCTTTCTTATTGTACTCAGACACCCTCCCCCCCTTTTCGAGATATTCAAAGTTTCAAAAACATGTTTTTTCGCAAATATCTCGCGGCAAAAAAAATCGGACAGCAATATAGTTAACCTGGAAGTTGTAGATAATGCAATTATCTACAAGATTGGTATTTTGCATTTTTTCTCAAAACCTCGCCCTTTTCGAGATATTCAAGGTCGAAGTTAAAAAAAAAACGAATTTTTTCAAATACCTCATCTCCTATGCATCGGACGTACAGGAAGCATTATTATTATTATTTTCGACAATATTCTCCGTTTTTTAAACTTCGACCTTGAATATCTCGAAAAGGCGAGATTTTGGGAACAAATACAAAATATCAATCTTGTAGATAATTGAATTCTCCACAACTTTCATGTTAACTTTATTGCTGTCCGATTTATTTGCCGCGTGATATTCGCGAAGAACCATGTTTTTGAAACTTTGACCTTGAATATCTGGAAAAGTAATTCTTTATAAAAAATTCTGCTTGTCGAAAAAATGAATTTACCATATAAAAATCTTAGATCAGATGTATCGGGTGTTAATAAATTAAGAAAACATCAAAATACCTCAAGAGACAAGTACCTTCATTTATTATTTTGAACAAAATGTTTATAAAACAAAGTTGTTTATAATCCAAAATAAAGCCTAAATGCAAATTATGAAGTCTGTAAATTGACTTTTATATTTTTATTGTGTTTATCTTTTTACGTTGAATTTATTAATATGAATAAGACTTCAAATTAAGAAACAGAGTGTGCTGTCGATAATATTGAACTAACAAACGTCATTGTGACATTGTGTAGAATATTACTATCTTACATCTGCATTTATTAGTGTTCTGTTGATGATTTAAAAAATGTTTACCAAACAAGAAAGAATTTATTTGATCTAATGTTTATGGGATTGGAGACGTCTCTTATCGATATGCAATTAATCTTTTTCACCAAAAGTTCCCTAACACAGCGGTATCGCTATAAACATTGCGCAAACTTGTAAAAAAATTCAATGAAACTGGATCTGTATTGGATGTCAAAAAACCCAAGAAAAATTACAATGAAGACGATGCGGCAACACTTTTGGCAATAAATTCAGTAATAGAAAACCCGAAATTATATTTATGGAAACGCTCACAAAGACTGGAAGTGAGTAAAAGTCATTTACAGAGAATTTATATGGAAAACAAAGTTCGACCGGTTAAGCCAAGGTTCAGACATACACTTGAAAATGAAGATGAAGAGAAGCGATTGGATTTTTGTTTATGGGTCGGTGAGAATTACGTCGTAGATAGAAGTTTTCACAGAATGTTTTTTTTTACTGACGAAGCAACATTTTGTAATAATGGCCACGTTTCATCACAAAACAGTCGTTATTGGGCTTTTGAAAATCCAAACAATGTCATTCACGAAGTCAACGTTATAAAAAAGTGAATGTATGGTGTGGGATTTTTTATGATCGAATCGTTGGTCCATATTTCTTAGCAGTGGCGGCGCTAGGGGGGTGCTGGGGTGGGCGGGAGCCCACCCTGCAAATCCAAGCGCCGGTCGCTGCCCACCCTGCTGCATGTTTATTCCGCGACAGTTTGTTAATCAGTTAATCTGAGTCTGTGGTTACGTTGCTGCAGTGCTAAATTATTTTCTTTTGCCGGCATCCGCCCACCTATTTCAAAAGGCTAGTGGCGCCACTGTTTCTTAGAAGAAAATTTAAATCAGCATGTTTATTTGGACCTTTTGGAAAACTTTGTATTGCCATTTATAAACACTCTGCAACCGGAAGTAAGGCGTAACATTTTTTGGCAGCAAGACGGTTGCCCAACTCATTCCTCAGTTTTGATACGGCAGTGGTTGACACATCACTTCGGGAAGTGGTTGGGAAGATATGCTCCAATTAATTTTTCTCCAAGATCACCAGACCTTAAACCAATGGATTTTTTTTCTGTTGGGTGTTTTTTTTTTTTGGCATCTGGCCACTAGCCATATAGTCAACCGCTACTCTAAAAAAAACCATTTATTCCAATTAACCTATATCGACAATGAAAAAATAAATATTGAAGATCAACAAAGGAGAAAAAACAGGGACGCACGCTTCTCGTCCTGGGGCCTATCAGGACATTTATTTTTTTTTAAACACATACAAAATTAGAGGACCACTATAAATTAAGGGATGCAACAGAGGGAAAACAACAGAGGATACGAAGCTAACCTACTTAAACATTCACTCACAAAATTCATAATAAAATATTCGTTTCTTCCAAAAAACCGATGATACAATAAAAAATTGGCTTATTATGGAGGCTGAGGAGAGAAAGTATATTAAAAGGAGCCTGAATATTACAATTAATAAGACTGTTATGTAGTCTGTCACTTGCTGCTTTATATTTAGAACACTGGAAGAAAATATGATCCAGGTCACCTTTAATATTACAAATATCACAATTCTCTGAAGGCAGAACATTTATTTTATGTAAATGTGCTGGATAACAGGCATGTCCAAATTTGAGACGTATTATTTTTGTGATATATTTTCTTGGATATTTATAATTTTCGTGCCAAAAATTAGATGGGAGGTCAGGATGAATATGCGTATATCTAGTAGGACTGGAATGACAGAACTCCCGCCACAGCTCTAACCATCTATTTCTAAATTTAGATGTTAAAATGTTAAAGGAGTCAGATAGACAGATTTTTTGTTCTGGGAATCCTGAGACGATGCTTTCCTTGGCCAAAGAGTCGACAATTTCATTATTTTTTATGCCAATGTGCGCTTTTACCCATACAAAATGAACCTCTTTTCCTATACCTAAAACATTGTGTAGCAGTTTCTTTATTTTTAGAATATACGGGTTGGTTTTGATGTTGAAGGAAAAGCTGTTTTCTAATGAAGATAAAACCGATAGAGAATCTGAAAAAATTATGGAAGTGTAGGAATTAGAAGAAAAAATAAATTTGAGAGCCTCGTATATAGCAATTGCTTCAGCTGTAAAAATGGAGCATTGAGGCGACAATTTGATTTTTATACAGTTATTGGTCGAAGGTATGTAGCATGCATAACCAGTACCCAAGAGAGACTTAGAAGCGTCTGAGTATATCAACAATATCCCACTTATCCAAAATTGTGTTTAAAATGTTTATACTAATATTTAGATGATCACTGTATTGTGGTGTAATTAATGACACTTTCGAAAAAAGAGTATTCAAAGTTTGAAGTATTGGGTGTTTTAAAACAGAAAGTTTATGCAGATGACCTGCCGCATGATCGAGAAACACTAAAAGCACGAATACAAGACGCGGTAATGAAGTGAATGTACTCTCAACCATTCGTAAGGTCTATGATGAATTTATTAAAACGATGGAGAAATGTGTTGAGGTTGGAGGAGGCTATGTAGAATAAATTGTTTTTCCACAATCGTTGAAGTTAATGTTATTATGTTAATGTTTGAAAAAAAAATGTAAGTTGACATAAATGTAAGAGTCAAAATTTAGACTTCATAATTTGTATTTAGGCTTTATTTTGGATTATAAACAACTTTGTTTTATAAACAACTTTGTTTTATAAACAACTTTGTTTTATAAACAACTTTGTTTTATAAACAACTTTGTTTTATAAACAACTTTGTTTTCTTAATTTATTAACACCCGGTACATCTGATCTAAGATTTTTATATGGTAAATTCATTTTTTCGACAAGCAGAATGTTTTATAAAGAGTGACTTTTCGTCGTAAAATCAATAATAGAGATGTTCTTCCTCTTGTCAACTCCATCCGGGGACACACTGTATAGACATATATTTTGGGTGGATTTTTATATAGGAACTATAAAGAGTAAGGCAGGTAAATAACTATAATAAACAAATTTATGAATTGAATATTCATAAATCTGCAATCTGTTAATGCAATGCGCACATTAAAACAAAATATAGATTGGCTGTCATATCAGGACCGCTATTTTGAATTTTACAAATTCCTAGCTCACATGGGAATACCCAAGAAATTCACCATACGGACAAGTATAGATAAATATACAAAAACACATTGTTACGCTGTGCTTTACATACATAAACAACTATTACTCCGTTAATAATTGAGTTAGTAATATCATACAAAATGTAAATGAGGTAATTGTTTGCTTTAGAACTTTTATTTGAATTATTTATGAGAAATTTCATTACAAAATTTACAAAACGTAAAATGTTCGTAATGTCTAAATTTAAGTATTTTTTCTTAAGTTTTCATCCAGTTTAGTGTTAAATACATGATAATACTTTTTGTAGTATATGAATAGAATAGAGAAAAGATATATAAAATCTGTGTAGCGGTTATTGAGCTATGTAAATTAGAAAACTTACCTCACATGGGACTTTTTTGGACTTTTATATGCCTATCCTAGATTTATAGAGCGTCCATTCCGATAAACAAATAACTGTCCTCAAATATTTCATACTCAAATCCGACTTTGGCTGATCTGAATACGTCTTGTCATTAATTTTATTGGGTTCACACCAATTGCGTATATAATAATAATAATAATAATAATAACGTTTATTGTAGTCCATATAAATACATGCATATTAATGATAATAAATCAATATTTAAACTTAAATATGGCTACAAGGGGACTGAAAAACAATACAATTATTGATCAAAGTTTCAGCCCCATTAGCAAAACTATTATATCACGTGTTCATAATAAAAAAATAAAACAAAATATGAATAAAAGTATGACAGTACTACATAATGAAGTGAGAACGAAATAAAGTTGCAAATTTAAACTTAATTAAATTAAAATTAGGATATGCACATTTAAATATAACACTGAATGTAAGGAACATATTTATTTTATTTACGAGGATAAAAGAAACTGTTTGTATAATAGCTTGAATTTAGATAACCCAGCATTTTTATAAGCAGTAGGTACATTATTATATAAATGAAATATATTATATGAGAAGCTTCTACGATATAAAGCAGTTTTATGAGGTGGAGGTGATATCATTCCTCTGAACCGCAAATTCAAGGTATGAACATCACTACGGTATTTAATTTTGTTATTTAAATATGGGGGACATTTATTTACGATTATACTATGGTACAATGTGGCACAATGAAACTGTCGTCTAGATTCCATGTTCAACCATTTTGCGTCTTTTAATTTATGTGACACGTGCTCATATTTCCTGATGCCATAAATATACCTTAAGCACGCCTTTTGGATTTTCTCTATTTTATTAGTGTCCATTTTATCCAGGCAGGGACCATATACAACATCACAGTAGTTGAGATGACTTAGCACTAGCGTGTCAGTGAGTTTAATTTTCAGAGATGGTGAAAGTAAATGACGGTGAGGGTATAAACATTTTAAATTAGCATAAGCTTTTTGCATACATTTATTTATATGTTTTTTAAACCGCAAATCTGTATCCATTTCTACACCAAGATTTCTTGCCACCTTAGTACATACTAAATCAGTATCACTTACTGCGACTCTCATATCTGCCTCCACCTGAGCTTTAAGTTTGCCAAATATAAGAACTGACGACTTTATTGGATTTATAGCTAATTTATGACGTGTAGACATTTCTATAAGTCTTTGTAAATCATTATTGATAATGTCATTTGCCTGATTCAAATCGTTGTGAAAAAAAGAATAATATATTTGAGTGTCGTCCGCATATAAATGTACTTTACAATGAGTTAGACAGTTTGTTATATTACATGTATATATAGAAAACAACAGAGGGCCAAGGATTGATCCTTGTGGTACTCCACACAATATATTACCATAGTTTGATCTGCCATTATTTGTTTCTACAAATTGAGACCTATTATTTAAATAACTCCTGATAAAAATGATAGCACTCTCCGAAAAGCCAATATAATGTAAAATAGCAAATAAAATTTCGTGACTAATCGTGTCGAAGGCCTTTGAATAATCTAATAAAATTAGAGCTGTAGTTTTTCCCGCGTCTATATCCTCAATAATATCATCCATGACACTTAGTAATGCGGTGGCACAGCTGTGACCTGTGCGAAATCCAGATTGATATACTGGTAAAATATTATATTCATTAATGTGATTACGGATTTGAAAATTCATAATTTTTTCCACCACTTTGGATAACACTGGAAGAATGCTTATAGGTCGAAGCTCACTAAAATTAGAAATGTCACTTTTTTTAGGTAGCGGAACTACACGTGATATTTTCCAGGAATCTGGGAAAATACTTTCTAGAAGGCATGTGTTTACTATATTAGTAATACAAGGTAGAATACGTGGACAACATAAAAGTAACATATCAATGTTAATTTGATCAGACCCTGTAGATTTAGATTTTATTTCCACTAAATATTTATAAGTGATCTCATCTGATACGGGTACAAATGAAAATAAATCATTAAAATTTGTTTTTAGATTTAGATTATAATATTGTAGCAGTTCATTGTCCGGGGGAGATAAATTAGTAGAACGTTGCAAAAAATGTAAGTTAATTTCATCAGGTTTATTTAAAATGTCAGGAAGTGTGTTCACTGCGGCTTTATTATAAATATTAAGATCCTTAAGTCTCTTCCAAAGAGTTTTGGCATTATTTGCATTATTGTTTATACAAAATTCAAGGTAACTTTTTTTTTCGTTAGCTATAGCAATATTTGTTTGGTTTCGTAAACTTTTATAATAGTTCCAGTGTTCGACATTTTTGGTTTTATTAAACCTTTTTAACGCTTTGTCTTTTAATAATATCATTTTTTTTATGTTATCGGTTAGCCAAGCTGGTTTGTGTTTTTTTATTACAATATCCTTAACAGGAGCAAGGGTGTCAAAAATATTTAATATTAATGTATTAAAAAACTCAATTTTATCATTAATATTTCGTATATCTATTACAGTTTCAAAGGGTGCTAACATTAAAAATTCTTGTAACAAATCTAGATCAATGCGCTTTAAATTCCTAGTTCTGAAAGTTTGCTGATTATTTTTAGGCGAACAAATTTTGAAAGAGCAAAATACCAAAGAATGATCTGATATATTGTACACATCATTTGTACCACATATGTAGTTGTCCTTATCATTTAAAATTAGAATCACATCTAATAAAGTAGAAGAAGAACTTTTTGTAATACGGGTAGGCCTATTAATTTTCTGTTTTAAATTGAAGGATTCTATACAGTCATTAAAAATTATAGATTTACGATTTTCAGAATCTAGTAGGTCTATATTTATATCCCCTCCGCAAATTATATCATTACAAATGGGTATAAAATCAGATAAAGCATCCTCAAATATATTAATAAAATCCAAGAAGTTTTTATTTGGGGGTCTATATAATGTACCAATAATATATATGTTATTAAATAAATTAACTTTTATCCATAGCTGCTCTAATGCCTCATGGGATTTATTATTTAAAATTTCATACTTTAAACCTGCCCTCAGATAAACTCCTACACCTCCACCCCTTGAGTCTCTATCATTTCTTAAAAAGTTATATCCATTAATTTGCACTATATTACTGGGTATGTTGCCTGATAACCAAGTTTCAGAAATTCCTATGATATCATAATTTTCTTTTTCCACAAAAGCTTTAAAATCTGCAAAATTATGAGTTAAAGACCTTACATTCAAAAAACAAACTTTTAAATCTCTCATTATTAGCTTATCCTAATTTTACAATAATATGCAACAAGAAATAAATCTATATTACAATATATATAAAAATAGCAACAAAAAATATTCTCACTTTATTTAAAGTAAGTGGTAAACTTCACAAAAAGGAAATAAATTCAAAAAAGAATAAACAGCAGTTACTGCTCCGCGTGTATTAAGTAAAATCAACTTTTTATTGTAGGAAAAATACAAATTTTAAATACCTATATGCTAAAATTATAAAACTAAAATTATTCATTTTTAATTAACTATATCGTAATTGTTATAATAGAATGTTTTATAGAGATAGGAAATAAAAATATATCTATTAAAGAAATTTAACAAAAAATTTTAGATTGAATAAAAACAGATCATCGAAAGAATGGTTGACGGCACTTGCACACATATGTCTACCACATGGATAAAGTACTTACTTCGGCAAATCATCAGTACACTTTACAATTTTTTTCTGATTTTCGTGTATAATGTAAATATTTCCATTTAGTGTCCATACATTCTTGGGGCCTAATTTATTGACAGCTTTTTTTAGAATTTCTAATCGAGATTTTGTAAGGTCCTCTCGTATAACATATCCGGTTTTCTTCAGCATTTTTTTGTTTTTGTAAACCTCACATCTATCTCGGAATGCAACGAACCTTACAAGAATAGGACGAGATTTTTGAGCAACGAAACTAACAATTCTGTGGCATCTATCAATGGATGTTCTAGGTAATACAATGCCTAGCTTATTTGCAATAATACTTAAAACTTCATCCTCTGAATTATCTTTCTGGGAATCCTTAACGCCATAAATTCTTAAGTTGTTTAGCCTAGAATATTGCTCATTTGAATCAACTCGTTTTTCTAATTCTTCCACTTTGTTGGAAATAGCATTTGTCTGTATTATAAATCCGTTGAAGGTTTCCTCCATTTTACTGAGCCTTTGATCAATTTTTTCAAATAATTTTTCACAAACTTTATTTATCATATCTTCAGTAGTTGTTGATTCTGACATAGACTGAGACGTTCCCGTTGAGGTCGTTGTATTTTTATTCGAAGCACCTCTGGTCATTTTAATGATTTGGTAGGACTATATTATAACGTTCACAATATGCAGCACTTAACACACTGCACTTTAACAGTTTTTCTTTGAAACTACTATATAAGTATATTATCGACGGTTATAATACTGTAGAACTATTTTGAAAATTTATCGTCTATTTTTTCCCACTTAAATTTAGTTTTATACCAGCAGAGCAGAACACGTGCGTTTACTCGTGCTTCATCGATAGAAAGTTTAAGCCTTCATTTACATCAGTTAATATTATAGTGTCGCATTTTACCAATAAGGGAAATCGTCAGCGAAAAGCGTTGCCGATGAATTCAATACCCAAAATGGTATGTCGTTATGTAAAGTGGGCCCATGGCTGATCTCTGAGGTACCCCACTTCTTCTTCTTCTGCCCAACCTACGAATACTTTGTTTACTTAAAATGATTTGCTTCTCTCTATACACTAACTCTGAAACCAATTTAATGCTACACCTCGTATGCCATGAAATTCTAATTTTGAAGGAATAATGTCTAAATTTGCAGTGTCAAGCGCTTTGGTCTGTAACTTTTTTGTGCGCACGATTACTTTGGAACGACTTATGATATTGACTTAGAATTTGGTAGTATTGCTATGAGAAGATGCAAAAAAAACGCGCAGAACGAGTTTGTATGCATCCATTATTCTAAGCCAATGAGAGCGATATGCGTCATTTTCTAGATCGAGACTAGTGGCGCCGGTCGCTTGTGGTAGAATTGTGTTCGCCAGCGATGATTAAATTAAGTGATATGCTACTTTCAGTGGGAAATGTCTTAATATTTTTTCGCTGTTGTGTAACCTGTGTAAACACCAGAGTTGGAAAAATTTTAATCTACTGCATTACACAGCTTCTCGACGGTGAAAATTTTATTGCAATTACACATCCTTGTACCTGGCGGCTCAGACGATAGGGACACTCTTTAACTTTTGAATGGGCTAATATTTAAATTCAGTGGCGGCTGGTGAAATTTCAATATTTTTTTTCTCGTCTGTGGCGCATGGGACCCATACGAAACTTGGGAAATAACATCTAGAGAAGCACTTCTCTAATGACCCCTAAAAAATTTTGAAAAAGCAGTTTGCGAAAAAATTTTTGAAAATTCGCTAGCCTCCCCTGGGTCTAGGGACCCCTGTTTACTTTTATTTTTTTTTGTCATATGCATTTGACTTTTCATAAAAATGCATCGACAGATTTTGGAGTTTGTGAAAATATTTTCATTACTAACTGAGATACAACGAATTGAAATATTGTAATTTGTTAAATTGTAAATTACAAAATTTCAGTTCATTGTATTTCAGTTAGTAATGAAAATATTTTCACAAACTCTAAAATCTGTCGATGCATTTTTATGAAAAGTCAAATGCATATGACAAAAAAAAATAAAAGTAAACAGGGGTCCCTAGACCCAGGGGAGGCTAGCAAATTTTCAAAAAATTTTTCGCAAACTGCTTTTTCAAAATTTTTTAGGGGTCATTAGAGAAGTGCTTCTCTAGATGTTATTTCCCAAATTTCGTATGGGTCCCATGCGCCACAGACGAGAAAAAAAATATTGAAATTTCACCAGCCGCCGCTGTTTAAATTTGTTGTAGTGATATAGGATGAAATTTCCAGTTATATGATGTAAAGAACTAAAATTGCCGACTTCCGGTTTCGAGATAATTTACATGAAAACCAAATTTTTAAATGGAACAACCTGTATGTTTTTGCATATTTGGATCCTTGCTCACTCACTCTGACCAACAAATATGATTTTGATTTTCAAAAAATATAAAAAAAAAATGGTCAAAACTTTTTTTTCTGTTATTTATAAGTTTAGTACAAAGAGAAGGTAGACATTATGCATATTATTTTCGTTGTAATTTGAAGATTTAATTGAATAACAGGTTGCCCTATAGGAATACCATTAATAAAAAAATAGTTTTCGTTAAACTTAATGAAGAACAAATCGTGTTTAATCTTAGTATCTGAAGAAATAATATTTTAAAGGTACTTGCAGACCAATTTTTAACAATTTTGGCAAAATCGGGGCCTTCTATGATTAAAACTAAAAATTAAGAAAATGTATTGTGACGTGACCCTTGCAAATTCCATGGGTTCCAAAAATTATAACAAGATATAACCACTAACACTTTATTAAATAATTTACTGGTTACTTCACAATACTATTATTAATTTAAATGCACTTTACTGACTAAAAATAACAATGTGTATCACTTTGTTTTCACTTTGTAGTCTTAACCCCACTTATCAATATGTCAATTCAAAAACTTCTTCTTCCCGACGAGAATGCGGCCTTTTATACCTAAAAATGACAGATCCCGATTTTTCTGTGATGACGCCACCATTCTCTAGATAGTTCCAGATGTCATCACTCTAGAGCTTCTGGTAGGTTCTTTCTCGAGTAAGTGCAAATCTCTACATTCAGACATCTGAATTAATTGAATTCTGTGTTGCCTACATTCACAGTATATTTTTTGAAAATCAAAATTTGTGGGTCAGATCATAGGTATTTTGTCCAGCAGGTTCCAAATATACAAAAATATCCAGGTTGTCCCATTTAAAAATTTGATTTTCATATCGGCCATTTTGGTTTTTTGCATCATATAATTGAAAATTTTACCCCATATCACTACACCAAATTTGAAAAAATCCATTCGCCCATTCAAAAGTTACCGGAGTGTCCCTATCGGCTGAGCCACCCGGTATTTCAGATGACGCTCTGCCACTGGTAAAAATATTCGCGCAGATTGACTTCGCCTCAAGCATCTTCTCATAATAATACTACTCTACATTTATGTGTTATAGCGAGATGTGGAACTAGATTATATTTTGATCTTATTTTGTTCAAGGTTGGTTGGTAAATGGTGGTAAATAGGCAAGGCAGACAAGTAAGGTAAGTAATATGGGATTTAGTGTATGTATTAGAAGCCAAGGTATCAAAAGTTTTTTGTCATCAGCTATCACTAGGACCGTCATTACCACCCCCACTCCAAGGGAGTGAAAAATACAATTGTGGTTTAGTGTGTGTACAATAACCAAAGGCCTCAACATTTTTTTTTGGTATCAGCCACCACCACTACCACCTCCACTAAACGATTTTAAATATTGTATTATTAAAGTTCTGTATAGAAGAGGCAGTGCCAATTAATAATTTAATCCCTGAACACCAGTTTGGATTCAGACATAATCATTCTACCATTCAGCAATGTCACAGAATTGTAAATAAAATCAAAGAGTGTCTGGAATAAGCTTTTGATAAAGTTTAGCATCAGGGACTATTATAACAATTGACAATGCATCTTTCTGATCAACTATACCTAATTGTAAAATCCTTCCTAAGTCATCGTTACTTTCAAGTTAAAGTTGATGATGCTTTATCTGATTATCACCTTATAAAATTATGTGTACCATGGGGCAGTGTTCTAGGGCCTTTTTTATACTTAAAGTTTACAGCAGACGTCCCAGTTACAAATGACACACGAATGGCGACATTCACGGATGATACCGCAATTCTGTCATCAGATTCTGATCCGGTAAGAGCATCCGAAAAATTGCAAAATTACCTCAACAAAACTGGCTTGAACACTGGAAAATTAATGTCAACACTAATAAATCCTCACAAATAACCTTTACCACAAAAGAAGAATTTGTCCACAAGTAAGAATAAATGACGCTCCGATACCAGTGAAATCGGAGGTAAAAAAATTCGGGCTTCATTTAGATCAAAAATTAATCTGGAGAACACACATCCAAATGAAAAGACGTCAACTAGATCTAAAAGTGAAAAACATGCACATGTTAATAAATAAACGGTCACAGTTATGCTTGGAAAATAAATAAATTATATACAAGACCATATTAACACCAGTCTGGACATACGGTATAGAATTATGGGGTTGTAGTAAACCTTCCAATAATAAGATTCTTCAGACATTCCAATCGAAAACTCTAAGAATGATAGCAGATGCCCCATGGTATGTCTCACATCAAGCTCTACATAATGATCTCAACATTCCATTTATTAAGGATGCCATACCTCCATACTCAATCAAATACCGAAATCGTAGTACTGACCATAGTAACCAGCTCGTAAATGAGCTATTTCATCAACCACTCGCAGGAAGGAGGCTAAGGCGATTGTAGCCAGATAACCATCAATGGATGGTGCCTGATTCTAGTAGAATCATCTACAAAATATTTATTTATTACTTTGTATTTTATTTTAAAGTAGATTGTAAATTTGCAGTAAATAAATAAATTTTAAAAAATTTAAGTTCTATGAACAATTATTTTCTCATCGTGGAGTATCAAGTTTTCGCTGTAGAAGACTTGAATAGGGAATGTGAATGTAGAAACAGCGATTTCTTTTTCTCATTAATTGCTTCTATGTAAGCAAAAGTTTTTCATTCTTTTTGTAATTCACCACTTTTTATATCTTATTTTAAACTTTTTTAGATATGTATATTAAAATTCCGCCATTGTAAAAATATCCGTATTATACTATTAATTTAACAAGATTATGATGACATATGGCCTTAATTCGAACTAAACTAAATTAGATAATTTCACGCTAATCTAATTACAATATCGATCAATATAAATTGCCACGGTCTAAATATATTCATGTATTTAAATGAGTTAAAAATACCTCGTGCAAAACGATTAATAATCATTTATTTATTCCCGTATCTTTATCCGTCTTATCTTTTCGACTACTCCTTTTACTGTCATGTTGTTTGTTTAGGCTAAGGAAGGCCACAATAAATATGCTGTTTAGCTAGGCAGATGCCCGATAAAAGCACTGGTTAATATCTTAATATTATATCTGGAGCTAACATAACTCAAACGAGTATTATGTAAGCGAGCTTTGAACTGTTAAATATTCATTAAATAGATCAACAAACTTGCTTAGGTAGATAATATGTAGCATGACACTGATAATTATAATTAATCTGTATTATAAAATTTCGAACATTTTCCAACATTAAAATTGTCAAAGAAATGATCTCAATTTTTGCATCTAGCTAAAAAGTTTTTTTGTAAGATTTGACAATCTTTTATTTTTCTGTAGTGTTGTTTTGTTGGATATGCTGAAAACATTTTTGAAATGTTAGATGTAGACCAAGTTTGCTGCTTGCAAGCAATATATAGACCAGCCACTAAGAGACTGCCAAGAAACTCGTTAGTCTTCAAAGGCAAAAACTATATTTGCTACTACCGTCTATATAAATGACCGTTGCAACCCTAGGAACACGCGCGATAATGAAAGTAAATATTCGAGCTACCTGGTTGCTAAGGCGTTGCTGGCTACGAAAGTAGAACTTTCGTGGCCAGGACAGAAAAGTAAAAAAAAAACTAATTTTAATACTTCATAAGTTTGCGTATGCCTTGCTTTGGATTTCTTGGGGTAAAGCGAGGCACAAACAATATTGGCTGCTTCTTGTATGCCATTGTCATAGCCACCAAACATATTTCTTTATTTTAGTTTGAAACCACTAGAAATTAAACTGTTTAACATAACCTCGATGACAGATAGTAATTGTTTTCTTGGCTTGGAAATAATGTTCACAGACAGACTCCTAAACTATAAAATTTATTAAAAACGACAAATAATTTCATGACATAATTAGTTTCAAATTATTAAATTCCATAATATCTTTTGGTAGTCGAAAAAATATAATACATTACACGATGTGAAAGCCCTTTTAGGTGTTCGGTGTTTTTTTGAAAGATCTCGGCTTCACCTCGACCATTTAAAAATCACCTCACACCTAAAAGTAAACTTTCGCATCTAGTAATGTAAATAACTATTTTGGTTCCCACTTTTACTTCTCGAAGATATTTCTCTTTATGCGAAAATTAGTAAATCGGCTTGATTATTAATATTATGCAAATCTTATAACCTCAACTCAAGAGTGCAATTAGTCTAATTGTCAATAATAAGGTATGTAGCATATTAAAATGCGGTTCAAACAATATAGATATTCTAATAACTATTATAAATTTGTGAAGACGATTACTAAGTGTAAAGGAATTTGTAAGATTGATTCAAGAGAATGTAAAAGCAAGTGACAGTTTGTCTAAAAATAATAATTTTCTCGAAGAAAATGGCTACCCGGAAGGATGTGATGATCTATATCATAATTATAATATTTTTGAGTGATGAGTTTAAGTAAAATAATGTTCCAGAAGATATAACTTTCACATCCAGTTGAAGTATAGTATCGACAAAAAAAAAAAAAAATATTGTTCAGATAGGCTTAGAATGCCATGAAACGTCGAGATTTTAAGTTTGAGCAAAAAAAAAATTCGTGTCGGGTCTGTAACTTCTTTTGTGCGCACGATTACTCTGGAACCGTTTAAGATATTGACTTGAAATCTGGTACACGTATGTGTCTTAACGGGATCTGGAACTTGATTATATTTTGATCTTATTCCTTTGAAGGGTTTGGGGGTAAATTGTGGCAAATGGGGTAAAAATGTGGCAAATATGTAAATCAAACAAGTAAGAGTCCATAAAATTGCTAAGGTCTCAAATTTTTTTTGGTATTAGCCACCCCCATTACCAACCCCCACCACATTATTAAAAGGAGAGAAAAAAACAAAATTGTCATTTAGTGTGTGTGCACAAGAACCAAAGTCCTCAATTTTTTTTTCTTTATCCACCCCCACTACCGATGTGGCATATCGTTTTTTGGGTTTTTGGGGTAAACGATTTCAAATATTGTATTATTATAGTTCCGTAAAAAAATATTTCCACACACAATTTTCTTTCGTTGTGAGAGACTTGGATAGAAAATCTGGATGTGGAAGTAGTCATGCCTTGGGCAGCGATTTTTTTTTTGTGAAAACAGCCTGACAGTTATTTTCTGGACGTACAATAACGTTGATATTTAAGCCATGTGACAAATTCTTATACATGTAGGTCATGGATGTCATAGATGTCATGAAAATTACCAAACTGGTAACCTAAAAATGAAAAGTTGACTGCCCAAATATAGAGAATATTATTTAGGTATTAAGCAAATCACAACTTACACACTTTCTTATTACTCCACGCAAATTAGACGAAAAAATAGGGAATAGAAGAAGAAAATCATATACAAATTATATTTGGGCCATGCATAGTTCATAGAGGTAGAAGTAAAGATCCGAAAAGTTCCCACCTTACCCGTTGATGGAAACACCCTTTTGGGGCGAAAAACCACCCCTAGACAGGAGTTAGTTACGATTATTCTCATTTTCCTTCGAATCCGTCATTCCCACGAAAAACAGGTATAGGAATAAAAATATTCGTCATTAAATTCTACACAAAAAAGTTTTTGTTGAATTTTCTCGCTTTTATCATAATTTTAATATTTATTATTTATTTTCGCCCAAATTCTTTGAAAACGTCACGGCACTGTTATGTTTGACCTTCGGATTCTGTCGAAGCTGCTCGACAGATTCCGGTTTGGGGAATGTGAGGAAGGGAGGCAGGTATGAATTGTCCATTCTCGACGCTCGAATATTTAGTATCATATCATATCATCATATCATAGTATATAGCGATCACTGAGACTACACACATAAATAAACGTGTCATAAAAGTTGTTGTTTGTCGATTTTCGCAACCGTTTAAAGTGCACCCAAATTGAATAGCACAAAGAGTGCAGCCAAGAAGTCACACCATGACTAGGAAAAAGAAAAAACCACCAGAAAAGGAAAATGACGAGAAAACCAATCTTGATATCCCACAAAACACTGATACAAACATACACACCATGAAAAAAGCAAACATAAAAACACAGGTACACACCATAAATACAGATAAACTTAACTGGGCTGATAACTTAACAACTGAAATTGATATAAATAATACTAACCTAAATGATAATTTAACTAACAATTCATTAACATCAATAAAATCATTCAGTAACACACAAACCACCATGTCTAGCCCCTATTTAACCACTACTGATATTAGTTTGCCCTCATCACCACCAGATCTTAATATAGTACCAACCCTCTTGAGTTTAACCACAACTACCTCAACATTAACCTACACAACCACTACAACCTCCACATATTATAACCATTCAACCCCTACAATGACACCCCTACATATTAGCCCCACCCCTTCTTTTCTAAGTTTCGACCTCGGCACTAGGAATAGTCCTAGTGAGAGTGAAATAGATACCCAATCTGCCTTTTCTGATACCAACTCGAACAGATCACGTTCACCCCATACCCTTAAAGAGAAAACCAAAAAAAAAACACGTCATAGGAAAAGGGCGAAACTAATTTCTTATGACTGCGGGACCAGAACTCCTAGTCCGAGTCAAGAACATCAATTTATAGAACCCACCCCCGCCACCCCCACCCCTACTAATAATACAAAAAAAATCGAAAATGATCCAAATGACGAGAAACGTCAGAAAAACACAAATCTTGGTCCCACCCCCGAAACCACCCCCACTGCCCCCAAGCCACAAATTACTGTAGAAGCGTTAATACATTCAGAAAACACTTTTTCACAATTTACCACCTCCACCCCCCCCGCCCCCAAGCACCAAACTGAACAACCCTTAATAAATAAACAAACAAAACCAACTACAGACCCCACCCACAAATTAGACACTAAAAAATCCACTGGAGCCATAGCCAAAACCACCAAAAATAAAGCTGACAAAATATTGCAAAATCTCAATAGAATTTCAATAGCACAACCCACTACTTCCAAGCAAAATACCCTCCCAGAGCCGATGGAAACAAACTATGAGCTCCCTAAAGCAATAACCAAATCACCACCCCCTGAAAATACTCAACAAACAAATTCCTCTCAGGCCGCCCCCCCACCAATACATATCTATACCAACAACCACAAGGCCACTATTCAAATAATATGTGCCAAAACAGCCACACGACCCGAATTCAAGTACAATAATACATCCTTAATTTGTTATACGAAAAGCCCCAAAGACCACAATATTACATTAAAACTATTAGCCAGACAAGAAATTGAATTTTACTCCTACAATGTGAATAATCTTAGACCACTTAAAATAGTCGTAAAATATTTACCGATCGACGTCACCTCTGACGACATTGGACAAGAACTAAAATTACGAAACCTACCCTATATTAATATTGCAAGGGTCATGCTGCCAAAAAATGGGCGCAAGACAGCCTCAAACATAGTATTGATCACAATACCTAGACATTCCGCAGACAGCTATTACCAAATCACTGACTTATGTCACTACAGAGTCACCGTAAGTGACTATCACAGCACAGAAATTCCTCAATGCCATAGATGTCAAAACTTTGGACATTCTTCGGCGGTGTGTAACCGCATCCCACGCTGCGTGAGATGCGGTAAAACACACAAGGATGAGCCCTGTACCGCAGATGCGTGCCGTTGCGCAAACTGTGGTGCAGAGCATCCGTCCAACTACCGGGGATGTCCACAGTATCAAGCTGCGAAACAGAGGTACGCCCCCAGGACAACCAAAACACAAGACCAACAGCCAACACCTGCACAAAGACAGACTAACAGACAAAACATACAACCCGGACCCAGACCAAATGCAACACCTGACATTAACATACCTCCCCTGTCACAAGAGACAGCAGATATAGTTAGTAGCCAAAACGTAAAAGCCTGGCAAAATTTCAGAGCCCGCCAGCAAGCCGCCTCACAACAAGGGGCGGCTAACAACAACCAGCAAATTGACGAAAATCCACTAAGAGAAATCTTAGAATATCTAAGGAATTTCAACCTAAAAAATATTTGGCAATCAATAAAAACAATAATAACAGCCCTTAAAAATACCAGCGATCCACTAGAAAAAATTTTCATCCTATTGGAACATCTTATTAAAATTTTCGATGGCTAAAATTAAAAACCAGCTTATATGCCTGCAATTTAATGCCAACGGTATTAATAGGCAACGAACCGAATTTGAGCAACTGTTACACAAAAATCAAATAGATATCTGCTGTCTCGCAGAGACATTCCTTAAACCACATGTCCCGTTTAACCTTTCTGGCTACAAGGTGTACCGCAACGACCGCCCAGAGCGCAGAGGCGGCACCGCCATTGTAGTCAGAAACGGTATTAAACACTCCGAAATCCCCATTCCTCCCTTATCATCCCTAGAGACTACTGGCATCTTGCTGCACCTCAGTAACAAAAATGTTATGATTGTGTCCGCTTACAGAAAAGCAAAAAATATATTAGACCCAACAGATCTGGACAAATTGGCAGCATTGCACCCTATATACACCATGTACGGTGATTTAAATTGCAGACACCCGTCCTGGGACCCACAAAACCCATACATAAATGCCTCAGGGCAAATTTTGCACCAATACTTAGGCTTATATCCCAATACAAGTGTCATTGCCACAGATCTGCCAACTCACCCTCATCCAAGTCAAACCATAATCGACATATGTGTCACCAGGAACTTTAATCACCCTCACGAGGTTAAAACCCTACATGTTCTTAATAGTGACCACTACCCGGTCCTAACCACCTATTTTCTAAAAATACACTGCCCACCACAAGATAGGAAACCTCGTGAGGAAGATTACGATTGGAACTTGTTCACCGAACACATAAAAAATAACCCACTGCGTACACAATCATACAATAACACTAATGACATAGACAGTGCGGTGCAAACCCTTACTACAAATATAACTGAGGCACTGGATGCCAGTAAAAAACCTAACATCTCCCTTCCTTACCTATACAAACTCCCAAAGCAACTAGTGGATCTAATACACACCAAAAACCAACTCCGTAAAAGATATCAAAATACAAGAAATCCTTTACTTTTAACGCAAGTCAACACGTTAAAAAAACAAATCGATACTGATATCAAATCCCACAAAGCAAAAAACTTAGAGAAGCTAGTTGCATCCCACCCCGACGATCCCTATTTTGCCCCCCGACTTTTCTTGCGCAAAAAGACGCAAATACCCCCACTCCAAACCCAAGCTGGTGTGGCTGTCACTGACGAGGAAAAGGCTGCTGCATTTTCCAATTACCTCTCCACAGTATTCACCCCTAATCCCATCCCAGCATCCCCCCAAGAACAAGTCAACACCTATATTTCAACCCTTAACCTAACTACCCTTCCGACTGACACGGAGCCAATATTTTTTTCACCGTCCGAAGTGAGAGCTTCTCTGATGTCGCTGCACCCCAGGAAAGCCCCTGGACTCGACAATATCCCCACATATGCATTACAACACTTACCAATAATAAGCTATCTTCATCTAACAAACTTATTTAATGCCTGTACCAGACATATGTACTATCCTAAACATTGGAAGATAGCCAAAATTATAAATATACCTAAACCAGGCAAGACTTTGGACAGTCCGGCGAACTATCGCCCGATTAGTTTGATCTCTTGCCTGGCTAAAATATTGGATACACTGATATTAAGTCGAGTCCAGGAGCACCTGGGAGGCGGTGACATCCTGAATAAGCATCAATTTGGTTTCCGTGCCAGTCACTCCACCACGCAGCAGTTATTCCGAGTTGGTGAGATTGCCACTACCAACTTCAATCGAGGTCTAATCACCGGGTTTGTCGCCCTAGACCTCGAGAAAGCCTTCGACAAAGTTTGGCACCCCGGGCTACTATACAAGCTCCATATCGCGGGTTTTTCGACTCGTATCATTAAATTGATACAGTCTTATATATTTAACCGCCAATTCCGAGCAGTAGTCAACGAGGCGTGCTCCACACCCCTACCCATCCTGTCTGGCATCCCCCAGGGGTCCGCCCTTGGTCCCATCCTTTTTAACCTTTACACAAATGACTTACCACCCCCTAGTGACCACCGTACCACCATCTGCTTATTTGCAGATGATACAGCAATATTAACAACCTCAAAAAACGCCGACATAATGACCAGACTACTACAATACCAAACCAACATAACAGTTAACTTCTACTCCAATTGGGGGCTCAAGACCAACCCTAGTAAAACTAAAGCTATTTGCTTCACTAAAAAAACAGCTAAACAAACCACAATGAACCTCAATGTCGCCGGAAGTGACGTCGAGTGGTCTGAGAGTGTCGAATACTTGGGGGTCACCCTTGACACCAAACTAAATTTCAATAAACACATCACCAACACTACAAATAAATGTTGGAAACGTATGGCATCCCTATACCCAATTATAAAAACTTCCCCCCCTCATATAGGCACATTAATCTACAAGTCCTACCTAAGACCGATACTAACCTATGCTGCCCAAATCTGGTATATACTGATTTCCACAACCAAGCAAAGAGCCCTACAAATAGTCCAGAATAAAATACTGAGGTTAGCAAATAAATACCCTGGTCACTGTTCCATTGAAATACTACATCAAATCTCTGGTACTCCCACATTAGAAAATTTCATACTCAAAACTCTCATCCCCAACTTTGCAAACACAATGGTTAAATCTACTAATCCCACCCTCATCGATCCTCTCACCCCCAAGTTTCCTACAGCCCCTAAACATCCCTCCTTAAATTACATTTATACCCCCACCCCTGAATGATAAAATTGTAAACCCACAAAACTATGTAAACCTCAAGAAAAGAACAAGTATCACAAAACTTCTGTTCTGAAAAGAGCCATACCACAACAATACAAAAAAAAAATACACAAAATAAAACAAACAAAACATAAAAGAGCCATTCAAACATACTGAGTATACTACCAAAAAACAAAAAAAAAAAAAAAACAACCAAAACCAAATAAAAACCAGAAAATAACATTAAAAAATTACTAACCCTAATAACAATGTCAAACTAAATCAGCCCAGCTACAAGCACAGTTATCTGTTACCTATTATAACCCGAGGCAAGCAGCCCCCGCTGGAGAGCCTCAGCCAAAAGAGGCATACACTACGAAGCTCGAATATTTAGTTGTGAAATACCGTTGTTAGACTCTGTGCGTATTTCGTGTTAGTTCGGATGTTTTGAGAAACTGTAAGGAAACTGTGCTGTTTGCACATGCATTTAGTGGTCGCGACACTACTTCCGCTTTGTTCGGTAAATGCAAAGCACAAACTGTAACTATACTTTATAACAGAAGAGATTTGTATGACATTGTGCCTATATTTAACAACCTTCAATCAACAAAAGAAGAAGTCGCAACTGCTGGAGAGATTTCACGATGGCGTTATATAAAGCTTCAAAGAAAGAGAAATCTTTAAATAGACATAGATTTCTTACATTCAATAAATTGGTTGGGAAATCAAGTAACGCTGTACTATTATCGAGACTACCGCCAACGTCTGCCGCTTCTCATCAGCATGCTTATAGGGTTTTTCATCAAATTCAGTTATGGAGAGGAACAAACCTTGATCCGACACAATGGGGTTGGAAAAAAACTGACTCCGTTCTTTCACCCATTTTTACACCTGAGGCACCAGCTCCGTCTTCCGCTCTACAACTTATATCTTGCAACTGCAGGATGGGCTACGGGAAACGATGCGGGTGTGTAAAAATAGGATTGCGCTGCTCAACCATGTGCTCCAACTGTCACGGACAAGGTTGCTTAAATTCACCTACCGAAGATGAGTTGATTGAAGAAAACCCTATCGACGACTGAAACCGACAATGGCGACAGTGGAATAGGCCTACAGGGGAAACCACTTTACAAAAAAAAAAAACGTACCGAGACCTCTACCTCATGGGTGGTGTGGAAACGAGGTTATATTACAAAGTGCGTATCCTTGAAAAAAGCGAGAAAATTCAACAAAAATAATAAAAAAAAGAAAAGTACAAGATGAATCTTGTAGAGGAGAATCCGCTCTACAAGTTTCATTATAACCATTTTTGACGTCAAAGTAGCCGTTTCGGAGATATTCGCTGTAAAAAATCGCGTACCACCGATTTTTCGCCGAGCGCTCCAAACTACCCCCTAATATGAACGTCGATACCAAGAAGACGGTAGGGAGTACACAAATCGACCATAGAACTTTTTTTTGTGTAGAATTTAATGAAGAATATTTTTGTTCCTATACCTGTTTTCCGTAGGAATGACGGATCCGAAGAAAAATGAGAATAACCGTAACTAAGTCCCGTCTGGGGGTGGTTGTTCGCCCCAAAAAGGTGTTTCCATCAACGGATAAGGTGGGAACTCTTCGGATCCTTAATTCTACTCCTATGAACTATACATAGCCCAAATATAATTTGTATATGAATTTTTTCTCCTAAAAAGTCTAAAAATCTAAAAGTCTAAAAGTCTATTATGAAATTATCTACTTTCTGTATATTGGTACCTTAATCTGTTGACGCTAATATACTACTTAGGAAAACACTTTAAAACACTCACCATTGGAGAAACCAATAAAAACAACTGCTCTTCTAGCTAATACTGACGAAGTATTGAGTTACATGACAAGATTCCTAGCATTTTAAGGCAAAAAATTGTATTGAAAATGCTTAAATCATTTACTGAAATTCAGTCATTCACAATAATTATATTGAACCTTACGTTCTATTTCAACTCAAGTCAAGTTGTACAAGCTTATTCGAACTCGTAAGTTCTCATCAGTAGAGTATAAAAACATTCATTCATTATTATTTATAAGCCTATTCTTGATTTTATTTTTATTTTTACAGTTAATTTAATTCTAATTATACCATGATTCTATTACACGTTGTACAATAAAAAAATCGCAGTATAATATTCAGCAGGGAGATCTGAGAAGCATTGAGAACTCCATATCAATTCCAAGTCGCACTTCAGCGCTTAAATTAGCCTTTTCTTATCTAGCTCTTTTTCTGATGAATAAATTATCCCTAGATTTAAAGGATATGACCGTTGCCACAGTTAAATAAAGTTTAAAGAAACGTATTTTAGATAGTGACTCTTATGATCCGTTCGATTTTAATATATTTTAAATATTTCGTGTTTATTTTTATTCATTTTACTATTTGGATTTTGTTTCACATGTGTATTTATTTTGTTTTTTAATGTAGGATCAAAATACTTTGTCCTACCTTTTGTGCAAAACAGTATACAATATCTTATACAATAAATATTTTTTAATTTGAATTTGAATTTTATGTTGTGTTTACCTCCTCAGATTAAGGGGATATAGCATAGGACGATAAAGGGATGTGACAAATGAGAACTTTTTATTATTTTGACAGAAAACAGTGTTTTGAAGATGTATGAAAATGGGCAATTTCGAACATGTATAAATACATTTATTAAATTCAAATTTAATAAGCTATCCTTGTACTAAAAAATAATCCAATCTTTCATTAAACTTTGGAAATTGCTCTTTTAAAAACACATTTTGTCAATTTTATCGGGAACGCGAAGTACTACTGTGTACTAGGGGAGTACTTTTTTATGTATTTATTAATTTTAGTGTGAGCGCCTATGTCCCTATCTTCTTGTTTTTCAAGAAAATGCTCTGAAAAAATCTAAAATATTGTCGAAACCACCAGACTATTCACGATACTCTAGATTTCTAGATCCATCTCAATCAGACAAAAGATAATCAAAACAATTGTAGAATATTTACAATTAATTTTCACAATTAATTATTTTTTATTTACCTGCTTTCATCATTAGAAAATTATTATTTACGTATTAAGCAAATCACAACTTACACACAATTTTATTTGTTATGAAATTTGATAGAAAACTGGTTTTATATTAATAAAGTATTTATTTGACTCTTAATAGATTATATATGACATAGACATATTTACTGAAAATTAATATATATGTCAGAATTAACATATCAACAATTAAACAATTTGCGTTGGCCACAAGGCTCCACTATCAACTTAAAACTAAATTGTATTCCAACACCCCCACTTAATAGGGTGCTACTGCTGGCCTAGTTCACACGTATTCCCATGGCACCATTCGTGTTTTGGGCGATTAACTGGTTTTGTCAATGAATCAGCGACAATCAATCACCTCTATTGTTACCTTAAAGAATTCTACTTCTTTCTCTGCAGTTGTCATCCGAATCCACAAAGCTTCTTGAGTAGCATGAGCAAGTGCCATAGATTCTGCTTCAGAGGTTGAGCGTGAAACTGTTTGTTTCTTGCTTGACCAACTGATAATACCATCCGCCAATTTGAAGCTATAACCACTGACTGATATTCTGTCGTCACAATCGTCTGCGCAGTCTGCATCAACGTAGCCTGAAATTTGATTGTTTCCCTTACTATCAAATACTATTCTAGCATTTATAGTATCCTTGAGGTATCGCATAACTCGCTTGACAGCTGTCCAATGTTCTTTGCCAGGATTATTGTTGAACTTGCTCAAGACCCCCACTGCAAATGATATATCTGGTATTGTTGTTTACGCTGCATATAGTAGACTACCTATGGCCATCTGATAAGATACATGTCTCATCAGTTCTCTTTCTGCATCATTAATTGGTGCCAAATTCCGGCTCAATTTCTTCCCACACTCCAAGGGCGTAGATACAGGTTTTTGCATCGCTCATGTTAAGCCGTCTCAGAACTGCTTCAATAAAATGGATTTCTATGCTGTTTTCCAGTCAATATAATTCTTTATCCAATCTTGTTTTCGTTGTCTATTGCCTTAAGTTGTTGAGCAAGCTTTACTTTTTTGTTTAAATATTCGGTCATATCTCTGCAGCCACTATAACGGATCATCACCAATTATTCAATCAATTCGGCTACTCTTGAATAACCTTTTCGAGACGGTCCCAAACTTCTTTACCGCTTTTTAAGTCACGAATTTCTGTGTAAATGTGCGTCTTGACACCAAACACAATGGCCGCCAGAGTACGCGATTCTATCTTGACATATTTCTTTGTGCCATTGACATAATCCCACAAATCGCAATTAATCAAATGTATTTCCATACCGTATATTCAGTCAATATAATTCGAGCTACCATCTAGCTTTTCGAACGATGCTGGAACTACTGTATTTGCGTATTGCATCTCTGCCTTTGTACTTTTAACTCTGCGCTGCCGTCGTCGTTTATGTCCATCTTGTTTACAAACTTACTTTATTGGACCATCTCAATAATATATGGGACATTCTGGGCCCATACCCTGATAGAATTAACATTGTCAATAATTAAACAATTAAAATGCACTCACTGTTGGCCACAAGGCTCCACTATCAACCTGAAACTAAACTGTATTCCAACAAAATTACCTATTTTCTGTATATTGTTGCCCTAATCTGGTCACGAATATACTACTTAGAAAAACACTTCGCAGAACCTATCAAAACAACTACTTTTTTAGCTAATACTGATGAAGTATTGAATTATACATGACAGGATTCCTAGCATTTCAAGGCAGAAAAAAATTAATTGTAAAAATAAATCAAGAATTGGCTTATGAATAATAAATGAATATTTCTATACTGTACTGATGAGAAATAACGTGTTCGAATAAACTTGTACAACTTTTCTAGAGTTGAAATAGAATGTAAGGTTCAGTAATTGTTGTGAATGACTGAATTTCAATAAATGATTTAAATATTTTCAATATGTTTTTTTGCCTTGAAATGCTAGTAATGCTGCCACGTAATTCAATAAATATTTCGTCAGTATTAACTAGAAGAGTAGTTGTTTTGATTGGTTTTCCAATAATGTGTGTTTTAAAGTGTATATTAGCGTGACCCAGATTAAGGCACCAATATACAGAAAGTAGATAATTTCATATTAAATAAAGTGTGAATGACTGAATTTAAATAAATGATTTAAATATTTTCAATACATTTTTTTGCTTTAAAATGCTAGGAATTCTATCATGTAATTCAATACTTATTAGCTAGAAGAGCAGTTATTTTGATTGGTTCTGCAATAATGAGTGTTTTAAAGTATTTACCTAACTAGTACATTACCGTGTCCAGATTAGGGCAACAATATACAGATAACAGGTCATTTCATAACAGATAAAAATGAGTGTAAGTTGTGATTTGTTTAATACCCAAATAATATTCTCTAATTATTTAAAATTAATCCACAAATACTCTAGAACATTCTCGAAGGTTTTAGATTATTTTCTTACCACGGAAAAGTGCACATTTTTTAAGAATCTCTAATCGTTCCAGGAAATTTCATTTAAATAAGTTTATTCATTTTTAATTAACGAAAAAACTAATCGAAAACATTATTAATTGTCTTAAATTATTTATTTAATCTAAGTGGCGCAGCGGGCTAAAGGGTGTTGGTGGCGAGTTCGCTTGGTCACACTGTCTAACGTGTACTGGGTTCGATCGCCTGCTCTGACACTCTTTCAACTCTTTCTTTCATCCGCGTTGTATGCAGGTGCTTGTTCAGAGGACACTGCCCTGTGATGCCGATATACGAGCCCTTGGATTGCATCCGTGTACACCAGCACCGGTTCCCTCCTGAATCTTCGATCAGGCTGTGTGCCATTCCAGACCCTCGAAACTCAGAAGATTCATTTTATCGCGTTCCCAAACGTCTCGACTTGGGAACACGACTTTAATTGGAATAGTGAACTTATAGACGGGGAGACACCGGTCGTCCTCTGACTGAACAATGACATGGTAAAGCTAAGGCCTTTGTGTGCTTCAGCCCTTGTCCCGTCAAATTCCACATTCCACTTTTAAACAATATATTTGCTACACTCCTAGCTTCCAGCTCCACTTCGACATGCAAGGGAGTGAATCCAAGGATGGTCTCCATTACAGCTGTTGGAGTGGTCCTGATTCCTAAGCAAACTAGCCTTCGAACTTGACATAGGGGAGCTCTAATTGTGGAGCGCTCCTGGGAACGCCACCACATAAGTGTCGCATATATTATGAGGAGTTTCACCATGACGGTATACATTCAGATAGTGGTTTTTGGATTTATTCCCCACTTAAGACTCAAGATACGTCTACACATCCGTGGGGATGCGCAGTCTTTCCTCGCTTGAGCTTCCACGTGGTCCTGCCATGACAGTTTAGAGTCTAGGGTTACTCCCAGGTACCTCACTGTATAGGAAAGACACAGATTCGTGCCCATGAGAGAAGAAAGTTGAAAATCGCTTATTTTTCTCCTTTTAGTGAACAGCATTAGCTCTGTTTTGCCAGGGTTGACCGAGAGCCCGTGTCTGTTACACCATAACTGAACTAAGTTAAGAGCCCCTTGCATGAGCCCTGCAAGAGTCACTTCAAATCGGCCTCTTTCATTTTCATGCATAGTAAACGAAGTAATTTATATTCGTTTAATTATTGTTATTCATTAACTTATTTTTGCAATGTGTATACATCTTTATTTACTCGCTGTTCTTTATCCCAGAACATTTTCATAGCGCGACTACATTCAGGGATCGACTTCTAAAAACTGGCACCGACACTTTTTTAGAAAGGTTCTAGCTGTTTTTTCGAGAATTACTTATTTAGATAACACAAAAGTGTGAAAAATTCACAAAACTGGTCTAATCTATAAACAGAGTTTAAATCATAACATCGTTAACATTTTTTAAAGTATTTGTCAACTTGTACATCACGTTTTTGCATCACCTCTGAAAAATTTACATAAAATCTAATCAAAAGACATACGCCAATAACACCCACCAGGATAAGAGAAAACGCATTCTCGGGTATTGTTTCATTGTAATAAACAAATACTAATATTAAAGCTTTTTTTAAGGTACGAAGTATGTCATGTAGATAATTATTTTAACATCTATGTTCATGCGTTTATACACAGTGAATGTTATATAACTCTAAGTTTATATGTATGTCTCAATCCGTATTCGCAGATATTTATAAATAGACAAGGCGAAAATCTCGCCGTCGCGTCGTATGAAAAAATTTTCCCATTCGTTCTTTTTGCATATGCACGTTCGGAACATGCCCCTGAATAAAGATCAAGAGTTTGCCGGACGAAAATCTGGTCCCTATTTTTTTTTTAAAACAAATTGTTTATAAGTCGGAAACAGTCAACGTTGCGAAAAAAATGACAATAGACCATTTTTGTTTACAATAGCCAAAAAAAAAAACCTAAAAAAAATTCATGGCCATGACCGGAGTCTACAACAACTGCCTGGTCAACCGAGCGCACAAGAAGTGCAGAAGATCGCACTTTTGGGAACGGCGCATATTTCAAGAAAAGTCTTGGGTAAGAGTCTCTGTGATCCCTTGTTGGGATCTGGAGTCTGAGCTGCTGGAGCGAACATAACCACCATCGGCTGGAGGGTCAAAAAACCTGTAACGGGCTCCAATAAAGCCGAATCAGAGAACTTACACCACAGAGAAGCGACAATATTTTATTGCCCGGTTCTAATGGCATTGAACATGAGTGAAACACAACCTCTGAGAGAACTTTAAAGTTTGATGTACACTGAAAGCAATTCAGTATTATATGTTACTATACCACATAATATTAAAATATGATTAATAATAATAATAATATAATATAATGACAACTACACAACCTACCTCGCACATGCGCATACGAAAACTGTTAACGCAGAAAGCCTTGCTGTCGCTTCTCTGTGGTGTAAGTTCTCTGGCCGAATCTCAATCGCGCGCGAGGGATTCGGTGAATAATTTCCAGCTACGGCTCAAACGAGGCGAGCTAGCCTTGTCTCTGTCATTCTGAGCTGCATCTTTGATCTCTCTCAAGTGCCTGACTAAAAAGTTTCCACACATATCATAACCACTAGTACTATATCGGCAAGAGCTCTTCTATCATAGAAAGATACAAATTTAAAGTGAAATGTTAAAGCTTTATAATTACTATTAATTTCACGTAAACTGTATCTACTTATGCGACAAACATATTGGTTCAAAACCATTGAAGTAAATTTAAGTTTATAATATACAAACGAGTAATCAACTGATATTATTGAACTAGGATTCTTGGAGCTTTTATATTTCCTATTAATAAATCCAAGCATTCATTCGTTCTGTTAGCTTTATTCATTATTTTATCTATATGCGGTTGAAAAGATAACTTTCTATCTAATACGATACTTAGGTCTGTGACTTCACTAACTGTCTTAAGGTTTTCACTATTTATATTATAATTTAAATCTATAATATTATGACTCTTTGTGGAAGATATTGAATAACATTTTTTTAAGATTTAATAATATTATGTTGTACAATAAGTACAGTCTGTTTAAATCGCTTTGAATTTTTTTGGCAATCCTCAATTGAATTTATTGCAAGAAACAATTTTAAATCGTCAGTATATGTTAAGACATTAGAATACGAAGCACTTATTATTTCATTAACATTGATATTAAAGAGGAGTGGCCTAAGGTGACCCCCTTGAGGAGCGGCAGGAGGTTCATTAAGTGGAGTAGATCTATGTCGTATAAAAAACTTCACGTCGTTTTTTTAAACGCTCGTTACAACCCGATTTGTCCCAATTTATAAAAAAATATTTTTGTCGTAGAAATTATACTTCTGCAAACTTTCCTGTATTATATATTATGTATTTAACCGTCATTTTAAAAGACACACCTTAACATTTAAATTAAATTTGCCAATTTCGGCTAAAAGGTATTTTACTCAACAATTCGCAGGCAATTGAATTATAGCCGAGGTCTTTTAATGTATGCATTAAAGTAAAATCATCATGATATTTCGATATCTGGCTTGTATTTAAGTTTCTCATAATTTCGCAATGGAGGTGAGGTATTTTATAATAAACAAACATTTTTAGTTTATTTTTCCGCGGGCGTTCCATTAATTAGGAAAGTTTAATGAGCGTGTATTCATCGCTAAAATATACATAAAACCAGTGGCGTCTCTACAATGTGATATTTTATCGTGATTCTAGCTTCGATGTAAAAATTGTAATATAGTCATATAAAATAAGACTTTGTCGTAGACTTATCTAACACCTTCAAAGTAGTTGTTAGTTACCAAGTAGTTAAGGCAATAAAATTATCAACGTCAGTGGAGCAATGCTTACGGTCTTAGGCTTGCGACTGCTGAATCCTGGGTTCGAATCCTTGCTAGGGTATGGATGTTTAGGGACGTTTTTCACGTGTTGGCGGGGCGGTAGCAGTGAGCTAGACCGTGGTTGTGCGAGAGACAATGGGGCTAGTGACTCTCATCTCCTGAGTTTGTCTCAGCTGCGGTCGATGAAAATGTCACAGGGAATGGTTGTTGTGTTGTTGTCAATGTGTGCTAGGGCGGTCCTTATTTTTCGACTTTATGTTTTTTTGCGGGCCACCCCCTGGATTGGTTTCAATACTTAAAAAAATGTTCTGTGCAAAATCTGAACTCAATCGGATAACGAGAAAACGTGCCACCCAACCCTTGATTCTGGGAGATTCAAATAAATTCTAATAAATTTCGATATTTATTTTTTCAAAGCTTGCTACTGACAATCGAGTTAGTAGTGACTGAAAATAAATAATATACATACTTAAAATCATTTTATTTATGAAAAGTCGTTAATTTGATTATAATTTTTGGGATAAGATCTCCTTTTTAAAATCGTTAAATCGTGTTCTATAATCTTTTACAACTTGCAAGACGAATTGTTTTTGTTCCTCATCTTTTGTTATAACTTTATTGTAATCTGTCATTAACTTAACACCCCGCTCTGCTGTATCATTAACAACTTTGATTTTTTTAACAATATCCAACCCTTTGTTAAAACTATCGTTTTTAGACCAAGTTTCAAGAAAGTCATCATTTATATGAAATCGTTTGAAAAACTTTCGGGTTTCGATAGTAACAAAATTTTCAATAAATGTGTTTTCCACAAACTTTGGAATTTCATTTTCGCCTATCTCTATTCGCTTGATACTTTTACTATATGATGATTCTTCTTCTATATCTAATGGCTTTTTCTTCCACATCCGATGATTCTTCTTCCACATCCAATGTTTCTTCTTTCAGATACTCTTTCTCACCTAGGGCTTCAACCATTTTCACTTTGGATTCCTCTGACAATTTTAAATCGAAAAATGCGAAGGCAACTGCTTCTGGACTTAGGTACCATAAATGCTTATGAAATTTTTTCAACGCAACACTGAATATCTCGGGATCGACGGCCTTATAGTCGTAAAGCTTATTTAAAAGGCGGAGGTCCTGATAAGGCGCTTCGGTGGCAAGTGGCGCGCAAAACCAGGCTTCAATATCAACTTTCAGGACAAAAATACATTTATCTGAAAGACCTCTTCTCTCTTCATCTGTCAATGGGAATTCACCGCGGAACAAGAAAATCTTTGAGCAATAAATAGCTTTTGCCATCCATCTCGCGTGGTGAATTGCCCCAGGAACCCGAAAAGATATTCTACGAGGAGGAATTTCACCCAAGAATATGAAGGACAACTCCAAAAATTCTCTATAATCCTCTCGAGGCTGCTTTTGCGGATTTTCCAGAGCAGATGTCACAAATGTGACTCCCTCTTTTGTATCATCTAAAAATGGAAGAACATATCCGTTTTCAAATCCGGACATAAAATAATGTTTGTTAATCTTAGCCCAATACTGTTGAAAGCGTTTAAAGAAAATTCTTGGCCTTAAAAATTTGATTGACTGACTGAAATAAGTTTTGTTTTACTCAAAAAAAGAAATGTTAAAGATATTTGATACCGATCCAAATTTGGTTGAAATTGGATGACCAATAACAGAGTTACGAAGGTGTTTCCACTTGAAATGGGTCACACTATCACGACCACGCAAATTAATTTGGCGGGACATTGTGCTGCGTGCTGCTCTTTTCACTGAAAATAAGGTACTGAAATGCCTTGATGCACTTATTGCCATACGGGTCGGCTAAAATTACAGTGAGGATTAAGGTTTATGCCGTTCAGGTAGAAACTCAACCCTACTGCAGAGACAAAATTCTAGGAAATAGATCTTAAAACTAGGGCCTTGCGGGCGACCACCTATTAAAATTCCTTAATCCTAAAAGGATTAGAGAATTTTAATGTCAATATATTCTGGGTAGTGTTTAGAGTTCGCTTTCCTCTTCCTAAACTAGTATAAATTATCTTCAGGATGTCAATTATACCTATTGTTTACTTAGAAAAACCAAATATAACAATGTGGGGAATTTCAAGAAATATTAAATTTAGGAGTGGTGGGTGGCACGTTTTCCCCGTATCCGATTTCGCTCAAATTTCACCCACATTATTTTTTTAGCAATTGAAACCGTTGTGGGGGGTGGCCCAAACTAAATTCGAAAATATTTTTTTCCTCAAGTATAAATAAGGACCGCCCTAATGTGTGCATATCCTGGTTGAGTTGTGGAATAGCTATAGCTAAACTCCGCCAGGACGTTAATATACATAAGGCCATAAAAAGCGCTGCTTCTTTTAATTCACACTTGAAAATTAACATGTTTGGAGATGTTTTTAACTACATTCACCTCCAATGAAACTCTTAAGTTTTGAGTAAAGGAGACGGGGTCCTACAGTTTACAGCAGAAGTCGGACCATTCCTTAGAGATAATTTACACTGATTATTTCACTCGTTAACATAATAGCCAATTAAAGCCCATTTTTGACATTATTGCACCAATCAAAACAATGTGACATTGGTAACGATCGGTTTTTTACAGCATCAACATGCAGTTCTGTTCTATCTCTGTAAAGCATGTACACAATTAATCAAGTTAAACAGAATGGCTTAAAAACGTAGTTACAAAATAATTATAACCGCGGCAACTAAAAATTAAATAGAAGCACATACCAAGCAGGCAAATAAATTTTTACAAATACACAACTGACATAAAGCACGTTAAACATACTCACTCTGGGAAAATATACAGTAACAACTCGTTAATACTTCGGGAAATCAAAGCTCTGCACTGCACATTACAATTTGTATAGATTATTAAACCTTTCAGAGGGTACTCTCTTATTAACTAAATAAAACTTAAATTAATTGTTAAACTTCTTCTATTAAAAATATGGATTAAATAAGTAAATATATCTCAACAAACACTTTAATCGTAATTATAATTCTTGCATCATTCACTGGCATACATACTCTTTGGAATCTGGTTCTGGTAGCGTTAGATGGCGTTAATAGAACCATTTTCCATTTCAATTTCTGATCACGCGACCATGGATGCCTATGGGCGGGACACTGGTCAATGTAGTAGTGATCTCTCTGATTTTGTCTTAGCTCGTCATGTGATTGGTCGAAGCGTACACAAGAACTCCTTGCAGTAAAGATCCCTCAGCTGCTTTGAGCTAATCTGCGTATATAACTATGTATGGTTCGAACTTGCTATTTTGTTTCTTGGTTGTCATTACATTTAAGACATAGTGAAATCCGCGCAATTTAAATTCCTGCAGCTACGTTTGTAAATACCTACATTGTTTTTTAACTACATGAGTCGCTTTGGAAATTCATATTTATGACATACA
This sequence comes from Rutpela maculata, assembly GCA_936432065.2. NCBI lineage: Eukaryota > Metazoa > Arthropoda > Insecta > Coleoptera > Cerambycidae > Rutpela > Rutpela maculata. Next base: position 40,499,311 of record OW386290.2, read on the forward strand.
TGATTCATTTGAAAGAAAAAGTCAGTAAACATCGAACAAAATTCCAAGAGAGCATCTGGAGGCAATTCATGGTAAAACTTAATATTAAAGGTATGTTTTGTATTTAATTAATTTGTTTGTGAAATAGTTTTTCCAAATATCACTCGTGCTTTTAAATTTTATTTATAATCTTTTAATCAGATAATAAACTGTCAATTTGCATTCTTTATAGTATAAGGCGCCTAACAGGCAACTGCGACAGATGGTGTGATGTCGCCAGACGTGCTATACAGCAAGCGGAGACCAACTAGAATAATTTTCATGACAAGACGTTGTGAATAAAATGAAGAAGATATTACAAAGCAACCACGTACAATGGGCCTTTCCCATGTAATGGAACTTGGTGATTATTTTGTCATAAACCATTTATTAACACCTAATAAATATTGTATATACACGTCATATCGTATAATATTTTAATTTTAAATGGATATTTTAAAAATGAACTCCATATTTCAAACAAATAAACGCGCTCAAATTACGTCATGGAGGGAACTCCAATCAAAATTAAACAATTTCTGTATTCATAGGACATTTGCACGTGACGTCACAGCTAACCTCAAAAATATGTGTTTCTTAAGATTTAAGAGTATTACCCAGCTATTATTAAAATTTCTGCTTGGTTCCCGTATTTTCAACTAAAGTCTAGTTCAGTGTAATGTTTATGAAGTTCTAAATACCTTGTCCTAATAAAATAGGACTCTTTTTGTAGGTTGGAAGTCTAACCTGTAATTAGCAGTCTATTTTTATTAACCAACAATATTGAAGAATTATTTACGTGAATTTTTAAATATTTGCTTGGAGCCAGTACAGCTTCAAGCTAAAAATGCGTATACAAACATTTAAAATGAGAATAAACTTGAAGAACTTAAAATTTAAGGTTATGATGCAGATGCCGTATACGAAAATTAACCGAACCTCTTGATGTTTCTGAATTTTACATCTCGTCTGGAAACCTGCCGATGAGACTATTTCCATGTTGCCTAATGTATATGAACGTTTAACGTTAGAGGAAATGCTTTAATTATTTCACTAAAGAATGTCTACTTTTTATCTCCGCTTTTGAAAATAATGAATTTCCATTGAATAATACCACGTCCTATAATAAAAATGATAAGAATTAACAGAAGAAACACACTTTCGACATGTTGGCTCCCAGCAAATAACTGACACTTGGCAACAATGATGGAAATAAAATAAATAGATAGGTTATGTTCTCTTATTTACGATTTACGTTGTGATCGCACGGATTTAGTATTTTGACTTCATAACTGTGTTTCTTAATTATTTAAAAGTGTGTGTGTGTGTACTGTGTAGACATAAAAAAATGGAGACAGATTTTGAGAAGGCAGCAAGTGGTAATCTCCCTATTATTGACAGTGAAATAGTGAATGACAATTCCTGTTTACTTAAATGAAATAACTGTTACTGATAAATCTTTAGATTTAATAACGATTTTAAAAATTATTCAATAAATGTAAAAGAAAATAAAACACTTAAACCTAGTTGTTTATATTTATTAACTGTAATTTGTATACTACAAAAGTGAAATGAATCATATTTTAACGTTTTTATTCGGTTTTTGTACATACCTATTTAGTTTTATAAATTCAGCAGGTATGAAATACCTATACCTATAAGGGCCAGTTTTATAATATCGGATTAAACCGCGTAGTACGGATTAAACTTCGGCCTTGAAAAAAAATCTGTTTTATAATGTCCGTAATCTTCAGTTTGCAGATTAAATACGTCACGGTAAGGTTAAACTTCAAACGGTGGATGGAGACCGTTTAAACTGAAGATCTCAGATTCATAACCCCATAATTGAAAAAATTCCCTGTTTTTATATGTAATATGATGGATATATTCCAAATATTTGATTATCTATTATTTATTTATTATTATTTACTGTCTAATGACAACGAAGAAATTGTTAATGTGATATAAGGCGTTCGAAGTTCCAAGTTTAAACTATACAGTTGATCTAACATTATAATACTGGCCCTAACAGGCACTTTGTAAAGTAAAGCTTTGAAGCTTGGTTTAATACTAGGTTTAAACTATACGGTTAATCTAATATTATAATACTGGCCCTTAATGTATTAATGTCCTACAAGTCTGTTATTTTACAATAACCACCATTTTGAGATACATTAAATGAAAAATAACGCCCTAGGGCGTTATGAATATCTATAACGCCCTAGGGCATTATAAAATTATAATACAACCCAAAACAAACAAATTATGATAGCGTTATTGACAAACAAAATGCGTTGCTCTGCAACGGCGGCGTTTACAAACAATTTTGATTTTTACTCTCTTTTAAATCAAATCGTTCTGAACATAATAGATTCAGTCAAATTAATAAATCGTAAATGTCAAAAAAAAAAAATTCGAATTAAATAACAGACTTGCAGGACATTAAACGTTGAAGGCACCACGGGTGTTATAGGATAATGACGCCCTCGGTCGACGTACACTCCCTCGGGCCAGAGGCCCTCGGGATTGTACATTGTCGACCTCAGTGCGTTATTATCCTTATAACACCCTTGGTACCTTAATAACTATAATGTCCTACAAGTCTGTTATTTTACAATAACCACCCTATTTTGAGATACATTAAATGAAAAATAGCGCCCTATGAATATCTATAACGCCCTAGGGCATTATAAAATTATAATACAACCCAAAACAAGCAAATTATGATAGCGTTATTGACAAACAAAATGCGTTGCTATGCAACGGCGGCGTTTACAAACAATTTTGATTTTTACTCTCTTTTAAATCAAATCGTTCTGAACATAATAGATGTCAAATTAATAAATCGTAAATGTCAAAAAAAAATCGAATTAAATAACAGATTTGCAGGACATTAAACGTTGAAGGCACCACGGGTGTTATAAGATAATGACGCCCTCGGTCGACGTACATTCCCTCGGGCCAGAGGCCCTCGGGATTGTACACTGCCGACCTCGGTGTGTTATTATCCTTATAACACCCTTGGTACCTTAATAACTATATTATATATTAGTACAGTAACTAGAGGTTTTAACTTTGGAATAATGTCATATGATTTAGATTTCATTCATTTTTGGCAACTTGATAATAAATGCATCAAAGAAAAGTTTCTATAGTATCACACGTCACTAGACTAGAACTAACAAAGCTTGATGACATGTCTGTCAATTCGGTAAAGGTAGAAAGAGACAAACACTTATACGTACAATCTGCTCATATGTAGCCTCTACCAAGGGTGCTAGAGTATACTGATTGGTCATTCCCCCCCATTTCGTCATCAGTGCAGAAATATTGCCGCCAATTTTAAATTCATATAATATAATAATTTTTTCTGTAGAATAGAAGCAAATTTCGTAAAAAAGAAAAAATACGGAGTTTTTTTAAAGAGAACTTTTCAAATATTCAATAAAAAAAACGTGGGAAAGGCCTATTCTAAGTTCTAGTGATATTACATACGAATAGTGTTTCTCTGTATATAGAATTTTTGTCAATTTAATAAGTCCATGCTACGAAAATTAAGTTGCTAGTATTGAAAGTATATTTAATAGTAAATAATATCTAGTTTTAGATGTGATATAGTTGAGTACGAAAATCAGTTGTTTTTATTAACATTGTCGAAAATTATTTATTTAGGTATTTTGTAAAAAGTGAACAGATAATATAAAGCGAGCGGAATTCGCAGTGGATAAAGTTTTCTGAACAATAAAACAAATGCCAGCACATCATTGTATTTACACCTTGATGTAAATCTAATTTAAAACGTTACATTACGTACTGGGAACGATGGAGAACCAAAAAGTTATATGAGAGATAAGCTGAAGCCATAGTAGTCTGGCTTAGATAGGATATTTATAGTGTACTTGATCCAAAGCCTTTGTAAAGTTCATTTATATAACAGCCACCTGAATTGTATGAAAATTGGCAGCTAGTATTTCTCGTTGCTAGCATATATTTATGCTCTTAACGAGTCCAGTGAAGTGCCTTTTGTATGACCCGAAACTTGAGTTGGCTGAAATTTAAGTAAAAGTCTAAAGGTTTTAATTTAAGAAGAATCATAATTATGTCCTTAAAATAAAGCTGGATAGTTAATATTAATTTTAACATTAGACACATGCTCGACAACTCGGGACTTGTTTCTTTTTTTTTTTGTATTCGTAATGGTGTACTTCCTAATGCTAGACATAATTGGTTTTCTTGTTGGTCTCATAGATATTTAAATCAAAGTAGATGCCACTCGGATTTTTTTTTTTAATTCTTGGATGTATATAGAACCAATTTCCATGATATTTAAAATCTTTCATAGCAGAATTTTTTTTACAACTATTTGTTTTTTGTTTAATGACACAGCCACACAAAAAAATCACACCAGATCAATGCATCCTTATGTATTTAGACCATTAGACCCGCTGAAACCAAATCCGAAGTCAGAATAGACCGATCCTGTTAAGCGGCTGTGAATACGTCACTCACCATGGTGCGCGCGCATTCTTGTGGCAATAGTTCGACGATTGTTTTCGCTAGTACCTGTGTAGTTTACTACTACTACACATTTCACAAATTTGGAATTGTACGTTACTTAATAATGTTATTTAATAAGTATATTATTGCACACTGTCGTACGTTCAATGCGTATCTGGGATACAGAGGCAGCTAGTTGCCACAAGAATGCGCACAATGTACCACGCACTAGTTTATTGTCTCACTCAATGCACATTAGGCTGTATATATCCCGCTCGCTTGCCCTAACTGGATAGGTCAATTGTCAGATTGGCTCATTTTTCATCCCTAACCCCAAAAAATCACCTCTCCCCCAAAAAAAAATTGTCTGTCGGGCGGACCATAGATAGATAAATAGATGATAGATAGTCTTTATTTCACCACTATATGTACATAAATGAACATTTGCAGCAAGTCAGGGAAGGAGCTGGTAAACAGCAAATTATAATATACAAAGTTTATAAAACACAAAAATATAATTATATGTAAATAACATTTCAATAAAAACAATACATTTAAAAAACACAAAAAACATATAGATGTATATAACATTTCACATTGATATGCAAAGATATAAACAACTATAAAATGCAAAAATGTGTAGAGTATAGAGCATTCTGTAAATATGAGCATTTAAATACTCGAGTGTGGATTGACACCATAGTGTGTCCTAAAAAATTCGTCAACCCAGTAAAAACAGTACTTTAGAATGACGTTTTTTACACTCTTTTTAAAGGACAGTAAGTTTATTTTCTTTATATGACATGGTAAATGATTATACAAATTTAGGTTGGGGGAATTTTTAACGCTTAGAGTTAACCTGTAGCGAGGTACTTTAAGAAGTCCAGCGATACGTGAGTTGTGCTGATAGTAATCAGACTGGATAGAGAGACTGAACGCACTCTGTGAATCTCTACAAGACTATAATAAATAAACAGTGAACTGAGGGACATAATGCCCAGTTTAATGAAAAATAGGTTGACAGTGTTCCGTAAACTTAGCACTAACGAGTATTCTTATAGCCTTATTTTGTTGTCGGGAAACTTTTAATGCATGGGAGTGGAAAAGGGAAGTAGGAAAGTCTAGAGTGGAAAAGGGAAAAATAAGTGTTTTTTAAGATGTCGAATTCGAGAATGCCTTTTAATTTCCTGAGGAGAAAAATCGTGCTTGAGAGCCTTCTATTTAACTGATCAATATAGTTTACCCAGCTAAAGTTATCATCTAGATACATACTTAGGAGTTTAACGTGCTCACCCTTGGATAGATTTTGTTAGTTGTCTGAATTTTTTCTTGATTAAGTGTTAGTTTATTTAAGGTGAACCAGTTTTTTGCCTGGAGTTCTATGTCGGAGCTTAGTTGGATCAGATTGGCAATATTGCGGACAGAGCACAGGAAAGTGGTATCATCAGCAAACAAAGTTGATTTGCTGGGCAACATAAATTGTGGAAAGTCATTAATATAGATCAGAAATAACAGTGGCCCCAGAATAGTGCCCTGGGGTACACCATGATTAATATCTAGAAAATCATTTCCTATGACTACACATTGCTGACGCTTTAGCAAATGAGAATTTAAGGAGAGACTAACTCTAACTAACTCCATATAACTGCATTTTATCGATTAGTTTATCGTGAGAGACACAATCAAAGGCCTTGGAAAGATCACACAGAATAATAGCTGTATGATGACCTTCCTCAAGACCCTACCAGTGTATCCTTATGTACTTGGGCCCTCTGAAAGAGAGTCCGAAATCAGAATTGTCAGATTCGCTCGTTCTTCACCCTTAACCCCAAAAGACACCTTAAAAACAAACAAAAAAACCCACTGAAATCGAATCCAAAGTCAGAATTGTCATATTGGCTCATTTTTCAGTTTTTCAGTCCGGTGTACCTTTACCAAATACATAAGGATACACTGGTATTGTCCGCCGCACAGACCATTCTCCGCAGGTCAGACCACTTTTTTTTATTTTGGGGGTGTTTTTTGGGGTCGTGGAAATTGGTTCCAAAAACAAAATTCCGAGTGGCATCAACTTTGATTTAAATTTGGTTGTAGCACACCGTGATGCTTTATATTAAAATCTGTATCCTGTAGCAAGACGGCTAGATCGGTCTTAAATTCTGCGCGTATACAGAAAGCAACCCCGTACTTTCTTTGCAAAATCAAAATACGTAAATTTTTATACATCTTCTGTGGTATGAGGTAACTGAGTCTAGAAAAGCCTTTAATGCTGTTTTGGTGCCCGAACTTGTTAACCTTTCGATTTGCCTACGCCTTCCAGGGGCGGATGGGGTCAGTTCAACCGGCCCTGGCAATTTTAGGGAATCGGCTCAATCAAGCGTGTAACTAGAACCTCAAATTTGAGTGGGCCAGTGAAAAACTCCCATCGCCATCCCTCACAAATAAATTCTGTCGTCAACACTCTTATAACAAGATCTCTCAGACTAACTGACAGCCATAACAGACAGACTAAATTGCACACATTAGAACACGCACTCCTACAAAACGGTTATGACAGAAACCATATAAGACGGACCATAAATAAAGCACAGAACCCATCCCAAACACAACATCCGGACACATCCCTACCTGAACAACACAAAACCTTCCTACCTTACATCAAAGGTGTCACAGACCGAATCTCCAAAGTCCTAAAAACAAACAGCATAAAAACAATATTGACAACACAACAGACTATTTCCAACCGTATCAAGTCCCCAAAAGACCAAGTCCCTAATGACTCCCATGGCGTTTACGAAATACCTTGCTCCGACTGTCCCCAAACTTACATTGGACAAAAAAACAGACGCACTAACAAGAGGATATACGAACATCGCCTAGCAGTCAGAAAAACTGACCCTACCTCATCCCTAGCACAACACCGTCTCCAGACTGAACATAACATAGACTTTGACAACACAAAAACAATAGCACATATATATTCCCTAAGAACACGAACGATCCGCGAAGCAATTGAAATCGAGAAGCGTCCCAATTGTTTAAACAAAAGGGACGACAGTCATCGACTTCCAACTGCTTGGAAATCACTAATATTCTCCACTAACTATACAACCCTCACCAACACCACACAGCGACCCTCCTGTCACGCGCAACCGTTCCGCACCAGTGCTCACCACACCCATCAATCCTACTATAAATACCTCACCTCAACCCACAACTCGTCAGTTCTCTCTAAGAACTGAGATTGAGATCTTAGAGACGAACCAAGGTTCGACCTGGGGAGTAGACAGATTGAGGCCCCGGACTCGAACCACTCCTTACACTTCCTAGACTTCTTATATACCTTTATATTATCGATTCTTCTTCCTTTTCTCTTGAAAATGGCTCCAAAGTGGGAGCCGAAACGTCGAGACTCCAATAATCTCAGACGCGGTTCAACCCGTGAACCTAGTATTTTTCATGCAGACAAATGCGGAAATCTATCCGAGCATTTCATATATATATATATATATATATATATATATATATATATATATATATATATATATATATATATATATATATATATATATATGTATATATATATATATATATATATATGTATATATATATATATATATATATATATATATATATATATATATATATATGTATATATATATATATTTTATATCACTTAGAACTGTGTTCACTTTTTAAAAACTTTTATTCTTGGTTTTACAAAATATTTTATATGATTATATATTTGTTACAATAGTTAAATGTTGTAGGTATAAAGACTAAATGTAGACTGTCTGCAGATGCGTCTCTGGGTGATATTTATAACATACTGCTATCAACGTAGGCACATGCATTTCTCGGAATTATGCTATGCCAGCGTTTTACATGAGAAAGCTTTGTTTTAAAAGGAAGTTGTTATCGCTTTAGATAAGGTATATCAAATTATATCACGTACCGAGATAAGGATATAAAGTTACTTGTTGGATAAGATACTTATACGTTTGAATGGATTAATACAGTTTGTTTAGCATATAACAACTCCCTTTCTTTTTGAAAAGTCGGTGTTATTCACCGACTTTTGAGGGAAAATCGGTCATTTCTTCCTCTTCTGTAGGTAGATGAGGTCTTCTTCTCAGGAGGGTGCCAATTCTTTTCAGCATTTCATTAGGGGTGGTGTCCTTGGATTCCTTACAACCACAGCATCTTTTCCTGCATTTCCAGGCGATGAAGGCGGCTAGGAGACAGATGGACAGACCAATAACTATATACATGCTTAAGGAAAAATGTTTGGTTATAAACGGCTCGTTTATTAGTTTGTCTAGATCTCTAGAGTATTGCTCGAGTTTGTGGTTGGCTATGTCTAGATTTTCTACATTTAGGTGATCGAACTGGAGAGGTTCCAACTTGGGTAGCTGGAGTTTTTCGGGAATGTCACTACAACAGTCATAGGGTATAACCACTGGATGGGAATTGTCTGTAATGTTGATGGTATTGCGGCTTTCTGCTTGCACTTTTGTTATACCGACAAACGCGTAACAGTCCGGATGTAGTTTTAATATGGAGTTCTTATTAACACTGGTAATTAGTTTTAATATGGAGTTCTTATTAACACTGGTAATTTTCGTGTCCATTTTATTACAGTTTATGGTGATATGAATGGGTTCAGAGACAATTATTAACCACACATTGCCTTGTAGTTTCTGAACGTTATAACCTTGTCCATAGACGAGGGAACTTACACAGTTTTCGGGGATTTTTCTGAAGTTTTTCAGTAGCTGGGCTTCGCATGCTGCACTGCTGTCGATCGGGTAGGCGTAGAGGTCTGAGCATAGTTTCTTATGGGAATCTAGTTGTTTGCATGTACTCAGGTCCTTGACGGGGATGTACATTAGTGAATCATCGTTACGCGCAATGAATTTTTGTGAGAATGACAAGACATGGTGAAGGCCAGTTCTGTTGTCTAGTATAGGGATAGGATACAAATGATACAGGGTATAGAGTTGTTGTTCTACTAGTGGTATTCTTAGAACGAAAACAAGATCTGATTTTGATTGAAAGGCTTCTAGTTCGATAATTTCTAAGTATTGGGGAATTTCTGAATATTTTACCGGTAGGGGTAAATTATTTTTTACTAAGTTTTGAGAGATTTCCTGAAGTGCAGTAATCAAACTTTCGGGTGAAATAATTGAAGAGTGTATTATTTTCAGACGAGCAAATGTGATCGCGTTCAAAATGTCATCAAGGTTGCTCTGGAGGTACAAGTAACTTTCAGTCAATTTTTCACATGTTTCGATAAATTTTAGTTCGGCTTGAACCAGTGCAACTCTATCATTTACTTTATGCAATCCGATTTGAATCTTTTTCATATCCTCGTTAAACGTTACTATATTAATTTGCATGTTTTGAACCGTTTCGTTAAAGGTTTTTATGACGGTAGAGGTAACGGATATTTGATTTTTCAGGAGGTTTTCTATTTGATGTTGATCTTTGTTTAATTTATTGATACTGTCTGTGAAGAATTGTCCATCTTCAGCATCTAGATTGCCGGTAATTGCTTTAAATATACTACCCGCTCCATTTAATATACCACGCTTGAATCGTTTGGTGTTAACAAAGATTTCTTCAAATTTTACTTTGAGGGAATTTGACACTTGGTTTAAGAGTGTTACGTGTGTTTTGACTTTGACTAGGAATTCTTTTGTTTCGCGTGTATCGGGGGTGAATATATTGACAATTGATTCTAAGATTTTGTTGTTGTTGATAAAGGCTTCTTCGAGGCTTGATAGATTTTTATGGACTAGCAGAGTCCATTTATTATTGGAAATTATTATCCTCGTTTCGTCGTGGTAATAGACTCCGACGGTGTTATTGATGGGTGTTATTTGGTACTGGGACATGGCTGCTCCGATCAGCAAGGTGAACCTGTAAGGCAATTTGGGCTTCAATATATGGTTTTAACCTGTCAAAGTTAGCTTTAGTTTTTTGTTTTGTTTTTTTGTTAAGGAGGGTGGCTGAGTTTTTGTGAAGTTCCAAAATCTCAAATGGCCCGTTATATTTATTACGTAACTTATCGGTGATTTGGGATTCTTTTAAATACACCTTTTGACCAATCTGATATTCGGGGGTTTCCTTTGAAACGTGGGCGTCGAACCGAACTTTCGCTTTTTGTTTTTGTGTTTCAGTTCTGGCGCGCGCGACCTTATAATAATAAGACAGGCGATTATTTAAGTCTCTGACGTATTTCGTGACTAGTTCTTCCTGATTATATAGCGTCTCAGGTGGTCTACTGGACGTGTGTCCGAAAACTAACTCGTAGGGTGTAAATCCGTGAGTTTTATTAGTAGAGGTATTATAGCATATTATCGCGTAAGGTAATATGTTGAAGGGGTGTTCGTCAGGGTGTTCTGCCACGTGTGCTCGGATCATTTCCAACAAGGTAGCGTGGAACCTTTCTAAGGAACCATTAGATTGGGGGTGTCCGACACTAGACTGCGTTACTTTGATGTCATAGAGGAGACATAAATCTTTTAGGATGGCGTTATCGAATTCTCGGCCATAATCGCAATGAATTCGAAGGGGTGTTCCGAAGTGCTGGAAGTAAACGAGCAGAGTGTTTGCGATTGATTTTGCTGATTTATCTTTGATAGGATATGCTTGAGTGAATTTTGTAAGTTCGTCGCGTATAGTAAGTGCGTAATTTTTCGTTGGGACTTCTAGGACGTCTATGTTTATACGTTCAAAAGGGGATTTAGGCGTCTCCGTAATTACGAGAGGGTTATCTAAATTTTTGCGACAGATTTTTGTTTCTTGGCAGATTTTGCAGGTTTTTATGAAATTTTCGACGTCTTTTGTCAATCCTTTCCAATTGTATTTCTCTCGAATACGACGAATAGTCTCATTTATTCCGCGGTGGAGATGAGCTTTGCCAGTATGATGCTGGTCGATAATAATTGGGATTTCGTCGTCACTGGGTGTTCTAGTAACGTTTTGACATATTTTAAGTTTCACGTCTTTTTCCGATAAAAGAAATGACAAAATTTCGAGAATAGGAAGTTCGACATTGTTTTCGATACAATACGTTTTGGAGTCGTCGAACTCTTCACGACCTTTGTATAGCGAGATGAATAGATTTTGGATTACGGTTTCGGGGTCGTATGGTAGAGCCACGATAAAATAGTTTCTATGTCGCACCGACTTACTCGATAATTTATTTAATTCTAAATCTCGGAAGTCTGCGTTTTCTTCGAACAAGTCTTCAAGGATTTTATAATGAAAATCTTTGAGATTGTTTTGTTGGAAAAAGGTCACTATATTCTTGTTGGTTTTGTCCAAGAGTTGCCCGTTTGAAAATTCAATTTTAGAATAGTCGATAAGTGACTTGGTTTTATACAATTTTACGAAAGTTTCGAATTCGTTCAGGACATCTTCTTGTTCGTTTGTTTCCGTCGTGTCGCTTGTCGTGTCCTGACTATCAGGATCGGGTTCTATTGGAGTTGAGGGACTTTGAATGGGGTACGTTACTAGTTTTGATTCTGCTTGAAAGTTAGAGGAATCTTGAATGTGATTTATCTTTATGCGGGAAAGAGCGTCTGCATTTTTATTAATGCGGCCTGGTTTATATTCGATTTCGTATTCGTACTCTTCAAGCTTCAGTCGCCAGCGTGCTAGACGGCTTCCGGGGTCTTTTATCGAAAAGAGCCACGTTAGAGGCCTATGGTCGGTTATTAGTTTAAATTTCCGACCAAATATGTATGGACGGAAGTGTTTCACGGCCCATACTATAGCTAAAAGTTCACGCTCTATGGTTGAGTATTTGGTTTCGGCTTTACAGAGGGTCCTTGAGGCGAAAGCTATTGGTAAGTCTTTGCCAATGGGGCCTTGTGAGAGCACGGCGCCGATGGCGAACGCGCTTGCATCAGTGGTGAGTAGAAACGTTTCGTCGAAGTTTGGGTAGATAAGTACTGGGGTCGAAGTGAGGGCTTGTTTCAATTCCTCGAAGGATTTGTGACATTCTGAGTCGAAAGCAAAAGGGACATCCTTTTGTAACAATTTGGTGAGGGGCTTGGATAGTTTCGCGAAATTACTTATAAATCTGCGATAATAACCTGCCAACCCGAGGAAGGATTTGATTTCCTTCTGGTTAGTGGGTTGCGGAAAGTTTTGGATGCACTGTACCTTATCGGGGTTTGGTTTTACTCCTTCTTTAGTTATGAGGTGACCCAGGTATGCGACTTCTTTACGAAGGAACTCGCATTTATCAGGTTGGATTTTTAAGTTAGCATTTCGAAGGCGTTTGAACACTTCTGTGAGACGAGAAATGTGTTCGTGAACTGTCGGGGAATATATGATAATATCATCCATATATACCAGACATCTCTCGTTCTGAATGCCCATGAGGATGTTGTCCATAACCCTTTGGAAGGTGGAAGGGGCGTTTTTAAGGCCGAAGGGCATACGAACGAATTCATAGTGTCCGTTGTCTACGCTAAATGCACTTTTCGGGATGTCTTTCGGGTCTATCTCGATCTGGTGGAACCCAGAGGCCAAGTCCAATGTTGTGAAGTACTGGCACTTGCCTAATTGATCCAGGAGATCTGAGATGTTGGGTAGAGGGTATTTGTCTCCTACAGTTAACTCGTTGAGTTTTCTGTAGTCTACAACCACACGCCATTTCGGCTTACCCGAAGCATCAAGTTTCTTAGGGACAACCCACACTGGAGATGACCAGGGGGAGTTAGAGGGACGAATAATATTTTGTTCTAACATTTTGGATACCTGCGTTTTGACTTCTTCTTTGTGTATCTGAGGGTATCGGTACGATTTCGTGAATACTGCTTTCGCATCATTGGTATCTATCGCGTGTTTAATTTCATTGGTGAAAGTTAGTTGGTCACCTTCAAGATAAAAAATGTCCGCGTATTCTAGACAAAGTTGAGTTATTAGTTCATTTTCTTCCATGTTTAGGTGGTCTAGACGGAGTTGGTTTTTTATTTCATAATGTCTGTCTACGCACGTTTGGGAGGTTTCTTCGTCTATATTATTCAGTGAGAAATTTTGGATCGGCTCTAGTTTTAAATTTGAAAAATTAACGGTTTTGGGTACCGCATTTACATTTAATATAGAGGTAATAAATTCACCTTTATCGTCTATCTGAACTATCGCGTTAGGGAGTCTTACCTTGTCTACTTCGGTAGCTAGCAGTATAGCTTCCGTATTGAACAAGTGACATTTAAGTTTGGTAATTTGTTCTATACGTGGTTCAACTGAAATTATATTTGATATATTACGAGTGATATCATGATTATCTGGATTTGGGTAATTTTGTACCTTTGGCAGACCCTGGTCTGTGACTTTGTGGATCGGGATTGTTTTGAAATTTGTTACAAGTTTTTTGTTTTTTATATCCACTATACAATTGTAGTGTTCTAAGAAATCAGACCCTAGGAGTCCATCGAATTCTATGTCAAGATCACATACATAAATTTTGAATGGTTCATTGTTGTCAAACGGGATAAAGACGGCTTCGTTAATATTTATTTTTTGGTCAGTTATGCCTTGGATCGTAATGTTTTCTGGACATCTCCTACTATAATTTTCACAAATTTTAGGTTTGAATATGGATAGTCCTGCGCCCGTGTCAATTAATAATCTATGCGTGTTAGTAATGTCATAGATATAATACAAATTTTTGGATTTGACAGACAATAAGGGGCTTATAGGAACTGTTGTTCCGGGAAGTTGAGATTTGGGTTGAAATTGTCCAAGTTCATTTTGCCAAATTGGGTTTGCAATACTGTCATCTCGGGGTCTCCGGTTTTGTGATAAGGCGGGTCCGACTGGGCATGTGGGCCTGATCGAAAATCCCGATTATATACAGGTGTTGTATCGAAAGTCGATTCGTCCGTGTAATAATTTTCGGAGGGACTATTAGCAGTATAATAGTCTTCGTTGCTGTTGTCGTATTCCGAAGTATTAGCTGTATAATAGTTCGGACTTGTGTAGGGGTTATTATCAGTATAATATCCCTCGTTGATATTTTCGTAAGGGTTATCGAGAGCGTAATAACTTTGATTTTGTTGCTCTAGATTTTCGGGTTCAGTATTTTGATTGAGATGAAGCGTTTTCCTATTTGAATTTGGTCTATAATAATTAGGGTTAGGTTGAATCGCAGGTGGTCTTGCATTATTGAAATTTGGGTTTGGAGCAATGACCGGTGGTCTTTGTTGTTGAAAGTTTTGTGAGCTTCCGGGGTTTTGGTTATAGTAGTTAGGTCTTGGTTGTTGGAAATTTTGTGAATTTCCAGGATTTTGATTATAGAAGTTAGGTCTAGGATAAATTTGGGAAGTACCAAAATTTGGGGGTCGAGAACTTTGTTGTCTTTGACGGCATTCGTTAGCGACGTGCCCCGTACGTTTGCAAAATGAACAATGTCTTGCAGGTAAGGGGAAATTTTGGTTACGCGTGGGAGTGATTGAACTATTGTTGCGATTGGTTTTTTGAGTTTCAAAGTAGTTTAACTGGAGTTCTTTTCGAACTCTCGTTATTGCTTTTAGCATATTCTCGGGGTCGCTTGCCCTAACAACATGCGCGAGTTTGGGTTCTAGTCCCGTGAGTAGGGTGTTCAAAACCATACCCTCGGTTAATTGCGTTTGAGCTTGTTTTTGCGCCGCCGTTAACCGCTGTTTATGAACAGAAGCATGCATTTTTGCTTCGTGGGTTTGTAAGCGCGCAATAAACGTAAGTGGAGATTCACCGGGAAGCTGCCGCATTCTTTGTAAGTCCTGTATTAAGGAGGTTAGGTCTCTACTATCTCCGAAATGATTTTCTAAAAGAGTCTTAATTTCTTCCCAATGAGTGGGATTTCTAGAGTTCACTAGTTCAGCTGCACGACCTTTTAATTTGTTTTTTATGTGAACAGTTAAGAGTACCACCTGATTACCAATTGACATGCCAAAAGCAGTTCTGCATGAGTTTAGAAATGTATTTAAATTTATTTGATTACCGTCATATTCAGGAATAATTGAAAATATTTCGCTCAATTTATACGGTTCAACAGCGTCTGGTTGAGGTTGAGGTTGAGGTTGTGGCTCGTGCTGTTGTTGGTTTTGTTGTTGTTGGTGAGCCATATTTCGAGTAGTTACTGGCATAAACTAATTTGAATTTGAAAACTTAGATTTATTTTACTTATAGTAGCAATGGACAACAGAACTGTTCTTTCCACGGACAATACGCAAGAAATGATTATTATTTTAATTAAATTTGCACTAAAAACGAGATGATTCAATAAGTACTTACACGTAATAAATATTCATTTGTAGGTTCTTTCTTGATTTAGGGATTGGAATCCGCCGCCCGTCGTCAAAGGTCTCCTTATTCCGGCGATCCTTTCCTGAAGTTAGGCCCTTTTTGGGGTGTTCCTTATTCTTCGGGGAGGTTTTCGTTGGTTAGGCTCTTCTTCCAGGCGTTATTACCAATCCTACCGACTGGGCCACTTTTATATCACTTAGAACTGTGTTCACTTTTTAAAAACTTTTATTCTTGGTTTTACAAAATATTTTATATGATTATATATTTGTTACAATAGTTAAATGTTGTAGGTATAAAGACTAAATGTAGACTGTCTGCAGATGCGTCTCTGGGTGATATTTATAACATACTGCTATCAACGTAGGCACATGCATTTCTCGGAATTATGCTATGCCAGCGTTTTACATGAGAAAGCTTTGTTTTAAAAGGAAGTTGTTATCGCTTTAGATAAGGTATATCAAATTATATCACGTACCGAGATAAGGATATAAAGTTACTTGTTGGATAAGATACTTATACGTTTGAATGGATTAATACAGTTTGTTTAGCATATAACATATATGTATATATATATATGTATATATATATATATATATATATATATATATATATATATATATATATATATATATATATATATATATATATATATATATATATATATATATATATATATATATATATATATATATATATATATTTGGCGGGTCAGGGCTTAAGGGGAAAAATGCGCCGCGGGCGAAAATGTTGTATTTTTCAAGGTCACACGCTCTAAAATGAAAAGTTAGAAAGTCGAGTAGCAAAAACATTTTCTTCGAAAAATAGGTTTCGTCAAACGAATTTTCCTTTTTTTCATGCAATTGCAAAAATTACTTAAAGGTTCAAAGTACTAACACGTAATCTGACAACCACGGTCTAAAGCAGACTGCTACCATCTTGGTAACATTTTTAAAAACGCCACTAAACATCCATACTCTTTATTAAAATTTATTGACATTGAAAGACAAAGAACGAAATAAATAATTTAAACATTTTAACAGTATAACAATGAATAATAAATCAATAATAATTATGACTAATATTGTCTACATAAACATCTCGAAACATTAAAAAAAAAACAAAAAAGTTTCAGAGGTCAAAAGAAAAAGAAAGAAGACCCCTTAAATACATCAGAACTTTCTTAAGCAAACTTGCAGAATTTGGAACGAACATGCAAAATTAGGTTATTAAGTTAATAACTTCTTATAAATGATAAATGACATCTGGCATTTATGTCAGTGGCCGAGATAGCAGCCTGAAAATATTTCGTTCTAAGTAAGGATTAAGGAGAGAAAAGAGCTGCCTTTTAAATTTCTTTTGGCCGTCGGGTTTTTTACCCGCCGGTACAAATGCCTATTACCCCGGACCGGCCCTGCCAGGCCCCAGAGCCACCGGCCCGACGGGCATTTGCCCGTTTGCCCCATTCCCATCTGTCCCTGACACCTTCTACAGATGATTTTTTTTGAAATTTGTATACTACTTGTTCAGATAAAATAGATTATAATAGAGACTTATTTTCTGTAGGTTTGTCGATATACAACATGCTGTATTAACATAATAAAATAAATCAATAGCCACCCGTTACAATTTTGAATATAGTATTCTTCCATGTAATCATTAAGTTGTCTTGATTTTATCTCTGAGGGACGAGAACACATTCGCAAAACGCGAATCTAGAAAATTAATGCTTTTGAACCGACTTCATCAAATTTGAAAACCGCTGCCCAAGGAATCACTACTTCCACATTCAAATTTTCTATCCAAGTCTCTCACAACGAAAGAAATTTGTATGTAGAAACAATTGTTTATGTAACTTTAATAATATAATATTTGAAATTGTCTACCCAAAAAAACCATAAAACGATATGCCACATCGTTGGTGGTGGAAGGGGGGGGTAGTAGTGGGGGTGGATAAAGTTAAAAAAAGTTTGAGACCTTTGGTTCTTGTACACACACTAAATGACACTTTAATTTTTTTCACCCCCTTTAATAATTGGGTTGGTAAAGGGGGTAATGCCAAACATTTTTTTGAGACCTAAGCTTCTCTTATACCGGGTGACACAGGAGATATGTAACACCCCGTAGTATGTTTATTTAAAAAGATATTATTTTGAAATTTGATATACTTATATAATGTCTGATTGTCCTTTTTTTAGTATAAACAAGAAATTTTTTTCACTTCCGGTTTCACCGGAAGTGACATCTACTTTGTTATTTTAAATGGCACCCTGTATATATCTTTTTCCTATCTGATTCTCCTTAAATTCCTCTTTTCAACTATGTATAGCAAGATGGCATTTGTTTTTAAAATGGCTACTGAAAACCATTTTATTGCATTAAGTCAAGTTGGCTATGGTATGAAATGTAGCGGTAATTAATGCTTAGTGTGCTGCAAAATCAAAAGAACCGTGGTACACAATTTTGTGCTTCATATTTGTTTTGTTCTAATCAGTAGCGGAAAAGACTTTGTACAATATTTATATTAAAGAAAAATCTCTAGACTAAATCGGCGAAATCACAAAAACTAAGATAGAAACACTAATTTTAAATTTTATCCATTTGTAAAATATTTCATCATACTTCACTTTTACTAATTAGATGGCCCCCGAGGTGTCCGGATTTTACGCCACTTGATTTTTTCATATGGGGCCATCTCAAGGAAATAGTTTATAAAACTTCACTGCAAAATAGGGAAGACTTAAAAATGAGAGTTAGGTTAGCAATAAATGAGATTACTGAATTGCAGTTAGAAAATGTGCTTAGAGGTACTGTTACAAGAATTCGACGCTGCAGGGAAAATAATGGCCAGCATTTTGAGATTCTTCGAAAACAATTTTATTTAAAAGCAAGCAAAACCAGACATAACAATGAATTGTATTGGGTAAAAGTGAAAGATGAATAAATATTTTACAAATGGGTCAAATTTAAAATTAGTGTTTCTATCTTAGTTTTTATGATTTCGGGGATCTAGTCTAGAGATTTTTATTTAATATAAAAATTCTATAAAGTCTCTTCGGCTACTGATTAGAACAAAACAAATATGAAACACAAAATTGTGTACCAGGGTTCTTTTAATATCGCAGCACATTAAGCATTAATTACCGCCACATTTCATACCATAGCCAACTTGACTTAGAGCAATAAAATGGTCTTCAGCAGCCATTTTTAAAACTAATGTCATCTTGCTATACATAGTTGAAAAGAGAAATTTAAGTAGAATCAGATAGGAAAAAATATATATACAGGGTGTCATTTAAAATAACGAAGTAGATGTCACTTCTGGTGAAACCGGAAATGGAAAAAATTTCTCATTTGTACCAAAAAAAGGACAATCACGCATTATATAAGTCCACCAAATTTCAAAATAATATCTTTTTAAATAAATATGCTACGGGGTGTTACATATCTCCTGTGTCACCCGGTATATACTAAATACCGATTTTATGGACTCTTATTTGCTTGATATACCTATTTACCATTTAAGGGTTGGGGGCCTAAAATACATACCTGTACCAAATTTCAAGTCAATATCATAAGCGGTTTCAGAGTAATCGTGCGCACAAAAAAAGTTACAGACAGACCGACAGACAGACAGACAGAATTTTTTTAGCTCAAAATCTCGACGTTTCATGGCATTCTAAGCCTATTTGAACAATAAAAAATTTAAAAAAAATTTTTTGCGTTACTATACTTTTACTTCCACTGGATGTGGAAGTAAAAAAGGGAGAGGAGGGTCTCAATTCGACCCATATGTATGTTTTTATTATGTTTGTATAATCATTACTTAGAGATTTTGCCGGCTCGGTGGTGCAGTGCTTAAGGTGTTAGGCTTGCGACCACGGGGTCCCGGGTTCGAATCCTGGCTAGGGTATGAATGTGTAGTGGCGTTTTTCACGTGTTTCCAAGACGGTAGTAGTGGGCTAGACTGCGGTTGTGCCAAAGACAACACGGTCTAGTCGCTCTCCTCTCCTGAGTTCGAGCCTCAGCTGCGGCAGATGGCAATGTCGCAGGGAATGGGTATTGTGATGTTGTCTGTGTGTGTGTCCGTCTTGGTTGAGTGGTAGAATAGCTTACGGCTAAACTCCGCCAGGACATTAACATATATAAGGCGATAAAAAAAACATGAAATCTTCTCAAAGTGTAAAGTACGGCTCGGCGGTAATCCCATATTAATTTCATCAAGCTACGTCTAGTATAAGGTCAGCAAAACTTGGAAAACAAATTTCGTTTATTCTAGGGTTGAAGTAGCTAGTGATAATTTCATTTCATTTCATTTTGTGATAAAAAAATCAAATTTAAAACTTATAAGGTCGCAACGACGGATATTTTACTGTCTAGAAGCTAAATAAACAGGGTAAAAAAAGGAAGAAACCGTTGCCCAAGGAATCACTACTTCCACATCCAAATTTTCAATCCAAGTCCCTCACAACAACAACAAAAATTCATAAAAACAAATCTTTTAAGAATTTTATGAATATTAGCGTGGCGGCGTATCCCGCAAGATCAAGTGAATGTTGCATTACAAACATTACATGTAAACATGTTTACCCTTTCACAGTATGACATCAAATATTAATAAGTGGTAGGTTATTCCTATTTATCCATTTTTTAATCTTGTTTTATCCCCCACCTCGTCCCACCTTATCCCATCTTCCCCTAATTACCATTAATTATCCTAAATTGCCCTTAATTACTTGCTAATTACCCGTAATTACCCCCAAGAATTAACCCCCAAGGCACGCCCCCAGCCCCGTCACAAAAAACGTGGTTGCAGGAGGCCTAGGGCCTACTATAATACCCTACTCCGACGAACTTTCGAAAAAAATTTCTCGTACTTTCGAGAAAACATTGGTGTACTTTCGAAAATATATTTACACTCCACTAAGTATATGGAAATAATTGTTTATGGAACTTTAATAATATAAAATTTGACATCGTCAACCCCAAAAACCCATAAAACGATATGCCGCATCGGTAGTGGGGGCGGTTGAAGTAAAGAGGATAAAAAAAAAAAATTTGATGCCTTTGGTT
The DNA here is from genome assembly GCA_936432065.2 of Rutpela maculata. Lineage (NCBI taxonomy): Eukaryota > Metazoa > Arthropoda > Insecta > Coleoptera > Cerambycidae > Rutpela > Rutpela maculata. Next base: position 40,520,203 of record OW386290.2, read on the forward strand.
CTTGTACACCCTCTAAATCACATTTTTTTTACCCCGTTTACTAATGAATGTTACATTACAATTTACCAAATAATGGGGTGTGGGTGGGAATGGGGGTGGCTAATGCCAAACATTTTTTTGTGACCTTAGCTTCTCTTATATACTAAATATCAATTTTATGGACTCTTACTTGCTTGATTTAACTATTTACCCCAATTTACCCCCCAACCCTTCAACGGAATAGGATTAAAATCTAATCTAGTTTCAGATCTCATTAAAATACATACGTGTACCAAATTTCAAGTCAATATCTTAAACGGTTCCAGAGCAGTATTACATACTGGAGTGAGCCCCAACAATAGGAAACGATTATTTTCTTTCGCAAAACTATAGAGGGAGAAGCATATTATGAGAAGGCTCCTCTGTCTTCTTCAGCACACACTTCAGTATGTTTTTCAATTAGTGTTCCACAGTAATCGTGCGCACAAAAAAAAGTTGCAGACAGACCGACAGACGAGATTTTTTTTACTTTTTTAAGATTTTAGTCGGGAATCAATCTTCTCAAAAGACGCTCCTAAAATGGTAAGGTGTGCACTCAAAGATATACTTTTTAAAAAATATGTACATTATCTGGAATGACCTTGCGCATCTAAATCCAGAGGGCGCCATTCTGTCCGCGATTGCAAAAAAGCATAAAAAATTTTTTTCCGAAAATTTTTGTGTCACTGAAAATTGATTAATTTTATGTTCCCATCTCATTTACAGGGTTATTTTTTAATATTTCTTAATGATTTTCAAACTAATGGAAAGCTTATTCCTTCTAGATTCTGGTACTGCTAAATAATTTTCGAAATTATTGTTAACAAATGCTACAGAAATTGTTTAAACAAAGCATGCCCGAAGAGTGCACGGTAAATTTCAGCATCGAGACATTTTAAAAACTATTATAGATAGATGCATACTTCTATGATATGAAATTTGCGGAATAGAATGGATCAGTTTTTGGTGAAAGAATTATCTGCATTGTTTTATTGTTGTAAAAGATATGACTATTTTTGTACAGCGCTCCGTTATTTCCGCTATCGTTTTGGCTGACACGTGCGCGCGCTGTGGCCGATCGGTAACTAGTTGACAATATACTGTGATTGCAAAAAATTTACGATACGTATTACTTTACGTAAATATTATCATTTGTCATTATGAAAAAAAAAACGAAGGTATTTAAAGATTAGTTTACTTGAGAACCAAAATTATTATATTTTAACTTAAAATATTGATTAGAGACAGAAATCCATATAACTAATTAAATGAACTTAAATTTACTTTTTGTGCTTGAGAAATAGAAATACAAAAATAATAATATACATACATACATTATACTTAAACTAAATTAACAGCTAATATATTTACCCTCTCAGTAGCAATCTATTATGCATTCCAACCCAGCTTTGCTACGACTGCAGTTTCCGATTTTTTTAAATTTACATTTACAAAATACATTTTGAGAAGTTATATTGGGACAAACATTTATAGTATTATAGTTATTAATTTAGGAATAAGTGCGTTATTTTTCAAATCCCAACCAAAATCAATTGGATCGGGAATTTCTGGGTTTATCTCAGTTGCACTCTTTCGCAGAATAATTTGATACGCAGCTCTCAACATATGTTGATAAAAAGAATCTTCGGTAGGCGATAAATTCCTTATATCAGACGTCGACCATATAACATTTACTTCCACATCTAGTGGAAGTATAGTAACGACAAGAAAAAATTTGAACAGTTTTATTGTTCAAATAGGCTTAGAACGTCATAAAACGTCGAGATTTTAAGTTTGACTGTCGATCTGTCTGTCTGTCTGTAACGTTTTTTGTGCGCACGATTACTCTGGAACCGTTTTAAGTTATTGACTTGAAATTTGGTACGCGTATGTATTTTAAGGTGATCTGGAACTAGATTATATTTTCATCTTATTCCGTTGAAGGGATGGGGATGAACTGGAATAAATAGATAAATCAAGCAGGTAAGAGTTCATAAAATTGGTATTTAGTATTTACAAGAGAAGCTATAAGGTCTCAAAAGTTTTTTTCGCATTCGTTCTGAGAGACTTGGATGGAAAATCTGGATGTGGAAGTAGTGATTCCTTGGGCAGCGGTTTTAAAAAAAATACCGGGCCAGATTTTGAAAAGTAATGAAATCATTGAAGCCACTTTGAGGGTAATGAAGTAATCTTTGTAGTTCTTTATCTTCTGTATGTCTTAAACATTTTTTTTTACAGCGTTAGTTTTTCCTTTTTTAAATAGAAAACTGACTGTATCACAGTCAGTCAAAGCATAAATGCACAAAAATAAATTACCCAAATTCATTTGAGCACTCATTGTCTTCTCTATAGTTATTTCTCGCATCGTATGATAAATCGGTATAAATACATCAAATCTACGACACCATAATTCTAGACACAAAATACAAGGGATAAAACAAAAATATCTGTTGTAGCTTCTATTATTATTCTACCATACTCCAGATTTGATAAATATAGGATGATCGCAAATATTCTAGTGTCGGCTTCATTATGATTATGATGAGAAAAATGCAATTGCGCTATTATTTTTGTAATTTCATCGGATACTCTGCAATAATAATGGAAATATACAGGCTATTAAACTAATACAAAAATTATTTTAAATATATTTTACATGAATTTATAAACACACAACACAGTTACTGTATATGCTACTCATAAGATTTTTTGTTATTACACTACACCTCAGGAGGTCGTCAACAAGCCTAAAGAGAGCGAGGCAATGCGAGACATACATGTACAATGTACACTGTATATCTACCAAAAGACGAGCCGGATCACAACGCGTGCTGTACAAAAATAATCTTATCTTCTACAACAATAAAGCAATGTAGATAATTCTTTCTTTAAAAACTACTCCATTATATTTTGCAGATTTCATGTCATAGAAGTATGCATCTATCGATAATAGTTTTAAAAATGTCTCGATGCTGAAATTTACCGTGCACTCTTTGGGCTCTCTTTGTTTAAACAATTTTTGTAGCATTTGTTAACAACAATCATGAGAAGTATTTAGCAGCACCTGAATCTAGAAAGAATAAGCTTTCCGCTGGTTGGAAAATAATTAAGAAATGTTAAAAAATAAGCTTGTAAATTCGGTGGGAATATAAAATTAATCAATAGTTAGTGACACAAAAATTTTCGGAAAAAAAATTTTTACGCTTTTTTGCAATCGCGGACAGAATGGCGCCCTGTGGATTCAGATCCCCAAGGTCATTTCGGATAATGTATGTATTTTTTGAAAACTATATCTTCGAGTCCACACCCTATGATGGATTTAGTGGCGCCTGATTCCTGACTATTTAAGATTTTTCTCGACGTTTCATGACATTCTAAACCTATTTGAACAAAAAAATTTTCAATTTTTTTTGCTTTACTATTCCACTGGATGTGGAAGTAATTGAACTAATTCAAACGTATTTTTTAACCTTCTTCAATATCGATATTAAGTAATAAGAGTCAATTAACTGCTGAATGGTGAAATTTTATTCCATAATTTTTAGCTACCTTTTTGAAAGCGGTTCATTTTCAACAATTTTTTCAGTTCTATTACAAAAATCAATTTCGAGTTATAATTATTTAATACCTCCTTCGAGTTGGTACGCCTATGGGACGATCACAATTTAACACTAACAAGCATCCAAGTATACAAACTCCGTCACTCTAGGTAATAGCGTTTGCTAGATAAATAATTGACTATTTGATTCACTTCGGATTTTAAAATATACCCCACTTTGTGTCTAAATAATAACCCAATTTACCTTCTTGATATAATATGCAGTGTTTATGATACATATTTCAATTTAATCTCCGTTAGCTAGCAAATCCCTTACATAATAAATGGATCGAGAGAAAGTGTTATGGATTTCGTGACCGAGGAGGATCTACAGTTATTATAGTAATTATATTTCACTTTGCTTCTTTATGTTTTGCAGAGATATTGAGGAAGAAATTAGAGATTGTAGAGTAGCTGCAACCGAGTCTCGAACATCAATAGCTTATGTTACTTAATTGTATGATGAATGGCTGTGGTTAGACCCGAAATCAATTTAATTATTTCATATGTACCATGACAAGCAAAAAATGAAATAAACTATGATTTATTAAATTATTATACATCTTTGAAATTAGTGTACCTTTGACTAAAGAACGCGCCGTGAGAAAATGATTATAGGAAGAATGTCATTTGCGTGCTGATTCAATGATCGGTCGGCGTATTGTAACGGGATATAAATAATTTGTTAGTAATTTTAACATCCTGAGAACTTAAAGTTAGACAATGAGGTGTTTCTTCCGTTAACAAAATATCGTTAACAAGACCTGTTAACAAACTATCGAAAACATTTTACTTGAGAGAGTGTGGAGTAATAAATGGATTTTTTTGGGTTTAACCCATTATTTGGTTGTCCAAAAAAGGCGCTTAGTTATGCAGTTTAACTCGATCGGGAATCCATAACATTTTTGTAAAACCCATTTGTATAACGTCCGCCAACGAGCCCAGTGCCTGTTGTATGAACTGAAATTCGGATCTACTACTCATATAGTAACAAAAAAAATGTTTCTTATGCATATAAAACGGCATATATTGTAAAATAAAATTGTTATATCAGAAATCTGCTGCTTGACTAAAAGAATAATTTCAAAATCGCATTATCACTATCTTTTTACGAAAAATCGCTGTCCAATGAATCACTATTTCCACATCCAGATTTTCTATCCAAGTTTCTCACAACGCAAAAAATTTGTACTGTGGGAATAATTGTTTATGGAACTTTAATAATATATTACTTGAAATCGTCGATTCCAAAAACCCATAAAACGATATGCCACAGGGGGTAGTGGTGGTGGTGGTGGTAGTGGATGAAGTAAAAAAAATTGTTGAGTCCTTTACAGAAAATTGTTGAGTCCTGTACAATAGGGTGGAGTGAAAACTGCGAAAAAAAATTTTTGTCCCAATTTGGTTTTCCCTATATGCAGAAAAGTAGCTACATGTACAGCCCATTCACTGTGAAAAGAGTAGGTTTTCTAAGATTTCGTCTTGCGGTGCCCCCGGCCACTTTAATGTAACGATTTTTTTTTAATTTTCAAATTTATTTTATTTACATCTATGCAGCTCTTAGCTTGTTTTTTTTTACAACAACCCAGAACTCACCACGAGGAGGTGGCTGCATGGAGTTCCACCCTCCCAAACCCACCTCTATTGTCAATAGATTTATTTTAAACTGTTAATAAAATCGGACTTCGTCTCAAATTTTGGTAATTCTTGTCGGGAAGCAATACGACATCTTATAAACCCATCTCTGGCCTCTGGTCCACAGACAGATAATGACGCCTCTGTCACCAATTTCACACAGCGTTCTACAGCTTAAGAATGGCATGGAAAATTTAAAATTTCAATTTTATCCGGAACGTTGGAAATCATTTGTTGTAGTTGTTCATTAGAAAATTGTTTGGTGATTGGTGGTTCAGTAACTGTTGTGTTCTGCCAGTCTATTAATTCAGTATAGTCTTTTGCGAAAAAGTCAATAGTAGGTACTTTAAACTTTCGTATTCCAGCCACTCTGTTGTCAGTTCTGGATTTTAAAATGCGCCTTAAACCTAGTTACTTAATGTGCTGGCGCTCATCACCAAGCATTCCTATGAGAATGTTTTCAGGGTGTGCAAAATATCCGTTGGTTTGAATCGTTTTGTCAACTATATCTTTTAAATTAGGTGGCATATATCTAGATCTTTGAATCATGCCATACAGATGAATTGAACCATATCTTACTTCCGATTTTACTTTAATAGCAAACCAGGTTGGAACATACACTTTCAGAATGTACTCTGTCATGAGTTTCAAATTCTCAGAAGGATCACAACTTCCCACATATAGACGCAGTACTCTATTAGCTGTGGTCAACCATCTGGAATGTGCCATTTTCCCAGGTTGTCTGTTTGCCAAACTCTCAGATAGAGCGCCAACAGATATAGCAAGGCTTATTTCATACAGGTATCTTTGGTCGGTGCTTAAGAGTTTCAAGTCTAATTGTGGAAGTACAGTCTCAATTCTTTGAAAGTTAGCAACAAGACGCAGCTCACAGGATTCTAAACTTTTCCCTATGTCACCAGAAAATCCAGAAGGTCCACTTGTTTTCCCATCTAAATGTGTCATCAAATGGCGCAAAGGTAATTCATTTGAATGCAGCATACAGATGAACCACTGCAGTGGCCTCCCAATACTTGTTTCTAGTTTGCGAATAACACCATTATGAATGCCTGTATTCACAGCAGTTCCGTCGCTACCTAAGGCAACTAAACACGATAAATCCATTTGTCCACGCAAAAAGGTTAAAATGCCATCTTCGATTGCCGTCGCTGTACCAGATGATACACTAACGTGTCCCACATAGTAAGAACCTGGCTCTGACACTAGCACAATGTGTTCTTCAATAGTTGTTTTTCTGCAGATTTTGCTACCTGATTTACATTGACTGAGAGTTCGATCTTTTCGGCCATCAAAGTAAATAGCATGTGGTGTCTTCTCATTAGCCTTCTGGTGTTTCTTCACAGTTTCTCTTTTTCTTTTCCTTTCTCTTCTGACTTTACTCCGATCTACTTTTACAGGTATATTCTTCCGTTATTATTCCAACGTCTTTTAGGACAGCACTCGCTATTATAGCAGCCGATCTATCAGAAATCCCTGTGCGATCACAAGCTTGGGCTAGACTTGGTAATTGAAGGCACATTTGGGTAGATCTTTTTGTATTTTTGGAGGCACTGGGCTTTACTTCGCCAGAAAAAATGTCCTTCTCATCTCCTGCGTGCGAATCTTCGTCAGATGTTGAAGTACTTGAATTTGCTTCACCTAAATCGTATGAAGTCGAAGTAGACGGTATACTCTTATATTCCATCTCTTTCCTGTGTACCGAACGTTCAATCTTTTTTTGTGATAACCAGGTCAACGGATCCGATAACCATTGTTCTTTCATTTCTCTGATTCATCAAAAATTCTCTGAACTCTTTCACTTTTTGTTTAAGCGCCTCCGTGTTCCTAGATTTTATTGGCTTCTTGAGTATTCTTAATTTCTCGTGATAACATTTTATCAAATGTAATAATTGTTGATCTGACACCACCGGAATAGATGCTTTGAACCATAACGCTTTCAGTTCTGTAATTAAAATTGCTGAAATATTTGTGAAAGTGGGCTCAGCTTTGTTTACCGACATTTCCAGTAATGTTTGACGAATCCACAAATAATTCCTCATCACATCTGCATAAGTTGGTAAAATATTGTCCCCTCAATTTCGAAGGAGCTCCGACATTCGACAGATTTTCTAGTTTTAGGCATATTTATTAACTAACTAACAGAAAGTTGCAAAATTTCTACGAGGTGTTGGATGGTAATTACTGTAGTCCAACAAGTTTAGACACGTTAAAGCGTCTTTCTGACTGTTACGGCACAGAAACACGTATCATTAACAACAGCCGAAAACAAACTGACTCTAATAACAATGGTCGCAAATTGTATCAACACTTGCGAGTTTGAAAGTGGTGGGGGCACCGTCAAATGATGTTCGATTGAGCTCAAATTTTAGCATGTCCACTAATGCATAAGTAAGCCGGTTTTCTCAATATAGGAATTTCAAATTTCATAAATCATATTTTTCGCTCCACCCTACTGTACACGCACTAAATCACAATTTTATTTTTTTCGCACCTTTTAATAATGGAGTGGTAATGGAAGTGGCTATTGCCAAAAATTTTTTTGAGGCCTTAGCATCTCTTATATACACTAAATAACAATTTTATGGACGCTTACTTGCTTGACTTACCTATAGGTTTAGCCGAGAAATCTAATATAATTCAAATTTTACGGTAGGCGATTACTATAAGTGTGGTTCATCTTGAGCTTGTCTATAATTATATAGATAATTTATGAACGATAACCACTAGAATTTATTTCTCGAAGATGGTATCTCCTTGACACATATCTAAGAGTTTTGCACATTGTTAATATTCAATAAATTTTACAATGTTTAAAAGCGTGTTAATTCTATTTCATTAGCATATTTTTTGCGTAACTTGAAACAGGTGAGACACTATGTTTTTAATGGATTAAAGGTCCTTTATGAAAGCTGAAAAGAAACGTTCATCCTCTTGGGGAATAAGCACATTATACATCGAAATTGTTGAGTGATAAAATGTCATATTTTCGACGCCAGTACAAAAAGAAATACAGTATTTTATGTTTGAATTATATATATATTTTTTTTGTTACAGGTATGACTCTTACATGTTCCATTTCGAATGTAAGGTAACTATGTATTTTTTCTTTTAGTAGTATAAGTATTTTGATACATAAATAAGCCGTTAAATTAGTGGTAACACCACATTTTTCTTCAAACGTCAGAAAAACAATACATTTCTTAACCCGTTTGACGACAATAAAATTTGACTTTTTAGACGACTGTGCGTTGCCATTAACAACGGAGGTAAAAGTACCTTTTCTGACGCTGTGAGCGGCAGAAAAAGTAATATCCATAGCAACGCGTATTTTATTTAATACGCCGGCCATGCGATATTAACACAATGCGTTTTTGGTGGTGAAGTTCGAGAATTTTATCTTTATTTTTTTTATAACTAATCGACGTTTGAATAACAAATAGCATGTTTTATTCAGAGTAAAAGCCACTTATTTAGACTCGTCTGTAATTGTCGGACTCACTTCGTTCATCCGGCAAAACTACAGGGAAGTGTTACTTTTACTCCTAATAAAACAAGATACTCTTCTTTTTAAAAATTGTGACGGTTTAATAATTTTGATTTGGAAATTTGTTCTTGTTTTCTCAGGAAATAAAATAGATATGTTGAGCCAGTGCTTCATATAAAAAAAAAACAATTTTTCGTTGAAAAATTCTATTTGTGTCATAACTATATTTAGCCATATTCAGAGCTGGGAAAAGTACTCATTTAAACTACTTCAAGTATCAAGTACCAAATAGTTAGTTAGGGTACTTGTTGCATCAGGTATCAATTACTTTTCAAAAAGCAGAATACTCAAGTACTTCGAGGTAGTACTTGCAATTTTGGGTGTAAGTACTACTTGTACTACTTCAATTAGTCATGTAATTGTAACAAGTACATTTAAATACTTCAAGTATTTTCTTGTTGTATTAAGTATCAAGTACTGTTTAAAAGTAAAACGCTTACAAGTACATTCAACTACTTCAAGTACTTTAAATTTTTTATTTTTATCTAAACCAATTTTTATGTGTAAATATTTCTATACATTGACGTATTTTTAATATTTAGGGTATATTTAAATAATGATACAGTTTTTTGAAGTTGTTTTATTTATTTCCTAAATGAGAAAATTTTGCTCCTAAAAAACATAACATTCCATTTCATTAATGTATTCTAAAATAACTAAAAGTAACAATTTTTAAATAATTTTTCAGATTTGACAAAATTTCTTGAATATTATAGTCTAGGAGATAACTCGATATATGGGGCCTGGAATATAACATGTTGGCATTGCTGTTATGTTTTAGCAGTATTTTATCTTATGTGAGTCACCCCCCCCTGCCCCGTTTTGGCGCTAGCCGCCCAAAAAATATTCAAAATGTGAAACAGAGTATAACACTTTGGGGTTTGGTGCTAGTTGAAGAGGGTATATTGCCTATCAACATTCGATATATGCCAACATTTTTTCCGTGCAATTGGCACACCGGCGACATCAATTATGGCCAAAATTGGAATGTAGTAATAGTATAACACTTTCTGACCAAGCGAAAAATTTTCGTTGTCAATGCTCATTGCTGCAAACCATATGACAACATTTTCTGCTTGCCCATTTTCCAGATCTTTGGCCAAAAATTGGACTTTTGCCCAAAAACGGGCTAAAACTGGTGCTTTTCAAAATGTTGGCACCTTCTTAAACTTGTAGTTTGGGTACCAAAGAATACCTGAACACATTAACACATAATATCAACACTCTCAATATAGGACTACATGTTTATTACCCTCACACTATGTCTGTCTAATAGAAACTAAAGGCAAATGCTCTTTTTAGCAATAACGAATAACTCCTCTTACCAGTCTCTGCAGATTTCAACTGCATTTTAAACTTACTTGCAGTACCCAAGGTATTTGAAGTAGTGATCAAGTACTTTAAATACTTGAAGTAAATTGTAACGTACTTTAAGTACTGTAATTTCGTTTAACAAGTACTACGTATTATTCTAAAATATCTGCAAGTATCAAGTACTAAGTACTCATTTCTTAGGGTATTTGAAGTAAAATACTTCAAGTAATAAAGGTAATTGAAGTACAATTTATACTACTTTTACTTGAAGTAGTGCCCAGCTCTGGCTATATTTTTGTATTTTATTTGGCTATTTCGTTCTTAGCGTTTCGTTGGTTGTAATAACCCGTAATAGATGATTTACCTAGTCTGTACTGACGACGGCCAAAAAGCCAGAAACTGCAGCACGCAGGTGCGTGGTATAATATTCGTTACACTGGATAATTTTTAACACGGGGCTTATTATAATTAACTCGAGCAAACGTAACCCAGGCAATCGAAAAACAAACTCTTTAACAAACGTTTAACGAATGAAATTTTGAGAATTTTCGTAGAGAGAAAAGTTGGGCGTCTCGTCAAAACGAAGCTACTCACGAAAATTCAACCTGTTACTAATCATTAAAAAAAGGGCGATGTACTGTGGACTATTATTGCATTCAAGTCGATTTCTGTTGCGGACTTTGAAATGTTGTTCATTGTATTCAACGTATTTTACAGAATGTATCATTATTTAAATGTGCACTTAAAAAACTACCAACAGTAGTTTTTTTATAGTAAAGATGCTGAAATCTGAAGATCTAGATAAGAATGTTTTTGCGTATTTCAAAACCAAAGTCAGTGTTCTAATTCAGACTTTGTTATGGCACATTAGCAATTTAAATTAATGTTTTCTTAAATAAATAATGAATTAATATATGATATCTTTATTTGTGTTCTCACAACGGCGGAGTTCAGTTCTCTAGAGCTGCTCTTACTCTCAACCAAAATTTTTGGACAAAACAGACAACAAAAATTATTAAACAACATAATATGTTATAATAAAAGAGATGTACTTGACACATTTTTTGGGGATGTTAGCTATTCACTAGTTTGATAACTTTTTCTTGTACTTGAGGTTAAACAACGGGACAAAGCTTCTTCATGGCAGTAGGGATAGAGTTGTAAAGAGATACTGCTGAATAAATAAAAGATCTACGAAAGAACAAAATAGAATAAGCCGATAGCGGCGAATTGACATAAAAGTAAAAATACCTCAGATTTCTTGAGTGAAATAAAGATCGTGGAGTTAGGAGTCTGTAAAGGTACTGAGTTGTTAATAACTTATGTGTAAAAGATTTCAAATGATGTTGTCGTCTTTGCGTAATATTCAGCCAATTTAATGCTTTTAATTTTTCACTTATGTTCTGTCTCCTTGTTAAATTAAGAATAAACCGGATACATGAGTTCAGCATGTTTTGTATTCTGGTTGCCGTAGTTTGATCCAGGCAAGAAATGTAAATTATATCACAGTAACTAAAACAGGACAATACAAATGCGTCACATAACAACACGACAATTTGAATATAGTTGTTCTAGAGTTTATGTTTTCTTTCAATATATTATTTACATGTGGAATGAATCTCATCCATAATAAACCCTAAATTCTTTACAGTAGTTTGAAAATACAGTTTATGGTTTTCTACGAAGATATTAACATATATAAATTCTTTTTGTTACCAAATACTATAACTGCTGATTTTTTTGCATTAATATTTAAGCAATGTCTGGTGGAACACTGCACTAGACGTTCGATGTCATCATTAATTTCTTCCTCTGCACGAAAGATCAAATCAAGTTTAAAGGTGTGATAGATCTGGGTATCATCGGCATAAAAATGAGATTTACAAGATTTCAACCGTTTAGCAAAATCGGAGGTATACATAAAAAAAGCAGCGCCTCTAAAATTAACCCTCGTGGCACTACAGATACCAACCTCCCAAAGCCTGAGACATAGCCATTTACAATAACTTTCTGCAACCTAGAGAAGAAATATAACCGCATAAGGTTAAATGCATTATCAGCAAATCCATAGAATTTTAGCATTGATAACATGAATCTGTAATTAATGGTATCGAACACCCTAGAGTAATCCGGCTTTACTAAATTCAAGTTTTTACCTTTATCCATGTCTCTAATTAAACCATTTGTAACTTTTAAAATTGCGCTAGTTGTACTGTGCTCTGGTGTAAAACCTGACTAATTTTCAGGAAAAATGTCGTGTTTTTTAATAAAGGTTGTAATCCGATTATGCAATAAACGTTCTAATACTTTAGAAAAAATCGGCAAGAGTCTTATTGACCGTAGATCTGAAAGAGATAGTGGGATTTTTTTTTTTTAATGGTTTAACCACTGACTTTTTCCACGAGTCAGGAAATACACCTTGTTGTATGCAACAATTAAATAAATAAGTAATATATACACTTACCTATGGCATGTATATTTGAAGCATTTTTTGGAGATACAGTCATGCCCTGACACGTTATACCTAATGCTATTAATTGCTTTAGAGACATCATCATCTGTAAAGTTGTGAAATTCAAATGAATCCCAGTTTTTAAAATATTCATTTTCATAGTAATTTCTAAGTTCCATGTCATCATTTAACGCCTAGGTTTGAAGTGTTTTCCACAGTTCTTTATTACTTATAGAATTTTTAATATGTTGAAGATATACCCTGTTTCTACGCCTTATTATTGCCAAGGTTACATAATTACCAGTTGTTTTTTATAATATGTCCAATCGTCTCTAGATCTAGTTTGCTTAGCTTTTGCTAGAGCTTTATCTGTGTTCTTAACCATAAGTTTAATTGTATAGGCCATTCAAGGGGCACTTGGCTTGAATTCTTGAATTCTTACAGTTTTTAATGGTGAATGAACGTCAAACAATAGTACAGTACCTAGAGGTAAAAAATGTGCAAAACTTCGGAATAATGTCATATTGAACAGATTTCGTTCATTTTTGGCAGAATAATAGTAAATGTTTCACAGAAACGTTTCTGTATTGTGCGGGGGCTTGCTAATTTATAGGGGGCGGATGCAACCTCCTCTCAGAGGGTGGCACTTAAAAAATGTATATATTTATTGGAGCTGAAGTAGAATCAAATTTTAAGAAGAAAAGATTCTATGCAATTTTTCATATAAATTGATAGTTTTTAAGTTATAAAAACTTCAAAATTGCGATTTTAGATTAAAAAAAAGGTATTTCCAAACGGTTTTCGTCAAGTATCTCGAAAAGTATTACTTCATCGAAAAAATATTACAGACCAATTACAGAAAGTACAAACTGGGAATTAATTATATTTTTTGTTTATTGATATAGGATTAATAATTTTGGAGATATTTTAGTTTACATTTGGCATCCAAGTGTTCATAAGATAATTATTTAGAGTGAGAGCTCGATATCTCAGAAACTGTGACACCTACGTCAAGGATGCTAATAGGTAAAATAATAGGTTATTAATTACGCTTTTATTTTTTTATTTGTTTCTGTAGCATAAAAAGCAAAGAAGTTATGACCAAAGCAATGTGCGTCTACACATTTTTTTAATAACAACGTCGCCATTTTGTTACTGTAATTAGCCAGTAATTAAAAAAAGGAATTTCAAAGACTATCTCTCATTAATATATAGCATGACGTAGATGCTCAAATTTTGTGATTTGTATACAGCACTTGCTTTAGAAAAAAATAGAGTTTAAACTATAAAGGTATTTTCGATAAAACGTAATTTATTTTTTCCTTTTCCAAATATCTCAATAAATATTAGTTTTCTTGAAAAAGCCCATGAACTGATAATGAATTTCGCTTGTTTATTTATTTACATAGATTTAATAGTTTCGGAGATATGAAAGTTCACAAATGGCGTCCGAACGCTTATAAGAAGAAAAATGCAGTTTAAATGTTAAATATCTCAGAAATTGTGACACCTACGTCACGCATGCTAAGAAATAAAATTAAAGACAATTAATTATGCTTTCAAATTATTTTTTACTCGTTCCTGTAGCATAAGAAATAAAGAAGTTATGACGGAAAAATGTGCGTATTTATATTTCTTTATATAAATAGGTCGCCATTTTGTTACTCTAATTAGCCAGTAATTTAAAAAAATTATCTTAAATACAGTTTTTCGTTAAGATGTAGCATTACCTAGATGCTTAAAATGTTTTGCTCATTTAAAGCACTTGTTTTAGAAAAGAATGCATTTTAAACTTTAAAGGTAATTTCGAAACACTTGGATACCAAATATAAACTTAAATATTTCCGAAATTATTAATCCTACATCAATAAAAAAAATATAATTAATTCCCAGTTGGTATTTTCTGTAACTGGTCTGTAACATTTTTTCGATAAAGTAATACTTTTCGAGATACTTGACGAAAGCCGTTTGGAAATACCTTTTTTTTCAGGCTAAAATCGCAATATTGAAGTTATAAGTTAAAAACTATCAATTTATGTGAAAAATTGCATAGAACCTTTTCTTCTTAAAATTTCATTCTATTTCAGCTCCAATAAATATATATATATTTTTTAAGTGCCACCCTCTGTGAAGCATTTACTATTATACTACCAAAAATGAACGAAATCCGTTCAATATGATATTATTTCGAATTTAAAACCTCTAGTTACTGTACATGAATTATTATTGAGAAAAAGTGACCATATCATCAACACTGTCCAAATCATAAATTAATTAATATTAAAATTATTATTTTCTTCTTAGTTCACCTCGCCTCAATTGTTATTAAAGAGTCATATTTCTTGGTTTAAATTTTTTGTAAGCCAACAAATTGAGGTAAAATAATTTAATTACCAGTTTTCTTTGAAATTTACATATTCTAGCAAACTTCAAGTGATATTAAACAAACTCCCACTACTACTAATATAAATTAGCAAAGTAATACCCTAGACTTTATCGGGATTTCATTATATGGGTATTAACCCCCATAGAGACTAATATTTGATCCTATATAATCCTAACTGTTTAATAAGATTAAATTCCCGAAAGGTAGTAATCTTTATTATCCTCTGTTAAATACATCATATAACGGTGATATGAAGTTACAAATTTAATATATTTTATGGATTACCTGGATCAATGTTTGTAAGAACAACAGTAAGTGTTTTTTTAATGGCACTTTTATCCTGAATAACAAATTATATGTATTCTTTAATTAAAAATAATTATATCTATATTATATTACAATCTTCGAAAGGAATTTTTTTTCGCAATATTAAGTCTCAAAAAAACCTAAAGTGCTTCGTTAATGAGATAGTCCGAGAACGAGGGATCTCTACGATGCATTTTAAGGACCCTCTATAACACTCGCGAACAACCATCTAAAAAAAATTGATTCTTATGTAATTGTAATGTAATTTTTTTGTAACTTTGGATTTTGGTGGTTGATTTGATGCTGATTAAATGTTCAAATGGCGACAACCCTCGAAAACCCTTTGTATTGTAGCTATGGTCCTTTTAAGGGCTGAAAAGGGGGTATTTTTCATATGTGAGATAACATCTATAATAAAGAAACATTAAATAGCCGGGGGGTTAAGAATGCATACAAGATGCAGATTATTACCTTTAAGAGAGTAATAATCGGTGAAAAAACACTAAAAGTCTTATAAAATATATTATATAAAAAAATTATTTTATGTGCGAATTTGTTTATTTATGAAGAGGCATCTTGTAGTTGTTAATACAACCAATAAAAAAATATATGTATTATGTGTATGTTTGAGTCTACACACATACATTCATGTTTTTTTTAAGAAGTGCAAAAGATTTTATTATATTGACATCACATATGAAAAATACACATTTTTAGCTCTTAAAAGTCGTAGCTCCAAAGCAAAGCGTCTTCGAGGGTTGTCACCATTTGAACATTTGACCAGTATCAAATCAACTACTAAAATCCAAGTTAAAAAAAAAAAATAACCCAAAGCAAAAATAGTGTATTTTGTGCGGGGTCGTCTCTCAGAGCTACAGAGCTGTATTTTGGAACTATGAAAATGCATAGTATACTGTTTTACATTAGAAACCTTAATGTATACATACAAAGTCAAAAACCGCTGCCAAAGGAATCACTACTTTCACATCCAGATTTTCTATCCAAGTCACTCACAACGAAAAAGTTTGTATGTGGAAATAATTGTTTATGGAACTTTAATAATATAATATTTGAAATCCCCTACCCAAAAAACCCATAAAACGATACCCCACATCGGTAGTGGGATGGGGGTAGTGATAGGGGGGGTGGTAGTGGGGGTGGTAGTGGGGGTGGATGAAGTAAAAAAATATTTTGAGGTTTCTGGTTCTTGTACACACACTAATTCACAATCCCCTTTAACCCTATCACTGCGGCCGCGTAACTCTTTGCCGATTTGTACGTCTCCCGCAATTAACATATGAGTAACGTTCGCGGATGTGTACGTTTCCCGCATTGGTGCGCTGTAATTGTATTCAAAATGTTACTTGTAAATATTGTAAAATGTCACATTTTACAGATTTCTAAATAAATTCTGTTTTAGAATGAAATATTTATTACATATTTTATACATATTCACAGACGGATTCGGTTGGTTCCCGCATTTAAGTATGCGTCTATCCTCGCGTAATTTGCCGGTTCCCGCAGTGAAAGGGTTAATAATGGGGTGGGGTGGTAATGAGGGTGGCTAATGCCAAACATTTTTTTGAGACCTAACGTTCTCTTGTATATACTAAATACCAATTTTATGGACACTTAGGTACCTGCTTGATTTACGTATTTACCCCAAATTTACACCAATTTACCCCCCCAACCCTTCGACGGAACAAGATGAAAATATAATCTAGTTCCAGATCTCGTTAAAGTACATATGTGTACCAAATTTCAAGTCAATATCTTAAACGGTTCCATAGTAAACGTGCACACAAAAAAAAGTTAGACAGACAGACCGACAAACAGGCAGAACATTTTTTTTTCGCTCAAACTTAAAATCTCGACGTTTCACGACATTCTAAGTCTATTTGAACAATAAAAAAAATGTTTAAATTTTTTTGTCGTTACCTACTATACTTTCACTGGATGTGGAAGTAAAATAAGAACATAACCTATACAGAAAAGAAACGATGTGATTCCACAACATAATATCGTTTAATAGCTCTTAAAAGTATGTAGATCAGTGTCATGTAAATCTGTACTCAACTGGTTATATTCAATCACTCCTTTATAGAAAACCGTTGCCCAAGGAATCACTACTTCCACATCCAGATTTTCTATCCAAGTCACTTAAAACGAAAAAATTTTGTATGCGGAAATAATTGTTTACGGAACTTTAATAATATAATATTTGAAATCCTCTACCCCAAAAACCCATAAAACGATACCCTACATCGGTAGTGGGATGGGGGTGGTGATAAGTAAAAAAATATTTTGAGGCTTCTGGTTCTTGTACACACACTAAATCACATTTTTTTATATAATGGGGTGGGGGTTGGTAATGGGGGTGGCTAATGCCAAAATTTTTTTTTCGCTCAAACTTAAAATCTCGACGTTTCATGACATTCTAAGCCTATTTGAACAATGAAAATTTTTAAATTTTTTTTTGTCGTTACTATACTTCCACTGGATGTGGAAGTAAAATGAATAAAATATTTTTCGTTCAAAATTTGATTTCGGTAAATTCGGACTTTTCTTTCTTAAGTTATTTAGCTTAAAGGAGACGTGACGGACGGAGGGGCAGACGGACAGACGACCAGACTGACAGATAGACAGACCCATGGCGGACATTTTGAAAGTTGTTACGAATTCTGTAACTAACACAGTGATAATATCATAATTTTTTTTTCTACGAGAGATATTTACAATTTTTGAAATGTGTCGATGAAATCCAATATACTCTTTGCTCTCGTATTCCTAAAGAGTATAATAACAGATACGAAAAAAATGCATATACCTAATATGTCTTGTAGAGAATTTTGTTTCATTTTTTATACAATAATTCCGATATCGCTAAAGGTTAGAAAGATGTAAGCAATAAACTGAATGAGAGCACCATATTTTCAAGATGGCCGCTCCAGCGCAACAGATTGAGTTCAGGACTTTTAGTATGTTTAATAGTAAACCTTAATGAATATCTTTGCCAAGTTTTAAAACTTGATCAGTTTTTCAGTCAAACATATTTGTTATAATTTCACTGGAGTATATGCCGTTTAGTCTTATTTGTTACAGGTTATGAGGTAACTCAGCGTTTCATATTATTTAAATATATTTTAGTCTATTCTTTTGTTTGTTACCAAGATTCAGCAGTGCACACCAAACCAACACTGTCGCTTGCGTACGAGATAATGTACTAATTTATTTATTAATAAACACTGGAAACATAGTAGGGTCTAAAATCGTACATTGAGGCACACCGATTTTAATTTTGTTTATGGAACTGATTCTACAGTTACTGTCCTTAATAGACATGACTTAATTAAGTACATGACTCGTTATGCCAGTATCATTGAGTTCTTCAACAATTTTATGAGACAATGTTTTCTGCAAATCCAGCAAACAATTGTTTTCTTATATTTCTGAAAGTTGGCTAATATGTTCGGTATTAGTTCTGAGAGAGGCTATTCTGTTCCAATACTTTTACTTCCACATCCAGTGGAAGTATAGTAACGACAAAAAAATTTTAAAAAATTTTTATTGTTCAAATAGGCTTAGAATGCCATGAAACGTCGAGATTTCAAGTTTGAGCGAAAAAAAAAAATTCTGTCTGTCGGTCTGTAACTTTTTTTTGTGCGCACGTTTACTCTGGAACCGTTTGAGATATTGACTTGAAATTTGGTACACATATGTGCTTTAATGAGATCTAGAACTAGATTATATTTTCATCTTGTTCCGTCGAAGGGTTGGAGGGTAAATTGGGGTAAATTTGGTGTAAATAGGTAAATCAAGCAGGTAAGAGTTCATAAAATTGATATTTAGTATAGACAAGAGAAGCTAAGGTCTCAAAAAAAATTTTGGCATTAGCCACCCCCACCCCATTATTAAAGGGGATGAAAAAAAATGTGATTTAGTGTGTGTACAAGAACCAGAAACCTCAAAATATTTTTTACTTGATCCACCCCCACTCCCACCCCCTGTCACCACCCCCATCCCACTACCGATGTGGGGTATCGTTTTATGGGTTTTTGGGGTAGAGGATTTCAAATATTATATTATTAAAGTTCCATAAACAATTATTTCCAGATACAAAATTTTTCCGTTGTGTGACTTGGATAGAAAATCCGGATGTGGAAGTAGTGATTCCTTGGGCAGCGGTTTTTTAAGTCCAAATTGTTTTTTTTTGTATATTATTTGTGTTTACCAAGGAAGAACATTTTCCAAAAATTTTTGCTAATAAACGATATAGGCCTATCTTTTTTTTTTCGCTTTTAAATATTGACACTACAATACTTTCCTTGAACTGGTCTTTGCTTGTATCGAATAACATGTTAGACTCATTTATAGCATTATAATGAATATAAAAGGCTTTGTGCTCCAGCCATCATTTTAAAATTCACAACAAAACAAATAAAGGCACGATCCTTGATGATTAGCTTCCTGTTGCTCTTCCATACTACTTGCACGATATTTGTTTGATATATAATTAACAAAGCCAACATAAAAGATAACTACTAACCAGAGGGAACGAAGTAATAATGATAACAATAATTATAAGGGAAAATAAAAACAAATAATAGTGGTAATGTGTGAACATTGCGCTTTAGGGTACATATTTTTGTTTATTTTATATCCTATTGTTTTAAAAATATAGATATCCTTATACCGTTTATTGTCTGGAGGTATGGTCCAGTCAATAGGTACAGAAAAGCACCAGAACAGGTAAACATTAGATGCCAACTAATATTTAATTTGATATATCCTCTCTTTTTATTCACAATGCCTTGACGTGCCTCTTGTGACCCACGCATTATTATTTGGCCTCTCTTTGCTGTATGGAACGTCTGACAGCATCAACGCTAACTATCGCCATTGTCTGTTACACGCACGGCGTTACTAAAACTCTTTCCTATCAGCTCCTTAATAATATCAGCCCAGCGCACTATGAAAAAATTTTTGTTAGCTTTTCTTATTTTAAGGAGAAAACGGAGCAATTTTAAAAAATCAGCATCTGGGTCCACTATGCCATAGCTAAATTAAAACTAATGGATGTGTTACCACTTTTTAGTTTGGGAAGATCCTGACAAATGAGGCAAGGTTTGCTTGAAACAGACCATCATCCTTGTCCTGATTATTCTTCAAGAAATATTCTGGGCAGATGAAGCTTCTTTTATGAGAAGTGATGTCATAAATTTGAAAAACCTGCACAGGTGGAAGGCAGAAAATCCATAAGCGATACACGCGTCAGAGTTTCAACAAGAATTTTTCGTGAACGTTTGAGCAGAGTTAGTCGATAATTTGTTGATTGGATTTTATATTCTTCCTTATAGATTAAACACAGAAATTAGCGCCTCATTGAAGAACTGCTATCGCTTCTGTAGGATGCTCCACTGGTGATCCGAAGAGACATGTAGATTCAAATTGTTTCTCCACCATCACATTACAGAATTGACGTAATTTCGTAAAAACCAATTATCCGAGATGGATTGGACATGGTAGTCATATCGCATAGTCCGCTAAATCACCAGATTATAGTCCCCTCGACTTTCATTTTGAGCGGGATACATGTAAGGCAATGTGTACGCACAAGTTTCAAGCAGCCGAAAATAATTACACAGCCACACAAAAAAAGTGGTCTGGCCTGCGGACCAGACCAGTGCAGTGTATCCTTATGTGTTTGGACTCGCTGAATCCGAAGTCAGAATTGTCAGGTTGGTATGTTATTCAGAAAAACGCGTTTAATCCGACCAAATTGTATTAACATTAACAGTGAGTACTCTTTTTTAATCATTTATATCTACATCAATGTAACAGATTTATCATAATTGCATTAAACAGATAAAGGTTTACAGGTTATGAAAGGATCAAGACATGACAAACGATATTTTAGGTTCCTTTCTTGGGGCATGGTCACATATAGGTCTGTTATCTTAACCAATAGCTCTGTAACTGTTAAGTAAATGTTTTTCCTCTCAAAGTTTCCAAAGACCCCGTCTTATATCACGTAGCACTTGTCGTTGACGTTTACTTAACGTATACTCGCAAAAACTTAGTCAAACCCAAGGGGCCGATATTTAACCCAACAGTTAGATGATTATACTGCATTGCATCGACCTTAATCTTAAAATAAGCTGCGATTTCCATTGGATGTACAAAGAGTCCCGTTGCAGGCCTTCCCGATAACGTTCTGGAAGAAACATTATTGTCAAGTTCGAGTTGGAGAGTGGTAATATTTTTCATCGTTTACAACTATACGAGCCGGCATCGGCAGATCAAAAACTGAAAACAACTGTCAGAAATACAGTACTAACAAATTTATATTACAACTTTCATTTATTATTTAATTCATAATTGCACACAATGATTTTCTCTGTCAAGTTGTAAAAACTTGAAACTGCATTTTTGTTTTCGAATATTGCCAAAGTGAAACAATAAACACCCTTTTTCCGATAGAAGTAAATTATACGATCTAATTTGGCTGTACGCTGACTAGCTCTGCCCCGAAAATCCATGATGGCTCTCAATTTCCAAACGTCCAAAGAAACGGAGATTCATTCACAATATTATAGTAGAGAAACTAATTGACAATTGACTTATGACAAAAACATGTAAAAACATATTCGACAATGTTTCCTAAGTAGGAAAATGACTGCTGCCGCGCTCTCATTGTGTGAAGTACGCAGTTATGACGTCATCAAGATAGCAACCGTCTCTATGTATTTATATTCGATTAACTCAATATCTATTTAACCTATTTTCTTGTGTGGACTGTCATATAAGAGCTTATTAATTGCTCAATAAAAATGTATTAAGATTCAACTGCGTAGGTATTATAAATAATTGAAGTATTTTCAAAAATATATTTCTTTTTATACATTTTTAAATCATTTTCATATTATAAACGAAATAACAGCTTTACAGTGACATAATCTACTATACCTTAGCCGGAAAAGGAGGATAGTGGTGAATTGAACTGTCAATAGTGTCAAGAGGCACCTGTCATTGAGCGACGTTGATTTGATAAACATTTGTAAAAATTATTCTGAATTGTACCCCTCTCCAACGCCAACAGAATATGTTCCACACATTAATCACATGCATTTATTACTATCCTCCCTTCCCGGCTAGTGTAATGGTGACATAAAAGTTTAGTAAAATGTTCATTTGACGTAAAAGTCGCAGGCGTAGGGGTTATTTTCCAGTATAATATTTTAAACACAAGTCGTTTTCTTTTCCGGCTTCGTCAGCGGCTCCCACTTCACCGATTTTGATGATTCTTTTTTTAAAATAAAGCTGTTTATTCACGGATGTGTCATCACCAATTTTTATTTTCTTAAATCGTTATTTTCGTCCTAAAAACGAAATAGAAGTTAAAATAAATAAATGAATTCAGCGCTCGAACTATAACGCACCGATGCGATGGCCCCTACTACATCAAACTGTGCATGTAGAGGCCGCAGTTGACCAAAGAAATCCGAGTAAATCAGTCTAAGTTTCCATCAGGAACGATATTATTCCCATTTTAGGTGACGACAGTTGTTTATTTGTTAATTTGTGACCCATCTTAGACACAGCCCATTAATAATTTAACTGAATATGAAAATTTATTATCGTTATATGGTGCATACGCTGGTGATGTTGAATTACATTGCATTACTCAATTATTTTCTAATTATTTATTGAGGGTAGATTTGTAGATTGCAGATTGTTTAAGGGATCGCTTGGCCCTGAGTTGACCTTTCTTCACCTCGACCTAAAAGGTCTTTTGTGAATTACCCTACAACTAATTGTAGCCCAGGGTTCCAAGATTTTTGCAAAGCTTGCGATTTTCCTGGGAGCCAATTTCCCTATGTCTTCAGGCGTTAGTTCCGCCTGTTCTAGGTACTTTAGCCTAATGCGGATTGGTACCTTGCATTCACGAAGTATATGTTCCGCAGTTTCCGTTGCAGCTTCACAATATCAGCATTTGTCATCTTCTACCATGCCCATGTTCTTGAGATGATATCTCAAGGGGCAATGGCCAGTTAGAAGGCCTGTGATCAGCCTTAGGTCGGACTTTTCCAGTTCGAGAAGACTTGTAGCATTTTTTGTTGAATAGGTTATAAACTTTTTCGCTTGTCTTTGGCCCGGAGTATTCCTCCAGTAGGACTTCTTTTGTTCCTTTTCCCATTTTAGGACCTCCTCCGTTATGTATCCTTTTGATAGGCCACAGAACGGTTCTGGTCCAAAAAGTGGGGCTTCAGCCCCTTTTCTTGCGAGGCTATCAACCAATTCTATTCCCTTATGCCCTGGCACCCACATCAAGGTAATCTTGTTGTTTTTGCCAGTTGCTTCAGGGATTGTCTGTATTCCCAGGCAATTTTTGACTTGAAGGTATAGGACCTGAGAGCCTTGAGTGCATTCTTGGGCACATTGATCTATAGCATAGATTTTTGCCTGGAAGATGGTTGGGGTGTTACCAAGGGCTTTAGATTGCCTGCATTTAGAACCTGCTACTCCCACACCAACCCTTTCGCTCATTTTGGATCCATCTGTGTACCAGATGTGTGACTCTTTCTCCAATCGCAGTACCACGACTCTGCCCGCCTGACGACTTTCAATCAGCACATCAAAGGGGCAGTCGAAGTCATGCTTGATTGGCGTTGAGTCAGTGGGTTTGGTCATGGATTCGAATTGGATTAACTCCAGAATCCTTAAGTGACCAACCAGGTCGCCTGGTCTGAATTTAAGTGCCTGATGCAGTCTTGAGAC
The DNA here is from genome assembly GCA_936432065.2 of Rutpela maculata. Lineage (NCBI taxonomy): Eukaryota > Metazoa > Arthropoda > Insecta > Coleoptera > Cerambycidae > Rutpela > Rutpela maculata. The sequence continues at coordinate 40,544,252 of OW386290.2, forward strand.
ACTAAATGCTGCCTCCTTCCTTACATGCAAATGCAATGGAAGTAAGTCCAGCATTGCCTCCATAGCTGCTGTGGGACAGGAGCGCATTGCTCTTGTAGTCGCTAGACAGGCAAGGCGTTGCAATGTATCATTTTCGGCTTCAGACCCAGCCTACGGCACGTCCAAATAGCCGTCATTGCTTTGGTAAGTGTCCTTTATAAGTGTGAGTTCCAGGTAAGTTTCTGGTCCAGGATTACTCCTAGATACTTGACTTCACTGGAAAAATTCAGTGTTCCATTCATCATAGGAGCTCTCACGTTGAGTTTTTTCCTTTTGGTGAATGGAACAATAACTTTTTTGCTCGGATTGACACTAAGGCCCTCTGACGAGCACCATTTAGATATTATGTTTAAGGTAATTTGTATGTGGTTTGAGATCATAACCTCATGCCTGCCTCTGACAGTAACGACTGGGTCATCAGCATAGCCCTGAACGTTGAAGCCATAATTACTCAGCTTATGGAGGAGATCGTCGACCACCATTGACCACAGCAAGGGCGATAAAACTCCACCTTGTGGACAGCCCCTAAATGCAAGTCACGGTGGCCGACTCGCTCCCCACATCTGTGGTAATTATTCTGCCTCTTAGCATGGATTGTATCAATTTGATTGTTGGGGACTGTATTCCCCTTTTTTCCGCGGCTCTTTGTATGTACTCATAGGAGATGTTATCAAAGGCATCCTCTATATCTATGGAAGCACACAGAGCCAGTTCCTTTGCTGTAAATTCTTTTTGATGCCTTTAACCAGGCCATGTAGAATTTATTGTTGATTTTCCAGGTTGATGGGCAAATTGTTTCGAGTAAAGCGGTTTTACTGTAATGATTTCGCTTCTGATCTGTTGATCTAGTATTTTCTCCATTGTTTTAAGGAGAAAAGAGGTTAAGCTGATGGGGCGATAAGATTTAGGCTCGTCTGGTGGACGTCTGCCTATTGAGGGTATATGGAGACGATGACAACGAAGAAAATTTTGGAAAATATTATTTGTAGCTAATTATAATCGTGAAAAAATCACTTTCCGAAATGTCTCCATATCATCATGTTTCAGATTATGCAGATACGAAAATTCCGTTAATACTTAGTTTGTCTCTTGTCTGTCGTGCGTTTGTCTGTTGGCGTTGGCGTCACACTTAAAAACCTATTTGATGGATAAAAATAATATTTGAGGTAATTCACGCTATTGCCAAAAAGAGACCTGACACCTCTTAATAAAAATATACAGGTTGTATACTTTAAAAAAAACCGCTGCCCAAGGAATCACTACTTCCACATCCAGATTCTCTATCCAAGTCACTCACAACGAAAAAACTTTGTATGTGAAAATAATTGTTTATGGAACTTTAATAATATAATATTTGAAATCCTCTACCCCAAAAACCCATAAAACGATACCCCACATCGGTAGTGGGGTGGGGGGTGGTGATAGAAGGGTGATAGTGGGGGGTGGATGAAGTAAAAAAATATTTTGAGGTTTCTGGTTCCTGTACATACACTAAATCACAATTTTTTTTCATCCCCTTTAATAAGGGGGTGGGGGTGGTAATGGGGGTGGCTAATGCCAAAAATTTTTTTGAGACCTTAGATTCTCTTGTATATACTAAATACCAATTTTATGGACTCTTACCTGCTTGATTGACCTATTTACCCCAAATTTACCCCATTTTACCCCCCAACCCTTCGACGGAACAAGATGAAAATATAATCTAGTTCTAGATCTCGTTAAAGTACATATGTGTACCAAATTTCAAGTCAATATCTTAAACGGTTCCAGAGTAAACGTGCGCACAAAAAAAAGTTACACAGACGTTAGACAGAAGTTAGACAGACCGACAGGCCGACAGACAGACAGACAGACCGACAGACAGACAGACCGACAGACCGACAGACAGACAGAAATTTTTTTTCGCTCAAACTTAAAATCTCGACGTTTCATGACATTTTAAGCCTATTTGGACAATAAAAAATTTTTAATTTTTTTTTGTCGTTACTATACTTCCACTGGACGTGGAAGTAATAAAACTACAGGAAAATAATATCCGAAATGTGGTTGACAAGGATGAAAATCTGGTAAAAAAAATATACAAAGTGATCACTGAAAGGAATAAGATAATTAATGAATATAAGGTGTCAAATAGAGAGGGGAGATTTTTGCAAATAATTTTACAAATTCTTTATATTCCTCGCTTACTGATGAGAAGTATTATTGTAATCGTGAAAAAATCACTATTCCAGATTATTTAGGATTTTCACATTTCAGATTAGATTATCAAATTTTAGGTATTTCAGTCCGTCTGTCTTTTAGTTTCTTGGCTTTATATCTAAAAAATATTTGACTGAGAAAAATAATATTCGGCAGGAACAAGGCTTATTGTCACGGAAAATATTTTGATCGAAAAATGTAGAGGCTGAACACCCCAAAAAAATAATTAAGGAAAAAATGCTAGGAAACACAGTTAACACAATTTCTGAGGAATAAACGTATTTTAGTATAAGTGAAAAAGGTATACGGAGTGATCACTAAAAGAATAAAACAATTAACTGGACTAAAGACGTCAACATTTGACGGGGGATATATACAGTGTGGCCCATTTCAAGTGGAAACACCTTCGTAACTCAGTTATTGGTCATCCAATTTCAGCCAAATTTAGATCGGTATCAAAGACTTTACTATATCCTTTTTGAGCAAAACAAGACATATTTCAGTCATTGGCGTCCATTTTTATTAAGAAAAAAAAGGGTCAATTTTTCGAGAAGTCATATTAGGCATTTTTTTGTTGAAAAACTAATGCAATATTATTGATCAGCATTAGGGCGGTCCTTATTTATACTTGAGGAAAAAAATATTTTAGAATTTAGTTTGGGCCACCCCCCACAACGGTTTCAATTGCTAAAAAAATAATGTGGGTGAAATCTGAGCGAAATCGGATACGGGGAAAACGTGCCACCCACCACCCCTAGATTTAATGTTTCTTGAAATTCCCCACATTGTTATATTTGGTTTTTCTAAGTAAACAATAGGTATAACTGACAGCCTGAAGATAATTTATAATAGTTTAGGAAGAGGAAAGCGAATTATTTGATAAAACTGCTTAGGGTTTTTTGTTATTATTATTTCAATGTTATATGAGTTTAATGTGTTTATTTCATCTTAGAGCAAATCGTCCAAATGACGACATCTTCAAGCAGCAGTGAAAGTCCTCGTGCTTCGAGTTCAACACAAGAAACTCAAGATGATGCTTCAAAATATATGACGCAATCGGAACCTGAACCTGGGCCATCGCAACCCAAGAAGAAGAGAGCACGCCGTGAAATAATCACCCCAAAATTGGTTGCAGTGTTCGATAAATGTAGAATTAGTAATGGAGACGCGGTTCATATTTTATTCGCGGCTGCGGAGGCCTCTGGGCAAGATGTGCAAAATTTAGTTATAAACAAATCCTCTATTCGGCACTGTAGAGAAAAACTGCGTAAAAAGCGGGCTGGCGTTCTTAAAACTCAATTCAAACAATCTGAATTACAAGCGGTTGTGGTCCATTGGGATGGAAAAATGCTTCCCGCAATGACGGGTAAGGAGACTGTTGATAGACTTCCTGTTATCGTTACGAGTGGAGATTCTGAGCAAATACTCGGAGTACCTGCATTACAAACTGGAACCGGAAAGGAGCAGGCATCCGCTGTTTATGAGGTGCTTGATGATTGGGGCCTTTTAAAAACTGTTAAGGCGCTATGCTTCGACACAATTGCGTCAAATACAGGACGATTAAAAGGAACCTGCATTTTATTGGAGCAGCTTATGGATAGGGAACTTTTGTACCTCCCTTGTAGACACCATATCTACGAGCTAGTTCTCAGAGGAGTCATCGAAGTAAAAATGGGTAAAACCACAGGTCCGACTGCCCAAATCTTTAAACGCTTTCAACAGTATTGGGCTAAGATTAACAAACATTATTTTAAGTCCGGATTTAAAGACGGATATGTTCTTTCATTTTTAGATGATACAAAAGAGGTAGTCACATTTGTGACATCTGCTCTGGAAAATCCGCAAAAGCAGCCTCGAGAGGATTATAGAGAATTTTTGGAGTTGTCCTTAATATTCTTGGGTGAAATTCCTCCTCGTGGAATATCTTTTCGGATTCCTGGGGCCATTCACCACGCGAGATGGATGGCAAATGCTATTTATTGCTTAAAGATTTTCTTGTTCCGCGATGAATTCCCATTGACAGATGAAGAGAGAAGAGGTCTTTCAGATATATGTATTTTTGTCGTGAAAGTTTATATTGAAGCCTGGTTTTGCGCGCCACTTTCCACCGAAGCGCCTTATCAGGACCTCCGCTTTTTAAATAAGCTTTATGACTATAAGGCCGTCGATCCCGAGATATCTGGTGTTGCGTTGAAAAAATTTCATAAGCATTTATGGTACCTAAGTCCAGAAGCAGTTGCCATCGCATTCTTCGATTTAAAATTGTCAGAGGAATCCAAAGTGAAAATGGTTGAGGCCCTAGGTGAGAAAGAGGATCTGGAAGAAGAATCATCGGATGTGGAAGAAAAGCCATTAGATATAGAAGAAGAATCATCATATGGTAATCAAGCGAATAGAGATAGGGAAAATGAAATTCCAAAGTTTGTGGAGAACACATTTATTGAAAATTTTGTTACTATCGAAACCCGAAAGTTTTTCAAACGATTTCACATAAATGATGACTTGCTTGAAACTTGGTCTAAAAACGATAGTTTTAACAAAGGGTTGGATATTGTAAAAAAAACCAAAGTTGTTAATGATACAGCAGAGCGGGGTGTTAAGTTATTGACAGATTACAATAATGTAATAACAAAAGATGAGGAACAAAAACAATTCGTCTTACAAGTTGTAATAGATTACAGAACTCGATTTCCCGATTTTAAAAAGGAGACTTATCCCAAAAATTATAATCAAATTAATGACTTTTCATAAATAAAATGTATATTATTTATTTTTAGTCACTACTAATTCGATTGTCAGTAGCAAGCTTTGAAAAAATAAATATCGAAATTTATTAGAATTTATTTGAATCTCCCAGAAACAAGGGTTGGGTGGCGGCACGTTTTCTCGTTATCCGATTGAGTTTAAATTTTGCACAGAACATTTTTTTAAGTATTGAAACCAATCTAGGGGGTGGTCCGCAAAAAAACATCAAGTCGAAAAATAAGGACCGCCCTAATCCGCATGCTGTAGAACCGCTATATCCAGAATTTAACAACATATTGATTTTTGGTTTTCGAATTACGGTCCCCTTAAGATTACCTATTTTAAACATTAAATAATCAATAAATTGGTAACGAAATTTTTTTCGAAAAAAAAGTCATTCTTCATTTTCTCTTTAAATTCAATTTTTCTACTATCCCATATCATCTAAACTTTCTAATTTCGAAGGCCAAGAATTTTCATTGGAAAATTTTGGGTCATCAGACCTGTAAATTATTCGGGCATTAAAGATTACCGAATTTGAAAGTATCGATGATATGGGGGTGGTAGAAAAAATGAATTTAAAGAGAAAATAAAGAATGTCTTTCTTTCGAAAAAAAATTCGTTACCAACTTATTGATTATTTAATGTTTAAAATAAGTGATTTTAAGTGGGCTGTAATTCCAAAACCAAAAATCAAAATGTTGTTAATTCTGGATATAGGAGTTCTACAGCATGCTCATCAGTAATATTGCATTTATTTTTCAAAAAAAAAATGCCTAATATAATTTCTCCAAAAATCGACCATTTTTTTCTTAATAAAAATGCCAATGACTGAAATAAGTTTTGTTTTACTCAAAAAAGATATAGTAAAGATCTTTGATACCGATTCAAATTTGGTTGAAATTGGATGACCAATAACTGAGTTACGAAGGTGTTTCCACTTGAAATGGTCCACCTGTAGAATAGATTCTTTTGTTTTATGAACTACTAGGAAAAAGTGAGATTACGTTGAAACAGGGCCGCGAATTTCTCAAAAATGTGAGTGCTGGTAGTAAGTCCAAAGGTGTACCTCTAAAGAATAATTTCTAGGATACATTTTTAACATCCCCATTCCGTCGAACTTCGACGGGATCAGTTAGTAATGGATAATTATACTATGGAATTTAACTAACTATTTTTAGAAGAAAGTATATGTGGCAGACAATCCAGAAACAAAAACAGAATAATTATTGAATTTTTATTCACACATTCATAATTCTGAGAAATGGTGCGTAATCAATTTCGATATAATTTAAATTTTCCTGGCATCAAATATATTAGTGAGAACGTTAAAATATTTTAATTAAGCATATCAAACTTACATTTACACGGACATTCATTATGTACAATAAAAGCTTCGAACCGGCTATATGGCAATTCGCAAATTATAATTGTTCGTTGCCTACATAGTTGTTTAATTATTATTACATGCATGAAATCACGGGCGACAGTATAAATCTGGACTTATCAACTAATTACACAGTTTCAGCAAATTAAGCCATCGATTTGAAACCTTTGATTTCAGTTCACTCATGATTTGGCACAACAGTTCGTTTAATAATTTAATTAGAAATTGCAGTTGTTTCAAAGTGGCTTTAAGGATAGGATTTTGTAGAGAGAGAGGGAAATATGCTTTTACTTTCGATTTATTGTAAATATTTAAAAAACCAAACATAGTTACATTTAAAACTGTTTTAGGTACTTGCTATTGTTCTAACAAATACAACTATATATACAGGGTGTCTCATCAGGAACTGCATCGATCGATATAAGGAAAAATACGCACCAGCAAATTTTAAAAATTTAAGGAGCTACTAATGGCAGTGTGGCCAATCCAACTAAAATAGTTACAAGCATCTGGCACTTCCCGTTATATCGGAAGTCGATACCAATTTGCTTATTTTATTAAATGGAACACCCTATATATTTTAGAGTTTTCGAAAATAGCATAAAATTCTGAGTCAAAAACATATAGGATACCATATGCCTAAACCCAGCTGTTTCAGAGATATTTGACATTTTAAAAGAAATTTGACAGGTGTAATGGTTTACAATAATCTTTATAACTTTCTTCGTGTAAAAGATACTCATTTGATTTTTGGCATGAAAGAACACAAGGAGAGCTGCACTCTACCAATTGAATTGCATTCAATAATAGTATACCAAGTGTTCCATTTTTGACGTTACATTTTGTAAACTTCAAACCGCGAAAACTTGTTTAGGTCAAATGGAACACCCATATTTTTTTGCATCAAGTTATGTAAAATTAAATTCCTTTTTTTCTGATATAACACTGCGGGGGTTTAAGTTACAACTTTTTGAAATATTTGCGATTTTCTTAGAAATTCAAGAAAAATTTTATCAAATTAGCCATGATTAGAAACAATCAATGTCAACCATTCTCTTATGTCAAAAAAATGCCACCGCGTTTAAATTACACCCACGAAGAATTTTTGAATTTGTCTATTATTTATGGAGAATGTGATAAAGTAATATCAAAAACTTGTAGTACATTTGCTACTCGATATCCACAAAAACGGAAACCGTTACCAAACACTGTAAAACGCATACTGGATAATTTTAAAAACTATGGCTCTGTCAAGGCAAGAATTCAAAAGCGGAAGCCTATTGTTGATGACGAAAACGACGAAATAGCAATTCTGGGATATTTTCATGCATTTCCAATTATGTCATTAAGACAAGTTGCTCTGGAATCGGGGCTATGCAAGGATTTTCAGTTCACAGAATCTTAATTAAACATAATTTCACCCGTTTTCGTTCCAAATGCTTCAACTATAGAAAGAAACAGATTTCCTAACGAGAAAATTTTGATGAATTTATTCTAATAAGGTCTGTAGGCGACGATTCTTATTTGGGAAATATTATATGGTCAGATGAAGGTAATTTACCAAAAACGAACTTTTTAATCGACACAATTCGCATTATTGGAGTGACTCGAATCGAATGTGTTCGGTGAGCGAAATTTTCAAGAAAGTTGGCAGTTTAATATTTACTGCGCCATAAGAAACGATAGAGTGGTGGCATTAGAATTTTATCAAGAAAATTTAAACAGTAAGTTAAAAATATTTCTTCTTCTGCTTATATGTATAGTTAATTTTTTTGTTTTTTTTTTAGGTGAAAGATACTAAATATTTTACAAAATTTGAGTAATAACTATTTAGAAAATTTACCTCTCGCCTAACATAGAAACATTTTTATCAGCACGACGGTGCTCCCCCACATAACGCGTATTTGATAAATCATTTTTTACAAGAAACTTTTTACGATCAATGGATCGCCAATAATGGACCTTTCCTATGGCCTCCTCGCTCGCCCAATTTATCAATTCTAGATTATTTTATTTGGGGAAGTATTAATAATAAAGTTTATGAGAGCCCATTAACAACTATTGAAGATTGTATGCAGAGAGTAAGAAATGCATTTCAAAACTTATCACAGGATTTAATTAGGATAGCTACCCATGAAGAACTAATCCGAAGGTGCGAAAAATGTATGGAGGTTCGAGGGCGGAATTTTGAACAATTATTAAATTAAAATGCAATCATGTTTTTAGTTGATTTCATCTTAGCTACTTTAGTTTATGCGAAGTGTCTTCAATCCAATTAATAGGCATGTTACAGTGTTTAGTGTTATTTTCCTTTTTTGTGGATATCTAGTAATAAATGTACTACAAGTTCTTGATATTACTTTATCACATTCTCCATAAATAACAAACAAATTCAAAAAGTCTTCGTGGGTGTAATTTAAACACGATGGCATTTTTTGACATAAGAGAATGATGACATTACTGATTGTTTCTAATCATGGCTAATTTGATAAAATTTTTACTAACATTTCTTGAATTTCTAAGAAAATCGCAAATATTTCAAAAAGTTGTAACTTAAACCCCCACAATGCTGATATTAGAAAAAAAGGAATTTAATTTTACATAACTTGATGTAAAAAAATATGGGGTGTTCCCTTTGACCTAAACAAGTTTTCGCGGTTTGAAGTTTACAAAATGTAACGTCAAGAATGGAACACTTGGTATACTATTATTGAATGTAATTCAATTGTAGACTGCAGCTCACCTTGTGTTCTTTCTACATGCCAAAAAGCAAATGAGTATCTTTTACACGAAGAAAGTTATAAAGGTTATTGTAAACCATTACATTACACCTGTCAATTTTTTTTTAAAATGTCAAATATCTCTGAAACAGCTAGGTTTAGGCATAGGGTATCTTATATATTTTTGACTCAGAGTTTTATGCTCTTTTCGAAAACCCTAAAATATATAGGGTGTTCCGTTTAAAATAAGCAAGTTGGTATCTACTTCCGGTATAACCGGAAGTGTCAGATGCTTGTAATTATTTTACTTGGATTGGCCACACTGCCATTAGTAGCTCCCTAAATTTTCAAAATTTTCTGGTGCGTACTTTTCCGTATATCGATCGATGCAGTTCCTGGTGAGACACCCTGTATTTATATTTTTTTTATTGTAAATTTCTGTTGTACTTGAATAGTGTAATTTGTCAATGAAAAGCACGGCATTTGACTATACAGGGTGGCTACTTTTTATATTGAACACTATTAAACCATAAAATTTACAAACTCGGTTAAATGGGAGAAAAGTTTCATATTTTGAAGTCCAATAAAATGAGTTGTAGAAATTCAAAATATTTTTATTAGTTCCGGAGATATACGATAAAATCCGAAATAGCTCATTTTCTTTTTTTTATCTAGCTGTCACTATAAAAAAATATTAAAAAATTTCATTGGAATATTTTATTGTAAATTAACTTTGCTATAACTCTCCGTAATCAAATTTTTATTATGACGTTTCGTCTGTTCAGGGGCACCATCAGCTTTATTTTTTTAAATACCTTAAATGTCTTTTTTATTTAAAATTTTTAAAGCATTTGAAATTTTAATTTCAAAGCTATGTCACACTTGACAATTTTACTGCGTTTCGTCAGAAAAATAATCATCATTAATTTTATTGCCTTCGCCCGTTGCAAAACGTTTCTTTTTTAAGTCTTTTTTCACTACAGTGCCTTGAAAAACAAAAGTTTCATTAAATGTCATTTGATTTTAGTTTATCATATTAATGACGTTTGTTTTCGTTAGCTATTGCTGTTCTAATTCAAACTATTATTTAATACTTATTTCTCAGTATGTTTCGTTATTCTGTAGAAGAAAAAAAAAGACATGTATGATGTTTACATTAAGAATTACAGAAATGTTGACAGGGCAGTCCAAGAATATGCCAATTTATACCCTGACAGATGCCATCCGACAAGAAATACTATTTACACTGTGTCCAAGAATTTATTCCAAATAGGCAGTGTTTGTAAATTGGAACGGAGGCACCAATTGAGAGAAACGGTAAATGATATTAATGTATTGGCTCAAGTGTACATAAACCCAGAAAATTCATCAAGGAATATTGCAAATGAATGCTGAATATCGGCAGCAGCTTTCAAAAAAATATTAAAAAAGTACAAATATCACGACTATTAATTTCAAACAGTACAGAAATTACATCGCGGTGACCCAGACCGCAGACTAACCTTCTGTAATTAGTTTAGGAGAAAATTGACTAATAACGGATTTTCTTTGGACTGATGAAACGATCTTTACAAATTCTGGAAGGTTTATCAGGAAAAATAAACACTTGTACTCAACCCCCATCTGACGCACCAAATGTGAAGTACGGCCTCAGGCACGATTTTCAGTAAATTTGTGGTGTGGCATAATTGACAACATTATAATTGGGCCCAAATTCATTGAGGGCAATTTAAACGGTGAAAATTTAGGGATTAATCGACTTACCTGTAAGGAAGGTTAATCCTAATTTTCCGAGCTTGTTCGAAGATATAATTACAAATATATATATACACCCTGTAGTTTCCGTCTGACTCACTCATCAGCACGAACGTTCAAAGAAAGAAAAACTTATCACACTGGGCTGGCCTTATCGCACCCAGACTTCATTCCGTTTTTAGCTAATTACAAAATCGCTTATTGAGAGGGAATAAGGGTGGGTGGGTTTGTAATTATATCTTCGGACAAGCTCGGAAAATTAGGATTAACCTTCCTTACAGGTAAGTCGATTAATCCCTAAATTTTCCTTCGCTTGTCCTCGATATAATTACAAATATATATACACCCTGTAGATGTTTAGAGTAAATGGCGATTTTGTAACAACGGAAATTTATTAAACAGTAACTAAGTAAGGCAACGCATTTTTTAAGCCTTGCTCCGAATGCTGTAGAAGTTGATGCGTGGCGTACGCTATGGCTAGAAAATTGTGTTATATTTATTCCGGCTAGACCAAAAGTCTTATCGAGTAGCGTAGTGGAAGGGAATTTTATGTGCAATAATTAGTGATGGTCATTATTCCGGAAAGAAATTGTTTTTTATAAATAAAAATCTGTATATATCTTTGGTTTGTTTCCGAAGTATGGAAAACTATGGTATGGGTTGTGGTTTATTAGGTCAAGACGTTTTTATTATTATTATTATTATTATTATTTTTTTGATATTCTGATTTCAGTTTTTTTTTTTTTTCATATATATATATATATATATATATATATATATATACTTATATCAATTAATGACAAAATATGCACTCTATGACCTGTTGTTAAGGCCGTCAATTTATACTATAGTTGTTCCAGGCGTGAGGATGCTATTTCGATAAAAACTCTATTTTCGAGTTTCGGAATTCCATGTAAAGGGTATTTGGATTTTAGAGACCTTCAACAAACAATTGATTTCTATATTATCGTTCTTATTTATGGGATTGAAAATTAAATTAATAGCCGACCTGCATTAATTGCCATCTTGTAGCATCTCGGTTAAGAATTGCATGTACAAGAATGTGTTATTAATGTTATATTCATAAGGATGAACTTTTTTTCACTCACAGAATGTACAATATTACTTCCATGTCCAGTGGAAGTATAGTAACGACAAAAAAATTTTTTAAAATTTTTATTGTCCAAATAGGCTTAAAATATCATGAAACGTCGAGATTTTAAGTTTGAGCGAAAAAAAATTTCTGTCTGTCTGTCGGTCTGTCTGTCGGTCTGTCTGTAACTTTTTTTTGTGCGCACGTTGACTCTGGAACCGTTTAAGATATTGACCTGAAATTTGTACTATGTACTTTAACGAGATCTAGAACTAGATTATATTTTCATCTTGTTCCGTCGAAGGGTTGGGGGGTAAATTGGGGTAAATTTGGGGTAAATGGGTAAATCAAGCAGGTAAGAGTTCATGAAATTGGTATTTAGTATATACAAGAGAAGCTAAGGTCTCAAAAAAATTTTTGGCATTAGCCACCCCCATTACCACCCCCACCTCCTTATTAAAGGGGATGAAAAAAAATTGTGATTTAGTATATGTACAGGAACCAGAAACCTCAAAATATTTTTTTACTTCATCCACCCCCCACTACCACCACCCCCACCCCACTACCGATGTGGGGTATCGTTTTATGGGTTTTTGGGGTAGAGGATTTCAAATATTATATTATTAAAGTTCCATAAACAATTATTTTCACATACAAAGTTTTTTCGTTGTGAGTGACTTGAATAGAGAATCTGGATGTGGAAGTAGTGATTCCTTGGGCAGCGGTTTTCTTTACAAGTTGAATATTGTTTCAGTGAACTATCTGTAAGGGAAGCAATTAGAGTAGGAATGAATGTTGTTGATATTCTTTTATTCAATAAAGCTATCTGGGTAATTTTTCTGCGGCGAAGAAAATTTTTCTGAAATGAGAAATGAGTAGATATATTTCTGGTTTAAAATATTTGGCTCCCCAGTAAAAATTCTTTTGTTTCTGAAACATTTATGAAATAGACTCATTTACTTAACATGTACTACCTCGTTCAGGTTTCTAATGAAAAATTTATGAAATATATCAAAAATATATTTCAATTGATGTATATTAGATGTTCTTTGAAATGTTTCATATATATTTCGTGTTTACTATAATAACTGTTGACACACAGGATACCAAGCTGATAGTCCAATAAAAGTCGACAACTATGCTTAGATCTTTTTCTTGTATTATTTTTCCAATACGTTATTGGAAAAAGAGGGGAAGCATTAAAATAGTATTCTTTCCATTTTGAAGTGAATGCATCTACTGACAAGAAATCCGGCTCGGGAAACCATGAAATGTATTTATCATACTTCTTATTAATACGACGTGTTATCAATAAATCTATTCCTGGTTTCTTCAATTTATTTGATATTAAGTTGATACTCTGTGTCTATTCATATTACTCAAGACTCCTTGTCCGCATCTTACTATACTTACTATGTTGTAAGTTGCATAAACTAATAAACATATGAACATAAATACATAAATCCATCACATACAGTAGACAACCCCCCCACAAGTCCAAAGCCAAGGCTGTCCGGAAGGGGTTACACATTTGAAAAAAAAAATACAGACACACCTCCATACTCACCGACATTATCAGTGACGGGGCTTGGGCTGGGGGTCGACCCAGTACAATGTAGGTAGTGCGACCAACATATTCGCTACATGAGACACTTTAGCCGGTAATTTTTATAAAGTACGCACCAATACCACAAGTCTCTTAAGGCTTCGCTTAAATGATTAAATTTGACACTTCCTCCCCCAGTTACCGAAGAAATCGCTGTTGTATTATCAAATCTTGAAAGTAAAGTATTCACATGTTTTTTATTTTTTAACAAATGATTTCAATGCATAGAAAGCTGCTTTGATTTCTAAAAAAATAATATGCATAGATTTTTCTTTTTTTTAAATCGTAGTCCCTTAAAAAAACTACTTCAGCCTATCAAAGGCCTATCAGAGAATATTTCTAAACCAAAATTTTTCAGCTTAATGTCTTGTCCATCTCAAATATTGCGTATTAAGAATTAAGCATTTCAGAGCTATAATTTTTATAGTTTCCTCTTAATGCTTTATTTTCTCGAAAGACTTGATATGATTAAAACCAAATTTTGTGACAGGGTAAGCAGAAACCAAACTATTAACTAATTTTGCAAATTCGCGGATGGTTGTTACGTGGAATTTCTCTTTGTGATTTTTTAACTATTGTGATTTTATCTTCAGGTAAATTTAGTCATCTTAATTGTAATATATATATATATAAAAAAAAAAAACTAAAAAAAATACATATTTTGACTGTTGAGGTTCTAAGTAACTTTGCATATGTTTGTATTCGTTTAACATTCCAATTAAGTATGCGCTATGATTGAAAAATCGTTCAAATAGAATACACAAATAATTTCAATCATTCTGAAGGTTTTTTTTTTTTTTTAATTGACTTAAGCAATTTAGTAAAGAGAAATAGTGCCATATTTAACCCAAATGGGTTACACTGAAATAATGTATCATTAGATCAAAATTTGAGATATTTTTTATCTTTTTTTCTAATAGGAACAAGAAAATAAGAGTCTTTTAGAATAAAGCTTGTTTGGCTGACATTTGCTTGCAGCACCTATCTCTAAGGGAGTTCCTGGATGGCGTTTTTGTAATTTTTAAATTGTTATCAGGAATATAAACTTTAGGGTCCCCTGATTGAACAGGTTTACTATGAAATTATATTTTAATTCGTTTTACCCTGCAAATGTCCACTTGGTTCATGGTAACATTTTTCTACTTGGCAATGAGTTTAGCTAGAGAGCCTGCATAATTCGTTACCTGGGATGTTGGAACCTTTAGTTGCGGTGATATTGCACCTTCTTCTGCCCTGTTTACTTGAATCGATCCCTGAATGTATCCTCTATTTCTATTTGAGTCTTGTTTTATATTGAGGTTGCCTATAGTAATGATAAAATAAAACTATCAACTATACTATTATCAAGAGTTATGTGCAGATTGTAGATTGTTTTAGTGATGGGTAAAAGCAGTTATTTTTTAATAACAGTTTAAACTGCTACTGCCATTTTGAAATAACTGTTTAAAATAATAGTACAAAAATAACAGTTTAAAAATAACAGATCGCTGAGAAGTACTGGCATGCGCATACCGCAGCGTGCAGTTTGCAAATGTTATTTCAGAGACGTTATTTTATACATCATGCTGCTGTCACAGCTGCTTATTTGTTATTTTCTCACTTGTTATTTTCGAACAGCAATAACAGTCTGTTAATGCTATTTACAAATAACAGTTATAAATTAACAGGTTGTTAAATAGCAGCTCATCTCTAGATTGTTTAAGGGGTCGCTTGGTCCTGAGTTAAAGCTGTACACGGCACATTAAAAATTTTGTAAAAATCTTTATGAAAATAAACAAATTCGGTTTCCGAACGTCAGCAAAATACATTATTTTTATTATTTCTGTTCTAAATCATCATTTGCTAGAAAACGCCTGTTCCTTTGACCTAAAACTCACAGGCGTAGAGTATTGTTTTCCAGTAAAATACTGGATAATTATTGTATTATTTTGTAGATTTGACGGACAATGTTTCTATAAAAAAAAATACATATGGCAGATAATTCCAGTAAGAAAACAGAATAATCTCCAAATTGTTATCAGATTTATATTTTGGAGAAAGATTTTAATAAATTAGGAGCATCGCATGTTGCTCAGACTATTTTATGTTGGAACGCCTGTTACGTATTTCCAGTGCGTATGCATGAAAATCAGGATAGAGAATGGTTTTTATATGACAATGTACCAAGCTAGGCGGGAGCAACGCATGTTGTCCAGAACTATTTATTTGTAACGCGTGTTACATAGTTCAGGTGCCTATGAAAATAAAGAGCAACGAGTGTTGTCTTGGAACTATTTATATTATAACGCGTGTTATATAGTTCAGGTACCTATCAAAATAAAGAGCAATGCATGTTGTCTAAGCACTATTTTAAATTCTGTCATGTAGGTCAATATATATCTAATCCAATATTGAGAATTTTTATTTTGAAATAAAACGTATATTGAATTCCTACCTGAACTATTGGAATCGGGCGACTCTGAATCGCTCGATCTCAATTTGTCTAGTTTCTTTTTCAACTGTATGTATTTACGCTTTTTTCCTGAATTAGGCGATACACTTTTCCATTTTGACATTATTACCTTTCACTCACTAATATTTTACTTAAAACTATTCACTTTAAATAAGTAAAACCGAACAATAAATTAACGTTCAGTCGATGAGCACGAAAAACGGAATGAAGTCTGGGTGGGATAAGGCCAGCCCAGTGTGATAAGTTTTTCTTTCTTTGAACGTTCGTGCTGATGAGTGAGTCAGACGGAAACTACAGGGTGTATATATATTTGTAATTATATCGAGGACAAGCGAAGGAAAATTATATCCATTTGTTACTCGAAGTATTCGATGAAATGCCGTTACTGATTTGGAGAAAAATAACATGGTTTATGCAAGATGGTTGTGAAGCTCACAATGCTAACGCGGTCATAATTTTTTAAACAGGCATTTTCAAAGAAAGTGGTTAGGAACCAATGGACCAGTAAGGTGGCCACCTCGCTCACCTTGCTTGAATCCCATGAATTATTTTGTATGAGATTTTTTAAAAAACAAAGTATACTTACTACAACGAGGTCCAAGATGTCAATGAATTACGCAATCGAATTATTGAAGCCTTGAACCAAATGACCCCAAATATTATTGCGAAAGCCAGTAGTCTAAGAGAACGCGACTTACGGGAGAATGATGGACATTTTGTACAACTTTTGTAAACTTACTTGTTTACTCACTAAATTATGTTTTTTTGTAAATTTTATGCGTAGTTTAAAGAAATACAATAGACAAGTTGAAATACATTTTTTTTATTTGGTGCTCACTCTGCAAATAATATTGAATTAACAGCAGAATCGGAGTAGCTACGTCAATGCATTGGATTGTTGATAAAATAAGCTTTTAAATGATCACACCTTGTATTACTTAACAAAAAAATGTTTTCTAAAGGGCGAATGCAATAAAATTAATGATAATTATTTTTCTGACGAAACGTAGTAAAATTGTCAAGTGTGACACTGATAATTTCAAATGCTTTAAAAATTTTAAATAAAGGTCCGTATTTAAAAAAATAAAGCTGATGGTGCTCCTGAACAGACGAAACGTCATAATTAAAATTTGATTACGGTAAGTTATAGCAAAGTTAATTTACAATAAAATATTCCAATGAAATTTTTATAATATTTTTTATAGTGACAGCGCTAGATAAAAAAAAAAGAAAATGAGCTATTTAGGATTTTGTCGTATATCTCCGGAACTAATCGAAATATTTTGAATTTCTACAACTCATTTTATTGTCCTTCAAAATATGAAACTTTTCTCCCATTTAACCGAGTTTGTAACTGTTATAGTTTGCAAGATAGCAATACTGTTCAATATAAAAAGTAGCCACCCTGTATACAAAATTTATGACAAAAACTGTATATGGTTGTATTCCTTAGAGCAACGAGAAGTATCTGAAACTATTTTGATGATTATACCATTATTTATGATTTTTTAAATATATTTCGATACGATAAAAAATAAAGGAAAGAAAGCGTCAAATGCATAAGCCGACTTTATCGTGTATTGCATTTACCGGGTGGCTCAGCCGATAGGGACACTCTTGTAGCTTTTGAATGAAAATTTTTCAAATTTGGTGTGGTGATATGGGATGGAATTTCCAATTATATGATGTAAAGATCCAACATGGCTGAAAAGAGCTTTGGTGAGGCCGTGAGCCGAACGAGCAACCGCGACAGGTGACATAATGCTGTCAAACGTATTATACAGCAAAGAGAAGCCGACTAGAATGTGCATGGATCACAAAACGTTTGCAAGACGTTGTGACCAGGAAGGAGATGCTTTATAGAAGGCACAAGTAACAACTATGGTTACCATACATCTAGAAGTGCTCATGAACTGAAAAAATAGAGCACGAATTTGCACTGTACTAATAAATATGTTTTGGTGCTTTGCAAGAGAAAAATTCACCGGTTCTTTCAAACTGCCACATAATATCATCTTACATTAATAGAGCACTTATTTTAAATATCATTCGCTTTGAACTATATAGACTTAAAAACTAATTTTAATATTACATCATCCAATTTCCGAACGCCATTATATATGCTACCTTCACTATTATTCAGTTAAGTAAGCTTGTTCGTCTTTCGGGATTTCAGAGAGTATCCAAATTGAGAACTAAATTACATGCGACATATGACAAAATAGCATTGGAGATTGACACAATTTTCAACCATCATCCCGGGGAAAGTGGATACGAGATGCGTTACAATAAACGGAATATTGCGAACTTGATATAACGAAATCTTTTAAATGATATTTTTCGTATTATGCGTTCATTTAGGGCGGATGAGGTACGGTCGCCCCGCCGGTTTAAATTCTCCGCCTCAATTCCGATTCTTCAAGATACACGCCCCCTAAGAGAACTATATATTTTTTTCCAACTTTGGCCTTGGATATACTCCTTTAGCCAAGTGAGAATTAATAAATTATGTGTAAAAATGTGAATTCAATCCCAAAAAATGTAATTTACCCTTAGTTTCCTCCTAATAAGAGAACTATATACACACTGCAATAGGGTGGCCCATCTTTTTCGAAATCGAAATTTTTTATTTCTCACCCCTGCAAATGGTTCCATTTGAAGAAAAAACAGTCCCCTCAAAATATTATTGAGGGAAATTGAAGGCAAGGGGTGCCGCAGAATGCATTATTATGCAATAATAAAAGTAAATGGAATTATTTACATTCTTTGGTTGATGCATTGTTTTTGTTTTTTAATCAGCAACATTTATCTTTAGAATGACTAATCAAGTCATACAAATATCAAAGACATTATCTGTTGTGACTATGACATGTGTCATACTACTGTAAATTCGTAGTCTAAGAAAACTAGACTAGAAGTTTTTGAAATAAAACTCTCGTTTTATCTTTGTGTATTTTATTATGAAACGTTTTTTTCATACATAGTACCAAATATTATCCTAAATCTACAAGACAAATAGTAATAAAAACAATATTTTTTGCACTAGGCCAAAGCATGCGACAGGGTTTCTTTTTTTACATTTGGAAACTGTGATTTATAATCATTTACAACTTGGAGTAAAAACTGTTTTTGGTCTTCATTTTTTGCTAAAATGTCATTATAGTCAGTAATAAGTTTGATTCCTCTCTCAGCGGCATCATTTACAACTTTAATTTTGTTTACAATATTGAAACATCGGGTATAACTTTTATTTTCCCTCCATGTTGTTGGATCATTTTCCAAAAATTCCATAGACAAACCTAATTTTTGAAAAAACTGTTTAGTGTTCTCGCATATGAAGTCCTGAATTTCCTTGTTTTCAACGTCAGTAATGTTACTAATCATAAGTCGTTTAATACGCTCTTGATTTGGTGGTTTCCTATTCAAAGCTTTAACCATTTCTCTTTTAGTGGTAACTGAAATATCGTCATCAAAGAAAGATAAGCCAACATTTACTGAATTAAGGTACCACAAATGGTTCACTATTTTCCTACTTGCGGCTTGAGATATTTCTTTGTCAATATTTTGATAATTAATGAGTTCTTTACAAAAGTCTAAGTCATGAAGCGGTGCTTTACTAGCAAATGACGCTGTAAACCAGGCCTTTACATAAACCTTTACAATAAAGAGACATATATCTTCAATACCTATTTTTTCTTTTTTAGTTAGTTGGAACTGATATTGGAAAAAAAATATTTTTAGACAGTAAATGGCTTTGGCCATCCAACGTGCATGATGAAATGCCCCTGGTTGATAGAATGTCGTGTAAGTGGGCTCTTCTTCAACAAAAAGTTTAGAAAGCATTAAAAATTCTTTATAATCATCACTAGGCTGTTGCAAAGTTAAAGCTGCATTTAGAAACTTTACAATTTCGGCTTTAACTGGTTGTAAAATGTGTTTAATTTTTGATACCTGAAATCCAGTTTTTAGTTTATTTTGATCTATTTTAGGCCAAAATTCCCTAAAACGTTTAAATAGTGGCACATTTGGACCAGATGAGGAAGGCATTTTTGTGTCAAACACACTTCTCAAAACCACTTCAAAAATATGATGTCTACAATGAAAATATAGAATATCTCTTTCTAATTTTTGTTGCAATAGTGTGGCTGCCCCATTTATATAACCCATATTTGATGCTGTTGTATCACAACACAAAGCTATTACCTTTTCGTCCAAAGTCCATTCACAAAGCACATCATAAACTGCTTCAGTCTGTTCTCTTCCAGTTGAATTGGGCAAAGCTGGTACTCCAAGTAGTTGTTCAATATCTCCACTAGTAACTAAGATAGCAAGTCTATCGATATTTCCCATTCCAGTGAGAGAAGGTAAAAGTTTTCCATCCCAATGGATGACTGGGGCCGGCAATTCAGAATTACCGAAGGCAGTTTTTAATATTTCAGCCCTTTCTTCGCGGATGCGTTGTCTAGAGCGCTGAAGTGTGGTTCTGCTGATGGACAAAGATGTGGTGTCATGTCCTAGTGCTTCTGCTACTGCCGTCAAAATATGGACTCCATACCTGTCGCTTATTTTGCAAGCATCAAATGCAGCGGCTATTTTTGGTGTGATGATGTTACTTGTTCCATACAATCTCCTCTTTTTTGGCTGTGACGGGCCAGGCTGGTCTTGTAACAACTCTTCTTAGGCTTCGATTATTTCATCTTCATTTTCGTTGGAGTCGGCTGAATTACTACTTGATGATGGACAGGTGACTGTTTCCTCTAATCTAGCTTTTTCTTGTTGACTTCGTTGCATTCGTTCGGATAATTTCTGTAATTTCTCCTCAGCTGATTTTTCTTGAGAAGCAAGTTGGTAATCAATACCATGCATAAATCCAGGACGTCCCTTTTTTCTTTGGTTAATTAAAAACTGCTTATCTTCATCTATTTTCATCAACTCCAATGCATTTGCATGAGAAATGTCAAAGAGATCGTCCAATTTTTCAACGAAATTTTTTTCTTTACCTCCCGCACTGGCCCTTTTAGCCGATTTTTGTAAGTTCCTCCACTCTGCATAAAGTTTATCTAGTTGTTTAACACAATGAAAATCCTGACGTGTCGGAATGCGAGCTTTATCCCAAAAAACTGAAACCTCTTTTATTGTTAATTTAGCACTTTCATGTACACTTAGCTTCACTTCACGAATGTTATAAAAGAGCACTTTTAATACTTGTCTATTAGACGGCAATTTATTGCCAATGATTTGTGACGAATAGTGTCCAACTAAGTAAATGAAAGTATCCTTTCGTAAGGATCTTACATCAGCCATCGTTAAATGTTTTTTCAAAAAGGAACGTATGCTAGAACTTATAATGTCACCACTGTAAAACACAATTGCAAACTGACATAAAAACCTACCGTAGGTGCATTATATTTCCAAACTTCCAAAACAAATAATTTCTAGGAAATAATTACACCAATAAAACATTATGAGAAAAGAGGTAGATATTTGTATTTTAAGTAAAATTTAAGTGTATTACCGTAATAAAATCTTATCTACAAATTTCTACCTGAATGCGGCGCGGGTTACCGTTCACCGAATTATCTGAAACTTTGACATAAATTATTCCTAGTATAATAGTATATTTTCGTGGGGTGAGACTTAAAAAATACGCAAAAAAAATGCACTTCCTATAGAGATGGGCCACCCTACACTGCAATACACTACACCATTATTGGACTATGTCCGCGCAACTTCCCAGAAGCTTACCAGTACAAATTGAGCAATAGTCGGCTCATAAGCAACATAACACAAATAATAGAATAGAATAGGAAATTATTTATTGTGCTATATAATATATAAATGTACACATTCAATATACACTACGAAGGTGACGTTCGTTTCAACGTTCTTCCATGCCACCAAACAAACAAACAAAAAAAGAGAAAACTTGCATCTAACAATAACATATAATTCAAGTATCCCTAATAATTACATATCTTGTAGATCGTTTTGTACTTGCAATAAGTATTCTTTATAATGGTTTTTAAATACCAACTGAAACACCCTGAATCATTTTATCGTATACAGCATTATTTATTAACTCTACAGATAAATATGGAAAGCAACACCGAAATCTTGCTGTTTTATGTTTGTGCACATTAAATTTATTTAGTTCCCTAAAATGAATGTTATGCATCTCTTGGCTTGGTTTCTGGTACTCTTTTTCATTACCAAATTGCCAACGATAATCTATTTTTAAATAGAAATGCAGGCCCACAAATAAAAAAGTGATCTGCGCCCGGGTACTGACCATACCTATCCTTTGTATTTTGACCCGCTGAACACGAATCTGACCTTAGGTTTTCCTTTTAAAGCAAAAAAGTCTGTTGGATCGTAATAATTATATATTTATTTCCGTTAAAAGAAAAACCTGATGTGCTGGGGAAAGACTTAGATCAGATTCGTATTCAGCGACTCAAAATACAATGGATACGTGTGGTCAGTATCCCCTCACAGACCACTTTTTTTTGTTAGATTGTGCCGCACTGTGTGGCACAGTGGCCACCAAAAAAAAAATGATCTGCGCAGCGGTACTGAGTCGCTGAACACGAATTTGACCTTAATTTTTCCCTAACACGTCCGGTTTTTTTTTAACAGCAAAGAAGTCTGTTGAATCGTAATATTTAAAATATTTATTTGCTTAAAAAAGAACCTGACGTGCTGGGGAAGAACTGAGGTCAGATTCGTATTCAGCGGGTCAAAATACAAGGGATAGGTATGGTCAGTACCCCAGCGCAGACCATTTTTTTTTGTGGGCCTGTGTAGTCAATCTGGAGATAAAAAACTGATTCAACAATTCTGTGTTTCACTTCTTCATGTAAAATATATTTAAATTTATGTAATGCCTTTAATTTCATGTATAATATTCTCAACTTGTGTGTCACATGTGTCACATGCCATTCAAAATTTAAACTATCATCAAATATTACTCCTAGGTTTTTTGCATATTCTTTTTGTGGGATCTCTATATTGTCGATATGCACTGTAGGGAAGTTAAACTTTACGACTTTTTTTAACATTTGCAGAACCTAGTAGTAAAAAGAAACTTTGACTAGCATTAATTTTAAGACCATTCTCAAAAGACCAATTGTTTATCCTCTCTAGATCAAAATTTACATAATTTAGAATAAGATTTACCTGTGACGCTTTTAATAATTGAGTATCGTCTACATTACAATTGTGTATTACTGATGGTAAATCAGATGTGAATATATTAAACAAAATTGCCCCTAATATGCTGCCCTGCGGAACACCTTGTTTCACTACAATAAGGTCCGACTTAATTCCATCTATTTCAATACATTGCAATCTGTTTAATAAATAGTTACTAAACCTCACACAGACGCCATCAGAAAAGTTATAAAATCTCATGTTAGCAAGTAGTAGATGATGGTTTATCAAATCAAAAGCACCAAGCATGTTGCATTTGACTATTCCACACGTAATATCTGTTGCCACTTTAGTCAGTACAGTACCGGTACTGAAATTAGCCCGAAAACCAGACTGAACATCTGGTAATATGTTATTACTACTTATAAAGTCGATCATCATATCAAACAATCTTTTCGAACATTTTTGCTAGAATGGAAAGAATATTTATTGGTCGCAGTTCGTTACATGAAGGTACATTTGGTACTTTTCGCAGTGCACTATGGGGAAATTCCAGATTTTACTGTTCAAAAATCTCTAGAGAACTTAATATGCATCGGATCGGGATCATTTTTTTTTTAAATTAAAGGTAATTAATTTAGCTACACATCTGTCGAGGCAAATTTTTATTTATTTTTTTTATATTTTTTGTATTAATTTTATCTTTTTGACAGCTGTCAAATTATGTATTTGGCAGTTTGATTTTGCTACTATATAGTTTATGTACTATGTGTAGACTCAAAAATTTAATTTTCATATGAATATATAAGCGATATTGGTTCATTATTTAAATGTTTAATATATTTTTTACAGTTTTTTGACAATTTATTATGTCATTAATAAAAGTTGACCGACTCATTTAAAAATCTGCCTCGACAGATATGTAGGGAATTTAATTGCCTTTAATTAAAAAAAAAAATATTCCGATCCGATGGATATTAAGGTCTCTAGAGATTTTTGAACAGTAAAATCCTGAATTTCCCCACAGTGCAGTGGTCTTATAATGAATGTTTTCCAAATGGTTGGAAATTCTCCTTTCTGTAATGATTTATTGATCAAATCTTTAAGAATAAGAATGAATGAACTTAATTCCATTTGTTTTGTTTTTGACAGTAGTCAGTCATGTTTTATATATGTTCAGCTTCAGTTATCTGATTAAATGTAAATTTGGTTTCGTGAAAGAACGAATTAATGTTAGTAGGTACTCTGAAGAGAATGAGAATGCATAGCGAAGCGGTTTTGAAATGAAACCAACTTTTTCTACATTTTTTTTTATATAATTCAGTTACACGCGTTCTCTTTTATCATGTAATCAAGTTAGTTCAGGTTAATCACACGGGGTGGGGGAGGAATTCGTATTTAAAATTCGCAGAAACACGTTTTTCCACGATAACTTTGTTATTATTGACTTGACGAAAAAAAGTTAAATTAAAAATTGAAGATCTTGTGGAAGCGCATAATTTTCAAATCGGACGGTAACTTTTCGTAATTTTTTTTTCATTATGCGTTTTGTTGCGTAACAGTGTATAAACAAAAAAGTAATTCCTTAATTTTTTCACGAAAAAAGGGAGTCAGGGGCGTGAGATTTTTTGAGGTAGGTGAAATATATAAGAATTGATGGAGCCGGAGGATGGTGGTGGTGGGCCAATTATGGGAGGGAGAGGTAGGGCAAGGAAAATCATTCAACCCCCTACAACTTTTTTCCTGCGATTTTGAAAAACCAAAATGGAATTTGTTCGTTATTACCTCTAGTATTTGACTTATATTTTTTATTTTTTTCAAATAAACATTTTTTTTCAAATGCGTTTTTGGGTACGAAGGAAAGGGTTCAGAGGAGTTTTTTTTACAGGTAAGTGGGGATTTTTTTAATCTTTAATTTAAAAAAATATAATATCGCAATCTTAGAAGTAGGAATGGAGGGAGGAGGCATAATGCGTTTGCGGGAATAAAGGGTTAAGGAAAACGGATAAGGACTTCGGACCTTATCCCTTATCCCATATTCGGCAATATGAATCTTTTTTCCATCTTAGTATTTTATCAATCTACCCTTTATCAAATATTAAAGTTATTATAAATAATTATTTAACACCGTCACGAGTTTTCGCGGCCCATTTTTCTAGTTTTAGGTGTCTATTGGATATATAAAACAATTATTTTTCTGTTTAACTCGCTCTAACTCAAAAACGGCACAATGGATTACTCTCAAATTTTTATCGTGTTTATGATATGAAACGGATTTCTGTATAAAAATATTTTTTTCTACGATGACTACTAAAAATGTTTGTCCAGTTTTGAAATATCTATTTGATTAAATCAAATAGGTATAAACGACCATGTTTCCTTTGCCACTGTAAATAAACAAACATCGTATATTGTAACATAGGCCGCTTGGAAAATGCCAATCCTCTGCACAGAATTATCATTGCGTCGTCTACTAACAATGTAAAACACCTATGAATGTCAAGCGTGTAATTCTGAAATATATAATTCACCTTATAATGTGACAGTTATTACTCAATTACCATAAAATTTGTAATTCAATGCAATATGGTGTCATACATCGGATTTATTTGTTGAAAAATAAATTCTTCTGCAAACTACACTTAAACGTTTGGGATTTAAGTATGCGAAGGCATTGTAAAAGATTTACACAACTATTTAAGAAATATAGTGCTTACGTAATTCACTCTTTATTCAGAAAAAACTGCATCACAAGGTAAAAATCACATAAGTATTAATTCCTCAAACTTAACGAAAACAAAATTCTGGCCACCACATACGCGGCGCCGCGCCGGTGTGGTGCAGTATTCCGGCCACGACAGTGCGAAAACTTCGAGTTCTCGAACACAAATTTATGCGCCTCATTTCTGATTCCGGCAGATACACCTCCTCAGAGATATAAACGCACGATGTCACGACATAACCCCACTAGCGGACTACGTCCAAGGAATCTCCCAAAAATTCTACACCTTCAAACTGGGCGATAGTCCACTAACCAGCAACATAACCCAAATCAGAATGCATAATGCCCCATTCCAGATCAAACACCCCCTACCATACCAGGCGGTGCCTATCTTCCGGAAACCTCTTCCCTAGCCATACTTCCTATACCACAACCTGATCTTTCCTCATCTTTATGTTTCCAATCCTTTCTATTCTCTTTCTGTATGTTCTTTTTTTATTCTCTTTGTTCTTTTTGTCACCAAAAATTCCATTTTGACCAATAAACCTTTAAAAAATTCAAACATTTTAAACTCTATCCTTTTCCCACCACATTTTTCTAGCGTCAGGGAGACCACCAGGTCGACAGTTCTCGTACTGATTTTCTCGTTTCGCTTTTCACCAAAGTCAACAAGTGTCATAACCAGTAACTAGTTCTAAGTTTTATATGTATTAGTTTTAGGCCTTTGTGGGCCGCATTATTTTTAAACATATTATTAATTTTAAACCCAGGCTAGGTGGGTAGGAATTTTAATTGTTCTTTTTTTTATCATTGTCGCCAAGTCGTCTCCGATATGGACGATTATCGGTATCGACCGATATTGGATTGCAATATCGGCGCGATATCAGTGTCGGTCAAAAATACTTTTATTTTTTTTATTTTTAAGGTTAAAAACAAATCAAAACGTAATAATAATATTTGTTTAATTATTTAATATTTAAAGTTAAGTTTAGATAAATTATGATGTAATAAAATTAGACTTTCTGCTCGATCTGAATTGAATCGGCTTCTTGCAGATTAATAAACGTTATCAGCTGAAGAAAATAATTGTTCGCTGTAAACGCTACTTGGTGGAGGTCTTATATACATTACGACTAGTTGGTACAGTTGGCCCACTAAGCTATAGGATCTTCAGTTCTAGCAATCGAAGGTAGTTCTATGTATATTTGAATTTCATTTTCAATTTTAATTAATAAATCTTTCTTTTTATTACTTGAGCTTGATTTATTTATTTGATTTCCCACACCCGTAAACTCTTTATAAGTGCGCCAAAACATGTCATGAGCAACATCATTAGTTTGAAGATTGTCTAGCAGTTTTTGTCAATGGAAAATCATCACTGTCATCCGAATTACCAACATCGACAATCTCTGAATCATTATATACATATCCATTCTTCCTCATAATCTCTGGTTTTATTTCTTTGCACGTATTTTGCCACAAATCTTCAAAGAAACATTTCTTAAATCTAGGATCCAATGATGTTGTAACAACGAGAACATTTTTAGTAAAAGATTCCTTAAATATCTTATTCAAATTAATTTTTAGCACATCTTTCATTGTTTGGGCTCTAGAAAAATTAACATCAGCTTTACTTAGATAATTTGAAAGAGTTTTAATCAGTGGTATTATTTCAGATATGGATGCATTCGACTTACTGGCAAGTTTACTAATCTCTCCAAATGGTTTTAAAAGATGTAGTAAGTTTTTTGCTAGTTCTCATTGGTAAAATGTCAGAGCCTTTTCATTAACTGCAGAATTTTCATCGACCATGAACAAATGTAGAGCATTTTTTTGGTCGACCAAGCGTTCTAACATGTAATAACTTGAGTTTTATCGTGAACTAAAGTTTTTTGTGGCATATTAAGTTTCTTCTGAATATTCTTTAATTTATTGCAAGCCAATGAGGAATGGTTGAAATGTGAAACTATACGCCTCGCTTTTCCCAGTAAATCCATTATGGATCGTTGACTTTCAATTGAATCCTGCATCACTATATGTAATGTATGTATAAAACAAGGTTGATATGTTAGTTTAGCTTCTTCGATACCTGTTATCATGTTGGAAGCATTGTCAGCCAAAACTATGAGGATTTGATTGCAATTTAATTTCCATTCTTTCATTAAACTGTTGTGTACCTGGAAAATATTTGCAAGACAATACAAATGAACACCTTTCCGTTTTCTTGAATTCTACCCAATGAACAGTGAGAGATAAAAATGGGTTGTTATTTATTATGTGTGCAGGTTCAAATATGTTATAGAAATTTTTATATTATTATTGTCCTCTAAAGTCGTCATCTATTAGCTATAAGGCTAACGTCAGAGAAATTCGACAAACTACCTGTTTCACTAATAAAACCCGTCATTTGCCTAAAGAAATTACATCTAGCTAAAAATTTATTATTATACAGGATAGGTATCTACCGTCCCTATTTCAGAAATAGCCGTCCACGTCATATTGGAAGAATTACTTTTTAAAAATAGATAATTAAAAGTCTGCTCTGTTATAAAGGGTGGTCCGTGGGAACGGGAAGTTTTGAAGATATTATTTTGTAACTATGTATAGCTGGCCATGGATTTATTTTCATATTGTCTGTCATTATATGCCATTTGGTAATCATGGAACAGTAGTCCTGTGAGCAGCGTGCTTTTGCAATAAAATCGTATTATAAAAACAAGCTAAAAAAGTACTCTTCGCCTGTTCACTGAACTTTTTATATAATTGTTACACATTCTATAGGATACTCTTCGCAGTTTTTTGTAAATAATGTTAGTTTTAGACATTTTTAATTTTACGAACTTAGTTGGTAAAAGACTCAGTGTAAAATAAAGTAAAAATAAAAAAAACATACCAAACCCCACTTGGGTTTCGAACCCGGGACCCTTGGTTTCCGAGTCAATTTCAATTAAAAGCGTAAGAACTACACCACCACCTTACACGTAGAAAAATGTAAATTTTTACATTATAAGACACGAACTAAAATCATATTTTCACGGATGTATATTACATTATGAAATGTATATTTGTAAAATATGTAAATATTTAGATATTAAAATGAAAGATCATTCCACCAGATTTATATTCAATTACAAAAACATAAAAATCAAAAAAAAAATTTTTCAAACTTAAACCATTAATAACATTTTTATTTACCAATCGATTTTGTTCAAAAACAATAGGGTTCTTCCCCTAGCTAACACTAACTTACTGTCCAAATTTCAATACAATCGGATTTTTCTTTCTTGAGTTATCGTGCTTACAAGAAACGTGACGGACGGACGGACAGACGGACATTTTGAAAGTTGTTCAGAATTCGTTCACTAACATAATGATATGAAATTTTTTTGTCTACGAGCGATATTTACGGTTTTAGAAATGTGACGATCAAATACAATATACTCTTCGTTATCGTATTTGCGAAGAGTATAATAACGACAGTGTAGTTGCTGTGCAGCGGCAATTTCGACTACACTTTGCGATTCCTCGTCACGGGAGAATTCCTTCCGCTAATGCCATAAAATCGTGGATTCGTAAATTTGAAGAAACAGGTACAGCCAATAAATCCAAACCTAAAGGGTCCAAAAGAAGTGTTAGGACCCCTGAAAACATTGAACGAGTCAGAGCATCTGTTGAACACAGTCCAAAACGTTCAGTTAGAAAACGAGCCCAGGCGTTGCGCTTAGGTAAATCTTCTTTGCTTAGAATTTTACACAAGGATCTGAATCTTCATCCGTATAAAATCCAACTAGTTCAAGAAATAAAACCAACAGATTTCCCAAGACGTCTATTTTCTGAAATTATTTTAGAAAATTTCACCAATCGTATTGCCACCAATTGTGCGTAGAGCTAAGGGGAAGACATTTACCGGGAATTATTTTTAAAAAATAAAAAATGTATATAATTACCTGGCCATGTTATATCTTATTTTAAATAAGTAAAGTTACTTTCAAAATTATGATGTTTTCAAAACTTCTCGTTCCCAGAGACCACCCGTTACTTGTCAAGGGAGGGTAAAAAATAAAAATAATATTGAGCAAAATATACTAATTTTGTATAGCAAATTTTCAGATTTTAGAAATAAAGAGATAAGGCCGATAATCGGTCGATACCGATAATCGGCCATGTAAATATCGGTATCGGCCTAAAAAATCATATTAGTCGATCCCTGATGATTAGCTTATTTCTCAACACCGAAATTTAACATTTTAAATGTTTTTTATGGAATATCATACTCTAAGATCTAAATGTTATATTTTTAATGCTTTTTTGGGCATATTATAACAACAAGAATCCGACCGCATCCGTCCAACTGTCTAACATTTCTTTGTCTTTTGAAATCCCACTCTGTATTGACATTATTATTCTTTATTTTCACTTTATTTCTTTAATTAACGTTAAATTTATATTCGGAAGCATCTCTAGACGTATTTTAATGAAAGTTGTTTGGATTAGAACTCTAGAAAGTAAACCTCGCTTCGGCCACACTGGGTAACTAATGAATATTTAACATTTCGTGTGAAAATGATCTTCGCTGGTGTTTGACTAACAATATTCTATCAGATAAAATAAAGATATTTATGCGTCTTATGAATACAGAGCTTCTCTTACTTCTCATTGTGCAATATTCCGATAATTCTGTTATAACTAAATGTAATAATAAAATAAGTATTGATCTTCGTTGCAGTTCCTTTACTGTTATTTTCTAAATACATTTGCAATTTTTGCTCCCAGCTAATGAATAGTTTTAAATTGTGATTATTTCTATATAGTCCAGTCGTATCAATAATTTTGTTGTCAAATAGTGGGAAAAATGATAGATAGTTAGTTTTTGATATATATTGGGTGTTTCAGTTAACATTCCTATAGCCGATATTTCGGAAAGTAAGAGAGATATTTCTATTCTGTAAACGGTAATGGATTTCTATGGTTAATGCCTTCTTCAGGAAGTACAATTTACTATAATAATAATAATAATACTTTATTAATCCAATAGATCAAACAATGTTGATATAGGACAGGTCAAAATTCGGAGAATACATTCCTGAGTAATCATTTACACACATAATAATATTTTTTTTGTTTTTTTTTGTTTAATTTAAAAAGCTAAATATTCATCTACGCTATAAAAGGCATTTATGAGCAACATGTTTTTAACAGCAGGTGTAAATTTCTTTAAAGTACGACATTTTATGCTTATGTCTAATTTATTATATAGAACCGTACCGACATAGTAAGGATTAGATTTATAAAGTTCTAATCTGTGAAGTGAGTGCTGCAAATTTTCTCCATGTCGTGTATTATATTCATGTGATATATTCTGAAACGTGAATGTGTTCAAATTTTTTTTGACAAAAGTTAAAATTTTCAAGGATATACAAACACGGTAAAGTTAAAATTTTTTGAGAAATAAACGTCTGTTTACAAGATTCACGATACTGCAATCCATACATAGAACGTAAGGCTCTTTTCTGCAGCACAAATACACGACTAGCTGTACTAGCATTACCCCAGCAAATCACTCCATACCTAATTGTCGACTCAAAATTTGAATAATAAAATATTTTCACTACATTTTTGCTTGTAATTTGTGATAATCTTTTTAAGGCAAAACAAATACTTGCACACTTCTTGCATACATAATCTATATGAGATTTCCAGTTTAGTGACATATCTACATAAATACCTAGAAGCTTAAAGTCTTTTACTTGTTCAATTGTTTTATGCTGAAGTTTAATTAGTGGACTAGATATATAATTGGCGCCAACAGGATGAAACTGCATTGAAAACGTTTTTTCCTGATTCATTGCCAGGTTGTTTGATGTAAAATAATTGATGAGGGAAATCAAATTATCCTGCAGAAGTTCAGACATTATATATACATCTTGATTGCATGATACAACAGTCATATCGTCAGCAAAAGCACAGTGAAAAGTGGAAATAAAGTCTTCTATATCATTAATATATAAGAGAAATAGGAGTGGGCTCTTGCCCTGGGGAACTCCAATATTAACATTCATATCCTGCGATCGCTTGCCACAATATTCAACGAATTGCTTTCTGTTCGTCAGATATGATCGTAATATCTTATTGCACTGACCACGCAATCCATAACACTCCACTTTTTTAAGTAGAGTATCATGGTCTACGCAATCAAATGCCTTCGACAAATCAACAAATAAGGCCATGACTTTGTTATCTTCGTCAAGATTTTTGTAAATAGTTTAATACTCCTTTTGCCTTGACGTTTAAATTATCCCTGGATTAGTTAACACGCAAAGACGCTGCATTGATAAACCGGTCCTCAATTAAGCAATCCAAACCACGTGACTTTTAACATGGCGTTGTGGGCAAACATCCGGCAAACGTTTGTTTTCATTCGTTAAACGTTTGTTAAAGAGTTTGTTTTTCGATTGCCTTGGCTACGTTTCCGCGAGTTAATTAAAATAAACTCCGTGTTTGCTCACAACAAAATAATTTGACAGGTTGTTGGATTGCCTAATTAAGACTGTTAGGCCAGTAGGCTTAAACTTCAAATTGGAAATAATTGCCTCAAAAGGTTTTATTGTTTTAATGGCTTCATTTGTTGGCTAATATGAGTATCCTAGGTTTTCCCCCCCGGCGGAGTTGTGTTTAAGAGGGGGGGGGGGGGTAAAAATGTACCCCCAAAAGAGGTATTTTTGTGGTTTTACGGTTATATCTCGTAAAGGACTCACAATATCGAAAACATAGTCCTATTATAAGTTGTAGGTTAAATTCTGCATTGAATGAGATCAGACGCATATTTTTTGGACCAGCCGTTCCCATACTAGTGCTCATCAAAGTTGGACAAATTTTACATATTTATGAAAAATTTGTTATTTACGCTATATTAAACATAGTACTATAGCACTCCATTGTACTAGTCTTGTACTTAGTAAATATATTAAAATTTTAGAATATATAAAGATGGAGGCAGAATAAAATACACAATTCTTGAAATCAATTAATGATGATTATATTTCATAATAACAAAAATTGTTGTTAAAAATCGTAGGCCAGCTTCGGCAATAGCTTCAGCTTGAGTGTCATGCTCGAAGAAAGGTTTGACTTCTTCGAGAAGACATTTATTTTAGACCAACAGCTTGACCACCTTCTTCTTACCCTGCCTGAAGAGTGCTGAAGTTGTGTCACATCCACTTATGACGTGGAGAAGTATGAGTGGCCTTCTGATGTCGTCTGCCAGTTTGAAACTGTTGGCACCAAATACTTTTGATTGGGTCGTTCCTCTTCCAGGTTTTGAGAAATATATGTTTGCTGATGATGTGGCTAGGGCATTGAGCATGATGAAGAGATCCGTATCCTCACCAACTACCACAAACTTCTCATGCGCCTGTGATACAAGGGGCGTGGCAACAATCAGGTGGTCTGCGTCTTCATTAGCTTGCTTTACTGAGAAGCCTTCACCTTAGAGCCTCTTAGTAAGCAAGCTAATAAGATGTGCTTTATTTCTGTCGTTGGAAAAATAATTGCTCCTGAGTCACCACTATTAACTCGGTAAAGATGACCTCAGAGTAGTGTGTCTTTTGCTTCGATTTCAACACCTTATCCTGCCTCCATCTTTATATCAGTTGAATGGATCTCATAATATTCTATATGAAACCATTTTTTAATATTATCTCTTTATATATTTACTAAGTACAAGACTAGTACAATGGAGTGCTATATTTAATATTGTGTAAATAACACATTTTTTATAATTTAATGCCCTACAACTTTTAATAGGACTATGTTTTCGACATTGTGAGTCCTTTACGAGATATAACCGTAAAACCGCAAAGAATACCCCTTTTGGGGGTACATTTTTACCCCCCACCACTTAAACACAACTCCGCCGGGGGGGGGGGGGGGGGGCTAGGATAGTCATATTAGGCAACACATCAAGCCATTAGAACAATGAAACCTTTTGTAGCAATTATTTCCGATTCGTCTAATTGTTTGGTTTTACACTACTGACCTGCAGATCAAGCGATTTGATTCGAGTAAACCAGTGAACATACTTATTGTGTTGAACGCAGCAGATATTTTTTATTTGTTTGTATGTCACTGTCAGATTTTCTGATAAAAACAAAATGGATAAAAAACTTGAAGAAGCTACTATCAAGGAGAGTAATAAGATTTCATTAATAAATTACATTAAACTGGAAGAGGAAAGTGATGACGAATTGACTGAAAAGGAGGTTTTAGTTGGCCAAGAAGAAGAACAAGATGATATATCACGTGCAAGCTCGGAGTACTCATGTCGTGAGTCCTCAGACATTTTTGAAAGTCTTAAGAATTGTTCTGGTGCATGGGGTACTCACAGGTTTGACAAGCATCCCTGGTCGGATTATTGTAGGCCTTGTGTCAAAATAGAAGAGTACGAAGACTTATCGCTCGACGAAGATGAAAAGTCAGGTTTGTTAACTGATTCTATTATCAGCTCTTGCCTCTCTTACCTGGAAAGATCGCCCTACGATCTAAAATATGTCCTTTGTAAATGTATGCTATCACATAAAAGACTGACTGACATTAGCGCATTGACACATTATCATTACATCCAATATCTGGATCTCTCGTGGAATAATATAACAACTTTGGCACCTCTTGGACAACTTCCACTTTTGCAATACCTGAATGCCTCTCATAATAACATAAAGTTACTTTTGGATTTTAAGGCGCCCTTTTACTTGGGTTTTGCTAACTTTTCACACAACTCGATTGAGGTTATACCGGATTTGGCTGAATTTTGGTCTATAAATCATTTGGATATATCTAATAACAAAATTACAAAAATCTCTGGACTTGAGAATTTAAGATATCTCAATGAGTTGAATTTATCTTACAATAAAATAACCACTCTGGAAAACCTCAATAACTTACGAATCCAATTTTTAATATTACACCACAATGCCATTGATGATACTAATGCTAATACTATGAATTTAGATGCTTTAAGTTATTTAAGATCCGTGGATTTATCTAACAACAATGTAAGCTCATTAATAATTTTCAAACTTGCCGGAAATCTGGAGAATATAAATATGTCTTCCAATAACATATCCAGCTTGTTGGAATTGTACTACCTACAGAATCTAAGGTACCTCTCCAAATTAAATCTAAGTGGCAATCCTATCTCCAAAGTGAAGTTTTACATCAACGCGTGCCTTAGAATAATAAAAAGTGTAATGATATTAGATGGAAAAGAAATAAGTGCTGAACAACTTATTGAAACAAAAGGTAATTTTGAAATCGACCCAAAATTGAAAGCAGCAGAATCTCACATTGAATTTATTTTACTTCAACAACTCAATCACCCAGCTATATTTGCTCACGCAGAGCCATGTGATCAGCCTTCTCCGATGATTTTAATACTAGTAGGACCTGCTGGATCTGGGAAACAGAATATGGCGCACACCATTTGTAAAAAAATTCAAAAATGTATTTTAGGTGTAGGTCACACCACAAGGCCAAAAACAAATGCAGAAATTGAAGGTGAAGATTACTACTTTGTTAGTATTGAAGAATTCAAGGATTTAACCCGAAGGGGCCGATTCATTGCAGTTACGGAGTTTAACGGGTATTCTTATGGAATTGCGGATGCAGAATTTCATAAATGTCAGGAGGGGATTTTAATTTTTCACTGTGGCTTAAGTACTGCTTTGTCAGTGAAACTTATGGGTTTCAACCCTATATTGGTTTTAGCCATGCCAAGGTATGAGACAATTCATTTGAATTTTCTCAAGAGGAAATATTTCTTCAACGAAATTGAGCAAGGTATAAGCCGCGTAGAACATTCTGCAGCTTATATTAGAGTATTCGACCCTATGGCAGGTACGGACAATGTAACCAGATTTAGTAGATCTATTGTTGAGGATATTGTCCAAGGTGTCTTGGATTTAAAGGATTATGAGGAATTATTACAAAGCACTACAATATATACACGGGACGTTGATCATACTGTTACCCCTGTCCTCTTATCAGATGACGAATATGTTGTACAAGATACAGATATAGACTGGCCTCCTCAAGATTTATTAAGTAGTATTTTGAAACGAAGGCCAAGTGCAAAGGATGGTCCCAGGGTGTCATTTTTCGAATCTCCTCACCCACAATTTTCAAATTTGTCAACTAAATTCGAGTCTTCTTCAGAAGGATCCCAAAGTGAGACTGCTTTGTCAGGTACCGATAGTAGCCAATTGACTATAAATACTGACTATAAAAGTGTTAGTCAAGAACTTTTGAAGAACGGATCTAATAAAAAAAATATCAGTCCTCTTTTAAGTGCTCTAAGTTCCCAGGAAGCATATCATAGCTCAGTTGATAGAACTCTTTACATGAAACCAACTGAAATATGCAACTTAATGCGAGACGAAAAGCTCTCTTTGTTTTTCAGGAATATAATTAAAAAGAGGACGGTATTGCTTGACCTTCATTGGTCTAATCCAGGACTGTTTCGAGACATTATATTTACGGATGAGGAAGAAGCATCTTTAGTGAAAATTAAAGATCTCATAAAATATAGTGTAGAAAATTACAAATCCTTAAAACCCAACATATCAATGAAAGATGACCCAAGCTATCATCGTATGACAAACTCCAGATTTAAACAGTTAGATCTTCAGACATCTCCACAATATGAGGGAAATAAAGCACGCTGTGCTTGTAAAAATCCAAATGGAAGCTGTAAAGATGTTTAAAATTACATTCGGAGAAGTCAGAGAAGAATATTATTTCATGCTTTATATATTTATATATTTTATTTTTAACTATTTTTTTTCATGCCACTATCCTTTGAATTGTTTGAATTTATGAAAAATAGTGTAAAATTCCATCTTCATCGATGATTGAGAGAATGTGCTCATCAGGTCGCTAAACTTATAAATAAACGTTTTTTAAAATTTATTTATTTAACGTCGCACACAGGCGAATTTTCAAGAAATCGTGGTCAAAATGCAAATATAAAAATGTCGGATTTTCTGGGAATTATTATGTGCAATTACTTTATTTCTTATCTGGGTATAATAAGCAACACTTTTTGTAAATCGTATCACTTTTGAAATTTTTTCAGTCTAAATGTTTGTGGCAGGTGGTTATGGTTGATTGCAGTGTGCGCTATTAGTAAATGTCATGTAATTTATTTTTAAACTTTTGAGGTGAACTATTCAATTAAATTGATATGGAGCCTATAGCTGGAAGTAAGTAGAATATTTTCATATTATATATATATCCATATTTTCTCAATTTGCAGTTGCTGTTAAAGCTGTTGTAAATAGGTACCTTTTAAATTATAAAAAATAAATATCTCTCTTGTTTTCCTAAGCAAAAAGTTATCCATGAAGTTAGATGAAGCCACAAATTTTTGCTTAAATTATACATTAGAGTTTACGGAATTGATTTTTGAAAAAATCGCGATAACTTGCGATGTTGCCATATTTTCTTTTTTATACTGTAAAATGTATTCTCACTTAAAATACAGATCCAAGTAAATTTACTTTTTTAAGCGAGACTTTTTTGGGCGTAGACGGGTAAATAATGGTACTTATTATTTTAACAGGATATAGGGGTAGTTCAAAGAGTACTCAGAGGCGTTTAAGATTTAGTATTGTTACAAACGATCATTTGGAACATAGCGCTTACTTATTTTACACTTTTAAAAGCATGCACTGCTAAACTGGCATAAAACTGAGCATCAGATTTGTATTCTGTTAATTATCCTAGTAAAGTAGTAAAGACATTAAGCGGCACAGAAAAAAAATTTCTAGAAAATTTTCAAGAAACAAAACATGGAGGATATTATATTCATCATCATTTTTTGGTGTCTGCAGATTCCTACATCAGTAGTATGCGAAGAATAGGGCCTAGAAAATTTAAAAAATATCCTTCTGAAGTTCTCCAATTTTTGGAGCCTGAAATAGATGAAAGAGCATAGGAATTATCTGGCCACGAATTCGATGATTAAAAGAATTTGATTGATTTATTATTATTATTACTATTTGTACGTTTTTCAATTTACACAAACTTAAAAAAATAATTTCTTGTAATAATTTTCTTGTGTCATTTCAAAAATTAATTTTAAAACAATACGAAATGTTGACAAATGTTTTATTATATTTTTGCATTATGTTGGGAAATGAGTACAAAAAAGTAAAAAAAAAAACTAAATATTTATATACCTAAATATAAGTAACACATGTTCTATAAAAAAAATGTGAAAATTGGCTTCCGAATGGAATAAAATATATTTTGTCCACGATTTCCTGAAAATTCGCCTGTGTGCGTCGGCCTATTTCCGCTACTAAGACCTATTACCGTTGCCAGGAGGAGAGCTACACCCTACCTGGAAATTTCGCCGAGCCTCTCTGCTCTTTTAGAAACGAATAGGTATTTTTTACTTACCTACCTTTTGGATTTATTAGGATTGTTATTATACATTTATATCGAACAGTTGCGACATTTTTGGAGTGTTACTGAAAAAAATTGCAGCAGAAAAACTATGATTCTAAGTAAACACTGCAAAAGTGCATACTATTTTTTTAGAAAAATAGTGATTAAGATATAATAGTACGGCAGCCCTCTACCAAGATTTTCGAGTTACTTTAGCGAAGATAATTCCAGCGTTTCTCATCATAGTCGGTCGAATAGTATTAAAATGTGGCGAAAATACATAACGACGATTTTATTGTTTTAAGTTGATGGGTTGGACATGGGGGGCGAGGGGTCGTAAAGTTGAAAATCCGGTTTTTCGCGTTTAAATAGAAGGCTAATAATCTGAGAAGAAAGTTCAAATGGGAAAGTCATAGGTATTAAGAAAACCTATAAAATGGGCCCTCAAACGTTAAGATAGCTTTAATGGTCAGGAGTAAATTCAAAAAAACAGAAATTTTGAAAAAAAATTTTAATTTCAGCAAAATTTTAGAAAATTTTTTGAAATTTTACTGAAGTTGTACGTGCTATATAGGAGGGAACATCTGATAAAAATTTCAGATCGATATCTGCATTATTTTTTGATAGATTCAATTTTTTTGAAAAAAAGTGTCTTCGAAAATTGGCTGTAAGTACTTCACTTTCTGTCAGATTTTGCTATGAGAAGAAAAATTCTATTCTTCGAGAGTTGTTCAATATTTACAATTTTTTTTCTATATGATCATTATTCAAAAATGAGCGGTGAAAATTTAATTTGAAAAAATAGAAAATTTTTTTGCATAGAAAAATCCAATTAAAGTTAAATATCTTTTGAATAGAATGCAGTATCGAAAAATCATGTCTACCATTTTGAAGTGCTATTTTTTTAGTTCACCTCAAAAAAAAAACATTACTCTATGATAATTGATTTTCGAGAAATATGAAAAAGAAGTGTTCTAGCGCGTAACGGTGCGCGGATTGGACAGTCGGGCGACTGTGTTTCCAAAGAAAACGTTTGTATATCTTACATTTTTTATATCTAAGTATAATTATTTTTAATACACCTTCAGAATGTAAGTAACACAATTCTGCAAAATGTAATTGAAATTTTCTTTATTGTGTAACGATTAATGTTAAATATTTTATCGTAAGACAATTTGTTAATTATTATACATGGCATTATTATTGTTTTATTATTATTACATTTAATTGTAATGATTTCGTTGAATCGTACATTATTCTTGTATTACAAGGATTTAGAAATCTTTATTTTCTTGGAATTTTTACAATTTAAAAATTGAATCCCTTTGTTTGTACGTATATATACCAAGTGGATTCATGGAAATGAACACATCAAAGGGACACACGTTTCAGTGTAGTATAGTGACACCTGCATACTAATACATACAAGGGTCTTTGATATGATGAAGTAGACCCAAATCCTTCAAAGGGGGACTATTTATACCTGGATTCCTGCCGAATGGTAAACCAGTTTGTCATGAGCCTTGGAGCAGTGAACAGTAGAACCATTTTTTTGCGTGCCAAGACCCAAGGGGATAAAATACGCCGCAGGCGAAAATTTTGTATTTTTCAATGTCAAACTCTATTTTTTCATTTTAATGAAAAGTTAGATATTCGAGTTATAAAAACATTTTCTTCCAAAAATTGAGAACTGCTCTTTTGACTGATACGCCGAGTTATAAAGACCGAAATAATGACAAATAGCCACCGGTCAAAATTCTGGTCACCGCGGCGAAGCAGTTCTGCTCATTACCGAGTAGTTTCGGTGTCTGTTGACCACAAGAAAGTTCGAACGGAACTTTTTGCTAGTTCAGTTACGAATGATTATATTCGCAGGTTGCTTAATTTTGAGGGTTGATCAAGTCATCGCGGCGAGGCAGTTCTCCACTTCAGGCTATTCCAAAAATCATTAAGAAGACGAAAAAAATATGAACTGAACTTTTTCCCAGTTCCCATTTGAGAAAAATGATTTTCGCATATACATACCAGGAGACTCTGATATGAGCTGCCCGGACCGAAGATTCTGCGTTGGCTACAGAGTATGGTATACTCTGTATAAAGACAACGCAGCATTCTCGGTTCCAGCAGCTGCCATCTTTTATTTTCGTATAAATGCGTTCTATACCTTCTGCTGGAGATGCTACATGGCTTCGGATACACTCCATGCCATTGCCATAGGCAACGAAGTTATTCAGCCGCGCCGCGCCAGCACGCCGCACAGTGGGAGATTTTGCTATACTTTTTTTTCAAGTCGCTATATATTGAACTGATTTTGATGCGGTTGGGTTTAAAATGCTTGAAAAGTTCCACTCTTTGACGTGCAAGTGCCACTTTCTCATAAACTATCACGTACAACCCCTAGAAAATGTAAAATCAACCCCCAAAATAGCTAACATTTTTTAAGAAAATTTCAAAATCATTTTAAAAGTTAACGCCTTTAATAAAAAGGTCACTAGGCATTTTCTGGAAGTAAACTAATCATATATACATGCCTATTAATTATACACACCCTTTATGGGGGATGAATTTTGGATGTAATGGAAAAACTGAATGTTGGGGTGCTCAAAATGGCCCTTATATAGGTATTTTGATCTCCTTTTTCTATTTATGAAATCCGTTTTTACGTATTTTTTTTTAAAAGTGGGTAAATTTTAAATAAAATTTCAAATTTTTTTAAAATGTTACTGCATGTAAGAAAAATGGCACCGGGCTTTAAAAATGTCAGATAGGTCTTTCCTGAAATGTTCCCCTTTCCCTATTTTGGGGGTTGATATTACATTTTCTAGGGGTTGTACGTGATAGTTTATGAGAAAGTGGCACTTGCACGTCAACGAGTGAAACTTTTCAAGCATTTTAAGCCCAACCGCATCAAAATCCGTTCAAAATCGAGCGACTTTTGAAAAAAGTATAGCAGTGGGGGATCCCACTATGCGCCGAGCGTATATGCGACTCCATTCGATTTCGCGCAGCTACACTCAAAGAAAATGATAGGTAAATTCAACCAAAAAGAGCATATGAAATCGCGCCTATCTAGTTTCATAGTTAAATCAATCAGAAAAGAATAGTCATACAACTTTATTTGTTTTCGTAAACAAATAGTAGTTTAATAATCATATCTTCTTGTAACAAATTAAATAGTAAAATGACATTTTTTTATGTTCACTAACCATTTTCAATTTGGTCTACAATTAAATAGTACGACTTTGTTTATTGTTCACCAACTAATTTTTAGGTTGATCTACACTTTATTGTATGATGAAGTTTTTTTTGGTTAGCCAAAATCTCAGTATTGAGACATCAGACCACCCAAACCAAAGATTAGAGATCGTTTATAAGATCCATCCAAATATATCGATGATCCCTGAGAGAATTTGAACATTGCAATCATGTTATTAATTTTCTATAAATTTATAAGAGAATAAGATAATGCATGATTGATTATTGTCAGTGATTTGTATGTGGCATCATCTGGGAATAATTTCTGTAATAGACTACGTGGTAAGCAAGCAAATTTTATGGTAATTCTTGTAGAACTTCTAGAAGACGACAATAATATTGGTTTGTCTACCAAGTACAATAATACAGCGAA
Organism: Rutpela maculata; assembly: GCA_936432065.2. Classification (NCBI taxonomy): domain Eukaryota; kingdom Metazoa; phylum Arthropoda; class Insecta; order Coleoptera; family Cerambycidae; genus Rutpela; species Rutpela maculata. The sequence goes on from OW386290.2 coordinate 40,586,191, forward strand.
CTAATACTTGGTTAGAATTACAATTCGATAATAGTTAAAAATAAAATATACTATTATCTAGTTTAATTTGATATAATTCAACAAAATAATAGTCAGACAAACAAAATAATAGTCTTATTCATCCATTTTTTAAGTTAATGTTTGTTCTGTTGTACGACAACTTTTTATTAATTAAAATAACAATCACCTCTTGTTTAAAAATACCATCAATATAGTTTGGTTTAACAAAATTAACGATATTGTTAGTTAACCATTTTTTTTTGTTGAATTTACCCATACTATTTCTTTGAGTGTACGTCCAACGGAAAACGGCAGTTCACATTTTTTTATCGTTTTATATACCCCACTCTATAAATAGAAAAAAGTTTTAGCCAATTTAATACAACTTTGATTGATATTATTGGAGCCTAGGCCAATGGAAAAAGGCAGTTCTCGATTAATTCATGTCTTATTCATCATTTCTAACGAGAATTTATCGAGAACTGCCTCGCCGCGGTATAAAAATTATGACATTTTTTTCGACAGACGGAAAGTTGTTTGCCAGCCGCCCGTATCGTTTTTCGAACTTTTGTCGTATGAAAAAGTGTCTTACAATTTAATACTCTATAGAGTTTCTCTACCCGCTGTTTTGATAGGGGTTTTTGGTAAAGGGCTGCCGTACTATAACGGCAATTCTTTTTATACTGTATCGGAAAGTGTTGGTTTTGGGATGGCAATAAGAGCAAGCGAGAGCGAAGCATGCAATCGTGTACATGCTTCTCTTGATGGGCGTGTCACTGTTTACCTCTGCTAGAGTACTGGTAGACGTCTTTTTTGTGGGCGGTCGGTTAAACCGTTGAAACTAGTGCAATACCAAAACAAACGCTTTCCGATTCTGTATATAAAAACTACTGGCCATGGTTAAAATTCATTATTAAAAAATTAAACATAATAAAAAAAATTACAATTTTAAGGTGGCATCCGGCAACTTCATCAGCTTATAACTTTTGAGTTTACCCTATAAAAATAAAAAAAAAAATTCTAGAAAACTTCACCGCAGTCTCAAAAACAATTTGTCTTACAATGTATATTCCCCATTTTTTATTTAATCCTTCAAAATGGACGATATATGCAGCGCGGCATGAAATAATTTGGATAATTATTATAATCTTCGCTACAGGCCTCTCGGAAGCCAACGGGCCCCCGCGCTTAATAATCGATGAACGGGGAGGAAAATTAAAAAAAAAAATTGCCAAAATCTGTGGCAGGCCCCCGCTACGGGCCCCTTTAAAGCCAACCAGCCCCCGCGCTTAATAATTGATGAGCAGGAGGAAGAAATTTGGAAAAAAAATTGCCAAAATCTCTGGCGGGCCCCCTCTACGGGCCCTCGCGCTTACTAATTAATGAGCGGGGGGGAGAAATTTGAAAAAAATGTTGTGCCAAAATGTCTGGCGAGCCCCCGCTACGGGCCCCTCAGAAGCCAACGGGCCCCCGCGCTTAATAACTGATGAGCGGGGGGAGAAATTTGAAGAAAAAAATTTTGCAAAAATCTCTGGTGGGCCCCCTCGCTTAATAATTGATGAGCAGGGGAAGAAATTTGAAAACAAATTTTTGTCAAGATCTCTGGCAGGCCACTGCTACAGGCCCCTCGGAAGCCCGGGCCCCTAAATTCAGTACCCTCCCATACGGGGGGAGCCTGATTTGTGCACCAAGTTAGGAAAAGTGTTTTTGTTTCATATTAGGCGTAGGCTTTTTGATCGAGGCAATAGCCGAGATTCAAAATACGCCGCATACGGAAAAAGTACTTTTCGTATAGTTTACCTAATCTTTATGAGACACGTAAAAAACTCAAAGCTTTGCCGCCAAACCCCTTAGGATAGAGTGGGGTATGCTTTATTTTTCTACAGCATATTAAATAATAAATATAATGTATTACTTAATACATAAAACATCATTATTCTCATGTAAAGTATGTTCTGGCATTATTAAAATAAGAAATTAACAGAAACACGCCTGTATCAATTATGATTTCAAATTAACTCCCTCCTAAAATATTTTACGACCTAACGCTGGTTATAGTGGTTATAGTTGTTATAGTAACCGTTAGGTTACTTGTTGTGACTCGTCTGTAATTTCCGGACGAACGAAGTGAGTCCGGCAAACCCACAGACTCGTCCAAAAGTATTAGTAGAACGGATAGAACGTCGTAGCTCATTAAAAATATTTTCGGAGTAGAAAGATATGGGATAAAAACCATCTTGTTCAGAAACGTTTAACGCATCAGAATCTCTTTTTACGAAAATTTTGGGTGGTACTGAAAAAAAATATGAGCGATTGAATCTTGAAAATGTCTATTTTCGTACGGGCCTCCTCCGCAAACTGATGTTTTTTTTTCTCCATAGCGAAGTAACGTAAATTACTAATTTTTGTCTCACTGATGTACTATTGGGTATGGAACGAGTATATAATTTTTAAAGTAGAAAGAACCTTCAATTTTAGTTGTAGTTATTTTTTTTTCCGAGCGGAACACGGCAGAATTGAGAAAGTTCCGACTTTAGTAGTGCTTAACTTTTTTTTTCACGATATGGATTTCAGTTTTTTACCATGTTTGGCTGAATTGAAGCAATACCAACATATGTCCTCGCATAATATATTGTCGCGTTTCAAAAATAAAGTTTTTAGAGCCATTTTTATAACGTCGTGTCTGGCGAGCTGTTCTCCTCACGGGGAGTGCGAGAGAGAGCGAATTATCGACTACGGACGCGCATTGGAAAAGGAGCGCATTATATTATCTACTGCGGTTTCTATACAGGGTGTAACACAATTTACCCGAAAAATTTTAACCATACATGCACCTTTAAATAAGAAGTCGACTTCTTAAAAAAAATTTAATAAAAGTCCAACACAGAAAAAGATACACATTGTTAAAGTTACAAATTGATGAAAATGATAATTTATTGAACTTTACTTCATTGAAGGACTGTTGTATTTAAAAAAAAAGTAACTAAAAAAAAATTTAAAAAAATTTAGATTAAAAATCTTAATTTTAAATAGTAGGATTATTTTAACATTTCCAATAAATTATCATTTTCATCAATTTGTAACTTTAACAATGCATATCTTTTTCTGTGTTAGACTTTTATTAATTTTTTTTGAGAAGTCAACTTTTTATTTAAAGGTGTATGTATGGTTAAATTTTTTTGGGTAAGTTGCGTTACACCCTGTATAATTCAACTGACATATTATTCGCAACCAGTGCAGTGCAGTGTCTTGACTTGATCAGTACATACTTTGAGAGGTTCAGACTCAACTAGTTCATTTTATAAAATTGGCAAAAAAAAATTTGACACTTTAATAAAAACACCTGAAATATTCGAAAGTTTACAATTTTTTGAAGTGCTGACAACAAACGAAGCTGTTGGCGCTGCGAGAAATTTTGTACAAAAATTGTACAAGCAAAAGAGTTGCACAAGCTTGGACGAGCTTCGTTATAACATGACTATGAAAACCAAGAAATCTGCAGCAGAACTTCCTCCGACTGAAGACGCGTTTTTGCAACACGTTTTAAGGTATGTACTTACTTATCAACGTGACCATATTATATTGCAAAAATCAATCTTACAGGTGTCTACTTCAAACCAAGATTTGGAAAAGCAGTCACATTCCTATCGCGGAGGAACTTGATATATTTTCGTATGGTTGGCAGAAGCATGAAAATGTATTGAAACCCGTGTGGACGACGAAAGCTGCCATACCAGATGAAATTAGGGAGGTACTCAATATTTACTGTAAAGATAAGACATGTTCTACTCAGAAATGTGACTGTTTCAAAGAGAATCTTAAATGCTCTGAACTGTGCAAATGTAAAGAATGCAAAAATGCTGATATCGACCCCAATATGATTCAGAAGATTCAGACTTTTAGTTTTGCACTATATATTGTTTTATGTTATGTGTTATGTAGAACTTTCTTTCATCAATTTTTGTTGTGTTTACCCATCGTCCGATTTGTGTTTTCTCCGTTCAGTATTATTATTACTACTATTACCATACCTACTTGTACAAATATTAATAGATAATATATATAATATATAATAAATAATATTTTCAGTTCTCAAATTTCCCCTTGACATCGTGTTCAGTTGAGAATCAAAAGGTTATATTAGTGTACATTTGCGGTTCTAATAATTATTTCACAGGAGGTTTCAATTATTTCTACCCCAAAAACATTTCATTTTTAAAAATAACCCGGCGCTGAGTTCCATAATATTTATATTTATAATGCGCTCCTTTTCCAATGCGCGTCCGTAGTAGTGATGGGCATAACCGATTAATTTCAATAACCGAATACTAGGTATTCAAGTGATTTCAATAACCGGATAATTATTAGTGTTGGTCACTTGAATGCTATGCATAACTTACAAGGCTATTTAACAATTTTTGCTCAAATTCCGATTCATACAAATTTTTTTTAAATTTCCATGGAAATATTAATCAATCAATTCATTTTTGGGAAAAATATGTACAGGATAAAATGATTCTTTATAAAATTGCACATAGTTTGATTATTTTTTGACATAATAAATATAAATATAAATAAAATAATATTATAAATAATAGGTAAGTAAATGGATACTGATTACTACATCAATCGGTTCGAATTCGCATACCTAATACTTATTTTAGAAACGTAGGTTAGTAATGAGGTTCACTCGTTTATTATACGATACGGGTCAACATTTAATTTATTTGTGAGAGAGTGATGAGTTATATGACTACTTCAATAACTGTTTAACATTCGGTTATTTTTCACTTGAGTACTCGTCGACAATAACCGAGTAATTCAGGTTATTTTAATAACCGGATAACCGGTTACTTTTCACTCGAGTGATCCCATCACTAGTCCGTAGTCGATAATTCGCTCTCTCCCGCACTTCTAGTGAGGAGAACAGCTCGCCAGACACGACGTTATAAAAATGGCTCTAAAAACTTTATTTTTGAAACGCGACAATATATTATGCGAGGGCATATGTTGGTATTACTTCAATTCAGCCAAACATGGTATAAAAACTGAAATTCATATCGTGAAAAAAAAAGTTAAGCACTACTGAAGTCGGAACTTTCTCAATTATGCAGTGATCCGCTCGGAAAAAAAATAACTACAACTAAAATTGAAGGTGCTTTCTACTTTAAAAATTATATACTCGTTCCATACCCAATAGTACATCAGTGAAACAGAAATTAGTAATTTACGTTACTTGGCTATGGAGAAAAAAAAACATCAGTTTGCGGAGGAGGCCCGTACGAAAATAGACATTTTCAAGATTCAATCGCTCATATTTTTTTTCAGTACCACCCAAAATTTTCGTAAAAAGAGATTCTGATGCGTTAAACGTTTCTGAACAAGATGGTTTTTATCCCTTATCTTTCTACTCCGAAAATATTTTTAATGAGCTACGACGTTCTATCCGTTCCACTATATCACTTTTACTCCTAATAAAACAATATACTATTATCTACGATCGTGCAAAGCGTTAATACTTTTAACACAGTACCAAAAGTACTTTTTGCACTAGTGCAAATAGTAACTACTAAAGTACTTAAGGGCCAGTTGTATAGGTTAAGTTAAACCTACAGGCTACAGTTAAACTTAGGTTAAGCCTCTAATGTTCATTGTATAAGTGACTGTAACAGCCACCTAGAGTTTAACTATCAACTGGTGGATGGAGTACCGGTTAAACTCCAAGCTGCGATTGAACACATGCGCAAATTGACAAATACGTGTGGTGTGATGTTTTTATAACCTCAATACTTCCTTTACTTGATCCATTTTTATTCCAACCAACAAAATAGAGCGTGCTATATGCTACAAAATACATGTCACAATATCGCGATATAACCATTATAACCTAATTAAGCAATCCAAACCACGTGACTTTTAACATGGCGTTTGTTAAAGAGTTTGTTTTTCGGTTGCCCTGGTTGCGTTTCCGCGAGTTAATTGCCCTCCACGCCATATTGCTAACAAAATTTGACAGGTTGTTGGATTGCCTAATTACATCCTAATTAGCAGACAATTTGGTTGTCAACCAGTGTTGCCAAGTCCAAATTTTAAAAGTTATTAGACGACGCTTTAAAAAGTTACTAGATCTTACTGAAATTTCACTAGATTTTAAATTAAAGAAGAGGGGAGTTTCAAAATTCTTTTTGTTCGATAAAGATTTTTCATCACGTGAAAAAATAATATATATTTTTTTTTACAAAAATCAGACTTGTATTCTGTAGGACATGTAATTTTCTTGAGCTCTCTGAGCGCCCTCCCCCTATCTGATTATTTCGTTGTCAGACCAAAGAACTTATATCATAGAGAAGCGACAGCAAGGCTTCCCGCGTGTACCGGGACATGTGCCAAATAGGTTGTGTAGTTGTCAGGTCCACATGTTTACAAAGACGACCAAACCACCATTGGTCTAATTCTCTGGGTTAGAGAACAGAGCACCAGTGGTGTGTCCCTTGCTCTGAAAGTTGCCGTCAATCGGGGATATTGTGTGGGTATGTGTGTGTGTGTGGCCCTACCTCTTTTTGTTGAAAATACCCGGTTCCTCGGGAAAATTGAATCGAGCACCCAAGGCAAGCATTTTAAAAGGGGCCGCCCCCCAGAGGCTCGACGATATATCTAGTGATTTCTAAAGATTTTTAAAAATATTTCAAGAATGAATCTGCGTAATTTAAATCTGATTAAGCACATTGATAAAGGTATGTTTAGGGAACTTATTTTAATGTAAAAAAAGTAAGTTAAGGTGAGCAATATGTTTTTTTTATTATTTTTTAAATGTGTCCGTTATAACCTCTGGTGTGGGAATATATAGGAAAATTGTATTTTTCTCTTTAAAATGTGTATATTTTAATATTTTTTCGATATAGAATTTATTATACACCCGAATCGGATAATTTTGTTTAAAAAAATATAGGTAACTGCTATCAAAAATAGACTTGAAGGGAGGATTCCTTTAAGGGGAAATTAAAAAAGTAAAATTTAAAATATATTTTATTTTAACACTTGTACAAATAGAAGTAAAAATCGATAAACAAAAAATTTTCATAAATAATACACCACAAACAAAAAAATGTATTTGTGCCTTCGGGGAATGATTTTGCGGTGTCCATAATATCTGTATAATCCATTTTTCTTGGAAAAGCAAAATTTAAAAACTACGCGTTTGATTAAACGTCGGGTTTAATCAAACAATACAATTTCAAAGAGCATTCCGTAAATTGTTGTGCCAAAACTATTTTTATTCGAATCACATGAATTGCAAGGATGATTTAGATGAATTATTAATGACTATAAAATCTACCAATATAACGGACATGATTAATGAAGAGGAAGAAGAGAAACCACCTAAAGCCCTTGTTCTTCCTGATTACAGCTATACGAAAGAAAATGTACCCACGCAAAATGCTTTCACTTATGTTTGCGGATATCTTTTGAAAAAAACGCTTGAAGTTCACTCGCGATATTCGTAAATCTTTTGGGAAACAATGCGAGACACTAAATATTAATAACTTATTAGTTTATTTCAGAGCCGAGTATAAAAAAAAAGTACTTGCAAAAATTCGAGTACGAGTACCCGATTCATTTTACTTATAAGTACGAGTAATACTCGCAAAACCATCATAAATTCGAGTAACGAGTACGAGTACCCATAACCATTAAAATAAGTTAATATTTTCGCTTCATAGTCTTAAAACATTATTATTTATAACAGGCATAGGACATCTCACTTTTTATTAGCAGAACTTCATAGAAGACCTCATTTTGAAATAAAAGTCTCTTCAAACGTTGCTCCTTATTATCATTTTTGTAAATAATCGCTCATAAAAAAATTGTGATATTGCTGCGAATGACTTAGTATTTTTACAATTAATTATTTTTTATTTATTTGCTTTTATCATGATTAGAGAATATTATTTAGGTATTATGCAAATCACAACTTACACACTTTTTATTTATTATGAAAATACCTACTTTCTGTATATTGTTGCCCTAATCTGAGCACGCTAATATACTAGTCAGGTAAATACTTTAAAACACTCATTATTGGAGAATCAATCAAAACAACTACTCTTCTAGCTAATACTGACGAAGTATTGAATTACATGATAGGATTCTTAGCATTTTAAAGAAAAAAAAATATATTGAAAATACTTAAATCATTTATTCAAATTTAATAATTCACACTTTTTTATTTAATATGAAATTATCTACTTTCTGTATATTGGTGCCTTAATCGGGTCACGCTAATATACTACTTAGGAAAACACTTTAAAACACTCAATATTGGAAAACCAATCAAAACAACTACTCTTCTAGCTAATACTGACGAAGTATTGAATTACATGATAGGATTCCTGGCATTTTAAGGGAAAAAAATATATTGAAAATAGTTAAATTATTTATTGAAATTCAGTCATTCACAACAATTATTGAACCATACATTCATTTCAACTCTAGAAAAGTTGTACAAGTTTTTTCGAACTCGTTAGTTCTCATCAGTAGAGTATAGAAACATTCATTCATTATTTACAAGCCTATTCTTGATTTATTTTTACAATTAATTATTTTTTATTTATTTGCTTTTATCATGATTAGAGAATATTATTTAGGTATTATGCAAATCACAACTTACACACTTTTTATTTATTATGAAAATACCTACTTTCTGTATATTGTTGCCCTAATCTGAGCACGCTAATATACTAGTCAGGTAAATACTTTAAAACACTCATTATTGGAGAATCAATCAAAACAACTACTCTTCTAGCTAATACTGACGAAGTATTGAATTACATGATAGGATTCTTAGCATTTTAAAGAAAAAAAAAATATATTGAAAATACTTAAATCATTTATTCAAATTTAATCATTCACACTTTTTTATTTAATATGAAATTATCTACTTTCTGTATATTGGTGCCTTAATCGGGTCACGCTAATATACTACTTAGGAAAACACTTTAAAACACTCATTATTGGAAAACCAATCAAAACAACTACTCTTCTAGCTAATACTGACGAAGTATTGAATTACATGATAGGATTCCTGGCATTTTAAGGGAAAAAAATATATTGAAAATAGTTAAATTATTTATTGAAATTCAGTCATTCACAACAATTATTGAACCATACATTCATTTCAACTCTAGAAAAGTTGTACAAGTTTTTTCGAACTCGTTAGTTCTCATCAGTAGAGTATAGAAACATTCATTCATTATTTACAAGCCTATTCTTGATTTATTTTTACAATTAATTATTTTTTATTTATTTGCTTTTATCATGATTAGAGAATATTATTTAGGTATTATGCAAATCACAACTTACACACTTTTTATTTATTATGAAAATACCTACTTTCTGTATATTGTTGCCCTAATCTGAGCACGCTAATATACTAGTCAGGTAAATACTTTAAAACACTCATTATTGGAGAATCAATCAAAACAACTACTCTTCTAGCTAATACTGACGAAGTATTGAATTACATGATAGGATTCTTAGCATTTTAAAGAAAAAAGAAATATATTGAAAATACTTAAATCATTTATTCAAATTTAATCATTCACACTTTTTTATTTAATATGAAATTATCTACTTTCTGTATATTGGTGCCTTAATCGGGTCACGCTAATATACTACTTAGGAAAACACTTTAAAACACTCATTATTCGAAAACCAATCAAAACAACTACTCTTCTAGCTAATACTGACGAAGTATTGAATTACATGATAGGATTCCTGGCATTTTAAGGGAAAAAAATATATTGAAAATAGTTAAATTATTTATTGAAATTCAGTCATTCACAACAATTATTGAACCATACATTCATTTCAACTCTAGAAAAGTTGTACAAGTTTTTTCGAACTCGTTAGTTCTCATCAGTAGAGTATAGAAACATTCATTCATTATTTACAAGCCTATTCTTGATTTATTTTTACAATTAATTATTTTTTATTTATTTGCTTTTATCATGATTAGAGAATATTATTTAGGTATTATGCAAATCACAACTTACACACTTTTTATTTATTATGAAAATACCTACTTTCTGTATATTGTTGCCCTAATCTGAGCACGCTAATATACTAGTCAGGTAAAAACTTTAAAACACTCATTATTGGAGAATCAATCAAAACAACTACTCTTCTAGCTAATACTGACGAAGTATTGAATTACATGATAGGATTCTTAGCATTTTAAAGAAAAAAAATATATTGAAAATACTTAAATCATTTATTCAAATTTAATCATTCACACTTTTTTATTTAATATGAAATTATCTACTTTCTGTATATTGGTGCCTTAATCGGGTCACGCTAATATACTACTTAGGAAAACACTTTAAAACACTCATTATTGGAAAACCAATCAAAACAACTACTCTTCTAGCTAATACTGACGAAGTATTGAATTACATGATAGGATTCCTGGCATTTTAAGGGAAAAAAATATATTGAAAATAGTTAAATTATTTATTGAAATTCAGTCATTCACAACAATTATTGAACCATACATTCATTTCAACTCTAGAAAAGTTGTACAAGTTTTTTCGAACTCGTTAGTTCTCATCAGTAGAGTATAGAAACATTCATTCATTATTTACAAGCCTATTCTTGATTTATTTTTACAATTAATTATTTTTTATTTATTTGCTTTTATCATGATTAGAGAATATTATTTAGGTATTATGCAAATCACAACTTACACACTTTTTATTTATTATGAAAATACCTACTTTCTGTATATTGTTGCCCTAATCTGAGCACGCTAATATACTAGTCAGGTAAATACTTTAAAACACTCATTATTGGAGAATCAATCAAAACAACTACTCTTCTAGCTAATACTGACGAAGTATTGAATTACATGATAGGATTCTTAGCATTTTAAAGAAAAAAAAAATATATTGAAAATACTTAAATCATTTATTCAAATTTAATCATTCACACTTTTTTATTTAATATGAAATTATCTACTTTCTGTATATTGGTGCCTTAATCGGGTCACGCTAATATACTACTTAGGAAAACACTTTAAAACACTCATTATTGGAAAACCAATCAAAACAACTACTCTTCTAGCTAATACTGACGAAGTATTGAATTACATGATAGGATTCCTGGCATTTTAAGGGAAAAAATATATTGAAAATAGTTAAATTATTTATTGAAATTCAGTCATTCACAACAATTATTGAACCATACATTCATTTCAACTCTAGAAAAGTTGTACAAGTTTTTTCGAACTCGTTAGTTCTCATCAGTAGAGTATAGAAACATTCATTCATTATTTACAAGCCTATTCTTGATTTATTTTTACAATTAATTATTTTTTATTTATTTGCTTTTATCATGATTAGAGAATATTATTTAGGTATTATGCAAATCACAACTTACACACTTTTTATTTATTATGAAAATACCTACTTTCTGTATATTGTTGCCCTAATCTGAGCACGCTAATATACTAGTCAGGTAAATACTTTAAAACACTCATTATTGGAGAATCAATCAAAACAACTACTCTTCTAGCTAATACTGACGAAGTATTGAATTACATGATAGGATTCTTAGCATTTTAAAGAAAAAAAAAATATATTGAAAATACTTAAATCATTTATTCAAATTTAATCATTCACACTTTTTTATTTAATATGAAATTATCTACTTTCTGTATATTGGTGCCTTAATCGGGTCATGCTAATATACTACTTAGGAAAACACTTTAAAACACTCATTATTGGAAAACCAATCAAAACAACTACTCTTCTAGCTAATACTGACGAAATATTGAATTACATGATAGGATTCCTGGCATTTTAAGGGAAAAAAATATATTGAAAATAGTTAAATTATTTATTGAAATTCAGTCATTCACAACAATTATTGAACCATACATTCATTTCAACTCTAGAAAAGTTGTACAAGTTTTTTCGAACTCGTTAGTTCTCATCAGTAGAGTATAGAAACATTCATTCATTATTTACAAGCCTATTCTTGATTTATTTTTACAATTAATTATTTTTTATTTATTTGCTTTTATCATGATTAGAGAATATTATTTAGGTATTATGCAAATCACAACTTACACACTTTTTATTTATTATGAAAATACCTACTTTCTGTATATTGTTGCCCTAATCTGAGCACGCTAATATACTAGTCAGGTAAATACTTTAAAACACTCATTATTGGAGAATCAATCAAAACAACTACTCTTCTAGCTAATACTGACGAAGTATTGAATTACATGATAGGATTCTTAGCATTTTAAAGAAAAAAAAAATATATTGAAAATACTTAAATCATTTATTCAAATTTAATCATTCACACTTTTTTATTTAATATGAAATTATCTACTTTCTGTATATTGGTGCCTTAATCGGGTCATGCTAATATACTACTTAGGAAAACACTTTAAAACACTCATTATTGGAAAACCAATCAAAACAACTACTCTTCTAGCTAATACTGACGAAGTATTGAATTACATGATAGGATTCCTGGCATTTTAAGGGAAAAAAATATATTGAAAATAGTTAAATTATTTATTGAAATTCAGTCATTCACAACAATTATTGAACCATACATTCATTTCAACTCTAGAAAAGTTGTACAAGTTTTTTCGAACTCGTTAGTTCTCATCAGTAGAGTATAGAAACATTCATTCATTATTTACAAGCCTATTCTTGATTTATTTTTACAATTAATTATTTTTTATTTATTTGCTTTTATCATGATTAGAGAATATTATTTAGGTATTATGCAAATCACAACTTACACACTTTTTATTTATTATGAAAATACCTACTTTCTGTATATTGTTGCCCTAATCTGAGCACGCTAATATACTAGTCAGGTAAATACTTTAAAACACTCATTATTGGAGAATCAATCAAAACAACTACTCTTCTAGCTAATACTGACGAAGTATTGAATTACATGATAGGATTCTTAGCATTTTAAAGAAAAAAAAAATATATTGAAAATACTTAAATCATTTATTCAAATTTAATCATTCACACTTTTTTATTTAATATGAAATTATCTACTTTCTCTATATTGGTGCCTTAATCGGGTCACGCTAATATACTACTTAGGAAAACACTTTAAAACACTCATTATTGGAAAACCAATCAAAACAACTACTCTTCTAGCTAATACTGACGAAGTATTGAATTACATGATAGGATTCCTGGCATTTTAAGGGAAAAAATATATTGAAAATAGTTAAATTATTTATTGAAATTCAGTCATTCACAACAATTATTGAACCATACATTCATTTCAACTCTAGAAAAGTTGTACAAGTTTTTTCGAACTCGTTAGTTCTCATCAGTAGAGTATAGAAACATTCATTCATTATTTACAAGCCTATTCTCGAAAAAACTTGTACAACTTTTCTAGAGTTGAAATGAATGTATGGTTCAATAATTGTTGTGAATGACTGAATTTCAATAAATAATTTAACTATTTTCAATATATTTTTTTCCCTTAAAATGCCAGGAATCCTATCATGTAATTCAATACTTCGTCAGTATTAGCTAGAAGAGTAGTTGTTTTGATTGGTTTTCCAATAATGAGTGTTTTAAAGTGTTTTCCTAAGTAGTATATTAGCGTGACCCGATTAAGGCACCAATATACAGAAAGTAGATAATTTCATATTAAATAAAAAAGTGTGAATGATTAAATTTGAATAAATGATTTAAGTATTTTCAATATATTTTTTTTTCTTTAAAATGCTAAGAATCCTATCATGTAATTCAATACTTCGTCAGTATTAGCTAGAAGAGTAGTTGTTTTGATTGATTCTCCAATAATGAGTGTTTTAAAGTATTTACCTGACTAGTATATTAGCGTGCTCAGATTAGGGCAACAATATACAGAAAGTAGGTATTTTCATAATAAATAAAAAGTGTGTAAGTTGTGATTTGCATAATACCTAAATAATATTCTCTAATCATGATAAAAGCAAATAAATCAAGAATAGGCTTGTAAATAATGAATGAATGTTTCTATACTCTACTGATGAGAACTAACGAGTTCGAAAAAACTTGTACAACTTTTCTAGAGTTGAAATGAATGTATGGTTCAATAATTGTTGTGAATGACTGAATTTCAATAAATAATTTAACTATTTTCAATATATTTTTTTCCCTTAAAATGCCAGGAATCCTATCATGTAATTCAATACTTCGTCAGTATTAGCTAGAAGAGTAGTTGTTTTGATTGGTTTTCCAATAATGAGTGTTTTAAAGTGTTTTCCTAAGTAGTATATTAGCGTGACCCGATTAAGGCACCAATATACAGAAAGTAGATAATTTCATATTAAATAAAAAAGTGTGAATGATTAAATTTGAATAAATGATTTAAGTATTTTCAATATATTTTTTTTTTTCTTTAAAATGCTAAGAATCCTATCATGTAATTCAATACTTCGTCAGTATTAGCTAGAAGAGTAGTTGTTTTGATTGATTCTCCAATAATGAGTGTTTTAAAGTATTTACCTGACTAGTATATTAGCGTGCTCAGATTAGGGCAACAATATACAGAAAGTAGGTATTTTCATAATAAATAAAAAGTGTGTAAGTTGTGATTTGCATAATACCTAAATAATATTCTCTAATCATGATAAAAGCAAATAAATAAAAAATAATTAATTGTAAAAATAAATCAAGAATAGGCTTGTAAATAATGAATGAATGTTTCTATACTCTACTGATGAGAACTAACGAGTTCGAAAAAACTTGTACAACTTTTCTAGAGTTGAAATGAATGTATGGTTCAATAATTGTTGTGAATGACTGAATTTCAATAAATAATTTAACTATTTTCAATATATTTTTTTCCCTTAAAATGCCAGGAATCCTATCATGTAATTCAATACTTCGTCAGTATTAGCTAGAAGAGTAGTTGTTTTGATTGGTTTTCCAATAACGAGTGTTTTAAAGTGTTTTCCTAAGTAGTATATTAGCGTGACCCGATTAAGGCACCAATATACAGAAAGTAGATAATTTCATATTAAATAAAAAAGTGTGAATGATTAAATTTGAATAAATGATTTAAGTATTTTCAATATATTTTTTTTTCTTTAAAATGCTAAGAATCCTATCATGTAATTCAATACTTCGTCAGTATTAGCTAGAAGAGTAGTTGTTTTGATTGATTCTCCAATAATGAGTGTTTTAAAGTATTTACCTGACTAGTATATTAGCGTGCTCAGATTAGGGCAACAATATACAGAAAGTAGGTATTTTCATAATAAATAAAAAGTGTGTAAGTTGTGATTTGCATAATACCTAAATAATATTCTCTAATCATGATAAAAGCAAATAAATAAAAAATAATTAATTGTAAAAATAAATCAAGAATAGGCTTGTAAATAATGAATGAATGTTTCTATACTCTACTGATGAGAACTAACGAGTTCGAAAAAACTTGTACAACTTTTCTAGAGTTGAAATGAATGTATGGTTCAATAATTGTTGTGAATGACTGAATTTCAATAAATAATTTAACTATTTTCAATATATTTTTTTCCCTTAAAATGCCAGGAATCCTATCATGTAATTCAATACTTCGTCAGTATTAGCTAGAAGAGTAGTTGTTTTGATTGGTTTTCCAATAATGAGTGTTTTAAAGTGTTTTCCTAAGTAGTATATTAGCGTGACCCGATTAAGGCACCAATATACAGAAAGTAGATAATTTCATATTAAATAAAAAAGTGTGAATGATTAAATTTGAATAAATGATTTAAGTATTTTCAATATATTTTTTTTTTCTTTAAAATGATAAGAATCCTATCATGTAATTCAATACTTCGTCAGTATTAGCTAGAAGAGTAGTTGTTTTGATTGATTCTCCAATAATGAGTGTTTTAAAGTATTTACCTGACTAGTATATTAGCGTGCTCAGATTAGGGCAACAATATACAGAAAGTAGGTATTTTCATAATAAATAAAAAGTGTGTAAGTTGTGATTTGCATAATACCTAAATAATATTCTCTAATCATGACTTAGTATTTCGTAGCAAATAATTCAATACTGAAAATCATTCAGTATATCATCATTCATCTATTATATTATTTCTGGTGGCGAAAATAGAGAGGTATTTATGATTTATTTTAATAATAAAAAATGATCGCCGAATTGAAATTTTCCACACATTTTCAAAAAATATGAAATGACATTCAATGTTATCCCGAAAGTAAATAAAATAAAATAAAATAATAAATAAGACAATGTAAAAATCATGATTTGGCTTCTAATCAGTATTGTTGCTTTTTCTTGAAAACGATGCGTCCTATCGATTTCTGGCAAAAGGGCATTTTCTAAATAAAATTGAATGCTGTTTAATATTTTTTGAAAATATTTGCAAAATTTCAATTCGGCGATAATTTTTTCTTAAGTTTCATGAATAGTAAATATCTCTCCATCTTTGTATCCTCTCAATTGGTAATAATAGGCAATCAATGGTTTTCAGTATTGAATTATTTGCTCTCAAAGAAGTCATTCGCAGCAATATCACGAATTTTTTTGCGAGCGGTTATTTTAAAAAATAATAATAATAACAATGTATTTACAAATACAATACCCTGTATCACAGAAACGAAGCATCTTAAGATTGATGATTATGGACACTTTGCTTCTCAAAATTAGGTCTTTTACCTAATGGAGTCATGCTAATAAAAAGTGAGACACCCTGTATAATATCAAATATATATAATATACACTGCTGAGCTGACGACAGATGACAATTGACTAGTTAGTGCCTGAGTGGTAAACTAATGACTGCACACAAAAGTAAACTAAATCTCTGAGACTACTGTACCAGAGAAATAGAGGGGGTTGAATACTCGTGAAACGTAACAATTTTTGACGAATACTTTGTACGAGTAATTTTTAATGTGCTGCAAATACGAGTATTAAGTCCTCTAAACCAAAAAGTACTTACGAATAATTAAAAAAGAGTACTTTTAGTACTCGAGTACAAAATACGAGTAAAGTATCCGTGTACTCGCCCAGCTCTGGTTTATTTCAGAGCTTTTAACACCAAAAAAAATATTTACGGAAACCTGCTATCACCTCCAGAGGAATTTGTCAATTTTGTATAAAAATTAATTCATATGTTTAATTCTCAATTTGAGGAAATTTGTACTGAACGAGCAGTTTCTAATATGTTATTTAACATAATGAACAACACAGATTTTATTCATCCATGTTTAGAATTCCCCAAAGTATATATTAAAAAGTTGTTTATAAAAAAACCGCTGCCCAAGGAATCACTACTTCCACATCCAGATTCTTTTCCAAGTCACTCACAACAAAAAAATTTTTGTATGTGGAAATAATTGTTTATGGAACTTTAATAATATAATATTTGAAATCCTCTACCCCAAAAACCCATAAAACGATACCCCACATCGGTAGCGGGGTGGGGGTGGTGATAAGGGGTGGTAGTGGGGGTGGATGAAGTAAAAAAACATTTTGAGGTTTCTGGTTCTTGTCACACACTAAATCACAATTTTTTTTCATCCCCTTTAATAATGGGGTGGGGGTGGTAAGGGGTGTGGCTAATGCCAAAATTTTTTTTGAGACCTTAGCTTCTCTTGTAAATAATAAATACCAATTTTATGGACTCTTACCTGCTTGATTTACCTATTTTCTCCAAATTTACCCCAATTTACCCCCCATCCCTTCGACGGAACAAGATGAAAATATAATCTAGTTCTAGATCTCGTTAAAGTACATATGGGTACCAAATTTCAAGTCAATATCTCAAACGGTTCCAGAGTAAACGTGCGCACAAAAAAAGTTACAGACAGACAGACAGACCCACAGACAGACCGACAGACAGACCGACAGACAGAAATTTTTTTTCGCTCAAATTTAAAATCTCGACGTTTCGTGACATTCTAAGCCTATTTGAACAATGAAAATTTTTAAAAATTTTTTTGTCGTTACTATACTTCCACTGGATGTGGAAGTAATTAAGATTTTTTCTTCCGTTAAATACACAAATCGAGATTTAAAACCGACAAAAAAAGTAAACAGAAAAGTTATAATTTTGTCATATTTATAAATAAAAATTTTTTGTGTAAAACATGTTGTTTGTTTAATTTTTAAAATTATAAACAAAAAAATATAAAAATAGAATACATTGTAATATTATGTACAATATATTATTCTAAAATATGTTTTGATACGTATACCTATACAATACATTCTATTATATGTGAGTGTAAATATTTGATATGTAATATATGAGGGACGTTATATATTTTTTTAACGCTTTTTTAGCCTTTTTAGAAACTAATAGTATTTAAAACATAAACTATTATTTAATTATATTTAATATGTCATATAGTAACATATTATACTGAATTACTTCAGTGTACATCAAATTTTAAAGTTCTCTTAGTGTAAGAGGTTGTGTTTGACTCATATTCAATGTCATTAGAACCGGGCCATAAAATATCAAAGGAACCGCCGATATTGTCTCTTCTGTGTGGTATAATTTCTCTGGTATCGCTTCTGGTATTTTCTTATTCTGTGGAATAGCCACCCAGATAATTTTTTATTTGTTGGCATGCCAGTGTCAAATATTAAGATATAAATTATTGACAAAATGAATAACCAACCTGATGAAGTAACTACAAAAGGGAGTTCTAATGTATTTTCGTTAATAAATTACATTAAATTGGAGGAGGAAAGTGATGACAAATCGATTGAAAAGGAGATTTCGGTTATCAAAGAAAAAGTACAAGAAGATGATATATCATGTGTAAGCTCAGATTCCTCGCGTCGTGAATCCTCAGACCTTTTTGAAAGCCTTAAAATTCCAACTGGTGCATGGGGCACTCACAGATTTGAAAAGTATCCCTGGCCGGATCATTGCAGGCCGTGTGTCAAATTACAAGAGTACGATGACTTGTCCCTTGACGAAGATGAAGAGTCAGGTTTGTTAACTGATTCTATTATCAGCTCTTGCCTCTCTTACCTGGAAAGATCGCCCTACGATCTAAAATATGTCCTTTGTAAATGTATGCTGTCACATAAAAAACTGACTGACATCAGCGCATTAACACATTATCATTACATCCAATATCTGGATGTCTCGTGGAATAATATAACAACTTTGGCACCTCTTGGACGACTTCCTTTCTTGCAACACCTGAATGCCTCTCATAATAACATAAAGTTACTATTGGACTTTAAGGCACCTTTTTACTTGGGTTTTGTTGACTTTTCCCATAACTTGATTAAGGTTATACCTGATTTAACGGAATTTTGGTCAATATATCATTTGAATATATCAAATAACAATATTAAAACAATCTATGGACTTAAGAATTTAAGATATCTGAATGAGTTGAATTTATCTTGCAATAAAATAACTACTCTTGAAAACCTTAATAACCTACGAATCCAGTTTTTAATATTACACCACAATACCATTGATGATAGTAATGCTAATACTATGAATTTAAAAGAATTATGTTATTTAAGATCTGTCGACTTATCGAATAACAGTGTTAGGTCATTAAAAATTTTCAACCAGGCCGAAAATCTGGAGAATATTGATATGTCTACGAATAACATATCCAGCTTGTTGGAATTGTACTATCTGCAGAATCTAAGGTATCTTTCCAAGTTAAACCTAAGTGACAACTCCGTGTCTCAAGTGAAATATTACACCAACATGTGCCTTAGAATAGTAAAAAATTTAATGATATTAGATGGAAAAGAAATAAGTGCTGAACAACGTATTGAAATAAAAAATAATTTTGAAATCGACCCAAAACTGAAAGCAGGAGAATCTCACATTGAATTTATTTTACTTCAACAACTCAATCACCCGACTATAAATGCTCATGCAGTACCATGTGATCAACCTCCTCCAATGATTGTAATACTAGTAGGACCAGCTGGATCTAGGAGTCAGAGCTTGGTGCAAGCCATTTGTAAAAAAATTAAAAAATGTGTTTTGGGTGTAAGTCACACCTCAAGGCCCAAAGGGGATGCAGATATTGACGGTGTAGATTACCACTTTGTAAGTAGTGAAGAATTTACGTTTTTAACCCGAAAGGGCCGATTCATTGCAGTAACGGAGTTTAACGGGTATTCTTATGGAATTACGTATGAAGAAATTCAAAAATGTCAGGAGGGGATTTTAGTTTTCCACAGTGATTTAAATACTGCATTATCAGTTAAATTTATGGGTCTCAAGCCCCAACTAATTTTAGCCATGCCAAGACATGACTCAACTCATTTGCGTTTTCTCAAATTGAAATATGTCTACGACGTCATTGAGCGAGGTGTATGTCGTGTAGGAAATTTTCCAAACTATATTAGAGTATTTGACCGTATGGCAAGTATGGACACTATGAACAGTATGGAAAGTATGGATAGTATGGACACTGTAACCAGATTTAGCAGATCTGTTGTAGAGGATATTATCGAAACGGCAATGGATATAAAAGATTACGTACAATTATTGAAAGGCAATATGATGTTGGACGTTGGACATACGGTTACCCCTGTTCTTTTATCAGATGACGAACATGTTCTAGAAACCACAGATCTGCAAAATACTTCGCCTGATACTTGTTTATTAAGTAGCATTTTAAAACAAGGACCGTCTTCAAAGGATAATACCGTGTCATTTTCTTGCCCACTATATTCAGTTTTGTCAGCTAAATTGGAATCTGTAGAAAATTTTTGTTCAAGTTCCGACGTTAGCTATAATACATCTGCTTCAGATAGCAATTTTGAAACTGTTCATCATGGATCCATTACTATCGATGCTGACTATAGAAGTATTAGTCAACATGTTAGGACTTGTGAAGAAGCTATTAAAAAAGATCTCAGTCCTCTTTTAAGTGCTTTAAGTTCCACTCATATACATAGTGGTTCACGTGAAGAAACTCTTTACATAAGTCCAACTGAAGTATTCAACTTAATACGAGACGAGAAGCTCTCCTCGTTTTACAGGAATATAATGGAATACAGAGCGGCACTGCTTGATCTTCATTGGTCTAATCCGGGACTGTTTCGAGACATTATATTTACCGATGAGGAAGAAGAATCTTTAGAGAAAATTAAAGCTCTCATCAAATATTCCGTGGAAAATCATAAATTCTTAAAACCCAACATGTCAATGAAAGATGACCCAAGCTATCATCGTATGATAAACTCCAGATTTAAACATCTGGATCTTCCGCAGTTCCCACAAGAGGAGTGAAGCATGTTGTGTTTGTGAAAATCCAAAAGGAAGACGCCAAGATGTTTGAAGTTATGTCGTAGAGGACTATTTATATATATACATGCATTATTTTATTTTCAACTTTTAACATTTTTTCCCAGCATCCCTCCCAACACAATCTGGTATTTGGGAAACATGCCCACTGGTTTTCTAAACCTTAATAAGTAAATATTGTTGCTTTCTTGATATTATTTTAAATCATTCACTAGAGATAAGAAATGTTAGTAGTCGAATAAGACTGTGCTTTTTCAACATGTTTTTGTGTCGATTATTGTTATTATATTTCGCAAAAACGAAGAGTATATTGCATCGGCACATCTTTAAAACAGTAAATATCGCTCGTAGAGAAAAAATTTTCATATCATTGTGTTAGTGAACGAATTATGAACAACTTTCAAAATGTCCGTCTGTCCGTCCGCCACGTTTCTTGTAAGCACGATAACTTAAGAAAGAAACGATCGATTATATTGAAATTTAGAAGGTAAGTTAGCATTAGTTAGAAGAAGAACCCTATTATTTGTGAAAAAAATCAGTCAGTAAATAAAAAAGTTATTAACCATTTGAATTAAAAAAAATATTTTCTTAATTTTTGTCACTTGTACTTAAATAGAAATCTTGCGAAATGTTATTCTTTATCATTTTTTTTGCTTACTAATATACTGGGTGTTCGGCAGAGGGAGTGCCAAACGGAAATGGTGGGGCCATTTAGAAGTTAGTTAGCCCTAATGACCTCTATCCAAAGTATCACCGTTTTTGAGATATTATTGTGTGTATATTGAAAATTGTGTTATTGTTCCTAAAAGTTTTTTTTTTAATTTTTGAAGCCTCATAAAAACTGCCATTTGGTCACACTAAGACATTTATGTTCTTAAATGATAGGCCAAACAATGGGGGGGTTTCTATTCGCAAAAGGTCGGAAAGAAATGAAATTTGGTGGGATGGTAGTCATAGATCCCCTGATAGTACACCTGAGTTTGCGATCTCGGGGGGTTGCCGCTCGAGGGGGGGGGGGGGGGGGGGGGTGAAAACTCTGCGTCGCGACGCTTTTCGGGAAATAGCGCCGTTGTGGTAAGTGCTATCGAAAAAAAGTTCAAATGAAATATGTAGAGAACAAAATTGTGCACAATTTCGTCTACGACCAATATTTTCCGCTCTACGATGCGCCAAAGTTGCAATTTTCAACAAAATCAGAATTTCATCGCGGCATCTGCAGACAGAAAACATTACTCTTTCAGAAAAAAAAAATTACAGAATTGTTTGATAGCGATCTTAATCCGCGATGAAATTCTGATTTTGTTGAAAATTGCAAATCAACCCCCAACTTTGGTGCGCCGTAGACGAAAAATACAACGTACATTATTACAATATATACATACATTATTGTTATTATATTTCGCAAAAACGAAGAGTATATTGCATCGGCACATCTTTAAAACAGTAAATATCGCTAGTAGAGAAAAAATTTTCATATCATTGTGTTAGTGAACGAATTATGAACGACTTTCAAAATGTCCGTCTGTCCGTCCGTCACGTTTCTCGTAAGCACGATAACTTAAGAAAGAAAAGATCGATTATATTGAAATTTGGAAGGTAAGTTAGCGTTAGCTAGAAGAAGAACCCTATTATTTTTGAAAAAAATCAGTCAGTAAATAAAAAAGTTATTAACCATTTGAATTAAAAAAAATATTTTCTTAATTTTTTGTCACTTGTACTTAAATAGAAATCTTGCGAAATGTTATTCTTTATAAATTTTTTTTGCTTATACGTTTTACTAATATACTGGGTGTTCGGCAGAGGGTGTGCCAAACGGAAATGGTGGGTCCATTTAGAAGTTAGTTAGCCCTAATGACCTCTATCCAAAGTATCACCGTCTTTGAGATATTATTATTTTATTTTTTTCTTGAAAATTTCCCTCCAATCAGCATTTTAGCACGTATAACAATTTTTTTATGGTTGTAATAATTCAAAATAATTTTTATTGTTTTCTGCAATGTATCTGTGTTCTAACAAAATCATATAGGATGCTGATAATTAAAGAAAAAATTATTATGAGCTAACAGAGTTCCCAGAATTGGTAGAAAGGATCATAAAGTTCAACTTTCCCTTGCATTTGCAAAAAACGAGAAGCTATCAAGATGTTTAAATACTTCTCCTTTTAATGCCATTTGAACCGTATGCCACATACAATAAAAACTTTTTAAATAACATGAGAAAATTGATGGTAATTTGTTTAAAAGGATATCTGTCTGAGTTACATTACTGGAAAATAAAGTAAAAACAAACAAAAAATTTGTTGTAAATTTTTTATTCATTAATTTGGCTCAAATTGCGCTCACCCATTTCTTATACATGCCCGACATCTTATTCGGATTTCTACCATTGTTGTACGGAGCCGCATTTGTTCTCTCATTGTTGCGAAAGCGGCGTTAATTCCTAACTGGTTTTGGTTGTGAGTACACAAGTTCTTTAGTCCGTCCCCAGACGTGGAAATCAAGAGGTGTCAGGTCTGGGGACCGTGCGGGCCATGGAATAGAGCCACGTCCACCAATCCACGAATTGGGAAACACATTATCTAAGTGCTCCCTGGCGGTTATTATGTAGTGTGCCTGAGAACCATCATTTTGAGAAACAATAGGCCTGTCTTCTTGAAAAACCGGCACATCAGTCTTAGTTTTTTGTATGTTTTTACTTTATTTTCCCCTAATGTAACTCAGACAGATATCGTTTTAAACAACTTACCACCAATTTTCTCATGTTATTTAAAAAGTTTTTACTGCATGTGGCATACGGTTAAAAAGGCATTAAAGGGAGAAGTTTCTGAAAGCATTTGAACGTCTTGATAGCTTTTCGTTTTTTTTGCAAATGCAAGGGAAATTTGAACTTTATGATCCTTTCTACCAATTCTGGGGACTCTGTTAGCTCATAATAAATTTTTTCTTTAATTATCAGCGTCCCACGCATAATTTTGTTGGAACACAGATACATTTCAGAAAATAATAAAAATTATTTTGAACTGTTACAACCATGAAAAAAATTGTTATACATGCTAAAAGGCAGATTTGAGGGAAATTTAAAAAAAAAAAATAATATCTCAAAAACGGTGATACTTTCGATAGAGATCATTTGGGCTAATTAACTTCTAAATGACCCCACCTATCTACCATTCTCGTTTGGTACACTCTCTGCCGAACACCCTGTATATATTTCGTCATAATATATCTAGTCCTTTGAAATATAATTATCGAATGATACATATTACAGACATTCAATTTTTTTAGTAATGTTTGATGGTCCAATGGCTAAAGATTTGCAATTCAAAGGTCCTGTGTTCGAATCCCTGACAGTTGTTCTTTTTTTCATATATTTTTTTTACAACAAAGTTGGTATCATAAAATTTGGAATGCCCAAAAAATAACATTATTTACAATAAAACTGCGAAGAGCATCCTATAGAATGTGTGACAATTATATAAAAAGCTCAGTAAATCGGCGAAGAGTATAATGCTTCTACTAGTTTTTAATATCTCGAGTTCTACTCATCGGACCAGACCGAACAAAAAATCAAAGTATTTGTAAATAAATTATAAAAACAACTTCATAGGTCTAAATCCAGTCTGCCATTTTGTTTTTGCAAAAAATGAAACCCACAAATTTATAATTTTACATAAACCGAAATTACTAAAAATGTATATTTTTTTTAATGAAACTTGATGAAATTATAGATCTTGTAGATGTGAATTATTATGGAAAATTACAAATGAAAATTGTCTTATTTTTCCTAAAAGTCGTTTTTTTTTAATTTTTGAAGCCTCATAAAAACTGTCATTTGGACACACTAAGACATTTATGTTCTTAAATGATAGGCCAAACAATGGGGGGGGTTTCTATTCGCAAAAGGTTGGAAAGAAATGAAATTTGGTGTGATGGTAGACATATATCCCCTGATAGTACACCTGAGTTTGCGACCTCGGGGGTTGCCGCTCGAGGGGGGGGGGGGTGAAAACTCTGCGTCGCGACGCTTTTCGGGAAATAGCGCCGTTGTGGTAAGTGCTATCGAAAAAAAGTTCAAATGAAATATGTAGAGAACAAAGAGAACCCTTTTTTTACGAAAATAAAAAAAAAATCGTTCTAAAATTCGTGAAATTATGGATAAAATAAACATTAATAACTTTTATAAAGAATTTATTTAGCATACCTATGCAGCATACGTTTATAGTAGGAGCTCAAAATAAGTAAACCTGATGATGAAGAAATTTTCCCAATATATATATATATATATATATATATATATATATGTGTTGCAATCCCTAGAATGAATTCAATTAATTCAGATGTATTTGCACCCGCTCGAGAAAGAACCTACCAGAGAAGTTTTGGAATTATCTAGAGAATGGTGGCGTCATCACAGAAAAATCGAGATCTGTCATTTTTAGGTATAAAAGACCGACCGCATTCTCGGCGGGTAGTTCAGAAAGTATAAAAAGTAGAGAAGTTTCGAAAAGTGAGGTTAAGAATACAAAGTGATAAACATTGTTATTTTTAGTCAGTAAAGTTCATTCAAGTTAATAATCAGTATTGTGAAGTATCCAGTAAACTATTTAATAAAGTGTGTTAGTGGACAATCTCTTGTTATAATTTTTGGAAGCCACGGAATTTGCAAGGGTGGCTTCCTAGGGGTGGAAACACGTTACAAATTGGTGTCTGAAGCGGAATTTTATGACAAGAGGAGCTCTGAAGTTGTGTTGGAGTGTTCGAGAAGTATTCTCGAGGGTTAGTGCTAACACAGAGGACTAATTTACTGGACATTGTTCGAGGGTTATTTTCGAACAGGAAAGTGATAGTGTTAAGTGCATTTTTGTGACATTGTAGAACATTTTAATTAGGACATTAGTGTAATAATTAAATCTGAGTAGTGATAGAGACACTGAAAAAGACTCATTTGTGTTAGTGCGTGAAAAATTTCTAGAACTTTTCTATTTGGACATTAGTGGAGATTATTAAATTCTCTGAACTGGATAGTGACAAAAGACTCTGGATAAGACTTTTTCGTGCTGTTTCGAGATTTTTCTGGAAAGTTCCATTACCGATATTGACGTGGCAGTTAAATTTATTTTGTTTTAACATAATCGTATGCCCATTACAACAAGAAGCATGGCTACGGAGAAACAAATGAAGGACCTACTTGCGGAATTTACGAGGATGATGGCACAGCAGCGTCAGGAAGAAAAACACGAACAAGAAAGAAGACGCCAGGAAGACAAAGTAGAACAGGAGGAGAAAAGACGTCAAGAGGAAGAAAAGCGACGTCAAGAAGAAAAAGAAGAGCAGCAAAGAAGACGTCAAGAAGAAGAGAAACGGCGACAAAAAGAAAATGACGAATTAAGGAAAATTATAGAGAAACAGCAGAATGCCTTTATGTCAGCCACTAAGGACTCAAAAATAAGATTGAAGTAAAAATGGACAAGGTCGAGGAGGAAGTAAGCGAAGTCAAAGGAGAAGTAAGTGAAATTAAAGAGAAAGTAAACAAGTTCGAAGAAGAAGTCAAAGGAGAAATAGACCGGCTTAAACGACAGTTCAGAGACAGAGAAAGCCAGCAGGTGGTATCATCAGGTCAGCGACTAAAACCTCCTTCTTTTGACGCCCAAAGTTCCTGGACGACGTACAAGAGGCAGTTTGAGGCAGCAGCGTGTGCGAACAACTGGGATAATGAGGAAAAGGCCATGGCATTAGCTCTGGCGTTAAGGGGCCAGGCCTCAGAGTTGCTTCAGACTATCCCAGTGGATAAACAAAGGGACTTCAAAGTCTTGGAAGCTGCATTGGATTTGAGATATGGCGACCAACATCTCGCCCAAGTATACCAGGCCCAGCTAAAATCACGGACACAAAAGGCTGGAGAAAGTTTACAAGAATTCGAGGCTGCCATAGAGAGACTGGCACACCTGGCGTATCCAAGTGCACCTAGAGAATTTCAGGAGCAATTAGCCGTGGGGGCCTTTTTAGATGGCATAAGGGACGAAGAGGTCAGGCGAGTTTTGAGGCTGACAAGACACCAAAGTAGTAGCGAAGCTTTGGTGCGTGCACTCGAAGTAGAAGCAGCTTACAGAGATACGCCAAGGTCGAGAGTGCGAGCTGTGACTCTCGAAGAATCACAACCAGAAACGAACCAGAACCCTGTGTTGACTGAGATGCAGAAAATGTTTACCAAATTATTCAACAAAGTGGATGATCTCGGGGAGCAGAGAAAACAACGAAATAAAGGAAAGCCGAACGGAGGTTAGGTTAGGTTAGGTTGATGTGTGAGTGGGCTAAGTAACAGACCCTCCACTGCGACCATCTGGTCTATTGTGGCTCACTCCTAATTATATTTCACCCAATAGGTTCAGCTTTTTGATAAAGTCGACTACCTTATTGGGTGAGAGGTTGTCCAGATCCTCTGGCAGCAGTTGCCCTTTGCCAAAGAGTGAGAATCTGGTTCTTTCTGCAGCAGGACAGGTACATAAAATGTGCGCTGCCGTTTCATCCTCCTCCAAGCACAGTCGGCATTCAGCGTTGTCCACTATTCCGAGTCTGTGTAGGTGGTGGTTAAGTCTGCAGTGCCCAGTGTATAGGCCAACAAGAGTTCTTAGGTGTAACCTGTTTAACTCTAATAGTTTTTTAGTTCTTGATTTCAAGGGGTATGTGATGAACTCCTTTGAATGAACTAATCCTGGTAGTTCTTGCCAGTATTGGAGGATTTTCCCCTCAGTCCAGGCCAAGATGGTTGTTTTCGCAGTGCTTGCCGATATGCCAAGCACTGGCTCCGGTCCGATAAATTTTGATACCGCGCCTTCCCTGGCTAAGGAGTCGGCTACTTCGTTGCCCTCCAAGCCAGAATGGCCCGGTATCCAGACCAGAGTTAATTTG
Organism: Rutpela maculata; assembly: GCA_936432065.2. NCBI lineage: Eukaryota > Metazoa > Arthropoda > Insecta > Coleoptera > Cerambycidae > Rutpela > Rutpela maculata. Next base: position 40,614,394 of record OW386290.2, read on the forward strand.
TTGTATCTGCCCACTCGGGCTAGAGCCTTTTGGCAGTTCCAGACCAATTTAGAATTGCAGCGATGTGAGCCAAGAGCTTTAAGAGCTGCTTGGCTGTCTGAAAATATTTTTATTGATCTGCGTCTAGGATGCATCTGCTCAAGCCTCCTTGTACACAGTTCAATGGCATGAACTTCTGCCTGAAAGACAGTCGCATAATTACCCAGGCTCGAAGTGATTCTTACCTTGGGGTTGCGACTGTGTGCTCCAGCTCCAACTCCCTCGGGGGTTTTGGAGCCGTCTGTAAACCAACAGATGTCTGCTCTTTGTAGGTCAGTTTTGTTCCGATCCCATTCGTCTCTTCCAGGAAAAAGGACGGTAAAAGGCAGTTCATAGTTGGTCGTGGTAGGCATCACATCTGAAAGCATTCCCAGGATGCCATGACACTCCATGTCATCTGACAGCCTGTTGCGTTCCATGATGCTAGCCTGCGGCCTATTGTTTACCGCTTGTTGAAGTCTGTATGTTGCCCACCTGGCCTCTCTCTCCAAGTAAATGTGGAGAGGGGGTAGATCCAGGAGGATTTCCAGAGCTGCTGACGGTGTGGTACTTATCGCACCAGTTACCGCCAGACATGCTTGTCTCTGTAGACCAGAGAGTTTGGCTTTGGTCGTTTGTTGTAGCCCTTTCGACCACCAAACTATGGAGGCATACGCTACCATTGGTCTTATGACCGTAACGTATAGCCAGTATATTTGTTGGGGACCTATGCCCCAGGTTTTTCCACAAATTCTGCGACATGTCCATAAGGAGAGTCGCGCCTTGTGGATTACCTTTTCCAAATGGGAGTTCCAGTTGAGTGATTTATCTAGTGTAACCCCTAGGTATTTCACTTCCCCCGCAAATGGAATAGTTTCACCTGCTAAGGAGGGCGGCACTAAATTGTTCAGCCTCCTTTTTCTGGTGAAGGGTACTATTACAGTTTTGTGGGGGTTCACAGTCATCTGCTCCCTCTCACACCAAATGTGGACTGTATTTAGCACCTCTTGAAGGGTAATAGAGAGTACCTCTTCAGATTTTCCTCTAACCATAATGACTAGATCGTCCGCATATGCTTGAATCTCGGCTTCCCACAGAGAGAGAATGGCCAGCAGATCATCCACAAGCAGTGACCATAAAAGGGGGGAAAGAACCCCGCCTTGTGGACACCCTCTTGCGGCCCTGAATCTGACCGTTTCTCCCTGTAGAGAAGTCGTTATGATTCTATTTTCAAGCATAGCTTGGATCCAGCCAGTTATAGTTAGCTCAACTCCTCTAGCAGCCGCAGCTGTGTATAGGGAGTTGGGCAGTGCATTGTTGAATGCTCCTTCAATGTCAAGGAATGCTGCCACCGCAATCTCTTTTTCATCAAGAGATTGGGTGATTTTCCCGACCAGGTTATTTAGTGCTAGTTCTGTTGATTTGCCGGGTTGATAGGCATACTGGTGAACATTCAGAGGATAGGTGCTCAGGATGTTTCCCCTGATATGTCCGTCCAGAACCTTTTCTAGGCCTTTCAACAGAAATGATGTCAGGCTGATGGGTCTTAGCGATTTGGGGTCTGGTTCCGTCCGACCCACTTTTGGTATATATACCACTTTAACCGCCGCCCAACTGGATGGAATATAGTTCCATACCAGACCAGCTCTGTATAGTCTGATGAGGAAAGGAAGCAGTATTTCCAGTCCGTTTTGTAGCAGCGCTGGAAAAATGCCATCCTCACCAGGCGATTTGAATGGTTGAAAAGATTTGATTGCCCATTCAATCGCTGGTGCTGTGATAACCTTTTTGGCCACCAGCCAGTCGTCTTTGTGAGGTCGTTTGGTTCGGCCTCCCGATGGTGGTGGTTGTTGGTTATCCAGGATCGAACTCCCTGGGAAGTGGTTCAGTGTAAGGAGTTCAAGGGTTTCCTTTCCAGATTCAGCAAATGAGCCATCTGGACGTTTTACCATACCAAATTCTCTTGCCGGCTCTCTGGAAATGATCTTGTGGATTCTAGTGCTGCTAGGTAAGTCAATAATACTCTCGCAGAACCTCCTCCAAGATTCCCTTTTCGCCCTTCTGATTTCTTTATTATAGTCCGTTAATGCAGATCTATATTGTTCCCAGTTGCCCGAATCTTTAGCTCGATTACAGAGGCGTCGAACTTCTTTTCTCATTTTATCTAGTTTTTTGTTCCACCAAGATGCCCCTCTGTTGTCTTTTTTCGTTTTTAGTGGAGAGTTTTCGTGATATGCTGAAATAATTGCGCTCCGGGTCTGTTCCGCCGCAATTTCTATTTCATCACGATTCCTGATTGTGGTGAGAGTGGATTGAAGGTGCGCCTGGAGGGATTGTTTATATCCACTCCAGTTAGTACACCTAGGATCCCTATACGTCACCACAGGTCTTGGTCCAGTTTCTATGTTAAATAGAATGTGTCTGTGATCTGAACACGAGGGTTCAGAGGATACCTTCCAATCAGTAATCTTGTTGCTCACAAAGCTTGAGCTGATTGTTAAGTCCAGTACCTCTCTCCTATTACTAGTGACAAAGGTTGGTTCCGTTCCAATGTTATTCACAATTAGCCCTTCACCTAATATGTATTCAAAAAGTGACTCACCCCTTTGGTTAATGTCCGTGCTGCCCCATGCCGTGTGGTGGGAATTTGCATCACATCCAATAACCAGGTGAATGTTGTTCCTCTTGCTGTAGGCGATTAACGACCTAACCGCAGGTGGAGGAGGTTGAACAGCACCCCTGTCTCCCGGGAAGTATGCAGAACAGGCTATTACGTCCATTTTGCTTTCCCCCACCGGTAGCGATAAGTGGATGGCTACAACATCCTGGGTGCAGTAACCTGAAAGTACAAAGTAGTTAATGTCGTTTCTGATTAGGATGCAGGCTCTTGGTCTTCCGCCCGAGCCAGTTGCTATTACCTTACCAGAAGTGTTACCCAGTCCGTTTATCCGGCCTGTATTGGTTGTCCAAGGTTCCTGGATAAGAGCAACATCGATTTGCTCTTCCTTGAATCGCCTGCCAAGGACGTATGTAGCGGCCTTGGCATGTTGTAAGTTCGCTTGTAGGAACCTGATGTGGTTAACCATCAGGTTGGGGATTTAGGATAGGTTTTTGGAAGCGGCTGGAACTAGGAAGTGGGAAGGAAAAGAGTTTACTTAGGCTGTGGGTGCGGGAGGGGGTTTGGGGGGCGATTTTTTATCCTCTTTAGAAGGTGGTTTCTTCCCACTCTTCTTCCGAGGAGGTTGGCCTGGGATGGCTTTACCCTTCCCAGTGAATCGGGGCGTTTCGCCTGCCTGTGGGGGCAAATTTGGTTTGCCCCCTTTAGCCGGCGGTTTCGCCACCGAAGTCGGTCTAGAGGTTGACGCAGCCCCCACCTTGATTTTCGGGCGGAATTGCACCTGCCCGAATCCAAAGTAGGGCCTGTAATTCAGCCCCTCCAGTGCAGCCCTAGACGCCTCATCGACTGAGAACGTCCAGGTCTGCCCCGGTCCCGACGCTTCTCTGTGTAGGATGTTCCACTCCCGAGTGTTCAGGCCGTGGTTCATCTTACGCAGCCTTGTCATTACAACCTCTGATGACAGCCGAAGACCGGCTTCATCAGGGATGTATGCCACACAAATGTGTGGCTTAGGGAGGTCTTTTCCCTGCACAAGCTTCAGTCGAGCTCCATCCCAAGGCTGAAGGGACGATGTCGTCGCCTCCAACCAAGTGACGCTCGTCTGATCCGCGCAGGTTATCAGGAGATATCCAGGCCGATGTGTGCAGCTCTGGAATCTGACCTGCGGACCACCCTCTGGGATTTGCTCTACAGAGTGCATTATCGCTCTCTGCAGAGTCCCCAGTTGAGCATTATCCAGGGTTGTTCTAGGGTATTCAGTGTGGATAATGCCCACTCTGACACCCTCAGAGACATCCCTGAAGGAAGGTTTGACGGTAGGCTCACCTTCCCGGGGCTTTTTTGCCCGCTGTTCGGGTGAGTTACCATCAGAGCGTTGACGTTTGGCCGTTTCAGCGCGCGCAGAGGAGGTTTGTCCCCGCTCCTGCGGCCGGTTGGCTTCACGTTGCCGCTCAAGAACCTGTTCCAAGGCGGTTTGGTAAGGTATTCCGCTCTTGACCAGGCGACTCAGACGCTTCCTTATGGCGCCTCCGAATCGTTTCCTTTTCAGGGAGAGGTTGCCCAAAATTTTGGACGCCTCTTCCTCAGGATTGCCTTCTCCTTCAGGCTCAGGGGTCGGAGGCCTTGACGGCTCCCTAACCTGAGTCGGCGGGATCGGGCTGGAAGATGGAGTAGGATTGATCCCAAGCTCCATTAATTCAGTTTCTTCTTGAAGAAGATCGAGGTTTGGAACCCCCTCGTTGGGTTGGTTTTTGTTACTGTCGGCCATAAAGTTCCCACGAGCAGCTGGGGAAACGGAAGTCCACCATAGCAGAGCCCCGCATGCCATGGTAAGGCAAAAATACTCCGGAATGTAGCCCTGTTTTCCGGAGGCCCCGTTAGTGACACCTTTCACCCCGGTGACATTCAGCCCTCGGCACGGGTTGCACACACCTTGGCTTGGGGGATTTTATCGACTTTCCTTGTCTAGATCCGCCGTGTTTAGCCGAACGCAGGGTCACCTCGAGCAGGATGCGACATTAAGTCGCGCACGGACGATCTTGAGAGAAGCTTCCTAGAGGATGGCCATTTCCCCTCAGCTTTTCTCCTAGAGTCAGTGGCCGAGTAGCTGACTCCTTGACCCGAACGGAGGTATTAAATGTTACAACTGCGGCAAGGTAGAACACATGAAACGAGACTGTCGACAGCAGAACTCGGAGAGTCGAGTAAATGCTGTGAATGTTGAAGAGAAGCAGGAAAACTATACCAGGGGGGTTGTGCTGGCTAGGGAATGTAGTGACCCCAGAGAAATAAAGATTTCCCAGCTTCGAGAAATTTCGGATAGTCTGCTGTTACAAGGCTATGTGAATGGAAGAAAATGTTTGTTTACCATCGACACAGGTACTACGTCATCAATAGTACATCCAGGATTTATATCGGGTATAAAGATTACCAAGAGCCAAGTGATCGTCCGGACAGCTACGGGAGACAGGGCTACGGTTCATGGAGAAGTAGACCTGGGTTTGCAGATTGGACAGTTAAGGTTCGACCACAGGGTCATCGTGGCTGACATCACGGATGACTTCATTTTGGGACTGGACATTATGGAACAGTATGGATTTATTGTTGACGTAGGAAAACGAGTCTTAAAGATTGGGAACGAACAATTTATTCTATCAAAAGTGAACAACCAATGCGAGAAAACCAGGCTGTTGACAACGCAGGCAGTCAAAATTCCTGCATTATCCAGAAAACCAGACAAGGAAGATTGCAAGCGCTACCCTCAGGTGGGAAAATTGCCGAACATGGTTAAAGCGAGGGTTGAAGTCAACACTGTCAAGATCGATCTTCCAGACAGTTTGACAAAGAAAACTCTGAGGCAAGAGCAACTGCACGATGTAGAAATCGGACCCATGTTGAGAGCAAAAGAAGAGGGAACACGTCCAGTATGGAAGGATGTTTCCAACAAAGAAGTGGGGCTGAAGGCTTTATGGTCACAATGGGATTCACTTACGGTCGTAGATGGGCTTTTGAGGAGAGCATGGGAAAGCCCAGATGGGAAGCAGGTTGCCATGCGTCTAGTGATTCCCAGGTGTCGTGTACCAGAAGTACTCCAGGAAGCGCATAACGAAACGTCCAGCAGACACTTCGGCATAAACAAGAAATTGAGTAGAGCACGGGAACAGTTCTATTGGGTTAATAGTCGCCAGGATGTAGAGGCTTAGTGTCGCAAGTGTAAGAATTGTGCTGCCTGTGGGGAACCATTTTCCATGAGCAACTACAGAAATGAAAGTCGAGAACTGCCGAAGAATTACCGAGAACAGATGACCAAAGCTAGTAACTGATTGAAGGCTCGTTATGATCAAAATGCCAGTACAGGGGGATTCAAGGTGGGAGATCTGGTTTGGCTGTACAACCCACAGCGGAAGGAATGGAAACCCTCGAAACTTCAACCTCTTTGGGATGGACCGTATACTGTTATTACCCGAATTAGTCCGAGATGAAGATCGTACACTTGGATAGACTGGCGAAGTATGTGAAAGAGGCTGAATTGCCTGACCGGGACGTTCAGGCTTAAGGAGGGGGCAGTGTGATGTGTTGCAACCCCTAGAATGAATTCAATTAATTCATATGTATTTGCACCTACTCGAGAAAGAACCTACCAGAAGTTCTAAAGTGACATCTGGAATTATTTAGAGAATGGTGGCGTCATCACAGAAAAATCGAGATCTGTCATTTTTAGGTATAAAAGACCGACCGCATTCTCGGCGGGTAGTTCAGAAAGTATAAAAAGTAATGTTGTTTCTTAGGTTTTCGCGGGTGTTAAATGAAGTGTTGGTGTACTTCCGGGTGTTTTCCCACGTAGTTGATAGGCCCCTGCTGGAGCCATTGTTGTCTAAACGACGTTTCTACAGAATCCCATCTGCCATCGTCAGGTTCTCGCTGAAAGCTGCCTACTGCTGTTCCTCGTTGCTCGAACTGGACTCTTTATCCACAAGAAGTAACAACTATTAAATGAAATTCATTAAATGAGCCCATTGGATAGTATTTTGAATTATTTTATTGCTTGATGGAAGTCGGCCATATTGGATCAGCCATTTTGAATTACCTTTTTTAACATCATAATCTGTTTCAGCGACCTCGAAAACCCCTTATATGTCAACGTGAATTAAATTGCTTTAATATTTTTCTACTTGTAATATTTTTTTTACAAAAAAAGGTTTCTTTTTCTTTAAATAATTTATAAACAATTTCCTCACGATTATATGTTTATAACTTTTTATTTTAAGCTATGGAAAAGTGATATCAGAAGGTTTTAGGACAATCGAAGTTTCCCGTAATTATTCCGAAATAATGCATATTTTCAGCCTCTATGACTCCACTATAAGTTTTCAATAGTTACCTTGGAAAGTATCTAAAGTCATATCTATAGAATAGTTAGCGAGCATGTTTTGAATGAAAGTACGGATAAAGCCTATTTATACTTAAGTTAAGACACTTTAACTTAGTAATAAAAAATAATAAAAAGAATCACATTTTTCAAACAATCAAAATCAACCTAGAGCTGGCAACTCTGTATGAAGTGTTATCGACCTCAGGTTATAAAATGTAGTGGATAAACGGATGCGGGTTTAACACTCATTTCCATTAACAGATCCTGCATTGATATACTGGTTCTCAGTTAAGTCTGTTAAGATCAAACGATTTGAATCGAGTAACACTAGTTAACATTCTTATTGTTTTGAACGCAGCAGATATTTTTTATTTGTTGGCCTGCCAATGTCAAAGTTTCTGATAAAAAGTATTGACTAAATGGATAACCAACTTGAAGAAGCTACTATCAAGGAGAGTCGTAATCAGTTTTCAATGATAAATTATATTAGACTGGAAGAGGAAAGTGATGACGAATTGACCGAAAAGGAGGTTTTGGTTGTCCAAGAAGAAGAACAAGAAGATGATATATCATGTGCAAGCTCGGAATACTCACGTCGTGAATCCTCACACATTTTTGAAAGTCTTAAGAATCCTTCTGGTGCATGGGGTACTCATAGGTTTGAAAAGCATCCCTGGTCGGATTATTGCAGGCCATGTGTCAAAATAGAAGAGTACAATGACTTATCGCTCGACGGAGATGAAGAGTCAGGTTTGTTAACTGACCCTACTATCAGCTCTTGCCTCTCGTACCTGGAAAGATCACCCTATGATTTAAAATATGCCCTTTGTAAATGTATGCTGTCAGATAAGAAACTGACAGACATTAGCGCGTTAAAATATTATCATTACATCCAGTATCTGGATCTCTCGTGGAATAATATAACAACTTTGGCACCTCTTGGACAACTTCCATTTTTGCAATACCTGAATGCCTCTCATAATAACATACAGTTACTGTTGGATTTTAAGGCCCCTTTTTACTTGGATTTTGTTAACTTTTCCCATAACTCGATTGAGGTTATACCGGATTTGGCAGAATTCTGGTCAATAAATCATTTGGATATATCAAATAACAAAATTACAAAAATCTCTGGACTTGAGAATTTAAGATATCTCAATGAGTTGGATTTATCTTACAATAAAATAACCACTCTCGAAAACCTCAATAACTTACGAATCCAATTTTTAATATTACACCACAATGCCATTGATACTAATGCTAATACTATGAATTTAGATGCTTTAAGTTATTTAAGAACCGTGGATTTATCTAACAACAATGTAAGTTCATTAATAATTTTCGAATGTGCCGAAAATCTAGAGAATATAAATATCTCTTCAAATAACATATCCAGCTTGTTGGAATTGTACCATCTACAGAATCTCAGATACCTCTCCAAATTAAATCTAAGTGACAATCCTATCTCCAAAGTGAATTTTTACATCAACGCGTGCCTTAGAATAATAAAAAATTTAATGATATTAGATGAAGAAGAAATAAGTGCTGAAAAACGTATTGAAACTAAATGTAATTTTGAAATCGATCCAATGCTAAAAGCAGGAGAATGTCACATTGAGTTTATTTTACTTCAACAACTCAATTACCCAAATATACTTCCTCATGCAGTGCCATGTGATCAGCCTACTCCAATGATTTTAATACTAGTAGGACCAGCTGGATCTAGGAAACATAATATGGCGCAAACCATCTGTAAACAAATTCAAAAATGTATTTTGGGCATAAGTCACACCACAAGGCCGAAAACAATTGTAGAAATTGAAGGTGGAGATCACTACTTTGTTAGCAGTGAAAAATTTGCGGATTTAACCCGAAGGGGCCGATTCATTGCAGTATCGGAGTTTAACGGGCATTCTTATGGTTTTACACATGAAGAAATTCATAAAAGCCAGGAGGGGATTTTAATTTTACACAGTGACTTAAATACTGCTTTATCAGTTAAACTTATGGGCCTCAACACTATATTGGTTTTAGCCATGCCAAGGTGTGAAACAACTCATTTGAATTTTCTCAAGAAGAAATATTTCTTCGATGAGATTGAGCAAGGTATAAGTCGCGTAGAGAATTCTCCAGACTATATTAGAGTATTCAGATCTATGGCAGATGTGGATAACGTAACCAGATTTAATAGATCTATTGTTGAGGATGTTGTCCAAGGTGCCTTGGATATAAAAAATTATGAGGAATTATTACAAGACAATACAGTATATACACGGGACGTTGGTCATACTGTTACTCCTGTTCCCTTATCAGATGATGAATATGTTGTACAAGATACAGATATGGATTCGCCTTCCCAAGATTTATTATGTAGTATTTTGAAACGAGGGCCGTGTGCAAAAGATGGTGCCAGGGTGTCATTTTTTGAATCTCCTCACCGACTATCTTCAAATTTTTCAGGTAAATTCGAGCCTGTACAAAGTTCCCAAAGTGGTTTATCAAATACCGACAATAGCCAATTTACTATAGATACTAACTATGAAAGTAGTAGTATTGAATGTACTGTGGATACTGACTATAAAAGTATTAGCGAACTATATGCAGGTCCTCTTTTAAGTGTTCTAAGTTCCTCAGGTGATGGAACGCTTTACATAAAACCAAGTGAATTATCCAACTTAATGCGAGACGAAACGCTGTCCTTGTTTTTCAGAAATATACTTGAATCGAGGACGGTATTGCTTGACCTTCATTGGTCTAATCCAGGACTGTTTCGAGACGTTATATTTACCGATGAGCAAGAAACATCTTTAGAGAAAATTAAAAAACTCATAAAATATAATGTGGAAAATTACAAATTCTTAAAACCCGACATGTCGATGAAAGATGACCCAAGCTATCATCGGATGATAAACTCCAGATTTAAACAATTAGATCTTCAGAAATCTCCATAACATGAGGGAAATGAAGCACGTTGAGTTTGTAAAAATCCAAATAGAAGCCACAAAGATGTTTAAAATTAGTCAGATAAATCAGAGAAGAATATTTCGTACTTTATATATTTATATATTTTATTCTTACTTTTTGATTTTTTTCATGCCACTGCCCTTTTAGTCCAATCAACGAAAGAGTTATAGAGGACATGGAGGAGGGGAGAATTTTCCCCTTCAGTAATGTGTTGTTGGTAGTTGGGAGGTAAACATACTAAAAGTCCCCACCGCTTCAGGGGGGGAGTGGGGTGAAAAGATTCCTTCTTTCGAGTCTTCGCTTATAACTCGGAAACGATGCGTCGTACGCAAAATGGTAATCTGTACAAAATTAAACATAATTAAATTTCCGAAATCTATACATTTCCTTAAATATACAGTGTGACTCATTTAAAATGACATAACTTTTTTATTTTGTTTCCGATTTGAATAAAATTTTACTCAAATATAGAACAAATTAGGATCTACTCATGACCAAAAAAAAATTCGCCTGCTACAAAGGCAAAGCCACCTGCGGTACCAAAATATGCTGAAAAAAAATAAAAAATCATATTAGTGGGTCTTGATGAGTTTCACAATTTCACAAATTGAGGAAACTAAGGATCCCCTTTGCCAGATGAGCTAATGTATGAGAGTCCCCCATCAATAACCAAATCAAATTTTGGTGTATGTACGTTTGTGGCGCCGCACAGTGGTGCAAATAGCTCATGTTTTGACAAACGATAATTCCCAAGCCTGGAATTAATGAAACTTAATTTTTTTTTAAACTATTCGTTCTAAAATTGCCTTTAATTCTATCGAACCCGAATTTTGAAATTTCAAAATTAAAGATGGCTAATCCAATATCGCGGACATAAATTTTGAAAGTAAATTAAACTTTTATCAAAAGGTTGTTTGAAATTATAAAAAGTTGTTACTTGGGTTTTTTTTTTGTTTCTAATCTCATTTCTGATCCTCCGAATTTTGCGATTCAAAAACCAATGAAATGTACATGCACAAACTGTTAAAAATTGTTACTTAGGACTTTTAAGGGTTTCTGATCGAGAATCTGAAATCTAAATTACGTAATATCGTAATCCAAAATGGCGAATCCAATATTACGGCCATAATATTTTTTTCATTGACATGTAAATGCGCAAATTGTTAAAAATTGTTACTTAGAGGTTTTAGAGATTGCTGATGAGAATGACAAATCAAGAAGGAAACTGGCTGCCATCAATTTTTTTAAAAATTATGATGTACATGCGAAAATAGTTAAAAATTGTTACTTGCAGGTTTTTGCGATTGCTGACTACGCATTCGTAATTTCGAATTCTAAGATGGCAGATTCGAATATGCCATCTTATAAAAAAATGTGATAACCGATCAAAAATGTTGACATCTTTAAACCTAATTTTTAATAATTTGCGTATGTATGTTTCATGTAAAAAAATACTATGGCCGCCATATTGGATCCGCCATATGGAATCCGCCATCTTGAATTACGATATTACATAATTTAAACTTCATATTCATGGTTAGAAACCCTTAAAAGCCCTAAGTAACAATTTTTATCAATTTGTGCATGTACATCTCATTTAAAAATATATTATGGCCGCCATATTGGATCCGACATTTTGAATTTCGATATTACCTAATTTGGACTTCAGATTCATGATCAGCAATCTATAAAACCTCTAAGTAACAGTTTTTAACAATTTGCGCATTTACATGTCAATTAAAAAAATATTATGGCCGCCATATTGGATTCGCCATTTTGAATTACGATATTACATAATTTAGATTTCAGATTCTCGATCAAAAACCCTCAAAAGTCCTAAGTAACAATTTTTAACAGTTTGTGCATGTACATTTCATTTAAAAAAATATGGCCGCCATATTGGATCCGCTGTCTTGGTTTTTTGAATCGCAAAATTCGGGGATCAGAAATGAGATTAGAAACCAAAAAAAACCCCAAGTAACAATTTTTTATAACTTTAAACAATCTTTTGATAAAATTTTAATTTACTTTCAAAATTTATGTCCGCGATATTGGATTAGCCATCTTTAATTTTGAAATTTCAAAATTCGGGCTCGATAGAATTAAAGGCAATTTTATAACGAATAGTTTAAAAAAAAATTAAGTTTCATTAATTCCAGGTTTGGGAATTATCGTTTTTTCAAAAAATGAGCTATTTGCCCCACTGTGCGCCGGTCCGAAGCATTTTTTAGAATTTTTAACATTCAAAATATTTGAATTTTTTTCTGCACATTTTGGTACCGCAGATGGCTTTGCCTTTGTAGCAGGCGAATGTTTTTCTGGTCATAAGTAGGTATACTGTTATTGCAGTCTAATTGGAAATAAAGTATATTATTATCATTATTATTATTGTCCTAATTTGTTCTATACTTGAGTAAAATTTGATTCAAATCGCAAACAAAATAAAAAATTTATGAGGGTGTCTTCATTTTAAAAGAGTCACACTGTATATTTAAGGAAATTTTTAGTTTTCGACAAAATATTACGTTAGTAAATACGTCGAGTGTTGTAAAATAAATATTGTTTTGTGACTGCGATTTATTAGCACGCCACGGTAAACCGCATTGATACTTAATTAATTGATACCTAATTAATTTATTTATTAATTGTGTATTTTGGCTGATTAATATCTATACTATATAACACAGACGAAGAAAATGAATATAGACATTCATGTAGGAATTATGTTTAATTTTGCATAGATTACCTTTTCCCGTTCGACGCATCGTTTCCGAGTTATAAGCGAAGAATCGAGAAAAGGAACCTTTCCACCTCTCTCTCCCCCTGAAGCGGCGGGGTTAGAGGCGGGGACTTTTAGTATGTTTACCTCCTAATTACCCCTGGAGAAGAAAACTCTCCCCCCCCCCCCTCAATGTCCTCTACAATCATCTTTTGGACATTCACTGATTGGACTATTTGAATTGTTTGAATTTATGAAAAAAAGTAAAATTTCATCTCGATTGAAGATTGTGAAAATGTGCTTATGTGGTCTGTAAACTTTTAAATAAACGTTTTTTTTATTTATTTATTTGGCGTCGGCCTATTTCTGCTACCAAGGTCTCACCGACCCCAGAAGTTGAGCTATAACCAACCTGGAAATTGTGAACCTCTTCTCTTTTAGAAGAGTATAGGGATTTTCTACTTAGATACATAAATAAATAGATAGTTTTATCCAGTTTCATTCGACATTATAGCCAATAAGGGGGTCTAGACGGAAATGCCAAGATCACAATTTTTGACATGTGTTTTTAACTATTTAGGAGGTAAACATACCAAAAGTCCCCGAACGTAGGAGGTGGAGTGGGGGAGGGTGTGCAGGGGGGCACGAAGAAGGTCCCGGTTTTTAGTTTTTTGCTCATATCTTGAAAACGGTTAGCAATTATTAAGCACGGAGGCCATCCAGAGATTTTGGCAAATTTTTTTTTTTCAAATTTCTTCTTCAGAGGTTTTGACAAAAAAAATTTTCCCGCTCATCAATGATTAGGCGCGGGGACCCGCCAGTGAATTTAGTACCGGGGCCCAAGATTTGATGCGGGGGGCCTGATCCTTCCGGATATAGCCGAAGGCCTTCCTTATATCTCCTTTTTTTTATACAAGAAAATTATTTGTTATTTGATTATTTTATTTTGATAAAATTGTCGAATTTATTACCTCTGTATGGTATAGTTCAGCGAATAGATGTTTACCTAAACCCGCGGATAGTACAAAAAAACAGCCGACCCGCTCTGCACTTTATATAGAGGTCTACAGATGATCCAACCAACCAACCGACCGTCTCGGTACACTTTGGATATTGCCATGCAAACTCGTAAAAGTGAGCTAGTCTGCTGTCGGTACGCTTTGATGACGCTGGAAGTCCAACAGACCAGCTCACTTTTACGAGTTGTCATGGAAATTTTCAAAGTGTACCGAGAAGGTTGGTTGGTTGGGTGGTTGGATCGTCTGTACACCTCTGTATACCTTCCGCTCCGGTCTCATTGTTCGTCCTAAAGCGCTAAAGCAAAAAACGCTGCAATTTGACCGGCATGCGCCAGTTCAACTTTTTGTGCCAATTAAGGAAATGTATACGTCTCCTACATGTTCTTTTTCAATATATCAACATTTTACAGGATTATTTATAGGAAAATAGGAACGGAAAGAGATAGATATTATATCTTTCCGCTTCTATAGTAATGCCGCTGCCTTTATTGTAGCCGCTGGCCACTCTCCCTGGTCATCAATGTTGATTAAAATTATTTTTTTTTAGATTTCTTCCCCCGCTCATCAATTTTGAAAGTGGGACAAACATTTTTTTTCATATATCCCCCGCCCGCTCGTCAATTTTGAATCTGGACAAAAAATGTTTTTTTCAAATTTCACATCCCCGCTCATTACTGTTCTTATTATGAATAAGAGGGCGCAAATACATGATTAGCCTAGGGGCGCGCCACTCCTTAATCCGATCCTGATAATAAGCAGAAAATGAGTTCAAAATAAAACAAACCGCACGTCTATAGGCCAACTCCTTGATTTTTTTATAAAATTTCGTATTTAATTTCGTATTTTATAACACGTTTTTTTCATAGTTTTTTATAAAATGTCGATATGTTTACACATACAGTTATGGTTATTTAGGACTCATTTATTGATTAATTATGCAAAAAATTAATTAATGTTATTTAGTTGTGTTAAACTAACTTAAATGTAATATGTTGTAGCCCCATTATCTTCTTTAGCACTTTGTAATCGTCTATTCCTAGCGTTAATTAAATTTTGTATATTGAAGTTTTCTTCCAAAGCATTCCATTCAGTTCGGATCACCGTAATTAATTCCTCTCTATTTCGAGTTCCGAGTGGATGACTTCTAATTTTCTTTCATACGGTAACCCCAACCATTTTCTATAGAATTTCAGCTGCGCCTTCTGGGCGACCAAGGGAGAGTTTCAGCGTGATTTTCGGAAAACTGCGACGTGTGGAACCTAAAAGTAAAGAATTTTTTAACATAAAAAAATATTGAAATATCGATCTGTGTTACGTAATATTAGAGTAAAATCGCTTCTCAGGACCTTCACCATCTTGTAGAACTTAATTTTGGCTATCCGAGATGGACCTTGATAATTTTTTATAGTAGGGCAAAATAAGGTTTTCCTGCCAGAGAAATAATTCAAAAAATGTGTTTTTTAACTCAGCATATGTTTTGAAAAACATATTTTTTAAATCAAGTATTCATTTTTTGGAATTTTTGTCAATCATTCAAAGAACCAGAGTGTTTCTAAAGGAATTCGCCAAATTTCCAAAATCTAAAGCCTTTTCGAAAAAATAAGCCTCAAATTCGTCACAAGCGGATTATACATAAGTCTAAAAAATACAGCTCGTTAGGTTCTCATAGTTTTCGAAAATCGAATTTTTAATACGCCTCATTCTCAGACTCTCAAAATAACATTCGTATTTAAAATAACGTTCAATAATCAGGGCAGTGCATAGTGGATAGGTACTGATCAGATATGAGCTTGTATACTAGTCTCATTCATGTATTATTAATTTTGATATTTGAAAATAAAGTTTTGTAAGTAGGTTTGTTTTACTTCCACATCCAGTGGAAGTATAAATAGTAACGACAAAAAAAATTTTTAAATTTTTATTGTTCAAATAGGCTTAAAATGTCATGAAACGTCGAGATTTTAAGTTTGAGCGAAAAAAAATTTCTGTCTGTCGGTCTGTCTGTAACTTTTTTTTGTGCGCACGTTTACTCTGGAACCGTTTAAGATATTGACTTCAAATTTGGTACACGTATGTACTTTCACGATATCTGGAACTAGATTATATTTTCAAGTTGTTCCGACGAAGGGTTGGGGGGTAAATTGGGGTAAATTTGGGGTAAATGGGTAAATCAAGCAGGTAAGAGTCGATAAAATTGGTATTTAGTATATACAAGAAAAAAATTTTGGCATTAGCCACCCCCATTACCACCCCCACCCCCTTATTAAAGGGGATGGAAAAAAATTGTGATTTAGTGTATGTACAAGAACCAGAAACCTCAAAATATTTTTTTACTTCATCCACTCCCACTACCACCCCCCTATCACCACCCCCACCCCACTACCGATGTGGGGTATCGTTTTATGGGTTTTTGGGGTAGAGGATTTCAAATATTATATTATTAAAGTTCCATAAACAATTATTTCCACATACAAAGTTTTTTCGTTGTGAGTGACTTGGATAGCGAATCTGGATGTGGAAGTAGTGATTCCTTGGGCAGCGGTTTTTATATGAGAACTAGACCGAATAATTTTAGTGATAAAATTTATGGACTCTTACCTGCTTGATTTACCTATTTATCCCCCATTTATCCCAATTTACCCCCCAACCCTTCGACGGAATAAGATGAAAATATAATCTATTTCCAGATTCCGTTAAAGTACATACGTCTACCAAATTTCAAGTCAACATCTTAAACGGTTCCAGAGTAATTGTGCGCACAAAAAAAGTTACAGACAAACTTAAAATCTCGACGTTTCCATGACATTCTAAGCCTATCTGAACAATATTTTTTTTTTGCCGTTACTATACTTCCACTGGATCGAAGTATGTAGTTTCCTTTTCTGGTAAATTAGTTGGAAATTGAGAATATTTAATTTGTGGGAGACCTTATGACTATAAAAGATGAGATTCTCACCAAGAAGCCAACTAAAAAAGGATTATTAAATATGGTAAAAGCAGCTAAATCAAGATGGATTTGCTAAAAATATTCTTGAAAATAAAAATGCAATATTTGTATAAAACTTTTAACTTTTACTTCCACATCCAGTGGAAGTATAGTAACGACAAAAAAATTTTTAAAATTTTTTATTGTTCAAATAGGCTTAGAATGTCATAAAACGTCGAGATTTCAAGTTTGAGCGAAAAAAAAATTTCTGTCTGTAACTTTTTTTGTGCGCACGTTTACTCTGGAACCGTTTGAGATATTGACTTGAAATTTGGTACACATATGTACTTTAACGAGATCTAGAACTAGATTATATTTTCATCTTGTTCCGTCGAAGGGTTGGGGGGTAAATTGGGGTAAATTTGGAGTAAATAGGTAAATCAAGCAGGTAAGAGTTCATAAAATTGATATTTAGTATACACAAGAGAAGCTAAGGTCTCAAACAAAATTTTGGCATTAACCACCCCCATTACCACCCCCACCCCATTATTAAAGGGGATGAAAAAAAAATGTGATTTAGTGTGTGTACAAGAACCAGAAACCTCAAAATATTTTTATACTTGAAATGCCGAGATCACAATTTGAGGGCTGTGTTTGGACTATTTAGGAGGTAAACATAACAAAAGTCCCTGAACATAGGAGGTGCGGGGGTGCAGGGGCGCGAATGGGAAAAAAAATTTTGTACAGATATCCATTTCATAGCAGACTGAACTCAGATAGTGAATAAAAAATGTATTTGTGTCTGTAAGTGTGTGTGTGCATGTATATGTATGTGTGTGTTTGTATTCCGTTTCTTGTAAATACAATAACTTCTGTTAGACTTAAAATATTTAATTACAATATGGAACAATGTAAAACAGCATAGTACAATAATCCCTATTGAAATTGGGCCATATCCGTAATACATGGTCATAACCAGAGGAATACAAATTCTCACTCTTACGTAAAATGGGTTTTATTTTAATTTCAAAGCAAAATGCGTTTTTTGATTAAGCATACAAAAATATGAAGATGTATAAGGTTTATAAACCGCAATATACCGGGTATATGTTAGGTTCAAACCAACTTTATTTAAATTAGATGATATATCAATGTTATCCTAAAATTTGGGACATGGTAGTTTTAATAAAATTATTATGAGTAGAGTTTGTAGGCCTCTGTTACCATGTATTATAGATATGGCCCAATTTCACGGAGTATTGTACTATGCTGTTTTACATATGTTCCAAATTGTAATTAAATATTTTAAGTTCAACAGAAATTATCGTGTTTACAAGAAACGGTATACACACACACATACATATACACGCACACACATGCTTACAAAAGACATTTTTTATTCGATATTTGAGTTCAGTCTGCTATGAAACGGAAAAAAGTTTTCTACTTTTTTGAAAATTATCGATTTTCAATAACGTATGTCTCGAAAACCGTTGAAAATTCGACAAATATGTATGGAAACAATTTTATAGGAAATTTAATTAGCTTTCATTTTTATGTAGAACATATTTTTCTAGAGTCCACCGTTTCCGAGATATAATCGAAAAATCCAAAAATGGTACCTTCCCCCCTCCCTCCCACCGTAAGCTCACCTCCCAGGGGCGGGGACATTTAGTATGTTTACCTACTAACTACTCCTAACAAAGTTCTTAAGTCAAAAAGTCTCGCATATTCCATGCATTCTACAATATATTCATTGACTGGACTAATATGTTGGTACACATATGTATTTTAATTTCAAGTCAATATCTTAAACAGTTCCAGAGTAATCGTGCGCACAAAAAAAGTTACAGACCGACCGACAAGCAGAATTTTTTTCGACTCAAACTTAAAATCTCGTCGTTTTATGACATTCTAAGTCTATTTGAATAATAAACATTTTTTGTCCTTACTATACTTCCACTGGATGTGGAAATAAAATATATTACACAAGGAAAATATATTTAGATAATAAAATACCATATACCAAAACAAACAAAAGATACGCCAAAAGATTACACTCAAAGGTATAGGTACCTCCAAATGCAGAAAAACGTTAGTATTATGATTTACTCTTATAATAAAAGATAAATGAAATATACTACACAAGGAATCATATATGAGGTCAAAATATAGAGAAATTTGAAAAAAGTGGAACGCATTTGTATTTTTCAAGGCATTTTCTGACTCAACCCACTTGAAAATCCCGATACGTAATACACGATTTTTTCTTCACTAACTGAACAATCCTATAGATGTTTGCTGTTTGTTTTTGGAAACATTGATACTAGTGGAGTAAAAAACAAGGTAAAAGTCGCTTCCTTCTCGAGTTTTTTTTTTATCTTAGAACAAACTGAGACATACCATTTCACTAAGTAGGTCGATGTTCATTAGAAATCATGAAATACGACATTTTTTAGTGGTCACGGACATTGTTATTTTTAAAAAGGTGTGAAATTTTGTTTTTTTTTAATCATGTTTTTTTGAACATCTAATGCCATATCTCAAAAACGAATGGAGATATCCACATGAACTTTTTTTTGTTATAAAACACACACTTAAGCGCTTCTATCTGTGTATAGTATTGTTAATTAAAACATTTTTAAGCATGTTAAAAACTTAGATAACCTTGAAAGTTCAGAAAATACGCAGTCAAATTTTTACTAAGCTACAAACTTTTTTTTTTGGAAATTTTGTAAAACATGCTGATAAGAAAATAAAGCCAAAAAACCAAAAAAGTTTTTTATAGCATAATTCTTATTGTGTCTTTGATAGTTTAGGTACAGTGATTTTTTTGGAGTGCGCGAATTGCAGAAATTGAGTATTAATACGCCCGCGTCCACTAAAACTAACTAGTCTCAGGGCGGTGTACGATCAACGTTATTCGTTTTCGTCGAAGGTTAAATTATAAAACCGCTGCCCAAGGAATCATTACTTCCACATCCAGATCTTCTATCCAAGTCTCTCACAACGAAAAAAATTTGAATGTGGAAATAATTGTTTATGGAACTTTAATAATAAAATATTTGAAATCGTCTACCCCAAAAACCTATAAAACGGTATGCCATATCGGTAGTGGAGCTGAGGGTGGTGGAAGGGGGGTGGTAGTAGTTGTGGATAAAGTAAAAAAAAATGAGGCCTTTGGTTCTTTTACACACACTAAATGACAATTTTATTTTTTTCGCCCCCTTGAATAATGGGGTGGGAGTTGGTAATGAGAGAGGTTAATGCCAAAAAAATTTTGAGACCTTAGCTTCTCTTATATATATACTAAATACCAATTTTATGGACTCTTACTTGCTTGATTTGCCTATTTACCTCCATTTACCCCCAACCCTTTAACGGAATAATCTAGTTCCAGATCTCGTTAAAATACATAGGTATACGTGTACCAAATTTCAATATCTTAAGCGGTTCCGGAGTAATCGTGCGCACAAAAAAAGTTACAGACAGACCGACAAACAGAGTTTTTTTTTTGCTCAAACTTAAAATCTCGACGTTTCATGACATTCTAAGCCTATTTGGAAAATAAAAATTTTCAAAAATATTTTTGTCGATATTATACTTAGGTACACTAGATGTGGAAGTAAAATGTGTAACGATATCCTTTCCCTTATTACCACTTGTATTATATTGTACAACGTACGGCCATTGTGCGAATTGTGCGTGAATTATCTGCTAAAAAAATATTTAAGATAAAAAAGCAATCTAAGTTTCATTGTAAAATGGAGTGGATTTTATGTGGCGTAGTAATAGAGAACGATAAACTTGTGCACAAGCCATGGAAACAGGTTTCTATAATTAGGGCTGCGGAAATTAAAAGAGACTTAATTTAGGATATTTTTTTTCTTTTTTTGTTACCTAATTTAGGCAAAAATAACACGTTTACTCAATTATTGTGTGGATTTAGGGTAAAACTGCAATGCATGGGAGTTTCGGATAGGTACTCTGACACAGGAAATGTTGGATACAAATATTAAGAGTCTTTTCTATTTAGCTCCAATAATAACGCAAAAAAAAAGGAAAACTCGATAGTTTACTTTTTATCAAAACACTCCAAAATTATTACTTTTCCTAAACTTCTGTTTATGGAATTTTATTAGCCCCCTAGTTGCGCAACTTTTTTTCCATTTACTATAATATTATTTTTTACCGCTTCCGAGATCCCAATGCAATGCATTTTTTCCCAGATACTCTATTTAAGATTTTTAATTTCTTTTTGCCTTCAACCTTAGTCCTTAATGCGCCACTGGTAAAAATAAGTTATCCTTTCACATCCTAAAACGTGATAAAACAGTCCTAAACATAAAAAAATAATAATGAAAAGTTCCGTTACACACAATACATAATCATTATTATTCTTGTGCTGCGCGCGTACGCTTCGACAATTCCTCCATACTAAAAAATTCGAAACTAGCAAACTATTGCTAATAATGAAAAATTTTTTTTTCTAAAAACTTGTTTAGTCTATTGACTTCATTTTCTTCATAGCATGTTACACAAAATTTTCAAAAACAAAAAAGTTCCTCGCTTAGTGAAAATTTGATGGCATATTCTCTAAACTTTCAGGGTCATCTACCTTTTTGGCATGTTTACATTTTTTTTTATTAGCAATCCTATGTATAGAAAGAAGCGCTTGAGTGTGTGTTTTATAACAAAAAAAAGTTCACATCGATAGCTCAATTAATTTTTGAGATATGGCAAATAATAGATGTACAAAAAAACATGATTTAAAAAAAAATTAAATTTTACACTTTTTTTAAATAAGAATATCTGTGACCACTAAAAAATGTCGTATTTCGTGTGTTTGTGTGTAGAATGATGTTGTCGGTAATACCCACTGTGTCTGATCTTGTTCTAAGCTGATAAAAAAAAACGACACAATTTTACCCCTTTTTCGCTCTTCTATACCAAAAAAATTCACTAACTCTTAGATTTTTCCGAGGTATGAAATTTCCACTATTTGAAGAAGTGACGTAGAAAAATGTAGGATATTTATTAAACAATGGGGTTTTATTATTGTAGTCGTCTGCTTTCTACGAATTAAATTCTATTAGTTTAATTACAGTAACATTTAAACTTAAATGTTAATAGGTCAATAGGTAGAATATTTTATTGTGATTTCAAATCATTTTAATTTCTGAATGTAAATAGTACATGTAAATACGGTGATAATAATAATATGAATTTGATTGTATGTGATAATCTTTCTTAGAGTGGGTAAAGACCGTCTAAAAATGATGTAATGGCACACGGTCAATAAACTATACGGTTACCTCGATCAGCAAGCAGCTTTTGGACGAGAGACGCGCGGAGCGGGGAATCGAATCAAAGAGACAGATATATCTGATGTCCGTGCAAAAGACAGAGACAAAGATGCCGGTAGAGTCTACAGTCTACGTCAGCTGTATTTTTTCCTAGCTTGACTTAATTTCAAAATTTTGAAAGAAATGAATGAAAATTTTTTTTTCTCACTTTTTTTTGTTCTGCATTCGAGGGAAATGTAAACTGATTCATTTATTAATTATCGATTTTCGCTGACGAATATCTCGGAAACTATAACACATAGGAAGAAAATGTCCTCCATGTCCTCTACAGTCCCCTTTTGGGCATTCATTGATTGGACTATAATGATATTGCATGTTTTCGTTTCTGATTGACAGAAGTACATTTTTCTTCCAATTACTATGGAAATGATGCATTTTAACTAAAATTCGCGAATACTGAAAAGACTTAATCATCCAGTCTCTTACCTAAATGCTTTCAAAACAAATTCCAAGAAGAATTAAACTCCCTACCCTCTCGACGCATAATCGACATCGAACCTTAAAATTATTTTTATAATTAAAAGTATTTGAAAAGAAATTTTCTTTATTATGTTCTTATTATACGAGATGAAAATCTTCGGTTTGAGGAAGTAAAATCGAATTAAATTCGTTTGAACGCTGGTTCTCGATGAATCAATACTATCTAAAAGGGCTCTTTCAACAGCTCTGAAAATAATTTTTCAGTTATAGTCGTATATTTGTTTCCCTCAGGCAATAATTATGGAAAAGCTCAGTACTGTTTAAATCCGTTTATTTTCATAGAAATTGTCGTGAAGTAATGGAAGAGATTTATGTCAATTAGTATAATAGATTATTTCTCTCTGAAACTAGCGACCAATTATTTTAAGAAACATTTTAACCCCGTACAAACCTTATGGGCTTGAGTTATCGGTCGATTCGTCTGAATTTTTGATATGTTGTACTTGACACCCTCCTGATCAAAAGTGTTCATAGGCCCAAAGTCCGGAAATGAACAGTTTTCGAGATATCAATATCTCAAAAAATGGGATATTTCCATGAACCTCAAGATGAAAAAAAGTACTCTGACCTGGAGGTCAAACCATGTTCTCTTTATGTTTTTAGGGTGAATCCAAATCCGGGGTCCGGTCCGTTAAGCTCTATCACGTTAGGGTCAAGGGCATTTGAAGGTCAAATTGAGAAAATACCGTCAAAAAATCTGAAAAAATTCATATACTTATTTTTATGGAATCCAAATTCGGGATCCGTTAAACCCCATCACGTCAGGGTCGAGGTCATTTGAAGGTCAAATTCAGAAGAGACCGTCAAAAATCTGAAAAAATTCATATACATGTTTTTGGGATATCTGAGTCCGAAATTTTATTCACTTTGTTTTTTTGTGCAGAAAGTTTTTCTGCATCTTTTTTAGTTTTTGTATTAAATGACAAAAACAATATTTGCAATTTTTTTTTAAACGGACGCCATTTTGAAAGTACAGCCAGTTTTAGGACATGTCTTAAATTGTTCCTTAGGCTCCAATCCTTATGAATAACATTGTCCCCAGGGATCGAGGGAGGGGGGGGGGGGGGGGGTGCACGACAGTTAGGGTGGACTCCCGTAGTATATATAGGAACACTGTATAAAAAAAATTGAAAGATAACAATTTGCCTAATATATCCATAATAATGTGTCGTCTCTAAGAATTTACTCTTTTGATGAGTTTAAACAGCGGTTATGTAAACAATAAAAAAATTTTTAACCAAATATAGAAGTACTATTAAAATATTTCAAAACGAGTGATATGATTTACCTTTCTTAAGCCACGTGCTACACCGACCACACAATTCCAAATCGGATAATATAAGAAATAATAAACTTTTATATACGTTATTTTTAATCAGCAAAGTACTTAAGAGATAGTAAATAATGCTATAAAGATCTCAACAAACAACAACTTTCAAATGAAATGTCTAACAATACAACGAATAATATGTGATTTCTCTAAGGATTACTCCACGACATGACATTTATATTGTCTTTCTGTATGTCTTATTTACTTATGTAACATGAGAGCGGTTCGTCCTTTTCAGGATTACTAACTGTGTAAGTATTTTTTAAGAAGCTCGGGTGTATTTTTAAATAGATATTTTATCGAAGTACATGTACAACCTTCACATACCCCTTGAAATAACGCATGAAAACAATAATACAATAATAACAAAAATAATACCTCATCTGGGTAAAAACAATTTTTAAAGCCTTTGGTTCTGCATACACACTTAATCACAATTTTATTTTTTTCACTCCCTTTAATAACGGGGCGGGGGTGGTCATGGGGGTGGCTAATGCCAAAAAAAATTTGAGACCTTAGCTTATATGAAGCAAACGGTATGAAATTAGTTTTAGTATAGTTAATGGTTAATCAACGTGAAGTTGCCAAAAAACAATGCATTTTTCGGGGAAACTCATGGAACCTTTTTTGAAGTGCTTGAAAAAACCTTTATTTTTGTGTAAGTATGCTGTGCCTAAATATAGCTAAAATGTGTATTCATCAATGCTCCAATATACGTGTTCTGATATCTGCAAAAATATGTGATTGGTTTCTTACCCATAACTCGCTTAGTTTTTAAGCTATCAAGTCCTTCAAAAACCATTTTGTAGGTTTTTTCAAGAGCTATAAGCTCATATAATTTAATTTTATTTTATTTCAGCCCTCATTTTTGAAAGGGTTTGAGCTGAAAAGTTACTATTTACGAGCATATGCAAACTTTAAACGGCCATATCTTACTCAAGTTTTATCCAAAAAAAAATAAAATAAAACGAAAATTTTCAGAAAAGCAAAACCTACAATTTTGTACTCAAAAATTTTGTACAAAATTTTAAGTATCATTAATAGTTTTCGAGTTATTTTGAAGAAAAGGCAATTTTTTGCAAAATTACAAAAATGCTCTTTTCACTTCAAGCTCAAATTGTTTCAAAACTAAGCACTTCAAACTTCTAGAGAATGTTACAAGTACATAAATAAAGTAAGTTGTAAAGTGGTAACGATTATTTTCAATTGGGGTGTTAATGAGGGGGTGATTTTCACATTTTTTTGACGCCGAAATGAATTATTTTCGTCATAACTCGCTTAGTTTGTTTTTATTGTTCAAATAAGCTTAAAATGTCATGAAACGTCGAGATTTTAAGCTTGAGCGAAAAAAAAAATTTCTGTCTGTCGGTCTGTAACTTTTTTGTGCGCACGTTTACTCTGGAACCGTTTGAGATATTGACTTGAAATTTTTTACACATATATGCTTTAACGAGATCTAGAACTAGATTATATTTTCATCTTGTTCCGTCGAAGGGTTGGGGGGTAAATTGGGGTAAATTGGGGTAAATTTAGGATAAATAGGTAAATCAAGCAGGTAAGAGTCCATAAAATTTGTATTTAGTATGTACAAGAGAAGCTAAGGTCTCAAAAAAAATTTGGCATTAGCCACCCCCATTACCACCCCCACCCCATTATTAAAGGGGATGAAAAAAAATTGTGATTTAGTGTGTGTACAAGAACCAGAAACCTCAAAATATTTTTTTACTTCAGCCACCCCCATTACCACCTCCTATCCCTATCACCACCCCCACCTCTCTACGATGTAGGGTATCGTTTTATGGGTTTTTGGGGTAGAGGATTTCAAAAATTATATTATTAAAGTTCCATAAACAATTTTTTCACGTACAAAATTTTTTAGTTGTGAGTGACTTGGATAGAAAATCTGGATGTGGAAGTAGTGATTCCATGGCAGCGGTTTACTTACTTAAGAATTTAAAGGTTCTAGACAATAATCTTTACATCTGATTTATACAATATACATACCATATACGAAAGGGCACTGCTTTTTGGTTAGAGAGCGTTTGAGATATCGTTTCAAATTTTAATAAGCAATAATATAAAGTCCAATTATGAGTCTAGGAATTCTCTTTCACATTTCAAATTTCCAGGCGGTCTAGAATCTATCATTAAGAAACCGACCTCGAATTTCGGAACGGTTTAGATATATAATTTCAGTCATTTCACTCTCATTAAAATAAATCATGTTTACACAAAAGTATTTGATACGCAATTATTATTAACCACAGCCTGTTAAATAAACCACCTGTTAAATAAACACTTCTGAAGGAATCCCGAAAACCATTAACAATTTAAAATGGGTTACACAAAGAACATAAAAAACTTTTTCTACGTCTTTTATATTTCCTTCCTTCCAGCAAGCGATATTTTATGCAGTTTGATATGTTCTTATACTTTAAAATCTACCCTACACAAGTCTTCTTATAAGTGACCCATTCCTTGTGCGTCAAAGAAAAAAGTAGTCTAGACGGATAACTAGACGTGAGATGTGTTGCCATGTCAAATCCTATTTCCAATTTCCTTCACAGACAGTTTTATTTTATTTCACTACTGAAACGAACTTAAAAGGTGGAAAATGAAAAACTTATACCTAACAAATTTCAAATATTTTACATTTAACTTGAGATTACACATCCTGAGATGAATATTATTTAATTAGGCTCGAAATCATCTTTAGGGAAAAAAAGAATTTTATTCTTACTTTAAACTTGTAAATTAGTAGTTTCCACAAACACCACAACATTTGAATAGTCTGAGAATGATGAAGGAATATTTTTGAAACATTGATCATTAACGAAATTTAGAAAAACGATGTCAAGTTGCCTATGAAAATTTAATTGGAACAGAAGATGTATATTTAATAAAAATACGAGATTTTTATAAAAAGTGCTGCAAGTATCCTTGCTGCAAACATTTGTGATTCTTCTTTTTAACAAAATTGGAATTTTTTTTTTAAATTAATTTATCTATTTAATTACGGCTATCCAGCTTTTTGTATATTCAGGAACTAAATGTGAACGAACAAAAACGTAATAAAGAAATATTAATACATTTCATGATAACACTGATATCTTCTGCGAATAATTCAGACAGTTTTACTGATGGTTTCGGAATATCGTCAAGAAACCTTGCATATGATAAATCAACTGAATAACTTAGTCTTCTAACTAACTAACTAACTAACTAACTTAGTTTTCTGTTACTTATACATGAATTTATCATATTCAAGGTTTCTTGATGATATTCCGAAAACATCAGTAAAACTGTGAATTATTCGCAGAAGATATCAGTGTTACAATAAATGAGGACAGTGATGAAGGCAACTAATATTATCATATATCATTAGCATAACATGGTTTTTTATTATGTATTCTTATTAATAAACACATTATTTTTTTTATGTATTACCGTTTCGATGGAGTTTTGTAGAAAATATATGTACTGGAAAAATACATCTAGTTATTTCAAAAAAATACGTAGGCTGCTCCAAAAAATTTTCAATGCCTGTAATCCAATCAGTTGTTCATTTATATATTTATTAATATATTGATAGTCCGCTCAAGTTAGCCCTAAAAATGGGGGTACCCTTGCATAAATTCCTAAGAAGCTGAAAATTTACATGAACGTTAGGGATACCATTATAATGAAGTTGTGAAAAATCCCCATTGATCCCGTGTGTGCAAAAAATTTTATGCGAGGTCAAAGTTCGCAAAAATGGGTTTTTTTGGATTTTTTAGCGGTTAGTTTTATGATAAAGCTTAGGTTTAGACAAAAATTGTAGATCTTTCAATTCCTAAAATTCACCTTTTTTGAGAAAAAGCCATTCTAAAGTTATATTCTCCATAATATGTACACGTTTCCACGCCACCTATGAGTTAGTGTACTTGGCGCGTCTTTTTTAATGTGGTTTCCCCTGTAGGCCTACTCCACGGTCTTTTTATTGAAGTTTAATATAATATTAGGTCTTCTTATTCAACTTCTTCTTCTTCTTCTTCCTGAGTTGACGTGAATTGTTCAAACAGCGATACATCAGTTGTTTTGTCGTTGATGTAAGGATCATCTTCTGTTGGAGATTCAGTATTTGAACACGACTGGCCTTGACAGCTGGTGGATGCTGGTGAACAAAGTAAGCCTACTTTTTTGCAGCCGCATTTCGAATTACACCTCTTTTTGCAGTTGCAAAAAATAGTATTAAGGTGCCAGTGGAAGTAGAGTGTGGATTGGTTCCATTAGCTTTCAACCCCATTCTTCTGGGTCCAGTTGATTACCAAGCCACACTTGAACCTGGTAATATACTCGATAAAAATATTGATGAGCAGAAGCCGAGGTTGGAGGAAGGCAAGCTAATTGAACCCTTTTTTTATTACGTGTATGTTTTGCAAAAGATACGTAACGTAACTTATCTATGGAAGTAATTTTTTTTTGGAGCTCCATATACAGAAAGAAGAAAGCGAATTCCGTTGGTGATTAGAGTTTCTGGAGCAGAGTTCATATCTTCAAAAGCTTTTGCACATGTAATTAAATCTTGTTTTTCAAACAATTTGAAAACTGTTGTTTTACCCCTCCGGAACATTACTGATGTTGTATCACAGCCAGTCATAGCATGTAAAAATAGAATATGATTTTTACATTTAGGATAAGCCGATAAACTCATATTTGAAAATATTTCCGATGGTTGTTGAAACATATAAATGTCAATTGTCCCGGTTTTTCAGTGATTATAACTTTATCACCATAATCTAATTTCAGTTGTAGTTTGATAGTTCTCTTATCTACATTTAAATTTTTACATACATTTTTCAATTCTTCCAATGTAAATTGACAGTCATCACTATTTTCGATGTATGTAAAATTTCTTTCGTGGCGAGATTTAATGCTTCATCTCGAGGACGGCCGGCTTGACTTCCAGTGGTCGGTTTTAAAAAGGAAACATAACAGTCATTATGATACCTGGCCTCAGCAGCAACTAAATCATACTCGAACCCGATGCGAGAAACAATAGTTTTTGCTGTGTCATCAGAACGAGACTGAGCTACTTGAAGAACTGATTCTTTGAATGAAAGTGTAGTAACCTTACAAATTCTACGCCGAAATTTCAGTGCTCGTTTTTTTTCATATTCTTCATTCAATTCATGGCCGCAAAAGAAACAACAATTTTTAAGGCAGAAAGCTGATTCACTTACGCGTGCTCTAGTACGAGGAGGACTTATTTTAGAAGTACTGGCTTGTTCCTCTCCATGTTGTCTCTTCACTGCAGCAATAGTACTTTTCCGAGTGTAGTGTTTACGACACTGCACATGAATTTTCACTGATTTTTGGTCTTTTAGGTAGTCAGTAAATTCATCACCTCTTTCAACACTTGCGTCAATCAACGTCTTCATGCCACGATCAACAGTAACAAATTCACTTGCATGCAGATGTTGATTACAAACGAAGCAAATTTGCGACATTTCTTTAAAACTGAATACAGCACAAACTTTAGTTAAGAATATTTGCAATAACCACGTGTTTTCACTACGAGGGAACGTTTAAGACTAACGGTATTTCGTTGGGACCTTAGAAAAAAGAGCAGGTAGACGGACACTGCCACGTTCACAATTGAACAGCAGACAGATGTTGCTCAAGGCCACGTGGTCACATAAAATTAGGGACTGGGTTTCTTTTCATCTCATATTCTTAGATTTATCATTCAATATTAATGTATTAGTTACGCAGACTAATAGTTTTACTTATATTATACGTCCATAATGTACATAGGCAGCGTAGTCATGCATATTATGGAGAATATAACTTTGAAATGGCTTTTTCTCAAAAAAGGTGAATTTTAGGAAAAAAAAGTGTGAAGACCATTTTTGTAAAGAATTGAAAGATCTATAATTTTTGTCTAAGCTATTTTTATCATAAAACCTAACCGTTTCGCTAAAAAATCCAAAAAACCCATTCTTGCGAACTTTGACCTCGCATAAAATTTTTTGCACACACGGGATCAATGGGGACTTTTCACAACTTCATTATAATGGTATCCCTAACGTTCATATAAATTTTCAGCTTCTTGGGAATTTATGCAAGGATGAATGTCTATTTTGACCGGAGTATGAGTTTCTAACCAATTAATATTTTTTTTCTTTATTTGTTGTAATTAGTACGTAAGTTAATACATTATTGTTTAGTGTTACCCTGGTGTAATTTCTGAACCCATAATACAGGGTGTTTACTAAGTGGGGTGACAGCACGTAATATTATCTTTGCCAATTTGACTACTTCGATACAGTTTTGTTAAAAATATATGTTATAACTTATTGTATGGTGTATAATTAATTAAAAAATGGTGGTGATCTCTAACGTGTAAGTACGTATTTAAATTTTTCAAAAAATTCAAAGCATCAATTTCTTTTTTCTTCATGAAAAGATTTCCTGAAAATATCATTAATAAATTGTCGTGAGTAGATTTATAATATATCAGAAATACAAACAAATTGGTTTACTTGATTAAGAAAAAAAATTTTTTTCGGATTTTCGAAAAGAAAAATTTTTCCAGATATGAAATTTTCGAGGTCAAACCCTTTTGTGGTAGTATCTTACGCAAAGATACATCACTGGAAAGAACCACACGCAAAAAGGTTGCAAAGGCACGGACACTTATCTTAACCTGCCATGGCCTTTAATTATGGATCAAAAGTGATTCTTAAATCTTTAAATGAATCTGGACGTTACAGACAGGCGTAGTCAAAACTATAAGGACATATAATCACGTTTTGTTTATGAGAGAAGCATATAATATTACATTTGTTACTTTTAAGTGATTAATTATTTATTTTGCACTAGCTACTTATGTTGGCAAGACCATGTTGCAAGTTGAGATAATCGCCCTTGTTGGAAATTGAACAGTAATTCATCTGTATATAGTAAATGTCTTGCGTTAAGATCATTCGTGACATCATTTATGTATATATTAAACAAAGGAGGCCCTAAAACTGACCCTTGTGGAACTCCAGATGTAGCGTTTACATTTTTTGATTTGTAGTCTTTGTATTCAGCAAATTGTCTCTTGCGGAGATATGACCTAAACGATATAAGTAAATTAAGTATAGAGTATAGTTCACCACAGAATTCTTAGACGTGTAACATACTACATACAGGTGTGGATACACTATAGTTGGTTCAGGAATTCATGGTGGAACTTTCTGGTTTTATGGTATCTAGGCTGGAACCAATTTTATATAACGACACTTTGTTGGATTTAGCAAGATCCAAGCAAGAGGTGTGTTTACTTAGCTCCTGCTAGCTCAGTGCAGGTCTGTGGGTTATTTTTTATGAAGTTAAATTTTCCTGTTAAGTTGTATTAGGCCTTATGGACGCCAGCGTATTTTCAAATAAATAATCGTTACAGTAAAATAAAGATAAATAAAAATTAACAAAGACTGGTTTTTTACATTATTGCTTCTAACCAAAACGTTGCAATGACAGTACAAATTTCCAAATTCTTACGTAACTGAGTGGCTGCAGCAGGACTCTGGGGCTGGAAGCTGCCAAAATTTCGGTATATGAGGGACGTACAGTTGAGCTGGGATCCCAAAGTGAATCTCCTAGCTTGGAGTATAAGCTCTGTCCACTCTCAACGAGGACGCTTTCCAAAACCATCAAATTCCTTACATAAGACGGTTGGGTGTAGCTTTGTACTGGGTCACTCCTCTTCACTTGGTCCAGAGATTTTTTACATAAAAATGGGAAAATATAAATAATTAAAACCAGTCGGGCAAGATAGAAAAAATGAAATTACGATAAAAAAAATTCGATAATAAGTACAATGTACTCAGATACAAAATTCAGATAAAACGAATTCATCAACTACAAAAATTTTTACCTCACTAAACTAAGTAGAAATTGTAAGTTAAGAGAAAACAAAAACAAGACAACAAAATATTACGTTAGAGAAAAAATTTATATGACCAAAACTACGATAAAAATTACTCTGCAAAATGACTAGATAATATTAAATTAAAATAAACCATATTTTTGGTATGATAAGTTTTACTACAAAAAAATTATTATTTTCGTGTTAAAAATTTGAACATGAAATTTACACAAAAATCGATAAGGAAAATATCAATCAAAAAATTAAAGCAAAGTGAATCTGTACTAAATATTAAATATTATGTAATTAGCATAATTTCATGAAGAAAAGAAAAACATGAAAAAATTACAATATAGCTTCTTAAGCTAAAGGCCAAGAAAATTTACTCAATATAAAAAAAGGTAATCTACTTTAAAAACACTGCCAAAAAAGATAAGATATTTTTACGTTACTTTAAGCTAAGAAAGATAGCCAAAAAAGATAAACAAACTTTCTCATTATTTTAAGATATTAAAAAAGTTAGCCAAAAAGATAAAAAATTTACGTGATTTTAAAATATGGCAAAACCGACAAAAAGATAATCGCCTACTGGTTACGATATTTTCCCAGATTTTATTGTAAGAAATCAGACAAAAAAAATTATAACATGTGAAGTGATGGCAACTCGTGTATTTTTGTGACATTTAAATCACTGCATAGATATATTTTAAAACTTTGTGTGGACAGATAGATATAGGTAATAATATTAGATAACCAAAAGATATATATTTTTATTTACCAGCAATTAACTGGAATAAGATAAAAAACCGACATTAATGATTAATTTAGGTAAGAAAAAGATAACGATATAATTAATTCATTAATGAAGCTACACAAAAGACAAGAAGAAAGGAAATGTTTGTTAATTCAGAAACCCCAAATTTTAGGAATCTCTGACAAACGTTCGGTGAGTGCTTTAAATCTCTACAAATTTAATCAAAGATAATGAAAGAAAGCACTCACCTTACGTCTTCCACAGATATTCCCGGCAGCAGATGATCTGAACAGATTCGGTTTTGAGCCTGGTTCCAGCCTAGGTACCATAAAACCAGAAAGTTCCACCCTTGATTCCTGAACCAAGATCATGTGCTTATGCACAGTATATTTTCTAGTGCCTCATACACCAGGATGTAGTTCATCAAACAGCAGAAAAATATCTAGGAACCACAAAACAGACCACCACGGGTAAATCTATAATTGTTTACGTTACACAATTAGAGATAAAGATAAATTGCCAAGTGGGCCGAATAATTATTTAATCATTGTTAAATAATCAAGGTACATAAAAGATAATTTTGCCGATAATAATAATTAATTCCGCTACGTCAATTAATTATTGACTATTCAAACAAAACACACGGATTAATAAACTATACTGAAAAATATGTCCACTCCCAAGCTTTAAATATACATACAATTAAATTACCTACATAAAATAATTGAAAACTAAAAGGATTAAATAGATAAAAAGAGAAATAAATGCACAAGACCATACCTTCCCATGTTATCAAACCATCAGGATCAGAGAACCCATCCGCTCGTTACAAGCATTGGATCAAAGATTTACCGTCAAACTTGCAGTATCAAAATTCCTCACCTCGGCGCTAGATGTATTAATTACATTTACCTACCAGATATAAAGTACAATGTAGCATATCACTTCATAACTCAAAACTCCACAAAATATTTAAAACTATCGCAAAACAGCGAAAAATTAATAAAACAATGTTAAAGGGAGCTGTATTCGACAGAAATTCCGTTACAAAATGCCTCCGTCTTTGACCTTTACCGTACCGCCAAAAAGGCCGGCATTTTTTACACGCCTAAGAATTCTGTGGTGGACTTTAACAGACGACTAAAAAAGATAGACATG
This sequence comes from Rutpela maculata, assembly GCA_936432065.2. Taxonomy (NCBI): domain Eukaryota; kingdom Metazoa; phylum Arthropoda; class Insecta; order Coleoptera; family Cerambycidae; genus Rutpela; species Rutpela maculata. The sequence goes on from OW386290.2 coordinate 40,648,011, forward strand.
ATCTCACTGACTTTTTCCTATCTCGTACCATTTTCCCAGGAAATAATATTTGGCATGTAGTTGATACTAGGACTAGGGAAGAAAACCTGGTACACTTTTAGTAAAAAAATACACAAAACGGTCACTTTAAAAATAATAATGAATAAAAAACGGTGGTGGAAAATAATGTGCCAGGTAGTTGATATTATTGCCAACGAAGAAACCTGATATAATATATTTTTAATGAACTCCGTAGTGCAGCAACTAGTTTATTTTATTCCGATAGTTAGGGTGAAGATGATGGAATATTTTTCAACAATAAAAAATTAAACTTAATGGCAAGTTTTATACTGACAATTTATCAAACATTTTTCGATAAAATGGATGTGGAAAATGGATGTGGGATAACAAAAAGGACCAAAAGTAAGCTACATAAATAACGTGTATATATATGTTTCATACTTTACATAAAATTAACATATTAACTAAACTAATTATATTTGTAAATATAAACACTTAAGTACTATTGTATGTATAATTAATGTTTGCTTGCGGCAGAGCCTAAAATAAAAAGTCAATGACAAGTCAAGGCTCATTTACGAACTGATTGCGGACACAGATCTTGCTTTAGATTAAAATTCAAACAGAAGATTCCTTAATGTTGAAACTGAAATGTAAAAAAAGTGGACGACGGAAAACGCTTTTATTAATCACGTCAGACCACAGTACAGTTTTTATATTCAGCAAACTAACAAGTTTGGATTGATTTTAATTCGACTTTAAAAAACTATTTTAAAAATTGATATGTTGTTATTACAAATTTACTAAATTTGTTGGAAAATCAGAAGTATACACCCCGCAAATTGCTTTAGGCAATTTGCGTGTAACTTCAGTTAATTTGCCAAATTGTTATTGGTTTTTAAATTTCTTAATTTTACTTTCACATCCAGTGGAAGTATCGTAACGAAAAAAAGTTGAAAATTTGTATTGTTCAAATAAGCTTAGAATGTCATAAAACGTCGAGATTTTAATAAAAAAACCGCTGCCTAAGGAATCACTACTTCCACATCCAGATTTTTTATCCAAGTCACTCACAACGAAAAAATTTTGTATGTGGAAATAATTGTTTATGGAAATTTAATAATATAATATTTGAAATCCTCTACCCCAAAAACCCATAAAACGATACCCCACATCGGTAGCGGGGTGGGGGTGGTAGTGGGGGTGGATGAAGTAAAAAAATATTTTGAGGTTTCTGGTTCTTGTACACACACTAAATCACATTTTTTTTCATCCCCTTTAATAATGGGGTGGGGGTGGTAATGGAGGTGGCTAATGCCAAAACTTTTTTTGGGACCTTAGCTTCTCTTGTATATACTAAATACCAATTTTATGGACTCTTACCTGCTTGATTTACCTATTTTCCCCAAATTTACCCCAATTTACCCTCTAACCCTTCGACGGAACAAGATGAAAATATAATCTAGTTCTAGATCTCGTTAAAGTACATATGTGTACCAAATTTCAAGTCAATATCTCAAACGGTTCCAGAGTAAACGTGCGCACAAAAAAGTTGCAGACAGACAGACCGACAGACAGAAATTTTTTTTTCGCTCAAACTTAAAATCTCGACGTTTCGTGGCATTCTAAGCCTATTTGAACAATAAAAATTTTTAAAAATTTTTTTGTCGTTACTATACTTCCACTGGATGTGGAAATAAAAGAAGAGAAGAAGACTTTAATAACAAAATTTCTGTCTGTCGCGTCGGTCTGTCTGTAACTTTCTTTGTGCCCACGTTTGCTCTGAAACCGTTTAAGATATTGACTATGGTACACGTATGTATTTGTCTGATATCTGGAACTAGATTATAATTTGATCTTATTCCATTCAAAGGTTGAGGGGTAAATTGGGGTAGATGGAGGTAAATAGGTAAATGAAGCAAGTAAGAGTACATAAAATTGTTATTTACCCGAAATTAATTATTGTAAAGCTGAAAATTTGCAGGATTGTAGCTTTGGTCCAGGACAACACGTACCGAAAAGACCCTTACTCTCCCCCGTTGGCTCCCTGTCTTTGCGGAGCAACAAGGGCCTAAGTCGCAGAAATTGCAGAGCTGGCTAAAAAGTGCAGCAGAAAGGTTGTTACTGGTCCGATTTGGGTCGAAATGATCATAAAAGCTTCGGATAAGTATATCCGTTCGGGTTTCCATGCATATTTTGTTCATAATTTTCCGTTCAATCAATTTTTTTCAAAACGCTGGTGTTCTTCCTCTAGCTAACACTAATTTTTTCTCTTTTAAGTTATTTAGCTTAAAATATACTTGGCGGACGGAGAGTCAGACGGACAGACGAATTTACTAACAGAAAGATGATGGACGTTTTAAAAGTTTTTGTGAATTATATGACAACATAATGATATGATATTTTTTTCTCTACGAACGATATTTACAATTTTTGAAATGTGTCGACGAAATGCAATATACTCTTTGCTTTCTTATTTCCAAAAAAATCACATAACATTTTTTGTAGAGAATTTTATAAGCTTCATTCTTTATACAGTGTATCCCCGGATTGTGTTTGCGATAGGTGTAAAATACCAAAAAAAATTAGTACGGCTTTCATTTTTTGCAGTCTCGATCTGCTTGACGTAAAATGGATTTTTACCCAATTAAAATGGGATCTAACTCGCGGAGTTGATCTAAGAAGAAAATAAATCATTGTAGGGAAACTGGTCTTTCTGTTAATTTTACGGGAAAATTCTTTTTGGATAAAATATTTGGCATTGAAAGTTAGAGCCATATGCCAACTTTCATTGCATTTGAACAAAATAATAATAATAATAATATCTCCTGAAGAAATTAGAAGAAGTTACAGATAATTAAAAGAAGGATGGAATTATGTAGTAATTTAGGTGGGGTACTATTTGAATAGGTTTCTAGTTGGATTCGTTGAAATTGTTAATTGTTAAAAAATAAAAATCTATTTACTTTAATTAGTATTTTTTTTTTCAATGCCAAATATTTTATCCAAATAGAATTTTTCAGTAAAATTAACACAAAGACCAGTTTACCTAAAATGATTTATTTTCTTTTATTTTTTTTCTTAGATTAACTCCGCGAGTTAGATCCCATTTTAATTGAAATTTAGTAAAAATCCATTTTATGACAAGCAAACCGAGACTGCAGAAAATGAAACCCGTACTAATTTTTTTTTTTTTGGTATTTTACACATATCGCAAACACAATCCGGGGACACACTGTATATATAAACACAATTTCGATATCGCTAATGATTAGAGAGATATAAGCAAAAAACTGAATCTTTCCAAGATGGCGGCTCGAGCGCAACAGTTTGAGCTGTTGACTTTTAATATATTTAATAGTAAACCTTAATGAACATCTTTGCCAAGTTTCAAAATTTCATTTTTTTCAGTCTCTTCCGTCAAACGTCGAAATTTGTTCTAATTTGACTGGGGTAGGTAAGGATAGGATTTTGCAGAGTGAGAGGGAAATATGCATTTATTTTCGATTTATTATAAATATTTAAAAAACGAAACATACCGTAGACCGGGGCTATTCTAGATATTTTTGACAGTCTTTCTAATACAATACAAAAGTTAATCCAAAATTGAATAATTTATAATAGGTTTTAGATAGGCCTATATATAAGCTATACTTTACGTAAGAAAATATAGGCCCCTTCATTAAAGTATAGCTTATATATATTTTTTAAAATCGTGTCCAAAATAACCCCATAGGTCGGGGTTATTTTGGAAACATAATAATTTAGCTATGTATCGATTTTACCCCGCACGTGGGGCTAATTTAGATAATTTTTTTTGTTTTTAAAAATCGGCCTTTGAAAATATCATTTTACAGGCACATTAAAAAGGTAAAACAGCAAAATGTCGTTACATTTTGCTGTTTTACTTGTATCTTGTTTATTATTATTTATCTATTTATTTTAAAATAACAACAAAACAAACTTTATGCCTAGGTAACAAAATAACATTCTTGCATTCTTACAATATGCAAAATAAAGCTTTAATTCTGCAGTTTATTTCGTAACCGATATAAAACAAACTAATTAATAGGTACCTAATTAGTTAAAATTATAATTTGATAAATCATCATGAGTAAATTGGAAAAATGGCCTTTTCCGGGCTATTTTGGACAGCGGGGTTATTTTAGACAAAGATGTCTAAAATTACCCCGCTCTCGAAATATAGCTGTAGAAAATTTTGCAGTTAATTTATAACCACCCTTTTTTCAGAGAACGATATGAGTGCATGTAGTAATTAGTTGACACGTCCTTACCTACCGTAATGTATATACGATGGTCTCCATAACTAAAAGTTTGACACTATTACTTTTCCCGTGAATTTTTATATACAGATCTCGACCCGAAACAAGCCGGTGCCGTCGATCAAAACAACAGATTAAGAAGGTCCGTGTTAAGTCTCTACCGAGACAGGCGCACGTGACTGTTCGGCGCTCAAATGGTTGTATTCCTTGCAGCAATGGGAAGTACCTGAAATTATTTTAAAGATTATACCATTTATAATTTTTTAAATATTTATAATAAACCGAAAATAAACGCATATTTCCCTCTCACTCCGCAAAATCCTATCCTTATGTCGACTACCTATATGTAAGTTATATTTTGGGGCGAGCGTAGTACTTAGTACGCGGATAGTAGTGGATATACCATCCTTCGGAGGGGATGTAAAGCAGGCGGTCCCTTGTCTATTAAATGTTAGGCAAGTAAAAGATCCCTACTCTTCTTAATGGAAGAGGTTCGGCAAAATTTCCAGGTTGGGGGTAACTCGTCTCCTGGCGTCGGTGATAGGACTTGGTAGCGGAAATAGGCCGACGTTAAATAGTTAAAAAAAAAGTTATATTTTTCTAATAAAGACAATTATTATTAAATTATTGTTATATAAAGAAATTACTGTTAGATAGTAAATATTTCATTTTCTTTTACCCTCTGTAATAGATAGATAGATAGATAGATAGATAGTTTATTGGCCATTAAGTAGATACATAATTATGTACATGTGGCACGTCAAGAATAAAAAAATATATATATATATATATAATTATAAATATAAAATATATATCTAATCAAGATATAAAATATAATATGTAAGTATATAATCGAGACAATATAATATAAAGAAAAAAAAAAACACAAAATAAAAGATACAAAAACGTCTTATGTATCATCTTGAATGAGGACTAACTGTCCAAATATTCCTGTATTGAATAAAAAGCCTTCTCAATAAAAAAGAGTTTCGTTTGTTTTTTAAATTTATTATATGCACTAATTTCTTTTAGTTGGTCTGGTAATTTGTTGAATATTGTGATGAAATTGTAGTCTGGTGAATTTTTGAAGAAGCTGGTTTTATGTAATGAGGTGGATAAGTTTCTGCCGTGTCTGGTATTGTAACTATGATATCCACCTATGTAATTAAAATCAGACTTATGTTTGAAAACATAAAGAACGCATTTCCATAGGAATATTGAGGGAACCGTTAGGATATTGTTTCTCTTGAAAACATTTTTGCAACTGTCCATTCGTGCCATATTAAAGATTATCCTGATTAAGCGTTTTTGACCTATTAACACTCTTTGTATGTTATTGGCAATTCCCCAGGAGACAATATTGTTTGTTAGGTGACTGTACGCCAGCCCATAGTAAATATTTAATAGACCCTCTACGTTTAGACATGATTTCATCTGTATTATTGCAAAACATGTCGAGTTGAGTTTAGAACAAACAAAATCAATGTGGTTGTTCCACGTTAATTTAGTATCTAGGTGTGTTCCTAAAAATTTTGCAGATTCAGAAAGTTCAATGTTATAGAGTTTTTCAAAATTTGAGGATAATGGTTTTCTTATATGGAAATTTAATGAGACAGTTTTCTTGTTATTAAGAATTAGATTGTTCCGTTGACACCATGCCTCTAGTTCGTCTCGCACACAATTCAATTTTACCGAGAGTTCTTCTTGGGTAAGGGCTGCTATAGTTACAGTGGTATCGTCGGCAAACATAGTAACTTTACCTGTAGATATACTTGACGGTAGGTCATTTACATAAATCATAAAGAGCAGAGGTCCCAATACAGAACCCTGCGGAACTCCCATTTTAATATTTTTGGTCTCAGATTTAACATTATCATATTTAACCAATAATTTTCTGTTGGAAATATATGACGAGATCCATTGTAACATGCTTCCTCTGATACCCACTGCATATAGTTTTTTATTTAAAAACTCGGCATCGACTGTGTCAAAAGCCCGCGAAAGATCAAACATTAAAGATAGAACATATTTTCCATTATCCAATTCTTTATATACAAAATTTAGTAGGTGATAAGAGGCAGTTTCTATGGACATATTTTGTCTAAATCCATGTTGGCTTGATGATATAATATGCATTCTTTGTAGGAAATTTACAATTACATTGTACACTATTCTCTCTATAAGTTTTGATATGACACTCAAGAGTGATATTTGACGATAGTTTTCGATTTTTGATGGATCGTCTTTTTTGTAAACCGGAACCACAAAGGCAGTTTTAAGTATATCAGGAAAGATACCAAGTGCAAGGGACTTGTTAATTAAATAGGCTAAGGGTTGGCAAATTACCTCACCAATGGATTTTAATATTTTTATGCTAATTTCATCAAGTCCAGTGGAATTTTTATTTTTTAATTTACCTAGTTCTTGCATTACATCATTTTCGTCAATATGTGGAATAAATAGGGAATTAGCTACTGAATCCATTGTTGTACAGGGCAGGGAGAGATTTTCACCCTTATGTTGCTCAAGGCTTGTTTTTGCCACGCTACTAAAATAATCAACAAAGGTATTTGCAATTGTTCTAGGTTCCTTTACTAATTGATTGTTAATTGCTAATGTAATTTGTTTATTGGAATCTTTGCTTCTGCCTAGTCTTTCATTGACAATTTTCCATGTCTCACGAGGTGTATTTGAGGCCTTTTTAATTTTATTGGTAAAATAGTTCAATTTGGTTGTCCTTACGTTTTTTTTATATTGTTTGTTTTTAATTTTGTAGGTATTTTTAAGTACCTCACAATTCGAATTGGTTGCTAACCAGTAGAAATTTTTTAATTTTTCGCGTTCTAATCTAAGCTCTTTATTATACCATATATTATCTGGGCATTTGTATTTTACTGTCTTCTTAACAATAGGGCAGCTTATGTTTAAATACCAAATCAAACTATGTACTAGTATTTCAAAAGCTAGGTTCACATTCTCAATATATATACCGGACCAGTCCATTTTTTGAATATCTTTTACAAACTGATTTATATTTTCTTCTGACATATTTCTAAATGTAATAGTTTCATTGTTTGCTACCTTCAATCTAGGATTGTGAACAATATTTATATCAATAATGTGGGCAAGGTGGTCAGCTATAAATGGGTTTATGATTTTGCAACTATAAATGTGTTCAGGGAGGTTTGTAGTTAAGTAGTCGATTGTACTGCGGCTAGTTTGACCATTACAATTAGTAAATATTCTTGTAGGTTCATGAGTTGTTATGTTTATCTGAAATGATTGCAAAATATCAGATAGTCTATTTTTTGCAAATGTATCTTTACTAAAATCTATGTTGAAGTCACCACATAATATAACATACTGATATTTTTTTACTGCCACCTGTAGTGCATCGGTAACGATATTAAAAAATAGGTCATAGTCACCATTAGGGGGACGATAAATACATATTATTGCAATATTTTCAAATAGGATACTACACATTTCGATATGGCACTCAATAGACATGTTCGTGAAATTGGAAAGTGTTTGAATGTTATCTAAACAACTTTTACTATATATCAAAGATCCACAATGTCTACAGTTTTTCCTAGAGAAATTAGATGATAATTTGAATTCTTTTAAATTTATATTTTCAATATTGTTATTTAGTAGCCAGTGTTCTGTAATACAAATGATATCTATATTTTCAGTTTGACATAGTACTTCAACATCTTCGATTTTATTGACTAGACTTTGTACATTTACGTTACATATTTTTACAATATTTTTCCCTATGTTGCTAACTGTTTCATCTCGGCAAGGCTGGGGTATAAAAAATTAGAAGACAAATTTGCGTCCTCGTCATCACTTACTTGAATGATATCTATCTGCGTATCTTGAAAGGTCGATCCTGAACTAGTCACTATCGTAGGTGGAGTTGAAGCTTCTTGAGTAATATCTCTTTGACCATCTTGAGTGGTTGATAAGGGGCAAGTCACTGTGGTAGATGGAGTTTTGGCTTCCTGAGGTGTAATCGGTGTGTTCTCATTTGTGTTCGGGGGAATAAAAGTTAGGTTCTTGATAGCACTTTTTTCTAGTATTTTGCTAACAATTACATTTCCTAACACAGTTTTACTTAGTTTTATATTTAACGTTTTGTTTACTTCAACAACCTTTATTTTACCGGGAACACAATTGTCAAGTTTGTTTATGAACTCATTCAGTTTTGTGTTGAACTTTTGAATAAATCTGTTCTCCATCCTATTATTGTATGGTGCCGTGGCGACAATAACGTTTGTATTATTACATGTTTTCAATTTGTCACATATATACCTAAAAGAGGGGTACCCAGTATTTTTTTTAAAATTATTGGAACCAGTGATAACTACAACATGATCATTTAGATCATAATTTTTGGTTAATTTGTCCATATTTTCTATAGTTTGTTGGAACGTAGCACCTGGTTTTAGAATAGTTTCAAGAAGGTATTCACTTGGTAGTTTTTTATACACAATTTTGTTTATATTTCTTCCAAAGTCATCTGTTAATAAAAGGACTTTTCGAGGGGTTGTAGAGTATTTGTTTGTTGAGATTTGCGTCTGCTTTGTTGTCTCTTTATTTACTCTAATTGATTCTTGGCTAATGTAATTCCCATTTTTATCCTCATTTGACTGGACTATTATTAACTTCTCATTACTCACTGATAAATCTGTACATACAGATACGTCCTTGTTAGTTTTTCGTGTTTGAGTGCTAACGGTTTTTTTACTCACCGGTTGTTTTGCTTCTATAATTTTTTTCAAGTTAATTATAATTTCTTTTAGTTCTTTAATAGTATTTTCCTGTTTTTGTATAAGTTCGTTCATATCATCCTCTCTTTGCAGTGCCTCATTTAGAAACGATTTATTTTCGGCTTTTAATTTATTTATATAACTATCTTTCAAAAGATTATCCTGACTGAGATCTCCAATTGTTTTTTCCAGAATACTTTTTTCGGCTTCTTCGTGGTCTAGTGAATTCTCTTCTTCACAACAAATGATTTTATTTTGTTCAATAAAACGGATTTGTTTCTTAATTTTAGGAATACAACATTTATGGTATATGCTACAACATTTTATGCACACAAAATGTAAAAAAGGTTTATTTTTGCAACATTTATAACTAACTGAGCAGGAGCTCTGCGAGTTAATGTTTTTATTCGGCGCCATGACTCGACGAGTTGAATAGCTTAGGTTAATCATAATTTATTAACAATAAATCATAAAAGGAGAAGTACGCGATGCTACACAATTTCCACCATGATATATTAAAACAGTTAATTACGAACAAGGCAAATAGTAAACAAGTTTGTTTGTAAATATGTAAACAACATGCAATAGGGCAGATCATTTGATAAAAAATCAGGCAAATATTTACGTATAATGTAACCGTGCATTATTTACATGCAACTCCCCTTAATTGACTGAAATCGACTTACTGGTCTATTAGCGCAGGTGTTTAAAATTCGAATAATTTTATTTCCTGAATGAATGGAAAATATATTACAGCGTGTTGAATTGTGTATTACCATATATATTAAAAGATCGGGTAATTTTAAACAGTTTAAATGAGACATATTCAATTTATGGCCTACTACACTATACAACGGATTCTCGTTACAAGGCGTCATTTAATTAACTTTTTAAGGTAGAAGCTTGAAATTTGGTTTGTGGATATTGCTCATTGGGACTCATGTTTTCCATGAAAAACAGTTGAATACCACTTCCGGTTTTTCCGGAAATTGGTCTAAGTCAGTAATTTTAAAAGGAACGCTGTATATTTTTTTATATAGTTGGATTGAGATTAGAATTACCTTTTCAACGACATATCAGATATTGCAATTTTTTTTCAAAATGGCGGCTTAGGAGCCATTTTTTCTAAATGTAATATGGTGGCAGCCTGGCGTTAATAATGAAACTGATGCCAAACAACTTGTTAAGATAACAAAAAAAAATGTGTTTTCTTATTGATTTTTAATTAAATTTGCCAAACGTTTAACTTGCCACAAAATGGGATACATTTTAGATATTGTTTAAAATGTCAATATTTTTCATAAATTTTCTCGGAAATTTTGAATGGGAACCAGTACCTATTAAATGCTAACATTAAAGTGTGTCTTATAACCTACAGAAAAAATTATAATATAATGGTTTTGGTTTTAGTAAATAAATAAAATAAACAGTAAATTGATAAAAAAAGTTGTTCAATTAAATGTTTGATGCGTTGACCGCCTTGTTCCCCACACAATCTCTCCTAATATTTTCTCTTAGTAGGTTTCGTAAATGTTCTCGAGAGATGACTTCAATACCTCTTCTAATTCTGTTTTCCAAGATTTCTAATGTTGGTGGAGGAGTTCTATACACTTTTTCTTTTAGATAACCCCATATTGAAAAATCCAGCGGGGTCATGTCAGGTTATCTTGTTGGCCACCGGATTTGTCCATTGGTTCCCAACCAGTTTTCACCAAACCGTCCAATCAAATAAATTGCAACAATTCTTGAATTATGGGCTGGCGCACCATCTTGTTGGAAAATTAGATTTTCGTTTTCCTGCAAGTTATTTATAAAAGGTTCTGTTTGATTTTGGAGAAATAATACATTTCCCAACATGCCCAACCACGTTTTGGAGTAAACCAAACGTAAACCACAGCCCAATAACGAGTATTGTTTCTGTTAAGCATTCTTAGATTGGTGAACCTGAATTCATCCGTAAAAATAATATTGTGATGGAATACTGGATTTATGTTTAAATGATCTAAAAATCAGTTGCAGTAATTAAATCTTCGTCATTTTCATATAGGTGATGGTGAATTTGGTACCTAAATGATTTAAATCCGTGTTTCTTTAAAATGTTCGTGACATTTTCGCAGAAAATATTACATTGCATACATAATTCGCGAATGGAAGCAGTGCGGTCATATTGGATTTACGCTAGAACGTTTATTTCAACTTCAACGAAAAATGAAACGTTCATTATTGTTAACATTAATATCGCCATTATTTTCATTTTTTAGATGCTGAGTCAGCGTGTGAAGGAGCATCGCGATAATTTTTGTAAGAATAGGAATGGATTTTACCCTCCGGCATTCCACACCCTGCATTGATGAATTTTCTGGCGATATCGATGTTGTTTGTATCACCCTGTGCATCTTTGCACTTCTGTTATTATTGTAGCAAACACGTTATTACGGTTTTCCAAATACATCCCATCTAACTCCTTGTACGGGGGATCGAGAAACCGTGTTCGTAGGAAAGTATTACAAATTCTTCACGAGCCGTTAGTTACGTCGTATTGCTGTATCCGGTATTGCGCTTGGGATGCTGTACTTAGAACATCATAATGGATAGTACAGGGTGTGACAGTATTGGGAAATTTTCTCATATTTCATAAAATCAGACACGTTTAAATTAATTTTGTATTTCCATAAATTACACACAATGTGAACTAAAGTTAGATCAATATGCTTTTCTAATTTCCTGTAAATCCGTAATATCAGTTTAAGGATATAATATCTCACACAATTCTCAGCGGAATAAAAGTTCTCTACTCTAGGGACGGCCAACATACACGTTATGTATTACTCCGCGATAATTAGTTTCTGTAAATATTATTAACATCGCAAAATTCTAATCAAGATTTGATTACCTCACCATCCGGTTCATCTTATACAGGATGCGGCGAAAATATACAGACGCTTAAATTATTGGAAAAAACAATTGGAAATGATATTATTTCCTTTATAAATACATAGACATTGAAATACATAGTAGCATTTTAAGCTACAAGATATATACAAAAATGGCATATGCTTAGCATAATGAATTATTTACATCTATTAAATAAGAAATTTTATTAACAGCCTTTAAGAGACAGTACGAGCACCCGCGAAAAGGATGTAACAAAAAGCCCGCACATAACACTGAAAGTTGCACTAAATTGGCGTCTTTGGTCACAATGCAAAGGAAAGTTAGTGGAATGTAGTCCGGAGCTATTCTCAAACACCGGTACACACAAAATAAGAAGGTAAATGTACTTACAACAAACTGGAACTTGATGTATGCGTTTAGAACAGTAAGAGCAACAGGAGATATAAATCCTAGGGTTCGAGTAATTGGTATAACTGAAAAATTTAGCGAGAACGAACTTATAACTTACATTACAAAAATGAATAGTCAGATTATTAACGTACCAGCTGACTGCAAATTAATAAAATTTTACCTTACAAAAAAAATAACAATATTTTTCAAGCTATTGTCCAGTTGGATAACGTCTCTTATGATAAAGTACTTAAGGCAGGTAACCTATTCATTAGCTATGATATCTGCAGAGTATTTGACGCAGTTGAAATATATCGGTGTTTTAAATGCAATGAGTTTAACCACTCATCAAATTCCTGTAACAAACCATACACCTGCCCCAATCAGGGAAAATCACACTGTAAAAGACTGTAAATCCGATATTCTCATATGTGCCAACTGCACTGCACTTAAAAGTATAAACAAATCAAATATTTCCATTAATCATGCGGCATGGGATACCAACAATTGCTCTGCATACTTGCTAGCTAAAGAGAAACTTCGAGATGATCTCCTAAGTACTCAATCCGTTCAATAGCAATCACAGCCTATATCATCTCTCCCTACCTCCATTCGCAAATCTACTGCGAGTAGGGCTGATAATAACCATAATATACTCATTTATTATCAAAACGTCAGGGGTCTCAAAACGAAGACGATCCTAGTGAGTAATTCCGTTGCTAGTTCTAATTGGCCCATTATTGCACTAACTGAAACTTGACTCGATTCAACTGTTTTTGATTCTGAATTGATAAACAATAACTATATCTTTCACAAGGACAGAGATTTTGCAGCTGCTAATCGTAGCAGAGGTGCTACAATGCTGTAAGGCTTGACTTAGATCAAGCAAACCTTCATATATTACCTTATGTTGATATTCTATGTGTTAAACTTTCAGTTAATCAGCGTTACACCTATATCTTTGCTATATATATTCCGCCTAATGTATGCTCCGTAAACTATGAAACAATTTTTGAATCCATCGAGTCATTAAATGGTATTTGTGACAACAATGTGTTAATAATAGGGGATTTTAATATTCCCTCGTACTCTCTATCTATTTTAAATGGCATCAATACTGCTGAAGTTTCAGCTCTCAATAACTTTACAAATTTTCTAGATCTCTCTCAATTTAATTTTGTGTACAATGACAACAACAGATTACTTGACTTGGTTCTGTGTAATACTAGTTGTGTAGTTGAGAAAGGTTAAATGTTTTGTTAAAAGAAGATAAGCATCATCCCGGACTTGTAATTTCCTTGAACACTGAATAGGAAATCTGTAATAATAATTTCCCAATTAATTATACAAATACATTTAATTTTAGAAAAGCCAATTTTGAACTATTATATCAGGAACTGCTTAAAGTCGACTGGTCTTGCCTCGAAGATTACACTGAAATTAACTCTGTGTGTCAACAATTTTATGATAAATTATTGGAGATATTCACAACTTGTGTATCTAAATCTGTGTGTCTTAAAAATAATAGAAAATTCCCACCCTAGTTTAATGCTGAAATTATCAAAGATATGAGAACTAAAGAAAAATATTTGAGGCTGTACAAAAGAACAGGAGATAACTTGCGCTTGGTGAATTTGTGAGATTGAGGTCTAAAATTAATTTTGATATCAAAACTGCATTCAGAAACTATACAGCTCAGGTTGAAAATAATATCAGCAATGATCCAAATAAGTTTTGGGCCCACATAAAAAACAAAAAAGGAGTGACTAACATACCTAAAGATATGTATTACGATGGCAATCATTTGAATAACCCACAATATATTGTAAATGCTTATGCTGATCTTTTTGAGCAATTATTTTCACCTGTAGAACCGGAAGATACATTAACAGATCAGTCTGATGATAATAATAATAACAGTAGTATCAATATAGTGTCCTTTTCAGAACACAAAGTACTATTGGCTTTAAAAAAAATAAAATCCAAGCTCACCATGGGACCTGATGGCATTCCCGCGTTCTTATTGAAAGATTGTGCTTATATCTTTGCGAAGCCACTCATGATTTTATTTAACCTGTCTATTAAGTGTTGTTCATTTCCTGACATTTGGAAATACTCCAAAGTCTGTCCGGTATACAAAAAGGGTGAAAAAAATGATATAAGAAACTTTCGACCGATAACTATAATCTGTAATTTTGGTAAAGCTTTCGAAATATTACTACATAATTCAATTTACCCCCATGTTAAAAACATAATTTCTACGCAACATGGATTTATGAAGGGCCGCTCTACTACCCTAATCTCATTTGTGTTACGCAATACATATCTGAATCCATCGACATGCAAGTTGAAACAGACGTAATATACTTTGACTTTACGAAAGCCTTCGATAGGCTCAATCACAACTTACTTATTACAAAACTCTCTAGCTTTGGCATTTCAGATCAGCTCATCTCTTTTTTAAATCATATTTATCTGAACGACAACAATACGTCGCGTACAATGGCTTCAAGTCCTCTGATTATGTCTCAACCTCAGGTGTTCTGAGGGGTCCGTTCTTGGGCCGCTGCTTTTTAATATTTTTATCAACGACATAGGTAATACTCTAGGAGTTCACTTTTTAATGTATGCGGACGATATAAAACTTTTACATAGAATCACTGATCTGAATGACTGCATCACATTGCAAAATAGCGTTTCTAATCTTAGTTCTTGGTGTGTTAAAAACAAACTTTCATTAAATGTGCAAAAGTGTAATATTATGTCGTTTCCAAATAGAGATTCTATGATTACCTACGGTTACGCGCTAAACAATGAACAATTAATGCGACCGTCTATGTTCAAAGACCTTAGTGTAATTTTCGACAAAAAACTAACTTTTAATGACCACATTGATACGTTAATATGTGACGTAAATAAGACATTTGGTTTTATCATACATAACAGCCACGATTTCTCAAATATTGCAACGCTAAAATTACTATATTTTTCATTTCTAAGATCTAAGTTAGAGTATAATATTCACATCTCAAAAACAGAAAATGTACAACGTCGTTTTCTTAAATATCTTCACTTTAAATCTCATGATACATATCCACCTATTGGTTTTCCGCAAAGAGATTTGCTTGAAATGTTTTCCATGTGCAGCCTAAGTGATAGATGTAACAACTACGCCATTAACTTTTTAAAGAAAGTAATTCATCATGAAATTGATTGCTGCGAGATCCTCCATAAATTAAATTTTCACACTCCAAGAGTGAATTCGTGAGTGATATTTTTACTTAATAGGAGACGTTATCTACAGTTAGTTACCCTCTTATTACATTCATTTATGTGCCGTATGCCTAATTATATGTTAGCCTTATTTTTTGTTTTATTTAAGTTTGATTTTAATTTTATTCTTATTGTTTTCTTTTTATTACATTTGTAGTTTTAGTTACTCATCTATGGTGTGTAGTTTATATTAAATATGTGTTATTTCCCATCTTGTAAATGGTTTGTACTGTTAGATGGTGTATAATTAAATAAATAAATAAAATTTATAGCTTGGTATCAGTGGTAACTCTGCCATAATGCTAGGTCTACCAATCCTAGGCAAATTAATTGAAATGCGCTTCAAGCAGCTACATTACACTAACAAATTAAACCAATAATTCGGTACTGTTTTACTTAACACACTTAACACACTTAAAGCAGCTGGCATTATACTTATTAAATGCTACTTTAATTCAGGACGTCTATACTGAACAAATTTGAACTACTCAACTACTCGGTGCAATTCACCAAAGAAAGTGTATCTCAAAAACTAATTAAACACTTAAATGGCTCAAATTCCAGCCAAAATTTGAACGACTTTGCGAGCCCGAAGGATGCTGAGTAAAGTTAATATATCACACTCCTTTACGGTTTTATAGCGCATTATTTTCGGGTGCCCGTAACCAAGGCAACTAGACATTATGTCATATTCGTGCTTGCCGATTGGAGGAACAGTTTCTATGCGGTTGTTTTACCGGCGTATTTTATGGAACTTCTGGAAGGCTAACTTGTTATTTACCGAGAAAATCTAATGTCGCCTCGTAAACAGCAAGAGGTTCGACAAGGCCAGCATTAAATATTTTGGTAATTTTTGTAACGAAGATATAAAATAATGTAATTTAACGGATTTTAACAGAAATTTACGAGTACTTAAAAAGTTGACCGTTACATCTTTTTTTATTGAACCTTTAGGCAAATTGTTGGTACATTAGCGTTACCACAACTTTTGGCTCTTCCTACAGCAATAATTCGAATGCAAAGTGGACTTTAACTCGGTGAATATTTTTCTTTCTGGGGTTTTCTACCACAATTTTATTCTCTTCTCAAAATAATTTTCAAATATACAATATTATCCGGTATATTACAGGCGTAGAGGTTATTTTTTGGTAATATACTGAGTAATTGTATTATTTTGTACACTTCTTGGACATGATTTTTATAAGAGATTTTAGTAGAAAAATACGAAAAAGAAAAAAATTTTGAGATTGTTACAACTAACATTTAGATATTTATCTTTATATTCACAATGTCAGTAATTTGCCCATGTATTCAATTCAAATAGCTCGATCAAAATATCTGAGACCATTAAATCAGGCGACTCTGGTGGTGGTCGGGTTAGCCTAGAGATTAGTCAATCTGAAAACAATCTTCAAAATGGTCATTTTTCCACCTGTCATTTATTGAAACTACATTTACCAAACCAAATAGATCGAATTCGGGTGCTAAAGTCGCGTGGCATTTGACGATACCAATACCAATAACAATTAACATAATATATAGCGTAGTGGATCTGGTTTTAAAATGAAACCAACTTTTTTTATTTTATTTTATTTTATTTTATTTCTTTGACAATTCGGTTACACGCGTTCTCTTTTATCATGTTATCAAATTAGTTCAGCTTAGTCATACGGGGTGGGGGAGAAATTCGCATTTAAAATTCGCAAAAACATAGTTTTTCTGAAATCGATCGGCAATGTCTACATTTTCGGCGCGATTTCAGAACGAAAAATGCACAATTTCAGTATTTTAGTCCGTTGCTAAGAAACTATCGCAATACAGACTGGAAAAGATCCGCTGCCAAGCAACAATCAACAAAACCGTACGGGAATGTTACTTTCCCGGCCTAGGCCGGGAAAGTAACATTCCCGTACGGTTTTTTATGTATATTTTAGACAATAAATAAATACACGCAGACAAACCAACTAACATTAAAATTGCATTTGTTAGTAAGCAGTTAGATTGTAATGAAGAAATATTATGCATTAATACAAATTCCTTAATTTATAATAATATTGATTGAGATTTCAGAAAAAATAGTATGTGTACTTCGGTGTGAAAGCACATTCCCGGACTTCGATGCTTGCATCGTTGTCCGGGAATGTATTGCTTTCACACCTAAATACACAATATACTATTCCACGATAACTTTGTTATTATTAACTTGACGAAAAAAAAGTTAAATAAAAAATTGAAGACTCGATTTTTCAAATCGGTCGGTAACTTTTCGTGAATTTTTCTTTTAAATACGCGTTTTTTTTTGCCGTAACACTAATATATAAAAAAGTAATTCCTTAATTTTTCCCCGAAAATAAGGAGTTAGGGGGATGAGATTTTTTTCAGGTAGGTGAAATAGAAGAGAATTGATGGAGCCGGAGGATAGGGTTGGTGGGTCAATTAGGGGAGGGGGAGGTAGGGAAAGAAAAATCATTCAACCTCCTATAACTTTTTCCCTGTCGTGCTATTTTGAAAAACCAAAGTGGAATTTATTCGTTATTACCTCTAGTATTTAACCAGATTATGTGCTTCCGCGAGATCTTCAATTTTTAATTCATATTTTTTTTCGTCAACTCAATAGTAACGAAGTTATCGTGGAAAAACGGGTTTTTGAGAATTTTAAATGCGAATTCCTCCCCCACCGCGTGCGATTATGCTGAACTAATTTGATAACATGATAAAAGAGAACGCATGTAACGGAATTGTCAAAAAAATTTTAAAAAATTAGTTTCAGCTTCTCTTTTTTTCGCCAGATCCGCTCCATTAATACACATGGACATGAACACACCACATCTAGACACTCTCCCATATCCAGAGCCAAGGTTTCCCGGAGAGGGGTTACATATTTAAAAAAGACGTAGACAACATCAATTACCCACCGACACTGCCAGTGTCGGAGCTTCGTAGACAGTGCTACTAAGCCCACTCTCCACTAACACGTTTTAACCCGCTGCGCTACCGTGACGTCTCAGTGGTTCCTTCATTGTATACATCATACTAAACAGTAAGTGAGTACAATAGTTTTCCACTGGTAATCTTGGGATTCTTCATGCTAATGTAAGGGCTGTTCTATTTCCAAATATGTGCTTTCTCTACCATGAGATATATTGATTTCATAAGGTTAATTCAATCCTCATTTGTAGTATTCTTCATCGAGATTTCTCTAAGCATATAACGTCCAGGCGCGTGTTGGTCCACCGGGATATCGGGAGTTTTCCAGTGGGCCCTCGATAAAGGGGCCCTTTATGAAGGGCCTTCTCTGTTGAAAATTTTTATTTTGTAGCGTAGGAGTTTTTTTTTGAGATTTTCTCCCCTCCGCTCATCAATTTTCATTTTCGAGATAAAAAAATCAGATTTCTGCCGGGGGCCCTTGCTATGGTAAGGGCCCAAAATCGTCCCAGCACGCGCCTGATTACGTCTTCTTTGTCTTCTGCCACTATGATTCAACTATCTGCTGGGTGTAGAATATACAATTCAGTATCATATGCTGTTGCATTTTTGTTCCACTAAAATATATTTGAAGAGTTCTAGGAAAAGACGGCAAGGCAAGCCTTTTGTGACTCTAACTCATTAGAGCGGATGCTACTACGAGTAGTAGTGAAGTTTTAGTAGCTTAAGGGTGGCTGTGGCGTGCTTAAGAAAATGATTTCGTAAATTGACAATTTCTCCTATATCCCTGAACCGATTGAAAAAATTCTTTGATAAGCTTTTAGAGAAAACTTACAAGACTACTGGAATCAACAAAAATTCCTTCTTTAGTGTTCAATAGTCTATTACCATTCTATAAAGTTTTCTCTAAAGGCCCAACAAAAAATTTTTTGAACCGATTCAGGGATGTAGGAGAAATTGTCGAATTACGTCCACCGCACCACCGCCTACCTTAAGATGAAAATCTTTTAACTCACTATTCTCAAAAGTCCGCCACAATTTGTATAGGTAGAGATAGAGGTACACGGTTATATACTTTCTGAAATCAATAAATAGTATATATCTTTCCAGTCCTTGTTCTATCTATCTTCGGATTGATGACTGTCTTAGATAGAAGATGTCCACAATTAATCTGTCTTCTCCCTCCGAGAATCTTTATTACTCGCAACCTTTGTAGTTAGCACCTTCCTTTCAATTTCTTACTGATTCATGTATGTTACTAATTATACTTTAACAAAAATTTTGGCGAAGACGTGCGCCTAACAGGCAACGGCGACAGATGATATGATGCTGTCAAACGTACTATGCATCAAGACTAGAATACTGCATGGGTCATAAAACGTTTGCCAAGGTGTTTTGAATAAGAATAATACTGATTAGATTTGTTTATTATCTCACAAAAATATTGATTAGGTAATATGTATATTAGCAACTTTAAAATTATGTAAAAAGCATTTTTACAACTAAAAGTTGTAGTCGGGCGTGGCCGACTGCGAATACTTATTTATTAACATTTTGCTAGAATATGACAATTCACTTTTACATGATGTCACTGAAATAAGTGCTCACCCAATATATATTTTTATTTTTCAAATAGATTTCCGCAGTCGGTAACGCCCGACTGTAACTTTCATTAGCTTTGCAATAGTCATAATAACATTTTAAAGTAAAATTAATATATCACTTGATCTACGTAAAGTTCCTACGAACCTTAGAGATACACCGTACATTACATTTCCGATGTCTTGTACATAGTAACATTTTGCTCTAAAATTACAATAGAACATAGTTTATATAAAATATGACAGTTTACGCCGCTTACGATTACTTTGTATGACGAATAGGGTGGGCTGAAAAAAATGAAAATTTGAATTTGCAAGTGGTGTAGTTTCTAATTTGCTGCTTTGTATCTAAAACTAATTCGTCTAAATTTTTAGCCAAATCTGTTAATATTTGGCCGCGCCCAAATGCCCTTGAAAATGAAGGAAAAAGCTAATTTTTCGATTTTTACCATTTTTCAAGTATCTCTTATATAACTTGCCATGTCTAGATGATGGCATTGGTAAATGTAAAACTTTATTAAAAAAACAGTGGTTATCAACAATGGAATGAATATTGTTTCACTAATCCAGCAAGAAATCCCAAAGGAACATTGGTATAACAGAGTTAATTATTCAAGAAGAAATGAAATAGACGACCTAGATCATATATTTTTTAATTGTAAAAATTCGCTTAAGAATGTAATGAATTATATAAAAATTTTATCAAACACAAAGTAGAAGCCCCATTTAATTTACTGAACCTTCTGGCATAAATAAAAAACCCATAATGGATTGCATAATTTCATTCATAAATGCAACAAATGTAAATATCTAGAGTAGGTTTAGCTTCGTCAACTTATAGTACAGTACCTAGAGGTAAAAAATATGCAAAACTTCGGAATAATGTCATATTGAACGGATTTCGTTCATTTTTGGCAGTATTATAGTAAATGCTTCACAGAAAAGTTTCTATATTGTGCGGGGGCTTGCTAATTTATAGGGGGTGGATGCCACCCCCTCTCAGGGGGTGGCACTTAAAAATATATATATTTATTGGAGCTGAAGTAAAATCAAATTTTAAGAAGAAAAGGTTCTATGCACTTTTTCACATAAATTGATAGTTTTTAAGTTATTGTAACGGTTGAAATTTGACTTGTCCTGTCATCCCGTGTGCTATGTCCCTTTTCAATTTAAAGCTTTAATTTCAAGGACCTGAAATGGAAACAAACAGGCTAGGTTATGACAAGTTCAAATTAATAAACAATGAGTTTCAAAATAAATTTAGGCAAGGGTTCTTAAAATGTTTCTGGCTTTACCTTCAGCTTATTTGAGGTAATTTGGACAAGTATATAATTTAAATAACTTTAGTGTTAAATTGCAACTTTGTTTTGATATTGATTTGACATTTTAAAACGGGGATTTTTAAAATCTAAAGTAGCATGTTATAAGTTTTTTTGAACAAAAAACCTGAGAGGCAAAAAAAAGGTAACCATTTTGAAATCTAGAATTTCCTGGCATTTCTCTCCTGATTTGTGAAGTGTTAGGACCTCATAAGAACTAGGGTGAGTTGGTTGCTACTGATTTTAATTTTCCTGCTAGATACTTACTGGAGAAACATTTAATTCCAGGTTCCTTTTCTACTCTCGAATTTAATTATTTCACCCATCTATAATTTTATGTCATTCAAATCAAGGCTAAGACAATTTTAAAATCCTCCCTGGTAGAGTCTTCTGGCATTGAGAGCCTGAGCTATCTAAGGATCCCGCTAGGCATTGTTTCATCCACTGCGTGGAAACATTGTAAGAACACATTAATATTGTGAGACGCCTCCACATGGAAAGTTACCTGGTCCAGTAAGAACTGTTCATAACCTGCCGTTGTTTCTGGGTCATGTCCAGCAGCTCAACCAAGAAGCGCAACCGAATAAAGTGCAAGTAGGATTAACTCGCTCGGCGAGACGACTGTAAGTCCATCTTTTTTATAATATCCGTCTCAGCCCAAGGGGCCCACCTAAGTTAACACAACAGTGAGAAGCACCAGCCCGCAGCGAAAACCTGTCAACTCGTTAAAAGTCTCTTATTTTCTGTCGGTGACTTATTTTTGTAAGACCTTGTAAACTCACTAAACAGCTGTTATTTGGGTATTAAATTTTTGTAGAAAACCTAAAACAAGACATAGTCTAGCTCTTATCAATGTTTAAGAATTGCACATTTATTTGACGTGCACTTTTGCATTTTTTTAAAACTTTGGGTAGTCACACACATTTAGCTTGTGCATTATTTCATGTTATATTATTTTATTATTATAACCTACCTGTTGTTCAAGTGGGCAATCGCCAAAATAGCATGTAGCATTTCCAGATGAATTGAATTTATCATTTGCCATTATTAATTTCAAATTTCAACTATTGTCATCGAGTTGTCAAATTTCTTAAAAGTAAGGTTGCGGTCAAACAGTAAATTCCTAATAATAGGGACGCGTTCCGTATCTAATGTACGAAGACATTTAAATTTTCTTGGTAGGGCTGATGTAGCGATCACTTTAATTTTATTATCGTTCATTATTTATATTTACCTTTATGTGTTAATACTGCTCAGAATTTACTTAGTCATTGTTTGTCATTTATTTTGTACCACGTACATATATTTATTATTAAATTATTATTATGATTATTCCTTGTGTTTAAAATTATTTTGCTTGTTTTGTCACTCCCCTCCCTTGTCGATCCCTAGCGATCGGCTGGCGCCCGCAAAGAAAATAGCTCGTGCATTTTTGGTAACCAACAAACAAGAACCAACGAATAAGTACATCGCCAAAGCAAAATCTTCTTAAGCGAACCCACCCCCGGCTACGACTGTAAGAGCTGTCGCGCGTGGTTGCTATTTAAAATTTCTAATCTGAAAGTAAGCGCCACAAAATGGCGCCGCAACTATAGGGGCTGAAAATTAAATTGATTTTGCTTTAAAAAAAAATAATAGTTTTCCTGGTGTTGGGACATAATTAAAGTTTAGATAAAGCTTTTGCAAATTTGGTGTACTTATTTCAGCCGGTGTCTTTTATTGAGCTAATTTATTTTATCCCATTTCCTATCCTCGTCCTAGACAAGACAGACAAACTAATTTTCGGTAGAGCAGTATTATTTTAGTTTCGTTGATATACGACAGATGGCAAGACAAGTACGTATATTTGAATATCATAATGCATGAGTAGCATTTAAAACTTTTTTGGTGATTAACTATATATGTTTCATATTTATACGTCATTTTGAAAAGAAATTTTTGCGTACTGAATGTACAGGGTGGATATTTGAAAACGAATCAGGAGATTGTGTGTTGCATTGATTGTTGGTTGATATTTATACAGTGTGTACTTTAAACAGTTGTTTATTTTTTTTAAATACGTAAATTAATATTCATTTGTATGCGATATTGTTTAAGTGTATACAGGGTGCGTATATTTACATTGTTTGTACTTTTACATTGTTGGTATTTTTATACGTACATTATTTAGGGTTGTGTACGAGAGGTGTTGTCGTATACTATAGGTGTACAGGTGTTAGTGAACTGCGTACATAGAATATATGTGGGGTATGCGATTTTGAGTTTCATATACAGAGGGTATATAGAAAAGTGAGAGATGTGCATACTTAGCATTCAAGTAGCTCAAATTATTTTTGTATTGTTAGTACGAGGTGTGTTATATATAAAATCTGTAACATTAAATTTGTGAATTTATACGAGCGTGATCAAAAGTGTCTGCTTTTACAATAATACTTTATACAGGGGTTATAAAAAAAAAAAAAAAAAAAGTGTTTATTTCAAAATCTTGTTTCGCTTAGCGGTGTTTATAAAATTGTAAAGCTTTGCAGTGTCATATATACACGGTGTTTACAAAGTGAAACAGCGTTTATTTATCTATATACGTATAGGGGTGTCGATAAACGTGCCAAGTTATATAATTACTTACTAACAGTGTTGAGATACGTAATAATTTTTAAGTCATTGTGCCAGGTGGACTTACAAATTTTGCCAATTTTTAATTTTTTTATTACATTTACACGTGGGGTTATACTTACAACCGAGTTAGCTTTTGCCTTACTATATACAGGGTGTGAATAAGGGGCACTGTTATCCCTTTGTTTAAGAACAAAGTGCGTTTTTGGGTGGTGACTGCGATAAATTACATTTGTCATCATGGCCGATTACAGTATGGATCCACTTCATCTGAGGACACATGAAATGAATTATGAGTTGAGAATTCGTGGAATTGCTACTACTAATGCGGACATGCCTCAAAAGAGGAGATTTTTGCGAAGGGAGTTACAAAAAGATATGGCTAGACCTGGGGTACACGTTTACGAGGTACCAAATTTTTCGTTTGACACTGAGAAGAAGGAACTAGATGAGAGCATCAAATCGGTCACAGCACTAGTAGATGATTTTGATGGTACAAATAAAGATGTCTTCGAGAGAATTCGGAGTAGACTGGTTCACATCGGTGGTAGAATAAGACGCATTCCAGAAAATATCGGTGAAGAAATTTGTGGTTACCGAGGAGATACCTTGATTATGGCTAGCACTTTGGAAGACGAACTAGAAGAAATTATGGAAAGACATAGACAGGGTGATGCGAACCATGCTCGCACTGCTACTCCTTCTAACGCCACAACCACTAGCAAGTCGTTTCCAGTTCACAAGTGGAACCTCACTTTTGATGGTACAACGACTAAGTGTTCTGTAAATTCATTCTTGGAACAAGTCGAAGAATTGAGCTTCGCTAGAAATGTTTCTGAAGATGAACTGTTTAGGGCAGCCATTGAATTATTTGAAGGTCCAGCAAAAGTGTGGTATCGTTCTGTACGATCAAAGATCAATTCTTGGAAGGAATTGGTGGCATGTCTGAGGAAAGACTTTTTGCCCAAAGACGCAGATGACGACCTCTGGGAAGTAATTCGTAACCGCAGACAAAAGAAGGATGAACGGGTGATTATTTACATTGCTGCTATGGAAAACCTGTTCAGTCGCTTGATTCTCAAGGCTACCAGGGCAGAAAAGCTCAAGGTGATTAGGAAAAACCTATTAGAGGAATTTCATGTCCACTTAGCACTCAAAGAAATTGGATCGGTGGAAGAACTTGGCGATATTTGTCGTGTCTTGGAGGACGCCGGTGTTGTTAAGCAACAGCCTTGCACTTCCAATACCGCCCGAAAAACTGTTTCGTCCTTGGAACCCGACTTGGCTTATCTACCTACACAGAGTTGGCAGCGTAGTGGGGGTACTACAAAACAGGTTAAGGCCGTTTCAGAACTGAGATGTTTCCAATGCAAGCAAACGGGCCATGTGAGACGTGATTGTCGAGCTGGTGTGCAGCGTGGCGCAAATCAGAATAGGCGAGTTCCTACCTGTCATGGATGTGGCAGAGAGGGTGTTATAAAACCCAACTGCACAAATTGCACAAAAAACGCAAGGGCAGGAGATGCACGGTAGACCGGCACTTCTCCTGTAAATCCCACAACAGCCGTCAGGTCTACAGAAAATCGAGTAAAAGTGATATGTTTACCGCAAATACTGTTACAGTGCGTAATTCATTGAATAGCCTTTATCTGGGAAAGACTTCTTTGACAGAATGGGAGGTTTGGAAAGAATTTGTCAAGAATTTTTACATCCAATCATCAAACTTTAGGGCTCCGGAAACTGCAAGCAGGGCCACGTTATCTGATGCTGGTGAGAGTCTCGCTGTAAAGACAGGTGCTGATGGTGTCAAGACTACCGAAGCAAACATGTTTTTGGTGCAGCGAAGGTATGACAATAGGCCTTATGTCTCGGTTAAAGTACTTGACAAGAAGGTGATAGCTCTTCTGGATACTGGAGCAAGTCATTCCGTTTTTGGTGGA
This sequence comes from Rutpela maculata, assembly GCA_936432065.2. Classification (NCBI taxonomy): domain Eukaryota; kingdom Metazoa; phylum Arthropoda; class Insecta; order Coleoptera; family Cerambycidae; genus Rutpela; species Rutpela maculata. Next base: position 40,674,025 of record OW386290.2, read on the forward strand.
AAAAGCCTGGATCTTCTTGACAAGGTTGGTTTGGAAATTTTGCACTATGGTGAACCCAATATTACTACAGCTGATGGTGTTTCTCAGAAAATTACTGGCTATGTCAACTTACCGGTACAAATTGGTGGTCATTTTAAAGTGCTTAAAGTGTTAATTGTGCCCTCTATATCACATGGCCTGATCTTGGGGAGTGATTTTTGTAAACTTTTTAATGTAATTTTGGATTATGGTAAAAATTCATATTTTATCGGTGGTGAAAGGGAGCAATTAATATGTTCAACTCAGGATTATGCGATCCATGAAGTCAACGAAGTTAATGCTGTACGATCAAGATCGGAGTTAACCGAACAACAGAACATTGAGTTGGAATCTGTTATAGATGAATTTAAGGATCTGTCGTGGTTGGCCGGTACGAAATTGGGCCGTACTAATGCTATTGTCCATAAGATTGATACAGGTGCCGCGGAACCAGTCAAGCAACGGCACCATAACATGTCGCCTTACATGTTGCAGCATCTGCATAGGGAATTGGATAACATGTTGAAACTAGGAGTGGTTCGTCCTTCGTCCAGTCCCTGGGCTTCTCCGGTACTTCTGGTGAAAAAATCTAACGGAGAGATGCGATTTTGTTTTGACGGAAGGAAAATTAATAGCTTGACGAAAAAGGACGCTTATCCTCTTCCACGTGTGGACAATATTTTGAGTAAGCTCACGGGTGCTCGCTACCTGTCCAGCATTGATTTGAAGTGTGCTTATTGGCAAATTCCGTTGGAGGAGAGTTCGTGTGAGAAAACAGCATTTGTCATACCGTCACGAGGTTTATTTGAATTTGTAGTGATGCCCTTTGGTCTCAACAATGCTTCGCAAACTCAACAAAGATTGATGGATACCATACTAGGTTACTCGTTAGAGCCATATGTCTTCGTCTATTTGGACGATATCATCATCGCTACGCCCACGTTTGAAAAACACCTGGAAGTGCTTCGCGAAGTGATGAAGCGTTTGAAAACGGCACAGCTCACCATCAATCTAGAAAAGTGTGAGTTTTGTCTACCATCACTTCGATACTTAGGATTTTTATTAGATGGCGAAGGTCTCAGGACTGATCCTGACAAGGTTACTGCTATGTTGAATTACCCTCGTCCAGAGACTGTAACAGAATTGAAAAGATTTATTGGATTAGTTGGATGGTATCGTAGATTCTTACCTTTCTTTTCAAATTTGACGGCACCCATGACATCTCTTATGAAGGGGAAAAGAAAATCTCAGAAACTTGTGTGGTCTGATGAAGCTGACGAATCATTCAGGAAAATAAAAGAGTCCTTGGTATCGGCTCCTATTCTTGTTGCACCCAATTTTACCAAGATGTTCACGATACAGTGTGACGCTAGCGACTTAGGCGTAGGCTGCGTATTGACACAATTGAATGATCAAGGTCACGAAGTGGTGATAGCTTTTGCTAGTCGCACGCTTACACAGGCAGAGAGAAAGTACACAGTTACCGAAAAGGAACTAATTTCTCTTTTGTTCGGAACGGAAAAATTCCGATGTTATGTTGAAGGAACAACCTTCAAGGTCATCACTGACCATTATAGTCTGCTGTGGTTAAATCGCCTCAAGGACCCTTCCGGTCGACTTGCTCGGTGGGCGGTCAAACTACAACAGTATGACATGATCATTGAGCACCGTAAAGGTTCTCTGAATGTCGTTCCTGATGCACTCTCCAGAGCACCTGTGGCAGAGGTATCAGTTTTGTCATTAGTTGCTGAAGAATGTGTCAAGGACAAATGGTACCAAAAGATGGTTCTCAAGGTACGCTCCACACCTAACAAATACCCCAATTGGATGTTGAAGGATGATTTGTTGTATAAGCACATTTCCATTGAGAGGGAAGTGAATCTGAATGAGCCGGAGTGGAAAATAGTTGTTCCCAAGATGTATCGTAAAGATGTCTTACGAGAGTGCCATGATGATCCCACATCTGCTCATCTTGGAAAGTTTAAGACTGGCGCTAGGGTGAAAACTTTGTACTACTGGCCTAAAATGCGGACCTACATAAGTAATTATGTGAAGCACTGCCGAGTCTGTGCGGCGCAGAAGTCCAGTAATACTGCTCGACCTGGTTTCATGGGTCAACAAAAGCAAGTTTCTTACCCTTGGCAGGTAATATCAGTGGATATATGGGGACCTCTACCTAGGTCTACCCGTGGTTTCTCTTATTTGTTGGCCGTTTCTGACTATTTCTCTAAGTTTGTCTTGCTGCACCCCATGCGCCAAGCCAAGGCTAATAATATAGTGAAGTTTGTCGAGAATGAGGTTTTCTTAATGTTCGGAGCTCCTCAAGTTGTCACGTGTGACAATGGCACGCAATTTACTAGTAAGGAATTTAAGGCACTGTGTGAGAAGTATGGTGCGAGAATATGGTTCAATGCTAAGTACTGTGCTCAAGTCAATCAAGTAGAACGGGTGAATCGTGTGCTTGGTTCTGCTGTGCGTTCGTATATCGAGAATGATAACCACAAGAATTGGGATCTGGAGATTGCGAAGATTGGTTATGCACTCAGAACAGCAGTACATGAGTCAACTGGATTTAGTCCTACATATCTTAACTTCGGACGATACGTGCCTATTGATGGCAAATTTTATGGAAACCTGACTTCGGTCAATGATTATAATCTTAATCCCTTCGATCGAGAAAAGTATGCTGAGAGCATTGGACAGTTACCTCAGATTTTCACTGATGTACAAAAGGAATTGAAGAGGGCCTATGATAAGTGTGCTCACACTTATAATTTAAGGAAGCGTCCGACAGAAAAGTACGCTGTGGGAGAACGCGTATGGAAGAAAAACTATGTGTTGTCTAGTGCGGTGCAAAGTTTTGCGGCCAAATTAGCACCCAAAAACGTACTTTGTCGCGTGAAAAAAGTAATAAGTCCCCTAGTATATGAACTCGTAGATGATGCCGACAATAAAAACTTAGGAAAATGGCATGTAAAGGACTTAAAACCTTTCCTGGATGGTGTTGAAGAATCCTAGATTGCAAGTCGTATGAATGTGAACGGATGCTGATGTATGAGAGGGATTCTGTTTATTATTATAGTTTAAGTTACTGATTTAGACAATTTTTTTCTTGTCAAGGTGACGACCTTGGTTCCCGGATGTGACATTTAAGCGCTTACCGATTTTGACATTTAGCATAATTTTTTTGTATATATGTAGTCCATAATATGGGAATTTTTTTATTTAGGTGTGATTTTAGAAAAATATTTTATCTGAGAAAAATATTTTTCTGCCAGCAAAAGGGGGTGTGTAACGGTTGAAATTTGACTTGTCCTGTCATCCCGTGTGCTATGTCCCTTTTCAATTTAAAGCTTTAATTTCAAGGACCTGAAATGGAAACAAACAGGCTAGGTTATGACAAGTTCAAATTAATAAACAATGAGTTTCAAAATAAATTTAGGCAAGGGTTCTTAAAATGTTTCTGGCTTTACCTTCAGCTTATTTGAGGTAATTTGGACAAGTATATAATTTAAATAACTTTAGTGTTAAATTGCAACTTTGTTTTGATATTGATTTGACATTTTAAAACAGGGATTTTTAAAATCTAAAGTAGCATGTTATAAGTTTTTTTGAACAAAAAACCTGAGAGGCAAAAAAAAGGTAACCATTTTGAAATCTAGAATTTCCTGGCATTTCTCTCCTGATTTGTGAAGTGTTAGGACCTCATAAGAACTAGGGTGAGTTGGTTGCTACTGATTTTAATTTTCCTGCTAGATACTTACTGGAGAAACATTTAATTCCAGGTTCCTTTTCTACTCTCGAATTTAATTATTTCACCCATCTATAATTTTATGTCATTCAAATCAAGGCTAAGACAATTTTAAAATCCTCCCTGGTAGAGTCTTCTGGCATTGAGAGCCTGAGCTATCTAAGGATCCCGCTAGGCATTGTTTCATCCACTGCGTGGAAACATTGTAAGAACACATTAATATTGTGAGACGCCTCCACATGGAAAGTTACCTGGTCCAGTAAGAACTGTTCATAACCTGCCGTTGTTTCTGGGTCATGTCCAGCAGCTCAACCAAGAAGCGCAACCGAATAAAGTGCAAGTAGGATTAACTCGCTCGGCGAGACGACTGTAAGTCCATCTTTTTTATAATATCCGTCTCAGCCCAAGGGGCCCACCTAAGTTAACACAACAGTGAGAAGCACCAGCCCGCAGCGAAAACCTGTCAACTCGTTAAAAGTCTCTTATTTTCTGTCGGTGACTTATTTTTGTAAGACCTTGTAAACTCACTAAACAGCTGTTATTTGGGTATTAAATTTTTGTAGAAAACCTAAAACAAGACATAGTCTAGCTCTTATCAATGTTTAAGAATTGCACATTTATTTGACGTGCACTTTTGCATTTTTTTAAAACTTTGGGTAGTCACACACATTTAGCTTGTGCATTATTTCATGTTATATTATTTTATTATTATAACCTACCTGTTGTTCAAGTGGGCAATCGCCAAAATAGCATGTAGCATTTCCAGATGAATTGAATTTATCATTTGCCATTATTAATTTCAAATTTCAACTATTGTCATCGAGTTGTCAAATTTCTTAAAAGTAAGGTTGCGGTCAAACAGTAAATTCCTAATAATAGGGACGCGTTCCGTATCTAATGTACGAAGACATTTAAATTTTCTTGGTAGGGCTGATGTAGCGATCACTTTAATTTTATTATCGTTCATTATTTATATTTACCTTTATGTGTTAATACTGCTCAGAATTTACTTAGTCATTGTTTGTCATTTATTTTGTACCACGTACATATATTTATTATTAAATTATTATTATGATTATTCCTTGTGTTTAAAATTATTTTGCTTGTTTTGTCACTCCCCTCCCTTGTCGATCCCTAGCGATCGGCTGGCGCCCGCAAAGAAAATAGCTCGTGCATTTTTGGTAACCAACAAACAAGAACCAACGAATAAGTACATCGCCAAAGCAAAATCTTCTTAAGCGAACCCACCCCCGGCTACGACTGTAAGAGCTGTCGCGCGTGGTTGCTATTTAAAATTTCTAATCTGAAAGTAAGCGCCACATTATAACGACTTCAAAATTGCGATTTTAGCTTAAAAAAAGGTATTTCCAAACGGCTTTCGTCAAGTATCTCGAAAAGTATTACTTTATCGAAGAAATGTTACAGACCAATTACAGAAAGTACAAACTGAAAATTAATTATATTTTTTGTTTATTGATGTAGGATTAATAATTTCGAAGATATTTAAGTTTACATTTAGCATCCAAATGTTCATAAGATAACTATTTAGAGTGAGAGTTAAATATCTCAGAAACTACGTCAAGGATGCTAATAGGTAGAATAATAGGTTATTAATTAAGCTTTCAACTGTTTTTTTATTTGTTTCTATAGCATAAAAAACAAAGAAGTTATGACCGAAGCAATGTGCATCAACACATTTTTTTAATAACAACGTCGCCATTTTGTTACTGTAATTAGCCAGTAATTAAAAAAAAGGAATTTCCATCACTGTTTCTCATTAATATATAGCATGACGTAGATGCTCAAATTTTTTGGTTTGAATAGAGCACTTGCTTTAGAAAAAAATACAGTTTAAACTATAAAAGTATTTTCGATAAAATGGAATTTTGGAAAATTCAAACGTCAATTTGAAAAATGTTAAAAATAAAAAAATTGGCCTTTTCCTTCATTTTCAAGGCCATTGGGATGCGGTTAAATATTAACCGATGGGGCTAAAAATTTAGCCGAATTAGTTTTAGATACATAGCAACAAATTAGAAACTATACCATTTGCAAATTCAAATTTTCATTTTTCTCGGACCACTCTAATGACGAATGTGGCCCAAACTTCAAAGTAATCTACCATACTATTTTACATATATACCAATTTTGAAATAAAAATTTTCAGCCTAACAAGAGTCGCCGTGTTTGCAAAAAAATGGCCTATTAACATACATACACTGACATGTACACATATTTTTTATTCGATATTTGAGTTGTTCTGTTATGAAATGGACTTCCGTACAAAAAGTGTTATTCTACATGATTATTAAAAAAATTTGTCTGGTTTTAATACCTATATGAAACAAATGGATATAATAAGCTTAACAGATGCTCGACCATTTTTCTTGCCATTTAAAGCTGACTTTATCTCATCCAGTGTAACAGTATCATCCAGAAGTGGTACATCTGGTCCATGTCTTTCACTATTAAGGAATTGATGTTGATCTTCCGTTTTACATCTTCAAGAAATAGGAAAGTATAGAAATCCTGTTTTAGCACTCAGTTCTTACATTTTTTATCACTCCACGCTGTTGATCTCCTACGCCTTATATTTTCTCACACCTTTTCATTCTTAGCATTCTATAACGATCTTGTCGCCCCCAACTGTGCAGGTATTTTATTTTATTTTATCTTCGCTGTCGTTAGTTAATGATCAACTATTGTTCAAACGTTTTTTCTTGTATCTTTCTCCCCCATGCAATGTGGTTCCTTGTATTGCCCACTTCTAAACTTTAACTTTTTATCTCCATCAAGTCAAAAGGTTTTGACCTATCTGGTATAGTATAATATTGAAGCCTTTTTGTTTCATTTAGATTGAATATTCAACAGCATTAAAAATTATCGGCAATTGTGTTTCTTGATGCACGAAAACTGCCCGCTGAAAACTAAATAGTTTCAGCTTGCTAATTATTTGCTAGTATAAAGTCCCTAGAGCGTAAATATAGACATTCTATTCGAAATAATTAGCAAGCTGCAGATATTAAGTCTCCAAAAGGCAACAAACTAGAGTGCATTACAGGGAACATTTTCAAGTAGTTCTTAATTCTCGACGTGTACACAGCTTATTTGAATATTTCCTGAAGTTGAGACAAGTACTAGTTTTTATTTGGATTATTTGTTCACTGTCTTTACCCTGCTTGTAGACAATTAGTATCAGGGAAGTGCAGTTCAGTAATATCTTTGATCTTAACGTTCATTATTTGCGACTGATCATAAAATGTACAGCGAATACATGGAGAGCATACTCGAAATAATATTATGGGAACTCTAGTTTGTAACTCATCGAAATACTGTCGTTAAAAGCTGAAATTGAATTAATATTTTTCAATCAATTTTCTTGAGACAGAGACGTCATGCTTCTTGCAAATACGTAAATTTGTTATCGTTTTTTTAAATTTATTTACTGCTTTGTAATATTCTTTAAAAGAAAATACAAAGTAATAAGTAAATATTTTGTAGAGGATTCGACTTGAATCAGGCACCATCCACTGATGGTTCTCTGGGCTAGGCTAGGTCTTCTGGCCATAGTCTTCTTAGCCTCCTTCCTGCGAGTGGTTGATGAAATAGCTCATTTACGAGCTGATTACTATGGTCAGTACTTCGATTTCGGTATTTGATTGAATATGGAGTTATGACATCCGTATTAAATGGAATGTCGGGATCATTATGTAGAGTTGAAGAGTGATTTGAAACATACCACGGGGCATCTGCTATCATTCTCAGAGTTTTCGATTGAAATATCTGAAGAATCTTAGTATTGGAAGGTTTATTACAGCCCCATAATTCTATACCAGAAGTCTACCCTGGTGTTATACGGTCTTGTACATAATTATTTTATTTTTCAGGGATAACTGTGACCTTTTATTTATTAAACAGTGCATGTTTTTCACTTTTAGATCTAGTTACGTCTTTTCATTTTGAAGTGTGTTCTCCAGGTTAATTTTTGATCTCTAAATGGAGCCTGAGATATTTTACCTCCGATTTCACTGGTATGGGAGCGTCGTTTATTCTTACTTACTCTTTTTGTGGTAAAGGTTATTTGTGAGGATTTATTAGTGTTGACGTTAATTTTCCAGTGTTCAAGCCAGTTTTGTAGTAGGTTGAGGTGATTTTGTAATTTTTCGGACGCTCTTACCGAATCAGAATCTGGTGACAGAATTGCGGTATCATCCGCGAATATCGCCATTAGTGTGTCTTTTATTACTGGGACGTTTGCTATAAATATTAAGTAGTCCTAGAACACTGCCCTGTGGTACACCAGATTTTATAAGGTGATACGATCACTTACGAAGGATCTTAAAGTTAGGTATAGTTGGTCAGCATTTTCAATTTGTATAATAGTCCCTGATGCCAAACTTTATCAAAAGCTTGTTGTATGTCAAGAAAGACTGAGGCACACATTTTCTTTTCTGCCAGCCACTGTTTGATTTTATTTACAATTCTCTGACATTGCTGGATGGTAGAATGATTATGTCTGAATCCAAACTGATGTTCAGGGATTAAATTATTAATGGCTACTGCCTCTTCTATTCTGTTGAGGATGAGTCGTTCGAATACTATGGACATAATAGGTAAGAGACTGATTGGTCTGTATGAGTTGGTTTCCGTTGGGGGCTAAATTCGAAAATAAAGAGCCTATTGGATTTGATCGTCACATTTCTACAACTGTGAATGTTGCTTGCAATGGAAAAATTTTCATATCGTTGTGTTAGTTATCGAATTCCGAGAAACTTTTAAAATGTACTCCTGTTTATCCGTTGGGTTTCTTATAAGCACAATAATTCGATATAGTTCACGTATATTAGAATTTTTAGAAGAAATAATTTATAAAGTGTTTATATTTTGGATGTGGATTCTCAGTAGGGGCAGGAATAAGGATCTGAAGAGTTTCCACCTGAGCGGTGGATGAAACATCTCTTATTTTGCGAAAAACTACCCCCCGACGGTGACTTCATGCTGATTTTTCTTATTTTTTTTTGCTCGGACGAAAAAGAGTGTAGGAAGTAAAATATTTGTCATTAAATTCTACACAAAAAGCGTTCTATTAACCTTTTAGCTAATTCCCACCTAACTCTTGCAAATAACGTTCAAATTTGAGGGTAGTTTAGAACGCCGCAGCCAAGAAACTGTCAAACGCATTTTTCACAGCGAATGTCTCCATAACGGCTGGTTTTATTATAGAGCGGTATTTCCTCTATAACGTGCGTGTATCTCAAAAAGGACTCCGCAAGGTGGCAATGGAAACTGGTCAATTTCGCTCAAATTCTAGTATGATGTTCCTTTGACCTTCCTGAACAGAAGTATCTCTGGGCATAACCTTCTAACTTGTTTCCTTTGAGCTACAGAAGCCTCAGAAAATGCTGGGGTCTCAAGGTCTCGTTTTTATACACAGTTTAGCTAGTAAATGCTTACTTTTAAGTAAATGCAAATATATAGTTATGCGTTGATATGCGATTGTGACTATTTTCACTTACTACTAACAATGCATTGCATTTAATTACCTCTTGACGCATTTCAAAGAGATTGAGACGTAGTTTTCACTCTATGAGACCCCGGAATTTTCTGAAGTTTCTGTACCTTAAAGAAAAGGAGTTAGAAGGTTACGCTCATGGAGACTTTTGTTCAGGAAGGTCAAAGGAACATCATACTAGAATTTGAGCAAAATTGACCAATTTCCATTGCCACCTTACGGGGCCCTTTTTACAATCAAGCAATCTAGCCAATAGGAGCGTTTAATTTCAAAACTGGTGGAAAGATATCCATGCAAGGGAATGAAATCGATTATTGTTGCTGATGCAGCCAACGCGCCTGATCGTTCAGACTGTCATCTGAATAAGATAGAGTGGTCATGGCTGGACACGGCATCGATCTTCTCACACTCATTATTGACCTTGCTTCTGAAGACAGACATTCAGTTTTTAAGAGATGCTCAAGGAAATAAAGAAAAGCGTGTAGTTCTTGTGATTCACAGTCCTCAAAAGTTCTGGAAAACTAAAGAAACCATGCGTTTAGTTGTTGCAATACCATTCTGTTTTACTATCAAATTCTTGTTTACTAAACAAAAACACGTTTTTCAAAATTGAAACTTAATTTCAAAAAAAATAAACGTTCATCTCCCAGATTCAACAAAACTTTTCTATAACCTTCTAGTAACAGATTGCATTTCCACAAAAGCATAAAAGACGTACTTACAGAGTAATAGACAAATCGCAAAAAGAATAACAAGTAGTCAACTAAACTGGTGACAAGATCCACAGCATCTACTAATAGAAAAATTGTACGATTTATTTTATTTGAACGGAGGAAATCACTTCAACAATTAATTCAAATTGGGCAGATATGGACAAAGTTTTTTAAAATGCACCTTCTCAGTATTTTGAAATCATTTCGAAAACGGAGATAGTTGGGTCAATTTTAAAAAGGCCATCGAAGCGGCCATAAAGTTTTTAAAAAATTCTCCGATTTAACCGTTTCTTTATCTCTAATAATAACCGAGATGGCAACACATCGGCTGTCCCAAGTCAAAACACTGTATAAGCCAGTTTCACGAAAAATCATATTTTTACATTTTTTTATATACAGTATCAACATCTACCAATCCGTGATTGAGGAAAACTAAAATTTCATGTCCAAAGTCCATGTGTAAACAATAATATCCACTGTATACCCACTAACCGAATCAAGTTACTAATTTAAAACACTGTACATCCATGATTTTTTAAATGGTTTATTTATACAGTGTTTTAACATGGGGCAGCCGACATGTACCCCCCAATTTGAGACAGTGGAATATTCTGTATTGCAGTTCGATGCCATGGTTTCATGGTTAAGCCAATTTAATTCAAATGAAATGTGCATCTCGAACTCAGAGTCTCGCTAGCTTCTTGCATTTTGAAGGTATAGTAGATGCAAACTATATAAGAGAAGTTTTAATATCAAAAGCGACAGGTATGCCGACAAAGGAATAAGCCGACGCGTACAAAGAGTCTGCAATAAAACAATAATCTGTAACTATTTCGTGTACTATACTCTCCTCAAAGCCGTACCCAGGGGGGGGCCGTACCCCCCCGAAAATATATACTTTTCATATCCAAAAGCTAACCTTTGGTGGAAATTGTTAAAATAAAATTGTATATTTACATTTACAAACATTTTTTGTTAGTCTTGACTCTCTTTTAAAACTCCCATTGTTTACATGATTGTTTTCCAGTAGCCAGTAACTTATATTGTAGGGCAAACACTATAAAAATTGGGCTCAAAAATTGATGCGTATTTTTCTGTTCTTTCCCTTTCATGAACACACCTTGTGCGTATTGTTTCAACTTTAGCTGATCGCCGTGTACGCGATTCACATAAAGAAGTTGTCGACGTTTGACTTTTAACAATAGCTGAGCATGTTGCGGTGACGTTCACCTTTAGATTTTTAAGGTTGCTGGTAAGGTAAAAGTTGACGATGATAATTTCTTCCATGTACTCGCTGCGACCTTATGCGTCTTCGGTAACATTTAATTTTAGTTATCGAATAGAATGTCGTAACATAACAAAAACGTACATCTGCAATTGGAAAAATGTATACTCTGGTCGGCAAGGTCAGTATCTACCAGATTAAATGGCAATTAGCTGTTTATTGTTTTTATAATGGTGTTTGCTCATGTATGAGTGATATTTAAAGTGTGTTTACTGTAAATACTTCTAAATAATGACTACATTATTTGAATATACACTGTTACACAAAGTAAGAGAACTACTGCAGATTTGTATTATAATTCAATATCATAAATCTTTTTATTAGGATGATTTTCAAACTTGTATCTGATATTCCAATGTTATGGCTACGAAACCTATAACATGACTTTTTGGGAGTCCTATAGTACAGTAACCTGGTGATCTCAATTGTACAGCAGTTTTAAAATCAAATATTTTTGGATAGTTTGATTCAAAATGGGTCATATATGATATATTAAAAAGGAATAAGGGTGCCTTTTCATTGGGGGTGAGTTTCACTCCAAGTCAGTCAGAAAAAAAATTAGTATTGGAACGTGTACATCGTCGAATTCTACAAAAAAAACCCTATAACGTTATTTTTACTTTAAGACCCGCCGAGTTACAAGTTTTAAGCAAAAAACATTGATTTTTCAAAGGTTTTAAACAAATTACTCAAAAAGGATCACATTTTCGAAAAAGTGTGTCATAACAAAAAGTTAGCTTATGAAATAATAAAAATAATCCATAAAATAAAAATTTGTTCAGATTCGTCGTTGCCGAGATACAGTTATAGTACAGTAAATTTAGCAACAGACCCAAACATCCAAAAGGTATAGGCAATTCTTGTCCCAGGTTGTTCACTATCCTCAGTAAAACACACCAAGAAAAATCCCGAAGTTTGTGGCGTCGGGTATGGGAGGGGAGGGATGAGGGTATCACTGACTATCCTTTTTCCACAGTTTTGCTCTGATATCTCCAAAACTATTAGGAACGATTATATTCCACGGCTGAGAATAAGCGCTCTGGGCGGGAAAAGAAACGTGTTAGTTACTATCTGAAATCAGGGAAAAAGATCTAAAAGAATATGTAAAAACATACAGGGTTTTCTATTTAAAAAACAACCTTCCTTGTTATATCACGTGACCTATACAAGCAATTGTTTTTTTAATTGCTTTTAAAAAATATATATATACTTTTATACGAAACTATTTTTTAATTACCAATAATAACAGAAATAGAGGGGAGTTAATATTATATATAATGTACATTGAAAGATGTCGAAATGTTCCCATATTTTATTATATTGTGCTTATTTACTTATCTAATTCCCTTCTCTTATCTTGCTTTTTTCTGCAGTTTTATTTTATCTAGCTTTATTTTACTGCAAGTACAAGGATCTTATAATCTCCTTTCAAGTATTACTTTGTTTATTTTATTATAACTATTTATGTCTAACGAGTGAAAAATTTCTTTTGTTCTGTTATTACACAAATGCACAATATATTATATTATTAAAATAAAACAGTTAATTTATTATAATGTAGAATATTTATTAGAAACATCGACTCCTCAAAATATACAACTAAATTTTCGAAATGGAAGCCAAGTTCCGTTCAATGGGTATCAGTAATTGCACATAATCAATGGCAATAAATTCATTTGTGATGTGTGCCCCATTGTGTTGTAATTCTCGTTGTAATTTGTGTTGTATTGTGTGTGTACAGCTGGCGACATGACTGAGGGAGGTAATTAAGAAGATATGTTATCATTAGCGCTCACTGATTAAGGTAATGCTTACTAATAAGTTAAAAGCATCCTACCATGTATTCCTACATAATGGCATTGTCAGCCGTGTTATTAATACCACTACACACACAGCTAACTTTGAGAAAATAGCATTATTTGCAGCAAAAATTATAAGCCACAACTTGTTGACGGTCTTACCGTGCATATATAACAAGGATTTTTAAGTAGCTTTTAATGGCCTTGGATGTTTCTATGTGAGTAATAAATATATAAATAATTTTCGCTTCCTATGACATGACGAAGTTGAAGATTTTATGAAGCCAATTTTTAATTTTATACGGAAATAATTTTTTTATCACGCATTTTTTTTTTTAATTCAATTGAAAAAAGCAGTATATGGTGAGAGCTTGAACGTGTTTTAGTTTTTTTTTAATGGGTTGTATTTATTTTACTGGGCCAATCATTCCTATACCTTTTGTTACTTTTATGTTAAAACTAGCTTATATACCCGCTTTCGCCCAGGTGAAGGCAATAGACAAATTTAAATCTTTATGGCTGAAAAGATATTTAATTCTAAAAATATGCTAAAAATGACTTTTCAAGAACGTAAGAAGAAGAGGAAACTCTCAAACTGTCTCTATGTATGGGTGTCCCTCAGGGTACTGTGTTGGGACCTGTGTTATTTCTCGTAAATATTAATGAAATTGGAAACATATTAAAAAATGGAACTGTAATTTCATAGGCAGATGACACCACTGTCATATTGACAGGAACAAATGGGACTGAGACATACGAGAAAGCTGAAGCAGTTACAAAATTGGTTAGATTTTATTTTATTAAATTTAAATATAAACAAAACTACTTTTATGTCTCTCTCCACTTTAGCTATAGATCAACCTAACCAGAACAAGTAAAAATTCATATAGAGCATTGTAACGCTAATTGCAACTGTTCTGAATTAAAAAAGATCCACTAAATATTTAGGATTTATTATTGACTAACATCATAGCAATTGTAAAAATCCGTAAACTTATTCATAAATTTTATCGGTTAAGTTAATTATTAATGATTTTATACTATATATATAGGTTGTTTTGTGAAATATTTATTATATGTTATTTTTTTTGTTGCAGGTAAAGGACCATTATCCTGACAAACCTTCAAACTTGTCGCAATAGTAGGTAATGTAATTTTTTACTTTTATATCTCAAGTCTTACCGTTTGAAACCATAGGAATAAAACGAAGTGTTTTAAAAATCTTGTATTCTAAAGAGGTAATGAAACTTTACGTACAGAACAAAATATACATAATAATTTACAAAACATAAATATACCACTCTGCATAGAGATTCCTTTTTGCCGCCAACACTCTTGGCGGGTACAGTAAGTAACTGTTACTTTCCAATATAATTTAAATAACTAAAGTAAATGTTGACAATAATCTCAGTTTATAATGTAATAATAAACAAAGTGTAGGGAAAATTAATTTTTTGACAATAGGTCATTTTTGAAAAATTCATTGTTGGTCGTACTATGTTTTAAATATGAAACCTAATAAGCTAAGAACAAACTATAACAAACTATGCTCATTTATAGTACATAAAAATAAAACTAAACTAAGCAAATAATTACTAATATTATTACCAAAGTTTTAAAGTGTAGCTAATTTAGGTTATAAAATACGTGTTCATGTAAATTTATTTTTATTTCTCGTTTAGAAGCTTTACAATTCAATGCTTTTTGATGTGTTGGTAATTTGTAGTATATTTTAATTCCAGAATATAAGGGACTATAGACATTTTCAATCGAGGATTATCACTTTAACTAAATAAAATATCAACTTTGTTTATGTTCATTTTCAGTTTTATTTGTCATTTTATGCTGTAATAAAAGTGAAGAACTTACGTTGTAGGCATAAAAACGGGAGAGATAAATAATGCGAGTCTAAATTCTTGTTTATGAATTTTTAAATGTTTTTTTTTTTTTTTTTTTTTTTTTTTCTTTTTGCATAAAGGCCGAGGCCATACAGCCAGCCACAAGAGAAATTACAAACCTACATCTAACCTAAACAATAACCATTAAACTACCTGACTACTGTCAAAAACAAAACAAAGGATGTACATAGGTCACAAACTTCTCGCCCAGGGGTCTTTCAGGGCATTTTTCTAACATACAAAATAAGACCACGGTTAGGAGGGTTTTTATAACACAAAGGTGAAGAACAAAGGAAACAAAGCTAACCTATAACTTAGTTTTTGTCTCTTCCAAGAAATCCATAAGATAGTCACAAATTTTCTTTTTATTTAAGGACAACAGATATAGTATATTGAACGGTGTAGGGATGTTGCCATATTTTATTATATTGTTATATAATGTATCAATTGCTTCTGCGTGTCTTGTACATTCAAAGAATATGTGATCCAGGTCACCTGTGACATTGCAATATTCGCAGACATCAGAGCTATTTTTAAATGTAAATAGTGGTATTGGTCTTCACATTGTACAGGGTGATTCGCGAGAAATGTGCCATAGCCTAATGGAAGATATAGCATTTTAAGGCGAGTCTAGATCATCAGCGAAAAAAATGTCTTGGTCACTGGTTAAGAATATACAGTCTGTTTTATGCATTTGGTAACAAAAAAAAGAAAAAAAAACAAAAGAAATAAGAAAAAATATAAATAAGGAAAAAAAAAAAAGAAAAAAAAAAGAACATTAATAATAAGTTTACAAATTGTAATTAGTATTAGACTGATATGGGGAATATTATGTTTAAATAAATCATTAACGAAGTCTGGCTAATAGACCTTGTTTCTAAGGCCAACAAACCTAAAAAAAAAAAGAGCTATGCAACAGTTGGATGTAATCGAATGAAGTTTACCAGTAACATTCCTCAGCTGAAACTTGTCAGAATGGCCTATTTGGTTTAAAAAATGCAGGGCCGAACTCGGAAAAAATTTCCTGCCCTCCTCGTTTTTGACAACAAGGTACATTTTTCTATCGCATTTCTGAAAAACTATTAGCAGATTCGGAAAGTACAGAAAAAATACTATCAGACTAGCTATTCAATTTTGACGGCACACCTAAACCGTTTCGGCAAAAAAATCACAAGACAATTTAGCGCATCACGACTAACACTTTGACCAGGCATTATCTATGGATGATTTCATTGTAATGAAGCATTCTTTAAATTCCTGCTCCATTACTAATATTCCGGATTTACACACGACACCAATGTGCACACGGCCCGCAAACCTGCCCATCGCCCGTCTAGAAGCATGGATTTGCACACGACACTAAACTATACGCAGTTCTACGTCACCAGTAAGCGAGGATTCTCGGATATAAAAGCCCGGCCGCAAATCAACATAATTCAGAATGGATAATCCTGCCAATCTGTCTACAGCGTGCTGAGCTGGACATATTGCAGTTTTGTGCATCTCCCGACGCAAACACGACGGAACGAATGCAATCTGACCCTGGGAATCCTACAGCGTGTTGAACTGGGACCCCCTCGAGTCGTTAGTCATTCCCCGGCGCCGTTTCGCCGCCAAAGCCAGAGACGTCGCATCGCAACCGTTACACTCTCTCTCTCTCTCTCAGATAATAGAAAATGTTGTCTTAAGAACCGTAAAAGATACGGACATATAACCTGTACCTGTATGTTATGTAACACTGCCTGTTTCAAGAAGTAAATAAATTGTTTATATTTTTATTGGGCTGTCTTATTAACTAATCTGGACCCTGATTAATCTCCGAACCAGCTACCCGACAAGAAACCGTTACATCATAGAGTCTATTCAAATGCTTCAGATCGATATCCCATCTAAGACCAGAGCTGGGCAGTACTCGAGTAAACTTTAGAATACTCTCCAAATTTTGCAAAAGTACTCATTTTTTAGAGTACTTCAAAAACAAATACTCGTACTGAAATTTTCACGAGCACTTTTTAAAGGTACTTGTTGTGAAGTACTCGTGAGTACTTTAGTGCGGTACTTTGCCCAGCTTTATCTAAGACCTCACATAATACATAGCAAAAAACCTTTTCACCTAGTCGATAAGAAGGAGAGAAAAGAATAATAATAAATTGTAAGCTAAATGATTGTTTTGATTGAGAAAGATGCATACACAGTTTGATTTTGGAATTGAATAGTAACCTATGGATTTTTATTGTCCGTTTTATTGCTAGAAGAGGTTTTGATACGGGTAGTACTATTAAAACTTTTGATATTAAATCTAACCTTGGTAATTCGAGGGCATTTTAATGCTTTCTTTCAATTTTTTTGTAGTAAATTCCAGATAAATTTTATAGTTTTTGTCTAGTTTTGTACACATAAGTCAAAGTGTTAGTACAAATTGGCATCTTTGCCTAGTCATTTACTTGAACAAAATTTAACTTCATTTTTTGCTTATCTTTTATGTGAATACCTGGACCATTCACCATCCGGAGAAAGCACAAGAAAGGAACCCGTTATTTTCAACGCCAATCAAAGTTACGTAAGCCAACCTATCTCTGCAGCTAATATCTGCAGTATTTTGGTCAGAAGAAATTAATGTAAACCGGTTGATATTTTCACTTAGTATTAACTTTTAAACATTTTTAGTATTTATTATAATTTGTTTTTCTCCATTTAACATAACTTCATTTAAACATTGTAAAGATATTGTATTTTTACCCTAATTTATTAATTATATTGTTTTTTAAATATGTGAGTTGGATTGTGCCCACCCGTAAAAATTTACAGAATATCACAACTTGTTTGTTTGGTTCTGCTTAGAAATATGGTTGAAATATTGTTGAACACTCTGGTGCCCAAAACTAGTTTTTTAAACGACTCAAACCTCAACCCAACCACTGAACTTAGCTTGCTACGTTTCGTTCACCTTTGGTGTTCAGCCGCCAACGGGGAGGAAAAAAGACGTTACAAAGTGTTATCACATTTATGTGTGCAAGCTTTTTCTAGAATATACCCATAATCCATTCAGATTTTATCGTTTTAGATAGATAGATTAGATACCATAGTTCAGAACAAATAAAAAATTTCAATTTCAAGTATGACCTTGTATTTTTCTTGCTAAGTAGGAGGGATTTTTGCTATGTATTGTGTGAAGTTTTAGAAGAGATATGGATCTGAAGCATTTAAATAGACCCTATGAAACCATTCCATAGGTAATGCCTGGTCAAAGTGTTAGTCGTAATGCGCTAAATTGTTAGCATAATCGAGGGTAGCTAATGAATGTCAGACTTACCTGGGTGCAGCAGGTGGTATGTCGAACCGCTTCTAGCCCGGATAGAACGATAACCCAAGCGGGACGACGTTAGAAAAAAAATATCTAGCTCAGCTCTCCTGGGCGTCTCTGCACCCAGTTACATACAGATGACTCTAAAGTACGGCCTTCTCTTCCTGATTGTAGCACGTAAATAAAACACTGGCACTCTCCAATTACTAAGTGAATATATTATTCAATATGTACAACAAACAAGTAAAATGTGCCCCTCCCAAACCCCATGTATAAACAAATATTTCAGTTATGTAACAGTGGCCAAAATTGACCGTCCTAACTAAGTTATGATGCCCTACCTGGTATGATCATATTTGGTGTACAAAATGGAAATTGAGTATTAATTACTTAATATACACCGAAATAAAATAAACACATATACAATCTGGCTGATTACGTAATATACACTAAAATAAAATATCATATATACGATTTGGATGGGTACCTCACAGGTGCACAGGTGCATTAACGGGACTTGATGTCTCTTCGATGAGGGTAGGATTATTCGTACTCCAGACGCTCCACTAGTCCGTCAACCTTCCGGCCTGGAAGACACACCGCCCCCAACCTAGGGTTAGAAGATTGCAGGGACCTCGGCCCCTAAGCAGTCAAAGATGGAGGTGCCGTCCATCCCACCAAGGAACCAGGAAGATGATTGATCATCAATTGTCCTTCAGGCACGGGGATGGAAAATAGTGCGGCCGCTACACCAAATGGCCAAGAGCTTAACGCAACCAGGCAACTATAAATCTGCAGGAACTCGACTTGTAATTTTCGGAATCTAAGAACGATGGCCTACCAAAGTAGATGGGTTCTCAAATATAACTTCTAACACGTACTACGAAACTCGGAGAACACAGATCTGTAGCGAAATTCACAAATCCTCTAGGGAGAGCCGCGATGGCGTTGAATTGCTACACAGCGTAATGGAGGCCGAGTTTTTGATAAGGTCTCCATTGTTGCCTTCCTTCAACCAAGAAGGTGCCCTTTCACGCATGCGTCAAAATAAACGCTCATATGCGAACTAACATTCCCAGACCAAGATCTAGTGATGGGTCGAACCAGCTATTTTTGTGTAGCAGCTACTTCTGCTACTGATATTTTCTTAGCATTAGTTGTTTTGGCTAAATGGCACGTATTAACAGATAACGAATCTTTATGAAAAAAAACGCAATCGCTGTAAGGATAGTTAAATATGATTAGTTTCAAAAGAAATATAAATTATCTGTATAACATTTATTAGTTTATTTTTTATATTCCTCTAAAATATTTGAGCAGACGAACATAATAATTATAATGTTAAATATTATTAAAATAAAATAATTTTACATGAATTACATATTCCCTTCCTAAGTGCTGCGTGGACCCGCTTGGTCGCTGCTCGCTGTAGAGGAACGAATGTGCATGCGCTGCTTGTGCTATCACTGCTATTGGGCCGACGCAGCCCACGGTCAATAAACGCTTATTGACCGTGGACGCAGCCTGCTTGTGTTGCTGCAAAGGCGCGTTGGCACTCAGCGAGTGATTTCAACCTGCTATAAAAGTAGCAGCTATTTATCAGAGCTCGTAACAGTTGCTACTGCTATGAAGCAAATAGCAGTTAAAAAATAGCAGACTGCTATTTAGCAGCCCATCACTACCAAGATCAGTGCTTGAACCGTTTATAAGCCGATCGGCAGTTCTTTCTCTGGTCGCAAGATGACTCTGCGATGCCATAACTGAATTTAATTACTAGGGCGCACGGAGCCTGTGACATGTTTTGTGATTTTTTTGCCGAAACGGTTTAAACGGTTCAAAATTGTATCGCTATTCCGATAGAATTTTTTCGGTACTTTCCGAATCCGCTAATAGTTTTTCAGAAATGCGATAGAAAAATGTACTTTTTTGTCAAAGTGAGCAGGGCAGATTTTTCTCCGAGTCCAGCTCTGGATTTTTCTAAACCAAGTAGGCCATTCTGATAAGTTCCAGGCGTTGAGGAATGGTACTGGTAAATTTCATTCGATTACATCCAATCGTGTGTTGTAGAATTATCTTTGAATTTTCAGATCAAATGCATAAAACACCCTGTATCTTCTTAACCAGTGACCAAAACATTTTTTTCATTGGTGATCTAGAGTTGCCTTGAAGTTCTCTATCTGGCATTAGGCCATGGCACATTCTTCGCGATTCACCCTGTATAACAAATAAAAATATATGGATGTATTTCAAAAATATGTATTTGTTTATTAAAAATATTTACAATTTACGTAAGATGCATTTAAATAAATAAAAACATATTTGTAAGCAATTTTTTAAATTAAACTAGCAACTCTCAGGTTAATAGCGAAATAAATGTAAAGTGTTTACCTTGACATTAATGATGGCAGCTTATTAAATGTTTATTAATTTCCTAATTGTTCAGGATGACAAGGTGTAATTAACAGACTTATTAAACATAAAGAAGTAAGCGCACGGTATAAGTTACGTTAATTAAGGCTTTGTAAAAATGAGAGTTTACTACACTGTATTTCATCACAAAAGTTTATTTTTACTTTCTTTGACCCTTGCAAAAAATATAAAGGTCTTTATTTAACAAAAGCATATTTATTTCTGAAGGTTTGACTAAAAATATCTTTATACGGTTTTATTTTATAATAAACAATAAATAATTTTAAATTTATTCTATAAAAGTATGAATGTCATGTTTGTTCGTTTAAGGGGTCTACAGACGATCCAACTTGCTGAAGCCAACCTTGTCGGTACGCTTTGAATATTGCCGGAATTCCAGCAGACCAGCTCACTTTCACAATGAGTTCAAAGCATGCCGACAATGTTGGCTCTAGCAAGTTGGATCGTCTGTAGACCCCTTTATGAATGTTCTGGGTCTTCCGTCTACTCACGACCTAACTTGCTGGAGCCAACATTGTCGGTACGCTTTGAATATTGCTGGAATTTCAACATTCGTGTTGCCCCTTAAGGATTTTTTATTAGGAAAGCTATCAAGGCACTTGAGAATTTACCCTAGAAATTGCATTCTATTTATAAGTAATATTAATTGTATAATTATTCAAATTTTTGTTTACAGTGTAAAATTTCAGTTTGTGAGATATTACAACTGTAAAGTGGATTCTACTATACCTTATGGTGTTTTTTTATGTATACAGAATTGGCAAATGTAGTTTTATGTATCCTGAAATAAACGAGTACAAAAAAGAAAACATAGAAATAAAGACAAGATAGGCGGATATACCGTTCTCAGCACCTTCCACAATTCGTGAAATATTATTCTTGTCACCTTGTCGTGTATCAACGCTGGGCGTCGGTACCTATTCGCTTCTAACCGCGAGCGCATTATAGTGGAATAATATCCGTCTTTCTTTTTCTAATTTCTCTGTTTTATTTCTTACACCCATTGAACTCAGGATGCATATATAAAACTATATTGTCGAATCTGAATATAAAATTTCAACTTATTTTCACTATTCCTAATGCCTAATTAAAAATTGTAGTTGCCCATGTTTCTATTTCATATAGAGACCCCCCCGCCCGCATGGGGGGTCTGTTGGGTACTGAGTTTAGTGGCCTGGGCTTCCGAGAGACCCATAGCGGGGGCACACCAGAGATATTGACAGAATTTTTTTTCCAAATTTCTTCCCCCGCTCATAAATTATTAAGCGCGGGGGCCCGCCAGAGATTTTGACAATTTTTTTTTCAAATTTCTCCCCCCGCTCATCAATTATTAGGCGCGGGGACCCGCCAGTGAATTTGATACCGGGACCCATGATTTGATGTGGGGGACTGATTTCATAATATGTAAATTTTACTGAAGTGAAACGGCTATTTAATTTCGAAACAAAGTTATCTACATCTGCAACCTTTGTACCGAATACTTCGAATATAATATTCACATATCTCACCCTAGGGAAATACTCGAATTCTTCCTTTATCACTGTTTCAAACCTGCTCATGAATAGACTGATAATGAAAGATGACAAGGAGTTTCCTATTGCAATCCCTTCATGTTATTCGAAGAATGTATTGAATTGGAAGCAATTTTGATTCACGCAAAGTCTACCAATATCAATATTTCTTAACTGCTTCTTGACTAATAATTATTTAATTTAAGTAAATACCCAAGGTTTGTGGAATTGATACACTTGAACATGTAGAAGAACACACTACCTTGCGTCTAGGTGACGCGACACCAATTTATATTTAGAAGGGCGCCAGCCGCGTTCTGCCCCGTTTTTCCACTCCCAGGCGGGTTCGAGATAAGATATGCTTCGATAGACGAGTAATGAGTCTAGGCCGTACTACCTCAGATCATTAACGACGCTCTCTCAAGACGTGATTTCAATGATTCAGTGACAATAAGAGCTTTTACGTCTTTGGATTATTGCGATTTTGGCATAAAAAAATCCCTATTGAACATTTCTCTCCGACGGGATTGGAATTTGACGTGGTTTGGATCTGTTTATACAGTAATAAATGGTTTAATGTCTTTGGGTTTCTGCTATTTTTGCATAAAAAAAATCTCTATCGAAGATTTATCTCCGACGGGATTGGAATTTGACGTGATTTGTATATATTTACCTACTAATAATGGTCTCTGCACTTAAAGATTTCTGGAGAAATCACATTAAAAAATCCCTATCAAGCTCTCGTAAGGCGACCAGAACAACATTGAGTATCAGACTTGAGGAATCATGAGATTCCAATTAGTTGTTTAGGTCTTCCAAACGAAAACTCCAGGGATTAAGACTAGCAACAAGTCCTTACATAAATAAAATGCAATTAGTTCAAAGAATACCATTTATTTAACAAGTGTAAAATAATACAGTATTTTGTGAAAGAATCACGCCTCCCCAACTAAGGCAAATGACTTTTTAACCATACAAGTGAGAGATAATTGTAAACTGTTTGTTGAATTCAAATTGAAAATATTTTGAATATTTTCAAAGTACTTTTTTGGCATACTTTTAAAAAGTATGTGGTTCATTTTGCCATGACCACCATACACTTTCACTCTCATATCCTGGACCAAAATATATTTTCTTAAGTAAAAATTCGGTGTTTTTACACTCGGTTGTGTCTATTGTCTTATCGAACTGATAACGGTCTTTTTGGACTAGTTTGCGGCTCTGAAGTCTCTCAGACTCTTGAAAATGTCCTTAAATGAATTTTTGCCTGAGTCGAATTTTTATTTTAGCTTCAACTTATAGTCCAATAATTATAAAAATTTCCATCACAAAAAATGTTATCTGAGATTTTCCTTCAGTAATCCGTTCTGGGGTGGTGCCGCAACCCCCCCAAAAAACCACCCTTCGGTGGAATAAGCCTTATTTTACTGATAACTCGTTAACCGTTAAAGATATAAAAAAGAAAGCTTGACTAGTTTCCTAAAAGAAAGTTCTATTGTAATTTTGTTGTATATGCCATGGTTTTCGAGAAAATCGATATTGAAAAAAGTTCCAAAATGTTTATTTTTAATGCGCGCGAATTTTCGTTTATTTGAAATTTTTTAGGGCGCGCGGCCTATCAAAAAAATTGAATTGCCGGAAAACCATACAAGCTAGGAATAAAAATCAAAATGGGTTTTAAAGGGGATATAAAATACTCTCTTGTGTTGCCATTTTTGATGGCTATTGATATTTATTAGTATATAAAAATAACAATATAATATAGGTATCTCTTAATTTTTTGCGCCTCTAACTATTCACACGCCCATAAAAAAATAACTGACTTTAATATAAGTTATAAATGCATTATCTTTTAGTTCAAGGTAGTACTTCAATGCAGAAAAAGTTAGGAATAAAAATATGCACATTTACAAATTTACCAGCATGTTGAAGTTAGCCAAATTTTGGCCAATTTTTTATTGCTTCCTAAAAATAAAAAAAAGACCTAAACATCTTGAAAATTTAGCTCAAAATATTATTGAATAAAATGGAGGAAATTGAAAAGAGATGAAAAACGGCCAAACTTTGGATTACCTATATGAAAATGGTTATATTGGCAAAATCAAAATAAAAAAAAATGGGCCAAAATTTGGCTAACTTCAACATGTTAGTAAAGTAAATGTGAATATTTTTATTCCTAACTTTTTCTGCATTGAAGTACTACCTTGTACTAAAAGATAATGCATTTATAACTTATATTAAAGTCAGTTATTTTTTATGGGCCTGTGAATAGTTAGAGACGCAAAAAATTAAGAGATAACATTATATTGTTATTTTTATATACTAATAAATATCAATAGCCATCAAAAATGGTAACACAAGAGAGTATTTTATATCCCCTTTAAAACCCATTTTGATTTTTCTTCCTAGCTTGTATGGTTTTCGAGCAATACATTTTTTTTTATAGGCCGCGCGCAATAAATTTCAGATAAACGAAAATTCGTGCGCATTAAATATACAAATTTTGGAATTTTTTTTAATATCGATTTTCTCGAAAACCATGGCATATACAACAAAATTACAATAGGACTTTTTTTTAGGAAATTAGTCAAGCTTTCTTTTTTATGATGAGCAATTTTTTTATATCTTCAACGGTTAACGAGTTATCAGTAAAATAAGGCTTTTTTCACCGAAGGAGTGATTTTTTTGGTGGGGTTGCGCCCCCCCCCCCCCCCGAACGGATTTTTGTGGTTTTATGATGTATAACCCCTCCACTAACAGTTACCGAAGGAAAATCTCAGATAACATTTTTTGCGAGCTTCTGGTATATTTTTTACTTTACCGACTGGAGTATTAGGTCGATTATGGAAGGTTCTACAACAAAAACAACGAACATACGTCAAGAGAGACAAAAATGTCACTTTCTTGCAATTGTATCCTTATTCATTGTATGATGGAGTAATGGGAATTAGTTACTGAAAAACTAGGTTGTGGGTAACTTTTCTGACTCCCCTGTTAACCGTTTTGACAGTCGCACACAGGGCCGATGACATCAAAAGCTGGCAAAAACTGCAAATTTCAAATTACACCCTAATGATATATTATTATCTAAAATCGGTAGGGCTACCTGGAACCGGTTTGGTAGCTGTGGTAAACCGTGAGGGCGATGAGTTATAACAGTTAGAACTTGTGCTTCGTAGAGATCATTTGCTATTTACTATTTAATAAAGCTCGCACTGATGAAATTGTTTACTTATAATTTTGTGATAAAGCAACGAATATCAATTTTGAATTAATATGGCATCATTGGCTACAGATAAGCTTATTTTCTTCAAATAAAACTTAGCTTTTATTGTATATTGAGTTTGAAACAAATTTTTGAAAAACATGTTCCACCAACTACCTGTTTCTTATTTCGTTCATAATAAGTGTGGAGTTTTAGTTCATCTAGGTGTGCGATCGAGCTTCGCTGCAAATTTAGTGTTATCGTTAATACAGTACTCTTTCATTTTAGTAAAAAAAATGTTGCACATATTTGCACTTTTTTGAGTAATTAAGGGTTATCCATAGTGGAGTATCGTTAGACTCAAAAAAAGGAGAACTTCGGAGCCCAGTTGTACTGAACGAATTTTAACGAAACTTTGAGAATATGTTTAGAACACTAATTAAAGCAATGTCTACTTATTAAAAATTGCTGTTGTTTATTTGAGGGTGATATCTACCCTTTCTGGAGGGATGAACAAAATAATGAAAAACTAATCCCGGAATCTGATAAAGAATCCAATTCTAAGAAGAAAATGTGGTGTACAATTTTTCATGAAAATTGATATTTTCCAAGTTATTGAAAATTAAAAATTAGTATTTCGAGACGGTTTTTCGTAAATAACGCGAAAAGTAATACATTTAACGAAAGAGTGGCACAGTACAAAAGCAGTGGGCTAGACTGCGGTTGTGTGAGAGACAACACGGTCTAGTCCGTTCTAGTCGCTCTCCTCTCCTGAATTCGAGTCTCAGCTGCGGCAGATGGCAATGTCGCAGGGAATGGGTGTTGTGATATTGCCTATGTGTGTCCGTCCGTCCTGGTTGAGGACATTAATCTAAATAAGGCGACTAAAAAAAAAAACAAGTCTGATATTAAAGATGAATATGATTGAAATTAGTACTTGTAATTATCTTTAATATATTTTTTGATTATCCCGAAATTGTGAGCGATACAATGAGTGTTTTGGAAAATAAAAGAATCTTTATTGGTTTTTGTTAGTATACATATTTACTATTATGTCCAAATTTTATGAGATTTTAAAAGCTCCTATTTTAGAAAACATTATACTTTCAATTGAGGATGTTCGCGATTTTAGTGGATTTTTTTTTCTTCTAAATAACTAAAACAGAAAAAAATGAGAGAATACAAAAATAAAGCTTATGAAGCGATAAATATCCAATTTATTTTTATTTTTATTTCTGTCGGATTAATAGATAGTTTTTGAGTATTTGCAAAAAAAAATAAACTTTTCCAGTGTAATCGCGTATATAATTTAAAGTATAGTATTTTCTAAAATAAGTGTTTTAAAAATTCCAAAAAATTTCAGCATGTTAGTACTACTTCATATTAACAGAAAACAATAAGTTTTTTTAAATTTTTATTTTAATTTTACGGTCAATGGCAGCAAGAAATCCCTAAACTTTATTTTTTATTTAAAAAACAGTCATTGTTTCGCTAATGTACTTACTTTTAAATCTATCGGGATAAAAAAAATATTTTAAGGGTAATTTTCTTCATTTTAGATCACCCCGTATAGTAAATCATAATCCTAGAAATGACTTCAACACAAATATACAGGGTTGATAAAAATTTTATTGAAGTTAGATATAAATCATAAATTTCTTAAGAAAAATTGTCATTCCTGCCGGTAACGATTACACATTACGGAACTTTTGGTACCGTTTAACTCCTACTAAATAGAGCTTTCTGAATATCCGGGTGGCCCATATCATAATATTTAAAACAAATAAGTCATTTTGAGAAATGTGATTTTAATGAGTTTACAGCACCCTGTATGATGTATTATTGGACATATTGACGTTTTCGTATTTTTTATATGAACTACATTGGAACAAAATTAATTTTAACATATTCGCAGCCATCTAGATTGATAACTAAAATTCGAATTATTTTTCGTGCAACACTGTATAAAGTGTTCAAAATAGTATAAATGTATCCATGTGATCTTTATTTCAAAAATGTAAAAACATACAGGGTGGTCCATTTAGAAATGACTATAGGGGCCATTTCCGGTGAAACCGGAAGTGATAAATATGGCGGATAGGTCTCAAAAAGTTGGATATCTTACCTAATTTCACCGTACAAAATTTCATCCCGACATCTTCAAAAACAAGGAAGTTACAGGGGTGGCCCACTATTCGTTTACACCCGGTATATACTAGACTATATTATGTCCATCTAGCTTATGCATCCATGTGTCTACCTATCATTGACAGACTTAAAGAAACAGGAAACTCCATCCCAGAAAAAGCAGCCTCATGTAGTGAGTGTACAAAACGAAGAAAAAAATGTAATTCTCAAATAACAACCATCAACAAGCAAAGCCTGATGCAGAGTTTGGTTTGCTTGGGAATCATCTATTAAGAACACCTCTACGGAAGCCATCACCCTACCCCTACTTAGCATAGTGATTCAGGAGGATGTCAGAATAAGGACATTCAGGCTCAACACTCACCCGTTATCCACGGAGCAGGACTGGGACAACTAAGAATAATTTACATGTAGAAGATTCTCTGCTGAACATGAAATCGGATTACGTGAGACCAAAAATCACGTTTAACAAGCCTTTCATTCACCACTGGAGATAGGAAAAATTGGTCAATAGGGACTTCGAGAACATTTTGAAAAGGCCTAATCTAGTACACTGACAGGTCTAGAATGGAAACAGGAGCTGGAACGGCTGGTAAAATGCCAAGGACAGTATAAGCCTCTCTCTTGGACACCATTCCACTGTATTCCAGACAGACATTCTGTATCAGATAGTCAGGCGGTACTTAAGGCATTAGCCGCTAACAAGGTTTTATCCAAACTTGTATGCTTCTACCACGAAGAGCTCAAAATTTTGGGCGAGCGGACAGACTCAAACTACTGTGTGCCAGGACATTCCATAATATATGGCAATGAAAAAGCTAACGAATTTACTAGACAAGAAGCAGTCAACACATTCTATGTCTCAGAACCCGTGGTGGACATCACCAAAAGCTCATCCAGAGCTGAATCATGAACAAACATAAAAACTACTGAAGCAATATTTCAGGAAATCGATATGGGAAAACACTGAGAGCGATTAGCCGTGTTGACTCTCATACATCAATACTCACCTAGTTTTAAACCTGTAATCACCTGATTAGTGGCACAGGGGTACTAAAATGGGTAGAGTGAATTATAGTAGGAGAGTTAGCAACGGATTTACTATGTTATTTCAGCAATCATAAGAATTATTATGCATACTCTTCTTAACACACTAGACACGGAATGGAACGTCTGGCACCCCGACACAGCCGGGTTTAGTAACCAATTTAAATTCAGATTTTTTTCCCATCTCCGACCTAAAAATTACTAAGACTGGCCCAGGCTGTCAAATTTAAACATTTTCGTTTCAAAGACCTTCCCCGACCAGTTTGGTTGAAACCGGTCGAGGCCTCAATTTTTTCCCAAATGTTTATAAAATACAACTAAATATAACAGAGTGTGGTATTGGTATTATTCCGTTACACTCTCTTATATTTTAATAGTATTTTATAAACATTTGGGAAACATTTGAGGCCTCGACTGATTTCAACCAAACCGGTCGGGAAAGGTCTTTGAAATGAAAAGGTTTAAATTTGACAACTTGCGTCCCTCTTAGTAATTTTTAGGTTGGAAATGGAAAAAAAATTGAATTTGAATTAGTTACTAAATCCGGCTGTGTCGGAGTGCCAGACGTTCCATTTCGTGCCTAGTGTGTTAAGAATAGTATGCCTACTCATTTTTACGACTGCTGAATAACATAAGTAAACCCGTTGCTGGCTCTTAGTCTGTTAGAAGCATACTAAGCCTAGGAAGCTGCAGTGTCCTCGAGATTCTTTAATAGACAGGTCCTAAGTATAAGAAAAGTACTTATAGTGTTTCAACTATCTCACCAAAATTAATTATACCAATATTTACAAAACATTTTTTTTTCTTAAAATCTCATCAGCTTTCATCCATCAAAGTTTGTCACCCTGTACGAACACATAAATTACTGATATAATCATATTAAACTTGTTTATTTGATAGAATTGGGTTATTGTATAATTTTACCGATTCATTTATTTAAATTTATTGCAAATTTTTCACGGAGATCTATAAATACTTTTTTATCTGTTGCATCCCAACAGCTAGTATTTAATGCGGACGGTTTCTCTCGCCAAATTATTTATGGAAATGAAATAATAAATAATCTAGAATCGAAATGTCAAATACGTTATTTTTCAGGTCGACAGTTGTGGATCAAATAAATAAGTGAAATGTGATTTATATGAAAAGCATCCGTGATATTTTTATATCGGGAGGCGTTCTCTAAGACAGGATTTCACCGGTGATAGTAGTTGTTCTCTCCTAATCGATCTAATAGGATTTACCGGTGTGGATTTCGGGTCAAAGGTAATAGGAACAGAATTGTCCGTGAGGAAGGTTAATGTTAAAGGTCAGTTCATCTCGATTGTTAAATGGCGTTTAAATTGCATTCGTGCATAAACTGTGGCTTTTTAAGTCCGTATTTCAGTTGAGTAAGGGCCTGTATGGAAGCACTGGAAGTAAAATATGATACACATACACTATAATGAGAATAGTGATATATTACGATATTTTAGCGTTTATTGTTCTTAACGACACCAATACTTTAAGAAATTTTAACGTTTTATTGTATCACAAGATGGCGTGGAACGCTCATACGGGGGCGCCGCTAACAGTATTATTTATAACAAATGCATTAAAAACATATAATTGTCATACCAATTTACTGGATAAAATCTTTGCGATACCCAAAAAAAAGCAATGTGCTTGTAAACACGACCTCATCCAATGAATTAAGTACTAGCGAAATATTACATCATACACTTTATTATAAGTTTTAAACTATAAATTATATCATATTTAACGATAATATACAGGGTGATTCTTTTAAGGCGGCCATTAGAATATTTCCCACTTGCAGATGAGATAGCCATTTGAGATTTGGTACCCTACCCTAGTCGACCATTGCGAGTCCGAAAATAATAATTTCAAAATGGCGGCACTTTCGGAAATACCGGAAGTCGATACCAACTTGCTTATTTTAAATGGAACACCCTATGTATTTTCGACTTTTCGAAAGGACCATAAAATTCTGAGTCAAAACATGTAGCACACCCTATACCTAAACCGAGCAGTTTCGGAGATATTTGACATTTTATAAAAAATTTGACAGGTGCAGCGGTTTGCAAGAACCGTTATAACGTTCTTCGTGTAGGAGAGCCTTATTTGCTCTTTGGTACGTAGAAAGAACACAAGATGAGCTACTCTCTACAAAAAAAATAGATTCCAAAATAGTATACCAAGTGTTTTATTTTTCACGTTACATTTTGTCAAATTCAAACCCCAAAAACTTTTTTATTTCAAATGGAACACCCTGTATTTTTTTACATCAAATATATTAGATTAAATTATCTTTTTTTCTGGTATACGCATTGTAGGGGTTAAAGTTACAACTTTTCGAAATATTGGCGATTTTCTTAAATGTCGAAGAGTTTTTAGTAAAAATTTCCATCACTTACCCATGATTAGAAAGAATCATTAATGTCAGTCATTCTTTTTTGTTAAAAAAATGTCAGCACGTTTAAATTACATCCACGAAGACTTTTAGATCTGTTTATTATTTATGGAGAATGTGATGAAGTAATAATACCAAGAACATGTAACACATTTGCTACTCGACACCCACTTTATTGTTTCAATTGTTTCATAGGCTTCTACGTTTTTTTTTATAAATTATAATTTTCAACAAAAACTTACGAATAATTCAAAAAGTACGTGTTAGATATAGGACATGTTGATATAAATCCACCTCAAATTTAATTCTACATCGATTACCATCAGGCGCGCAGCCAGGGGGGGGGGCATGCTCCCCCCCCTCCCAAGCCGTCCTCCATGAACCAAGAAATAAACAAGCATAATCATAGTCTAGGTGCCCGCGTACAAAAATGCAATTTATACATATCCTTGTATAACTTCTTGTATGGCATAATTGCGCCTAGTCTATCACTTTTTTCCTCTGCGAAAATTTTCGTAAACGCGGGCGTTCCTCCTCGGCATGAAAAAGACGATTTCTACACGTCGTAGTGGAAAATCGGCAAATATATTTTGCCGGACAATTTGAGATCCGCCACTGGCTTCTCACTTTATCACATTCTCCATAAATAATAAACAAACCTAAAAGTCTTCGTGAGTGTAATTTAAACATAACAGAATGGCTGACATTAATGATTGTTTCTAATAACAATAGTAAGTTGATGACAATTTTTTTAAAAAATTTTTGGACATTTAATAAAATCGCCAATATTTCGAAAAGTTGTAACTTTAACCCCTACAATGCTTATACTAGAAAAAAGGGAATTTCATTTAACATAGTCTGACGTAAAAAACTACAGGGTGTTCTATTTGAAATAAAAAAGTTTTTGAGGTTTGAATTTGACAAAATGTAACGCGAAAAATAAACCACTTGGTATACTATTTTGGAATTTATTTTTTTTGTAGAGAGCAGCTCATCTTGTGTTCTTTCTACGTACCAAAGAGCAAATAAGGCTCCCCTACACGAAGAAAGTTATAACGGTTCTTGCAAACCGCTGCACCTGTCAATTTTTTTATAAAATGTCAAATATCTCCGAAACTGCTCGGTTTAGGTATATAGTGTGCTACATGTTTTGACTTAGAATTTTATTTAGAAGTTGGTATCGACTTCCGGTATTTCCGGAAGTGCCGCCATTTTGAAATTGTTATTTTCGGACTCACAATGGTCGATTGTGGTGGGGTACCAAATCTCATCTGCAAGTGGGAAATATTCTAATGGCCGCCTTAAAAGAATCACCCTGTATAGATGCCATACCAAAAACGTGGGTGAAAAACCTTGCCATACTATGAGGCTGAACAGAAGTACCTCTTTGCACAATCGCCACTTGACGCCTATTTCAATGGAGTTACATAAAAACCATTTTGATTTGAAACTAGTATACCGGGTGATTTTTTTAATTGGTACAGTCCCTTTTCCACGCTTATTATTAAAGATAGAGTTTTGAAATCTTGCAGGCGTACTAAGTGACATTTTTTGCATCTAATGCACTTTTTTTAAATTTTTCTGCTGTTTCCCGTCTAACCGGAAGTGACGTCAACTTTCGAATTTCAAATGAAACACTATAATTTTTCTTTTGGATTTCAAAACTAGATTTTTTTCTAAGTTAGAATATGTAAAAAAAGTATTAGGTTAGAAAGGAAAGTTTTTGAGATAATGCGATTTTAGGGTTTCAGGTGTCGAGAAGCATTAAAAATCGAGAGAAATTGCCGTCAAAACGCATAGTAGCCGCATGTCAAGTCAATAGAAGTTTGCGTTGTCGTCTTTGAATTTAGTATTTCAAACAATAAAAAACAAACAAAACAATAAACATTTTTATTTCAAACAGTGACAAAAATTTAAACATGAAGCTGCAATAACAAGGAAATTATAACAAATAATTTTCAAATAAGCCACCATTTTGATCTAAACACTTTTCAGCTCTTCTCTTGACACTTTCTGTTTTGTTTTCAATAAACTGGGGGTTCATCTCTTGACAGATTTCACGAACACGTGCTTCCAAAGCCGCTCTTCTTTTGCGTTCGAATTCATAAACATTATCTTAAATGTGACCCCATAAAGAAATCCAATGGATTGAGATCCAGGGACCTCGCTGGATTTAGTTAAGTGTAAGTTAATCGTGGACTAGTAGTGTGCGTTATGTCGATTGAAAATTCCGTTATTGGTAAAACTGGCCTCGTCACTCCAAATTACTTTGCGCCAAAACCCAGGATCTTCTTGATTTTTTATCATGAACCATTCGCAGAACGCAGTTCGTCTAGGAAAATCTCCAGGAAGTAACTTTTGATGTACCGAGTATTTATAAGGATACTGCCCGTATCGTTTCAATATTTTCTGGATGGAGGAATATGATATGTCAAATTGCACTTCTAGTTGACGAATTGAAATACCTGAATTTTCCGTAACGGCCAATAGAATATTTAATTCATTATCCTCTTGCCTTGTCACATAGCAAGTTCTGTTTCATTTTACTTTAAATTGTCCTCAAGTTCTTAAATTTGTAATTATTTTTTTTTTAAATCGACGATCAAATCTTCTTTTCTCGGGATATTCTACATTGAAACTATGACAAGTTGGTAAATATCTTTGACCATTTTGGTTAAAAATCATAAAGATGTTAAAGAAATCTTCATTTGTATAATCATTTTTCATTTTTTTCACTAATTTTTTGTGAACTAACGCCAGAAAACTTTGAAATGCTAAATTCAAAGACGACAACGCAAACTTCTATTGACTTGACAAGCGCCTACTATGCGTTTTGACGGCAATTTTAATCTGCCACAAAATCATTCCAGGTAACTCGATTTTTAGTGCTTCTCAACACCTGATTAAAATCACATTATCTCAAAAACTTTCCTCTCTAACCTAATACTTTTTTTACATATTCTAACTCGGAAAAAATCTAGTTATGAAATCCAAAAGAAAAACTAGAGTTTCATTTGAAAATCGAAAGTTGACGTCACTTCCGATTAGACGGGAAACAGCAGAAAAATTTTAAAAAGTGCATTAGATGCAAAAAAATGTCACTAAGTATGCCTGCAAAATTTCAAAACTCTATCTTCAATAATAAGCGATGAAACGGTCCTGTACCAACTTAAAAAATCACCCGGTATACTTACATTCGAAGATCACTTCATCCAAACTTTGTATCCCATAAAAATATTTAAAAAAGATATTGCATTCGTCTTATGTGATTTATTTAATTTGTCCTTGTGTGGTCACACATACAATATACTCTCTTGAAGGGTGGTGTTTTCTATTAATCATCTGAAAACCAGAATATTTTATAAAAAAAAAATGATTTGTGACTACAAAAGATACACATATGCGCTTTTTGCAGAAAAGAAGATACTCGATATCAGGTCATTATTTATGTGTAATATAATTATTTATTTCTTCAAATACAAAAAAAACCTACGAAATATTTATCGTATATACGAAACTAGGAGTAAGAAAAAATTATGTCCAACTTACTGCCGCAAAAGAAAATATTGATCAACGATATAATCGTGTTTCTCTCGTAGGGTTTTGAATTGTCTACATGACATGTACAACACTTTTGTTTTGAATAAACTCTATCGGACCATATCTTAAATCTAAATAGAGAATGTATTCAACTATCTTGAAAATTATTAAATAGAATGTTCCGATTTCTCCTTATTTCCCATCTTAGGATGTTTTTTCCTTTGGTTTCAATTTTGGGAAAATGTTTTTTTCTGTGCGTTTTAACCCTCTGCATGTTTATTTACATAAATTATACCGGGTGTTACAGGATCATGGTACACCCCCTTTTCCCCTTTAGTTTTGAAGATAATTGATTGAAATTTAGGATATCCTATAAACATAATAAGCGACACTTTTTGACACAAAAGAGATTTTTTTTCTCCGGTTTCGTCGGAAGTGACACTAAGTTTCGATTTTTAAATGGAACATCCTGTTTATCATTACATTTTTGAATTCTGCATCATTTTCTGAATCTAACGATACCAAATAACTGACATTTCAAATGTCAGTATTTTACTTCCACATCCAGTGGAAGTATAGTAACGACAAAAAAATTTTTAAAAATTTTTATTGTTCAAATAGGCTTAGAATGTCATGAAACGTCGAGATTTCAAGTTTGAGCGAAAAAAAATTTTCTGTCTGTCGGTCTGTCGGTCTTTCGGTCTGTCGGTCTGTAACTTTTTTTGTGCGCACGTTTACTCTGAAACCGTTTGAGATATTGACTTGAAATTTGGTACACATATGTACTTTAACGAGATCTAGAACTAGATTATATTTTCATCTTGTTCCGTCGAAGGGTTGGGGGGTAAATTGGGGTAAATTTGTAGTAAATAGGTAAATCAAGCAGGTAAGAGTTCATAAAATTGATATTTAGTATAGACAAGAGAAGCTAAGGTCTCAAAAAAAATTTTGACATTAGCCACCCCTATTACCACCCCCACCATTATCAAGGGGGATGAAAAAAATATATGATTTAGTGCGTGTACAAGAACCAGAAACCTCAAAATATTTTTTTATTTTATCTCCCACTCCCACCCCTCGTCACCACCCCCACCCCACTACCGATGTGGGTGTCGTTTTATGAGTTTTTGGGGTAGAGGATTTCAAATATTATATTATTAAAGTTCCATAAACAGTTATTTCCAGATACAAAATTTTTTCGTTGTGTGACTTGGATAGAAAATCCGGATGTGGAAGTAGTGATTCCTTGGGCAGCGGTTTTTTATAATATAATTTTACTTCCACATCCAGTGGAAGTATAGTAACGACCAAAAAAATTTTAAAAATTTTTATTGTTCACATAGGCTTAGAATGTCATGAAACGTCGAGATTTTAAGTTTGAGCGAAAAAAAAATGTTCTGTCTGTCTGTCGGTCTGTAACTTTTTTTTGTGCGCACGTTTACTCCGGAACCGTTTGAGATATTGACTTGAAATTTGGTACACATATGTACTTTCACGAGATCTAGAACTAGATTATATTTTCATCTTATTCCGTCGAAGGGTTGGGGGTAAATTGGGGTATATTTGGTGTAAATAGGTAAATTAAGCAAGTAAGAGTTCATAAAATTGGTATTTAGTATATACAAGAGAAGCTAAAGTCTCAAAAAAAATTGGCATCAGCCACCCCCGTTACCACCCCCACCCCATTATTAAAGGGGATGAAAAAAAAATGTGATTTAGTGTGTGTACAAGAACCAGAAACCTCAAAATATTTTTTTACTTTATCCACCCCCACTACCACCCCCACTCCACTACCCATGTGGGGTATCGTTTTATGGGTTTTTGGGGTAGAGGATTTCAAATATTATATTATTAAAGGTCCATAAACAATTATTTTCACATACAAAATTTTTACGTTGTGAGTGACTTGGATAGAAAATCTGGATGTGGAAGTAGTGATTCCTTGGGCAGCGGTTTTTAGTTTTCCATTTAAGTGTACCATGACGGTTCCGATTTATTCTAAATGACCCGTGTAGCTAGAAAAATCGAAATCCCGTCAAAAATACTAAATTATGTGATTTATGAGCAAATAAAGTTCATCGAAATGGTTTTTGGGGCAAAACTCAATTTTTTCAAATGGAACCATATCGATACCGTGGTGCCATTTATTAGTACTATTAATAAGGAATTTATTCATATGTCGTATTAAGATGTGCGATAAATACAAAAAAAAATCACAGCGAAAAGAAAATAAAAAAATACAATGATACTGTGAGGTGGCCTCCAAGGTTACCTTAAAAATATTGTCTACGCAACCGCCGTTACAACCCGTGAAGACCTGGAGCTATAGACGGAGAACTGGGCACGAGATTTCGATATTACTCGGGTCATGAAAAGTTTCGGTAAAAATACGTGGTACACTAAGAGAGGACCCTGATTTGGGAATTTTCTGACAGCTCGAGCGGGGAGAGGCACCGCCATATTGCAAAAATGGCGCACAAAAACAGTTTTTTTGAAATATCTCGCTTCGGGTGCCTCATACGGCAAAAAATCTTGTTATGAAAATGAAAGAGCATTCAATTTTCTACAAAATATGTCCTATACATTTTTCGAGAAACAGAATAGTTTCGGTGCAGCAGCCGATCGAAGTCAAGCATTCCTGACAAAATTATGATTTTTTGTAAATTCTCAATTTAGTGCGACTTTTATGAAGGAGTATTTTTGTGTTGAGACAAAATTTGTTTTCATACCTGAAAATCTTAATTTTAATTTACTTTGTGTCATAAATCATAAAGAATTTTTTTTTCGTAAATTTTTGGGAAGTTGACAACTGTCAGCAACCTATTTATCCCCTACCTACCTGTCAGCAACTTCATATTTTTATTACGCAGTTCACAATTTCTTATTCTATAAATTTTTAAGCGTAACCGCGATAATTTTTGTTTAAAGAAAAATCAAATTTCACCGTTCTCACTCGAGCCCCTCTCCGCTCGCGCTGTCAGCATACACCCAAATCAGGCTCCTATCTTAGTGTACGACGTATTGTTACGGAAATTTTTCATGACCCGAGTAATATCGAAATTTCTTGCTCAGCTCTTAGACAAGTGGAACAGAACACTAAGGGTAAAGGGTAAAGTTAAACATATTTATGGTGTATGACATGAAGTAAATTAAAATTAAAATTTTCAGGTATGAAAACAAATTTTGTCTCAACACAAAAATACTCTTTCATAAAAGTCGCACTAAATTGAGAAAATACAAAAAATCATAATTTTGTCAAGAATGCTTGACTTCCATCGGCTGATGCACCGAAACTATTCTGTTTCTCGAAAAAATGTATAGGACACATTTTGTAGAAAATTTAATGCTCCTTCATTTTCATAAGAACATTTTTTGCCGTATGAGGCACCCGAAGCGAGATAAAAACTGTTTGTGTGCGCCATTTTTAAAATATGGCGGTGCCCCTCCCCGCTCCAGCTGTCAGTAAATTCCCAAATCAGGGTCCCCTCTTAGTGTACCACGTATTTTTACCGAAACTTTTCATGACCCAAGTAATATCGAAATCTCGTGCCCCAGCTCTTAGACTATATGAGTAAGACGCGAAATTAATAGCAAATAGGCCCAGCAATTGGCGAACGTTCTTCGAGAAACAGCTATGCGAGATTAGAAGTGCATTGACTTTAAGGCACAGCATTTTGAACAGTTGTAATGTTTTATGTTCATTTTTTATATTCCAAAGCCACCTTATGTATAACAGGATAATTAGAACAATTGTATTTTCTTATAGCTGTAATTTTGTTTGTATTTATCGGACATTTTAATAATACGTATGAATAAATTCCTTATTAATAGTACTAATAAATGGTACCATGGTACCAATACGGTTCCATTTGAAAAAAAATGAGTTTTGCCCCAAAAACCATTTTGATGAACTTTATTTGTTCATAAATCACATAATTTAGTATTTTTGGCTGGATTTCGATTTTTCTAGCATTATACGGGACATTTAGAATAAATCGGAACCTTAAATGGAAAACTAAAAATTATATTATTGACGTTTGAAATGTCACTATTTGGTATCGTTGGATTCAGAAAAAACCGCTGCCCAAGGAATCACTA
Organism: Rutpela maculata; assembly: GCA_936432065.2. Lineage (NCBI taxonomy): Eukaryota > Metazoa > Arthropoda > Insecta > Coleoptera > Cerambycidae > Rutpela > Rutpela maculata. Next base: position 40,712,697 of record OW386290.2, read on the forward strand.
CTTCCACATCCAGATTTTCTATCCAAGTCGCTCACAACGAAAAATTTTGTATGTGGAAATAATTGTTTATGGAACTTTAATAATATAATATTTGAAATCCTCTACCCCAAAAACCCATAAAACGATACCCCACATCGGTAGTGGGGTGGGGGTGGTGATAGGGGGTGGTAGTGGGGGTGGATAAAATAAAAAAATATTTTGAGGTTTTTGGTTCTTGTACACACACTATATCACATTTTTTTTCATCCCCTTTAATAATGGGGTGGGGGTGGTAATGGGGGTGACTAATGCCAAAATTTTTTTTGAGACCTTAGCTTTTTTGTATATACTAAATACCAATTTTATGAACTCTTACCTGCTAGATTTACCTATTTACCCCAAATTTACCCCCCAACCCTTCGACGGAACAAAATGAAAACATAATCTAGTTCTAGATCTCCTTAAAGTACATATGTGTACCAAATTCAAAGTCAATATCTCAAACGGTCCCAGAGTAAACGTGCGCACAAAAAAAGTTACAGACCGACAGACAGAAAAAATTTTTTCGCTCAAACTTAAAATCTCGACGTTTCATGACATTCTAAGCCTATCTGAACAATAAAAGTTTTTTAGTCGTTACTATACTTCCACTGGATGTGGAAGTAATTATGCACAATTCAAAAATGCAATTTAAAAAACGAAAGTTAGCGTCACTTCCGGCAAAACCGGAAGTAAAAAAAATCACTTGTGTGCCAAAAAGTGCCGCTTATTATGTATATAGGATATCCCAGATTTCAATCAATTATATTCAAAACTAAAAGAGAAAAGGAGCCATGATCGTTACACCCGGTATAAGAAATTCACTCTTATTGTTGTAATTACATTTAAATTATGTTGAAATAATATTATGTAAATATCTGGCGTAGTGTGAATAAACATTATATTGTCTATTTACATTCGGCTTTAATTATTTCAAATTACTTTTAATTTGACATCGGAGTATATTAGTTTATTCAAACGTTCCATTATTACTATTTAATTCAAGAAGCTGACATTGCGTATCATAAATTTTTAAATTTATTTGACCAAGGGTTCGAGAGTTCTCTAAACTTGAATATAACACGTCTGTCTGATTTATAATGCATATTATCATTAGCCGTAGGGGTTAGGCAAAGTTTATAAAATATTATTCTTCGATTTATACCCTTTAAAACGTGTCGATGGGAGTACATTAATAAAACACTCTAAAACAAATGATACTTTTTCACTCCATTTATTTTACAATTCAACTCTTGCTACGGAATTGACGGGCTTCCCATTTATCTATATTAATCAGAAGCTCCAGGCTCAGTTTTTTATGTATTTGTACATTGTGATCATAATCATGAACTGTTATACCTCGTTCGCCCACAGTTTATGTGGCCCAAAAAATATTACTGCAGATTTAGTAGGGTTAATTTTAAGTCCGTTACATATTGAATATGTGTATATATTTTCCAAGTCATCATTCAAGTTGCATTGTTTCTCATAGGCATTATCCTTAGTAAAGCTTATGTACAACTGGGTGTCATCCGCATACTGGTGATGTTTACAGTGTTTCAAATTGTCTCCCATATTTGAAGTAAAAATAATAAACAGTAACGGCCCAAGTACTGAACCTTGAGGAACTCCTTTTGACAGCATAACATCACCAGATGTGGATGACCCCAACCGCACAGCTTAAAACCTATCTGTTAGATAGCTTCTAATAAATAAGACTGCAAAATTTGAGAACCCATAATAATGAAGCTTTGCACACAATAACCTATGATCTATCGCATCAAATGCCTTACTATAATCAAGAAGAACTAAGGCTGTTGTCATTCCCTCATCCACAGCAGTAATAATATCATCCTGCACTTTTAGTAGTGCGGTGACAGAACTATATCCCCTGCGAAAGCCGGACTGGTATTTTGCTAGTAAGTTATTATTATTCATAAAACAAAAAATTTGGTGATGTAATATTTTTTCAAACAATTTGGATAAAATAGGGAGTAGGTTAATTGGTCGTAGATCTGAGAATGAAATGAACTTCACCTGAAACTTTAGGCTCTGTGAGATAGGAGTTTTGAACATTTGCTGTATTAATGTTATAGAACCTCCCAGAATGGACCTAAAGTGGAAGAGAAAATAAAATTTCGATTTAGGTAAAAATTCGTTTAAAGGCATTTTTGAGCATAATATAAAAGTTTGAAAGGCGTCAGAGCCGAAAACTAGCACAAAAGGACTTGTATACATTCGATAAGACGTAAGGCATAACCAGGTGAAAATTCGAAGAAACACCGAATTTTCCGAGGGGCAAACCGCAAAGGAAATCTGATGTACACTCAGAAGGAAATCTTAGGAAATCCGAAGAAATCTTAGGCAATCCTAGGAAATCTCAGGAAATAGTTTGCTTTTCGGATTTCTCCCCCCCCCCCCCACGCTCTTCAAACATTTCTTTTTTAAATCCGAGGAAATCTTAGGAAATCCTAGGAAATCTTAGGCAATCCGAGGAAATTTTAGGCAATCTCAGGAAATTTTAAGGAAATCCGAGGAAATCTGTGTAATCTTCGTCAAAGAGGAAATCTGGTGTACAAAATTTTGGGCGCCGTTAACCCTTCGGAATTTTCACTTAGGAAAATATGTTTTTGTCCAGGCCATAGGAATGAAAGTATATTATGGTCAAAAACAAAAGTACATCATACTTTTTACGATGTACGCCAAAATTGTACTTCGAAAATATTTATGAATATTGTCAACTTTTTACCAAAAGAGAGAAACCGACAAAGGCACATAGCGTTTATAGGCAATTATTTAGCAAAAAATGGCAAAAATGGACAAGGCCGGTTTCTGAATAAAATAAATTTGAATTCATCCAGTGGCTCGTAAATTGGAAGAGTGCATTGGATAATCAGTAGAAAGCGATAGTAGGAAAACCAAATACAGGTCTTTCCAAATGATAAAGTTACAGAGAAAACCGCCTTGTGCATAAAAAAGGCAAAAAACCATTTTGCCAAAAAGTTGGTCGAAGGCGAAGTCGTGTCAAATTCCCTTTTTTGAATATATGAGAACCGGTATGTCGTGAGACGTCGTGGAAAGTCGTAAACTCATACAGGGTGTAATCAGTCTCATGTCATTAAAAAGAACTGGTAATGGGAACCGACTAGACAAACAAAAAACCTTTATGACTTTTTCCCCTAGGGCCACTTTGAAAAAACCTGACCTAGGTCAACAATTTGAATATTAGGATAGGAAACATTTGAGAACCACTGCCTTTCTGGGCCAATGGACGTGTAGTAGTTCCCAATTATACAACTTTTAAATTGTCATAAAAAAGTGCAAAGATTATCGACCGACTCGTCCACGGCGGCTCGCGGTTCAAAGCAAAGAAGGGCGGCACCTTTGATGATCGCCTCAACCGAAATATAAAAATGTAAACAATTCGTTATCTCTTTTTGCAGAACTGCAAAACCAAATGATGGGCGTAGAAGTTAAACACAGCATTTCTTTACATGTATTCTTTTAATTTAGAACAAAATATTGGAGCTTTTATTTTTGTTTATAATTTATCAGATTTAAATGTGATTTATTAACATTTGTAACCTAAATGAGTGCTCTGGGTTAAAAGCTTAAAAAATGAATAATAATTATTGCATGACATTGAGAAATAAAGAGTTAAACGTTTGAGATACGATAACAGAATTATGTGTATTTTAAGTTAGAAAAAAATCTGATTTATTTAACGAATTGCCGATCAGGTTTCGAAAACTATAATTATTCGATAAATCTAGAACTTACCAATAAAGTTGATTTACATAAATTGTTCGAAATGGCTTCCGTCTGCATCAATACACTTTTCGGCACGTCGAACTAAGGACATACACACTCCGTTCAACACATTTGGTAAATTAAGATAATTTTTTATGGTTTCTATACACATTAAAATACCACACTAAACTATTAACTAACGTTGTCAATAAAGAAAATAAGAATAAAAACTTGGTTCAAAATCCAAAACAAACACAAAAAGAACGAACAAGTAGTGTCTGTACGTAATCAAGAACTTAACGACTTGAACGGTAAGTCAATAAAATAAATCTAAACTGTAAATACGTGGCCCAAAATTCAAACAAAAGCAACAAACGGGTTCGACGTGTGTTCTTAACGAAGTGCCCACAGAAAGTAAAATATTGCACAAGGGAGAGTATAATTTTCTTCAGATCTACTAAGCACTCAGAAAACGCCGACGTCTTTCTCCCCTTTCCGCACCGCTAAAGACCTTACCTTACCTACTTTTAAAAAGCCATAAAAAAGTGTGATTATCAACTTGTGTCCTCGCCAACTCGCGGTCTTTAGCAAAGGAGCGCGACACTTTGCGTAGCGTATTTGATGGTTAGAGGCGCCGACATATGCGAAGATAAAAGCCTATCCCAACATTCCAGCAGTTCTCAAACAATGATATTGAAAATTTTCGAAATTTTTGTTATTTTTTTTTCTAAAACTATGAGTTTTAGACCCCACGTTATACAGTAGTGGCAGCCAAAGTTCTTGGGTCGATCCCCATAATAAGATAGAGTGAAATATAAAGAGCAAAATAATGTACGCGAAAGAGAGCGATATAATAACAACGATGCCAGGCACTTGTGTATGTTAAGAGTTCCGCCCTCTATCCTCTCTTATTGTCCCTCCTACAACTTGAGACGTTTATGATGAAAAAAGCAGTTGTACTTGTCTTTCTGATTTCTCCCCTTTCCAGATCACAGTCATTTTAGGTGGGGATGTCGAAGCGAATACTCTGCAGTGATGGAATAAAGTGGGGTAAAAGGAAAATGCGAAATCGGATGAAATCCAATTATTGATTAATACGGCTTCATTTGCAATTGGTTTCTTGTTAAAATAATTTAATTAACAGTAGTTTATAGAAACATCATGATTTGTTAAATTTATTTAGATTTTTGCTGCGTATTTTAACATGGCGTAAAATAATTTACGTTCCCCAATCTCTCCCAATGTCAAATCTCGGCATGCTTTGCCGGCAACAGGTCAGAAGCTCCTCCCACAATCTACACGTGCGCGCCTCCCGTTCGGATGTCTAAATTAAACAGGCAGGCAAATATGGGCGTGTCGTTTTTTTTTATCCCTAGTCTTTGTCTAATTATGAAGAAATTACAGAAACAGAGTGAGTTGACGCAAATGTATCACAAAGAAAATTCAGTAAAAGGGGAATGATTATCTTGACGACTAAAAGTATCTAGAGAGATAAGTGACAGCAGTGTAGGTTAATCTCTTTCTTTTCAGCATATTGTTTGTCCATTTCTCTTCTCTTCTACCTTACATTGGCATCGACTCAATATTTTAAAATGCCACTACAGTATAAGGTTTTTTTGTTCGTTTAGTCGTTCCCCACCACCAGTTTTTTTTAATGACATGAAACTGATTACACCCTGTATATTAGTTGAACTTTTGAACTCCGTTCTTGTGAATGATATAATCACGAATAAGAACCTTAAAGCTAATCATAAGCGAACTAAATTTTTTTAAGTAAAATATTTTTATATTATTTCAAGTCAGCCACAATAAAAACCCAAATGCTTTCATTAATTTCTAGGGAAATTGTATGAATCTTTTCTACCAAATCGATCGTTAGTGCACGCTCTCATTTGTATGGTACCATTTAAGAAATTTCCTTAAATAGATGATTCACCTTGCTTTGTTTGGGGAGGCGATTCTCTTCAAATTATATAGTTTATTACAAAGGACATCACATAATTATTTATACTTATTTTAAACCTAATTAATAAATGATATTGTTTGAATTTTGCATTCTATTGATATTTGACTTGTTGTAAGTCTCATCCCTCGAGGGTTTCCGTTTAAAAGACGGGAATTGAGCAAATTGGTGTGTGTCAGGACCACCCCCCCCTTGTTTGAAATTGGTTTTTTGTTAAAATAATTTAATTAACAGTAGTTTATAGAAACATCATGATTTGTTAAATTTATTTAGATTTTTGCTGCGTATTTTAACATGGCGTAAAATAATTTACGTTCCCCAATCTCTCCCAATGTCAAATCTCGGCATGCTTTGCCGGCAACAGGTCAGAAGCTCCTCCCACAATCTACACGTGCGCGCCTCCCGTTCGGATGTCTAAATTAAACAGGCAGGCAAATATGGGCGTGTCGTTTTTTTTTATCCCTAGTCTTTGTCTAATTATGAAGAAATTACAGAAACAGAGTGAGTTGACGCAAATGTATCACAAAGAAAATTCAGTAAAAGGGGAATGATTATCTTGACGACTAAAAGTATCTAGAGAGATAAGTGACAGCAGTGTAGGTTAATCTCTTTCTTTTCAGCATATTGTTTGTCCATTTCTCTTCTCTTCTACCTTACATTGGCATCGACTCAATATTTTAAAATGCCACTACAGTATAAGGTTTTTTTGTTCGTTTAGTCGTTCCCCACCACCAGTTTTTTTTAATGACATGAAACTGATTACACCCTGTATATTAGTTGAACTTTTGAACTCCGTTCTTGTGAATGATATAATCACGAATAAGAACCTTAAAGCTAATCATAAGCGAACTAAATTTTTTTAAGTAAAATATTTTTATATTATTTCAAGTCAGCCACAATAAAAACCCAAATGCTTTCATTAATTTCTAGGGAAATTGTATGAATCTTTTCTACCAAATCGATCGTTAGTGCACGCTCTCATTTGTATGGTACCATTTAAGAAATTTCCTTAAATAGATGATTCACCTTGCTTTGTTTGGGGAGGCGATTCTCTTCAAATTATATAGTTTATTACAAAGGACATCACATAATTATTTATACTTATTTTAAACCTAATTAATAAATGATATTGTTTGAATTTTGCATTCTATTGATATTTGACTTGTTGTAAGTCTCATCCCTCGAGGGTTTCCGTTTAAAAGACGGGAATTGAGCAAATTGGTGTGTGTCAGGACCACCCCCCCCCTTGTTTGAAATCTCAATACACCGCTTATATTACGGAAGCTCGGGAGTAATTTTTTTAGGAAAATATCTCAGAAATCTTTTGGCATAAAATCCGTTACCATTAGGTAAATAAGTAAAATTCCGTAAGAGAGAAAGACCGATTTTCATTAAAGAGAGAGCATCGTTAATAATCTACGGTAGTGCAGCCTTGGTCTTACTTATTCTATCAAGTTGTATCTTATCTCGAATCCGCCTGAGAGTGGAAGATCGAGGGAGAACGTGACTGGCGCCCTTAATAAATAAATTGGTGTCGCGTCACTCAGATGCAGAGTAATAAGTTCTTCTACATTAATAATGAAAATTGTGATTATTTATGAATTTGTTGCCGCATATGAATTTGATTAAACATTGAAAAATTGTAATTATAAAAAAAGGTTAAATATAATGATATCAAGTATAAATTCTATTAAATCAATGACTTCCTCATTGATCACAGTTCAAATGTGGATAACGTAACGTCAGAAACTATCAAGAGAAGCCCAATTAATAAAGTTTAGTTTCCTAAAATTTTATCAAAATACCATTGATTTTCAAGTTATTACATAATTTCTTTCACAGGTTATATCCCTGTATCTAATATACAATAGGAAAAACGAGAAATTATCTATTCTTTATATAACTATAGATCGGCCCATCGAAATGCGAACATTGTGAACAATTCACATGCGAAAAAATCATACGAAATAACGCTTGTCCGTTAAAGGTATTATTTGCCATTTACGGATTATAGCTCAAGAGGAAGATGTACAGAAGGAGTAGAAGCCTCGGATGATACCATGAACACAAGCTTGTTAATCTTCGCGCGTCGGAAATTATCGTATCTCGAATCGACTCACATCAGTGAACGAAAGTCAACTGGACTCATTGCATCTATAGTACAATAACTAGTGGTTTTAACTTCATATTGAACGGATTTTGTTCATTTTTGGCAGTATAATAGTAAATGCTTCACAGAAAAGTTTCTATATTGTGCGGGGACTTGCTAATTTATAGGGGGTGGCACTTAAAAAATATATATATTTATTGGAGCTAAAATAGAATCAAATTTTAAGAAGAAAAGGTTTTATGCAATTTTTCACATAAATTAATAGTTTTTAAGTTACAACGACTTCAAAATTGCAATTTTAGCTTAAAAAAAAGGTATTTCCAAACGGCTTTCGTCAAGTATCTCGAAAAGTATATTTTTATCGAAAAAATGTTACAGACCAATTACAGAAAGTACAAACTGGGAATTAATTATATTTTTTGTTTATTGATATAGGATTAATAATTTCGGAGGTATTTAAGTTTATATTTGGTATTCAAGTGTTTCGAAATTACCTTTAAAGTTTAAAATGCATTTTTTTCTAAAGCAAGTGTTTTAAATGAGCAAAAAAATGTGAGCATCTAGGTAATGCTACATCTTAACGAAAAACTGTATTTGAGATAATTTTTTTAAATTACTGGCTAATTAGAGTAACAAAATGGTGACATTTTTATATAGAAAAATATAAATACGAACATCTATCCGTCATAACTTCTTTATTTCTTATGCTACAGGAACAAGTAAAAAAGTAATTTGAAAACGCAATTAATTGTCTCTAATTTCATTTCTTAGCATGCGTGACGTAGGTGTCACAATTTCTGAGATATTTAACACAAACAACTGCATTTTTCGTCTTATAAACGTTCGGATGCCATTTGTAAACTTTCATATCTCCGAAACTATTAAATCTATGTAAATAAATAAACAAGAGAAATTCATTATTAGTTTATGAGCTTTATTTTTGGTCTCTACCCATTTTTCAATTAAACTAATATTTACTGAGATATTTGGAAAAAGAAAAAAAAATGTTTTATCGAAAATACCTTTATAGTTTAAACTGTATTTTTTTCTAAAGCAAGTGCTATATATAAACCAAAAAAATTGAGCATCTACGTCATTCTATATATTAATGAGAAACAGTGTTTGAAATTCCTTTTTTTTTAATTACTGGCTAATTACAGTAACAAAATGGCGACGTTGTTATTAAGAAAATGTGTAGACGCACATTGCTTCGGTCATAACTTTTTTGTTTTTTATGCTACAGAAACAAATACAAAAAAGTTGAAAACTCAATTAATAACCTATTATTCTACCTATTAGCATCCTCGAAGTAAGTGTCACAGTTTCTGAGATATTTAACTATCACTCTAAATAATTATCTTATGAACACTTGGATGCCAAATGTAAACTTAAATATCTCCGAAATTATTCATCCTACATCAATAAACAAAAAATATAATTAATTCTCAGTTTGTACTTTCTGTAATTAGTCTGTAACATTTTTTCGATAAAGTAATACTTTTCGAGATAGTTGACGAAAGCCGTTTGGAAATACCTTTTTTTTAAACTAAAATCGCAATTTTGATGTCGTTATAACTTAAAAACTATTAATTTATGTGAAAAATTGCATAGAACCTTTTCTTCTTAAAATTTGATTCTACTTCAGCTCCAATAAATATATATATTTTTCAAGTGCCACCCCCTGAGAGGGGTGGAATCCACCCCCTATAAATTATCAAGCCCCCGCACAATATAGAAACTTTTCTGTGAAGTATTTACTATTATACTGCTAAAAATGAACGAAATTCGTTCAATATGACATTATTCCGAATTTTTGCTTATTTTTTACCTACCTAGGTACTGTACTACTATGTTCCCATTTGGATGGACCGGTCTGCAATACTGATGATTTTAATTCTGACCATGCTAGTATTCTAAAAACTCCAGTCGATGACATCACTCTGAAAATATAATGATACTAACTGACCCAGCAAACGTTGTCTTGCCATATAAATTATAAATTTTTGTCCAAAAAATAAAAATAAAATTTCTGGATAGGGCCACCCTTATCACCTAGGGGTATAAAAAATAGCCTACGACCCATTCTCAGGCCTACCAAATATACACCAAAAATTTCATAAAAATCGGTCAAGCCGTTTCGGAGGAGTTCGATAACAAACACTGTGACACGAGATTTTTATATATTAGAAGATATCACTGTCTGAAAAAGTTGATAAGAGTCCCTTTATGAGAAATCATTATCAATGACAAAAAAACTCCAGAAGTGACTTTTGATTTTAAAATGGAACTGTCCTATACATTTTTGCGTTTTTTGAATCTAGAGGTCATTCTGCATGTGACTGCTAATTTCATGACTGTTTCCGCCATTTGAAATTTTTCAGCCAATTTTAATTTTCAATCTGATGTTTAATGACCAACCAGAAATTGACCCACCAGGATATGTTGTGATACATCGTTAGATTGGTATTGAAAAATTACATTTACCTGTAGTATGAAAGTGATATATTTTCATTTGTAAACTTTGAGTAACGTCGAAAACACGATTTTACCAATTTTCGACCTCTCTGTGACACAAATTAACATCAAAAAAATTAAATAAGTATTTTTCCTCAATTATTTATGAATAATAGAACAATTTCTGGAGGTTCACGACACACTAAATTGAAAATTAAAATTGGCTGTAAAAATTTCAAAATGGCGGAAAGAGTCATGAAATTAGCACAATCATATGCAGAATGACCTCTAGATTCCAAAAGTGCAAAAATATACAGTGTGCTGCATTTAAATGTCAAATACATGCCACTTCCGGTGACAGCGGAAGTCTGTAGAAATTTGACATGAATACCGTTTTGATGACATGTGACACACACCTAGTTAAAAATAAAGAAATGGCTGCCACAAAATGATCTCGTTGACACCTAGGCCAGTGGAATTAGCAAATATACATATTATAATTCGTTTCAGGATGTCACGTGGATTAAACGATAGTTTTATTGATTACGAACATGACCCTGAATTTGGTCCACTTTTTGACCGCCGAAACATTGTTTATTTAACGATTTATTGTTGAAAAATTCCAAATAATCGACTTTTTTAAAGATAACTCAAAGACCTTTGACGATAGGTTTTTCAATTTGTAGATACTGTTAGAACTTTGAAAAACGGTTAATTTGAGAGATCTTTCGTTTGAAACGCTTGAAAATTTGTTTAAATAATTGCAAAAAACCGCGAAAATTTTCGTAATTTGCAAATATTTTTCATTCTTTAACAAAAACACTTTAGTGCTTGAAACTTTGACAAAATATGTCTTTTATCACCCCAAAGTTACCTCTAAAATTTCATCAAAAAATTACTAGAATTTTTTAGTTTAAGAGATATTCAATTTGTTTATTAAAAACATGAATGTAAAATGCAAATTCACCCAGTTCCCGTTGTCGTAGAGAGTTGATCTGGACATCATTTTTTTTGTTGAGACTTAAACTTTATGTTTTCATTAATGGTAAATCAAATTTGCATTATTTTCAACTTCAAAATGGCGTTTGAAAAAGTGTCACATTTTGAGGTTAGGTTTTTTGCTAATAACTTAAAAAATGAAGATTTTGCAATATCGTTCTGATATTTTTGTTGCTGGGGTTTTTTCACACATTTTCAAAAAAAAAATGACTGTAGCCTTACTAGAAGCCGAGATGATTTTTTTTTAAATATATTCGTAATTTGTTTATTAATAAACATTAACAGCTGAAACTTGACGAACAACTAGTTTAATAGTCTAACTTTGTAATAGAGCTGAGTTTGGGGGAAAAAATTCAATTTGCAACGATAACAATAATTAATTTTAAATCAGCGTCAGAACAGGAGTGAGAAGCATGAGTCAAATCTGTAACACGTTCATAAAATGATCGAGACGAGTTCAAATCCGTCAATCAAAAATTTACCGTTTCTTCGATTTTGACTTTTTTTTTTAAATTTTGGGTAGCGTGATGAAATAATAATATCTGTCATGTCGATTTTTTCCTAATTAAACAATAATTTGTTATAAACAATTATTTTTTGTTATAAAATTTTTTACGAATTTATTAAAAAAAAATCATCTCGGCTTCTAATAAGCTTACAGAGTCATTTTTTTTTTAATATGTGTGAAAAGACCCCAGCAACAAATATATGAGAATGATATTGCAAAATCTTCATTTGTTTAAAAGTTATTAGCAAAAAACCTAACCTCAAAATGTGACACTTTTTCAAACGCCATTTTAAAGTTGAAAATAATGCAAATTTGATTTGCCATTAATGAGAACATAAAGTTTAAGTCTCAACAAAAAAAAAGGATGTCCTCTACGACAACGGGAACTGGGTGAATTTGCATTTTACACTATTTATGTTTTTAATAAACAAATTGAATATCTCTTAAACTAATTAAAATTTTTTGATAAAATTTTAGGGATAACTTTGGAGTAATAAAAGACATATTTCTTCAAAGTTTTAAGCACTAAAGTGCTTTTGTTAAAGAATGAAAAATATTTGCAAAGTGCTAAAATTTTCGCGGTTTTTTGCAATTATTTAAACAAATTTTCAAGAGTTTCAAACGAAACATCTCTCAAATTAACCGTTTTTCAAAGTTCTAACAGTATCTACAAATTGAAAAACCTATCGTCAAAGGTCTTTGAGTTATCTTTAAAAAAGTCGATTTTTTTGAATTTTTCAACAATAAATCGTTAAATAAACAATGTTCCGGCGGACAAAAAGTGGACCAAATTCAGAGTCATGTTCGTAATCAATAAAACTATTGTTTAATCCACGTGACATCCTGAAACGAATTACAATAAATTTCAGACTTTTTTGTACTAATTCTACTGGACTAACCCGTATAATCCAGATGTAGCAATTATGGTAATTATTTTGCATCTTTTATCCCAGTGGGTGAAATAAATTTTACATATTATCGCATTCAAGGTTATTTATAGACGCCTACATGATTTTAGTTTATTTATGTACAAGTGTATAAATATTTATTTAGTAGTTTACCGGGTATCCCGTTGACAACGAAATATCTAAAGAATAACGCATTTTCGAAAAAAATGCTTCAAACTGACTTGTTTGGCTTTAGTGGGAAACAGATTGATATTATTATTTATTCCATGGACGCTTCATGGTCATTTCAGTGTCAATTTCGTTTTTTTTTCAAGTGAAAACTTAACTATTTTGCGACTTTATATTATTTGAAAAAAAATAACAAGCACCTTTCGTCTTAAACATTTTTTTATACAACTTGAATATGTTTAGAGAATATTATTTAGGTATTATGCAAATCACAACTTACACACTTTTTTATTTATTATGAAAATACCTACTTTCTGTATATTGTTGTCCTAATATGTTTTAGTCGAAACTATCAACCCTAGAGAAAAAGTGCAAGACACAAAAATGTTTATTTTGGTTTATTAAAACTTGAAAACTATTTCAGAATTTTTATCAACTTTTGGTATTCAATTCATTCAGTAACTTCTTTTTACTCAAGAAAAGACAAACATCTTTTGTCTGAAATATTTTTTATGTACAATAAATTGCCGTTTTAATAATGTGATACATTAATTTTTGTTTTCTTTAAAAACAAATTGCTTAAGAAAAAGACTGTTTAATATCTTGCAAACTGAAACTGGATAAATAAATATTTTAGACAAAACTTTTTGATAGAATAACATGCTGTCATAAAAACATATATTTCCATTTGAAAAAACTAAGTTGCTCTTGAAATGGTTTTAAAAACGCTCACCAAATCAAAAGTAAATAATGCTATTTTGTTTCTCCCTCGAAATCAACTAACTAATTTTTTTTTTAATACCTTGTTCTCGAAATATTTCGTTGTGTCAATTTAAATGGAACACATATAGCAAAAAGATATTTTCTTTGTATCTCGTGGATTCTCATAATCCTTGATTTTTTTTTCACGGAGAGAACATTTGAATTAACTACATTTACTCCTTCATCTTTAATAAGGATTAGTGGCTGTCGACACCACAGTCGTTTGTCCTGACCAAACAGAGGAATCTGTTTGCTTGCAATAGAATGGATGCCTTCTACGTTTGACCTGTTCGGAGGGTTGAAGAGGCCAAGAGAATAATAAAGAACACATGATGGAAAATCTGAAATAAGACGTGAAAGCGGTGAAAAACTTAGAGAGGAGAAGAAAATGAAGAACGGGACGTAAAAAACCGCTGCCCAAGGAATCACTACTTCCACATCCAGATTCTCTATCCAAGTCACTCACAACGAAAAAACTTTGTATGTGGAAATAATTGTTTATGGAACTTTAATAATATAATATTTGAAATCCTCTACCCCAGAAACCCATAAAACGATACCCCACATCGGTAGTGGGGTGGGGGTGGTGATAGGGGGGTGGTAGAGGGGTTGGATGAAGTAAAAAAATATTTTGAGGTTTCTGGTTCTTGTACATACACTAAATTACAATTGTTTTTTCATCACCTTTAATAATGGGGAAGGGGTGGTAATGGGGGTGGCTAATGCCAAAAATTGTTTTGAGACCTTGGCTTCTCTTATATATATACTAAATACCAATTTTATGGACTTTTACCTAGTTGATTTACCCATTTACCCCAAATTTACCCCAATTTACCCCCCAACCCTTCGACGGAACAAGATGAAAATATAATCTAGTTCCAGATCTCATTAAAGTACATATGTGTACCAAATTTCAAGTCCATATTTTAAACGGTTCCAGAGTAAACGTGCGCACAAAAAAAAGTTACAGACCAACAGACAGACATTTTTTTTCGCTCAAACTTAAAATCTCGAGGTTTCATGACATTTTAAGCCTATTTGAACAATAAAAATTTTTTAAAATGTTTTGTCGTTACTATGCTTCCACTGGATGTGGAAGTAAAACTAAAGAAATTCAGAGGGAAATTGAAAATGCTCAAAAAATGGTAGCATAATATTGGTACTGGTGCAGAGACAAATAAAAACAAATAAAGAGAAGCAGAGACTACGAAAAGAATAAGAGAAATGAACGAAAGAGAAGCAAAAAATATTAGGCCTAAAGTATCATTTTCTCTGAAACAGTCATTGTTTAAAACCGCAAAAATTTACAAAAATATTTATTTGTAAAATTGATTTAAACAATGTAGGCAATAACTGTATAAAGTGCAAAAAACTGGATAATTTTATAAAAAAAAAATCTGTTTTTTATAATTCACTTAAAAAACGACGAAAGTTGTTTACAATTAAAAAAATGTCCAAATTCCATGCAGATTTTGAGAGTCCCGGCTGTATGGAAAATGTTTGCGAATGGATTTTCTCGACCGAAAATAGCATGATCTTTGAAAAAATCGGATTGGACTGGGTCTGGCCTAGCCGAAGCTCACTAAGCCCGTTGACTCTTATGGTCGGTTTTTGACCCCGTTATGATCAGAGAACCTGCCTATAGTCCGTAAAAAAAATGTGAAATTTCAATTTCGTGTGAAGTTTCAAATGAACCAAAATCCCCGACATCTTGATATTCATGTTCACAGGACCTTACTCAATAAATATCATCTATTATTGGAAAAACATTATTTTCGATATTTTTGATGCCTGGGCTTACTAGCATGAAAAATTCATCATTTTACAAACAATTACATGATTAACCAAGCGAGTGCTGCACTCTGCACATCTACCACTAAGTTACCTTATACCTATTCGATCACAAACAACCGTTTGTGGGAGGTATGAAATATTCTCAATTTCGAGTACACAAATTTCCTTCCGTCTAATCTTCAGCTACATCCTAGATTTCTGTCGCTGGGTGTTTGGAACTTTTTTGGATACATCTAAAGGTCCCTCTACATAATGGCCCATCATTGGCCATCATCACTATGGGCTATCTTGTAGAGGGCGCAATGACTTAGAATGGCGTATGATGGCCGATCATCGCCAACGATGACTATTGTGCCGTTTTTTTAAACCCCTCTGAACAATGGTCCATCATTGATAGCCGATCATTGGCCATAGCCATAGCCGACGATGGACCACTGTGTAGTGGGGCCATAACACACATCAAAGGAACGTGGTGGATAGTGGCGCGTGTCCATACGCCAGCCCTTTATTCTGTGCTTAGCTGGAAGTTGAAGCTCGTCGAGTGATCGTCGGAAATGGCACACAGCTGGACTAACGTTTTAATTAATAGAAACTTACCAAAATGAGCTTGTCATATGGCCATTTCGACGTTCAGATTCATCCTCGACTACCGCGATACTCGAAGATGGGCCAGTGTGTGGGCGGTAGCAATGGTTCGAACAGTGGCCGACCGCTGGCGATGGTCGATGATGGGCTATTCTTCAGAGGTTCTTCAACATTCTACCAAAATTTTGAATAGTATGGATTGCATTTGGTTCCTTGTACATTATTTAGGAGGCTAACATGCCTGCCACTTACCTCACGGCTGCAATAAAAGTCCTTTTAGACGTGACACCACTACACATATTTATACAAGGGGAAGCTCGTTCATTGGTACACAGGCTAATGCAAGGCAAAACGCCCATAAGGCAACAACGCGGAACGGAGCACCAAAAATTATACTCAGAACTCAATAAACATTTCCAAATCAAAATACCAGACAGAGAGGACTGGACAAACAGTCCTCCAATATCGGCGCAAGCGATCTGGTATACGGACGGCTCCAAGACAGAACAGGGAATCGGAGCTGGGATTTACGGGATAAAGTCGAAAACGAAAATCCCGATAAGTCTAGGAATACACGCCACAATATTTCACGCTGAAGTGGTCGCTATACAGTGGTGTGCAAAGGAAAAAATTAGGCAAGGAACTGTAAACCAGTCAATTGCCATTTTTTACGATAGCCAAGCAGCGCTAAAGGCACTCGATTCAAGACAATGGGATTGTATAAATGCCCTTACGGATCTGAAGCATGTCAGAACAAAGTGACCGTGGCATGGGTACCAAGAGACGAGGGGCACATGGGAAATGAGAAGGCTGATAAACTGATCCAGAAAGGCGCATCTAAGGTCCTAGTAGGAGCCGAACTCTTTTGCGGTGTGGCTAAGCCACGCATACGAACATCCATTACTGAATGGGTACAAAATAAATATCTAAAATGGTGAAAGAATTTCCCACAGCAGAGACAGGCCAGAATGTTCATTAAAGAACAATCGGCCAAATTCCCGGAAGACCTACTAGACCAAAATAGAAATCTATTAGGATAATGGTAGGTCTTCTAACTGGACATTGTAGGCTTAATAGACATGCAGATTCTGTCAAGAGGAAGAGGAAACCTCAGTACATGTGCTGTGCCATTGCGAAGGCCTAGCCAGACTGAGGTTCCAACTATTTGGCGAAGAGAAACCAAGGGCAGATAGCTATACTAAGAAGCCCTTATCAAGGCTATGGAGTCTGATACAAAAGACAAAGCTGGATAAGAAGCTCTAAGTAAAATTAGACAAAGAGTGCCACAAGATATCCATGGGGGTCGCGGTGACCAAGGCCAATCAGCCAGCTCCTTTTCCAAATCTAATCTAATCTAAACTAATCTACCTCACGACCCTTTCATAGAGAGTAAAATCAGGGTCTCTAATGGTATGAAATGCACTCGAAATACCTGTCGGTGGCTCACAAACTATTCGGTTGTTATCTTCTTTTTATTCTAAAATGAAAATTACACAGCAGCACAATACTATTCTTGCTATGTATTTTGCCATTTATATTTAAAAAAAAGGGGGCGAGCGTAGAGGCGACTTCAATGTGAATATCAGTCGATATTCCGTTGAAGCAACGTCGAGCGCGGTTAGTACTTGGATGGGGTCCCATCTTGGGAAATACAGCGTTCTCGTCCCACCTTCTAGCGGCTTGTATATCAGTGTATACGCGGAAGTTACGTAATTTCAGACGAGGATTACGTAGTGGATATACCATCCTGAGGAGGGGTTGTAAAGCAGGTGGTCCCTTGTCTATTAAATGTTAGGCAGGTAAAAGATCCCTACTCTTCTTAAGGGAAGAGGTTCGGCAAAATTTCCAGGTTGGGGGTAGCTCGTCTCCTGGCGTCGGTGATAGGCCCGGGTAGCGGAAATAGGCCGACGTTAAATAGTTAAAAAAATATATATATATTTAAAAAGTTGCTTTCTCTTGATCGTGCGTTCTTAACTTTTATAAAAGATTTTGTTAGAAACATGTCAGGGGACTAAGTCCCTTTTGTCTGGATGGATTTTACCGCAACACTGGTATTTGCTGTACCTCGTATGAATGTTGAGAGCTGTAGGTCGTAGTCTAAAGTCAAACGCCCGTAAAGCCGCGTTATGTCGGTGAATGTAGGCCGAATATTATATTATCCTAAGAAGTGCAAGAAGAATCGATAGATTCGTGCCGCAGAGAAACTATAAACAACAACTGCTTGCTTATTCGACTTCGAATAACAATAATACCGTAATATAATAGAATATAAGTTCGTCCTAAACCGTTGCTGCAAATATTATTATGATTTATCCCACACGTTTGCCTATAATCAATTATAATATGAAAGTTAAGCCCCGCACAATAGCGGGTTATTATATCTCATAATACCAGTCATCCGAAGAGCTACGCGGAATAACAAAAACATTGCATATATATCAGATATCCTTTGTTCTTCTTGTGAATAATGAATTTGACGAAGATCCGCGTTCCACTGCATTATAAATCGTGGCAATTAAAATGTTTTTGTGGATTTTCTTGTTACTGAAAAAGTCGTTTGTAGAATTTAATTGTCACATTTCCGAATCTATGGGGCTGAAAACACGTTTAAAGCTTTGTTTCAGTATATTCAGAGGTGTATTTAATTTACTATAAAGCATACTTTTTGCGTGGAACGAGAAGAGAATTATACTCTGGGATATGGAAAATGCATATTCTAACTGTTAAAATGTTTTAATAGTGTAAATGTTTGGTGGAAATAAATCCAAATCTACAGGCTCTGATCAAATTAACATTGATTATGTGTGCTGCCATTTATTACTAAAATAGTAGTATTCCTTCCAGTATTATCCAAAGTGGTGGAAGAAATAATAAATTTCAAATCCTTGATCGCGTTATATAATATTCTATTCTATATATTAATCTGGATTTCGCACAAGCCACTGCATTACCGGGTGTCATGTATTGATGGAGCAAATAGTTGTTTTGCCGAATAACTGAATATCGAATATTCGGGGCCCCTACTGACCGAATGGCCGAATATACGGTAGCGTTTCTGTTCGCCACAATTTACTACTATTAAATTTTAATTACAATATTAGTGCAGGAAAAATAAATTTTGACCTCGAAAAAATTAGTACAAGCAAGGAATTTGGTGGAGATGTTCCACTTGCCATCCTAACGAATATACTGAAAGTCCCCTAAAATCGAAGCTGTGCTTCGCCCGCCATATTGAAAAATGGCGGCTCATTTTCAGATTTTTGTATATAAATCCTTTGCAGATCCGTTGCAGATAGTAAAAAAAAATCAAATTAAAAATTTAGGCAATAATAGAACAAACAACTCTTGATATTAACATTTTTTCTCTAAATCGAACGGTTTTTGAATTATGAGGTGCAGAATATTATTGAATTTTGAAAAATCCCAATTGTGTATAAAATACACTGTAAAATGTGTGTTTATAGGTTGTAGGTAAAACAGAAAACATTTTTTTCTAGGTATATTACCGTTACAGAAGAAAAATATACTGTAATTATGAAGCCTAAAACAAATAGAATAAAATACGAAAATATTATAACATTAGTTCGTCATTATCAATGTCGTCGTCAGGTAACATATCTTCTGAATTGCTGAAAGATAATCCCTGACAATATCCACACATGGCAGAACACTTTAACCCTGCTGATGAGCACTCAGCGTTTTGTGCATTCCGATTTGCTAGTACAGGATATCAGCTTTAATAAATTGCTAGGGGTTGGATCTAAACATGTTAAAACTGGTTTCAAAGCTCCATGGCTTAACTGCTAACCCCAGGCAGTCGGCTCTAAATTATTACCCATCCACTGCTGGACTTGGAGGTATGTGCGATATGAGTGATTGGCAGCTGATGCAGTTGTAGGATGCAACACTGCCAAGTTAAATGTGAAATGTAATTGCTGCTTACTGATCAGACGATTGTATGAAAAATATCTATACTCATCAAGCGCCTGGGACTTTGTTAAGCCAAAAAAGGCAAGCAGAAATTTTTCCCCTGCAGCTACAATGTCATCTTGGGATACAGCATCCTCCGTAAGTAATGCAACAGTCTGTCGCAGATTCGGGTATTGTTCTAAAAGAAGTAAGCCTTTGATCTTGCTCTTTCTAAAGGGCGCGGGGGTTGTGTTACAACCTGTAACAGCATGTATGAACATTAGAATGTCTTCCTGTGCAAATTTCGTTGCTTTGGAATGTAAAAAATTGACCTTTTTTTATTCCCCGAGCCTGGTCGAAGAAACCAAATATGCGTCTCATCTGTTGACAAAGTAATTAGGAGGACTAATAAGTCGGTGTCCTGGACAACAACAACTACTCGAGAACCATGCCTTGCTTTCTCAATAGCTGCTACTACGATCGACACATCAGCATCAGGTTCGGTCTCTTCTACCTGGACACCCCCGACTTCTTCTTATTTGCACTGTTTGCAAGAAATTCCGCTTGCGTTGTTGTGGTGACAGTATTCAAAGTATTCTCACTTATGTTTATATCTGCTGATGTCCTTCCTGCCACTGTTCTTTCTTGTTCGTTCCCTTTCGTTGTTGGGTATGCAGGATATATCCATCAAATTCCCCAACGCAATTACCGTCATACCGGCTAATAATGTCTGAGGTGTAATTGTTAATGATGTCTTAATAGGTTGCGGGCCTGAGCCAGAAAATACTGCGAAGAATATGGGCGTAAATACAGTTGTCTATTTCTGGTGATTCCTCCATTTTAAAAGCTGCGACAAGTGATGATTTCTTGCCTTTCCTCATACCAACCTCATTGAAAAGAGAAGTAGGAGAAGGTGCGAGTTTATATTTGAAACATTCTTTTAGCTTCTTTTTTCCTTTAATTACACACACAATTCGGTTGAATAACTGTTGTCGATTCACAGCAACAATATTTTCTCTCACTTTGATTGATGAGTTCATTGACGATATAGTCTTTACTTTACTATTTCTTCGAATTATGATCTCACAAAAATTGTTCCCAACCGTTGACGACATTGAACGTAGGCCCTTCTGAAGTGCTTGATCGCAGTCTATAGTATGATCAGCTACTAACCCTGAAGATAAGCTAACCAAATTTTCACAACGCTGGTTAAAGGGATTATTTTGTTGCATCCAGTTCATAAAAGTTTGTTTATCGCGGGTGTCTCTAGCTTGTCGACTTGATCTTTCTTCAACGTGTTGTTCTGAAGTGTAGCAAGAAATGCCAGAAAATTGTATTTTGACCCGCTGAAGCCAATCTGATAAATCTGACTTCGGATTCGGTTTCAGCGAGTCCAAGTACATACGAATACACTGGTCTGGTCTGCCGGACAGACCACTTTTTTTTGTGGAGCTGTGTAATCAGTAGCCAACAAAAACAACTGCACTTTATTCCAACATAAATTAGATAAAATACATAAAAGCACATTAAAGCCATTTCCCTTCTTTTTAGGAAGTCAAAGCATGAATAATATTCAAATTTTTTATTCTAATCTAGAGCCGTTAAGAATACACTCTGCTTTGTCCACCAGTTTGGCGGGTAATTTAAATTTGTAACAGCTAGAATGCTACACTAGTCTTGTAATACGTCCGTTTTTCCTATAACATAAACCCATGTTAAAAATCAAATTCCTACATTAATATACAACAACTTACCACAAATAAAACGCTTAGAAAACATCTGTAATTTGTTGCTTTCCTTGACATTGAAATGGTCTCCACAATAAAACGACTTGGTCCTTGTCTGGTGCCTCATTTTTACGTTCAGCATTCATTATTGAAACACTTACCAGTTTTCCTGATGAATTGGTGGTATTATTTACACAATACGGCATGAAACACCATCTGTACTTATATTTATCTATAACTGGATGCTGTTAAACAATACTGAATTATAACCTACGAACGTCAGTTGAATTTGACATTAAATATAATGTCAGATTCAACTGACGTATTTCTCTTTTTTCTCCGTCACTATCAGCGAGTTCCTAAATTAGTACCCGTTTCTCGTCGTTTTCTAACTAACTTCTCTGCAGACTGTCGTTATGGTGTTATCTGCGTTTTAAATGCATGTAGTTTTATAATTCATATTATAATATTATAAGGCTTTCTTTTCAACTTCTACATGTTTCTAATGATTTTTTATGAATAATTAATATTGTTCAACACAGATTCTCTTCAAATTTTAACTTAGTGCAATAACCCAAATTAGTGATCCAAACATTATTTTTGTTGGTTTTCTTTTGTTATATGGCAGTAGCATGCCATCTGTCACAATTATCTGCTATGCGTAAGAAGTCATCAACGTTCTTTCTCATCAATTCGTTGGTGACATCAGTCTAACGTAAGTTAGATATATTAGTTCCGCTTATAGCTACACCAGCCTGTTAGTCGTCCAGAGTACGTCGCATCACATTTTCACTCTAGGTATTAATGTAAATTTTGAACTCTATATTTACTTAATTTAGTGCTGTCAACTTTCACTAGAGCAGATTTTTCTTCATATAGTAATGAAAACCAGAATATCTCATCTCCAATTACTGTCCATAGTTCGTCCCATTCTACATTGTCAAAAATTTTGCGGTAGTTTACAAAGCCAAAGTACATAGATACTTATTTCTATGCCTTCTAAATAAGTTGTTAATTCTCTCGTATCGTGCCCTTTAAGAAAGCCTGCTGCTCAGGAGACCTCTCTCAAGATCGATGATGTTGCAGTCTGGATTGAAGAATATGTCGCATTATATTACTGGCATAACATAACATATCATAAACACACCACATATAGTAAACAACCCACAAATACAAAGCCAAGTATAGCGTTATCGCTATAAATACAATTAAAATCGAAGTTAATATACGTATATTTGTTTTTAATACATGTTCATATTTTATGTGATATTGGTATTTTTAGTATATTGATATTATATTTTTATATCGAATGTTTTTATTTTTCTTAGCGACTCCATGGAAACTTCTCGCTTATGGAACTTCTTGATTTTCAGTGAGTGAGTCGCTATAGTCGCTATATACACCCCCTCGTTAAAAAAGAAAATAGTCAATCAATCAACGTGTCGATTACAAAACGTACTTTTTTAATCGGGGTAGGCAAAGTGTCACATCTGTCAACTAATACAAAAGCCGGTTTAACCCTATCAATATTGACAGTTATGACTTTGGCTCCTTTCTTAAAGGTAAATAACTTATCTGAACGAGATAAAACTTTAAACGGTCCTTCATATAAAGGAGTAAATGAACGTTTTAAACGTTCAATGCGAGCGAAAATAAAATCGCAAGAGGCAAGATCTGAACTAACAAAAGTTTTGTAATTGCCATGCGAAGTTGGAGGAACAAATTTTAAATTATTAAAATAAATGCGTAATTTGTCAATGAAATAAGGAATATCTGGGGAATTATACGATTCAACGAAAAATTCGCCAGGTAAACGAAGGGTTTGACCATATATGAGTTCAGCAGGTGAACATTGCAGATCTTCCTTGGGAGTTGTCCTAAATGCTAATAAAATGATGGGTAATTCATCTGTCCAATGTGATGTATTGGCTCTAGTTAACAAGGAAGTTTTAAGTGAACGATGAAATCTTTCAATTAAAGAGTTGCCTTCTGGGTGATATGGAGTTGTACGTATTCTATGAAAACCTAAAAACTTTGCAAATTCATTAAATAATTTTGACTCGAATTGTACTCCTTGATCAATCGTTACTGACAAGGGAACACCGAATCGACAAACAAAGTTTTGAAATAAAGTACGCGCAACTGTTTCTGCTGTGATGTCGCGAAGAGGGTACGCTTCCGGCCACCTAGTGAATCGTTCAATCACCGTAAGAATGTAAGAGTTACCTTTGGATGGAGGTAATGGTCCTACCAAATCTATGTGGATGTGGTCGAATCTGATTTTCGGGATGGTGAAATTCCCGAGAGCACTTCGCGTATGTCGACTGACTTTGACAGCTTGACAGTTAATGCACGATTTTGACCATAAATTGCAATCTGTGTTCATTTTCGGCCAAAAATAGTTATTTGAAATCAACAGTCTAGTGGCTTTAATACCAGGATGAGATAAGTTGTGAAAAATATCGAATATCGTTCGTCTGTAAACAAGTGGGACAAAAGGTCTGACTTTTGCACGAGAAACATCACACCAAATAAAATCATTTGAATCTGGAATTTGTATCTTTTTTAAAATGAAATTGGTTTTAGTTAGTGATGATTTATCTGATAATAAATAGTTGAGATTTGAATCTTTCTCCTGAGCTTCACTAAGCAACTTTAGGTCAAAGTTAACATTAAGGAAGGGAGAATTTTTAAGTTGAAGTGGTAAAATATCTTGTTTTAAGGAAGAAGTGTCGTAAAAACGTGACAAGCTGTCAGCTATTACATTATGTTTTCCTTTAACATGTTGTATTTTACAAGAAAATTGAGCTATGTATTCTAAATGACGTATTTGACGAGGAGATCTTTCTGCTTTTGTGAATAAAGCGTTGATTAAAGGTTTGTGATCTGTAAAACAATTAAACTTTCGACCTTCAAGTATAAACTTAAAATGTTTAATTGCAGTATATAATGCTAAAAGTTCTTTGTCAAAAACCGAATAATTGGTTTGTGCTGTGGTTAATTTACGGGAAAAGAATGCTAAAGGAGCAAGAAATCCCTTATTATCTTTTTGCTCTAAAACTGCACCCATGGCAAGGTTAGAACAATCGACTGAGAGAGATAAGATAGTATCGTCATTATTGCAAGGATGAGCTAAAACTACTGCATTACTTATTGCGTCTTTGGCTTTCGAAAATCCGTCTAAACATTGATCAGGCCAACTATTTATCTTTGTAATTTTATCATGAGATAAACTGTTACAAAGAGAATATAGGGGAAGTAATATTTCAGCAAAATGAGGTATGAAACGATGATAAAAATTCACCATACCTATGAAACGTTGTAGTTGTTTGAGAGTTGTCGGTAAAGGGAAATTATTAATGACTTCGACTCTCTCAGTTGACGGTAAAATACCTGATGAAGAGATGTGATGACCTAAAAAGGTTAAATTGTCAACTCCGAAGATACATTTAGATGGTTTAATGTTAATTCCGTATGTGTCTAATCTCTTGAAAACCTTTTCCAAATGTTCCAAATGTTGTACATCTGATTGACTTGCGATTAATATATCGTCCAAATAGACGAAAACGAAAGGTAAATTGACAAGTACTTCATTCATAAAACGTTGGAAAGTTTGACCGGCATTGCGTAGACCAAAAGGCATGCGGGAAAATTCAAACAGTCCGAATGGAGTTGTTATAGCTGTCTTATAAACGTCATTTTCAGCGACAGGTATCTGATGGTACGCTCGCACTAAATCAACCTTGGAGAAAATAGTGCAGCCGTGCAACTGAGAGCTAAAGTCGTGGATATGAGGTAATGGATATCTGTCTGGAATGGTAATCGTATTTAGTTGTCGATAATCTCCACAAGGTCTCCAGTCATTCTTCTCTTTTTTCGCCACTAGATGGAGTGGAGAGGAAACTTGAGAAGATGATGGTTTGCAGATACCTAATTCTACCATGTTATTAAATTCTGTTTGAGCTATTTTAAATTTAAGATTGTCTAATCTACGAGGTCGTGAAAAAGGTAAATGACCTTCAGTAACTATATGATGTACAATAGAATGTTTAATAGGTAAATTGTAATCTGGTGAACTAATTAAATTAGGAAATTGTAAAAGTAATTTGTTATATTTATCTGTCAAAGGAAATAATTTAAGTGTATCTAATCTATAATTGTCTAAAGGACTATTTTTAATAAAACAATTAACTGACAAATTAGTCTTGTTATCAATTATTCGAGCTCCTTTAAGATCGACAACTGAACCAAAATGAGACAAGAAATCTGCTCCGACTATCGGTATGTCAATGTCTGCTATATTGAAAACGAAAGGAAATAATCTACGTAAGTTTATATTGACTTTTAACAATTTCTTACCGTATGTAAAAATGGTTGAACCGTTAGCCGCGGTTAATATTGTATCGAAATTCTTTTTTAAATCTGTGAAAGTGGCACCACAGATAAATCGGCACCAGTGTCGATTAGGAAGTTCAGGTTGTTAGATCTATCGTAAATAAAAAGTCGACGACGTTTGCTGTTAGAAATGTCAAAATCAGACGTCATAAAATTATCAAACTTCAGTCATCTTTGAGAATTATCAGATTTTTTACAATTCTTACTGAATTTGCACCATTCACCTCCACAACGATAGGCATTGGCACCATAAAGTTGATGGTAGTAACAAATAGTATTGTCTGTACGATCAAATTTATTGGAAACATTATTACGGCTGGGTGAACGATTGCGATTAGTGGTTCGAATTTGTGAATTGCTTCTACTTTTGCAATTGTTGCAGCATGAAGTAGAAGGTTGAGGCTCGAAGGATTGATTGGAAAGTCTGGATTCTAAAGAGTTTAATCGGAAATTAAAAATTTCTTGTTTTTGTAATACTTGATTAATTGAATCATGGAAAGTGATTGAAAAATTTTTGATAGTGGTAGTTAAATCTGATAGCGGGGTTGACTTAGAGTCAAGAGGATTTTTGGAGTACGATGCAACCATTGAATTTTGACAGGACTCCCAGATCTGATCCGCAATATCTAGAATCTCTTTTGTGTCTGTTTTCCCTGAAGCTGTAATGGCAATATATACTGTTTGAGGCAAACGTCTTTTCCATAGCTTTACCAATAAATCTTGACTAACCATGCTGAATCCTCCAACCATATTCAGCATGGATCTATAGAAATCTGAAGGTTTCAGATCGCCCATTTGGGAACCTGATAACAGATCATTCAGACGTTTTTCCTCACTCGATGATAAACGTGAAATTAAAACTTTCTTTAAATTTATATAGAGACGTTTCCGGGGGATTAGATATTATATCGTATATATTATCTATCACATCTAATGGCAAATTAGCTATAACCTGATCATACTTTTTCTTGTCATTGACAATTTTTGCAACAGAAAACTGTGATTCAATCTGGGTAAACCAAATTTCTGGTTTTGATTTCCAGAATGGGGGTAATTTGACAGATGTGACATAATGGGTTTGAGGAAAATCCTCGTCTGAAGGTTGTCTTGGCATAACTAATCGATTGTGATTGATTGGATGACTGACTACTCTCTCAGATAAAAAAGGGAATGTACTTTAACTCACTCACCGACAGATGACAGTACTTGTAATGTACAACTTCAGTTGATTGAATTAGGAAATTACCATAAATTATAGGAACATCTATTCAAATTTGGAACCTCTATTCAAAATTCATCGGGAAAATTCTTCTCTTCATAAAATGGTCAATTTATAACGGTAGTTGATATATTGAATCTCTTCTTGTATATATTTATCACGTTGGACATAAAATTTTCACTTCTGGCATATATTTATGACATCGGACATAAAATTTTCACTTCTGGCATATATTTATCACGTTGGACATAAAATGATCACGTCGGGGTCACCAAATTTATAGCGTTATCGCTATAAATAAAATTAAAATCGAAGTTAATATACGTATATTTGTTTTTAATACATGTTCATATTTTATGTGATATTGGTATTTTTAGTATATTGATATTATATTTTTATATCGAATGTTTTTATTTTTCTTAGCGACTCCATGGAAACTTCTCCATTATGGATCGAGTTTTCCTTTTTGTTTCTTAGCGACTCCATGGAAACTTCTCGCTTTTGGAACTTCTCGATTTCCAGTGAGTGAGTCGCTATAGTCGCTATACCAAGGCTATCCGGAGGGGAAAAGCGCAGACATACATTCATACTCACCGGTATTGTCAGTACCGGGGCTGGGACTCGAAACCAAAACGCGGTAGCAGTCGGTCAGCATATTCGCCACTCAGTTACCAATTACCAATTAAATATCTTTTATTTTATTTAACTACATGCCAGGGTGCAATGCATTTATATCATTAGTGTACATTGTATAAAAGGGTTACGTGACAACATACGCAAGAACCACGCGATATCACGCGACGGTGTTGTGGCTGAAACGCTTCCAGCCACGATAGTGATAAAATAATGCCAGCTTCTTCTCAGCTCACTTGCGTTTTTGTTTAGTATTAAATTAGGATACTGAGGCGACTTAGGTTTTTGTCTTATTGTCATATAAGGTATATTGCATAGGGAAAATGATGAAAAAACCCCATTTAAAATAGTCAGAGTAGAAAACCTTTTGTTGCACAAAGTGCGAGGGATTCAAGGGGATGTAAGGAAATGGAAAGCAGGTATGGAATTGTCGCTATTAGATATGTGTGCCTTAACCGACTGAGCCACCGTGCATGTGTTCTTAATACCAGCAATCTGTAATAGTTGTCACAGATATTCATTTTACTATAAATATTAAGAATTTAAATAATTGCCCTTGTATGACCGCTTGATCGAGAGACAAGTACACTTTGCTCGCATCGTAGTATTCTGGGTTCAAATCCCAACCGCGATTGTAAGATCTATCGAAATAAAAAGTTAATTCTCAAATATTGGACATGTATCCATTATATTTCCTCTAAATGTGTAGTTCCCTTCCGCCTAAGTTTTTTCTGGGTTGTGTTTATCTGTGGTATTCACTTTGATTAAATTTTAACTAATTTTTTAGGATTCTACGTTTCATGTATCTAACAACTTTTAAATTAATAAACAAAACAAATTTTATTACACTTTCTCATCATGAAAGTGAGTTTTATTAGATTCATATCAATTAAAAAATTTTAAATTATTGTTGCTTCTCTATGTTCTAACTTAAATTTTCTAGGCCATCGCATCGAGCGGAAGCTCCGTGTGTATTGGATTTCGATTTGGGTCACATAAAATATTTAATTCCATCAACTTCTCTGAAGATATCATATTTTTTTTACATCATATTCGTACAAGTGGGAATAAGTATATGGGTCACTTATGAAATAGCGTACTGCGTCCTTACTTTATCGTGTACTTGTCAAAAAGATCCCTCAGCGCATGCAATGTATCCCAGTATACAAACTTCCACCCTTCTGACGTAAAATAAATTTTACAAATGAAACGCGGTGAAACATTTGGTCACATTCGTTTTGACCAAAAGTGTCGGTGATTGAAAATCGTATTGAGATGTTGTGTTTGATGAAAGCAGGTGGCTTTGTATTTGTAGGAGGAGAATGTTTTTCTGTCTATAAGTAGATACTAATTATTTGTTCTATACTTCAGTAAAATTTGATTCAAATCGAAAAAAAATTAAAAAGTTGTAAGGGTGTCTTCATCTTAAGTGAGTTAAAGTGTATATAGTCCAGGGAAATGAGTAAAAAAAGTACCATGTTCGGGACTGTGACTCATCCAGGCAGAGACCACGATTTTTAGGTAGTATAGGTGTCAATAAATGAAACCTATATAAAATCTGCGGTCGATTTTCTGCATATGTTTATTTACAGCCATTTTAATGCAAAAAATGGAAAAAACGTGTTTTTTCACACTTTCTCACCTGCCAGTAAAAAGTAAACTATCTTACAGATAAATCAAATGAATCACCTTGTAGGAAATTAAAACAGCTTTAAAATGGCGGTTGTTAAATGTCGATATAGTTAATTGTTGCTAAGATAATTGCAAAATGCGGAATTTTATTCAATCTTGTGTAAAAAACAATCTACTGTTTTGTCCTTGCGTAAATAGTTGACTCTCATAGTGCTTAATATCTGGTAAAAATTTCAAATCGATTCGTCAAATATTTTTTGCAAAATTGCATTAATTTATCCCAGAGACCTTTTTTTTGCAACCACACCACGTCCAGAGAAATCAAAATACAATGATTCTACGGCCTCCACCTGAAAGGGAAAGACTTGATTTACCAAAATGCTTTGTTAGATATCGAAAAAATTAATTTTCAGACCTGCAAAATGACGTTGCAAAAGAACTCAGATTTTTACCTTATAAACAAATAGAATAATTTTTTAACAATTGATTGTAGAGCATCGGTTTTTCGATATTTGAAAAGCTGATATTTTTACACGAATTTTGAAAAAAAAAAGAAAGTCCTAGGTCAATTTGGGGCAAAGTTAGCAATTTTTTTTCAAAAATTCATAGCTCCTTTGTTTATAATAATTAAGAAACGTAACAAGCGCCATTTTAAAGGGGAAGAGTTCAACTTTTAGTGTAAAAAATTTGAAAATGATTGTGAAATTAATTGTAATGACGAAGATGATGATATTGAGAATATTAATTTAATGTTAGATAACTTTGATCATTCTAATGTTGATGATAATGAGCCGATCCTAAAAAAATACGAGTTGATTGATTTTACCTTACTAGAATGTGTATAGGTATATTATTAAGTAAATTTATATGTGAATCGACAAATATTCTGTATTATTATAAATTACAGCGTTATTTATATCGAACAATGTGTTTCTTTTCACACTTTACAAATTCTATTGTTTATAACTTAATATAACAGTAATTTATATATTTAATTGTACACAAACCTTTCCTATAATTTTCAATAAGAATAATACAAAAATTTTGATAATGTATAAAAATATTTTTTTGTAAAATGTTTAAACAAATTACAGGTAATTATTACTCTCTTATTATTTTGGAGCAGATGTGTTGAACCATAGAAAGTTTCTACTGTATCATACAAACCATTATACATGCTAAACGCTGTCACTACATGTACATTCACACGCGTGTTGTATACTTCTACGAAGGAAGTAATGGTTTGTTTTATTATTTATTAATAATTAATAATACGCAACTTAATAAGAGCACTTTTCATAAATTGTATGGTAATTTTGCATTTGAAAAATATCTTAAAAATGTAAATTATATCGAATAGAGTGTTTTTATTTTATAAATTTGAAAAATTCAATTGTTTATAACAATAAGATATATATATTTACGTGTACATAAGCCTTTTCTACAACTTTCAACAAGAACAAAACAAACAATTTTGATATTTTGAAAAATAAATTTTTTTTTAAATGTTTAAACAAATTACATTGTTAATATTAATGTTAATAGTTTAACAGATTGAATATTATTAACGTACGCAAAAAGGTACCCCAAATTGAAAAAAGAAACATCAAAATCGGTTAACAAACACCAAAGTTATGACTTATGTGGTCAGTTTGAAGATGCTGTTTCAATTTTTGAATGCGCGGATTTGAGGGTTCCCCCTCCACAACCTCCGAGCTAAGTTGATTCGAGCCTCATTTTAGAAGCTTTGCCAACAGTTTTGAGAAAGTGCAATCATTTTCAAATTTTTTACACTAAAAGTTGAACTCTTCCCCTTTAAAATGGCGCTTGTTACGTTTCTTAATTATTATAAACAAAGGAGCTATGAATTTTTGAAAAAAAATTGCTAACTTTGCCCCAAATTGACCTAGGACCTTCTTTTTTTTTTCAAAATTCGTGTAAAAATATCAGCTTTTCAAATATCGAAAAACCGATGCTCTACAATCAATTGTTAAAAAATTATTCTATTTGTTTATAAGGTAAAAATCTGAGTTCTTTTGCAACGTCATTTTGCAGGTCTGAAAATTAATTTTTTCGATATCTAACAAAGCATTTCGGTAAATCAAGTCTTTCCCTTTCAGGTGGAGGCCGTAGAATCATTGTATTTTGGGGGGTGGGGTTGCAAAAAAAAAGGTCTCTGGGATAAATTAATGCAATTTTGCAAAAACTATTTGACGAATCGATTTGAAATTTTTACCAGATATTAAGCACTATGAGAGTCAACTATTTACGCAAGGACAAAACAGTAGATTGTTTTTTACACAAGATATTGTTTATTGAATAAAATTCCGCATTTTGCAATTATCTTAGCAACAATTAACTATATCGACATTTAACAACCGCCATTTTAAAGCTTTTTTAATTTCCTACAAGGTGATTAATTTGATTTATCTGTAAGATAGTTTACTTTTTACTGGCAGGTGAAAAAGTGTGAAAAAACACGTTTTTTCCATTTTTTTGCATTAAAATGGCTGTAAATAAACATATGCAGAAAATCGACCGCAGATTTTATATAGGTTTCATTTATTGACACCTATACTACCTAAAAATCGTGGTCTCTGCCTGGATAAGTCACAGTCCCGGCCAAAACCTCATTTCCCTGGATTAATATACGGTATTAGAGAACTCCCTGACAAATATATTATAGCCTTCATTCCAGCGGAAAAGTATAATTTATTTAAAAAAAACTGTGAAATATGTCTCATGAAACTTTCAACAATTACATCAAACCTTCAATAAACTGGCGAGAAGTATACTGTTTCCATCTGGTGTACTTTTGTATGTGTTATTTCTACGCTCAGTTCGTATTTCAAAATGGGGGAGTCTGAAATTCAGCTAGCATATTGTTCGGTCTATATAACGTACTTTCCCTACATTTGCATACTTTCTAACAATAGTTTATTCGCAATTTCTCATTTTCCTTTTTCATTAGGTCTCTGCTTATTCCAATTCGTTTCAATTTGTTGGAAGGTGTTCTATGTTCTCACATATATGCAGATATGCGGTACGTCACCCTTTGAGATTCTAATGAGGCCGGTGGAGCCGTGTAATTTTGGATTCGGAACATTTTCAGTTCCCACAATGTTATCATTTGCTTTCATTATTAAAACTAGTAGCGGGATTCCGGTTCATGCAGACTAGACATTGCCTACCGAAAAAGAAGTATTTTCTCACAAAGGCATAATCCACAGAAGCCTGTGAACAGTGGGTATGAGAATAGAGTTTGTTTTTTTTTCAGCGTCTCCACTGAGTTGTTACAATGTTGCGATTTTAGTTTACTTTTGTTAAGTAGGTAATTTTCAGAAGAGACCACACTTTGTATACGGTGTACAGTAAACGTATGAAATAAACCATTTTTCTCGATGCATGATTATCAAAAAAAAATTTAAGATACGTCGATAGTTGATTACGCATCTTTTGGTAAATCGAGTATTTTTCTTAGTTTATTTCATTTTTCGACATTTTTTTTTTTAAAACATCTAGTTTAAAACTGAAAGAGTGACCCCAAATATAGCCCATTTTTTTCACTCTCAAATTTTGTTTCAAACTAAGTGCTAAATTATTGTTAATGATGAGAACATCCTGAATAAAATATTTCAAGCTCAGCATATCTTTGGTTTTTGAGATATGAGGGATTAAAGTTGTGATAAGCGTGACGTAATATAGGAAAGTGAATATTTATCATGTATGGCATAGCAATCAAGATATTAAAATTAATGTCCTAATGGTTTGTTTTCAAACTTCAATAATCCACTGCATTTAGTGAAAAATGAGTCGCATCTTCAGACCAATTCATACAAAAGCAAATGTTGGTTTTCCAGGTAGGTTCTGATGTCCTTAATAAGGTCTCAAAAGTCCCCGAATTGGGAGTGTAAGGATAAAATTTGGCAACGCTGTAAAGGGCTAAAATCGTGCTCGGAAACGAATTTTTCGAGATATCTCGGTTTTCATTGCCTCTACGACAAAAATACATTAGGCCAAAAAGAAAGCTATGGAAATTCTCTATAAAAAAGATAGAGGGTCTTTTTTTCGTATACGCAATAGTTTTCTTGAAAAAATCCAGTAAGTCATACCTAAAATCAAAAAATTGCTCCGTATCCGGTGTCACTCTTTGACGAAGTTGGTATGCGCAAGACGAACAAGTCAGCTTTCTGTGACAATTTCCAGCCATCTGAATCTGAACCAAATCTCCAAAATGCCACTTATATCGTTGATGGGGGATTTTTCTTGCACCGAGTTATATGGCATCAACATGAAACCCACGGTGCTATTTGCCAAGCATATGTCAATTATGTGCAAAATCATTTTGGCTCGAACTCTGTTATTGTTTTTGATGGTTATGAAAATATTAGCAACAGTGTGAAGGCTATGGAGCAGCTTCGCCGGTCCTCAAAAGGTTCATCTGTTGACATTTACTTTGATGAGCAGATGGTTGCTGTAAGCCAAGAGAAGCTCCTTTCCAATAATAAAAATAAAACCAGATTGATTTCGATGTTGACAGAAAAGTTTGAGGCAAATAATTATATTGTTAGACATGCTGAAGATGATGCTGACATTTTGATAGTCGAAACAGCGGTTGAGGAATCATGTAAAAATACTACGGTTGTGGTTAGGGAAGATGTGGATCTTCTTATAACTTTAGCTGCTCGTACACCTATTAATAAAGAAATTTTTCTCCTCAAACCAGGCAGAGGGAAGGTCCAACGAAAAATGTATTCTTCACGAAGCTTTGATCACCTTAAAGATATTCGAGATCACATATTGTTTCTGCACGCATTCTCTGGGTGTGACACTACATCTACTCTGTTTAATAAAGGCAAGACTACAGCTTTGAAAGTGATGAAAAAACGGCAGGACTTGAAACTTGTAGCAGAAGTTTTCAGCAAGACTGGTACTTCTCCTGACCTAGTTACTTCGAATGGGATAAAATTTTTCCTCGCAATCTATAACGCTCCAGTTAAAGAAGTTTCCATCGATAACTATCGGTATTCTTGCTTTATTAAAGCTGTGAGCAAAAGCAAACCAGTGAAATTGAATTCATTACCACCCACTCATGACGCAGCTCAACAGCATCTATTTCGTGTTTATTTTAGAGTACAGAAATGGTTGGGTAATGTATTGAATCCTAAAGAGTGGGGATGGATGTTGAAAGATACCATATTGTGGCCAAAAACAACATCCCAACTTTCTGCGCCTGATTGCCTGCAACTGTACGAAAGGTTGTGGACCATTGTGTGGCTGCCGGAGGTTGGGACTTAATTGCTCACCAGTTTGCGGCAACTGCCATGGAAAATCTTGCTTGAATACTGAACCGCTTGAAAACTCGTCAGAAATAGAAGTCGTCACTGAAGCAGAGACTGAAAGTTCTCAGATTGACTCGGATTTCCTCGAACGAATCGATAAATTTATAGAAGGAGAAAACGGACAAGAAGAAAATTATTAATTTGACAACATTTTAATAAGTATGACAGTCGTGGATTAGGCCTACCGGGGAAACCACATAAAAAAACACGCCTAGTACTCAACCTCAAGGGTGGTGTGGAATGGAGTACTTAAATTATCCATAATATCCCATAAGTTCAAATTCAATGCAAGATTTTCAAGAAAACTATTGCGTATACGAAAAAAAGACCCTATATCTTCGATTTTGGGCCTATTTTTGGGGTCACCCTTTTACTATAATTATTATTATTATCGTTTTTATAAAGTTTCAGTAGTTGTAAAATAGAAAAGTCTACACTTATTAACATTTATTAGCTCATTTTTTCTTATTTGCAACGTTTTGCCAGAGATTCTGTGAATCATCGTCAGCTGTTTGGTGACATCGGCCCAACTTTTTGAAGGACGCCTCTTGCCATCTCAAAAAATGAGAGAATACAAAAGAAGAAGAAGAAGACGACGAAGTTTATTCACAGCTAGAATATAATACATGTGTTGTAAAATATCATTTTGGGCATTCAGCAGATAACTTTCATTTGTAATCTCCCTAGTGCTTGAATTATTAAAAGGTTGCGCAATTTTTACAGAAATTTGGTCAGTAAACATTGATTGAAATATATTATTTACTAAGACACGTGAGTGAAATTTTATACCTATATTTCATTGTGCTTTTTAGTAGTTCTTGGCTTTGAAATGTAACAAATGTTTGTTTGTGATGGAGTATCCTCTAGGTAGGGCTAGAGATGCTTGAAAGATTTCCTCGTAAGGGTGGATTTCTGATAATATATTGGCATGATCAGACTTATATCTTCAATATATAGAAAGAATGGTTATTTTCTTGTTTTTTCATATTGAATGTTAGATATAGAAATGTATAAAGAAATTAACAAGTTTGTTCGTAAGGGGACTTTGTCCATATTCTAGCTTGGTCAGTGGACTCACAACGTTGTGTAGGAAAGAACGGCAATGTTATGTCTCTCTAGTTAATACATCATCCTTGGTAATTACAATACAATTATTGTTTTGTTAGCTTTTCAGGGTGGAATTTACAACGGGTCTCTTTATCCTTATTTCTTTTGTATACCATGTATTAATTTCTCAATAAATAAATAAATGTTATTCTAATCTAAATAAACCGATAATCATCTACAGCAAGGATGTAATAAAAATGTTTCATAATTCGTTAGGCAAACAGATATTGGGAGAACAATGATTATATTTGCATCTGAAATGTAAAACTGTAAATGTGGTCATTGGTGTCGAAAGAATTGTTTGTGACCTTTCCATTCATTAACTCGTTTGAATTTTTATTAAATGCCATGTTAAAGACGTGCATAGATATACAATATGTAATAGTTACCTAAAAATAAATATTATATGTACAAATTTAGACGATGTCGATGCATACAAGGTTTACATTCACTGGTAGAAAACTATTTTTTAACAAATAAATATTGTTGAAACAAAAGTCATTCTTTTTTTTGTTGCAGAATGTCAAGGATTCAAAACATAGGTGAGTATTTTTTAACTTCACCATCATTTTAATCATTTTATCAATTTAATTAATTGTAAAATCTATATCCTTGTTTAAAAATAGTATTTTGCAGAGTGAGAGGGAAATTTTCATTTATTTTCGATTTACTATAAATAGTTAAAAAACCAAACGTAGTATAATCCTTAAAACTGCTTTAGATACTTGCTTTTGTTCTAAAGAATACAACTATATATATTTTCTATTGTTAATTTCTGTTGTACTTGAATATCGTAGTTTGTCAATGAAAATAGTTCCTAATTTCATTATTAGGGCATGGCATTTAACTATATCAAAATGTACGATGAAAACTATAAATGGTTGTATTCTTTAGAGCAATGGAAAGTGCCTGAAGCTATTTTAAAGATTGTACCATTTATTATTTTTTTTATATTTATAATAAACCGATAATAAACGCATATTTCCCTCTCACTTTAAGGGCATGTGCTCAAATAATTAATCTTGAAAGAAATTGGCGCTTTTTTTGTAACCTCCAAGATTTTAAGTATTTTGATAAAAGTATAAGCATCTGAATACATTTTCAGAGAGTACCACTTTTCTTTAGTGACTGAAATAGGGTATTTGTTGACAAGCCTGAACTTACCTACCTTAATTCTAAATCTACTTCCTTGCATATAATTCTGTTTTAATATTAATAAGACGATTTAATATGAGAATCAAATACTCAGAAAATAGATCTAAGGCAGTGTGGACTGTTATAGATTCTTCAACAAACAATGAACAATTCTACGAGTAATACAGACAAATAACAGTAGAGTTGTAAATTACATAAGGATCACAGATAATAGCAAATGCCTATAATAATTAATTTGTAAATCTACTAAAGAAATTAATAAGTGAACAATATAACAGTAAAATAAGTAATAAATGTAATAACTATTTTAGTGAACATTCTGAATATCTGACAGTTGACATTGGTGTACCACAAGGGAGTAGTCTGGGTCCTTTGTTATTTCAAATTTATTTCAATGATGTAAAAGGATATCTCTCAATTTTTCATTATCAATTTGCTGATCACATGACACTAGTTGCTTATGATAAAAATCAAGCTGATGCAATTTACTTAATTTACTTTTCTAATATTCAATAAAAATAAACAAGAAACTTATATCTTACAATTTCAACCACACGGTGCCTCTAATAAGGTTAAGTGGATGATCAAGTTATGTTTTTGAAACAAGTTCAAGTGTGTGTTTTGCATTAAAGAGGATTCGTGAAATTACCAGTAATGAAGGTACAAAATCTCTTTACTGTTTGAGTCTATTATAAGATAGACAATAATTGGTTACGAATATTCTTCAGCAGCTAGTAAGGTATTCAAAATCTAAAAAGGGTCATAGGATGTATGTTTGGTTTCAAATATCATCAATCATGCAAATTAATTTGTATGAATGAGCAAATATTATTACACTTTGAAATTTGCACTAAAAAAAATCCCATTTTAATTTACAAAATGAGTGCCATATTTATAATATAAGACAGCCTAAACACCAAAATTCGCATCTCGATTCACATACATTAGAATATATAATAGAAGTACTTATTAAGTATGAGCAAAATTTTACAACAAATTGCTAACTGGCGTGAAAAATACTAGTCCGAACAAATTTATTCCGAGTATTAAAGCCATTTTACTGTCCAACGCATTTCATTCTGTAAATGAATTTCTGTCTCATGTATTTTAACAACTAAATTGTTCGTTAATGTTTTAATTTAAATTTAGAGAGCAAGTACTTATTTGACTTATCCTTATCCCGTTTGTGATCGTCTGGATCAATAAATGCATTATCATTGGCTTGTCTTTGTCAACAATAAGTACAGAATTAAACTTAAAAATGAACGTAATATGCAGTTCTTGTATCCAAATACCCATGAGAACAATGTGCCAAAAATTAGATTAAATTTTTGTCTCAAAAGGTCGTAAATGGAAAAAACTCAAATTTATCGCATCATAAAATATTGTATAACGAATGCTTTTACCCATCAACGACATATCGTTCGAAAGAACTTTTCAAATTTAATAATAATAATAATAATAAGCTTTATTTTCATGAGACTCGTTATGCAATATTGTGAATAGTAGGAGTAGTTGTGCGAAATATAAAATCACTTCATCAGCAGTAAAGTACTTAAAATATACAAAAACAAAATAACCACACTATAGTTAAATAAAATACAAGTTAAAAAAATTAGTTACTAGAATCAGCAGTAAAATATTCTGTAACAGAGAGTTGAAACTATACCTTATTAATAAGTTCCTTACGTCGGCTTTAAGTTCACTTAATCTTTAAAGGTGTTTAATATTAGCAAGGAGCGTTTTAAAAAGTTTTATATATTCATATATAACAATGGGACCATTAGCAACCAGAGACAATCGGTGATGCGGAATACTTATATTGAAATTCATCCTTAGCCCATAACAACTTTCATCTCGAGCTTGTATAGATTTGATTTCACAAAAACTACTAAGTCAAATATGTAAGGCGTAGATACGGTTAGTATGCTTAATTGTTTAAATAGTTCTCTACGGAAGGCAGTGATAAGTTTAAACAGCATCATGTGAATAATTTTTTCAGGATTATCAAGATTTCATTAACTCTGGAGCAATTTTCCCAGCATATAATACCATAATAGACAGACAAAATATTATGACTTTAAAATAAAGTTAACTCTACTTCTCATTTGTCATAACACGAAGCAACGTGTAGCTAATTTTTTCGAAAAAAAAAAATCTATTTGAATGCTCTACGTTAAATGGACATAAAGATGTAATGAGTTATTCTCCTGAATGCGCATATTACTAATTTTTACGAAAACACTTTGGTTCGTTTCTTCAGCGAAAAAAAGCAGTAATTCGGTTTTTGAATTATTTAATGAGCCATTGTTAGAACAAAATGTTACCATATTATTTACACCAGACAGCAGTAGATGTGTCATCAGTAAATAAAGATGTAAATGAATCATCAAAATGATTGCGCTGTTCAACTATGTACTCCAACTGCCATATGGGTAAGGGTATCTAAATTCAGCAACCGAAGATGACCACATCAACGAATAAAATCAGTCAAGGTATTAGTAGGATAGATCCACAGAAAAAATCACTTACGAAAGCACCCTAGAGATCTCTACCTCATTAGTGGTGTGGAAACAAACTCATGTAACAAAGTGCATGTTTGCTAAAAACAGGAAAAACAAATAAAAATTGTTTATAAAAAATTTTGCGATGCTTATATTTGCTGTGAAAAGCTGCGTTTGACTGTTTTTTGACTACGCGCTCCAAATTACTTTCAACTTTGAGCGTTATTTGGAAAAGTTTAGTAAAATTTGCATATGGTGTGCCACAGGGCACCATACTTGGGCCACTGTTATTTATTCTATACCTTAACAATTTATTTGAGATAAATACAAGGGGCACGGTCATTAGTTTCGCTGATAATACCGCTATATTTTATGAGAGTGATACCTGGAACAATCTACGTGAAGAAGTACAAAGTGATTTTTTGATTATAAAGAAGTGGTTTGATTACAGACTTCTTTCATTAAATCTTGAGAAAACCGTATAGATATCTATTTTACATCCTATTAGTCCACATTACCGCCTTTCCACGAACTTGAAATAAATGATAAAAACTCTAACACCTTATTAATATCACCAAAATATCATACAAAGTATCTTGGTCTGATTATTGACTGTCATCTAAGATGGGACAAACATATAAACTTTGTCATTGAAAAATTAAGAGTACAATATTTAAAACAAATATTGAATATCAGACATCTAAAAATAATATATATGGCACTTGTTGAACCTCATATAAGGTATGGAATTATTGGATGGGGAGGTGTAACGAATGTACACTTAAAGAAACTAGACCTGACTCAAAAACGAATCATTAAAATAATATACAATAAAGACCCTACCTATCCCACGGATTTGTTATTCAAGGAATCATTAAGTTTGGATTCACGTCAGCTTTACTTCTTCAGCTTGTCAGTACTCCAATATTCGGAACCAAAGTCATCTTAAACCATGATTATAATACTAGAAACAAGAAAAATTTCGTACCTGGAAAAAAAAATGAATAAAACTATTGGTCAGCGATGTCATGTGTTTCTTGCACCAAAAGTATTTAACGTTTTACACGAATCAATTCAAAACCCTACAAATAAGAAATGTTTCAAAAAATACGTTAAAAAATTCTTAATGGTAATTCCTAGAACTGATATACACAACCTGTTAGATTTTAAAAATAATAATTATTAGAAAAAAATATATATATAAGTAAATACTTGCCAAAATCCTGAATTTATTTTGTCTGATTAGTTCCCCTTTGACATTGACACATTTGAGACCCTTAAAATTTGGATGTAACACTCTGTTTACATTTAAATTTTCAGATTCCGGAAATAATTTTTAAAAAGGAAAACTGGTATATGTAGCATATGTATTTATGTATAGATTAATATATTATGTGTAGATTTGTATAATATGTATGTGTATGTGCATATATGTGTTTATATGTATTGTATTTATATGTGTATACATATGTATGTAGGTATCTGTATATATGTGTACTTGCGATAGATTACAATTTTGGAGATAAGTCTATCTAGCTTAGTAATTTGTCTATGTATGTTTTGTCACAGTCAAGGTTTTAACAGAGCCTTTTGTGACTTTTTTTCATATTTATTTGCATGTATTTTGCTTTGCTTGTTCACATTTTATAAATGTATATTTTGCTAATAAACATATTATTATTATAGTTAGCTGGGGGGGGGGGGGATTAGCTGAAAGGTCAATAGTGTTAATTTAAAGAAAAATACTTCCAATAATCTTTTTTCGTCGAACGGCGCACAGTGGGGCAGGAATTCGAAAACGTGGCAATAATTCTATTTTCCGTGACAATCCTTTAAAAAATCATGTATAAGAGTTTTTGAGAGTGTACATTTTAAATCTGACGTTGAAATGTAGAAATTAAAAATAGCCGTTTCAATATGGCGGCGTAAAACGTTTAATTCGGGATTAATTGAAATATTTTTAATAAACACAAGTTTTTGGTGTTACTGAAAACAAAAAAAGTGTGTGCGTTCCGAAAAATTTG
The DNA here is from genome assembly GCA_936432065.2 of Rutpela maculata. NCBI lineage: Eukaryota > Metazoa > Arthropoda > Insecta > Coleoptera > Cerambycidae > Rutpela > Rutpela maculata. The sequence continues at coordinate 40,754,363 of OW386290.2, forward strand.
AAAATGATGTATTCCAATATAGCGGCTGAAATATGTGGGATTTTTGAACTACGTAATTTAGTAGCAGGCGGTCTCTTCTATATTTCAATGGTGGAAACCCCGCTTCTACGTATACTGACTCCATTGGGCTAGTTCTGAAAGCACCACTTGCTAATCTGAGACCCATGCAGTGTATGGAGTCTAAGACTCTAAGTCGGGATCTGCGAGCCGAAGAGTATATATGACAGCAGTAATCTAGTTTTGACAGTGCCAAGGATGAGTATAACTTTAGTAACACCTCTCTATTTGCACCCCAATTGATACTTGAGACAAAGCGTATCAAGTTCAAAACTCTCTTTGTTCTTTTTGCTAAGTCAGTTATGTGAGGACCCCAAGTGAGCTTAGTATCGAAGGTTACACCTAAGATTCGGATTGTGTTACTGACTTTTATACGATTATCATTTACATACAACTGAGGTTCGTTGTGAGGCCTTCTTAAGCAACAAAAATGTATACACTCGGTCTTCGACACAGAGAATTTAAGGCCTAGGCGTTCTGCTTTTCCGACTAATCTATTGATATTCTGCTGAATATTCTCCTCTATTTCTTCCATCGATTTAGCCGAATAAAATATTATCAGATCGTCCACGTATATGGAGCCTAATACTGGATGTGTAACTTCAGAGATCAGTTCGTTTACAGCAACAGAAAATAGTGTAACACTCAAAGTGGATCCCTGAGGTACATCGTTCTCCAAAGTAAATGGATTAGATTTGGTGTTATTGATTCGAACTTCAAATTGACGGTTACTTAGAAAATTCTTTATAAATAGAGGAAGACGCCCTCGTAAACCCCACGTGTGTAGTACCTTTAAGATTCCACGTCTCCAAGTGGTATCGTAAGCTTTTTCCAGATCAAATGACACTTTTAGTTATTATTTTGTCTTATAATCTATAAACAGTGAAACACCAAAGTAAACTTTCACCTTGTCAAATTTGACATATGCAATTAGGGGCACCCTGTATACTTTTATACATATATATAAGAAAGTGAACTTTTAAAACTTTTGGAAAAATACCTAATCATTAATAACTGCTGTTATTTTGATGCCTTATTTGATAAATCATCTGATGCTGCTAAAGAGGAAACATCATCTTCCGTGTTTGAAATTTCAGATATAGAAATATCTGGATCAATTAGTAACCCAAGAACTTCTGTATGAAAACGCTTTAATGGTTTTCTGAGAAGGTTCATATAACTAGTGATCACCGGGTCAGAACTAATTAACATTAAATTGAAAATATCTTCATTACATTTCTCGCGAGAACATTTCCTGGAGTAGTTTCCACTATATAGCTTAAAATCCTTATTCCGAGCCTCCTGGGCCTCTTCTGATAATTGGCCAAACAAAAGCAATGAAGAAGCAATCACGTCTGGCCCGTGAATAAGTAACCTATGTATAATTGGAGGCATATAAAACCAAGCATACATTTCAACGAAACCCTTTGCAGTATCAAGTAGGTGTATACTTTCTAAAGTTGTTAATATGAATATCGTATCCACTCGATATTGTTACTAAAATGGTGTGCATCCTTTTTATTAGGTTTCTAATTCGAATGACGGGAATACTGCAAGGCGATTTTTCGAAAATGCAGACTTGGCATCTGAAACCTGTAATTTCAGATGCCAAGTCTGCATTTTCGAAAAATCACCCGTCATTCGAATTTCCGAAGCCAGGCTTAGGTTGAACAACTATCAATCCAATTCGATTTATAAATTCCTTTATTTTCACCCACAATAGTCTTGTCCTTATTTCTTGCTTGCCACTTTTTATAGGAAGTTTATATCCTCATTCACGGATTATCTGCTGCACCAACTAATATGGATAGAGATGCAGTAAGGCATTTGTTGAAGACGTTTTAACTCGCCGGTAAGGGAGTCGATATTGGAGCCGACAAGGTAGGAAGGAGAAACAAGAGATAATGTAGAATAATGAACCAGTATTAATAAATATTTATTTAATAAAATCTAAAAGCAACGAAATTTCTTTCTGTTATTTTTGTGTTGCCCTTATAACGAGAGTGCATTTTGCTAGATCAAGACTCTTTAATAAACGTGTATTATGCTCTCTTCTATTCAAAAATCTCTTATAATATAATGACATGGGGTCAAAGTGTGGATATACAGAGAATTTTTGTGATGCAAAAGAGAGCATTACGAGTAATATTTAACATGGGATACAGGGAATCTTGTCGCGATACCTTCAAAAACAACAAATTGCTCACTGTTACGTCGATTTACTTATACAAGTTATTTATATATATATATGGTATAAAAAATAAATTACCAACACACTGCGACAAACATGAACACAATACGCGAAATAGAAAAAATATATATATTAATAAATATAACCTGACGCTGTATAAAAAAATCCCCAATATGTGCTGGTAGCTATTTATTTAATAAACTGCCGACTGATGTAAAAATGGCAAAAAATATACAGCAGTTTAAATCTAAACTTTTCAAATTATTATGTAGTAAATGCTGTTACTCCGTGAATGAATATTTAAATGAATAAAATTCAATATGTTTGTTTGAAATTTTAATCTAGTCATATGTGTGTATGTAGATACTATTTTTTTAGTAATGTTTTTGTAATGTATTTCTTTTTTATCTATGTTCTTGACCTGTTCTATCCAATGTATAATTGGCACAAAGAACTAATAAAAGTCTATCTATCTATCTATCTAACGTGTTACATGTAAGGTTTTTCCTAATTTTGATAACTAATTGTTTTAAAGCGTGTAATCGGTATATTCATTTATAAATTTGATGAATTTTAGAGGAAAGTAAGTAAGCGGGCACACTGGTTTTGCTGATTTTGCGTTTGGCAAATTCAAACTGCATATGTCCGAATTTTTAGTTAAAATCGCAAGAAAATTTTAAGGAGTACACATGATAACTAGTTTGACTTTAATTAAATAAATCATTAAAAGAAATAGTTCACTTATAATACATCTATAATACATCAAATTCACAATGTGGACGTATGTGGAAGTAAACTTTTCCTATGATTGCAAAATATATCGTAGTTTTATTGATATATTTGCATAGGCTTGGTTTTGAAATTATAATTACTATATAACTTAAACAATTATAATAAAATAACGTAATATATTGAGTATATACTTGACAGCATTGGATCCATAACTAATTAAGTAAAAAACTACAGATATAAATGAGTTTATCCACTTAAAAGTTCTATCAAGTTTAGCGCATCGATCATACGCAAATACTACTTAACAACAACAGTTTCATGAAGGTGGTGGTAGGCGAGCTTGAATGAAGTTAGATAGTTGCGCAAATGATACACTGATACGCCCTCTTGCCATATGTCAACAACAATATACTCCTTTAGCTCGTTTCATTTTAAGATTAAGTGCCACTTTTTCGAATTCCCGTCTCACTATGCGGCGGTTAGTTAAGTAAAGTGAGAAAAACTAGTATGAAGTCTCACCTCTGGGGGTGACTCTCGCAAAATAAGGGATACATGATGGATAATATGTCTTTTCATCCACTGAGCAGGAGGGAACTCTACAGATCTTTATTATTTCTTTTATTATAATTTATGAAATATCACATTTCTATGTTAAATAATTTTTTTAGATAGTTTATGTAGAGTAAACTATATTAACTTTCTTACGGCATCCTCTATCCGCGAACAAAGTATGCTTGACCAAGTTTCTTACTTTTTAAAGCTTTGCTTCATTACAAAATTAGTTCCATGTCATTATCTAATTTAACCAGATTTTTATTAAATTTAATTAAAGCGATTATTATTCTAAATTACCTCATTATTATATAGTGGACTAACTTGTCGAGTTTTCTTCAACAACTGTTCACGTATCTATACCGAATCGATTTTAACTGTGACCACATAAGAAAAAAAGACGTACACCTATTTTTAAAGTAACTAAGTAACTTATATTTTTATGGTCTGTAAATGTAATGATGCGGCCAGCCGACAAATGAAACCACCTAGTCATCGCTAAGACGAAGGTCAGTTAAATTATTAATTGCATTTCAAATTGGTATTTACATGGTAAGAAATTCTTATACTATCATCATTGTATCGATAATGAAGGAAATAAATCGATTATAATTGCACTAGAACGATCATTTTTAATATAAAAATTTGGGGGAAGTAAGATTTCTAAATATTGTCTAAATACTAGCTATAGCGTTCTCTTAATACTTAATATTATATTTTTGTATCACATAATAATCAGTAATTGGTATTTGGACCTAATTTCCAGATAATTAATGAAAATCCCTGACTTTCTCGCCCGAATTAATTTTCTTTAGGTTTTTTTGGTCATTCTAAACAAAAAAAGTCTCTTGTCATTTTTTCGTAAAATTGACCGTTTCTGACAAAAACAATTTAATGTTTGAAAAACAATATTAAAAAATACATTTTTTGAGTTCACCAAAATTTATATAATCTTTGAACATCCATTAACAAAATCCTGAAGAGTAAGTGCAGATTATTTTATTCTAAAGTTTGAATTTTTTATTGTTAAAAAGGCGTTTTTGCGTTTTTTTAAACATTAAATTGTTTATAAGTCGGAAACTGTCAATTTTACGAAAAAATGTCAAGAGAATTTTTTTGTTCAGAATGACCAAAAAAACCTAAAAAAAATCATTCGGGTCAAGAAAAGTGATTTTTGCAATTTATATAAAAAAGTTAATTCAAAAAAATTGGGACCAGATTTTCGACCGGCAAACTCTTAATCCTTCCTTATTCAGGGGCATGTCCACGACCGGCTTTAATGTGAATAGGCCAGTATATGGAAATGTGGCAACGTGTGCTTCAGTCCCCGTTCTTGGCAAAACTGAATTATTGTGCAGTAATCTGTCACGAATAAATTGGCATTATAGTACATAAAAAGTGCTTCTCTGTTGGTGTAATTTCACAAATTGTGTTTTATAAAGTAAGTAGTTATCATTTTAATTAATTATATGGGTATCTATCGCACCGCTCGCACCTGAAATCACTTTTTGTGCGTCAAATTACGTTATAACCTTACTTTTTATGCAAGCTATATTTTTAATTCAATTCACCTTTACTACAAAAACCAATAAAATAATTTTAATTAATTCTAGGTCTGGGGTCTGAAAACAATAACAATATGCCGGATAAATGTTGTGTACCTGGCTGTACAAGCAATTACAGTTCTTCATCTGAAGGTTATGCCTGAGCCTTTAGATTTCCCAAAGAACCAGACAGAACTGAGGAAACAGTGGCTAAAGAGTATTTCTAGGAAAAATTGGCAGCCTACAAAATATTAAGTGGTGTGCATAAAACATTTTGATGACAGTGCATTATTCAAATCTGAACGATACAAAGATGCTTATGGTGCGTGGAAGGAGAGAAATGGAAAAATTTATGTTAGTGTCTGGTGCAGTGCCCCGTGTAACGGAAACTTACGCTCATCCACCAGTTATCGCTGGGGCGATGATGAAGGAGAAGAGATCGTGTGCGATGTGCATTTTGAGGAATATTAGGATTTTTATGCTGTTTGTTAACGACCTAGGTTTTTAAAATTAATTCTAAGCAAATAATTTATTTTGTCATAAAAATATTTTCATGTAATTCTTTGAATAACCCTCTTCCATGTAATTTCAAGTATAACCCGTCGATAAATCACTCTCCAGACCAGTTTCAAAAACTTCTTCCACCACTTCCATCGTGTTCAGCACCCTCGAAAACGGGGGACGAAGATAATCTCGTCTTTGCACGAAATGTTTACACTATTTTTTGCTTCATTACATAGATTATTAGTAGAACTGACAGAGTTTAAGATTGCAGCGTTGCCACATCGTACACTCCGGCCTGTTCACATTAAAGCCACAATAAAGCCGGTCATAGCATGTCCCGAACGTGAATATGCAAAAAAAATCGTATGGGAAATTTTTTTCATACGAATGCCGGGTTTTCGCCTTGCCTACACAAGGTTTTCGCCTTGCCTACACAAGGTTTTCGCCTTGTCAGGAATGAATTGATTAAAAATAAAAATTCTGTTTGTCTGTCTGTCGGCCCGTAAATTTTTGTGCAGACGATTGTTCTGGAACGACTTCTTTGGTACATCTATATATTATAACGAGGTTTGGAACTAGATATTATTTTGATCTTTGATAAAAAAAAATGTGATTTAATATTTGTACAAGAACCAAAGGCATCTTTTTTTTGGCATCAGCCACCTCCACTACAACCCCCACCTCATTATGAACCACCCCACTGCCTCCCACCCTGGAAATTTGAAGGCAGCGGTTTTTTATATTTTTTATTCTTATTTATATTATTTGTTAAAAATGTTCGGTAACTGTTCTTTTGACTTAAAATTCCTCAGGCGCAGAGGTTACTTTTTTTCATTATGTATTGGGTATTTGTATTATTTTGTTGATTCCTATTTGTACTATCCAGAATCGTATTCTCCTTAATCTTATTCTTTTCTAAAATGTGGAACGGTTAATGGAACACCAAACAAGAAGGACCGAAGAGGACGCCCTGCGAAACGTTAGGCTGCTGTTTTCAAGCAGTTGATGAGAAGTAGCTTTGTTTAGGTTGTACGTTTAACACGCAAGCGCAACAGATGGCGTGTTGCTGTGAGACGTTCCTTACAGCAAAGGAAGGCCAACTAAAATAAGAGTCTCAAAGCGTATGTCAAAATATTGTGAATAAGTTGTTTGTTAAAAACCCAAAAACCCAACAGTTTGAAATAAAATAATCCTAGTATTGCTGATATTAACATAAATGGTCTTATGATGTGTTGTACCCGGTTTTTCGGACTTGCTAACTTTTTGAACTGGAAGGAGCCAATACGTAGAATACCATGGCTTTAAGTCTGATCAATTTCTAGCTACACCGGAGTGTCCCAAGGCTCAGTACCGGGGACTATTATTTATTTTATTTATTAATAATTTAGTGCCTTATGTTGATGTCCTGCCTGCTATATGCTGATGACATGAAATTGTATTATACTGTTGATACTGACGAGGATTGTGTGTTACTCCAAATTAATTTAAATGATGTTAATGACTGGCGTCTTCTAAATAATCTGCTTTTAAACATCGCCAAATGTAACGTTCTGTCTTTCTGCAGGAAGAATAATGGACTGTTATTTGATCGATACCGTATTAAATAGATCACAGATGAGTTCAATAACTTGGGGGTTCTATTTGACTCGAAACTAAATCTTAACAAACATGTAGAAAATATTGTTCTCTCTGCTTATAAAAGTTTAGGTTTTGTGATTTGAAATTCAAGTGTTTTTGGTGACATTTGAATTGTTAAATCTTTTTTATACTGCATTTGTTAAATCCAGACGTGAATATGCCTCGCATATTTGGAATCCAGGCTTTAATAAATATTATAGTCCACGCAAATTAGACGAAAAAATTGCGAATAGAAGAAAAAAATCATATACAAATTATATTTGGGCCATGCATAGTTCATGGGGGTAGAAGTAAGGATCCGAAAAGTTCCTACCTTACCCGTTGATGGAAACACCCTTTTGGGGCGAAAAGCCACCCCTAGACAGGAGTTAGTTACGATTATTCTCATTTTCCTTCGAATCTGTTATTCCTACGAAAAACAGGTATAGGAACAAAAATATTCGTCATTAAATTCTACACAAAAAAAGTTCTATGGTCGATTTCCGTACTCCCTGCCGTTTTCTCGCTATCGACGTTCATAGTAGGGGGTAGTTTGGAGCGCTCGGCGAAAAATCGGTGGTACGCGATTTTTCACAGCAAATATCTCCGAACGGCTACTTTGACCTCAAAAATGGTTATAATGGAACTTGTAGAGCGGATTCTCCTCTACAAGATTCATCTTGTACTTTTCTTTTTTTTTTATTATTTTTGTTGAATTTTCTCATAATTTTAATATTTATTATTTCTTTGAAAACTTCACGGCATTGTAATGTTCGACCTTCGGATTCTGTCGAAGCTGCTCGACAGATTCCGGTTTGGGGAATGTGAGGAAGGGGGGCAGGTATGAATTGTCCATTCTCGACGCTCGAATATTTAGTTGTGAAATACCGTTGTTAGACTCGGTGCGTATTTCGTGTTATTTCGGATGTCTTGAGAAACTGTAAAGAAACTGTGCTGTTTGCGACACTACTTTTGCTTTGTTCGGTAAAGGCAAAGCACAAACTGTAACTATACTTAATAGCAGAAGAGATTTGGATGACATCAATCAAAAAAAGAAGTCGCAACTGCTGGAGAGAGTTTCACGATGGCGTTATATAAAGCTCCAAAGAAAGAGAAATCCTTAAATAGACATAGATTTCTCACATTCATATAAATTGGTTGGGAAATCAAGTAACGCTGTACTATTATCGAGACTACCGCCAACGTCTGCCGCTTCTCATCAGCAAGTATGCTGATGTAAGTAACAGGGTTTTTCATCAAATTCAGTTATGGAGAGGAATAAACAAACCTTGACCCAACACAATGAGGTTGAAAGAAAACTGACACCGTTCTTTCACTCATTTTTACACCTGAGGCACCAGCTCCGTTTTCCGTTCTACAACTTATATCTTGCAACTGCAGGATGGGCTACGGGAAACGATGCGGGTGTGTAAAAATAGGATTGCGCTGCTCAATCATGTGCTCCAACTGTCACGGACAAGGCTGCTTAAATTCACCTACCGAAGATGAGTTGATTGAAGAAAACCCTATCGACGAGTGAAACCGACAATGACGACATAGGAATAGGCCTACGGGGGAAACCACTTACAAAAAAAAAACGCATCGAGACCTCTATCTGGTATGGAAACGAGTCATATTACAAAGTGCGTATCCTCGAAAAAAGCGAGAAAATTCAACAAAAATAATAATAAAAAAAGAAAAGCACAAGATGAATCTTGTAGAGGAGAATCCGCTCTACAAGTTTTATTATAACCATTTTTGGCGTCAAAGTCGCCGTTTCGGAGATATTCGCTGTGAAAAATCGCGTACACCGATTTTTCGCCGAGCACTCCAAACTACCCCCTACTATGAACGTCGATAGCGAGAAAACGGTGGGGAGTACGCAAATCGACCATAGAACTTTTTTTGTGTAGAATTTAATGAAGAATATTTTTGTTCCTATACCTGTTTTTCGTGGGAATGACGGATCCGAAGTAAAGTGAGAATAACCGTAACTAAGTCCCGTCTGGGGGTGGTTTTTCGCCCCACAAAGGTGTTTCCATCAACGGATAAGGTGGGAACTCTTCGGATCCTTAATTGTACTCTTATGAGTTATACATAGCCCAAATATAATTTGTATACGAATTTTTTCTCTTAAAAAGTCTAATTTACGTGGACTTATAATTGCATAGAGAATATACAACGGCGCTACCTATAATTCGCTTCATACAAAATTGATCGTGTATATCCCGCTATTGGCTTCGAACATGGACAGTTGCTAAATAGATTTGGTTTTCTTAGTTTACACGACCGCAGGAAACTCTATTTTCTTTTGTTTTTGCACAAGTTAATTTTTAATCTCATCGCTTAATCTGTTAATGTATTTTTCATAATCGGTTCTTTTCCCTTTTTGTCTGTATATTTTTTACCATTAGATATAAATTATTGTGTTTTTTTCCCACCCTGTAATTGGTTTTTACTGTGGGGTGGTGTGACTATATAAATAAAAATAAAAAACGTGTGTTCGGCTAATAAAATTAAAATCGGATATAGCATCAACGACCGTAACTCTCATATTTCTCACATATTTTTCTCATTTTGATTGTTTACGCGACTCAAGGGTATGTATAATCATCCGTAGAATATTGAACTTTTTTTTAAATAATTTATTTAATATTACATATAAAATGAATGAAACTTTTTTTAAAGGAAATTCCCATATTTGATGTTTAGCAATTGAATTTTTATGATTATATACCGTCAAACCGTGACATTGCTAAACATTTAATTTAATTCTTGTACAAAGCTCCACTGCACCTAAGGTCAAGAAATGCATAATTTAATGTCTGTTATATTTTACTATACTTGGAAATTCGTGTGGATGTGTGTCGATTCGATATGCTTTTAAATTGCTAAATGTATGTATACACTTTATTCATATAGGCGAGGTAGCGCGCACGGTTGTTATATTTACGATGGAGTAAGCTATAGAGACGCGTTGAAAAGTTTTATAAAATCTGGAGCGTTGAGTAGTCAACACCTGATTTAGTGAAAAAATTGATGCTCAGAGACGGTGGATATTGAAAATATATCGCTAACAATTTGTTTTCTCACCACCGATAATGTAAATATGTGACTTCATTTTCAATTTTTTCATCTACTTTCATAATTCGTTTGCCATTTTTTGTTTGATAAATAATCTACAGAGTTAATTGAATTTGTTTATAACAATAATTTTGAAAATTGATAACCATATTAAAAAAAAAACGGTTTAAATCGAGCGGCAAACCGCGAAGGAAATCTGGTGTACACTCAGATGAAAATCCGAGGAAATCTTAGGAAATCTCAGGAAATATTTTGCTTTTTCCGAATTTCTCTCTCCCGCTCTTCAAAAATTTTTTGAAAAAAAGTTCGAGGAAATTGAATTAAATCCGAAGAAATCTGTGTAATCTTCGTCAAAGAGGAAATCAGGTGTACAAAATTTTGGGGCTCAGAATGTTGTCTTAAATCCAAATATGTAAAAATATACAGGGTGTGCCATTTAAAAATCGAAAGCTGCGATTATTTCCGGGTATACTGGAAATGGTCTCATACCATTTTTATGTCCAAAAATCCATTTTTACAGGTAGTTTGTACACCCCAAATTTCAAATAGATAAGTCAAAAAATAAAGGAAATATAGGGGGGAGCCACTAGCCTGTGGCTCCCGGTATAGTAACGCAAAAAAAATTGTATTGTCCAAATAGGCTTAGAATGTCATCAAATGTCGAGATTTCTAGTTTGAGCAAAAAAAAATTTTCTGTCTGTCGTTCTGTCGGTCTATCTGTGCCCACGATTACTCTGGAACTGTTTAAAATATTGACTTGATATTTGGTACACTTATATATTTTAATGAGATCTGGAACTAGATTTTATTTCGATCTTATTCCGTTGAAGGGTTAAGTGGTAAATTGAAGTAAATAGAGGTAAATAGGTGAATCAAGCAAATAATCCATACAATTGGTATTTAGTATATATAAGAGAAGGTGTCAAAAAATTGCTTGGCATTAGCCATCCCCATTACCACCCCCACCCCATTATTAAAAGGAGTGAAAAAAATAAAATTTTGTTTTAGTGTGTGTACAAGAACCAAAGGCCTCAATATTTTTTTTTACTTCATCCACCCTCACCACCACGACGGTAATTACAAATTTGTTTGGAATCTCCTTTCTTAACAAGACGTATTAGTTTCGATATTTTAAGCAAATCTGGAAAATGACCTTCGGCAGAGCAATGATTTTTAACGTAACATAAGAGTTTTGCAAGAAATTTGGCACATTGTGTACTAATTTTTATAGAAGAATTGTCAGATCCAGTTGAGTTTGAATTTTTCAAATTATTTATTACATTAATTTCAGACTCGGTAACACTTGAAATTTGATTCATCAACATTACTTAGCATATTATGATTATTAATATTTTGTTGATTAGATTTTATAACAGATTTCGGGAGGCTTACAAAATATGAATTAAATTCATTGGCAATGAGAATGTTATCGTCTGTTTCTACATTATTTTGATCATGGTAGATGTGTCCTTTTTTATTTGCTTATTTGATCCTTTAATAGATGTATTAATAATATTCCAGACAGTTTTTGTTTTATATTCAGAATTCAGTACGATATTATCAAAATACATTTTCTTTGCATGCCATATAGAATTATATCCGTAAAACAATCCAACTTTCAATGTAACGGTACATAGGTACATCCCCTTTATATTGTTAAATCTGCGTGACATTGATAAGTTAATAAATAATTCTTAAATGTTATACTACCTACCTAATTTACCCTGATGTAATGTTTCTCTAATGTAGTATTTGCAAGGTTAAATCTAAATTTGATTTTTATTTAATCCTCATCTCTGTTATTTAGATTTATGCAGTCATTCTGAATGAATGTATTTTTTTTTCATTACTTAATACAAGATGGTTATTATCACATTTGTAAAAATAAATTATACAGTCGTTAATAATTTCATTTGCATAATAACATGTATATGACTTGAAATGAGTGTTTTAGAATAAGGTAACTACGTTTATTTATATCCAAGCAGCAAATTTAATAGTTTTTTAATTATAATTCCGAACTGTATTTATAAAATTTAATATTAATAGTCGGTAAAGTATTTACAACGTAAAAATAAACACTTTACATGAAAGTTTGTATATTTTTATAATATGTATTAAGTATATTAAATTATGTTAGAAATAAATATAAAATTTAAAATTCTAACAGTACTGGTGCTATATCAAAATAATGTTCTTATTAATGTTCTTATTATGACATATTATGTTGTTTTTAATAAAATGCTTGAAATGACTGTAAGAAAGTTTAAAATCTTCTGCCTTAGACTTCGTAACATTGCCATTAAAATAGTCTTCATAAATACCAACTTACTGTATACTGTGTATACCTACTACACTCGATGGGCCTGCACAGGGCCGGATTGGCAATTTTTTTCAGGCCGAGTTTGATTAAATGAAAATCGAAGAGCGGGCGGAGGGTATAGAAAAAAAAATCACAAAAAAACGTACGCTGACCCAATCCGGGCCTGGGCATGTGTCTTCGTCAATCATTACCTTAGAGAACCATCTCCGGAAAGGTGTGCATATAAAAAATATTCACTAAGATGTGAGGTCTACTGCACAAATTTAAAATACTTCGGCATATATTAAAAATAAAAGAAAAAATCTGTAATAAAAAATTCCTAATGGAAGTTTCTGTTTTTTAAGAAAAAATATCCGGGACTTTTTTTGAAACTTCCCGATCACCTAGAAATTCGAACTTCGATACAGAAATACCTTGGCATCTAAGGTTTATGAGAAAAATCCCAAATCCGGTAAATTCTATATGGCGGATTCAATATGGAGTAAGGAAAAGGCAACTTTCCAAAAGATTTTTTTAATGATTTAATATCATCACAATAGCCACCAAAAGCCGAAAATTACTTTAAAAAGTACATGGAGGATGAACCATAAGTGTTGCTGCATGTGCAGGCATAACCTATATTTTTTTTAACTTAGTGGTTGCCTTAGAGTCCCAATTAACTTTTAAAATCAAACCCGGAGTAAGTTAAGAGGAAAATTCCCCGACTCGCGACGTTTAAAATAAAACTAAAAAGTGGCGTCTTGAATGCGACACTGACGTTGCGCAATTTTTCTTCACGTTTACACATTTTTTTCGTTCAATTCATGACATTTCAGATGTATATTCTTAGGCATTCAAAATTTTCAGAGCTGGGCAAAGTACACGGAAAAATGTATTTTCGATACAAAATGCAAAATACATGAAATCATCTGATTGTATTGGAGATACAAAATACATGTATTTTGCAAATACATTTTCAAAATTCAAATACATAGGTAAGGTTGAAAAAAATTATACTTATTTTATTACCTTAAAATTATCTCAAGAAAATTTCACAAAATATGTCAATTCGCTCTCATAAGAACTAATTTTTTAAACATACTATCACTTAAAGAATTTCTTCTGGGATTATTTATGATAATGGATATTACCAATAGCACAGAAGACAGGAACTATACAGAAGCGAAAGCAAGCCTTCATAGTCGCCATGATGATAAGGCTTACATTTGTCAAAAGCCATATGATAATTTTTGACGTTGTGCGATTGACAGTCTTTGAAACTCTTACACGGTGGTTGGTTATTTTCGTGCCTTTTTCTTCCCATTTTCGACAATTTTTTATTTGATTTTTGTTTATAATGGGTTCTAAACGGTATAGGGGGTTGTGCTTATCGTCCATGCCCTTCGAAGGTGAAACAATAAGCTTCCTTCTATTTCCCAAAGATCCTGAAAGGTATGTACAAATTTATATTACTGAAACAACTAGAAAGTAATGTTAGCAGTTGAAAAGAAGTAATATGAAATTAAATATTTTCTTATCAGAAATGCAATAAGTTACAGAATATGTTCATCAGTTTCTAATGAACAGAATTGTATTGTGACCATATGAATAAGGTAATTAAGTAATGACTCTCAACTCGTACCACTAAAAAACTCTCGAAAAAACTTTTCATTGTATCAATTAAAAAAAATCAATAATAGAGCATGTGCATCATATAACTAACATAACCTCAAATTTTAAGTCTTTCATTCTCATTTTTAATGTTTGTATACTCATTTCAGCTTGAAGCAATACTGGCTGCAAGCAAATATTTAAAAATTCAGGCTAATAATTTTTCAGTTTATTAGGAGAAAGTATTTAGAACTTCAAAAACATTACACTGAATTAGATTTTAGTTGAAAGTATGGAAACCGAGCTGAAATTTTAATAACAGCTACGAAATACTCATAAATCTTAAGAAATATTAATTTTTGAGGTTAGCTGTGACGTCACGTGTACATGCCTTATTCACGTATATTGTTATTTTACGTAAACATTTTTTTCACTGTTCTATTTGATTTGTAATATTCTATTCAACAATATAGGCAATATAGTTATATACATAATGTATGTCTCTTTCATTGTATATCTATACATTGTACTACGTTCCATGATAGTATTTTCATATTCTGGTAGCAGTATGAAAAAAAATGCATTGGCTTAAAAGCGCATTATTATGATTAATGATGCCTGAAATACGGGATATAAATATAAAAGTGTACTTCTTTTTTTTTAACATTCTGCAATACACCATGACTTGGACCCCCAACTTCATTAATACCGTATATACACATTCCTATTCATGTACCTATCTACTAAATATAAAACAAGACAGTTTTCCTAGTGTACAGTGTATTGTACCGAAATATTGATATATTTTTTGTGTACATAATTTCTCTGAGTGTAGTAAGGCATATTACTGTCATTTCGAGGTCACATAAATTAGACACCCGATATCAAAGGTGCCGCGGCAAGCTTTCGCTTCTGTATAGTTCCTGTCTTCTGTGCCAATAGTAATATCCATTGCAAAATAAAAATAAGAACATCTAATGCTGTTTGTAGTGTATTCACAATATGAAGACTTGGCTTCTTGCTAATTAGTAATTAAGAATCACTGACAGTTGACAGAGACAAGAAGACACAAATATAAAATATGACAATCAAATTGAGAGAAGCAGTAGTACAATAATAAAAATACTGTAAATAATCTACTGGTCGTTGAATCTACTGAATTCGCACTTAGATAGAACGTTCATTGCTACTATAATTTGGCCTAATACGCCTAGGTGCTAAGGCCCTTTTTCCGAGAATTTAATTATTCTCGCTAAAATTGACATTATATAAATAATTTTTTTAAAATACCAAAATATTTTCGTGGAAGAACAAAATATGACTTCCTTAGACGTCACGCGCAGTGCTTGTGACGTCTATGAACGTCCCATTGAAATGATTTTACCAAATGACGTCCGCAGACGTCATGCGCAACGCGGTATAGTTGCACGATGACGTTCGTAGACGTCATGAGCATTGAAAGTGATAGATAACCTAAGCGTGTGGAGCACAGACAGAACGAGATGATACGATAATACCTACCTTTGTATTTTGTCACAATGGCGTCGTTGTTAGGATGAAAGCTGTAAGGAGAGTACGAGGGAGTGAATCATTATAGAAACTCTTCGTAGGTTTGTTGAAGTTTTTATATAACTGTTGAACATTTTGTATGGTATCTTAGTATTACGCAACATATTAGAATTACGCAGTTTTTTTAAATTTCAACATCTTAGGTACAATTGCTAACTTCTTGCTAGGGATTGCAATTTACCGGAAGTTTTAATAACCGGTAAATCGGTAAATAAAAATATAAATAACCGGTTAACCGGTATTTACCGGTAATTTTTAGAATGAATGATGAAAATGGCAATTGTCTTTTTCCATGTACAAAATTATCTAAATTTAACAAAAAACATTTTTTAAAACGAACAAACAAAAGGTTTTTTATCAACAGTAAGATCACAAGAGCTTTTTTATCGGATAAATTTCTCTTTGTAACGAAATAATTTTGCCAAATCAGTGATTTTATAAGAAAAACTGACATGAAAAAAATCGCGAGACCGGAGGTCGAAATTACCGATTGGCAAAATTTTGAGTTAAAAAATATCCATAAAAGAAAAGCTCGAATGTTTTTTGGCATGATAAATTAACGACAGAATATGTGAACGAACAACAACAATAGTTTATTAAAAATAATTATAATTTTCCCAAAACGACTCATATTGTACAGTATAGTTTCCACAATACTTAAAAATTATAGCTGACAGTACAGATTTCAAAGTGACGTGCGACTACTACATGTACTCTGCTTTTAAGGAACAGGCATTTTTATTGGTGATTAAAAACGATGCATCTTTTTTATCGCTGTCAAAGTGACAAAAATGTGACTGTCAAACAGACTTTTTTATATAGGAGTTAATTTATCAAAAGGAAAAAAATATAAATGAAACAAATTTAAATAAATAATTATTCTGTAAATAACAAAAATATCCACTTATATAACAAAAATTATAAACATAAACTCAAATAAGGCATTTACTGAATACCTAATCTAAAAATACAATATTATTTTAAAAATAGCCTGTTAAAAGGGTTAGTTTATCAAAGCTATATCTGTTAGTCGTCTGATATTTGTGCATAGAATACCCCAGATGAAGATGCCCTTCTTCAATCGGTGGGTCAATAAGTTAATAAGAATTGGTAATAACATAAATCTAAATGTATTCCAAGATATTTGCGGCAGTGAAAAATTCAATTTTCTGTCGTAAGGTATTGTCAATGTCTCTCTTGTATTTCTTAGGGCTTGGTGTTTGAAGTTTTCTTTTTATAATATTATTTATTTATTGTTAAAAGTGTTCGGTGTTGGAACAATCACTCTGTATTTAGTGAATACTAGTCAGTGACATAAATAGAAACATTGAATACGTGACATATCGTAAGTTCAGAATTTACCGAAATAACCGGTAAAAAATTAAAATAACCGGTAATTATCGTCATGTGTTTTTTGTCCTAATAACCGGTTAACCGGTTAACCGGTAATGCCATCCCTACTTCTTGCGTATGTATTTTTTATTTTGAAGAGTATTTCAAACTACATATTTCTGAAAAACATGTATTTTCAATACAAAATACAAATTGTATCGAAAATACGTATTTCTAATACATGTATCCAGAATACTGCCCAGCTCTGAAAATTTTCTTGCACGCTAAGGGGATGAAAGTGGGGGCAGCAATTCGTTTCATTTCATGGAAAGCTGTATAGCGTATTACTGTATAGTATAGGTTAAGACGTGTTAAACGTCCCATGGACGTTTAACAAAGGTACCATTTTACAAAATATTGATTTTTCACATTTTACTGTAAAAAATTACCAGCACGTTGGAATTATTTTTATCCTGACAACTTGGGAGGTTGTGGGGTACTCCCTTGAATATAATTTCATATAGTTACTTGTACCGTACAATTATAATTTTATATTTATATTTACGAACCAAAGTTTTTTCTTCAATCGTTCCAAAAGTAGGTACTTTCGGTACGATTTTTTGTACCAAAAGTAGCATATAGAAAGTAGCTATTAGGGGTACTAGTATTGTAAAGTGACAGATCATCTAAACGTCAATGTCAATTTCCACGTTATATTTTACTATGAATCACATTAATCCCATTCGTACTCGACGCTAAACAATCGTATTGCTATGGTAACGAAATAATGACGCTTAAAACTGTCAGATAATAGTTATTTCAAAATGGACAGTGATGACAGTACAATTAATATTAATATTTGTAAATGGTCAAAGTATATCAATTTTTGGTTTCATTAAAGAGACGATTGAAGAAAAAAATATTGTACGTAACACGCCCCGAGAGTGCTTTTACTAGACTCACAAGCTTCCAGGCCTCGCCTACGGCTCGTCCTGGAATTTACTTACTCGTCCAGTAAGAGACCACTTTCGGAACTTGTTACTTAAATAACTATTTTCTTCAGTCGTTCCAAAAGTAGGTACTTTCGGTACGATTTTTTGTACCGAACGTAGCGTATTCTGGTACTAAACGTCAATGTCAATTTGCAGGTTATATTTTACTATGAATCACATTAATTACATTCGTACTCGACGCTAAACCGTCGTGTTGCTATGGTAACAAAATAAAGACGCTTAAAACTGTCAGATAATAGTTATTTCAAAATAGACAGTGATGACAGTAATTTTGAAAATATACCGATTTCAAATTATATCATCGTAAACATAAGCCATAATAATAATTGTACAATTAATATTAATATTTATAAATAGTCAAAGTATATCAATTTTTGATTTAATTAAAGAGACGATTGGAGAATAAATATTGTACGTAACACACAAGCTTCCGAGCCGTAGCTCGTCCTGGAATTAGCTTACTCGTCCAGTAAAAAACCACTTTCGAACATGTTACGTAAATAACTTAAACGATAAAATTCAAAATGGCTAATTTGTAGAAATTGAAAAATAATTTCTAAAAATATTTTTACATGTGTCTTAAAGGATCTCATAACAGTTTATTTATACGAAGAAAGTTTGTGAGATACATTGTAATTAAACAATTAACAATTTTGGCTTTAATTAATTATTACCAATTAAAACAATTATAATATTGTGCAACAACATAATTGTTTTACATCACATATTTATTAAATTTCTCACATTAAACTAATTTAATTATTTGGCTCACACATATTGTGTTCCTAACATCTAAAATAAATACATTTTAAATCGTGTAACAAATATCACCATCTCTTTGTTTAAGGTTTCAGGTAATTTTCGACAGCCCACATGAGAGTTTTACCAATCTGTTACCAAGTAAATCGGTGCCATTATAATTGCATACTACGATAACAATGGAAATTGTTTTTGGTTACTAATTTCTGTCAAATAGTAATGTTTTTGTTGCTATATAAAGTATTGTATTTTATATACGACTAACAAATAATATGAACATTAAATGGGTGATTTTTGGTATATAATGGTATAGATATATGGTTAAAATATCTATAATAAACTAATAAAATTGGTTTTAGCTTGAATATATATTCATATTTTTAATTATATAAAATATATGTTAACATTTATTTATTCCGTTACCGGAAATCTTATTCCAGAGTAAGTAAACTGTCACATTACTCCCCCGCTAATAAAAAGAAAGATCAATCAGTTATTTCGTCGATGGCAAAACGAACTTTCTTAATAGGTGGTATAGTGACATCGCATTTGTCAGACAGTAAATATGCTGATTTAATCCTATCAATATTCACTGTGACGGGTTTAGTTCCTTTAATAAAAGTAACCAACTTATCTGTACGGGACAAAACTTTAAACGGTCCATCATACAGTGGAGTAAAAGATTTCTTAAAACGTTCTTTCCGAACGAAAACAAATTTACAAATCGCAATATCCGAACTGACAAATGATTTGTAATTGACATGGTGAAAAGGTGGAATGAACGTTAAATTATTAAAAGAAGTACGTAACTTAGTAATAAAATAAGGAATATCCGGACAAGTATATGATTTAATAAAAAATTCACCTGGTAGTCTTAAGGTTTGACCAAAAACGAGTTCTGCGGAGGAACATTGCAAATCGTCTTTAGAGATGGTCCTGAGAGCTAATAGGAAGTTCATCTACCCAATGTGGTGTAGAAGTTTTAGCTCTCAGTGCAGTTTTAAGAGTTTTATTAAACCTTTCAATCATTCCATTCGAGGAAGGATGATATGGTGTCGTACGAATTCTATGAAATCCCAGAAATTTTGAAAATTCTTTGAACAGTTTTGATTCAAATTGAACGCCTTGGTCGGTTGTCACTGTGACAGGGACACCGAAACGACAAACATAATTCTGAAATAACGTACGCGCTACAGTTTCTGCAGTAATATCCTGAAGTGGATAAGCCTCTGGCCATCTAGTAAAACGTTCGATCACAGTAAGAATATAAGAACAACCTTTAGAAGGAGGTAATGCTCCTATTAAATCTATATGTATGTGGTGGAATCTTCCTTTAGGAATATCAAAGTTAGCAATCGGGCTCCTTGTATGTTTTGTCACTTTATTAGCTTGACAGCTAATATAAGTTTTCGCCCAGAGATTACAATCCGAAGTCATTTTAGGCCAAAAATAATTTTTAGAAACTAATGTTCTAGTCGCTCTGATACCAGGGTGAGATAAACCATGAAATATATCAAAAATTGTCCGTCTAAAAACGATAGGAACGTAAGGACGAAGTTTAGGGCGAGAAACGTCACACCAAATAAACTTGCCAGAATATGGAATTTTAATTTTCTTTAAACGAAAAGTTCTCTTTGTGTTCGATGAAGTATCTGATAATAAAAATTTAAGGTCAGAATCATCTTCCTGAGCTTCGCTCAATAAATTTAAGTCTAAGTTAATATCAACTAGGTTAGACTTTTGGGTAACAATTGGGGAAATGCATTGTTGTAAAGAAGACGTATCATGCTCACGTGATAAGGTGTCTGCAGCAATGTTATTTTTTCCTTTGATATGTCTGATTTCGCAGGCAAATTGAGCAATGAACTCTAAATGTCTAGTTTGCCTGGGAGATTTTTCAGTTTTAGTGAATAATGCTTTGACCAAAGGTTTATGGTCAGTAAAGCAAATAAATGTGCGACCTTCAAGTAAAAATCTGAAATGTTTAATCGCTGTAAATAAAGAAAGAAGTTCCTTGTCAAAGGAACTGTATTTGGTCTGTGCCAAGGTAAGCTTTCGTGAGAAGAAGGCTAATGGGGCAAGTACACCTTCGTCATCGCGCTGTTCAAGACCTGCCCCCATAGAGACATTAGAACAATCAACAGTCAGCGATAAAAACGAGCTATCATCACAACGTGGATGTGCTAAAAAGGTTGCACCAGCTATAGCAGCTTTGGCTTTGGAAAAACTGTCAAGACAGTCGGTAGGCCAATCATTTATTATTTTAACTTTATCATGCAGTAATCTAGTACAAAGTGCATGTAAAGGAATTAAGATTTCAGCAAAAGAAGGTATGAAACGATGATAAAAGTTAACCATACCTATGAAACGCTGAAGTTGTTTGACTGTAGTAGGTAAGGGAAAATTATTTATGACATCAACACGTTCAGAAGAAGGTAAAATGCCGGCTGAAGAAATATTGTGTCCTAAAAATGTCAAATGACTGACACCTAATATGCATTTTGACGGTTTAATATTTATGCCGTACAATTCTAACCTCTGAAAAACAAGTTTCAAGTGCTCTAAATGTTCCAAACTAGATTTACTTGCAATCAGGATGTCACCTAAATAGACGAAAATGAAGGGTAAACCTACTAAAACTTCGTTCATGAAACGTTGGAAAATTTGACCGGCGTTACGTAAGCCGAAAGGCATACGCCCAAATTCAAACAAACCGAAAGGAGTAGTAATCGCTGTTTTATAAACGTCGCTTTTTGCGACAGGTATTTGGTGATAAGCACGTACCAAATCTATTTTTGAAAAAATAACACAATTATACAACTGCGAGTTAAAATCATGGATGTTGGGCAACGGGTATCTGTCAGGAACAGTAATTGAATTTAGACGACGATAGTCCCCACAAGGCCTCCAGTCGGAGCTTTTTTTTTCAACCATATGCAATGGTGAGGAAACGGAAGAAGAAGAAGGTACACAAATACCTAATTCTACCATATTATTGAATTCATCCTGAGCTATTTTGAATTTAACGCTGTCCAACCTACGTGGGCGTGAGAAAGGTAAATGACCTTCAGTAACAATATGATGCTCAACGGAATGTTTAACGGGCAAATTGTAATTTGGAGAGCTAATTAAAGTAGGAAATTGTAAAAGTAATGCAGTGAATTCATTTGATATGCTAAATAACTTAGGAGAATGTGACGGACCATTGTTTGAAAATAAATATGTTGACAAACTAGTCATATTATCGATTAAACATTTATGTTTTAAGTCAACTACTAAACCAAAATGAGCTAAAAAGTCTGCTCCGAAAGGAAATAGCCTACGTAAGTTTAAATCAATTTTTAAAAATTTCTTTCCGAAGGTATTTATAACTGAACCATTAGCTGCTGTCAGTACAACATCGGGGTTTCTCCTAGTATTCGTTAATAGATTCCGAGGTATAATTGATAAATCAGCGCCCGTGTCAATGAGGAATTCTATTTTGTTAGTATTATCAAATATAAAAAGACGACGTTTACTATACTAGTCATTTTTGATTGTCGGCTTTGACATCTTTGGCGAAAGTGCACCAATCTCCGAGACATTTAAATGCTTTACGACCATAAAGTTGATGGTAATAGCAAACTTTAGTATTAGAAGGATTATATCTAACGCGAGAACCACTTCGACTATTAGAACGCGGCCTTGACCCCACAGGGAATTATGATGAGGGAATTCTGGTCATTATACATACTCGTGTACCAGTCAGAAAATTATGCATGAATCAGTCTATGTGTGCACATTAAAAATGCCATAGAGACCGGTAACTACGAAAAAAAAAAAATAAATAAATAAACGCCGTAAACAATCAAAGTAAAAACAGGTTTTGTGGAATTGTGTTTGATTGTCTTAGTTTTGTGGTTGAAAGATTGGAAAGTGATTCAGAAGATTCTATCTCCTGTACTCCACCAGAAATAACTGAAAGAGCAGAAGCAACAGCATCTAATTTACTACCACAGAAATCAAAAAGTTTTTATGATAAAGCGTGCCAAAGTTTCATGGACTGGCGCATTCAGAAAAAAACTAACACGATTTCTGAAAATGTATTATTAGCCTATTTTGCTGACTTAGCTGACAGATACAAATCTTCTTCATTATGGTTCTAGTCCGGTGATTTTAGATTCAAAAATAACGATTTCTCGGAAAGTTTTGGGACAAGCCAAAAATTAGTCTACCCCCTACAGAATTTCCTCAGGAAAAAATAAGTGTTGCCCACTCAAAATGGCGGTTTTAATGGTTATTTAACTTTTTGTACTATAAAATTAAAGATGTCTAAAACTAACAGTATTTACAAGAAAACTGCGAAGAGTATCCTATAGAATATGTAACAATTATATAAAAAGTTCAGTAAACAGGTGAAGAGTACGTTTTTACCTTGTTTATTTATAGGATCACTTTTCATAAAATTTTTCACCTAGAATACAATGCTGAAGAGGAAATATGGAAACGAAATTTGTACTTTTTTTTGTGAACGATTTAGTTTAGTAATAAGATATTTTTCTACGAAATATCATTAGTCATTATTCTAAATTCAACACCACAGTGAAAAGATTTATTTAGTGCTGAGTATTAATTTACTGTATTAATTGTTTGTTAATTCACAGTAATTAATGTCAATTGCTCATTCTTCTTTGAACGTGTGCTACAAATTTTTAATGAAATGGATTTTTGAATAACCTACGATTTTTATAGTCAGTAAACAACATTTAGTGTTGAAATGAAACATGAAAATTTTCACACAAAAAAAATAAACTCAGATATTAATGTTGGATTTAAAATAAAAAATTAATAGTTTAGAAAACTAAAAAAACACGCTTTTACAAATACTGCACTAAAAAGCAAAAAAATAATCATCGAACCTCTTTTCTCTGTCTACCACGTAAGAGCCTTAGTGTAAGCCGTGTTTGTAATTAAGTATAATAGTACAGTAACTAGAGGTTTAAACTTTGGAATAATGTCATATTGAATGAATTTCGTTCATTTTTGGCAGTATAATAGTAAATGCTTCACAGAAAAGTTTCTATATTGTGCGGGGGCTTGCTAATTTATAGGGGGTGGATGCCACGCCCTCTCAGGGGGTGCATAGTATATATTTATTGGAGCTGAAAGGTTCTATGCAATTTTTCACACAAATTGGTAGTTTTTAAGTTCTAACGACTTCAATATTGCGATTTTAGCTCTAAAAAAAAGGTATTTCCAAACGGCTTTCGTCAAGTATCGCGAAAAGTATTGCTTTATCGAAAAAATGTTACAGACCAATTACAGAAAGTACAGACTGGGAATTAATTATATTTTTTGTTTATTGATGTAGGATTAATAATTTCGGAGATATTTAAGTTTATATTTGGTATCCAAGTGTTTCAAAATTACCTGTAAAGTTTAAAATGCATTTTTTTCTAAAGCAAGTGTTTTAAATGAACAAAAAAATTTGAGCATCTAGGTAATGCTACATCTTAACGAAAAACTGTATTTGAGATAAACATTTTAAATTACTGGCTAATTAGAGTAACAAAATGGCGACCTTTTTATATAAAAAAATATAAATACGCACATTTTTCCGTCATAACTTCTTTATTTCTTATGCTACAGGAACGAGTAAAAAATAATTTGAAAGCGCAATTAATTGTCTTTAATTTAATTTCTTAGCATGCGTGACGTAAGTGTCACAATTTCTGAGATATTTAACATATAAACTGCATTTTTCGTCTTAGGAACGTTCGGACGTCATTTGTAAACTTCCATATCTCCGAAACTATTAAATCTATGTAAATAAATAAACAAGCGAAATTTGTTATCAGTTTATGAGCTTTATTTTTGGTCTCTACCTATTTTTCAATAAAACTAATATTTATTGAGATATTTGGAAAAGGAAAAAAAAATACGTTTCATCGAAAATACCTTTATAGTTTAAACTGTATTTTTTTCTAAAGCAAGTGCTGTATACAAACCAAAAAATTTGAGCATCTACGTCATGCTATGTATTAATGAGAAACAGTGTTTGAAATTCCTTTTTTTTTTAATTACTGGCTAATTACAGTAACAAAATGGCGACGTTGTTATTAAAAAAATGTGCACATTGCTTCGGTCATAACTTCTTTGTTCTTTATGCTATAGAAACAAATAAAAAACCAGTTGAAAGCTTAATTAATAACCTATTATTCTACTTATTAGCATCTTTGACGTAGGTGTCACAGTTTCTGAGATATTTAACTCTCACTCTAAATAATTATCTTATGAACACTTGGATGCCAAATGTAAACTTAAATATGTCCGAAATTATTAATCCTGTATCAATAAACAAAAAATATAATTAATTCCCAGTTTGTACTTTCCGTAATTGGTCTCTAACATTTTTTCGATAAAGTATAACTTTTCGAGATACTCGACGAAAGCCGTTTGGAAATACCTTTTTTTTAAAGCTAAAATCGCAATTTTGAAGTCGTTATAACTTAAAAACTATCAATTTATGTGAAAAATTGCATAGAACCTTTTCTTCTTAAAATTTGATTCTACGTCAGCTCCAATAAATATATATATTTTTAACTGCCACCCCCTGAGAGGGGGTGGCGTCCACCCCCTATAAATTAGTAAGCCCCCGCACAATGAAGAAACTTTTCTGTGAAGCATTTGCTATTATATTGCCAAAAATGAACGAAATCCGTTCAATATGACATTATTCCGAAGTTTTGCATTTTTTTTACCTCTAGGTACTGTACTATATTTGAGTATAAAAGCGTGGGGCGCTTTTCGAACGCTATTTCGAACAGGTTCGATAATTAAAACGCTGAAGACATCATTAGATTAAATGAAAAGCGCCCCACGCTTTTATACTCATATCAAGGGGGTTGTAAAGAATATGATAATCCGCCATTTTTGGGACGGCGGCCATTTTGAACATATTATATAATATTGTATTGTCATCAGAGCTACACACAATTGCCAAGTTTCATGAAGATACAACGATTGGGTGGGGAAGTGGGTGAAATTCAGTTCCTTAGACTTTTTACTAACATACATACATTGTTAGTTACAGTGTGTATGTTGTGATTTACTTAATACCTAAATAATATTCTCTAACTCTGTATTATACCTAATTACATTTTTTACTTATTTTGGCCCATGATATAACTAAACATTGTAGTGTTGCACCCTGTATACTAAAGTAAGAATTTATTTACCGAAGGTCATGGCATTTACCAAGAACTGATGTCATCTTCACCAATATAACGGTAGATAGCTTTGCGATAATGCTTTATTTGACTTGTAAATGAATTAATTATCCGAGTTTATCCTGTTTCTAATTCTGATTAATGCATGCGAGGAGGATGTTTGATTATTATAAAGAAGAAATATTATAAATTAAAGGTTTTAGTAATAGTTGGGTTTCACATTATATCGTAATGATTGCGGTTGCGTACATAATTGCAGTATTAATTTCCATCAGTAGATTTCTTATAAAACGTTTTTTAATGGCCGTGATTGTATGAAATATATAGACTTTTAATATACATTTAAAATAATTTAGTAATATCAGTGTAATTAATATGCTGTAATTTAAATCGTTTGCGTTCATATGGAAAATCGTTATATAAAATCTGTACATGCATATAAAAATGAATCAAAGCGATAAAGTGCTTATAAACAATGCCAATCACTGTAATTTGTATACGGATAACTATTTTTGTTCCGAAAAAGTTGACTGTACAAAAACATTATTGTCTAGTCCCAAAGGTTTGAACATCCTTATTATAAAAATAACGATAAATCGAAGAACTACCTCTATTAGTGAGGTGGCTTATTGAAATTACCGTTACCTGGCGGATAAAAGCACAAAATTTGGTATGAAGGTACCTTAAGGTTATACTAATAAATGTTAGCTTAGGAATTTCTTCTGGAATTTCTAAAAATTTTCTAAAAAATTTTCATGTACAACACTAAAATCCAAAATGGCCGACAAATACGACAAAATATCATTGCAAAAACCATAAAAATTGGGATTCTCTTGCACTCTTCAAGAGACCAAAGCATAAAGCAACATCTCAGCAGGGAAAGAAGCTGAAAGTGCTTCAGAACAATGTGGAACTATTTATATCTATGCAGAACCGGGAATCTGATTTGGATGAGTTTTTTGCGCATTCATTCCCTCCTTGCATTTCGGACTTTGGTAAGCTTTATTTGCCAACAAACAAGGCTGGAATACTGCACTGTCTTGAACAACCAGATCAATCAGAGCCTCCTTCAACCCATTACTCCAAATTTCTGGACGGTGTCGTTATCGTTCACTGCCTGCCCACTACTAGTGTCGACACCTCAGTATGCTGCTAAGCAGCTGTAGAATGCCCAAAGGTTAGATGTTGTTTGGGACACCTACATTCCAGACAGTTTAAGGGAGTCTACTCGGGAAAAAAAAAGGTAAGAGGATTCGAAGGAAAGTATCTGGCAACACCAAACTGCCACGAAATTGGATGGACTTTCTCCGTGACTCAATGAACAAAAAGAAATTGTTCAACTTTTTGACTTCCAAGGTTGTAGAGTTCAACTGGCTACCAGGCAAAGATGTATATGTCACAACAGGGAAAGCAGTTCCACAAATCGGTTCGAATACACCTATGGAAGACTGTAATCCAGAGACGAACCCACGGGGGGTTATGGGGGGGTACGCTCCCCCCCCAATGTTGATTGAGTTGGGAAAATCACCAAAAATGTAAAAAAATCTTTATTGGGTATAATTGCAAAAAAACGAATAATGAGTTGATAAAAATTAAATGACACTGTCACTATGACCATTTTTTTATAAATAATTTTAATTGATATTATTTATGACTAGATGCGACTGATGTGAGAGCAGCGACATAATAAGGAGAGACTGGAAAAGTAGGCGTGGCACATGGTCAGAACATATTCGAGCAACTAGTCCGCATGGGCGTCACTTGAACTTAACGTTATGGAATTTGCGAATATTTTAAAAATGTATGGAACAGCATTTACTCCGTTTTTAAATATAATATAATTTATTACTACTTCTACAGCAATTTGACTAATAGATTTGAGCTCAACTAATAATAGAACAGCAATAAAAAACAATATTCACTCATTAATTGTATCCCTCAAAGCAGTACTCCACTGCAAATCTTGTCAACTAGGGCCAACAAATGCACCCCCACTGCGTCCCTCGGGCGTTTATTGTATGACCAAACAAACCGAGTCCGTGGTACGTATACTGAATTGGGATTGCTCCTCTATACTTTAGACCTCGTTGTGTGAGAGCCACCGAATAGTCGACGGACAACGCACAACGCCGACGGGCCTACGCGACGGGCCAACAAAATAAACTCGTCAACTCGCGGAAATTCGACGTTCGACCCAGTAGACGGCACGGCCAGAGTATACAATTCACAAAGACTGTCTTACATTAGAAATATTAGAATATTACTCCTTTTTGGCTTTATCAATACAATGCTTTGTCCTAGCTATAAAGTCGTTGGTTGTTGGTTTATACTGAGTATCACTAGTATCAGTTACCAACCTCTCAACGAGAGATAATAATAATAACAAATTGTTGTCGGTCAGAAATTGTTAAAATATTAAATTCTTAGAGGACACTGAATCAGAATCTGGGACTATTAAAGGCGTCTACAGACGATCCAGCAGCTGGGACCCGACATTGTTGGTACGCTTTGAAGATAATTGGAATTCCAGCGAACCAGTTCACTTTTACGAATGAGTTCAAAGCATGCCGACAAGGCTGGGTCCCTGCCGCTGGATCGTTAATGCTACCTATTGCGCGTAATCGTATTGTATCTTGTTTTTCTCCACGGTCATTAAACTATAACGGTTACCTCATCCAGTAGCTTCTAGACGAAGGAGAGCGCGGGGTCAACTTAGGTCTAGCGCCTACATCATGTAGTTTAGTTAAACTTCTTTTGCATAATATTTGTATCGCTAGGCTAACTTATAGATTAAGTCTGAAATAAAAAAAAAACATAAGGAAATATCAGTTGTAAAAAAAATGGGCAGTTGGCAAATTAGTTGTAGATTTCCCCCCCCCAAAAAAAATAGCTGGGTTCGTCTCTGCTGTAATCAGGAAGAGGCAGACACAAGGCTTGTGCTTCATGTACTCCATTCACTACAGCACGGGGCAAGAGTATCCTTGTGCGTACTGTAGACACAGATGTGATTGTCATCCTTGCTGGCACTTTCTATGATCTTGTTGTAGAACTCTCCAAAATCGTCCTAAGTTGAAGACATAATCAAAATTCGACTTAGGCAAAAATTTCATTTAAAGACATTTTTGGGAGTCTGCAGAGGCGCAGATCAGTCCATAAGGACCGTTTTGGGTTCTATAAGGCGTTGGAAATGACCAGGTGAAAATTCGAAGAAACACCGAATTTTCACTTAGGAAAAATGTTTTTGGTTCAGAATATGAGAGTAGAAGTATATAATGACAAAGATTTATGAATAATATACTTTTTTCAAAGGTACCACAAATTGGACTTTGAAAAATAATATTTTTGGAAGGGCGTCAAAATTTGGCTCAGGAATCGATTTATCGAAAGTACGCCAAAATTTCACTTGCAGACTAATTTTTCAAAACTGCATTGAAATTTGGCTTGAAGGTCGATTTTTCAAAAGTACGCCAAAATTTCACCCGCGGATTAACTTTTCAAAAGTACCTTGAAATTTGGCTAGAAAATCGATTTTTCAAAAGTACGCCAAAATTTCACCCGCGGATTAACTTTTCAAAAGTACCTTGAAATTTGGCTTGAAAATCGATTTTTCAAAAGTACGCCAAAATTTCACCCGCAGATTAGTTTTTCAAAAGTACCTTGAAATTTGGCTCGAAAATCGATTTTTCAAAAGTACGCTAAAATTGGTCTTGAAATGGATTTTTCAAAAGTACCACAAAGTCAGTTTAAAAAGTACCACGAAAATATACTTTAAATTATTTTTTATTTTTTATTCCTCAACCAAAGACATTGACCTTTGAGGTACGGTCATTGAAAGCCCAATTCTAAAGTATGAGCATAAAATTTTAACGATGCACTGCATCCGAAAGGCAAAATAGAAGATTTTGTCAAAGCCGGCGTAGTGCCGATAAGCAAAAATTGATAAAAATCAATGCACATGTACAAGGCCGGTTTCTCGCATGGAAAGAGTTTGGATTGACTCAGCGGCTCGCAATTTGGTCGAGCGCGTTGAGTGGTCCAGACAAAGCAATGGTAGAAAAGCCAATAACAGGGCTTTTCAAATGACAAAGAGGAAAACGCCTTGTGCATAAAAATCCAAAAATTCAATTTTGCCTAAAAGTCGCTCGAAGGTGAGACGCTGCCAAATCGATAATATTGAACGACTGTGATAAGGGTTAGTAAGTCGTGGACTGATCGAACGCCACTCAACTTATGCAGTAATAAGTCCTCTGAATGTGTTTGAGTACGTGAATCTCCACGATACAAGAACTTTAAAGCTAAGAAGTCTCTAGCGAAACTAAATTCATTTAGTAAAACTTTTTTAAGTTAATTTCAGTCAGCCTTAATTATTCATTTACCCAGAGTCTGAAATGATTCTAAAAGCTCACATTTTGATTCTGAGAAGGTATGTATGAATCTTTTCTACCTAATCGATCGTTAGCGTGAGCGCTCTCGCTTGTATGGTCTGAAAGTCACTACCTTGATTGGGGAAGGCACGATTCTTATCTTGAGAATTTTGTATAACCAATTCTGTTAAATAAACGGATTCTTTGAACTATTGTTTCTTAATTGATCTTGAGGCCTGTTGACGGTCTATAATCCCTGGAACTTTCGTATAGAAAACCGGATGTGTCGAGTTAATTCGCATTAACGTTCGACCTTCTGGTTGCTTTACGGAGGTTTGATAGGGATTTTTTTATGCGTTTTTTGAGAAATATATTCCGTTATTAATAGACCAAAACGTGATTTCCGCGTACCAAAACTAATCCCTCCGCAGAGAAATTCTTCGGTTGGGATTTTTTTATGCAAAAATTCAGGAAATTAAGAGGTGCCTAAACCCCTAACGAGGGAATTCGGGTCCAGAGAGAGCGTCGTTTCCGATCTGTGGTAGTGCAGCCTTGGTCCATTACTCGGCTATCGAAGTGCATCTTATCTCGAACCCGCCTGGGAGGTAGAAGAACGGGGTAATACGCGACTGGCGCCCCCTGAGAAATAAATTGGTGTCGCGTTATTTTGACGCCCGGTAGTGCGTTCTTCTACAATCTAATAGTGACTCAACCTTTGGCCGATATCTGGGTGGCCTTTGGCATGGCAAGCATTACAGGTTATACCACATCAGCGCCATCTGTGCAAGCCTGTGGGAGCCAAAATCACGAGCACTACCTGTGTTTCACTCATTCTCTGGTTGCGACACAACCTCCGCTTTCAAAGGTAAGAGAAAGAAGTCCATTTGGGAAGCATGGCAAGCACTTCAAGACATCACTGATACATTGGTGTATTTGACTACTCATCCATTTCAACTGCTGAAAGCCGACTCTGAACACTTCAAGAAGCTGGAATGACTGACTGTTGTTCTATACGATAAAACCACTCCTTTCAACAGTATCAATCAGATAAGAAAGTAGGTTTTCTGTCAGAAGAATCGAGCAATGGACAAACCGACTGAGGATGCGCTTATGCGCTTCTTCAACATACCCATTTATCAAGCAGATATTTGGACGACTAGCACACAGCAAGTGATTCTTTCTCCACAGGTTTTTGCTTGGAATAAGGTTTCAGAGTCATGAGTACCAGTTTGTATGGCAATTCCAGAGGTTTCCCGATCAGGCAGGGAATCGATTAATTGCTCCGCAAAAGAAACTGCAAAAACTGTAAATGTGGGAAAGCCAATCTGGACTGCTCACCACTTTGCAAGTGCAACTGTAATTTATTTCTAACTGTTGCATACTGAATTCCATTGAATGAATAATTATAAATATTTTTTTTGTTATTGGGTATTCTTATTAGCGTTATATTTGGACTTTATTACTGTAATAAACGATATGGATATATTGTATTTTATTTAATATGTAAACTACCCTAAGTTAAGTGTGTAGGGTACTTAGTTGGCTTAAAGCTGTAAGTCAAAATTAACAGTATAATAGATTGTGTTAAGTGATATTTTGTGTATTTGTCAGCCATTTTGTATTTTAGTGCTGTACATGAACATTTTTAGAAATTCCTAGGCTAACATTTATTAGTATACCCTGAGGTATCTTCATACCAAATTTGGTGCTTTTATCCGCCAGGTAACGTTAAAATATAGCTCTAAGCCATCTCACTATAGTAAGATGTTCGGGTGACACTTTTAGAATTTTCGACTTTTTCCTGTATTAGGACCCCATAGCCTATAACTGTGCCAAAATTCAAATATCTACGTCGTCGGGAAGAGGCCAGGATTTTAGAACGTACGAACATACATGCATTCAATTTTATATACTATAGTATAAATATAGTTTCTGTATCAATATTTTATTTAAGAAAATAATGTAGTTATTTTATAGCCTCTATTTTGATGTATGTAATTATATTTTATTAACTAATAAGTATCACTGAGCTTTAAGGTTAATGTTGCGAATAAAACATTTGTTTTAATTAATGTTTTCGTGATCTCTGAATTACACATCATCTTGGGTAAAAGTAGAAATACGTTTTTATAATTTGCCATTAGAAGAATGTTAATTAAATAATTATATTAATTGGAAAAAATACTTAATCAACGATTTAGAATGGTCTTTTTACTTTCAATATTTGTATAATAAAATCCCAATTAGAGTTACGAGCCTTCTGAGATTTAATGTCGATTAATTATCATTAAATTCGGCATTCTTGATAAATGTTGAGGCATCAATTCCTTTCTATTTTAGAAACAAATAATTCTGGATTGTCAGACTATTTGTTTACATTGAAATGAAAGCTGATGAGATATACTTGGTATTTCCGAATACAGATAAAAACTACATTATTAATTTAATGTTAAGTTGGAGTTAATAATTGACTAACAAACTTAGTTTTTACATTTTATTTTACTCTAGTTTGGCACACTTTCTTATCATTAACAAGTTAATGTGTTAATTATTGGATTGCAGTTATTAATGTCTTAATTTTGTAGTTAGTTAAAATTTCCCTGTTACCGTATATAATGTCGTCGCAGAATTTAAACTATTTTAATGGAAATTGTTGTTCACAGAGAAATTTTTTTTAATACTTACTGTAGTGTTTTCACACTCCTTATAATTTTACTTTAACTACGTGGGTTTCTTAGTAATTAAATACGGTCCTTACCCAAACAAACTTAACATTTCATTAACATTTAGTGAGGTTATTTCGCTCATGAACGTGATAGCCAATGAACAACTTACATTGTGAACGTCTACATTGGAGGGATAAAAGTGTCTAAATTTTTGTTGTTGAATTTTTAAATTTTAAAAATGGTCTTCACAATACACATAACTCACAGATTAAAATATATGTATGTATTTCAAAAACACTCTTGTAAGAACTGAAAGTACGTCACTGCGTATTCGCAAGAGAAGTTTTACCGTCTTGTTAAATTTGTATATTTTCACGAGTCTTTCGTTTTTAGTTGTTGTTAAGTTAAATAATATGTGAAAAGTAGGTGTTCTTCATATTAAAACAAACCTCCACAACTGGCGCCCAACGTGGGGCCCTACGATTCACAGGTTAGTAATTAATTTGCAACTACAATGAGACAATAGAAAGAAAATATTTTCAGGACATTTCGTCTCGCGTCACATGTATTGACACTGTGTTAGCAGTTCTCTACGTAAAGAAAATTGCACCAATCAAATGTCAGTATTAGTGTTAAACTAACGATAGATCGGCTTTTGACAGCACCAACATCAAAAATTTATCGCCGTAATTCTTTTTATCGACGCATCGTCAAATATCACGGTAATATTTTGGCATATGTCATGTTTTGTTTCGTGAAATGTTTTTCGCAAATAAAACCACTGGTGCTTTTAAGTTTTGTCTATAAATTTATTCTCTAGTTGGTTGCTAATTGTTAACGTAATTTGTAAATTGTAGTTTTGTGTTATATACGTAGTAATATAATAATATAAGCATAACATAAACACACCACAAAAGCTGACAACTCCCAATTTCAAAGGCAAGGCTGTCTGGAATATATAGGCTAGGTACAAGTCAAACACAACTTTCATTGGCTTATAAAAACGCAATTACAACAAAATAATTATCATGACTAAAATTAAACAGAATTGAATACCAAGCAGGCAAATCAATTATTACATGTTAAACACATTCGCTCTGAAACCAAATAAACTAAAAATGTACTTATGTACGGTATCTCATCACAAAGCAAGTTAAGAAAATCCAAACTATGC
This sequence comes from Rutpela maculata, assembly GCA_936432065.2. Lineage (NCBI taxonomy): Eukaryota > Metazoa > Arthropoda > Insecta > Coleoptera > Cerambycidae > Rutpela > Rutpela maculata. Next base: position 40,788,642 of record OW386290.2, read on the forward strand.
ACTATACAACATAATTCGTTGTATTTAATGTTCGCTCTGCTTAAACAAGCAACTTAACCATTAAACTTCTTAAATTAAAAATAAAAATTAAATATGTAAATATGTAAAGATCAGTGAATAATAATATTCTTCAATAATTCAGAGTACCTAGTTTGCCGTGTGGTCTAATCTAACGTTACTAGTTGGCGGTACTATAACAATATTTCATCTGATATTGACAAGCTTAGAAGGTAAAGACGAGAGATTGGTAAAATATGTGTCACTTTGGAAATGCATTTTTATGTGACGTAAATGATGAAATTGAAAATAAAGGTCAGTAAACTCTAAAAAATGACAAGAAAACGTTTGAAGGCAAATAATTACAAATTATAATATTAAAGATGCACTTGATGAATTATTTATTCGTGAAATATTCTCCCCGGATACCACTCGTGCTTTTAAATTTTATCTATAAATTTTTGCTCAAGCTAAGTTGCCAAAAGGTAATATAATTCGTGTAAATTGGCAGTTTATTATAAAAGATTAAATCACATAAAACTGTCAATTTACACTTTTTATATTACCAGGCAATTAACCGATAAAATTCTAAGCACTATTACATACGATAAAAGAAAGAAGATAAGTTCCAGTATCACACTTTGTGCTTGCGGTTTGTAACGTTTGTAAGATCTAAACTCAGATATGCATATGTTGTATGGAGTGCAATATACTTCATACACATTTCTTCTATTGAGAGTTCAACGACGTTTTTTCAAATCAGCTATATTCACCCTAGAAAATTCGTATCCACTTAGAGGCACATCACAAGAAATATTTTATGAACGCATTCAAATGAGTAGCCTCATTAGAAGGCGAGCCATGCACTCGGTCATTATTTTACACAGTTATTCATAAACTTAACTGTGATATTAACATATCAGTACCCGATTTTCATGTTCCTAAGGCTAAAATGCTTGAAGTTACCAGATGCGCAATCACAACAAATATATAAATTCTCCATTAAACCCATAGTGGGGTCAGTGAGGTCACGTTAGATGTATAACAGCTAAAACATCGGAAAATGGTTGACCAAGAACGATTTTGATTTGGTTTTAAACCAGGTTATATAAAAAACGATTGCGCAATCCTCTTCGATATCCGATCCCCTACCATACCAAGCGTTGCCTATTTTCCGGCAACCTCTTTAGCCATACTTTCCTATACGACCATTTCTTATTTCCCCATCTTTAATCCTTATTAAAACCTATATCCAATCTTATCTCCTTTATAAGTTCTATTTGTTTTATCCTTTTCGTTTTTTTGTCCTTTTTTGTTTCTAAATTCCATCTTGACTAACAAATTCTCAAAAACCAAAATATTTCGTACCATATGTTTTAAATTTCCACGACATTTTTCTGGCGGCAGGAAGACCACCAGGGTGGACGGATTTTCTCGTTGAGTTCTATTTTCCTGTGCCAGCAACCAAAATTAAATAAGTGCTTCGTCTAATGAGTGTTTTCTTTTGATTAGTTTAGATTAGATTCTCCGATTAAAGAACTCATATCTAGATACATAACAGGCTATCTTTTCACTATATACCTTGTTTGCTCTTAACATAGTCACATTATATGTCCATTAAAATGGATAGATGAACATCACATCCCATAGGCAACAGTGGTGTTGTGTGTGTAGAAAATGTGTAGAATGGTAAATATTTTCATTAAAATGAATTATTGCAATTCCTGCATTACCGTCTCTTTATACCCACGCGCAGGGTTTCCTTTGTGGGTCTACTTCTGTTTATTTGTCGTTTTCTATATACATTTCTTATTGTATTTTTTCCCATAGATTTAGGATATCAACTTTAAATGTTATGTATTTGTAAATGTTATACGAGATAAATAAACATTATTATTATTATTATTATTATTATTATTATTATACAACGTGTTGTAGGCATACGATATTACAGTAAGGTAAATATGTATTGAAAGGATATTAAAATTTAATTGGTATTCACTTTATAACTGTAAACTGAACTTCATCATGTTACGACTATGGAACGATCGATTTTCTTCTTTTCTAAACTGCTTTCTGCAAACGGCACAGCACTTTGCACTAAATATATTGTCACTAAACTGTGTAAATATGAATAGAGAATATTATTTAGGTACTAAGCAAATCACAACTTAAAATAAAAAGACTTCTTCACCACATTTTGATCGAAAAACACTTTTAACTTTTATTAACATTAATGGCGGATACTGTCAAAAGTGTCAGACTGAGATTATGATAATCGAACTGAACCGATCATGCCCGAATAGATCGACTAGCCAATCAAGAACTTATGGGAAGAAGTGCCTTAGATCGTAACTCAGCAACATATAAATTAGTACAATTATGTATCTAGATATAAGTTCTTTAAACGGAGATTAGATTAGAAACATTTTTAATTTCTAATATAGTTTTTAAGGAGCTCTAACTTATAACTTATCTGTCGTTAAGCCATCACCATCACCACGACGCTACGCGCCGTGGTTGTCTGGCTGTCTCCGGGGCAGGTTCCGGCGAAGCGCTTAAATGTATAAAAACTATTAATAAATTGTTATTGATTGATTGATTGGTTTGAAATCCAGGGATCGCGAGTTCAAAACACAGGTTTTTATAGCTATAGTATTTCTCCAAGTCGGCAATATAAGATTTAAAATGTCCAAAAATCTACAAACAAAACTGCGAAGAGTATTCTAAAGAATGTGCAACAATTATATAAGAAGTTCAACAAATAGGAAAAGAGCATGATTTTTACTCTAGTTTTTTAGGTTTGTAATTTACCAACCGTGAGGGAGTGCCACTTTTGGAGATTGAAGAGGAAATATGTGGCCCTCCACAGTAAAAGGGGGTACCGACCGAAAATTGTTGTTTACCATAAAACTGGTTTTTCTGAAACCTAAATGTGTGTAGAATAATAATATATTGAAATCTAAAAAAAATTATTTTGACTTCCGTACCTCCTTTTACTGTGGAGGGTCACATATATGCAAAACTTATTTAATGGTAAAGAGATCATAAAGTACGTGAAAATCTAATGACAATTAATTGCCGGGCCATCAATCATTAATTTGCAATTTTCTCGAAATTTGCTAATGCTAGAAAAAAGTTTCAAATAAAAAAAGTTATAGTTGACTACAGATTACTATGCGTGTAAAAAATGTCGACGTTCTTGATCTTTACCGCACCGCCGAAGACGCCCAGATGTTTTACACGCATAAAGTGTGTAGTCAACTTTACGTCCATCCTTTATCTTCATTTCTTCTCCATATATTTAGTATCTATTTTGAGAGATAAAAAAAGTTTCCCACATGTTACATTTGAGAATGCAAACTTCCGACGTAGCCTTAGAAAAAAAATATTTTCTTCGTTTATTCAAATTTGACCTTCATATTAACATATTTTGTTAAGAAATATACCGGGTGCCAAAGGCTAGTGGCTCCACCCTATATTTCTTTTATTTTTTAACTTGTCCATTTGAAATTTGGAGTGCATAAACTACCTGAAAAAATGGATTTTTGGACATAAAAACGGTATGAGACCATTTCCGGTTTACCAAGAAATGACCGCAACTTTCGATTTTTAAATGGAACACGCTGTATATTTTTACATATTTGGGTTCAAGACAACAGTCTGAGTATACCATGAGATTTTCGCGAATTTTTGAGTCGATGTTCAGTTTTTTAAGCATTTTAAGACATTCGTTCGTCTAGAGTGCTTTGGAATACCAAAATTTGTTCTACGGCAGGTAAAGTTCAAGGGAAAAATATAATTTTTCTTTAATTTCATTAATAGCTATTTACGAAGCCTCCAAAATTGAACAAATCACTTTTTTTATCGAAAACTTTTTTTTTTCAAATGGAAAGGTGGTGGCTCAGACTGTTCAATAAATTATAGATTTTTTTCTGAATTGTTTGATATCCATTTCAAATCTATGCTATTTATTTTTCTATTGTATTGAATTTATTTGAAAATAAAGAATCACTTTCAATGTAATTTTTGTTGAACTTTAACGTAGTTGCCTGTGCAAAAATCATATGTCCAATAATGAAATGGGAATAACTACCTTTTTGTGAATAGTAGCCTTTTGGTTCTCTCTTTTGTTTCTTAATAGGTATAAGTACTAGTGCAAACTATAAGGATCAATAAAAATGATTTTGAAAGTGATTTTTTATTTTTAAGTAAATTTAATAAAATGGAAAAACAAATAGAATAGATTTGAAATGGATATCAATGAATTCAGATGATTTATTAAACACTATGAGCCACCACCTTCCCATTTGAAGAAAAAAGTTTTCGATAAAAAAGTGATTTGTTCAATTTTGCAGGCTTCGTAAATAGTTATTAATGAAATTAAACCAAAAATTACATTTTTCCCTTGGACTTTACCTGCCGTAGAACAAATTTTGGTATTCCAAAGCACTCTAGACGAATGTCTTAAAATGCTTAAAAAAACTGAACATCGACTCAAAAATTCGCGAAAATCTCATGGTATACTCAAAATGTTTTTATGTCCAAAAATTTATTTTTACATGTAGGTTATGCCGAATTTCAAATGGATAAGTTAAAAAATAAAGGAAATACAGGGGGGGGGCACTAGCTTGTGGCACCCAGTATAGTGATAACAGGATAAAAGTTTGAGAGTAATCCATTGTGAAATTGCGAAAGGGACAATATCGATAGTTGTTCCCTTGATTTGTGTACATAGGTGGGTATTTATAAGTATTTATATGTCAAATAGAGATTGCTTATATTACTATTATTATCATAAATACTGGGTTATTTATTTGATTTCACATCAAAACGTAAAACTGTCAGGATATTTACTCAATTCCCAAATAATCATCTTTGCAATAATTATACTTATTATACTATTGAAGACCGTACCTACTATTATACTTATTCTTTACAAAATTCTTTTAATGAAGAATTATCACACAGTTTCAAAACCATTGCCTTCAATATTGTAGAGAAATATTTCGCACAATAATTACTGTGTATTATTTTGTATGCTCGATGCGATAGCGGTTTTCCATAGATTGTTGAATCGACGTACTGGTATGGTGCTGGAAACAACCCATCCCGCATCGTTATCGCATCGCACAGGTCAGATAACAGCATTTTTACCGGTTATTAATATTAATGTGTGTGTGTGAAAAAAGTGAAAGGATTCTAGCATTTAGGCGTACAATATAAAATCTAGGATCTGTCAAATGTGGCCTTGAATAGTTTATCACCTATGTTGGAATGGATGAGCGGTGAAGGAAGAGTTTCGTCGTAGTCAGGGTGATGAAATAAAATTGGCAGTTGACTTTCAATAATCCAGCATTTTTAAATGTGAAATAATATTTTACGCCATTCCACAGTATTACTCCAATTACTGAATTGAATGGAGTACTATGCAGATTCAATAATAAAAATTCATTTAAATAAATATACGTCCTGAAATACTTAGTAGTAATAAGAATGAATTTGACATTATGTCTTTTAGAGAGCTTGTAAGGGGTCTATTCCGAGTGTGTTTGCAAGTTTCTGACCTCTGTTGTCCAGGAGGAAACGCCGCCATCTCGAAAAATTTTTCTTTTTCTGAAATATTTCGCTTCCTGTCAGTGTTATGAAAAAAATATATTTACGCAGTTTTGTAGAGCTTGAAATTCTCTATAATTTTGACCCTTTTACTTTTTTTCGTAGGATTCATATTTTAGGGCGACAAACGTAAAAATGAATGGGTTGAAAATTTTTTTTTCGGGTCTTTAGTAAGCGATAATTCATCAACATTCTTGAGAAGCATAAAAAGCTGCAAGAAACTTAGTAGGGTGGTACGTCGCTGTAGGTGAGGGATTTTTTTTTTCACATATTAAAACGTATGCATGAAAGTTACGTCTTAATAAGGGAAGATAGCTTGTATTAAAAAAAAAACTCTTTAAACCCTTCCCCCCAACACATTCAAAAAATTACCATTTGGGAAATTTAAAAAATAGTAAATTTTGTCAACGTCCCATTTTCTTTGAGGATTTTTCACTTGCATTCTTCACCCCACTCCTCATAAAACCCCTTAAAAATAGTAAATTAAAGATTTTAAAAACTGTTTCGTTTTTACGCTATTACAAAATAGTACAGTAACTTGTTGTCAAAAAGTACCCAAACTTTGCACTGATTCTATGGCGGCTTGGAATTTTTTTTTTTAGGATTCTTGAACTTCAAATATTAAAAAGAAATCGGTGTGCTTTTACCCCCTAAAATCAAACAATCAATAATTAGCGAAGTGCTGAGAATAAATTGTTGAAACTTATATTATTTTACTTCCACATCCAGTGGAAGTATAGTAACGACGAAAAAAATTTTTTTAATTTTTATTGTTCAAATAGGCTTAAAATGTCATGAAACGTCGAGATTTTAAGTTTGAGCGAAAAAAAATTTCTGTCTGTCTGTCGGTCTGTCGGTCTGTCTGTCTGTCTGTCTATCGGTCTGTCTGTAACTTTTTTTTGTGCGCACGTTAACTCTGGAACCGTTTAAGATATTGACTTGAAATTTGGTACACATATGTACTTTAACGAGATCTGGAACTAGATTATATTTTCATCTTGTTCCGTCGAAGGGTTGGGGGGTAAATTGGGGTAAATTTGGGGTAAATGGGTAAATCAAGCAGGTAAGAGTCCATAAAATTGGTATTTAGTATACAAAAGAGAAGCTAAGGTCTCAAAAATATTTTTGGCATTAGCCACCCCCATTACCACACCCACCCCCTTATTAAAGGGGATGAAAAAAAATGTGATTTAGTGTGTGTTCAAGAAGCAAAAGCTTCAAAATATTTTTTTACTTCATTCACCTCCACTACCAACCCTCTACCACCACCCCCACCCCCACTACCTATGTAGCATATCGTTTTATAGGTTTTTGGGGTAGACGATTTCAAATATTATGTTGTTAAAGTTACCTTGAGTAGTATGGATGCGCAGTGGCTTTCTTCGACTACTATGGATGCGCAGTAGGTTTCCCCGAGTATTATGGATGCGCAGTCGCTTTCCTCGAATATTTTGGATGCGCAGTGACTTTTTTCGAGTATTACAGATCGCAGTAGGTTACCTCAAGTAGTATGGATGCGCAGTGGCTTTCCTCGAGTACAATGGATGCGCAGTAGGTTACCATGAGTAGTATGGGTGCGCAGTGGCTTTTCTCGAATGCTACAGATGCGCAGTAGGTTACCTCAAGTGATATGGATGCGCAGTGGGTTTCCTCGAGGAAAATGGATGCGAGTGGGTTACTTCAAGACGTATGAATGCGCAGTGGCTTTACTCGAGTAAATTGGATGGACAGTGGGTTACCTTGAGTAATATGGATGTGTAGTAGGTTTCCTCGAAGAAAATACTTGTAGTAGAGGCTTTACATTTATCGTGTAGTTTACGGCATACAACGATTTTTTTTATATCTTTGCCTTGCCATTTTCTGCGTATTAGTTCGACATTCAGTTGAAGTATATATTAACGCAAAAAAAAATTTTGGAAATTTTCATTGTTTAAATAGGCTTAGAATATCAGGAAACGTCAATATTTTAAGTCTGAGCAAAATAAATGTGTCTGTTGCGTCGGTCTCTCTGTTAGTCTTGTACCGTTTTGGTGCTCACGATTACTCTGGAACCGTTTAAGATATTCACTTAAAATATGGCACACGTATGTTTTTTAACGAGATCTGGAGCTAGATTATTTTTGATCTTATTCCTTTGCAGAGTTGAAGGGTAAATTGGGGTAAATTGGGGTAAATTGGGGTAAATAGGTAAATCAAGCAAGTAAGTGTCCATGAAATTGGTATTTAGTAAATATAAGAGGAGCTAAGGCCTCAAAAAAATGGCATTAGCCATCCCTATTACCACCCCCACCCCATTATTAAAGGTGGTGAAGAAATAGTGTGATTTAGTGTGTGTACAAGAGCCAAAGTCATCAAGAATTTTTTTCACTTTATTCACCCCCACCTCACTTCATTCTATTACAGATGTGGCATATAATTTTATGGGGTTTTGGGGTTTTTGATTTCAAATATTATACCATTAAAGTTCCATAAACAATTATTTCCACATAGTGGAGTGCAAATATAGTATTTTGTTGTAAGAGACTTGGATGTGGAAGTAGTGATTCCTTGGGAAGCGGTTTTTGTTTTTGGGGTCGCTGATCACGAACGTAAAGTCAGAAAATAAAAATATTATGCTGCAACCTCAATATGACCGATATAAAAGGAGCAAAATGAATGAATTCATTATTTTTTGTTTATTTTGAGAAATTAGGAATTTCTTAGCAGAGACATTTTGAGACATAAAATTCATCCCCTAATAAGAAAAATAACTGCTCCCACCCCTAAAATTAAAAAATAAGTATGAAGGAAGTACTGGGAATTTATTAATGAAACTAATATTATTTATAATTTTGAGGTTACTGATTACGAATTTCTATCGGCTTTTGTGTCAAGGTATAGCAAATTAATAAAACAATCATTAATATTTTCCAGTTTTATTAACTATATAGAGATTTAACCTAAATTTGTTATAATTATTCATCTTCATCAATGTTTGAGTCGTTTTCATCTTTATACATTTATTCCTTTTTAATTGAAAATACTGTGAGGTTTTACTGCCAAACGAGCAATATCGTAATTTGCTAAAACGAGGCGCGCTCGTTATTTCAGTCATATCTCCTTAACGCTAACAGTCATCCAAAAAAAGCATATTGAAGGTCTCTTAGTCACCTTGTGTCCTCGCAGCCACGCGATCTCAAACAAAGAAGCACGGCACTTTGATGGAACTGCATTAGCGTTTGATGGTAAAAGGCGCCGAAATACACAACGATAATAAATTCTACCTCAACATTCCAGCAGTTCTCAAACAATTGTTTTAAAAATTGTGTTTTTGTTTATTTTTTTTCTACAAAACTATGGGCTTTAGACTCCATGTTATAATTTGTCTAGTCGTTCCCCACCACCAGGTTTTTAATGACATAAAACTAATTACACCCTGTATATTACGTTATGCAGAATAAGTTAGTGGTTGCGGATCTTCCTTTTATGTAACCATGCTGCTTTGGTGTGATTTTATATTTTATATGCAAAACCGCTGCCCAAGGAATCACTCCTTCCACATCCGAGTCACTCACAACGAAAAAATTTTGTATACGGAAATAATTGTTTATGGAACGTTAATAATATAATATTTAAAATCCTCTACCCCAAAAACCCATAAAACGATACCCCACATCGATAGCGGAGTGGCGGTGGTGATAGGGGGTGGTAGTGGGGGTGAATGAAGTAAAAAAACGTTTTGAGGTGTCTGGTTCTTGTACACACACTAAGTTACATTTTTTTTTTCATCCCCTTTAATAATGGGGTGGGGTTGGTAATGGGGGGTGGCTGATGCTAAAATTTTTTTTGAAACCTTAGCTTCTCTTGTATATACCAAATACCAATTTTATGGACTCTTACCTGCCCTATTTTTCCCAAATTTACCCCAATTTACCCCCAACCCTTCGACGGAACAAGATGAAAATATAATCTAGTTCTAGATCTCGTTAAAGTACATGTTTACCAAATTTCAAGTCAATATGTCAAACGGTTCCAGAGTAAACGTGCGCACAAAAAAGTTACAGACAAACCGACAGACCGACAGACAGAAATTTTTTTTCGCTCAAACTTAAAATCTCGACGTTTCGTGATATTCTGAGCCTATTTGAACAATAAAAATTTTTAAAATTTTTTTTGTCGTTACTATACTTCCACTGGATGTGGAAGTAAAAGAGAAACTCAACGTAACATTTTAAGGTACTTATTATTGAGAAATTATTGATCATTTTAATAGTCCTATGATTTTCGATTTGGGTTTTTCCACGTTTCTTGTGCACAGGTATTATTTTCCAGGAAGAGGAATATACAGATTTAATAGATCTAACAGAAAGATTAAATATTATAGTATGTGGTGTACTCCGTATTCTATAGTCTACCTACTCTGCGTCAAATATATCACTGCTCTGTTGTGACGACAGCTCTAATCGCTCATAATTTTTTTTAGTAATTCGGCCCCGGTTTATTGTTCCCACATAATCAAGTACACGCACATTTCCACATAACTCTCTACACTAATCACATCACATGACATAATCATTTGTTCATCTATGTTTTTGATTTTATCCCACTCACTTTTCAAATCCATTTAAACCATATATAGCCAAGCTTTTATTATTTCCCCCACATATTCGTGGCTGAGTTATTATTAAAGTAGAAATTATAATTCATATTACCTTATAATGGAAGGATTGTAATGTAAATAATAATTTACTTGTAAAAATCAATTTACGTATTTATTTTGATGTCCAGTTTTAAACTAGAACATATTTTTCTGTACACTTCGCAGTCGTTCGAGATCCGAAGAATGCTACCAAAATTCTGAATTTATTATAAGTGTATTTAAAGTGACTTCTTGCTGTAGAAAAAGTATTATACATATTTTTAAATAGGAAAGTAGTCCAGTCATTTTAGTTGAAAACATCAAAGTAATTGTAAAAGAAATAAACTAAGGTTTTTTAGACTTAGAATAATATCCCCAACAACATATCAGAAGTCTAGAAAAATCTAAGTATGGGAAAGCCGCCATATTGGCCGACATCTTGGATTTATTCTCGAAATCTATAAAATGCATATATTGCTCCGATTAACTTATACCAAAAATGACTTGATTTGGTGTTCTACAGGGTGTTTTATAAGCAAAGTTGTAAAAGTCACCACTAATAAAGTACCTTTATTTAAAAAAAAAATGAAAAAATTCCACTAAGAAAAGTTATTTAAAATGCAATTTTATACCTCTATACCAAATTTCAGGAATATAAAATTATTTTTTGAAACTTCCCATTTTTTCAATAAATTAGTATTTTATTTTGAACCATTCAATTAAAACTGCATAGCAATTATTTTTTGTGAATTAATATTTAAAGTTATGTAGAAGCTAAAAGTAGGCTATGAGAAAAGCAGTGGATACACATTTATCATTTATTATTGACATATCTGTAGCAAACGTAGTCAATATTATCCTTAATTTCTGTTTCAAATTAACGAACCAAGCATAAAAAATTAAGTGAAAATGGTACTCACAGTGCGTGAAAAAATGTATATTGTGCAATGCTACGGAATTGGCGGTGAAAATTCGCTAAGAGATGTGGTAAGCCAATTTAATTTGAAATTTCCAAACACTGCTTTGTCACGTACTCAGGCTATGAGAATAATTAAAAGGTTTCTGGCTACTGATAGTGTTCTTAACATGAAAAGAAAAATAAAAGCATATGATGAAGACAATGTTGCTATTATAGCTCATGCCTCTGTTATAGAAAATCCTAGGATGCCACTAAGAGAGAGATCAGCTCTTATTAATATTAGCAAGTCTGAACTCCAAAGAATTTACAAAGCAAAGAAAATTAGGGCATATAAAGCAAATTATAAACATACGCTTGAAGAGGGAGATGACGGCCGTAGGTTGGATTTTTGTTTGACCATTGGAGAAAAAATCATGGAAGAGAGATTTTTTCATCATTTCATAATTTTCTCAGATTAATCCACATTCACAACCAATGGTGTTGTTTCATCTCAGAATTGTCGGTTTTGGGCTTCTGAAAATCCAAATTTTAGAATTCATTGTAGAAGACAAAATTATAAAAAAGTGAATGTGTGGTGTGCCGTTTCTTATCACGTTGGAGTTATTGGACCTTATTTCATTGAGGGAAGGTTAAACCAGCACACTTAGTTACAGCTTCTTGAAAGATTTTCTGAAGAACATTTAAATATTTTAAGAGATATGCCTTTAGTTAATTTTCAGCATGATGGTTGCCCTGGCCACTCCACAGAAATGGTTAATCGGTGGTTGAATTTAAATTTTGGAGAAAATTGGATTGCCAGGAATGGACCGATCAAGTGGCCGGCGAGATCCCCAGACCTATCAATATTGGATTTCTTTTTCTGGGGTCGCCTCAAGCACTTGGTTTCCGCTGAACCACTTCCTAACGATGTAGCAGTATTGAAGCAGAGAATTACAAATGCCGTAAACTCCATACCGTTAGATCATATTCGAAACAGTTTTAAGGACTTCAGGCGAAAGATCGAAATGTGTGTGGATGTGGTTAGTAGCTACGTCGAATAATAAAAAAATTGTAAACATTGTTTTGTATTGGTCAGTAATTAATTTGTTTGTGAATCTGTATGTTTTATATTCTTGAAATTTGGTATAGAGGTATAAAATTGCATTCTAAATAACTTTTCTTAGCGGAATTTTTTCATATTTTCAAAAATGAAGGTACTTTATCAGTGGTGACTTTTACAACATTGCTTATAAAACACCCTGTAGAACACCAAATTAAGTCATTTTTGGTATACTTTAGTTTTACAACAAGCAGGACTCAATCCCCAAATACCATTCCAAAATTCCAAAATTTTTGGTCCATTACACCTCTTGTTACATCTATCTTGGGACACACTGTATATATGTCAAATAGAAAGTTTTTTAAACCAGGAACGTTATTTAAAGCAACTAAAAAACATTTTTACCAGTTATAAGTTTGAGAAAGGCATTTGATATGTTTGTGAGGCCCTCACAAGTGATGCGCGCTGTGCGTAGTCCGAGTCGTCTCCCTGGTGGACGCTCGGGCTTTTTTGGGGCTCGCCGTGACTCCTCGTTTTCGGTTTTCGTGCGCACCAAATAACATGACAATTGGCGTGTAGAGAGGGGAGAAACAGTTGCGCGCATCGTATTCCAAGCGACATAATATTCTATTCATTGGGCACAGTGAAACACCTTACAGGGTGCTCCTGGATTGTTATTCTGAGGGGGGGGGGGGGTAATTTGTCCGTAACAGATTCCAACTTTTTTGTAACAATGTGTACATGGGGTGTTTGTAGGAAGCGCAGCAGGCGAATTTTTTTTGGGCTTTCAAGGTCATCGTGTCACCTTGACCTTAGCAAAAAAAAAGGTCATTGTGATTTTTAGAGTACCCAGTATCCAGTACCTAAAGTTCTTGAATATTCTCTTTGTGATGAGGATATTTTTCAAGTATAAAAATAGGACTCTCTATACTCTGTACGCTGCATGTGACAGTAACGTTAGCAGAGCGTAGTTTAGTTTATTTTATGGTTTATGGTTTTAGTTATTTAGTTTAATAAGTTCATATTTTTTGTTCGTTTTTATTGTATAGAGTTAATAAAGTTATAAAAAACTCAATATTTTCTTCCCTTTGTGTCCTTTCTGGGGAGGGGTGGGGGGTTACCCCCTGTAGGAAAGCGCATGACGTAAACGCGGTTTTATTTGGAAAATTTTAAGCCGCTCTGGGCAATTGCTCATATTGCCCCTTCCCCTCCGGTAAAGATTCCTAGTTGAGGTCTTTTTCTTCATCATAAACCATGCAGGTTCTTTTCATTTGTTATCTTTCTTAACGTTTATTTTTTTGTTTTAAGTGCTAATTATTGTGAGCTGATGTAATTATCATGGATGAGAATGTAGTTGTGAAATGTGTCCTTTGTGACAAGAACTTATCTGATGAACAAACAGTGAGATTACGAAGCAAAGGAAGTGAGGGAATAAACAAAACAGGTGAATTAATAGGAAGTGATTTACGAATTCAACGGTCATTCGAAATGTAGGAAAACATGGTGTAATCCAAACAACATTGAAGCATGTAAAAGGACCAAACTAGCTGCTTGTACTAGTAATGAACCTGTGCTTCGATCACAGGTAGGAAAATTTCAATTCAATAAGCATTGCCTGTTTTCTGGGCAGGAAGCCAAATTGGATGGTATAGAAAGAGAGGGTGTGATGTTTTCCCAGTTCGAACTCATGCATTGCCTACGGCCTCGGGCTACCACCAAGCAACACGCTTTCAGCAGTCTCTATGACAAAATTATCTCGGTATTATCAATGCTCTAGGTGTATTATAGGTGAAAATCTACTAAAAAGGTATATTTCTACTAAATCTGGTCACGCGACCTAATCATAGAGGTTCCGTATCATGACGAGCGACCTCTATGGAGATGCCTGCATGTATATTTATTGGCTACTGGCTTTTTTCTCTTATCTTTGCTAATATTAAAGATCTGCCTTCGGATATGCAACTATTTTTTTCCGATGACCTTCCGGTGATCTTGTCCCATGGTCAAGTCGCTTAATGGATTTAAATTCTTTTGCCCAATTCGGCGCACTTTCGAATTTTTCACTTTTGAAACAGCACGTCTTCGTGGACCTGAAAAAGTCTTTTTATGCCAAATTTCGATGTGCTTTGTAACGTCTTTTGAGTCGAAAAAAGTTTTTGATTTTTCAATATCGATTCTCCGACGATCTACAACAATAACACGTACGATTTGATACGCTTCTCTCTCTACTGTTATGAGACAGAAATATAAAATAGATACTAACAAGAGAGATAAATAATGTATCTTTTAGCAAAGTTCAGCGATTCTCAAACAGTCGAATTGTCCAACTTCTGTATTTATTTATAATTATTTTATTCACAGATAATTTTATTTAAGAATTTATTTTGTAACATGTATTATGTTGAGTCCACATTTTCGTGGGAAGTCAACCTAAAATTTTTAGTGTATAGAGCCGTTTTCAAGTTCGTCAACAAAAGCATTTCAGTTTGTTTGAGAACTTCTACGGTTTCTAGTTCATCGGCTGCAATCTTAGTTCACACAGCGAATGGGCGGTTCGATAACAAGAAAACTAATAAAAAAAATGCACGATAACACGTAGAACATTTCTTGCAGTATGTTTGTTTGTATACAGTTTTATCCTAAGATGAATCGTTTGTGAGATAAAGGTGAAAACCAGCCTCCATATTCAAAATATTTGTAGAATCCATAAAAAAAAATATTTGTACAATTTGAATTTTGAATGTTTATTTTTAACTCTGGACCACTGTGTATTTGTAATATAATAATTATTTACGAATTAATGCAACATAAAACTAATAACTTCTTTTGCATAATTTGTTAAGAATTACTTTTAAGTTTCGATGGAAAATCTCCTTTTTATTCTACAAAATCATTTCTATCACCTAAAACTGATTAAAACATGTAAATCAAAAGCAACAATCTAATTAGTTATTGATTCATAGGAACAAGTACTATTATGTAATAATAATTGCTTCATGAATTTATAAATCTAGTTAAAGTTAATTGCATATTGAAAAATTCAACCTACATGAATATCCAACTATTTCAGCACTTCCATTCGTTCATTTCATAATACTTATCTAAAATGAGTATTCAAAGTTCAATTGAATACAGAATATTCTGATTCAAAGTAAAGTATACCACAAGGTAGGTAGTAAAATATTTAAAAGAGGAGGCAATCGTTGTAACTAAGCGGGGGGGGGGGGATAATGCGGACATTTCAAGGCCTTCATATTTTCTTAGGAATCTAAATTCCTGTAATGCTACATCCACACCGAATTTTATCCAGAAAAGTAAACAAGACCAGCAAAATAATTTATTCCTTACCTGGCCTTCCTGTTAACCAACATTTGCTATACCAACTTACGTTGGATGCCCGATTTTGTTCTGCAGTAGAACGTATAAAATTGGCCGCAGTTTATCTAGACTTTTTATAAATAATTATTTATTATATATTATTATTTATTTGAGATTTATATTCTCTTTCTACCATGACAAAATTGTAGTGCTGACGGCGGAGACTTATGAATTATCCTGAATTAGCCTTGCAATACAGCGCTTCTTGTCTGAATTGTTATTTGCATTTGCGTTCTGCTGGTGCATTGGCACTAGTCTATAACGCGTCTATTTAAAATTAATTTAAACAAGTTGGGATAGATTAGCGCCAGAACGCAAATAAATAATTTACTCGTTATTTTATGATTTGTTTAGTCAATTATTGATAAAATCTCATATATTGAATATTTCAACCTAAGTTATCGCCAGGAGGCTCAGCCTCCGTTTCCTTCACTGAAAAACAGCCACTGGCTGATGTCACCAAAAAGCTGATGGGAAACAGCTTTGATGAGGCAGTGCTCCTAATACGCAACCGAGACATATGGCGTGATGCCGTCAGACGTGCCACACAGCAAACGTAGGTCAACTAGAATAATGCATGGATCAAGTCTGGCAAGATGTGAATAAGAAGAGGAAAAATATTATGGTAATAATCATCTTATTGGCACGAATAATGCAGTGTAGACGGATGCTTCAAATGAAGAACTTCCCGTGAACAGGAGGAAGTAGCAGCTACTATCTACTGCCTTCCACCAGGAATAACCAAAAAGCTGACGAGAAATGAATGGACGAGATGCAATCATCGTTGACGGAATTAGAGGAAGTTCAGATCTGGCAGATAAACTGTACGTTGTATTGTAATCTGTACCCATGATACTATTATTCAAGAAATAGTATAATGAACTGTACCTGCCTCTGAGAGACACCACTTCAAGCAATGTCGAGTAGAGATAGTATCTAAGAAGTCTAAGGTAAATTTCAGTTAACTAGACAGCATGTTTTGAATCTATAGTGATAAACATCTAAAGAACCAATATAATATGTGACAACGAAAGCAAACCAGAAGAACTCCAATAAGCTCCAGGGAAAAATGGATACGAACGAAGGGATAAACAACGAATTATCAACAACCGGAGAAGAACAAACTACTATTTATGCATGCCTGCCCTATGTGACTGGAGTCATAGATGGGTTGAAGAAGATTTTATTGAGGAATAAAATAGGCGTACATTTCCGAACCATAAAGATTTAATAAGTACTTACCTCAAACAAGGACCCCTAGACTACTAGCCAAGGGTGTTTACCAATTGGAGTGCTCATGTGGTAAGAATTATATCGGACAAACAGGGCGTAGCATCAAGTGCAGAATCAAAGAACACCAGAGAAAGACAAGACTTGGGAACACAGATAAGCCTGTAGTGGCAGAACATGTTCAACGGAACGAGAGGCATAAAATGGACCACGAGAACATCAAAATATTGGATAAGAATATACGCTATTACCCAAGGATAATTAGGCAACTTCAATAGAGAAGATGAGTATCGACTGAGTAACATATGGAGACTGGCTTTGAACAGTCACGGTCAAAGCAAAACGAATGAGCAGCGAAGCGAAGCAGCGCCAAGATATGTAAAACGAGAAGCATAACACAACAACTTCAGTCTTTAGAATCCATCTGAAGAAGCCGACAGCATGATCAGCGAAACGTTAAGTCAAATTTGACACACCCAGAAGAAACCAGTTCATCTAAAAATTAGTTTACTACCATCCTTTAAATCATACAATGCTGAGCATGAGGAAACCTTCGGTACTATATCAAGTGCTGCTTTGCACAATATGTTGCTGCATTCAAACAATTTTAATCAATTTCAAGATACAGAACATGTTCTGCCTATAAAACGCACTAGGTTAAGACCCGAAGTATCTGGCCAAAATGCAAAAATAATAAATTTTCACGCGCTAGAGGTTAAAAAAGTGCAGAAGACGAAATTGTTGAGCATGTCGTGTTACTGCCGTGTTCTCTCAACAAAAAATTTCTGGAATTAACTTTGGCAAAAATCAGAGTTGGGCAAAGGAAACTTTCTATATGAAAGTTTCCAGAACGAAATTTTGATAAAAATTAAATAGTAAAATATTTGAATATTCCGGAAGTTCCCAAAGGAAACTTTCCAACATTCATATATTCAAATATTTTATTGAAAACTTTCATTTTTATCAAAATTTCGTTCCGGGAACTTTCAAATGGAAAGTTTCCTTTACCCATCTCTAGCTAAAACTCTTCTGGTCCAGTATAACCGGTATAGGCAGCGCCTTCGCTGAGCTTCCTCCTCAATTTCATCACAAGTGTTGGCTGGAAAAAAGAGAGATTCGTCGATAATAACACAAGCACACAAAATTTTAAAAAAGTCAAAACCCAGAAGGTAGAAGATCCCCACTACCGCCATGTATTTTGGGACGCTGAAACCGAATATGACAATAAAAAAAAGTTTAATTATTCAGTTTTCCCCTAGCCACCCCCTTACAACCCTCCTGGGGGATTGAAATTATACTTGTTCTAAAAATTTGAAAAGTAGGTTTTTTGGTGCGCTGAAACCGAATTTGACGATAAAAACTGATTTGAACCACCCAGTCACCCCTAGCACCCCCTACTTGTTCTAAACATTTAAAAAGTATGTTTATTTTTAGTTTTTTTGTGCGCTGAAACCGAATATGACGATAAAATATGTAAGGGGATCCTAGGGGTACTGAGTGGTTAAAATCATTTGTTATTGTCATATTCGATTTCACCGCACCAAAATACTTAAAAATATACATACATTTTCAATTTTCACAAGTGAAATTGTAACCCCCTTGGGAGGTTGTAAGGGGGTGCTAGGGGGTGATTGGGTGGTTCAAATCAGTTTTTATCGTCATATTCGGTTTCAGCGCACCAAAGAACCTTTTAAAATTCTTAGAACAAGTATAATTTCAATCCTCCAGGACCTCTATTCTGTAATTATGGGGAGAGTGAGCATTCATCGTGCGAAGCGAGAGCTCCCATCACACGCATCTCACCCGACCGTCCTAGACTGCATTCCGTAAGTGCAGTGAATAGGTGATAAACGTGAAGCGATTCATCGAGAATAGCCGAATTTACAACCAATTAGGTTTACGCAAAAGCATCAGCTAGCTGTTCAGTGGTCGATTAATGATGCAAATGGTTAATCTTATGAAGAACTTGCCATTCCCTTCCAAATCCTCCTCGGCATCACGAAGATGTCGTAAAACCTAGAATTTATTTATTGACCAAAAATTCCGTAAGGATATACCCTCGTTATTGGTAATGTATATTTAAAAAAAATATGAGTATAATAAACTAAAAGAGTAATTGTAATATTTGCTAAGAATTATATTATTACTACCACATTGGCGATGAGCAAATCCGCAATGTCCATTCTGGTTCACAGATTAAACAAAAATAATTTTTGGTTGACGCAAACTGTCATAAAAGTACGGTTAGAATCGCCGTTCTCCAGGGGAACTGACTGATTCCCTCACGATATACCAGGACCTCTGTTCCGTAATTATGGGGAGAGTGAGCATTCATCGTGCGAAGCGAGAGTTCCCATTACACGCATCTCACCCGACCGTCCTAGATTGTATTCCGTAAGTGCAGTGAATAGGTGGTGAACGTGAAGTGATTCAGCGAGAATAGCCGAATTTACAACCAATTAGGTTGGCGCAAAAGCATCAGCTGTTCAGTGTTCCGTTGTTATTTTATTGGAGAAACTTAGTGATAGTATTTACTTTATGCTCGACGGTGATTCCTGAACGTCGTAGGGGGACTTGCATGAAAGGATTATATCACAGGCAAGTTCTTTGCTGACCCTCCTTATAAATGCTCGGTCGGTTAATGGTCAAAAGGGTTAATCTTATGAAGTACAACTTGCCGTTCCCCTTCCAAATCCTCCTCGGCATCACGAAGATGTCGTAAAACCTAGAATTTATTTATTGACTAAAAATTCCGTAAGGTGACATATTTTAAAAAAAATGACTAATAAAATAAAAGAGAAATTGTAATATTTGCTAAGAATTATATTATTGTTAACTCATTGACGATGAGCAACTCCGCAATGTCTATTCTGAGTCACAGATTTAACAACAATAAGTTTTGGCCGACGCAAACTGTCATAGAAGTACGGTTAGGATCGCCGTTCTCTCGGGGAGCTGACGGATTCCCTCACGATTTACCAGTAGAAGTAAGTTCACGCATTTTTCGCACGAGGTGATCACTCCCTTAGTTACAGAATAGACTTTTATCCATTTTCAAATGAACTCCGCCCACTTCTCACGGGAATGTGCTTTCACGCTTTTACAGAGGTCCAGTAGAAGTAAGTTCGCGCATTTTTCGTACGAGGTGATCACTCTCGTAGTTACAGAATAGAGTTTTATTCATTTTCAAGTGAACTCCGCCCACATCTCACGGGAATGTGCTTTCACGCTTTTACAGAATAGAGGTCTAGGAAGGTTGCAAAAGGGGAAAATTGGATAATTAAAACTTTTTTTATTGTCATATTCGGTTTCAGTGTCCCAAAATACATGGGTGTAGGGGGTCTACCCTCTGGGTTTCGACTTTTTTTAAAATTTTGTGTGCCTGTGTAATCCTTACTGGGGCAGCATAATGAACCCATTTTTAAGGGCTGAGTGCATCTGAGCGCAAACGGCATTACTCCACCTAACAGTCCAGAATCCAGAACATCATAAGTAAAGACAGAATCTGTTGATTCGTTCTTTCAATGTAACATTATGTAAGGTATAACAGAATTTAAAAAGGGTAAAAAAAGGTCTTTCATGTCCTAAGGTTCTGATCTAACTTTTCTGAGTTATTTTGACGCGCTGAAGCCAAATTTGAAGCCAAAAATTTTCTGTCGTGTCAGTTTATCTGTACCACCCCTCTTGTACCCTAAAAATGGCAAAAAAAAGATCTTGTTCAAAGGTTTTGATCTAATTTTCGGAAGTATTTTGATGCGCTGAGCCAATTTTGGACAAAAAAGAATATTTCGTCTCAGTTTCCCTCTGCCACCCCTAGGAGATAAGTAACTATTTAAATATTTTTTTTTTTTACAAATTTTGCCATTTTAAATCCGTTATTTTGAATTTTGAAATTATAATATCGAAATCGTAATTAGAGAAAAGTTCTGTATGAATTTTTTCTTAATTTTATCACTTGAGTTTGGGTTAGACATATTTGCGTGGTAACTGACCTAATTTCACAAAAAAATTCGTATGAAACTGTTGTCCACTGGGACTCTCTCAGATTAACACTTCGCGTGTTGTGAAACATAGTCTTCAAGACGCATTTTAAATTATTTGCATTAGATATAAGATGAGAAGACTCTCTCTAGTTAGAAAGTGTTTACTGTTTAGTGCATTTTTTAAACAATAATTAGGTACCTACTAAGAATGTCGATTCGTCGAAGTAAATACAATGAATTTGATCCTAAGAATAGGATTTTGCAGAGTGAGAAGGAAATATGCGTTTATTTTCGGTTTATTATAAATACTTAAAAAATCATAAATGGTATAATCTTTAAAATTGTTTCAGATATACTTCCCATTTCTCTAAGTAATACAACCATATACAGTTTTCATCATAAATGTTTTATATAGTTAAAGGCAATACTCTTATAATGAAATTAAGAACTATTTTCATTGACAAATTACAATATTCAAGTAAAACAGAAATTTACAATGAAAAATATATACCGGGTGATAACGAGATGAATACCGTTCCAATTTCTTGGTTGATTTTAGGAATACAATTTTGAAATTTTAGCATATCATTTGTGCCACAAAAAGCCACATTTTGCACTTATTAAGTGAAAAATATCACTTCCGGCCCAATCGGAAGTAGCAACAACTTTTGATTTTTAAATAGCAACCTATATATATTTTTGCAAATTTAGATTCCACATGAAATTCTCGTTACAACGAAAAAGTGAAAAAGCTAAGTTGGCAACTGCAAGATTGTGTTCTCAAAATTTACCCAGTAGACCTTGAATCTGATGTATCAGCTTAATTTTTATTGCCTCATTTCAATAAAAGTTTATTTCGTGCCAAAATCACTATTTTGAATTGAAAAACATAAAAAGCAAATGGATTTTATTCAATTTTTTTAAATGGTAATCATATTTTTTTACTTGCACCGACAAAACCCAAAACATTAACCTTTTATTTGATGTATAATACGTCTAGTTTCGGTGTTAATTTACTTTGAAATTATTGGATTTCTGTATATGCTACATTTACCAATTGGTATTGTTAAAAAAATACACAGAGAATAAATAAAATTTACAGAATTTATAAGATAGGGGAAAATAAAATTATGGTAATTGTTCAAAATGCATTCCTTCAACTTTAGTACAATTTTAAGCCCTACTGATGGTTTCCCTTACCACCCGTTCTAACATTTGCGCAATTATTGTTGCAAAAGCTTGGCGAATTTTGATTTCCATCTTCTGGAGGTTTCTTGAAGATGATGAATAAACTCGTTCTTTGACGTACCCCCGCAGGAAAAAATCCATGGGAGTTAGGTCAGGTGATCTGGCAGGCCATCTTGTGTGCCCATATGTCGAAATGACTATTTTGAAATCTGTTAAACATGCCATTGTTAGTGAACCGACTTTCATCTGTGAACAGAATTCTGGGAACAATGTTTCTATTTTCTAGTAACCAATTGCAATAATGAACTCTCCTACCTGCATCAGCTTCATGTAAATGCTGATGAAGTTGATATTTATATGATTTATATCCATGTTTTCTCAACAGATTCTCGGCTAATATCTAGAGCACTTCCAATCTCAAGTGTACTTGCATTTTTATTAATTTCCACGTATGCTAAAACATTAATCTCTGTGGCCTCGTCAATAATAAACGTATTTTGTTCGTTTTCATTTGGCTGGGCCCTAAATTTTTCTTCTAAAATCTTAAAATATTTTCTACAAGGGTGATGCTTTGCAGGAAACCGCTCTGCGTATAACCTTTCAGCTTGATATGCATTTCTTTTAGATTCCCCATAAATAAGTACACTCAAAGAAATAGTATGGGTAAATTCAGCAAAAAAAAATGGTTAACTAACAATATCGTTAATTTTGTTAAACCAAACTATATTGATGGTATTTTTAAACAAGAGGTGATTGTTATTTTAATTAATAAAAAGTTGTACAACAAAACAAACATTAACTTAAAAAATAGATGAATAACACTATTATTTTGTTCGTCTGACTATTATTTTGTTGAATTCTGTCAAATTAAACTAGATAATAGTATATTTTATTTTTAACTATTATCGAATTGTAATTCTAACCCAGTATTAGTTCGTTGTATTATTGTACTTGATAGACAAACCAATATTATTGTCGTCTTCTAGAAGTTTTAAAAGAATTACCATAAAATTTGCTTGCTTATCACGTAGTCTATTACAGAAATTATTCCCAGATGACGCCACATACAAATCACTGACAATAATCAATCAAGCATTATTTTATACTCTTATGAATTTATAGAAAATTAATAACATGATTGCAATGCTCAAATTCTCTCAGGAATCATCGATATATTTGGATGGATCTTATAAACGATCTCTAATCTTTGGTTTGGGTGGTCTGATGTCTCAATACTGAGATTTTGGCTAACCACAATAAAGTGTAGATCAACCTACAAATTAGTTGGTGAACAAAAAACAAAGTCGTTGTACTATTTAATTGTAGACCAAATTGAAAATGGTTAGTGAACATAAAAAAACATCATTGTACTATTTAATTTGTTACAAGAAGATATGATTATTAAACTACTATTTGTTTACGAAAACAAATAAAGTTGTATGACTATTCTTTTCTGATTGATTTAACTATGAAACTAGATAGGCGCGATTTCATATGCTCTTTTTGGTTGAATTTACCTATCATTTTCTTTGAGTGTAACATGTCCACCTTTTCATTTTGGGTAAATACCGCCATTTTGTATTTTTTTAAATCTTTTGAATAGTTAAATTAGCAAATAAATGACAAGCAAATTAAAAAAGCACTACATAAACTTTATCAAATAATAACTTAGGCAAATGTTTGAAAAGAAATGTTATTTTGTCATGGCACGCTTTTAAAATTTAATATATACATTAGTATATACGGTTTCATTAAATAACTGAAGAATAGCGTCTATAGAAATCCAATAGTTTCAGTGTAAATTAGCACCGAAACTAGACGTATTATACATCAAATAAAAGGTTAATGTTTTGGGCTTTGTTGGTGCAAGTAAAAAAATATGGTTACCATTTAAAAAAATTTAATAAAACCCAAAAAATTGTTTTTCAATTCAAAATAGTGATTTTGGGACGAAATAAACATTTATTGAAATGAGGCAATACAAATTAAGCTGATACATCAGATTCAAGGCCTACTGGGTAAATTTTTTTAGAACACAGTCTTGCAGTTGCCAACTTAGCTTTTTCACTTTTTCGAATTTATGACGCCATTTGGAAAAAAAATACGTAGTTGTGATACATCATTGTAACGAGAATTTCATGTGGAATCTAAATATGCAAAAATATATATATGTTGCTACTTGAAAATCAAAAATTGTTGCTACTTCCGGTTGGACTGGAAGTGATATTTTTCACTTAATAAGTGCAAAATGTTGCGTTTTGTGTCACAAATTATATGCCAAGATTTCAAAATTGTATTCCTAAAATCAACCTAGAAATTGGAACGGAACTAAGCTCGTTGTGACCCGGAATAGTATTCTTTAGAACAATAGAAAGTATACAGTGTGTCCCAGGATAGATGTAACAAGAGGTGTAATGGACCAAAAATTTTGGAATTTTGGAATGGTATTTGGGGATTGAGTCCTGCTTGTTGTAAAACTAAAGTATACCAAATATGACTTGATTTGGTGTTCTACAGGGTGTTTTATAAGCAAAGTTGTAAAAATCACAACTAATAAAGTACCTTTATTTTTCAAAATATGAAAAAATTCCACTAAGAAAAGTTATTTAAAATACAATTTTATACATTTGTACCAAATTTCAGGAATATAAAATTATTTTTTTGAAACTTCCCATTTTTTCAATAAATTAGTATTTTATTTTGAACCATTCAATTAAAACTGCATAGAAATTATTTTTTGTGAATTAATATTTAAAGTTATGTAGAAGCTAAAAGTAGGCTATGAGAAAAGCATTGGATACACATTTATCATTTATTATTGACATATCTGTTAAACGTGTAGTCAATATTATCCTTAATTTCTGTTTCAAATTAACGAATCAAATAAAAAATTAAGTGAAAATGGTACTCACAGTGCGTGAAAAAATTTATATTGTGCAATGCTACGGAATTGGTGGTGAAAACTCGCTAAGAGAAGTGGTAAGCCAATTTAATTTGAAATTTCCAAACACTGCTTTGTCACGTACTCAGGCTATGAGAATAATTAAAAAGTTTCTGGCTACTGGTAGTGTTCTTAACATGAGAAGAAAAATAAAAGCATATGATGAATGCAATGTTGGGGCTATTATAGCTCATGCCTGTTATAGAAAATCCTAGGATGCCACTAAGAGAGAGATCAGCTCTTATTAATATTAGCAAGTCTGAACTCCAAAGAATTTACAAGGCAAAGAAAATTAGGGCATATAAAGCAAATTATAAACATACGCTTGAAGAGGGAGATGACGGCCATAGGTTGGATTTTTGTTTGACCATTGGAGAAAAAATCATGGAAGAGAGATTTTTTCATCATTTCATAATTTTCTCAGATGAATCCACATTCACAACCAATGATGTTGTTTCATGTCAGAATTGTCGGTTTTGTGCTTCTGAAAATCCAAATTTTAGAATTCATTGTAGAAGACAATATTATAAAAAAGTGAATGTGTGGTGTGCCGTTTCTTATCACGTTGGAGTTATTGGACCTTATTTCATTGAGGGAAGGTTAAACCAGCACACTTATTTACAGCTTCTTGAAAGATTTTCTGAAGAACATTTAAATATTTTAAGAGATATGCCTTTAGTTCATTTTCAACATGATGGTTGCCCTGGCCACTCCACAGAAATGGTTAATCAGTGGTTGAATTTAAATTTTGGAGAAAATTGGATTGCCAGGAATGGACCGATCAAGTGGCCGGCGAGATCCCCAGACCTATCAATATTGGATTTCTTTTTATGGGGTCGCTTCAAGCAGTTGGATTACGCTGAACCACTTCCTAACGATGTAGCAGTATTGAAGCAGAGAATTACAAATGCCGTAAACTCCATACCGTTAGATCATATTCGAAACAGTTTTACGTCGAATAATAAAAAAATTTGTAAACATTGTTTTATATTGGTCAATAATAAATTTGTTTGTGAATCTGTTATGTTTTTGACATTTATTACTTGTTATAATTTTTAAACCTCATTAATATTCTATTAGTAATTGTTTCTTGTTTTACAGTTAATTTGATTAACATTATACCTTCTTACATCTCGTATATTCAATTTTTTATTTACCAATAGCCTACTTTTTGAGATGATTGACATTTGCTTCTACACAACTTAAATATGAATTCAACTCTTAATTCGCAAAAAATGGTAAGTTTCAAAAAAATAATTTTATATTCCTGAAATTTGGTATAGAGGTATAAAATTGCATTCTAAAAACTTTTCTTAGTGGAATTTTTTCATATTTTGAAAAATAAAGGTACTTTATTAGTGGTGATTTTTACAACTTTGCTTATAAAACACCCTGTAGAACACCAAATCAAGTCATTTTTAGTATACTTTAGTTTTACAACAAGCAGGACTCAATTCCTAAATACCATTCCAAAATTCCAAAACTTTTGGTCCATTGCACCTCTTGTTACATCTATCCTGGGACACACTGTATAATACAGTTTTAAAGATTATAGCATGTTTGATTTTTTTAAATATTTATAATAAATCGAAAATAAACGCATATTTGCCTCTCACTCTGCAAAATCCTATCCTATCCTTCAAATAATAGTTGAAGAACGAAACTACTGAATTCGACACATGGTATGCAACTCTCGAACATACAAAATCAGACAGTTGATTCTTATGTAAAACATGTTACAAAACATTTTGAGGGCGGGATTTGATTAAATATTGCGAAATTGAAAAAAATTGTACTTAAAAAAAAATATTTCGCGCACTTCATTCTCTAGATCCGTCATTTGTTGTTGTAAAAACTTGATATTTTAGTATTACAATATTTGAACCTTTCGTTTTCCAAGGGTGTATGCAAAAACAATATTGATTTTGACTGAAAAATAAATAATTATTAATGGAAGAGTTGCCATTTTTGTGTCATTTACAGTGAAGAAGTGTGGATCTCTTATTTTTCAAAATAACTGCATACTGTTAGCGAGTAAATTATAGTCAATGGAATGAGGGTTTTATTTTTGTTTGGAGTTTTTTGTTATAAAATGCATGCAAATGCAACTGAGGAAAAGACCTAAACACGAACATTGCTCTGGCGCGCGTATTGTATCGGCAATAGTATTCCCGTTGAATTGACATATAGTTCAGGAACGGCGTCATCGAAAGGGGGTGATAGTTACTTTAAACGAGGTAGTAGATTTTTTTTTATCTTGTATGTATTGTAGACAGTATGTAGAATCCAAGGTTTAGACCCCCCAAACCCTTGGCAAATTTTTGTGTGGACGAAAAAACCACGAATTTTTGGCACTTTTTTCAGTTTGTGGCCTATAACATAAAAACAATGCATCCAATCGAAAAATCATCTATTATCAAAATTAAAGAGCATTAAATTTTGCTTCGAATGAGTACCAAGTTGAAATTTCATCAAGAGGTATGGGCGTAATTGGCAGTCGAATAACAACAATTTTTACCAACTTCTAAAAAATTCACACTGGGTAACTTTTTAAACGTCTTCAGCTCTGAAACGGCTAATCTAAATGAAAGTTGTAGAGCATGTAAATTTAAGTTCATAGATTACCTGATTTTCCAATTTTGATCAATATAAATAAATAAAAATTTAAAAAAAATTAAAAAAATACGCCCATACTGAAATTTCAACTTTGAGGTACTCATTCGAAGCGAAATTTAATGCTCTTTAATTTTGATAATAGATGATTTTTCGATTGGATGCATTGTTTTTAAGTTATAGGCCACAAACTGAAAAAAGTGGCAAAAATTCGTGGTTTTTTCGTCCACACAAAAATTTGCCGACGGTTTGGAGGTCTAAATTTGGATTCTACATACTCTCTACAACATATACAAGATTAAAAAAAATCTACTACCTCGTTTAAAGTAACTATAAAGTACCCCGTTATTAAACTAATAGTACACAAAATGACTCATTTACTCATTTAACCCTTTCCCTCTTCCTTATGGAAATAAGGTTTCGGCGAATTTGGCTGAAACTTTGTGAAAAGGTAGTTTAGGAAATGCTGATCAAAAATTCTTATGGGCCAAACCATCTAAAATCTAATCTGCGGGGTCCCTCATAACAAAGTAGAAAAATTCGATTTTTCCCGATTTCGCAATTCAGGATTGAATTGTCACCCGATAATCGAATTCGGCAGGTCATTTTATATAAGAATATAATAACTTCAGTTCTCTCGAGTTACATAGGCCACTTTTATTTTGCATATTTCTAGTTTAGCACTCACCGACTAATAACTGTAATCAAATAAAGCATGCTATCGACCACGAAAATTGAATACATTGAAGAAGTGCACAATTTCTAAGCTGACACACGTCCTAACCCGAGCTGGTATCCGCTGAGTAGAGTTGACTTACCATTCAACCGGCTCAGTAGTATTGCCTTAGTCGCGTTAGTGTACAGTTAGTTATTTTGTCGTTGAAAGGTTGTATGTATGACTCGTGTGCTCGTGTGGTATTTCTCTGTGATTTGGTTTTTAGTTAATGTGTTATGTGCTACTTACTAATTGTTGTTTAATGGATTATATTGTGATTTAATGGTATAATTGGATTCCACATTAAGTTGTAAGTTTCTTAAATTGCTCTGTAATTATAATTAATTTGAATTTCTCGTTAATTTTTTAAACGTTTGAAATTTCTTTTGTGAAAAACTGTATTTAATTTAATCGATGAACCACTTTTTACTAACAATTAAGTAAGTGCGTTACCTACTTTCATGCAAATTTGCACTTTTTCGAATGCTACTGCAGCCCTTCATTGAAGCGGAAACAATCGTATTATTATATTCTTCGCAAATATGTAAACGAAGAGTATATTACATTTATTTTACTCTGCATATTTCTAAAGCCCTTAATATTGCTCGTAGAAAAAAATAATACCATTATGTTAATCGAATTTTGAGTAACTTTCAAAAATCTGTCAATTCGTCCGTCACGTTTCTTGTAAGCACGATAACTTCAGAGCATTAAGTCCTATCATATTGAAATTTTGACGTTGAGTTGTTCTTAACTGGAGGAAGAATTCTATTGCTTTTAGAGAACATTGATCCGTAAATATAAAAGTTGTTACTTACATAGTTTAATGAGAAAAGTGTGCCTGCAGAGGATTGCAACCAAAAACAAAAATAGTGTGTAATATCCCAATGAGAACACAAACGTTTAAAAGACGTTAAAATTAACGATAACCGAACGTTTAGTAACCATTGTATTACAGCGTTGAATCAACGGACGAATGTCCCGCGGTTCAACGTGTATTTCAAAGTATTTTATAACATTTTTGTAACGTTATATTTAACGTTAATTAACGTTATATGATGACGTTTTTGTAACGTTATGTATATAATAATACTTAACGTTGAATTTGACCGCTATTTAACGTTTTAACAACGTTAACTAACGATAAAATTCAACGTTAAGTAATATTATAGACATAACGTTACAAAAACGTCATCCTATAACGCTCAATAGCGGTAAAATTCAACGTTAAGTAATATTATAGATGTAACGTTACAAAAACGTCATTATATAACGTTAATTAACGTTAAATATAACGTTACAAAAATGTTATAAAATACTTTGAAATACACGTTGAACCGCGGGACATTCGTCCGTTGACTCAACGTAGTGATACAATGGTTACTAAACGTTCGGTTATCGTTAATTTTAACGTCAACTGAAATAAGGTTTGTTTTGGTTTTGAGAAATAACAGTCCTCGGATGTCAGGAGCATGCGCAGTTAGTAAAACGTGTTCTGTTTTAGTAACTGCGCAAGCTGTTTTACTAACTGCGCATGTTCCTAACATCCGAGGACTGTTATTTCTCAAAACCAAAACAGACCTATAACCACGTTGTATCTCGAGCCACAAAATAATGATCTTTAATCTGATCCCTATAAAATCCGTCCATATAAATCGTTGTTCCCTGAAAGAATTATGTTTTTTAATTTCTATAAATTCATAAGGGTATAAGCTAAAGCATGACAAATTATTGCCAGTGGTTTGTATGTATCGCCATCTACAAATAACTTCTGCAACAAACTACGTGGTAAGCAGGCAAATGTAATGCATTAAGATAGATGTGTAGAAAAACGTTAAAAAAACGTCAACATCTACCATTTATTTTACTTGTAGATTTAGAACGTCAGTGTATTTTAATAAGTGGAAAGCATCAGTTATTTTAACGTTGTATACGGGGTGCCACAGGTTAGTGGCTCCCCCTATATTTCCTTTATATTTTAACTTATCCATTTGAAATTTGGCGTGTATAAACTACCTGTAAAAATGGATTTTTCGGCATAAAGAATGGTATAAGATCATTTCCGGTTTACCCGGAAATGACCGCAACTTTCGATTTTTAAATGAAACACCCTGTGTATTTTTACATATTTGGATTCAAGACAACATTCTAAGTATACCCTGAAATTTTCGCGAATTTTTGAGTCGATGTTCAGTTTTTTTATGCATTTTAAGACATTCGTCTAGAGTGCTTGGGAATACCAAAATTTGTTGTAAGGCAGGTAAAGTCCAACGGAAAAATATAATTTTTCCTTTAATTTCATTAGTAACTATTTACGAAGCCTCCAAAATTGAACAAATCACTTTTTTATCGAAAACTTTTTTTTTTCAAATGGGAAGATGGTGGCTCCTAGTGTTCATTAAATTATAGATTTTTTTCTGATTTCATTGATATACCCATTTCAAATCTATGCTATTTGTTTTTCTATTTTATTAAATTTATTTAAAAATAAAAAATCACTTTCAATATAATTCTTCTTGAACTTCAACATTGTTGTCTTTGGAAAAGTCATATGTCTAATAGTGAAATTTGAATAACTACATTTTTGTGAATAATAGCCTTTTGGTTCTCTCTTTTGTTTCTTAATAGGTATAAGTACTAGTGCAAAGTATAAGAATCAATAAAAATTATTTTGAAAGTGATTTTTTATTTTTAAATAAATTTAATAAATGAATTCAGAAAAAAAATCTATAATTTATTGAACACTAGGAGCCACCACCTTCCCATTTGAAAAAAAAAGTTTTCGATAAAAAAGTGGTTTGTTCAATTTTGGAGGCTTCGTAAATAGTTATTAATGAAATTAAAGGGAAAATTATATTTTTCCCTTGGACTTTACCTGCCGTAGAACAAATTTTGGTATTCCAAAGCACTCTAGACGAATGTCTTAAAATGCTTAAAAAAAACTGAATATCGACTCAAAAATTCGCGAAAATTTCAGAGTATACTTAGAATGTTGTTTTGAAACCAAATATGTAAAAATACACAGGTGTTCCATTTAAAAATCGTAAGTTGCGGTCATTTCCGGGTAAACCGGAAATGGTATCATACCGTTTTTTATGTCGAAAAATCCATTTTTACAGGTAGTTTATGCTCCCCAAATTTCAAATGGATAAGTTAAAAAATAAAGGAAATATAGGGGGGGAGCCACTAATCTGTGGCACCCGGTATAATGTAACTTCAATATATAATAGTTATTAATGATACTAGTTTGATATGACGAAACGCATGCGAAGTTAACCAGGAGGCGGAGCCGAGTGATTTTATCACACTAGTTTCATTAATTGTCATACACTTCTATCATTCAAAATTTAATACATTCATCTTTAAACTTTAAAATAACATTTGGCTTTAAGATATGGTATATTTGTCATTAATTTCTTACGTCAAAAACACGTAAAAATTTAATCATTAAATAATTAATATGTTAACGTAAAAATTGTATTTGATTTTCACACAAATTTATTTTTGATATAATTTTAGTCAGTAAAAATGCTTGTAATAAGAGTTATTTAATAATTTACTGAATATGTAAAAATAAAATTATATTTTATAGCATGATTCATTAATATCTTACGTTTAAAACTCGTCTAAACAAAACGTGTTTTCATATGTTATTTTTAACGTTATAGTCAGTGAAATTTTACGTAATTAGAACGTTCATAACAAACTTCGGTAAATAATTAGCTTTGAACGTTAAAGTAACGTCCAGTGTTAACACATGGTATATTTAGTATTAATTTCTTACATTAAAAATACGTACAAAATTAAATTGTTAAACAGCAATATGTTAACGTGAAAATCACATTTGACTTTCACGGGAAATATATTTTTACTGGATTTTTGTCGTTTCCAGAATATCTTAAGTTTAAATCTCGTCTAACCAAAACGTTTCAAATTTGTAACGTTATAATCACCAATACATTTTTACCCAATTAGAATGTTCATAACAAACGTTGAAAACGTTTAACTTTCAACGTTAAAGTAACATCCATTCTTAATACATGGTATATTTATCATTAATTTCTTACATTAAAAACACGTAAAAAATTAAATTGTTAAACAATAATAGGTTAATGAGAAGATCACGTTTGAATTTCAGGGGAAATTTATTTTTAGTGGATTCTTGTCGTTTTTAGAACGTTAAATATTTACGTTATTTGATAATTCACTGAATAAGTTAAAATAACGTTATGTCTTAAGGAATGATTTATTTTTCGTTAATATCTTATGTTTAAAACTCGCCTTAACAAAACATTTTTCCATACATTATGTATAACCTTATATTCAGTAAAATTTTACGAAACTAAAACGTTTAAAACAAACATTGATAAATATTTAACTTTGAACGTTACGTAACGTTAATTTTTAACACATGTATTATCACTCATTTCGACCACTAAAGACACGTAAAAGATTAAATTGTTAAACATTAATATGTACACGTGAAAATCACGCTTGAATTTCACAGATAATTTATTTTTAGCAAATTTTTGTCATTCTTAGGACTGTAAAAATACACGTTATTTGATAATTAACTGAATACGTTAAAAAAACGTTAATACTTGAGGTATGATTAATTTCTCGTTAATATCTTACGTTTAAAACTCATCTAAATAAAACGTTTTTCCATATGGTATTTATAACCATATATTCAGTAAAATTTTACCTAATTAAAATGTTTAAAAACAAAGTTTGAAAAGTATGTAATTTTGAACTTTACAGTAGCGTTTAACACAACGTTTTTAACGTTTTAATACAAGACGTATTCATCATTCATTTCTAACGTTGAAAACGCGTAAAAAATTAAATTGTTAAACAGTAATATGTTAACGTGAAAATCACGCTGGAATTTCACAGACAATTTATTTTTGGTCCATTTTTATCGTTTTTAAAATATAAAAATATACTTTATTTAATAATTCACTGAATACGTTAAAATAACGTTATGTCTTAAAGTATGTATGATTCATCTTTCGTTAATATCTTACGTTTAAAACTCGTATAAAGAAAACGTTTTTTTTATATGTTGTTTATAACCATATATTAAACGTTTAATTAAAACAAACGTTGATAAACACTTAACTTTGAACTTTACAGTAACGTTTATTTTTAACACATGGTGTATTTATCATTCATGTCTAACATTAGAAACACGTAAAAAATTAAATTGTTAAATAGTAATATGTTAACGTGAAAATCACGCTGGAATTTCACAGACAATTTATTTTTGGTGAATTTTTGTCGTTTTTAGGTCGCTAAAAATATACGTTATTTAATAATTCACCGAATACGTTAAAATAACGTTATGTCTTCATTTTTCGTTAATATCTTACGTTTAAAACTCGTATAAAGAAAACGGTTTTTTATGTGTTGTATATAACCAAATATTCAGTAAAATTTTACACAATTAAAACGTTTAAAACAAACGTTGGTAAACACTTAACTCTGAACGTTACAGTAACGTTTATTTTTAACACATAATGTATTTATCATTCATGTCTGACATTAAAAACACGTAAAAAATTAAATTGTTAAATAGTAATATGTGAAAATCACGATGGAATTTCACAGACAATTTATTTTTGGAAAATTTTTGTCGTTTTTAGGACGTTAAAAATATACGTTATTTAATAGTTCACTCAATACGTTAAAATAACGTTATGTCTTAAGGCATGATTCATTTTTCGTTAATATCTTACGTTTAAAACTCGTATAAAGAAAACGTTTTTTATATGTTGTTTATAACCATATATTCAGTAAAATTTTACGCAATTAAAACGTTTAAAACAAACGTTGATAAACACTTAACTTTGAACGTTACAGTAACGTTTATTTTTAACTCATGGTGTATTTATCCTTCATGTATAACATTAAAAACACGTAAAAAATTTAATTGTTAAATAGTAATATGTTAACGTGAAAATCACGCTGGAATTTCACAGACAATTTATTTTTGGTGAATTTTTGTCGTTTATAGGACGTTAAAGATAAACGTTAACCCAACATATTAGTTTAACGTTTCTTAATAGTAATTTTAACACTTTAGGTTATTTTGTGCTGTTACATTAACGTTTAAAAAACGTTCAGTTGAAAAGGCGTTTAAAAAAAAACGTTGTTTTTTTAACCATTAACGTTATTTCAACCAAAGCAACGTTATTTTAACGTTTTTTTAACTATTGTGTTCTCATTGGGATATTACTAAGTGTTTCGCCAACTAAGCTGGCATCATCGGGAGATGATTAAAATTGAAAATATACCAGTTACACTTAAAAAATTACTTATTTTCAAAAACAGCGTAGAGCATCATATAGAATATTCAACAATTATATAAAAACGGATAAACCGGCACGATGAAATGAATTAGTTTTCTATCTAGTTTTTGCCTAAATATTGTCATTTTATTTTCTTCGTTATGAGCTATTTAAAAATTAGTAATTTCCTTGACTGATTTAGGAAGAAAAGTTTGAAAACTTGAAAAATATTCTTTTCTATTTATGTTATTAAATGTCAGGAGAGGTTATTAAATGACAACTAGTTACATATCAGCTGGATTTATAATCTTTCTTTTTATAGTTATAAAATGAGTGTCAGTTTTTATCAGTAGCGATAAAAGTAAGTTAAGAATAACAAACAGTTTTATTTAGTGTAAATATTTACAAAACAATGTATTCATTTAATTTTGATTCGATACGATATATTCTCAATCCAATGCCAATGCTGGTTTCCATGTACACTATCATTAATAAAGGTGTCATTTAAATTGAACGTGCAAATTTTATTTTGGCTATTTTGTATTTTTGCCAGTAGTAGAGTCAAATTAAGCAAAAGATGAATAAGAAATTGTCTTGCTGCAGCGATTTATAGTTTTAAATTTGTCTTAGTAGTAAAGTCAAATTAGGACTAAAAATTTTGCAATGTGAATTGTCTGGTCAGGGCAGTTTTTTTGTTGTAACTTGTTCAGGGGATCAACTTAAGTTCACAGTTTTTTTGTAGTTTCTGCGAGGTCGGCGTATCGTTGTTTATTTAAACAATTTAATTTTTTCGACCGTGTTCCATCGGTTTTCTTTTCTCGAAATCTATAAGTCCTATGGAAAAAACAAAAAGAAGGAAAATGTTCGTTATGAGCTGTACAATAAAGTACTTACATAAACTATAATTCATTCCAATTGTTATTATTATTTAGAAAAAAATTAATATTGCAAAATTATGCGTTTCTAAACAAATCACTGTTTGTTCAAAAATAATGGATAATATTCAATGAAATTTTGGAGAAATATAGCTCTTATAAGGTACAATCACCACGTAATATTTCAAATCAAAATGATTATTAAAACGGCTCAAATATACAATTGTTGCTAAAACTTTGCACCCTTATGAAATCCTGCCATCAAAACCAAGAAATGTGTACGATGGCTCAAATTGTAGCTCTTTATAAGTACTTTAAGATCACGGAGAGATATTTTTTTCTTTCAAAATTTAAACCCTCTTTATTGCAGTTGTTTATAATTTTCGAAATTGTAGTTATAAACAAATTCACAAATAACTCTCTAGTTTTTTTATGAAATCAAAAATGGTAAAGAAGTAATGAAAGTAGATTAAAAAAGCCAACTTAAAAAAAAATTTAATGCTCTACTTACATTTGGAGCAGAGATCCTTTACGACTGGTAATTCTCCAATGTCTATTATTTTGTCTCTGCTACATGAAAATAATCCAAAGCTACAATTTTTAAAAGATACTGTGTAGAGGCTCGAAAGTGGGGTCTTAAGAGTATAATCTGCGGTCAGTGAAATGAAGAAACGAATTATTCGGCTTATTTTTGAAGATAGAAACTTCAAATTTTGTACGTATGTATTAAAATATATATTCTAGTTCGTCACGTTTTTATTTTTTTTGTTTTAGTCAAAAACACGTGATCAACGAAAAAATGGACGTCGAAAAATTGGAATTTACAAAAAACGAAATCGTGACGACCTAGATAGTCCATAATTAATTACGTGGATAAAATATAACCTCTTAATTTTCAAACATAGATTCAATAAATAGTTTCCAATTTTGCCGTCAATAGATGGCACTCGCCTCGGCATTCGCATAGCTTTACACGCTCTCAGACTTTAGGGAGGAACTTGTTGTCATGGAGACCTGACGCGAATGAATGCTTGCCAGGGAAGCATTTAGGAGTTCTGGTAATATCTTAAATTTATTTATAAATTATTTTATCTTACAGGAATTACTTAATAGATGAAATTCTTGAAAATGTTAATACATAAATAAAAGGTGCCAAATAGAGAGGACCGGTTTTGTATAAACACTCCTACAAATTTTATTATGAAAATTTGAATGCGGTTTTTAGTTAGGTCAGAAATCAATTTATTCGAAATTATTACCAAGCAAAATGTACAGGGTGTCCCAGTCAACGCGCTATGCTGGGTTTTCTCGGTAGTTTCTGAGATAAGTTTATGGTTCAAAATCCAATCTGACGTAGGTTTTCCGAGGAATCTCATACTGCTAAGATATTTAGGAATCCAAAATGACGGACGAATTTCGTCATCTACGATCCTATTCGACTGAAAATCGATATCTGGGGGTTTTCGGGGATGCGGTTTACGAATTTTTGGTCAAAATTTAGGAATCCAAGATGGCGGACGAATTTCGTCATCTATGGACCTATTCGACTGAAAATCGATATCTGGGGGTTTTCGGGGATGCGGGTTATGAATTTTTGATCACAATTTAGGACTCCAAGATGGCGGACGAATTTCGTCATCTATGGTCCTATTTGACTAAAAATCGATATCGGATGGTTTTCGGGGATGCAGGTTACGAATTTTTGGTCAAAATTTAGGAATCCAAGATGGCGGACGAATTTCGTCATCTATGGACCTATTCGACTGAAAATCGATATCTGGGGGTTTTCGGGGATGCGGGTTATGAATTTTTGATCAAAATTTAGGACTCCAAGATGGCGGACGAATTTCGTCATCTATGGTCCTATTTGACTAAAAATCGATATCGGAGGGTTTTCGGGGATGCGGGTTACGAATTTTTGGTCAAAATTTAGGAATCTAAGATGGCGGACGAATTTCGTGATCTATAGTCCTATTCGACTGAAAATCGATATCTGGGGGTTTTCGGGGATGCGGGTTACGAATTTTTGATCAAAATTTAGGACTCCAAGATGGCGGACGAATTTCGTCATCTATGGTCCTATTTGGCTGAAAATCGATATCTGGGGGTTTTCGGGGATGCGGGTTACGAATTTTTGATCAAAATTTAGGACTCCAAGATGGCGGACGAATTTCGTCATCTATGGTCCTATTTGGCTGAAAATCGATATCTGGGAGTTTTCGGGGATGCGGGTTACGAATTTTTTATCAAAATTTAGGACTCCAAGATGGCGGACGAATTTCGTCATCTATGGTCCTATTTAGCTGAAAATCGATGTCTGGGGGTTTTCGGGGATGCGGGTTACGAATTTTCGGTCAAAATTTAGAAAACCAAGATGGCGGATGAATTTTGTTATCTGTGATCCTATTCGAATGAAAATCGATATCTGGGGATTTTCGGGATGCGGGTTACGAATTTTTGGTAAAAATTTAGGAATCCAAGACAGCGGACGAATTATAACTATATTTTGACCCCCTTTATTTATGTTATTATTGGAGACAAAAAAAAGTTTCGTATAAGAGTTGTAAGGTTGTATACATATTTTTTTAAATGCAATTAAAAAACAATTGCTTGGATATGTCACGTGATATAACAATGAAGGTTGCTTTTTAAATGAAAAACCCTGTATATTTTTACATATTCTTTTAGATCCTTTATCCCTGATTTCAAACATATAAGGATCTAGCTGTAATATTTTTTTATATATCGGACATTAAATATGCTCCAAACATGCTTATAGGTATTTTAGGGTTTCTGACGGAGCGCAGTCAGTGGCGGATTTAGGGGGGGGGGGCTATAGGGTAAAATCCAAGCGCGGCAATTTTTTTGAAAAACACCAAAGACATAAAAACAAAAAATTATTATTATTAATATGTTCTATCAGAACATGTTTAATTTATTTGAGAACGTGTTTTTTATAATAACTAGACTAAAGTTCCTTATTATAGTCAACAGTACAGGGTGGTTGTGCAAACGTTAAAACCTCATTTAACTTCTTTATTTTTGGACTTACGTAAATACGTTCAAAAATAAAAGTTATGAGATATCACATGTATTTTCCAAACATCATTTCAGCAAAACAATTCAAACAAGTCGAATTTCGGAGATATGAGCTTTACCTTGGTTTTACTTCCACATCCAGTGGAAGTATAGTAACGACAAAAAAATTTTTTAAAACTTTTATTGTTCAAATAGGCTCAGAATGTCATGAAACGTCGAGATTTTAAGTTTGAGCGAAAAAAAAATTTCTGTCTGTCGGTCTGTAACTTTTTTGTGCGCACGTTTACTCTGTAACCGTTTAAGATATTGACTTGAAATTTGGTACACAAATGTACTTTAACGAGATCTGGAACTAGATTATATTTTTATTTTGTTCCGTCAGAGGGTTGGGGGGTAAATTGGGGTAAATTTGGGGTAACCAGCTAAATCAAGCAGCTAATAGTCCAGAAAATTGGTATTTAGTATATACAAGAGAAGCTAAGGTCTCAAAAAATGTTTGGCATTAGCCACCCCCACCCCATTACTAAATTTTTTCGTTGTGAATGAGTTGGATCGAAAATCTGGATGCGGAAGTAATGATTCCTTGGGCAGCGGTTTTTTTAAATAGACCACCCCCATATATTTTTACACTATTTGAAAGGCCATAGAAAAATCTTTTCAATGATATATGACCCAGTCTGTTCACTTTTTAATTTTTTTTTCCGATTTGAATCTAATTTTACTTATGGAACAAATTAGGATCTACTTATTACCAGAAAAAAATTCACGTCCTACAAATGCAAAGCCACCTGCGGTACCAAAATATGCGGATAAAATCAAAAAATCATATTAGGCATATTTTTATTGGAAAATTTTGTTAATGAAAGAATTGTTCAGAAACCTTAAGTCCAAAATTTAATCAAAAAAAATATATAAATTTTTATTAAAATAATGTCCAAGTCCGAAAATATCATTTGAATGGGTTTTTTCGTTTAGAAAACTGTACTATGACAATTTTGTTTGAAATTAAACCCAAGCTGCAGGTAGTTGTAAAACAGTTTTTTTTTAAATACCTAATTATTTTCAAAATTTTTTAAATTTCAAGTTTTTCATTTTTTAATTTTGATTAAATTTTGGCCATTTTGGACAATTCTTAACAAGTTTTATTAACAAAATTTTCCGATAAAAAAATGCCTAATATGATTTTCCGATTTTCTCCACATATTTTGGTACCGCAGGTGGCTTTGGTACCGTAGGAGGCGAATGTTTTTCTGATCATAAGTAGATACTAGTTTGTTCTATACTTAAGTAAAATGCGATTCAAATCGGAAAAAAAATAAAGTTATTGGGGTGTTACCATTTCAAGTGAAACACACTGTATCAATTATTGAAATTCTCCATTTTATTTAAAATAAAGTGAAATTAGACAGAACTAACATATTGTTTATTTTAATTTACATACTTTTGTTTTCCATGGCTAATTTGATAAATTGTAAATTTATAGTAAATTAGACAAAATTTGTTTAAGATAAGTACCATGTATTATATTATAAATACAAAGCTTTTTTTATGGCGTTTCAAATGGTACATATATGGAGTGTTCCTTTAAAAAAAAGCAAAGTAAAGTTCATATCTCCGAAATGCGACTTTCAATAGGCATGTCCACAAAATTTTAATTTCAATTGGGAATGATAGAATTATCGATATTGTACACTAATTTAACAATAAAAAAAACCGCTGCCCAACTTCCACATCCAGATTTTCTATCCAAGTCACTCACAACGAAAAAATGTTGTATGTGGAAATAATTGTTTAATAATATAATATTTGAAATTCTCTACCTCAAAAACCCATAAAACGATACCCCACATCGGTAATGGGGTGAGGGTGGTGATAGAGGGTGGTAATGGGGGTGGATAAGGTAAAAAAATATTTTGAGGTTTCTAGTTCTTGTACACACACTAAATTAAATTTTTTTTCATCCCCTTTAATAATGGGGTGGGGGCTAATGCCAACATTTTTTTTGAGACCTTAGCTTCTCTTGTATATAGTAAATACCAATTTTATGAACTCTTACCTGCTTGATTTACCTATTTACCCCAAATTTACCCCCAACTCTTCGACGGAACAAGATGAAAATATAATCTAGTTCTAGATCTCGTTAAAGTACATAAGTGTACTAAATTTCAAGTGAGTATCTCAAACGGTTCCAGAGTAAACGTGCGCACAAAAAAAAAGTTAGACCGACAGACAGACAGAATTTTTTTTGCTCAAACTTAAAATCTCGACGTTTCATGACATTCTAAGCCTATTTGAACAATAAAAATTTTTAAAAAATTTTTTTGTCGTTACTATACTTCCACTGGATGTTGAAGTAATATATGTATCCTTATTTTGCCAGTTATTCGTAATAGGCATCGCCCCAACATAACGAGGATTTTTGGTAATTTTTCAATAAAAATTCTTGGCCTATGGTAAAAAAATATTTTGAGGTTTTTGGTTCTTGTACATACACTAAATCACACTTTTTTTTCGTCCCCTTAAAAAGTGGGGTAGGGGTGGTAATGGGGGTAGCTAATGTCAAAAATTTTTTCGAGACCCTAGCTTCTCTTATATATACTAAATACCAATTTTACGGACTCTTACCTGCTTGATTTACCTGTTTACCTCCCCATTTACCCCAATTTACAACCCAACCCTTCGATGGAATAAGATGAAAATATAATCTAGTTCCAGATCCCGTTAAAGTACATAAGTGTACCAAATTTCAAGTCAATATCTTAAACGGTTCCAGAGTAATCGTGCGCACAAAAAAGTTAGACAGACAGGCAGAATTTTTTTTTTGCTCAAACTTAAAATGTCGACCTTTCATGACAGTCTAAGCCTATTTGAACAATAAAAACATTCAAAAATTTTTTGTTACTATACTACCACTGGATGTGGAAGTAATCAATATTCTATTTTCAAGAAAAAGAACGCCATTGCCATGTAAACCGGAAGTGATATTTAAAATTTACATGCCTTTTTTTACTTTCCTTTAATGCTTTAATAGTCAATTAAGAACATAAATAATCCGATCAATTCTTCTTTGATGTTCAATTATATGTTTCTTAGCGGCATAGATTCCCCGAAAAAAAAAAATACTTATCTCAAAAACTACCGAGAAAATCGGACATAACACGTTAACTAGGACACCCTGTACACTGTAAATATACATTATGTACCTACAGATAGTTTTTTCTTTTAATTAAAAACCACTGCCTAAGGAATCACTACAACCGCATTCAGTTTTCCTACTCAAATTATTTTAAATAAAAATTCTTGTGCACCCAACGCGAAATTCGACTCTGTACGACAGAAATATATTTGAACTATTTCTCTTATATATTACACAATATGTTATTCTCCGCCTTTTTACTTGGTCGGCATATTTCATTGGTCAAAGGTGCACGCCCACCCGTATATACCTTTTTCATATATATCAATGAAAATATGTTTTGCCTTACTGCAGATTGTCCTCTTAAGCGATTTTGTTCAAGATCTGAAAACCACCAAATATTTCTAAATGTTATATTATGTTTTTACAAAACAGACTTTAGTCGCTGAATAGCCTAGTGAGTAAGGCGACTGGCACTTTTTAATCAGGATGCGGGCGTCTCGGGTTCAAATCCTGCTCGCGAAATATATTTTTATTGTTGTATCAGTAATATTAAAAGTTTTACAAAGATGTATACATGAACATAAGGGTAGTTGTTCAATTTAAGTTGGTTTACCATTTTCGTGACAAAAATTTAAAAAGTTATAAAAAAATTGAAAATGTGCATTATGTTCTCAAAGCCGCTTTATTCGATGTTATTTTAACAATTGTAGCTTTGGATGATCCTCAAATAGCAGAAACGAAATAATAAGCATTGGAGAATAACCAGCCCTATTTTCAAGAAAAAATATCGATTAGTTTATTTATAAGTGACCTAAACGTAAAAACTAACATATCTCAGCTCCAAATGCAAGTAGAGCATTATTTTTTTTCAAAAGTTGACTTTTTAAATTACTTTCATTACTCGTTTACCGTTTTTTTATTTCATAAAAAAAAACAGAGAGTTACTTGAATTTGTTTATAACCAAAATTTCGAAAACTATAAACAACAACTGCAATAAAACGGATTTAAATTTTGAAAAAAAAATGTTTTTCTACGTCATCTTAAAGTACTTATAGAATATTGCAATTTGAGCCATCGTACACATTTCTTGATATATTTGAGCCGTTTTAGTAATCACTTTGGTTTGAAATTTTAAGTAGTGATTAAGTATACTTTATAAGAGCTATATTTTTCCAAAGTTTTATTGAATATTATCTATTATTTTTTGAAGGAACAGTGATTTGTTTAAAAACGCATAATATTGCAATGTCCATTTTTTTTTAAATAATAATAACAAATGGAATGAATTATAGTTTATATACTTTTATTGTACAGCTCAAAGCGACTATTATCCTTCTTTTGATTGTTTTCCATAGGACTTATAGATTTCGAGATATTCAAAGAAAACCGATGGAAAACATGGTCTAAAAAATTAAATTGTTTAAATAAACAATACGCCGACCTCGCAGAAACTGCAAAACTGAGCTGTGAACTTAAGTTGACCCCCTGAACACCAGGGATCGAAAATATCATGATATTCATATAAATATCAGACAAACTGATATATATCACAAAAAACGTGATATATATATATATATATATATCACTTTTTGATATTATATGATATGATATTTATTTTTATTTTTTTAATTCATGTAACTTATTCATTCAATCGTGGTTTTACC
The DNA here is from genome assembly GCA_936432065.2 of Rutpela maculata. NCBI lineage: Eukaryota > Metazoa > Arthropoda > Insecta > Coleoptera > Cerambycidae > Rutpela > Rutpela maculata. The sequence goes on from OW386290.2 coordinate 40,831,887, forward strand.
ACGATTGTATTTAAAAGAGTGCATATCATATTTTAAATCGTTTTTATTCAATGTTTTTTAAGCTTATTATGTCTTGGCTTTGAAAATGTAACAAACAAAACATAAATTCTAACAATTTAAAATAAAGTCAAATTCTGTTCAGCTGCCTCGGGTGCCCAAGGCACCCGCCCGAAAGTTCTTCTCACGGCCCAATAATGTATCACTTTACCCGGGTTACCTCCTCTATCCTCCCAGCTGCATTTGGGTATCATTGGGTTCGTACAAGTGGGAAGAGAATCATGAGTTTTGTTACATCAAAATTAAAATGACGATCTTGCCCCGTCCAACTGTAAAGCTAAGCAGCTGAAAAGAATTTGGCTTAAAAAACATAACAAAATTGCTCTCATAGATGTTCAATATTAGTATTATAAGGACAATAAAGAAGTACCTATAAGTATTAAAATGAAACTAATTTAAAAAATATACATATATATTTTTCACCAATGGCGTAGGTGTTTAATCGCGCACTATAGGCGTAGGCGTTTTATTTTTATATTTGCGATATATATCATGATATTTATGGTGATATTTATGGTGTGATATTTTCCATAAATATCATGATATATATCATGATATATATCATGATATATATCAAGTGATATATATCCTTGATCCCTGCTGAACACGTTAAAATAGACCAGACAATTCACATTAAAATCCTAATTTGACTCCACTAAAGGAGTGATAAGTTCAATGAGAAGTATTAGATCAAATATGTCCATTGTTTTATATAAAATTCTCCGGTCTTAATAATCGCGTCCCAAAATTAAAAATACCAAATTATTCGCAATAAAATTTCGAACAAAATTGGATATATGAATAAACTTTCTGGTCATTTGTTAAACGCAAAAAATAAAAACCATTAAAAATGGCCTTCTCTGGGTAATTTAAAAATAATGTAATAATAATGCACAAATATTAACGGAAGTGGGTCAAACAAAACCTTCGTGCCAAATTTTAGCGCCATATATTTACTTAAACGGCTAAAAATAAAAAATATTTTGAAAATTGAATCGCTTATTGTTTAAGTGCATCAGCTCATAGGAGTACATTTTGTTTCAATGTAAATTTTTACATGTTTTACATGGTATTAAGAAAAAAAATTGTTTTTTCAATGAAACCGGGTTTTTAAATTTTTTTTTTAATTTTGTTTATAATTTTTGAAATTATGGTTTCGGAATTGTAGTTATAAACAAATTCAAGTAACTGTGGATTTTGTATGAAACCAAAAACGGTAAACGAATTATAAACGTATATGAAAAAACCAGCATTTAAAAAAGTAAATCCCAGAAATATCCAGAATCCACAGAAAGTGTAGAGGACCGAAAGTCGGATATTTAGCGATTACGTTATAGTCTTGAAAATCGTCAAATAGGTATTACACGTTATTATAGTGTTACACACATTTTTCGTGGTCAAGTAGCTCAGTACAAAGATAACTACTTCCTGCATTTGTTTGGAACAGGTTTTTTGGTCAGTGATTTTCCCTCATTATACTCTTCGCAAATACGAAAACGAAGAGTATATTGTATTTGATCGGTACATTTCTAAAACCGTAAATATCGCTCGCAGACAAAAAATTTTCATATCATTGTGGTAGTGAACGAATTCTGAACAACTTTCAAAATGTCCGTCTGTCCGTCCGTCACGTTTCTTGTAAGCACGGTAACTCGAGAAAGAAAAATCCGATTGTACTGAAATTTGGACAGTAAGTTAGTGTTATCTCGGGGAAGAACCCTATTGAACAAAATAGATTGGTAAATAAAAATGTTATTAATGATTTAAATTTGAGATTTTTTTTATTATTTTTTTTTGTAAAAATTTACATTTTTTACATTTTTTTACGTGTTAGGTAGTTCTTGCGCTTTTGACTCGGAATCCAAGGGTCCCAGGTTCGAAACCCCACATGGGGTAAGGTATAGTTTTTTTTTAAATTTTACTTTATTTTACACCGTCTTTCACCAAGTTCGTACTATAAAATTAAAAATGTCTAAAACAAACATTATTTACAAAAAACTGCGAAGAGTATCCTATAAAATGTGTAACAATTATATAAAAAGTTTAGTAAACCGGCGAAGAGTACGTTTTTAGCTTGTATTTATTTATATATGCATCTTTTGTCTCTTTCAATTATTTTAAGTTATCTTTTTAAATGTTTAATTGAAATTATTATTTATTTTTTTTTTTTAGACAATAATTATCATTTATATTGCATCTTGCGATCAGGAGGTATTATATTGTTTTTAGTTATTTTTTGGCTTTACTGGTCCTTCAATTCCTACGTCAACTGGTGTCGTGGATATCTGACTGGCTCCGACGAGAATCTGGGGAGGGTAAAATGTATTTTAAATAAATTAGTTTTGATTAATTAACTCATGCATATGTATCGGATAGAAGCTAAACAAAATAATTTACATTAAATTAAAGTAAACAATCAAAATTTACTCCAAAAAAAAAACAGCACTTAAAAATTTATAAAATAAAATAAAAATGCAGTTATTTTAATTTGTTTATAACTACAGTTACCAAAATTGTTGACAAATTCCAAAAAAACCGTTGTAGTGAAGAAAACATTGTTTCTGTTAATACCATTGTAAGACACGTAAAACCCACATTAAAAAAAAAATGCTGTCCTATGAATGGGTGCACTTAAACAATGTGATTGAAATTTTGAAATCTTTTTTACAAGCTTTTATTTAACTTGCTTTGTATGTATGTTAGTTTCTTTGTTTAGTTCAAATCTTGCAAGTCAATTTTAAAACAGTTATCCCCAACCGGTTGAGCTGAAATTTTGAATACACGTTTAGTTTGAATGACAATGCATAGTTAGCTAAGTGACTTCATTCTAAATCCAAAATGGCGGACTCCCAAAGATGGCGGACCAGTTATTTTCTATGCATCCCCATGATATTGGTAGGTATCAAATGAAAGGGTTTGCTGAGAAGAATACGAAAATAAAATGACGTCACACTAAATTCAATATGGCGGACGCCATAAGATGGCGGACAAAATTTTTTAGTTTTAACACTATAATTTGATCGTATAGTGTATTCGCTCATACGTTGCATTCTAAGAAATGGGTTTAAACTATAAGTTTTATGTCGCATAGGAACGACGCAATGAATATATAAAACTAATTAAATCGTAGCTAAAAATTTAAAAATAAAATTAAATGTAAAAAAAACTTTTTTAAAAACAAGATTTTATTATTTAGGTGTACTAATATTAAAACTTCCCATTGCACTTGTTATCATACTTAGAAATAATTGAAACCATAAAATCGCTGCAGCAAAACAATTCTACTGAAAATTAATTTTGACTCCACTAAACCTTGTACGGAACAAGTAAAAGTGCTTTTTATCATATGGCGTGTTTTCCATCTCTGCTGCATCTTGACGGGCATTGGACAACCTTCAACTCCTACTGATAAAAAGTAGCACTTTTACTTATTGGTGCATAAGTACAGTAGCGTCGTATATATATAAGGGCTGGCGAAAAGAACCATTAAATTGCTTTGGGATAATGAGCGCAAAACATTATTTGCTTAAGAAACGACAAACATAAAAAGCTTTTGTTCGGCTGTCTTACCTGGGCCGGAGTAATTACAATTTTTATAAGTCTTTCCATTATATGTAATTTATGTAACTGTTTCGGTTGCAGTTTATAATGATATTCATATTAAGAATTATAAATAGCTAACTATTTATTTAAGTACATATATTTAATTACTTCCACATCCAGTGGAAGTATAGTAACGACAAAAAAATTTTTAAAAATTTTTATTGTTCGAATAGGCTTAGAATGTCACGAAACGTCGAGATTTTAAGTTTGAGCGAAAAAAAAATTTCTGTCTGTCGGTCTGTCTGTCGGTCTGTCTGTAACTTTTTTTGTGCGCACGTTTACTCTGGAACCGTTTGAGATATTGACTTGAAATTTGGTACACATATGTACTTTAACGAAATCTAGAACTAGATTATATTTTCGTCTTGTTCCGTCGAAGGGTTGGGGGGTAAATTGGGGTAAATTTGGGGAAAATAGGTAAATCAAGCAGGTAATAGTCCATAAAATTGGTATTTAGTATATACAAGAGAAGCTGAGGTCTCAAAAAAAAATTTTGGCATTAGCCACCCACATTACCAGCCCCACCCCATTATTAAAGGGGATGAAAAAAAAAATGTGATTTAGGGTGTGTACAAGAACCAGAAACCTCAAAATGTTTTTTTACTTCATCCACCCCCACTACCACCCCCAATCACCACCCCCACCCCGCTACCGATGTGGGGTATCGTTTTATGGGTTTTTGGGGTAGAGGATTTCAAATATTATATTATTAATGTTCCATAAACAATTATTTTCACATTTTCGTTGTGAATGACTTAGATAAAAAATTTGGATGTGGAAGTAGTGATTCCTTGGGCAGCGGTTTTTTCAGAGATATCAGAATTTGAGAGGGAAGCAAATAGAAAGATAAAAAAAATGAGATATTCTTTTATTTAAGTACAGGCCTGTTCGTACGTTTAAAGTAATTATCGATATCTGTTTTTAGTGCCGTAATCCTTTTGGGTATAGCGTGAGGCCGTCTTTATATCTAGGATGGTACTATAACTATTTAGTGATAATGTCAAATTTAGGAAGTTACTGAGAAATAAATACGTTTATTCATAAGTATTTATTCCACAAAAGGCTTTTATCAGATAAATTATTTACACGAAAATGTGGTTGATAATGTAACGAGCGCAAACTATAATAAAAAACATGAGACTAGGTCGAGTGTCTTTCATAGTTTGCTCAAGTTATGTTATCAAAATGACAACCCAGTTTAAATGTAAATAAAAATGTATCCTATTCAAAATCGAAATCTTGAGTGTTTTTTAAAAAACAATTCCTTGAAGCTGACAGATAAAAATATGATATTTATTAGTTAAAAGTTAATTTCTTACAAAGAATAATAACGTTATAATGGTTGCCATACACAGTGAACGTAAATAAATATTTTGCTGTGAAAAACAGCGATTAGTTTTATCACTGGTAAACATTGTAAGTATATATGACCCTATGAGCGTGTGTAACATTTAACAAAAGTGGAGTCGTTACTAACGAGGTTACTGAAATTCATGATAATTTGTTCATTGTTTTTTTGATTGATTACCTTTCGAATTTTTGTAAATAACGCATCTCCTTTTTTGATTATACAACCCATAAGACTATCCCTGCGCCTGCGTACAATCAAAAGCGGCTTTTGAGGGGGGTGTTCAAATGCAATATTTGGGGGGGGGGGGATGTAACACATTTTGTGGGTTTCTGGAGGACTCGGTAATAATGTTGGTTTTCGGCAGAGCGATCGCCCCCTGTCGCTCCTCTCCTAAAAGCCGCCCTGTGTATACTTATTTAAATTTCAAATTAATCAAGGTATTTCCGTCTGGAGCCACGACTTTTAAACGTTGTAGTGAACGACATTATATACACAATAATGCACATGCACATTCCGGGTAGCTCAGCCGATAGAGACCTATTGTAACTTTCAATTGGACGAATGGACTTTTTTCAAATTTGGTATAGTGACATGGGATGAAATTTCCAGTTATATGATGTAAAGAACCAAAATGGCCGACTTATGGTTTCGATGCAAGTGACATGAAAATCTAATTTTTAAATGTATATTTTAACATATTTGGATCCTGCTGACCAAAATACATATGATCTGAACCTCAAATATTATTTTGATTTTGATACCACCCCCTATCACCACCCCCACCCCACTATCGATGTGGGGTATCGCTTTATGGGTTTTTGGGGTAGAGGATTTCAAATATTGTTAATAAACAATTATTTCCTCATTCAAAATTTTTTCGTTGTGAGTGACTTGGATAAAAAATCTGGATGTGGAAGTAGTGATTCCTTGGGCAGCGGTTTTTTTGTGATGGCGTCAACTGCTACCTATTATAACACAGGCCCACAAAAAAAAAGTTGTCTGCGCCGGGGTACTGACCATACCCATCCCTTGTATTTTGAGCCGCTGAACACGAATCTGACCTTAGTTTTTCCCCAGAACGTCAGTTTTTCCCCAAAACTAAGGTCAGATTCGTATTCAGCGGCTCAAAATACAAGGGATAGGTACGGTCAGTACCCCCGCGCAGACCACTTTTTTTGGTTGCCACTGTGCCATACTCAGTGTGGCACAATCACACACAAAAAAAGTCATCTGCGCGGGGCTACTGACCATGTATAAGAACGCACTACCGGGCGTCAAAATGACGCGACACCAATTTATTTCTCAGGGGGCGCCAGTCGCGTATTACCCCGTTCTTCTACCTCCCAGGCGGGTTCGAGATAAGATGCACTTCGGTAGCCGAATAATGGACCAAGGCTGCACTACCACAGATCGGAAACTACGCTCTCTCTGGACCTGAATTCCCTCGTTAGGGGTTTAGGCACCTCTTAATTTCCTGAATTTTTGCATAAAAAAATCCCAACCGAAGAATTTCTCTGCGGAGGGATTAGTTTTGGTACGCGGAAATCACGTTTTGGTCCATTAATAACGGAATATATTTCTCAAAAAACGCATAAAAAATCCCTATCAAACCTCCGTAAAGCAACCAGAAGGTCGAACGTTAATGCGAATTAACTCGACACATCCGGTTTTCTATACGAAAGTTCCAGGGATTATAGACCGTCAACAGGCCTCAAGATCAATTAAGAAATAATAGTTCAAAGAATCCGTTTATTTAACAGAATTGGTTATACAAAATTCTCAAGATAAGAATCGTGCCTTCCCCAATCAAGTTAGTGACTTTCAGACCATACAAGCGAGAGCGCTCACGCTAACGATCGATTAGGTAGAAAAGATTCATACATACCTTCTCAGAATCAAAATGCGAGCTTTTAGAATCATTTCAGACTCTGGGTAAATGAATAATTAAGGCTGACTGAAATTAACTTAAAAAAGTTTTACTAAATGAATTTAGTTTCGCTAGAGACTACTTAGCTTTAAAGTTCTTGTATCGTGGAGATTCACGTACTCAAACACATTCAGAGGACTTATTACTGCATAAGTTGAGTGGCGTTCGATCAGTCCACGACTTACTAACCCTTATCACAGTCGTTCCATATTATCGATTTGGCAGCGTCTCACCTTCGAGCGACTTTTAGGCAAAATTGAATTTTTGGATTTTTATGCACAAGGCGTTTTCCTCTATAACTTTGTCATTTGAAAAGCCCTGTTATTGGCTTTTCTACCATTGCTTTGTCTGGACCACTCAACGCGCTCGACCAAATTGCGAGCCGCTGAGTCAATTCAAACTCTTTCCATGCGAGAAACCGGCCTTGTACATGTGCATTGATTTTTATCAATTTTTGCTTATCGGCACTACGCCGGCTTTGACAAAATCTTCTATTTTGCCTTTCGCATGCAGTGCATCGTTAAAATTTTATGCTCATACTTTAGAATTGGGCTTTCAATGACCGTACCTCAAAGGTCAATGTCTTTGGTTGAGGAATAAAAAATAAAAAATAATTTAAAGTATATTTTCGTGGTACTTTTTAAACTGACTTTGTGGTACTTTTGAAAAATCCATTTTAAGACCAATTTTAGCGTACTTTTGAAAAATCGATTTTCGAGCCAAATTTCAAGGTACTTTTGAAAAACTAATCTGCGGGTGAAATTTTGGCGTACTTTTGAAAAATCGATTTTCGAGCCAAATTTCAAGGTACTTTTGAAAAGTTAATCCGCGGGTGAAATTTTGGCGTACTTTTGAAAAATCGATTTTCAAGCCAAATTTCAAGGTACTTTTGAAAAGTTAATCTGCGGGTGAAACTTTGGCGTACTTTCGATAAATCGATTCCTGGGCCAAATTTTGACGCCCTTCCAAAAATATTATTTTTCAAAGTCCAATTTATGGTACCTTTGAAAAAGTATATTATTCATAAATCTTTGTCATTATATACTTCTACTCTCATATTCTGAACCAAAAACATTTTTCCTAAGTGAAAATTCGGTGTTTCTTCGAATTTTCATCTGGTCATTTCCAACGCCTTATAGAACTCAAAACGGCCCTTGTGGACTGATCTGCGCCTCTGCAGACTCCCAAAAATGTCTTTAAATGAAATTTTTGCCTAAGTCGAATTTTGATTATGTCTTCAACTTAGGACGATTTTGGAGAGTTCTACAACAACCACACCTATCCCTTGTATTTTGAGTCGCTGAACACAAATCTGATCTTAGTTTTTCCCCAGCACGTCAGGTTTTTCTTTTAGCAGCAAATAAATATATAAATATTAGACTTTTTTGCTTTAAAAAAAAACCTGACGTATAGGGGAAAAATTAAGGTCAGATTCGTGTTCAGCGGATCAAAATACAAGGGATAGGTATGGTCAATACCCCGGCGCAGACAACTTTTTTTTTGTGGGCCTGTGTAATTATTAAAACACCCTGTAGAACACCAAATCAAGTCATTTTTGGTATACTTTAGTTTTACAACAAGCAGGACTCAATCCCCAAATACCATTCCAAAATTCCAAAATTTTTGGTCCATTATACCTCGTTACATCTATCCTGGGACACACTGTATATACAAAAGAACAATTATTAAGTTAGCAATTAACTAACAAGTGAGAGAGAACTATAACTCAAACTGAATATTATCTTTATCAACAAGATTTTCCTCTAGGATAATTCAATTCGTCCTCGTTGTTTTCTACAACCTTCCGTAACTCTCCCAGAAAAATATCTCGACAATCCTCTCACATACTTTATATTTATTTTGGGGTCTACTTTTGTAAACTACTTGTTTTAGTTTACTCCATATATAGGAATCATTTGGTGTTAGATCAGGCGATCTAGGATGACATCCTTTTAAGGGACCAATATAACCACTTATCTTCCTGGAAAATTTTTATTTAGCCAATGACACATAATTTAGCCATTATGTACAGAGGCACCATTTAACTGAGTGTATAGATCTCGCTGTACTGTAAGGAGTAGTAAATCATCTATTGCATCAGTGAAATCATTATTTAAAAAATTCAGAAATTCTGCAGCGTTCACATTATTCAAAAAGAAAAATGGTCCAATAATTCTTTAGAATAATGTTCTTCACATTCCGTTTTTGAGAATACTGCTTTTCATAGTTAATAATTAAGTGATAATTTTTTATCGCCTAGAACCTACAATTTTGCGAACTAACCACACCGTTAGTCGTTGTTTAATCGGAATACAATTTTTTTTGAGAAAATTTGGATTGTTTGAGAATTACCCTGGCTTCAAAAACAGTACAGACAGTATTCTGTCTCTTCTCAGCATCCCTACTTCCAACATACGTAAATATTTGGATTTGTATGCTACTAGCTTATTACGGCGAAGTCATCTCCAAATTTTATGATAAGTTCAAATTTAAGGCCATATGTCTCAGGGGTTTTCACGATAAGCAGCTAAAATAATTCATCTTCTAGATATCTTTCATTTGATGTTGATTTTGGTTTAAAAACACTGCCGGTAGTATTAAACAAATATGACAATTTTGTTTTAGTTTATATATCTTTAGGTGTGACACATTTTGCAGTAATCCACACTATACAGATCTGTGTCTGATATATTTAGCGCTTTCGTTAAAATGTTTTAAATATTGTTGGAGACGCGGTAAAATACTCAATAAAGAATAACAAATTATAAAAATGCCACAAATAAATAATAATAGACAATGCTACTATGTTATCTTCAACGTTTAACGATAGGAGTTCATTACTATAAATGTTAAACATTATGGGTGCAAGAACTGTTCCTTGTAGTATACCATAATTTATTACTTGTTTGACCTATGTTTACAGACTGAAATTTAGGAACGTACAAACAACACAAAATAAATGAAGTGGTTTTAAAACTTTTAACAAATATGCTCGCAAAAGTGTTATATTAAACCTATTTTATTACAAAAATCGTAGCAATTAAATATTAAATTTGCAATAAATATTCATTAGTAAAAATGGATCTAATTATTAAAGTTGTAATATGGCAAAGTAAAAAATAATAGATTAAATGACATAAATATGATTAGTTTAAAATCCAGTAAGTATGTATTTTTTTATGCACCACTCAGTATGTACGCATCTCTATTAAAATATGATTGTTTCAAATTGTATTTCATGGTAATTAAATATTTCAAAAATTACAATGTTATAAAAGATTTTTAATGGTTACTCAACCAAACAGCTGTTTCCTTGAGTTTACAAGAAAAAATATATAATTACAAGTTGTTTAAAATGTTTATGATAATTAGCAATAAAACAGAAATTAGCCTCAGTTATTAATTTTACTACTCCTGAATCCGCTTCTGTTCCCCATTTATAGCTGCCCAGAAGGGTTAAGACAAAAAGGAAAAGGTACTCACTTGAATGCAGATTTCACTTTCTTTGGTAATATACACCAGATAAGGTACATTTATTGTATACTTCCAGGACCAAATAATTGGCAGGAACAGGAAAATGCTAATATAGTCTGGTAAACTCTAAGGTGGCGTATGTATGAGTTGGTAACACGACGTACGATTTGATATGCGATGCGCATAAAGCTATCGCAGTGATATAGAGATGAACTAGTTGCGTATGTCTTATTCTCTTAGTTTATATGATGAAGCGACCTTTGGACGCGCCAGCTTAGAGTTTACTCGACTATATTAGAAATTTTTACTAACTTTATGGACCATGTATATACTGTTTATTTATTACAACCAAAAATAGGTAATTGACTAAGTGAAGTCCCTTTTCTCCATTCCATTAAATAAATTATTCCAAGCCAACTGCCGTGAGAAAAAACGTAAATTACGCAGGTAGCAGGAATACGTAAAGAAAAAATGCCTGAAATAAATAAATTTTATAAATGACATGTTCTGAATTGGGTAATTTCTATAGTTTTTTAAAAAAATTAACTTTATATTTACCTAAAGATGTTAATTGGCCGTTTTAAATAAAGTTGGGTTTCTTTCAAATAAAACTGCTACCTCATACTTGACCTAACTAGTTTCTATCTGAACTTTTATCCGTGTTACTAGGTCTTTCTTATATCAAATATTTCTCCATACAGTAGGATATTCCTTAATAGTTTAATTAATTTATATTATTAACATGTCATTCTTAATGTATTATTTCAAGATATTGTTGGTGTATATTTATATTACCTATCTATTAACAAAAAAATGGAGTATGAAGTAGTTTGTGTTTTGATTGTGTTTTGTGAATAATAAAAATGTTTACGCCAGATACTAACATACAGGGTCACCTAAAGTAATGTTTCTACAATTTATACAACTTTGTGTAAATTTAAGCATATCTAATATTGAAAAATATCTATGCATAAGCGGAAAATAATTTATTAAACGTAAACTATTCTCCAAAGGAAGTGAACTGTTACAAGTAGTTGACCATCTTATACTATCCGTTGCTAGTTAAAATATCAAAAATTTTACCGATTCGACCAAATGAGCATGAGATTCTATTCATTACACTTTACAAAAGAATCAATAATTTATCAATCAGTATGACTGTTACGAGACATAGATGTACTTATTTTATTATCAATTTTGCGAATGCATTTCTTTAGTCTCGTTATGACAATTTTGAGTAACAAGTGCAGGTCCAATATGTGCTTCAGCATCTTCCAACATTCTGGTAACCATTACAACACTCCACCATGTGCTTGAAATTGATCAATATTGCTGAAATGTATACCACAGTGTTAAAATTCCCAAGGGTAACTAAGAAAACTTTAGCGATTTTAGTCTCATCATTCTATTTATAGTAAAGGTAGTTTTCTTGTATGGAGTGTCGTTTTTCCATAAATTTGCTATTTCTCAAAACAATACATTACCTGCTGGATTCGTGTTATTAATTTATAGTTGCGTGTATTTCGAAAGTGTAAATAATTCTTCATAAATATAAGAACTGTGTAGGATTTAATTGTTTTGTGTTTTATAAATTTGTCTGTTATATATTTTTCTGTTAAAAATATTTTGTAATTCTATTTCATTGTTAATGATTCCGTGTTATACTTCGCAGCGCTTCGTAGTCGAAAAAGGCAATAAATATTGTTGAGCGACGACGTAATAAGAATATAAAGTTTTTCTTAACTCTTTGTTCACCCTATCGCTGAGATTTCACAGTGGATACTAAACTTCTTTTAAACAATTGTTAATTTTTCTCTTCACGCAAATTTATTGTTTTTTGAGATTTTTGCTGAAAAATAAGTACTTAAATGATACATAAGTTTTAATTATCATCAAACTTTCATAACTTAACGGGCTTTTCTACCTTCGAAAATGTACCCTTGTTTGAAATTATAAATTTGTGAATGATGTGAAATATGATGGTAGTTTTTCCTTGCATCTCACCTTTGTTTATTAAACATTAATTCACTAGGAACTGCTTATTTTAGAGGTATATAGGGTGTACACACAATTTAGAATTAATAAAAGTTATTATTATTTAACAGTATTGACCAAAATGAATTTCAACCATAAGTGTGCGTAATTAGGGGGGGGGGCTACATTTTCTATGTACCTGAAGTTTCGAACGTTCATTTGAACGAATTCCTTAAGAAAAAGAAAAATTAATAAAAACCTTACTTCGATTTAGGTGTAAAAACTTAAATATTGTGGATAATATTGTCAGAAAATGTGGCAATGAAGTGTTTACGCCTAAATCGATGTGTAATTTTTATTAACTTTTCTTTTTGATCTAAAATTCGTTCAGGTCAATGTTCGAAACTTCAGGTACATCATTTTCTTCTCGTATTTTTATCATCTGATTTTTTTTAACAATTTGATACAGGATGTGCTTTCTTAGCTAAAGTTAAAGAACAATGTACTCGTTATAAATTGCTGTAGAACCAACCCCTGGCGAGATATACCACTCTAAACTAAACACTGCACGATGAGGAGCTGAAATTGGGTAGTTGTAATAGGGAACGTGAGCTGGGTTTGAACCGTCGTGAGACAGGTTAGTTTTACCCTACTGATGACTCGTCGTTGCGATAGTAATCCTGCTCAGTCGAGAGGAACCGCAGGTTCGGACACTTGGTTCACGCACTCGCTCGAGCGGGCGGTGGTGCGAAGCTACCATCCTTGGGATTATGCCTGAACGCCTAACAACATTTCCGATCCGAGACAATACTGGGCAATCTGGGGTAATCTGGACGCGACTCGGGGAGAGATTGACCATAGAGGCCATATTTCGTCACCAGTTTTCACATGAATTACCCTTCGTGTCTATTTTAGAAGAAAAAATCGCCCATTTTCTAACCTTCGAATTTTGTTTCAAACTGAGTGCTAAATTATTGTTAATAATGAGAACATCCTGAATACAAAATTTCAAGATGAGCATATGTTTGGCTTTTGAGATATGAGGGATTGAAGTTGTGATATGCGTGATGCTATCAAAAAATACACAGCCCCACAAAAAATGAATACTCATCAGCTAGGGCAGAGCAATGAAGATATTCTTAGTATTTTTCGACACAGAATTCATATCTAATATCGACGAATCCGTATATCCATTTATTAATTCAGAAGGCCCAAAAACATCCCCTATATAAGGATGAATATAGAGAAAAATGATGCTATTGAGTTATAGAGCTTCCATGAACAGAAATATAGTATAAGTATATTGGCTGAATGCATGAAAGAAGGTGTTGATTAGGGCTTACACAAAGTAATTGAGACACACCCTTAAGAGGGTGAAAACTACCCAATATTATACAAAACTGCATAAAAACTCCAATAACTGGCGAAAAAGCTTGAACCCTCTAAGCTTTATTAATAGGAATGAACCATAAATTTGCTACGACCAGTGATGTAAAATTTCCGAAATATTGAAATTCGCCGCTAATTTTCGCGAATATTCGCGAATATTCGCGAATATTCGTTAATATATGGCAACATTAAAGAAAATGGTATTTAATGATGTTAATAATAAACACATTAATGATCTTTTTATAAAAACGGATTTATTGTTACTAAAACTGACAAACTAAGCAGGAAACTTAATTAAGTTTCTTCCCTAAATAATTATTTATCCTCATCCTCTGCCATTTCATTATCACTATCTTCTTGATCGGAAGTGTCATGGATGCTCATCGTGCAATCGGTACTAGTACTAGTAGTTTCCTCATCTTTCACTAATTTTTCTTGCCCACCTTCTTCATCATTTGCGGACGCTGTTGAGGTAGTTACCGTCGGTCTGTTGATATTCTTTACACTTTCTTTATTACACTTAATTCTGCTTTCGTTTTCGTTACGTCTTAAAGTTAATTTAAGATTATGATTCACGTAAATTAGCATTCCTGCATTTTTTTACTGGTAATTTATTCCTTTTTGCTGTATGGACTAAGGAGTAGCTACTAAAGGAACACTCCGTCGCTGCCGAGGTAGCTGCTAAATTTAATGTTGCTATAGCAGTCTTTTAATTTTTTGACACATGCCTGCCCACCATGTGGTACTTTTTACTGTTTTCAAAGAGGCCAATAAGAAATCTTTGGACCAAACTCCAGATTTAGCAATATATTACGTCAGTTCGGATAATACTGTTTGCTTATTAATATCGGAGAATATCGGATGATCATATACACTAATACATTAAATTGCATCTACATGTTCCTCTGCAGTTAAGTGTTCTCCAAAAAAAGTAGGATCGAGCAGATTTGCTGCGTAGTGAACTGGTTTTACAGCCATTGATCGTCTGTTCTCGAGACATTTCAAAATAACTGATTCCTCGGATTTCGAAATTGGGAGTTCTGAAACAGACTTTTTAAATATCTCTCTTAGTTCTTTAAATGCGACAATAACGTAAGTGTATCACCCTGAAAAATCATTAACCATTTCACAACAGGTGTCAATAACATTATTAAGTTAGCTATCCTAACCCAAAACACATCATCTAAACAATTTTTTTATACTTTTATCTATTTTAGCAACTTCATCTGTAATGACCAGCATCTTCAATGCTTTTTTGTGGAAGATAGGCTCTTAATGCAATTTAAAATGTAACCCATCTTGTAGTCACAGGCAATTTTAGCGAAATAACCTTGCCACCATCTTTAGCTTGAATTTTGTTAAATCTAGCTAAATTTAAATGTGACCCATTTATCTCTTTACTATTGCTTTGCAAGAATATCCAATATTTTTTAAAGAATTTATTTTCATTATATCTCCCACAAGCAAATTCAGAATGTGGGCAACAAATCCATACGTAAACATATACATATACTTGTCTTCTGCTAACGATCTGGCCTTTACCATAGATGAAACGTTATCGGTAACAAGCCCGAATATCTTACTTGGTCCAATCTCCTCAATTACTTTTGAAATTTCTTTCTTTATTTATAAACTGATACTACTGGTTTCGTCCAATGGTAAGGAAGACGGCGGCAATTATATGTACAGTGACGCACATACAAGAGTACATACAGTCGTGCGTCGGCGAATATTCGTGAAAAATAGGTGGCGAATTTTCGCGAATGTTTGCGACTCCCATCACTGGTTACGACCTAGTACACGAAAACAATCCCTCATATCTCACAAACCAAACATATGCTCATCTTGAAATTTTGTATTCAGAATGTTCTCATTATTAGCAATAATTTAGCTCTTAGTTTGAATCAAAATTCGAGAGCTAGAACATGGACGATTTTTGTGGTCACTCTTTCAAATAGAAAAGTTTTCTCCATCTATTTATTTTGTATCTATTTCGAAAGATAAAAGTTTCTCGCTTGCTATATTTACCTCCGCATATTCTCACATTTTATCGACTAGGGTTAGAAAAAAATCATATTTTTTACACTAAAATTTGACCTTCATATTAACACATTTTGTTAACAAATACGTAGTAATAACACGGTAAAAATTAGAGTGAGTTGAACGAAAAAAAACCATACTAATAGTGCTAAATAATTATTTATTAGAATTAAACTACTCGCGGGATCATTATGAAGTTCAATAGAGTTATATTCTGATAATAAACAGATTTTAAAAAATCAAGTGGTTTCGTTAAGGGCTCATTTAGTATTTTTTTAAAATTCATATTTCAAAAGTTCACCTTTTAGTTAGTAAATGTGCAAAATATTAGATTTTTTTTTTCAACTCCTCCATCAAAATAAATAATGAAAATAGAGCTCGCGAAAACGCAGTGTGACGTCAAAACACTTCAGCGGTCCAGCACTCGCCTGCTCCCGTATAATTTCATACGGCAAGCACAACAGTCGTGCTATAACCGCATGCGCATAACTCATAAAACCAGTCGAGCGGGTGCCGTGACGTCATTCGCGCCGTCGCGTCGGACGTTTCAAATATACTACCTCCGATTAAAGAACTTACATAATGGCTATCTTTTCTTCATGTACCTTATTTGCTCCTAACATAGTCACATTATATCCATTTAAATGGATAGATGAACATCATATCCCATAGGCAACAGAGACGGGTATGTGTAGAAGGGAAAATGTAAAATATTGTACCTATTTTATGTAACAATTGTTGGTTAACCTCTAGGAACACTACCACAGATTTAAAAATATAATAGGTAAAGATGTTTTATTCAAGGGAAATATGTATTGAAAGGATATTATTTATAATATTATTATTAAAATTGTAAACTGAACCTCATCATGTTACGACTATGATCTACTTACTTATGAAACGATCGATTTCTGCAAACGGCACAGCACTATTGCATGTTGCACTAAATTGTCACTAAACTGGTAAATATGAATAGAGAATATTATTTAGGTATTAGCAAATCACAACTTTAGATAAAATATGATTTCTTCACCACTTTTTCATCAGAGAACACGAAAAACATTCATTGATATTAATGGCGGAACGTCAAACTAAGACGATGATAATCGAACTTAACCGATCGTGTAAAAAAACAGTCGCGAGTAGGCCGATGGGCCAATCAGCAACTTATGGGAAGAAGTGCCTTAGATTGGGAGTCTTTTAGCAACACACAAACTAATGTCATTATGTATCTAGATATAAGTTCTTTAATCGGAGTATGCTACGAATTGGAAATCAAATATTACAATTAATATTAACGCTAGCGGTCTAATTTTACTTCCACGTCCAGTGGAAGTATAGTAACGACAAAAAAAATTTTTGATAATTTTTATTGTTCAAATAGGCTTAGAATGTCATGAAACGTCGAGATTTTAAATTTAAGCGAAAAAAAAAATTCTGTCTGTCTGTCTGTAACTTTCTTTGTGCGCACGATTACTCTGGAACCATTGAAGATATTGACTTGAAATTTGGTACACATATGTACTTTAACGGGATCTGGAACTAGATCATATTTTCATCTTATTCCGTTGAAGGGTTGGGGGGGTAAATTGAGGGTAAATAGGTAAATCAAGCAGGTAAGATACCATAAAATTGGTATTTGGTATATATAAAAAAAGTTAAGGCCTAAAAAAATTTTGGCATTAGCCACCCCCATGACTACCCCCACCCCATTGTTAAAGGGGGTGAAAAAAATAAAATTGTAATTTAGCGTGTATACAAGAATCTAAGGCCTCAAAAAATTTTTTCTACTTATTCAAGTTCCATAAACAATTATTTCCATATAGTGGAGTGCAAATATAGTGTTTTCGTTGTAAGATACTTGGATAGGAAGTCTGGATGTGGAAGTAGTGATTCCTTAGGCAGCGGTTTTTTCACTATATACTTAAAGGGTTAAATACTTACGGAAAATTCAAAAATAAATTGTAACTTAAATATCACTAAATGAGCTCATTACGATCAGTAGAGTGTTTCCATTCATACGTACGTTCGTTCCTACAGACCAACTGACGGAGACGTATTTCAATTTTCAGTGGCAATTTTAGAACTTAAGAGTTCTCCGGAGTCGATAGCGTCATCACTAGTTTTGTTATATATCTCAATTGTAAATATCTTCACGTTAAACAAAGGGCTACGTTGTAGATATTTTATATCAAATAATGTGTTCCCATTAAATGAGTTGTACGACCTTCCTTTATGGATTTTTTATTTACTTAATTGCGCGTCCCGAGAGTTTTAACAACTGTTTTCAATAAGTCATAGGCGTGTTATACCTTGTAAAATATGTATTAATATGTCTCAGTCAAATTATCAGCATTATTAATAATGAACACAAAAATAAATTATATAAAGCAATTAAATATTTAGTAAAATCGGTTTTTTATTGTTATCGCAAAACGTGGGTTACAAATTTTTTTCTTTAAAAATTGCGCTGTTGTGTTTAAAAAATAAATGGGAACTAACGGTAGAATTAGGTTATATAATTATATCCATATAATAATAAATAATACAGAATAATTAATAAAGGTATACTATTAAAAATATATTTAATAAAAGAATTAAATATTATTTTTTTCTTGAACTGGATTTTTATTTCCAAACACTTTAAATAACATGGGTCTATTTACTCCGGTAGGAGGCATTTTTTGGGAAATGTTAATTTGGGCCGCATTATCTTCTAAAGTAAATGTGTATATATAATCGTTGGTACAACTAAAATGAACACCGTAAGTTGTTTTATTCAATAAGCTCTGTGCGTATAGTTCACTGGTCAAATTATTATTACTTTTCGCAAATACAGAATCGAAAAGTATATTGCATTTGGTCGGCACATATCGTGCGTGTAATTTCCCATTAGGCATGTACATTCACGTAGCGCGAGAGATTTAACAACACCGGCAGCCGTAAATTCGTCCGTCGATGGAGCATTCCAGCTCTGTTATTTCATTTCAGCCAGCTGGCACGCGCGATGTTGTAATTCTTCTCCCCATGGCTAGCCCGCGACTACACACACGGTATCTAAAACTGTATGTCGCTCAGAAAGCAGATTTTCATATTAGTGTGATAGAGAAAAAATACTGAACAACTTTTAAAATGTCCGTCTGTCCGAGTGTCTGGCTGTCCATGCGTTCGTCTGTCCATTCGATCCGTTTTTTGTAAGCACGATAAGCACGTAAAAGTCCGATTGTATTGACAGTAAGTTGGTGTTAGATAGAAGAGGAGTCTTATTGTTTTTGATCAAAATCGATTAGTAAATGAAAAAGGTATTAATCATTTAAATGTAAGAAATTTGGTTTCTCAATTTTTGTTTTTTATAATTGAATGAAAATGTTGTGGAACGTTATTTCCTGCCATTTCTTTTATATATTTTACTAATATACATTTCATAATAACATAATATTCAACCGTCGATACGATTTTCATCTAGATATGTTGAAGTTTACAATTAATAATAATCTAAGCAACAGTGGATACTCCTGCCAACATAGACATTTGAAAAAATATATATAGGAATATTTTTACTTCCCTCGCTTACCGAAGGGAAGTATTGTAATTATGAAAAAAATCACCTTCCGGGATTTCTCAAGATTTTCACATTTCAAACTAGGTATGTAGATTACGAATTTTTTTTTTATTCCGGCTGTCAGTCTGTCTGTCTCTCTTTTGGCGCTATACCTACAAAACCATTTGACGAAGAAGAAAAACATTTCGTAGGTAGTTGACGCTACTGTTAGCTAAGGAAAAAAGTGTGACGGAAGACAGTAATATTTCGCATGCAGTTAACACAACTACTGTCAAATACGAAAATACAAAAAATAATAAAAAAAACGTAATGGTGGGAAATAATATTTCGCATGTAGTTAACACAACTGTTAAGGAAGGAATTTATAAAACATATACAGGGTGATCACTTTGATGTAAATAATATTTGGACTGCAGTTGACACAATTATCGAGGAGGAACCTGACATTATTTTAATGAAAAACAGAGTCACTTTAAAAAATAAGAAACGACCACTACTGCCAGCACAAAAACCGATCTGGTCTGATAATTTTAGTAAACGAAATATACAGGGTGGTCATGCAACTGAAAAAGTTATAAATAAAGTATGCCAAACAGAGAGGAAAGTTTTTGTGTAAATATCTTTACAAATTTTTGTGTATTGTAGGGGGAAAGCCAAATTATGGCTATTAGCTCATACGACAGCAAAAATGTACCTGCCTCAATTTTTTGTTGTCTGTTTGTCAGTAGATGCAGGAGGAGGGGGTGAAATGGGGGTTAGATCTCTGCGCGGTTATGTGACTTGTAAAATTCAAATTGAAATTTGACATAGTACTTTTAATGAATTTTTTTTCTGGCCATTTAATACATGTTTTAAGATGACCTAAAAATCCAAAAATACCCTTGACAACATTTTTCGTGGTCAGGTCTGGCATCCAGGCCCAACTTTCAGAAATTTCGAAAAAACGGTTCCAAGTGTCATGAACGTGGCGATTTTTTTTTAATCGAGATATTGCGTAAACGTAGTTTTATAAAGCTAAGATACTATTGACAGCATTTTTTTGTGTCATAAAGAGAGCAAAAATGGGTTTGGCCATGTTATCCAAAGGAAGCTGTTGTTTGCAGAGAATGTAATATCAGAACTAATGGTCTAAAGGTGTTTTTACTCTAGAAATATTTGTATGGCTGTTAACTAAAATGTTTTATTCTTGACAGCAGTTTTCTTTGTAGGTTTTATTTAAGCAAATTGATGTTATGAATTTGGCTATTTAGAAAACAACATTTGTTTTAAAACACGTTGTGAATATAAGGGTGAATGGGGTAAAACCACTACAAAGAAAAATGCTGTCAAGTGTAGAAATTTTTAGTTAACAGCCATAAAAACATTTTTAGACCATTGGTTCTGATATTACATACTCTGCAAACAACAGCTTCCTTTGGACGACCTGGCAAAAACCCCTTTTTGCATATTAACCCTTTCTATGACACAAAAAAAATGTGTCAATAGTATCTTAGTTTCATAAAAAACACGTTTAAACAATATCTCGATTTTTGAAAAAAATCACCACATTCCATCGTGGCACTCGGAGCCGTTTTTTCGGAATTTCCGGAAGTTAAAAAACCAAATTAAACATTATTGATTAAGCTTTTTTAAATTTTTTCTCCTGCCTAAAAAATAAAGTAAGTCGATACAATGTGCCTCTTCGCATTTTTTCCGAAAAATCTCGCAATTTGTGACAATTATTATTTTCGGCAAATTTACCTTAAAGCGCAACTTCCTGTTGAGTAGTTGTAGAAAAAGTATGGTGTTCTACTCGCGTGTGATAGCTGTTACTCACTCAGTGAATGTCATCCTCTTGAGTAATAGCCATCATTCGTTGAATAATATACTATTTTCTACGATTATTGAATGATTCGTTTTTATAGACATATTTTGAATAAGTAATAAGCTCATTACTCACGGCCTTAATAATTCATTACTCATTGTGTTAAAACCAATTCGAAGAGTTCATGTTCATTACTCAATACTTGTCTATCACAAAAGACGCTTTATAGTTCAAAAACATCGTGCATGCCATGACTCGATTCAATCTGTCGTACACACATTGATTTCTTGATTTTAAAATTGCTATCATGTTTTTTTAATAATTTGCACTTTGTTGTGAAAATATGATTTCAAGCGAAGAGAGGGTCATAGATAAAATATAGTATTCTATTCGCGTATAACAGCTATTACTTGCTCGTTGAATAAAATACTATTATTACCCACGGTAAGCAATAAGCCGCATTCAAACGTATCTATTCGTTCAATAGTAGAGAAATTAATTATTAAACTTTCGCGACGTTACTTTTAAATCATTAATCGCTTCAAAAAAATTACAGTTTTCGATAACTTTATCGTCTACCAAATTCATAATAATAAATACTTTTTCCGTACAATCAACAGAAGAGTTATTCCGAACAAACGTATGACAAGATGTCGTCGATAAGGTAGCCCCACCTGAGGATGAAAACTTGGATTGTTAATGAAGAATCCCCCTACAATACTAAGAAAAAATTTAATGTTTTTTTCACACCCTACAAATGTACAGATTGACTGGAGTAAATTTTGACTTGAAATCGAAGCAAAATACAAATAGTTTGGATTTAGTCATTTATTGTATACAGACGAGTGTTTCATCAACTAAATTTGCATAATAAAATAAAACAAGCTAGAAACGTACTCTTCGCCAATTTACTGAGCTTTTTATATAATTGTTACACATTCTATAGGATACTCTTCGCTGTTTTCTTGCAAATAATGTTAGTTTTTGGACATCCTAAATTTTGCGATATCAACTTTGTTGTGAAAACAAATATATGAAAAAAAAATTGAAAAAAAAAACATCCAACCTGTCTGGGGTTCACACACGATCTTTGTATTGCAAGGCAAAACTTTGAGCCATCACACATTACTACAAAAATTGAATGTTTGTAATATATATGTTTCGAAAATCATATTTCAACACATTGGATATATTATTATAAAATATAAATATTAGTAAAATGAATAAACAAAAAAAATATATATAGATAACATTTCGCAAGATTTCTATTTAAGTACAAGCGACAAAAATTTAAAAAATATATTTTTTTAAATTAAATGAATAATAACTTTATTATTTACTGATTGATTTTCTTCCTCTAGCTAACACTACCTTACTTTCCAAATTTCAATACAATCGGACTTATATGACATTTTTTTCTCTACGAGCGATATTTCCGGTTTTAGAAATGTGCCGATCAAATGCATTATACTCTTCGTTTTTGCAAAGAGTATAATAAAGATGCCTAAAATTAACATTCTTTACAAAAAAGCTCATATAAAACATACAACAATTGTATGAAATGCTCAGTAGATCGAGCAGAGTATAATGTTTACTATGGTTATTTCTCAAAATTTTTGGTTAATTTTTGTTATAAACAACTTACCAACAATGAAGGAGTGGCACTATTCAATTAATTAAAACTATATCCAAATTTGTTTATAATTTTAAAATTTCTCGCCTCACATTTGCTTTGCGTTTTTTGTACCTATATTATTAATTTTACAAGTTTTTAATAAATTTTTATAAATATTTTAGAAAACTTCTCTAATTATAGTCTACGATTTTTTCTTTTGCTGATAATGTTAAAATAGATATTTGAGATCCTTCGACGTCTTAATAATTCCTCCGACTTTAAAAAACGAAAAAATTTATACAATGATACACCACACAAACCTAGAAAGTAAACGTACTACGTAATTATTCGCACGTAAAATATAAATATGTTTCTTATATCAAAATTAAAAATAAAGCGCGTTATCTCTAAGGGTTCGCTCGGTCCGCCTATGACTAGTAAATTGTAAACACATTACTTTTATAGCTACTCGCGACGTTCTCCGGCCAAAGGATTCTCTTCGAGGGAGAACGATAAATGAAACGGACAATCTTGATTGTAATTCAACAGCAAAAATTCCTTGATATATTAGGATGCAAATTAAAAATATATAATTCATTTTTTTTTAAATTCTGTCGCAGGGATAATTCCTAAATAAATTATACCTTTCATGGAAAACTAAAATTTTCTCAAAAAAAACAAAAATGAAGGAAATAAATGCATATATATTTTTTTTGAATTATCTTCCCCATTTTCCACAATTCTAACATCTCAAAAGAAATAATAGCGAAAACCAAATTTTAAAATAACGGTTCATATGAGAGTAATTACGATTCGCAAATTTACCACACTCCGGAGCGCTCTTATGTTTAAATCAATCTAGAAGTAAAATCTTCCCGTTTCAAAAAACTATAATTAAAATCGATTTCTTGCAGAATTAACCCGTTATAAATGACTCATATCAGTAAACTAAGTGTTGGCGAGCTGAGAGAATAGAGCCAGAGAGGTGAAGATATTGTAAATACAGTATATCATATGATATCTACCTGTTGATGAAATTAAGAAGCTACTTTTCTCAAACAACTTTCGTTTTAATAATTTATTTACTTTCTGATCTCTGGAAGCAACTGAAGCATGTAACTAATGTATTAATGTAATGAAACATCAACAATATATTTGAACTAACATGAACGTTCTGATTTGTAACAGCGCAGCGTAGCGTCCTTTATATTTTGAGCTAGATATCTCAAGCCAATTATCAATTATCTTAAACTCCATGTATGTGCGTTTCCGGGCCCAAATTACATAAAGTACTTTTCAACAATCAGTTGAAATTCTTCAGATTATCTTTGCTCTTAATATATCAGACCGACAAAAATAGTGTATTAAACGTAATTCAGATCTATTATTGATGCAGTATTTGCACCCATATTTTGAACAAACCCTATTAAAACACCTTTACATCACTGAGATTTTAATTTACCCGTTGAAAATGTATTTATAGTACAGTCACTTGGTGACAAGCTTCGACTAATTCTATAGCGACTTGGATTTTCTCTTTTGTGTATTCTTAAACTTTAAGGTATCAACACAGATGTGCTTTTGCCCCCAAGAGGGTGAAAACCACCACTAAATTCAAAAAATCAATAATTAACGAAGTACTGAGAGTAAAATAATGAAACTTATATTATTTATGTTTTTGAGGTCGCTGATCATGAATGTGAAGTCAGAAATTAAAAATGTTATGTTGCACCCTCAATATGACCGATACCTAAGAGGGTGAAAACCACCACTAAAGTCAAAAAATCAATAATTAACGACGTACTGAGAATAAAATAATGAAACATATTATTTATTATTTTTGGGGTCGCTGATCACGAATGTGAAATCAGAAATTAAAAATGTTATATACGATGTTATATGACCGATACAAAAGAGGTAAAGTGAATGAATTAATTATTTTTTGTTTATTTTGAGAAATTAGGACTTTCTTAGCAGATTCTTTAAATCTGAGACATAAAACTCATCCCCTAACTACCAGCACTCAGAACTAGGAAAATTCAGACCACGCTAGGATCCACGACCAGAGGTTGCTCACATGGGGGGGTCTTATCTCCTCTCCTCTGGTGCCTGGTTGCGGACGAGCTCCTATCTCGACTGGAACAGCGGGGAATATATGCGCAAGGTTACGCAGATGATATCGCCATCCTGGTAACAGGAAAGCACGAGGGCGCTGCATCAGAAAAGATGCAGCGTGCCCTCGTCATGGTAGACAGATGGTGTACGCAGGAAGGTCTTTCCGTGAATCCAAGGAAGGCCACTGTGGTCGCCTTCATAAGAAAGAGGAAACTCAACCTGGGAAGATTATATCTCCAGGGAAACGAATTGCAAGTGAGCAGTGAAGTGGAATATTTGGGACTGATTCTAGATACCAAATTCAATGCACATCTAGACAGAGTGACTACTAAAGCTACGCGGGCCTTATGGACCAGCAGAAGAATGGTAGGTAAAAATCAAGAATGGTGCATTGGCTGTACCAAAGGGTTGCAGTACCAATAATAACCTATGCCTCCCTGATCTGGTGGCATAAAGCTGGAAAAGGGGAGGCAATGAGAAAACTATGGAAAGTACAAAGACTGGCTTGTCTAGGCATAACGGGAGCAATGTCAACAACGCCTACCGCAGCCATAGAAGCGCTACTTTTCCTGCCCCCACTACAATTAGTAGTGGAGAGTGAGGCACTATTGGCGGCGTACAGGCTGAAAATAAACGGACATGGGACCATTCCAAGAATAGGATACCACATCGAAATATTCCAACAAATAAGAAAAAATCGACTACTAAATATGCAGTTAGATAGAATCAGCACAAGCCACAACTTCACAAAGACCTTCAGGGGAGAGGAAGGAACAAGGCAACTGCGAAGACATCCAAATGATACCATATGGTATACTGACGGATCGAAAACGTCAAGAAGTACTGGAGCAGGTATTACGGGGGACCAACCATAGACAGACATCAGTCTGAGCCTGGGCAGTACCGCAACGGTGTTCCAAGCAGAAGTCACAGCCATAGAAATCTGTGCACAAGAAATGATCCGGAGGTCATATACTGACAAAAGAATCCGCATCATCACTGACAGTCAAACAGCTATCAAAGCTCTGAATGCAGTAGAGATACGTTCCAGAACGGTAAAAGACTGCCTTGAATCCCTGGCGAAACTGGCGGAACACAACAGTATACAACTGGAGTGGACGCGAGGACACCAGGGCAATGAAGGCAACGAAAAAGCAGATAAGCTGACCAAAGAAGGCGCAAAAACAGCCTTGATGGGACCTGAGCCATCCTGCGGGATATCATACAATACCGCAAGAGGAATGGTAAAGGAACTATTGAGTCAGAAACATATCTTGTATTGGACCGGCGCGTCGGGGATGAGACAGTCACGTATGTTCATCACTGGCGAGCCATCCAAGACAAAGACTAACGAATTGCTAAAGCTGAGCAGAAAACAGCTAAGATGTGCAGTGGGCATTCTAACAGGACACTGCACACTGAACAGACACCTAACCAACATAGGTGTGAAGGATAATCCAGAATGCAGGATGTGTGGTGAGGATGAAGAAACTCCTCACCACAGACTATGTGAATGCCCAGCCTTGGTGGCTGGGAGGTTTTCATACTTCGGGGGGCTAACTGTGACCCCGGAAGAAATAGCCAGAGCTCCCATAGACCGTATACTCTCTTTTTGGAGAGGAATGGGATTAATGGGGTAACGAGACTATGGAGTACAATAAGCTTAAGCTTCAGTACAGCAGGGCTTCGGCACCGCAACCCATAAGGAAAAAAAAAAAAGAAAAATAATTGTTCTTACCCCCAAGAGGGTGAAAACCATCCCTAAAATTAAAAAATAAGTATACAGGGAATTTATTATTGAAACTAACATTATTTATAATTACGAATTTGGATCGGACTTTTATGTTAAGGCAAATTAATAAAACAATAATTAAAATTTTCCAATTTTATTAACTATATTTAATATAATTTATTCATCTTCATCAATGTTTGAGTCATTTTCATCTTTATACATATTTACACAAATACATACATGCATGCGATGTCCAACGACTTAAAGAAATGTGCGTGACTATCAAAAAAGTATAAAAACTATGATTATTCCATTGTAATTGAAAGTATTGTGAGATTTTACTGCCAAATAAGCAATATCGTAATTTTTCTAAAACGTGGCGCGCTCCTTATTTCGGTCATATCTCCTTTGCAATTAACGCTGAAAATCATTTAAAAAAAGCATTTTGAAGGTCTTTTGTCAGGTAGTTCAAAACAGTACAGCGGTTGTCAGTTTTTCTATATTCATCTTTAAATGCGTCAATTTAAAAAAAAACGTTAAGAGTTAACTTCAAACAGTTTTAATCTCCTAAGCTATTATCTTTATATATAAAAATAAAAAAGCACTTTCCTTGGTTTATGCCATTTTTTTGTATCTAGCAACATTCATCTAAGATGCTTCCCTGCTAAGTTATTTAACCTTAAAGTTAAAAAAAATCCTTTTTTCAAAAATGCTCAAAATAAACGTACACTTTTTTGTGTAAAAAATCCATATTTTTGCTTTTATTTTTCTTGTATCATTTTTGATTTTGCAGATATCAAAGTTTGCCAAACGAAAATTGTAAGCTACTGTAATAAGCTTTAATTTGGTTCAAGGTACATGTTAAAATGTTTTTTTAAATCAGAGTTATGACTATTTGAAGAGCGTGACCTTTGGCTATGTTCAAATGCACACATTAACTGTATCTTGGCAACGATGAGCCTAAACAAATTTTTATTTCATGAATTATTTTTGTTATTTCATAAGCTAACTTTTTTGTTATGACAAACTTTTTCGAAAATGTGATCCTCTTTGAGTAATTTACTTAAAATCTTTGGAAAATCAGTGGTTTTTGCTTGATAATCAACGTTTTCAACCTCCTGTAACTCGGCGGGTATTAAAGCAAAAATAACGTTATAGGGGGTTTTGTGGAGTAAAATTCGACGATCTGCACGTTCCAATAGTCACTTTTATTTTTCGAAACCCTTGAGTTTGGATGAAACTCACTTCCAACGAAAAAGCACCCTTATTCCTTTTTTATATTTCATATTTGATCCATTTTGAATCAAACTATCCAAAAATATTTGAATTTAAAACTGCTATAGAATTACTCCGAAGTGAGATCACAAGTAAATTGTACTATCATTAGATCCAAATGTGCTTATTTGCTTTTGGTTTCTACTGAAACGGATTTCTTTGCAGCGTATTCTTTAGCTTATAAAAAGTTTTGCTAGAGGCTCTACGTCGTGTAGTCTTATAGTGATCTGACTTTGTTAAATAATTATGTTAATGTACAGGCCGCTTGCAGGCTATTATTTAAATTAGTAATTATGAGCCCGGTTTTTAAGCCAGTTATAGTAAATATAAGTATATCAAAAAAGAAAATAATTGTGTATAAGATGACCAATTAACAAGGTCCTTGAATAAATTATACGATGTTTAGTATGCGATCCGTTTTAAGAAAAACGACTACACACGGTAATAGTTCTACTATCAATACTTCTCATAATGTTATAAAAAAGTTTATAATTTGTAATTACAACAATTTTAAAACGATAAACAATAAACTAGTAGTTTTTGGAAGTATTTGTCATGTTTATGTTGCTAGCTGTCACTGTGGTGTCAATAAAATGAGTTCAGATGAAAGTGTTGCTTCTGACAAAGAAGTTGCAGCAAATGCTGCCATCGAATCATTGGTACCTGCCAAATCTCGAGTATAGACGATTTGAGGATTGGTGCAATTTCCGTGGAAAACATTAATAGTTCAGTTGCCTCTACATCTGCAGGAATTAATATATCAAATTGCAAAGATGTAGTAATCAATGTTTACAATAAGTAACGTCTAATTACTTCCACATCCAGTGGAAGTATAGTAACGACAAAAAAATTTTTAAAAATTTTTATTGTTCAAATAGGCTTAGAATATCACGAAACGTCGAGATTTTAAGTTTGAACGAAAAAAAAATTCTATCTGTCTGTCTGTCTGTCGGTCTGTAACTTTTTTTTGTGCGCACGTTTACTCTGGATATTGACTTGAAATTTGGCACACATATGTACTTTGACGAGATATAGAACTAGATTATATTTTCATCTTGTTCCGTCGAAGGGTTGGGGGGTAAATTGGGGTAAATTTGGGGAAAATAGGTAAATCAAGCAGGTAAGAGTCCATAAAATTGGTATTTAGTATATACAAGAGAAGCTAAGGTCCCAAAAAAAGTTTTGGCATTAGCCACCCCCATTACCACCCCCACCTCATTATTAAAGGGGATGAAAAAAAAATGTGATTTAGTGTGTGTACAAAAACCGGGAACCTCAAAATATTTTTTTACTTCATCCACCCCCACTACCACCCCCCATTACCACCCCCACCCCGTTTATCTTTAGAAGTTTCGAAAATATTCATAAAAAAACATTTTCAGGAGAATTACTTGAACACCCTGTATCTCGGAAACTAAGCACTTCCCGACCCGTGTTTATAGGAACTTTTTTTCTTATTTTGAAAAGTTGTATGGCTTAGTGAAGTTTGGCCTATGCAATTCGGGACACCCTGTA
This sequence comes from Rutpela maculata, assembly GCA_936432065.2. NCBI lineage: Eukaryota > Metazoa > Arthropoda > Insecta > Coleoptera > Cerambycidae > Rutpela > Rutpela maculata. Next base: position 40,861,320 of record OW386290.2, read on the forward strand.
TATATGGGGCCTGGGATATAACATGTTGGCATTGCTGTTATGTTTTAGCAAATAGTTTTCTGAGTATTTTATCTTATGTGAGTCAGACCTCCTCCCTTGCTCGTTTTGGAGCTAGCCGCCCCAGAAAATATTCAATTGTGGAACAGAGTATCACTTTGGGGCTTGGTGCTAGTTGAAGAGGGTATCTTGGCGATCAACATTCGATGTATGCCAACATTTTTTCTCCGTGCAATTGGTAGCGCTGGCGACATCAATTATGGCTAAAATTGGAACGTAATATAACTGACCAGGCGGAAAATTTTCGTTGTCAATGCTCATTGCTGAAAAACCATATGCTTACATTGTCTGCTTGCCCATTTTCCAGATTTTTGGCCATAAATTGGACTCTCGGTCATTACTCGCTAAATGTAGTCTGGTTGCCAAAACCAATACCATAAAACTTTGTATTAAGTTTTTTTTACTGCTGAATAAATACAAGGATATAATAAGCTTCAATAAAATGGATGATGACATTCTGGCACCCTTGGGCAACTCGATATATTCAATATGGCGGCTATAAATTACCTTAATTTGAAAATGATCTTTTCATACAAGTTTGGTATATCAAACTATATGTTTTTTAGGATGCAGAGTTCAAAAACACCATTGAAATTGTATTAAATTAGTATACAAAAAATTCTTAAGCATAAGCAATGCAATTTGTGTAATGTTGATGACAATTATTATAATATGGTAATTTCTCTCGGTATAAAAAGAAAACATTCATGAATCAAGACTAACAAAATGTTGTCGATAGAGATCAACCCTTTTTTTAAGATATGGAATCAGGTGTAGTCTCTTCAAGATCACCATCAATTAAGTCTTCATCCCGTTCCACTTCTACTTCAGCAAACTGTGTGAAATCATTGGAACAGAAAGTATTTATGCATGAACAAAACATGGTGCATGGTACGCTGCGCTCCTGCAACTACATCGTTTGCTCTTGCATGGAATACACTTTCACAAGACCACTTAACCAATTTCAGAATTTCCGGCGGGGCAACTTCAAGATTCTCTGGCAAAGTTGTGGGTAGCAGACATCTTGAGTTTTGATCCTTGTAGAACTCGTGAAGCAGTGGATTCAAATCTGGTGGGTCAGATTCCATTGAGTTTTTCCAAATGCAAGTTTGTAAGTGAGGTTAACGTTCTCTTCAAACGCTGAATTTGTTGGTGGCAGTGAGCACAGTTTCGGTAGTTGTGATTTCGCACTTCCAACTTTGTCAGCCCACATTTTGACACGAGTCTCTGAAGTTGTGTTACACTTACTTGCTCCGTAACATGCAACCATAAACTTCGATGCTTGTCACTTCATGTCAGACAGATCAGCATGTAGAAATCCAACCTATGACAAGGAGTGTCCTCTTTTCAAAACATTAATGGCTTTATTCTTCCCAATGCCATAACACATGGCAGTGGTATCACATCCAATGATAGCATGAAGTGCTAGCACATTAGGTATTATTTTCTCGTGTTTAATACCAGATGCTCTAATGTCAATTAGTGTACGACCACAGGTGATTGTTGCAGATATCTTCTTAAGGTTGTAGAAGTACAAAATAAGCAGAAAAACATCTGTGTCATCTGATATGACGACAATCTAATTATCTGCATCATCAGCAGCCAGGATAGCTTGCTGTACAAAAATCGTATCTGCTTCTTCGTGAGTATTTCTTAGGTCGTACCTTCGTTTTACTTCTGCACGATAAATGTCGTAATGTTCTTCTTGTGGACCTGTCAAAATTAGCCTATATTTACTAGTTTTGTTTTTTTAAACGATTCGTCACAAACAATGCTACTGAAAATCAGTTCAACCAACTGCTTCTTGTTTTCATTTGAGCTCAAAATATCTCTCCGTGAAGGCAGAGGTGTTGTTTATGTGAGTACGCGAACTCTGGCTCCTCCTGTAGATCTACCTGATCTTGTGTAGTCTTTAGTACTATATCCTTGTACCGATCAAAAACAAGGTGCACATTTCCATGCTGCAAATATATGCTTATAGATGTTTTGAGTGCCTCTATGAAGTCCTCTACAGTCCCCTTTTCTGGCTACTGTACACACCATAACAGTGCAGACCCATCAATGAAAATAACATTAGATATGTTTTTGAACTCCGCATCCTAAAAAACATATAGTTTGACATGAAAAGATCATTTTCAAATTAAGGTAATTTATAGCCGCCCTATTGAAACATCGAGTTTCCCAGGGGTGACAGAATGTCATCGTCAATTTTCTTGCAGCTCAATATGTCCTTGTACTAATTCAGAAATAAAAAAAAACTGGATACAATAATTTACATAAAATATACACTTTGGCAACCGGACTAATGTATCATTTTTATCCTTTTTGGCATAATAGTTGGTATTTGAATATTTGGGGGGTTTGGAGGTTACATTGAGAAAAAAATGTTGGCACTCACAGAGACTATTCGTTAGTACAAAAACTACAAGTTTGAGAAGGTGCCAACATTTTTTTTTGAAAATCGACAGTTTTGGCCCTTTTTGGTCAAAAGTTCAATTTTTGGATAAAAATGTGGAAAATAGGCAAGCAGAAAATGTTGGCATATGTTTTTCCAGCAACGAGCATTGACAACGAAAATTTTCCGCCTGGTCTTAAAGTGCCACTCTTGGCCATAATTGATGTCGCCAGCGCTGTCAATTGCACGGAGAAAAAATGTTGGCATATATCGAATGTTGATCGTCAAGATACCCTCTTCAACTAGCACCAAGCCCCGAAGTGTTACACTCTGTTACACAATTAAATGTTTTCAGGGGCGGCTAGCGCTAAAACCGTCTGGTGACTCACATAAGATAAAATACTTAGAAAAATATTTGCTAAAACATAACAGCAATGCCAACATGTTATATTCCAGGCCCCATACATGTAGCTATCTCCTAGACTAAAACAGTTGACCTTATTATGCAACTCATGTAAATAAACCACTTTTTATAGCTCATATCACGGTATTAAATTTTACATTTACATGTTTTTATATTCATTTTTATTATTCAAAGGTAGGTCGGGAAGGTTCATATAGCAGTAATTTATCTATGAAAAAGTTCAAGCACAATTAATTATATGTAAATTATAAATTATCGCTTAGATCTATTTTTAAGTATTGACGATTCGAAAAATGTTAAAAACAAATATTTCTTAAATTTATTTGTTGTCATTGAAAGAAATTATACTACCAGCGCGGTCGATCTGATGGTCAACGGCCTCAGGGCGCCATTTATGAGATATGCTAAATCTGATAAAGTATCAAACAAATTTCATGGTTGAATATCTACAACTACAACCAAAAACACTAATAAAAAACCAATAAGTAAAGCAAATAAAGCTGTTTTGCTTATCTTTGTGAGTATCAAAATGCAAAGTTGCTTTCTCATAGTGCGTGACTTGCCGAGCAACGCGTCGCACAATGGGGCTAAAATCCGGTAAAGTTGACAAAAAGTCAAAAATAAAAAATGGCGATAAATGTTATGTTTCTTTTGTTGACTATAAATAGCACTGGCCGACAAAAAAAATGTTCTGTCTTTACAATCAAACATATCATTTCCTATATATTTTGATGCGCTGAAACCAAATTTGGCAAAAAAAAAATTTTCTACCGTGTCAATTTTTCTCTCCACCCCCATATAACCCCCATAAATTCTTATAGAGGATATTTTTTGAAAAAATTTTTTAAATTATTTTTTATGATTTTTGTATGGATTTTTTGTGTCGTTGATCATGAATCTGAAGTCTAGAATAAATGCGATTTAATGGCAGCTGTCAACAACCTGTCAAATTTCACCAAAATTTAAAAAGTTGATATTAATTGTATATTCATAAGTATTTTAGGTCGCTAAATACAAATCCGGGCTGAAGTTTGACTTACTGGAAATGCGTTATGTCAAAACGGTTTCCATGGTAACGGTCGTCATAGTTACCACTACCCAATGGTACTACTCCCATGGTGGGCACTCGCTTAATTGTGAAGTTAGGTAGTCCATAATAGTGGAAATGATCTACAAAGAAGCAGTTGCTGTGGAAATGCTTACCACGGTTACCAGTACCTTAGGGTACCACTCCCATGGTGGGCACTCGCTTAGTTACGAAATGATTAGCTGTATTAGTTATTTTTTTTTTTTTTGAAATTCGACTTACCGAAAATGTGTTATATGTCAAAATGGTTTCCATGGTAGTGGTCGTCACTACCCAATGGTACTACTCCCATGGTGGGCACTCGCTTAGTTGCGAAGCTATGTACTCCAGATTAGTGGAAATGATCTACAAAGAAGCAGTTGCCGTGGTAATGCTTAGCACGGTTACCAGTACCTTAGGGTACCACTCCCATGGTGGGCACTCGCTTAGTTACGAAATGATTAGCTATATTAGTAATAAAACCGAACTTTTTTTTATTGATTATAATAAAATTAAAACAAAAATACAAGTTACATTAAATTTTTGAACGGAAATCCATATTCTAGCCGTATGACCACGTATTTCGAGACGGCGACCGATCGCGCGTTTTCAAACTGAAACTGCTTCTTTGTATTCGCGAAAATATAACAGATGAACTCAATAGTGATTTACCTTCGATACAAAGGAATTCACGTATAAGGAAAAGTTTATATAGTAAAGTAACAGCGGAAATTTGTCATGATATATAAATCGCTGTCACATATTGGTGAATTGTGTGTATCGAAGGTAAATCCCTATTGGATTCGTTTGTTTTATTTTCGCGAATATCATTTCCACTAATCTGGAGTACCTAGCTTCAAAACTAAGCGAGTGCCTGCCATGGGAGTAGTACCATTGGGTAGTGGTAACTATGACGACCGTTACCATGGAAACCATTTTGACATATAACACATTTCCGGTCGACGTTTCGAAATCCGCGCGCGCGGATTTCGAAACGTCGACCGGAAATGTGTTATATGTCAAAATGGTTTCCATGGTAACGGTCGTCATAGTTACCACTACCCAATGGTACTACTCCCATGGCAGGCACTCGCTTAGTTTTGAAGCTAGGTACTCCAGATTAGTGGAAATGATATACGAAAAAGCAGTTTCAGTTTAATAACGCGCGACCGGTCGCCGTCTCGAAATCCGTGGCCATACGGCTAGAATATGGAGATTTCCGTTCAAAAATTTAATGTAACTTGTATTTTTGTTTTAATTTTATTACAATCAATAATAAAAGTTGAATTTTATTATTAATACAGCTAATCATTTCGTAACTAAGCGAATGCCCACCATGGGAGTGGCACTCTAAGGTGCTGGTACCATGCTAAGCATTACAACGGCAACTGCTTCTTTGTGGATCATTTCCACTGATCTGGAGTACCTAGCTTCACAACTAAGCGAGTGCCCACCATGGGAGTAGTACCATTGGGTAGTGACGACCGTTACCATAGAAACCATTTTGACATATAACACAATCGAATTTAAAAAAAAAATTACTAATACAGCTAATCATTTCGTAACTAAGCGAGTGCCCACCATGGGAGTGGTACCCTTAGGTACTGGTAACCGTGGTAAGCATTACCACAGCAACTGCTTCTTTGTAGATCATTTCCACTATTCTGGACTACCTAACTTCACAACTAAGCGAGTGCCCACCATGGGAGTAGTACCATTGGGTAGTGGTAACTATGACGACCGTTACCATGGAAACCGTTTTGACATAACGCATTTCCACCAAGTCAAACTTCACCCCAAATCCGAAGTCAGAAATGAATTATGACTTAAAAACTGTCAAATTTTACTAAAATATAAAAAATTGATATTAAATGCACATTCTTAAGTTTTTGAGGTCGCTGAATACAAATCCTAAGTCAAAAATGAATTTTCAATTAATGACGGCGTTAGCAAACTGTCAAAATTTCCAAAAAAGATAAAGAGATGATGTTTAGTATATGCTGATATTAAGCCAAGCTTAACATAATTATGTTAAGCTTAACATAATTGTGTGACCTTATACTTTTTCAATAGATTTATATTAATGAAAACTCTTAAACTTAACAAGTACACCAATTGATAACATTTCAGTTATCGTTATATATGCCATGTCATAGTTAGATTCCGGGCACTTCCAGGCTAATATTTTAACTAATTTTGGTAATAAAACTGATCGGTTTTAAGAATCTTCAGTAAAAGTTTGCTCATATTTGCGCCAATTTAAAATATAGGTTAAAATTTACCATATGGATAGAGTTAGAATTAAATTTTCAGATAAATAAGCTGTTTACTATTCTTTCACTTATGAGTTATATAGTTTAGATTGTTTTAATAATGGTTCCTTAAGAAATAATAAGGTAAATTTTTTCCAATATTTTAACAAGGCTGAGTAAAAAAAAAAGTTTCCTAATTTCCCTTTCTAAAGTGTGACTTTTGAACTAGCTTTTCCACAAATCTAGGCCTATTTGCGACTCATTTGCGAAAGTTCAGAATTGTTACCAACTTTACCTGATTTTGACTCCACTTTACGTAGAGATGAACAACATAGCCATGCGCGGTGCCGCTTAGCTTGCCAGTTTGTTGCCCGTAAAGGGTCTAGCCGTACTTCCATGGCGAAACTGCCCCCGATAGGAACCTATATCATAACCTATGTTATATTGTAGAGGGCACTTATAATAGTTGATCGAGTAGATATTAGCTCTATATCTTAGTTAATTGAGGAGCTATTTGAAAAAAAGTGTCCGGAGGCGACTTTTTTTCAAAGCGATATATCTTAGTTAATTTTAAAGCTAGGAAAATAAAACTAAATGGCAGTGTTATGGTACACTTTACAGTATATTTTACAGCATTTCCTATGGGCCAAGCCTAAATAAAAGTATTTAAAAAATGCAAAGAAAAATTTTGTCAATCGATTTCTATCAGATCTAATTGAATTACCAATTTGAAAAAAATATATAGTAATAGTCTATGTCTTGCCTAACAGCATGCCAAGTTTCATTAAAATCCAAGAGGTGCAACATGCCGAAAAAAAATTTAAAGTAAGTGGACTGACTACCTTACGACCACTATGTTGACGCTTTTAATTTGCATTACATTTCAATAGTTGCGTTTTGACAGCTTATAAAAAGTATATCAACGGTTGGTGGTGTCAACTAGTCTATTACAATGTTTTTTTGATCTACTTTTATAGTGACTGTAGTCGGTCTCAGTTAAGAATGCCGTTGTTTTCGTTATGAGCGGAGCACAGTTTACACAGGATATGGGAATTCCCAAGTAAGTAGAATCCCCCCATGGCCGACTCAAGCCAGGTGGTACATAAAATAAAAATTAACGGTTTAAATTAGGGTGACCATACGTCCGGAAATTCGTTGGAAAGTCCAGCATTTTGGAGTACTGTCCAGCATTTACAAGTGTCCAGAGAAAGACCAGTATTCTGACCATATGTCCGGAATTTTGCTGGAAAGTCTTACAAGTGTCCAGCATAAGTTCAGCATTCAGGTTATAGTGAAGTTACAGCATTACATTTTGTTTGGAAAAAAATTTTTTTCGGATACTTGCTTCCCGCTCATCAAAAAATTTTGTGATCGAAATTTCTCCCTCCCGCTCATCAATTTCAATTTTCGAGGAAAAATATTTTTGTTATTTTTAGCCCAAGCTCAAGGCCCAGATCCGCCCTTGAGTGCCCCCCCTCCCCCCCCCAGTAACCTTTCTGGATCCGCCCTTGGCAGAAGTGTCCAGCATTCACTTAACAAAAATCTGGTCACCCTAGTTTAAATTGGCTTTTCTTTGGCATTTGGCTCTTTTATAAATACATTGAAATTATTGTATCTTTGATCTCTCTCGCGCAGCGCACATCGCACATCGCACATCGAAGTTTATTTTATTGTTTTACGATATTTATGAATATTAATACAAAAGAAATTGTACTAATTGTTCATATTCGGCTATTTCCTTCCATTTTTATTAAAATCAGACTGTTTTAGTTATATTTATCTCTTTTGTTATAAATAAGGATTCACAAACACGGTATCGCCTGTGCTAAACGCTGTGCGATGTGCGAAGCTCAAGTTGTTGATTTCATCACTCTCATTTAAGAGCATGGTTCTATTTAATTTTATTGTGCGATGTGCGAGGGGTGTCGATATGGCCACTCTCATTTAAAATAATGGTTTATTTAATTTCAGTGTGCGATGTGCGAAGTGCGGTGCTATGTGCGCTACGCGGTGCCATGTGCGCTGCGCGGTGCACCGACGCGACGTGACGACGTGGTCATGCACTTACACGGAGGTTATGATATTTGTGTACACTTTTTAGGCAGGTATATGAGAGAGATCAAAGATACCATTCAGAACGGCAGAGACAAGAACAGCTCGCCTGATATCGAGCAAAAGCAAGTAGTAGGTTTACCCATTTCTTATAACGCTTTGAAATTTTTAGAGGATTTACGTCTATAATGAGCTTTCATTACTCTAAATAAAATATGTTGCAATATGAATTAAATAATTTCAATGTATTTATAAAAGAAAAATGCCAAATAAAAGCCGATTTAAACAGTTAATTTTTATTTTATGTACCAACTGACTTGAGTCGGCCATGGGGGATTCCACTTACTTGGGAATTCCCATATCCTCTGTAAACTATTCGTGCTCCGCTCATAACGTAAACAACTGCATTCTTAACTGAGACCGACTATAGTCACTATAAAAGTAGATCAAAAAACATTGTAATATTCTAGTTGACACCACCAACCGTTGATATACTTTTTATGAGCTGTCAAAACGCAACTTTTAATGAAATGTAATGCAAATTAGAAGCGACAACGTAGTGGTCGTGTAAGGTGGTCCACTTACTTAAAAATTTTTTTCGACATGTTGCGCCTCTTGGATTTTAATGAAACTTGGCATGCTGTGAGGCAAGACATAGACAATTATTATATATTTTTTTCAAAGTGGTAATTCAATTAGATCTGATAGAAATCGATTGACAAAATTTTTCTTTGCATTTTTTAAATACTTTTATTTAGGCTTGGCCCATAGAAAATGCTATAAAATAAACTGTAAAGTGTACCATAACACTGCCATTTAGTTTTATTTTTCTAGCTTTAAAATTAACTAAGATATATCGCTTTGAAAAAAAGTCGTCTCCAGACACTTTTTTTCAAATAGCTCCTCAATTAATTAAGATATAGAGCTAATATCTACTCTATCAACTACTATTAGCGCCCTCTACAATATAACATAGGTTACGATATAGGTTCCTATCGGGGGCAGTTTCGCCATGGAAGTACTGCTAGACCCTTTGGACCAAGCGCATTTGGACCTAGCGGTAATAATCTGTTAAATTATATCTGGTTTATTATTTTATTAAGTTATGTTAGGTCCCATTGCATGGCCGCCTAGGTCACCCGACCTGACTCCAATGAATTTTTTCCTTTGGGATTTGTGAAGTCAGACGTTTATAAAGTAGAAGCAATGACTAGAGAAGATATGATGGAAAGGGTTTGTCAGTGTTTCAATCGTATAAATATTGATATGTTATACAATGTAAGACGTTCATTTATCAAGAGATTTCAGTGTTGTGTGGGTCAAAATAGTGGACATTTTGAGCAATTGTTAGGCTAGTTTCAATATCTTAAAAAAAGTGTTTCTCAAAAACTGTTCATAATTATTTTTAAAAAGTGTATGATATTAAAATGTGAGAAATTGTATGCGTTAAAAAAATTATAGGCATTCCATTTAAAAAACTGAAAAAAATGTAGAACAAATGTCCAAAGCCATACTAGATTTTAATGCTAAAATAAGAAGCATCTCAATTTACGCAAAAGTTATTTGAAATAATCATATCTCAAAAGCCGTTGGCAATAAAAATAAAGTGTAGATATTAAAATGTGGGGAATTCTATCCTTTATTCATCTATGTAAAAAAATTATAGGCGTTCCATTTAAAAAAATTGAGAAAAATAATAATTAAATATCAAGAAATGAAAACAAATATTTTGGACACCCGGTATAATAATAATTTATTTCAAAAATGTTTTTCAGTAAATACATCATTATCAAATAACATCCTACATTAAAAAAAACGATTAATAAATCGCGGAGATATGGCAGTCAAAAAAATGTTTGTATATTGCCAAAAATAAAAACAGGAAAAAAATCATAACTTGGCAACGCTGCATCCGATTAGCAAAATATTTTAAGGTGTAATGCAGGACCCTTGGAGGCTTAACTAGCTGTAGTAGAGATAAAACATTGAACGTTTTGTTAAGAAAGTTTTTTTATAAAGGTAGCTGATTTTGCACAATTTTCCGAGGAACACTAACTGGACACCTTGTATTACCTTTAGAAGAAAGCGACGCCCTTCAGGCGTGAAAAAGGTATTTCCAACCAGATTAATCCAAATTTTGCAGCGGGGCGAGAAATAAATTTTATATGTTCTGGAGGGGGTGAAAGCGAGACCTTTGGTGTGACACTGACACTGGAGGGATGATCTGGAGATGATTACAACTTTCTCGGATTCAGGATTGCAGGATTTAGATTTGCTTCAATTATAGATATTACCTCAAACTTTGACATACTTGTACGAAGAACAGGTATTTCTGTTAGTGAGATATAAGAAATAAGTACCACAACTTTATTAGTAATTTGTCACTTTCACGTTCATTCAAGCACTGTTTACGTAAGGTAATTACAAGTATCAATTAACAATAATTGAATTGCGAAAACCCTTAATTGTTTATATATGCCTGACTCATCAATAATTTCCTGCAATTTATTTATGTATGCACTTGCAAAATTATTATTTATACTAAGTGTGTATCTTTTATTAATTACGGTGTTATATTTTCTTACTGTTTATTGGGTATTTTGCTACTTTTACGAAAACATTTAAAAATTTAATGAAAGAAACCAAATGGATCAGAGAGAGGTTGGGTTCTCAATAGGTTTGATTATAAAGTATAAAATGTCTCGCCTAAAAATATATAAAACTAAAACAAAATTGTTAAAATTATTATTCTATAATTAAAAATTAAATTAATAGCTGTTAGAAAAAAATTTAACTAACGAGAAACAATTATAAAAACGGTTCTATTAAATAATCAATTTCCCGAGAGTTTTGTTGAGAGCCAGTTGGCGAAAATTGAAAATAAAGTGAATATTCAACGATTACAACCTGAATTTAGATCTTTAACAGTAATTCCATATTAATAATAATAATAACAAATAGATTTGTTGAAATGTGATTTTACAATAGATTTCACATAGGTTCATTTATATTAATGTTAAAAGACATCTAAGCTAAAGAGCTAAGAATTTTATGATATTACACATAATTACAAGACTCAAAAGGTGTAATTTAGCATAGCTGATTCTCAATTACACCTATTATTCTTGGTTTATCGGATAAATTAAGTAGAATCGGAAATAGATTTTCTGTATGAACGGTTTCAAACGAGCATTACATTAAGATCTGTTTGATCGAAAACTCAAGCTGTAAATATTGTTCAAAATCCTAAAAATTGTATTTATAGTGAGTGTAGTAAACATTATGTCGGTCAGTCATGTAGGCCTTTCAACGTAGGGCATGATGAACATAGAAATTATGCTGAACGGGGAGAATTTGAGAAGTAAAAACAGGCGAGTGATAACAATTCAATGATTCAATTGCAAAGATTCTGAAAAATGAATGCAATGGACCTAAAAGTAAACTCGAAGAACTATTAATTTAATTTCTAATTATAGAATAATTACTTAACAATTTAGTTTTAGTTTATATATTTTATTTAGGTGAAACATTTTCTAGTAATCAGAACAACTGAAAAACCAATCTCTGTCTGATACATTAGGTGCAGAGATATATTTTATTACATTTTTAAATATATTTGCAGAAGTGAAAAATTTCCAATAATGAGTAAGAAATTCTTGAGTATGCCACCAATAAATAATTATAGACAATATACGGTGTTATATCTTGGCATGGTGATGAACTTTCATTATGCGTACCTATTTACAGTAAAAAAAAACGTAGCTATATGCGGTAAAGGAAAACAGCGTTTTACCAAAAGTGTATCTTTGTGTACTTATTTGCCTTTCTTTACAAATGCAGAGAACGTAATGCAGTGTAATTATTAGTTCCATATAAACAATATAGATTGCCGTTTCACTTCATACTTGAATTATACGGAGTGTCCTATAATTAAATTCAAAAGGTTATGAAACTCAAAAAGAAACAGAATTTCGCTCATAAATATCCCTAGAGTGTGCAGGTTGAGGTATAGTTCATTTAGTGCCGGTTTATCAATACAGGGTTAGGTTAGTTTGCCCAGGGGCTAAACACTAACTCCAGGCTAAAGTGTTTATCAAGTCGGGTTAAAACTAGCCCTAGGTTAAAGTCAGAGGTAAAGCCCCAGCTTCAAGGTGGGGGTTATCTCTGTTAGCCCGAGGTTAACCTACAAATTTGATGTTTATTTTTGACAGTTGTTACATGAAAAGTCATAGTTATTTTTTTGCGTAAATTATTGAAAATGGAAGCTTTCGACGAAATAAGCGATGGTGAAGCAGATATTGTGGAATTTTTGGAACACGAAAGACATGCTTAGTTTTCTAATGTAATTAAAAAGCAAATATTAAAATCTATTTTATTGTATTGTAGAAATCGTTCAGCTTCTTTGTCCATGCAAGATATTGGCATCAGTTTTTTTTTTATTCTTTATAATTATTTGCTATTTTAATTCGTTAGAACACTAGCAAGTATAGTTTATAGTTTTTAAATATATATAATAAATCTAAAATAAACGCATTTTTCCCTCTCACTCTGCAAAATCTTATCCTTAAGTTATACTTTCAATGCATCGTAGTAATGCTTATTACTGCTTCATGAAACATATTTTTAACAACAATAAATTTAAAATTGGCGTTGTGATCTGTTTTTATGTCTGTTCAAATAAGTTCTATTAGATTGAGCCCGAAATGGTATGGCTCAAAATTATTTTATTTTAGCTTTTAGCTCTCTCATCAATAATATATTTCTTATAATATAGTATAACCCATAAAAGATGTGTGAATCAGAAATAGTGGAAATATTATTTTAAGTTGCCGTCGTATTAACACATACTATGTCTAAAATTTGGAAGCATGTGGTAATTATCAACTTTAAGCTAATGAGCAATACGTGTGTCAAATTTAATCATTTAGTGATGATGGGAAATTTCGGTAATTTATTTTAATTTAATAAAAGATATTTCAGATTTTATGCCATCGTATACTTTTATTACTTTGAGCCTTGAGTCAAAATGTTAATGATTTCTTTACAATTTTCCCATACTTAGTAATAAATAATTAAGATGAATTTATATAATATTGTATTGTCGCTGGAAATAAGATTGTGTAGGTGGAGGCACAATTATTCCTATTTCATAATGTGGGAAGTATATAATAGGAAATGCGATACGGGAAGCAAATCGTATTATAACTGAAAACAAAGTCGATGTAGATAAGAAATTATTATAACGTAATGTTTATCAATGTAACCTTAGACTACGGGATCTGGCATAGTTTATTTTTAATTTAATAATGTTTGCTTTCCTTATCGTTTTGTTTTGCAATTAATTTAATCGCGATTTGTTTTCATTCGGGAAAATTGAAATACAATCTTCCAAATATAGTACATTAGACTAAAAAACAATGAATTGAAGAAATAATTTATAAAGTAATAATATTTGAGATGTGTACTCTAGATACCGTTAGAAATAGATACCCGCTGGTTTTTCACTTGTATCTTGTAAACCGTTCGTCGGAAGAGAAAAAAGCATAGGAAATTAAAAAAATGTCGTTAAATTCTGCATAAAAAAATGTTCTATTAGTTATTCTTAGCTGAAGATATAAGCCTTGTAGCTTATCCTCACCTATTTCGCGCTAACACCGTCCGAACAGAGGGGTAGTTTGGAGCGCACAGGTAGAAATCGATCCTATTCGAAGTTTCACAGCGAATATCTTAAAACCGGTTACTCTAACGAGAAAAATGCTCAGGAATGAATTTATAGAGCGGAATTCACTCTATGAGATGCATGTATAGCTGGTTTTGACGCAAATGATTTTTATTTATTTTTCCTTTTTTTTTTTTCACGCAGATGCGTTTATAATAATTATACGTAAAATATGTATAGTACCGACATAGATATAAGGCCGGAAGGATTACGGCAATAAAAACTTCAGACATGAAAAATTACCTTAAACGTATATATAGTTTACTTAAAATTATATTGCATTTTCTGTATCATTTTATTTACTTTTCTCTCAGATCCTGATACTCTGAAAATTAAATATAAGTAAAAGTCAGGTTATTTATAATTTTTTGAGTCATATTTCAACTGTGAGCTTGCTTCAATTCCCCTTCCTCTCTTCGATGAGAAAGAAGAAAGGGTTAATGAGAAAAACCAAGAATTCGTCTCTGTATGATATTTTCAATGCTGTACGAGAGAGGCCAATAGATTTTTCTGATTGCCAGTTCATTGTTGATGGCGGCAATTTGATTCATCGAGTAGTATGGCCAAAGCAGGGTACCTTTGACGACGTTTATACTGCCTACATTCGCTTTATTCGTAACCATTACGGAAAAAAGTGACTGTAGTGTTTGACAATGTCTGCAGTACGAAGACCATTGAAAGACAGCAGCGACTTTTCAAACGCATTTCACCGGAATTTATTTTCAATGAGAACACGCCACTGACTGAAACGCAAAATAAAATGATAAACAATCTCACAAATAAGGACCGGATTATTTCGCCATTGGTGGAGAGATTCAAAAACGAGGGGATCAAAACAATTACCGCTATAGACGACGCTGACGTAGTCATGGGTCAAACCGCCTTAAATGATTCTCATGAAAATGATACAGTGGTCATCGTCGGACAAGATATTGATCTTTTCGTATTGATTATCGCTCGCGCACCTGAAGATAAAGATATCCGTTTCTTAAGAGAGGCTCAGGAAAAAATAGAAAATAAAGCGTACAGTTCTTGTGACTTGCAGTACTCGGAAGTTTTAAAAAGCTGTAAGGAGACAGTTTTGTTTGTCCACGCGTTCAGATGCGATACCACTTCAGTTTTCTTTGGTAAAGGAAAAGTGCAAACGGTGGAATGCGTCAATAAAAGAGAAGATCTCGAAGAGGTTGTCCGTATATTCAACAACCGTAGCTCAACGAAACAACAAATTACAAGTGCTGGAGAGAAATTCGCGCTTGCATTATACAAAGCTCCCTTTGAATCATCAAAGGTTCATTATTTTCAATAAGTTGGTCGGTCAATCTAGTACTGCCGGGATTCTACCAAGACTACCACCAACATCTGAGGCATTACGTCAACATTCTTACAGAGGATTTCTCCAAATTCAATCTTGGCGAGGATAAAACTTAGAACCAACGGATTGGGGTTGGAAGAAAGTAGGCAACAGCTTAGCACCCATTTATACCACCGAGTTACCAGCACCAATTTCCACCCTACAGCTAATATCCTGCAGCTGCAAAAAGGGTTGCGGGCAGCTGTGTTAAAGTTGGATTGCGCTGGTCAACAATGTGCTCTAGTTGCCATGGGCAAGGATGTTTAAATTTCGAATTTTGAAGAAGAGTAAAATTGGGCAGAATTTTAGTGGAATAGGCCTACAGGGAAAACCACTTTTAAAAAATGAACCGAGAGCTCTACCTCGAGGGTGGTGTGGAAACGAGCTCAAATTAAAAAATACAGCTTTGTGGAGAAAACGGGAAAATAAATAAAAATCACTTGCGTCAAAACCCGCTAGACATGAATCTTATAGAGAAAATTCCGCTCCATAAATTCATACCCGAACATTTTTCAACATTTTTCTCTTTAAAGTAACCGGTTTTAAGATATTCGCTAAGAAACTTCAAATAGGATTGATTTTTATGTCTGCACTCCAAACCACCCCTCTGTTCGGAGGCTGTTAGTGCGAAATAGGTGAGGATAAGCTACAAGGTTAATAGGACATTTTTTAGAATTTAACGGCAAGTTTTTTATTTCCTATACTTTTTTCTCTTCCGACGAACGGTTTACAAGATAGAAGTGAAAAACTAGCTTTAAGTCCCCATTGGGGTGGTTTTTTACAAAAAAGTTACGTTCCACCCCCAAATGGGGGGGGGGACTTTTGGGTACCTATTTCTAACACTATCTAGAGTGCGCATCTCAAATATTATTACTTTATATAAATTATTTCTTCTAAAATGTCTAATTTGCGTGGACTAATAAATATTAACAACGATTTTTTTATTTTAACAAATAAATCGAATTGGCACTTTAATAAAAATAGCAATAATAAAAAGACTAGCATATGATATTGTTACATATTTCTATATATTTTGAATGATTGCATTTGTTAAGGTCGTTACCTCTAAACAGAAACGTCATGTATATGTATAGTATAACTTCCTTACTTATTGAAACTTAAATTGCGCTCCAAAAATATCTTCATCTCCATATATAAAGTTGTATAAATGATGCGTGTTTATAACGTATAAGGAATATTACCGTACTAATAAGGAATTCGACCTATAAATTAATTTTATTACTTAGGGTACTAACTAATTTGTTCCTCCTAAACATTTTTTACCCATAAAACGGTGGATGTGCGTTTATCCTGTATATCCATTTTTCAAACAAGATAATAGCACTAGTTGCAAATCATGGATATCTATATTCGTGATCAGTGCTCATCGTTAGTTTCTATTATTATTTTTTAATGCACAGAGAAACCTGATAATTCGATTAATTTTATCTGCAAATGGGGTTTTGCTTTCTCTAAAATCGATTAGGTAAAATTATTCCATTCTGAATAATAGAATATAGGTAATCCATCTACAGCTGCTTTGGATGATATAAAATAGCTCAGGCGTTTCATTTTTACACCAACAATTTATATACCTGTAAAAAAATCGATTTCACTCACCTCAGGTTTGTGCGAAATCCCAAATATTTATCTCCATATTTAAACAATATTAGTTAATAATGACACTTTTCTCCGATATTATAAAGTTCCCATGCATTTCTTATGAAAAAAATGCATTCTTTCACAAAGGACTCCGTATCTGAACCTGTGTAAAATAAAAAGTGGTTTCAGTCAAATGTCATAAAACTGGAGTATGTTGTACTTCAAACCATGCTGATTAAAACTCTCGGTGGGCCCAACTCCCTAAAGTCAAGGGTTTCCAAGATTCAAGTATAAAGTTTAAAAAATGCAGCTGGTAGGGGCAGTACGTTTCCATCAAGTATACAGGGTACGAAAGTAAGGAGATGATTATACGGCCAATTTCAAGCATACAAGTTCTAATGAAGGTATGCCCTAAAATACTTTGTAAGGAAGCTACAGCTCTGTGAACACTAATGATGCTTATAGAAAGTATTTAGAAAACGTCCAAGACTCAATTATGTATGATCCTCAGAACTTTTGGAAATTTTTTCATGATAGGAAGCAAAGCTCAAAAATTCCAGGTGGGATGACCTTATATGATAGTCCCTAAATGATTGTTTAACTATTTGAGGAATATTTTAGTAGCACACCTACCTCAAAATAATGATAGATCATTGTCTTTAGATATTGATTTTAATGTTACTAATACGTCCACGCTAACTACTGTTGATGTTGTCCTAAGAAAGTTTAAAAAATAACTTTAATTCTCGACTTTATCAGAAACGCTCTTTTCTTTCTCACCACTCTATTTACTTTAGCACTAAATATAGCAACATTTCCATATTATAGAATATGGCCAAAATGTGTCCCATTTGGTTATCCACCCATAGTTAGTAATTATAGAGCTATTCCAGTCCTATGTAATTTTGCAAATTCTTTTGAAATGTTACTACATGTTAATATCATGTTAGACGTGAAAAATTAAATTTCTCATTCTCAGCATGGCTTCATTGAGGAAAGATGATCACTGTCTAACTTATCTCTAGATATACAATTCGTTCAAAAGCCTTTATAGGCTATTATCCTTTAAAATCCGTATAGACCATTCAGCTTTACAGAAAAAATAACCACTTTTATAATTAATGATTCCCCTATTTTATTACTGAAATCTTACCTGTCCCATCATTATAAGTACAGTCTTATTATATTACTAGCTCCTGTGTTCCTCAAGGTTCGAATTTGGGACTACTGCTCTTTATTAACGATGGCTTCATTGAGAAAAGATCAACACTGTCTAACTTATCTCTAGATATACAGGTCGTTGCTGAGAATATAGACAATACCAGTTAGGTTGATGTTATTTACACACTTTTCAAAAGCCATATAGACCATCCAACTTTACAGAAAAAAATAACCACTTTTGTAATTAATGATCTCACTATTTTTTTTATCGCCTTATTTATATTAATGTCCTGGCGGAGTTTAGCCGTAGGCTATTCTGCCACTCAACCAGGATGGATACACAGACACATAGACAACATCACAACACCAATTCCCTGCGACATTGCCATCTGCCGCAGGCCGCAGCTGAGACTCGAACTCAGAAGAGGAGAGCGACTAGCCGTGTTGTCTCTCACACAACCGCAGTCTAGCCCACTGCTACCGTCTCGGCAACACGTGAAAAACGCCATCCCTAGTCAGGATTCGAACCCGGGATCCCGTGATCACCTTAAGCTCTGCGCCACCGAGCCGGTATTTTATTACTGAAATCTTACCTGTACCATCGTAATAAGTATCTTCATATTTTATTACTAACTCCGGTGTTTGGGAACACCTTTATTTCTGCTCTTTATGAACGACCTAGCTGAAGAGTTAATTGGGGGAAGTTTATTTTTTGCCGTTGATTTAAAAATTCACAGTAACTTTCAATTTTTCTCCACGGTCAGTTGTTTCATTACAGCAGCTCAAAAATTTCATCATTTTTGAAATTTACAAACTGTTGCTGTAATTTGCAACTGTTGCTGTAATTTGCAAACTGTTGACGTGGTACAAAATTGCCTGAACAAAATTTTTGAAAAATTAACATACAATATTGTGTAGGAACAACGGTGACAGATAATTACAAAACTCTGCAGTGACGCACTTTGTACAGACAAAAAATTTTTATATCATTGTCTGAATAACTTTAAAAATGTTCATCTCTCCGTCCGTCATGTTTCTTGTAAGCACGATAACTTAAGAAAGATAGTAAGTTAGTGTTAGCTAAAAGAACCCTATTGTTTTTGAACAAAATCGACCAGTAAATAAAAAAAATTATGAATTATTTATGTTTCTGTAATTGAATAGTAAATAGAAATCTGGTGAAATGATATTTTGAATGATTCTAATATCTATTTATATATTTTACTAATATACATTTCATAATATAATATCCAACGGTGGAAATATGATTTCAACTCATCGCTTATAATGTAAAAATTTACATTTTTTCACGTGGCAGGTGGTGGTGTAGTTTTTACGTTTTTGACTCGGAATCCAAGGGTCCCGGGTTCGAAACCCACCTAGGTTTTGGATGTAGTTTTTTTTTACTTTATTGTTTCACCAACTTAGTTCGTATGATAAAATTAAAAATGTCTAAAACTAACATTTACAAAAAACTGCGAAGAGTATCCTATAAAATGTGTAATCTAATATATAAAAATCTCGTGTCACAGTGTTTGTTATCGAACTCCTCCGAAACGGCTTGACCGATTTTTATGAAATTTTTGGTGTATATTTGGTAGGTCTGAGAATAGGTCGTAGGCTATTTTTTATACCCCTAGGTGATAAGGGTGGCCCTATCCAGAAACTTTCTTTTTATTTTTTGGACAAAAATTTATAATTTATATGGCAAAACAACGTTTGCTGTCAGCTAGTAATTATATAAAAAGTCTGCTGTGCAGAATTATCTACATATATGCAGTTTCAACGCATCTCTTGTCGTTTTCGATATATCAATGGTGAAATCGAGGGTGAAATAAATCGTCAATGGTTTTTAATTTTTAAATTTTTTTATGACGTGCATAAGATCTAGATGGGGAATTTTTGACTTCTCGACTTCATACCTGTGACAAATGAGTTCAGTTTACGGGAACGAACTTCTAATTTTACTGGTCTATAATGATAGCAGATTCTCTGACATTGTTGATTAAGCAGGTATTAAATTATTAATCAACGATTATTTAGTAGAAAGCAGGTCTCGTCATAAAATGGGACGATTGTTAACCTTGAATATTCCTGTTAATGTATAAAATTTTACATAACGCTTTTAAAAACAGTTTTATAAAGCTTGTAAATTACTTATATGCGAAAACACCGTTGGAAGGCCAATTCCATTTCAGTCGAGGTCTAGAGGAAGTCGTATTAAGAAAATTGAAGAAGAACTCGTTAATTTAATATACTTAATTATACATCTTTAAGGACCGAGAAAGGTAGTGTATATGTTTACAGTTATAGTCTTAATTATCTATAGTGTTCTATCATTAGTCACATTTATGTACAGTAATGTGTTGTATAAACACCATTATTTGTTATATTAGCCATAAGCTGTGAATAAGTTATAGATAAATCAACAATGGACGTTTCGTGTAACGGCTGCTAGTGGACTGTTTAATATGGCAATTTCTTTGTTTAAATTATTGGCTATGACTAATCAAACAAGAAAAGATCACGTTGGCTCTTTTATTGTCTGTACTTGCTCATCAATATATAACTAAAATTTTATAGTTTGTAATTTTATTTATACTCAAAATTTTATATATTTTTTATACATTTCGTATTTTTCTAAACAAAATACGAATTTAAATAAGAACTAACTAAGATGGTTTATTGGTAATAAACTAGTGCGTTAGTCTGTTTAATTATATTCCTTGGTACTGAAAGTAAACGAGGTAAAAAAGAATAATAATAATTTTAAATTGTTAACGTCTCTTCCAATTCAACTGTAGACGGAGGGAGAGCTGGGCACGAAATTTCGATATGATTTGGGTCATGAAAATTTTCCGTAACAATACGTTGTACACTAAGGGAGGAACCTGACTTGAGAATTAGTTGATAGCTCCAGCTGGGTGGGGCACGGGTGAGGACGGTGAAAGTTGACTTTTTTTTAACAAAAATCATCGCGGTTACGCTCAAAAATTTCTAGAATAAGACATTGTGAATTACGTGTACGTACTTCATCAGTATTAGCTAGAAGTGTAGTTGTTTTGATTGGTTCTTCAATAATGAGTATTTTAAAGTATTTATCTACTCTTATTAGGTTATATACTAATTAATGAACTATTTTTGATCAATTAATAGTATCCATAAACAAACAGCGTGAGTTATAATGCGTGAGTTATTATAACTCATTAGGTACAGAGCCAATCACCTTTATCTTCATGCCTAGCCTGTCCAATCAACGTAACGCGCAACACACGTAGGTGGAGCCAGGGAGGCAGTGACAGATTATTCGCGTTAATATATATACAGATTTTCTGAAACGTCACAAAATGCTACTTTTGAATCGTTTGTGCAGAGCTGTATTTTCGAATTTCGCCGTGCAATTTACGATCAGGTTTATCTGGAAAACTTCCTCTTTACGTCGCGACATCGTTCGGCCGTCCCAATGGTGTTTTTCGAAAAATATGAGCGTTTAGATTGCATATTTTTGCAATTTTTTCGACTCCGAAATGTAAGCTGTTTTTTGTTATTTTTCGCAGATATCTCCGAAACGGTGGGAGTTAGCTCGAAATAAAAAACAAAGTCGAGTATTTTCCATTACGAATCTTTTGCTACTATCAGAATTTTGATTTTTTTTTTCGTTTCGGAGATAACTACTGAAATGTTGGCCATGTACGGCAAAAAATCGCAAATTTTGAGCTTCTATAGTTGGCAACTTTTTAATCTTGGCTCCTACGTCAAAAGATTACTCCAGCTAATTTAAATAGAATTAAATTTGCTAAAACTCTTTTTTTTTATTTTTTGAAATCCGACAAAAATGAAGGAATTAGAGGGGGGCGGGATTTGGGATTTTTTTTTGTACAATTTCTCCATTTTGTCAACGTAATTAATCGTTAATTAACTGAAATCGATCTCATATACGATGTTCACTTAATATCATGTACTACTTTGACGCTCCGTTAATCTTGGCCCTTCGAAACAAAGGTTTCTGAGAAAAATTATTTTTTTAAAATTTACATACACTCTATAGGAAAACGTGTAATTTCTTACATTTCCTCGAATATCTCGATAATTTAATAAATAATTTTTTCGAAAAATTTGTAGACAGCTTATGTAAAGAGAATTGATTGAGCTTTCCGGCGCTTTTTTAATTTTTTTCTCTAACATAAAAAACGAGACTTTTGACCGAATATGCGCTCCGGGCTATTGCAGTTCGCGAAGAAGTTTTGCATTTTCCGCCACGTAATATTAATCTACAAAGCTGATTTTTTGTCTACAAGCAGTTATGCACTATTTCGATTAAAAATCACATTCTACCTCCGCTTAAAGGTGACTAAATCTTTGAAGACAACAAATATAAAAGGGTGAACAAAAATTAAATTTTACAGTTAATTTTATTAATAAACAAACTGAGTAATTTAAACAACATTTTCTCAATTTAATATTTATTGTTATAATCGTAGATAAAGTATAGTATTCAACTTGCGGTAATGGTAATAACTCACTTGATGAATTACAGCACTCGTCTACGGCTCGTGCTGTAAACATTCATATGCGTGAGTTATTACCTACATTACCGCTCGTTGAATAATATACTATTTCCTAACTAGTATATTGGCATGCCCAGATTAGGGCAACAATATACAGAAAGTAGGTAATTTCATAATAAATAAAAAAATGTGTAAGTTTTGATTTGCTTAATACCTAAATAATATTCTCCAATCATGATAAAAGCAAATAAATAAAAAATAATTAATTGTAAAAATAAATCAAGAATAGGCTTGTAAATAATGAATGAATGTTTCTATATTCTACTGATGAGAACTAATGAGTTCGAAAAAACTTGTACAACTTTTGTAGAGTTGAAATAGAGTGTAAGGTTCGATAATTGTTAACTGAATTCAATAAATGATTTAAATATTTTCAATATATTGTTTTGCCTTAAAATGCTAGGAATCCTATCATGTAATTCAGTAATTCATCAGTAGCTAGAAGAGTAGTTGCTTTGATTGGTTCTCCAATAATGAGTGTTTTAGTGTCTTTCCCTAAGTAATATATTAGCGTGACCAGATTAAGGTATCAATATACAGAAATTGATAATTTATATTAAATAAAAAGTGTGAATGACTGAATTTAAATGAATAATTTAAGTATTTTCAACATATTTTTTTTTTCTTTAAAATGCTAAGAATCATGTAATTCAATACTTCGTCAGTATTAGCTAGAAGAGTAGTTGTTTTGATTGATTCATCAATAATGAGTGTTTTAAAGTATTTACCTAACTAGTATATTAGCGTGCCTTTAAAACCAAATATCTCGAAAACGGTTAGTCATAGCGACATTTAGAAGGTATACCTTTTTTTACGTAAAAAAGACAAAAAAATGGGAATTTTTATTTTAAAATTTTTTAAAAAAATTCGCCAAAAATATATGACATAAACGACATGCAAACTACCGTAGGTGGCGCCCTCTACAAATTACAGCAAAAATATGAATAGATTTGAAACCCTCTCCTCAAAAAATCCCCAATCACCAAATTTTGTTAAAATATTTCAATTTTTAAAGAAATTATTTAAAAAAAAAAACAAAACAAAAATTTAACTTGGACACCCTGTATCTCTGTTATTATCAACTTTTGGATTAAGGTAAGTTTGGTTAAATCGTAATATTTTTACGTAAGGAATCTGCCATTGTTCTAAGTACCATTACTTATGGGACACCCTGCATAGTCTATAATAACCCCCATTTTTAAAATCATGTTAGTCATTTTGCGTTTTGCATTAATAAACAATATGACAAAAATATTAAAAAAGCCAATCAAGTTAAGAATTAACAAATGTTCGCATTACGAGGGATTGATCTGTATATACAGTGTGTCCCCGGATGGGGTACCGAACTCTTGTAAACGTTCTTATTTTTGAATTGCCGAGAGAAATTCATGCTGTATAAAATGTTTTATTTGTCTTAGGAAGTCATTAACGGTTATCAAACTCAAGATAAATTATACAGGTTATTCTAAAAATTAGAAAATATGAAATCGACTTTATATGCAAACTACCTTTTTTACATTTTTATTGAAAATTATATTTAGCAAATTTTTTTTAATTAGTAAGACTTTATATGTTTTTCTTTTTCAGGTAAGTCACTAGAAGATTGTAGAGATAAGCATATAACCAGAGCGACGCGTGATGATTGTAAGTGTTAATTTTTATCAATTTCTTATTCACAACGTATTGGATAATGCGATTTTAACATTACGCTTACAGCAACTCTCATTATATTGACAACAAAAGTTTTGACCACTAGTATTTCATTAAGATACATTGTCAATTTTGTGACTAAACTTGTCTAAGGACAGATGCACGTTTGTTGACATGAGAGAAAAGCGTTAAAGTGATATTACTCCTAGCTCCTCGATAAACATCAAGTTTTACGTTGTCAAATGTGATCAAGAAAGCCTACTTTGTATGTTGATAGTAGATAAAAATAATAATTATAATGACCGTTTTGCATTTGAAATCGTCTCATGCCATTATAATCTCTTCAGCGTTATAATATCGCCGATTTTAGCATTCTAGCATTAATGTGTATCTAACGATTTGTTAATGTAAACGTAAAACGAATACATACCACTGGACTGTCTGCATACATGAATTAAAGACTGTGGAAAAAGAAAAATGAGTTCAGTAGTAATTGTAATTTGTAGAGAAATTAATGCTATTCACCCGACGGTTATAGCGGCATTATTATGATCAAAGCGTCTATAGAAAAAAGAACAAGTTTGGCTTCTCCTAACTTAAACTCAGTGCGGGGGAATGTGCCTCCGGCTTTATTGTTCATTGACTGATTTACAAGTTCATGACCTTAAAGAAGAGAAAAATGTTTTCTCCTCGTTGTCTCTTAACAATAACAACATATTTTATAAACATTAAGAAGGAAATATGTACGATTTTATTTTGTAAAATATTTTAACATGTTTTATTTCTTTTGAGAGGAAAGGCTGAACAAAACATATCAATTTCAGATAATATATCCAAATTACGTAAATCTTGGTATGACTGTTTTTTTTTCTTGAAATTTCTTGGCGTCTCAAGAAATATGCGAGAAAATTTTAGAGTAAAATCGACCGTTGTTTTATGCAAAAAAGCAATTAATTTTTGGGACAAAATTCATTGTTCTCTTGCCGTTTTCTGTAAGTATTTTAGAATGTACTACTTGCATCATAACAAAGAAATACGAACTGATCGTTAAAAAAAAATGCAATGACTGGCACATATAAAAATACGTTGTGTCCATTTGTTTATTTGTAAATAATAACCTTTACCGACGATTGAAGATAACCAAAATAATACTACATAGATTTCAGTGGGAGAAAGGCTGTGTGCCTAAAAGGCAACCGCAACAAACGTGATGCCGTCACACGTGCCATGCAGTAAACAAAGGCTAATTAGAATAATAGATCAGGTATATGAAGAAAAGTGCTCACAGTTTGTGCTAACTAAAGTTTCTATACATGGATGGAAAGCTCTAGGACATACTGAGGTTTCCGTTTAATCTCGCGTGCGTATAACTCGCCATGTTGAAAAAATGGCGGAAACCTTGACGTTCGATGAATTAATTACATTTTGAATCACTAAAGGGTTTAGTTCTGTTGCAGTCTTTGATGATTACGGAACAACAGGTTTCAACTAAAGATGAAGAACATAGGAGAAGAACTGGAAAAAAAAGAACTATTTATAAATAATACGGTAAATTATCATCCCTGTTGGTTAGTACGATTTTTTAGTTCATTAATATATTAGTACAGTAATTAGAGGTTTTAACTTCTGAATAACGTCATATTGAAAGGATTTCGTTCATTTTTGGCAGTATAATAGTAAATGCTTCACAGAAAAGTTTCTATATTGTGCGGGGGCTTGCTAATTTATAGGTGAATGCCACCCCCTCTCAGGGGGTGGCACATAAAAAATATATATATATTTATTGGAGCTGTAATAGAATCAAATTTTAAAAAGAAAAGGTTCTATGCAATTTTTCACATAAATTGATAGTTCTAACGACTTCAAAATTGCGATTTTAGCTTAAAAAAAAGGTATTTCATCAAGTATCTCGAAAAGAATTACTTTATCGAAAAAATGTTACAGACCAATTATAGAAAATACAAACTGGGAATTAATTATATTTTTTGTTTATTGATGTAGGATTAATAATTTCGGAGATATTTAAGTTTATATTTGGTATCCAAATGTCTCGAAATTACCCTTGAAGTTTAAAATGCATTTTTTTCTAAAGCAAGTGCTTTAAATGAGCAAAAAAATTTGAGCATCTAGGTAATGCTACATGTTAACGAAAAACTGTATTTGAGATAATCTTTTTAAATTACTGGCTAATTAGAGTAACAAAATGGCGACCTTTTTATATAAAAAAATATAAATACGCATATTTTCCCGTCATATTTTTTTATTTCTTATGCTACAGAAACGAGTAAAAAATAATTTGAAAGCGCAATTAATTGTCTTTAATTTCATTTCTTAGCATGCGTAACGTAGGTGTCACAATTTCTGAGATATTTAACATTTAAACCGCATTTTTCGTCTCATAAACGTTCGGACGCCATTTGTAAACTTTCATATCTCCGAAACTATTAAATCTATGTAAATAAATAAACAAGCGAAATTCATTATCAGTTTATGAGCTTTATTTTTGATCTCTACCCATTTTTCAATAAAACTAATATTTATTGAGATATTTGGAAAAGGAAAAAAAATTACGTTTTATCGAAAATACCCTTATAGTTTAAACTGTATTTTTTCTAAAGCAAGTGCTGTATACAAACCAAAAAATTTGAGCATTTACGTCATGCTAGATATTAATGAGAAACAGTGTTTGAAATTCCTTTTTTTCAATTACTGGCCAATTACAGTAACAAAATGGCGACGTTGCTATTAAAAAAATGTGTAGGCGCACATTGCTTCGATCATAACTCCATTGTTTTTTATGCTACAGAAACAAATAAATAAACAGCCTAATTAATAGCCTGTTATTCTACCTATTACCATCCTTGACGTAGGTGTCACAGTTTCTGAGATATTTAACTCTCACTCTAAATAATTATCTTATGAACACTTGGATGTCAAAAGTAAACTTATATATCTCCAAAATTATTAATCCTACATCAATAAACAAAAAATATAATTAATTCCCAGTTTGTACTTTCTGTAATTAGTCTGTAACATTCTTTCGATAAAGTAATACTTTTCGAGACACTTGACGAAATCCGCTTGGAAATACCTTTTTTTTTGAGCAAAAATCGCAATTTTGAAGTCGTTATAATTTAAACACTATCAATTTATGTGAAAAATTGCATAGAACCTTTTCTTCTTAAAATTTGATTCTACTTCAGCTCCAATAAATATATATTTTTTTAAGTGCCACCCCCTATAAATTAACAAACCCCGCACAATATAGAAACTTTTCTGTGAAGCATTTACTATTATACTGCCAAAAATGAACGAAATCCGTTCAATATGACATTATTCCGAAGTTTTGCATATTTTTTACCTCTAGGTACTGTACTATATTGATTGTGCGTTTTTTTGATGTGCATCAAGCCTTCACCGATAAAGTGCCATAAAAGGGACCCAAAGCAATAAAAACACAATCTGACCATAGTTGGGAAGGATTGCAGTTACTCCTAATTCAAAATTGGAACACTTGTATTTCGAAAAGCTAACTCATGGTAAAACTGGAGAACAATTTTTCAATATTTCTAACCTATGCCGAAAGTATCTTCAAAACTAAGCACAAAAAACTATGCTATTTAGTGGAGTATAAAATTCTCTAAAATGGCGGATATAACAAAAAAAACGGTGCAGCTGATAGTGAACTTCGTACCGGCCGCCATTCTCCAAAATGGCATTCCGCAACACTTATATTTCGCCACCTTATGATCTTTGTCAGTCATTTAAAATGCAATAAAAAATCGGAAAAACTCACACGTCACCTGTGGGTTTCAAAAACACTTTTTATGGCATGGCAAATTTTTAGACGTTTTTGTGAATGCGGTTGGTATACGAATAAGAAACATTGAAAATGAAACACCAAGGTGGAAATGAATGCTAAAGAAAAAGACAATGATTTTAATAAAAAGCTTGTCCGCCTTTTGTGTGTTGATAAATAAAAACATAAAACATTTAGACATGTGCTTCTTAGCTATTTAGCACTTTGAATTGGAATTGAGAACTAGACTGTGCCTCCTCCCTCTAAAATTTTGGGAATTTGTAACTTTTCTCTATAATTATTGGTGTTTTAAGGAAAAAGATGGGAGAACTGATTTTATTTTGTAAAATTTTAAGTTAATTTATTCTTGCAATTAATAACGTCTTGATGTTCATTCAATTAGTAGTTAATAATCTTCTGTTTTGCAGTGTGTAGTGTATAGTGCACATTATATAAGCATGCCGTCTCCTTTTTAGAAATTTTCCGATGGCAACCCCTCCCCCCTCCGCCATAACATAGGTTTGAATCTTGTATCCGCGCTTGTATCTGATAAAATTTTCGTGATCTGGATCTTGTTTGTGACGGACTTTGGCATAGAACAGAATCGTATATTATCTTGTTTATGACTCTTCTTGTTAACACGTTGACTGCCATCTCGGTCTATATGACCGAGGTTTTTATTGTCTATGAGGCCAACTCGGTCCATAAGACCGAGTACTTATATTTGCCCTGTGGGCCACTCGGTCTATAAGACCGAGTCATGTTTTTGGGATCTCTGGATCTTCTGGATCTTTTCGGGATCTCAGAATCTCCCAGCGACTCGCTCCAGCACACTTCTATCGTTATAAATAGACCGAGATGGCGTAGTAAAGGACCGAGATCTTTTTTGACGTTTTTTTTTTGTTAGTTTTTTTTTCCAAAATATTGTGTGTCAATTCATAGTGTATTAGCTGATGATATTCATGGCCTGGAGGGATATTTTATTTGGTTAAACCGTTGCTACCGGTCGGCGCCTTATGAGAAAGGGTATAGCCGGAAAAGTTAGGGAAATGTGCCCCCGCACTTACTTAGTTAAAATGGCTTCCAGATGATGCAGTTTATAGAGTATATTACACGGTAAAAATTTTAACCCCCTACGAACGTGGAAAAAAAATAATATGTCTTTAATTATTATATATATATTTTTTTTCGGTTTCTATGCAACCGATCGATTTGAAATTTGGTACAAGTATTGCTTGCTTGGAGATAACTTACTCCAAAAAATAAGGTCATTTTATGACCATTTTAACCATCGGAAAAAAAATATAAATTTTTTTTAGAGTACCCTTCGTGGTACAATCACCATTCTATGATATATTATGTCTTGATACTTCGTGATTATCATACTAAATTGTCAGATTTTTTGCTGTGGTGGAACAATATGGAAAAAAATAAAATTGGGTAAAATAAAATATTTACGCATGCCTCTTAGTTGTAACAGTTAATACTTATAGCCTTACAAGATATTGTTGCATATCTACAACCAACCGCGGGTGCCAGTGCGATGTTGCCAAGTCTACTTTTTCCCCAGACGTACGGAAATTCGGCACAATCTAACAATACCACTTCTGGAGGTCCCAGGGGCGAAGTATTAACTCTCTAGGATCTTGAGGAAAAGTTTAGCAACGAATGATGTGCATTGTAATTACTGTCGCATTACGACATCTAAAAAAAGACGTACTGAACCAGATGAAGAAAGTGAGGGAACGATCGAAGAATACCAGCCTTTTGTGCCTTCGATATTTTCTAGCACTACGACAAGTGACTCCGACGAAATAATGGAACTACCATTGCAAATACTCGTTGCTACACATAAATACTGTTGCATATGTGGTGATGATAAAGAACTGACCGTAATACCCACTAATGTGAGCGACTACAGTGCCATCGAAACAAACAAGTATACATCCCCGAGGCAATCGTTGCTGTAAAATACGTTTGATTAAACATCGCTTTTATGAAGACGATATTACACATCTGTCATTACATATGCCAATTGTAGCTTGATTTCTAGATCGGATTTATGCATTCTATTAAATTCCTTAACCCCAATAACAAATCTAAAAGGCTCTACAGACCACTGCGGTTTAGCAGAGAAGCAATTATTAATGTTTACAGGCCTAACGGTAGATGCCATTTACGAATTAAAGTCACTGTTGGAAAATTCAAGTACAAGAACTTCTTCTGTCCTTGTTTTTCTATTAAAACTGCAAACAGGTAGTAATAATGATAACAGAATGACCTCCTACATTACTAAATTGTTCGATATGGTGCCAGCGTGCAGCGCACTTACTAGAAAGCTAACAAATTGACCATCCTCAGAATGGTATCATTGGTATATTATTAAGGTTGTAATTAATAACCATAACCCTAATAAGATAGTCTGATAAACCGCGGTGGTCTGTAGAGCCTTTTAGAGTTGTTATGTTATTGGGGTTAAGGAGGTTACTAGAATTCATAAATCCGATCTAGGAATCGAGCTACAATTGGCATATGATTCCAGATGTGCAACGTCTTCATAAAAGCAATGTTTAATCAAACGCAGACACATTTTGCGCCCAGGGATCCATCAGGGCTACTTAAGTTTACACATAGACTGGACCACGGATAGTAGGTTAAACCAGAAAGGTAATAAAAACAAAGGCATATTAGGAATCAATATCACAAGTCAGGATAAGTATTGACAAACGACAACTAATGTTAAACAACTGTACCATACTGAGATAAAAAAATGATCCATCTACGTAGCTGGCTGATGGAACCCATCCAAGGCCAAAAATGAGGGGGAAAAAATCAAATGTATTTTACAGCAACGATTGCCTCGGGGGATGTATATTTGTTTGTTTCGATAGCACTGTAGTCTTGCAGTAGTGGGTATTATGGTCAGTTCTCTACCATCACCACATATGCAACAGTATTTATGTGTAGCAACGAGTCTTTGCAATAATAGTTCCATTATTTCATCAGAGTCACTAATCGTAGTGCTAGAAGATGTCGAAGGCACAAAAGGCTGGTCTTCTTCGATCGTTCCCTCACTTTCTTCATCTGGTTCAGTACTTCGTTTTTCAGATGTCGTAATGCGACAGTAATTACAAAGAACATCATTCGTTGCTAAACATTTCCCCAAGCTACTAGAGTTAATACTTCGCCCCTGGGGGGCCTCGTCTCTGGAACCTCCAGAAGTGGTATTGCCAGATTGTGCCAAATTTCCGTACGTCTGGGGGAAAAAGTAGAATTGGCAACATCGCCTTGGCACCCGCGGTCGGTTGTAGATATGCAACAATACCTTGTAAGGCTATAAGTATTAAATGTTACAACTAAGAGGCATGCGTAAATATTTTATTTTACCCAATTTTATTTTTTTCCATATTGTTCCACCACAGCAAAAAATCCGACAATTTAGTATGATAATCGCGAAGTGTCAAGACATAATATATCATAGAATGGTGATTGTACCACGAAGGGAGCCGCCCTTTTGTCCTCTAAAAAAAATTTATATTTTTTTGCCGATGGTTAAAATGGTCATAAAATGACCTTATTTTTTGGAGTAAGTTATCTCCACGCAAGCAGTACTCGTGCCAAATTTCAAATCGATCGGTTGCATAGAAACCAAAAAAAAAATATATATAATTAAAGACAAATTATTTTCTTTCCACCTTCGTAGGGGTAGTAGCGGGTTAAAATTTTTACCGTGTAATATACTCTATAAACTGCATCATCTGGAAGCCATTTTAACTAAGTAAGTGCGGGGGCACATTTCCCTAACTTTTCCGGCTATACCCTTTGTCTTAACCCGTATGGCAGTCAACGTGTTAACGTAGGATGCAAAAGAAGCGTAAAAATCCAAGGTTTTGTGAATTTTTGCACTTTGCAAAAAAAAATCAGGTATTTTCTTAGTGATTTAGAATTGACAAATTATCTTTTTTGGTCAACAAATAAAACTTTTTTTGAAAAAAATATCAATTTCTAAGTTATGTCCATGTACATCAAACAGGTTTAATGAAACCCGTTATATTATTCTATGTGCACATTATTTAAATTCCGCCCAGAAGTAAATTATATTATGAAATTCTGAGAAGATATATTAAAAATTGTGAAAAGCTTTTAGGCGAAAACACGTTCGGAAGATAACTTAATTCTCCGATATCAGATCGAATTATTTTTTCATATTTTAAAGCGATGGCAGAAGTGTATAAAACCCACCTAGCCGATATCCCATTAAAAGTTTTGAAGGTTCGAGTCAATGGCCAGATCCAGTGTGCCGTTCTGAAAAATAAAACTATAAACGTCGATATAATACGAGTCGTTGGATAGGCGAAGTTATTTAAATATTAATCCGGTATTTGATAGTCTTGGCAAGAAGCACATAAATTGTTATTATGGAGTACATCTAATTTTATGTTGTTTTGTTAGTGTGACTTGTATTGGTCTGGTGAGGAGGGAATTGGCCTTGCGTACATGTCATTAATAACAATTATTAATAAAGGTAAGGAAATTATACATACTCTGAAACGAGTAAATTCGAAGAAAACTCGGAGAGTGATTTTTTGACGACTACAATACTTCTCTTCGGTAAGCGAAGGAAATTCAGCGTAATTTCTAATTACCACTATAGTCTAATAGGGTTCCCACCAATCCGAAAAAACATAATTCTGGAAAATTCAGGGAATCCAAAAAGTAGTCCTGAAAACCTTGAAAGTAAAACGGGTTAAATCCTATTTATATTTATATTGGGGAATTTACTACTTATCAAAACTATAGAAAACGTTAATTAATCATAGATTAAAGAAATACATTACATTTTTATTTACCTGGCTAGCTCCCAACTTTAACTTACAATTGTGGCATAGTTTTGAAATAAAACCTAACATTAAAAATATAACAAATATATTACATAAAATTGGTAGAGCAAAGAGATATATAGGGCGCGGGCAAATAAAATGTGCTGACGATAATAATATTCTACAAACAATTTATACAAAATGTAACGTACACAGAGAGACGGACATACGTAAAAAAGGTAATAATATATTGTAATCCACAAAAATAAGGCAATAATGCTTGGCAAAAGGCCACAATACATAAAAACTACGAAGTATTCTCTAACCAAAAAATATATACTTATTTGGCCAACGTAATTTTACTTTACGAAAATATTACACAAAATAGTAACGATAAACAACATGTTTTGACTCAATAAACAAATCTCTAAACGTAAGTAAAGGTATTAACAAATGAAATGAAATGATATGCATTGTAGCATATTAATTGAAGAGAACATTAATAAAGGTTTACAAATAATAAACATGTTGGGATTAACAACAAAGATAAAGCACTCGCGAAAACAATTTGTTTGTGCCCATCCCATTGATTCAAAGCGCTGTGAAATTAACCGAAAACACACATGTTGAATGATGCCAAGTGTAGGATCCACAGCTACAATATCCAGGGGAAAGCAAGGGATATAGCCCTTAAATACGGCAAAACGCTTATAAGTACAACGGGGAACTATAAATGTTTTTGTACTTACAGAAACTGCAGAACTATAGAAGCTACATTGGTTACAGAAATAAACTATAGGATGTAACTCGACCAAATTATGAATCTTTACCGTTGCTAGGTAAACTAAACTCTGTCACTACTTAAACTGCAATTATAGAAGCCATTACTACACTAACAATTCTACAAGTTCTGCACAGCTTTACTAGACAAACTCTGGTGCTAAACTTCTCAAAACTAATTGGTAAAGTTCCCCATAATAGTTAATTAGATAACACACAAGTTGACATCTTTTAGCCCAACGAAAAGTGAATCGAAAGCATTAATTTTATATGTCTCAAAATGCAGTTATTCCCGCGTAATATTGTTTATCTAAAAGCGCCTTGAAAACAGTGGCGCCGTTAGGTATTTTTTTCGACAAAGATATTAAATAATGTAATTTAGCAAGTTTTAATAGAAATTTATTAATGGCTAAAAAGTGAACCGTTACAAAAGTCATGGAATCCAAGGAATTTAGTTGAAAGATTCGACCTTTACTGGCAACACTATAGTTAACAAATAAAACACTGAAATGTTTTTTAAATTTTCGCCGAGGTATTATGTCAACATGACAATGGTTTCGCTAAACATTAGCTTCTTCAGATGTGAGTACAAGACTACTTATAATTAAAACTAGTGGACCTTAAAATCTCGACGCTTTCATGACATTCTAAGCCCATTTGAACAATAAAAACTGTTTAAAACATTTTTTACTTTATTTTACTTCCACTGGATGTGGAAGTAATAGCAGTGAAATTAACATAGCGGGCACATAATGTTTTGTGTGACAAACACATTTTTGTTTTTGTGCAATTTCCATGCATTGAAGTTTATCCAAGAAAATAAATATGTATTATTTAAAATAACGACAATATTGTACCTATTTTCTGTAATAATTATCGGTTAAATTTTCATAATCTCTAGGTACCTAACCGCGGATGGAACAAATATAATAGGTAGATAGTACACGTTAAAATTTAATTGCTATTCACCTTATTACAACTGTAAACAGAACCCCATAATGTTACGACTATGAAGTTTATACTTATTTATGATACGAAAAGATAGATTTACTTTTTTCTAAACTGTTTTAGAGGCGGACACGTCAAACGGAGATTACGAAAATCGAACTGAACCGATCGTGTCCGAAACGTTACGAATAGATCGACTAGCCAATAAGGAACTTGATGTTTGTAATTCAATGTGCCTTAGACTGTGACTATCTCAGCAACAAACAAACTAATACACATTATGTATCTAGAGATAAGTTGATCGGAAAAAGGAAAAAACTTGATGTACTTTTAGTGGAAAAAATTATGCAAAGTAGTAACATCCAAAGGTAAAAAATAATAAATAATAAAGTTTGCCAAATAGGAAGGAGTCTTGTTTTAAATAATTTTATTGATTTTTTTGCTAATTAGATACAATATAAACGAGTTACATAACAGCATTGAACTTTCATAAAAGTGCACTTTTTGGCCTTATCTATTTTCTACCATAAAGGCATCAAATTAAAGGCAATTAATTAAGTTCTCATCTCTATATAGTATATTTGACGTAAGACGCGTTGTTTTTGAGTAAATAACGAAAGCGAGGTGTAAATGATGTTTTCAGAAGGGTGAAAAGGGATCATAAATAGAGTACACTGTATCTCGATCAATTTTTATCGAAAAATTGCGCGACAGATCTCAAATAAATGAAACTTTGATAAACTTTAAAAAAGATCTGTTGACTTTTTCGATACAGTACTTATTTTTCGTGATGTTTGCATAAAACACATTTCTCGAAGAAAAAATTGCCCTCTGTCCTGATAGATTCCTGAAAGAGTTTCTAAGTAAAATGAACATACGCAAGTTTCATCTCATCTAATTTTTTCTCTTATATTGTAAATGGTAGGTTACTTTGCTACAACTATAGTGGAACGTTTGAAATCTGTATAAAATGTTGGCAAGACATTTACGAGAAATTTGAGTAAGCAGTTACAATCTCCAATGATGCTTGACTAACAATATACATGAATCAGTTATAAAACTTAATAACTGGTATGATAAAAATATGCTCACCCTCAATATTGAAAAAACGAAATAATGCAGTTCCACTCATCTTATCATCCTGGAGAAATAGTTAAGGTACAAATTGATAATACGGAACTACAAGATGCTCAAACTGTAAAAAGTTACTTGGTGTATACCTTGACTCAAAATTAACGTGGAAAACGCATTTCCAAAAATTAACTCCAAAGTTTAGTTTCCTGTGTTATCAATTACGTACGATTGGGAATAATTTCAGTGTTGGTGTACGTTTAAATGTGTATCATTCATATTTTGTGTCAATTATCAAATATTCTATAGTAAGTGGAGAAATTAGGTTGAAATAGACAGAATGAAAAGAGAATATTATTTAGGTATTATGCAAATCACAACTTACATACTTTTTTATTTATTATGAAAATACCTACTTTCTGTATATTGTTGCCCTAATCTGGGCACGCTAATGAAAGATCTGCAAAAAAGATGTATAAGAAATATATTTAATCTTAATCAAACAAATTCATGTAAACCATATTTTATTGAACATAACATACTTACTTTAACGTCACTATATATTTTAGAATGTATTCGTTTCTATAAAAATAATATTGAGTTTTTTCAGCAGTATGAAAAGACATGAAGAATCGGAAAGTTTTGCTTTTGGGATTGCATAGTTTCAACGACTTAACCGACCGCCTACAATAAAGGCGTCTACCAGTGTCCTAGCAGAGGCAACGTGTGACACGCCCCTTAATGTACATCATTGGTTGCTTCGTTCTCGCTTGCTCTTATTGCCGTACCAAATCGAACACTTTCCGATACTGTATACCTATCTGACACGTTCAAAAAATATTATTGTATCCTGCCACGCAAATCTGACACAAATACAAAAAGGTGTAACTATTTATGTATTAGAATATTCATCTGTCTGATAGACTGAAAAGTATGAAAATAAATAAACTTAGTAAAGAGTTGAAAAGTATTTTGAGAAAAAAATGTTATTATAAGTTAGGTGAATATTTTTTTTATTCTATATTTTGACCACTTTACTCTATTGATGTTTTTTATATATCTACCATATATTTTTTTGACATAGAATTTTAATTTGTTCCAATATATTTAAGTAATTTTCTTCTTAATGCTTTTAATTCCTTGTAATTTTTTTTGACATGTTCTCTACCTTGTATGGATATTTTACAGAATAAAGCTTATCTTATTTTATATTATTTTATCTAAAGCAAAACCGAATTATTCGAATTGGTGAACCCGTTTACGTAGTGGCATTTATTCAAGTGTGATCCAAATTTCAAGTGAGTTACTTCAAATTTTCTGTAGTGTATATTAGAAACTGTAAATAATAGACATACAATATTAAATCTACTTGTCTTTTATTTGCACATGCACGTAGTTGTACCACAGTAACTGTAAAAAAAAAATCTTTTTTTTGTTCAAATGGGTTTAAATTTGAGCAATAAAGAAATTCTGCGTGTTTGTCGGCCTGGTCCGAGGTCCGAGGGGAAACCGCTGGAGTATTTTGATGTACAGCTAGTATTATTTAGGGATTGCAATTTACCGGAAATTTTAATAACCGGTAAATCGGTAAATAAAAATGTAAATAACCGGTTAACCGGTATTTACCGGTAATTTTTAGAATGAATAATTAGGGTGGCGAAAATGGCAATTGTCTTTTTCCATGTACAAAATTATCTAAATTTAACAAAAAACATTTTTATATACGTATAATTAATGTAATTAGGCTTTGTGAAACATATTTTTTCCAAATTGAAATTCGCTTACAGTCGATTGAAAAAATTATACAGTTTTGCGAAAGACATATCTAGAGAGTGTAAATCAAAATTTTGTGATTCACTCGTATTATCTTTAGTTGATTATGGTGATGTTGTATATGGAAAGTTATTATCGACGACAGCAAAAAAGAAAATTCAAAAACTTCAAAATTCATGTATGCGTTATATTTACAATATCCCATATAGACAACATATATCACCACATCTAAATAAACATAGTATATTAAACATGGAAAACCGCAGACGTTTACACATGCTCACACTTATTTGGCGAATAATTCATAATGACGAACCTCAGTACTTAAGAAATAATATCACGAGATCACTTGCATAATACAAGATACATATAAAATTTTTTGGTGCCTCAGCATGAAACTGCGATTTTTCAAAGATCATTTACGTATTTTGCATCTCATCTTTGGAATGAACTTCCAAATGAATATAAACAATATAAATTAAAAAAAAAATTATTAAAGTTGTCAAAAATTACATTTTGGCTGATCAGAAGCTTGATGCTGCGTTGTGGATGCGCGTATATTTCTCTTTCTTTTTCCGATATAATTTTATTTACTTTTAATCTTTTTGCTTCGATTCGTGGAGTCTGCCCCCCGTTCACCTTGTCTGCTCGCATGTCTGAGTGCTGCTGTTGTTATTATTGTTATTATTATTAAAACATGTAACATTTGTTAGATTATTACAATTCATTACTGAATATTAACAAATAAAATAATTATTATTTTTTTCTTGAAATTTTAGATTTATATGTATTAATATTTTTTTATAATCTTAGATTTACATTATTTGTATTTGGGCGAAAGGAAGAAGAGCTCTACAGTTCAATTTGTACCATTTTTACTTTGAGTAAAATAAATGTATTATTATTATTATAATGAACAAACAAAAGGTTTTTTTATCAAAAGGAAAAAATATAAATGAAATAAATTTAAATAAATAATTATTCTGTAAACAACAAAAATTACAAACATAAACTCAAATAGGGCATTTACTGAATACCTAATCTAAAAATACAATATTTTTTAAAAATAGCCCATTAAAAGGGCTAGTTTTTCAAAGCTGTATCTGTTAGTCGTATGATATTTGTACATAGAATACAACCAACTGAAAATGCCCTTCCTCTATCGATATTGGTAGGTCGATAAGTTAATAAGAATTGGTAATAACATTCTTCTAAATGTTTTCCACGGATATTTGAGGCAGTTCCTGTCGCAAGATATTGTCAATGTCTCTCTTGTATTTCTTGGGGCTTGGTGTTTGGATTTTACTTTTTATAATATTATTTATGTATTGTTAAAAGTGCTCAGTGTTGGGACAGTCACTCTGTATTTGGTGAATACTAGTCACTGACATAAATAGAAACGTTGAATACGTGACACATCGTAAGTTCAGAATTTATCGAAATAACCGGTAAAAAATTAAAATAACCGGTAATTATCGTCGTGTGTTTTTTGTCCTGTTTACCGGTTAACCGGTTAACCGGTAATGCAATCCCTAGTATTATTGGATATTTTTAAGTCTTATTGGGTATTTCAGAGGTTATAGAATAGAATAATGTTTATTGTGTAAAAAAAATATTCTAGTAATACCAGATATCTTTCAGTATTATCTATTTATTAGTGCGAATTAATAGGTATTACTGAGTACTATTAAGAAATGCTCAGGTATTACTATACCTGAGCATTTACCGTTGTATTATTAGGTCTTATTAGATATACTTAGGTATTTTTTAGGTATTATTAATTGTTACATTTTACCCAGGTATTATTAGGGATTATCACAAAGTACCCTGGTATTATTGGGTATTACTATGCAAAGTGGGTATTAGTGTACAGATATTTTTTCTGTGCCGAGCGCCGAGCGGCCGTGCCGCTACACTTTTAAAATCCCCAACAAGCGTTCCTCCAATGATACAGAGGTATATGTATTATAACGAGATCTGGAACTATATTATATTTTGATCTTATTCCGTTGAAAGATTGGAAGGTAAATGGGGATTCAGTATATGTACGAGAAGCTAAGATCTCAAAATTTTTTTTGGCATCAGTCACTACAACTATCACTCCCACCCCATTAAAAAGATGATTGTGAATTAGTAAGTGTACAAAAACCTTAACATTTTTTTTTGACCTCAGCCACCACTTTACGACCTCCATCGAAAACTCAATGTGGAAGCAGCGATTACTTATGCAGCGGTTTTTTAAAATGTTTTATAAATACAGTTGCAGCATTATATCTTCTATTTATTCCTTAATCCTTCTGCAAACTCTCATCAGTTTGATTTTGTAAAAGCCTCTTTTCATTTGTTGATTCAGCTATTTGATTTAGTTAAATTCTGTATTGACGTTACAAGTTCAGTGCTGATGATAATTAATTATTACTATGTATCTGACATTGTTTAGATAGAGATTTACCGATCTGTAATCTGTAATATCTACAGCAACTAACATGCGGAAAATATTGAGTAAATTTAACGCAAATAGAAGTTGTGTTGCCACTCATTCTATGTTCATAAGTTAGGATTTCCTACCCAGTGGAGTACATGTAAACAAAAAATATCTATCAGAAGATGTCATTTACTGCTCAAGATAATAAAATATAGGTTCTCTTTAAAATAGTTGCAACAAAAGTGAATATAATCAAATCAATATGTACACAGCCACACTGAAAATTTTATTATAGTTGAATGAAGAGTTTGTCGATCATTCCCACTTATCGCTTGAGCAATGCAGATTGGTTTAAAGTGAGGAACGAAATTCGAATATGTCTTCAGTTTGTGGTTTTAATAATAACACAAATATTTTTCAAATGTTTGCAATATCGGGGGCAGATTTATGAGAGTATTTAAAACTATTAAAGAATTATTATTATATTATAGTGTTTATTGATTATTTACCTAATTAATCTTTATTTTCAATTAAAGAAGTTTAAAAACAAAGTTATGGTTGTTATTTAAGAAGAGAGTACTCTCTGAGGAGTTAAATAAGTTTTACGAATTGTAATTTACATAATTTCAATTTCTGTAATTATTATTGTGGTATTACTTTGTGGTAAATTATTACCGTATATACATTATTCCTTATAGCTTAGTGACTTAGGTGTTTGATACTTCCACTTTTGAATAAAAACAGATGCTTTTAACAAGATAAAATAAGTAGATTTTTGAACAGACCCACCTCAAGAATTCATAAGATAATAATGAACATCCAAATAACAGAGTTTGGTCAGATTTCGTATTTCTAGGTTCACTGTGCCGTCC
Source organism: Rutpela maculata (assembly GCA_936432065.2). Taxonomy (NCBI): domain Eukaryota; kingdom Metazoa; phylum Arthropoda; class Insecta; order Coleoptera; family Cerambycidae; genus Rutpela; species Rutpela maculata. The sequence continues at coordinate 40,902,105 of OW386290.2, forward strand.
TATCCTTTAACCCGCAAATATGGACATTGGTGACGTTTTCGTTTTGAATTTAAGGATAAAGTATATTCGGTATTACTGCATAAAATTCAAGAGTCCACTTTACATTTTTTTTTTAAATTATATGGTGATTTCGAAAATGTGTCAATGAAGATAGAAGTCGGGTTAGGTTATGTTTCTTGGCCTTCTATACTATGTTATTAATACTTTTACTACATCAACATGTAAAGATATAGTTAAATTCATTGTGGTTAGATCGAGGCGGTTTGTGCTCCACTGCTTTCTATGGTGTTTTATCATTTTTTTTAAGTTATGGTGATTTTGGATATGGGTTAATGAAAATGGATAGATTTCACTGATTTTCATAGTATTTTATCGATTATTTTTAGTACGTCTGCATGCCGATCGATGCAATTAAGTCCACTGAGGAGATCAATTTGTGCTCCACTACTTTCTATGGTGTTTTATCAATGTTTTTTAAAAATGGGATCAAATCAGGACAGATTGCTTTCTGTGGTGTTTTATGGATAATTTTTGGTATATCCGCATACAAATCGATGTAAAAAAATTCATTGGGATCAAATCGGGCGAGTGGTAAAGCCGACGCACAGTGGGGGATTTTGCTATACTTTTTTTCAAAATTCTGTAAGTCGCTCAATTTTGAACGGATTTTGATGCGGTTGGGCTTAAAATGCTTGAAAAGTTTCATTCTTTGACGTGCAAGTGCCACTTTCTCATAATGTATCAATGTAATATCAACCCCTAAAATAGGGAAAAGGGAAAATTTTAAAAACCCAGTGCCATTTTTCTTACATGCAGTAACATTTTAAAAAATTTTGAGATTTTATTTAAAATTCACTCTCTTTTAGGGGTTGATTTTATATTTTTTAGGGGTTGTATGTAAGAACGGACTTCAGAAATGGAAAAAAGAAACCAAAATATCTTATAAGGGCCATTTTGAGCCCCCAAATATTTATTTGTTCCATTACATCCAAAATTCGCCCCCCAAAAAGGGTGTGTATAATTAATTTGGATAATAACTAACTTCTTTAAAGTTTGTGATAATGTCTTGTTCCAAGTGCAAGTCTTCAGATTCCAAGGAAGAACCTCTTATATCCTGTGATAAATGTAAGAGGAAACTTTGCCAAACTTGTGCAAAACTCTCTAGTACTGAATATAGAGCTGCTAGTTTAAAATCAGGAAGAATACTACTGTATTTTTGTCTTGACTGCAGACCATCTGTGGATCTAAATCAATCTGATAATGGAAAACTCCAAGTAATACAAAATGACCTACTTATATTGAACAAAAAATTTACTGATTTTTCAATAAGTACCTCTCAGCTGTTAGAAAAAGTAAATGAAAACAACAGTAACAGTAGTAAATTATTTAATTCAATTCAAAAAGAATTTCAGCAACTAAAAGATGACCTACAACAAAATATTGAAAGAATGAAACAAGAGGTTATAATTATAAAAGAGACAAATAAAGATATGATTAGATTACTTTCTAATCCAGCACCTGCACCAAAACCATATAGTGAGGTAGTAAGTCATGCTACTTCTCAAAGGAAATATACCAATTCCCCCCCCACCTAATAAAGCATTTGTTGGGATGACAGGAAAACCTAACATTCAAAAATCCAAGCAAAAGCCGATGCAACATAACAGTACTTCGGCTGGTTCTAACGATTTGCACATACCTGACAAAACTTCCCACAACAGTTATCAAAAAAACCAGGATAATGTCCCTGATGGTTTTACTGAAGTAAGATTCCAACGACGTCGTCAGAAAAAATACCAACTTGGCACCAATACATCTTCTGATACAAATGTAAGCGGTTTTGTAGGAAAGGAACCTGCTCAAACTTCCAGTGAAAACCAAAAGAAGAAAATATGGCTCTTCGTTTCTCGGGCAAAAGGAAATGTCACAGAAGAAAAAGTAAATTTTATTTTCAAAAGGAAGACAACAATTGCTTTTTGATTGGAGTTGATCCTACTTTTCAAGAATTGGTGTACCAACAAAATTTTTGGCCTCGTGGTGTAGCTTTCCAAAGATTCAATTTTAAGAAAGGCCAACATTTTCTTGATAACCCTCGTCAAAGGATTTCGGGGCTTGATAGCAGCTCTTTCAACACTGAAAACTCGGTTTTTACGTGAATTCACAGGAATGTCCAACTAAAATCACTTCTGATGACTTTCAAGATCAAGTAGTTTTTTCATCAATATTTCATATCAATATTCAGGGTCTTTCGAATAAATTAGACGAGCTAGAATTATTTCTTCACAATGATAAAATGCATATTGTCTGTATAACTGAACATTGGTTCGTAAATTGTGATCTGAAATGTATAGCAATCCCAAATTACAGGCTTATTTCACACTTTTCAAGAAAACACCATATCCATGGTGGTTCAGCTATTTTTGTCAAAAACGATATTATTTGCGAGGAGATACCTTTTTTAAATAGTTTTTCAATCGAATGTTACTTTGAGATATGTAGTGCCAAGTACGTTATCGGTGAGTTGGAAATTCTTGTAATTTGTATATATAGACCGGGAGACACAAATATTACCATTTTTGAGGAACGCCTTACATCTGTACTTACTTATGCCATTAATAAGTTCAGCATTATTGTTTTAACGGGAGATTTTAATATTCGCTTTAACAAACCAGAAGAAGCTAACACCAAAATTTTTAGCGACATAATTGATTCCTTTCACTTGAATATAACTTGCAATCAGCCAACTCGTATCTTTATTAACAAATTTGGTGCAAAATCTATTAGTACAATAGATTACATGATTACAAATGTTCCTCCGGACCACTCTGAGTGCTCAATTGTTAACCCAAACTTGAGCGATCACAGTGCGATCAAAATGCGTGTTTTAAATCAGAATAATTTAAATACTTTATCTTGGCACTTAAACAAAACTGATTGGTCAGACCTTTTCGCATATGGTGATGTAAACAAAGCTTGTGAGGACTTCTTAAATACTATTCGTTGGTGTCTCGATGTTAGCTGTCCCTTGAGAGACATAAGATTAACTAATAATAAACCTAATAAATGGTATACTACAGAAATCGCCTTACTTCAAGACCACCTTAACAATTTGCATCATTTCATGCTAACTTCCAACTCACTTGTAATTAAAGCTCAATACACTCTTTGCAAAAAATACCTAAAATCAGAGATTAAAAAATCTAAAAATGCATATTATAATAGCAGACTTGAATGTTCTGACAACAAAAGTAAAGAATCGTGGAGAATTGTTAATGAAAACTTGGGCAGAAACCAAAAGCGTAAGACGGATTTTTCACTTAACGTGAACGGTGTGCATATTACTAATAATAAGGAGATCAGTAATGTTTTTGCAGATCATTTTTCAACCGCATGCAACAATATGGTTGCAAGTCACTTTCACACTAACTTATCAGCTTCCTGTACTGTTGCACGACATATACAAAATACTATTTTTGTTCCTTACTTAACTGAAATTGATGTTGGCAATATACTAATTAATATTAAAAACAAAAAGTCGTCAGGTTTTGATGAAATTTCTCCCAAACTATTGAAGTCTGTCTCAAAATTTATTACACCTCCTTTAGCACACTTAATAAACCTTTCATTGGAAAAGAGTAAATTTCCTGATTTATTTAAATTAGCCATGGTGTTTCCACTATACAAACGGGGCGAAGTCACAAATATTGATAACTACAGACAAATATCTTTGCTATCTGAATTTTCAAAAATTCTAGAAAGGTGTGTGTATAACATAATAACTGACTTCAATGACAAATACAATATTTTAACAATTAGCCAGCATGGATTCTGTAAAGAGAAATCCACGGAAACTGCAACAAATCAGCTATTAGATTATGTTTATGGGGAACTTGACAAAGGCAATTACGTTGTATCACTCATGTTTGACTTATCTAAAGCCTTTGATAGTCTAAATAGGCATTTTGTCTTAAAAAAATTATACACCTTAGGCATTAGGGGAAATTTACTATACTGGATCGAATCTTACCTAGAAAACCGCGAACTACTAGTAAAAATAAATAATGAATTGTCAAACAGATTTCCTGTTACTCTAGGGGTTCCTCAAGGATCAGTCTTGGGTCCGTTGATTTTTCTACTTTTTGTTAACGATTTACCTCACTTTATTAGTAAAGGTAGAGTCACTATGTTTGCAGACGATACCGCAATAACGGTAGCCGGCAAATCCCTTGAGGAAATTCAAATGAAAATTGTGAACACATTTAGTGAAATGGATTTCTGGTGCCATAACAATTCTTTAATTCTGAATAAGCAAAAAACAGTATGTATGGATTTTCATCTTCAAAAGACTATTCCTGACACTCTTATAAAGGAGTCCCCTTATACCTTTGTAACTCATACTAAACTACTAGGCACCTGGCTTGACTCTGATATGAGTTTCCGCAACCAAATCACACATGTATGTGGAAGGCTGAATAAGGCCTTTTACGCGATTCTACAGATGAAGTCGTTCTTAACTGTTGAGTGTACAATAAATCTTTATTATGCTTTTGCTTACTGCCATCTTCCCTATAACATTATGTCTTGGGGTTCTGCCTCTGATCTCAGTAGAGTTTTGATTTCACAGAAAAGAATATTAAGATTAATGTTTAATTTGGACTACCGGGCAAGTTGTCGTCAAGTCTTTAAAGAATATGCAATTTTAACCGTGCCATCTATATACATTCTGAAATGTGTTTTGTTTACCAAGAGACACCTAATGGACTTTATACACCAATCCGATATTCACAACTACAACACAAGAAATATAAACCTGCGATTGCCTACATACAGAACAACTATGTTTCGTAAATCTCCACGCTACAACTGTATCATCCTCTATAATGCATTACCTGATGATATTAAATTATTAGGGAACTATACTACTTTCAAAAAAGGCGTAAAATCTTTTTTAGAAGTAAACGCTTTCTACTCCGTTAAAGAATTCTTGTTTCCAGTAGGGAATTAAGGCCTGCAGCTTGGGTTTATATGTTCTATCACTTGTTTCTCATTTTATAATATAACTGAATTTTTTTTTTATTACTGATTATTTTAATGTAACTGTATTATTTATTGCTGTTTATATATGTATTTTTTTCCTGTAATTTTTTGTACCGTTATTTTATGACTTGCCTTTTGTAACTTATGTTATGTTAATTGAGGTTAATAAATTATTCTATTCTATTCTATTCTATTCTATTCTAATGATTATTTTACTTCCAGGAAATGCCCAGTGACCTTTTAAAATTATTTTGAAATTTTTTTTTAAATTTCAGCTATTTTGGGGGTTGATATTACATTTTCTAGGGGTTGTACGTGATAGTTTATGAGAAAGTGGCACTTGCACGTCAAAGAGTGAAACTTTTCAAGCATTTTAAGCCCAACCGCATCAAAATCCGTTCAAAATTGAGCGACTTTGAATTTGTAAAAAAGTATAGCAAAATCCCCCACTGTGCGACGCTTCCGTTAATGTATGTATTTAACTATTTATAGTAGAGTGCATTAATACGCTTATTGTGACTTCCGTGGGGGTTTCGTTGTTACAAACTGAATTTGATATAAAATTAATGCTGATATACTGATGTTTCAAAATCTCAAAGCCGTCAAAAAATGTCCTACTCAAAAGGTCATTATAATCAAAAAACGAGTTATTTCTTAGTGAATTAGGTGTTTTGATATTTCTACTTTTGAGTAATAGCAAATCCTTTTAACCATGAATAGAACTAGTCAAAATAAGTAGATTTTCGAACAGACCCACCTCGAGAAATCATGCCTGCTCCCCTGCCCTCCCTCAATGGGGCTGCCTGTATATATTCTTTTTTCTCAAAAACGGTAGGAACTAGAGGAATGATCTTGGCGCCATTCGATAGAGTATAAAATTTTGCATAAGACCCTCCATTTGCTTTTTGCTATTTTCTTTTTTTTAAGGACCCACAGCAAAAAAAAAGGGTGAGGAGCCTTCCAACAACGACACATGTTTGGCTATGCCTCTAAAACGGCCCAATAAATCAAAATTCTACAAGATATGAAAAATAAAGACCATTATTTTTTCTATCGATTAGTATTTGTATATGTTATTTGTTTATATAAAGCCGTCAGTGGCGTACAAAGAGAAAGATGCACATGTGCGTAATGAATTTATTTAAAATAATTTATTATTGTTGTTACAAACTGCGAAAATATTGATTGTACCTGTTCAAAATTATTACATTATTGTTTTTAACAACAATAATAAATTATTTTAAATAAATTCATTATGCACATGTGCATCTTTCTCTTTGTACGCCACTGACGGCTTTATATAAACAAATAACATATACAAATAATATACCAATCGATAGAAAAAATAATGGTCTTTATTCTTTATATCTTATAGAATTTTGATTTGTTGGGCCGTTTTAGAGGTATAGCCAAACATGTGTCGTTGTTGGAAGGCTCCTCACCCTTTTTTTTGCTGTGGGGCCTTAAAAAAAGAAAACAGCAAAAAGCAAATGGATGGTCTTATGCAAAATTTTATACTCTATCGAATGGCGCCAAGATCATTCCTCTAGCTCCTACCGTTTTTGAGAAAAAAAAATATATAGGCAGATACAGGCAGCCCCTTTGAGGGGGGGCAGGGGAACAGGCATGATTTCTCGAGGTGGGTCTGTTCGAAAATCTACTTATTTTGACTAGTTCTATTCATGGTTAAAAGGATTTGCTATTACTCAAAAGTAGAAATATCAAAACACCTAATTCACTAAGAAATAACTCGTTTTTTGATTATAATGACCTTTTGAGTAGGACATTTTTTGACGGCTTTGAGATTTTGAAACATCAGTATATCAGCATTAATTTTATATCAAATTCAGCTTGTAACAACGAAACCCCCACAGAACTTATTTTTATGCGTATATCTGGGCACCGAGCACTCTACTATTAAAGCTTTCTCCTGAATGCCATTGATTAATCATTCATACAATATGAAAATATGAATTACTTTTTACTTGTCCAACTGTAGTCTGGTGAAGGACACAAAGGATTAATCTCTAATCAGTGTAGGTACGCTTTATTTTGTTAGTTGGAAATGACAAAGCAAGGGTATAAATGTTAAAGAAATTCACTACAATAGACGATTTATTATGAAGATTTAAACCAAGCCTCAGTGTAGAAAATAGGACGGCACGTCGGAAATCTAGTTTCAACCGCCATTACCAACCTAATATAATACGACTATCGGGAAAAACTTTGTTGACAAAGTTAACAGCCAAGGGAAACTTTACCGTATGCATGTGTAACGTCAACTGAAATTATTAGAGTCTGAATGGTTTGCCAAAACTTTACGTGTATTTGAATATAATAAAAATTTCAAATAACTGTTACGTATCGATATGTCTAGCAACAAGGGAGCTTATTTTGCGTTACGGAATAATATATTTAAACCTTAAAATTTTACCATTTTGAGCTTACCGATCTGTATGACATATGATTGTTGTCTTTCTCGTGGTTCATACAGTGATCAAAGTTTTGCGTGGCATTTTTACAATTTTAAGTAGTACAGAGGCAATATGACACTCATCAAGCTGTATGGCAATTTTGTGACGCAATAGGTGCAAGACGTTTATTGGCAATTATTAAAAAAGATGTCGATATTTATTATATATTTGAAAAAAAATTCTTACCTTATCTGCCCACTCTGCTATATGGCTATCAACTTGATTAATAAATATACTTGACTTAATATTAAAAAAAACATAGTATTATCGGTAATTAATCAAGCATAAAAGTTCAAACGCGGGCTCCAGGTCTATGGGTTGATCTTTACGGAAATAATATCGACAAGCTTCATGAACTTAACATAAACCAATGTCATTACCTATGGATTTTACAGCAGTGTTGTCCATAATAAACGAATGTGACCTCGACAGAACGGTATAATTAATTAATCATTGTGAAAAAGAATACACGTTAAATATTCTAAGAAATATAATGTGTACCTCTCTGGTGGTTTTGACCTTTTTATGAATACTTATTTGTTTGCTTAAAAGTTTCCGAGAAACCATAGTCTGCTCTTGAGGAATGCAGATTTAGCCTTATCTACCAGATATTTAAAGTATTTCTCGAAGAAAGTGTTGGGTGTAATACTTTTCGGTGTTTCAGTCTTATCATTTGCGCACCTTGTCCCCATAACTTTCAACTGCATTTCGTAGCACGCGATGCAAAGTTTACAATAAAGCTCTGATAGCTCTGCGTTTCAGGGCAGGGCAACCTTAAAAAAATATTTTACATAACAATGATCTTGTACTCTTGTACCATGGGTCTGTCCGGACAAAAATAGACTGGATTTACTAGATATTATATATAAAGTGGCTGAAAGAATTATACTGTAAATGTTTGAGCCTAATATCACTGTTATTGAAGACTATCTATCTCTTGGTAATAATGCCCTGCTTATTAAAAGAGTCCTATGCTGACATTCCAGTATAATGCAGTTATGTAAATGTAAATCAGTGGCGCAGTGCTTACGGTGTCAGGCTTGCGTGTTAGGCTTGCGACCACGGGATCCTGGGTTGGAATCCTGGTTAGGGTTTGGATCTATAGTGACGTTTTTCACATGTTGCCGAGACGGTAGCAGTGGACTGGACCGCGGTTGTGTGAGAGACAACGCGGCTAGGCGCTCACCTCCAGAGCATATTTTAATCAATTTTGATTGGGCGGCACTAGACATCAACAACATCCATCCGTGCTTCTCGAACCAAGTCGATTACAATTATTGCATCAATAAATTTGTTTATGCGGTCTAAGAGTTCTTCTTGATCCTTATCCAACCTTTGAGAAAGAAATTCCTTGCAGCTTAACGCTACTTCGTTTCTCACTGCAGACCAGCACCTTTTGGTTGAAACGAGAGAACTGTTCATGCATCTTTTCGGAACTTCTGGAGTAAATTGTGTACCTTCTTCAGTTTCAGGACAATTTCGGTTCAGTATTTTTTTTTTCATATCCTCCAGGATAAGGTCCTTTTTCTATCGTAACCTAGGAACAAGGAGCGATAAGTATAATGAAAAGGAAGGTTAGTTGCCATGCCAACAAGATAGATATCGACATGAGCTGTCCGTTTTGGTGAGTTGGTCTCTTAGTAAAAGCCTGCCAGAGTGTGTAGTTGTGTCGTGAAGGAATGTTTAAGCTCCTTTGTTGTGTTTTTGCTTCTAGTCTTCTACTTCTTCTGAGTCTTCTGTTTCCTCCGTTTTGATACCTACCGAGCATATATCCTTCCAATTTCTTCATTGTATCTCTTTTTTCTTGTTCTTTCCCGGTATACTTGGTTCTTTCCTAGTTTGTTCATGATCCTCTCAATTGTTATTATCCACGTGTAGAGTGGTTTCCCTATTTTGAGTTTGTAACTGTCTAATATTAACACTTTCTTCGGTAAATGTGCCATGTCTCTTCTTTGAACGTGTCCAATAAGTTTCTATCCTTTTCGTAACTGTTTTCCCTCCTATTCATGCTGACATTTTATGTTGTTGCTTTAGCTTTTGTGGTTTTTGGGTGGAGGTATTGCTGATTTCTAAAGTTTGCTCCTTTGGCCTTTTTAGTCCATACTGCATTCATTCATTGTTTATTTTGTCTATTCCAGATGCAGCATTTCCTCTGGGTCTACCATTATTTCTATCCGTTATTCCTTGGATGGTGGATTATTGAAGGACCTTCTTGTATTAATTTGGTTCCTTCATTTTTGGCTTTCTCTTCTTCCTCCAGTTTATATGTCCAATGTTGCAGTGGTGTGTAGCTTCTCTTGTACGTATTATCATTTCTTCTGTATTTTTTTTAGGTGTTTTTGTTTTTGTTTTTGTAAAATATTCATTTTTTCTTTACATGTCTTCTCTCCGCTTCTCTTTTTCTTGTGCATTTTTCAGTTTTTCGTTCGGCATCCGATGTTTTATATGTGTGGCCTTCTGTAATAGGTACTGTGTATTTTGTTACTTCTTTTACGTATTTCAAGTCTCCCACATAGCATACTTTGTGGTCTGTGTCTGCCTCTGTTGTCCATCTTGCTTTAATGATATCTCTGATACTATCGTTTCCAGCAAATATTACCAGAAAAATTGTACGCCTAAGTCGATTAATTGGAAATTTTCGTTCAAGTGAACGTTCGAAACTTCAGGTACATTACATTAAAGTATTTAACATGTAAATTGTATAATGTAGTATGCTTTAAATAATTAATTTATGGAAATCAATAACAGTTTTAGTTAGAGTAAATAATTTGAGGAACAATTTTTTCATAAATTTTTCATAAATTTTTCTCTTTTATAAATATAACATGTTTCGCAACTCGCTGTGTCGAAATTCGTCAGATAATTGTTTAAATTCGTTTCTTGGAGATTTTTCAGCAAATATTTGTTTTTTGTTTAAATATTGATATTACTCTTAGTATATTATTTACAAGAGAAAATATTTGCGTCTGTATTTCAGACGCGTATGTAATTCGTTGGAAAGAAGGAAGATAATCTCTACTAAGATAGATAAATAAATCACAACAGTTCACTGATCAACAAAAATGAGAACGAGAACGAGGGGAGAGAAGAGAAGTTAATTTACTGACAAAAAATAAAATTGTTAAATCAGCTCTATCATAATTTATCACCTAAAACCGCTGCCCAAGGAATCACTACTTCCACATCCAGATTCTCTATCCAAGTCACTCACAACAAAAAAACTTTGTATGTGAAAATAATTGTTTATGGAACTTTAATAATATAATATTTGAAATCCTCTACCCCAAAAACCCATAAAACGATACCCCACATCGGTAGTGGGGTGGGGGTGGTGGTAGGGGGGTGGTAGTGGGGGGTGGATGAAGTAAAAAAATATTTTGAGGTTTCTGGTTCCTATACATATACTAAATCACAATTTTTTTTCATCCCCTTTAATAAGGAGATGGGGGTGGTAATGGGGGTGGCTAATGCCAAAAATTTTTTTGAGACCTTAGCTTCTCTTGTATATACTAAATACCAATTTCATGAAGTCTTACCTGCTTGATTTACCTATTTACCCCAAATTTACCCCAATTTACCCCCAACCCTTCGACGGAACAAGATGAAAATATAATCTAGTTCTAGATCTCGTTAAAGTACATATGTGTACCAAATTTCAAGTCAATATCTTAAACGGTTCCAGAGTAAACGTGCGCACAAAAAAAAGTTACAGACAGACCGACAGACAGACAGAAAATATTTTTTTTCGCTCAAACTTAAAATCTCGACGTTTCATGACATTTTAAGCCTATTTGGACAATAAAAATTTTTAAAATTTTTTTTGTCGTTACTATACTTCCACTGGACGTGGAAGTAAAAATATATAAATACGGCTAGAGTGTATATATCCTTTTTGGTTCAAAGAATGACATTTATAAACTGAACATTAGAGAGAATATAGAAGTTGGTTCTTATATTTGTTTCTTTTATTATCTCTATTTGATTTAATCAAATAGATAATATATTATAGCCGGACAAAATTTTTATATAATTTTTGTACAAAATCCATTTCATAACAGACAGAACTTAAATATCGAATAAACAGTGTCTATGTATATCAAAATAATATTTGAGGGTCAGTATTTTGGCCAGCACGATACAAATATGCAAAAATATGCAAAAATATGCAGGTTGTCCCATTTAAAAATTTGATTCTCATGTAAATTGCATCGAAACCGGAAGTCGACCATTTTGGTTCTTTACATCATATAATTGGAAATTTCATCCCATATCACTACACTAAATTTGAAAAAAATCAAATTCGCCCGTTCAAGAGTTACAAGAGTGTCCCTATCGGCTGAGCCACCCAGTATGTATGTGTGTATACAGTATGTCTCAGAAGTATGGAGTAAATTCATTTAAGTTAAAACTGTTTTAAAAAGAATACGGACAAGACAATTCTTTTTTTCAAAAATCTAGATTTTAATATGAAATTAAATTTTATTGCCATCATTTTTTAACATCTTTAAATAGTAACCCCTTTTTGTTAATATGTTATGATATCTAAGAGACTGATTCATGATTACGACGAGGCATTTGATGTTATCAGTTTGTTCTGTATACGAGATATAATTGCAAGGCAATCTGCTGCATAAATCTTAATGTAAAATTAACTAATTTGAATCGACTTTGCCAAGAAGCGGAAAAACATAAATTTTGATTTAGATATATTTACCAACTACTACTAATCCCACCAAATTGTTGTAAGTTATAATACGTGCTCAAATTTTGATCGAACATCCTCCCAAGAATCGCCATTAACACGAACTGCTGTATCATTGGCAACTTTTTATTAACTTATAAGAGGAGCAACAGACTCTGTACATTTTTAATTCTTCCAGAAGCTTTACATAGCTGAGACTATAAAACTCCTGTGCTAGATCTAGAAAAATGGCAGTTTTCGATAACTCACTGTATATGTATATGTGTGTAGACCATTTCTTCTGTACACCATAACTTCCTGTTGAAATTAACCATAATCGTCAAACAGGGAGATTGTCAGAAAAGTGGAAACTGGCATCTCTTACATAAACTATGTTAATATAATTTTAGACCAAAGTATTACCATGATATTTGGTTAAGCACAGAAAAATACAAAGTACAATATATCGAAAGTGTAATATACAGGGCGTGTCACAGGTTCGAACTAACTTTACGTAGGTGACATACCAATTTTACTTTAAAATGTTATTAAGGGATTTTTAATAATACTATTATGAGAAGAGTGAAAGTTGCGGTCACAGTTCATAGTCGGTAATGCCTGACTTTACCTTACCTTATTTTTTGCACAATTCAAACGAAAAAGATACTGGCTCTGTACTTAGTCTCAGTGGTATTGTAGAAGAACTCACCACCGTCTTCTGAAGGACATGACACTATTAATTCTATTAAAGGCGCCAGCCGCGGTCCCCCCCCTTTGACTTTGGGTGGTTAACTTTTACTCTCAGTGGAATTCGGTTCAGTTATAAGAGACGACCTAGGACCGAGGTCCTGTAATAGACCAGAAAGGTTATAAGTTCGTACCTACAGTGGATTGCTACCTGCTCCCTCCAAAGACTCCGCCTTCTTATAATGCACTAGTCTTACGTCTAACACTCCTTATTGATCTATAGTTTGGCCCATCGGTAATCCAGCGATATAAAAAAGCTCGCAAAAAAACGTAAAGGGTACCGACCGCCTTTGTTTAATGTACCGCCCACCGGTCCACTTTGATTAACGCTAGTCCACGTTGACCACATAGTTTATTCCAACCTAACATAATTCCGGTAGAGAAAATTTCAACCAATTATATTCAGTGGAATGCCCTACATTGTTGTTAGGAAATATGTGATCATAATAAAGAGAGCCGCACACTTTTATGGCCATTTATGTAAATTGAAATTGATACATGGTCGGTACCCTTTACGTTTTTTTGCGAGCTTTTTTATATCGCTGTATTAAATGTGGGCCCTACTATATCACTTCTGGATATCCTAATTGCTTTTTTAGGGTATCTCTCTTCAGCTTCTGTGACTTCTGATCGATGTTCTGAATATCAGAAGGTGTGGACTCCTTGAGGACTCCTTTCATTCAGTTGTCGATCTAACACACAAGAGCGTCCGAGAGGTTAGACTTAAAGTTAATCATTCAATCAAGAAAATGCAACAGTTCAAATAGTACCATTTATTGGTTAAATTCAAAACTTATAGTAAATGTGCAAGAACCTTTCTATCAATATGTAAGAATCTGCCTACCAAACATGGCAAGGCCGCGTGCCTCAGCACCATACAATGGAGAGTATGCAGTAGCAATCGATTTGACACAAAAAGATTCACAACTTCCTAGTAGCATAAGAGAGCAATTTGACTTGGACTAACGGTAAAATATTTTATTAAAATTTTGGTGTGCTTGTGGCTAGCTTTATAGTTCCAATAGTGATTATGCCATTCCCAAGAACTTGTCAACTGAAAATGCGTTTTACGGCAGAATTTAAGTCACATGAGGTTTTCCTACTTCCTCGCGAATGCGTACTCACGCCATGTAACATGTAACCTAATAAAGGTTTGTACATGACTTCGACTCCGAGTGGCCCCTATGGAGATGTCCGCATGTATCCATCGGTTAATCGACTTTTTCCTTTACTCTCGTTGATATTCAAGATCGGCCTTCGGGCGTGAAACTATCTTTTTTAAAATATTTTATTTAACTTGCAATGTTTGTATGTTAGTTTGTTTGTGTAATCAAAATTTCGGCTATTTCTAACTAAGCTAGAGCTTTGAAATTTGGCACACGTGTTTAAGTCCGGTGACAATGCAATATAGTGTTTCTATTATCGTTCGAAATTCAATATGGCGGACGTCCCAAGATGGCGGATCACCTTTTCTTCACAACCCCCTCGACACGGGTATCAAATGAAAGCGCTTGGCGAATAAAATACGATAAACAATGTAACGTCATTCTAAATCCAATATGGCGGACGTGCAGTCAAAATTTCGACTTGTTCTAATTAAGCTAGAGCTTTGAAATCTTGCATACGTGTATAAAACCGGTGATAATGCAATATGATATATCTAATATCGTTCCAAATCTAAAATAGCCGACGTCCCAAGATGGCGGATCACCTTTTTCTTCACAACCCCCTTAACACGGTTATCAAATGAAAGGGTTTGACGAGTAAAATACGATAAACTGTGTGACGCCATTCTATACCCAATGTGGCGGACGCCGCAAGATGGCGGATTATCTTTTTCTTCGCCGCAACCACCTAGGTATGGGTATCAAATGAAAGGGTCTGACGAGTAAAATACGATAAACGTCGTTCTAAATCCAATACGGCGGACGCGTTTTTTAGTTTTAAAACTATAATATAGTTTTGCATTCTAAGAAATGACGTTTTGTATTCTAAGAAATGACGAAGAATCCGGTGCTTTTAGTCCGGTTCTTTTAGTAAGGACAACGTAATGAATATGAAACTAATTAAGACGTAACTAAAAATTTAAAAATAAATTAGTAGTAAAAAAACTTTTTTAATAAAAAGCTTTTTTCTGAAATCGATTAGCAATGTCTACATTTTCGACGCGATTTCAGATCGAAAAATGCACAATTCCAGTATTTTAGTCCGTTGCTAAGAAACTATCAGAAAACAGACCGGAAAAGATCCGTTGCCAAGCAACGATCAACAAGACCGTATGGGAATGTTACTTTTCCGGACTAGGCCGAGAAAGTAACATTCCCGTACGGTTTTTATGTATATTTTAGACAGTAAATAAATACACGCAGACAAACCTCATATTAAAAACTCATATTAAAAATGCATTTATTGGTAAGCAGTTAGATTGTAATGAAGAAATGTTATGTATTGCTTTCACACCCAAATACACAATATACTATTATTTAGTAGAGTAGCTTCGGCTAGACTTCGCCCTAGGTATTGTATTAATGTATAATACTGAAATAAAGGCAATTTATTATTATTATTATTATTATTATTATTTGAATGCCCTAAAAAGAAGAAAATAAACTTTGAAGTAAATCAAACCCATCATGTTGTTATATTATAAAATTTTATATGATATAAAAGCTTGTCGCGAGAATTAATCTTGACACAGGTAATTCCTACCTATGTATTTCTTATAAATCAAAGGAGAGGTATCGATAAGCTAAGAAAATTGACCCCAATATATGACCAAAAATTTAACTATATTTTTTTTATATTTCTCATTATTTTGGTAAAATACAGGACACTAACTTAACGCTACAATAAATTAAAAGTAAAAATGACTACGTTTTCTTCACGAGAAAAATCGACAAACGGAGGTCAAAATTGCTTTCTTTGGGAAATTGTACCCTTTTTTTACTATATCGAGTTTTTTTAGACATGAGCGCATTTTTTTAGCATGGTGTTTTTTTACATGTTGTTCTTTAGACGTCAACAAATATAAAAATACAAAAATTAAACTGCTAAAAAAATGTGCTCATGTCTAAAAAAAACACGATATAGTAAAAAAAAAAAAAGGTACAATTTCCCAAAGAAAGCAATTTTGACCTCCGTTTGTCGATTTTTCTCGTGAAGAAAACGTCATTTTTACTTTTAATTTATTGTAGCGTTAAGTTAGTGTCCTGCATTTTACTAAAATAATGAGAAATATAAAAAAAATATAGTTAAATTTTTTGTCATATTGGGGTCAATTTTCTTAGCTTATCGATACTCCTCCTTTGAAATTACCTGTGTCAAGATTAATTCTCACGACAAGCTTTTATATCATATAAAATTTTATAATGTAACAAAATGATGGGTTTGATTTACTTCAAAGTGTACACTCCTTTGCCAGTTTTCTCACTTTGTCACTAAATACTTTGCCGACTTTCAAAATTTTTGTTTTTCCACTTTTATAATAGTTCCTAATTCTGCGCAAATTTCGGCGTACTTTCGAATTGTTCACTTTTGGTACAACTTGTCTTCGGGGACTTGAAAAAATCTTTTTTCAACGTCTATTTTTTCGATTTTTCGACTTAATTCTCCGAGGTTCTACAACAGCATCACATAAACGTGAATTGTTCCGTGTGCGAGCAAAATGTTGATCAAATAAGTATTCGTAGTCGACCACGTCCTACTACAACTTCTACTCGTTCGTAAACATTACTAATTAAAGTTATTTGTTGCTGGATTTCATCACATCACAACGAATGGTGAATGGTGATGGTACCTTGGAGTTTAATTTAAAAATAAGTAGATCAGATGATAATTTCAGTTAAATACTTTGAAGCGTATAATTTGCACGCCTTTCTAGCCAAGCCTAATCTTCTCTTTATTTACGGGATCGATTCATGAGCCACAATTTTCTGGCTGTCACGATTTTCTGTCGGTCAGTCTGTTTAAACGCACGCTGAGAATTAGTCACATAGACAACAAAGGAACAAGATTCTATTTTTTTATAAACTGCATACCAATAATTCATTGTCTGTATTAGAAAAATATTTGTCGTGTAGTCTGTGTAATTCAGGACCGGTTTTAAATTATGTTGTATCGAACCTTTATTATAATGAGACATATCGACGTCAATTCTCTCTTGTTCTGAAGTCAGTTTTAAGTTTTTTGTCGGCGGATATTCGCAATAGTCACGCGTACGTAGGCTTTAAGTAAATAATACATTTCAAGAGGTCAGTTTCATGTAATTATATTCACTCAAATAGATAAATATTACTTGAAGCAATTATTTCCGCGGATTAGGATACTTGTGCTAATTCTATCTGTTGTAATGTGTTTTTATAATTTTACAGTTGCTTAACTTTTGGTAAAGCTTCGTGTCTTAACTGATTTGCATCCTTCACAAGGGAGTTAACAACATCATTAATTAATAAAACGTTATTTACATTGTCGTACGCAGAGTTTGTTTATTAGGGAGGTTATAGACTAGCAAATTTTAACATCCAAAGAGTTTCTTCACAAAGATAGCCGACATCGACCGACTAGAAATTATAGAATCCGCCCATCATCAGGTCACAAGCAGATATTTTAATCAATTAGAAGCTATGAGAGGGACCTACATATCTAATTATGGCCATATTTTATGAGTAACACTTCTAGATAATAGTAAAAGACATCGAAAATGTATCTTATATTTTGCATTTGAGTTTACTATAACAACCAAATATTTTAAGTGGTAAAATGTAAGAGTGTCATCTTCCATTCATGCGCTTTCAGGAAATAATAGTAAACTGACCACAAACGTGTAACACTAAATTTGCCACAAATGCGGCTATGCTTGTTCAAGATTTTGGTGACATCTAATTTTTTTTTTTTTTTTAACTATTTAACGTCGGCCTATTTCCGCTACCAGGGCCTATCACCGACGCTGGGAGACGAGCTACCCCCAACCTGGAAATTTTGCCGAACCTCTTCCCTTAAGAAGAGTAGGGATCTTTTACTTGCCTAACATTTAATAGACAAGGGACCGCCTGCTTTACATCCCCTCCGAAGGATGGTACATCCACTACGTAATCCTCGTCTGACATTACGTAATTTCCGCGTATACACTGATATACAAGCCGCTAGAAGGTGGGACGAGAACGCTGTATTTCCCAAGATAGGTGGGTCACCTATCCAAGTACTAACCGCGCTCGACGTTGCTTCAACGGAATATCGACTGATATTCACATTGAAGTCACCTCTACGCTCGCCCCGTGACATCTAATTAAATAGAGAGAAATGCTGAGATACGTATAGTTGTCGCAATCGCAATAGTGATCGACGTACTGCCTATCTAGGCGGTATTGTTGAGACGCAATGGCTGCAGAACGCAGAGCCGGATTTAACTATATTGTTCGCTCGTTTACTTCTTATAATATGACACTTACAATATCCCTCAAAGCACTGCTATGAATTGGCAGCAAAACGTATTAAAATTATTTTCAAAAACACTACCAAATAAAGAAATATAAAGTAATTATCGAATTATATCTTCATCCCAACAGTATAAGCTCCACTGCGGTGTCTTTAATTGCGGTCCTGGGTTAAACAATACACTCACAAGTTTATACCCACATGCCGCGTCAGATAGTTGACATGGAATGGCCGGTATCTTCTCTCTCACTTAATGTAAAAATTGAGTAAAGACGGGAGATCTACTTGCCTACCTATTCATTCTTCTGGCCCCTCATAACGCCATAACCCCGCTCACTATTAAGATTGCTTCAACTATACATAATCTATACAACTATATTATACGAAATGCCTAATTGAAAGAAAATGTTTTTCAATACAAATACCAACAGTGACAATCATTTATAAAAAAATCAATAGACAGACGAACTATAGTTTTTGAGATGAAGAAAGTAATGAGTGATTAAAGGAAAAAAAATCATGTTTTTTTTTTCATTTTTCTGACAAAATTATAATAATAAAAATGAAGAACTATATTAGACCTTTCAAATTAAAAGAGAACACAACAATTTGACGTCATTTTCAAATGTAAATATGGTAATGTGGCAAAAATTATTAGCTGTTAATCAACGACATAAAATAACAATATATCTAGCTACAAAGGAAATTAAAAGTCCCACAACATACGTAACAAATGTAAACAAAGAAACTGATAGATTAGGTTTGAGTTTACAAAATAATGCGTGTTTTCGGTCAAAAGCTTATCATTTAACTGCAAACTCCTATATAACATTAACATGAAATGTCAAATTTCACTAGAAAATATTCTTGTTCACGTCTTGGCAGACATATTGTTGAAATTCATGCTTTATTTTAGTTGGCTTCCCTTTACTGCATGGCACGTCTAACAGATTCGACTCATCTGTCGCAGTTGTCTATTAGACACACGGCCTCATCAAAGTTCTTCCCCATCAGCTACTAGGGGACGACAGCCCAACGATTTGGAAGGTGTCCTCTTCGCCTCTAGCCATAATTTAAGTCATCTTTCAGTTGTTAGCTTAACCGGCGAGATAATTGAGTTCTTGTGATTTCAATTGTTGGTATTGGGCCCGAGTGAGGCCCACTGGAAAAAAATTTTGAAAATCATATATGAACGTATTTTTTTCCGTGGAATTAGATTTTGTATTAAAAAAAACAAAGGGCTCACCAAGGTTACGGGCCCAGTGCCCGACCACAGAATCAGATGGCCCCTTTAGAACCTAACAACTTTTGTAGAGGTCATTTCTTAATAGGTGGCTTACAGGACGAGATATTTGCAATAATAGATTAAAATTGTCCACCCTGTATATTTTCCGTCCTAAAAATATTTTAAGTCCGACTCTGTACAGTTGATTTAAAAAAAAACTGGTACAACTCTTGTAATCGAAAATCTTAATAGTTTAGTTGTGTGCATATGTCTGTAAATAGGGCTGGCCAGGCATGTCGAGAGGGGGGTGGAGAAGAGGTTATTTACCCCGGACTTTTTCAAAACATTTTCAAGCCAGCCATATTATTGTTTAAAAAAATAATACATATTTGTTACGGATAATTCTACTAATGGTTGTAATTAAAATACTAACTGAATAATGATAATTCTATTTTTAAAATAAGAACACAAAAATACCACTTGAGATTAAAAAAAATGTAAACAATGCAAACTGAACATAAAAATACAATAAAAAAAATAAAATAAACAACTACGTAATACAGAATTAACTAATATTTTGTCATTGCTCCATTAGCGCCTAAAACTGCCTGAAGTCTTGCAGGCATGGACAAAATCAGATTTCTTGCAAGGTCAGCTTCTTGCGACAAGTTCTCCCAAGTGTCTTCAATTATCCCTTCCAATTCTTGGGCATTATTTGGATGGTTATTTAATTTTCTTATATGTTTCACCATTAGTCCCCAAACATTTTCAATTGGATTTAAATCCGGACTTTTAGATGGCTACGGTAACAACTCTATGTTTTTATTAAGAAACCATTGCCTGACACGATGGGCCGTATGTATGGAGCAGTTGTCTTGTTGGAAAATAAAATTATTTTCCGAAAACACCTCTATTACTGACGGCAACATAATATTGTCTAATATTTCAATATATTTAATGGAATTGAGATGACCACCACTGTTCCACCTAACCCATTTAGGCTCATCCAAGCCCAGACATTGACTGAAAACCTTCCTGATATTTGTGGATCGAAAGTATATTTTTCGTCGTATCTGATGGAAGGAGGCCTATATACGCGAACATGTCCATCGTTACAGGATTTAAAAACCTTCTCGTCTGAAAGCACATTATTTTTGTTTATGTAAATTTTGGTTAAACATGCTACTATGCATTTAATTTCTTTGTACGTATCTTTGCTTACTCATAAAGTTTGGTTTATTTATTTAAAAGGATCAAAAAATGTTGTTTGTTAGTAATATTTTGTTTAATTTTTCTTTGAGTAATATAAAAGTTAGCTAATTAGTGGCAAAATTAGTGATCCATTTTTTTTGTAATATGATGCCTTGCAGTTTCTTTGTATTATGGCCTTTTGCCAACTATTATCGTATTACATTTTTGTAGATTACCATTCATAATTGCTTTTTATGTCTGTCTGTCTCTTGCATTGTACTATGTAACTTTGATAAGTTGTTTTGTAGAAATATAATATCGAAAGAACCGTTTTATATGCCCACACTGAATGTCTCGTTTTGCTCTACCTTTATTTATACTTAAAATACATTTTGTTATTTTTAAATAGTGACTTTTATTCCAAAAGTGTCTTGATTAATTTACGTATTTTACCTTTTGATATTCCGGACAGGCAATACTTTTTCGAGCGACCACCCTGTATATTCTTCATATTTTTCTTCCTTGACAGTTATGTCAACTACATGCGAAATATCGTCCTCCGTCACATTTTTTTCATTAATTTTTTAGGATGACTACCCTGTATATCGTATTCATATTTTTCTTTGAAATATTATCGTATTTCGTCACAGCCTTCTGTATATCTTTTTCATATTTTTTAGGGAAGTAAAAATGGAATGTATCTCTTTTTCATATTTTTTATGGAAGTAAAAATGAAGCAAGGAAGTTCTGTAAATTGACATCAGCAGTACAATGGTTCTTACAACAGTACATATTGGCTCTTTTCATAAAGGGATCTTGACGCAGCAGAAAATCATTCTCTTATGTCCTATTCTTTATGTGTTTATATGATTAGGTAGAAAGCACCGGTTATCCATATTCTCTTTTTTAAAATAATTTTATATTTTGAAACGCAAAATTCTTACCTCGAAACTGCCAAAAATTACAATGTTGTCGTCTTTCAGAATACATACATACATACATAAAATAGGTCCATAAACTCGCCTGAGCATGGCAGATCACGTCTCAGGCGAGAGACTTTAATGAGATGTTAAAAACGAAAGTTTGTTACTTCTATTTTGGGTAAATTTCTGAAATAATTTTTTAAATTACACATGTTTTGTAAAGCACTTCGTACTTATAAACCTAAAAGTAAAAACCGCTGCCCAAGGAATCACTACTTCCACATCCAGATTCTCTATCCAAGTCACTCACAACGAAAAAACTTTGTATGTGAAAATAATTGTTTATGGAACTTTAATAATATAATATTTGCAATCCTCTACCCCAAAAACCCATAAAACGATACCCCACATCGGTAGTGGGGTGGGGGTGGTGATAGGGGGGTGGCAATGGGGGGTGGATGAAGTAAAAAAAATATTTTGAGGTTTCTGGTTCCTGTACATACACTAAATCACAATTTTTTTTCATCCCCTTTAATAAGGAGGTGGGGGTGGCTAATGCCAAAAATTTTTTTGAGACCTTAGCTTCTCTTATATATACTAAATACCAATTTCATGGACTCTTACCTGCTTGATTTACCCATTTACCCCAAATTTACCCCAATTTACCCCCCAACCCTTCGACGGAACAAGATGAAAATATAATCTAGTTCTAGATCTCGTTAAAGTACATATGTGTATCAAATTTCAAGTCAATATCTTAAACGGTTCCAGAGTAAACGTGCGCACAAAAAAAAGTTACAGACAGACAGACCGACAGACAGACAGAAATTTTGTTTTCGCACAAACTTAAAATCTCGACGTTTCATGACATTTTAAGCCTATTTGGACAATAAAAATTTTTAAAAATTATTTTGTCGTTACTATACTTCCACTGGACGTGGAAGTAAAATAACTGTAAAGGTTCATTCAAATTAGATTGGGAATGGCTGTTTCTATAGCATGGACAATCGAAATGCCCCAGAATGTAAAATTCTCTAATAAATCTAATAAATGTTGTTTGCTATAAAAATTTTTGAATAATTTATTATGCCAATGAAAATTTTAATTCGTTACAAAAAGAATACAGCTATATCTTGTTATTAACGATCCTTTGAGAAAACCACTTTTTTGTTCTTGGCAACAAGGCTATGTATTGTAACCACTTTTTTTGGTTACTAATTACCATGTATTAATCAACTCAGACTCAGTCCTTGCAAACTTTTGTTTTAATTAATGCAGTACAAATTTTCCTTAAGCATTTTAATTTGAGATTCGTGATTTTGGGATTATAATTGTTTATGTTTATTTTATCTAACATACCTATTGTTGTTGTCTTTTTAAGACTATTTTGTGATTAAATACGATTGATTGCTTTTGAAATGGTGTTATAAAACAATGGACCACATATTTATCGTATTAAGCATATTAAGTTTTGTCAGAATAATAACGGGAGTTATTTTCAAAACAATTGTAATATGAATGGCGTTTTATTGCACGTAACGGGAGCATTTTATGTTAAAAAAAAATATTGTGTTCAAAAATAAAGACATTTGTAAAACATCATTTACTAGAAATCTTAAATCACTCAACTCGTTAAGGATGCATGCTAACGATCTAATGCAAGTACATAAAATTGAAAATAAAATACAAGTAGTTAAACTTGAAAAAAATATACAAATGTCTAATAAAACCAACGAACACGATGTGGAAAAATGGAAAAATTAATCATTCTCCAAAGACTTACTAATTAATGATGAAATATTAAACGATCCTCTACAAATTACTTCCACGTCCAGTGGACAAAAAAATTTTTAAAAATTTTTATTGTCCAAATAGGCTTAAAATCTCATGAAACGTCGAGATTTTAAGTTTGAGCGAAAACAAAATTTCTGTCTGTCTGTCGGTCTGTCTGTAACTTTTGTTTATGCGCACGTTTACCCTGGAACCGTTTAAGATATTTACTTGAAATTTGGTACACATATGTACTTTAACGAGATCTAGAACTAAATTATATTTTCTTGTTCCGTCGAAGGGTTGGGGGGTAAATTTGGGTCAATCAAGCAGGTAAGAGTCCATAAAATTGGTATTTAGTATATACAAGAAAAGCTAAGGTCTCACAAAAATTTTTGGCAGTAGCCACCCCCATTACTACCCCCCACCCCCTTATTAAAAGGGATGAAAAAAATTGTGATTTAGTGTACCTATGTACAGGAACCAGAAACCTCAAAATATTTTTTTACTTCATCCACCCCTATCAGACCCCCCCATCCCCCCCCCCACCCCACTACTGATGTGGGGTATCGTTTTATAGGTTTTTGGGGTAGAGGATTTCAAATATTATATTATTAAAGTTCCATAAACAATTATTTTCACATACAAAGTTTTTTTTCGTTGTGAGTGACTTGGATAGAGAATCTGGATGTGGAAGTAGTGTTTCCATGGGCAGCGGTTTTTTGAATAGATTTGATGAATATTTTGCATCTCTATAATAGCTATCTATAGTGGTAAAATATGTAGTACTTTCCAAATGAACTATATATGTGTAAGGAAGAACTTTACACTTTAGAAAAATGTAGCAGTCCGCCGCTAATGGCATTTATACTATTTTTAAATAAATAATAAATATTCTATGGAATATTAAATAAATATAATAATAAATGTTGTATTTTGATTGTCTAACAAAATAATTACGAATTCTTTAATTATTCCTTAAGTGTTACTACATTTCCCCAAAGTTTTTGTAATGGCATTTTCTAGCATAATCATTATGTTCAGCAAGCCTCACACTGAAAGGCGTAAATGTCTGGCCAACATAATATTTATTACATTCAGAAGTTAGAGTATAATTGCAAGCTTTGAAACTTTGTACATCATTAACTGGTTTAGTTCTCATTAAAATAAATCTTAGGTGTGTTTTCACAAGTTAACCAACAGTTTCGCCTGGGCTTAAATTCAAACGATGCCGTCGAGACATAGGGGATGAGTTCACCAGTAAATTTAATTAATGAATTCTGGTTTCTGTTAATGTTTTTAAAAGTTATATAAATTTTTGTTTATAAATTATATTACTAGGGCGTAGAATTTTATCTATAAACTTTTTGCGAGAGCTTAGCTTCCTAATCCTAATAATATTATAAATAGTGTAAATTGACAGTTTGTTATCTGGTAATCTATCTGAAAGGATAAATAAGGATTTCTGTTGAAATATGCATTGTACAGTGCATCGTTTTGATCTCCCGAAGTAGTAACCAGTTTTGACTCAATATTTACTCATTTAATTTTTGGTATACTATACGTAGTTATAAAATGAAGTTCAAGTTGTTTAGTTAAACAGAGAGTACTCTCTGAAAGGTTTTTAAATAAGTGACATAAACTGCAATGTACATTGTACAATTCATCGTTTTGATTTCCCGAATTAGTTACGAATTGTGACTTAGTGTCATCATTTCTGTTGAAAGGCCTTGAAAAGGTTCTGGATGGACATATCAGGGGAAACATCCTGAGCACCTATCCTCTGAATGTTCACCAGTATGCCTATCAACCCGGCAAATCAACAGAACTAGCACTAAATAACCTGGTCGGGAAAATCACACAATCTCTTGAGGAAAAAGAGATTGCGGTGGCAGCATTCCTTGACATCGAAGGAGCATTCAACAATGCATTGCCTAACTCCCTATATACAGCTGCGGCTGCTAGAGGGGTCGAGCTAACTATAACTGGCTGGATTCAAGCTATGCTTGAAAACAGAATCATAACGACTTCTCTACAGGGAGAAACGGTCAGATTCAGGGCCGTAAGAGGGTGTCCACAAGGCGGGGTTCTTTCCCCCCTTTTATGGTCACTGCTTGTGGATGATCTGCTGGCCATTCTCTCTCTGTGGGAAGCCAAGATTTAAGCATATGCGGATGATCTAGTCATTATGGTTAGAGGAAAATCTGAAGAGGTACTCTCTAATACCCTTCAAGAGGTGCTAAATACGGTCCATATTTGGTGTGAGAGGGAGCAGATGACTGTGAACCCCCACAAAACTGTAATAGTACCCTTCACCAGAAAAAGGAGGCTGAACAATTTAGTGCCGCCCTCCTTAGCAGGTGAAACTATTCCATTTGTGGGGGAAGTGAAATACCTAGGGGTTACACTAGATAAATCACTCAACTGGAACTCCCATCTGGAAAAGGTAATCCACAAGGCGCGACTCTCCTTGTGGACATGTCGCAGAATTTGTGGAAAAACCTGGGGTATAGGTCCCCAACAAATATACTGGCTATACGTTACGGTCATAAGACCAATGGTAGCATATGCCTCCATAGTTTGGTTACAACAAACGAAAGGGTTACAACAAACGACCAAAGCCAAACTCTCTGGTCTACAGAGACAAGCATGTCTGGCAGTAACTGGTGCGATAAGTACCACACCGTCAGCAGCTCTGGAAATCCTCCTGGATCTACCTCCTCTCCACATCTACTTGGAGAGAGAGGCCAGGTGGGCAACATACAGACTTCAACAAGCGGTAAAAAATATGCTGCAGGCTAGCATCATGGAACGCAACTGGCTGTCAGATGACATGGAGTGTCATGGCATCCTGGGAATGCTTTCAGATGTGATGCCTACCACGCAGTGGCGGCTGGTGAAATTTCAATAGTTTTTTTCTCGTCTATGGCGCATGGGACCCATACGAAATTTGGTAAATAACATCTAGAGAAGCACTTCTCTAATGACCCCTAAAAAATTTTGAAAAATCAGTTTGCGAAAAAATTTTTGAAAATTCGTTAGCCTTCCCTGGGTCTAGGAGCTCCTGTTTATTTTTATTTTTTTTTGTCATATGCATTTGACTTTTCATAAAAATACAACAGATTTTGGAGTTTATGAAAATATTTTCATTACTAACTGAAATACAATGAACTGAAATTTTGTAATTTACAATTTAACAAATTACAATATTTCAATTCGTTGTATCTCAGTTAGTAATGAAAATATTTTCATAAACTCCAAAATCTGTTGTTATATTTTTATGAAAAGTCAAATGCATATGACAAAAAAAAAATAAAAATAAACAGGAGCTCCTAGACCCAGGGGAGGCTAACGAATTTTCAAAAATTTTTTCGCAAACTGCTTTTTCAAAATTTTTTAGGGGTCATTAGAGAAGTGCTTCTTTAGATGTTATTTGCCAAATTTCGTATGGGTCCCATGCGCCATAGACGAGAAAAAATTTCACCAGCCGCCGCTGCTACCACGACCAACTATGAACTGCCTTTTACCGTCCTTTTTCCTGGAAGAGACGAATGGGATCGGAACAAAACTGACCTACAAAGAGCAGACATCTGTTGGTTTACAGACGGCTCCAAAACCCCTGAGGGAGTTGGAGCTGGAGCATACAGTCGCAACTCAAAGGTAAGAATCACTTCGAGCCTGGGTAATTATGCGACTGTCTTTCAGGCAGAAGTTCATGCCATTGAACTGTGTACAAGGAGGCTTGAGCAGATGCATCCTAGACACAGATCAATAAAAATATTTTCAGACAGCCAAGCAGCTCTTAAAGCTCTTGGCTCACATCGCTGCAATTCTAAATTGGTCTGGAATTGCCCGATTGTATCTGCCCGATTGGGCAGATACAACAAATTAACTCTGGTCTGGATACCGGGCCATTCTGGCTTGGAGGGCAACGAAGTAGCCGACTCCTTAGCCAGGGAAGGTGCGGTATCAAAATTTATCGGACCGGAGCCAGTGCTTGGCATATCGGCAAGCACTGCGAAAACAACCGTCTTGGCCTGGACTGAGGGGAAAATCCTCCAGTACTGGCAAGAACTACCAGGATTAGTTCATTCAAAGGAGTTCATCACATACCCTTTGAAATCAAGAACTAAAAAACTATTAGAGTTAAATAGGTTACACCTAAGAACTCTAGTTGGCCTATACACTGGGCACTGCAGACTCAACCACCACCTACACAGACTCGGAATAGCGGACAACGCTGAATGCCGACTGTGTCTGGAGGAGGATGAAACGGCAGCGCACATTTTATGTACCTGTCCTGCTGCAGAAAGAACCAGATTCTCACTTTTTGGCAAAGGGCAACTGCTGCCAGAGGATCTGGACAACCTCTCACCCAATAAGGTAGTCGACTTTATCAAAAAGCTGAACCTATTGGGTGAAATATAATTAGGAGTGAGCCACAATAGACCAGATGGTCGCGGTGGAGGGTCTGTTACTAGCCTACTCACATATCAACCTAACCTAACCTAACCTAGTGACACTTAGCATCGTAATAATAATTATTTTTATTTATTTAATACTGGAAATGATGCCTTTAGTGGAGCTAAATCGTCGTATCAAATTTCAAGTTGGTATGTTGACAACAACGCCTAAAAACAAAAGAAAGGTCGGAAATTGAATGGTCGATTGTTTAAGTGCACCAAGTGGCACAACAAACAATTTTTTTTCAGATTGTAGCTTCTTTTATAATATAGACTCTAGTAATGGTCGAAATAGTTGGCCTCCCTTTACTGTATTGCACGTCTGACAGTATCACGCTATCTGTCGTGGTTGCCTCTATGAGGTCCATGTCTTAGGGGCGTAAAGAAAAATGGAAATAACTTAAGGCGTTAGCAAGTTTTGTTTCTGTACGTTTCGTGATATTTTTTGCTCAACTGACAAATTGCAGATTTTTAATATTAAGTGATAACCTCTTTTTTTTTAATAGCATTTAAACATAGCCATGAAAGATCGAATATCGTTTACAATGCAGAAAATACATAAAGATAAAAAATTAGGAGTTTACAAGTTCTCTTGTGAAGAGTGCAATAGTTGTTACATCGGTCACACAGGAAGGGCATTTAATATGAGATACACTGAACAATTAAAATGATTTAAAAATAGTAAATTTTGTTAACCATTTTTTAGGAACTGACCGTCATTTTTCCGTTAATAGATAAACTGGAGGTTTAATACTGATCAAGATAATCTAGAAAATTGTATATATTAACCCATTAAACTATTGAGACCAAAGACTTTTTTTAAAAAGAATTTTTTTTGCACCAGTTTTGGTAAGAGCTTTATTTCGAACAAAAACTAAATGAAATAAACATCTGAACATTTCAGCTTTTGAAAATAATCATATATAATCAAATGAGTACAATGGGAACTTATAATACATAAACACATTGACCACAAAATTTTTTATTATAGATAATTTAAATAAAACCTAAAATAGTTTCAGGAATGATAATTCCTGAAACAGCCCCTTCCATGCAGAGAGTGACTTTGCATTTTGCGCAACTCCATCTGGCCATTTGGTGTCACTGAGTACACTTCAATTGTTTGACCAACTTTTGTGGGAAGTGGCCACCTTCATGTCTCCTCAAAGATATTGGCAGTTGACCAGAAGGTCTGGTTGTAGTATATGTCGATTTTTCGTGACAAGCCAAATAATGGCGATCTCTGGTCCTGTCGAATTCAAGTAGACTGACTGGTTCCTTAGATGCTAATTGCCAATGTTAATCTCCACGCATTTACAACCTCCATTTATCATATTATAGCCCGGGAGGCAGCGTTGCATTTTTGCTGGTGATTTTACGCCGCTTGATTTTGTGTGTAATCGATAGTCTAGATATGGCTAGTAATGGAAACAAGCGTCAGCTGTCAGACTCGTGGTGGACTTGGTCGTGAGAGAACGTCTATTATGTTGAAAAAAAAAAATTCAAAAATGATTCAGGTCGTTCGAAGATTTGTACAACAAATGTTTACATGATAATAATAATTTTAAAAAAAGTCAGCTGCGTAGATAATGGAGGATTATACGTCAGTCGCTTATATAAACCTGTATAAAAAACCAATTGAGGTAAAATCATTTCAGGTTCAGTGAAACTTATACAGCTAACTGCTAACTCTTTATATTATTAAAATGATAAAAAAAATCGTCACCTATTCTTTCAATAGGGGTAAGACCGTCAGCTGAGGGATTATAAATCTGAGTATGGTGCAATCCAATGTATGAACTAACTGACGATCTTTCCCCCTTTATATCAATAGCTGACGTACATTTTCATTTAATATATTGTTTAAATAATCATTTCTAGAAATTTCAAGTGACTTGAAATCAATTTAAACTAAAAGGAGTGTCCGTCCATAAGCCCCTTATTTGGCCCCAACAACACTTTTTTTTCAATTCGAGGCAAAATAAAAAAAATTACTATTTTTTCAAACTTCAGCATTTGAAGATACGACAAATACGTCATTTTACGTAGTTCGATTTTTCACCACTGATAAAGATCCAAAAATACGTCAAAATCACAATTTTTTGTGCTTTTGGTTGGTTGTTTTACACTGAGCGCAAGAGAGTACGGCAAAGATTTTTAAATATGTAGTATGAAAACGTAAAATCTTTGACATATGTAAGAATCAAAGTGGTACTGGCTTGTGCTCAGCTGGGGCCAAATAAGGGGCTTATGGACACCTCCCCCTTATGGTTTTAATCTAGTTTTCATAGCATACATAATGTGCTTTCAATTCATAAGCCAACTGATGATATTTCCCCGCTTATACAAATAGTTGACGTACATTTTTACTTTATATATTGTTTAAATAATCGACCTTCGGCCATTTTATTGGGAGCATTCTCGGAACCGGCTTCGCACAAACGGAGTTGACAAAGTCGACTTAGTTTTTATTTTGTTACAATTTACAAGTGTATTAATTACATGAAGGAAGAAATAAATATGAAATGAAGGAAGAAGATATACCTTTTTAAATATAGCAATAATCAAATTTAATTTATATAAACCTGATAAGCTGAAAAAACGGCATACTTACCTACATGTCCTTTTCGCACGGCTTGGCACCTGCGATTGAAAATAAAACTAGGCAAGTCTACAAACGCTCCAAAAAAATTTCGATTTCACGTGCGCCAACTTGGATGCGCGAACTCTTCCCGCCAATGCGAGTTACACTTTGGGTAAAAACACACTGGGCGGTTTTTGCCGAGTCGGCAGCCGCCTTTACAACACACACGAAGCGATTTAACCAGTTGTCGCAGAAAGCATCAAAATACA
This sequence comes from Rutpela maculata, assembly GCA_936432065.2. Lineage (NCBI taxonomy): Eukaryota > Metazoa > Arthropoda > Insecta > Coleoptera > Cerambycidae > Rutpela > Rutpela maculata. The sequence goes on from OW386290.2 coordinate 40,932,902, forward strand.
ACGTTGTCAGTTCAGTAGTACAGCTAGTAAAATGACTTCGTCTGACTCGGAGGAAAAATTAATTTTGTTGGGTTTATTATATTGTCAATCAAAAAAAAGAAAAAATAGGCGTATGTGGGAACATCCAATTATGTTAAGGAACGCCAGACAAAAAATTTATATAATACCTGTCATACATTCTTGTTAGGGATTGCAATTTACCGGAACTTTTAATAACCGGTAAATCGGTAAATAAAAATGTAAATAACCGGTTAACCGGTATTTACCGGTAATTTTTAGAATGGATGATTAGGGTGGCGAAAATGGCAATTGTCTCTTTCCATACAAGATTATCTAAATTTAACAAAAAATATTTTTATATACGTATATTTGATATAATGAACAAACAAAAGATTTTTATCAGTAAAATCACAAGAGCTTTTTTTTATCGGATAAATTTCTCTTTGTAACGAAATAATTTTGCCAATCAGTGATTTTATAAGAAAAACTGACATGAAAAAATCGCGAGACCGGAGGTCGAGCGATTTTGTCAAATGTCAGTTTTTCGAGCAAAATTACTGATTGGCAAAATTTTGAGTTAAAAAAAAATTTATCCATAAAAGAAAAGCTCGAGTGTTTTTTGGCAAGATAAATTAACGATAGAATATGAATGTGAACGAACAATAACAATAATTCATTAAAAATAATTATAATTTTCCCAAAACGACTCATATCGTACAGTAGTTTCCACAATACTTAAAAATTATAGCTGACAGTACAGATTTCAAAGTGACGTGCGACTACTAGGTGTACTCTGCTTTTGAGAAACAGGCATTTTTATCGGTGATAAAAAACGATGCACCTTTTTTATCGCAGTCAAACTGACAAAAATGTGACTGTCAAATTGACTTTTTATATAGGAGTTAATTTACCAAAAGGAAAAAATATAAATGAAATAAATTTAAATAAATAATTATTCTGTAAATAACAAAAATATCCACTTAAATAACAAAAATTATAAGCATAAACTCAAATAAGGCATTTACTGAATACCTAATCTAAAAATACAATATTTTTTAAAAATAGCCTGTTAAAAGGGTTAGTTTTTCAAAGCTATATCTGTTAATCGTCTGATATTTGTGCATAGAATACCACCAGCTGAAGATGCCCTTCCTCAATCGATATTGGTGGGTCGATAAGTTAATAAGAATTGGTAATAACATACTTCTAAATGTATTCCACGGATATTTGCGGCAGTGACATATTCAATTTTCTGTCGTAAGATATTGTCAATGTCTCTCTTGTATTTCTTAGGGCTTGGTGTTTGGAGTTTACTTTTTATAATATTATTTATTTATTGTTAAAAGTGCTCGGTGTTGGGACAGTCACTCAGTATTTAGTGAATACTAGTCAGTGACATAAACAGAAACGTTGAATACGCGACATATCGTAAGTTCAGAATTTACCGAAATAACCGGTAAAAAATTAAAATAACCGGTAATTATCATCATGTGTTTTTTGTCCTAATAACCGGTTAACCGGTTAACCGGTTAACCGGTAATGCAATCCCTAATTCTTGTCTGTTATTTCACGCAAAGTATTTGTAAACAGATTTGATTTGGCAAGCACGCATCAAATTTACAACTGAAATACGCAGCCTCGTGTGTGCGGTTACATGTAATACCCATATACGAGAGGACGAGCGTCAACGCCACTGAACGAGCGGCCCATGGTCCAGACGATGTGCCGAGGCGTGTCGCCTAAGATCAAAATCACGTGTGTGTGTGTTTCTATGATTTAGTTAGTATAGAGAGTCGTCTGCCGAGTCGGCCGCCGACTCGGCGAAAAACGCCTAGTGTGTTTTTACTCTTTAGGTTGTTCAGTGGCTAGACAAATGGATCCCCCGAATTCTTCTACTTAAATAGATCCCAAAGAGCCCTAACGGTCATAGGTAAGGGCGCAGGAAATTTACGTAAAAATGCGCAGATAGTTACTGTCACAATTTGTCAAGGTCTGTGCATTAGTGTATATTACCATTGTAATTGAAACCATGAATTTTAGTTTAACTTGATTTCAAGTCACTTGAAATTTCTAGAAATGATTATTTAAACAATATATTAAATGAAAATGTACGTCAGCTATTGATATAAAGGAGGAAAGATCGTCAGTTAGATCATACATTGGATTGCACCATACTCAGATTAAAAGCTCGCTCAGCATGTATAGTCCCTCAGTTGACGGTCTTACCCCCATTAAAAGAATAGCTGGCGATTGTTTTTATCATTTTTTATACTCTTCTCAAATACGAAAACGAAGAGTATATAGTATATTGCATTTGATCGGCACATTTCTAAAACCGTAAATATCGCTCGCAGACAAAACATTTTCATATCATTGTGTTAGTTATATATTTTACAAATATACATTTCATAATGTAATATACAACCGTGAAAATATGATTTTAGCTCGTGTCTTATAATGTAAAAATTTACATTTTTTTACGTATAAGGTGGTTTTGTAGTTCTTACGCTTTTGACTCTGAATCCAAGGAGTTCGAAACCCAAATGGGGTATGGTATAGTTTTTTTTTTAAATTTTACATTATTTTACACTGAATATTTTACCAACTAAGTTCTTACTATAAAATTAAAAATATCTAAAACTAACATTACAAAAAACTACGAAGAGTATCCTATAGAATGTGTAACAATTATATAAAAAGTTCTGTGTACAGGCGAAGAGTACATTTTTAGCTTGTTTTAATAATATAAAGAGTTAGATGTATAAGTTTCATTGAACCTGAAATGATTTTACATCAATTGTTTTTTATAAAGGTTTATATAAACGGCTGACGTATAATCCCCCATTATCTACGCAGATGACTTTGTTTTAAATTATTATTATCATGTAAACATTTGTTGTATAAATTTTCAAACGACCTGAAATCATTTTTGAATTTTTTTTTTTTTTCGACATGATAGACGTTCTCTCACGACCAGGTCCACCACGAGTCTGACTGCTGACGCTTGTTTCCATTACTAGCCATATCTAGACTATCGATTACACACAAAATCAAGCGGCGTAAAATCACCAGCAAAAATGCAACGCTGCCTCCCGGGCTATTAGTTAACAGCACCTACCACAATTCTTTCCCGCGAATAGAAATCCTGTGGTTGTTTACCGCTTGATCGTGCAAATCGACGCCACCCATGTTTCTGTTATAGTTTTGGAAAATGTTCGGTTGCGCCACATCAAATTTTTCTTTTAGTAATAGGCCTTGCATGTGCCATTTATTTTAAATTAATTTATATGTATTAATAATAGTGTTACTAAACATTAGCAATTATCAAATTATCTGTTTTCATAATTTCTAACTGGAAAATATTTAAATCACCGACTAATCTCCGGGAGGAGGGGCGTGTCTGAAAACACACTCATATTGGACGTGACGTCATCTAACAGTATATCTGTGCAGATACATAATTCGTGCAGTTTACGGTTATTTCCTAAAATTATTTAGTTGTATTTGGTCTGTGATATTAAATTATTGTATACCTATATTTAAGTGTGTCATATTTAAAAGAGTTTAAACTATTTTAAACATTACTGAGAAAGGTTATTTCAAAGGTCAATCGGATAATTTACGCTGTGCGTCTGCAGGGTGTATACCATATGCTACTGCGTTACAAAAATATTCATAAATCAAAAACTATAAGTCCTAGATGAAAAAAATTTTTTTTTCAAAAACTTCAATTCGTTGCATGTATATGAAAATTTGCAAAAATAAAAAAGTTTGTCGCGTAGCGAAGTAATATGTACATTGTTATTTAAAGAAAATAATAAACAATAATCGATAGAAACAAAAAGACCATTGAAAGCACTTGTTTATGTACTAAAATATCGTAAATAGCCATTTCTTATGTAGAATTGTTTACTTTATAAAAACTATAAGGTCGGGTGTAAGCTGATTTTTTTCTCGAGAACGGAGAGGCTTTTATGATCTATTTCGCTTATCTACTTTAATAAAGTCTACCGAATTTATCTGACTTTTAGGTCAGCGGCGATAACGCTGTTGGTTATATGCAAAAAAAGGTATTTTATGATACATATAATTTTCCATATCCTCTTCAAGGATATGGAAATTATTGTACAATTTTTAATAATAGCCTATTACACTAGAAATGATCCTCACAACAATACTTCGTCCCTTTATTACTAACAAATTTCTCCCTGTGCATAACTTGCTGCCACAAATTCCTAATACTTTTATCACTTGGTAGTGAAATAAATATTTTTTTGGAAGTAGACACTGATGGACTTTTGCAGTCTGGAACCATACACTATTTATATAACCCCTTTTTTATCCATGTTAATAACAAAATACAGAACACTTAAAGGATATGAACGAAATTAGCAAGTCCGTTGTACTTGCCATATGAAACTATATGGGAACAGGTGAGCGGTCGACCGCCGAGTGGTGTGACGTCACACTGCGTTTTCGCGCGCTCTATTTTCATTATTTATTTTGAGGGAGAAGGAGTTGAAAAAAGAATCTAATATTTTGCACATTTACAAGGTGTACTTTCGAAATATGAATTAAAAAAAAATGCTAAATAAGCCCACTGCAATTATTTCTGTCTCCATTGCTCCTATGTAGTAATTAATTATTGTCAATATTGTAGTTGTTTAAGTATGATTGATTACACAAAATTTCAGTATTCTTACTTCATTCGCAGAACAAATGTGTGAACACGTGAAAACTAAAAGGGATTCTAACGTAAAATTCATAAATTATAGAGAAGAAATGTGGAGGCGGCATTGCCCAGAGGGCAAGTTTCAACACAGTTAAGAATATTAAACTTTTTATATAATAGAATTGTATTAAAACAATGACATTTAAACAAGTTTTTCATAAAGAATATCGACCGTGAATAATTAGTTGACCATAACACACCCCCAAAAAGGTTATTAAGTGTAGTTGTGGTTTTTAATCATTAACCTCTGTCATAAGAGGAGAAATGCGTTTAGAAATTTGGTAGTTACACTACTTGTTTAGGTTTTTTTTTATATAGTGAAACTAAAAATCGTGCTTCTGTCAATGTGGTCCATGAGATAGCTACATACAGAATCGGATAGCGGTGGTTTTGGGATGGCAATAAGAGCAAGCGAGATCGAAGCACGGAATCATGTACAAATTCTCTTGAGTGGGCGTGTCACTGTTTATCTCTGCTAGAATACTGGTAGACGTCTTTATTGTGGAGTCGGTTAAATCTTGAAACTAGTGCCATACCAAAACAAACACTTTCTGATTCTGTATATGGGGCCTGGCACATATTGGCATTGCTGTTATGTTTTAGCAAATATTTTTCTGAGTATTTGATCTTATGTGAGACAGACCTCCCCCTGCCCGTTTTGGCGCTAGCCGTCCCAGAAAATATTGAGTCGTGGAACAGAGTATAACACTTTGGCCACTGGTGACATCAATTTTCGTTGTCAATGCTCATTACTGGAAAACCATATGCCAACATTTTCTGCTTGATCATTTTCCAGATTTTTAGCCAAAAAATTGGACTTTTGGCCAAAAACGGGCCAAAACTGGTGCTTTTCAAAAAAAAAAATGTTGGCACCTTCTCAAACTTGTAGTTTTTGTACCAAAGAATAGTCTCTGATAGTGCCAACATTTTTTTTCAATGTAACCCTCCCCAATACACCCCCAAACATTCAAATACCTAAAAATGCTACAAAAATGACACATTTAGCGAGTAGTGACCGAGCAATTACCATATTTTGGAATTTATTTTTTTATAGAGAGTAGCTCATCTTGTGTTCTATCTACGTACCAAAGAGCAAATAAGGATCTCCTATACGAAGAAAGTTATAACGGTTCTTGCAAACCGCTGTCAAATTTCTTATAAAATGTCAAATATCTCCGAAACCGCTCGGTTTAGGTATAGGGTGTGCTACATGTTTTGACTCAGAATTTTATGATCATTTCGAAAAGTCGAAAATATATAAGGTGTTCCATTTAAAATAAGTAAGTTGGTATCGACTTCTGGTATTTCCGGAAGTGCCGCCATTTTGAAATTGTTATTTTCGGACTCACACTTGTCGATTATGGTAGGATACCAAATCTCAAATGTCTCTCTCACCTGCAAGTGGGAAATATTCTAATGGCCGCCTTAAAAGAATCACCCTGTATAGTAACATCGAAATTATAAAATATAATCTATTTACACTTGCAGTTGGGTAATTCCTCGCAAGTAGTCGAAAATGCTTCTGTTCGCATAATCAGTAACCAGTGTTTGTAATCATGACAAGGCTATGCAATATAATTATTTTTAATAAACGCGTCCAATGTTACACGTACAATTGTCGCCGCGTCTAATTGTCGCAGACGTCCAATTGTCGCGCGTCCAATTGACGGGACACCAAAAATATTGATCGCCAAGATACCCTCTTCAACTAGCACCAAGCCTCAAAGTGTTATACGCTGTTCCACAATTGAATATTTTCTGGGGCGGCTAGCGCCAAAACGGGCAAAGGGGAGAGGGGAGGTCTGACTCACATAAGAAAAATATTTGCTAAAACAACAGCAATGACATGTTATAGCCCAGAACCCATATTTGTAGCTACCTCCTAGACTAATGACTCAATGCAGTCTTTAGACGTCTAATGATACAAAACTACTCCTACCAGAACACTTTAGGGGGTCAAATCCACTGCTCACGTGTAAAAATTTTAACTCCGTGTCAGCTTTCACTATCAAAAATATGTATTATTATTTTGCTAATAATATAGAAGGTGTTTTACTTTTAATGACATAAAATTTTATTCTAAGAAAAAGTTATTTATAACAAACATCGCTATTTGCTTTTAAGCCATTGACATTTTCAACTTTAGTTAACTATTTATTGTAATTTACACCCGGCATGTCGTAAACAATTTCACAAAACCAATTGGGCAAATGCTGTGGGTTTATTAATTAAAAAAAATCAGGAATTATATTTTATATAGACAACAAAACGATAAAAATAACTTCGAGTGTTATATATAATATATAAATATAAATAATAGTCTAGGTGCCCGCGTACATAAATGCAATTTATACATACCCTCGTATAACTTCTTATACGGCATAATTGCGTCTAGTCTATCACTTTTTTCCTCTGCGAGAATTTTCGTAAACGCAGCGTTCGTCCTCGGCATGAAAAAGACGATTTCCACACGTCGGACTGGAAAATCGGCAAATATATTTTGTCCGACAATTCGACAATTGGATTCTACATATTTTTATTAAGCAATCTTGAAAAAATCAGCTGGTTATCAATAAATGTTTTAAAGTTATGTTATGTTATGTTTAGGGTGGTAGACACCCTTAACGTTCCAAAATTTTTGTCGGGAAGTTTGTAGAAATATATAGAATATATAATATTTAGAATCCAATTCTCAAATTGTCCGACAAAATATATTTGCCGATTTTCCGGTCCAACGCGTGGAAATCGTCTTTTTCATGAAAATTTTCGCAGAGGAAAAAAGTGATAGACTAGGCGCAATTATGCCGTACAAGAAGTTATACGAGGATATGTATAAATTGCATTTATGTACGCGGGCACCTAGACTATAATGTATATTAATAAAACTCAAATCAATAAATATATAAATATTTGTCAATGACGCATCCTTGTTAAACAGGTATATCCGGATGAGTAATAAAGGGATTAAAAAAGAAGTAATAGAATTGGCATTTACAATTTACAGATAAATATCCGAACAACAGGCAATAAAACTAAAAAAATATATGCAAAAACCACACGTGAAGGTGAACGACGTCGTGAGAGGAATAGGAAGATGGCCACTATTATGTCTTGGGAATCTGAGCATAGGCCCGTAATATTTTATTTATAACTAGTCAATATTTATTAGATAACCTGAGAAATCGTGCCTGCGGTAAATTGGATTCATGTTTTATTTAATCTTATAATCGGATTGTGTATAACAAAATAAGGTTCGACTACAACTATGTTAGAGGATACACTCCACAAAGATTATGAATATTGACGTATCATAAATATTTTTGGAAGTTGTAAAAAATAGAAATCAATCTTGTTATTTTTGGTAATAACAAAATAAACAAATAGCGAACACACAATTTCTTTGTTAGATATCACCATATTTTTATTTTTACGACTGCAGATTTGTAGTTGCTGGATTACATTCTCAAGCACAGTAAGTGTACGTTGAATTGTTGGGTATTAATACATTGCCAGGGATTTTGTTCAGTAGCTATGATTGTGGAGATCGTTTAGAAATACTGAAAAATGACTCCCGTGGATGTGTTGAAAAACTATTTGACCATTTAGTGCACCAAACTATTTTATATTCCTCACAGAAAAATAAGCATGACTTCTTTGTATCAAAGGCTGACATGAAACTTTTTGTGGGAATTCTTCTCTTGACAGGCTACCACAAATTGCCAAGTTAAGATTGTGGGTATCAGCCGTTCAAAAATCTGTCACGAAACAGGTTCCAGGAAATCAAGCAATACGTTAATTTAGCAGACAATGATCATTTAGAGGGATCTGACAAAATTTCGACATTTTTCTATAAACGAAGCGATGTTGACGTTATTTGAACGTTCTTCAGTAAGCAATATATAATCAATACGCTTTCGCTATAAGAACTGGATGCTCTGTAATTCCACGGGCTATCGCTAAAAACATCACGGAAACTAGTACCTTCAGATCATGTGGTGTTTTTTGACAATCAGTCACACACTACTAAAAGGCCACTGACTACGATTCAGCAGACGCGATGCTCCGAGGCACAAGAAGCTGAAGATGCAGATCATGGATAACGGGTGAGTATGAGAACCATACCACCGCCGATGAAGACAACCCACAGAAGAGACATGACAGTCACCCAAGCACCCATCCACCCTTGCGGGTACCGGACAAGCACTGTTCAGTACCCGTAGTCACCTAGCTCCGTGCAGACCCAAAGTGCTACCAAAGCACTTAGGTCTGCACTTCCTCGAGCCACATTGCTCATCCCTACCTACCATCCCTATCAATAATCCGGATGGCAGGGTGTCAATTGACTTTCTGTGTACCGGCAGTCAATCCCAGCCAAAAATACCAAAGTTTCCGAACAGATAGATGACTACCCCAGGGGTGACAAGCTGGTGAAGAAAGAACATCACGACAGAAGAGCGCCAGGAGATAAAGGCCTTAGCCAGCAAGTTTCAACAAGCCAGGATCCGGAGAGGTAGGCCGAAATCATCCACACCGCTCACATTTGTGAGGCCGCACGAGGCCGGTCCAGGTCTACTAGGTTAGCGGTTTTCAACCTTTTTCGAATCAGGGTCAACGAGCGACATGAACTATTAGAGACAACAGAACTAAGAAGTGTCCTATTTCGAACTTCAAAATATTCAGAAAAAAAGAAAGGGGCTATTATGAACAGATGAACGATAGCGAGTCAAAGCTTCTCCTTATAGTCCCTTGAGGTAAAGCTTTTACCCCAAAAGTTCTGCGACCGCACCGCAAGATATTTTTCCTCCTGTTTTCGACGGCGGGGAACACGATGGTGACAATATTTTTCCACCTATCCTCCAACCACAACCCCTAAACCGAAAAAACCACCACTTTTTCCGATTTTCTGATGCTGGGCATTTTCTTATCGGGAAATTTTGTTAATGAAAGTTGTTCAGAATTGTTCAAAAACCCAATATTTTATCAAAATATCGAAATAAAAAAAATGAAAAGTTAAAAAAAGTGATACATTTAAATAATATAAAAAAGACCACTAATTACTTGACAACTATCTGACAGCTTGGGTTTAATTTCAAATAAAATTGTCATGAATTTTTTAAATAAAAAAATCCATTTAGATGATATTTTCGGATTTGGACAATGTTTTAAACAAAATTTAAATGTTTTTTAATTTTGATTAAATTTTGGATTTAGGATTTTTAGACAATTCTGAACAACTTTCGTTAATAAAATTTTCAGATAAAAAATGCCTAGCACCGGAAAATCGGAAAAAGGGTGTTTTTTTCGGTTTAGGGGTAGTGGTTGGAGGAATAGGTCGGAAAATATTGTCACCATCGTGTTCCCCGCCCTCGAAAACGGGGGTAATAGTATATTATATTACTAGGAGTAGAACGCACTCTTTTTTTGTGTTGAGCCCAGGATTTGCGGCTGAGGCGAAGCCGAAGCCGCAAACTGGGCGAAACACAAAAAAGGCGTTCTACTCCGTGTAATATATACTATTTTTTCTTCAAGCGTATTAAAATGCAAAAATTCATTTATTTATCATAAATGTAGAAATATTCAAACTACAGTCTAAGTGGCTAGTGGATAGCGCGCCACCGGTGGCTTTCGGTATTATATTATCAAACAGCTACCTGATATAAATCATTCATCACAACACTACCTAACCATACAAAACAGACAGATGAACACATTTAAATTCAGAGAAGTAGGATTTATTGAGGTAAGAGAAACTTTAAATGAGCTGAAAAATAATGGTAGCAAAGATGTTTATGATATGAACTATAAAATAATTAAGTACGTCAAGGATATTCTAATTATACCCTTAACAAAATTATTTAACATATGCATTAGAGAGGGTACATATCCAGACTGCTTTAAAATTGCTAAAATAATACCAGTATATAAAAAAGGTTCAGCAGACGACCCAGTAAACTATCGACCAATATCGTTGCTACCAGTAATTTCAAAAATATTCGAAATTCTTCTGAAGAAACAAATCTGTGAATACTTTGAAGAAAACGCCCTGTTAATTGATAGTCAGTTTGGTTTCAGGAAGAGTCGCTCAACTTCTCTAGCTGTTTTAAAATTAATAGATAATATCGTAGAAGGATTCGAAAATAAAAACTACGTAGGATCCATTTTTTGCGACTTAAGTAAAGCTTTCGATTGTATTTCTCACGATATCCTCTTTGATAAATTACATTTCTATGGCTTCAATGAGGTTAGCTTAAAGTTGATAACATCCTACTTGTCAAATAGAAGACAGAGTACATTTTTTAATAAAGAAATTTCCGACCTCTTACCAATCAATCACGGTGTACCACAGGGATCTGTATTGGGACCGGTGTTATTCATTATTTATATTAACGACTTAATTTACGCAAATGTAAATTGCAGTACTATATTATATGCCGATGACACCACAATAATCACTAAAGATAATAACATAAAGTGTTTACTCCATGATATGGCCAATAAAGCAGTAGATTTTCAAAACTGGTTTACAGCAAATAAACTACTACTAAATAATGAAAAAACAACAAACATGGTATTTTCATATCGTAATTTAGACGGCGTAAAAAACCCGGACTGTACGAAATTTCTTGGAGTGTACTTAGATCCCCTCCTTACCTGGGAGCACCAAATAGATTTTATGGTTAAAAAAACTTAATAAGACTTTATACTTAATAAGAAATCTTGTACATGTCGTACCAATGCAAGTAGTAAAAACAGCCTACTTCAGTCTTTTTCATTCGGTAATCAGTTATGCTATCATTACTTGGGGTCATTCGGCACATACTGGTCGAATATTTTCTATACAGCGCCATGCCATTAGATCGATGTGTTTTATGGGTTTTAGAGAGGATGTTAGAGAGAAATTTAAGGATTTAAAAATTTTAACTTTGCCCTCTGTGTATATTTATGAATGTCTTTTGTTTGTTAAAATGAACTTAAATCAATATAGTCTTGTAAGTGATATACATTCGCATAATATCAGAAATAATGGTCACATTAAAATAAATTATATAAGACTAAACCACAGTCGAGGTGCCAAAAATTATTACGGACCATTATTTTTTAATAAACTACCAAAGACAATTATAAATCTAGATTTTAAGAGATTCAAACAAAAGATAAAAGGAATTCTTACAGAAAATGCATTTTATAATTTTGATGAGTTCTTAAATGCTGACATAAATTATTAATTTTAATTTGCTATGACAGTGTATCTTTTGTATAATATGTAACCAAGTACGTATATTTTTTGTTCGTAATTATGCATGTTTTCTAGATTTTATGTTTTATATTAAGTTTTATATATATCTCAATGTATGTATGTACCAATTTTTAATTTTTAAACATTGTATATTATATTGACGTGTCTGATTGTGTAATTACACTGAAAAGGCAAATAAAGAATTTATTAACATTATGTTACTAGTAAAATAATACCCACTGCGGTGGCGCTTTCGGAACTAACATTATGTTACTAGTAAAACAATGTCCACTACGGTGGCGTTCGGTACTAACATTTTGTTACTAGTAAAACAATGTCCTACTTCTACTTCTGTTTTTGGTGACATAATTTAAACATTTTAATACGCTTGAAGAAAAAATATCTTGTCGCAGAACTTTTGGGCTTTTGCCTTTTTCTGGTTTACCTCGAGGGACTATTATCAGATGGCAGGATAATAGCACAGGCACCATGGTTACAAACTACGATACAATGGAACCGATACGACGGGTGAAGCGCTGGTAGGCAATAAGCCCCTTGCAAAAAATACAATTTTAGTATTTTTAGAATCTTTACTTAATACAAAACACAGTGTGTAAAGGGTTTTTTCTTATTTTTTTTTTTACAAACAATATTCAACATCAAAGTTTGAATAAATCCATTAGGTGCGCAAACAACGCGTGACGTCATGTAACAGGAGACGCCACAGCGCTAGCAAACATTTTAAATTAATTCCATTTATGTAATAGCGAACAGATATGTATGTAGTTAACCTACCTCTGTAATTTGACATCGCTCACTTCAGCACCTATGTAATCTTTATTATTATTGAAACATTCCATAACCATAGAAATGTCTACACACGGCAAAATGTTGAAATCAGCCTTAACGTATCCATTTTTCAGAGAACACATATTTTTATGTATAAAAAATAACAATCAAATTAGTTAAATAACGTAAAATAACATCACACCCACACAGTGTGCAACGAAAACTCTTAAACTGAATCATCGAACCAGTGGAGTGGTGTAACATCATCCGCGCCGTTGGTCGTTTCAAATATGTTACTAATTGGAAATCAAATATTAGGGTTAACATTAATGTTAGCAGCCTATTCTTTCACTATATACTTGAAGGGTTAAATACTTACGAAAAATGCAAAAATAAACTATACAATAAATATCACTAAATGAGTCCATTGCAGAGAAATACAATTTTTTACCATTTTGGCGACTGTAAACTGTAAAGTATTAACAATAGAGCAAAATAGTTGAAATAAAATTTGTAGAATTTTTTGTTCGCTATAATACTGGTAATACCTCATTTTAGGTATTTTCTTCTAGGAATTATTCACGAGTCATATGTCAGATTGACTCTATTGAAGTTCATTATTTATTTTTGTTTATTTATTACTTATTTGCACAAATTATTCCTGTCATTTTTTAAAGGCCAATTTAGAGTGTAATTTTTTACAATTGAGATAATACGTTACACACCTTTTTCTCTGTGTAGTCATATACTCTAAAACCCACCGAAATCTCATATCACAGAAAACTTTCACTCTATTAAAAACTGTTTCCAAGATCGTATATATTTATTACAGTTGCCGCAAGTGGCCAACCTCAGCTAAACTAAGTTGTGGAGGAAGTTCGGTGTTCTTTGTGTTCCCACAAACTTAAATTTATTGAGGTAGAACTTCAATGAATACAGTATGCTTCAAGTTATAGACTACGAAGTTTATCTTGGTAATAAATAGCCGTATCAAAATGCTTGCGTTAAAAACAAGGTTAAAAATGTTATTATATGTAACTATTCATAGTAAACATTAATAATCGTGATTTAACTGTGAATATCTAATTATAGTAGTATCATTACATGTTTCTTTTGTTGATCACTTGGCTCTCTTAAATCTAGCATATCTAGATTTATTGAGTAAGTTTATAGTGAAATTCTAATCATTTTGGGCATAGTTTACCATGATTATTCCACTCATTAACATGGTAGCCAATGAAAATCCATTTTTTGAGTTTATTTCACCAACCAATTAGTGCTAAACTAAAGTATATTGACATTAGACAGCACCAGCATTCAGTTTTATCAACAGTAAAATCACAAGAGCTTTTTTTTGTCGGATAAATTTCTCTTTGTAACGAAATAATTTTGCCAATCAGTGATTTTATAAGAAAAACTGACATGAAAAAATCGCGAGACCGGAGGCCGAGCGATTTTGTCAAATGTTAGTTTTTCGAGCAAAATTACTGATTGGCAAAATTTTGAGTTAAAAAAAATTTATCCATAAAAGAAAAGCTCGAGTTTCTTTTGGCAAGATAAATTAACGACAGAGTATGTGAACGAACGATAACAATAATTATCTTTATTTATACAAATATTTGAAGGAACAGTTATTAAAAACACAGTTTGTTACAAATTGTTTGGTTTGGTGTACTGATTTCAATATTCTCTTCTCTAGATTCCACACGTCGAATATTCGTAAATTATAGCTGACAGTACAGATTTTAAAGTAACGTGCGACTACTAGATGTACTCTGCTTTTGAGGAACAGGCATTTTTATCGGTGATAAATTAACTCCTATATAAAAAAGTCAATTTGACAGTCACATTTTGTCACTTTGACAGCGATAAAAAAGGTGCATCGTTTTTTATCACGATAAAAATGCCTGTTCCTCAAAAGCAGAGTATATCTAGTAGTCGCACGTCATTTTAAAATCTGTACTGTCGGCTATAATTTTTAAGTCTTGTGGAAACTATACTGTACGATATGAGTCGTTTTGAGAAAATTATAATTATTTTTAATTGTTGTTGTTCGTTCACATATTCTGTCGTTAATTTATCTTGCCAAAAATCACTCGAGCTTTTCTTTTATGGATAAATTTCTTTTTAACTCAAAATTTTTCCAATCAGTAATTTTGCTCGAACAACTGACATTTGACAAAATCGCTCGACCTCCGGTCTCGCGATTTTTTCATGTCAGTTTTTCTCATAAAATCACTGATTGGCAAAATTATTTCGTTACAAAGAGAAATTTATCCGATAAAAAAAAGCTCTTGTGATTTTACTGTTGATAAAAAACGATGCACCTTTTTTTTATCGTATGTAATATCACTAGTGCTTAAAATTTTATCGAAAATTTTTTCGAAAGCGTGTTGCCTGGTAATATAAAGAGTGCAAATTGGCAGTTTATTATCTGATTAAATCCCGACCGCTTTAGCGGGAGGGATTTAATCTTTGATAATAAACTGCCAATTTGCACGAGTTATATTAACTAGGGGCGACTTAGCTTGAGAAAAAATTTTTAGATAAAATTTAAAGCACGAGTGGTATTTGTGGAGAATATTTCACGAATAAATAATTCATTAAGTATATCTTCAATATTATGTTCAGTAATTAATTGCCTTCAGACGTTTCCTTGTTGCTTTTTAGAGATTACTCACTCACCTTTATCTTCAATTTCATCATTTACGTCACATAAAAATGCATTTCCAAAGCGACTCATCTAATAAAAAACAAAGTAGGTTTAAATTATGACAATCAAGAAAAACAATATACGTTAAACCATAGGTACTGTAACTTATAAGACTAGTCATCACAACAAAGCACGCTTCGACCAATCACATTACCGGTGAAATCACACAAATTGCATATTACCAATCTAAGGCTGCCGGCTCAGATGGTATGGTACCGCCATCTAGTAACGCTAGCTTAACTTAGTTACTTATGTGACTAAACATTGAATTGAATTATTATATTAAAGTGTTTATTAATATATATTTATGTATTTAATCCTTGTTTCTAATTTGAGAAGTTTGATAGTTGAGTTAAGGTTTACTTGTTTAAGTAGAGAGACTTTAAGTACAACGAATTATAATGTATATAGTGATACTGCAGAGTTTTGATTTTCCAAATAAGTGTTAGCTGCTTTGTAATGATTGATGAATTACCATATGTAAGTACCTACATTTGTGTATTTATCATGAAATAACTGATTTGTGTGCTTCGTAGATATTCATATTTAATTTTAGTTGTGAAAATTATTTTGTAATTATGTTAGGTATTAAGCCATTGAAAGCTGTGTACCTATAACTTGTCCCGAACCTATATAAGTTCCACACAGCATTGGCTTTTTAGGTTATCAATACAATACTACAATTTACGTTAACAATTAGTAATAAGCTAGAGAAGATATTTATAGATAACATTTAAAAGCACGATTTGTCCTATTTGCCGAAAACATGTCACGACACAAAACGTCAAAAAATTTTCGCAATATTTGCCGCTGCAGCGACCTAAAAAATTAGAGCGATAAATTTTGCATGTTGGTCCTGTCAAAAGCAGATCTAGCTTGAATTACCACTAATAATGACGTTTGATTGGTGCAATGTTGTGAAAAAACGGGATCTCATTGGCTATAGCCGTAATGAGTGAAATAATCACTGTAAAATTCTATATTCAGTTTTATCACTAGGGCTTAGACTTTCATCGGTAAAAAGCATTGTTGCCTGGTAATATAAAGAGTGTAAATTGACAGTTTATGATCTGATTAAATCCCGAGCTCTTTAGAGGGAGGGGGAGGATAATAACCTGCCAATTTACACGAATTATATTACCTTGTAGCAACTTAGGTTGAGAAAAAATTTATAGATAACATTTAAAAGCACGAGTAGAATCTGGGGAGAATATTTCACGAATAAATACAGCAGTAAGTTTTGCGCTTGACTGCCTCCAGACGTTTCCTTATAATTTTTTAGTGTTTACTGATCTTTATTTTCAATTTCAATATTTACGTCACATAAAAATGTATTTTCAAACCGACTTATCTAATAAAAAACAAAGTAGGTATAATTATTTAACAATCGCAGCTGCAGAAACTTAAAAGTCCACGGAATTCGCTAAATTTTAAATGTAATAACGATCAAAAAACCAATATACCTTGAACCATAGATATTGCAACGCATAGACTGGTCTAGAACTACTGAGAGTCTTCACTGTAAACAGTTCTTAGGCATGCTTCGACCAATCCATTACGCGTAAAGGCTGAGAGAGCCCTACCAATGTCCCGCCCTTATGTTCTATTTTAAGTTGATTAAAGAGAAATGAAATATGGTTCTCGTACCGCCATCTAGTAACAGCAGCGCTAAACGCTACATACATAGAATCATGCCAGACAGTGTAGTATATAAGAATTATTATATAAAGTGTTTATTGCTATATATTTACTTATTTAATTATTATTTTCAATTTAAGGAGTTTAAAAATTAAGTTACAGTACGTTATATTTATGGCAGTTAATATGTGCTGATTATAAAGTTGCGATGATTAAAACAAATTGGCGTTAAATTTCATTGCAAAAAAAATTTTTGAATGTGAAATCGATTTTTATAAAATTCCAAAAATTATTAGAAACCTTCAGTAAACATGAGGCGCACTTAAAATTCATCAAAAATACATGACACAATTCACAGTAAAATTTCCTTCGCATCAAAAATTGCAGGCTGTATGGGTTAACAAGTATCTGAAATAAAGTTATTGAAAGTAGGTTCTTATCCACTATCCAGTAAAGTCACTGAAAGCTTGGTGTATATACCGTGCGTGTAATTTCCCATTAGGCATGTACATTCACGTAGCGCGAGAGATTTGACAACACCGGCAGCCGTAAATTCGTCCGTTGCTGGAGCATTCCAGCTCTGTTATTTCATTGCAGCCAGCTGTCACGCGCGATGTTGTAATTCTTCTCCCCATACCTAGCCCGCGACTACACACACGGTATAGTGATCAGTATATTATATACTTGTATGTAAGTATATGTAGGCGACTTTTTGAATACATTTAAAAAATCGCATTTTTTATTGGTGTGTCTCTACACAGCAATAATAACAAACAGTGAAGTATGTGCAATTAAGTGAAGCTTCAATGGAACTGTTTTATAGTGGCGGTACCGAATTTTCTTAGAGCCTGCGGAACTGTACAATTATACAATTATTTTGTAATTGTTGCAATATGCTTTACACAATATCAACTGTGACTGGAGTATTTTATAAGATCGTGCCAATTTTACATTTAGAGCTGCCGTAACAACGTTTCGAAAGTGTTTCTGAGAGTAATATTTTTATATAAAATTTGTGTCGGAAGCATTTCTGCAGCTTTTATAAAATACCAAATTGCTAGTTGGGGAGTACCGCACTATCTAATAAACAAGATAATAAATGCCTTCCTTCACGAAAGTATTGCCATACAATGGTTCGGACAAATGACGGAAACCGAACAAAAGAACATAAGAGTCAAGCAAGGATGCTCCCTAACCCCCCCGACTATTCACCACAGTCATAGACCAAGTAATACAAAGCACAGTCAGGAAAACTCCTAATTTTAATGAAGACACAGAAACAATGAGAACCCCAATCGTACTAGCATACGCCGATGATCTTCTAAAAAGAAGAGCAACACATTCTCAACTTCCTAGAAAACATGAAACCCCATCTGGACACATCTGGACTGAAAATAAACTTCAAGAAAATTCCAATAATGGTGCGAGATCCGTCAGCAAAAAAGAGTTGGACCAGCAGAGAAGAATACAGAATAGGCGAGTACTCCTAAGGACAACGAACAAATTACAATACCTAGGGGCATATCTGACAAACCAACTGGAAAGGAGAGAAACTGTAAAGGAGAGAATTAAAACAAGACACAGAGTCACAAGGGCAATTATACCATACATCGAGAAAAACAAACCATATGGGGTCTGACCAAGCGGCTGCACATAGTCAACATACCGCTAATTATGACATATGGAGTTAAAAACACTGCTACGACAAAAGCCACCAGAAGAACTTTAAGAAGAACTGAAAGGAATATAATTCAATCACTCGCAAAAACAGCGACATAAATCAAGACTAGTAGGAGGGGGACGACAATTACAAAAAGTACAGAAGTGTACGCAATAAAGTACTGGGGACAAGTCCAAAGAAGGGACCCAACACATCTAAAAACAAACAAACTAAAAATAGGGAGACCATGCTACACAACACAATCGAGAGAATCATAGGAAGTACCAAGCAAACTGGGAAAGAAAAACAAGGGGATGAAATGAACCACAAAGAAATCACAACGATACATGCTCTACCAGAAATAGAAATGAAGGAATCAGAAAACGAAGATTTGTGGAAGCAGAAGCACAAAAAGAGGAGCACAAACACTGCATATCACAACACAATGCGGCAACGCATTTCACAAACACATCCCACACTCCTGTAGCATGAGTCATGTGGCTCTCGCCGCTGACAACAAGCATGATCCAAATCCAACCTAGCGTAAACGTAGTCGTCCCGGCGGCGGTATATCGTGGGAGTGGCAGCAAAGCCTATTGTATGCTGGTAAATCAATCAATCAGTCGTTATCAACCAAAAAAACAATAAATATAATTCATAGAGCATAAAACGATGACGTGCCGAAAAAGCCACCTGGCTCCAGTACTATTTCGTATATTGCAGTATATGTCGTAAAGGTATCCATAGGGGATCCACTAAAACATCGCAAAAAATAAGTTAGAGCATTGGTCTTGAGGGCTCGGATCGTAATTCTTGTCTCTTATTATTAGTCCAAAAAAGGTTAAAAATGTAGTAAATAAGTAAAGAACCAACTTGTAAATAAGAAACGGCAATTTTGTTTATCTTAAATCTCATGCAATGTATAGATAGCCCTTTCGCTAATCTTAAATTCTTTCAGGGTTATATTAAATCCTTCCTCCACGCCTGTTCCATCTTTTATAATTAAGAAGGTTGAGCGCAAAAAAGTGAGTAGCGTGAAATCAGCAAGAGAGATGTTGCTTTAAATATTAAATATCTAATTTAAACTTTGCCAAGAGTAAATATAAAAGTCTAAAGTTTTAAATTTATAAACGATTAAGTATAATTAAATTCCATACCTGGGTGGGTGTTCGCGAGCGAAAAGAAGATCCAAAAAATAAAAGTTTGTCAAATTTGTTCCTCCTTTTGTGTTCAGAAATTATGTACATAATACAAGGTAAAACACTCGGTAAAACATGTATTAGACTCATGGGATAAATCTGCAAACACTACTTTATGGAAAAACTACTCGAAAAAATTATTTTTTAGTGCCATCGATTTAATTCGATGGGACTAGTATTTGTGAGTACCTTCAAGGTTTCTCAATTTGTTTAAATAATTAGAAAAAAAAATTTGAAATTTCAACGATGATATATTTTTTTTACCTTTCCCCGCTCTCGTAGCTAGAACGATAATAGATACTACAAAATACATTGGACCTTTTTTGAAGAGTATCGAATTTTCTACGAAAAAGTCCTGGAGAGCATATTTTTTTTTTATAATACGAGCTACCGCGCGCAAAATTTAGATGAAAACCTTAGGACAAAACCTTTTTTTTTGTAGACTTGTGTTATTGAATGGTATTTTCATTAAGTTGACAGAAATTTTGACAGCTGCCAAAAGTGAAAATTTTATTTTAATATCAATTATGGAACTAGAAAGTTTTGGAACACTTTATATCTCTTCTTCTATGAAAACTAACATTATTTTCAAAATGATGTATTAAATTTGACAGCTATCAAGAATAAAGAAAAAGGAAATGAAATATCTACTTTGGCAGATCAATTATGTATTTGTAAAGTAAAAATTTAAAACTAAAATTATGCGAATCTTTATATATTTGTGACCTAATTTTATTAAAAAAAACAATATTTTTAGTAAAAATTCAATTTTAGGTAGAATTATAAAAAAATTGTAGCTAAAAATCAAAAATCCGGCTCGTCAGATTAGTCTATGTAATGAAGGAAAAAATAGTGTAAACATTTCGTGCAAACACGAGATTACCTCCCCCCTCCCCCGTTTTCGAGGGTGCTAAACACGATGAAAGGAGTGGGATAAGTTTTTGAACGCTGCAGCCCCCTGAAACGGCCAAAACCCACCCCTTTCATGTTTTCATATATAAACGGGTCTGGGGAGTGGTTTATCGACGAGTTATATATATTTAAAATAACATGGAAGGGGGTTATACAGTGAGTGGAATCCAGACAGCAGGCCCCTCCTTGGGGGTGGAATTTATTTTTTTCCAATGATTCGGTTCAAACGCGTATCCCTCGTTTTCGGGGTCGCTGATCACGGGAAAAATACCAACCCCTCCTCACCTCAAACGGGCAGAAACCCACCAGGAAGCATGCTATTCAGGATTTACAGGCTTTTCGGCACAAGATCGTTATTCCTGTGCATATCCGTTCATTTTTCACGGAAGAAAAGGTGGTAACGACTTCGGGAGGTTGCTTTAACCCTTCCAAGGGTTAAAGCAACCTCCCCTTCCAAGGGGTGTAAAATTCATTAATTACACGTTGGATCGTCAATACGCCCTCCCCCGTTTTCGCAGGCGCTGATCACGATGAAAATATTCACTTTCATCTCCGACTTTCCGAGAGTTGGAGCTGAAAATGAATAATTTTCCCGTTATCAGCGAGCCCGAAAATGGGAGGATACACGCGTTTGAACCGAATCATTTGAAAAAAAAAATGATTTTCCACCCCTAGGGAAGGTTTAATCAACCCCCTAGGCCTGCTGTATAGATTCCACATACTCTTAAACCCCCTTCCATGTTATTTCAAGTATAACCCGTCGATAAATCACTCCTCAGACCCGTTTATATATGAAAACATAAAGGGAACCCCATAAAGGGGGTGGTTTTTGGCCGTTTCAGGGGGTTTGGGCGGTCAAAAACTCCCACCACTTCAATCGTGTTCAGCACCCTCGAAAACAGGGTTAAGGTAATCTCGTCTTTGCACGAAATATTTACAAAAAACCTGTTCAAATAATGCTTTATTACATAGACTATAGTCTAAGAGCTGGGCACGAAATTTCAGTATGACTCTGGTTATGAAAAGTTTCCGTAACAATACGTCATACACTAGGGGAGGACCCTGATTTGGGAATTTGCTGACAGCTCGAACGGGGAGGGGCGCTGCCATATTGAAAAAATGGCACACAAAAACAGTCTCTTTGAAATATCTCGCTTCGGGTGCCTCATACGGTAAAAAATATTCTTATGAAAATGAAATGAAAATGAAAAATGACAATAAAAGAGCATTAAGTTTTCTACAAAATATGTCCTATAGATTTTTTTCGTTGAACTGAATAGTTTTGGTGCAGCAGCCGAAATTATGATTTTTTTGTAATTTCTCAATTTAGTACGACTTTTATGAAGGAGTATTTTTGTGTTGAGACAAAATTTGTTTCCATACCTGAAAATCTTCAAGTATAGTTTATTTTACTTGTCTGCTATGCATAGCTCAATGTTCAATACTCGTGTTTCCACACCACCTTGAGATAGAGTATATGTCTCCTTCTCCTTCTTGAGGCGTTTTAGGTGCTTGATGTCGAAGGTATAGGTTCGTTGTAGTCTTCAACAATACTTTCTTCGGAAATTGCTTCCGTTGCGTTGTTCACTGTAATTTGCAAATTTTGTAACGGACAAAGCTGCGACAATGCACCAGCAACAGTCGACGAGCTTCATGACGACGAGGAAGTCGACTCTCCAGTCGAAACATTTCTCGCAAGCATGGAGAACAATCAATACGTAGAAACAGTGAACAGCGCAACGGAAGCAATTTCTGAAGAAAGTATTGTTGAAGACTACAACGAACCTGGACCTTCGACATCAGGCACCTAAAACGCCTCAAGAAGCAGGCTAGTCGTGGATTTGGCCTACAGGGGACAACCACGTAAAAGAAAACGCGCCCTATACTCTACCTCAAGGTGGTGTGGAAACGAGTATTGAACATTGAGCTATGCATAGCAGACACGTAAAATCAACTATATTTGAAGATTTTCAGGTATGAAAATAAATTTTGTCTCAACACAAAAATACTCCGTCATAAAAGTAAATTGAGAAATTACAAAAAGTCTTAATTTCGGCTGCTGCACCGAAACTATTCAGTTTAAAGTAAAAATCAATAGGACATCTTTGGGAGAAAATTTAATGCTCTTTTATTTTCATAAGAGCATTTTTTGCCATATGAGGCAGTCGACGCGAGATATTTCAAACAAACTGTTTTTGTGCGCCATTTTTTCAATATGGCGGCGCCCCTCCCTGCTCGAGGTGTCAGCAAATTTCCAAATCAGGGTCCTCCCTTAGTGTACGACGTATTGTTACGGAAACTTTTCATAACTCGAGTCATATCGAAATTTCGTGCCCAGCTCTCTCCATCAATTGGATTGATATAGAATTTCTAAATGAACATTCAAAAAAGTTTCCATAACTTCAACTTGACGACCTGTAGAGTGATTCGAGTGGCACACTGGGATTTCATCCCACTGTGCACCGTAACCATTGCGTCACTAAAACAAAATTTTCGCAAATCAGGAATTGTACAAATTTGATAAGGATAGGCTTTTGAAGTAGGTATTTAAAAAAATATACCATTTATAAAAATACAGTCAAGTACTGTCAAGTACTTATTTATTAACATATTGGAAAAGATATACAAATTCTAAGAAAGTGATATACACCTTATCAAAGTAGGCCCGCAGGTCTGAACTTTAACAAAGTATCCAAAGATCCAACAGTTAATTGTACTGTCGTGAGCAAAAAAAAAATAAGACAACAATCTGTCTCTATTTGCACACTTGCAATGAATTTTGACAAATAATTGACAAAGTCACAAAAATTAAAGTTAGATGTACACAACTAGATTTTAGCAAAAATACGTTATGACTTGTCCCTTTTTTTTTACACACGACAGTACCTAGTGGTATGCTCGTAAAAAAAGGAAAATAAACTAACCTGGACAACTAACCTTGAGTCCGTGTACACAGCCTTTTATAATTTTTTATAGAATTAATAAGTAGATTGCTTAACCCCACCACTTTTTTTTGACGTCACAGGGGGCTTGGGGGTAATTAGGAGATAATAACCCTCCGGGTTAAGCAATCTACTAATTTATTATCAAGAGAGAAAATACACGATTGATGGATGATATTTGTTATTATAATTGTTACAACACTAATGTTGGTTCCACAAAAAATTATTAAAACAGAGCTATTCGCTGACAACTCCAAACTATAGAAACATATCAAAAAGAAATATCAACCTCCGCTGTGACAGCTAAATTAAATACGCTGCGGTTATACACAATATGAGCATGTTGAACTGATGCATCATATCATTGTGAGGACCACACAATGACTCTCGTGCATGTTATAGTCCGAGTGTCCGCACCTGCACAGATTAAATAATTTTACTACAAAACTGCCAGTAATTACTTAATTTTATTTATTACAAACCAACTAATTGACTTTTTGCGACAATTTGATGATGTAGAGACGCCCTAAAAATGTTCTTTCAACATAATTATAAAATCACTTTATAAAGGCTCTATTGTTCACCAGTGAACTCTATACCAACTGGAACGGGCACCGTTCGGATAATGCATAGTGTGCATAGTTAGGCGTTGAAGCCGAGAGAGATAGAGATATTTCAGTATTCACTTTTCACTTGTGCTTGTTGATTTAAATGCTGTTTCGTGTTTTCAAAAATAGTCTCTATACGCGCGTCTATCACCTGATTTACCTGATTCACCTTGAATTCACCATAAGCATTATTGTGTTAGACAGAGACAGGAATACCAACGAAGCACGGGTTGCATACTTACACGCTGGCTTCACTTTTCTAACATTAAACGCCCGTTCCAGTTGGTATAGAGTTCACTGTTGTTCACTTGTAAAAGTTTTCTTACAGAGCTTCAACTATACGAATATTTTTATTTTATAACGATTACATGAATGCTAGTTACAGAGCTATTATAAAATGTATGGGTTACTCTTTTAATGTCATATAACCCGGTGATATAAACGTTCTTACAATTAATTTTAAAGCTGTTAGATTTATACAGGCAACAGCTCTTGTTAAGTACTCATACACAAACTTTATTAAAGTGTTTTAACTGACTCCAGTGAATGCATAAAGTATTTTCATACATCCGAAAGATCGCCGTTGCATCATTTCATCTGCGGTAGTTATATTTATAAAATTGTGGAGGAAATTAGTAATGTACTTGTTAATAACATGGGAAATATATAAGTTGATCTCTAGTTTCCGATCCCGTCAGCTAACGTATTTAAAGAGCATCAGAATAATCAAGATGCTGTCAACATGGAAAGGAATTAAACGTAGTAGAAAATATTCTGGAACCACTTGACTTTTTATTGGCAATATTGAAACTATTTAAATGTTCACAAAACAACCAAAATCACTAGGGAGCTATGATACATATATAATTACCAGTTACCAAATTACTGCGTAATACACTGTTCTATAAGAGAACCCACTGTACTTCTATACGAGCTTCGTGGTTGTTTAATGCCTGCATAAGGAGCTGAATTGTTCTCTAAAGTAAACCGCGATCTGTTTCTATAAACTAAAAATGTTTGTGACTGTATATAGTAGCTGCATACTAAACCGAATTGTTTTATAGCAAAATCTGCGGCAGTCCTTATACAACAAAAAGAACATGTAGCTATATAATAGCCGTATTATAAATTAAATTGTTCTGCATTATAATCGGTAGTAGTTTTACACTATATAAGGATCTTGTCGCTATATAACGAGTTACATAATTCTATAAAATAACCTGCTACAGTATTCATATTATAGAAAGTTGGAATAAGTATAATTAATAATAATAAAACCCAATTATTCTCGAAGACACTTCGCAACTAAAGCAGCTTTGTAACAGCTGTTATAAAACTAATAGTTTTGTAGAAGTTGTTTAACTGAACCTAAAAAGCCTGTCCCTGAGTAGCAATAGAATTGTTCTATAAAAGCTGCACCACTTCCACAAAGATTGTAATATTTCAGACACCATGTTTTTCAAATGTTTTAGATGTGGCATCCATCTTGAGAAAAATTCACATAAGAAAAATAACATTTTATTAGCGCATATTAAACTATTTCACACGTACTTTTAATTACGTACTATGTGTTAAATAATTAATTTATGGCAGTTAATAACAATTTTAATTATGTAGGAGTAAATATTTTGAAGAACATTTTTTTCATAAATCCTGATCAGTCCCTTAATTTGCAGAATTTCGATGACGTATTTTTATTTTATTATCATAGCACATATCCAGTGACGTAGCCAGGGGAGGGGTCCAGGGGGTCCGGACCCCCCCCCCCCGAAATAAGTTGACATTTAAATAATTGACAGACATGATATTTAAAATTATTATATTAATTTTATTTTCGGTTTTTGTTGAAAACTTTTCTGGTTGATTTAAAATTTCCATTCCAGCCAGCCCTGTTGCAAATCGTGATGTGGTTTCCTGCAATTTTATTCCAGCCAAATTAATATTAATAATATAAATGCAGCCAATAATTTCTTGAATAAAAATAAGAATAGGCCCGTCTAGACACAGATTTCAAATGATTTTACCAGTCATAGACAACTTTCGCTTAGACTAACTAACTTATATGAATGCCAAATTGTGTATTTACTTTACATTATTTTACCTATGACACTTCCATTTTTCTCAATATCTTGAATATCAATAGACATGTATTTAGAAGGAATTAAAAGGTATTTATATTTGTTATTATGTAGAAGTTATCTTGAAAATGTAAACAAAACTTACGGCGAGGATTATGTGGCAACATTTCTTGCGTGCCGCCAGCTGACACTTCTTGTCACAATACAAGTGAAAGAGATATATTGGTTAGATTTATTTGTTGTTTGTTTATGTGACGTTTGATTTTTACTTTATCAATAAATTATTAAGATGGAGTTGAATTTTGTGAAAGGAAATTTGTCCAATTTACCCAAAGTTAATTATGACTTGATAGATTCTTTCTATAACAAAATTTGAATTTTTGAAGGGATGGGATCAAAAATATTGGAAGCTTGCCACCAAGTTCTTCGAATATCAATTTTTTCGGAACAGTTACAAATTTTTTTTCCGAATCACTTATATTTGTATTTCCACAACTTTTATAAAATACCTTTTAAATGACATCTAATATTTGTAAATTACAGCAAATACCTCGATGAAAGAAACTGAAATGCTTCAAATCAACACGACGGCGGCGTTAGAACACATCTCTCATTTGACTAGCCGTTGACATTGTTGTCATGTTTTGCTAAATATGTTTTTAAAAATCTAATCGTCATTAAAAATTTACATAAGAAAATTAAAGTTCGTGGATAAATATATTAAAATTGATTAAATAAATAAGCTTTATACTCCTGTTTTCTTCAATTATCTTTGCTAGAACTAGAGAACGAATTTCAACTTGGCAACACCACACTGTTTTGTATAAAACCATTCTATCAACAAATTCATACAGTCCAGCTACGTCACCAATTTAAAACACCTGTTGCTCCACTTATTTTAACTTCTGTTTTCTCAAAAAATGTTTAATTATTTTCGCGGAAATCTGTATTGGAAGGCTTGTTTGTACATATTCTATGATATTCAATAAAAAAAAAAAATAGGAAAATACCCCATTCTCTAAAAAATAATGGAGAAATTGGAATTCTGTAAAAAACGATTTATAGGTGGAACAACTAGCATTTTTTCAAAGAGACAGAATTTCAACGCTTTTAATGAGCTGGGCGTCACAACGCCTCGAAAATATAAATCGACTGAAGGGACTTTTAGAGTGCGGAAATTTGAAAGCACATTTCATTTAAAGATTTTTTTGTCATATATCCCAACTGGATTACTGTACTCGTATGTGAGTAATACCTTCAAAACATTCGGACCCCCCCGAAATAAAATCCTGGCTACGTCACTGACATATCGACAGAAAATTTTAGCTTTAGTAATCTCATGAAAATTGACATTTTAATATACACGTATTGTCACAAAACAGGTAAGTCGAAGCAACGGATATATTTTCATATTTTTTAGGTTCATATAATACAACTATTATGACACGAAAAAGCTCTTTAAATTATTCAACCATGAACGGTTATACAGTAAAATTACTTCATAACACATGCTTCACTAGTCTATAAAAGCTCTTTATTGTTATATAGAGGAGTCTAAACGAACCTCTATTCAACTCTTTGCATCTGTATAGGAGCTTCTTAAGACACTTTATAGATGCTGTGAGAATGTTACTAAAGAGTGTTAAGTAGCCGTATAATTATTGTTTTTGCGGCGTTTAAACGATAAAATGGCTTTATAAGCCTGTGTTTATTCTGGATATATAATGGTTGTATAGGTATTGAGGAAACATCCTCAGACGTTAATTATAAAGCTTTTATTCTTATACAATCCAACAAGCAAAATATAAATGTTATACCAACTATTGCGTTTTATTGCCATTTTATAAATGAATAAAATAGCAATAAAACAAAATTGTTGTAGAAATGACAATTATAAAACAAATTTGCTTATTGGGAATGGCGATACAGATGTTTTTATAGCTATTATAAAATAACACTCGAATCAGAATTGTCAGTTTGGCTCGTTTTTTACCCCCAACCCCAAAAAACACCCCCAAAACAAACAAAAAGTGGTCTGTCCGGCGAACCATACCAGTGTATCCTTATGTATTTTAACCCACTGAATCCGAATCTGAAATCAGAATTGTCAGATTCGTTCGTTTTTCACCTCTAACCCTAAAAAAACACCCCCTTCCCCAAAAAATGGTCTGTCCTACGGACCATACCAGTGTAGCCTTATGTACTTGGACCCGCTGAAACCGAATCCGAAGTCAGAATTGTAAGAATGGCTCGTTTTTCACCCCCAATCCCAAAAGATACCCCCAAAGCAAAAAAGTGGTCTGTCCGGCGGACCATACCAATGTATCCTTACCAAATACATAAGGATACACTGGTATGATCCGCTGGGCAGACTATTTTGCGGGGGGGTGTTTTGGGGGGTTGGGGGTGAAAACGAGCCAATCTGACAATTATAACTTCGGATTCGGTTTCAGCGGATCTAAATACATGGGGATACACTGGTATTGTCCACCGGACAGATCATTTTTTTAGGGGGTGTGTTTTTTGGGGTTAGGGGTGAAAGACGAGCCAATCTGTCAATTCTAACTTCGAATCCGGATTCAGCAGCTCAAAATACATAAGGATACACTGGTATAGTCCGCCGGATAGACCACTTTCTTTTTGTTTTGGGGGTGTTTTTTGGGGTGTAGGGGTGAAGAACGAGCCAATCTGACAATTCTGACTACGAATTCGGTCTCTGCAGGTCCAAATACATAAGGATACACTGGTCTGGTCCGCCGGACAGACCATTTTTTTGGGGGGGGGGTGTTTTTTAGAGCTAGGGGTGAAAAACGAGCCAATTTGACAATTCTGACTTCGGGTCCAAATACATTCGAATACAATGGTCTGGTCCGCCGGACAGACCACTTTTTTTTGTGGAGCTGTGTAATTAGTGTTAGTTAAGTTTTTCCTCTAAAACTAAAGCAGGTTTCTTCTTTGGCAGTTGTGTTAACTATATGGCAAATATTATTGTTTCCCTGAAAATGTTTTCCTTCATTATTTTTTAGGGTGTCCACCCTCCAATTTTTGAAGAGTCGAAAAATCAATCCGTCTTGTAGAGATAAAATTTGTTGCAAGGCCTCCTGACGGAGTTTTTCCGTTATACTTTTTTAAATTTATCTATTGATCGACTTCAAAAAATTTAAAAAAGTCTATCCATATGTGTTTTTTTTTAATATTTGTTCAAACATTTCTCTGAATTGTCTTAAACGATTTCTATGAAATTCATCCGAGATTTATCCCATCAGGTTTTTAAATACCCTTTTCTAAGTTTCTGTGTTGAGCATGTTCAGTTTTTTAAACCTGTCCATTAGGCACTCCGCCAGTATGTGGTCCCCCTTAGATTGATTTTGATTTATCACCAGAGCAGCGAAAAATAAAAATGAAAAGAAGCAAAACAGTTTAATGAAAATTTATATGAAAAATCAGGTCAACAATATATAAATCTTCCCATAAAAGTCGCGGCTTACTCCACGTTGTAAAAAGTTGAAATTATAAAGTGGCATATAATGTCATAAAGGGCAATTCATCATCGCGCCCAGGCTTAGGCTTATATACGCAGTACATAATAATATAACATACATAAAGTTAATGCATTTTTTTAAACAATTTCGTTCGGTTGAAAACACTAGGGTATACTGCCACTCTAAATATTATTTATTGTAGGACAAAAAAGATAGAAGTGGATGGACAGTCGTGATAAATGACGTCATTATGTTTGGAGAATGTGAAATATGGCCGAGTGGGAGATCGCCTCATACGCGTTACACCAGGGAAAAGAAGTACGTGTGTCGCACAGCTTGGGATTCAACCGTGAAATGTGCAAAATGCATATTGTGTGATCAATTCGTATTGTGAAGTGGAGAATACTCGGCTTCCGGAAATATCGGAAAAATGAGCCGCCGTATTATTAGCACATAACAGTCTTTCTTGGTTAGATTTCCAGTGGATGAAATGTAATGTGTTTACGCTTATAAAGAATACAAAGCGTAATCATAGTACAGGGTAATCGACTCTGGCTCTATTAATAACATGAGAGATATTTCTAGTTTTATAATACAGTGTCTCATTCTTCTCATATTCACAGCGTCTTGTCAAACTTTTTTTGACCCATGCACCATTCTAGTTGACCTGCCTTTATTGTACGGCAGCATATAAAGAAAACTTAAGAATGACGTGAAAGAGAGATAATACCAATAACATTACACGTAGCTAAAAATTAGAGGAAAGGAGGCATACGACAGGAGGATCAAGAAACAACTCATGGCAATAGAGAGATCATTCCTGCTAGCCGTAACAAAAGCATATAAGAACGTCATCAACCAGCGCACTACAACTGACATAGAAGCTAGATAAAAATTTGTTACACATAATAGAGATAAAATACAAATAGAAGCAATGATAATTAAACCGAAGGAAAAATTGCACTCACTACACCGAGGCATTGTATAGTTGGCGTAATAGATATAAGATATGTCCTCTTAGTAAATATCAAAAGCGCCGGGGATGCCGACAAAGGAATTAGCCAGCGCGTATAAAGGGTTTTGCGTTTTGCGTCCTACCCGTCGCAATACTAATGCGACTTCGACTACCATACCTGAAGTAACGTAGAACTAAGAAAATGTAAAAGTATGTATAGATGTTAGATCACGGTTCACATGAGTGACTTTTTAAAAAGATTTATTTATTTAATGGAGCCAACGTTGGCTCTTGGAGAAGGAATATAATAATAATTAGAAGTGTTTCATTCTAAGTGAGTTTAATAACTGATTCAACAAAGCTTGTTTAGTCATATTTATAACATACAGAACCTGAGTAAGCAAAATATTGAACAAAGGAATTGCAGTTCTGCAGTCAGCACAAGTTATGAGAAACAAAGGTGTAATATGATATCTTGAAGATAAGCAATTAATAAGAGAAGCTGTTATCGTGTAATGTGATATACCTGTGAAGGTTTATTATGGCTACGTCTTTATAATAAGCGTATAATTTTATATAACAACTTCCCCCTTAATAAAAAAGTTGATGTTATGCAGCAACTTTTGAAGATTGTTAGAAACGTTAAATGAATATAATGCAAAATAAATTGAAACAATGTTGAATGAACACAAAGCAAAATAATAAAATATGTAAAAGTTAAAATTGGTAAACGATAATAATAATAAGCGAGTAATACATTACATAAATGTAATAGGAATAAAATATAATGGTCTAAATTAATAGACAAGGGTAAAACTTCACATATGAAAGTCTATGTTAACTCGATGTCCTCTTTTTCTTGAGGTTTAATACCGGGTCGCTTTCTCTAGGAAATTTGGTAAAACTCTGCTTCGCTCTGAAGGTGAAGGAGGGTTGTCCGTTGAGGGTTGGATTCGCAATGCTCCACATCTTCTTCTTCTGCATTTACAAGTTACGTAAAGTAGAACTAATAGAATGATGAGAGTGATTATGAAATATGTGAACCAAGATACGTGTTTGCTCACAAAAGGTTCGTTTATCAGGTCATCCAGGTCTTTGGAATATTGGTCCAATTTGTTTTTAGCAATATCTAGATCTTCTACGTCGAGACTGTTTAATTTCAGCGGTTTTAATTTTGGAATTTCGATTTTGTCGGGCATTACAGCATTCAAAAGGAATTTGGATAGGATGTGAATTGTCCTTAATTTCGGAAAAGTCTTTGGTACTGGCTTGTATTCTAGTAATGCCTGCATAGGCGTAACATCCTGGTTGTAGTTTGATGATGGAATTTTTGTTGATTAACTCTGTCGTGGATTCTCTCTTTGGACAGTTGATGGTGATGTGAATTGGTTCGGAATTAATTACTAGCCATGTATTGTCTTCAAGTTCTTGGACGTTGTATCTCTGACTAATAATGAAGGAAGTTTGACACTTCTCTGGAAGTTTTGGCAATGGTTTTAGTATTCTGGCTTCACATATGGCATTTTGGTCGATAGGATATGCAAACAGGTTCGAACATAGTTTGGTTCCAAAATAAAGTGGTTTGCATTTTTTCAAATTTTGTATAGGTATGTACATTAAAGAATCATCGTCTCTCGCGATAAACTTTTGTGAGATAGATAAAATGTGATGTAGACCAATTCTGTTATCAAGTATCGGGATAGGGTATAGGCGATAGGTGTTATAATTTTGGGGTTCAACAAGTGGTATTATTAAAACAACTAAGTTAGAATCCATTTGAAACGCTTGTAATTCAGTAATATCCAAATACTTAGCAACTGCCGATAATTTAATGGGGAGAGGCAAATTGTTCCTTCGTAAGCTCTGTGAAACTTCTTGTAGTGCTGTCACTAAGTGATTAGGGGTTATGATTGACGTGTGAATGATTCCTAGTCTGGCAAATGTTATTGAATTTAGAATGTTGTTTAAATTATCTTCGATATACAAATAGCTTACCATTAATTGTTCGGAAATGTATAAAAATTTTAGTTTTATGTGAGCAGCCTCAATAGCTTGAGTCATGGTTTCAATTGTGCGTTCGATTTCTTCGAGATCTTTGTTAAACGTTTCCTCGTCAATTTGTAATTTTTGTATATCGAGTTGAAGTTTTTAATAACAGAAGTTGTAACTGAAATTTGATTTTTGATTAAGTTTTCCAATTGATGTTCGTCGTTATTTAGTTTATTTATACAATTAGTATAGTACTGGCCGTCTTCAGCATCCAGGTTTCCAGTTATGGATTTGAATATTGTACCGATACCGTTAAGTATTCCTCGTTTATATCTTTTTGTATCTGATTTCGTCAAATTTCATTTTTATAGAGTTGGATATTTGTGTTAAAAGGTTAAAGTCTGTTTTAATTTCACTCGTAAAAATAATTGACTTATGGTCACCATTATTGAGAGTGTACAAGATTTTGTCTAAGATATTTTGATTTTTGTCAAAAGCTAGTTTGAGGGATGAAATATTTTCATGCACTAGCAGAGTCCATTTGTCATTTGTCACCACGATGTCCGTGTCTTGGTGGTAGTATACACCAACAGTGTTATTAATCGGGGTAATTTTGTATTGACAGAGTGCTGATCCGAACAGCAGGAGAAACGTTAATTTCATCTCCATGGGTAGGTTCTTCGTCCGTCAAGGGATTGGGATCCGTCACCACCAGTGAGGAAGGTCTCCTTGTTCTCGCAGATGTACACGCACTAGTTAGGCACCTTCTGCAGATGTTGTTCTTGTTCTTTTGCGTTTAACTACCAGTTAGGCTTCTTGTTCTGATGATGTTTACGGATCCTACCAACTGCGCCAATGTTAGATGACGGTTCACATGAGTGACTTTTTAAAAAGATTTATTTAATTAATGGAGCCAACGTTGGCTCTTCGAGAAGGAATATAATAATAATTAGAAGTGTTTCATTCTAAGTGAGTTTAATAACTGATTCAACAAAGCTTGTTTAGTCATATTTATAACATACAGAACCTGAGTAAGCAGTTCTGCAGTCAGCCCAAGTTATGAGAAACAAAGGTGTAATATGATATCTTGAAGATAAGCAATTAATAAGAGAAGCTGTTATCGTGTAATACGATATACCTGTGAAGGTTTATTATGGCTACGTCTTTACAATAAGCGTATAATTTTATATAACATAGATAGATATATCACTGAAATAAGATAACAGCGGATGCGGAATGATCTCAAAATTGAATGGCACATGAATCACACACAGAAAAAAACACATTGGACTTGCATACTGCAGAATTGGCAATAAGAATAGCAAAAACTTAGATCAAACAACAGATAAAAAAATACTAACGTAGTAATAATAACGGACGCACTGCAAGCCAATCAAACAATGCAGTAATGCAAAACAAGTAATAAAGTTGCAGCAGAGATACAAAGAAAAATATTTGAAAGTTAGACAGAGGCAAAAAATCTACATAAAATGGGTAAAGGAACATGATAAAAAAATGAAAAGAATACACAGGCATATGGAATAGCTAGACAATCATTAGAAGAAGAAACGAATGATGTGATACATTACAATATGAAATTAATAAAGAAAACAAAATAAAAAGACAAAGAACTAGAATGACAAAAATGGAACAGTAGAAAGACAAACATAATAGCGGGTTTATACGTGCATGGATTTAGTGACGCCAGTAGATATTGGCACGCCAATAAAAAAATATTGCACGTGTAAACAGTTACTGGCGAGAACTAGCGAGCAAGTCTTGACCTTGCATGCATTGATGCATGCTCGCCAGTAACTGTTTGTACGTGCAATATTTTTTTACTGGAGTGCCAATATCTACTGGCGCCACTAAATCCACGCAAATATATAAACCCGCTATAATGCATAAAAACGGTTGACACAGAAATGATGGATATCAATTATAAAACTACACAATTAATACGTGGGTATGAAAGCATGCAGCACTATTACAAAAGATTCAACCTAAGACATACGGATTGAAAATGTAAGTGCAAACTGAAGGAAGATGAGACAGCAGAGCATGTGATAAATAGTGAATAGGAGAAAAGAATATAATCAGGGAACTATTAAAGACTAAATACATGCAATACCTACCAACAATAGACAACCGGGACAAAGAAATCATGAAATGGATAAACATCTTGAGTAATGAAATGATCAGTGAAGATAAGGAGGTGGAATAGAAAAACCCAGAAAAGGCAGAGGAAGTACCAAAAGCCCAAAACCGATGTTTGTATAGTCTTCCCCTTTTGCTATCTGGTTTTCCTTGAACTATTAAATGGCTCTAATTGTACGCTCTCCATATAATAACAAAAAATTCGAAAGAATACGATGCTGGAAAATTTGGGTGATATATTTCTTAGAGAATTGTCTTGTGGAGTTTTTAACGTTAAATGTGTTGACATTTTATAGATTTTGATGCTTTTGTACTTTATATATTATTTCATTAACTTTTTATAGAATTTTTCCTCTTATTCTGGTTGGCCTCCTTTTGCTGTACAACACGTCTGACAGTCACGAGACTATAACCAACACGACGGATCTTGAACAAGTGATACAAATCAAAATAAATTTTTTTTTAACTAAGGCACAGAAACATTAAGGACTCCGATCGTACTAGTATACACTAATAATATCCCAATAATCACGGAAGAAGAGCAGGATATTCTCAATTTCTTCGAAAACACTGAAAATAAACTTCAAGAAGAGTATAATCAAGGGAATAAGCGCCGTATTATACTGCTAATGATCCATATGACATTAAAAACGCAGCGACGACAAGAGCAAAGAGAAGAAATCTGAAAAGAGCTGAAAGGGACATCATCCAATTACTCGCAAGGTGGAAACGTCAACATTAATGGGAGCGAAAACAGTTACAATAATAGTAATAAAATGCGATGATGGAATCAGATGTGGTGGAAAGAAAAGACCCTGGAGAAGCAGGAGAGCTTTAGAAGCATATCACGATCCATATCACGACACAGTGCGGCAACACATATCACAAACATCCGCATTTCGCATCTTATATTCCTGTACTATGCGCCATGATGTGGCTTCCGCTGCTGACAACAAGCATGACCTAAATCCAATCTAGCCCAGACGTAGCCGGTCCGGCGATAAGTTTTCCGGGAGTGGCAATAGTGTCTACCGTACGCTGATAAATCAAATCAAGATCAAAATTAAAATGGCTGACCCAAAATGGCAACCAAAGAGTGACCGCAAAATTCGCCTGTTTTTGCATAGTGGATAGCGGGCCAAGGGAAAGAGCAAAATAAATCCTATAGGTCTCAAATTAAACTTTGAGAAATTGTAAGGTGAGCATATTTTTTACTTTTTTGAAAAAATGCAAAAATCACCCCTATTCAAGGGAAGAAAATATTTAAAAAAGGCAGTATATAATGAATATTTAAAAAAATTTGATATTGTATGAATTATTTACGGATTATATATAATTCTGTAGCATATTTGGAAGAGTTTAGGAAATTGTCCTACAACCCTCCAACCCCTTGTAATAATTAAAATACCAACCCCAGAGAACGAAAAAATTCATAAGTCCTACCCACGTGATACAATCGTCATGGGATTTTCACTAGAATTATTATTATGACTAGTCGAACCCATATCTACAGGGAAATTGAGCGACCACCCTCCTACTCCTTGTAATAATAAGAAAACCACCCCTCGAAAATCGATGAGATTTTCGCTGGAATTATTGTTGTGACTAGTCGAACTCACATGTACTAAGAAATTATGCCACCACTCTCCTACCCTACCCCTTGAAATAATAAGAAAAGCACCCCGAGAAAGAAAAACAATTCGTAACTCCTACCCCATGATACAATAGACTTGAGTAATAACAGTTGTTTTATTTTTTAAAATATCCATTATATACTGCCTTTTTAAAATATTTTCTACTCTTAAATAGGGGAGATTTTTGCATTTTTTCAAAAAAGTAAAAAATAAGCTCACCTTAAAATTTCTCAAAGTTTAATTTGAGCCCTATAGGGCAATATGGAAAAAAGCTATAGTCACACCATTACCGAAAACTACTAAAGCCGAGGATCTGAAAGAACTTCGTCCTATCAACGTACTACCAACAATGTCAAAATAACTTGAAAAAATAATACACTCAGAAGTGCAGACGCATCTATCTCAAAACAATATTCTTCCAGCTGTCCAGTCAGGATTCAGACAATATCATAGCACAAGTACTGCCTTAATCAGAATTGTTAGTGATATCACAAAAAATATGGACAATTCAGAAGTTACTTATCTTACCCTGCTGGATTTCAGTAAAGCATTCGACCTTATCAATCATGATCTGTTAATAGCCAAACTTAAATTTTACAGATTTTCAGGCATCCTTTTAACGTGGTTCAACAATTACTTATCCGATCGTGTGCAGTGTGTTAAACTTGATAATATGTTATCAGACGAACAAAGTGTAGTGTGCGGTGTTCCCCAAGGTAGCATATTGGGCCAACTTCTTTTTATTGTGTTTACAGCTGATCTGCCAAATGTTTTACAATATCAATGGACGATACATTTGTATGCCGATGACACAAGTGTACAAATCATGCAATCCAGACCTAGTTGATGAAATCATAGATGAACTAAACACTAATTTGCATGTTATTTCTGAATGGGCCACCAATAACGGCTTAGTGATAAACCCAACAAAAACAGTGGCTTTGTGTATAGGAACTAAATATCAGGTAGCTAAAGCTAAAGAAAAACAAACCCGTCAGATATCTTTAAATAATACTATGATAATCTTAAGTACGGAGGCGAAAAACTTGGGTGTGATTATAGACGAAAATTTGTCCTTTGAAAAACATGTTATACGTAAGATAGGTATTTGTTATGCTAAATTTAAATCTTTGTGGAGATATAAATATGTATTACCTAACGAAACTAAATGGAACTTAGTAAATGCAGTAGTTCTAAGTTACTTCGATTATGGTAGTAGTGTATACTTTAGTTTTCTGACGGAAGCGTTCAAGACTAAAATACAGGGTTCTTCAAAATTCTTGCCTAAGATACTGTGACGTGTTTCCACCCTTAGGAAACCACCCCTTGCAAATTCCGTGGGTTCCAAAAATTATAACAAGAGATTGTCCACTAACACACTTTATTAAATATTTACTGGATACTTCACAATACTATTGTTAATTTAAATACACTTTACTGACTAAAAATCACAATGTTTATCACTTTGTTTCTCTTTGAACTCTTAACCTCACTTTCTATACTTTCTGAACTTCTGAACTACTTGCTGAGAATGCGGTCGGTCTTTTTATACCTAAAAATGACAGATCTCGATTTTTCTGTGATGACGCCACCATTCTCTAGATAATTCCAGATGTCACCAGAACTAACTTCTGGTAGGTTTCTCGAGTAGGTGCAAATACACTACATTCATTCAGACATTCGATCTGTTGAAGTCTGCCTACTTTTTAGTAACATAACCTTAAATTTTAAGGGGTGCAACATATTACACTGCCCCCTCCTTAAGCCTGAACGTCCCGGTCAGGCAATTCAGTCTCTTTCACATACTTCGCCAGTCTATCCAAGTGTACGATCTTCATCTTGGACTTTTTGTTTCGTTGAATACGATAGACAATATCATTAATTCGGGTAATAACAATATACGGTCCATCCCAAGGTGGTTGAAGTTTACGGGATCTCCATTCCTTCCGCTGTAGTGCTCATCGAAAATGGTTCTCCACGGGCAGCACAATTTTTACACTTGTGACACCAGGCCTCCACATCCTGGCGACTATTAACCCAATAGAACTGTTCCCGTGCTCTACTCAATGTCTTGTTTATGCCGAAGTGTCTGCTGGACGTTTCATTGTGCGCTTTCTGGAGTACTTCTGGTACACGACACCTGGGAATCATTAGACGCATGGCAACCTGCTTCCCATCTGGGCTTTCCCATGCTCTCCTTAAAAGCCCGTCTACGACTGTAAGTGAATCCCATTGTGACCATAAAGCCTTCAGCCCCACTTCTGTG
This sequence comes from Rutpela maculata, assembly GCA_936432065.2. Lineage (NCBI taxonomy): Eukaryota > Metazoa > Arthropoda > Insecta > Coleoptera > Cerambycidae > Rutpela > Rutpela maculata. The sequence continues at coordinate 40,971,893 of OW386290.2, forward strand.
TCGGAAACATCCTTCCATGCTGGACGCGTTCCCTCTTCTTTTGCTCGCAACATGGGTCCGATTTCTACATCACGCAATTGCTCTTGCCTCAGAGTTTTCTTTGACCAACTGTCTGGAAGATCGACCTTGACAGTGTTGACTTTAACCATGTTCGGCAGTTTTCTCACCTGAGGGTAGCGTTTGCAATCTTCCTTGTCTGGTTTTCTGGATAATGCAGGAGTTTTGACTGCCTGCGTTGTCAACAGCCTGGTTTTCTCGCATTGGTCGTTCACTTTTGACGGAATAAATTGTTCGTTCCCAATCCTTAACATTCGCTTCCCTACGTCAACAATAAATCCATACTGTTCCATAATGTCCAGTCCCAAAATGAAGTCATCCGTAATGTCAGCCACGATGACCCTGTGGTCGAACCTCAAATGCCCAATCTGCAAACCCAGGTCTACTTCTCCATGAACCGTAGCCCTGTCCCTCGTAGCTGTCCGGACGATCACTTCTTCATTTTGCCTCTTGGTAATCTTTATGCCCGATATAAATCCTGGCCGTACTATTGATGACGTAGTACCTGTGTCGATGGTAAACAAACATTTTCTTCCGTTCACATATCCATGCAACAACAGACTGCTTGCGATTCTTCGAAGCTGGGAAATCTTTATTTCTCTGGGGTCACTGCATTCCCTAGCCAGAACAACCCCCTTGGTACTGTTTTCCTGCTTCTCTTCAAGATTCACAGCATTTACTCGACTCTCCGAATTCTGCTGTCGACAGTCTCGCTTCATGTGTCCTACCTTGCCGCAGTTGTAACATTTAATACCTCCGCTCGGCTTTCCTTTATTTTGTTGTTTTTCCTGATTTCCGAGACCATCCAATTTATCGCATAATTTGGTGAATATTTTCTGCATCTCAGTCAGCAAGGGGTTCTGGTTCATTTCTGGTTGCGATTTTTCGAGAGTCACAGCTCGCACTCTTGACCTTGGAGTATCTCTGTAGGCGGCTTCTACTTCGAGTGCACGCACCAAAGCTTCGCTACTACTTTGGTGTCTCGTCAGCCTCAGGACTCGCCTGACCTCTTCGTCCCTTATACCATCTAAAAAGGCCCCCACGGCTAATTGTTCCTGGAATTCTTTAGGTGCATTTGGATACGCCAGGTGTGCCAGTCTCTCTATCGCAGCTTCAAATTCTTGTAAACTTTCCCCAGCTTTTTGCATTCGGAATTTCAGCTGAGCCTGGTATAATTGGGCAAGGTGTTGATCGCCATACCTCAAGTCTAATGCAGCTTCCAAGACTTTGAAGTCCCTTTGTTTCTCAACTGGGATGGTTTGGAGTAACTCTGAGGCCTGGCCCTTTAACGCCAGAACTAATGCCATGGCCTTTTCCTCATTATCCCAGTTGTTCGCACACGCTGCCGCCTCAAACTGCCTCTTGTACGTCGTCCAGGAACCTTGGCCGTCAAAAGAAGGAGGTTTTAGTCGCTGACCTGATGATACCACCTGCTGGCTTCCTCTATCTCTCAACTGTCGTTTAAGCCGGTCTATTTCTCCTTTGACTTCTTCTTCGAACTTGTTTACTTTTTCTTTAACTTGACCGACTTCTGTCTCGACTTCACCTACTTTTTCTTCTACCTTGTTTATCTCTTCTTTGACTTCACTCTTTAATTCTTCGTTGGCAGAAATGATAGTGTCCTGCTGTATTTTCATTTGTTCATTCAGAATTTTCCTTAATTCTTCTTGGCGTCTTTCTTGTTCCTCTTTCTCCTCTTGACGTCGTCTTTCTTGTTCCTCTTTCTCCTCTTGACGTCGTCTTTCTTGCTCTTCTTTCTCCTCTTGCTGTCGTATCTTCAGGTCCTCCATCATTTTCTTCAATTCATCTTTTTCTTCTTGACGTCTTCTTTCTTGCTCTTCCTTTTCTTCCTGGCGTCTTCTCTCTTCATCCTGACGTCGTTTTTCTTGCTCTTCCTTTTCTTCTTGCCGTCTTCTTTCTTCATCCTGACGTCGTTTTTCTCGCTCTTCCTTTTCTTCTTGGCGTTTTCTCTCCTGTTCTTCTTTGTCTTCCTGCCGTTGCTGCGCCATCATTTTTTGGAATTGTTCGAATAAGTCCTGTATTTGTTTATCGGATGCCATACTTCTTGTTGTTACGGGCATACGACGAAATTAAAATAAAATAAATTTAACTGTCACGTCAATATCGGTAATGGAACTTTCCAGACAAATCTCGAAATAGCACGAAAAAGTCTTATCCAGAGTCTTTTGTCACTATCCAGTTCAGAGAATTTAATAATCTCCACTAATGTCCAAATAGAAAAGTTCTAGAAATTTCCACGCACTAAATGAGTCTTTTTCAGTGTCTCTATCACTTCTCAGTTCAAAGGATCACACTAATGTCTTAATAAAATGTTCTACAATGTCTCAAAAATGCACTTAACACTATTTTCCTGTCCGAAAATAACCCTCGAACAATGTCCAGTAAATTAGTCCACTGTGTTAGCACTAAACCTCGAGAATACTTCTCGAACACTCCAGCACAACTTCAGAGTCCCTCTTGTCATAAAATTCCGCTTTCTGACACCAATTGTGACGTGTTTCCACCCTTAGGAAACCACCCCTTGCAAATTCCGTGGGTTCCAAAAATTATAACAAGAGATTGTCCACTAACACACTTTATTAAATATTTACTGGATACTTCACAATACTATTGTTAATTTAAATACACTTTACTGACTAAAAATGACAATGTTTATCACTTTGTTTCTCTTTGAACTCTTAACCTCACTTTCTATACTTTCTGAACTTCTGAACTACTTGCTGAGAATGCGGTCGGTCTTTTATACCTAAAAATGACAGATCTCGATTTTTCTGTGATGACGCCACCATTCTCTAGATAATTCCAGATGTCACCAGAACTAACTTCTGGTAGGTTTCTCGAGTAGGTGCAAATACACTACATTCATTCAGACATTCGATCTGTTGAAGTCTGCCTACTTTTTAGTAACATAACCTTAAATTTTAAGGGGTGCAACATATTACAATACTCTTATCCTGATATCAGCAGACGTGAACATATTACTCCTCATTATGTTAAACTGAATATTCTTAAAATAGAATTTAGATTTGCTCTGTTATATGGCTCACTTATTTACAATGTTGTAAAAAACCAAACACCTCTATATCTATTTCTCTTTTTAGTCACAAGATCTAACATTCACAACCTAAACGTCAGGAACGCACACTCGTAGAGTATAGCTAAACACAATACAACCAAGTTTCAAAAATGCTTTGCTCCTACAACAATCAATAAATTCCAAGAGCTTTTTTGCATACCTAATTTTAGCCAATTCAAACTTAAATATAGAAATTATCTACTTTCCCTCCAAGACACTAAATACTTGAATGATTTTCTAAATGTAATTTTAAATGTTCTTAGTTAGGTCATGTTTGATTCTTTATGTGAAAAGGAAAAATTGGGAATAAAATTTAAAAAAAAATTAAAAAAATATAATATAAACATTATTTTTAAAAAATTGTAAATATATTTTAACTGTTTTATAAAGGTTATGTCTAGATTCATATTATAAAAAAATTCTTTGTATATTCTATAATGGGCAGGAATGAAAAACGGCTTTGCCGATTCTTTGCCTATTAGAGTAGCAAAATTCATTGTAATTAATTTTTTTTTTTGTATCAATTCCTATGTATTACGTATATCTAATAAATATTTTCTATTCTTTTCTATTCTATTCTATAGGATTTATTTTGCTCTTTCATTTGGCCCTCTGTCTACTATGCAAAAACAGGCGAATTTTAGGCCTTTTTTGCTGTCACTTTTTCCAAATGTAATATATTCTGTCATGTTATTATTATAAAAAAAACCGTATTCCTATCGATTGATTCATTAGAGAGCTATAGGAAAAAATACCTCTTGCCCGGCCACATATGTGCGACATCAAAGGCCACTACTCAGCTCCCTAAAATTCTACATAGCTAGTCTTCGACAAACTACTCTATTAATTAAGTAAAACTGCATTAAAATCATTACTCTCGTTTTCCCTTTACAAAGAGGAGACACACAAACACACAAGCAAGCAGCCAGGTTAAACGCTTAACACTCCATCCCATGGGGTGTTAATTAAAATGAAATCTTTAAAATTAATTGATTTAAATATTTCACTTCAATCCATTTATTCTCAAGTTAACATATTTCACTCGCTTTAATACATTTATAATATAACCACAAATTACATTTCTAGCAGATGCAAGTAATTTTTCCGATATGTATCTTTAATTAAGTGGAAATGAAGAGTACACGTAACATACAAGTAATTAAGTATGATTAATTGTCAAGTTTCGTGTGTAGAACTTGTATGTATACGACTGACACCTTTTATAGATCGGTAAATTAAGTTGACAAATTGGACCTTGTAGATAAGGCACACTATTTATATGGAAGGTAATAGAAATAACTTTAGACGTACTAGGGTTTATTTATCAAACAACGGTTGCCTGTACACAAAAATATTATATCTTTGAAAAGATATGATGCACGTCAATATTTATCAAAAAATATTTTTCATGGATAGTCCATTTACTGAGCACGCTTCTGTATGTCATTCATTTACCAGAAAAACACCTGCTTGGAGCTAGTTGGTATCGTCTAGTGATTGAACAAAGTTGGATGATGGTCTGTGCGAGTCATTTTGGAAAATCGATGCCATCTTTGATTTTCTTGCGTTGAAAAATATAATAATAATATTTACCTACTGTAAATAGTAAAAAACACACGAACTGCCATCTACGTAAGTTGAATTTTACATATTGTAAACAAAACGCACTGTAAAAAATCGCACGGTAAACAAAACGCACGGGACACGCAATTATAGGTGGCTTATATCGCTAACGCGGGGTGTAAAAAAACAAATGCGCCTACGTAATTTTCAAACGCTGTCAAAACTGACATAATATTTATTGAATAATGTTGTTGACTAGTAAACTAAATCCAGATTTTACTAAATAAATAAATAAATATGATCGTAGGTAAAGTATAATACATAATTCGAGTTGTAAAGCAATTACGCACTCATGGAAATACACACTCTTTTCCACACTTTTCCATTCATGCGTAATTTGCTTCTTACAACACTCATTACGGTATATACTCTTATTGAAAATACGCTACATAGGCATTGTAAGGTGTCATTTTACACGACACAGTGGTTAACAGAAAATAATATTGAAAACTGTACAACATTATGTCAAAAAGTTATTAATGAATCATCATTTTGCTCCAGCAAACTTATCAAACTTTCCAACTTGTCATATTGTACATTTCATGGCTTGCTCTTGAAAGATTTCTCTAAAAGGTTTGAAAACATTTTAGTTCAGTAATATAACGATTTATTCGGACAAAATTCATAAAGTTTTGAACATTGGTGTAAATGTTAAGGATAGCATAAGAATTAATAAACCGAAAAGTTCCCACCTCTAAATAGTGTGCTTCGTCCCCTAGGACGCCCCCCCCCCCCCCCCATTTTGAGGTTTTCTAGATTATCTCTTTTTGATAAAAATGCCTATATACAAAATTATTCCTTATAAAATTCTCTATCAAAAACGTCTACAGTTTTTTTCATAAAATTAATAGTACTGTGGGAAATAAGGCGCACACATAAGGGTTGGTTCCAATTAACATAATAAATTGTAATCTTTACTATAATCTACTTCAAAGTTCAATGCCTAACGCAAAAGAAGTAGCTACTAAACTCCACTTAAATGATAATAAATGTAGCGCTTCCACCCTCTCATCTCTAAAAAATATCGCAAATTTTAAAGAATTATTTGCACAATTCATTCGAGTTTCGAGTTAAAAACGTGCTTTAGTTTTGAACTGGCTTCAGTAATAAAATATAATATACCGTTGACTTTTTTTCATCCCCAATCAGTAGCTTCTAGCGTAACGTTTTCCCATGTTCGAATTTGGTTAAAAACGCGATATGAGTGTTGCCGAGCAGCAGCAGAAGCTGGTGGTAGTTTTGATAACATTACAGTATTGTTCGCTTTACCAACAATTTTGTTAAAAGTCATGAATCTGTAATACATCTAGACTTTTTCTACGGAGGTAGAGTTGTATAAAGCTAGAACAAATCGCTCTCCTACGTCTACAATTTCTTCATGACTAGCCTTTTCATTATTAAAAGTTTGCAAAGGCATTAACGCTTTCTAATGGAGTAAATAAAAGTGATTATTAACACATCTATAAGAAAACTGTCTGTTCGTTAATATTAATGAAGAATATAATTGTCCTGATTTGACCATGTATTGCCATTTTGCCAACGTCTACCAAAGATTTAGCCATGTTTCAGCGGAGGTAGAATGTGATTTTTAATCGAATTAGTGCATAAACTGCTTGTAGACAAAAAATCAGCTTTGTAGATTAATATTCCGCGGCGGAAAATGCAAAACTTAACCGCGAACTGCAATAGCCCGGAGCGCATATTCGGTCATAAGTCTTTTGTTTTTTATGTTAGAGAAAAAATAAAGAAAGTGTCGGAAAGTTTTTTTTTTTTAACTATTTAACGTCGGCCTATTTCCGCTACCAGGGCCTATCACCGACGCCAGGAGACGAGCTACCCCCAACCTGGAAATTTTGCCGAACCTCTTCCCTTAAGAAGAGTAGGGATCTTTTACTTGCCTAACATTTAATAGACAAGGGACCGCCTGCTTTACATCCCCTCCGAAGAATGGTATATCCACTACGTCATCCTCGTCTGAAATTACGTAACTTCCGCGTATACACTAATATACAAGCCGCTAGAAGGTGGGACGAGAACGCTGTATTTCCCAAGATAGGTGGGTCACCTATCCAAGTACTAACCGCGCTCGACGTTGCTTCAACGGAATATCGACTGATATTCACATTGAAGTCGCCTCTACGCTCTCCCTGTCGGAAAGTTAAATCAATTTTATTTACATAAGCTGTCTACAAATTTTAAGAAAAAAACGATAATTATCGAGAAATTCGAGGAAATGTAGAAAATTACACGTTTTCCTATAGAGTGTATGTAAATCTTAAAAAAATAATTTTTCTCAGAAACTTTTGTTTTGAAGGGCCAAGTTTAACGCAGCGTCAAAGTAGTACTTGATATTAAGTGAACGTCGTATATGAGATCGATTTCAGTTATTATTACCGATTAATTACGGTGACAAACTGGATAAATTTTACCGAAAAAAAAAAGCCCAAATCCCGCCCCCTCTAATTCCTTGATTTTTGTCGGAATTCAAAAAATAAAAAAAATAGTTTTAGCAAATTTAACTCTGTTTAAATTAGCTAGAGTAGCCTTTTTGCGTAGGAGCCAAGATTAAAAAGTTGCCAACTGTAGAAGCTCAAAATTTGCGATTTTTTGCCTACATGGCCGATATTTCAGTAGTTATCACCGAAACGAAAAAAAAAATCAAAATTCTGATGGTAGCAAAAAGATTCGTAGTGGAAAATACTCGTTTGACCTTATTTTTTATTTCGAGCTAACTCCGACCGTTTTGGAAACATCTCCGAAAAATAGCAAAAAACAGCTTGCATTTCCGAGCCGAAAAAATTGTAAAAACATAAAATCTTGACACGTTCATATTTTTCGAAAAACACCATTGGAACGGCCGTACGATGTCGTGACTTATAGAGGAAGTTTTCCGGATAAACCTGATCGTAAATTGCACGGCGAAATTCGAAAATTCGGCTCGGCACGAACGAATCAAAAGTGACATTTTGTGACATTTCACAAAATCGATATCTCTTTTTGCAACATGATATTCAATATTTTATTCATTTTTGCAGAACTTATAGATTGGCAGAATTGCACTTTCATCATTGATACTGTCTAAACTATTATGGGAAAAAAATCTAGCTTTATAGATATTAACGTGAAAAATCTGTCGCTACCTCCCTGGCTATCAGTTTTGGTTGTCCATATATTGCCTGTCTTCTGTGATCCAGAGCCTCACAGTCGCACAGGATGTGGTAGGATGCCTCCGTTGCCCTATTGCATTGTCTGCGTCTTAGGTCCCCGTTGAACAATCCCATTTTGTGTAGGTGTCCTTTCAGGGCACTGACTAATCTCTTACTGTACTTAAATTATCTTAGCAATCTGATATCCAATAATGATGAACTTACCAATGCACATAAAGGATACGTATAGGTGTCTCGTACTGTGAAGGGCTAATGACCTTAATCGTCGATGCCCAGGGGAAAAAGGAAAAAAGGAAAAAAAAGTACTTACGGAGTGTATAGACTGTTGTTAATTTGAAGACAAAGGAGACAGTTTGGGTAATCTGAGATAGAAATACATTTCTGGGATTAAGTTATAGTTATTTAAGAACTTATGTTTGATAACAAACAAGTATTTCGGTGACAATTTAATTTATCCTCTTTCACAAAAATAAGGTTAATTGTCAAACTGACTGCCACTTCATCTTCCGTAGTGTGGCATAATGATCAAATCTGAATGTAACTATTCTTTTATAATTTTACCATCTCTATGGTTTTATCAAAATCTGATCAAATTATTTTGTTTCAGGCATGTACATACCCAAGGAAACACGAGGAAACTACCTTTTTGCATATCAACAGCAATACCGAGCAGATCATATCGCGTCACCAACAATGCTTGAAAATATTTAATGTTTAAACCATTGTGATACCGAATACGTTATCTAAAATAAGTGTTATCAAAATGTTGATTCGAAAGTGTAGATAAGAGTTACACATCATTCGGCTAGTGTCGCGTGTACGTGTCGGTTCACTTAGCTTTAGATTTACCGAAATATAAAAAAAAATGGGGGTACTTTGGCGTAAAAGGTCCCTCTTGTTAAAGCTAGTGGTCATCGTCGGAACCGCGTGGTTTACAATAGCGTTTTTGTTGTATACCGACGACGGTAGTACGCAAAATAGGTTGGCTCTACCTCTGGAAAGTAGTGAGATAAGAGAACGGGCGGTAAATGACATTGTGGATGTGCCTGAAAGAGTGCTGCCGTTCAAAGAGGAGCCTCACCGGCCCCGGAAAGATGAGGACAGTGGGTTCTTGGCACCTCCGCAGAATTTGCCCGGTGAGATGGGGAAGCCTGTAGTGCTGCCGGCGAATGTGTCAGGTATTTATTTATTTATTTAAATGTTAGAAATACAAAAGTTATAGACGATAAAATGCCTTGCTCGTCGTGAAATACTTTTTATAAACTTTACATGTCACAAAGTGTCAAAATGACATTAAATTGACTGGCATAAAAGTACTTATTACTAAATATTATTTCTCAGTGTCAGTTGTTTCTTTCGTAGTGCTAAAAGGTCAATAACGACAATAAATAATTTTAGTGCGGGTATAATATAAAAAGTACCTTGGAAAAAGAAAAAATTTGGGAGTCAACGAAAATTTTAGAATTTGTAGGTTTTACCAGAGAACTTACACCACAGAGAAGCGACAATATCGGCGGTTCCTTTGATATTTTATGGCCCGGTTCTAATGGCATTGAACATGAGTGAAACAGAACCTCTTACACTGAGAGAACTTTAAAATTTGATGTACACTGAAAGCAATTCAGTATAATAATGTTACTACACCACAATCAGGGTGTATTAAATAGGTGATGCGACGACAACCCTCACAGTGGCTTCATAAGTGCTTACTTTGTACATAATGTAATAGATGGCAGGAGCAATAAGGTCCGTCGTTACTTAGGCATAGAAAAATAATTTTGCAGGTTCTGTACGTACGTGCATACAGTGTTGCATACATTTCCGGCCTTTTGTTTTTGTTTAGTGAAACAAGAGTCAAGTGACATCTGACATTAAGTAGCTAAATTAAAACGTTGAAAGAATATATGCAACACTACATGCAGCATTGCACGTGTCGTCACAGCTAATCTCAAAAATATATATTTCTTAAGATTTACAAGTATTATGTAGCTATTATTAAAATTTCTGCCTGGTTCCTGTACATTCAACCAAAATCAAGTTTAACGTAATGCGTATGAAGTTTTAAATAGTTTGTCACAATTAAGCGATCCAACGACCTGTCAAAGTTTTTTTTCAATATGGCGTAAAGGGCAAACACGGGTTTATTTTTATTAAATTCCGGAAACGTAGTCAAGACATCAGAAAAACACAAACGTTTAACGAATGAAAACGAATGTTTGCCCTCCGCGCCATATTGGAAGTCACGTGGTTTGGATTGCCTAATTAGGCAATCCAAACCACGTGACTTCCAACATGGCGCGGAGGGCAAACATTCGTTTTCATTCGTTAAACGTTTGGATTGCCTAATTAGGCAATCCAAACCACGTGACTTCCAACATGGCGCGGAGGGCAAACATTTGTTTTCATTCGTTAAACGTTTGTGTTTTTCTGTTGTCTTGCCTACATTTCCGGAATTTAATAAAAATAAACCCGTGTTTGCCCTCCACGCCATATTGAAAAAAAACTTTGACAGGTCGTTGGATTGCCTAATAAAATAAGACACTTTTTGCAGGTTAGGAATCTAACCTATAATTAGCAGTCAATTTTTACTAATCAACAATATTGAAAAATTATTTGCGTGAATTTTTAAATATTTGCTTGGAGCCAGTATGGCTCCAAGCTAAAAATGCCTATACAAACATTAAAAATGAGAATAAACGAAGAAACCTTAAAATTTGAGGTTAAGTTAGTTATACGATGCACATGCCCAGGTAATTGTGGGACCTTATAGCTCGCGCCATCTACTAAAGTAAATAGAAACCATGCACTTATGAAGCCATTATTATAATAGGAAAGTGCCGTATGTCGGACCACCTATTAATACACCGTGACCACAATTAAATATAATTAATAATAATAATAATATAATATAATGACAACTACACAACCTATCTCGTACATACGCATACGAAAACGGTTAACGCGGGAAGCCTTGCTGTCGCTTCTCTGTGGTGTAAGTTGTCTGGTTTTACCCTTAATTTTAAGAAACCGATGTGTCCGTAACGCCAAAGGGTGCTGCAGGAGGGTGTAAATAATAATTATCTCGAAAAATGTTGTTCTTTTTAAATAAATCTTATTTTGCTGATAGTTGAGTCAAATACTTTCAATATAGTTTTTTTACTAACCTCTGTACAATGCAAATTGACCGAGATAGAGAAGGTTAAATTTGGGGTACTTTCACATCCCCATTAAACACAATGTTTTTTTAAGTGTTAATAGTGTGGTGAGTATATACATATGTGCGTGTGTGATTGCGTGTACGTGCGCTCGTGTCTGTGGGTCATCTCATTTTTGAGCGTTTCAAAACCTGCCAGGGCACAGTGGTCCCAAATTGAGTTTTTTAGTTCAAAAATGGCTAGAGAGCGCAAATCTAGTCGAAAATGAAAAAATTTTTTTTAAATTAAAGCTTATCAAAATTCCAACAAAACCTCGGAGACCGAATTTTGAAAAAAAATTCATTTTTTATTAGGTATATGAAGTTAAAGGCCAAAAGAAAGAAAATGGTTAGAGAGCGCAAATCTTGTCGGAAATTAACAATTTATTTTTAAATTAAAGCTTACCGAAATTCCAACAAATCCCCGTAGCCCGAATTTTGAAATTTTTTTTCCTGTTTTATTATATCAAGTTAAAGGCCAAAAAAATTTCTTTGTCCTTTAACTTAATATAATAAAAAAGGAAAATTTTTTTTTCGAAATTCTGGCTCCGAGGATTTGTTGGAATTTCGGTAAGCTTTAATTTAAAAAAAATTTGTTCATTTCCGACAAAATTTGAGCTCTCTAGCCATTTTTGAACCAAAAAAACTCAATTTGGGACCACTGTGTAGGGGCTCAATTCTCGACTTAAGGGAGTAAACTTAGTGAGAGAAAGGAAAGAGATAAGAGCCGTAAACAGAGGGGGATAGCCAGTTCCCTATGCCGCAACGTTCACCACTTGCCGGCAAATCTGTTGTTTACGTTTCTGACGGCATTGTCTCTCTTTATTTAGCGGTGTGAGTATTACGTTTTGTCTACTTATTTACTGATTTTTCTTTGTAAATCTCATGTGTACGTCTTCGTGTGTGTTTTATACGTTTCTTTGAGTTATAAAAATATTCTTGATTAGTGAAATTGTGTGCAGAAACAGGGATATACTATTGCTTGCACTATTTTGGACCTTTATCGGATTTAAAAGACAGTTATTATTATTAGTGTTCTATGGTGATTTTATATATATTATCGAAGGTAAAAGAAGCTTAATAATTCATGTACTAGATTTACATATTGTTATTATTCAAACAGAAGTGAAGAAAAATGCCGGGAATAAGGTGTGCAGTGTATGACTGTAATAACAAAGAAATCTACGGGTCAAAATATTATTTTCCACGTTTTTCTAAAACTCAAAAGATTAAAAATTAATGACTGAAGCACTGTAAACTACTTAAAGTATGTAATAAGGTGTGTACAATTTCTTCTAGAGGTTGACCCTTTGTCTATGATTCTATATATATTGAACTATATATATAAACCATTATAATTTCTGTAAGAACTTTTCGTGTCATATTAATGTTATATAATATGTCTAACATGTATTTTACTATTTCATGTAGGTTAAGTGTTTTATTAAATATATATTTTATTAAATATATTCACTTTTTATTATGTTTTATTTATCCCTTGTTCTATTATTGTTAACAGTAAACTGAAGTAGTTGATTATGTTAAACTTGTATATACATGCATCTAACTGAAAGCAAAACAAAATATACTTACTAAGTATCCAATTATTTATTATCCAAGGTTCCATTAGTACTGATAAGAAGAATCAACAAGAAACTTAAAGGGATACAATGAAAGATCTATATTGTAAAAAAAATAAATGAATATACACCGTACATACTATGTCCTCCTTTTCTAATATATTTACTTTCACATCCAGTGGAAGTATAGTAACGACAAAAAAAATTTTAAAACATTTTTATTGTTCAAATAGGCTTAGAATGTCATGAAATGTCGAGATTTTAAGTTTGAGCGAAAAAAAAAATTCTGTCTGTCTGCCGGCGGTCTGTCTGTAACTTTTTTTTGTGCGCACGTTTACTCTGGAACCTTTTATGATATTGACTTTAAATTTGGTACACATATGTACTATAACGATATCTGGAACTAGGTTATATTTTCATCTTATTCCGTCGAAGGGTTGGGGGGTAAATAGGTAAATCAAGCTGGTAAGAGTCCATAAAATTAGTATTTAGTATACACAGGAGAAGCTAAGGTCCTGAAAAAAATTTTTGGCATTAGCCACCCCCATTACCACCCCCACTCCATTATTAAAGGGGATGAAAAAATTTGTGATTTAGTATGTATAAGAACCAGAAACCTCAAAATATGTTTTTACTTCATGCACCCCCACTACCACCCTCCTGTCACCACCCCCACCCCACTACCAATGTGGGGTATTGTTTTATGGGTTTTTGTGGTAGAGGATTTCAAATATTATATTATTAAAGTTCCATAAACAATTATTTCCACATACAAAATTTTTTCGTTGTGAGTGACTTGGATAGAAAATCTGGATGTGGAAGTAGTGATTCCTTGGACAGCGGTTTTTCTCTTTTAAAATCTATTTTTTCCGTGCCATTTTTCAAGTTGATAAAAACCTGTCAAACTTGCATTTTTACTAAAACTTTCTAAACGTTCAGAGAATTAGATATATCTCATGGAAATAAACGCTAGTTATTTTTATTATTAGAAAGCATGTGACTTAAGACGAGTCATAAAAAACACGGAAGTTATCAATCATTTAAATCCTTTGTGAGAGGTTGGTATTAACTAATTGTAAAATAAAAAATCAGGTATCATCTTTATGGCTTGATAAAAGTAGTTGTAATAACGACTAAACTAAGGGAAATTTAGTAGTTTTAAGGATGATTTTTTTTATAATTTTATAATTTTTGTAATATAATTTTTTTGTAATAATATATAATTATAGTATACTCCAATTGAGCCAAAAATGAGCAAACTCTGATATTGAATAAGAAATGCAGTATACTCTTCGTTTTCGTATTTGCCAAAAGTAGAATAACTATCGCACTACTAGTATTTGTAGTTATTCATTAAAAACGCATGCGTTTTCTGTTGAAACCGAATTGCAAATAGGTGGCAAACCTAAATTTCTGCGATTTTTAAAATTAAATATCTACATTGCCTGCTGTTGCCGAAAACAGTTTCGAGAGCTTGACTTCTCGTACATACATACATTATATTCCCATTGTATGAATCCTTACTTGCTTGCTTCATCCATTTACCCCCCAACCCTTCAACGGAATAAGACCATAATATAATCTAGTTCCACATCTCGTTATAATACATGTGTATCAAATTTCAAGTCAATGTCATAAACTATTCCAGAGTAATCGTGCGCACAAAAAATATTACAGACAGACAGAGACAGAACGACAGACAAAAGAACATACCGACAGACATTTTTTTTCTCAGACTCAAAATCTCGATGTTTCATGACATTCTAAGCCTCTTTACCTAAACAAAAAAAAAACAATTTTTTTTACGATTACCAATATTTTCAATCCACTAGGTACATGGATGTGGAAGTGAAATACATGACTTTTAAATCGAGTCGATATTAATTTTTGGATCTATATATTTACCTTTTTTATGTTTAATGTCTATATATGGAATTTTCTTAGATACAATAGCGATAATTCTTTATCTGACGCCATAACATTAATATTCATTTTAATCTTAATAATATTTCCTCTATTCTTGGATTATTGCTGAATTATTCAAATATTTACTATATTATCAGAAATTCTACTGTATTTATATTTCAATCTTGTATACTATTTTAAGTGATTTGATTCGCTTCTCGAGACAGACAAAATTGTTCATAATTCCATAAAAAATACAACTATGAATATTTTACTAGATTAGTGATATAAAGTGATAGTGACGAAGTTACAAATAATTAGTTTTTCTTCAAGCGTATTAAAATGTTTAAATTATGTTACCAAAAACAGAAGTAGAAGTAGGACATTGTTTTACTAGTAACAAAATGTTAGTACCGAACGCCACCGTAGTGGACATTGTTTTACTAGTAACATAATGTTAGTTCCGAAAGCGCCGCCGTAGTGGGTATTGTTTTACTAGTAACATAATGTTAATACCGAAAGCCACCGGTGGCGCGCTATCCACTAGCCACTTGACATAATGTGTCAACATGTAAGACTGTAGTTTGAATATTTGTACATTTATGATAAATAAATGAATTTTTGCATTTTAATACGCTTGAAGAAAAAATAGTATATATTACACGGAGTAGAACGCCTTTTTTATGTTTCGCGCAGTTTGCGGCTTCGGCTTCGCCTCAGCCGCAAATCCTGGGCTCAACACAGAAAAGGAGTGCGTTCTACTCCTAGTAATATAATATACTATTTTCTTACCTTTTGCGAATTTGATACATTTCCAATCTTTTTATTGCCTAACAAGTGAAACAATTTCTAACAGTTTTTATATATTGAATATTTTAGTAATATAACTTCTTTCATTTGAAACTCTACAGTTTTCAGAATTATACTGTTTTTCTATTGTACGTGACTTGACTAGCCCGCATTAATATTCAATATTCACGCGTCAGCTGGACTATGCTGCGAATAGTGGATTTGAATGTCATCTGCTTAGCGATACGATGCAACAAATTGTCTCTTGAAGATAACATGTATATAATCAAAAGAAGAAAATGTCCCAAAAGTCTAGCTCTCTCTATTATGCACAAAATTTAATTAATCGAAAGATGAAATCGTTTATTAATTTTATAATAATTACAATTAATTATTTTTTATTTATTTACTTTCATCATGATTAGAGAACATTATTTAGGTATTAAGCAAATCACAACTTACACACTTCTTTTATTCAGTGGCGGTCTGGGTGTCTAGGGCTTAGTCGGCAAACTCAATTCGTCAGCGATTTGAATATTTTTGCTTCGCATGTATATAAACGTCGTCCCAAAATTTTTTTGGTAAGCGGGGGAGGGGGGGGGGGGGGGTTGGGTAAATCCGAAGAAAATTTTTTTGGAGAAATCTGAAAAAAAAATTTTCGTCCCAGAATGGCCCCTCGTTAGACGCGGCCCTAGGGCCCAGTCGGCATTTGCCGACTAGCCGACCTGGCCAGACCACCACTGCTTTTATTTATTATGAAATTACCTACTTTCTGTATATTGTTGCTCTAATCTGTGCACGCTAATATACTAGCTAGGTAAATACTTTAAAATACTCATTATTGGAGAACCAATCAAAATAACTAATCTGCTAGCTCTTCTAGCTACTACGAAGTATTGAATTACATGATAAAATGCTAGGAATCCTATCATGTAATTCAGTACTTCGTCAGTATGAGCATTGGTTTTAATTTGTTTTTATATCCATAAGTAGAGAAAAACATTGGCTGACGTGTTTGATGCTGATTTTCAAAAATACTCCCAATTTACTCCATAAAATGTATTATCGTATTGAAATTTGTCAGACAAGTTGTTATTTATTTTTTATTATTAAAAAAAAATCTATTTAGTTTTCACAGTTTCTTGAATGTAAGTTTGTTTCATTACTGATTGAATTGCTGGTTTTTTCAAATATTTAAATTTTTTTCCAAAAAACGTGTACGGAAAAGAAATGAGTTGATCTTCAATTTTGAATAAAAACAGCATTGTATTACCAATATTTCGATAAAAAAAATCATTTATATACAGGGTGTTTTAATGGTACATGCATATATTCAGATCTGTGAATACTCACATCTTCCTAATATACGCAAAAATATTTGTTTATCAAAATGTTCAAAGATAACCGAGAAAATAAATATTGAAAATTGCAAATGATTATCATGTACGTCAATGAACCGTGCAATCACATGTTTTACGAGACCTTGTCCTTGCGTTTCGACGTTCGTCTCAGTTGTGCAACATTTTCATTCAAGCGAGGCGTCGGACTAGGAGAGATAAAGTGGGTCCAAATTTTATTTTTATTTTTTTTTTGTTGAAATTTTTAAATTTAAAAAGTGGTATTGGTTTTCATTGGTTTTCAGGTTACATAAGGACTCGCTGATTAAAATATATGCATGTATATTTAAAACACCCTGTATAGTTTCCAACATCAGTCCCACTATTAAGGCACTTAGGTCATTTTAAACAAAAAAATTCTAATTTAATCGAAAGTAATAATATAGAGTAAAAAAATTAAGAGAAAATAAATATAATGAATTGACCCATGAGAATATAATAACATAATGTAACTATATATTCATTTTTGTTATATAAATAAACAAATATGATTATATGTATATTAACTAATATTTTTAATTTACTCGCAAAGCAAGGGAAAGTATTGTGAAAAACGGTTATTTCTCATTCATTGTTTTTTTTATTTATTATAAATATTCGCTTACAATGGTTCAATGGTTACAATGGTTCTCCTTCCATGCAGACTGAGAGCAGATGTACTTGGCATTTGGAAGGTCAAAAATCTGTTTTAAACTTATTTACTTATGGATATATTTACTCTTAATATTTTGAATTCAGATTTATTTGCAAGCAAAGGAAAAAGAAAATAATTGAAAAAAAACATTAGAATATTTCTTGGGACTACCTAAATAGCAAGAAAAGCTTTAGAAAAACAGTTATTAAGAAACGTTAATCAATCAAAAATCAGAATAGCAGATTTCAGTCAATACTTTTTTTATGTTTTAAACAAATAAACAAAGCTTCCTGCAAAGTGGCTGACACGGTAAAATAATATAGAAGCGTTTTTTTACCCTATCTTTGAAAATTCACCTCCTTTAAATGCAGCAGTTTACAGGAGATTGAAGTTTGTTTTATTGTTTCTTGTCACTTGCGAAACTTTTAATATATACTCCAGTCACATTAGGCGAGAAAAAACAGCATCTGCCAAAAAAAATCCAAGTGAGCTGAAATTTTGCATACACCTTTATTTTAATCTTAGAAACAACGTCTGAAAAGTCCTCATCGATATCGCGCTTGCGTCTTCAGTTATTCAAGGTCAAAGGCACAGAAATCAGTTTTTCTCAAATATCTCGCACATGGCTTTTTTGGCTATTACAAAAATGAAGACTATGAAATTCTATACAAAAAAGGTTATATAGGTTTTTTCGTACAACTAACCCTTCAGTAAATAACAAACACTGTTAAGTTTTGCAGAAAGGTATACAACTCTTTAAATATATTTAATACCTGAACCATTATTTTTCAAGCAACAAAAATTCATGACTAATTAAAAATGTAGCTACTAGAGAGAATATGCAATGTTCGAAAAATGCCCAGACTTACAGCAATCAGCAGAAGTTTTTAAGCAGGAAAATTGTCCAGTAGAAACTATTTTACAAAATGGAGTATGCATTCTTCTGGTAATGTATGGAGCTCCTAAATCAGAAGTATCCAATAACAACTATCGATACATGACATTCGCCACAACAAGATTCAACACAATTTAGTGCTCTTTTCGCTTACAATGGTTTAATGATTACAATGGTTCTTCTTCCATGCGGACTGAGAGCAGATGTACTTGGCACCGCTTTGAAATTGTCTTCACTTCCACCTACTGCCGCAGCCGCTCACTAACATCTGAGTCGACTTTATGATCAGATACAGAATTGGCTTGGTAATGATTTAAATCCTGAACATCAATAATCATATTTTGAAGCCCAGTAAGACACTATGGTCACCTGCGCTAGATGTACTTCTAAGCACCATCTTTTGCAATTACACTAAAAGATGTAACACAAATTGTGGGTGCAGAAAAGTTGGACTGTCTTGTTCAATACTTTGTGGCCACTGTCACGGTCATTCATGTCGATAGAAGATGACGAAGAGGAACGTGTGGAGGGGGAGGGAGAGGACGAGAATGAGGACGAGGATGAGCTATAGAAGGTAATTAGGAAAAACATGGATTATGCCTACTGGGCAAACAATGTAAAGAAACGCATCTTGCACCCTACCTCTGAGGTGGTATGGAAACAGATACACCGCTGCTCATTATTTCTCTACCGTATAGCGTGAAAAGCGTGAAAACGGTTGGTTATTCGTAAAATATGTATATAACATTTTTTGTAGAGAATTTCCTAATCTGCATTTTGTGCTAACCGAAAAAAGTCATACGACCCATAGGAAGCAGGATATTTGCAAAAAACTGATTTCCTTGTCCTTTGACCTTGAATAATTGAAGACGCAAACGCGATATCGATGAGAACTTTTCAGATATTATTTGTAAAGTCAAAATAAAGTTGTATGCAAAATTTCAGCTCACTTGGATTTTTTTAGCAGACGGATTCTAATGTGACTGGACTAACACTGTCAAGCTCACTTAATTTTTAGTATATCAAAAATTAATAAAAAGAATTAGATTGCAAAAAAACACGCAGTCACATAGATTTCAGCCAACTTCTTTTATGTTAATGTCATATTGACAAGCAACATTTTAAACAAGTGGATGACACAATAAAATTATATTTTATGGCATTTTTTAATTAACTGTTAATTAAAAACTCATGACTAAAATGGTTTTTCCGGTTTTTCATTATGACGTCTTTACACTTTTCAACGTCAGTCACACAATAAGATCATATAAAAATTTCTGCCACCAGCTCCCTACCTATAATTCTTTGTTTCTTTGTGTAATTTACAGCAACCTTAATGTGTAATTAAAATTAAATTGCGAAGACTATTTCACTTTCTCTTAACTATATTTTGATTATATTAGTCACATATTTATAAGACATATGAGTAGATTCTTTATTAATGGTAGTATTGAGTGGTATCTTGGTACCAATATGGTTCCATTTAAAAAAAAAATGGGTTTCATTGAAAAAACCATTTTTGTTTAATCATAAATCACATAATTTCGTATTTTCGACGTGATTTAGATTTTTCTACCATAACATGGGTTGATTGGAATCAATCGGGACAGCCACGGCACACTTATACTAAAAAAATTAAAAATAATGGAATGGGGTTGGTAATGGGATTGGGTTGGTTAATGCCAAAAATTTTTTTGAAACCCTGGCTTCTCTTATAAATATTAAATACCAATTGTATGTACTCTTACTTGCTTGATTTACCTATTTACCTCCAATTTACCCCTTAACCCTTCAACGGACTAAGATCAAAATATAAGCTAGTTCCAGATCTCGTTAAAATACACATGTGTTCCAAATTTTAATCAACATCTTAAACGGTTCCAGAGTAATTGTGTGCACAAAAAAAGTTACAGACAGACCGACAGACAGATTTTTTTGCTCAAACTTAAAATCTCGACATTTCATGACATTCTAAGCATATTTGAACAATACAAATTTTCATTTTTTTTCCTTTCGTTTATGTAGGTACTTGGATGTGGAACT
Source organism: Rutpela maculata (assembly GCA_936432065.2). NCBI lineage: Eukaryota > Metazoa > Arthropoda > Insecta > Coleoptera > Cerambycidae > Rutpela > Rutpela maculata. The sequence continues at coordinate 40,992,273 of OW386290.2, forward strand.
AATTGAATTTAAAAAAGTTGACATTTGAAATGTCATTTCTATGGTATCATTGTATTCAGAAAATCATGAAGAATCCAAAAATGTAATAATCTATAGGGTGCTCCATTTGAAAAAGAAAAGTTTGTACTACTTCTGCTGGAACCGGAAGAAGAAAGAAATTAATTTATTGGTCGAAAAGTGACGTTCATCAAGTACAGACGATGTACCCAGTATCAGTAATTTATCTGTAAAAATAAAGAAAAGACTTGTGTATACCATTTTCGTGTTACACCCGGTACATACATTTTTTAACACAGTAAAATGTCATTCGCTTAGTATTGAAGATGTATCAATAATTTATTATTATTTAATTAAATACAAACAATATGACGATGCTATATGATACTTTGATTACACATTTCTAAAATTGTTTCAAGTAAAAGTAAACTGTATATCCACATTCCAGACGTCTCTCGTGAATCTAGCTCTTATTGAATTTATGATTGATGATAGGAAAATGATAGGTAGAGTGGCACTCTAATCGTGCTACATTGGGCACTATGCGTGAAATAGGAGACATTTTTTTATAAGAATATTTGATATTACGCTATTAATAATAAAATAATATGTAAAATTGATTTGCCGGTTTTTGGCTTGCTGGAATGCCTTATGCCATATGCCAGATGTGAAAGTAAATAGATGTGTTAGTTTTATGTCAATCTAGTTTTAAAATAAATCTCTAATTTTGTTCCCAAGCGATACACCATCTAACAAAATATATCATATAGCTACTACTTGAGTAATTCCACGTGTAACGTGTTCAACTCTTCCCATTCGTTCCGTTACAAAACCATTTACTTAAAGTAGCCGTTTCAAAATATTCGAGAAAATTATAGAATAAAAAACAGTGTGTAAGGGTAAGGTGCAAGTTTTGTCCTAAAAATCGCTTCCTAATTGAGTAATTTATGTACCTCAATCCGTTTTTTAAATATATCTCCATAAATGTAAAAAATATCGATTTTATGTATAGGATAGAATTAAAGTTATGATATTTTACATAAAAAAAAAGGTTCTAAATATTGGTTTCGTAGGTATCATGGTGGTCCTGTAAATAATTAAAAAGTGTTCATCGTGGTCGGTGTAATAAGGGACGGGACGGACGGAGCAGTAGTATATCCAGCCATTGTTGATTAACTAAATTGCATTCGTTCTTTTGAAAGAAAATGTAATAATTTCTTTAATAATCATCGAATTAAAATAAAATACAAAGCATTTTAAAGAGGAATGTTTCTGCTTTTCAATATATGTATTGCTTAACTTACTTTTGATTTATAATAATAATAATAATAATAATAATAATTTATTGGTCCGTTCGATCAATATACATGATATTGGACAGGTCAAAGAAATACATATTAAATACAATATACCGGGTGATTTAGTTTGGTATTCGCACCCCTGTATCTTTTTTATTTCAACAGAAAACTACAATAAACTATATATATTTGTAAATCGTTTGTCAAGCTCTATCGAATGACGTCCATAAATCGTCTCTTTGATCACATATGCCAAAATAACGATAGTCAACTTTTTCAGCATACCATTTGAAAAAAAAGTTGACTATCGTTATTTTGGCATATGTGATCAAAGAAATGATTTAAGGACGTTATCCGATAGAGCTTGGCAAACGATTTACAAATATATATGGTTTATTGTAGTTTTCTGTTGAAATAAAAAAGATACAGGGGCGCGAATACCAAACTGAATCACCCGGTATATTATTAATAATTTAATGTGAAAAACTTATTTTAGATTCGTAGACTTCCTAAATTTATCTATTATACAGGGTGTCAATAGTGTGTGGGCGGTCAATATCTCCTCAACCGTTTGATATTTGAAAAAAAAAAGGCTTAGGCTTACCTGCAGTATGTCCACAGTTAGAATGGATAAGGGGGTAAACTTTTTTATTTCTCATTTTACACGGAAAATTTATTCTTCATAGAAAGTTTTGTTTTTGTTAAAATGTGATTACCATGTAGTAAGTTAACATGTCATGTATGGGGTGTTCAGAAAATTTAAAAAATCTGAAAATTATGTAAAAGTAAAATAAGTTCAGTTCTAATGATATGAAAAACTGCCACTTAGAAAAATTGTTTAGAATTAAAATCATGCCAGAATTCCAGTTTGTGAGTAAATCCACCTAATTCGACTTTTTTAAAAATTTGTCATAAGTATCGAGTGGCATCATGGGGTCAACAATTTCAAAATCAACATTCCATTTTTTTTGCGTAACATGCAGATTAGTAAAAAAATCGCAAAATCATCAAAGTAGGCTGATCTTGATTTTTTTTAAGTATAACTTTTTAATCTGAATAAATTTCCTTATTGACATTTTGCTCTATTTTTTACAGAGAATAGTTTTTACTTAATTGCCATGGCCTACGGGTTATTTCCAAGGTTATTTGCGAGAAAACTGTCAGTTCTACAAAAAAATGTATAAGATTTTTTTTTGATAGAATTTTAAGAGGTACATTTTTCATAATAACCTCCATTTTGTTATCTCTAAACTTTCTTCAGTTACAACCAAGAAACCGCTTTGGAGCACCTCCCCCCCCCTCCCCCCGAGCACAGCCATCACGACCCGCAAAATCTACAGTATTATTCGGGACATCGAAATTAATTTCTCCATAGATTTTTAAAAATCTGTCAGTTAGTTCCTCTAACTTAACGTCGAATTTTACTGTACTATATAGTTTGGTAATGAAAAAGCTAGGGGAAAATTACTTCCACATCCAGTGCAAGTATAGTAACGCAGAAAAAAAATTTGAAAATTTTTATTGTCCAGATAGGCTTAGAATGTCATGAAACGTCGACGTTTTAAATTTGAGCACAACAAAATTTCTGCCTGTCTGTCGATCTGTCGTTCTGTCCTTCTGTCTGTAACTTTTTTGTGCGCACGATTACTCTGAAACCGGTTAAGATATTGACTTGAAATTTGGTATACGTATGTGTTTTTACGAGATCTGGAACTAGATTATATTTTGATCTTATTCTGTTGAAGGGTTGGGGGCTAAATTGGGGTAAATGGGGGTGAATAGGTAAATCGAGCAAGTAAGAGTCCACGTAAAATTGGTATTTAGTATATATGAGAAGCTTTTTTTTTACTTCATCTACCCCTACTACCACCACCCCCGACCACTCCCACTACCGATGTGGAATATCGATTTATGGTTTTTGGGGTAGACGATTTCAAATATTGTATTAAAGTTCCCTAAACAAATTTTTCTCATTGAGATTTGGATGAAAAATCTGGATGTGGAAGTGGCAGCGGTTTTTTATTTTTGATTTATAAAGTTGTTTAATTAATGGTTGATAATGATGATGAAGAATATGATTACTAATATTTAACATTATAGTATTTAAATTATTTTTTTTATTATTACAATATAAAAATTAGCATAAAAAATTTACGTAATTTTTATTATTATTTTTAATGATCCTTTAAAAAATTTCCCCTAAATACATTATTTTAAAAGTTATTTACAAAAAATGTGGTTTGGTTCATATTACTCCAAAAAAATAAAAATCACCAAAAATTGCCTTTTTTGATAATTTAGGAAATATAATGTAATAATGCATCCACTTTAATGAAAGTTAATTAAACTATTGAACTAAATCTTCCTGCCAAATTTTAGCGCAAAATATTTATTTAAACGGCGCACAGTGGAAAAATAAAGCCTTTTTTGGACAAAAATCTGCCTACAAGTCAAATCTTAATCAATTTCGATCTACCTTGGCTTAAAATGTAGGTTATTGGCTACACTTTCAGAGTATACTGCCTAAATTGCAAACCCCGATTTCCTAACCTCAAAAAATGTATCACATGTGAGAGTAACCACTTTTTTCTATTCCTACAAGTCAAATCTTGATAAATTTTGACAATCCTGGGGTTCATAGTTTAGGCAGTATACGCTGAAAGGGTAGCTAAAACTTGCATTTTAAGCCCAGAATTGTCAAAATTGATCAATATTTGACTTGTGGAAATAGAAAAAAGTGATTACTCTCATATTTGATAAATTTTTTGAGGTTAGGAAATCGGGATTCACAATGTAGGCAGCATGCACTGAAAGGGTAGCTAATAACCTGCCTTTTAAGCCCAGGATTGTCAAAATCGATCAAGATTTGACTTGTACAAATAGAAAAAAGTGAGACAGATTTGATACATTTTTTGAGGCTAGGAAATCGGGGTTTCCAATTTAGGCAGTATACTCTGAGAGTGTAGCCAATAACCTACATTTTAAGCCAAGGTAAATGAAAATTGATTAAGATTTGACTTGTAGGCAGATTTTTGTCCAAAAAAGGCTTTTTTTTTCCACTGTGCGGCGTATTAATGAAGATATCGTTGTTAGGGTTTTATTTTTACTTAGAGCCAACAAATTTGTTGAGAGCCACTTTTCTGCATTCGACTGGGCATCAGCGAATTTTATCTTTAAGTCGTCGGTATTTTTGGCCGACGCGGAAAGTGTTGCATCAAACAAGCAGTTGACGTTATCTATCTTTGGTACATCGTTTACGTAGATTACAAATAACACCGGGCCCAAAATAGAACCCTGTGGTACACTTGTTCTTACATTTAACATTTCTGAGTTCTGATTATGAAAGCAGACTATTTGCTGTCTGTTTTTCGGGTAAGATTTAAGTAATTGTGTAGTTTCTTGGCTGAAATTATATTTGGTGCATTTTTTTAATAATAACTCATATGAGACACAGTCGAAGGCTTTACTGATACACAAAATATTGAGGCAGAGTACATACCTCTCTCAAAACAGTCCGGTGTATATAGTAGGGCAGCTTATCATGAAACTATGGACACACTGGACAAAACCACCAAATTTTTTCCAGACATTAGTTAGGTACGTAGCTTTCCATTTTTGATAGAAACCAACTCCTCCGGTGGCCATCTTGGATTTTATAGCGGCCATTTTGAAATATGGGTATATTATCAATATTTCGGCTTTTAAATCACTTAGGACCACAAACTTGGTGTCTAAGTATACATATTTGAGGGGAATACAACTACACAATTACTTCCACATCCAGCGGAAGTATAGTAACGACAAAAAAATTTTTAAAAATGTTTATTGTTCAAATAGGCTTAGAATGGCATGAAACGTCGAGATTTTAAGTTTGAGCGAAAAAAGTTTTCTGTCTGTCTGTCGGTCTATCTAACTTTTTTTGTGCGCACATTTACTCTGGAACTGTTTGAGATATTGATTTAGAATTTGGTGCACATATGTACTTTAACGATATCTAGAACTAGATTATATTTTCATCTTGTTCCGTGGAAGGTTGGGGGGTAAATTGGGGTAAATTTGGGGGTAAATAGGTAAATCAAGCAGGTAAGAGTCCATAAAATTGGTATTTAGTATATACAAGAAAAGCGAAGGTCTCAAAAAAATTTTGGCATAAGCCACCCCCATTACCACCCCCAACCCATTATTAAAGGGGATGAAAAAAAAAGTGATTTAGTGTGTGTACAAGAACCAGAAACCTCAAAATATTTTTTTACTTCATGCTCGTATCAGCTGTTAATGTTCGAAATTCATGACATAACAAATACGCCATTTGTCGCCCGCTTCACGCCGGGTTCATTTCTCCACAGTTGTGCTGTCTCCTGAATATTTCCCCGCTTTTTAGCTCTATCCAACTTCAAATTGCTGAACTTGACGTAACAAGATTTGTGCCATGCACCATGGTTTTGGACCAGTTCATCCGCTTCCAAAATTTAGTTTTACTGGCAACGACTCCAAGCTTCTATACTCATTGACATATTGTTCAAGAAAGACCGATATGGTGTTGTTTTGTCTTTGATTTCATGTGCATTGAGTGGACATTTTAGATTTTCTAAAGTTGTTTTCTGACAGATCATGCACTCGTTCCAATCCATCTTGTATTACAATTCAATCTGAAACAAAATAAAAAACATATTAGAAAATGTGGACACACCGAACAAAACAGTTAATTGGTGAATAGTTTGTAATTGGTACATATATTAGTGAATAAATGTAGAGTGTGATACATTTAAAAATTGTGTAGTTGTAATCCCTGACCCCAAATATGTATACTTAGATACCAAGTTTGTGATCCTAAGTGATTTAAAAGTCGAGATATTGATAATATACCATATTTCAAAATGGCCGCAATAAAATCCAAGATGGCCGACGGAGTAGTTCGTTCCTATCAAAAATTGAAAGCTACGTACCTAACTAACTAGTACCTGAAAAAGATTTGGTGGTTTTGTCTGGCGTGTCCATATTAACGCGAAATTCAACGTTAAGCTGCCACACTAATATCTATGTAGCTTAAAATAGTATCCGTCGTTGACAGTCTCGTTTAAAAACCGAATTGAGTTTTGTTAAACAAATTATATTTTCAAGATATTCAACTATTTGATTTATTATTACTTTTTGGAGAATCTTTGATATTATAAGTAATAACGATATAGGTCTATAAATTGCTAACATCTGAGGATCTTCTATCTCTATCTGATTAAATTTCAAGAGTTCAGCTGACAATTAATGATTTCTAATTCAATTCAGTGTAATTCAATGTAATTCAAAGTAAGTAAAGTACATAATTCAAAGCAGAATAAATAATAAACTAACAAATTATAACAAAAATAAAACGGTATTATGTAAGTAATGCCTAAAATTCAGCAACTCAAAGTTGAAATGAAAACACCTAAGCATGAAATGCTTGTCTTGCGATATTCCATATCAACTGTAGGTTGAGCACTTTTTACTAAAAATTATACAAAAGAATATGAACAGAGTGAGGTAAAATTTGTAGAATAACAGACCAAAAAATAAACGATGGGGTATAACAATAACAGACGGCAGCACGTGGTTCTACAATGTTAGTTGGATAATTCGGAGGTGCTTGCAGGATAGTTCATTAATTCTTAGTAAGTAATTAAGTAGTTTACAACTACCTAAGTAGTATAGTTATACACTTGTAACAATCTATGGATTTTAAACTAGTTTTTTATAGGTATAAAATAGCTAAAGATCAATTTACACTTTTAATTCAGAGTTTTTTTTATAACGTTGTGATTTTGAATGATACAATTTTTTATTTCAATTTTATGTTTATTAAATTTTCTTAGACTTTTTAGATGGAGTGGTAATATGTTAAATAACTTTGGACCGAGATAGAAAACAAATCTTTGAGTATGGCTTTTTTTAACCCGCGGTATGGCTATAGATTTATTTTCTGTAAACCTAGTGTCATATCTATTATGGGCTGGTAAAGTGTTTTTGTTAAACATGTGTAGTAAGCAATGATAGATAAAGAGGTTCTTTATGTTAAATACGTCTGCTTATTTGTATAACTCAGTGGAGGAACACAGTTTTTTTCTTTAGGATTATCTTTAGAATACAATTTTGTGATGTTTGTAAGATTTTCAGTACATTATTATAAAGTCCACCCCAAATGATAATACAATACCTACTTATTGACTCTACTAGTGATTTATATATTAGCATTAAATTATTCCTATCAAGTAAGTCTCTTAGAATGAAAAACTTATGCGTAAGTTATCTTATTTTTTTTGTGATATAAGTTACATGCTCATTCCATCTTAAATGGTGGTCGAGCATTACTCCTAGGTATTTTATTTTATTAGTTTTTTCTATTTTGGGATTCATTTGTAGGTTGATCGTTAGCTACCATCGTGAAAGTTAAAAATTTGCTTTTTGTATATTTAAACTTAATAAACTGTGATTTAGCCACTTAAAGATCAGAGCGAAGCTTCCTTTCGCATTTCTATACATCTCGTCCCATGAGTTTTCCACTCGGTTTTCCACAAACACAATTGCAGTATCATCAGCATATGATACTATATGGCCTTGAAAGTTCTTTAATTTTGTAATGCTGTTTATATATACGAGGAACAATACTGGACTCAGTACTGTCCCTTGTGGCACGCCTATGGTGACAGTGAGAGGGTCGCTATTTACGTCATCTATTTTTACACATTGCTTTCTGTCAGAGAGATAATCTTCTAAGAGACGTAATGCTGGACCACGTATACCATTTTTTTGAAGTCTGTCTAATAAGGTTTGGTGCGCCACGGTATCGAAGGCTCTTGCTAAATCGAGAAATACAGCCATGCATTTTTTTGAATTATCTAAATTTAATATAATTTCTTTTATTAGGTCTAGAACTGCGTGCTCTGTACTTGTATTTTTTTTGAAGTCAAACTGTCTGTCTGTGATCACGTTATATCTGTCAAAAAATTCTACCAGCCTGTTTTTAAGAAATTTTTCAAATACCTTCGCAAAGTTGAAATAGGTCTGTAATTATTTAAATTTTTATAATCACCAGATTTATGCAGGGAGTCACACTTGACTCCTTCCATTGATGAGGTATAGACCCAGTTTTAATTGTTAAATTTATTATATGTAGTAATGGTTTAGTGATATGTGAGTGCATGGATTTTATTAGTTTGACAGATATTCCGTCTGGTCCAGCAGATGAGTTATTTTTAAACTACTGATTATTATTTCATTTTTTGTTATCGGTTTAAGAAATATAGCTGATTGCATTGAATGATTTATTAACACATTTTCAGGCAAGTTATCAATTTTATCTATTTTTTGAGACATTTTTGTGCCAATATTTACCAAGTAATCGTTGAAGGTGTTAGCTCTGTGATATTATCCGTTATTTCTATTCCTGCGTCATTTATTATGTTTATATTTTTAATTTGCTTATGTGTTGGCGTTGAATTTGATGCGCTATTTACTAGTTCCCAGACCTTTTTGCAGTTAAATATAAAACTGGGGAAATTGAAATAGTGACAGACTGGCAAGGATGAGTTTATATAAAATTACTATACTATACCATGTACTACTAATTGACAGTTATATTAACTTTGGGCAACAAGCCCCAGAAAGAATTTATAGATAAAATTTAAAACCACAAGCGGTATTTGCGGAAATTACGAAATAAAGCATGACATATCAGTGGTTGCAACGTGTTCCATGACGATAAAATTATACAGATTCGGCAAATGTATTTTATATATGTGTCCTTATTCACCAATTTTGATGCTTAATTTGAAAGATTAAAAATGTACCACTATGCAAATGCATTTAAAATTAATAAAAGATTGTCTACGAGATTTATCTAATCTACTTTTATTATTTTTTTAAATATTATACTTAGAACACAATCTAGCAACTTCCCGTACTTACTCAACTATCTTTCATAATCAAGATATTTTTAACATTATTATCTTATCCTATCACATGTACCTGACGATAGCAACGGCATTCCCAGTAGTCAACAACTCAACAACTGCGGAAACGCGCACGAAAGAAAAAGATTTTGGTATCACGCCTCCACAAAGAGGAACGTTACGTCCCCTAATACCTCTTCCCTTTGTGCCTAACTCGATCAGCGCCCTTACACCCCAATAAACCTATTTCAAAGTTGTCCTACATATATCTGCGAGTCTAGATAATGCTGTTGCGAAAATTGCGTAAAACTCATGGGATGTACAATGTACTGCGAATGGGGGATAGAAGAAAGCGTCTCGGTGAATCTAGCCAACAACAGTAGCAACTAGGGCCGATACGGTATACCAGTCTTGAGTGATTGTCCCAAGAGAACACACCCGGGGGAACAGGCACGAAGAAAAATGTAGGAAAAGTAAAATTTATTACTTTTTGCTTTTAAATATGAGATACGTCCTTTTTTGTTACCATCTTATAGGTGGGCGAGCAACATATATCATATAACTCAGACAATGCATGGAAGTTGGGTGTAACTGGTTTATATATTGTAGAGTCGTCGGGGGTCGAATTTCTTTTGCATTCCTTTGTTTACTTGTAATTAGCAATCTGTAAGTGTAACTGAGGATAATGAATAAAAATAGAATTATTTTCGTGATTGAATTTGTACGAGTACGAGTTTTCCGTAAATAAAAATAATATACAGGGCATCCTATTTAAAAATTCCATATTATACTTTATAGTCGGGAATCTGAGCTCCAATTTAAGGCTTAGTTTTTGAAGCCTAAGTATCTGTCAGACATACGGCTGGAAAGTGACGTACTCGATGTAAAATTGTCTGCTGAATCCGAATCCGAAGGGCACAAAAAATCGGGGATTGCCTTCAATCCTTATTTCGGAAATTGTGAAAAATTGAATATTTAAAATATAATTAGCGTTTTCTCCCACAAAAAATAAGCTAAAAATCTATTCTTTTTCAAATTGTAGCTCACAGTGCATTTAATGCAACAGTGTAGTCAAAACACATTGAAAAATGTAGCCTGCGAGTTTTTTTTTTATTTTGGGAAATTGACAAAAACTAGATCGTACGAAATTACAAGAAAAGACCAAAATTATTTTTAGCGATTGATTCATACTGATATTTTGAGTGAAACGGAAGATATGATGTTTTTTAAGTTTGGCCGTCCTGCGATCGAGCGCGCTACGAATCGAAACCGACATATGCGGACACTCTCTTGCATTATATTTAGTTATTATACTCTTCGCAAATACGAAAACGAAGAGTAAATGCAATATACTCTTAGTTCGACACATTTCTAAAACTGTAAATATCGCTCGCAAACAAAAAATTTTCATACCATTGTGTTAGTGAACGAATTCTGAATAACTTTTAAAATGTCCGTCTGTCCGTCCGTCACGTTTTTGTAAGCACGATAACTCGAGAAAGAAAAATCTGATTGTACTGAAATTTGGACAGTAGGTTGGTGTTAGCTAGAAGAAAAACACTATTGTTTTTTAACAAAATCGATCAGTAAATAAAAATGTTATTAATGATTTAAATTTGAGAATTTTTTATTTTTGTTTTTGTAATTGAATAGAAATCTGGTGAATGATTTCATTTTAATATCTAAATAGTTATATATTTTACAAATATACATTTCATAATGTAATATACAAACGTGGAAATATAATTTTAGCTCGTCTCTTATAATGTAAAAATTTACATTTTTTTACGTGTTAAGTGGTGGTGTAGGTAGATAGGTAAAGCAAGCAACTAAGATTATATAATATTTTAATTTAGGGTATGTACGAGAAGCCAAGGTCTCAAAATTTTTTTGACATCAATCCCCCCCACTATACCCCCATTACTACCCCACTCCCATTATTAAACGGGTAAAAAAATTAAATTGTGACATAGTGAGTGTACAAGAATTAAAGGCCATTTGTTTGGTATCAGCCATCACCTTCATACCTATGTGGCATATAGTTTTACAGATTTTTGGGGTAGACGATTTCAAATATTATATTATTAAAGTTCTATGAACAGTTATTTCCACATAGTGAAGTGTAATTATAGTATACATTTTTTTTTCTCGTTGTAAGATACTTGAGTAAAAATCTGGATGTGGAGGTAGTATTTCCTTAGTCAGCGGTTTTTTACTCGACTATTCCAAAGCATTTGACCGTAATATTTTACAATAGATTAGATTATAATACAAGTGTGGCAAGGGCTTCATTGCAAAACGATGTATGAAAGTAGGAACACGGGCGCAGCGAGTGTTCCTATCATACGAGTTTTGCAATGAAGCTTGCCACATGTGTGTTACATACTATTTGTTCTACGTTTGTGAAGTTATTTCCCTTTTTTAAAAGTCTTTCTAAAATTTTAAATTTGCTGCCTGTCAGATTTTATTTAAAGTGACATTTTCCGCAGTCATTTTGAAGTTAGAAAATTTGACTTTGTAATTGCAATTCATGTGTAATAAATGTACATTTATAGAATTTAATTGTTAATACCAGTAAGTAATATAAAATACTTTAAGGTAAACACACTATTTTATTCTGGTGTGTGAAGATGTAATCAAGGCGTGTGGCAAATTCTTTGCCGCACGGCGTTCGGCAAAGTGATTATTTTGAAGTTAGAAAATTTGACTTTCAGCACAATCGTAGAAAAAATATATTACACACATTTTCGTGATAGTACTTGAGATCTTACAGCCTCATCTGTCTGATAGTACGCAACAAGTAAAATTTGGCATCAAAATATCCAACGCGCCAACTGTCCGGGGTGCCACAAGGTAGTATTTTAAGCCCAATATTATTTTCCATATATATTTATTGCTCTCATGAATATTTGCAATTTTGTAATTGCCACCTATATACTAATGATACGCAATTATATTACTCGTTTAAACCTGAAGATATAGAATGTGCCAAATAATGACTTAAACTATTAATTCATGTGTTCTTTTGTTTGGGAAAAAAATTCAACTAATTCAGTTATGACTGAGGCTCAGTTCAAAAGTGGGGATTCACTAACACCTTTTTGACAGCTCTAAAAGTCTTGAACTTGTGATTGTGTGGTTTGTGATTTAAAAACCAAATAACTTGCATGTTAAAAAAAAACTTACTAATACTTCTTTAAAAATGATATTTTGTCATAGATATTCTTTGGGGGAGAGCAAAAACTTTATTACGCGATTATTTTGATTTTAATGATGGTTACAGTGTTTTTGGTCCTTGCTTTCACTGTGTCGATAGGTACAAAAGGTGTAAAATTCATGCCTACGCTTAATTAAGACATAAACTTACACGTGACATTTTATTTTTGTAAAATCATAAAGTACAAATCTTCCTCCTATATCCATTATCTTACAGAACTAATACATAATATTCATATTCGCAGAAAGAACTTGCTTACTGTCCTCGTCACAACAAACAACATTTTAAAGGGCCCTTGGGTTTTTCTATTTTAATCACCACAGTATTCTATATATTGTGATATTTAATTGTGTAATTTTGATGGACAGTGAATGTATTTATAGGTCAATTCTGTTCGTCTGCAATATCTGCACCAGTACGGCAGCCCCCTACTAAAATTTTCGAGTACTTTAGCGAAGATAATTCCAGCGTTTCTCATCAGTTCTGGGAGAGCTGAGAAGAAAAGTTCAGGATGACGGAACGTTTTACCTGTTCTCAAAGAGTTCAAATCGAGCTTTAAACATGTAAAGAAAAATCGGTCATCTCGGTCTTCGCAGCGAGCCTATGTCTTTTGTCTTCTTGTCGGGGGAAGTAAATATGATGAGGAAAAATTGCCCTTTTGACTGAGACACCGAGTTACAAAGACCGAAATAATGACAAATAGCCACCGGTCAAAATTCTGGTCACCGCGGCAATTCTGCTCATTATCGAGTAGTTTCGATATCTCTTGACCACAAGAAAGTTCGAACGGGACTTTTTGCTAGTTCAGTCACGAGTGATTACTTTCGCATGCTGCTTATATTTTAAGGGCTGATCAAGTCATCGCGGCGAAGTAGTTCTCCACTCCAAGCTATTCCAAATATCATGAAGAAGACGAAAGAAATATGAACTGAACTTTTTCCCAGTTCACATTTGAGAAAAATGATTTCCGCCTCGACAAAAAAAAACAAATTAAGGCTGTTTTGCGCACGCCGCCGTGTCATTCCGGAGCAAGCATATAAATACCAGGGGACTGATACGAGCTGCCCGGACCGATGATGCTCCATTGGCACTATATGGAGTAAACCATCTCTGTATAACGACAACGCAGCATCTTCGGTCCCAGCAGCTGCTATCTTTTATTTACATATACACGCGTTATATGCCTTCTGCTGGAGATGCTACATGGCTTCGGATACACTCCATGTCGTTGCCATAGGCAACGAAGTCATCCAGCTTCTCTATGTCCTCCGCACCAGCACACCGAACGTATATGCGACTCCATTCGATTTCGCGCTTTTACGGCCAACGGAAAACGGAAGTTCACATTTTTTTATCGTTTTATACACCCCACTATATAAATAGAAAAAAGTTTTAGCCTCCAATTTAATACAATTTTGATTGATATTATTGGAACTTAGGCCAATGAAAAATGGCAGTTCTCGATTAGTTCATGTCTTGTTCATAATTTTTAACGAGAATTAATTGAGAACTGTCTCGCCGTGGTATAAGAATTACGACATTTTTTTCGACAGACGGAAAGTCGTTTGCCAGCCGCCCGTATCGTTTCTTATTAGAACTTTTGTCCTGTCTTAGAATTTCATAATCCCTGCGATAACGCTCGCTGTTTTGATAGCTGTTTTGGTAACGGGCTGCCGTACTAATAGAAGGAGATAGAGAGAGAGATTATACATAAGTTGAAAAGAGATACATTTCTTTATTACCTACAACTTTCATATTTAACTTTTTTTGATAGGATGCGTAGTTTAGCCAGAAATCGCAAGAAAACGTTTTTCAGTCCTAAAAATCCACCCCATTTCACCCCAGAAAATCGCAGGTGGTTCGGACTATTTTTCCTTCTTTAGTTGTGATATGTTCTAAAATATTCTGCTATCAGTTTGCTGTAACGACTTATTTTTTTATTATTATTTTTTTTAATTCTGACACCTATCCTAGCTTGGCCTATGGTGAAGAGAGTGCAGACGAAAATAAATTAGTACTTCAATTTTTGTCATTTCTTGTTTTAAAAGAAAAACAAACATAGCGGTAATAAAAGTCTTAACGAAACTTAAATTAATTTGTTTAATAGCATATAACAACACCGATTAAAATAAAGAATCGAACAATCCCAATAGCCGCCATTAGAATGAGGGTTAGTGAGTTATTTGCTTGTAAATTAGAGTATACCACTCGCATAATTCACCTTTTGATTATTACAGTGTTTATTATTTTTTTTTGTTTCAGCGGACATTAAAAAGATGGTGGACGATGGATGGCAGAACAACGCCTTTAATCAATACGCCAGTGATATGATAAGTGTTCATAGAAGTCTGCCAGACCCCAGAGATGAGTGGTAAGTTATTGGAATACATTTCTATATGCGATAAAACTTTAAATGGAATCATCTATTACACTTGGACATTAAATCTGCCAAAAAAAACTGGATTTAAAGTTTTCTTAAACCCTTATTTATACCAGAAAAGCAGCCTCGACTGCGAATTTACTTCTATCAAAATTCACAAACTTTTCCCACTGTTTGTAAAGATGTTTTAGCATTTATATAGAATTTCACGAAGTTTTTCTGCGCCCTGTCCGAGAGTCCGTACACATTCTACCGAATCCGTTTAAAGATAAATGGAGAACAATTAAAAAGTTTCCGCTCTCCCAAATGGCTTTCATTGAGCTGTTGTAATTTAATATACGGAATTGTATTTAGCGCGCTTGTTGTATATTGAGAATTTTTTAATACAAGTTCTCCGGTCTGTTTGGCTCTTTTGTTTTGCTCATGGTCCATTTATTTACCGTTCGATTTTTGCGATTCAATATTCAGCAACTACAAATCATTCGAATCAGGGAATAATTTGTCCTTCCCCTTTGTTTTCGTAATGTGCTTTTGGTATTTTTATAACGTAAATTCATGAAGAATATCTTATACAGTGAGTGGAAAAATATTGAACAGATTTATTAATATTGAAACAAATTCTGTTTTAGATCTTAATTTGTGATAGCAATAATTTTAAAAATAGAGCAGTAATTTTACGAAATACAAGGCAAAAAATTAGCAGAAGCGGGGAACTTGGCACAAATAGTTGTAGTACTAATATTACAGGAAGAATAATTGACAAATACTTAAAAATACCTGGCTGGTTCAAACTTTGCAGCCGCCTAGATAATTTGATATAATAAGGAACTTGCCCAAAAAATAAAATTGAATAAAAATACTCAAAATCGTAAACTAACATCATTAAAAACCCCATAGACAACAAAAAATTAAAAAAAAATTCCTCCAGAAATATAAACGATTATTTCACTCATTAACGCTATAGCCAATGAGAGCCCGTTTTTTATTAGTGGTAATTCAAGCTAGATCTGCTTTTGACAGAACCAACATGCAAAATTTATCGCTCTAATTTTTTAGGTCGCTGCAGCGGCAAATATTGCGAAAATTTTTTGACGTTTTGTGTCGTGACATGTTTTCGGCAAATATGACAAATCGTGCTTTTAAATGTTATCTATAAATATCTTATCTAGCTTATTACTAATTGTTAACGTAAATTGAAAATTGTAGTACTGTATTAATAACCTAAAAAGCCAATGCTGTGTGGAACTTATATAGGTTCGGGACAAGTTATAGGTACACAGCTTTCAATGGCTTAATACCTAACATAATTACAAAATAATTTTCCCAACTAAAATTAAATATGAATATCTACGAAGCAGACAAATCAGTTATTTCATGATAAATACACAAATGTAGGTACTTACTTATGGTAATTTATCAATCATTACAAAGCAGCTAACACTTATTTGGAAAATCAAAACTCTGCAGTATCACTATATACATTATAATTCGTTGTACTTAAAGTCTCTCTACTTAAACAAGTAAACCTTAACTTAACTATCAAACTTCTCAAATTAGAAACAAGGATTAAATACATAAATATGTGTAATTTCCTACATTTCCTCGAATATCTCGATAATTATTGTTTTTTTTTCGAAAAATTTGTAGACAGCTTATGTAAAGAGAATTAATTGAGCTTTCCGACCCTTTTTTTATTTTTTCCCTAACATAAAAAATAAAAGACTTATGACCGAATATGCGGACGTCTCAAAGCTAACCGCCGCGCCGCCCAGTCTATTAATTAGGGTGAATGGCTGAAGTACGCCATCTGTTGGACACCACGCAAGACCAGTTTTCACCCGGTGACGTCACAGTGCTTTTCGTGAGGAGTGGGCAGGATTTCAACTTTAACTATTTATTGCAAAGTAAGTACTGCGATTTAAGAGCTGATATTCGGTGTGGCGTGTTTTTATACATAAATACACACTTTAATGAAATTAAAAAAAAATGGACAAGTTCCCCATTAACGGAAAAAAAAATAGTTTAAGTAAATCGCCTTCCTGTCGGGACGTAGGGGGTGGAGAAATAGGTGTAGAATCTCTGTAATTATAAATTTTGGCAAAGAAACGCGCTTTTTTTGCACCCTATAGATAGTAATGTTCTTCAAAATAAAAGAATAGGGCAAAATTTGCTGTTTCACAAAATATCTCTTAAATCTTGAAAAACACATGTTGATATCTATTTTCATTCTCAAGAAATGTGGATTTAAACTCACCCTAAAAATCCGCCGGTTGGTCCATTTCAATTGGCCAGCAGTTTGTAATGGTGAAGTCAAATTAGAATTTTAATGTGAATTGTCTGGTCAGGGCAGTTTTGCAGTTTCTGTGAGGTCGACGTATTATTTATATAAACAATTTAATTTTTTAGACCGTATTTTCCATCGGTTTTCTTTGAATATCTCGAAATCTCTAAGACCTATGAAAAACAATAAAAGTACATTAACTATAATTAATTCCAATTGTTATTGCTATTAAAAAAAAATAATAAACATTGCAATTATACGTCTTTAAACAAATCACTGTTCTTTCCAAAAAAAAAAAAAAAAAAATGGATAATATTCAATGAAATTTTGAAAAAATATAGCTCTCATAAATTATAATTACCACTTAAAATTTCAACTCAAAATGATAACGGCTCAAGTATACAATTGTTGCTAAAATTTTGCACCCTTGTGAAATTCTGCCATCAAGATCAAGAAATATGTACGATGGCTCAAATTGTAGCATTCTATAGGTAATTTAAGATCACTGAGAAAAACATGTTTTTTTCAAAATTTAAACCCGTGTTATTACAGTTGTTTATAGTTTTCGAAATTTTAGTTATAAACAAATTCAGGTAACAGAATTTGTTTTTCAAAATTTAAACCCTTTTTGTTGCAGTTATTTATAATCTTCGAAATTGTGGTTAGAAACAAATTCAAATAACTTTCTGGTTTTTTTTTATGAAATCAAAAACGGTAAACGAGTAATGAAAGTAGATTAAAAAAAACAATTTTTGAAAAAAAAAAATTAATGCTCTACTTGCATTTGGAGCTGAGATACGTTAGTTTTTACGTTTAGGACACTTATAAATAAAAATATCAATATTTCTTTTTGAAAGTTGGGCTGGTTTTTCTCCAATGCTTATTATTTTGTTTCTGCTATTTGAAGATAATCCAAAGCTACAAATTAACATTGAATAAAACGGCTTTGAGAACATAATGCACATTTTCGATGTTTTTTATGCTTTTTTTAATTGTTGTCACAAAAATGGTAAACCAACCTAACTTGAACAACTACCTTCATGTTTATGTAGATAGCCTTGTAAAATTTTTAATACTATTGATACAATAAAAATAGTATATTATATTACTAGGAGTAGAACGCACTCTTTTTTTGTGTTGAGCCCAGGATTTGCGGCTGAGGCGAAGCCGAAGCCGCAAACTGGGCGAAACACAAAAAAAGGCGTTCTACTCCGTGTAATATATACTATTTTTTCTTCAAGCGTATTAAAATGCAAAAATTCATTTATTTATCATAAATGTACAAATATTCAAACTACAGTCTTACATGTTGACACAATATGACAAGTGGCTAGTGGATAGCGCGCCACCGGTGGCTTTCGGTATTAGCATTATGTTACTAGTAAAACAATACCCACTGCGGTGGCGCTTTCGGAACTAACATTATGTTACTAGTAAAACAATGTCCACTACGGTGGCGTTCGGTACTAACATTTTGTTACTAGTAAAACAATGTCCTACTTCTACTTCTGTTTTTGGTGACATAATTTAAACATTTTAATACGCTTGAAGAAAAAATATATATTTCGCTGGGCTATTTAATGACCACTGGGCTATTTAATGACTAAAGTCCCGTTTGTAAAAACATAATATAACATTTAGACATATTTGGTGATTTTCGGATCTCTAACAAGCTCGCTAAAGACCCCACACTTTCGGACCTCTACACTGTATCTTTTAACAATTGTAGCTTTGCGTTATTTTCAAGTAGCAGAGACAAAATAGTAGACATTGGAGAATTACCAGTTCAAATTTCAATAAGAAATATCGATTTGTTTATTTATAAGTGACCTAAACGTAAAAACTAACGTATCTCAGCTCCAAATGCAAGTAGAGGATTAATTTTTTTTAAAGTTGGCTTTTTTAATCTACTTTCATTACTCCTTTGCCGTTTTTGATTTCATAAAAAAAAACCAGAAAGTTATTTGAATTTGTTTCTAACCACAATTTCGAAGATTATAAATAACTGCAACAAAAAGGGTTTAAATTCTCTCCGTGATCTAAAAGTACTTATAAAAAGCTACAATTTGTGCCATGGCACATATTTCTTGGTTTTGATGGTAGAATTAAACAAGGGTGCAAAGTTTTAGTAACAATTGTATATTTCAGCCGTTTTAATGATCATTTTGATTTGAAATTTTAATTGGCCATTGCACTTTATAAGAGCTATATTTCTCCACAATTTCATTGAATATTATCCATTATTTTTGAAAGAACAGTGATTTATTTTGAAATGCATAATCTTGCAATATTCAATTTTTTTTAAATAATAATATCAATTGGAATGAATTATAGTATAATGTACTTTTACTGTACAGCTCATAACGAACATTTCCCTTCTTTTTGTTGTTTTATAGATTTCGAGATATTCCAAGAAAACACGGTTTAAAAAATTAAATTGTTTAAATAAACAATACGTTGACCTTGCAGAAACTGCAAACTGAACTGTGAACCTAAGTTGATCCCCTGAACGCGTTAAAATAAAAAAACTGCCCTGACCAGACAACTCACATTGCGAATTTTTTGGTACTAATTTGACTCCACTATAAGAAAGAATATGTTGTTTAAAAATATAAGTAATCGGATTTTCTTGTTTACTGGGTATTGTTTAAGCTACTTGGCGCCAAGTGTGTTAATCATAATATGCCAATTATTACAAACAAAAAAAAAGTAAATTAAATTTTAGACGACAGGTCGAAAACAAAGCCTCAATAAGGAAATAATTAGTGGAAAGCTGGAAATTGCTTTAATCGCTTTATTTGGACCCAGATATTACTCTCCCAAGTTTTCCCCCTCGAGCGAAGTCGGCGTTGGCCCTTCTGGCCCTAAGAAGGTACAATTTTTCGGTTTTTTGCAAATATCTCCCAAACCATCAATTTTATCAACAAAATACCTATTATAAAAAATAATCTAGAGTAAATTTGCTACAAAAAAGTTCTTCACCGTTTGTCTCTAAAGTGAACCGTTACGATGCTACGACCATTCAAAGTGGAGCCCTTTTTGATTCTTGCGGAAAAGTTATCGAAATCATATGCCATAACAAAGTTTCTACATGTTATAAATATTTGTCAGCATTCCAAGTGCACAAGCTGTTAACTTGTTACAAGTATAACAGCTTTTCAATGTAAACAGCTGTGGCAAAGTACCTACGATTAGTATTATTATTGACTAGTATTGACATAAAATCACTCTTTTCCACACCATCTGGCGGTAGAGTAAATGGCGCGTTTTTTTGTAAGTGGTGTCCCCGGGAGGCCTAATCCACTGTTCAAATGTCAAAGTTAGTCGATTTTCAACCGTTTTGATGAAGGCTGACAGTCTTGATCGTCTGCCTCAATTTCTCCGTCATCGCTTTCATCGTCTGCATCGGTACATTTGTGCGACGTCACAGGGCGCTCAAGATTAAAATATTGATGTCTCCGTCACAATCATCCATATCATCTTCCTCGGCAGCATTTGTACATGACCGTCCCATACAATTCATGCAGATTCTGGAGTATCGGAGGCCCGTTTTCCTGCAACCACACGCTGCGTTACATCCTTTCGAACATTTGCAGGACACTGTGTTTAGAAGCGTTTGTGGCGCCGGATCCCTCGTCGTAGGTATGGGAGCCAAACCACATTGAGAATTTTTCCAGCCCCAATCCAGTGGATTTGTATCATTTCCATACCATGTTTGAACTTGATGGTATGTTCTTAAAGAGTGCTCACGTGCCGCTGATTCGGTGGGAGGTAGGCTTGCGAGATTAAATCGATGTTTGCTTAGAGATTTTGCAAACATTTGGAACCGCAACTCATTCAGGGTGTTTCCCGTGGTTTTGTTGTCATAAAGCCTAGCCACAACCAACTGGCCCGCTTTGTCAATTTCATCGGGTTTGCGTTCACGTCTTGGAAAACCCTAACAGCTGTCTGCAGTTCTTCATTACTCTTCAGCAGTGTTACGAATTTCATTTTGCCCTGCCTGAAAAACGAAGACGTTGTATCGCACCCACTAAACGCATGCAACAAGAGGATGTTTTCTTGCACACACGGCGGGAGATTGAAACTTGTTGTGCAAAATAGTTGTTGTTTGGTTGAACCTTTGCCGGGTTTCATAAAATACATTTTCGTGGAGGGTGGCACACGAGCCGCCAACATGACCAGGATATCTCTATCTTCAGCCACTATAATGACCGAATTGTCGGGCCGAGATAACTCGAGTGCGGTGGTAACGATGAGCACGTCGGCATCTTCTGGAGCTTGTCTGGTTTCGATTCCTTCGCTTTCGAATTTGACGCGCAAAAAGTTGATCAATCTTCGTTTGTTTGTGTCATTACGCAAAAAATTTGCTTGTGGCATAGGTGCCGTCATGGATTCATCAAAAAAAACATTAGCAGCATCATGCTTGTGCAATCGTCGAAGACGTTCAGCGGTACTGCGAGCTGCTGGGTCGTCAGGATACCCATCGAAAATGATGACACTGTTTTTGAAGTATCTTTTGACGTAATTCACATATTTGGCGCTAATGTCGGCAAAAGTATCGGTTTGGTGCCAAATTACACGGTACAGAAGATATCCTCCGTCGAGAACATGATGTAGGTCCTTAAATGTGGGTTCATCGGTAACAGGATGGGATAATTTATAGAAACAGACTTTTGCGTCTTACGCATTCCCGCTTCATCAAAGATCGCAAGCGGATACGGAGCTAGTTCAAACTGGAAATATTGTTTCAATTCTTTTATATGGCATATGATTTCGATAACTTTTCCGCAAGAATCAAAAAGGGCTCCACTTTGAATGGTCGTAGCATCGTAACGGTTCATTTTAAAGACAAACGGTAAAGAACTTTTTTGTAGCAAATTTACTCTAGATTATTTTTTATAATAGGTATTTTGGCGATAAAGTTGATGGTTTGGGAGATATTTGCAAAAAAACGAAAAATGGTACCTTCTTAGGGCCAGAAGGGCCAACGCCGACTTCGCTCGAGGGGGAAAATTTGGGAGAGTAATATCTGGGTCCAAATAAAGCGATTAAAGCAATTTCCAGCTTTCCACTAACTATTTCCTTATTGAACTACCTGTCGCCTGGCCTATAATTAATTACTGCAAAAATTATTAGCAAATTTTTTTGAAATAATCAATACTTTCAGAGACATAACAAAGAATTTCTAATATTGTATAAAAATTT
This sequence comes from Rutpela maculata, assembly GCA_936432065.2. Classification (NCBI taxonomy): domain Eukaryota; kingdom Metazoa; phylum Arthropoda; class Insecta; order Coleoptera; family Cerambycidae; genus Rutpela; species Rutpela maculata. The sequence goes on from OW386290.2 coordinate 41,014,576, forward strand.
AAAATAATGTTAATGCATAAACTGCACAAGCTGATAATTCAAAACTATATTATTTGCACATATTGTTCCTGTCACTTTTTCAAGACCAATTTGCAGTGTAATTTTTTTTACAATTGGGATAAAGTGCTAGACACTTTGTCTTTGTGTAGTGCGAGGAGAAACTTTTTCGTTCTTCGATATTATGGTGGTGTTTTGCAAATAGCAAATGCTATATAATACATGTATTATTAGCTGGTAGGGTACAAAGGAAAAAAAGAAGAAAAAAAATTTCGATAAGTTAACAAATGCTTATGTCAAAACATGAATAGCAAAAAAATATTAGCTCTACTTAAGTTCATAAAAATGTTACAAAGTTAATCCACTAAAATCAGAATAACATGTTTTCACAAAATCTTGGTGTTATTTGAATAAAACCCTACTATGTCATTCACTCGCCTACATTATAAGTCTCTAACGCTGGACGTGCGCGCTTTATCAGACTCTTTTAAATTCAATTTGGCACAAAGAGATAGGTGTTTATGTAAATCCTCATAAAATTCAGGTAGCGTTATCCGAAACGACGCCTCACGATAAAACTTACGATCCAGGATGCTAAGAAATATCACTTAGGTTTCAAATTGTGACCAAAGAAACATTGACGTAAATTGTTTCACGAGTAAAACTGTTAGTTCAACTCAATTGGTGTACGCAAAGCAGTAAATTTAGAAGTACATGCTTTAACGAAATTAAATTAAAAACTCCACAACACTGTCAACGTTTAAAACAGGAATAAAATTTCAGTTCAGTCGCCGCTAAATGAGAGTTTGTTTTGTGTACTTTTTTGCAACAGTTGAAAAATGCAATAATGCTTTACTGCCGACGAGTATATGGCCATAAAACGAATTTACTTCGGGTTGAAATGACTTTTATTACCGGCTCCGCCGCCAAAATTTAGAATATTATACCCATGCGTGCATGCGTGGTTGCCAATGGGGAAATTTATACCGCTGGCGCTTTTAATGTTCAATAAAGGGATGATAATATAAAATTAACATATTTATTTGTTATTTTAATAATAATAGTAGCACAGTACCGATTGCAGTCTATTTATTATTCAGTGGAGTCAATAGAGGCTGAAAATATGCATTATTTCGGAATATTTACGGGAAGCTTCGATTTTCCTAAAACCTTTTGATATCACTTTTACATAGCTTAAAATAAAAAGTCATAAACATATAATCGTGAGGAAATTGTTTATTAATTATTTTAACAAAAAGTAACTTTTTTTTAACGAAATTATTATAAGTTGATAAATTTTAAAACAATTTAATTCAAATTGACATATAAGGGTTTTCGAGGTCGCTAAAACAGATTATGATGGCAAAAAAAGGTAATTCGAAATGGTTGATCCAATATGGCCGACTTCCTTCAAGCAATAAAATAATTCGAAACACTATTCACATAAAAACTTAAAAAGAAGCTGAGAAAACGTGATATTGTACATAGCATTATAAGATGATCTGTGAAAAAGTGCCCAAACCTCTTTAAAATGCCTTGCGGACACACACACAGCGCAGCGTGCGGGGCAGGTGATGCGTACTGCTTGCCGCGAATTTGACTCATGGCCTTGTACCACGTGAATATTTTTAATATGTTTTCAATATTTTAAACTGGATAAAAATTATAGAAATAATCAACATTGAGTCGACTTACGAAAAACATGATTTTTTCAATACTTCGTGAAAAATACAAGTTTATATAAATTCCAAAATTTTTTCATCATCAGATTTACTTATTTTGAGGTCCTACTATAAACGTATGTTGCATAGGTAGGCTAAATAAATTTTTTATAAAAGTTATTAACGTTTATTTTACCCATAGCAGTGCAGCTTCTAATGAAAATGTGGACATACCGGACAAAACCACCAAATTTTTTCCAGGTACTAGTTAGGCACGCAGCTTTCAATTTTTGATAGGAACCAACTCCTCCGCCGGCCATGTTGGATTTTATAGCGGCCATTTTGAAATACAGGTATATAATCAATATCTTGGCTTCTAAATCACTTTGGACCACCAACTTGGTGTCTAAGTATGCATATTTGTGGTCAGGGAATACAACTACACATTTTTTAAATGTATCATAGTATATATGTATTTACTAATATATGTACCAATTACAGACTATTGACCGATGAACTGTTTTGTCCGGTGTGTCCACATTTTCTAATATGTTTTTTATTTTTTTTCAAATTGAATTCTAATACGAGATGGATTGGAACAAATGCATGATCTGTCAGAAAACAGCTTCAGAAAATCTAAAATGTCCACTCAATGGAATCGAAGACAAGACAACACCATACCGGTCTTTCTTGAACAATATCAATGAATTTAGAAGCTTGGAGTCATTGCCAGTGAAACTAAATTTTGGAAGCGACATGAGTGCGGATGAACTGGTCCAAAACCATGGTGCATGGCACAAATTTTGTTACGTCAAGTTCAGCAATTTGAAGTTGGATAGAGCTAAGAAGCGGGGAAATACTTCAGGAGGCAGCATAACTGTGGAGAAACGATCCCGGGTGAAGTGAGTGACAAAATAGCGTGTTTGTTATGTCGTGGAAGCGACGGACTCCTTCATAAATTTCATGCATGCAACTTTGAAAATTTAAAGTAGAAGGTCCCATCTTCCACACAGTTCTCTATATAAGTATAAAACTCAACAAGTGCTGTAGCCTTTATCTGACTTATTTGATACTCCCACCAGATCCCGATCTAGTTTCTTAGGTGAGACCGCTAGCGATTTCTCAGTGCTGTATAACATTGCAGATGTTATTTGGCGTCAAGGGAAATGAGATCGCCACCTTCTAATGCTGCCAACTACTTTCTTGCAATTCTGTTGCCATTTCTCGTATCAGCTGTTGATATTCGAAATTATGATGGCGTCCATCGCTTCCACGAGATAACAAACACGCCATTTTGTCACTCGCTTCACGCCAGGATTGTTTCTCCACAGTTGTGCTGCCTCCTGAAGTATTTCCCCGCTTTTTAGCTCTATCCAACTTCAAATTGCTGAACTTGACGTAACAAGATTTGTGATATGCACCATGGTTTTTAACCAGTTCATCCGCACTCGTGTCGCTTCCAAAATTTAGTTTCACTGGCAATGACTCCAAGTTTCTAAACTCATTGATATTGTTCAAGAAATACCGGTATGGTGTTGTCTTGTCCTCGATTCCATGTGCATTGAGTGGACATTTTAGATTTTCTGAAGTTGTTTTCTGACAGATCATGCACTTGCTCCAATTCATCTTGTATTACAATTCAATCTGAAACAAAATAAAAAAACATATTAGAAAATGTGGACACACCAGACAAAAAAGTTGTAATTGGTACGTATATTAATGAATAAATATATAGTGTGATACATTTAATAATTGTGTAGTTGTATTCCCTGACCCCAAATACGTATACTTAGACACCAAGTTGGTGGTCCTAAGTGATTTAGAAGCCGAGATATTGATATTATATCAAAAATTTAAAGCTACGTGCCTAACTAGTACCTGGAAAGAATTTGGTGGTTTTGTCCGGTGTGTCCACATTAACGCGAAATTCGATGTTAAGCTGCCCCACTACCATAATTTCACGAATTTTTGAGCAAAAAAACGTTTTTTTATTTTCGTAAAAAAAAGGAGGTTACTTTAATTTTCAAGGTAAATCCCCTTGAGGCATCTTAAAGTACACATTTCAAGCATTTACAGAGATCTAATAATGCAATTTGAACCAGATTTGGTTAAAAATTAGTTATATATATCAAATTTTATCATTTTCTAAAAATTTTCAGATTTTGGAAGTGTACTGTCGTTCGCAATAGAAAATGGGACAACTATTTTTTTCTAGTGTAAATCTATCTCTATTTGCACACTTGAAATATATTTTGACAAATAAATGACAATGTCAGAAACATTAAAGTTGGTATACATAACTAAATTTAAGCGAAAATACGTTATAAGACTTGTCCCATTTTTTTTCCTCACGACGGTACATTTTCAAAAATAAATTTTTGAGACTTTTTTCACTCATCGGATCTTTTTATACATTACTTCAAGAGTAAAATGTGAAATACCCAAGTTTTATCTTAATTTTTAGAAATGGTAGAGCTTTTGCCTATTTCATCGCAAATCTCTTTATGTTCCGACTTCATATATGTATTATTCCTACATACATTCATCTTTATATTTGAAGATACAATAATCCAATAGCTACATGTTTCTTCTTTCATTTAAACTTTTGTGAGATCAATTTCATTAGTTAGTCCAAAAGTTACAACAAATTTACTGTAGCGCGCCCGAGGCCGCGCGCGCTTATTCCATATTCGTCCGTTAAACAAAAAAATCTGGAGCCTACATTTTTGATCGTACAAAAAAACTTCATATACATTTTTGATGTGAAATGTCCCGTAATTTCGAATGGCGTAATTACTTTTTGAAAGAAAAAAAAATATTTTAAGATATGTTTGACAAAGACTGGTATTTTACAACTAATTTGTTTGATAACAAATTATGCTCAAGGACTATTGTTGGTAACTTTTGGTGTGTTGTTCCTGACATGTTTAGAGATATAACCTCAAAAGTTACCGCTTCCCGGAATTTTTTCGAAGTGAAAATCTCTATTGTCTCCACTAATTGCATGCAAAAGGATATAGTAAAGTCAAATTAACCATCAAAATAGACGATTAAGAAATTCCCTGGCTGCAGCAATTTACTTGTTTTAATTTGTTTTAGGTATAATAACAAGTGCTTTGAGCAGTTTTGGATTTTCAAACCAAAGACGATCTGACCACGCGCCTTTATAATTTGCATTTTTTAATTAAAATATTGACTTTAAAATATTTGACGTCATGCGAGAATATCACACCATAGAAGCTGAAAGCTATTTTTTGTTGTTCCTTGGAACTTTAAACCAATTTTTATCCATTAATTTATTATATTTGGTGCAGAAATGGCGATAAATTAAATGTTTGTCATTTGTGAAATTATGGTTCACGTTTAGTAATAATGGTGCCATAAGTTTTGGCCCTTATAATGGCACATTTTAGAAGAAACCGCTTTAAAGTCGTTTTTGCTAATAAATGTGACTTGAAAGTAATTACAACTTGGCGAAAGTGACGAGAACTACAAATTTGTAATTTTAAAAGTTATATTTATTACAAAGCACGGAATGGGATTGTAGCATCACTTTAAAGTCACAGCAAAGTTGTGACTACCACAAACTGCCTGTTCAAAGTTTCCGCTGCCACTTTATAGTTATATTTTTCGCGACATGGATTCTGAACAACTGGTCGCTGTACGCCTGATTTCTAAACTGAGTGCGCCCTTAATTTTAACTTCTGCCTAGTATCTAACTAACGTCACATTTACAGACCTGCTACCTGTCACATGCTGTGTTTTGATTTGTTGTATATACAATTTTTTATAGTTTTTATAAATATTATTTACATGTTCCACGAGTTTAAGCAGATTGTGGAGGCGCCCAAATCGTCGCAGCAACTATCAAAGCTACTTAAAATTGATTACAACTTTGAAGTCGTATTTAGATGACATGAGTGCAAAAATATCTAATTCCAAACCTGGCTACGGTTTTCATCTACAGAGTTTAAGGTGCCCCTTAATTTAAAAAAATCCTGACATCATGGGGGAAAATAAAGTTTCAGATTCGGTTTCAGCCGACCCCAAAAACATAATATGCTAGCTACACTGGGACTGATCCGGCGCACCTTGCAAACATATTTTGTGGTCCTGTGTAATCATTGGTGGTAGGAAACGCGAGGCAGTGACTATAGATTTGCGAAATGAATTTATTTATACATCATAGTTGTAGATTTAGTGGTGGTTACGTAATGATTACTTATTCCAGATTTCTATCTCAGTTACTATTGCTTTGGTGCCGTCCGGGAACGTTGTGCGAAATTTTCCAAAACTATTTTTATGTGTTTATTGAAAGAGAATTTATTATCGAATACGATAAGATAAGATCCTTTATAAATATAGGACGACCTAAACGATCATTATTTATCTAATAAACAAGAACTAACTTTGTCCTCAGTTGTCTATTGAATGACATCACTTTACATTTCTTTATGTTGATTATACGTAAATATGACCAAAACATGAGTAAAGATATCTTAATTTTTTGCAAATAAAATCTTTAAATCTTTAAACTTAGCATGTTAGTGGATCGAGCTATGTTAAAAAAAAGACATCCCGTGTGCAGGTTGATGATTAAGTGTAAACAGTGGTATCACTGTGTTCAGGGGGAGATATGGAACACGAAAATCATTGGTGGACATCTACGTCATGTCTGTCGATTTCTTGATGAGGGAGGAGGAGTTTTTTTTCATGTTTTTTCGGAAAAACTCTGTGGAAACGCAATTTAAAGAAAAGTTGCAAATAAAAAAAGTCTTGTATTTCGATGATTCACCTGAATTTTTTCAGATTTTCAACTTTTACATTTCCCCTCCCCCACTTTTAGGAATTTTCGAATGGTCATAACTCGAAAAATATGCATTTTTCAAAAGAATTTACAGGTGTAAAAACATCTCAGTTTGAGCCAAAACAGGTAAATATATTGTTTTTTCTTTTCATTTTTGACCTAATTCTACAAGTTACGGAATCCGTGATAAAAGGAATGTTTTCTTTTTACTTTATCCCACGAACGCTTGCTCGTAGCACATAGGCACATAGGACAATAACTATTGTAGAAAAATTTATTGTCATTCATTTTGGTCCTATAACTTTTTTTCGTTAAGCTGATGGTTTAGGAGTTATCAACGGATCTGTTGATTTTAACTTACCGAATTACCCCCCCCCCTCCTCAAGAAAATGACAGACACGTCCCCCTGGTGGCCACCAATGCTTTTAGTGTTCTACACGTCCCTCTGAACATACTGATACCACTCTTTACACTTAACCATTAACCAGCACATGGAACTACATAAATGTATGCACTATGTCCAACATTTTCTGCTTTAATTTAAAAATTTAAATAATATTGTCAAAAATTAGGGTTCATCGAAATTGCGTATTTTGAAAGCAGATTTTTTTTTTAGTTCTATATAGAATTTTAGTCTCATTTCATTTTCCCACATTTTTGTGATGGATGTATGTACTTAAAAAGAGTTATTTCCGAAAAATTGCAATTCTCCGAAACAGGGTTGAAAATGATCTGTTTTGATACGTCATAGCTTGTGATCCATTCTGATTAGAGAAGCATGATTTTTTGACAAAAAATGGGAAAAACTTGAGATTTTTTGGAAGGTGGCGTATTTTGGAAACTACTAGAAAGAGAACATTATTTTTTGTTTGTTTTATGTAGAATTTCAGGAGCCTATTTTTCTCTTATACATCTGGAATTAAATGAAACCAAACAATCCACAAATTTGTTATTTCTTTTTTTTTTTTAAAAATCTGGATTCTCGATCGACTTTACAAATTCAGGATCTCTTTGGGACAAATAAAGGGGTTAAGCAAAAAATCTAATCCTAAGTGATTTTGTACACTTCCCTCTCGAATAATTTATAAATATTTAACATACTTAGCTAAATTGTGAGGATAGCGTGAGGAAATATTGGAGGTTGTTTGTTGCATGTAAAAAGCAAAATACTTTATTTACATTTACCGCAGTTGAGCACCACATCATCGTGAAATCTAATAAAATTTATTTGCATTATGTCTGATATTGTATAATTCAAAGAATCAATCGATTTTATTTATCGTCACGGCACGTAAACCTGTGTATTTGTTCTAAAAATTAAGTTTTATAACTCAGTTAAAAGGAAAACCTATAAAAACTATAACAACTCGTTAGAAGCCTCCACACGAGTTTCTCGACTGTCTATGTACAATAAAACAGTTGAAAATAATACAAATCGACAATTGGTTCACGCTAATATAATGTACATTGGCAATATTTGTTTATTATACCTGCGTTATTATCTAAAAAGCATGCGAAACACAAGATTAAAACACGGCGTGTTTTAATCTTTAAAAAAATTCGCATTGCTAGCAACTTACACTCTTGCATTTATACCACAGAAAAGAGAACTGTTGGATATTATTTCATAGATTGTTAGGTTAAAACAATATACGAATTGCCGGAAATACTTACGAAAAGATAGTGAAGGTCACAAAAATTGATCAACGGCGATGCTGAGAGTGTTGCTTCTGGTAGTTTTTTATTCTGTGCTTATACTTATAGCCAGGAAGGTAGCGACAGTTTTTTCGCGTTAATATCTATAAAGCTAGATTTTTTTCCCCATGATAGACAGTATCAGTGATGAAAGTGCCTAGTCTACCAAACTTTTAGTGTTGCAAAAATGTATTATATCTACAAGATTGAAATTGTACTTACTCACAGATGACATGAAAACATACCGGAAAATAATATTCTACCGCGTCGGAAGCGTTGCCATGTCAGGTCTACCACCCACGCAAAGTGTGGAAAAACAAACATTCTTGACTTTTATCTACAAGGCTGGATTTTTTTTTCTGGAATAGTTTATTTAATAAGCTATCAAAAAAATACAATTTACCGATCGTCTCATGTTGCTAAAGCCTCGGTAGACGTAATGGAATACAAGCGCGAGACTGCGGCCACTGCGCTTCGAGCCATTACAGTTCGCGGAGAAGTTTTGCATTTTTCGCCGCGAAATATTAATCTACAAATCTGTTTTTTTGTTTACAAGTAGTTTATGCACTATTTCGATTAAAAATCACATTCTACCTCCGCTGAAAGGTGGCTAAATCTTTGGAAGATGTTGCCAAAATGGCATACATAGTCAAATCATGACAATTATATTCTTCATTAATATTAACAAACAGACAGTTTTCTTATATCATGTCTTCAATTTTGAAGAGCTTCAGCCACTATTTAACGTTCTCGTGCGATACTCAGACACGGATATATTGATAATAATGTTAAACAATATGAAATTTGTTCATCCTCAAGTGAAGGTGTGGATGGATGTTGGCGTTGGCACTTCATTAAGGAGTATAAATGTTGGGATCAAATATATGGGACGCTCTATCTGCCCTCGATATACTAACTGGTTGTTATCTCAATCCGGCATTTTTCTGAAAGAGGAAAAAACGGTCCTACGCGTTGTTTGCAAAATCTGAAAAATATATTGCTGCATTCACTAGTTTGAGTAAATATCAGTCATCGGATGACAAAAAATCAGCTTTGTAGATTAATTTTCCGCTGCGAAAATGCAAAACATCTCCATTGTATCTACTGAGGCTTTAGCAACATGAGACGATCGGTAGACTGTATTTTTTGAATGTCTTATTCAATAAACCAGAAAAAACTTCCGCACTTTGCGTGGGTGGTAGACCTGACATGGCAACGCTTCCGGCGCGGTAGAATATTATTTTCCGGTATGTTTTTATGTCAAAAAGTATTACTACCTCTTTTGCCATAAATTGGACAAGAACCTCAAAAAAAAAGAAAAACTTAAATTTACATTGTATTGTAATTTCTTGTAAATTTTCGAAAAAATAATTCAAGTGTAAGTTCTAGGGCATGCAATTTGCTTTTTCTCCGATATTACTAACTCAACTATTAACGGAGTATCTAATAGGTCTATACAGGGTGCGCCACTTAAAACTCCCCAGGCTTGTAACTTTCTTTATTTTTGAAGCGACGACCATGTTGGGCACATCAAATTGTAGACATTTTTAAAACCTTTAAACATGCATACAGAGTGATTTAAAAAAATTTTTTAAGAAAAGAGACTTAATTTCTTTGAATATTTTTTTACCTCACCCTATACATGAACTGCGTTAATGTTTTCTTATAAAGGTTTTAATTATCTTCAATTTATGTTACTACGTTATATTCGAAATTCTTTTTGGTTTTAGAGAAAGAAATTAAAAATACTCTTTCCGATTCCAAACTTTGAAAGGAATGTAAATAATAATTTCATGCTTTATTTGTAAAAAACATATCACAAATAATATTCAACGTAACAAAACAGCAACAAGAAACAAAAGTAATATATATTTTTAAAAACAAACTTATATTAAAATGTACCTACTAAATAGGAAATTGCAAAATTTTTAATTTTTGTTTTTTAATAACATAAAGAGATAATTAAAACCTTTACAAGAAAACATTAACACAGTTCGTGTACAGGGTGGGATAAAAAATATTCAAGAAATTAAGTGTCTTTTCTTAACAATTTTAATTTTTTTTTTTTTAAATCACTCAGTATGCATGTTTAAAGGCTTTAAAAATGTAAAATAATTTGATGTGCCCAACATGGTCATCGCTTCAAAAATAAAAAAGTTACAAGTCTGGGAAGTTTTAAGTGGGACACCCTGTATATATAAAGCGTAACAATCTTTTATGTTTTACATATTTATCTATATTTATCAGTCCAGTGAATTGTTCCGGTGCTCCTAGACGAACTAAGACCTTGAGATTTGACACGAAAATAGGGAGTACTTTTCGACTCCCTCCCCCCCACCACATCATTCCAATATTTGCAAAATTCAAAATGGCGTTTTTAATATGGTGACCAGCCTATATGTATATAAGGCAATACCGGCATTCAAATGAAGACGCTGCCAAAATAGTAACAGATATGAAGAAAATGTAGAGGAGAAAATTATAGATAATTATAATTTCTACAAAAAGTCAGTGAGAGCATATTATGTATATCTTTTACAGTATATGCATATGAAGCGTGCAATGTGTGGCATTGCGCAGATTCATTGGATTTAAAATGTATTGCCAATAAACAACAAACAACAACTTTTTAGATGAAATTTTATTCTCTATCTTCGTTCCTACAAGTTTTTCACAGCTCTGGCCATTCTGGCAACGTCTTCCTGATAATGTAGCCTTCTACGTACGTACATTTTGTATTTTCCAACATGCAAAATGGCGACTCCAATGGATCCTTTCAGTAGATGTATTTTTATGTCCCCAATTCTTCATTTCGCGCCTTCCTATCCCATTTTATTATTGATTTCCCTGCTATTATTGTTAATGTTTTCCGACGTCCCAGTATTTCATTCGTTGTTTATTTTATCGATTCCAAGTGTAATATTTCTCCTAGTTCAAATAATTATTAATCAATTGATGATCCTTGTCTAAGACCAAGTGGCCTGTTTCTTTCAGTTATTCTGCTCCTTCTTTCTTTGCTCTCCCTCCTTCTTCCATTTCCTTGGTCCAATATTGCAGTGTGCGTATTGTTTTTTCTTCTGAAGGATTGGTTGCATCGTTGTTTAACTGAGAGGGAGGGAAGAATTTTCTGCATTTCCCTCATTATAGCTTCTATCCACTCCAATTTTTTTCTTTCAATTATTCTTCTTAAACTTCTGGACCAGAGGAGCCCGCCGAACACTAATTGGGTGTCATAGGTTTACTCCCAAAATGAGTGAATTGTTGTTAATTTGGGGCAGTAGAGCACAGAAATGACCATGCCAGCCCTTCTTTTGGGGACAGGGGCGTACGGCAGGCCCCCAAAGCTGTAAGAAATATGACTTGTAAAAGTAAAAAAAAGTCACAAATAAGTCATAGGTTTACGCATGGGGGTTGGATGGATTTCTTAATTTACCCCCAAAAATCATGAATCCAGACTCCCTTCATTTTGGGCGGTACGAAGAAGCGCAATGCTCGCCCAAATTTGAAAAAAAGTCATATAAAAAATGATAAGTTTGTGAATGGCAATCAGGAACCTGGTAAGTATGAATCTCCTGAGTGCGAAGACATTCGTCATCTTTGAAAAGCGGTGCGAACGTCTTGCCTTTCACGATAATTGACGCGTATCGGCTGTTCCTACCGCATGTACTAGTTACCCTTGTGATTCGATGAGTATCACAAATTTACGACTGGCAATCATAAACTTGGTAAGTATGAATCCCCTGAATGCGAAAATATATTCGCCATCTTTGAAAAGTGGTGCGAAGGTCTTGCCTTTCACGATAATTGACGGCGTATTGGCTCTTTCTACCGCATGTACTAGTTACCCTTGTAATTCGATGACTATCATAAATTTACGACTGGCAATCAGAAACTTGGTAATTATGAACCTCCTATGAGAGCGAAAAATACATTCGCTATCTTTAAAAAGTGGCGCGAAGATCTTGTCTTTTACGATAATTGATGGAGTATTATCGAAGCTTCGTACCGCATTCGATGAATAATATAAATTTACGACTGGCAATCAGATATTTGGTAAGTATGAACCTCCTCATTGCGAAAATACGTGCGCCATCTTTGACAAGTGGTACAAAGGCCAACTAGAGGGGGTTGAAACGCCTAAGCGCCTGGTTCCACTATAATTATTTTTTTCATTCTAATAAAGTTTGTTTTTTTCTGATTAGTTTTTCTTCTAGTTTTAATTAATCTCTCTTTAATTACCCTCTCGTACATGTGAACACACACATAAACACGCACGCGCGCACACAAGTTTCTGATTGAATTACACGGATAACCATTACATGCGGTAGGAAGATACGATACGGCGTCAATCATCGTGAAAGACAAGACTTTCATGCCACTTTTCAAAGGTGGCGAGTGAGTATGTAAAATTCCAATCTTGTGGATATAATACATTTATGCAACTTTTTGCAGGATGTTGTTTACTTTTTTACTCATTTTTGCAGCACTTATAGATTGGTTGAATTGCATCTTCATCATAGATACTATCTAAACTTTCTTGAGAAAAAAATCTAGCTTTATAGAAATGATTTCACGAAAATTGTCGCTACCTCCCTAGCTATTAGTTATTTCTGTGTTTGGGTTAATTCAGATGGTACAACTCGCGAAATTATTTAAACCAGTGTTAAATTTTAATACGGGGTTAGCCTAACACTGGATTAGGGTACTTTGGTATAACTTTCCCTAAATGAATAATAAATGCCACTATTTCAAGTAAATAGCAAACTATAATTGTTTGACATTTGAATACCATCTGCAGTGTGGAGGTATGCATTTTTACTGTCTATATGAACATCTATTACTGACGATGATGTTGATGCAACATTCGACCTATTAACATTAACTATAGATGTTGACGCAGCAATAATTTCTACTTTATTAACGACTCCAGCAGAGAGTTTCGAAACTTCGATTTTGTTCAAAGGAAACAACCCTCTTGACGTATCTCCTGCATGAACCAAAAATACCACAAATAGCGACAACTTTCAAAAATATGAGAGTATTATCTGGAGAAAGATTGAAAAACTTACGTAGATCTTTTCCCGTAAAAACTATAGACTTTTTGGTTCAAAACAGTTGTTCTCTCCTTTCATACATGCATGTAATTTGTGGTAGAATATTAAATCTATTCCACTTTTTATTCTCAACATTACTTGTAATTTCGAACGCATATACCAAAATGTGCATGATTTATATTTCTTGGACATTTCCATCATATCTGTTAACATTAACTGATTCATTAACATTCTGAATCTCTTTCTTCTACATCCACAGCACTAACTTTTCATATTCTTTATAATAAGAATTCCTGAATTTTGCAGTAATTAGTTTTAACTCTTTCTTTATTCGTAACCATTTTCTACTACGAAAATTATTAATTAAATGAACTACCAAACGAGCTTTTAAACAACAGTTGCTATCTCCATTTCAACAATACATGCGAACATCAGGTGGCATACTTCGTCAAAATTGATACACTGATATACTATTTTGTAAAAATGGAATAATGAAGGATCATTGACAAATTTTAAATCATTACACACTTTTGGTGATATTGACGCAATATAATATTCATGTTATTGACTGGGATGGAAATTCCATGAATGTTATATTTTAGTTCCTTTTATAGTAATATTCCAGTCATATAGGGAAAATTAGAGAAAAAAACTGATAAAGTATTGAAACTTGGCAGAGATGCCCTGTTAAACATACATTTCATCGACACATTTCAAAAATTGTAAATAGAGTAATAGTACAGTAGATATAGGTTTTTGGGTGGAACTAATTCCCACAAGGACGGGGTTTGAATTTTTTAGTTCGTTGTTGGTATCTTCTTGACATACTAAAAGTCTAGAAAAATCTGAGTGCAAAATGCGTTTTTTTGGCCGCCATCTTGAAACATTTTTAAACAATTATAAAAAAAATCGTGTGTGGTATCAAATTACAGAAAATTTCATGCTGAAAAAGATTATGTTTTTTTAAAAAATAATAACACACTAAAAGTCTAGAAAATACATTGAAATATCCGATGCTAGAAAATCTAGAGATATGAAGGATTTTCTTACATTATTTCAATTTTTGGAAGATCACAATCCATTTGATTCACAATGCGTTGAGCTACATAATATTTTCAGTGCTATACTATACTTCCTCCGGGGGTGGCGGTTGACGTAGGTGCACTACTACACAAATTGCCATGGCCAAAAACTGGGAAATTTTCAGATGTGTTACAACTATATATAGTGCAGTAGAATTAGTAAAAAAAAAGACTGACATTTATTGTAATTCGTTTCAGGATGCCACGTGGATTAAACGATAGTTTTATTGATTAAGAACATGACCCTGAATTTGGTCCACTTTTTGACCGCCGGAACATTGTTTATTTAACGATTTATCGTTGAAAAATTCTAAAAAATCGACTTTTTTAAAGATAACTCGAAGACCTTTGACGATATGTTTTTCAATTTGTAGATACTGTTAGAACTTTGAAAAACGGTTAATCTGAGAGATGTTTCGTTTGAAACGCTTGAAAATTTGTTTAAATAATTGCAAAAAACCGCGAAAATTTTAGCAATTTGCAAATATTTTTCATTCTTTAACAAAAACACTTTAGTGCTTGAAACTTTGAAGAAATATGTCTTTTATTACCCCAAAGTTATCCCTAAAATTTCATCAAAAAATTTTAATTAGTTTAAGAGATATTCAATTTGTTTATTAAAAACATGAATAATGTAAAATGCAAATTCACCCAGTTTCCGTTGTCGTAGAGGGTTGATCTGGACATCATTTTTTTTGTTGAGACAAACTTTATGTTTTCATTAATGGCAAATCAAATTTGTATTATTTTCAACTTCAAAATGGCGTTTGAAAAAGTGTCACATTTTGAGGTTAGGTTTTTTACTAATAACTTTTAAACAAATGAAGATTTTGCAATATTGTTCTCATATCTTTGTTGCTGGGGTTTTTTCACACATTTTCAAAAGAAAAATGACTGTAGCCTTATTAGAAGCCGAGATGATTTTTTTTTTAATAAATTCGTAAAAATTTTTTTAACAAAAAATAATTATTGTTTAATTAGGAAAAAATCGACATGACAGATATTATTATTTCATTACGCTACCCCAAATTTAAAAAAAAGTCAAAATCGGAGAAACGGTAAATTTTTGGTTAACTGATTTGAACTCGTCTCGATCATTTTATGAATGTGTTACAGATATGACTCATGCTTCTCACTCCTGTTCTGACGCTGATTTAAAATTAATTATTGTTATCGTTGCAAATTAAATTTTTCCCCCAAACTCAGCTCCATTACAAAGACCGACTATTAAACTAGTTGTTCGCCAAGTTTCAGCTGTTAATGTTTATTAATAAACAAATTACGAATTTATTAAAAAAAAATCATCTCGGCTTCTAGAAAGGCTAGTCATTTTTTTTTTGAAAATGTGTGAAAAAACCCCAGCAACAAAGATATCAGAACGATATTGCAAAATCTTCATTTGTTTAAAAGTTATTAGCAAAAAACCTAACCTCAAAATGTGACACTTTTTCAAAAGCCATTTTGAAGTTGAAAATAATGCAAATTTGATTTGCCATTAATGAAAACATAAAGTTTAAGTCTCAACAAAAAAAACTGATGTCCAGATCAACCCTATACGACAACGGGAACTGGGTGAATTTGCATTTTACATTATTCATGTTTTTAATAAACAAATTGAATATCGCTTAAACTAATTAAAATTTTTTGATGAAATTTTAAAGGTAACTTTGGTTGTGATAAAAGACATACCTATTTTGACAAAGTTTCAAGCCCTAAAGTGCTTTTGTTAAAGAATGAAAAATATTTGCAAATTGTGAACATTTTCGCGGTTTTTCGCAATTATTTAAACAAATTTTCAAGCGTTTTAAACGAAACACCTCTCAAATTAACCATTTTTCAAAGTTCTAACAGTATCTACAAATTGAAAAACCTATCGTCAAAGGTCTTTGAGTTATCTTTAAAAAAGTCGATTTTTTGGAATTTTTCAACAATAAATCGTTAAATAAACAATGTTCCGGCGGTCAAAAAGTGGACCAAATTCAGGGTCATGTTCGTAATCAATAAAACTATTGTTTAATCCACGTGGCATCCTGAAACGAATTACAATATGCATATTTGCTAATTCCACTGGCCTAATAGCAGTCATATTGCTAAGCAATATAAAGTTGTGGCAATTGTATGTGATGGCTATGCCATCTCCAGTACAAAGGATGTAGAGCACAAAACAATCATCAGTAACACTGAAATTTACTGAGAGCTCTCCACTTCTTATTGGCAAAGGACCTTTTCTAATAACAAACAGTGCTTTCTTTATAACCATGCTTGGGAAACACTTGGAAGCGAATGGCCACATTGTGATTCATGCTACAGATGATGCTGATACTGTTGTTTTAAAAACAGCACTGACTTTGGCAAAAGAAAAGCATGTAACAGTTGTTGCTGAGGACCATAAGAGACGAAATATTTGTTTGCAGTCATCTACGTTCAGTGATAAAAAACGTGATATTAAATATATGCAACATGTGCTTGGCGAAAAGGAATGCAAAATTATTCTCTTTTCACATGCTTTAACTGGATGCGATACCACAAGCTCCTTATTTGCTAAAAGTAAATTGGCAGCATACCGACATTTTTGGAAATGTGAGGAATTCAGCATTTGCGCTACTCTGTTTGGATCAGAAAATGCAAACAGAAAGCAACTCACAGATATTGGCACCAAAGTATTGGTATCATTGTACGGTGGAAATCCAAAGACAGACAGACAGACTCTGAACCTACTACGATATACCTAATCTCTACTTGAAAAAAATCACAGCTGCCCAAATTAAATTTAATATTGCAAGATTGCTACTCTGCTGTTGATTATCTTCTCCGCTTACATTTACAATGTCTTTGTTGGAAAACTATGAACACCAATATTGCCAATCCCGAAGAGTGCGGTTGGAAAAAGTAGGAGACCAACTACAGTTCATAACATGTGAAATGAGTCTGCACCATTATCATGATCTTTTTCAGCATTAAATTTTCTGTAATTTGTTACAACACACGATTTTTTATGATTTTTTAAAATTTATTCAAGATGACGGCCAAAAAAACGTATTTTGCACACTCAGATTTTTCTAGACTTCTAGTATGTCAAAAAGATACCAACAACGAACTAAAAAATTTGAACCCCGTCTTTGTGGGAATTAGTTCCACCTCTCACCTATTTCTTGCATATATCTACTATACTATAAGAGAAAAAAAAATCATATCATTGCATTGTCATAGAATTCGCAACAACTTTTAAAATGCCCATCACGAGTTCGTCTTTCTGTCAATTCGTTCGTCTGTCCGTCTGCCTCTCCGTCCTTCATGTCGCTTTAAGCTAAATAACGTAAAAGAGAAAAGTCCGATTTTATTGAAATTTACACAATAAATTAGTATTAGCTAGAGGAAGAACCCCAGAAAATACATTTTTGAAAATTGTAAAATCCACTTTTTTTGACAATTAAAAAAAATGAACTCTATCCCCTAAAAGTACATAAAAATCGAAAAAAAAAAGTGACGTACAATACCTCCTTGATAATTGACGAAGAATAAAAATTTTTATTTCATCCACCATCTTTGACCGTTCTATTTGACATACGGTGTCCGGGATTGGTGCGTTATATTTGACCATAAATGAGTTTTATTTTTGCCGACTTTGGTGAAATTACCCCTTCTTATAGAAAAGATATTCAATTTTTATTTTTTCGGCTATTCTTGGTGTTTTCTATTTTCTTCCAAGATGGCGGATATACATATCGGACAGGACAGGTTTTTATTTTTAAAGAATTTTATTTCAAATAACCCAGTATTTTTAAAATTCTGATCACTAGTACAAGATATATTAAGCATATAAGATAAGCTGAAAATCCGTGAAAGCGCGTCATAAAGTGCATATAACTTTTGACGCACAAGGAATTTTTGGACACAAATATTTTTTTCGTAATCAGGAGGTCATAATACATAAGAATCAACAATAAAATTTCAGGTGGAATGTTTTCGCCGAAAAAAATCAATTCAACTGCACTATTACTAGACGCCACAAGACTCCTTACGTGCCATAATCATCTATTCTAATCTCATACCCATATTTGCATTCCTCTTATTGAATCATATTTCCATGTTTTACATACATTACCTACGGAATCCATTCCTTCTGTCATTTTAAACATATTATTTAATATTCTCTTCAACGTAGTTGGATGCTCAGCTAGCAGCGATCACTATATGCATGCGAAAGTATGTCGAGATTTACGTCTTCTAACGTGACACCCGCGGGTATATGTAAAAGTGAATTCTACATTTTTGCATCCTCCATGTACAGTGTGATACTAAGTAACTTGTATACAGCTATTATCTCGAATTAAATTAAAGATAATAAGTTTCTGCAAAGTCCATATTAAGTGAAGCATCAATGTCTATTAAAAATAGTCGTTAAAATGATCCCCTCCATATTTTTCGATTTTCAGGAGCTAATAAGTTTACGAATACAGGAATTATATCATACTGGGTATAAATATTTCGGAAAACTATTACAAAACACTTTAAAAACTTAAACGAACAAAATTAGTGACGAGTTTTAATGAATAATTTTTGAAGTTCTTCTTATAAGAAATTTTTCTGAAAAATAACACGTATTCAGTTTATTGTAATTTTTAAAGTTTCCTAGACGGGATCGAACATGGAGACGTCTTAACTGTCCACGTATTTCAGTTCATATAGTTAAGCACAACGTTCTTCGTGATTCGTGGTTAGTACTTAGATGGGTCACCAAATGACGGGATTACAAAAATTTACATTTTTAGAAATTAGTAGATTCAATACTTTACGTTTTTCTGCCTATGTTTACAGTAAAAATTTCTCACCTGATCTCTTCAAGTCATACATATACGAATCATAAACCAATTGAAGATAAAACTATCTATTGTTTAATTATAACAATATTTACAATAGAAAACAAACAGTAGTGAACTAAACCACATACTAAACACTCCATATTCACATGAAACGTAACCACATGATTTATATGTTACGTAATAAAATGAAAACTGTCTGTTGCCTGATAGGGTTGGGATTGCGCGCTAGAGCAATGTTCGTGTTACAAGGCATTTTTCTCACTTCCTGTGCGTTTAGAAAAAAACGCTCCGAATAAAAAAAATTCCCCATTTCATTAGCTGCAGCTTACTCGCTTACAGTACACAGTTATTATGACAAATAAAAGAGTTACCTCGATCCACACTTTTTCTCTGTAAATTACACAAAAATGGCAACTCCTCCATTAATATACAGGGTGCGCCACGTAAAACTTCCCAGACTTGTAACTTTCTTATTTTTTAAGCGGTGACCATGTTGGGCACGTCAAATTGTAGACATTTTTAAAGCCTTTAAACATGCGTACAGTGATTTAGGAAAAAATTTAAATTGTTAAGAAAGGAAACTTAATTTCTTTGAATATTTTTTTACCTCACCCTGTACATGAACTGTGTTAATGGTTTCTTATAAAAGTTTTAATTAGCTTCAATTTATGTTATTAAAATAAAAAAATTTCAAAAATAAAAATTTTGCAATTTCCTATTTAGTACCTACATTTTAATATAAGTTTGTTTTTAAAACTATTTATTTCTTTTGTTTCTTCTTGCTGTTTTGTTACGTTGAATATTGTGTGTGATATGTCTTTTACATTCATTTTAAAGTTATTAAAAAAAAAATCACTTTGGAATTGGAAAGAGTGTTTTTAATTTCTTTCTCTAAAACCAAAAAGAATTTCGAATATGACGTAATAACATAAATTGAAGCTAATTAAAACCTTTATAAGAAAACATTACCGCAGTTCATGTACAGGGTGAAGTAAAAAAATATTCATGGAAATTAAGTTTCCTTCAATTTTCAACAATTTTTTCAAAAAAAATTTTTTTAAAATCACTACACATGTTTAAATGCTTTAAAAATAATATCTACAATTTGATGTACCCAACATGGTCGTCGCTTAAAAAAAACCGCTGCCCAAGGAATCACTACTTCCACATCCAGATTTTCTATCCAAGTCTCTCACAACAAAAAAAATTTGTATGTGGAAATAATTGTTTATGGAACTTTAATAATATAATATTTGAAATCCTCTACCCCAAAAACCCATAAAACGATACCTCACATCGGTAGTGGGGTGGGGGTGGTAATAGGGGGTAGTGGGGAAGTAAAAAAATATTTTGAGGTTTTTGGTTCTTGTACACACACACTAAATCACAATATTTTCTCATCCCCTTTAATAATGGGATGGTGGTGGTAATGGGGGTGGCTAATGCCAAAAATTTTTTTGATTCTGTTGTATATACTAAATACCAATTTTATGGACTCTTACCTGCTTCATTTATCTATTTACCCCCATTTACCCCAATTTACCTCCCAACCCTTCGACGGAACAAGATGAAAATATAACCTAGTTCCAGATCTCGTTAAAATACATACGTGTACCAAATTTCAAGTCAATATCTTAAACGGTTCCAGAGTAAACGTGTGCACAAAAAAAAATTACAGACAGACCGACAGACAGACAGAAAATTTATTTTTCACTCAAACTTAAAATCTCGACGTTTCATGACATTCTAAGCTAATTTGAACAGTAAAAATAAAAAAAAAAAATTTTGTCGTTACTATACTTCCACTGGACGTGGAAGTAATAAGAAAGTTACAAACCTGGGGAGTTTTAAGTGGCGCACCCTGTACATTTACTTTTCAGTCATATCATAACAAATATTATTTTTGCGTACACCGTTGGAAGGTGGAAGCGGAAGGTTTGAGTATTGTAATACTAGAATATCAAGTTTTTACGACAATAAATGACATGATAAAGAGGAGTGGGGGAACATGAAAAATGTGAAAATAGTATTTTTCTGAAATCGATCAAGAATATCCACTTTCTCGGTACAATTTCAGATCCAAAAATAATATCACTGCTAAGCAACCATCAGAAAACAGTCCGGGAAAGTTAATTTTTCCGTACTATTCTTAATATGTAAAAGTAACTTTCCCGGACTATTTTCTATATTTATTTTAATATACAAATATGTTTTATTTTCATATATTTATAATAATATTGATTGCGATTTCAGAAGAAATAGTATGTGTACCTTTTATTACGTTCCCGGACTTAATACTTATTTACATCGTCATCCGGGAATGTATTGTTTTTAATAGATACACAATGTATTTTCTGAAATCGATAAAAAATGTTTACTTTCTCGGCGCAATTTCATTCCCAAAATACGCTATTCTGATATTTTATTCCGTTGCTAAGCAACTATCAGAAAACGGTCCGGGAAAGTAACTTTTCGGGACTGCTTTTTATATATATTTTAGACAGTTAATAATAAGCACTGAATCTCTGACTTCTTTTTTTTATGCATTAATAAAAATTCCTTAGTTTATAATAATATTGATTGCGATTTCAGAAAAAATAGTATGTGTACCTCGTAGTAAAAGCAGATTTCCAGACTTCAATGCTTATTGGCTTCGGCTTAACGTTTCGGCCCACAATTTACATCGTAGTCCGAGAATATATTGCGTTTACTACTAGATACACAATGTACTATTTTCGGATAACAGATGAAAAAGTGCAGTTTTCTCCACTTTCGCAATTTCAAATCAAATTGTGACCTCAAAGATACACGTTTTGTTAGGTGTATTTACATAAGAATCAACTGTCTGTGTGCTCGAGAGTTGCATAACACGTGTCGAATTCTTTTACTATTAGTAAGAATTAAAAATTCGAAAAACTTGTTGACATTGTTGTGATAAGGTGCTTTAATAGCAGAATAAAAGACTTATAAATTAGTCTTAAAAGTTAGCACACCAATCATGCTTAAAATAAGGACCAGGATAAATGTTTAGTAGAATACGCGCATAATTTTGTTTATTTTATATGGATGTTAATTTCCAAAGACCCGTTGACTGATACCTTAATGCCCCTCATCCTTTCGGCTTAGCTAAATCTGTATCTGGTACATCGCACAAGCAATGGCGCGTCGGTTTTTATAAATGAATTTACTTAACACAAACGAGAAACTTCAACATAAAACAATAAAAAATTGAAATGCATGAGACTTAAAAAACCCATCGTACACGCCAAACAACAAGGCAAAAAGTAAAAGCTCATTGAGGTTTCCATTACGTATGCATGAGCTGTCGCTGAAACGTCGCATAATACCTTGCGCTCCCCCTTTCGATACATTCGTGTTGTGTGTAATCGTAGGGGTAATCCATTCCCTTTTACCACATATCCACCCTCCCAGTAGTGCTGTTCGTTTTGTTTCACGTTTATAATTTATCGGGTTCGTGATTTCGATTAGCACATGACGATTCGACAAATATTGTGAAAGCTGTTTATGTACTTGTTTTCGTTAATATGGCAGTGCATTAGGGGTTGACACGATTTAAATATTTTAAATAGAATAATGTGTACGTACATTGTCCCTTCAAACATGTACAATCTGAATTATCGCTGTTCGTATGTTTTCTTTATTTCCTCTTTATTAAATAAACCCAGTGGTTTTGTCGTCGTTGTACAAATACGTACATGATTAACACGCGAACATTTCTACCTTCTACCCCAGTTTGGGGTAGGGGTGTTTCTCTTCTAACTTTCTATATCAATTATTGCGGATAAAGATCGGACACAAGAGAATTTACTTAGCTTCACATTTACATAATTTTGATCAACAACACGATCTGGGCCGCCAGACGACGCAAGATGAGTATTTATAAAAAGTTCAAAGGTGAATGATTTTTAAACCAGTGCCACAATGGTCACTCGCATATAGCAAGGTGCGACAAAATAAATTTTATAATGATTTGAACTCAATATGAATGAAAATGTATTTATTTTGATAGGCATATTAATCTTATATCTTATTATTAAATATGAAAAAACATAACATATATCCGTATTTCCGCTAAAATCAATTAATGTTAGATTTCAAAACCTAACATTTCCATAGACGAAAGTTGTGTCTTTTAGCCATTTTTTGTGTTTGTTTAAATATACAGCTAGAGTTGAAGAACAAGTTTTGCAATTCCACTGATATTTTTTCGCAGACCTTTTTTATTCTCATAGAAAACTTTACAAATATCGACATTTTCTTTATGTTTGCATACCTAGGGCCTCCATTATTTTAATTTAGGGTTTAGATCTATTTGTTTCAGAAGTTGATCTCTAGATTTTAAACGCAGATTTACGTGAAAACACGATCTGATATGCAGAACCTGAAAATAAAACAAAAAATTACTTCGAACTACACCTCACCCGGAAAAGCGTTAAGGCCAATTTACCGAAAAACTTGACAAAACCAGACCAAGTCACTAGCAATGTTGAAAATTATATGACATTATCTACCGGGTGACTCAGCCGATAGGAACACTCTTGTAACTTTTGGATGGGCGAATGGATTATTATCAAATCTGGTGCAGTAATATGGGATGATATTTCAAATTATATGATGTAAAGAACCAAAATGGCCGACTTCCGGTTTCGATGCAATATACATGAAAATAAAATTTTTAAATGGGACAACCTATATTTTTTTGCATATTCGGATCATGCTGGCCAAAACACATATGATCTGACCCTTATATATTCTATTGATTTTCAAAAAATATTAAAAAAAAAATTATCAAATCATTTGCAATGCAATGTCTGTTTTAATACCTGATTGTGATACAGTCCTTATGGCTGGAGATTTATTAAGCGATAATCAGAGTGTCACACATTTCCATAATTTTACTGAGTCTTAAGGGCTTTTTCAAATCATTGCTGAACCTACTAGGATTACCGAAACCACGCGAACGTTAATTGATATTATAATTACCTCTGATAATGAATGCATTAATAGTGGAACAGTGGTTAACATACATGGAATTTCTGATCATTGTGCTACCATTTGCAATATTAATAAAATTAAAACAGAAAATGCAAGTAAATTAATTAATTTTCGTAGCTTTAATTAATTCGATGAAGATCTATTGCTTGAACAGTTTCGCAGCATAAATTGGAATTATATTTATAACCTAAGAGATGTGAATGACATGGTTAAATTTCTAAATGAAAATCTTATCACTATTTTTAATGTCAGTGCTCCTGTTCGAATAGTCATAGTAACAAAACCTCCTGCGCCTTGGCTGACATACAATATAAGGGAAATGATAAAGAGTCGAGATAAAGCATTTAGTAAATGTGAAATAACTAAATCACCAGCCCACTGGAATTATTATAAAGTTCTCAAAAACCAGGTGAATTATGCTATAAAAAGAGAAAAAAAAGGCATACTTGGAATTCATAATGGCCCAGAAAGTCTATAAAATGACGTGGGACACGCTTAGATCTTTAAAAATATTAAATACCAATAACAAACATGATATACCAAATAATTTATTAGGTTTAGATTTAATCAATGCTCATTTTACAAATCCGATTTTAATTAATAAAACACCCAAAGAGTCTGAAATTTTACAAAAATACAAAAATGTACACAATCCTACAAATAGACTCTTTAAATACTCTTATGTTGAGAAGAAAGACGTTATTAAATGTTTAAATTCAATTAAAAGTAACTCAGTAGGTCCCGACCTCATCTCCCTCAAAATGTTTAGGCTAGTAAGTGTTTAGCTAATAGACCATCTCACTTTTATTATAAATTGTGCCCTTACCACTTCAATATTTCCAGAAGCGTGGAAACAGGCAAATGTTCTACCTTTTGCCAAAATTCCTAATCCTACCGAACTGGGTCATCTGCGTCCAATTAGTGTGTTTCCCATGTTGTCAAAAACTCTTGAGGGTATAATGAAAATTCAGATAACTAACTATGTAATCGAAAATTATATAATACCCACCTCACAATCGGGTTTTAGAGAACAACATAGTACAACCACTGCTTTGGCCACCATCACAGATGATTTGATTAGAGCTACCGGTGAAGGTAAAATAAGCTGTCTGATTTTGTTAGATTACAGCAAGGCGTTCGACACTATGGATCCCAATATATTATGTGATAAACTGGCATATTATAATTTTTCTGTTGAATCTGTAGCGTTAATCAAAAGTTATTTGCAAGACCGCTGTCAAACAGTGTTATACAATAACAAAATATCAGAGACTCGACATAATTATTTACCACAGGGATCCATACTCGGACCTTTGCTGTTTTCGATATATATCTCAGATTTTTGTAAGATAATTGAGAGTTGTACTATACATAATTATGCAGATGACACGCAAGCTTATTTTTCCTTCACTTCGGACGAAGGTTTATTGGCTGCCTCCAAAATATGTGAGGATTTAGAAAATCTAGTTGATATATCGGCAGCTCGTAACCTTCAGCTGAACGCCAATAAAATCATCTGTAATGCTATTTGGCCCTAAACATAAGAGAGAACTTATAAAACCATCTCTCAAAATTAAAATAAATGGTGTAGAATTACCTGTCTTAGCGGATACCAAAAGCTTAGGTTTGTGGCTAGACTCAGATTTAAGGTTCTCCAAACATGTAAGTTATTTATGCAGATCGACATATAATATTCTAAGACAACTTTATCCCCACAGACAGATATTAACTTCAAAACTTAAATTAACTATATGTGAAACTTTAATTGTCTCAAAGATATCATATTGTGACACAATTTATGGCCCTGCCCTCTTAAGATTTGACTCTGATAGACTTCAAAATTCCAGAATTCATGTTTTAGATTTGCCTTTGGCATTAGAAAATATCAGCATATCAGTTATAAAATAGTTTAGGAAAACAGACTAAAACTTGACAAGCTCAGAAATTTACACATGCTTTCCCTTGTGCATAAAGTGTTACTGTCCAATAAACCACCTTACCTGTTTAATAAATTAAGACGATTTGGAGATGTAAACGTTTTTAATACTCGTAATAAACATGTGTTAGTTATACCTAGACACTCCAGTGCAATGTTTAAACGGAGTTTCACGTATAGTGCATGTAAATTGTACAACAATATACCTACCAGATTTTATAATTACACTATAGTAAACTTCAAGAGAAAGTTAAAAAAGTACTTATTTGAAACCTCCGCTATTGATGACTAATCTTGGCTATAATTCATGTTCTCTCTTTGATTTCTGATTCATGCAAATTTCTACATTATCTCATAGAGTATAATATAAATGTAATGTATTTACTTTAGTAAGACAGGTTTTTGTAGGTTAGGTACTGGTTAAGTTGAAAAACGCTCCTTGAGCGATACTTCGCCATTTCAAAACATTGTATATCTGCAGATTGCAGAATTTTCTTTTTGTAAATTGTAAGAATACTTTGTGAACGAATAAAGACGTATTATTATTATTATTTCTTTTTTTTATTTATAAATTTAGTACAAAGAGAAGGTAGACATTATTCATATAATTTTCTTCGTAATTTAAAGATCTAACTAAATAACAGGTTGTCCCATAGGAGTTCCATTAAAAAAAATAGTTTGATGAAAAACCAATATCGTTGAACTTAATGGAGAATAAATCGTGTTTAATGTTAGTATCTGAAGAGATATTATTTTAAAGGTACTTTCAGACTAATTTTTAACAATTTTTGCAAAATCGCGCTGTGATTAAAACTAAAAATTAAAAAATCTATATTTTTTGGAAATCAAAATAATTTTTGAAGCTCAGATCATATGTATTTTGGCCAGCAGGATCCAAATGTGCAAAAATATACAGGTCGTCCCATTTAAAAATCTGATTTTCATGTCAATTACGTCGAAACCTGAAGTAGGCCAATTGAAAACTTTATCCCATATCACTTCACCAAATTTGAAAAAAATCCATTAACCCATTCAAGGATTAGAAGAATGTCCCTATCGCCTGCGCCACGCGGTATAGTAAGCTAAGTTTCAAATCAGGATCACGCGGCGAAATATAGTAAACTCCAATTGAAACCGGAACATCGCGAAAAATTTTCTAAAATAATGGAGTTTCGTAATAGTTCTCAAACTGTCAAAAACAATTTAAATTCATTCACGTTATTACTAATTATGTTGCACATACCTTGCTGTTGAATATTAATTTTACGCCATCTTGTCACAAACAACCGAATTACGAAAAATAACACAGTTCTACAAAAAAAAAAGAAAGGTCTTGTCTTGTCAAAGTACTTCTGAAAGGTACTTTGACGCGCTGAAGCCGATTTTGGAGAAAATAGTATATTATATTACTAGGAGTAGAACGCACTCTTTTTTTGTGTTGAGACCAGGATTTGCGGCTGAGGCGAAGCCGAAGCCGCAAACTGGGCGAAACACAAAAAAAGGCGTTCTACTCCGTGTAATATATACTATTTTTTCTTCAAGCGTATTAAAATGCAAAAATTCATTTATTTATCATAAATGTACAAATATTCAAACTACAGTCTTACATGTTGACACAATATGACAAGTGGCTAGTGGATAGCGCGCCACCGGTGGCTTTCGGAATTAACATTATGTTACTAGTAAAACAATACCCACTGCGGTGGCGCTTTCGGAACTAACATTATGTTACTAGTAAAACAATGTCCACTACGGTGGCGTTCGGTACAAACATTTTGTTACTAGTAAAACAATGTACTACTTCTACTTCTGTTTTTGGTGACATAATTTAAACATTTTAATACACTTGAAGAAAAAAAATGTTTCTATCGTGTCAGTTTTTGTCTACCATCCCTTTTATCCCCAAAAGAAGGCAAAAAAGGACTTTTCCTAAGGTTCTGATGTAAATTTTCTGAAGTATTTTGACGCGCTGAAGCCAATTTTAGAGAAAAAAAATTGAACACAAATTTGTACTCGCTTTAACATCGAAACGCGACATTGGTGGAAAGCTACCGGCATGCTAACTCAGTCAGGTAAATCGTATTATGTGGCAAATACACTGGTCATACTATCAATCGTGTACTGGGTTCGAGCCACAACCCCGGCACTGATAATATTGGGTGGGTATTGATGTATTCTGTGTTTCTCCAAAGATGACGTTCAACTGTTCCTACCTACAGATCTGTGTTCAATAAATCAATTTATGTAGCAGTGATACGGTGTTTTATTTTCTTCATGATAACTACTTCATTTCCAATGTGTCAGAAGTTTGCTTGGTGGCGAATTCTGTACGTTTTTTTAAATGAATTTCAAGTTTTTTTTTATTATGTAAACTTTAATCTTGAATATTGCCACTCCGTCACTGTTAGTAAATTATTTATAACAAAAAAATTAAGCACATATTTAAAAAATAATAATAATTCCACCGACGAACTAATGTTATACCTACGCATATAGTTCAGTAATATTACGATTTATGTCGGACAAAATTCATAAAGTTTAGAAAAATGGTAGAAATTTTAAGGATAGCATAATAGTTCAATAACGGGGTACTTTATAGTTACAATAAATGAGGTAGTTTTTTTTATCTTGTATGTATTGTAGAGAGTATGTAGAATCCAAGTTTTAGACCTCCAAACCCTTGGCAAATTTTTGTGCAGACGAAAAAATCACGAATTTTTGGCACTTTTTTCAGTTTGTGGCCTATAACATAAAAACAATGCATCCAATCGAAAAGTCATCTATTATCAAAATTAAAGAGCATTAAATTTCGCTTCGAATGAGTACCTCAAAGTTGAAATTTCATTAAGAGGTATGGGCGTATTTTTTTAGTTTTATTATTTTTATTTTTTTTATTTTTACATAAGAAAACATTACGGTAATAGAATAGAGTAAGTAGTTACTGTCGGTTATTTGGATAGTGCAAACAGCACGAAAAGCCTAGAACGACAAAGGCGGGTACTGCAAGGAACCTGTCCTGAAATTATATTTGATGAAAACACTGTTGTTTCTGAAACTCAGCAGAAGTTCCTTAGTAATTTGTTTAACAAAGAACGTTCAATTGCAGAACTAGTGAAAAAATTTAGGAACGAAGGAATCGAGGTGTTCGTTGCTGCGGATGACGCCGATTTATTAATAGTACAAACTGCTATCGAAAAATGTAAGTGCGACACGCAGTTGTCGTAGGGCAAGATATTGCTAGTCCTTCTTATTGCTCTTTCTCCCTCTATTCCGTCAAAGTCGTTAAATTTTTAATAGAAAAACAAGGTAATACCAGCAAAAGGGCTTACAATTCACGAGATTTACAATCCTCAACTTTTTAAAAAAACTGTAAAGAAACAATATTATTTGCACACGCCATTAGCGGTTGCGACACAACCTCAGCGTTTTTTTCCAAACGAAAAGTTAATGCAACCAATGTGCTTAGTGCTTAATAAAAGAGATGACTTACAAGACATCATGCAAACTTTTAATAATGAAGAAGCTAGTCAGAAAGAAATTGTAGACTTAGAAGAGCTATTTGTTCTAGCTTTATACAACCTCCGCAGAAAAAAGTGTAGATGTATACAGATTCATGACTTTTAACAAACTTGTTGGTAAAGCGAACAATACTGTAATGTTATCAAACCTGCCACCAACTTCTGCTGCTGCTCGGCAACATTCAAATCGCGTTTTTTTACCAAATTCAAACATAGGAAAACGTTACGCTAGAAGCTACTGATTAGGGATGGAAAAAAAGTCGGCGATATATTAATCCCAACTATGACAACAAAAGAACCTGCTCCCGAATCTGTTGTAACACTAATTTCTTGTTCCTGCAAATTAGGGTGCGAAAACAGATGCAGTTGCAGGAGAGCAGGCTTACGTTGCTCCACAATGTGTTACCATTGCCACGGACAAGCATGCATGAATGTCGAATCTATGGAAGACGGCGAAGATTAATTAACGCAGGTAACCTTCTGTTAATTAGTGGATTAGGTACACACCACATAAAAAAGGGGCAATTATTTTACCTCTGGGTGGCGTGGCAACAAGTACAATATACAATATTCTCGCTTCTTTAAAAATTGCGATATTTTTTAAGGGTGAGAGGGTGGAAGCGCTATGTTTATTATAATTTTAAGTGGAGTCTAAGCATTGAACTTTAAAGTAGATTATAGTAAAGATTACAATTTATTGTGTTAACTGGAACCAACTCTTATGTGTGCGCCTTATTTCCCGCGGTACTATTACTTTTATGAAAAAAATTGTAGAGAATTTGATAAGGAATAATTTTGTAGGTATTTTTATCAAAAAGTGCACCGTTCCCGAGATAATCTAAAGATCCTCAAAATGGGGGTGGAAACGACGTCCTAGGGAATGAAGCACACTATTTAGGGGTGGGAACTTTTCGGTTTAGTAATTCTTATGCTATTTTTAACATTTCTACCAATTTTCAAAACTTTATGAATTTTGTCCGATTATTACAATATTAACTGTTATGTTACTGAACTAATAGCACATATTGGGATAATACAATTTGTGGCGGGTGCACTTTTGGTTTTACCAAAGAATTATTACTACTGTCATTTAAAAGAAAAAATGTTTTAGAGGAAACTGAATGATGAAAAGTGCAGCAACGAAAAAAGAAAAGAGGAATTCAGAATGGTATACCTAACAGCCTTCGTTTCAACCCGTTCAAAGCCCACAATGAACTACTCACATTTCAAACTCGTTTAAAATCACGAGTAATTTTTCTCGTATTTGGTTTATATTTGACGGAAAAGCTTTTTGTTTTTTGCAGCTAGCGTTTAATCTTCGCCCTAATTAACAGTAATTTTCTGTGTGAGCTGCTGGTGAACGGCGCCCGTAATAAACATATTTCAACGTTAATAACTCGGTTCGTCACTGCAAAATCACGACCGACCTATTATTTGTAAGCATATTTCGGTCGTAGTGTGCTCTTGCGAACATAATATAGTGCCAGGCATTCCTGGAGTGCCAAAGTCGCTAACAGTAGAAGTAGGAATGAAAGGGCATGATTGCGAAAACATACTCCTATTTTGTATACACTTACAGATAGTCGAATATAATTAAATATCAAAAATACCATTTTAGCGATGGTTGGGGGGGGGGGGGGGAGGAGGGGGAATCTTTTTCTGGAAACGCAATCTGTATTTTATCAGGGTGTTATAGTAAGGTTTTGACCAATCTGAGGAAATTAACTTTTAATTTTGGAAATTTTGTTTTTGTCTCGTTTTTATTTTATCTCGGCTTCTGTTCATCGGATCAGGTCAAACAAAAAATCATTATGTTTGTAAATAAATTATGAATAAAACTACATAAATCCAAATCCGATCTGTCGTTTTGTTTTATGCAAAAAAAAATAAAAACCAAGAAAATTTCTAATTTTTCATGAACCGAAATTACTAATGAAATAATTAATCTTTTTTAATGAAACTTGGTATGTGTAGTACACTATTATGGAAAATTACAAATAAAAGTGTTTATTATTTTCCTTAAAAAACGAGATTTAAAAAGACAAATTGAGCAGATAGGTATATGAAGTGCTTCAGAGAAAATAAAGTAGAGATCCCAACGGTTAAAATGAGCCATGGAAAAAGGTCCTACGATGAAATTTGGCTGTGGTATTGCCTTTCAAAGTTGGCTATTATGTGTCGTTTTTTTTTATTGCTTTTGCTTATACCGGGTGCCACAGGCTAGTGACCCCCCCATATTTCCTTTATTTTTTAACTTATCCATTTGAAATTTGCATAAACTACCTGTAAAAATGGATTTTTGGACAAAAAACTTTCATCGAATACCGCGCGGTTTTCATGATACGGGATGTTGAAATTTTCAAAACCCTTTTTTAAAAAAAAGTGAACCTACTTTTTTTCGCTCATTTTTCTTTCATGCATGTACAACCCCAATATAAGAAAATTTACGTTGGTTTCATTTTAATTCAATCATTGGTTTAGGAGCTAGACAGCAAAATATGCCAAAAATGGCTATTTTGGTATTGTTGCATTAAAAAAACCAAAACCAGTATAATTCTGGTAAATGTTTTTGTTTATCCTAAAAGTCCACTTTATTGTGCATAGAAAATGTGTTTTTGTATTTAAGTAGGATCAACACTTATTGTGTAATAACGATTTATGTCATGTGTTCTCCAGTCTCCTTTTTCACAATTTTTTTTGCGGCCTTCATAGTAGAGCAGAAAGCATTGTACACGTGGACAGGGCACATAATAGGGTGTTAAAATGGGTCTCTTGTTAAAATGCGATAGGATGTACCGTTTTCGAGTAAACCGCACTTGTTTGGTTATGTTTGCTTTGAGTTTTCATTGTGTTCTGAATTGTGATCTGATAAATAAATTCGACATTTTGGTGTTTTCTTTCTTAGGAGTTTGTTTTTTTAAATCATTTTCCGATGAAATGGACATATAATAGCTGTTTCTCGAGGAAGGTAAAATTACTGTGGATTTTGTTATAGACACAAAATAAGTTGCAATGATGATTCGAGACAAGCGTGAACCTTCAAATAGGGGAGTGAGAACCCCCCATTCCGTCCGAGTCCCTTTATTTTTTCATTAGCAATGTCCCTCATAAACAGAAAAGCAAGAAGCGACACATAGTTGTATTTTTCGTAGTCAGCGGTGAGTATTTACTAGTCAGTCGATGAAAAGTGTGATCTGAAATAATTTTTTGCAAACAAGTGCGTTTTACTCGAAAACGGTACGTCCTATCGAATTTTAACAAGAGATCCATTTTAACACCCTAATATGTGCTCTGTTCAAGTATACATTGCTTTCTGCCCTACTATGAACCATAAGGCCGCAAAAAAATGTGAGAAAGGAGACTGGAGAACACATGACATAAATCGTTATTACACAATAAGTGTTGATCCTATTTAAATACAAAAACACATTTTATATGCGCAATGAATTGGACTTTTAAAATAGAAAAAACACTTACCAGACTTATACTGGTTTTGGTTTTTTTAATGCAACAACACCAAAATAGCCATTTTTGGCATATTTTGCTGTCTAGCTCCTAAAACAACTAATGTATTAAAATGAAACCAACGTAAATTTTCTTATATTAGGGTCGTACATACATGAAAAAAAAATTGAGCGAAAAAAAGTAGGTTCACTTTTTTTTTAAAAAGGGGTTTTCAAAATTTCTACATCCCGTATCATGGAAACCGCGCGGTATTCGATAAAAGTTTTTTCACAAATCATCATCCCTCCTTAAGGGCATTAGTATGTGTAGTATTGTAGATTGGAAATAATAGCCGTTTGTCCTGTACAGAAGACCCAAATACAGACAGCGCAACCTTTCCGGCCTCGTACAGCCAAAACCGTTTGTCCTACGGCAAATGTGTGATATATATTATGTAGAGGAGGGATGAATCTTCAAAATGTGTAACTTAGTAAAGAGCCCTAAGGGCAATAGGGAAAAAGCTATGGGCACATAAGTAAAATTTCAAAGTTTCAACCCCTAAAATTAGGGGACGCACATGGTGTAGCAGGGTGTAGTTTTCTGTGCTTGCTTATTATGTCCTCTTAAACAACTTCCACAAAAGAAAGTCCGCAGTACGCAAAATTTCTTATTATGTCTAATTCGACTGAGTAGTTCAATATAATTTTGCAAAAATCAGATGTCTAATAATGAAATGTGAATAACTATCTTTTTGTGAATAGTAGCCTTTTGGTTCTCTCTTTTGTTTCTTAATCGGAATAAGTACTAGTGCAAACTATAAGGATCAATAAAAATTATTTTGAAAGTGATTTTTTATTTTTTATTTTTAAATAAATTTAATAAAATACAAAAACAAATAGCATAGATTTGAAATGGATATCAATGAATTTAGTAAAAAATCTATAATTTATTGAACACTAGGAGTCACCACCTTCCACTTTGAAAAAAAAAGTTATCGATAAAGAAGTAATTTGTTCAATTTTGGAGGCTTCGTAAATAGTTATCAATGGAATTAAAATTATATTTTTCCCTTGGACCTTACCTGCCGTAGAACAAATTTTGGTATTCCAAAGCACTCTAGATAAATGTTTTAAAATGCTTAAAAAACTGAACATCGACTTAAAAATTCGCGAAAATCTCATGGTATACTAGGATTGTTGTCTTGAATCCAAATATGTAAAAATATACAGGGTGTTCCATTTAAAAATCGAAAGTTGTAGTCATTTCCGGGTAAAACGGAAATGGTCTCATACCATTTTTTATGTCTAAAAATCCATTTTTACAGGTAGTTTACTCACCCCAATTCCAAATGGATAAGTTAAAAAATAAAGCAAATATAGGGGGGAGCCACTAGCCTGTGGCACCCGGTATACCCTTTTCTTTACAATTATAAATGAAAAACTTTAATTTTATTGGATAGAACGCAAATTGAAGGTTATTGAGTGACAATTAATGTTTTATTTTAATTTGCAAATAAAAAAAAGAATAATGAATTTTTTCAGTATTTTGTATATAAAAGTTAAGCTGATATTTCTTCAACAAAATTACAATTATCGATTTGAAAATCAGTTTCTTCATCGATATCTGCATTGACTTACTCTTCAGATATGTCTGGCACATTGGTGTTGTTGCAGTTGACTCCTGTGCATTTTTTGCAAAAAATGGAGCGTTTAACACCCAACTTCCTGCAACCGTCCACGGTAGCCTTTCAAACATCCACAAGCTATCCATTCGAGCAAAGTGTGTGGTGCAGGAGGCTGTGTTGTGTTTTGTTTTCTTCCAACCCCGTTGCTGGTGTTTTAAAATCTTCCATTGCCACTGCTGCATTTGGAAATATTCTCGCTACTCATGTAATTTTGTGGCGTTGACGTTGGTTGTTGCAGGTAATTGCATTGTAATCAATAAAAATTAAAAAAAACATGTTCATTGATAATTGTAAAGAAAAGGGTATATAAGTAAAAGCGGTAAAAAATTACAAAAAATAGCCAACTTTGAACGGTAATATCATAGTCAATTTTCATCAGAGAAGCTTTTTTCACAGCTCATTTTAACGGTTGGAATCTTATTTCTTTTCTCTAAAGCAATTCCTATACCTATCTCTGCTCAATTTTCGCATTTTTTTGCGTTTTTTGAAGATTTGTTTATTTTTATATATAGTACAAAAATAGTATATTGTGTATTTAGGTGTGAAAGTAATGCATTCCCGGACGATGATGCAAATTGTTGGCCGAGGCGCTAGCCGAGGCTAACAAGCATCGAATTCCGGGAATGTGCTTTCACACCGAAGTACCTACTCATACTATTTTTGTCTGAAATCACAATCAATATTATTATAAATTAAGGAATTTGTATTAATGCACGACATTTCTTCATTACAATCTAACTGCTTACTAATAAATGCAATTTTAATGTGAGTTGCTTTGCCTGCGTGTAGTAATTTACTGTCTAAAATATACATAAAAAACCGGGAATGTTACTTTCCCGGCCTAGGCTGGGAAAGTAACATTCCCGTACGGTTTTGATGATCGTTGATCGTTGATCGGATCTTTTCCGGTCTGTTTTCTGATAGTTTTCTGTTTTCTGATAGTTTGTTAGCAACGGACTAAAATACTGGAATTGTGCATTTTTTAACCTGAAATCGCGCCGAAAATGTAGACATTGCCGATTGATTTCAGAAAAATTGTTTTTTCGATGTTGCAAAAGGCTATTTCGATGAGAAATTTAATTTTTTACAAAAAAAAGTACCCTTGTAATTTTTTTTGAACTCCGCTTAGTTTTCGAATTATATTGAAAAAAAAACAAAAAACTACCTCTTTCACTGCGTTCTCAAAAATAAAAATTAATTATTTTTAATAGCATTTGTGATTTTATCATATTTAGGTGACCAACAAACGGATGCAGCAATAAAAACCCTTTAAAGCAATTGTTCCTTACTTCCTCTTTTTTTGTACATAGTCAATAGCTTACAATAAAATATTGTGCATAAACTTTGACTGCTCTGTTTGTTGTTAGAGTTATCAACAGAGTCCATACCGCTATTTGCTTATTCTCGTAATTTTTCTCCTTGTTATGAAAAGTGGAGTATGTTTTGATAAAATATAAATAAATCATAATTATTATACAAGCTGTTTTTTAGTCCAGTAAAATTAGAACATTAAAATTATAGTTTGGTGTTTCATACCAAATTTCTACTACATATACCACATGTCTAATACCACATTTGATGGCCTGTTGGCAACTGTAATCAGGTAAAACCAACTTGTGATATATGCCACTCTTTCATTAGCATCTCATGTTGAAATGATGACTAAGAAAGGCTTGTGAAGGCTTCTGGTGAAAATATTCAATAGTTATGGTTATGTAAGATTTATTTAATTGGCTGTTGAATTTTATTCATAATTAATGCGATCGAAAGTTGAGAATAGTGGTAATAGTTTTTGGATAGCATGCAAATGCTATAGCAAATTTCCTTCACGATCACTCCGAACAAGGTCTCTAAGTAGAATAATCATCTTCAAAACATTATTCCAGTACCTGAACAATTCCGATTCAGACGAATGGCGTTCTACGAATTTCTTGTAATCAGAAAGCAATGTGGGCATTGAATCCAAAACATAATACAATAGTGGTGGTAGTGGTATGTACAGCTATTTTTCTCCATTGCATTGCTAATGACAAAAACAGCAACTACTAACCATCGCGACTATCGCGAGAAATTACTTTTTAATTTGATGTGTAATTACACAAAATGCATGTAATTTCAAAAGACAGATGCCGGTTGCTGGTTCTTCTGAGAATGAAGTTCCTTAGAAAATCATAATATTAATAAATACAAAAACACCATCACTGTGGATAGAATCAAGTACACACATAAATATTTATTATTAATTGTTACTAGTTCTGTTCTGGTGTGCCATGCGCATTTCGTTTACTTGCAGCAATGTGCAAGATTGGCAAGACAGGACAATACGGGTGCGACTTGAAATTAATTGTAAATATCGCGACCTGCTCATAGATAAAGCAACTGCTTGAAAAGGCAAGATATCTGGCCGGACCGGATTTTGAACTGGCCGGATATACTGTATCCGGTTATCCGGTCAAAAGCACATCCGTCCCATCCCTAATTTGGAGCTATGTAGTTTTGTTTATAATGTATTCACAAATATTTTAATTTTTTTGGGCTGACTCGATAAACCGAACACGAGATATTAAAAAAAAAAAAAAAATGAAAAACGTTTACCTCCCAGATTGGACAAAACTTTGCTGCAAGTTCCTGACCCCCCCCCCCCCCCCAGTAATCGTTGGAATCTTGATACTTCGTTTGATTTGACAATCGTAATATGGTTAAATTTATAAAATTAACACTACCTATTTATTACGGCGGGTTATGTTAGACAATTAGCTCGTGAATTAATAAGTTCGAGGGGTCATTAAAAAGCGTTTTTGATGCTTCTGTTGACCACAAGAAAAAAAACTGGTCTCTGATTTTATATTGTATAAAATCTTTCTTAAAAATCGCAATGTCATTCATGATTATTAAAATGCATTTGTCTATAAAATAAAGGCAAAATGTTATGAAATAATGTATCTATTGTAATGTTTTCATTACATAGATTCATCGGACTATCCGAAGGTCTTCTTTTGTATATTGCGCAACACAACTTTTTTTACAATTCTACACTTTCCTTTCCTTTTCCACTAAAATACTACACTTTTTGTTAGTAATACCATGCGTATTTTTAAGAGTAAACATATCACAATCCTTATACAATATTCAATAAGAAAGTTTGTCTAATGGGTTTTATAAACAATGTCCTTATTTGCCGGACTAGCATTTCCATCAAATTCTGGAACGCCCGCGCCAAGGAAAAAAACAAAATCATTAAAATGTTTATGCAGCTCATTTATAAACCACTCATTTATAAATCACGATCAAACAATAATCAGGTTTTGTTGACTTTCTTCCAGTACATATTATAATGTACTATTTACGGGAGAATGATTTTGTTTTTTGAATAACATGGAAGTTATCAAAAAACGATACGAACGCTTCGGAATTTCGTTTGAACATTCACTCTGCTTACATTGACATGATAATTGTGGAGAGGATTTTCGTTAAAAAACTCGTCTAGCTGTAGCCTCAACATTGCTTCACCAATCAAGAGTATTCCTTTAAACAATCGTACATAATTTGTACCATTTAGAACAGCCTCAGTGACATTTACACCAAATACTGAAATTTCAATAAAGATATTCTCAATACTAGAGCCTTTGATATATTTCTCTATACAAGCAAGGAGAATTTTAGTTATATGAAATGTTTCAAGAAGCAAATATATATTTTTACATTCTTCTGGGCGATGTAGAATAATCTGCTGTGCAATATTATGCACACCCTCATCACATGCAACAGGTAAAATATTTTGCTGAAGTTGACTGAGCACATTTTTGAAGTTACATAAAGCTGAGTACACAGTTGAAAACTCTGTAAAAATGTTAAAATATTTTTTAATGTCTTCAACGTGTTCAGCACCCTTGAAAACATGTAAAATGACACCTCACATGCTTTTGCAGTGTATTTTCAGTGAGCATCAAAGATGGCGTCCATTTTCCAAAATGGACACTTGCACAGACCATCACCCAATTTTTTTCAATCTCTACACGATTACCAACAAAACCCAAATGGGTTTCTCTGGTAAATTAATGACATACAGAAGCATTCTCAGCAAATGGACTATTAGCTCTAATTGTGACATTCATTTGTTTGATAAATTTTGTGTGTGCTCCTGTAGAGTATGAAATACGGTCGCTCGCAAATGGATAAATGTTCGGTTACAAAGAAAACTTTTCACATTTTGACCGGACATAAATTACATGTAGGTATACTTAGCATATAATCTCATAATATACCCTCGGTTTCTTAATTCGGTGGTTATGGCGTACATAGTCGTAAAACATAGCTCAGGGTGCTCCCTGATGTTTGCCCACGGCTAATTCCTGTCTAATCGACGGGATTTCACCCCAGGAACGCACATCCAACGCGGTGGCGAAGCGACGGGGCGGCAAAAGGGCTTTATAGCGTTATAATTTATATACCGTCATAGGAAAGACGACGCCGACGCATAATTTGCCTAATTCCATTCCAGCCGGATGCTCGAAAAAATTGGGAATTCTCCGCGATGGAATTAAGATAAAAGACAGACAGGGAAGTTTGTGGCAAAATCGTATTTTGAAATTAATATTTTGCGAAATTTTTCTATATGCCCGCCTTTTGTTAAGATTGTCTACATTTTAACGGAACGGAATATATTTTTTCAATAAAATTCTGTGTAAAATAAGTGTAAAATTGACCTGTTATAAATGATTCACTGGGAAACATTTTTTCGAGACAAAAATTCACAATGTTTAAAAAAAAATAGCGAGAAAATGAGATTAAAGAAAAACTTTCTGCGACTACTAGGCTTAGTGTTTTGACGTTTCAGTTTTCAATGTAGTGTAGAAATCGACGTTTTAAGATACTTTTAACTATTTTGTTTCTCATATTTGAACAGCCG
This sequence comes from Rutpela maculata, assembly GCA_936432065.2. Taxonomy (NCBI): domain Eukaryota; kingdom Metazoa; phylum Arthropoda; class Insecta; order Coleoptera; family Cerambycidae; genus Rutpela; species Rutpela maculata. Next base: position 41,054,202 of record OW386290.2, read on the forward strand.
TTCTATTTATCAGTCTCTTATATGTTAATATACAGTATCTATGGAATGGTATGCAAGTTCTATATAGCTTCCTAATTAATTTCTGTTAGAAAGTGAAATGAAGCGGTTTTTCATGTTTAGCTTATATAGCTAAAAAAAAATAACGAAATTGTCTCCTGAACGGCAGAAGATATCGAAGTAGTTATTCCTTCATCTTTTTCTTCTTTTAGCGGAACGACGAAGGGTCACCGCTCTCAGGCCTTGTGGCCCATTGTGCTTCCGCTATTAATTTAGGGAATTCCCCCATTCAGGCCGGATTCTTACCCAAAGGACAGAATCCTTCATATGGGGGCATTCCTTATTTCCTCCAGTACCGGAAAACCAATGCCAAAGTGCTTGTGCTTCAAGTTCATAAGACTAGGGCAAGAAGTTAATCATAGTTTTTAATGTCTTAATCTATGCTGCACACTACACGGTGATTTTAACTCAAATAAACACTGATACACATAAAAGAACACTTGGATGAGAATGACTGCTGATAATAGACCCTAGTAACAGCAGTATGGCGGTAAAAACAAACCCATAACCACAAGGGCGTAGCGGTGATACATTTTTACTTTATTAAAACCACTTATATCTAAAGTTGTTCCCATCTTGCGCCTACTCGCTCGTCAAAACATGTTTTCCATTTCCCCTCCCCATCAATTTTCAATTTCGAGGGGAAACATTTTCTGGAATTTTTATTGAAAAGTCTTGGAAAACCTGGAAAAGTCAGGGAATTTCAAAATTGTGAATTGGTATACACCCTGTGAAAAATCTCCCGAACGGCTGAAGATATTGAAGTGATTATTCTTTCACAGTTTTTAATGTCTTAACCTACGCTATACAGTAATAATGTTTTTACTGAAACGAATTTCTACTCCCCTTTTCATTATCAGCTTTCTAAACATTCGAAATCGTTTATCCTCTAGAGTGCGCGTAACCTACAGTGACAAGTACATTCCAAAATAAATATTGTTTTCGTCCGTCGTTTCTTATTTAATAATTTTTTTGTGGTGATCACCCTGTACATTTTTCCCTAGAGTATATCTGATTTCCTCCGTAGTAATAGTGTCAACTACATTCCAAATATTATTTAGCACAATCGTTTCTTAATTAATTTTATTTTTCACTAAAAGTATAACGTTTTTTCCTTGGTAGTTGTGTTAACTACACGACTAATATTTCTGTCCTCTGTCACATTTTTTTCGTTAATTATTTTATAGTGCCCACTCTGTATATTTTTCACTAAAAGTATAACAGGTTTCATCCTTGGCAATTATGTTATAACTACATGCTAAATATTATTATACTCCTACTACCGAGACTACTACTAAATATTATTTTCTCCGTTAAATAGTGCCAATAGAGAGAGACAGCAGACCGACAGACAGAGAGACAGACAATTGATACACGTTAATTTTCGTAATCTATATAATCTGAAAAGTAAAAATCCGAAGAAATACCATGGCAGGTTAAGATAAGTGTCCGTGCCTTTGCAACCTTTTTTCGTGTGGTTCCTTCCAGTGATGTATATTTGCGTAAGACACTACCACAAAAAGTTTTGACTTCAAAAACTTCATAATATCTGAAAAAGAAATTTTTTTTCGAAAATCGGAAAAAACATTTTTTTTCTTAATCAAATGAACCAATTTGTTTGTACTTCACATATATTGTAAATCTACTCGTGACAATTTATTAATGATATTTTCAGGAAAAAAGAAGTTGTTTCTTTTGAATTTTTTGAAAAATTCAAATACGTACTTACACGTTAGAGACACCCACAATTTTTTAAATTAATTATACACCATACGATAAGCTACAACATATATTTTTCACAAAGTCCTATCGAAGGGGTAACGAACATAAAAGGATTTTAATGCCAAAAAAATTAAAAATATATAGTATATTTAGTATTTCAATTTCGTTCTCTCGTGGCAATCAATCTATTCAATAGAATTTATTTTTAAATTTAATCGGAGGGGGAAGGTTTGTAGACGAACGTTCGTTTAATGGGGTATTTCACAAATGTTAAAAGTGTAAATAATATTAAGAGTACTAACGTTCTTAATTGGCCAATTTTAACATTCTTTTTAAGCTCAAATTGAAAAATCATATATAACTTGGCTTTTATTTATCATAGTTTTTGTCTCTGTTCACCTATTGTAATTATTTAACGACAGTGGCATTAAAGCCAATAATGTCATGTCATTAAAACCAATTTTACGCTGTTTTCGATTAGTCTTTATTTTTTTAGTTTTATTTTTCTTAATCATGTGAACCAATTTGTTTGTATTTCACATATATTATAAATCTACTCGTGACAACTTATTAATGATATTTTCAGGAAATCTTTTCATGAAGAAAAAAAATTGATGCTTTTGAATTTTTTGAAAAATTTAAATACCATTTAAAGTTGACTACACACTTATTATTCGTGTAAAAAATGTCTACGTCTTTGTCGGTGCGGTAAAGATCAAAGGCGCCGACATTTTTTGAGTGCGTAGAAATTCTGAAGACAACGTTATTTATTTTAATTATTTTTCATTTTTTTTTGTGAGAACTTTTCATATACCCTCCTATCGTTCATTTTGTCACATTTTCCCGTCCCCTCTGAAAGCGAGCGTATTTTTTTAATGGTCCCATAATATATCATGAATTTCAAAATAAGAAAATAAAAGACATGTTATTACACCCAGCGCCTCCGGCAAAACCTCGAATTATCAGTTCCATAAATTCCTTTTTTCTGAAATCGATCGGCAATGTCTACATTTTCGGCGCGATTTCAGATCGAAAAATGCACGATTCCAATATTTTAGTCCGTTGCTAAGAAACTATCAGAAAACAGACCGGAAAAGATCCGTTGCTAAGCAATAATCAACAAAACCATACGGGAATGTTACTTTCCCGGCCTAGGCCGTTTTTTATGTATATTTTAGACAGTAAATAAATACATGCAGACAAACCAACTCACATTAAAATTGCATTTATTAGTAAGCAGTTAGATTGTAATGAGGAAATGTTATGCATTAATACAAATTCCTTAATTTATAATAATATTGATTTTGATAGTATGTGTACTTCGGTGTGAAAGCACATTCCTGGACTTCGATGCTTGTTCGCCTCGGCTAGTGCCTCGGCTAGTGCCTCGGCCAACAATTTGCATCGTCGTCCGGAAATGTATTGCTTTCACACCTAAATACACTACTATTGTGCAATATTAAAAAATTAATTCAGACCGGAAAATTGAACAAAATAAAACGTCAAATTATCTTTTAAGGGCTTAGAAACTGACTTAAAGCTAGAGAATTCATATGCCATCCTTTTATGTTCCTGACATTATCTTTTCCAATTTGACTATATACATATATTGTTGTGACATTTGCAAAAATATATATTTTAGGGCAAAAGCCAGAGAAAATAAGCCATCGTAGCAACAGACAGAGGTACATAACTCATTGCACGATATTGTTACCTTCGTGTATGAGGAACTGCACTTACAACCCTTCGATGAAGCTAGGGGAGGTCAATAACCTCAAGTAAGACTTAAAATGTGATATGGTAACTTAAGTAAAACACTTCTATTTGAAAAAACTCACATGCATTATGTTTAGTATAATTTATGATAATTAGGTATAAAAGGATACACCCAGTAGGGTAAACCATATGTAAAAAGTGGACAAACCTTATAATATATTAAAATAACTAATTAGAGAGACCACAGCAAGGGCTCAAATGTGTAGAATCAAGCTTTGTTCTTGTAGAAACCATAAACTCTCTGAACACTCCCGTAGTGGACTCGTCAAACTAAAAAAATAAAACATTTTATTAAAATAGTGCTACAATAGGACAATAATAGTGGACAATGATGACGTATTAAGTATTAGAATACGTATATGAACGCTAATAATGAGCAAAATTAACATAAAATCTACTTATAAGAAAATTTGAAAAAATATCTCTCGGCAAACATACATATATGAAGGTTTTACAAAAAGGACACATCGTAATGAGATAAAACTCACAGAAAACAAAGACTAGTACCTGTTAGTGAAGTGCAGCGTAAAATCTCTGAACTGTGACACGTTGAGAGGTATTTCTTAATAAATCTTTGTGTATTCTAGATACCTTCACATAAAATGAACTGCAACTTTTCTTAAAACTCCTTTAGATATAATATTTCTTATCCTGGTGTGAATTCAGGACACCAGTGTTGTTTTGTGTAACTTTTGATAGGACACTATGTATTAGTTTAGGCACTGCTCACCGATGAACTTGGAGGTGGGTACCTAAAATATTTGTTCACATATAATTATGTATTAAACCTATCTAGGTAATAAATGTTTATAGATAATTAATAATTAGTGTATTAAGTAAGATCTGGGCGAATTTTAAGTAGTTTTATGTAGTAATAAGGTCAGAAAATAGCAATATAGAATATTTATCAAAGTGTCTTAAAAATCATTATGGGGGTACAAATGGGGTACCAAAAGGATTGGGAGTGCATAGTAAAGCTCATTCCAATGTTAAAATGTGCATATAATAAGTAAAAGGCATAAAAAAGTACATGTTCAAAAAAATTAAAATTCTTTATTAAAATCATACTATCTGATTTTTGTATTCCTGTCAATCTCAGCGAATAAAAACGCGAGAAGTGGCAAAAAGGAGTCTAGTAAACGCGGTCGTAGAGGCAACATGTTATAAATTTTACTCCTGAAAACTCCTAACCTAAAATTTATTTAATGAAAATTTACCCTATTGTTTGAAACCGTGTGTTTACGGAAGTAATCATATATGAAATTTTGAAAGGAGTTAGGAATGATAATTTTAATAAGTATTCTATGCTTAAAATATAAATGTTATGAAAATGTTGTAAACTAGACTCAAAGTTTCCAAAGCCGACTCGCATATTTATCCATTTTAAATATCTAAGGTACTTACCTTAAAGTAAAATTTAATTCTATTATAAAAACCCGTGCTTCGAAAGTGATTTCCTTAAAATAAAGTGTCCCGAAGGAAGAAAATAAGGGAAAACAAATAAATCAGCTTTATCCAATCATCTGAACTTCTAGTGATCTTCAAGCACCTGCGGTTGGTAACATCAGTAACCAGCTTTGAACGAGAATCCAGGGGCGTACTCACAGCAGTTGTGCGCGATTGAGCTCAGCGACGTTACGAGAGCGGTAAAGTATAAAGGTACCTTATCGGTTATATTTTCACTGATCAGTTGATAAAATTTTTGAATATATTTGCAAAGGCCAATAAATAAAACGCATAATTATCCATTCATCTTAAATTTTATTTATGTAAACTGTGTATTTGTTAAATTCATAAATTTACCTCGTCCAGATCATTAAAATTTGTTAATTTTTGTTTGAAATGTTGGTGTATTATTTCAGTTGCTAGAGAGTACATTGCATTTCAGGAACCGGCTATCTGAGAGGGAGTTGTACTGCACAGTCGCGGTACCCTCATGCTCTGAGGTGTGGCAGTATCGAGTTATCTCTCGACTGTCGCATCCGATGGTTTAGGCCATCTGGCGCTCAACAAAATTATATTCTTCTTCTATCTTATCACAACAAAAATTGATTCAGGCCGTCTCTCTGGCGCTCTTCACAACAAAATATTACCCCTTCGATAGAGTATTGTGAAAAATATATGTTGTAGCTTATTGTATGGTGTATAATTAATTTTAAAAAATCGTGTGTGTGTCTCTAACGTGTAAGTACGTATTTGAATTTTTCCAAAAATTCAAAAGCTCCAAATTTTTTTTCTTCGTGAAAAGATTTCCTGAAAATATTATTAATAAATTGTCACGAGTAGATTTACAATATAAATAAAATATAAACAAATTGGTTTACTTGAATAAGAAAAAAAATTTTCGGATTTTCGAAAAAAAATCCCAGGTATTATGAAGTTTTTGAGGTCAAAACTTTTTGTGGTAGTATCTTACGCAAATATACATCATTGGAAAGAACCACATGCAAGAAGGTTGCAAAGGCACGGACACTTAACTTAACCTGCTGTAGCCTTTCAAAGAGTGATTTTTTCCCTTCGGTAAGCGTGTTACAGTCTATTTTCCCATTTAGTAATTGCTAAAATTTTACGTACTACCTTCGTTATTTTCACAGATTTTAATGTGCATTTGAGCATATTGGTACCATCTCTCGCCAAATAGATATTAATAGAGTATAACTGGTTGTATAATAGCGCTACCGGATATTTTACGTCGGCCATTAAATGCGCTTTGATACAGGAAGTGCCAGGGTGAGTGCGTTCAGATATTCATTAAGAGAGTGCCTTGCAAAAACGCCCTTTTAAAGCTTCTACAATGGCTATAGTCGCGTCGCCGAGCCATGTAACCTTGAATGAGGGTACAACTTTTATTTTATGATTGATTCTAGTATTGTTTGATATACTTAACCATAATCCATGGGGTGCCAGAGTGGCACCCTTGGGCAATTTAACATATCGAAGGTCAAAGGTCACGGAGGTCAAAAAACTGAACCACTCATTTTATTGCGATCTAAGGGCAATCGGTCAACCCAAATAAAATATTTGTAGTTAGATATTATAATATATATTATTTATATTGTATTTTATTATATTATATTATTATACATACATATTTTTTTTTTTAAGAAGTGTTACCAGCATGTTATTTCAAGCAGAATCAAGTGTGGATTCGCTTTTTTGCAGTGTTGAAAAAGTGTAATAGTTAGATAAATGTTTGATTATGTGCAGATCTTTGTGACGGTATATTACACTTTGTCAACACTACAGAGAGTTGACAAAGAAAACTCACAGACTCACTATTAGCAGTACATTGTCTCACTGGCTGTGATACTACTTCACAACTTTTTGGCATTGGAAAGAATAAAGCCATAAAAGTTCTGAGATCTGGTGTTGAACTTAAACATTTAGGTTGTGTAGAATCTTCAATGCAACAATGTACAACAGCATGCACAAAATTCATTTCACATTGCTACGGATACAAGAAGGAAGTTAACAACATGACAGATGTTCGATACAGAGTGTGGTTGTCTAAGAAAATCCCTCCTAAAATTAAGAACCTCCCCCCGACAACAGAGGCATTTGAACTTCACGTAAAACGATGCTATTTGCAAGCATGCACATGGAACGCAGCAGCATCTTCATTCCCTCCGCCCTTGAATCCAACTGATTATGGATGGAAAAAGGATGAACAAACACACTCTTTGGTACCCATTTTACTTCCAAGTAACAAAGGATTTGCACCACCTGAATTGCTGAAGAGTTTAAGATGTAGCTGTTCAAGTGAGAAGTCATGTTCAACAGCAAGGTGCAGTTGTGCCCATGCAAGTCTTCCTTGTAAAGAATTTTGCGCGTGTGAAGGTGGCGATTTGTGTGGCAATGTGAAGACTCAGGAAACTCAATTTGACAGTGAGAGTGAAATGTCCACTTCTGACTCGGAATAACGTTTCAAAGTTCTATTAAAACATTTATCTAACTATTGTAGTTTTATCAAATAAATGAATATTTAAAACTTATTTGTCTTTCATTTAGATTTTATATATATTTATATATTGTTATAAAAACACCTAATCATACATTTCCAGATATATTTTGACTATTTTTCGGCATCAGTGGAATTAAAATTAATAATTACTAAAATTCTACCATTTTATGTTATCTTGTATATTATGTCATTTTTAATTTTAATTCCACTGATGCCGAAAAATAGTGGAAATATATCTGGAAATGTATGATGTTGGTGTTTTTATAACGATATATAAATAAATAAATATAATATAGTAGTTCAAGAGACATGCTTCTAGAGGGCAAAAATATTTCTGTCAATCACCTCTATGAATCCTTATTTTCATAAGGATAATAAACCAAACTGCAACGAATTGCTAGCCTGGCCGCGTTATGTATAGAAATCACATTCTACAAAAAAACGCTTGGTTTTGATTGAAGCAAACACTAGCATGACTAGCATGAAAGTTCCTTTAATTAGGGATAAATCTTTCGGCTGGTGTTTGCTTCAATCAAAACCAAGCGTTTTGTTGTAGAATGTGATTTCTATACATAACGCGGCCAGGCTAGCAATTCGTCGAAGTTTGGTTTATTATCCTTATGAAAATAAGGATTCATAGAGATGATTGACAGAAATATTTTATTTTAATATATAATATAATATATACATATAATATACATAATATAATATACAATATTATTATATCTTACTACAAATATTTGATTTGGGTGGACCTATTTCTCTTAATTCGCAATGAAATGGGTGGTTCAGCTTTTTTTACCCTCGTGACCTTTGACCTTCAATAGTTTAAATTGCCCAAGGGTGCTACTCTGGCACCCCATGGATTATGGTTCAGCATATCAAACAAGACTAGAATCAATTATAAAATAAAAGTTGTACCCTCATTCAAAATCCAAGCTTTTTTCCTTAGTTGGCGACGTGACTACTAGTTTTGTTGATTAAACCTTCTTTTGGTGGGTAGATTTATGAGAGGATGGCCTTCGGAGTATATTATGATAGTATTTGTGGATATAAACGAAGTTAGGAAAATCTAGTTGTGGGATATACCGTACCGTCGGAAGTGAGAAAAACTTGATTTTTGATAGGGGGACATTTTTATCTTGGTCATGGCGTGCTAAAGATTGAGCCGTCTGAATACGAGTTTTAGCAATATTGTAAGTTTTGCTCCATTTATGGGATTTAGTATTCATCACGACAAGATTAGTCGTATTTCCATTTGGTTTTCAGTATCTTTTTGGGGAGATACAGCTACGGATTTTCAGATTAAGTCAATTTTCTAAAGCACGTGGCGTCGTCTGAATGTAAGATTTTGCGTGCCATTTTGACGGCAAAGGACCACATCTCAGGTACGTCTCTGAAAACCCACTTAAGGTTGAAATAGATTTGTAATTTAGGTTATTTATTTTATTGCAGGGCTGTTTGTTTGTTTTTTGTTTGTTGGTTACTTGTTTGTTGGTTTGTCTACTCGTTTGGTTGTTGTCTGGTTGTTAAAGCTATTTGTTAAGTTACGAGCATTGAGATCCGTTTGGTAGTTGATGGTTATTTGGAGTTGCTACGTTACGATTTTACTTGGAACTTCTGTAACGTTATAAACTTTACGAGGGACTTCCAGTCTGACTCTGGATTCGACTCTGGTCCGGAGTATGGTGCCCAGCTGATGGATTATTACCGGTCATCTTGTGTTTGAATGGTACTGGGGATCTCATCACATACCTCAGGCTCCACATAGATTATCTGCCACCTCACATCGAGTTAAGTTACCCTGGTAGGACGGAAAAAGGTATCTAGACACTACCAAAGGTAAGCGGAATCACATTACCTATTCTAACGAGGGATCCGGTACATGAATACTACGTCCACCGTACCGTAAAAATAATTGTGTGCCTTGTTTGCCCGAGTCAAGAGAGCGGAGAGGACCGTTCGTCATAACTAGCATATGATTTTCAGTGACATTTTAGTCTTATTTTGCACATAACTAATTCAATAATTCAGTAATTTTGGTAAAGTGTTGCTCATAACGATTTTAGTAAATTTCAGTAAATATTTAACATATTTTGTGTAACGTTAACTCGCTACTTAAACAGCTTGGCCTTATTGTACCAATAAATCTCAATAGCTTTGAGCCATTTAGGTGTTACCGTGCCTTGAGTCACATGTAGTTATTTTTTTGTCACGTTTCTTATACAGTGTGTCCCAGGATAGATGTAACGAGGTGTAATGGACCAAAAATTTTGGAATTTTGGAATGATATTTGAGGATTGAGTCCTGCTTGTTGTAAAACTAAAGTATACCAAAAATGACTTGATTTGGTGTTTTACAGGGTGTTTTATAAGCAAAGTTGTAAAAATCACCACTAATAAAGTACCTTTATTTTTCAAAATATGACAAAATTCCACTAAGAAAAGTTATTTAGAATGCAATTTTATACCTCATTACTAAATTTCAGGAATATAAAATTATTTTTTTGAAACTTCCCATTTTTTGCGAATTGGGAGTTGAATTCATTTTTAAAGTTGTGTAGGAGCAAATGTTAATCATCCACTGCTTTTCTCATAGCCTACTTTTAGCTTCTACATAACTTTAAATATTAATTCACAAAGAATAATTTCTATTCAGTTTTAATAGAATAGTTCAAAATAAAATACTAATTTATTGAAAAAATGGGAAGTTTCAAAAAAATAATTTTATATTCCTGAAATTTGGTATAGAGGTATAAAATTGCATTCTAAATAACTTTTCTTAGTGCAATTTTTTCATATATTGAAAAATAAAGGTACTTTATTAGTGGTGATTTTTACAACTTTGTTTATAAAACACCCTGTAGAACACCAAATCAAGTCATTTTTGGTATACTTTAGTTTTACAACAAGCAGGACTCAATCCCCAAATGCCATTCCAAAATTTTTGGTCCATTACACCTCTTATTACATCTATCCTGGGACACACTGTATATGACCTTTTGTATGTTTATTAGTTTGTAAGATATGTTGATGATGTTAGGTTAAGCGTGTGGGCCCCACTTAGTAGTACACCTTTTTTGATTATATTGTATTGGACTACGTACCGAACTATCGTTAATTGTGTATTTTGTACTACGTACCCAGTTATCATATTGAAGGGTTAATTAGAAACGACGTTGTTTTTACATTTTGACCACCCTTTACCACCCCAAATTATCGAAACCACCCCCAAGGACCTGACTAATCGGCCGTGTGAGACCCCTTCCCCACCAGTGCATTGCAGAGGGGGTACTGCACGTAAAATTTTGTTCAGGGCACGGGATGACTACCCTACCCTGCGTTCGAGGCTAAGCAGCTTTTGGAGCCTCTTGTATAAGTGGATCCAGGCCCTGCAACAAGCCAAGGAAGTAAAAACGGGTCGTTTACAATAAACTTCTAAAATATAGATTTCTAGCAGTCACTTTTGGGTATAAAAGTGCACGTGTATATTTACATATTATATAATGTAAATTATGCTTATTTTATTAGCTAAATTTTGTGATTAACCTTATCTTGTTTATACTGTGTATGCCCGACTTGCTACAATGACTAAATTTTTACATAGTTTTTATTTTGGTTAATCATTTACAATATATAACGAACACATTTGAGTTTTGGCCAGGACGAAAATTAATTTAAGCCAATTTATATAAAGAAAACTGTATACCGTGCGTGTAGCGGAGCGCTAGGCATAGGGAGTAAAATTACAACATCGCGCGTGCCAGCCGGTTGAAATGAAATAACAGAGCTGGGATGCTTCGCCCGATGGAGGAATTTACGGCAGCTGTGCTGTCATATCTCTCGCGTTACGTGAAAGTACATGCCTAATGGGAAATTACACGCACGGTATATTCCTCTTCATATTATATATTATTATTGTTTTTTATCAATCCGTCGATTTGTCTATTAAACAATTACATCAAAAAGTTCTTTACTGCAAAGATACCTGCAAAAGCTCCTAATACCAAATAGCAATGTAACTTTTGTCTGAGTACTTAGGTATTTCGACATTTGAAATTCACACAAAAAACACAATCATTCGTGCACCATCCATAAATATTTACATTATGGACACAATGTTCCTATTTCTGTAAAATTTCCCATTCTTCAATGGACCTAATACTGAAATAAGCTAGCACCGTATTCCGTCTATATAATTAAAATCTTAATTTAAAAATTCCATAATTTTCCCCTAATCATTACCTTGTGATATATCTGATACCTGGAGAATAGGAGAAACTATTAGGGCGTCGATTTGGGTTACGTTTGCGGCGTTACCCCTTTTCGGAATATATTAGATTTTAGTGGCTTTTGACAAACAAGCCAAGAATAGCTTCGTAATTAAGCTTGTATTCAGGGGTTTGAGTCGATTTAAGAAGCGATTGAGCAAGACGATCTGAGTGCAACCGTAGGCGTAGGTACCGAATTTTCTAGTTTTGTGTAATGTAATAAATGCGAGCGTATTAATTAAGGGTTAGATAGAAGCAGCCTATGGTGGGTAATATATGTAACAGTAGAATAGTAGTTCAGTTTCAGAGTGTTCGTGAGGTTCGTACAAGATTATTCACACATCTTCACAGCGGCAGACTAAGTTTAATTATTTCCGCAGTATTTATTGCAATAAATACATCACGTTATAACAACTTGATAAATTTCTTTGCGAATTGGAACAGCTGGCGGTTTGGTTCTGTATTTAAAAGTTTATTTAGTAACTTAATTTTATTCTAGCCAATTTTTCGGATTTGTCAACCACCAGATAGAGGATGTTTAAAGAAGATACTCATTAAAATAAGGAAGGTGCTTATACAGTGTGACACACTTAAGATGAACTTTATTATTTTTTTTTCTAATTTGAATCAAAGTTTACTCAAGTATAGAACAAATTAGGATCTACTTATGACTAGAAAAATATTATCCTCCTACAAATGCAAAGCCACCTGAGGTACCAACATATGCGGAAAAAGCCAAAAAGGCATTTTTTTATCGGAAAATTTTGTTAATAATACAGTAACTTGGTGATCTCACTTCGGACTATTTCTATAGCAGGTTTAAATTCAAATATTTTTGGATAGTTTAATTCAAAATGAGTGAAATAAGATGTATTAAAAAAGAATAAGGGTGTTTTTTCATTGGGGGGTGAGTTTCACCCTAGATTGTGTAGATTGTTTAAGAGGTTGTTTGGCCCTGGGTTGGTCTTTCTTCACCTCGACCTGAAAGGTCTTTTGTGAACTGCAATTAGTGATTGCCCAGGATTCCAAGACTTTTTGCAAAGCTTGCGATTTTTCTGGGAGCTAATTTCCTTATGTCTTCAGGCGTTAATTCCTCCTGTTCTAGGTACTTTAGCCTAATGTGGATTAGTACCTTGCATTCCCAAAGTACATGTTCCGCTGTTTCAGTTGCAGCTTCACAGTATCTGCATTTGTCATCTTCTGCCATGCCAATGTTCTTGAGATGATATTTCAAGGCGCAATGGCCAGTTAGAAGACCTGTGATCAGCCTTAGGTCGGACTTTTCAAGTTCGAGAAGCCTTGTGGCATTCTTTTTTAAATAGGTTATAAACCTTTTCGCTTATCTTTGGCCCGGAGTATTCCTCCAGTAGGACTTCTTTTGTTCCTTTTCCCATTTAAGGACCTCCTCCGTTATGTGTCCAAAAATGGCCCCTTTTCTTGGGAGGCTATCAGCCAATTCGTCCCCATCTATTCCCTCATGCCCTGGCACCCACATCAAGGTAACCTTGTTGTTTTTTGCCAGTTACCTGAAGGATTGTTTGCATTCCCAGGCAATTTTTGACTTGAAGGTACAGGACTTGAGACAGGAGACCTTTAATGCTGCCTGGCTATCTGAAAGTATATAGATCTTTGCCCTTCGAGTGCCTCTATTTAGGCATTCTTGGGCATATTGATCTATAGCATAGATTTCTGCCTGGAAGATGGTTGGGGTGTTACCAAGGGCTTTAAATAGCCTGCATTTAGAGCTTTAAATAGCCTGCATTTAGACCCTGCTACGCCCACACCAACCCCTTCGTCCATCTTAGATCCATCTGTGTACCAGTTGTGTGACTTTTCCTCCAACCGCAGTACTTCGACCCTGCCCGCCTGACGGCTTTCAATCAGCACATCAAACGGGGAGTCAAATTCATGCTTGATTGGCATTGAGTCAGTGGGTTTGGTCATGGATTCGAATTGGATTAGCTCCAGAATCCTTAAGTTACCAACCAGGTCGCCTGGTCTGAATTTAAGTGCCTGATGCAGCCTTAAGGTACTAAGTGCTGCCTCCTTCCTTACATGCAAAGGCAGAGGAAGTAGCAGTAGAAGTAGTAGTCTAGCATTGCCTCCATAGCTGCTGTGGGACACGAGCGCATGCTCCTGTAGTTCCTAGACAGGTAAGGCGTTGCAATTTATGCAACTTTCCTTGTGCTATTTTGTCTTCTGTTTTTGGCCACCGTACACATGATGCGTAGGTAACCATGGGTCTGACAACCGAAAGGTGTATCATTTTTGGCTTCAGATCCTAAGTCTTACCAAACAGCCTATGGCACGTCCAAATAGCCGTCGTTGCTTTGGTAAGTGTCTTTTCTAAGTGTGAGTTCCAGGTAAGTTTTTAGTCCAGGATTACTCCTAGATACTTGACTTCACTGGAAAAATTCAATATTGTTCCATTTAACATAGGAGCTCTCAAATTTAGTTTTCTCCTTTTGGTGAATGGAACTATAACTATTTTGCTCGGATTGACACTAAGGCCCTCTGACAAGCACCATTTAGATATTATGTTAAGGCAAATTGCTTGTGGTTTGAGATCATAACCTCATGCCTGCCTCTAACAGTAACGATCAGGTCATCAGCATAGCCCTGAACGTTGAAGCCATAAGTACTCAGCTGATGGAGGAAATCGTCGACCACCATTGACCACAGCAGGGGCGATAAGACTTCGCCTTGTGGACAGCCCCTAACTGCAGTGACAGTGGCCGACTCGTTCCCCATATCTGTGGTAATTATTCTGCTTCTTAGCATGGATTGTATCCATTTGGTTGTTAGGGACTGTATCCCCCTTTTTTCCGCGGCTCTTTGTATGGATTCATAGGAGGTGTTGTCAAAAGCACCCTCTATATCTATGAAAGCACACAGGGATTTCAAAAAAAAAAGTGACTGTTGGAACGCGTAGATCGTCGAATTCTACCCCAAAAAATCCCTATAACGTTATTTTTGCTTTAACACCCGCTAAGTTACAGGAGGTTCAAAACGGTGTTTTCTCAAAATCGCGTCCACTTTAGATTCACAGTTTTTCTAGATAGCTAGTTTTAAAATGAACACACTATATATATTTGTACGTATAGGAATTATGTATATTTAAATGCGTAGCCAAAGACTAATTCGTATGTTAGTCATAAAAATACATTTTTATTATTTCTTTGTCATGAAAACGGTTGCGTTCTTTATGTTTGAGAATAAAAAACAACATTATGTATTTAAAATGTTATTTGTGGTATTATTTTATAACAAACTATAAAAAACCAATTCCGTTATAACCCACGCAGAACGTTACGAATGTAGGGCATTAGTGGGTGGGCGTAAAGATATTTTAGGTCGGTAGAGAAAAGCGTGGAAAAAAACTTTGTGTAATTTTTTTTTAGCATCAGATACTAAACTTGTTAAAGCCGTTTTCCATTAAGCAATTATTTGATTAATAAATGTTTCCATTTATTGGGTATATAAATTTTTAGTAAGGGTTGTACTTTACCCACAGCGGTTTTTCACGTTTAACTTTGATACCATTAGGATTTCTTGTTGATGGTCTGTGGTTTATAGTCAGGAATCAATCTTCTCAAAAGACGCTCCTAAAATGCCAGGGTGTGAACTCAAAGATATACTTTTGAAAAAAATATGTACATTATCTGGAATGACTTTGCGCATCTAAATCCAGAGGGCGCTATTCTGTCCGCGATTGCAAAAAAGCATATAAAAATTTTTTCCGAAAATTTTTGTGTCACTGAAAATTGATTAATTTTATGTTGCCATCTCATTTACAGGCTTATTTTTTAATATTTCTTAATGATTTTCAAACTAATGGAAAGCTTATTCCTTCTAGATTCTGGTACTGCCAAATAATTTTCGAAATTATTGTTAACAAATGCTACAGAAATTGTTTAAACAAAGCATGCCCGAAGAGTGCACGGTAAATTTCAGTATCGAGACATTTTAAAAACTATTATAGATAGATGCATACTTCTATGATATGAAATTTGCGGAATAGAATGGAGCAGTTTTTGGTGAAAAAATTATCTGCATTGTTTTATTGTTGTAAAAGATATGACTATTTTTGTACAGCGCTCCGTTATTTCCGCTATCGTTTTGGCTGACACGTTCGCGCGCTGTGGCCGATCGGTAACTTGCTGACAATATACTGTGATTGCAAAAAAATTACGATGCGTATTACTTATACGTAAATATTATCATTTGTCATTATGAAAAAAAATGAAGGTATTCAAAGATTAGTTTACTTGAGAACCAAAATTATTATATTTTAACTTAAAATATTGATTAGAGACAGAAAACCATATAACTAATTAAATGAATTTAAATTTACTTTTTGTGCTTGAGAAATAGAAATACAAAAATAATAATATACATACATACATTATACTTAAACTAAATTAACAGCTAATACATTTACCCTCTCAGTAGCAATCTATTATGCATTCCAACCCAGCTTTGCTACGACTGCAGTTTCCGATACATTTTTTAAATTTACATTTACAAAATACATTTTGAGAAGTTATATTGGGACGAATATTTATAGTTATTAATTTAGGAATAAGTACGTTATTTTTCAAATCCCAACCAAAATCAATTGGATCGGGAATTTCTGGGTTTATCTCAGTTGCACTCTTCCACAGAATAATTTGATACGCAGCTCTCAACATATGTTGATAAAAAGAATCTTCGGTAGGCGATAAATTCCTTATATCAGACTTATCGTCGACCATATAACATTTACTTCCACATCCAGTGGAAGTATAGTAACGACAAGAAAAAATTTGAAAAGTTTTATTGTTCAAATAGGCTTAGAATGTCATAAAACGTCGAGATTTTAAGTTGGAGTGAAAAAAAAATCTGTTTGTCGATCTGTCTGTCTGTAACGTTTTTTGTGCTCACGATTACTCTGGAACCGTTTTAAGTTATTGACTTGAAATTTGGTACGTACGCGTATGTATTTTAAGGTGATCTGGTACTAGATTATATTTTCATCTTATTCCGTTGAAGGGATGGGGAGTAAACTGGAGTAAATAGATAAATCAAGCAGGTAAGAGTTCATAAAATTGGTATTTAGTATTTACAAGAGAAGCTATAAGGTCTCAAAAGTTTTTTTGGCATTGTGATTTAGTGTGTGTACAAGAATCAAAAACCTCAGAATATTTTTTTACTTCATCCACCCCCAGTACCACCCCTCTATCACCACCTCCACCCCACTACCCATGAGGGATATCGTTTTATGGGTTTTTGGGGGTAGACGATTTCAAAAATTATATTATTAAAGTTCCATAAACAATTATTTCCACATAAAAAATGTATTCGTTCTGAGAGACATGGATGGAAAATCTGGATGGAGAAGTGGTGAATTCCTTGGGCAGCGGTTTTTAAAAAAATACCGGGCCAGATTTTGAAAAGTAATGAAATCATTGAAGTATTCTTTGTAGTTTTAAATAGAAAACTGACTGTATCACAGTCAGTCAAAGCATAAATGCACAAAAATAAATTACCCAAATTCATTTGAGCACTTATTGTCTTCTCTATAGTTAATTCTCGCACAGCATGATGAATCGGTATAAATAAATACATCAAATCTACGACACCATTATTCTAGACATAAAATACAGGGATAAGACAAAAATATCTGTTGTAGCTTCTATTATTATTCTACCATACTCCAGATTTGATAATATAGGATGATCGCAAATATTCTAGTGTCGGCTTCATTATGATTATGATGAGAAAAATGCAATTGCGCTATTATTTTTGTAATTTCATCGGATACTCTGCAATAATAATGGAAATATACAGGCTATTAAACTAATACAAAAATTATTTTAAATATATTTTACATGAATTTATAAACAACACACAACACAGTTACTGTATACGCTACTCATAAGATTTTTTGTTATTACACTACACCTCAGCAGGTAGTCAACAAGCCTAAAGAGAGCGAGGCAATGCGAGACATACATGTACACTGTATATCTATCAAAAGACGAGCCGGATCACAACGCGTGCTGTAGAAAAATAATCGTATCTTTTACAACAATAACGCAATGTAGATAATTCTTTCTCTAAAAACTGCTCCATTATGTTTTGCAGATTTCATGTCACAGAAGTATGCATCTATCGATAATAGTTTTAAAAATGTCTCGATGCTGAAATTTACCGTGCACTCTTTGGGCTCTCTTTGTTTAAACAATTTCTGTAGCATTTGTTAACAACAATTATGAGAAGTATTTAGCAGCACCGGAATCTAGAAAGAATAAGCTTTCCGTCGGTTTGAAAATCATTAAAAAATGTTAAAAATTAAGCCTATAAATGCGGTGGGAATATAAAATTAATCAATAATTAGTGACACAAAAATTTTCGGAAAAAATTTTTTTACGCATTTTTGCAATCGCGGAGAGAATGGCGCCCTCTGGATTCAGATCCGCAAGGTCATTTCGAATAATGTATGTATTTTTTAAAAACTATATCTTCGAGTTCACACCCTATGATCGATTTAGTGGCTCCTGATTCCTGACTATTAATTGTGATAGTAAATGTGGAGGGATATTTCTTTTAGCCAGAACATCTTTATTATTTATTAGAACTTGTTTAGATTTTATCTAATTTATGTTCTTAGCACAGGTGATTTCTGTAAAAAAGTCCACCCTGTATATATTTTTTGCAGGATTCAGTGGGAAATTATAAAAATCTATACATTAGGAAGAATGTGTGAATTTTTTTCGCAACTTTGTTCTTGTTTACAAGCGATTGAATTCAGCAAAATGGGAAATAATAAAAGATAAAAAAAATATAATTTCCAAAATAAATTATATAAATAAGAAGAAATAATCAATAAGACCTCAGTAATTATGTTCTTATATTGCAAAAAAAACATTTTAAAATCAATTTTTAAAATTTTTGTTCCAATTTGAGTTCAGTGGATACAAGTACACAGATCTTAGAATAGGAATCAATAAATACTATTTCTTTTTATTATAATTATAGTAGTAGGCCTAGATAATTTGACTATTTAGTTGTCGTAAACATTAGAATTGGTGTACTTAATTGTTAATTTAATCTGCAAGTAGTCATGCCTAATAATTTTGAATGAAGAGTACTCTGATATTATTTTTGTTTATGGATTTTGTGACGATAATTGCAGAGAAACCACAGAAAAATACTATAGGTGTTTTTCTGACAAAAGGGCGCCTCGACATTTTCGCAACTCAAAAAAGCATACTGAGTTTCCATCAACAAGAGTGGAACGAAATATTTTCAAGAAAGAAAGAAAGAAAGAACAAGAAAATATCATTAATATCCGACACGGTAGCTCAGTCGGTTAAGGTGTATTGAGTGGCGAATATGCTGACCGACTGTCTATCGCGCTCTGGGTTCGAGCCCCAGCCCCGGTATTGACAAAATCGGTGGGTATGGATGTATGTCTGCGTTTTTCCAAATGTGTACGTTTGAAAAAACGGACAGTCTTGGCTTTGGATTTAGGGGTTGTCTACTATCAGCATAGCCCGTATTTCGGATGACATTCCAGAGACGGACTCTGAATTACACGATACTATCTACTACTTTTGTAAAGTATTATTTCTACACAAACCAAAAAATCTTTAAATACAAAATTCTTATTTTATAAACCTTAGTGAAAGTCCAGGCAAACGCTTATTGAGATGTTTACGTTTCTCTACAGATAAAAAGAGTCCCTGGCCCTCCAGACAGGTAAGAAATTATTAGTCGTATTATATGGTGTCATTACACAGTAAAGTAATTATTCTTAAATATTGCAAGTTCTAAATATTATTTTTTGGTCGACATAGACATTATCTAAATTTTAAAGATATAAATTGGATTTTAATATTATTATATAAAACATTAGTGGTATAGTTGTATTACATATTGTTATGGAGCCCGAAGTATAATAATTATGTTAATAGACTCGAAACTATTTAAAATAAATTTGTCAAATTCATTTTAGATGCATAAACATTAACTCATCGGTTATAAAACACTAACAGTAAAGGTATGAGTAGAAGTGTTGAGGCTATCAACACTGCGTGGCTCACCCGCCCGAAACCCAACGCACACTGCTAAAGCCAAACTAGAGATGAGTTGCTATTTAACAACCTGTTATTTTATAATTGTTATTTGTAAATAGCATTAACAGACTGTTATTTCTGTTCGAAAATAACAGGTGAGAAAACAACAGATAAGAAACACGACGTAGTAAAAATGTTTTTGCTAACTGTTGTTAAACTGTTATTGAGAAAACAGCAGTAGTAGGTAATGAAATTGCAACGCAACCGCTAATGTAGTTGAATAAACCGTGCGTGTAATTTCCCATTAGGCATGTACATTCACGTAGCGCGAGACATATGACAACACAGCTTACACAGCGCAGTAAATTCGTCCGTCGTCGGCGAAGCATCCCAGCTCTCAGTTATTTCATTTCAGCCAGCTGACACACGCGATGTTGTAATTCTTACTCTCTATGCCTAGCCCGCGACTACACGCACTGTATTATTGAAGTTGAATATTATTGTGGGTATCTTGAGTCATCGGCTTTATGTATACACTTTTTAGTTGTTATTTTAATCATAATATATCCAAATCTTTTTGATTTTCTTCTCCGTGTGTATATTTTCGATTAATGCACACCGAGTTTAAAAATGAAGGGCTGCCAGAGTTGAATATTTTTGTAGAAATCTTGAGCCATCCACTTTATGTACTGACTTTTAGCTGTTTTTTAAATCATATGTTCAGAGCTTTTATATTTTCTTCTCCAACTGTATATTTTCGTTTACCTGCATCTCTAATATTGTCATTGCATACGCTGTGTTTGGCGTGTTTCTATGCTGGTATTTCTTTATTAATTTAACATGAAACAATACTAATTAAATTCAGTGCTTCACTATGCGTCGATTACCCGCTGATATACTATTTCCAGACATGGGTAAGGGAAACTTTCCAATGACTATTTCGGCAGTTTAGTATAATAATGGCGCGTCCATTACCGTAATACAAACGGTACAATCGTGGATTTGTGAAGTCGCCGGATTAACATTAAATGATGCAAAGCTCAAGTACCTATCAAAAGTGCAATATTACCCTGTTATGATCGCGCAAGTTTTTGATTACATGGCATGTGTCGTCCAAGGAGGTTGATATTTATATTCTACCTCCATGGTGTCGTCTAACTCCCATCAACAGGAAAACAGGGATTTTCAAGTGATATTCTTAGAGAAACGGCGCGCGGCGTTCTTTTCGTACCGAATATTTAGACTCATATTTAATTATCTATTGTTAATTACGTGGTATTAATCCGCAATGTAACAGTTTGATTTAATGTTTCCAATTGGATGAGCAGTTAACTACAAAAAGAGATAAGAATTATTATAATTTTGTACTACCCTCCCATGCCGACTCTGCATTTTACGTCAATGTCATCCAAAATCCGGGCTCTGACTATCAGTGATGTGTTATGTGTTATATTACTTAAGAACACTCTGAAGTAAGTATCCGACAGATAAGTACTCAATTGTATTAGAAGTTCCTCACGTGCGAGTATGGAGGACACTAAAGAAGAAAGAATTACATCCATATCATATTCAACAAGTGCAAAGGCTTGAACAGGATGACAATTTCAATAGATTGCAATTATGACAATAGTTCACAGACCCACTACATACTGAACTTTATTTACAGACAAAGCCCAATTTACCTAGAGTGGTATATTTAACTCAAGAAATTCGCATAATTTCGGAGAAGACTACCTTCATACTATGAGAGAAGCCCATTCTTAACACAATTCCTCAACAAATGTTTGGTGTGGTATGATTAATAACCATTTCATTGACCTACATAATTTTCCGGGAAGACTAACTGCAGAAGTTTTTGTTTCGGTATTGCATTAGAATAATGTTTATTATTATTTATTTTTGCGTGGGAATATTAATAATAATTAATATATAATAAGTAGTTATAAATATATTATAACTTTTAAAGTTATGATAATACATATATTATATAATGTAATATGTACATTCAGATTATTAATAATAATTTGAAAATGGGACTCACAATGATATCTATATAAATGCCTGACCTCAATATGACACATAATTGAACAATAGTAATATAATTTAACATAGCATTAGAATATAATGCAACGTATAAATAATTTCAACACTTCTTAATTTTAAGTAAATATTCAAAATGATAAATTGGTAAGTAACGTAAATTTGTCAACGTAAAGTAATTAATGAAATTGGTAATTAAATATTCCATTATAAAATTAACATTTTGTTGTAACGACCGAGTTTAAACGAAAATCAGTTTGATCAAAGATCAGAATCCACGGTTACGATTGTTGCAACGATCGCAACCTTAAATTTTGATCTTCGATTCAGCAGTTTTTTTTTAACTTAGTCAATACAACCCTTTCTTATTTGTTTATTATATCGAATGATTCGTAATTACGAGGCAACATTTCAGGGACCAACAGAAGACAAGAAACAAAGTAACAATTGTGCGATATTATGTAAAAATGATATACCAAAGAAGTGTATTTAGATTTCTTGGAAAACGTTTAGCCTGGTTTAAGGTGCCGGTGCCGTGCTTAAGAAAATAATTTCGTAGTTCGAGGATTTCTCTTACATCCCTGAACTGATTCAAATTTTTTTTTGATAGGCCTTTAGATACAACATTATAGAATGGTACCAGACTAAAGTCGAAAGTCAAAAAAAATTTTTTTGATTTTCGCACAAGTAAAAAAAATTTTTTCTTTTTTTAGTTTTAAATAGCCTAGTACCATTCTATAAAGCTCTCTAAAAGAATATGAAAAAAAATTTTCAATCGGTTCAGGGATGCAGGAGAAATCCTCGAATTACGTTCACGAAACCGCCCACCTTAATGCAAGATGTTAATATCAGAGGACAATACTGCCCTCATAAGCAAAAGTGCGGTATCTAACAATTAGAGAATATTGAGAAAATGACGATTTACTTCCTCATAGTATTTGATAATTAGTATGTTTTAGAAATTACCATTTGAGCTTATACGATACTTTTGGTCAATAATAATGAAATCATAATAAAGTATTGAACAAAAATCTCAATTTAAAAAAAATATAAGAAAAAAAGTAGATGCCGCACTTAGCTTTGGAATAGGTGTATCGGTTGTTGGTATAATACAATTGCAAAACGCGGCATCTGCAAAAGAAAAGATAAAGACAAACGGGGATATATAAAATATTTTGAAGATTAACAACATGTGGTCACTAAATAACACTGAAATTAAACGCCTATCAACCGTTAAAACCATGAAATGGAAATGATTTGTAAAGTCACCTGATGCTAACATAATATGCGGCAACGCCATCTAGCACTACTGTCTAAACGGAATAAAAACGCGGCATCTACATTTACAGGGCAAAAATGCAGCATCTACAAACAGATGCCGCGTTTTTGCTTTAAATTTGCAGATGCCACTGTCTTACTCGGTTTCTACTTACAAAATAGTTCAGATGCGGTTAATAAACATATAGTAAGGAATCTAGCATCCAAAAAGACGCCTCTAAAATGCCGAACCCTGAACTCGCGGGTATAAAATTTAAAAAATGTGGATATTATCCAGAATTTTATGCCGAATCCGATTCCAGAGGGCGCGATGTCGGCCAAGATTGCGAAATTGCAAAAAAAATAATAATTTCGAAAAAAATTTGGAACTTAAATATTTCATTATTTTTCGTTTACATTGCATTTAAGAGCTTATTTATAAAGATTTTTTAATAATTCTTATATCAATCGAAAGCTTAATGTTTGTAATTTCGTACAAGTGTAATAGAGAGACATTATTTTCATTATAAACAACACTACAAATTGTTTAAACAATATGTGCTCGGAAAGTGTAGTGTAATTTTCGGCATCGAGGTACTTTTGTTATTATTTCAGATGGATGTGTAGTTATTCGAGACGAAATACGTAGAACCGACCAACGAAC
Source organism: Rutpela maculata (assembly GCA_936432065.2). Lineage (NCBI taxonomy): Eukaryota > Metazoa > Arthropoda > Insecta > Coleoptera > Cerambycidae > Rutpela > Rutpela maculata. The sequence continues at coordinate 41,078,009 of OW386290.2, forward strand.
ATTTTTATTAAAATATTTTTTTAATTCGCTGAATAATTTAGGAGATATGATTTTTTTAAAATGAAGCGCATTGTTTTGGTCTACCTCGCGCGCGGTCTTGTCTCTGTAGGCTATTTACACATGATTTCGAGGCACTGCTGTTATAATAAAAGTATTTATTATTACGTACAGTGCTCGTCACAATAATTTTGCCACCTATGGCAAGTTTTATTTGATTTATCAGTTACATAAATCCGCCATCCTTTACTACACAATTGACATTTTATTCTTATACAGCAGAGGACAATTAACAAAATAAACAAAAAAAATCTAATAATATACACCAGCAGGAAATGTAGAGAATTTCGAAAAATGTAGGTTGGCAAGATTATTGTAACGGGCACTGTACATTATTTTATTAATTTTTTTGTAAGGTATAAGGAACATTTTTGTAACGTCTTTCATATGAAAGTTCGTACAGATCATAAATAATGCTTACAAACAGAACAAATTATCTGTATTTAAGAACAACTACAATGAAATTAAAATATTTATCATCTTGACAAAATAATGATTGTAAATTCTGTGTATATAATACATATGATATAACTAAAATTGGAGTATTATAGGTAAGTCGTTATACATATGATTGATGTTATAATGCTATAATTAAGTGTATTGATGTAATAATACTATAGTATAAGTTAAACTATAGTAAGGTAAAACTTTGACATCGGCCTTCACAAAAACAACCTATTATGCATCCCAAACCAGCCTTAGCACAACTGCAGTTTCCCGTGTAATTTTGGAATTGTTTGCATTTACAAAATATGTTTCCAGGCGTTACATTTGGACGGACACTTTTTGTCATAAGTCTTGGTACTAATATATTGTCCTTCGAAACTCAACAAAAATCTTTGGGGTTGGGAAGCACTGGATTGACGCAACTTGCTGTCTTCCAAATAATTATTTGGTAGGCAGCTCTAAGAATGTGCTGGTGAAGTGAGTCTTCAGTTGGTGGAAAATTTCGAATATCCGATTTACAAGTGTGATATAAATGGGCTCACAAATTGTCCAAATTACCAATGACAAACGGTCTACAATATAAGACTTTAAAGAAATACCATGCAGTTTTCAAATTCAGCAGTATCAAATGAATTATCGAGTGGGAAATTCAATATTGACTGTCACTTATGATCATTAGCATATTTGAGGCATGTTTTGAATACGTAAGTTTTTCCTTTTCTGAAAGGAAAACTGACCGTATCGCAACCACTTGAGACGTAAGTACATAGAAAAAAATTGCCCAAATAAATTACACTTTTAGGTATTTATCGTTACTATTTAAAAACGAAACGATATCATGCATGTTCTTCGCCTGTCAGACTAGAACTAATACAATGCGAATGGCAAATGCACACTGGAAAATCGCGTACCCGCGGCGTACCCGCGTACCCGCGGCCACGCTTATATTTATTATTATGATGACTTATGACTACGACCGCGCGCCCTACATTTAAAAAATCATATCTCCTAAATTATTCAGCGTATTAAAAAATTGTTTTAATAAAAAATGTTCATTGGTCTATTCTACGAATTTTGTCTCAAATAACTACACATCTATCTGCAATAATAACAAAAGTACCTCGATGCCGAAAATTACACTACACTTTCCGAGCACATATTGTTTAAACAATTTATAGTGTTGTTTATAATGAAAATAATGTCTTTTTATTACACTTGTATGAAACTAGACACATTAAGCTTTCGATTGATATATGAATTATTAAAAAATCTTTATAAATAAACTCGTAAATGCAATTGTAAACGAAAGATAATGCAATATTTAAGTTCCAAATTTTTTTCGAAATTATTACTTTTTTTGCTATTTCGCAATCTTGGCCGACATCGCGCCCTCTGGAATCGAATTCGGCATAAAATTCTGGATAATATCCATATTTTTTTAATTTTCTACCTGCGAGTTCATACCCCATGATCGAATTCGGACCTTTAGATTCTCGACTAATACGAAATAACCTCTTTTGAATGCAGATACTGCTTTTTAATGCGTATGTCATAGTAGAAGACAGGATTTTTAACTGACTGGTGCAAAAATCTCATTTTTGACATTTTTGCAGATGCCACACTTTTGCTTATGACGGCAGAATACTTCCAACATAACTGAGCTCGTCCACATTTTGGTATTGATACTGGCTGGCTAAATCGTCAGATTTCAACGTCATAAATTATTTTCTATGGGGACATCTCAAGCTACGATCTAAAGTGTCCTCACAATAGCAGAAAGAGATACTTCAGCGTATCTTTCATTATTGTGACGAAATTAGAAACAATCCTGCTTTTAGTACGTCGGGTACACCAAAGAAAGCTGCACTTTTTGATTGAGATGTGTCACTTTCTGTGGTCACAGTTGATGTCAAAAGGTAACTTTTGAGATAGGGAGCCACTGGAAAATCAGTGCAGACGGCCATTAAAGATGGCCGCAATTAGCCATACTGTTTTTTTTATCTTAGTTCCTAATGGTCCGATTTCTATTTTATTTTTTTTTTTGTTTGATATCTCTTATAAAGAGGACACTTTTTTGCCCCTCTACATTTACCTCTACACCTTAAGAGTTCTGCGCAATTTTCAAAAACCTGAAAATTTCACTTTTCTTACAAATTTCATTAATAAGTAAGTTTTAATTGTGCTCAATATCCATTTTTCCCCACAAGAAAAGGTTTATGTATATGGTGCTCCGTATATGTCAATAGAGACTTTTTTTTTAACTATTTAACGTCGGCCTATTTCCGCTACCAGGGCCTATCACCGACGCCAGGAGACGAGCTACCCCCAACCTGGAAATTTTGCCGAACCTCTTCCCTTAAGAAGAGTAGGGATCTTTTACTTACCTAACATTTAATAGACAAGGGACCGCCTGCTTTACATCCCCTCCAAAGGATGGTATATCCACTACATAATCCTCGTCTGAAATTACGTAACTTCCGCGTATACACTGATATACAAGCCGCTAGAAGGTGGGACGAGAACGCTGTATTTCCCAAGATGGGTCCCCATCCAAGTACTAACCGCGCTCGACGTTGCTTCAACGGAATATCGACTGACATTCACATTGAAGTCGCCTCTACGCTCGCCCCTCAATAGAGACTTGTTTTTATAAACCATAGTGAATTTAATTATTTTGAAAACATTTATTACATTAAGTAAAAAAAAATTACAAACAAAAACTACTAAATACTAAGAAATATTCATGTAAATGAACTGCTTCTATAGAGCGTTTACGACTCTAGATCACTCGCAGTCATCTTTCTTATCTTCCAATTTATTCCTGGAACTAAATAATTATATATTATTATTATATTAAGGAATTGGATCAACAAAGCAATATTATGATTTTGAAATTGTGAAACGAATTTAACAATAATCAATTAAACGCATACCTTTTATTGTATTTATTGCTGCATTGTCGACCACAGTGCAGTTCGTGCAAAGTGACGTGCATGTAACCTTGGCTTTTGAGCAGGAGCATCGTGTACGGCACCCAGAGCAACTACACTTAAATAATTCTCTGCAGGCTGCCATAAGAGAAGGAAGAGAAGCCCAGACCGGCGTCCACTCACCATCAACCTTGGTCCATCCCCATATTTCTGGCCCTGGAATGTTGTCCATCACTGAGCATGCATGACCCCAAATTTGTCGTCCTGCCTGGTGTGCTGAACGAAGACAATGCTGCCTTAGTACCTCTTTTGTTGGGGGCAAACTTTGTAGGCTGTGACTTTTTGAAGCAAAGAGAAGCTTCCTATATCAGTATCTACTGTGCAAAGAACTCCGAAAAATTAAAAAATATTTTCTTTTTTTTTTAAATTGCGCAGAACCCTTAAGGCGTAGAGATAAATGTATAGGGATAAAAAAGTGACCTCTTTACAAGATCTTTCAAACAAAAAAAAAGAAAATAGAAATCGGACCATTAGGAGCTGAGATACAAAAACATTTAGTGTGGCTAATGGCGACAATCTTTAATGGCCGCCATTTTGGTGTTCTGCACGGATTTTAAAGTGGCTCCCCAAGGAGGTTAAATAAGTAAGGAGTTACCATAAGAAGCAGAATGTGGCAGCACATTCGTCATTTTAGTATGATCGAAACGTCAACAAAACGCGACATGTATCTTGGTTTAATATTATTATAGAATAAATGTTTTTGATAGAAAATAGTGTTTTTCTCCATAGCATATGATTTCGTATCCGTCAAGTAGCTGTACAAATCAAAGTAGTATCGAAAAGAAGAAATGTTTTTGAATCATTTTTCATAGGTTAAAACAGGTCTGTACTCAAAAGATATGTTGGAACTATTTTCTATTTATTTTAGGTTGTATTTTAGATTATATTAAATTATATTTGCTTGAAATGTGAAACCGTCATCTCATGCATTACTCTACTGGCTTGATATATAGTAGTGTCAATGTGTAAAGTCAACTAACATGTATCTCCTCAAATGCTGTATAAACTTTTTTTTAAATCAGGACCTGGCGAGCCGTTCATTACAGTGTGATCACAAGCCACGCCTTCTGCGGCCGTTTCTCACTGTAGGATATAAGCTTTATGGCTACTCCTTATTTATATTCTACCTCCATGGTGGCTCCCTATCTGGAAAGTTACCTTTTGGTATCAACTATGACCACAGAAAGTGGCACATCCCAATCAAAAAGTGCAGATTTTTGGCTTATATAGCCATCTACCCGACGTACAGTAGTATATCAGTGAAAGTTCAGATATAAAGTTTGAACGTTATATCTAAAAGTTGACATTGAATTGATTATTAAAGTAATGGTATAAATTCAACCGAAGTGTACAATTTATTGATTATCATAATAAAACAAATAGAAAAACTACTCTATATATTGTCCTTCAATGTTTTCTTAATTTTTCGTACACTCATTTATATCGACTATTATTTTGGTAATTTTCTCTGTTAAAATATATATTTTAGCGTAGAGATCATGCTCCTAAACTTTTTGCTTTGAGTGTATCCATAAAAAATCAACTGGGGTAATGTCAGGGGAGCATGCAGGCTATCTAATATTACCAAATTCCCCATTCCATTTTATTATGAAAATGCACAATTTTACGTTCCTCATTTTTTTAGGCATTTTGTACGTAGTTTCGAAGTTCAGACTATATCTGAGTACTTGAATGATTTTTTTCTCTTAAAATGCCAAATAAAAAAGATGGCACTTTTAATTAAGTTCATCCGAGGACATACTATATATTCAAGCAACTATTGTTGGTAGAAGTCCAAGACGTAAAATCGATATATTTATTTTAAAGAAGAAAAATAATGAAACATTTAAAACTGTGTTTACAAAAAGCCTGTTTATAAACATTAATCAAACACGATTGTTACAAAGCATAATTAATATCCACTGATACAACAAAATCCAAGAGCGTGAAACTTCTCACTTCCCTTGTCAACGCGTAAAGGAGCACAATAAAGATGTTTTTTAACCTCTAATATAAAATTCTAAAGGACTGACTCGTCCTGGGCGCTCCCCTAGCTACAATTAGTCGCGTTCCAACCGTCTCGGTGGTTGTTACAAAAAGGTTTATTAGGGTCTTCACACACCACAATGTCCCAACCCTGTACTCGGACCCGCTACCCGCTGTCCTACAGAATATAGTCGAAGGGCGAAACCTCTGAATTCGGCATATGCTGTACAACTCTTGAACGTACCAAAACAGATAGTTAATTAATTCTTAAAACAGATTTTTGAGTTCGCGATTTGATTTGGAATTACTAAATTGGAAAAAAATCGCAATTTTTCACTTTTTTACGAAAAATACTATTTTTACGTTTTTCATGTAAAAACATGATATTTTAGTATTGCCATATTCAAACCTTTCGCTTTTCGGTATGCAACAATAATATTTGTTTTGATATGACTGAAAAATAAATAAGTTCCTATTAATAGAATAGTTGATATGTACTTTACGGCGAGACAGTGTAGATCGAGGTAACTTTTTTATTTTTCAAAATAACCGACAGGCCGAGAGAGAGACAGATTTTTTTTTCTCACCAATGATCTCCCCATCAGGCCCTAAAAACTCGCTGCCGTCGGGTGACTGTCGACATCTGCATAGGGATTTCATATACAGAATCGGAAAGCAAGCAATGATGTACACGATTGTCTTGATGGGGGCGGACGCGGGCCTATCACTCTTTGCCTATGTTAGAGTACTGGTAGACGCCTTTATTGTGGGCGGTCGGTTAAGTCGTTGAAACTAATGCAATACTAAAACAAACACTTTCCGAATCTTTATAGTGACTGAACTACTAATAGTACAGTCGATAGGTAGATTCTTATCAGAATAAGTGCGCGAGTTTTGAAACTTTGGAAATTTGTAGATTCTCAATGAAATAAGAGAAAATGCAAAATGTGGTCTCTGCCGCCGGCGCCGCCTTATTGAAAAAATGTTTCTTCGAAATATCTCGCTGCGGGTGCCTCATACGGCAAAAAAACTTTTTATGAAAATAAAGGAGCATTAAATTTTCTACAAAATATGTTCTATATATTTTTTCGTTACACTGAATAGTTTCGGTGCAGCAGTTGATCAATGTCAAGCATTCTTCACAAAATTATGATATTTTGCAATTTCTCGATTTGCAAATATGATTTTTGTCATTTAACACAAAAACTAAAAAAGATGGAGAAAAACTTTCTGCACAAAAAACAAAGTGCATAAAACTTTCTACAATTTTGTTCCTATATAATATTTGGATAGGAGTTACCATTTTCCAGATAAATGATTCAGCTCTTAAAATAAAATATAAAATTCAGTATAAAACGTAATACTACGGAAGCCCACCCTAACTGTCCGTGCACCCCCCCGATCCTTGGGGACAATAGTTTTCATAAAGATTAAAGACTAAGGAACAATTTAAGACCTGTCCTAAAAAAAAAAACTGGCTCTAATTTCAAAATGGCGTCCGTTTAAAAAAATGCAAATATTGTTTTTGTCATTTAACTCAAAAACCAAAGAAGATGGAGAAAAACTTTCTGCACAAAAAACAAAGTGCATAAAATTTTCTACAATTTTGTTCCTATACAATATTTGGATACGAGTTACCATTTCCCAGATAAGTGTGTGCAAATTATAATATTATTATTATTATATTTTTTAAGTTTATTTTATTTTTGTTATGTTAATAATATAAATATACGCCTTCTAATAATTGTCACAGTTATTTCCTCTAAGTGATTTACCGATATATGAATTTCCATGTTTTCTTAATTTTGGACTCATTTATCTGGAAAATGGTAACTCCTATCAAAATATTGTATAGGAACAAAATTGTAGAAAATTTTATGCACGTTGTTTTTTGTGAAAGGAGTTTTTGTCCATATTTTTTAGTTTTTGTGTTAAATGACAAACAACAACATTGGCAACAGTTTTTTTTAACATATGGCCGCCATTTTGAAAATACAGCCAGTTCTTTTTTTAGGACATGTCTTAAATTGTTCCTTAGGCTTTAATCTTTATGAAAAACACTGTTCCCAAGGATCGGGCGGGGGGTGCACGTACAGCTAGGGAGGGCTTCCCGACTGTCAGTGTTCAATATTTGTTTCCACACCACCTTGAGGTAGAGTATATGGCGCGTTTTTTTTACGTGGTTGCCCCCTATAGGCCTATTCCACGACTAGCCTGCTTCTTGGGGCGTTTTAAGTGCTTGATGTCGAAGGTCCAGGTTCGTTGTAGTCTTCAATAATACTTTCTTCGGAAATTGTTTCCATTGCGCTGTCCACTGATTCTACGTATTGATTGTTCTCCATGCTTACGAGAAATGTTTCGACTGTTGCTGGGGCATTGTTGCAGCTTTGTCCGTTACAAAATTTGCAAATTACAGAATATTTTAATTCTACCTTTCTACAACCACAATGTGCAGCATATCATGCTGCACTGCACCCTTTCTTGTATTTATAGGAAAGAAATTTAAGTAGGTTTTCAGAAGCAGGATCTTTCAGTATTGTTACTGGTGTAAGCCCAGCTTTGCTCTGTTTTCAGCCCCATTCTTCAACATTTTTACAAACAGTCGACGACCAGGAAGTCGACTCTTCAGTCGAAACATCATAATTTTGTTTGTTTTTTTGACTTCGATCGGCTGCTGCACCGAAACTATTCACTATTTAACGAAAACATATATAGGACATATTTTGTAGAAAATGTAATGCTCTTTTATTTCCATAAGAAGATTTTTTTGCCGTATGAGACACCCGAAGCGATATATTTCAAAGAAACTGTTTTTGTGCGCCATTCTTTCAATATTGCGGCGCCGGCGGCTGAGATCACGTTTTGCTTTTTTTCTTATTTCATTCAGGGCATCGAAATTTACAATTTTCCAAAGTTTCAAATCTCCCACACTTATTCGGACTAAACCCCATATTTCATGCTCTCATCGCTGTATTAGTGTTCTTAGAATTTAATTATTCTGCATTTATTATTATAACTTACGCTTGCATTAAAACAACCCAAGGATTGAAAAGTTTCATTATTGTAAGATTTTAACATTATACTGTCCATTTTTAGTGGAATATTTCTAAAATCATCATGACTGATTGCGGATATTGACGCACTTGAGTCAGTGTTCATTGTTTTTACGTGATTATTCTTTACATCTCCTTTATATTTATTATCAACATTTTTATTAATTTGAAGAGCATCTGATTCTACCATCTTATTTACTTGCCATATGTCAGATTCGTCCTCGGCTTCCTCTTCTTCTTCTTGGTCTTCTATGTTCACATAGTTGAATCTTCTTCTTATTACATAGTTGAATCTTCTTCTTTTTTGGAGAAATCCTTGCTAGATGTCCTTTTTGACTGCATTCATTGCACTGATAACCTCTGAATTTACATTTTTTCCTTGTGTGCCTTACCACAACAAGAACATTTCATTGGTTTAATCGGTGCTTTCCTAGTTTCCGGTGCGAAACTTCTCCTGATTGGCTCCAACTTTTCTGATCTACGCATTTTTACTTCTTGTCCGACTTCGTTTCCGTGCATGCTTCCTTTGACGCATATTTAATCGATCCTCCATTTTTCTTTACAAAGTTCACTTCCCCTTTTTCCAGGCTTACCTCTTGCTTTCTTGCGCGATCTAATAACTTCTCTAAACTTGCCGACGCGTCTTCTTCACATACTTTCTCGTATATTTTATTTTTTTGCATATCCCTGACAAACTTGAATTTGAGAAATGTCTCGAGGTTTTGACTGAAGTTACAATTGACCGCAATGCCTCTTATTCTGGAGTACCACTTCATTATCGTCTCCGATTCGTCTTGTTTAGTCTCATTGAACTTATTTCTGCATGTTCACACTGACGTGGAAACTCTGTAAAAATTGTTTAGTAAGTTTATTTCCTGGATGGTTTTGGTGTTCAGATGTGCCGGGAAACATAAGTCTCTTAATAATTTAAACATTTCCATTCCTATGCTGCTCAATAACGTTGAAGCTTTCAACTCTTCTTTTGTGCCATTGCACCTGAAATGTTCGTTGAGAATTTCGGAAAATAGTGTATAGTCCATTGTACACGGATCGAACTCGAAATTTTTCATACTTGCAACCATCTTGCCCGTTTAAGAATCTTCAGTAATAGAAAAGTGTCCTCACTTTTTCAATGCCACTACTGAAAAATCCATGTGATTTCGAATGAAAATATTTTGTTTGTACCAGATATTTTATCTTTCGTACAATTTTATGTATGGCAATCGATTCATCATATATGTGTCTAAATTGTCAAACCGGATCAATGGTTAGAAACAAGGTATGGGATGAGAAATGTAAAACTGTCTTTCCGAGAAACATAAGGAAGTGACAAAGCGCATTTTTTTCAAATTTCGCTATTCTGAATCCAGTCGCGACCTCCATAAGCGAATTCGGCAGGCCATTTCTCAAAAGAATATGACTTCAGTTTTTGTACGTTCGCGAGTTGCATAGGTCATTTTTATTTTGCGTATTTCGAGGGTCTCACTCTCTGACTACTAGGCTGTGGTTTCGTCCCAGAATTTATCAAGAGTTCCGGGAATCTGGTAGAATCCACGTCCCTGATTAATTATTATCCAAGCACACGAACTTCAAGTTGTTGATTGCGGTCACGGATTTAATACCCCATTCGGTTGTACAGGATGTTAAGAGGCTGTAAGACATGTGGGGAACTTGGAAACAACCTTTTACTCTTTAATTGCCTTGCTGTTGCTAAATCAAGGTTTGGAAATAAAACGTTTTCTTACAAGCCAAATTAATGTTAGATTTTCCAATGGTAACTTACGTATAATTTTATATACAGTGTGTCCCACTTTTCACGGTAACAACTTCGTAGCTCAGTTATTCGATCAATCGATTTATTTTAAACTTTGGTAAGTTGCAATCTCTTCAATTTAACTAACAGGGCATATATCTATTTAATTTACTCCATAGACATGCAGATTAAGGGGTGAAAATGGTATCAATTTTCAGGTAAATCGTATTAGGGATTTTTTTTAAATATTGTCAAGGCATTTTTGACATGCGTGGCCCACTGCTCTTCAAATAGAGGGACTTTTTTGCATTTCTAAAGTCATCTATGTTAAAATGTAATAAAGTTAAACTTATACATTATATATTTGAAGTGAGGGAAAAGGTGCTATTCGAAAAAGCAATAATATACAGTGTGTCTCCGGATGGAGTACCGCCTGTAAACTTTCTTATTTTTGATTTTCCGAGAAAAGTCATTCTTTATAAAATGTTTTGCTTGTCTTAGGAAGTCATAAACCGTTATCAAACTTAAGATAAATTATGCAGGATATTCTAAAAATTAGAAAATATGAAATCGGCTTTAAGGAAACTACTTTTTTTAAAATTTTTATTAAAATTTTATTTACCAAAGTTTTTTCAATTATGAAGAAAAGCTTAAATACAAAAAAGTTCAATTTAAAATAAACAATTAAGTGTAAATCACAGAAAGAATAAATATATATGGTGTATATGGAGACGAGCACTTAGAGAGAGAGAGAGAGAGAGAGTTTTAAAAGTCTTCTCGCAAGCCGCACACGCTTGACTGTCACGTGGTCTCGCGTAAGAAGAAAGGTAAAGCAAAAAATATAAATAGAGAATTTACATTTTACATTCATAAAAATTGATAATACATTTATTTTATTAATAATTAAAAATAGGAACGAAACAGTGTCAATAGGTTTCGTAAAAAGAAAGAGAAACAGTGTCACTACGTTTCGTAAAAAGAAAGAGAAAAAATATTCATCATCAGGTGGCGCCTCCACAGGCTAGCGTGATGTAATTAATATATAACTTATTGTTTCTTGGCTTACAAAATGTTTCCTTACCAAATTGGGAGAAGATCGGTCAAGAGGTAGTTGAGACATTGCAAAAAGAAGAAAGAAAACTTTGACACCCTGTATCTGAGTAAGGAGGCACATTTTATCTAAGTGTTTCAGGTTAAATCTTCATATTTTGGACTAAGGATTCTCCAGTTAGCGTATGTCCAATTATTAATGAAACATCCTATATATTAGTTAACAAGACATGCGTCCAAATGATAGTGAGGCGCGTTTAAGAGAATGGTCGGTAATACAGTTTTTCGTTTTTTAAACTATCTTCCACATTTTTTAAAAATATGAAAATAATTTGAGAATAGGCCTTGATAAATAAGTAATTTACGATGAAAAATTCAGAGTGGCCTTCTTTCTTAAAGTGCCAAAAAATTGTATGCAGAAATTTGCTAATTTTTTTTGCATACGAAATTTACATATTTAGGGTAAGCCCCTTCAAATAGTTGATAACAAACAAAATTTTGTTTGGGAGCAGATTTTACATGCTTATCCTTATCCTTTGATTCCACTGAGGATGTAAAAAATATCAAAAAAACAGAAAAATAATTAAATGGAGATGACGCTGCTACCCTTGTAGTTTTAGGCTTTGTACAAGAGCACCCAAGATGGTCGTTAAGGAAAAGATCAATAAATTTCGGTATTTCAGAGGATTCTAGTCAGAAACAACTTTTATGCATTCAAACCTAAAGGATAAGGCCCAATATACGCCCCTTCTCGACTTTTGTTATTACTAAATTAGCTTTATATTGAAGAAAATAACAAGATAATAATGCTATTTTACCAAAACATTCTCATTTAATCTATATTTGGAAGTCAACTTTGTTATTTTAGAAAGATGTTACCAAAATTCAATAATTCACAAACTTCAAGTTGAGATGATACTCGTTGCTTGGACTTTTGTTTAACTATGGGTGACACAATGTTTGCAGGTATATCATTTTATCGAAACATTTTATTCACGGACGAATCTACTTTTACGACTAATGAGGTAGTCTTTTCTCAAAATTGTAGGTACGTTAGAATACTTATTTACAAATTTTGAATAATATTGTTTTGTGCGAACTGGACAATGAAAATTTAGAATTTAGAAGAAAAATAATTTTTCAACGAAATGGATGCCCAGCATATTCTACAATTCTAGTTAGACAGTCACTTCCACGACATGTGGAACACATTGTATAGATAGGGTGATCTTTTAAAAATATATTTGTTTATTTCATATCACGTGATCAATACAGAAAATTATTTTCTTGATGACATTTTAACAAAATATAGGTACACCATACAACTTTTATATGAAACTTCTTTTCTATCTCCAATAATAACAGAAACCAGATTTCTATATACAGTGTGTCCCAGGATAGATGTAACAAGAGGTGTAATGGACCAAAAATTTTGGAATTTTGGAATGGTATTTGGGGATTGAGTCCTGCTTATTGTAAAACTATAGTATACCAAAAATGAATTGATTTGGTGTTCTACAGGGTGTTTTATAAGCAAAGTTGTAAAAATTACCACTAATAAAGTACCTTTATTTTTCAAAATATGAAAAAATTCCACTAAGAAAAGTTATTTAGAATGCAATTTTATACCTCTGTACCAAATTTCAGGAATATAAAATTATTTTTTTGAAACTTCCCATATTTAAAGTTGTGTAGGAGCAAATGTTAAACATCTCAGAAAGTAGGCTATTGGTAAATAAAACATTGAATATACGAGATGTAAAAAGGTATAATGTTAATCGAACTAAAACAAGAAACAATAATTACTAACAGAAGATTAATGAGGTTTCAAAAAAATAATGTTATATTCCTGAAATTGAGAATTGTATTTCTAAAAATTTTATTTCTTTTTTTAAATTTACGGATTTTCGAAATTGCGGTAAATTTCAATGAATTTATGGCATCAGAAATCCAACAAAAAAAAATCATTCAAATTAATTCATTATAGCTGGGTTCCGTCATTTTTCTTTTATAATAATAATAATAGCTTCATTACCCAACAGTACAACCATTTACAGAGCAATACAAATAAAATTCACATAAAGTAACTTAGAACTTAGAGCATAGATAGAGCATAGATATACTTATAATTTATAATGACTAATTGCACTAGACTAAATGTTTTTCGCGTGACTTGATATTGGCAGCCAGTGTGTTTTAATACGGTTCATACCATAAAAAAACGTGAAGGATCTCGCCTCCTCTCGAAGATTTACACACTCGCTTCAACTTTTCGCTGTTTAAGTTTTGAATGAAGATTGGGTAATTAAGCATGCAGTGTAGGATACGGTAAAGGGAGGGAGAGAAGGTGAAGAAGAGAGGAGAATTTCCGTATGCGAAATGACTTGTAGAAGGTGTGTTGATATTAATCACAAACTACCCAGGATTGTTATTAAACTATATAATTTGGTAAGAAGTGATTTAGTTGTCGTATCTGTTATTGCTTTAAACAACTTTCCGACGTATATCATTTAGAAGCATACAAGACCCTATTTTATTTTGTTTGGCGCTCACACTAAGACCTTAATATTGTAAAACAACAACAGGGGAACATCAACAAAAGAATTCACAGTTTGCGTGATTTGCAGTGGTCAACACATTTGAGGTGATGTTGCGATCCTACGTCAGCATTTTTTTTCCAAAAGAAAGACCTAAACAATCAATTTGTTTAATAAAAAAAAGGATTTGCAAGATCCATGGTGCTAATATTTTAGCAGTCAAGAAGCGAGACATGAGGACATCACAGGCGGAAAAGAGTGATTTATGCTCGCTGTATATCAATCCCCTCCCGTAGAAAACAGTGTTGATAAGTATAAATTCCTGGCCTTACATAAACTTGTTGGTAAAGCAGTGTTGTTGTCCAAACTACCTCCGATCTCTGCTGCTGTACGTCAGCATACCTATCGCGTCACCAACTTCAGATATGGAAGAACAATTCATTAGATGACATCGACGCTGATGATATATCATGATTTACAACTTTTATGCGAAACTTTATTATCTCCAATAATAACAGAAATAAAGCGAATAACCCTATACATATTATGTGGTCAGGAATTCTCAACCTTTGCTTGGCATGGTTAGGTATACCTATAAGTACAAAATTGTAATGAAATCTTTTGCACATTATTCTTACAATATATTGTTGTCGCTATCTAGAAGCTAAATAAGAGTCCACTGAAGAGGGTGAAAGAATTTTTTTTTTGAAAAGATTGAGCCATTTTAAAAATTATGAAATATTATTTGGACGTATTTGGATCTTTTTACTTAATATAAATGTTGAATTCGGTGTTAAAAATGAATATTTTTTTCGTTGTGTGATTAGTATCGAAACCAACTTTATAGAAAAAGTAGTTCCTTAATCTTATCGTTTACTGGTAGTTTATTATACTTAGTTTGATATGTGGATGAGAGCCCAATAAACGTCTCTATTATATTATTGGTAGTGACACTTGTGGTCGACTGTAATGGTCGGGAATTTATTGTTTTCGCTCATGTAGTTTTCGTACAGCCATGCGAATAGGCTGAGAAAGAGTAGAGAAAGTGAAATAAATGTCAAGCATTAAATAATGAAAGAAAAGCTTAGGGCCTGTTATTTCTAGAATTGTTATATCATTTCAGATGAATTATATATTTTCTGGTCGTATGTTATTTACTTTTATGTTGTTTACTTTTATTATATCATAAATTGTTTGCTTTTAGAAAGAGCTAAAAATCATATCCAGAATTTTTTAGTAAATGATATCACTGTAAACCTGTCATTTCGTTGTTATATGGAAAAGAATTAAAATGTACAAAAAAATATTTGTTTGAAAATATTTCAATTGTGGCCATGCCCCAAGAAAGGGACCTTGTGCCTAAAAGATGTTTTTGAGAATAATGCGTTTAAAGTTTAACAGTGGTATTTATACCATGACATCCGACTATTGTGCACAAATCCGGACAACATGGATTTTTCTTTATGAAGGAGTCAAAAGTACCTGACCATTCCCATAAAAAAAGAGGTCGACCAACACCTAAACCGCAAATACAAAAAAAAACCAATAAAAAAAAGGAAATGTTAAAATTCTATTATAGATCTGAATCAATTTTATTAACATTAACAGTGAGTACTCTTTTTAATCATTTATATATCTCCATCAATGTAACAGATAAAGAATTTATTTTATTTGCGTTAAAAGGAGGAAGACTTGCAGGTTATGAAACGATCAAAATACGAAAAACGATATTTTAGGCCTAAGGTCACTTTCTTGGGGCACGGTCACATGTTTATAATATTTATGCGCCAGAACCTCAGGACACAAACAAATCGGTTAAATAGATTTTGAGTTATTCGAATATTAATAAATAGTGACCGTTGCCATCTTGATGACAGCTTAACTGCTTACTTCACTCAGTAAGAGCGAGACGACAGGCATTTTCCCACTCAGAAGATCTTATCGAATATGTTTTTTTTCTACTCACATGCTTTAATTCATTCATTAGATATTCCCTGCCTGTACTCTAATCATATTCATTACGATACAGATTTTTCATTACGATACAAGTTTATAACCAATAAAAACGCGACAAACAGCAATATTCCGTCAATATCACCTATTGCCTTGAACATCTGACATCTAAACTTTATAGATTTTGACAAGTCATCTGTCATGTCGTTTACCTAGCATTTCAGAAATAAAATTTTAATTTTCTATTTCATTGTGACTGGTTGTAGAAAAAATAGTGTATACAACTCACATTTAATGGCTATTAAGACACTCACATTCATAATGACATTCGCCTACGGCTCATCCCATAATTCTCATGCTCGTGTCTTAATAGCTATCATTAAACGATCGTTGGATAATATACTAATTTGTTGTCGTTATAACTCGTCTCAGTCCGACGAGAATTCTATAAAGTTAATTTGGCTCCCCTACTATAACAACTATTAAAAAAAACCGCTGCCGAAGGAATCACTACATCCAGATTTTCTACCAAAGTGTCTCACAACGAAAAAAAATTGTTACTATATTTGCACTCCACTGTTAATCCATTTACTATTGAAAAAAAGTTCTAACTTCGTTGACTCAAAACCAATTTTGATAATTTTTTTTTTAATTACGGAAAAAGTTTATAAAAGTTCCCCATAGGTGAAAAGGTGTGCTTTTTATTTTTTTATTTGTTATTAACAAATACGTGTTTCTTTATTACACTCTTAATTATAAAATTTATAACTCTTTTATTCATTTAAGCACATACGGTTTTTGGGATCGCAGATTACAAATCTGTCCTCAAAATCGGTCTAAATACAAAATGGTTTCTACAAAATTTCGTCGAAAGTCTAACTCTATTTTCTTTTTACTTCCACATCCAGTGGAAGTATAGTAACGACAAAAATTTTTTTTTTAATTTTTGTTGTTCAAATAGGCTTAGAATGTCATGAAACGTCGAGATTTTAAGTTTACGTTTACTCTGGAACCGTTTAAGATATTGACTTGAAATTTGGTACACATATGTACTTTAACGAGATCTGGAACTGGATTATATTTTCATCTTGTTCCGTCGAAGGGTTGGGGGGATAATTGGGGTAAATTTGGGGTAAATACGTAAATCAAGCAGGTAATAGTCCATTAAATTGGTATATAGTATATACAAGAGAAGCTAAGGTCTCAAACAAAATTTTGGCATGAACCACCCGCATTACCACCCCCACTCCATTATTAAAGGAGATGAAAAATAAAATGTGATTTAGTATGTGTACAAGAGCCAGAAACCTCAAAATATTTTTTTACTTCATCCAGCTTCATTTTTGATGTCCACTATATTTTCTCTAAAACCAATATTTATTGAGATATTTGTAGAGCAACAAAAATATTACGTTCTTTCCAAAATTCCTTTGCAGTTTAAAGTGGTATTTAGGTAAAGTATTTTTTTTCAAAGCAAGCAAAAAAATTTTAGCGTCTAGGTCATACTATATATTAACGAAAAACAATATATAGGAATATATTTTTTTTAATTGCTGACTAACATTAACAAAATGGCGACGTTTTTATTAAAAAATTTTTAAAAAGTACATTGTTTCTGTCATAACTTTTTTGTGTTTTATTTACGCTATAGAAATAGAAATAAATCACTTGAATGCCTAATAAATAGTCTTTCATTTTGGTTCTTACGCTTTTGACGTAAATGCCATAGTTTCTGAGCTATTCAACATTTAAACTAAATACTTCGTCTTATAAACATTCGGACGCCACCTTTATACCTCCAGATCTCCAAAACCATTAACTCTACAGAAATTAGAAAAAAACTAAATTCTTCCTCAATTTAGTAACTTTATTATTTGTCTATAACATTCGCTCAATGTAATACTGTGACGTGTTTCCACCCCTAGGAAACTACCCTTGCAAATTCCGTGGGTTCCAAAAATTATAACAAGAGATGTCCACTAACACACTTTATTAAATAATTTACTGTATACTTCACAATACTGATATTAACTTAATGTACTTTTCTGAATAAAAATAACAATATTTATCACTTTGTAGTCTTAACCTCACTTGTCAATCAAACTTCTCTACTTTCTCTACTTTCTGAACTATCCGCCGAGAATGCGGTCTTTTATACCTAAAAATGACAGATCCTGATTTTTCTGTGATGGCGCCACCATTCTCTAGATAATTCCAGATTGTCATCACTCTAGAACTTCTGGTAGGTTCTTTCTTGAGTAGGTGCAAATACATTCTAGGGGTTGCAACACATCACACTGCCTCCTCCTTAAGCCTGAACGTCCCGGTCAGGCAATTCAGCCTCTTTCACATACTTCACCAGCCTATCCAAGTGTACGATCTTCATCTTGGACTTTTTGCTTCATTGAATCCGGTAGACGACATCATTAATTCGGGTAATAACAGTATACGGTCCATCCCAAGGAGGTTGAAGTTTCGGGGATCTCCATTCCTTCCGCTGTGGGTTGTACAGCCAAACCAGATCCCCCACCTTGAATCCCCCTGTACTGGCATTCTGACCATAACAAGCCTTCAATCGGTTACTAGCTTTGGTCATCTGCTCTCGGTCATTCTTCGGCTGTTCTCGACTTCCATTTCTGTAGTTGCTCATGGAAAATGGTTCCCCACTGGCAGCACAATCCTTACACTTGCGACACCAGGCCTCCACATCCTGGCGACTATTAACCCAATAGAACCGTTCCCGTGCTCTACTCAATGTCCTGTTTATGCCGAAGTGTCTGCTGGAAGTTTCATTATGCGCTTCCTGGAGTACTTCTGGTACATGACACCTGGGATTCACTAGACGTATGGCAACCTGCTTCCCATCTGGGCTTTCCCATGCTCTCCTCAAAAGCCTGTCTACGACCGTAAGTGAATTCCATTGTGACCATAAAGCCTTCAGCCCCACTTCTTTGTTGGAAACATCCTTCCATACTGGACGCGTTCCCCCTTCTTTTGCTCTCAACATGGGTCCGATTTCTACATCGCGCAATTTCTCTTGCCTCAGAATTTTCTTTGTCCAACTGTCTGGAAGATCGACTTTGACAGTGTTGACTTCAACCATGTTCGGCAATTTTCCCACCTGAGAGGAGCGCTTGCAATCTTCCTTGTCTGGTTTTCTGGATAATGCAGGAGTTTTGACTGCCTGCGTTGTCAACAGCCTGGTTTTCTCGCATTGGTCGTTCACTTTTGACAGAAAAAATTGTTCGTTCCCAATCCTCAAGACTCGCTTTCCTACGTCAACAATAAATCCATACTGTTCCATGATGTCCAGTCCCAAAATGAAGTCATTCGTGATGTCAGCCACGATGACCCTGTGGTCAGACCTTAAATGTCCAATCGGCAAACCCAGGTCTACATCTTCATGAACCGTAGCCGTGTCTCCCGTAGCTGTCAGGACGATCACTTCATTTTGCCTCTTGTTAATCTTTATACCCGATACAAATCCTGGCCGTACTACTGATGACGTAGTACCTGTGTCGATGGTAAACAAACATTTCCTTCCATTCACATAGCCTTGTAACAGCAGACTATTCGATATTCCTCGAAGCTGGGAAATCTTTATTTCTCTGGGGGCACTGCATTCCCTAGCCAGCACAACCCCCCTGGTGTAGTTTTCCTGCTTCTCTTCAACATTCACAGCATTTACTCGACTCTCCGAGTTCTGCTGTCGACAGTTTCGTTTCATATGTCCCACCTTGCCGCAGTTGTAACATTTAATACCACCACTCGGCTTTCCTTTTTTGTTTTGCTGTTTTTCCTGCTTTCCGAGATCATCCAGTTTATCGAATAATTTGGTAAATATTTTCTGCATCTCTGTCAACATAGAGTTCTGGTTCGTTTCTGGTTGCGATTGTTTGAGAGTCACAGCTCGCACTCTCGACCTTGGAGTATCTCTATATGCGGCTTCTACTTCAAGTGCATGCACCAAGGCTTCACTGCTACTTTGGTGTCTCGTCAGCCTCAGAACTCGCCTGACCTCTTCGTCCCTTATGCCATCTAAAAAGGCCCCTACGGGTAATTGTTCCTGAAATTCTCTAGGTGCACTCGGATACGCCAGGTGTGCCAGTCTCTCTATGGCAGCCTCGAATTCTTGTAAACTTTCTCCAGCCTTTTGTGTCCGTGATTTTAGCTGGGCCTGGTTATACTTGGGCGAGATGTTGGTCGCCATATCTCAAGTCCAATGCAGCTTCGAAGACTTTGAAGTCCCTTTGTTTATCCACAGTGATAGTCTGAAGTAACTCTGAGGCCTGGCCCCTTAACGCCAGAACTAATGCCTTGGCTTTTTCCTCATTATCCCAGTTGTTCGCACATGCTGCTGCCTCAAACTGCCTCTTGTACGTCGTCTAGGAACTTTGGCCGTCAAAAGAAGGAGGTTTTAGTCGCTGACCTGATGATACCACCTGCTGGCTTCCTCTATCTCTCAATTGTCGTTTAAGCCGGTCTATTTCTCCTTCGAACTCACTCATCTTTTCTTCAAACTGATTTACTTTTCCTTTTACTTGACTGACTTCTGTCTTGACTTCACCTACTTTGTCTTCGACCTTGTTTATTTCTTCTTTGACTTCACTCTTTAATTCTTCGTTGGCGGAAATTATAGCGTCCTGCTGTATTTTCATTTGTTCATTCAGAATTTTCCTTAATTCTTCTTGGCGTCTTTCTTGTTCTTCTTTTTCCTCTTGCTGTCGTATTTTCAGGTCTTCCATCATTTTTCTCAGTTCGGTTTTTTCTTCTTGTCGTCTTATTTCCTGGTCTTCTTTTTCTTCTTGACGCCGCTTTTCTTTCTCTTGACGTCTTCTTTCCTACTCTTCTTTCTCTTCCCGATGTCTTCTTTCTTGTTCTTCTTTTTCTTCTTGACGTCGTTTTTCTTGTTGTTCTTTCTCTTTTTGGCGTTTTATTTCCAGATCTTCCATAATTTTTTTCAATTCGTCTCTTTCCTCTTGACGCCTTCTTTCTTGCTCTTCTTTTTCTTCTTTACGTCGCTTTTCTTGTTCGTCTCTTTCTTCTTGACGCCGTTTTTCCTCCTCCTGGTGCTGCTGTGCCATCATCCTCGTAAATTCCGCAAGTAGGTCCTTCATTTGTTTCTCCGTAGCCATGCTTCTTGTTTCTATGGGCATAAGATTATGTTAAAATAAAATAAATTTAACTGTCACGTCAATATCGGTAATGGAACTTTCCAGAAAAATCTCGAAAAAGCACGAAAAAGTCTTATCCAGAGTCTTTTGTCACTATCCAGTTCAGAGAATTTAATAATCTCCACTAATGTCCAAATAGAAAAGTTCTAGTATTTTTCACACACTAACACAAATGAGTCTTTTTCAGTGTCTCTATCACTAGTCAGTTTAAAGGATTTAATTATCACACTAATGTCCTAATAAAATGTTCTACAATGTCTCAAAAATGCACTTAACACTATTTTTCTGTCCGAAAATAACCCTCGAACAATGTCCAGTAAATTAGTCCTCTGTTTTATCACTAACCCTCGAGATTACTTCTCGAACACTCCAGCACAACTTCAGAGCTCCTCTTGTCATAAAATTCCGCTTTCTGACACCAATTCGTGACGTGTTTCCACCCCTAGGAAACTACCCTTGCAAATTCCGTGGGTTCCAAAAATTATAACAAGAGATGTCCACTAACACACTTTATTAAATAATTTACTGTATATTTCACAATATACTTAACTTAACTTAATGTACTTTACTGAATAAAAATAACAATATTTATCACTTTGTAGTCTTAACCTCACTTGTCAATCAAACTTCTCTACTTTCTGAACTACCCGCCGAGAATGCGGTCTTTTATACCTAAAAATGACAGATCCGGATTTTTGTGTGCCACCATTCTCTAGATAATTCCAGATTGTCATCACTCTAGAACTTCTGGTAGGTTCTTTCTTGAGTAGGTGCAAATACATTCTAGGGGTTGCAACACATCACAATACTTTTCGAGTTAATGTACAATTTTATATTGTTTTGAAATACCTTTTTTTTTAAACTAAAATCCCAATTTTCAAGTCGTTATAACTTAAAGACATCAATTTTTATGAAAAGTTGCATAGAACCTTTTCTTCTTAAAGTTTTATTTTTTTTCAGTTCCAATGTTTTTATTTTTTTCTTAGTTGCCACCCCCTGAAAAGGATTAGGGGGTGGCATCCACCCCATATAAATTAGCAAGCCGCCGCATAATATAGAAACTTTTCTTTCATACATTTACTATTAAGTTGCCAAAAATGAACGAAATCCGTTTCTAATGACATATTCCGAAGTTAAAACCTTAGGTTACTGTACTATTATTTGACGAGTTATTTTATTTTGGCTCCCTACTATGAGATTTTTTGTCTATTTGCTCCCCACTAACAATTAATTTTTTTTTTATGTCATGAAACTATTTACACCCTGTAATGCAAAATTTGAATAAAATTAGTGAGAATCTATTTTACATACAAAAAGCGCGGGGTTGTTAATTATGGACTCCAAACAGTTACATTTTTCAATGGGGACGCTCATGAATTTGCCCTCCCTCGTTAGTTGCAACAGTTCGAATTGTTTCGCGTTCATTCTCAGCATAACGGAAATAAAACAAATACCTATGTTAATTAGAACGTATAAATCACTTTTCACCTGTGCATAACCAAAAATAAACAACAAACAGCAGTGCCTAGGGGTGTATAATCAAGTATAATTCATCAAGCCAACGCTACATCGATACACCAAAACGACGAAAAGAATCGGGCGCACCAAAAATATAAAATATTCATCATTTAGCGGAAATTGGGCAGCAGCTTTAGGGGATATTCAATAATAAGGAGGACCTATTATTATTAATTGTTGTTAAAAACAATAATGATGTAATAATTTTGAACAGGTACAATCAATATTTTCGCAATTTGTAACAACAATAATAAATTAGTTTAAATAAATTCATTATGCACATGTGCATCTTTCTCTTTGTACGCCACTGGCGGCTTTATATAAACAAATAACATATACAAATAATATACCAATCGATAGAAAAAATAATGGTCTTTATTTTTTATATCTTGTATAATTTTGATTTATTGGGCCGTTTTAGAGGTATAGCCAAACATGTGTCGTTGTTGGAAGGCTCCTCACCCTTTTTTTGCTGTGGGGCCTTAAAAAAAAGAAAATATCAAAAAGCAAATGGAGGGTCTTATGCAAAATTTTATATTCTATCGAATGGCGCCAAGATCATTCCTCTAGCTCCTACCGTTTTTGAGAAAAAAAAAATATATAGGCAGATACAGGCAGCCCTTTTGAGGGGGGGGGGGGGGGGGGGTCAGGGAGAGCAAGCATGACTTCTCGAGGTGGGTCTGTTCGAAAATCTACTTATTTTGTCTAGTTCTATTCATGGTTAAAAGGATTTGCTATTACTCAAAACTAGAAATATCAAAACACCTAAATCACTAAGAAATAACTCGTTTTTTGATTATAATGACCTTTTGAGTAGGACATTTTTTGACAGCTTTGAGATTTTGAAACATCAGTATTAGGGTGGCCCATCTTTTTCGAAATCGAAATTTTTTATTTCTCACTCCTGCAAATGGTTCCATTTGAAGAAAAAACAGTCCCCTCAAAATATTATTGAGGCAAATTGAAGGCAAGGGGTGCCTCAGAATGCATTATTATGCAATAATAAAAGTAAATGGAATTATTTACATTCTTTGGTTGATGCATTGTTTTTTTTTTAATCAGCAACATTTATCTTTAGAATGACTAATCAAGTCATACAAATATCAAAGACATTATCTGTTGTGACTATGACATGTGTCATACTACTGTAAATTCGTAGTCTAAGAAAACTAGATAGAAGTTTTTGAAATAAAACTCTCGTTTTATCTTTGTGTATTTTATTATGAAACGTTTTTTTCATACATAGTACCAAATATTATCCTAAATCTACAAGACATATAGTAATAAAAACAATATTTTTTGCACTAGGCCAAAGCATGCGACAGGGTTTCTTTTTTTACATTTGGAAACTGTGATTTATAATCATTTACAACTTGGAGTAAAAACTGTTTTTGGTCTTCATTTTTTGTTAAAATGTCATTATAGTCAGTAATAAGTTTGATTCCTCTCTCAGCGGCATCATTTACAACTTTAATTTTGTTAACAATATTGAAACATCGGGTATAACTGTTATTTTCCCTCCATGTTGTTGGATCATTTTCCAAAAATTCCATAGACAAACCTAATTTGTGAAAAAACTGTTTAGTGTTCTCGCATATGAAGTCCTGAATTTCCTTGTTTTCAACGTCAGTAATGTTACTAATCATAAGTCGTTTAATACCCTCTTGATTTGGTGCTTTCCTATTCAAAGCTTTAACCATTTCTCTTTTAGTGGTAACTGAAATATCGTCATCAAAGAAAGATAAGCCAACATTTACTGAATTAAGGTACCACAAATGGTTCACTATTTTCCTACTTGCGGCTTGAGATATTTCTTTGTCAATAGTTTGATAATTAATGAGTTCTTTACAAAAGTCTAAGTCATGAAGCGGTGCTTTACTAGCAAATGACGCTGTAAACCAGGCCTTTACATAAACCTTTACAATAAAGAGACATATATCGTCAATACCTATTTTTTCTTTTTTAGTTAGTTGGAACTGATCTTGGAAA
Source organism: Rutpela maculata (assembly GCA_936432065.2). NCBI lineage: Eukaryota > Metazoa > Arthropoda > Insecta > Coleoptera > Cerambycidae > Rutpela > Rutpela maculata. The sequence continues at coordinate 41,102,516 of OW386290.2, forward strand.
AAAAATATTTTTAGACAGTAAATGGCTTTGGCCATCCAACGTGCATGATGAAATGCCCCTGGTTGATAGAATGTCGTGTGAGTGGGCTCTTTTTCAACAAAAAGTTTAGAAAGCATTAAAAATTCTTTATAATCATCACGAGGCTGTTGCAAAGTTAAAGCTGCATTTAGAAACTTTACAATTTCGGCTTTAACTGGTTGTAAAATGTGTTTAATTTTTGATACCTGAAATCCAGTTTTTAGTTTATTTTGATCTATTTTAGGCCAGAATTTCCTAAAACGTTTAAATAGTGGCACATTTGGACCAGATGAGGAAGGCATTTTTGTGTCAAACACACTTCTCAAAACCACTTCAAAAATATGATGTCTACAAGGAAAATATAGAATGTCTCTTTCTAATTTTGCAATAGTATGGCTGCCCCATTTATATAACCCATATTTGATGCTGTTGTATCACAACACAAAGCTATTACCTTTTCGTCCAAATTCCATTCACAAAGCACATCATAAACTGCTTCAGTCTGTTCTCTTCCAGTTGAATTGGGCAAAGCTGGTACTCCAAGTAGTTGTTCAATATCTCCACTAGTAACTAAGATAGCAAGTCTATCGATATTTCCCATTCCAGTGAGAGAAGGTAAAATATTTCCATCCCAATGGATGACTGGGGTCGGCAATTCAGAATTACCGAAGGCAGTTTTTAATATTTCAGCTCTTTCTTCGCGGATGCGTTGTCTAGAGCGCTGAAGTGTGGTTCTGCTGATGGACAAAGATGTGGTGTCATGTCCTAGTGCTTCTGCTACTGCCGTCAAAATATGGACTCCATACCTGTCGCTTATTTTGCAAGCATCAAATGCAGCGGCTATTTTTGGTGTGATGATGTTACATGTTCCATACAATCTCCTCTTTTTTGGCTGTGACGGGCCAGGCTGGTCTTGTAACAACTCTTCTTGGGCTTCGATTATTTCATCTTCATTTTCGTTGGAGTCGGCTGAATTACTACTTGATGATGGACAGGTGACTGTTTCCTCTAATCTAGCTTTTTCTTGTTGACTTCGTTGCATTCGTTCGGATAATTTCTGTAATTTCGCCTCAGCTGATTTTTCTTGAGAAGCAAGTTGGTAATCAATACCATGCATAAATCCAGGACGTCCCTTTTTTCTTTGGTTAATTAAAAACTGCTTATCTTCATCTATTTTCATCAACTCCAATGCATTTGCATGAGAAATGTCAAAGAGATCGTCCAATTTTTCAACGAAATTTTTTTCTTTACCTCCCGCACTGGCCCTTTTAGCCGATTTTTGTAAGTTCCTCCACTCTGCATAAAGTTTATCTAGTTGTTTAACACAATGAAAATCCTGACGTGTCGGAATGCGAGCTTTATCCCAAAAAACTGACACCTCTTTTATTGTTAATTTAGCACTTTCATGTACACTTAGCTTCACTTCACGAATGTTATAAAAGAGCACTTGTAATACTTGTCTATTAGACGGCAATTTATTGCCAATGATTTGTGACGAATAGTGTCCAACTAAGTAAATGAAAGTATCCTTTCGTAAGGATCTAACATCAGCCATCGTTAAATGTTTTTTCAAAAAGGAACGTATGCTAGAACTTATAATGTCACCACTGTAAAACACAATTGCAAACTGACATAAAAACCTACCGTAGGTGCATTATATTTCCAAACTTGCAAAATAGGAAATAATTACACCAATAAAACATTATGAGAAAAGAGGTAGATATTTGTATTTTAAGTAAAATTTAAGTGTATTACCGTAATAAAATCTTACCTACAAATTTCTACCTGAATGCGGCTCAATCTTATCTACAAATTTCTACCTGAATGCGGCACGGGTTACCGTTCACCGAATTATCTGAAACTTTGACATAAGTTATTCCTAGTATAATAGTATATTTTCGTGGGGTGAGACTTAAAAAATACGCAAAAAAAATTCACCCCCTATAGAGATGGGCCACCCTAATCAGTATAACATCATTAATTTTATATCAAATTCAGCTTGTAACAACGAAACCCCCACAGAACTTATTTTTATGCGTATATCTGGGCTCCGAGCACTCTACTATAAACGGATTTAGATGAAACTGTATTGCATGAGGGTTTCTTTAAGCCTCCAGAAGATCTGAAAAGGTATTGGTTGAGATTGGATTACGTTTAGTGCCGTTTTAGTTGTTTATTTTATGATTATTTACAATTCGTAATCGAACCATTGAAAAGCAGTAAAAACTCCGATTTCAACGATATATCACACTTGCACCTTTCGATTTGGTTTCCGTGAAAAAAAAAATAAAAAACAAAGCAAGTTGAGATCGGATTACGTTTAGTGCCGTTATGGTACACAATTTAGTGCTCTTTTCGGATTTAAATATCCATCGGGTGGGGAGGTTCCAGCTGCTTCCAGTAGCTGTCGATTTTTTATGCCTATTAGTTATTCACCTGCGACTCGCGACTCGCGCCGGAATCTTTTCTGTTCGCGTCCAGAAACATATCACTGTCCTGACTTGTTACGTAAATAACTATTTTGTTACTCTTCCTCATTTCCAAACAAAGTATAGACCGTTACTATTTTCAATATGAACGCTTCTTTAACTACGGCACAACCGGCAGATGTAAAAAGATACCGACCACATGTAAATAATAATTTTAACCGATAAATCATGCTACCTGGTATGTAAAACGTAGACGAAGGACAACCACGCGGTACAATCCACTATAATTTTGATGAATTATAGTTGAACTAGATGGTATCGAAACACAAAACATACAAAAAGAATCCCCGCATAAAAAATTGTATTAAATATTCATAACCACCGAACGGATATTAGACAGGCCTTTCAGGGAACATTCGATAATTTCCTGCATATTTCACTTTTTCAGGAATATCAAACATGTTGTGTAGGTGAACGGATACGTGAGCAGGGCAGTAATTACTTTATGCTACACATCCTGCACCGAACAATCGTTAGTCCGTAGTAAGCCGTGGAATAATGGATGATTAATTTTTATGGTTTTTTTTCAATTAATGTTAATAAATAATGTCTTCTTCAGATATGTCGGTGGAATATTTAGAGTGATATTTTTACATTTTTATAAGGATGTCTTCTATTTATGAATAAAAAGAAGGATTTGAATAAAATGTCAGTCAAATCCGACATAGTAAAAAGAAGTGTCAGTTAGGATACTTTTATATTTGTAATTCAGTGTCTATACAAGTTTATTAAAAAGATACAAGGTGTAAGAGTTAAAATTTAATATTTTATCCAACACTTTCATATGAAGCGATCTTTATTGAGATTTTGAAGGTATAAAGTGGCCCATAAGTCACTAATGAGATAAAGTAGTGAGCTAAAGTATACTTTAGATCACTAGTGAGGTAAAATGATTTAGTCATTAAAGAGTAATTTTAATATTAAAAAAAGTCCAAGCAATTTATTTGTCTTTATTATACGGAAAATTAACAAAACAAAGAATCCATGCACTAACACTTATTTATTTATATTTATGTTAACATTTATTGTCATCATATTCGATTTTTCACAAAGAAAACTGCTTTCCTGTACACAATTTTTCTCTATACTAGTAACGACGTCTGTATCGCCTGACTCGTTGCGCTGCTCTACCTATATTTTTTTAGCAATAACAATCTTGTTTGAGACTGAATCTTCCAAATAACGCTCCGCCACGGTGGATGATTTCCACCCACCGTGACGTTTAAGGGTGGTAATGTCACCCCCAGCATTGGCCAAGAGAGTTGCCGAGGAACGGCGCATGCTATGGCCAGTATACAAATCCGCATCTGGCAATTGCAAATAATCAACTACAATTCTTGGAATGTTTGAGAGCTTATTTAATCCAACACATTGGATAGTGCACTTTCTCCTTTGAAAATTTACGAAAAATCTTTTGTGACACTTTTTGCGGTCTTAAAGACACATATTTCCTAATCAAATCAAGTGGGTTTACCGAAAATCCTTCATTTAAAACTGTGAAACTTCTTGATTTATTCGTCTTGGTATCTGGTATGGAATATATAGATATTGTTCTTTATCATTTATATCTTCGACTCTTAAGTAGGTCAGTTCACCGCAACGGCAGGCACCGCAAACTCCCAATATCAATGCAACCTAAAAAACCCAAACAATAAAATACATAAAAGCAAGAACGTCATAATAAACACCTACCTTTGACATAAGATGCTCATCGTCTGGGGCATCCATCAAATATTGTTCGATATGTGCTCTTTCCAAAATTTTGGCATTTTTGTGTTTAAAATTTCTTGATCTTTATATTTTTAGAGAAACACTGTTGACTTTGACATTGACAACTGACAAAAAATCGATGACATGACATTTTAATAATTTTATTGTTTGTCACTGAAAAAGCATTTATATGAAAGTGTTGGATAAAATGTTGTATTAGACACGATTTTACAACACTCGATGTATTTACTAACGTAATATTTTGTCGAAATCTATACATTTCCTTAAATATACAGTGTGACTCACTTAAGATGAAGACACCCTTATAACTTCTTTAGTTTGTTTCCTATTTGAATCAAATTTTACTCAATTATAGAAAAAATTAGGATCCTCTTATGACCAGAAAAACAGTCGCCTACTCCAAAGGCAAAGCCACCTGCGGTACCAAAACATGCGGAATAAAATTAGAAATCATATTAGTGGGGCTTGACGAATTTCTCCTATCCACCACTAATTTCGGAAACTGAGGATCCCCTTTGCCAAATGAGCTTGTGTATGAGAAATCTCCCATCAATAACCAAATCAAATTTTGGTGTATGTACGTTTTTGGCGTCGATCCGATGCATTTTTTTAAGAATTTTTAACATTCAAAATGTTTTTATTTCGCGTTCTTATAGGATATTTAATTATGTTTAATTCTGCATAGAATACTTTTTTGCGTACGACCCATCGTTTCCAAGAAGCTTATAACTCGCCCCGAAGCGGCAGGGCTAGGGGCGGGGACCTTTAGTATATTTACCTCCTAACGACCTCCAACACATGCCTGAAGAGGAACCCCCACCCCCTCCATGTCCTCTACCACTCCTTCGTTGACTGGACTATGAAGGTATACTTGTCTCCAATTTGTCAATGCATAACTTTAAAGAAAAAATTTAAATAATAATTTAAAAAAATGGGCATTGGGACACAGAATTATCAGAGTAAATAAAGAAACATATTATCAGGTATGCATAAAAACAAAAAGTACCTGTCAAACAACCAATCTTTTGAACAATAGTTATTTGTTACAGAGAGTTTTATTTAATTAAGTGTTGTGTTCTTTGTGTGTTTCTAATATCTAATATATAAAAATCTCGGGTCACAGTGTTTGTTATTGAACTCCTCCGAAACGAAATGGCTTGACCGATTTTTATGAAATTATTGGTGTATATTTGGTAGGTCTGAGAATAGGTCGTAAGCTATTTTTTATACCCCTAGGTGATAAGGGTGGCCCTATCCAGAAATTTTCTTTTTATTTTTTGGACAAAAATTTATAATTTATATGGCAAAACAAAGTTTGCTGGGTCAGCTAGTTTTTTTATAAAAAAAGCCTCGCCATTTTTTCGAATTCTGAAATGATACATGGTTTGTGTATACTCATTCAGCAGCTAGAAGTACTTTGAAATGTTTCTAAAATTTTTAGGGTTACTGGTAACTCGGCGTATTCCTGTTAAGGCGTGTTAGAGGACTTAATTTGCAATCATTTCAACTCACATGTGTTATATGCAAAAGTTTTTAGTTTTCGGGATACTTCAGTGGTTCACTTTTTATTGGAAAACCCCAAATTTGCATATTCAGAATTAAATTTAAAAATTACCACTAATTCAATGGCACAGATTTTAATTTTCGTACTTACTAACAGTATAATGTCAAAAATACCCAATGGTCTAAAGATGCAACAAAAAAAAATCAAAAAAATTGTCTATTTTTTTTTTATTTCTGTTATTTGTTTTCTACTTATCATACCCTTCTTTTGACACCCATATATCAAGAGAGTTTTAAAGAAAATGATAATCCGCCATCTTGGGGCGGCGGCCATTTTGAACATATTTTAATATTGAGTATACTGTATTGTATTGTCATCGCACACAATTGCCAAGTTTCAATTACAAATGGGTGAAATTCAGTTCATTAGACCTTATTACTTACATACATACATACATACATACATAGATGGGGTTGAAATTGATGAAAACGTCTCAATAGCTCATTATAAGTTTTTACGGGATTCAAAAATTATATATTTCGGTTTCAGACGTTTTCCTTGATTTTCTCCCCATTCGGTATAAATAAAGCATTTTTAAACGCGTAATAGAGTCAAAAACTGATGATCACTTTGGGGGTTGTAAGAATGGGGTGAACATTAGTGAAAACGTCTGAAACCGAAATATATCATTTTTGAACCCCTCAAGAACTTATAATGAGCTATTCAGACGTTTTCATCAATTTCAACCCCATTTTACTAACATTTGGAGAGGGAGAGGGAGGGGGTTCCTCAGCATGTTCTGTGCAGACCCTCCCATCAGCCCACGAGCGCAGTGCGGGAGGTGAAGGAGCTGGGGGAGGGGGTGTCCGTGACTTCGGTCAACACCAAGGACCTTCCAAAGCGCCTGAGCCTCCCGTCTGGATTCCCGAGCCAGAGGAGGGTAACCCTCAGGAAGGAAAGGGAAGAATAGGCCCATTCCAGCTGAAGGTGCAGATAAACCTGCATCATAGTAAGGAGGCCACAGCGGTCCTTACTAAAGTGATGCAGGGGCGCGAAGTGAAGCAACATCGCAAGCGGCGTGGACTTGAGTGGGGTGACGGACCATCAAGGAATACCGCGTAGCGAGGCCGTTGCTGACAAGGAGCATAGCCTGGAAGAGCAACCTACAAAAGGTTGAAGGAATGGGAAAATAGGTCCATTCCAAATAAAACTGCATCACAATGAGGAGGCTACAGCGGTCCTCACTAAAATGATGATGCGAAGTGAAGCAACGTCGCTAGCGGAGTGGACTTGATGGGGTTATGGACCATCAAGGGTCACCGCATGGCGAGACTGTTGCCGAACAGAGCACCGAAGTAAAGTGACGTCGCGCGCGACGAGGACTTGACTGGGGTGGTGTCCAGCGAGGAACGCCGCGTAGCGAAGCCGTTGCTGACAAATGATATTATACGACTGCAGGATATAATATCAACGGGAAAAACAATGGATCTGGCCATTTTCTCAGACCTGCTGCCAACGGCACAGGAAAAATGAGTAGAGTGAGTTATAATATCTACGGGCAAACACAACCAGACCCGGAGACTATCATAACTCGCCCATTTTCAGACCTGTATCACCTTGTCAGTGATACAGGAGTATTAAAATGGACAGTGCAAATGGACAGTGTAAACTAAAAACAGGGAGAGCACAATAAGCCCAGGAGGCTGCAGTGCCCTCGGAGTATTCCTTACAGACGAGCCCTGGGAGGGGTTTTAGTCAGTTTGAGGCTGACACTCAGTGACACTCAGACCCATTCCAAGTAGGGATGGGCAGCCCGTGTGGGTTTCCCCTCCTCGCAAAAAAAAAACATTTGTAAAACAAAACTTTTTTTTTTAAATTTTGCAATTTTCAACCTTTGTATCTCAAAATCGGCCAATGGAAAACGTCTGAAATTATTTTTCTGACATTATTGACGTTTAATAGAACAAGTATCCAAAGTTTCGTAACTATAATTTTTTTTTTTATTTTTAAAAAATTCCCGCCAAAAAACGTCCCATAGTTTTCGTCTGAAATTTTGGTGGGGGGATGTGGAGTTGATGTACTTTCATAATACCGCGGTTGCGTTCGTAACTGCAAAAATTTTTTTTCGACTTTTACCCCTTCGTATCTCCGCTCGGATCCATTTACCAGACTTTTCGTAAAGGAAAAAGAGTTTCGTAATCAACTCAGTAAACCAAATACCAAATTCCAGACATAACTACAATCGATGAACCCACTACGTGCCATTGCTCTAACTACATGGCAGCCATATTGGATATATTTGAAAATTTCAGAAAATTTGTTCCTTATTAAATTTTTTAATAATTCTTAGGAATTCTATTTAGTTTAATGCATTTAATTCATTTTTAAGTTAGTTTTATCATCTTATTGCCGCCATCTTGAATTTCTTCCTGGAACTTAAAATTTACTCTATATGAACTTAAAAGTACTTATCAGAAATATTCAAAACTTTTCAAAAATAAACAATAACATAAACATAAACTTATAAACTTTAACAAAAAACATAAATGAACATAAACTTTAACAAAAATATTTCATTTTTCATAATTTTTTAGCATTTTTATAGCCGCCATTGATTCCGCCATCTTGCATGTTGGTTTATAACAATTTGGATATCAGATTCGTAATCAGCGACCTAAAAAAACCCCGAGTAACGAGATTTATGTAAATTGGATAAGAAAAGAGTTTTTTTTGTAGGTTTTATTAAGATTTAAATAAAAAAATGGCCATTTTGGCTAATCTTAATAATTTTGGTTAGCATGATTAAAAAATCGGCTCTCTTACGTTTTTTTGGAAATTAAATAACGAGTATTTAAAAAAAATGTATCCCAATCTGTTGCGAAACAAGTGCTCTAGATAATTTTGAACGAAAAAAGTACGATTCGTGCCAGTGTGCGATGTGGAAGTTGTGCAAATTAATATCTATTGTAACGGAAACCACCCTCGCAAATTCCGTGGGTTCCAAAAATTATAACAAGAGATTGTCCACTAACACATTTTATTAAATAATTTACTGGATACTTCACAATACTGATTATTGACTTGAATGAACTTTACTGACTAAAAAAATAACAATGTTTATCACTTTATTTTCACTTTCGAGTCTTAACCTCACTTGTCAAATCCAAGACTTCTGCTTTCTATACTTTCTGAACTACCCGCCGAGAATGCGGTCGGTCTTTTATACCTAAAAATGACAGATGTCGATTTTTCTGTGATGACGCCACCATTCTCTAGATAATTCCAGATGTCACTTTAGAACTTCTCTGGTAGGTTCTTTCTCGAGTAGGTGCAAATACATCTGAATTAATTGAATTCATTGTAGGGGTTGCAACACATAACACTATATAATTATAATCTATGTGGCAATATTAATTGAAATTAATAACAAACGTGACTGGATTAAAGGGCCCAGCTTAGTTGAAATATACTTTACACATCTATGAATTTATATACAAAATATAACCAAGATATGTGTCAACATTCAGATAGGCTTTATGTCTGAGGATGTACGCCGTGTCAATTCCCATCAAAGTGATTCAGAAAGATACTCCTAACAAACAACAGCATGCCTCTGAGGTATTTATTCCGAGGCCAGAGTAGGAAAATGTGACATCACTTTGAAGGCAGGGAAATATTTACAGAAAATAACTCGGCAAACTTTCCCCTTTGCAAAGCCAAAACGGCATAAAGTTGAGTCAAACGGCAAGAAAGGGCGCTTCCGCGTTGTTTATTTTAGATGAACTTTTGGGAATAAATAATCTGGGCCGTCGTCGAATTCACACACTGTTCAAATGCCGCGGGATATATGATGTGGTTCTATACACAGCGGTACGACGACTTGGCCTATAAGAAAATATTGAGGGCGACCCTTTCGTTGCGGCTCTCTTCCGTTACGCAGTGTACAATTTTGTTCACTGAATACCGACTTTATAGGTTGGAGCTATTTCTGTAATTAATTTAAATCAGTGGCAAATTCAAGTTAGTTTCGTCTAAGTTAGAGATACGATGTTTTTATATTCAATTGTCGAATAAAAATAAACATCAAAAATACGATTTCAACGATTGTTTGGGGGGGAGGGGGCAATTTTGTTATGGAAATACAATATGTATGTTATCAGTAAGTTATAGTAAAGTTTTGTTCAATCTGGGAGGATTTTTGGCAATTAAGAGGAGACAACGCCAGTCTCAAAGTTTCATCGGTAAAGCTAAAGGTAGTGTGGCTATTATAGGTCATCTGCATGTGACGTCATAGCTAACCTCAAAAATATGTGTTTTTTAAGATTGAAGAGTATTACGCAGCTATTATTAAAATTTCTGCCTGGTTCCCGTATTTTCAACTAAAATCTAGTTCAGTGTAATGTTTATGAAGTTCTAAGTACTTTGTCCAAATAAAATAGGACTCTTTTTGTAGGTTGATAATCTAACCTACAATTAGCAGTCTATTGTTATTAATCAACAATGTTGAAAAATTATTTACGTGACTTTTTAAATATTTGCTTGGAGCCAATACGGCTCCAAGCTAAAAATGCGTATACAAACATTAAAAATGAGAATAAACTTGGAAACTTAAAATTTAAGGTTATGTTGGTTACATGATGTAAATGCCCTATTAGGCAATCCAAACCACGTGACTTCCAACATGGCGTGGCGGTCAAACATTTGTTGACAGTCGTTAAACGTTTGTCAAAACAATTTGTTTTTTCGTTGGCCTGGCTAAGTATCTTGAAATTTTAACAATATAATGTTTTTTGTGGATTGTGGCAAGGCGTTTTTGATTGTTTTCAAGTAGTAAACTTTATTTAATTATGCAGAGTGAGTATTTCAAGAAGTTGATGTTGGAAAATTGAGATGTAAAAACGATGGAAGGTGTTTTAATCGCGGCTATCCATCTTTGACGTCGTTTTCTCGACAGATCATTTATATGAGGGAAATATTTAGAATTTACGACGTCGGGTACACGGTAAAAGCTAACCTTGTGACGATTTCCACGATGTCCACAACCCACTACTATGCATATATCCAATTATAGCCAATAATATTATCACGAAAAAATCTAATAAGACACATTAAAAAACAATTCTTTACAAAAAACTCAAATTAAAAACCTTTAAAACGTAAAAACTACATGAAAAAATGCTGCACTGGTCACAATCTAAACAATAGAAATAAACCCGTGTTTGGCCGCCACGCCATATTGAAAAACAATTTTGACAGGTCGTTGGATTGCCTAATTGTAGTGCTGTACACCGTCTATTAAAAAGCACTGTAGTAAAAATCTTGACTGGGAAAAAGCAGTTTTTAGCCAAACGGCTGGCGTTATTAAACTGAAAAAAAGATATCCTTGTAAGTAAATGAACACTACACTTCTATTGAAGAAAGTTTTTAGCTAAAATTTGTTTATTACGAAGATCTCTCTTCCCATGGACTCATTGACGCCTGCTCCACTCTGATTTGATCGCCTTGCTCCCTCATAAATTTTAATTTTGGAAAATGTGTTTTTGCCTCATTTTATTTTAATATCTCGTGTTCTGTTCATGAGATCAGGTCAAACAAGAAATCAAAATGGTTGTAAATAAACTACGAATAAAACTGCAGGAGTTCAAATCCGTTCAGCCATTTCGTTTTTTTTTTTGCAAAAAAAAATATAAACTACGACAATTTCTAATTTTACGTAAACCGAAATTACTGAAAAAATAATTAATCTATTTTAATGAAACTTAATGAAATTATAGGTCTAGTAGGTGTAAACTATTATGGAAAATTACAAATAAAAATATTTATTATTTTCCCTAAAAAAACGAGATTTTTGAAGTTTCATAAAAAATTGCCATTTGGTCACACTTTAGACTTCTGTCCGTTAAATTGTAGCTTTTTGGACGTGCCCTACAATGGTGATAAAAGTTAATTTTTTATATTATTTAAAAAATAAAAAATATATACAGCGTGGGCAATAATGCCTCGGACTTCGATATCTCGAGTTTTACGATAGCTAGAAATTAAAAAAAAAATACAATTAAGCTAGATAAAAAAGAAATTACAATGAAGGATCGAGTGGTCTTTTTTTTAATAGAATGCTAGGTATATCAGCACATTTTTTGGAGCCTCTTTCTAGACTCCATTCATTCCTGTATTATTATTGGCTATCTCCCAAACACCTGGATGTAATGAATTTTTTTGTTGAAATAATGCCATCTGCAGAGACATATTGAAAAAATTACCAAAGTGACAATTATAGGTTTTAAGAGTTCTAGTTACGAAATATCTAATTAATGTTTTTGAATCATATTTACTTCCTAAAAATGTATAGGGTGGCCAAAAATTATTTTTCAGTTAAGAGCTTTTTAAATTGAATTTTCTTAGTTTTTTTTCAAATGAAACACCCTGTATATTTTTCGTCGATGTGATGTAGAAATAAAAACCGACAATTTTTCTAAATACTTCCCTATGGCTAATTGCAACCATTTTCGTTTTATTGGGCAATAAGTACAAAATTCAAGATTAAACTTAAAAAATAGAGGTTTCTGCAAATAATTCATTTGAAAAAATTTTAATAAATGCTCTACATGTTGTCCATTTTGATTGACACACATCTCTATGCGCGTTTGAAATGAGGTTTCTACTGTTCCTAAAATTGCCGATGTGATAGATCTAAAACCAGTTATTATCCTTTCTTTCATATTCTGTACTGTTGTTGGTGTGTCTTTATAAACAATTTCCTTCACATATCCTCATAAAAAGAAATCAGTATTTGTAAGATCTGGAGATCTAGCAGGCCATTTAGTGGGTCAATTTCTTCCAATCCATTGAAGTGGGTAGGTATTATTTAAGTGGTTTCTAACTGCATTTAAATAATGTGGTGTAGCATCATTTTGCTAAACCTAATCCTATTGCGAATCCTTTCAGGAAGATTCACCAATAATTGTGGCAGATAGTTTTCCAGAAAATGAAGATAAATAGCTCCAATCAGTGTACCATCAAAGAAATGTGGCCCTATTACATGTTCTGGCTTCATTTCAAAATTGCATAAAGACGTGTGTCAATCAAAATGGTCCACGTGTGGAGTACTTTTTTTCTAAGAAATTATTTGAAGAAACCTCTATTTTTTAAGTTTATTCTGGAATTTTGTGCTTATTGCTCGATAAAACAAAAATGGTTGCAATTAGTCATAGGGAAGTGCTGACAAAAAAATGTTCGTTTTTCATTTCTACATCACATCGTCGAAGAATTGAAAAAATTCAATTTAAAAAGTTCTTAATTGAAAAATAATTTTTGGCCACCCTGTACATTTTTAGGTGGAAATGATTAAAAAACATTAAATAAATGTCTCGTAACTAGTATTCACATTAGTTTTTCTTAAAACCCATCATTGTGACTTTGGTGATTTTTTCAATATGCATCTGCAGATGGCAGAGGCTTCAAAAATATACATAGCATTCCATTTAAAAAAAAGGCACTTGATCCTGTAATTTTGTGGCTCGTCTTGTATATTCGAAAATAATTTCCGGTTATAGACTTTTTACCTGATTTATTTATATTTTCTTAACATTTCTAGCTATCGTAGAACTCGAGTTATGGAAGTCCGACGCACTATTGCCCCTGTATTTAATTTCAGGATTTGAACAACCGCGAATTTCCGCATGGGAATCCTTACTTTGGCCACTGGGCTATGGCCGTGAAACATTTGCGTATTCGATGAATTATGGCAGAGAAAGCCAAATACGAAGTGTTTAAATGATCAGATCTTTGTTAGTACATGAGTCGGAAGGCCGTACGATATCGGTATCGAAAGAGCAAGAATGACGTAATAACCACATCGTAAACTGCATATTCCAAATCGAAAATTAGTTCCAGCAGGAACATACGAACAATTACATTTTTTGATGTTTCGCGAAACGCATTTGACTTTGAGCACTCTAGATCAGTAAGTAAAACGTATGGAAATCATCTCTGCACGTTCGCCTAGAATCTCGAAACCTTGGTAGCGGGAGTGCGGGAAACACTATTGTCGCGGCCGCGGCTTAGTCTTATTTGAAATTTTATTGCGAACAATTTGTTATTATACTCTTCGCAAAAACGAAGAGTATATTGCATTTGATCGGCACATTTCTAAAACGGTAAATATTGCTCGTAGAGAAAAAAATTTCATATCATTGTTAGTGAACGAATTCTGAACAACTTTCAAAATGTCCGTCTGTCCGTCCGTCACGTTTCTTGTAAGCACGATAACTTAAGAAAGAAAAGTCCGATTGTATTGAAATTTGGAAAGTAAGTTAGCGTTAGCTAGAGGAAGAACCCCATTGTTTTTGAAAAAAATCAATTAGTAAATAAAAAAGTTATTAATCATTTAAATTAAAAAAAAAATTCTTAATTTTTGTCACTTGTGCTTAAATATAAATCTCGCTATAATTTTTTTTATTTATACATTTTACTAATATATATATATATATATATATATATATATATATATATATATATATATATATATATATATATATATATATATATATATATATATATTTCATAATAATATATCTAATCCGTTGAAATATAATTCTTGAATGATATATTTTATAGACATTCAATTTTTACAGAAATGTGTGATGGCCCAATGGCTAAAGCTTTTGCCTTGCAATCCAAAGGTCTTGTGTTCGAATCCCCGACATGTTTTTTTTTTCATATATTTTTTTTTCACAACAAAGTTGGTATCGCAAAATTTAGAATATCCAAAAACTAACATTATTTACAAAAAAAATGCGAAAAGTATCTTATAGAATGTGTAACAATTATATAAAAAGCTGAATAAATCGGCGAAGAGTATAATGCTTCCACTAATTACCTTTACATGCATATGACTATCACATTAAACCTCTTTCATCAAATAGAGGGGTAGAGGAAACGAAGCTACGTATTTTCGCAAATATACCTTCAGGCAATTTTTGACCAGTCTAAAAAGCAATTTAATTTGAATTGCAATGCTTAAGGGGGCTGCACACGATGCCAGTAACTCGTACGAGTCACTAAAACCGAGTACTGGATTTTAGTACTACTCTCGTATAAACAGACGTTTTAATGTTCCAGTACAGTACTCGTTCCTGTAACCGTTCCAGTCGAGTAAATAGAATGCAATCCTATTTACTGGCCCGAGTTGTTACCCCCACCAGGACTTTTACTCGACTGTCTGGTTACTAGACACGTTTAGACGGGTAAGTATTTGTTTTAGTGACTAAGTGACCATTCTAGTGCATAGAGTTTATATGTTTGTTGTGTATTATTTACGATAACGTGCTTTTTATTTTTTAAAATGGCTAATAAGTGGAATGAGGATACAACCATTAAATTTGTTGACTTGTCTCGGATTTAGTTGCTCCTCTAATATTTCTAACATTTCTTCGGCGAACACTTTTAAACATACCGCAATTTTCTTTTAAGTTTTTTGGCGTTACGATTCATTTTAATTGTTGATAACCACCGTTTAATCCATGTAACTGAACTACTGCCATCATATTTACTAGAACGCTGTATAGACGCTACTGTTATGTGAAATACTCGCTTCCAGTACTCGGTTTTAGTGACTCGAACGAGTTACTGGCATCGTGTGCAGCCCCCTTTAAGAGGTCTACAGACGATTCAACCAACCAACCTTCTCGGTACACTTTGAAAATTGCCAACTCGTAAGCTGTCTGATGGAATTCCAGCAATCTTCAAAGCGTATCGCAAGTAGGTCGTGTTATATGCTCCAACTGTCATCGGAAATGGTGCCTTAATTCAAGTAGAAGAAACATTAACCGAAGATGACCCCATCAACGAATAAAACCAGACAGGATTTTGGTGGAGAAGATCTACAGAGATAACTAATTTAAAGGAAACGTCTCAAGAGCTCTACCACATGAGTGATGTGGAAATAAACTTAAATAACAAAATGCACGTTTACAAAAAAACAGGAAAAACCGATAAGAATTGTTTGTAAAAAAAATTTCGATACATGATCTTGTAGAGGAAATTTCGCTCTACAATTTCGTTCTTAACGAATTTTTTTTGTAAACTGGCCATTATGGAGATATTCGCTGCAAAAAAAATGCGTTTAATTGTCTTTTTTGCATTCTTGTTTTTATTTTTGCGATTATATTACTAGGACCGGAGATAATAAGGAAAATGGCAGAATATTTCAGTGTTGAAAAATAAATTGTTAAAATTTTACAGGAATCAATGGGTCGATCTAATCCAAAACTGTTCATAGATAGAGATAGCACTTGTTACTACATTTTGAAAAAAAAATGTAGTATAGGTTTTGCATTTTTCCAGTAGACCATCGAAATCCTAAAAAAACGTCGGATCGAAATGAAAGTCATATCTACCGACTCGAGAAAATTCCGTCCGTCGGTCAATCGGTCTGTCGGTCTGTCTGTCTGTCACGCTCAGCCCCCCTAATCCATTTTCGGATTTCGATGAAACTTGGGTGGTTAATAGGAGGCCTTTAGAAAACCTTAACGCTGGAAGCTCGGCTCCGATCGGAAACCGGAAGTACCCGATATAGACGTTTCAAGTTTTTCTGGAAAAATTGAATAACTCGGATCGGATATTTCAAAAAAGAGATGGTGCCGCTAGCAACGATCTACAGATAAGTATACGGGAGACAATGTCGAAAAACAAATGGAAATTGATTTTTTTTGCAAAAAACTGGTTTTCTCGAAATCGGGCTAGGAAGCACGATAACTGTCCAAGATATTGATCGATTTCGATGAAACTTGGTGGGATCGAAGGTACACGGCTACAAATGAAGCCTATTGCTGGCGGCCCGAACCGTCGACCGCAAGTATTTTTTCCAAGGCCGAGTATGATTTTCCAAAGATATTGATAACTCCCAAACCGAAGGTCCGATTTTGATTTTCAAAAATGGCGATTGTAGGGCTCGATTAAGTCTATTAAGTGAGAAATTTGACAAAACAAAAGCGAATCTACAAATCCTGGAAAACTTCATTTTTTTGATAGATTCTACAAATACCCAACATTTTCCTAATAAAAATCGAAAATTAAGTATTCCGTCGATCAATCTCTATAACCGGTATAAGGCACGGACTGAATCAGCCCAACAGGGATAAAAAGGATATCAAAATGTAGTTTTTAGCTTCTTACTACATTTTGAAAAAAATGTAGTATAGGTATTGAATTTTTCCAGTGGACCATCGAAATCCGAAAAAAACGTCGGATCGAAACGAAAGTCGTATCTATCGACTCGAGAGCGAATTTAGAAAATTCCGTCCGTCGGTCAGTCAGTCTGTCGGTCTGTCGGTCTGTCTGTCTGTCGGTCTGTCACGCTCAGCCCCCCTAATCCGTTTTCGGATTTCGATGAAACTTGGATGGTTAATAGGAGGCTTTTAGAAAACCTTAACGGTGGAAGCTCGGCTCCGTTCGGAAACCGGAAGTACCCGATATAGACATTTTAAGTTTTTCGGGAAAAATTGAATAACTCGGTAACGGGCAGTCGGATCGAGATATTTCAAAAAAGAGATGCTGCCGCTGGCAACGGTCTACAGATAAGTATACCAGAGACTATGTCGAAAAACAAATGGAAATTGAATTTCTTTGCAAAAAACTGGTTTTCTCGAAATCGGACTAGGAAGCACGATAATTGTCCAGCATATTGATCCGTTTCGATGAGACTTGGTGGGATCAATGGTACACGATCACAAATGAAGTATATTGCTGGCGGCCTGAATCCGTTGACCGCAAATATTTTTTCCAAGGCAGAGTATCATTTTCCAAAGAAATTTATAACTCCCGAACCGAAGGTCCGATTTTGATTTTAAAAAATGGCGATTCTAGGGCTCGATTAAGTTTATTAGGTGATGTTTGTGAGAAATTTGACAAAACAAAAGCGAATCTACAAATCCTGGAACACTTGATTTTTTTGATAAATTCTACAAATACCGAACAGTTTCCTAATAAAAATCGAAAATTAAGCACTCCTTCGATCAATCTTTATAACCAGTAGAAGACATGGACCTTTTTGGACAAAAGATCTGAAATAGAGTTTTTTCGAAGAATTAAAAATAAACGAGTTATTTACATTTTCACAGTTTGGTAGATCAATTCCAACTGTATAAAGTAGAAAAACTGATTATGATAAATTTGTATCTTTTGTAAAATTTTGATATTTTACATAGTTCAGTCAGAAAAAAATTAATTTCAATTCCTGCATTGCACCCATTGTAAAAGAAACATACGAATGCAAAACAAAACAGGCTTTACTATGAAACAGATTTTGATATCGTGCCTTCTCGAAAAAGTCTCTATTTTGGTAATACACGAAATTATCTAGGTGTCCAAACAAAAAAAAAATGAAGATCATACCGGGGAAAATTCTATCTCTGAGTATAAATATTTGACCGATTTTCATTTACTAAATAACAATATAACCGATGCCCTCTCTGTATTTCAAAATGTATTTAGCCTTTCTTTAGTCAATGCAAAAAGAAAAGAAAAAGAAAAATAAAACATGTCAAAATGTACTGAGTCATCCTACGACCCTCTGCTGAAAAGGTACTGAATGATCCCAACAGGGATAAAAAGCATATCAAAATGTAGTTTTTAGCTTGTTATTATACATAAAACAATTTAAACAATAAAATTGCTGCAGCCAGACAATTCCATTCAACATTTATTTCGACCACTATACCCAAATTTTTGGATCTTAAACTAGCAAGTGTTAATTTTGGTACTTTTACCTTAACTATTCATATTTTTGGTACTGCAATAAGTAGAGTTGGTCTTACACAAAAGTAAGTGTAATTTCAATATCATTACAATTGTCTCAAAAATTGCCAAATAAGTAAAAATACCAGTGAGGTCTTAAAGTAATTCCCAGGTCATTTTCACAGTTTTTGTTTTGTAGAAGTATAGTTCGACTCGAGATTTAACGCGACTCCTGGGAATTAACCAGAATGTCGAGTAACTGAAGACGTGCAACTTATTAGCAGTGCATGAGCATATCCCGTACTTGCTATTAGCAACAATATTCTAAATTTCAAGCACAACTTTTGCCGCATTAACACTACTACTCCCTAAGCTTTTTATGGATAATGAAACTAGTTCATTCTAATTTAGCAGTAAGATACTTACAATGCAGAGTGTGTTTCGTAAATTATTCATACATCTACTTTAAGCACTGAAAAACTTCTTTCACATTATGTGTATATTTTTAATATATGCTTATTATACACTTTGCAAATACGAAAACGCAAAATTGCGTTTGATCAACATGTTTCTAAAACCGAAAATGTTGCTCATAGAGAAAAAAACTTTCATATGTATTTATTTATTTTATTTAACAATACACTGCCCAACAGAGCATTTCAATTACAATAGATAATAAGTACATACAAATATATAAAGAAATGCAGTAACACAAAAATATAAAAAAACATAAAAACAACGATAAAAAAAGAAAATAAACACAAGTAGGTATTGAAAGTATATACCTAGTTAAATTTATATAAAGGTAAAAATAAATCAATGTCTAGTTAAATAAATATATAAAACGAAACAGATTTGCATAACATACATGGTAAGTTTGGGACAAATCCCGAGGATGTCTTATCTCAACCACCTGCAAGGGTTAGAGTTAGGGCAACAATCTATTGACATAAAAAAATTCAAGGTGCTTGAAGGATATGTTTGTGTAGTTTGATTTGGTAGTTGAAAGGATTTGTAGTAATAATTTTTAAAAATTGGTTCGCTTGGACGTAGTTTTATGAATCCCTGTGGACGATTATATATAATTCGTCAGAACTGATCGCTATGGTAATGCTTTTTAGGCAATATATAAGTTTCTAACTTTTTAAGAGCATACAACAGCGAGGGTTATGTGACTTCAATTCGCTTTCGACCGACCCATATGGAGATGTCCGCATCCTTATTTTTGATACTTTGTTGCACTCCGCAAAATTTTCAGTAACAAATAGGGATTCACTCTTTGGAATGATTAAACCTTGGTTAAGTCATCATCCAGTGCAAGTCCCATAAACTCTTGTTGAGGGATGAAAACCGCGTTTCTGAATCATTAACAACGTACCAAATTATAATTAGATGTTTGTTTTCAAAAATTAGACTTTGGGTGCAATCTCCCCAAAATTTGAGTGCCTTCCCAATGATCTACTAGAACTGTCCGCTGGGATTAAAGTCAGGTTTGGCTGCACTTTCGAATAATTGTCAACTATAATATCCCTAAGATATTGATAATGTACGAGATAATTTTATGACAATCGAAAGCACGTTGCTTGGTAATAGCCCAACGCCGAAGGCGTCGGGCTATTACCAAGCAACGTGCTTGAGGTTGTCATAAAATTAGGTGTTTTCACTGCATGCGAATTTGCTTTTTTGATATAATTAAAATGAAGTACTCCATACATTAAAGCACTTACCAATATTTAAACATCATTCTTTCATCTATCAATTTAAAATTTCAACAAATAAATATCAAAACTGAATAACTAAACGGGTATTATACAAAACGGGCTGTGACGTCATTGGTTGCATTAACATAACCTCAACTTTTAGGTTTTTTAAGTTTATTATCATTTTTAATGATTATATCCGCACTTCTCATTTGAAACCAGTATGGCTCCAAGTAAACATTTAAAAATTGACGCATATGATGTCTCAATATTGTTGATTACTAAAAATGAGCTACTAATTATAGGTTGGATTTCTCCAACCTACAAAAATTTTATTGGGAGAAGATATTTAAAACTTTATGAACATTACATTGAACAAGATTTTAGTTGAAAATACCAGAACCAAGCGGAAATTTTCATAATAGTGACTCGGAAATTTTTAAAAGATATGTATTTTTGAGGTTAGGTGTTTATGACCGATGACGTCAACAATATAGCTTAGTGTTTTAGGCGGTAAAATTTTAATTCATATTTCAAAATACTTTTTCTTGGATATTACTCAACTGGTTGTGGAAATTCAAATATTTTTAGTTATAATTCAATATTACCTTCACAGCCAATGAGATTTTAAAATTTGTGAAAACACCGAATTATGAGGCATTTGTCAATGTCACAGGGATTTTCGGTCAGAAAATTTTTTGAAGAAATAAAATCAAAAAGTCGCAACACAACAAAACATTTTTCTTTGATTAGCGCGTTTATAGATTGACAATTGGCATTGCGAAAACGTTACATTTTGAAATTTATTTGGCAGTTATTATGAAGTTGTCATAGTTGAATAATGTTATTGTCATAGTGATTGAAAATTTCCTTGGATGGTGTTATTGTAGAAGAACGCACTACCGGGCGTCAAAATGACGCAACACCAATTTATTTCTCAGGGGGCGCCAGTCGCGTATTACCCCGTTCTTCTACCTCCCAGGCGGGTTCGAGATAAGATGCACTTCGGTAGCCGAGTAATGGACCAAGGCTGCACTACCACAGATCGGAAACTACGCTCTCTCTGGACCTGAATTCCCTCGTTAGGGGTTTAGGCACCTCTTAATTTCCTGAATTTTTGCATAAAAAAATCCCAACCGAAGAATTTCTCTGCGGAGGGATTAATTTTAGTACGCGGAAATCACGTTTTGGTCCATTAATAACGGAATATATTTCTCAAAAAACGCATAAAAAAATCCCTATCAAACCTCCGTAAAGCAACCAGAAGGTCGAACGTTAATGCGAATTAACTCGACACATCCGGTTTTCTATATAGTGGAAGACCAGACCCTCTGAATTCGACACCCTCTATACAACTCGCGAACACCCACCTAAAAAATAGGTAATCTGATGTAAAATAACCCGCTAAACTTGATTTTTGAATTCGCCCATTGATTTGAGATTGCCAAAATGACCAAATTGGCAATTTTCTAAAAAAAATAAAAATTATGTCTTATTTTTTGTTTTTCATATAACACGTCATATATTTTTTATTTTACTTCAGAATTTTTTAATTTTTTTACATAATATTCTCTAACTATTCTTTGATATGTTGAAAGTAAAAAACTTTACCTAAAAAATAATTAGTTGGCAAAAAAAAATAACAACTTTTCTTTGACGCAAAATCTTTAAAATTTGCAGAGTAAAATGTCCGATCGAGGTATCTTTTTTATTTTTAAAGTTAGGTGCCTACTATAATCGAAGAAAATGTTCCGAATGAACTAAATAAAATCTTTTATAAGAAGTTTTTTTTTAAATTTTGCTCCCTTATCGAAATATTCATTAATTGTTTCAGCGTCCGAACGAATGCGCGCTACTATGAATCGGCCGCAATCGCATCTAGAGCTAAACGCAGACACGTGCCGTGCCGGGTGATTATTATTTTCTAGTATCCATTTATGTTAAGTTGAAAGTGCTTTTTGTCTCAGTCCTTATACTTAGTGCGTTATAAACACATAGTTTGGCATAATAAATTATAATTACTCGGATAGGAAATCAAAGGAAACAAGCTAAAAACGTACTCTTCGCCTGTTAACTGGATTTTTATATAATTGTTATACATTCAATAGGATACTTTTCGCAGTTTTTTGTAAATAATGTTACTTTTAGACATTTTTAATTTTATAGTACGATCTTAGTTGGTAAAAGACTTGGTAAAAAAACTATACCAAACCCCATTTGGGTTTCGATTCCGAGTCAAAAGAACTACACCACCACCTTACACGTAGAAGAATGTAAATTTTTACATTATAAGACACGAGCTATAAAATCATATTTTCACGGTTGTATATTACATTATGAAATGTATATTTGTAAAATATATAAATAATTAGAAATATTAAAATGAAATATTTCACCCGATTTCTATTCAATTACAAAAACATAAAAATTAAAAAAAAAATTTTTCAACAGTAAAATCACAAGAGCTTTTATGAGAAAAACTGACATGAAAAAATCGCGAGACCGGAGATCGAGCGATTTTGTCAAATGTCAGTTTTTCGAGCAAAATTACTGATTGACAAAATATTGAGTTAAAAAGAAATTTATCCATAAAAGAAAAGCTCGAGTGATTTTTGGCAAGATAAATTAACGACAGAATATGTGAACGAACAACAATTAAAAATAATTATAATTTTCTCAAAACGACTCATATCGTACAGTATAATTTCCACAAGACTTAAAAAAACCGCTGCCCAAGGAATCACTACTTCCATATCCAGATTCTCTATCCAAGTCACTCACAACGAAAAAACTTTGTATGTGAAAATAATTGTTTATGGAACTTTAATAATATAATATTTGAAATCCTCTACCCCAAAAACCCATAAAACGATACCCCACATCGGTAGTGGGGTGGGGGTGGTGATAGGGGGGTGGTAGTGGGGGGGCAGATGAAGTAAAAAAATATTTTGAGGTTTCTGGTTCCTGCACATGCACTAAATCACATTTTTTTTTCATCCCCTTTAATAAGGAGGTGGAGGTGGTAATGGGGGTGGCTAATGCCAAAATTTTTTTTGAGACCTCAGCTTCTCTTGTATATACTAAATACCAATTTCATGGACTCTTACCTGCTTGATTTGCCCGTTTACCCCAAATTTACCCCAATTTACCCCCCAACCCTTCGACGGAACAAGATGGAAATATAATCTAGTTCTAGATCTCGTTAAAGTACATATGTGTACCAAATTTCAAGTCAATATCTCAAACGGTTCCAGAGTAACCGTGGGCAGAAAAAAAAAAGTTACAGACAGACAGACAGACCGACAGACAGATCGACAGACAGACAGACCGACAGACAGATCGACAGACAGAAATTTTTTTTTCGCTCAAACTTAAAATCTCGACGTTTCATGACATTTTAAGCCTATTTGGACAATAAAAATTTAAAAAAAAATTTTTGTCGTTACTATACTTCCACTGGACGTGGAAGTAATTATAGCCGACAGTACAGATTTTAAAATGACGTGCGACTACTAGATATACTCTGCTTTTGAGGAACAGGTATTTTTATCGTGATAAGAAACGATGCACCTTTTTTATCACTGTCAAAGTGACAAAATGTGACTGTCAAATAGACTTTTTTATATAGGATTTATCAAATTTAAATCATTAAGTAATAACATTTTTATTTATCGATCGATTTTGTTCAAATAGGGTTCTTCTTCTAGCTAACACTAATTTACTGTCCAAATTTCAGTACAATCGGAATTTTCTTTCTTCAGTTATCGTGCTTACAAGAAACGTGACGGACGGACAGACAGACGGACATTTTGAAAGTTGTTCAGAATTCGTTCACTAACACAATGGTATGAAAATTTTTTGTTTGCGAGCGATATTTACGGCTTTAGAAATGTACCGATCAAATGCAAAATCCGATGACATTTCTGTTGCTCTAAAACAATATTTAGAACAGAAAAATTTATTTTTATCACTAAATCCAGTTTACCATGCACAATGTAGAAGATCGTATACCCGAACTGCTTATAAAAGAAAATCAGAAATTGTAAATCCCAGTACAGAGAATACAAGCAAAAAGGGCATTTCTGCAATGTGCTATTTACAAGACAGCCTACCAAATTAAGCCCAGAATTCCAAATGTTTTAGATTTTGGATGGTACCTAAAGGAGGAAATCTTATTTCCAAAGATGATTTCAAAAAGCCCAAAACCCAATTTTATTGAGTTAACTCCATTTTGTAAATGTAAATTATATAACTGTACTACAAGCTGCAAGTGTAGCAAAGCAAACGCGCAATGTAACATAAGTTGTTTATGCGAAGGAAAATGTAATCTTTAGTACCCACTTGCTGTTATAATTAATGAAAATATATTTTTTAATGTGTATGTTTCGAGATTATCTACATAATTTTATAACATTTAATTGCAAATAGAAACTAAATAATCCGTAGACTCACTTGATCGCTTAAACGACACCACAGATGGGCGACGTTAACAGAAGTTATGCTTTAAATTAATGCGGACGAGTTGCGCGGCCGCTTCCAACAGCGTCATCTCGTTACATGAGCCGAATTTCCAAAAAATATCTTTATAAAAAAGTTTGTTTAAAGTATATGGAACATTTTTCTCGTTTATACTATAACTCTCTCTTTAAAAATAAAAAAGTTACCTCGATCGGGTATTTTTCAACGCAAATTTTAAAAAACCGCGACAATAGAGGGTAATTATATATTTTTTAGGCACTATATTATTAGTTACACTATATTCTTTGCCGTCAGCCTGTCTAAGAATATTGGAGGGATAATGTGTAAAATATTGGTCAAAATCGGAATTAAAATAAAAAAGATATGATGTGTTATGTGCAAAACAAAAATTAACACATAATTTTAAAATTTTTCAAAAAATTTGCGAATTGACCGATTTGGCAATCTCAAATTAATGGGCGAACTCAAAAATCAAATCCAGAAGGTCATTTTACATAATATCATCTATTTTTTAGGTGGGTGTTCGCGAGTTGTATAGACTACTTTTAAAATGCTTCCTACAGATTGGCTGCTCTCCGACTAATACGAAAGTTCCAGGGATTATAGACCGTCAATAGGCCTCAAGATCAATTAAGAAACAATAGTTCAAAGAATCCGTTTATTTAACAGAATTGGTTATACAAAATTCTCAAGATAAGAATCGTGCCTTCCCCAATCAAGGTAGTGACTTTCAGACCATACAAGCGAGAGCGCTCACGCTAACGATCGATTAGGTAGAAAAGATTCATACATACCTTCTCAGAATCAAAATGCGAGCTTTTAGAATCATTTCAGACTCTGGGTAAATGAATAATTAAGGCTGACTGAAATTAACTTAAAAAAGTTTTACTAAATGAATTTAGTTTCGCTAGAGACTACTTAGCTTTAAAGTTCTTGTATGGTGGAGACTCACGTACTCAAACACATTCAGAGGACTTATTACTGCATAAGTTGAGTGGCGTTCGATCAGTCCACGACTTACTAACCCTTATCACAGTCGTTCAATATTATCGATTTAGCAGCGACTCACCTTCGAGCGACTTTTAGGCAAAATTGAATTTTTGGATTTTTATGCACAAGGCGTTTTCCTCTATAACTTTGTCATTTGAAAAGCCCAGTTATTGGCTTTTCTACCATTGCTTTGTCTGGACCACTCAACGCGCTCGACCAAATTGCGAGCCGCTGAGTCAATCCAAACTCTTTCCATGCGAGAAACCGGCCTGGTACATGTGCATTGATTTTTATCAATTTTTGCTTATCGGCACTACGCCGGCTTTTACAAAATCTTCTATTTTGCCTTTCGGATGCAGTGCATCGTTAAAATTTTATGCTCATACTTTAGAATTGGGCTTTCAATGACCGTACCTCAAAGGTCAATGTCTTTGGTTGGGGAATACAAAATAAAAATAATTTAAATTATATTTTCGTGGTACTTTTTAAACTGACTTTGTGGTACTTTTGAAAAATCCATTTCAAGACCAATTTTAGCGTACTTTTGAAAAATCGATTTTCGAGCCAAATTTCAAGGTACTTTTGAAAAACTAATCTGTGGGTGAAATTTTGGCGTACTTTTGAAAAATCGATTTTCAAGCCAAATTTCAAGGTACTTTTGAAAAGTTAATCTGCGGGTGAAATTTTGGCGTACTTTTGAAAAATCGATTTTCAAGCCAAATTTCAAGGTACTTTTGAAAAGTTAATCTGCGGGTGAAATTTTGGCGTACTTTTGAAAAATCGATTTTCAAGCCAAATTTCAACGCAGTTTTGAAAAATTAGTCTGCAAGTGAAATTTTGGCGTACTTTCGATAAATCGATTCCTGGGCCAAATTTTGACGCCCTTCCAAAAATATTATTTTTCAAAGTCCAATTTACGGTACCTTTGAAAAAGTATATTATTCATAAATCTTTGTCATTATATACTTCTACTCTCATATTCTGAACCAAAAACATTTTTCCTAAGTGAAAATTCGGTGTTTCTTCGAATTTTCACCTGGTCATTTCCAACGCCTTATAGAACCCAAAACGGCTCTTGTGGGCTGATCTGCGCCTCTGCAGACTCCCAAAAATGTCTTCAAATGAAATTTTTGCCTAAGTCGAATTTTGATTATGTCTTCAACTTAGGACGATTTTGGAGAGTTCTACAACATTATCAGTGTAATGTTAAAATGATTGGATGATTTGTGTCACATGACAAGAAATAACGAAATTTAATTGGTTGTTAGAACTATCAAAAAATTTTCGTCGAAATTTTAAGTTAGAAAGGCGTTTTCTACGTCTTTTATGAAAAAAATGTTTTTCTAAATGCGACTTTGCCGAACTTTCGGAATTCATTTCTAGAGTAGCTCGTTGAGCGTCGACGTTGAGACCACATATTTGTAGTACGTTAATTCTGTTGTCTGATTTCGTAGATTTTACTGGGTTCTATGACGGTGCCTAACAACATTTTAGCTAGATGGAGTAAAATTATTTTCAGCCATTTTCACCAAGGGCCACTTCCCATAAGAAACCATAAAATTCTGTGTAAAATCGTCTTTTTACTCCCTTGTATCTAAACTAATCCATTTTCAGACTTGGTGCCCACGATAACTTTTGATGTACAGGTTGAGAGGAACAACATATTTTAATTTCAGCCATTTTCATCAAAAATCATAAAATTCTGTAAAATCGTCTTTTGACCCCCTTGTATCTCGAAAACTGTCCATTTTCAGACTTTGTGCCCATGAGAACTTTTAATGTTCAGGTCAGGAAGAACAACATATTTTAATTTCAGCCATTTTCACCAAGGGCCACTTCCCATAAGAAATGTGTGAGATCCTTTTAATTATTATATTACCATTGTATGTATGTGCGTGTGTATCATGTATCATTATACTCTCGATACTGATTCGAATGCAATTTCATTCCAGTTTTTTAGTCAAATCATAATATGGGAATATTCCTTGAACCCACAAAAATTTGCAAACTGAATAATTTTTTTTAATGAGTTCGTGAAAGTGTATAGAATAATATTCTGAAAAGTTTACATTTCGCTCGGATGCAGGACATAAAAGAAAAGTGAAAATAACGTTTTTTTTAATCCATTTTTTCAAAATTTTGAAATTAAGTTAGGAAAAAATAAAAATACAGGTGGGTAGACCACGTGTTTCTGAATAAAAAATATCTTAATAAAATTTATCGCTAAAGCCACGGTATTCCTGGTAAAAAAAGTTAAGTAACTTTGTCACTCTGCGCGGCTAGCGCACGGTTAAATGCATACTATGGAACCTCTAATAAAAATTCTTAGCTGTTCTATCGAGTAAAATAAAGCTTTTTTCTCTTTCTGATTACACGTTTTTAACATTTTTCTTAGTGAATAGGAGGATAAATTGTGAGTATGGAGGGAAAATATATAATTATGAACGCATACACAGACATCACACATAGCCGCTAAATCGCTCCCATGAATTTTTACGTGTTTTTACTGTATTGTATTTATTACAGGTTCACCTATCCACATTTCAACTATATCCAATGGATTCCTTATACATTTGTTAATGTATTGGAAAAGTTCCAGAATTTATATTCAAAACAATTAAAGATATTTTATTTTATACTGTCCGGTAAATGACTATTTCCCGGACTCATTTGCGGCCGGTAAATTGAACATTACAGTATCTGATACCGTAATGTGTTACCTGCGAACATTACAATATCTGATACTGTAATGTGTTACCTAGCAACACTATCATATATTATTTGTTTCCATTGACAAAACAATCCATACTTATTCTTTTTGATATCTGATCATTTTTTCGGGATTAATTTTCCCGTTGCTTCCACATATTTATTTATAATCCCCTCCGAAATCTCCATAATACAGAACAATGCAAAAATTGTGGTTTTATTTATTTGACAGTGACAAGCTAAAGACAATCATAATTATCTATGGAAAACAATGGCTATAATATCGTTAAGGTGATGCGATTGTTAGATTACAATATTTTTTAAATTTCAATAATTATAACTTTTTATTCATTTTAAAAAGATTATAAAGACAGTATGAAATAAAATATTATACGATACACGTCCGGTAGGTCTCATTACAGTACTCGTTTATATTCCGGACTCGGCTCCTACGTCGCCTCGTAAAACAACTCGTACTGTAATAAGTCACCTATCTTATAACGTATATTACTATTCATAGTTATAAGGATAAGATCGTGAAAATAATTTCTTAGCATGATTTGATTCATCATATTTTCGAGAAAATGCATACAAGTAAACGATTTTGTGTTTGAACATTCGAAAAGTGTACATTTTTTCCGAAATAGTGATATTTTATTTTTTCCAATGGGTCAATTTCTCGACAAGTTACAGCCTCCAATATATATATTTATCAAAAAAATCATCAAGCAAGGAAATTAAAATGATTTGAGATGTACTTTTTTTTTTAATCCTCGTTACTACAACTTAATAAACCCTAATAATCATGAAGTGTACATACTTTTTAACAGTGCTAAATGAAGAAAGAATTTTTTTGAAGGGCTTTTATGTTTTTCTAAATTTTTTATTGCGACGATTAAGATGATTGAGTTTGGGCGTGATAATATACAGTGTGTCCCAGGATAGATGTAACAAGAGGTGTAATGGACCAAAAATTTTGGAATTTTGGAATGGTATTTGGGGATTGATTGCTTGTTGTAAAACTAAAGTATACCAAAAATGACTTGATTTGGTGTTCTACAGGGTGTTTTATAAGCAAAGTTATAAAAATCACCACTAATAAAGTACCTTTATTTTTCAAAATATGAAAAAATTCCACTAATAAAAGTTATTTAGAATGCAATTTTATATCTCTATACCAAATTTCAGGAATATAAAATTATTTTTTTGAAACTTCCCATTTTTTCAATAAATTAGTATTTTATTTCAATTAAAACTGCATAGAAATTATTTTTTGTGAATTAATATTTAAAGTTATGTAGAAGCTAAAAGTAGGCTATGAGAAAAGCAGTGGATACACATTTATCATTTATTATTGACATATCTGTCAAACGTAGTCAATATTATCCTTAACTTCTGTTTCAAATTAACGAACCAAGCATAAAAAATTAAGTGAAAATGGCACTCACAGTGCGTTGAAAAAATTTATATTGTGCAATGCTACGGAATTGGCGGTGAAAACTCGCTAAGAGAAGTGGTAAGCCAATTTAATTTGAAATTTCCAAACACTGCTTTGTCACGTACTCAGGCTATGAGAATAATTAAAAAGTTTCTGGCTACTGGTAGTGTTCTTAACATAAAAAGAAAAATAAAAGCATATGATGAAAACAATGTTGGGGCTATTATAGCTCATGCCTCTGTTATAGAAAATCCTAGGATGCCACTAAGAGAGAGATCAGCTCTTATTAATATTAGCAAGTCTGAACTCCAAAGAATTTACAAGGCAAAGAAAATTAGGGCATATAATGCAAATTATAAACATACGCTTGAAGAGGTAGATGACGGCCGATTTTTGTTTGACCATTGGAGAAAAAATCATGGAAGAGAGATTTTTTCATCATTTCATAATTTTCTCAAATGAATCCATATTCACAACGAATGGTGTTGTTTCATCTCAGAATTGTCTGTTTTGGGCTTCTGAAAATCCGAATTTTAGAATTTATTGTAGAAGACAATATTATAAAAAAAGTGAATGTGTGGTGTGCCGTTTCTTATCACTTTGGAGTTATTGGACCTTATTTCATTGAGGGAAGGTTAAACCAGCACACTTATTTACAGCTTCTTGAAAGATTTTCTGAAGAACATTTAAATATTTTAAGAGATATGCCTTTAGTTCATTTTCAACATGATGGTTGCCCTGGCCACTCCACAGAAATGGTTAATCGGTGGTTGAATTTAAATTTTGGAGAAAATTGGATTGCCAGGAATGGACCGATCAAGTGGCCGGCGAAATCCCCAGACCTATCAATATTAGAGGGTCACCTCAAGCAGTTGGTTTACGCTGAACCACTTCCTAACGATGTAGCAGTATTGAAGCAGAGAATTACAAATGCCGTAAACTCCATACCGTTAGGTCATATTCGAAACTGTTTTAAGAACTTCAGGCGAAGGATCGAAATGTGTGTGGATGTGGGTGGTAGCTACGTCAAATAATAAAAAAATTGTAAACATTGTTTTGTATTGGTCAGTAATTAATTTGTTTGTGAACCTGTTATGTTTTTGACATTTATTACTTGTTATAATTTTTAAACCTCATTAATCTTCTGTTAGTAATTGTTTCTTGTTTTACAATTAGTTCGATTAACATTATACCTTCTTACATCTCGTATATTCAATTTTTTATTTACCGATAGCCTACTTTTTGAGATGATTAACATTTGCTCCTACACGACTTTAAATATGAATTCAACTCCTAATTCGCAAAAAATGGGAAGTTTCAAAAAAATAATTTTATATTCCTGAAATTTGGTATAGAAGTATAAAATTGCATTCTAAATAACTTTTCTTAGTGGAATTTTTTCATATTTCAATTCTGATTTAGTGACATGTAATTCAATGCGTCGGTGTCACAGTCATGCGTATTCAAGCACGCGCACGCATGGATCTCGCTCCGAATTATAACGTTATAACTCTACTATTGTTTTCCTGGAAAACCGTGGCTTTAACGATACATTTTATTAGGACATTTTTTGTTCATAAATATGTGATCTATCCATCCTTTGGCTTGATTTAATTTTAAAATTTTGAAAAAATGGATGAAAATTTTTTTTTCCACTTTTTCTTTTATGCTCTGCATCCGAGCGAAATGTAAACTTTTCAGCATATTATTCTATACACTTTCACGAACTCATTAAAAAAAAAATTAATTTGCAAATTTTTGTGGGTAAATACCTTCATCCACTGGGCTACGAGAAATTACAACTTTTCAGAAGTGAGTTAGTTATAAATACAGTTAAATTTTAACTTTTGCAATTAAGTACACATGTATATGAAGTTAAATTTGTTATTAATAATGAGGTATTGTTTGTTTAGAATAGCGAGTTACAAAAATTGCAATTTGGATATTAATAGTTATATCTGTGAAACTGTCTTCTCGGTGAAAATATATACCACCTAAGAATGAAAGTGTATTTGGCATAAATATAAACTTCTGTCATCCACATAACCATTTCAATTAAGGAAAATGCGAGGAAATGGGCAATTTGTTATCGTTCGTGTCTTTTTATGTACCTATAATTTGCTCGAAATATTTTGCCACGTAACAAACTGTCAGTTCCCATTTGATGAAAGGCAGAGGCCACGAATATTAAAAATCCTAGCGGGTCAAATAAAAATACTAAATATACTGCTTTATACAGTAGCATACGAAGGTACATTTAATGCTCATAAAGTATTTAAAATTTGGAAAATATTAAATGAGAATTGTAAAATTATACATATATAAATATATAATTTGTATTAATTTAGTCAAATGTGAAAACAATTAGACTATTTCATAACGCTCTGTACATAGTTGGTTGTCGAAATCATCATCAAGCTTTATATATAATTAAAACACTAAATTAAATAAAAGTAAAAAGTAATAGTACCGGTAAATAAATTGATCAAATTAATTAACATTCTCACAAATCTGGTAGACGATTCCTATGAAACAAGGGTGATTGATCCTTGCCTATCTGATCATCTTGGTCAGTTTATTAATATAAAGGCACATACAAATGCTGCCAGTCATATCTGGAGAAGAAGCATTAATGCAAAAGGCATTGATAAGCTTAATGACTCATTAAAAAACATTGATTGGAGTTTCTTTGAGAATATTATAATTTATATTTTCCAGCAGAATTATCCCTTATTGAAAAGCATTTTCCATTAAAAAAATGTAAAATTAGTCATGATCCAGTGGTTTAATGAGTCTCTCAGAAATATGAGGGATACACTTTTTGTATAAAGACTATTTCATATTGCACTAGGGACTTTAACTTGTACAACAACTTAAAAAAGGAATATAAACTTAAAATAATTGATGCAAAAAAAGCTGCATATGACAATTTTATTAACAATTCTGATAATAAGGTTCGTGACAGCTGGAAATTGATTAATTTCGAACGTAAAAAGTCAACATCTAATTTTCCTGAACACAATATTTCTCCAGAATCTTTTAATATGTATTTTTCTAATATTGCTGAACATTTTATCAATCTAATAATAATAATAATAAATGGTCTTTTATTAGGCGAAGTTTAGTTATTACAACTATTCTTACACTTAACCTAAAACATACATAAAATATAATTTCAAAAAAATATACAAAATATAAATCTTGAATATAAACAAAAATATACAAAATATAAATCTTAAATGTAAACAAGTAATAAAAATGCAGACAAAAATTGCACACCTGAGTAGGTAACAAATTGAATTGAATTGCAAAATCACTCATTGGACCAAACGGCAAACAGAGAAAAGACATAAGAAATAGGGAAAATATGAATATATGTACACAACAAAACACACATATACAAAAAATTAATTATAATCCTTATTGTTTATTCAACAAGCATTTTTTTAGATTTCTCTTAAAGCTACTAATACCAAGTTTTTTAAAGTTTTCATGGATATCATTAAAAATATATGGTGCCTGGTATGAAAAAGAGGACTGAAATTTGGTTGTCGAATGTAGAGGTATATTAAGTTGGTTAGGGGTACGGATATTGACATTATGCAAAGTACCACGATAAATCAATTTATCATGTAAATATGGAGGAGATCTAAATGCAATGCAAAGCAGTTTTCAACTCGGTTTCCTTCAGATATACAATTATTTTGAATATTAAAAATTATATACCGAGGAGCAGTCTTTGACTTTCCCGGTTTATTATTTACCAGCATCCAAGTTTCTTTTGATTTATTTTCAGCATTTACTATTTTATGGTTAAAATATTTAAGCTTGGCATTTTTAATGTTCTTCCTATGTGTATTTTTACTTTGTTTGTAAATACTCCAGTCAGTCCAGACAAAATATAGCTTCTGATCTAACAAAATATATCCTTCATTTTTTTTAATCTACTTATTTTGGTGTTTTAAAGAAAATATTGAAAATCGACAACGAGATCACTATCACCAAAAAATAACGTCAAAATGACGTCAGTTTGATGCCTGGGTCAGTATTAGGTAATGTGAACGGCTTGCTGAAATTACATTTCACAATTTTTAAATACCTTTTTTTTTTAAGGCTAAGGTATAAAAAAAATAAGCTTAACCTTAATTTTTGCGCTCTGTAACATGTAGGTACAGAATTAATGTATCGATCTTGAAGACTCCATCACAATTCGACCCGGTTTATAGCCTTATGCATCATTAAAGTGTTTACCCCGCTTAGAAATACGCTTAAAAATAACGGTGCACTGCAGAACAAGGAAAAATAAACATTCAATTACAAGCCGCCATTAATCTTCGTTAATATTAATTTATACCGTCCCGAACCGAAAGAAAATTTAGCTGGAGTAATTCCTGTGCATAATTCATGTGTTTACCAAGGAAATCTCATAATTCATGTTCTATGTATCGACCCAATAACGTGTATAGGTTAATTTTAGGTTGTTATTTATACCCTAGAAATGTTAAAATTAAATTAATATTCGATGCAAAACGATCGCAATGTGGATAGTTACGAGCAATTAGTTATGTCCTAAATGTTGTGAGTAAGCATTTTCTATTGTAATAGTTGGTATAATTAAATACCACTTAATTTGTGCTTATTATAGGAGCAAGCATTGACACAATTAGTATACTTATTACTTAATTTACACCGTCAACATATGACTCATAATAATAAAGTCAATAAACCTGCCAATTGAAATGGACGAAGCTAATTTTAAGGTTGAATTTAAGGTCTCATTTTTGTGAAGAACAGATATCAACTGACTGAAAACGAATCCGTTACGATTTAGCGAAAAGAAACCACCCTTATTTGGGGGTGACATTGGAATTGATCTTAATCTAAATACTAAGTTTTGATGACTAAGTTGAAAAGGAAGTAAAAAAAACAAAGTCACCCCTTCAACCCTCCTCGTCATTCCCTCACCTTATAAGCTATATATTATATATAACTACTATATAGTTATTTACATATTTTTTAAAAAACCAGAACAACTCATTGAGTGGTTGCTATCAGAATATAATAATCTGATTACTTCTGAGTACACTCATACGCCCCCTCGCCCCTGAAAGGGTTGAGTCTCATCTTCTCAGGGATATTAATCGGTTTTAATTACAAAAAAAATCCTAATACTCAGTTGGGTTCTTTATTATATTAAGGTGACTTGGCCAATTTAGATCACTCCTGAATATTTCTTACCCCTCTAAGGAGGGGATGTAGGGTGTTGATATCCCCTGTAAAAAATGTTGCTTGATTTTTATAGTAAAAAATTATTTAGTTATTTAAATAATTTTTGTTTGTTAGAATGGGAATCTTTTTTCATTTTATGGCCCCCTCATATTCCAAATCTACCCACGAAGGGGGTGGGAGTAACTATTTTGGGACTTTCGATTAGTTTTTATTACAACAGAAATCCCTCATTACCTCTTACATGGATTTCTATCATAATAGAGTAACTTAGTGAATTCAAGTGACTAAATTGAAAATATTGAAAATATTGAAAATATTGAAAATATTGAAAATATTGAAAATATTGAAAATATTAAAACATTTAAACATAAAGTATCAAGTTATCTTATGGGAAAAGTTTTCTATACAATTGACGAATACATGAATGATTAATTAAAATGTGATCAATATATATATATGAAAGGTTGTTGTGCTTCCGGGTGTTTTCCCGCGTAGTTGACAGGCTCCTGCTGGGGCCACGGTTGTCTAAACTTTTTAGACAACCGTGGCCCCAGCAGGAGCCTGTCAACTACGCGGAAAAACACCCGGAAGCACAACAACCTTTCATTTAGCACCCGCGAAAACCTAAGAAACAACATATATATATATATATATATATATATATATATATATATATATATATATATATATATATATATATATATATATATATAGCGGAAGGTGGGGATGTGGCATAGAGATTACTATCTCAGAAATATTTTAGAGGTTTTGCCCTCGACTAAGGTAGATTTTTTGCAAAAAAAAAACTTATCGATAGTCCCTACATGGTGATTTTAACCCTCTTTATGGATCGGGGTGTTTGGGTGCCATCGAGTGAAGGTTTTCATTTGCCCAACCAAAAGTCAGATTATTCCATTTTAATTATCCCCATCATGACGGCATCGCGATGGTGATAGAATATATTATTTACACACTTACTTTCTTAAACAAATTTGTTTTTTGAGACATATTATTAAAAAATAAGCATATCTACATCATATTTTTATTATTTCTTATATATTAATTTCTAAACAATTTTTTGTTCTTTTCAGGTGCAAAGCTCCAGGGCGGTACTTAGACAATTTGCCAGCGAGCTCGGTGATCATCTGCTTCCACAACGAGGCTTGGTCCGTCTTACTGAGGACGGTTCATTCAGTACTTGATAGATCGCCGTCACACCTCATCGAGGAGGTAATTTTAGTGGACGATTTTTCCGACATGGAACACACCAAGCGGCAGCTGGAAGATTATTGGGCAAACGAACCCAAAGTTAAAATTATCAGGGCTAAGAAGAGAGAGGGACTTATAAGGGCCAGACTATTAGGTAAATAAAATGTATAGCAGATTATTTAATGTAAGAATGTCAGTCAGTCAGCGCTTACACGAATAGTGTTAATAGTGGGTATAAATTCCCGTGTAAAACTGAGTTGTGAGTTACTGTGCGCCTTTACTTGAAAAATATTTATTTGGGTACTAAAAATAATTTTAGGGTGAGGGCCCAAGTGGACTCCTTTAAAACTACTAGGTAGAGGGTTATTTATTATATATTGACCCCCCCCCCCTTTATTTCTGTTATTATTGGAAATAAAAAAATAAGTTTCGTATAAAAGTTGTGGGGTTGTATATATGTTTTTTAAATATCATTAAAACAACAACTGCTTGCATAGGTCACGTGATATAACAATCAAGGCTGCTGTATGTTTCTACATATTCTTTTAGAGCTTTTTTCCCTGATTTCAGATATATAAGGATTAATAGGTCTAGCTGTAATATTTATTGATATATCGGACATTAAATATACTCCAAACATGCATATATGTATTTTATGGTTATTGAAGGAAGCGCAGTAATTACTCCTACACAGTAGGCTCTGACTGATGATACTATGACAACATTGTTACTTTTTGACATTTTGTATTATTATTTGATCAAAATGGGTTACACAGAAGCAGAAAAGTTTGATAGAATAAAAATAAAATCATGAGATGAACAATATTTTATAACATAAAATAATGAAAATTTTACAACAGCGTCAGCATTAGGTTCATAAACTGTTCAAAATGGCCACTGTTATTTAAAATACAAAGCTCATACCCTTTTATTAAATTATAGTCATTCTTTTTTAGTCCTTTGAATTTTGGAGTAACTTTTTCCAAGTTCACGTGATTCATTCCATACACTAATTTCAGGATTTTCTAAAACAAATTTCTTACATAGTCAAACATCAAGAAGGCTATCACAATACATGTTTTTAGTTATAAGAGGCTTTGTTTCACAGTAAATCTAGTAGTAATACGGACGCGGTAATGAAAACTTTAAACGTATTTTTGACTTTTAATTTTGATAAAATAAATTATTGTCAAATTACCATTGAAGAAATTCAAAATACATTTTCGTTTGCTTATTAGTACGTTTTTTTCTTTTAAAATTATCAGTATCTCTCACATGACGGTAAGTATTTAAGAATGTGTTTTCACTAGGAGCCGGACGATTTGGGTATAATGCTATATATTCTCTTCTTGCAGCTTTTCGTTTTTAATATTTTTAACATAAAGGCAAAATATATCAAACTTTTCTGCTTCTGTGTAATCCATTTTGATCAAATAATAATTCGAAATGTCAAAAACTAACAGTATTGTCATAGTATCATCAGTCACAGCCTACTACGTAAGGGTAATTACTGCGCTTCCTTCAATAACCATAAAATACCTATATGTGTATTTGGGAGCATATTTAATATCCGAAAATATCAAGAAATATCACAGCTAGACCTATCAGCCCTTATATATTTGAAATCAGGGAAAAAATATCTAAAAGTAATGTAAAAACATATAGGGTTTTCCATTTAAAAACAACCTTCACTGTTATATCACGTGACCTATGCAAGCAATTGTTTTTTTAATTGCATTTAAATATACATTTCTCCAAGAAATTAACGCACCACCAAAAAATAACCAAAAGTTTGAAGTTAATTTTTGTCTAGACCTCTTGACCGATTTCGATGATTTTTTTTGTATGATAGCCTCTTTATTCAAGAATGTGAATGTTCTATTGTTTTTCAAAGAAATTTTGTTTTATTCATTACAGGGTGTAACAATTGCGATGTGTTTTTTCCATTAAATTTAGTAACAGTTACACCAGCAAGTTAGAATTTAAACGTACTCTAGCCTTATCTTTTCTTAACATTCTTTTTTTTTATTCAGTTTATTATCTTCATGAATACCAGAAATACACAATTTTAAAGCATAACATGTTTTTACTTAAAGGTAATATCGAAACAAAAAATTAAATGGAAATGAACAAGATGAAAAGAAGGAATGTCAGTAGCGCGTATTTCCCCCTCTACCATGATTAAGTTCTTGGCAACGCCGATTCATACTTAAAATAAGCGACCTTATTCCATTTTGGTCCAATTCTTCCCAAATTTGAACCAATTTCCGCTTAACGTCTTCTAAGGTGTCTAACTGATTACGTACCTCTTGTAATTTTCTACCAAGTTTATGCCTGAGGTTTTCCATTGGATTTAAGTCCGGGCTATTAGCTGGCCATGTCATGGTGTCAATTCCGACTTCTGCCATGTAATTTTGCCCAACTCGAGCAACATGAGGTCTGGCATTAACCTGCATTAACATAAAACCTTGCCCTATATATGACGCCCGTGACTGGTCTAAAATGTCCTGTTTCGGATTAAAAAGTTTTTTTTTGGATTTTTCTAATTAAAAAATTTTTCGGACTTTTTTACGGGCCCGCCCTGAAAAATTGTTTGCCCGCCCTGAAAGCACTTTCTAGCTACAGGCCTGGCCCACACCATCATAGATCCGCGCCCAAATAATGTTGTGTTGGAGAAATTGCACTAAGCATGCCGTTCATCGGGACGTCTATATACATGGAGACGTCTATCGTTATCATAAAGGCGTAATCGGGACTCATCCGTAAATAACACACGTTCCCATTGAGCCACGGTCCAGTTGCTCTGTGGCAAAATTTAGCCTAGCTCTCCGGTTATTTCTATTTAAAGCTGTACCTCGAGCAGCAACTTCTGGTCTCAAATTACATGCTCTAAGTCGTTGTCTAATGGTTTCCCCACTAATTTGTAAACCACTTACTTCTCGAAGCTGTATCTGAAAAATTCGCGCTGTTACAAAACGTTGTCGCACCGTTGAGAGTGTCAAATATCGGTCATTAATTGGGGTTGTTAGTCGATTTCTTCCTTGTCCCGGTCTGCGAACATGACTTCCAGTCTCTCAATATCTTTGTATCTCTCTTGAAACAACATTAAATCGCTATCCAATTATTCGATAACTCCAACCTAGTTCAACCAATATTAATGCTTGAGCACATTCAACATATTGGAAAAAAATACGGCTATTACCACAATAAACACACTCCTTTCAAATGCTTTTTAACATTTAATCCACATGTCTCTTCTTTTTTCCATAGCATGTTACTTACTTCTGTTTTTCCAAAATGAAATGAATAAAAACATGTTATGCTTTCAAATTGTGTATTTCTGGTATTAATGAAGATAATAAACTGAATCAAAAAAAGAATGTTAAGAAAAGATAAAGCTAGAGTACGATTTAAATTCTAACTTGCTGGTGTAACTGTTGAACTCTACAGGGTGATACAAAATTTAGTGGAAAAAACATGTCCGAATTGTTACACCCTGTAATGAATAAAACAAAACTTCTTTGAAAAAACAATAGAACATTCACATTCTTGAATAAAGAGGCTACCATACATAAAAATATCATCGAAATCGGACAAGAGGTCTAGAGAAAAATTAACTTCAAACTTTTGGTTATTTTTGGGTGGTGCGTTAATTTCTTGGAGAAGTGTATATACACTCAAAGAAAATGATAGGTAAATTCAACCAAAAAGAGCATATGAAATCGCGCCTATCTAGTTTCATAGTTAAATCAATCAGTAAAGAATAGTCATACAACTTTATATTTGTTTTCGTAAACAAATAATAGTTTAATAATCATATCTTCTTGTAACAAATTAAATAGTACAATGACATTTTTTTATGTTCACTAACCATTTTCAATTTGGTCTACAATTAAATAGTACAACGACTTTGTTTTTTGTTCATCAACTAATTTTTAGGTTGATCTACACTTTATTGTATGATGAAGCTTTTTTTTTGGTTAGTCAAAATCTCAGTATTGAGACAACAGACTACCCAAACCAAAAATTACAGATCGTTTATAAGATCCATCCAAATATATCGATGATCCCTGAGAGAATTTGAACACTCCAATCATGTTATTAATTTTCTATAAATTCATAAGAGTGCAAGATAATGCATGATGGATTATTGTTAGTGATTTGTATGTGGCGTCATCTGGGAATAATTTCTGTAATAGACTACGTGGTAAGCAAGCAAATTTTATGGTAATTCTTTTAGAACTTCTAGAAGACGACAATAATATTGGTTTGTCTACCAAGTACAATAGTACAGCGAACTAATACTGGGTTAGAATTACAATTCGATAATAGTTAAAAATAAAATATACTATTATCTAGTTTAATTTGACAGAATTCAACAAAATAATAGTCAGACGAACAAAATAATAGTCTTATTTTTTAAGTTAATGTTTGTTTTGTTGTACGACAACTTTTTTTAATTAAAATAACAATCACCTCTCGTTTAAAAATACCATCAATATAGTTTGGTTTAACAAAATTAACGATATTTAGTTTTTTTGTTGAATTTACCCATACTATTTCTTTGAATGTATATATATACAACCATACAGCTTTTACACGAAACTTTTTTTAATTTCCAATAATAACAGGAACAAAGGGGGTCATTATATACCTAATGTATAATTTTGTACGTTAGTACGTGTAATATTCGTTAGAAATATTCCCATTTATTTTTGTTTTTTCAGGTGCTGCCAATGCTAGAGGCCAAGTCCTCACCTACCTCGACTCTCACTGCGAGTGTACGACTGGCTGGATAGAGCCCCTTTTGGACAGAATAGCTCGCGACCCTACCACAGTCGTATGCCCGGTGATAGATGTAATCGACGACACCACCTTGGAGTACCACTTCCACGACAGCGGAGGGGTCAACGTGGGTGGCTTCGATTGGAACCTGCAATTCAATTGGCACGCAGTACCGGATCACGAGAAAAAGAGGCATAAAAATTCCGCAGAACCTGTGTGGAGCCCTACGATGGCTGGAGGCCTCTTCAGTATAGACAGGGTAAGTCTTACATGTCAAACTGTTGAAGATTATTTATATAATTCGGTGCCTTTTCTATGGAACGTGGCGCATCAGTATCATATTGTTTGAGATTATACATACATAATTTCTTGTTAATTTATAACAAATCTAACAATGATGGTAATATACAGAGTGTTTCTTAAATGTGGAACAAGCCTGTAACTTTTTTTGTCCGATTTGATTAATTTTTTTTAATGTAGAGCGGGATGTATGTGACATTAATTTTGTTTTACATGAAAATACGTGGCCCCTTGCGATGCGTTTTTTATCGCCAAAAAGCACTAAATCATGTTATCGGCTTTCTTTTCAGAAAACTTATCACAAAAAAAATACAAGTTAAAATAAACATTTGAAATTGCGTTTTCTAAAATTATGTTGTAGCCGGAGACCGAGACCTTCGAAATATGCAAAATAAAAGTGGCCTATGCAACTCGCGAACACACAAAAACTGAAGTCATATTCTTCGAATATGGAGGTCGCGATTACAATATTTTGTTTCTCATTCCATAACTTTGTTAATAACAATTAACTCGGCTTGAAAATTTGGACACATATTTCAAAACGTGATGAATCCATTGTCATACATAAAATTATACTAAAGATAAATTATCTGGTGGAAAAAAAATATTGTCGCCCCAATTCACATGAATTTTTCAGTAGCAACATTGAAAAAGTCTGTATCAAGGAATTTTTTTATTATTGAAGATAGAGTACCAGTATAAGCGAGTGAAATGTAGTTTAAGGTCTTAATTAATTTTTGAAAAACATAAAATAGTTGTTTACAACAGTTTGGTGGCCATAAAAGTGTAAAAGGCTTGAGCGTTGTACGCGCTGCACTAAATTCTGGGTGCACCATGCACCAGACAGCGCAGAGAACATGAAATGACACGGTACGGAATTCGTTTCCAGATGTATTCATAAAGTAATATTGATAGTATTATACTGGGTAATAGAATTCTGCAGTAGAACACAATAAATACATTTTTATTCCATATATGCACACTTGCCTTCGCATAAACAGCTTATGGAACAAAGTACATTTGCCAAGGGCGGATCTGGGCCTTGAGCTTGGGGGGGTAACATAGCCGCGTGCTGAAAATAACAAAAACGCTTTTTCTCGAAAATAAAAATTAATGAGCGGGGGGGGAGAAAACCTCAAAAAAAACGCGACCTCAAAAATATGTTTTGTGTTTTTACATAAAAATCAACTGTCTGTTTTTGTATGTTCGAGAGTTGCATAGCATGTGTCGAATTCAGGGTCTCGCTCTCCGGCTATTGGAATATAAATGACTAAAACAAAATCCCAAGAGTAATTCATTCTAGTTAAAGTTACGTTAAACAGTTTCAGTTAGTCTTAAAAGATTAAAATAAAACCTGGGGAAAACTATATTGTTGGCAGCAATTTATTCTAGTTTGTAAATTCAAAATAAATCCTTTTGAATGTGGGTTAGTTACGTGATGTCGGTCTTGTGTGTATGCAAAGCCATGACAAAAATAATAGCCGTGAGCTATTTTATTACTGAACAGTAACACGGTAATTTTAATCTGCATTAAACTAACATGAACACATGTTTAACGAATAGAAGTTGCAGTCGGGCGTGGCCGACTACGAATACCTGTTTGATAAAAGTTTTTCTCGAATATGGCACAAGTCATGTTTACGTGATGTCACTGAGATTAATTCCTGTAGCGTTTATTTTTCCTGCTTTGCTCTTCGATCATGCAATGTATTTTTTAGCGCACTAGAACATAGGTCAGGAAAAAATAAGTACCAATAAATTAGTAAATTAATTAATTACCACAATTATGTCGATAAATTGTAAACTATTTAATTAGTTCTGATGCTTTAGAGAAAACAAATTAAAAATTTTGAAAATTATGTTGAGCAGTGTACATACAACTTGAGCAGAATGAATTTATTATATTGGTTTTTGGTGTAAATTTGAGGAATATGGTTATTATTTTCTTCAGTGTGGTTGATCATATTTATTCTTTCGTGAATAGATTTTTGGCATTTAATCGTAAAATGAAACGAGCTAAAGGACGAACATATCAGTGTATCATTTGCGCCACTATTTAACTTCATTCAAGGTCACCTCGCCTACTACATCCATGAAACTGTTATTGTTAAGTAGTATTTGCGTATGCTTGATGCGCTAGGTTTGATAGAACTTTAAGTGAAAAAACTCATCTATATCTGTAGTTTTTGACTTAATTAACTATAGATCCAATATATAACGTTATTTTACTATAATTGTTTAAGTTATATAGTAATTATAATTTCAAAGACAAGCCTATGCAAATATATCAATAAACTACAATATATTTTGTAACCAAAGTAAAAGTTTATTTTCACTTACATCCATTTTGTGAATTTAATATATTATTGTAGATGAACTATTCTAGTTTAAACATTAAAGTTAAACGATACTCATGTGTACTCCTTAAAATTTAAATCGAATTCCTGAAGATGTATTTCATGAATATTTTTGAAACGTGTAGTACAGTCGAATTAATTTAATTCAATTTCTTTCAACG
The DNA here is from genome assembly GCA_936432065.2 of Rutpela maculata. Taxonomy (NCBI): domain Eukaryota; kingdom Metazoa; phylum Arthropoda; class Insecta; order Coleoptera; family Cerambycidae; genus Rutpela; species Rutpela maculata. The sequence continues at coordinate 41,146,350 of OW386290.2, forward strand.
ACAACATTCCACTAGAAATTTTATTGTTGATTCTTATGTATTATGATGTCCTGATTATGAAAAAATGTTTGCGCCCAAAAATTCCTATTGCGTCAAAAGTTATATGCACTTTTTGACGCACTTTCGCGGATTTTCTACTTATCTGTTTAATATATCTTGTACTACTGGTAATCGAATGGAAATTTTAAAAATACTGACTTATTTGAAATCAAATTCTTAAAAATTATATACCTATTAGTCCGACAGCGGAACAGTGTTTTTCTCTGAAGTGAAAATGTTCGTATTAAGTTTTTTTTTAACGGATTCTCGTAGATTTATATGTCTATTTATCATATCCGACTGATGACAAGCTGGTATCTTTGAGCAACTTGAAATATACAGAGTGTTTCAAAACAATAAGATGATTTTAAATGTTTTTGGCTTTATGATGCGTCGTACGGAAAAAGGTAATCTATGCAAAATAAAACATAATTAAATTTCCTACAAGAATGTCTATATTCATTTTCTTCCTATGTGTTATAGTTTACGAGATATTCGCCAGTCAAAATAGATAATTAAAAAAAAAAGTATTAGGTACCTTGAATATTTCTATTAAGGCGGTTTACCATGGTCTGCTGATACATCACAGTCACAAAACAATCTTTATTTTACAACACTCGACGTATTTACTAACGTAATATTTTGTCGAAATCTATACATTTCCTTAAATATACAGTGTGACTCACTTAAAATGAAGACGCCCTTATAACTTTTCTATTTTATTTTCGATTTGAATCAAATTTTACTCAAGTATAGAACAAATTAGGATCTACTTATGACCAGAAAAACATTCGCCTGCTACAAATGCAAAGCCACCTGTGGTACCAAAATATGCTGAAAAAAATTAAAAATCTTATTAATAAAATGATTGTAATGTTTTTGGCTTTAAACTTGAATACTACTTAGTTCTTAATTTTTTCTCATTATTGTATAGTTAATTGTGCGTTAACTTATTGGATTTATTGATTTTACAAAGTTTTACAGGAAATGGAAAAAATTTTACAATTTGGTTATATTACCGAAAATTGAACTTTAACACAACTACCTGCCCGCAATAATGGATGAAACTAAAAACAAAAAACAATTGATTAACTTTATTTGTCTTAACTTTATAGAGGACTACGCCTACAACGTAAAGCATACCTTTAAGCATAAATTAGTTATAACTGGTGAAGAACCTGAACCCTAAGAAATTCATAATGGTATGGTATCTCGCAAAACAGTCTTAAGAGCAACGCACGAAGAAGCTGATACTATGATTGTACAAGCTATAATTGAAGCTAAGACCAATCCACAAGCCGAAATAATAGTTATGTCAGATTATACTGATGTGTTTCTGTTACTTTTGTATTTTTGTAATTTGGTTGAAATTATCAATCACTTTTTATGGAGTCCGTTGTAGCTGGCCGTGCGATAGTTGATATAAAAGCGTCGGTGTTAAAAGCATCAGGACATAATACCAGATGTTTTAGCAGCACATGCTCTTAGTGGTTGTGACACCACTGCAATTTATTTTGGAATTGGTAAGAACAAAGTTTATAAAGTTTTAAAAAAAGGATATTCTTTGTCATATATGGGTGAAGTAAATCAAGATATTAGTAACATTACCTTTGTATCTGCATGTTATAGAAAACTTAATTGCGAATCAACGTCTAAGGCTCGTGTACGTCTGTGGGCTGAGAGAACAGCGTGCGGAAGATCACAATTACCTTTTTTACGATCTCTTCCGCCAACAAATACAGCATTTATTGAAAACGTGAAATGTGTCCACTTACAGACCTGCATTTGAAAAAATGCGTTGCAATCAGAGCTTCCAAGTTTACAGCCAACCAATTACGGTTTTTATAAAGATGTGAATGACATTATAAGTTCTAGCATACGTTCCTTTTTGAAAAAACATTTAACGATGGCTGATGTTAGATCCTTACGAAAGGATACTTTCATTTACTTAGTTGGACACTATTCGTCACCAATCATTGGCAATAAATTGCCGTCTAATAGACAAGTATTACAAGTGCTCTTTTATAACATACGTGAAGTGAAGCTAAGTGTACATGAAAGTGCTAAATTAACAATAAAAGAGGTGTCAGTTTTTTGGGATAAAGCTCGCATTCCGACACGTCAGGATTTTCATTGTGTTAAACAACTAGATAAACTTTATGCAGAGTGGAGGAACTTACAAAAATCGGCTAAAAGGGCCAGTGCGGGAGGTAAAGAAAAGAATTTCGTTGAAAAATTGGACGATCTTTTTGACATGTCTCATGCAAATGCATTGGAGTTGATGAAAATAGATGAAGATAAGCAGTTTTTAATGAACCAAAGAAAAAAGGGACGTCCTGGATTTATGCATGGTATTGATTACCAACTTGCTTCTCAAGAAAAATCAGCTGAGGAGAAATTACAGAAATTATCCGAACGAATGCAACGAAGTCAACAAGAAAAAGCTAGATTAGAGGAAACAGTCACCTGTCCATCATCAAGTAGTAATTCAGCCGACTCCAACGAAAATGAAGATGAAATAATCGAAGCCCAAGAAGAGTTGTTACAAGACCAGCCTGGCCCGTCACAGCCAAAAAAGAGGAGATTGTATGGAACATGTAACATCATCACACCAAAAATAGCCGCTGCATTTGATGCTTGCAAAATAAGCGACAGGTATAGAGTCCATATTTTGACGGCAGTAGCAGAAGCACTAGGACATGACACCACATCTTTGTCCATCAGCAGAACCACACTCAGCGCTCTAAACAACGCATCCGCGAAGAAAGAGCTGAAATATTAAAAACTGCCTTCGGTAATTCTGAATTGCCGGCCCCAGTCATCCATTGGGATGGAAAACTTTTACCTTCTCTCACTGGAATGGGAAATATCGATAGACTTGCTATCTTAGTTACTAGTGGAGATATTGAACAACTACTTGGAGTACCAGCTTTGCCCAATTCAACTGGAAGAGAACAGGCTGAAGCAGTTTATGATGTGCTTTGTGAATGGAATTTGGACGAAAAGGTAATAGCTTTGTGTTGTGATACAACAGCATCAAATATGGGTTATATAAATGGGGCAGCCACACTATTGCAACAAAAATTAAAAAGAGATATTCTATATTTTCCTTGTAGACATCATATTTTTGAAGTGGTTTTGAGAAGTGTGTTTGACACAAAAATGCCTTCCTCATCTGGTCCAAATGTGCCACTATTTAAACGTTTTAGGGAATTTTGGCCTAAAATAGATCAAAATAAACTAAAAACTGGATTTCAGGTATCAAAAATTAAACACATTTTACAACCAGTTAAAGCCGAAATTGTAAAGTTTCTAAATGCAGCTTTAACTTTGCAACAGCCTCGTGATAATTATAAAGAATTTTTAATGCTTTCTAAACTTTTTGTTGAAGAAGTGCCCACTCACACGACATTCTATCAACCAGGGGCATTTCATCATGCACGTTGGATGGCCAAAGCCATTTACTGTCTAAAAATATTTTTTTTCCAAGATCAGTTCCAACTAACTAAAAAAGAAAAAATAGGTATTGAAGATATATGTCTCTTTATTGTAAAGGTTTATGTAAAGGCCTGGTTTACAGCGTCATTTGCTAGTAAAGCACCGCTTCATAACTTAGACTTTTGTAAAGAACTCATTAATTATCAAAATATTGACAAAGAAATATCTCAAGCCGCAAGTAGGAAAATAGTGAACCATTTGTGGTACCTTAATTCAGTAAATGTTGGCTTATCTTTCTTTGATGACGATATTTCAGTTACCACTAAAAGAGAAATGGTTAAAGCTTTGAATAGGAAAGCACCAAATCAAGAGGGTATTAAACGACTTATGATTAGTAACATTACTGACGTTGAAAACAAGGAAATTCAGGCCTTCATATGCGAGAACACTAAACAGTTTTTTCAAAAATTGGGTTTGTCTATGGAATTTTTGGAAAATGATCCAACAACATGGAGGGAAAATGAAAGTTATACCTGATGTTTCAATATTGTAAACAAAATTAAAGTTGTAAATGATGCCGCTGAGAGAGGAATCAAACTTATTACTGACTATAATGACATTTTAACAAAAAATGAAGACCAAAAACAGTTTTTACTCCAAGTTGTAAATGATTATAAATCACAGTTTCCAAATGTAAAAAAAGAAACCCTGTCGCATGCTTTGGCCTAGTGCAAAAAATATTGTTTTTATTACTATATGTCTTGTAGATTTAGGATAAATTTGGTACTATGTATGGAAAAAACGTTTCATAATAAAATACACAAAGATAAAACGAGAGTTTTATTTCAAAAACTTCTAGTCTAGTTTTCTTAGACTACGAATTTACAGTAGTATGACACATGTCATAGTCACAACAGATAATGTCTTTGATATTTGTATGACTTGATTAGTCATTCTAAAGATAAATGTTGCTGATTAAAAAAAAAAAAAACAATGCATCAACCAAAGAATGTAAATAATTCCATTTACTTTTATTATTGCATAATAATGCATTCTGCGGCACCCCTTGCCTTCAATTTGCCTCAATAATATTTTGAGGGGACTGTTTTTTCTTCAAATGGAACCATTTGCAGAGGTGAGAAATAAAAAATTTCGATTTCGAAAAAGATGGGCCACCCTAATCTGGAGTTGTTCAAGGATGACGCTTTGTCATCACTTGGATATCAAAACTAGGAGACCCTTGGACCCCAAATCCGTTTTGAAAAAACTTAATACGAAATTGTTGGGTTTTCTCCGTGGCTGCCAGACTATATCCAATATGTATGTCTTGGAAAAATGCTCAAAAAAATCAAAATTGACTATTTTTTCGATAGGGAGTAATTTCACTAAAATTGGCAAAAATAAAACTCATCTATGGTCAAATATAATGTACCAAACCAAGACGCTCTAAGTTAAATAGAACGCTCAAAGATGGCGGAAGAAATAATTTTTTTTTTAGTTGTTCGTCAAGTACCAAGGAGGCTTTGTACGTCAATTTTTTTCGATTGTAGGTGCTTTAAGGGGATAAAGTTCATTTTTTTTAATTTTCAATAAAAGTGCATTTTCTACAATTTTTAAAAATGCATTTCCTTTCTTTTTTTTCATATGTTATTATTATTATAATAATAATAATAATAATAATAATAACACGTCTTTATTATTTTTCATATAACATGACAATTAATTATACAGTTCATAATAAAATAAAACATGAAAAATAAATGGCGAAGTTAAGCGGTCACAATCCACAAGAAATCATGCACGCTTTTCTTACACTTAACCACAAAATAATTTACAGTAATTTAAACATAATTGCAAACAAAAAAAATAGATAATGCTGAATGAACGAGTGATTTACATATTTCCATTATATACATATTTTTTTATTAATTCTCCATACAAAGGGCTATAACAATCCTGTACATTGACGTTCGAACAAGTGTGTCTTATATATCTTTTTAAACCTAGTGATTCTGTTCTCTTTTAGCTGATTAGTCAAACCATTATACGTTTTACCAATTTGATAACTAAATGATCTCTTGAACAATTCAGTACGATGCTGTGGTGGAGTTAGAAGACCCTTAAATCTAATATTCAATATATGTACATCAGTGCGAAATTTAATTTTTTGATAGAGGTATATGGGAGTCTTATTTAATATAATTTCATGAAACAAACAGACTGTGTGATGCAACCTTCTGTTATATATATTAAGCCATTTTATCTCTTTGAGTTTGTGAGAAATTCTCTGATTTCAATATATTCCATAAATGAGTCTGAGACAAGAATTTTGTAATTTCTGTATTTTCCTTGCATACAAAGTAGTTATGCAAGGGCCATATAAATAGTCTGCATAATTTAAAACAGATAAAACCAGAGTTTCACAAAGAAGAACTTTGATTTTATGTGGGAGGTAATGACGATTACCATATATTAATTTTAAAACAGAATAACCTTTTTGTAACATTTTATTTACATGGTCCTCAAATCTTAAATCACAGTCTAATATAACTCCTAGACTTTTTGCCTTGTCTACTTTTTCCAAAGAATCGTCACCGATTTTAATATTTATTTGATCTTTAATATTGTTTCGTTGGTTTTTAGGACCAAAAATGATAATATTAGATTTAACGGGATTAATGACAAGACAATGATCATTTGCAGTTTTTACAAAATTTTGAAGATCTTCATTGACAAATGTACAGGCGATATTAGCATCAGAGGGCTTGAAAGAATAATAGAGCTGGGTGTCATCTGCATATAAATGTACTTTGCAATAGGTTAAATGATTAATAAGGTTGCTTGTATACACAGTAAATAATAATGGGCCAAGAATAGATCCTTGGGGAACGCCAGATCTTAGAGTTAAATAATTTGAAGTATTATTATTCAATTTTACACGTTGTTCCCGATTATTTAAGTATTCATTAAATAATTGTATTGCTCCCTCAGAGAGCCCTATGTAATACAAAATGTTATTAAGTATTTCGCAATTTATCGTGTCAAACCTTTATCGGTAGCCGCTATAACATCATCTACTATGTGTAAGAGGGCTGTAGTGCAACTGTGTTTGGGCCTAAATCCTGATTGAACCGAAGGTATTAATTTGTATTTTTCTATATGCTCTCTTAACTGGTGTTCCATTATTCGTTCAATAAGTTTTGACATGGTTGGTAGTAAACTAATAGCTCGAAGATCTTTGAATTCTTCTGGATTATTTTTTTTAGGCAACACAGTTATATCAGCCCTCTTCTACATAGCTGGAAAAACGTTCTCAGTTAAGCAGAAATTAATAATATGCGTTAAATATAAAATAATATGCGGACAACATAATTTTAAAAGGTTAACATTTAAACCATCACACCCAGCTGCAGTAGTTTTTATTTCATTTAAAATCTTATATATTTCGTGCTCGTTGACAGGTTCGAATTTAAAATTTGAATTATTTATATTATGATTTTTATAAAACTCAATAACATCATTTGATGCAGTTGTTTCGGGAATAGCATTTATAAAAAATTTTTTTATTTCATTAACATTCTGTAAGTGATCTGGAATCTCTCTAAGTTTATTTTGAGGCACAAAATTGTTTTCTCTGAGAAATTTCCAGTTTTGTTTTGCTGTAGAATTACTTATTTTATGTTCAATATACATTTTTTTCTCTTTTTTAATAGCTTTAGTTGTATAATTACGCATTTCCTTATAAAACTGAAAATGTGCTGGATTTTTTGTTCGTCTATAACGTTTCTCTGCTTTATCCCGTATTTTCATCATTATTTTTATATTGTACGTTAACCAGGGTGCATACGGTTTAGTGAATCTAGATGTGATGAAGGGTGCGTGTATTTCAAATAGGTCATTAATATTTTTGACTAAAAATTCTACCTTTTCATTTACGTCATTTAAATCAAATATTAAATACCAGGGAACGCTAATAAGATCTGCTTCAAAGTGTTCATAATCAAAATTTTTAAAATTTCTGTACGTAAATATTTTTGGTTTATTTTTTTCGCCATATACCTTTAAATTACAAAATACAATTTGGTGATCAGATAAATCATTATCTAAGACACCCTTCTCTAAAACATCCAAACCCTCTGACACTAAGATGAGGTCAATTAATGAAGAAGTACTTTCTGTAATTATTACCATGCGTATGCCAAATAAATTTCGTTATCAAGTTAATGGAGTTATTTTTGTATTATATTTTTGGTTATACGACTTTTTATAGTATATTTTATTTTGTTTCGATGAAAATTGGGTGAAAAAGGGAATGCAGGGAAAATGCATTTTTGAAAATTGTAAAAATGCACTTTTTTGAAAATAAAAAAAATGAACTTTCTCTCCTTTATGTACCTAAAAGAACCTACAATAGAAAAAAATAAAAAGTGGCACACAACGACTCCCTGATACTTGACGAAAAATTAAAGAATTTTAATTGATATATTGATTTGTTCGGGAATTTTTCTTTTTTATTTTTCCAAGATTGAGCTTTACATATCGGACAGGTCTATATTTTTACATTTCAACATCAGATTTAAAATGTACACCCTCAAAAACCCGTATAAATGTTTTTTTTAGGGATTGTTTCGGAAATTAGAATTATTGCCACGTTTTCGAATTCCTGCCCCACTGTGCGTTGCCTCGCTAAAAGAAGAAGAAGAAGAATGCAATTTTTTCTCAATTCGCGAAAATCAAACAAATGAACTCAATAGGGATTTACCTTCGATACATACAAATTCTCCAGTATGTGACAGCGATTTATATATTATGACAAATTTCCGCTGTTACTTTACTATATAAACTGTTCCTTATACTCGAATTTAGTCCAAGATCCCAGAGCTGCCAGACCTACGTCATTTTAGCAAAGCTAATATTTTGACAACAAATAGTGTAATATCTAGTTAAGAACGTATGCGTATTTGCTACTTTGAAAGCGGGACCCTTTTGCAGAAAACAGGTACTCTACAAACTTAATATGCTTAACTTTCCTACGCACATCACCAAACTTATTCACTCTTTCCTGACAGGCAGATCGCTGCAGGTCAGGGTGAATAATAAATTTTCAACTCGAAGGGATATTCGCGCGGGTGTCCCCCAGGGGTCGTGTCTGTCACCAAAGTTATACAATCTATACGTCTCCGACTTCCCGGAGTTCCCGAATACGAATCTTGCCAAGTACGCCGACGACACGGCCATGTACGTGCATTCGCATAACGCACAAACGGCGAACATGCTACTCAAGGCGCACATGGCCCGTGCCACGGCGTATTACGACAAGTGGAAGATTCGGATCAACGCCGAGAAGTTGGAGTCTATACTCTTCACGCGCCGATTTACCGAAAATCGGATTTTAACGCCACTTTCGATCGGGGGTAGAGAAATTCCAATCAAACGGTGCGTGAAGTATCTGGGGGTCAACTTGGACAGGAAACTGATGTTCAACACGCACCTAAACGAGACTGTACGTAAGGTCTACTCCATGTCCAGGAGTCTGTATCCGCTCCTGGCGCGGGGTAGCGGACTAAACAGGACTAATAAAAAATTATTGTATACGATGGTGATCAGACCGGCCATCACATACGCGGCGCCTGTGTGGTGCAGCATCCCGGCCACGACAATGCGGAAACTTAGCGTTTTAGAACATACATTTATGCACCTCATTTCAGACTCCGGTAGGTACACCTCCCTCAGAGATCTCTATGCACGTTGCCACGACATAACCCCACTAGCGGACTTCGTCCGAGAAACTTCCCAAAAATTCTACCAATTCAAACTGGGCGAAAGTCCGCTAACCCGAAACATCACACGAATCAGACAGCATAATGCCATACTTTTCAACCTGAAACACCCATTACCATACCAGGCGTTGCCTATCTTTCGGCAACCTCCCTAGCCACATCTTTCCTATACCACAATTTCCTTTCACCACCTTTTACTTGTACCCCCTCTATTCCCCCATTAGTTGCATTTTTATTATTTTTGTTCTTTTGTTCTTCTTCCAAATTCCCTTTAGACCAATAACTGCTAATAAATCCCAACTTTTAAAATCATAATCTCCCCTCACCCCATCCTTCCAGAGGCAGGTAGACAACTGGATAAATCCGTGACTCTCGAACGGGTTTTTTCATTAAGTTTTTCCCGTATGGACAACAAGATTTTCTTCATAAAGGACCCCGGAACAAAACCCATGAAAATGTTGATTCGGTGGAATCGGCTGAAATTTTGGTATTTTCTAGTTCAAGTCATGCTGATCAAAAGTTCATATCACATCAAGCCAATCCTATGAAGAGTTTTTGAGATACAGCTTGTCAAAGTTAGGTAATTTGCGTCATTTTAGACATTCAAGAACTTCTTACTCCTAAACTATTAACTTTAGCAAAAAATTGCAAGGGTCGAAATATTTTTGTTCTAGTCCAATAAAGCTCATGAATTTTTTTCAGAGTTTTTTTAACAATTTTTAGGTTAGGTGAAATATATATATGACATATTTCGGTATGCTTCGGTGGGATTGGCTGAAACTTTGCTATTTTGTAGTTAAAGTCATGCTGATCAAAAATTCCTATTGCATGAATCTCTCCTATGAGTGGTTTTCGCTCCAGGAGTGCCTGAAAGTCTAACAACGAGGTAACGGGTAATCTATCGTGTTTATGAATCGTGTTTATGAATGGCTTCCAGCGTGTATGTGTACGTGCGTGCATGTGTGTGTGATTATTTTTATCAAAGAACCTGCTCTTACCGGCACTATGTTTCTTATGAGAGCGTTGTCATTGCCAACCAGGGTGATTCCATTTTTTTGGTTTCACTTTCTATCTGTTTATTTTTACTTTTTGTTGTTTTTTAAGATTTTCTTTTTAGTTTTTAAATATTGAGAACATCCATAGGATTTTCAGGAACAAGTGCTCTGTTTCCAGCATCATGTATCGTTCGAAGAAGAATCATTGATGGATATTTTATGTGATTTTCATGCCGTGCGTACCCCAAAAACCATAATACGCTTGTGTTTTCAGCGGTTCCGCATCAAACTCATTAGAACGATTTTTCTCACACTAGTTCTACGACTGAAATGAAACAGGACATTTTTTGTGTATTTTTAATTAGTGAATGAAATTCTTGTACCAAAGTGAAAAAAAAAATAAAACACAAGAAATTAATGCAAAATATCGACAGCCCCCCTCAATATCATCCACTTACGGTAAAAAATATTTTTAAAAAATACTATAAAAATAAGCTTGTATTATTGTTCAATATGCATATAAAGTCGCGTCCCTGTAAATCAAAAGGTTTCTGAAATATAATAATAATAATACATATAATAATCAATTTTTGGGTGCCATTTTCAAAGGGCCGTAGCTCAAGGTATTTGCGAACATATTTTTGTATGTAGAATCTGCACCAGAAGTTTGTCATCGATATTTCCGGAGAACTCTGTATACACTGGCACATACATACACACAAACACGCTGGAAGCCATTCATAAACACGTACATATAGATTACCCGTTACCTCGTTATTAAGACCTTCAGGCACTCCTGGAGCGAAAACCACTCATAGGATAAACTCAGTGCAATGGGAATTTTTGATCAGAATGACTTTAACTACAAAATAGCAAAGCTTCAGCCAATCCCACCGAAGCATGCCGGAATATGACATATATATATTTTACCTAACCTAAAAATTGATTAAAAAACTTTGAAAAAAATTCTTGAGCTCCATTGGAGTTGAACAAAAATATTTCGACCCTTGCAACTTTTTGCTAATGTTAATAGTTTAAGAGTAAAAAGTTCTTGAATGTATAAAATGACGCAAATTACCCAACTTTGACAAGCTGTATCTCAAGAACTGTCCATAGGATTGGCTCGATGTGATAAGAACTTTTGATCAGCATGACTTGAACTACAAAATATCAAAATTTCAGCCGATTCCACCGAATGAACATTTTCATGGGTTTTGTTCCGGGGTCCTTTAGTGCGCGCGTGCGACAGTGCGCGTCTGTTAAAAATGCAATTGTTTTTTCGTAGTTCTAGCTAGTTTTAAGTATTTTAATATCTTCCCGGATTATTGTTCAACGAAATTGTTAGGTTTAAGTTTTTTATATATGTTAAACAGGAGCCCTAACGTCCCAATTTCATCTGTTGTTACAGCCGAAGCTAAACCCCTCCACCCGATCACCTACCTACCGCGACGTTGCACGCCGCGGTGGGGTGATCGGCTCTAGACTGGACCCAGCTGAGGCGCATTCATGTCTTTAAACATTAATAAATATCTTTGATTTGATTTTGAATCTTAAGGTCCGAGGTTCGATCCTGAGCGTTCTCAGCTTTTTTTTTTCAACAAATATTAACTTAAGGTGGCGATTACCAAGAAAGAGACAACCGAAAGAGAAATTATTATTATTTTTGGCCATAACTTTTTTCTTAGTACGTATATTTGAAAAAAAACTGAGGACGCTCAAGGATCGAACCTCGGACCGTAAGATTTGGAGGCTGACGCTTACACCATATAATTAGCGTGTCACTTGTAAAATAATCCAGCTATCATAATTTAACGTACTGAGTAAAATTCTTATGTACTTTTTGTACCTGTTTTCTGCAAAAGGGCCCCGCTTTCAAACTAGCAAATACGCATACGTTCTTAACTAGATATTACACTATTTGTTGTCAAAATATTAGCTTTGCTAAAATGACGTAGGTCTGGCGGCTCTGGGATCTCACTCTAATTCCTTTGTATCGAAGGTAAATCCCTATTGAGTTCATTTGTTATATTTTCGCGAATATTACCCGCTAATCGCTTCCACTAATATTTTGTGACCAAAAATATAAGGCTGAATAAGCCCATAATAAATTTTTATTTTTTAGAAAGTTGTATTCTTGTTAAAATACATCTTCCTTGATATCTTTTTTGGAGGTTTAATTTTTTTAATTGAGCTTTTGATGTTCGACAAAATATAATCCATTACAGTTTTGTTGGCGTAAAATAACACCACAACACACCATTCTAGCAAGTGTTTCCATTTTCTGGTAGCCTCCTTTTGCTCAAATTGTATTCTCTTTGAAATAAATAAACGTTAGCTTGCACGTATATGCTTTCAAAGTCGGCAAATTGAAAGAATGAAAAAATAATGTGTATTCTTTGATCGCCAGATCGTTTGTCCCCCAGTAAAGCGGTAAATTTTCCGCTATTGCGTTACACAATGGGAAAATCGAATGAATACCGGTTTTACACCAGTCCCAATCGTAAATTTAACTTTATTGGGTATCGGGTGGCTTTCAGTTTCAGTTTGTTTGTTGTAGAGATACGGTTTCCTATTGATAATTTTGTTTATCCAATATATTAAGGATATTGGCGTGGAAATTCATCCAGATCTCATTTCTGCTTGGCGTCCGTTTATCAAGGTTTTTACATATTTGCAAATTCGTGTTTCTTCAGGCACTAGGACATGTATAATGTGTTATATGCAGACATGGGATTTTCGAGCGGCATGACGTAATTAACAGGGACCGGCTGGGAGGTGGAACATTTTTCCATTTATAACGAAACAATAAACTTTCTTGTAGTTTATTTGAGGAGAGTTGGAAGACGTAATATGTGGAAGAATTTCCCGAAACAACCCCAAACTGTATATTTAAACTATTCAGCTCTTCTTTATACAAACAGTAAAAAAAAATGAAACCGCCAGTACTACTACGTCAGTATCGATAGTTCTAATGCAAATGTCCTTCCAGACTTGTTGAACACAATCAGTAATATGCAATATTAGTCTTGTATCTGCTTCTTGGTAGCAGGATGATTTTAGAGCAGTATTGCAATAGCTACTTTTTGTAATTTCTTCGCAAACAGTTGACAGAATTTCGACAGAATTAAAGTTATTAGATGTCGTTATATCATTTGTCAATAAACATGTCCTCAACAAACATATCAAATGCCTTTCTCAAGCTTATTACTGGTAAAAATATTTTTAAATTGCTTTAAATAATATTCCTGGTTCAAAAAACTTTCTACTTCAAATATACAGTGTGTCCCCGGATGGAGTTGACAAGAGGAAAAACATCTCTATTATTGATTTTACGACGAAAAGTCATTCTTTATAAAAAAATCTGCTTGTCGAAAAAATGGATTTACCATTTAAAAATCTTAGATCAGATGTACCGGGTGTTAATAAATTAAGAAAACATCAAAATGCCTCAAGAGAAAAGTACCTTTATTTATTATTTTGGACAAAATGTTTATAAAACAAACTTGTTTATAATCCAAAATAAAGCCTAAATACAAATTATGAAGTCCAAATTTTTACTTTTACATTTATGTCAACTTACATTTTTTTTCAAACATTAACATAACATAATAACATTAACTTCAACGATTGTGGAAAAACAATTTATTCTACATAGCCTCCTCCAACCTCAACACATTTCTCCATCCTTTTAATAAATTCACCATAGCCCTTACAAATGGTTGAGGGTACATTCACTTCATTCACCACGTCTTGTATTTGTGCTTTTAGTGTTTCTCGATCATGTGGCAGGTCATCTGCATAAACTTTCTGTTTTAGAACACCCCACAGAAGAAAATCCATTGGTGTAAGGTCTGATAATCTTGCAGAAAAATTAATTGGAGCTTATCTTCCTATCCATGTGGCTCCGAAGTGATCTGTCAACCACTGCCCTACCAAAACTGAGGAATGAGCTGGGCAACCGTCTTGCTGCCAAAAAATGTTACGCCTTACTTCCGGTTGCAGAGTGTTTATAAATGGCAATACAAAGTTTTCCATGCTGATTTAAATTTTGTTTTAAGAAATATGGACCAACGATTCGATCATAAAAAATCCCACACCATACATTCACTTTTTTTATAACGTTGACTTCGTTTGTGAATGACATTGTTGATTTGGATTTTCAAAAGCCCAATAACGACTGTTTTGTGATGAAACGTGGCCATTGGTACAAAAAACATTCTGTGAAAACTTCTATCTACGAGGTAATTCTCACCGCCCCATAAACAAAAATCCAATCGTTTCTCTTCATCTCCATTTTCAAGTCTATGTCTGAACCTTGGCTTAAACGGTCGAACTTTGTTTTCCATATAAATTCTCTGTAAATGACTTTTACTTACTTCCAGTCTTTGTGAGCGTTTCCGTAATAGTATATTGTGTATCTAGGTGTGAAAGCGATACATTCCCGGACGACAAGCATCGAAGTCTGGGAATGTGCTTTCACACCGAAGTACACATACTATTTTTTCTGAAATCACAATAAATACACTTTAAACGTATAAAAATCAAAAATATAAACATTTAAAAAAAAAAAATTTCTGAAATCACAATCAATACTGTTTTAAACGTATAAAAATCAAAAATATTAACATAATAAAATATATATAAAAAACCGTACGGGAATGTTACTTCCCGGCCTAGGCCGGAAAGTAACATTCCCGTACGGCTTTGTTGATCGTTGCTTAGCAACGGATCTTTTCCGGTCTGTTTTCTGATAGTTTCCTAGCAACGGACTAAAATACTGGAATTGTGCATTTTTCGCTCTAAAATCGCGCCGAAAATGTAGACATTCCCGATCGATTTCAGAAAAATATAATTTCAGGTTTTCTATTACTGAATTTATTGCCAGAAGTGTTGCCGCATCGTCTTCATTGTACTTTTTCTTGAGTTTTTTGACATCCAATACAGATCCAGTTTCATTGAATTTTTTTACTAGTTTGCGCAGTGATTGGCGCGATACTGCTGTGTTAGGGAACTTTTGGTGGAAAAGGTTAATTGCATATCGATAAGAGACGTCACCAATCCCATAACATTTTATCAAATAAATTCATTCTTGTTTGGTAAACATTTTTTAAATGATCAACAGAACACTAATAAATACAGATGTAAGCAGCACACTCTGTTTCTTAATTTGAATTCTTACTCATATTAATAAATTCAACGTAAAAAGATAAAATCAATAAAAACATAAAAGTCAAAATACAGACTTCATAATTTGTATTTAGGCTTTATTTTGGATTATAAACAACTTTGTTTTAGAAATATTTTGTCCAAAATAATAAATGAAGGTACTTGAGGTATTTTTCTTAATTTATTAACATCTGATCTAAAATTTTTATATGGTAAATTCATTTTTTCGTCAAGCAGAATTTTTTATAAAGAATGACCGTCGTAAAATCAATAATAGAGATGTTTTTCCTCTTGTCAACTCCATCCGGGGACACATTGTATTTGAAGTTATCTGTGTAATATAAGCATTTTATAGATTTCGAGAGTAAATCCAAGATCTCTGCCAATATGGCGGCTTTCCCATATTTAGATTATTCTAGACTTTTGATATGTTGTTGGGGATATTATTCCAAGTCTAAAAAACCTTAGTTTATTTCTTTTACAATTAGTTTGATGTTTAACCTTTTGTTCACCTAAAATGACTCGCCTAATGCAATATGTCAGAAGATGAAGCATTCGTGAGACATAGTCGAGAAACTAGCACCGGGTCTATGTTGCAGGGTAATTTTTCGCTTGAAAAGAGATTGTAAATTCTTTAGATATTTATTCCTACCTCTACTTCATTCGAGAATATGTCAAATTATTACAAATTTTTCATGATCTTTCCTTCTATATGACTCTTTTCGATACGACCTAATTTGCATGGATTAAAATAATTGGAAGGTCTCAAATTTATTTCAGCTCATAATTGAGTAACGTCAATTTTACGGCTCTGTGTCTGATGATATTCCTCATTATTTTTAGTGCATATTGGCACGGATTCTGTCGTAAATCTCTCTTGCTGATGCAGGCGACAATATAGAACGGATCTAAATTAAAAGTTTTGAATTATAAATTTCGCACGGGACTCTGGGATAAAATCGTATAAACTCAATTTATTCTTCTAACTTGATTTCAGCCAAGTGTCAGTAAGACGTGTTATATTGAAAGTTATTTTCTAATCTGGCTGTCTCGCGTATTGAGATGTAATGTACACACTGCGGACTTCCTGTTGCTTATTGGATTCTTGATTTAGCTTCCTTATTTGTTTGAACATAAAAGAGTTTGGTAATCTATCTGTTTAGTACAAATTCTATTTTAGAGATTTTTCAATATCGTGCAAATTGCTGAAGCAGACTTACAAGTTCATTTTAGGAAAGTACAATACAAATTTTAATTAAAAAATAATTTTGTTGCGCTCAACTAGCATTAAGAGGAAGAGAATGAGGAGATTGAGGATATATGAAAACATTTTCTTTTGCAAAGAATCTGTTAGACAATACTAGCACAGTTTTTTCACGAGAGGGTTTATTTTAACCAATCTTTTTTGTGTAATACAAAAAACCCAAAGTGTCTGGTACATCGATAGGAAGTTTTAAGGAGGTGACAAAGGAAGTCATTATACATATATGACCATATTATGTACCATTATACTAAGTATGACAGATGGTTTAAATATTCATATAGACTCCATTACCCCTTTAAAACTTTATGTATATGTACCAAACACTCCGTATACCTGGAGCTAACTCACTCTACTTAATTTATAGACTTTACTAAAGATATACTTGATCCCTTGATTTTATGTTTAAAATTTAAAAATTAATAGTTTAAAAAACTAAGTTGGTAAACAAACAGCATTATCAATGTTTTAGAACAGTCTGGTGTATAATCGATATTCTCGCGATTTTAATGATGTTAATAACACTCCAAAACTATTATATTAATCATTTGTTTGAACCTCATTGGAACATTCGACAATTATTTGGTCTCCTCGTTATAACATGTCAATTGAAACACTCTGACATCCAAAACTAAGAGCGTCGGGAAAAATGTTTCTTTTCTCAAAATTTTCAATAAGAAAGGTAGTTTCGAAGGCAATGTGACGATTTCGGAAAATCAATATGGCGGGTAAAATCAGGACAATCACAAAAAATATCAATTACAAAGCGAATTTATTCACGAAAAATCCGAAATTTGTCCCAAAATTTTGAATACGACATTTAGTTTCGAGAAATTCAGTATGACGGTTCAAATATGGCGCCTAAAATGATAATAGCACAACTAGAGATTGGATATTTAAAAAGATTTTCATGTAAATTAAATTTCTTTTTTTTTATGTTTAATAGTAACCACCTCAAATAAACGCTTTTATATTATGCTGGAGCTTGTCATTTTATTGGGGGTGGCAGAACCAGATATCAAATTTTGAGAAAAAAGGGTCTATACAATTTTCTGATAGTTTTTAAGTTATAACGACTTAAACATTGCAAGTCTTACCTTGAGAAAACATTGGTGTTTATTTTTATTTTCTTTTTACTTCCATATCTAGTGACAAAAAAAAATTGAAAATTTTTATTGTTCAAATAGGCTTAGAGTGTCAAGGAACGTCGAGATTTTAAGTTTTACCGAAAAAAAAAAATATGTCTGTCTGTAACTTTTTTTGTGCCGTTTAAGTTCTTGCTTTGAAATTTGGTACAAATATGTATTTTAACGTGATCTGGAACTAAATTATATTTTTATCTTATTCCGTTGGGGGTAAATTGGAGTAAATAGATAAATCAAGCAGGTAAGAGTCCATAAAATTGATATTTAGTGTATACAAGAGAAGCTATAAGGTCTCAATTTTTTTTTTTTTTTTGGCGTTAGGCACACCCATTACCACTTCCACCACATTATTAAAGAGGGTGAAAAAAAAATATGATTTAGTCTATGTACAAGATCCAAAAACCAAAATATTTTTTTAATTCATCCACCCCCACTACCACACCCGATATCACCATACCCACACCACTACCAATGTGGGATATCGTTTTATGAGTTTTTGGGGTAGACGATTTCAAATATTATATTATTAAAGTTCCATGAAAAATTATTTCCACATACAAATTTTTTTCGTTGTGAGAGGCTTGGATGGAAAGTCTGGATGTGGAAGTAGTGATTCCTTGGGTAGCGGTTTTTTGATGAATATTCTGATACTAGCCACATTATTGAGGTCACCATATTGAATTTTTGAAATCGCCATATTGGCACTGCTTTCTAAAGCACTATTATTAACGAAAATTTTGTACCCCAAAATGTCCCATATAACAAATGTCCCACGTAAGTTGACAGAACAAAATATCTCGAGAATAGGGATTGCAATACCGGTTAACCGGTTATTAGGACAAAAAACACATGACGATAATTACCGGTTATTTTAATTTTTTACCGGTTATTTCGGTAAATTCTGAACTTACGATATGTCACGTATTCAACGTTTCTATTTATGTCAGTGACTAGTATTCACTAAATACAGAGTGACTGTCCCAACACTGAGCACTTTTAACAATAAATAAATAACATTATAAAAAGTAAAACCCAGACACCAAGCCCCAAGAAATACAAGTAAGAGAGACATTGACAATATCGTGCGATAGGAAATTGAATATTTCACTGCCGCAAATATCCGTGGAATACATTTAGAAGTATGTTATTACCAATTCTTATTAACTTATCCACCCACCAATATCGATTGAGGAAGGACATCTTCAGCTGGTGGTATTCTATGCACAAATATCAGACGACTAACAGATATAGCTTTGAAAAACTAACCCTTTTAACAGGCCGTTTTTAAAAAAGATTGTATTTTTAGATTAGGTATTCAATAAATGCCCTATTTGAGTTTATGTTTATAATTTTTGTTATTTAAGTTGATATTTTTGTTATTTACAGAATAATTATTTATTTAAATTTATTTCATTTATATTTTTTCCTTTTGATAAAAAACCTTTGGTTTGTTGATTATATTAAATACACGTTTATAATAGTATATTATTCAACGAACATATAATGATGGCTATTATTCACGAGGGTGAAGTTTAAGACACGAGCCGTAGGCGAATGTCGTAAATCACCAGAGTAGCCATTATATGCGAGTAGAATACTATACTATACTATTAGATATTTTTGTTAAATTGTTTACTAAAGAAATTAATTAATGAATTATTTATACTATTCTTTTTGAGTAATATGTAAAATTATTGTAAATAACGTTGACGTTTAAATTCAATTTGACAAACCGTTCTTTGACACATAACGGCCTACTCAATCAAATTTAAAAACGAAATTGTACGATAAAAGAGGGTCTGTTTTTGAAATGGTAAATAGTTGTCTATTCATAAATTTGATAATAACAGTAAAATTGTTCACACAATTGTAGCTATGACAGTTAACGAATAATTATATTTAAGGTTTCAGAAACTAGCCATAAATTCTACTAAAAAGTTGCGAGATTGCACTCGAATTGAAAAAATACCTGCCCGTGACTTCTTATAAACAACTGACTGTCCTTATTATTCATTAGTGAATACTGAAATCATTATTCACTGCAGGGAATAATGGATAGCATTATCCTTGAGAAAACACATACATAATGAGTACATTATTTAATAGTCGTGGAAAAAAATTTTTTTTGTCAAATTTAGATAATTTTGTACATGGAAAAAGATAATTGCCATTTTCGTTAATTCTAAAAATTACCGGTAAATACCGGTTGACCGGTTATTTACATTTTTATTTACCGATTTACCTTTATTTACCGATTTACCGGTTATTAAAACTTCCGGTAAATTGCAATCCCTACTCGAGAACATCGTATTTTCATGAAAACTACAAAAAAGCTATACGGTTTGAAGGGGCCCATAAAGTCAGGCCCAAATCGTTTTAATAAAATGAAAATTTCATTATTTTATTATTTTTTTATTGCATAACCTTATTCTTTGTAAAAAATAAAGATCTTTCTTTCCTTGGTATTTTTTAGTAACCTGTTCCTTAAGACCTTAAATGCTCTTTATTGAAGTTGACGATCATCATTGCTTCTTGTAAAATTTAAAGAATTCTTGTTTCAACATTGAAATTATTTGCTATTTTCCTTATTATCTCCGGTCACATCGTGAAAATAAAAATACCAAACGGTTTGCAATAAAATTTCGAATTAGACTTATGAAAAAAATGTTTGATGATTTGTTCATTATTTGTAAATAAAAAAATAAAAACCACTAAAAATTGCCTTTCTTGGATAATTTAAAAAATATAATGTAATAATGCATCAATTTTAACGAAAGTTGGTGAAACTATACCCTTTATTGAACTAAACTTTCCTTCCAAATCTTAGCGGAAAATATTTATATAAACGGCTAAAACAAAAGAAGATTTCTAAATTTCAATCGCTTATTGTTTAAGTGCATCGACTCATAAGAGGCCATTTTTTTTTCAATATGTAGGTTTCTACATCTATTTAACAATGGTATCTAGAAAAGAAAATGAAATTTGTTTATGATTTCTAAAATTATAGTTATAAGCATATTGAAATATCAAACATTTTTATAAAAAAGATAATGATCTACTTGCATCTGGGGACGAGATACGTCAATTCTTGATTCTCAGTCGCTTATAAATAAGCAAATTGATATTTATTCTTCAAAAAAGTTATATTTTTGCATTAGCTAGTTGAAAACAATTCAGAAGCACAATATTTAAAATATAGTGTATCGGAGCCAGAAGTCAGATAGCCCAGTATCTAAGATGACTAGCGCTTTTTGTTCTAGGATGCAGACGTCTCTGCTTCAAATCCTGGTCGTGGCATATATACTTTTTTAATGTATCAGTAATAATAAATATTTTACAAACCTATATACATTAACATAAGAATTGTTGTTCGATTAGGTTGGTTTTCCATTTCGCGACAAAAATTAAGAAAGTTATAGAAATATTCAAAATGTTCTCAGAGCCTTTATTCGAGGTAATATTAAAAATTGTAGTTTTGTCTTCAAATAGCAGAAATAAAAATATAAGCACTAGTGAACAACTAATTCAGATTTCAATAAGAAATATTAATAAATTTTGTTTTATAATTTTTAGCGATCTTCTTGACGACGCAACGGCTCAATTTCTTTTATAAATTTTTAAAATAATACATAATATAATAGATCGTGGAGTTATTTTTAGTTTATTAAATTTTGAATCACCCAATACCAGGTTCTAGGCAAAACTGATTATTCCATGTGCAGACCCATAGAATCGGAAATTCTCGTCACTATACAAAATGTGTGAAAATTACAAAAATCACAATTGCACTCCACTAACCAAAATAAAAGTAAAAATGTAATTGCTGTATTGATAGTACATGATAACACTCAGTCATTTATGAACTTGTTCTCTTTTGCATTTTAATAGTGTTTATCAACGATTTACATATATTTTCATGAAACTACATATATTTTCTGAAAATTGCCTCGGCTGTAATTCACATCACAACAATTGAACGAGAGATAAAACAAAACGCAGGATTATATAATATATAAACTTCTCTCAACATTTCGCTGATTATTTTAATAATAAAATTCCACTTGGATGCGATTGCTAACGCGATTATTTCCATACTGCTGTATTTCTGTATTAAATTTATTCATCTGAAATCCGAGGAAATGCTGGCCTAAATAAGTTACTTTTTGTTATTTTGTAAAACTAGAAACAGAGCTAGATTTAACAGAAATTATTAAAAGATATGTACAATTTCAGTTTCACAATGTTTAAACTGTCTGCTTTTTGTTTATTCTATGTCTTTATATCTTATTTTCGTTTTATAACTGATGTATTTGAATACATTATTCTTTTTGCTGTTTATATAGTCTAAGAGCTAATGAATTTTTTTGGTACGAATTTTTCCAGTCAGCGAACATCGATACGATTGTTCAGTTAGTCATTCTAAGGGAAAAATTGTATATTATGTATAGGGGTTTTCCGATGGGTTGAGTCAGAAAATGCCTTGAAAAATACAAATGCGTTACACTTTTTTTACACTAATGAAATTGGTTCTACTAACAAGTCGTACACTAAAATCAATTAAAAAAACAGTGTGGCTGATCTGTAGTTATAGCAAATATGTCTGGCACATGAAAAATTGAAAAATATTTAAAAAATAAATGCCCTTAGTTTAGTGGTCCTAAAAATTTGCCAGATGACAATTTGCATTATATTAATGGCTTAAAAAACGATAATAGCCCAGGTATTTTAGTTTTTGACCCGGAATTAATTATTGTAAAGCTGAAAATTTGCAGGATTGTAGTTTTGGTCCAGGACAATACGTACCAAAAAATCCCCTACTGTCCCCCGTCGGGTTCCCCGTTTTTTCGGAGCAACAAGGTCCTAAGTCGCAAAAATTGTATATAAAGTGCAGCAGAAAGGTTGTTATTGGTCCGATTTGGGTAGAAATGATCATAAAAGATTAGGGGAAGCATATCCGTTCGTATTTCAGTTATGCCATGCATATTTATAATAATATAATAATATAATTTTCCGTTTAGTTCTGTCAAAATTTCAAAAATTCAAAAAAATTCCGAAATGGCGCCATTGCGGATAAGACTCGGATGGGAAAACGTACCCGAATAAACATTTCTCGTCACACTGTGGGCTTTCCATTGGTACGTCTACCTTCTCTGCAGCATCACCCGTTACGGAGTTACGCCACTCTGAGTGTCGCAGCGCGGCGGTCACGCCCGTCATGCTCCCGGTGGAACTGCCCTGGCTGCGTTGATGAGACTTTTTGCTAATTTCTGTTTATATATTATTGGTGTTTTATAAGATTTATTGAATTTAATTTTACTTGTCAGACTCAGTAAATGACTTTATTCGGCAAGGTATTATTGATCTACTGGGAAGTGGGGTCGTCCTGATCATCATCCATATCCACTGACTGGCTATAGCATCATGTACAGCTGGATCCTCCTGTACATGATGCTGCAGTTCAGATCAAAGTTTCTGCACCGGCACCGGGCACCGCAGTCCGCCTTGCAGGCACAGGAAATTAGCCGTAGCAGGTTATCAGGAGCTGGCTGCCTTGTGGTAGTATTCTATTAGGCACTATTCTCCTTAACACCCTCACCTGAAAGTATGCGCGAAATGAATGTTGTTCACATGCGGCACTTGTTGGCGGAAGGTTTGCTAAATCAAAGGAGGCTGTCACCAACTGCTTCGCCACGCTCTGGTTGTATCGGACTACTCGTAGCTGGTCTAAGCTCTCCTGCTCACTACCTCCATAAAGGACTACTATAAATCTTTCCCCAGCGGCGGTCACAGTCCTCTTGCCAGATGCAGGATGTGAAAAGACCGCGGAGCATTCCTTTAGCTCAGGTCTCTTCTTCAGGAGATTCTGCGCCTTCTGCTTTCCCATTCTGTACAGAGCTGACGTAGTGTCGCATCCTGTCATGGCATGGCAGAAGGGATCTGAGTCGTTCATTTGATCAGAACTGCTCCTCATTTCCTGGATCTTAAACACTCGTCAGCTTGAAGTGCCCGTGGCCGGACTCAGCATTAGGATGGCGACTAGCGTGGCCAGGATGTCTGTGTCCTGGGCGATGATGGTCACCCGTTATCCTGACACATCCATGTCGAGAGCTGTCCTAACAATCAGGGTATCCGCATCTGCCACAGCCCGGATGACTCCAGCATTTTGGAATTGAGTAGAGAGGAGGTTGATGAGACAAGTTTTATTCTGCGGGTGGTTCAAGAAGTCTGACTGGTTGTTCTGTACAGATGACGTGTGTTCGTTGAAGACCACTTCTACGGGTGCCCGCTTACAAGAACGACGCCGCTGTTCCTGTGCCTTCGTTGAATATTGTT
Organism: Rutpela maculata; assembly: GCA_936432065.2. Lineage (NCBI taxonomy): Eukaryota > Metazoa > Arthropoda > Insecta > Coleoptera > Cerambycidae > Rutpela > Rutpela maculata. The sequence goes on from OW386290.2 coordinate 41,170,507, forward strand.
CATACCCATCGAACACCACAGTAATATATGATGAAATAAATCATAAATAAATAATAAATAACTCCTCATATTCAGGGTCCACTCTTTCCACATTAGTCTTAAGCAAAGTTGATAGCCCACTCTTAACCACCACAACATTTCCATCTTCAAGAGAAAACTTACAAAAAATACAAACGCCTGTGTCCACCATTATTTAACTAAGATCACACAATTTTGCCGCACCAATGAATCGATGCATACACTTAAAGAACTGTCAAAGTTAATGAACTAAAGGTATAGCTCGCCTTGCGTCTTCTTGATTGTTTAGACTAGACGTGATAGACGCAACAATGAACACACTTAACTGTCCGACTGTCGCCGCTGCGACACTCAGTGGCGTAACTTCCTAAAGGGTGACGCTACAGAGAAGGTAGATACACCAATGGAAAACCCAAAGTATGTAGAGAAATGTTTATTCGAATACGTTTTCCCCTCCGAGTCTTCATTTATCCGCAATGTCGCCATTTCGGAATTTTTTAAAGTTTTTTTAAATTTTGACAGAACTAGTACGGAAAATTCTGAACAAAATGTGCATGGTACATCTGAAATACGAACGGATATGCTTCTCCTAATCTTTTATGATCATTTCGACTCAAATCGGACCAGTAACAACCTTTCTGCTCTACAATTTTTGCGGTTTAGGCCCTTATTGCTCCGAAAAAATAGGGAAGCCGATGGTGGACAGTAGGAGACTTTTTGGTACGTGTTGTCCTGGACCAAAACTACAATCCTGGAAATTTTCAGCGTTACAATAATTAATTCCGGGTAGAAGCGATATATTGTCTAAAACTCCTGTGCTATAATACGAGTTCACCAAAGCCTTGCCCGACTCGTCTAATGCTCGTCAGGTGCACTCAATTCGGTACGTTCGATTATACAGACGATTGGTGTTCTACCTTCTCATATATCCGTGGTTAAAGTGCAAAACCTCATAAGTCGATTTATTTGCACTTTTCACTTTATAATGCCATCAGGTTATAGGTATTGATATCCTTTAAACTACAAAACAACATTATACCACCACATTATTACACGGAAAATTAACAAAACAAAGAATCCATGCACTTATTATTTATATTTATGTTAACATTTATTGTCATCATATTCGATTTTACACAAAGAAAACTGCTCTCCTGTACACAATTTTTCTCTATACTTGTAACGACGTCTATATCGCCTGACCCGTTGCGCTGCTCTCCCTGTATTTTTTTAGCAATAACAATCTTGTTTGAGACTGAATCTTCCAAATAACCCTCCGCCACGGTGGATGATTTCCACCGACCGTGACTTTTCAGGGTGGTAATGTCACCCCCAGCATTGGCCAAAAGAGTTGCCGAGGAACGGCGCATGCTATGGCCAGTATACAAATCTGCATTTGGCAATTGCAAATAATCAGCTACAATTCTTGGAATTTTTGAGAGCTTATTTAAACCAACGCATTTTATAGTGCACTTTTCCCTTTAAAAGTTTACGAAAAATCTTTTGTGGGACACATTCTGCGGTCTTAAAGACACATATTTTCTAATCAAATCAAGTGGGTTTACCGAAAATCCTTCATTTAAAACTGTGAAACTTCTTGATTTATTCGTCTTGGTATCTGGTATGGATATATATAAATATTGTTCTTTATCTTTTATATCTTCGACGCTTAAGTAGGTCAGTTCACCGTAATGGCAGGGACCGCAAACTCCCAATATCAATGCAACCTAAAAAACCCAAACAGTTAAATACATAAAAGCAAGAACATCATAATAAACACCTACCTTTGACGTAAGATGCTCATCGTCATGGGCATCCATCAAATATTCTTCGATATGTGTCCTTTCCAAAATTTTGGCCTTTTTGGATTTGAAATTTCTTGATCGTCTTTTTAAGTATACCACAAGTTTTCCATATCTTGTTATATAAAAGTTCCTGATACTTTTAAAGTCGCCTTTATCATAGAATAATTAGTCCACATCGAAGAAGGTGCAATTTTTTTTACTCAAATGTAGAAAGTAAGCGAGAAGCACTTCTTCGTTTAGAGCATTAACTCCTCTTTTTTTCATCCAATTTTCAAATTGTAGATATTCTTTAAAATAGGTTACTTTGGACTTTTCTGCAATTAAATTGGCTGTAGCTTCTTTGGCTTCTTGCAATGTATCGATCGGAATTTCCATATTATATCTTTCACAATTTTCCATTTTAATGCTAATTATACAATGTGTATTAAACATACCCCTGGTTACAAACAAAATGGATAATAACCACAGCTTTCTCGGCACATCCATTCAGAATCTACTTAGCAATAAGCTACTTGTATTTTATATTTTTAGAGAAACGCTGTTGACTTTGACATTGACAATTGACAAAAAATCGATGATATGACATTTTAATAATTATATTGTTTGTCACTGAAAAGCATTTATATGAAAATGTTGAATAAAATGTTGTATTAGACACGTGAGTTATTACATATAAGTCACTTAAGGAAATTAGCTGAACTTTTCTTGCGTGACATATGTAACAACTAACTAGCCTAATAAATAACTATTTTGTAAAACTGTCATTAAAAATGACATTTTTAATTCATTGATAGGTGAACTAAAAATCGACTTGTTACGTGTTAAAAATACTTTTAACACTAGTGTCGAAAACACTTTTAACACTAGTGTTAAAAATAAAATGCTATCTATATATAGTAATATGCATTCTTCTCAAGATAATAGAAAGCTGTATTGATAAAATTAGAAGAAATATATTACTTAGAAACAATACATATTTATTCAAATAGTTATAAATTATTTATTTAGATATTTGATGTCTGGAGCTTCATTCAAAAATGTTTTAATTTGTTCGCTAGTAAATATTTTCGATTTTCTTGGCCGATATCCTACACTTTTTCGTTTTAAAAACGCTATTAGCTTGTAATACTTGCTTACATCCACGTTGTTCTTGATTTGCAAATTAGCTTTTATCATAGAGAAATTAGACCACACTGTTGACGCCTTTCATAACGTAGATTTTTCTTCGAAGTAAGCCAAAAGTATATTTTCAGTGAACTTGTCTACTACTTTCTTCATTTCACATCATTCAATAAGTTTTTTATATGCTATACCATATTGTTGCCGCGATTTTTGGGGCAACAGATCTAAAGTTGCCCTATTTGCGGCTTCTTTAACATCTGGTGGAATATGAAATTACTTTTATTTCCCGTATTTTCTTCAAAATCCATTTTTTTAGCCACAAAATTTACGATATTTAAAGACAGCTTCAATTGTAGTTACTAATAAACACTAAACAACTTACAATTGTTTTACTTAGTTACCCTTTATCCAGTACCTGACTTGACATTTACACTTTATTGTCACATATAATTGAAACGAACGGGTGGCTCAATGCCAACGCGTGCGACACGTAAGTGATAGATCGATAGTTCAACCCCACAGATGGCATTTTTTTAATAACAGTTTTACAAAAAATATTGTATGATACATTTGTTAAAAGTGATTTTATTTTGTTCGTGGGATTGCTCCACTCACTACGCTCGTTCCGCAATATTCCCCATTCACAAAATAAAATGTCACTTTTAACACTTGTATCATAAATAACTATTATTTCACTCTTTTTTCTTTATTTTACACTTGTTTTGATTCATTGAAACTGTCAAATAAATGTCATTTTAGGATATGGCGTTACAAAAAAGTTTTTATGAACTTCTGAGCATACCTAATTGAGCGCGTACTATTTAAAGCCTCGAGATAGTCTGGTGAATGTAAATAAAAGCCAGATTTGTTTTTCTCATGGAATTGTAGTGTAGACTATTATGGGAAAAATGTTTAGGACTGTGAAAATAAGGGCAATATTTTTTATTTATGCAAATTTTGAGGTGCCGCGAGACTCATTTACTAATTTCATAAATCAGCCAGCCCTGTTTTTAACTATATTCCATGATAATATCAATTTATGTAATAAGTTTCAAACTTGTAAAAATGAGGGTAACGTAACCGAGAAATTCGATCAGCGGATTTGTTGAAACACTTCAGCCAGACTTTGTTCAACTAGAGATAAGCCAGATTATTTTTTCAGTAAGTTTTATAATGTACTTAAGCAAATTTAAAAGATTTATAACGGGAAAAATAAGTTCAACTCATTTGAATTTTTCACCCATGGAACCAACCGGAAAATGTTTGCCAATTATTTCCGTAACACCCTGTGTATCTTTGTTTAAAGTTCCACATGAAAACTGTTTATTTATTTATTCCGAAGCTAAAGTACTTATTCTGTTTTATTAATACCTAGTAAGTTTCCAAAACTATTTTTGAACTGTTTTCCTGTTAATTCAAATCATAAGCAATTAATACATAATTTAAATTCTTCCACAAACATTAATAAATTGAAATAAATAAGTTAGGAGAGAAAATTTCAATTTGATTCTTTGCTTGATGAATATACCATTCATAAATGACTGTCTATAGAAAGCAGTAACAAAACCGTAATTATACTACTCCAATAGTTCCACTGTTCTCGAAGACACAAAGTAAATCTAATCTGAAACCCTGTTTGAATTTACAATGGCAAATTGCAATCTTCCGTGTTATGTCTTTCTCAATGCTTGAAGTTATAGAGGTTATTACTTAAGGTCTTCCTTGCCAGATTGCGTAATATCGGAGGTACTTTGTGGCTGGGTTAAATCTTAAAGTTACGAATTCCTAATAGAACCGTGGTACGATATTTATATTTCATTAAGTTAAGCTACTTAGCTGGTAACGTTATTAGATGACTGCATTTTCCTTTCCCTCGTGTTTTTTAAAACTACTAGTAAAATTGCTGTATCGCAGAATGATTACTGTACTCTTCCCAAATACGAGGCCGAAGAATATATTGCATTTGATCGGCACATTTCTGAAACCGTAAATGCCGCTCGCAGAGAAAAAAAATCATATCATTGTAGTAGTTGTCGATTTCAGAACATTTTTCAAAAAAAAAAAACGTCCATCTGCCCGACCATTTTTTTTAATCACTATAACTCAGGAGAGAACCAATCATTTTAAAGTATGGACAATAAGTTAATGTTAGCTAGAAGAAGAACACTATTGTTTTAAAAAAAATCGATCAGTGAATATTAAAGTCATGGAGAGATAATATATACAGGGTGTCCCAAAAGTCAACATCATCCCTTGGAGGGCTCACAGGCCAGCTCATGTCTGACCAGAATATCAAAATTTGGTAAAAAGTTGTTAATTTTTGAGATATTGGCACTTTTATGAATTTTGTGAAGTTCGACACCTTAGATCAGTTTTTCGAGTGCCACAGCTACAAAATGCCATATTTTAAGATTCTAATTTTTGTTACGCAACCCTGAATAGCCCTGCTATTGATCACAGTCCAAAATAAAATTAATATTCGGAAATAAAAACATTTTTGCTCAATTCATGAGTTAATTTTTTTTTTTATCTAACTTAGACTTTCTATACTATAAAAAAAATTACCACGCTAACCTGGCAAGTTATTTTAAAAAATTTCTCATTTAATGCAAGCACGGCATCTTTTTAAAAAAAAATCTTTTTGTCCGTCTTGCACTTGTTGCGACATTTATTTGTTGTGCGGCTTCATTAATACGGTGTCTCAATTGATTTATGTTGTTTAATGGCTTTGCATAGACCTTTTCCTTTATGCAACCCCAGTAGAAAAATCTATTGGATTTAAATCCGGAGACCGGGGAGGCCACGAAATGGGACCAAGACGGCCGATCCATCTCTGTGGATAGGTTTGGTCCAAATGATTTCTCACTCATTGTGCGTAATGAGCTGGACAGCCGTCATTTTGAAGCCTCATTGCCTCACGTGTGGCCAAAGGCGTATCTTCCAAAAGATTTGGCAGTTCATCTTCTAAAAAATCGTGATAAATTTACCCGTTTAGATTTTCAGGTAATTCAAAGGGGCCAATTATTTGACCGTTCAAGATGCCCGTCCACAGATTTATTTTGAAGTGATACTGTGACTTTTGTTCACTCATTAAATGTGGGTGTTCAAGAGCATAACTATGAAAATTGTGCATGTTCATGAAGCCATCTTTTTTGAATGTGCTTTCATCGGTCCATAAAACTTTATCTAGGAACTCTGGGTCTTTCCTATGTTTCTCCAGCATTCTTCGGCAAAATTGGACACGTTTTGCGTAGTCACGAGGAAGCAACGCTTGCACACGTTGCACGTAATATGGGTGGTATTGATACCGTCGTGTAATTCTGTTTACAGTGGATTTCGGTGTCCCTGTACGTTTTTCAATTGCTCGCGCCGAAGTGGTCGGATCATTTTCAATCTCTTGTAAGACTTCATCATCGTAATCCTTACGTAGTCTTCCTGTCCTAATGTGAATGTGGGGCATTCTGCCTTCCGCATATGCTAGGTGAACATTTATGAACACGCGATGATTAGGATGTCTCAGAGCATTCGGGTATCTTTGTTGATACAGAATAGCTGCAGTAGCACCATTTCCTCTGCATTCCCCAAAAATATAATGCATGTTTGCGTATTCCTGAGAAATATACTGGTTCGGCATAATGAGTACTATTTAAACTCAACTACGTAACACAAACGCAGTTCAGAAGAATGCCAGGTCAGTTCGTTATTATCTCCAATACAATAAGTCGAAACTACTAGGCACATAAACACAGTAACAGCCAGAAGTGTCACTTTCTAACTCATGTCAAATGACGTCACTATCTTAGTTTAAAGGTGAGCTTACACTACGCGAAACTTTAATGCATGTTGAATAGCTTCGCTGCAAGCCACTCATACTAATTATTATTGAAATAATTTCAGAATAAGCTCTTTTTGCAGTAAAATAGCAATATCTTTTTTTTTTTTTTTCTAAAGTAAAACATAGAGAATGTTTATACCATTTTAAAAACTACATTAAATGAGCAATTTTTTAAAATAACTTGCCAGGTTAGCGTGGTAATTTTTTTTACAGTATGAAGAGTCTAAGTTAGATAATACAAAAAATTAACTCATGAATTGAGCAAAAAATATTTTTTCCCCGAATGTATGGCACTATTAATTTTATTTTGGACTGTGATCAATAGCAGGGTTATTCAGGGTTGCGCAACAAAAATTAGAATCTTAAATTATGGCATTTTGTAGCTGTGGCACTTGAAAAACTGATCTAAGGTGTAGAACTTCACAAAATTCATAAAAGTGCCAATATCTCAAAAACAACTTTCTACTAAGGTCATATTTTGATATTCTGGTCAGACATGAGCTGACCTATCAGCCCTCCAAGGGATGACGTTGACTTTTGGAACACCCTGTATGAAGAGTATTATAACATTTGATAAGAATCTACAAAAAGAAATATAGGCTAGCAGGCTTAAAATCCAAATCGGAAATAATTGCTATAAAAGGTTTTATTATTTTAATGGCTTCATTTGTTGCCTAATATGACTATCCTAAGTTTTCCCCCCGGCGGAGTTGTGCTTAAGTGGTGGGGGGTAAAAATGTACCTCCAAAAGGTATTTTTCTGTTTTACGGTTATATCTATAATAAAGCATGTCTTATTAGCTTGCTTACTAAGAGGCTTGAAGGTGAAGGCTTCTCAGTAAAGCAAGCTAATGAAGACGCAGACCACCTGATTGTTGCCACGGCCCTTGAGGTATCACAGGAGCATGATAAGGTTGTGGTAGTTGGTGAGGATACGGATCTCCTCATCATGCTCAATGCCCTAGCCACACCCTCAGCAAATATATATTTTTCAAAACCTGGAAGAGGAACGACCCCATCAAAAGTATTTGGTCCCAACAGCTTCAAACTGGCAGACAACATCAGAAGGCCACTCATATTTCTCCACGCCATAAGTGGATGTGACACAACTTCAGCACTCTTCAGGCAGGATAAGAAGAAGGTGGTCAAGCTGTTGGTCGAAAATAAATGTCTTCTCGAAGAAATTAAACCTTTCTTCGAGCATGACACTCAAGCTGAATTTTTATTATTATGAAATATAATCACTAATTGATTTCAAGAATTGTGTATCTTCCTGCCTCCATCTTTATATCAGTTGAATGGATCTCATAATATTCTATATGAAACCATTTTTTAATATTATCTTTTTATATATTCTACAATTTTAATATTTTATATATTTACTTAGTACAAGACTAGTACAATGGAGTGCTATAGTACTATGTTTAATATAGTGTAAATAACACATTTTTCATAAATATGTAAAATTTGTCCAACTTTGATGAGCACTAGTATGGGAACGGGTGATCAAAAAGTATGCGTCTGGTCTCATTCAATGCAGAATTTAATGCCCTACAACTTTTAATAGGACTATGTTTTCGATATTGTGAGTCCTTTACGGGATATAACCGTAAAACCGCAAAAATACCCCTTTTGGGGGTACGTTTTTACCCTCCCCCCACCACTTAAACACAACTCCGCCGGGGGGAAAACCTAGGGTAGTCATATTAGGTAACAAATGAAACCCTCAAAACAGTAAAAACTTTTGTAGCAATTATTTCCGATTCGTCTAATTTTTTGGTTTTACACTACTGGCCTAATACTGTATATTAATAATGATGAGCGTTTTACTAAGCAAACTGGCATCATCGGGAGATCATTAAAATTAGAAAAGTAGCAATTATATCTGAACCTCTTATTTATCTTCAAACAACAGGCCCCTTGCATGTGCCATATATTTTAAATTAATTTATGTATATTAATATATAGTAGAGTGCATTAATTCGCTTATTGTGACTTCCGTGGGGGTTTCGTTGTTACAAGCTGAATTTGATATAAAATTAATGATGATATACTGATGTTTCAAAATCTCAAAGCCGTCAAAAAATGCATTACTCAAAAGGTCATTATAATCAAAAAACGAGTTATTTCTTAGTGAATTAGGTGTTCTGATATTTCTACTTTTGAGTAATAGCAAATCTTTTTAACCATGAATAGAACTAGTCAACATAAGTAGATTTTCGAACAGACCCACCTCGAGAAATCATAATCATTAAAAAATGCCCATATCGGAGTATGTAGAGGCGCGCTTCAAAAAATCATATCTTTTATTATATATGACCAAATGTATCAAATCGCAGACTCAGAAAACATTACTTTTTCAGAAAAAAAATATTACAGTATTGTTTGATAGCGATCTTCGTCTTAATCCGCGATGACACTCTGATTTTGTTGAAAATTGCAAATCAACCTCCAACTTTGGCGCGCCGTAGAGCGGAAACTATTGGTCGTAGACGAAAAATACAAAAACGAAAATTGTGCACAATTTTGTTCTCTACATATTTCATTTGAACTTTTTCGATAGCACTTACTACAACGGGGCTATTTCCCGAAAAGCGTCGCGACGCAGAGTTTTCATCCCCCACTAAATTTCATTTCTTTCCGACCTTCTGCGAATAGAACCCCTTTTTTCTACCCAGTGCTTGACCTAATATACAAATTAGAAAATAAAAACAATCAAATTTTCACCCCCTGGGTGGGGGGGGGGCGACACCCTGAGGTTGTCACAATTCACTTTTACCATTGTCCTTGATCAGCATCCTCCAAAACGGGGAGTAAACGTTTTTAACAAAAAAAGAAAAAGAAAAATTACACCCCCTGACAAGGTATATTTCACCCCTAAAGGCGGTTGCGGTCTACTACCTGACATCACCTTTCACCATCTGATACATCCCCATGAAAAAAATAAAGAAACCTTGCAAAAATAATCCATGTCAAGCTGTTATAAGAGAAATAAGCAAGAAGGGGTGGTTTTTGGCCGTTTCAGGGGGTACGCATGACTAAAAACTTTTTTCACCCTGTTATTCGTGTTCAGCACCCTCGAAAACGGGGGGGAAATAGATTTCATAACTTTAGCACAATTTTGCATACTTTCCGACTCCTTACTTCCACTAATTGTTAATTTTGTTATTAATTAGAAGAGTTTCACTGAATTTTTGATTAGGTATTTCAAATAAAATAGTTTAAAAATGTTAACAACCAGTTCCGTAATCGAAATAACGTCCTTTGGCCTCTTTCATATTTTTGTGAGAACTTTTCATATACCCTCGTATCGTTCATTTTGTCCCATTTTCCCCTCCCCTCTGAAAGCGAACGTATTTTTTGAATGGCCCCAGAGACAGTGGTCAAAAAGAAACCTGGTGAAAGAGGACATCACTACCAAGCCCCTGAACATAATATAGGGTTATCCAAAAGTCGACGGTTTAAAAGTTATTCGGGCTATTGAGATTTTTGAGGAATTTACTTCCTTCTTTATAAAAATCACCACTGTGCTAAAACTAATCAGTGTATTGGCCTGAAATTCGCCACAGACATACTTTGGTAATGTACTAACCACATAAAGTAACTAGGTTTTATTGATGATTAATGTAAATCCCCCTTTTTGTTTTTTTTTTTTGCTAAAATTTCGGTTTCTGAGAAAAAAAGTTCAGTTTACAAACGGGTATTCTAAAAAAATATATTCGATGACGATGTGAACATAATATTAAAAACTACCTTAGTTTATGTTAGTTACATGAAAAATATTTCAAATTCGTGCAGCCATCGAAACATTTAAAAAAAGTTATTAATCGTGATAAATCCAAAAAAACGAGGAAAATTAAATTAACCAAAACTGTACAAAATAATGAATGGAAATGTATGATGGAAAAATTAAATAACAAATAATAAAAAATTTGTATATTTATTATTTATTACACAAGAAGAAGTGAAGGACAAGCAGAACCACCGCAGTAACGTTTTTCGGATCATCGTATTTTTAACAGACTTCATATTTCTTACGCGGTAGGAGTTATTCCTGGTGCAATACATCAGGAGCCTGGATCTAGGAGCAATCTGGAACGCGAAGAAGAATTATTGCATGAAATTGAGCTAGATCCAATGATTAGTGTAAGGCAACATCTGTTCACTGAATTTTACGTACTAACAGATTGCACCCGTATCACATCCAGAGGGTGCAAGATTATTACCCAATGATTATCCGATTAGAGTACAATTTTGCAGAGAAGTGCTACGAAAAAATCAGCGGGACCCTAATTTTTTCAATAAAATTTTATGGACCGATCAATCCCATTTTAAAAGATTTGGGCTATTCAACACCCACAATACGCACTACTATTGGATTCGGAATCCCCACAACTTCCAGCACCAATTTAGTGTAAACCTGTGGAGTGGGGTTTTGAACGCTGAGTTCATCGGTCCCTTTGAGCTGCCGCTTCGTTTGAATGTAGAGAGATATCAGCATTTCTTGGAAAATGAGCTGCCGATTTTACTGGAGAACGTCCCATTAGAAATTCGAAAAAATATGTGGTTTCAACAGGTATTTATAATAACGCCCTTCCAAATAACTGGATCGGGGGCGGTGGTACAATTAGATGGCCAGCGAGATCTCCTAATTGATTATTTTGTTTGGGAGCATTTTAAAGAAATGGTGTACGCCAGGAAAATTGTAGTAGCGATAAATGGAATAAAGCAAAAGCGGCAGACATTCATTCGACTAAAACGGGATTTTTTACGAAGATGTGGATTATGCATTTCAGAGGGAGGCGGAACATTTGAAAATTTAATGTAATAAGAACATGTTTTTGATTATTCGTTGTTTAATTTTTCCATCATACACTTTCATTGTTTTGTACGGATTTGGTTAATTTAAATTTTTTTCGGACTTTTATGAATGATGACTATTTTAAAAATGTTCCAATAGGTATTCGAATTTGAAATTTTTTTTTATGTAGTTAGCTTAAATCAAGGTAGTTTTTAACATTATGTTCACATTGTCATCGAACAGTCTTTTTTACAATAGCCATTTGTAAAATCAATTTTTTTTTCTCAGAAATATAAATTTTAGAAAAAAAAACAAAAAAGATGTTTACATTAATCCTAAATAAAAATTTAATACTTTATATCGTTGCTACATTACCAAAGTATGTCTGTGCCTATTTTCAAGTGAATATACCGATTAGTTTTAGCATAGTGTGATTTTTGTAAGGAAGGTAGTAAATTCCTCAAAAATCTGCATAACTTTTAAACCGTTGACTTTTGGATAACACATGTCATGTTCTGGGGGTTAGTAATGATGTCCCTTTTCACTAGGTTTCGTTTTGACCATTGTCTCTGTGACACCCTGTATCATGAACTTCGAAATATTAGAGGTTGTTGTTACACCCAGCGCCTCCGCCAAAATCTCGAATTATCAGTTCCATAAATTCCTTGTGTGCAATATTAAAAAATTAATTCAGAGCGGAAAATTGAAAAAAACAAAACGTCAAAATATCTTTTAAGAAACTTAATTAAAGCTAAAAGTTTCATAAAGTTCTTCATACGCCCCACATAAGGCCAATTTAACAATTTACGACGACAAAAATATAAAATATGATTTTATTTGATATTTTGATCAGAAATGCTTATGAGAAGGCTACTTAATAATTATCTTTCAGAAAAATACCTAATTAGGGTTAGTTGAGGTAAGGTGCTCATCTCATAATATTTTAATTAAAAAAAAAACAATTTTATATTAAATTATTTTTATATTTTGAATTAGTAGATACAATTTGTACATAATGTACCATTTTGATTAAAATTTTATTCTACATCTACATCCTCATCGTCCTTATCATCATCAGACTCCTGTTCACCTTCATCATCATCGCCACAGAAAGTAGGCGGTCTTAGCATGCTTAATACAACTTCACTGAAATTGCATTTTATTTTTTTTTAGTTTTTTTTCGCTTATTTGCGGGTTCGAGGATACTAGTATCCAGTTAAATATATCACTAAAAATAGTTCCTTTCTCTTAATCTTCACTTTCCTTAGAGAGGGATCGCCACGACTACCTGAAAAGAACACGCTCGATTTAACAAAAGGGGAAACAAGGGGACTTGCATTTTACTTTTTTATATTAGTTATAAGGTATTTTTTCGAACTATTAAAAAAAAGTCTGTGTACATTTCGGAACTTTTTATATAACTCTAAACCAAGAATTTCAATTTTTTTTTTAAACAAAAATAGTGTTTCATGAAACACATTATATCTATACTACGTACAACTGTTATACTTATAACAATTGCAGATTAAAGTACATACCCGGTGCTTCAATATCCATGTTGAAAAAATTGTGATTATAAATTTGGGAAAATAGGACGAGCGTAGTTAATCCGTAAACAATTCATGCGCAACTAACCGGTATTGGCCGTACGAAAGATAACCCAACTTTGCGCACACGCGTAGGCTATTGTGTTGCGTTAAAAAATTAATTCTTACGGTTCATTGCGGACTGGTTTATAGAGAACGTTTTGAAGGTATTTGTGACTAGTTTGAAGAAACTACTTTTATCTATTTTTGTCGTCGTAATTTAGCTATTTGGCCTTATGTGCGCCCTTGGCATTAAAATCTTTTTATGTTCCTGACATTATCTTTTCCAATTTGACTACTTCGATAGAGTTTTGTGAAAAATATATGTTGTAGCTTATTGTATGGGGTATAATCAATAAAATAAAAAAATAGTGGGTGTCTCTAACATGTAAGTACGTATTTAAATTTTTCAAAAAATTCAAAAGCATCAATTTTTTTTCTTCATGAAAAGATCTCCTGAAAATATCATTAATAAATTGTCACGAGTAGATTTTTACTACAGAGTAGATATACAAACAAATTGATTCACTTGATTAAGAAAAAAAAATTTGTTTCGGATTTTCCCAAACATTATGAAGTTCTTGAGGTTCAAACTTTTTGTGGTAGTATCTTACGCAAAGATACATCACTGGAATGAATCACACGCAAAAAGGTTGCAAAAGCACGGACACTCATCTTAACCTGCCATGGCCTTTACAGGATAAAAGCTTTTTGCAAAGGTAAGAGTTAGTTATCAATGATCAACTCTTTTTTCAATATATTTATTGCTTGTTTGCAGCAGTTACTATTATCACAAGCACTTTAAGTTTCACATCTGGGTTTTAAGTTGTATCTCATTAAGAGAGAATACCTAACTGGACGGATAATCATGTTCTTGTATACGGCTGTTGTTCCTACAACAAAATTCACATTAAAAATCAAATCCCTACATCAACATGTAACAACTTACCACTAATAAAATGCTTGGAATGCCCCTGTAAAATCATTTCTTTTAATTGCTTGGAATCGTTCAACCCTAACCTCTTCTGGCTGTAAATCGACGTTATTTTATAAAAACTGATGTTGTCTCGGATTGTCACACTTCCACAATTAATAATACAACAAACTTGTCATTTTGTATGATACAGTGTCCATAAAAACTCTAACATTACGAAAAGTTCAATCAGTTCGCCATTTCTCATCAGTCGACAGCTAATGACAGCGGTCTCAAATCTCTGACGTCACGTGCACACGACCTATAGGCACTGGACGAATTTCCAACTAGCGCCAAAATCGATGACATTCAGGCCTATGATGGAACGTTTACGTTATTTAACATGTACCTGTTATGTTGAGCGCTGACCAAAAAATATATGAGAGTGAGAGAGACAGATGACCGTAACATAGGCGTTATGACTAACGTAAACGTTCCATCATAGGGCTGATTATAAAGTATCAGTGGAGGGTCAGCTGTCAAACTCTTGTGCTACTTGAGCATAATTTATCGTCAAAGCTCATTAAAATAATTATTAGGTTAGATTTTTTTAATTAAAATTGGACAGATTGACAGCTGGCCTTATCTAAAGTGATACGATTCTCCGCGGGGAAGATATGCTACCCAATATTCGTTCAGTGTCTATAGAACTGAAATTGTGTGATCCCTTCGTCTACAGAGCATAGGAACAAGATTCTTTTTTGACTAAAATGCTTCCTAGTCGCTCTACGATGCTTTGAAAGAATAACTTAAAACAGAATTTTTAAATAATTGCTGATAATTACTGAGATAGTTAAAGTACCAACCTAAACTTAGCACGGAAAAGTGTAGCTGCATACATGGAAAGTTGCGTCAATCGTGGCCCAAACCTTTAGTTTGATCATTCATTGCTCGAAAAAAATTGCATCTATCGGAAATATTTGTGGTAAATTTTATATAGAATGTTATTAATAAGTATTACATTTTCTGGGAATCAACTATTTCGCGGAAAAATGCGAAAAATCGCGGCACTGCGTGCAGAGGTAGTTTTTAAAGGTGAAGCGCTTTGAGAGCTCTTTTGCTTCTAAAAACTAGCCACCTTACGCGTATAATTTCCAAATGGCAAAACATAATTTATTTCTCCTACTTTTCCTAATTAGTACAGGAAAACTTTAACTCAAAAAAAATGTGTGCAAAATTTGGTTATAGGTTCAAAATAGGCCAAAGTTTACGAAACAAAAAAGTATAGGAGTTTTACTGATCCGCGCGAACCTATAGGGGGATGAAAAGGGGTATTTTTAATTAAAAAATCGATTTTTCTCTCGGAAAATATGGCATTTACAAAAAATAGTTCAAACAAAAGTTGTTCCTGACAAAATTATCTTTAATTTAGTGTTTTTAAATTAAATTTAATAACAATAATTAACCGAAATACTAGAAGTTTTAACTGTCATATGAATTAAAAGTAAAAGTTAAAAAAAACTAAAAGTAAAGTAAATGCAGAAGTTTTTATATTATGCGAGGGCTTGCTAATTTATAGGGGGTGGATGCCACCTTTTCAGGAGGTGGCACCTAAACAAAAAAGAAAAACATTGGAGCTGAGACACAATTAAATTTTAAGAAGAAAATGTTCTATGCAACTTTTCATATAAATTGATAGATTTAAGTTAATTTAATAATAAGTATTAGAAAATTTGGGATTTTAGCTTGAAAAACTGGTATTTCAAATACGTTTTTGTCAAATAAATCGAAAGGTATTACATGCTAGAGGTAAGTAAGAAAACTACTAAATTAAGGATGAATGTCGTTTTTTTCTAATTTTTGTAGAGTTAATAATGGTCTGGAAGTCTAAAGGTGGCGTCGGAATGTTTATAAGACGAAGTATTTAGTTTAAATGTTAAATATCTCATAAACTATGGCACTTGGGCCAAAAACGCTAATAAGAAAAATGAAAAACTATTAATTAGGTTTTCAAATGATTTTTTTCCTATTTTTATAGCATAAAAAACAAAGAAGTTATGACAGAAACAATGTACTTTTTCACATTTCTTTTAAATAAAAACGTCGCAATTTTGTTAATGTAAGTAGTCAGTAATTAAAAAAATATATTCCCATTTACTGGTTTTCATCGGCTTACAGCGCTTGCTTTAGAAAAAAAAATGCATTTTAAACTATAAAGAGATTTTAGAACAAATGTAATATTCTTGTTTCTCTGCAAATATCTTAATAAATATTAGTTTAAGAGAAAATATGGTGGGTATCAAAAATGAAGCATATAAACTGAGAATAAATTTATTTTGTTTATATATTTGTGTAGGGTTGATTGTTTCGGAGATATTTAATTTTATATAATATGCCATCCGACCGTTTTTAGGATGATGAAGTATTTAGTTTAAAATGTTAAATATCTTAGAAACTGTGACACTTCCATCAAAAGTTCTAAAACACAAAATTAAAGGTAATTAATCAATACCTATTTAAAATGATTTTTTGTTTGTTTCTACATCACAAAAATAAAGAAGTTATGGCCGATTCAATGTGCGTTTTCACATTTTTGTTAACAAAATGTCGGCATTTTGTTATTGTAATTGCTCAGTAATTACTTTTTCTTTCAAAAATTCTGTTTTTCGTTAATATATAGCATCACCTAGATGCTCAATTTATTTTGTCCCTTTAAAACACCTGCTTCAGAAAAAAAATCCATCTGCCATCCGTATTTCGGTTAATTACTGCTATTAGTAAGGAATCTAGCATCCAAAAAGACGCGTCTAAAATGCCGAACCATGAACTCACTGGTATAAAATTTAAAAAATGTGGATATTATCCAGAATTTTATGCCGAATCCGATTCCAGAGGGCGCGATGTCGGCCAAGATTGCGAAATTGCAAAAAAATAATAATATTTTCGAAAAAAATTTAGAACTTAAATATTTCATTATCTTTCTTACATTGCATTTACGAGCTTATTTATAAAGATTTTTTAATAATTCTAATATCAATCGAAAGCTTAATGTTTGTAGTTTCATACGGGTTTAATAGAGAGACATTATTTTCATTATAAGCAACACTATAAATTGTTTAAACAATATGTGCTCGGAAAGTGTAGTGTAATTTTCGGCATCGAGGTACTTTTGTTATTATTGCAGATAGATGTGTAGTTATTCGAGACGAAATACGTAGAATAGACCAACGAACATTTTTTATTAAAACAATTTTTTAATTCGCTGAATAATTTAGGAGACATGATTTTTTTTAAATGAAGCGCATTGTTTGGGTCTACCGCGCGCGCGGTCTTGTCTCTGTAGGCTATTTACACATGATTTCGAGGCACTGCTGTTGTAATAAAAGTCTTTATTATTACGTACAGTGCTCGTCACAATAATTTTGCCACCTATGGCAAGTTTTATTTGATTTATCAGTTATATACGGCGCGGTAGCTCAATCGGTTAAGGCATATTGAGTGGCGAATATGCTGATCGGCTGCCTACCGCGCTCTGGGTTCGACCCCCAGCCCCGGTATTGACAACACCGGTGGGTGTGGATGTATGTCTGCGTTTTTCCAAATGTGTAACCCCCTTCCGCACAGCCTTGGCTATGTATTTGGGGGTTGTCTACTATCTATGGTGTGTTTATGATTTATGTTTATATAAATCCGCCATCCTTTACCACAACACAATTGACATTTTATTCTTATACAGCAGAGGACAATTAACAAAATAAACAAAAAAAAATCTAATAATATACCCTAGGAGGAAATGTAGAGAATTTCGAAAAATGTAGGTTGGCAAGATTATTGTGACGGGCACTGTACATTATTTTATTAATTTTTTTGTAAGGTATAAGCAACATTTTTGTAACGTCTTTCATATGAAAGTTCGTACAGATCATAAATAATGCTTACAAATAGAACAAATTATCTGTATTTAATTTAACAACTACAATGAAATTAAAATATTTTTCGTCTTGACAAAATAACGGTTGTATGTATTGTAAATTCTGTGTACATAATACATACGGTATAACTAAAACTGGAGTATTATAGGTAAGGCGTTATACATATGATTGATGTTATAATGCTATAATTAAGTGTATTGATGTAATAATACTATAGTATAAGTTAAGGTTAAACTAACAAATTTGACATCGGCCTTCACTAAAACAACTTGTTATGCACGCCAAACCGGCCTTAGCACAACTGCAGTTTCCAATGCAATTTTGGAACTGTTTGCATTTACAAAACATGTTTCCAGGCGTTACATTTGGACGGACACTTTTTGTCATAATATATTGTCCTTCGAAACCCAACCGACATCTTTAGGGTTGGGAAGCACTGGATTGACGCAACTTGCTGTCTTCCAAATAATTATCTGGTAGTCAGCTAAGAATGTGCTGGTGAAATGAGTCTTCAGATAGATGGTGGCAAATTTCGAATATCCGATTTACAAGTGTGAAATAAATGGGCTCGCAAATTGTCCAAATTATCAATGAAAAACGGTCCACTATATAAAACTTTAAAGAAATATCGTGCAGAGTTTTCAAATTCAGCAGTATTAAATGAACTGTCGAGTGGGAAGTTCAATATTGACTGTAACTTAGGATCATTGGCATATTTGAGGCATGTTTTGAATACGTAAGTTTTTCCTTTTCGGAAAGGAAAACTGACCGTATCGCAACCACTTAAGACGTAAGTACATACAAAAAAATTGCCCAAATAAATTTCTGATATATTCTTCGTAGTCCACAGTTTTTGTATTATGCAGTGAATAGGTATGTGCAGATCGAATCTATGTATCCACAACTCATTTATGTTTATTCTAGTAGCATACTATAGTGCCATCACAAAAATGTCTGTATCAGTAGCTTGTATTATTACCTTTTTGTAATTCAAATTGATGAATACTGAACTATTGCAAATATTCTATTGTATGCTTCGCTGTGATTTGAAAAGTGAAGTCTGTTACAATTTTACTTTGTTTCATGGAGGAAATCGTTGTACTGGCACTATGTTCGGCCATCCCTATCGTCATAACAGAAACGTTAGGAGACAGACTACTACTACTATGATCTGTGTAGAATTTTTCGGAAATATGCTTCAATAAACGAGCTTTGTTGTTATTATTTGCAAGGAAAATTTTCCAATTCGGAATTTTAATATTATCCTGCACCTCAAATTCATGACTCATCACAGTATATTTGCAAATCGCGTACCCGAGGTCACGCTTATATTTATTATTATGATAAGTTATGACTACATTTAAAAAATCATATCTCCTAAATTATTCAGCGAATTAAAAAATTGTTTTAATAAAAAATGTTCATTGGTCTATTCTACGTATTTCGTCTCAAATAACTACACATCTATCTGCAATAATAACAAAAGTACCTCGATGCCGAAAATTACACTACACTTTCCGAGCACATATTGTTTAAACAATTTATAGTATTGTTTATAATGAAAATAATGTCTCTCCATTACACTTGTATGAAACTACAAACATTAAGCTTTCGATTGATATAAAAATTATTAAAAAATTTGTATAAATAAGCTCATAAATGCAATGTACACGAAAGATAATGCAATATTTAAGTTCCAAATTTTTTTCGAAATTATTATTTTTTTTTACAATTTCGCAATCTTGGCCGACATCGCGCCCTTTGGAATCGAATTCGGCATAAAATTCTGGATGATATCCATATTTTTTAAATTTTATACCTGCGAGTTCATACCCCATGATCGAATTCGGACCTTTAGATTCTCGACTATATAAAATTAATTTAAATTAAATTAAAGATAATTTTGCCAGAAACAACTTTTATTTGAACTATCTTTTTATAAATGCCACATTTCCTGAGAAAATGGAGAAAAATCGACTTTTTTTAATTAAAAGTACCCCTTTTTACCCCCTATAGGTTCCCGCGGATCCATAAAACTAAACTAAAACTTTTTTGTTTCCTGAACTTTGGCCTATTTTAAATGTATAACCAAAGTTTAAAGTTTGCATAAATTTTTTTCGAGTTACAGTCATTTTTTTCAATCTTTCCCTGTACTAAATAAATATCAATGGACTATGATGGATAATGCATCTTCTAAATATGCAACGATGCACAAGCTCTTTCATTAAGATTAATCGCAAGCATTCTTCCTTTTGAATTTGAAATGTGATACACAGTTGCTGTCAGTGAAATCTTTGTAATATTTTGTCGAACTTCATTTACATAGATCTAAAAATCTGTACAATATTTTAATGAACACAATTGTACCTACACCTTTCTTGAGATTTGGTATGTTGGTTATTTCTGTAAAGAAAAAACTCATTATAGCCTGCCATTTACGAAACATATGAGGGTTATAGACGGAGAACAAGATGAAGGTACATATTCTTTATGATTACCCAACTGCCATAAAATATAATAGGGGAAAATATGTTTGAGCCCCAGGTAAATGTTATTATTTTTCCGTATTAAGAATAGCATTGTTTAGAAAAAAACACCATAGCATCGTAAGTATTACTCGTAAAATTCCTTATTATTATGAGCTATAACTGTAGGAAAATGTTCTGTCGTAAAAAGAAAATTCATTTTGTGTTGCATGTTCGGTAGGTGATTGATTAATGAAACATTAAAATGTGAAATTGATGTAATGTAATGGTGTGTATTATGATATTGGCAGTGAAAACGATACTGTTTAGGTAGATGTCTTAATTATTACTTCTGTAAGAGTGTTGGAAATAAGAAGCTCTGTACAATATTTGTACAAGTACAAGGGTTCTTCTAATACGTATGCAATAAAGACAACCGGTAGATCGGCTGGTGAAACATGGCGAACAGTGTTATTGTGTTTAAAAAAACTGGTGATGATTATTAAAAATCTTGATTAAATCAAATTAACAAAGGGCATAGTAGGATAAGCATGTGTTAGCTGCCCCCGCACCAATCGGGTCGAGATTTTGAGCACATGTTGACAGTAGTGTTAGATGAATTTTCCCAAAATATTATTTTTGGAAAATCATTTTTACGGGAGTTATGGGGGTGAAAAGAAAAATGGAAAAAAAAAATTTCTCAAGAACGCATAAACCGATTTTCATGAAGAAAATGTATGTTATGGCTTTTGATAACACAAACGTAGGAAAAAAATATTGAGTCTATTTGTCGGAAAGAAGTGGTGAAAAAATGTTTTCAATATAAAAATAATTTTTTTTAGGGGATGTTCTCGAGGCGCACCCATCATTTCCTTACAAACATATCCAATTTTCAAAGCGATCGGAAGGGTACAACGTATTCAAAATTGATAATCACTGGCGTACTGCGGACATACATTGGGGATTTTCGTAGTTAGTAGTCCCAAAAACGCCTAGAGCCTATCAAAGTTGACCAATACAAATAATTTTTTTTTTTTAGTTTTTAAACGATCCCTCACGAGTTTTTTTTTATAAAAATTACTCTGCATTAATAGAAGTTGGTTTATAGTCCAGTCAACGGGGGGTTTCACCTCTAATAGTACAGTAAAATAAACAGTAGTAACAGACCCAAACATCCAAAAGGTATAGGCAATTCTCCCAGGTTATTCACTATCCTCAGTACAACACACCATGAAAAATCCCGAAGTTTGTGGCGTCGGGTTTGGGAGGGAGGGGGGTGGTGGTATCACTGATTATCCTTTTTCCGCAGTTTTGCTCTGATATCTCCAAAACTATTAGGTTTATCAAGATCATGAACATAAACAAAGTTGTTGTACATAAAATTTCTGATAAGATTGGTCCTATTCATATTTTTGATCAACCGCATAGTTATCGAGATATGGATTGAAGTAGAGCATGAATAAGTAATAAATTGTGATAACCATGGCACCAGGAGGGACGGGGGAGGAGGAGGGGAGCTGGACGGGAAGACGGTTAAATGTAAGAAACAGTAAAAGTTGAGATTTGAAACGTAAAAAAGACAAATCTTAATGTGTTTTACATTTATTACAAGATAATAATGTATTTTCAAGATTATTACAAGATCAGAAAGTATTTTCAAACGTATTCAGTTTCATCATCATCATTGCTCTCTTCTTCACTGTCATCTGAATCATAGTCCTTTCCTAGTAGAAGAACATCATCTGACACTAAAATCTGCTCAGCATCGAACTCTTCAGGTTCATCTCTATTGGTACAATCAAGACGTACGTTATGCACATTCTTGAACATTGCAGACCATTCTTCCTGCACTCACAGTATCGAGTGCAATCATCGTGGAAATAAACCGCAGTAATTCATCTGGTGCGGCCTTTGATGTTGTCACTGGGCGGAGTTGCCTTCCAATCTTCTTCCACTGAAAAGGATCTTTTGCAACACCATGCCAGAGCTTGATCGTAAACTCGTAAAGAGTGTTCTCGTGCAGCGTCCTCTGTCGGTGGAAGTGCGGCTAGTTTGAAGTTAGCATGTACGGGTTATTTACCAATTGTTGTTTAGTAACGTTTGTATCGTAAGGCATTTAAGTTTTCAGTCTCTTTTGCTCCATGTAATACAATATATACAAGATAAAATAAAAAATCTACTAATTCGTTTAAAGTAACTATCACTCCCTTTCGATGACGCCGTTCCTGAACAATATTTGCTCATAGTCGATTACAAAAAAATTCGCGTTTACAAAAAGTGCACCCTTCCAAACTAAACAACATTCGAGTAGATAGATACGCCCTACTGAACGGAACGCTGTCGCACAACTAGGGTCGTGAAAGCAGCCCACTTCAAGCAGCCCACCTGCTCTTCATTGTATTAAAGGCCGTCATCCTTTTTCTTCTTTTTCAACTTTCCCCCACTTCAATCCACACAATTCAAGCTCAAATCAGACAAATTTAAGGCAATTTTTAGCTTTATTTGTCAATTTTTAACATTTCACAGATTTCTCCCCTCCATATCTCGATAATTATTAAAAATATGAATAGGACCAATATTATCAGAAATTTTATGTACAACAACTTTGTTTATGTTCATGATCTTGATAAACCTAATCGTTTTGGAGATATCAGAGCAAAGCTGCAGAAAAAGGAATAGTCAGTGATACCCCCGCCCTCCTCCCCCCAAGCCCGACGCCACAAACTTCGGGATTTTTCATGGCGTGTTGTACTGAGAGTAGTGAACAACCTGGGACAAGAATTGCCTATAACCTTTTGTATGTTTAGGTTTAGGTAATTTTTGTTCTATATTTACTGTACTATAATTTGAGTGCTAATGAATGGATTTTGATGAAACCTAGTGCAATGCGTTTGTAATGACGTTAATAAAAAAGTTGAAAAAAGATTAGAGTAGGAAATGATCGGAAGAAATAGAAAACACCCCTTTTATCACGGGTTTCCTAACTTGTAGAATTAGGTCAAAAATGAAAAAAAAAACAATATACTTACATTATTTGCCCAAGATAAGATGTTTTTACTCTTGTGAAGTTTTTCGAAAAATGCATATTTTTCGAGATATGGCCATTCGAAAATTCATGAAAGTGGGGAAATGTAAAAGTTGACAAAAAAATCTGAAAAAATTCAAGTGAATGTACCATCGAAATACAAGACTTTTTTATTTGCAACATGAAAAACTACCCCTTTCTTTGAAATTGTAGCGCTTTAAAAATATGTAATTCAAAAGTTTGAAAAAATTCAGACGTATGCATTGAGGCCTTCTAAACATTTTTTATCTCTTGGAATTTTTTTGTAACTTGCTAATTTTCTGAGTTACAGGCAGTTTTTCGCGATAAATAATGTACTACATTTATATATTAGTATATTGTGTATTTAGGTGTGAAAGCAATACATTCCCGGACGACGATGCAAATTGTTGGCCGAGGCGCTAGCCGAAGCCAACAAGCATCGAAGTCCGGGAATGTGCTTTCACACCGAAATATACATACTATTTTTTCTGAGATCACAATCAATATTATTATAAATTAAGAAATTTGTATTAATGCATAACATTTCTTCATTACAATTTAACTGCTTACTAATAAATGCAATTTTAATGTGAGTTGGTTTGTCTGCGTGTATTTATTTACTGACTAAAATATACATAAAAAACCGTACCGGAATGTTACTTTCCCAGCCTAGGCCGGGAAAGTAACATTCCCGTACGGTTTTGTTGATCGTTGCTTGGCAACGGGTCTTTTCCGGTCTGTTTTCTGATAGTTTCTTAGCAACGGACTAAAATACTGGAATTGTGCATTTTTTTATCTGAAATCGCGCCGAAAATATAGACATTGCCGATCGATTTCAGAAAATAGTATATTGTGTATCTAGGTGTGAAAGCGATACATTCCCGGACGACGATGCAATTGTTGGCCGAGGCGCTAGCCGAGGCCAACAAGCATCGAAGTCTGGGAATGTGCTTTCACACCGAAGTACACATGCTATTTTTTCTGAAATCACAATAAATACTATTTTAAACGTATAAAAATCAAAAATATAAACATTTAAAAAAATTTTTTTCTGAAATCACAATCAATACTATTTTAAACGCATAAAAATCAAAAATATTAACATATTAAAATATATATAAAAAACCGTACGGGAATGTTACTTCCCGGCCTAGGCCGGGAAGTAACATTCCCGTACGGCTTTGTTGATCGTTGCTTGGCAACGGATCTTTTCCAGTCTGTTTTCTGATAGTTTCCTAGCAACGGACTAAAATACTGGAATTGTGCATTTTTCGCTCTAAAATCGCGCCGAAAATGTAGACATTCCCGATCGATTTCAGAAAAATATTATTACGAGTGTTATTATAAAAAAATATGAAACCTATAAACATTTTTTTGTATGAATTTAAATCATTTTTGTATATAAATAGAAAAAAAAAGTGTTATACTTGTAACTATATAAACTTATTTCAACCCTTTGAATCAGTTCTCTCCCACTTTTATCATTAACAAATAAAAATTGTGAAAAAAAATTTTTCCGAAAAACTTTTTAAAAATTTTATTGAACGTTTAAAAATGGTATAAACTATACAGGTTTCATATTTTTTTATAATAATGTATATAAATCACGCTCATTTTTCGAATTTTCATGTATTTTTTAATGTGCAAAAAATGTAGTACATTATTTATCCCGAAAAACTGCCTGCAACTCGGAAAATTAGCAAGTTACAAAAAAATTCCAAGAGATAAAAAATGTTTAGAAGGTCTCAATGCATATCTCTGAATTTTTCCAAACTTTTAAATCACATGTTTTTAAAGCGCTACAATTTCAAATAAAGGGGTAGTTTTTCATGTTTTTCCGGAAAGACTCGGTGGGAATGCACTTTACAGAATAGTTGCGAATAAAAAAAGTCTTGTATTTCGATGATACATTCACCTGAATTTTTTCAGATTTTTTGTCAACTTTTACATTTCCCCTCCCCCACTCATGAATTTTGGAATGGCCATATCTCGAAAAATATGCTTATTTTGAAAAAAATTACGAGATTAAAAACATCTTATTTTGGGCCAAAAAATGTAAATTGTTTTTTTTTTTTTCATTTTTTGACCTAATTCTAAAAGTTACGAAACCTGTGATAAAATTGGTGTTTTCTACCTCTTCCAATTATTTCCTACTCTAATCCTTTTTTAAACTTTTTTATTAACGCCATGCCAAACACATTGCACAAGGTTTCATCAGAATCCATTCATTAGCACTCAGATTAGAGGTGACACCCCCCGTTAACTGGACTATAAACCAACTTCTATTAATGCAGAGTAATTTTTATAAAAAAAAGCTCGTGAGGGATCGTTTAAAAATTAAAAAAAAAAAAATTATTTGTATTGGTCAACTTTGATGGGCTCTAGGCGTTTTTGGGGCTACTAACTACGAAAATCCCCAATGTACGTCCGCGGTACGCCAGTGATTATCAATTTTGAATACGTTGTACCCTTCCGATCGCTTTGAAAATTGGATATGTTTTAAAGGGGCATATAAGCATTTATTTGTAAGGAAATAATGGGTGTGCCTCGAGAACATACCCTAAAAAAATTTATTTTTATTTTGAAAAATTTTTTCACCACTTCTTCCGACAAATGGAGTCAATAATTCTTTTCTACGTTTGTGCCATCAAAAGCCATAACATATATTTTTTTCATGAAAATCGGTTTATGCGTTCTTGAGAAAAACATGTTTTCCATTTTTTTTTACCCCCACTCCCGTAAAAATGATTTTCCAAAAATAATATTTTGGGAAATTTCATCTAACAGTACTGTCAGCTTGTGGTCAAAATCTCGACTCGATTGGCGCGGGGCCAGCTAACATATACTTATCCTGCTATGTATGCCCTTTATAATATTTTTGTCATTATAATCTGCTTTTAAATTATCGTCACCCTTTTCAAAACATGCCTACCAAGCCCATGAAAACAACTGTATTTCTCTCCAGCAAACAATGAAGAAGTCATAAGCAACTGAAATCCAGTCGGTAAGATAAATGATCCGAAACAAGAGGGCTATATTATATAAAGTATATTTCTTGCCTTTTCTCGAATCGTGGAGATCGTATAATAGTCTTTCAGGGAATATAATAACCTTTTATTAGTTGAAGTTAACTAGAAGAAAAAGCGCCTCTATATATTTCACAAAGAAGCTGCAAAATAACCACATGACCTAAAAAGGAAATGAAAGGGAACGTACTGATGGAAAATGTGAGGTTTGGGAGCTCAAAGACTATATCGCTTTCTATACAATTCCAAATTGGTTTGCTTCATTTGTCTTAACAGTGTTACTTGATATGATGTGAGCGAGTGTTCGGGAATGTTACATATACATTTTTAAATATAGTTCTGGCGATAGAGGAATTTTGAGGGAATTAATTCATAACGAGAAGTTGCCTACTGCGAATACCTATTTAATTAACATTTATTTGCTTAAATACGACACAGTTCACTTTTAAGTGGTGCCAGTGAGATTAAGCACACTAAGCACATTATTTTTCGAATTAATATTCTGCAACGCCCGACTGCATTTTTCATTAATTTCGTAATAGTCTTATTAAACATAGGCACTTAAAACATTTTAAAGTAAAATTGATATATCATTTAATCTATTAAGTTCGTTCGAACCTGAGAGAGAGAGAAGGAGAAAGCGAGAAGGGAGACTGTATAATATTGCAGTTTCAGTGTCATATGTAAATTTTCATATTTTTGTGTGCTTAACCAAAAGCCTGAGTAACATTTTGCTCTAAAATCATGATTAATGTTTGTTCAGTTTCCATTTGCATTATTTTTAACGACTCCAAATGTGCAACCCATAATTTAAAGTAACTAAGTTGTATGTATAATGAACAAAAAATATTTGACATATTTTTACTTCAACTTTTGAGCACGAGTACTTTAAAAAATGTCACTTTTAAGCACAAGTGCATAAAAGTCTGTAATTTCGGAACTAAAATGAAAATCGAAGTTATTGTTAATAAATAATTGTTGAAGAAAGTACTACAACATAAAAACTACTGATATAATTTACCTTGTTGGATGAGGTCTAGTTTTAGGAGATTTTTAAAAAGTATTAAAAATTAGCATTGCATTTATAGCTCGTTAATAAATTTTATCGTAATATTTCGAAAAATTAAAGAAAAAATTTTAAAAATATGTCATAAATTCGACTTTAAACAAAGTTGGTCCAAAGAGACTACTCGATGTCTCAAAAATATGTCCTAAAATATGTCCTACGTAAAAAAACACAACAACCTATTTTTCTGCAGTTGTCTCTCTTCATTTTATACAGAAGTGTATCTGTCGAAATCGAGTTTTCAAGAGAAGAAAATCGACTTAATGTGCCATTTTTGTTAAAATGGATGATAAGGAACAATAACTCCGAAACACTTCCCGTGGCTGTTTCTTGTTTTCACTATTTATTTCGCCTTAAACATTTGATAACTAGTAGATTAACTTAATTTTATCAGTTTGTTGAAATTTGTATTTTGATTTATATTTGAAATGTCATGAAAGTGGCTTTATGTTGATCTGAAGAAACATGACATTTAACATTTATTTTCGAGGTGACTTCTTTTATAACTTCATTTTCAGAAAGTTTTGTAAATAAATTCATTTTAGAGCTTTGTTTTCGAGCATGATTCGATGTTGGTTGTCAAAGATGTACAAATACAAAAAAACGCTGCCCAAGGAATCACTACTTCCACATCGAGTTTTTCTATCCAAGTTTCTTAAAACGAAAAAAAAAAATTGTATGTGAAAATAATTGTTTACGAAACTTTAATAATACCCCAAAAACCCATAAAACGATATGCCACATCGGTAGCGGAGGTGGATGAAATAAAAAATAGTTTTGAGATCTTTGGTTCTTGTACAGTTGTACACACCCTAAATCACAATTTTTCTTACCACCTTTAATAATGGGGCAGGGGTGGTAATGGCGAAACATTTTTGAGACCTTAACTTCTCTTATATACAATGTGATCTACCATGACATGCGGAAAATAAAATGGTGTACTAGTCTTCAATGGGGGAAAGCCACTGCAAAATTTTAGAGTGTTCTGAAGTAATTTAGTATATTAAATTATTAGTAAATTTGCGAAGATACACTACTGTTATTGAGTAGGTTAGTAATAGGTCGACGAACTTACTTGTGAAAGAACGCACTGGAGATGTTTACATTTCCTTAATTGGCATAAAAAGTGAAACCGGCGAGAGTGTGGTCAAAGTGCCGCGTTTTTGCTTTCGGTCGAACAATCAGGACACTAGCGTGTTTAAGTAAATATCTCTTATATCTACTTGTTTTTGCAGAGTTCCCTACCATAGGGTCAATGTATTTTCGATTTATTTCGATTTATTTCGCTATTTTTGTAGTGTGATTTGATTAAAACCAAAAAGTCACTACTACCCTCTCCAGCTTTGGTGTCAATAGTGTCAATGCCAAGTATGATAAAATGATATGGTTGTACCGCGTTACGTTAGATTGGCTAAAGTCATTGTCGGCGCATTTCTACAAAAAAATAAGGTAATTTTTTGGTGTTTTTTTTTAATTTTTCATTTTTTTAACTCCTTTCGGTGGGGAAATCTACTGTTAAATTTTCCGCATGTCATGGTAGATCACGTTGTATACTAAACACTAATTTTATCGATTTTTACTTGCTTGTTTTACCTATTTACCCCCATTTACCCCAATTTACCGCCCACGGAAATAGATCAAAATATAATCTAGTTGCAGATTTCGTTAGAATACATACATGTACCAAATTTCAAGTCGATATCTTAAACGGTTCCAGAGTAATCGTGCGCACAAAAAGTTACAGACATACAGACCGACAGATAAACCGACAGAACGACAGACAGAAATACTTTTTTTGCTCAAACTTAAAATCTCGACATTTCATGACATTCTAAGCCTGTTTGAGCAATAAAATTTTTCAAATATTTTTTTCTGCGTTACTATACTTCCACTGAATGTGGAAGTAAAAATTATAGTTTAATTGAATTTTCCCATTTGACTGAGTGATAGGTGTTTTGTAAATAAGATTTTATCGATTTTTACTTTGTAGTATAATAATGTAAAATAATATTAATTAATATTTTCATATATAGGTATCGGTTCTTTTTTTACTTTTCATAGATTACTTATCCGCTGCCCAAGGAATCACTACTTCCACATCCAGATTTTCTATCCAAGTCACTCACAACAAAAAAATTTTGTATGTGGAAATAATTGTTTAAGGAACTTTAATAATATAATATTTGAAATCCTCTACCCCAAAGACCCCACATCGGTAGTAGGGTGGGGGTGGTGATAGGGGGGTGGTAGTGTGGGTGGATGAAGTATAAAAATTTTTTGAGGTTTCTGGTTCTTGTACACACACTAAATCACAATTTTTTTTCATCCCCTTTAATAATGGGGGTGGTAATGGCGGTGGCCAATGCCAAAATTTTTTTTGAGACCTAAGCTTCTCTTGTATATACTAAATACCAGTTTTATGGACTCTTACCTGCTTGATTTACCTATTTACCCCAAATTACCCCCAACCCTTCGACGGAACAAGATGAAAATATAATCTAGTTCTAGATCTCGTTAAAGTACATACACTCAAAGAAATAGTATGGGTAAATTCAACAAAAAAAAATGGTTAACTAACAATATCGTTAATTTTGTTAAACCAAACTATATTGATGGTATTTTTAAATAAGAGGTGATTGTTATTTTAATTAATAAAAAGTTGTCGTACAACAAAACAAACATTAACTTAAAAAATAGATTAATAAGACTATTATTTTTTTCGTCTGACTATTATTTTGTTGAATTCTGTCAAATTAAACTAGATAATAGTATATTTTATTTTTAGTTATTATCGAATTGTAATTCTAACCCAGTATTAGTTCGCTGTATTATTGTACTTGGTAGACAAACTAATATTATTGTCGTCGTCTAGAAGTTCTAAAAGAATTACCATAAAATTTGCTTGCTTACCACGTAGTCTATTACAGAAATTATTCCCAGATGACGCCACATACAAATCACTGACAATAATCAATCATGCATTATCTTATACTCTTATGAATTTATAGAAAATTAATGACATGATTGCAATGTTCAAATTCTCTCAGGGATCATCGATATATTTGGATGGATCTTATAAACGATCTCTAATCTTTGGTTTGGGTGGTTTGATGTCTCAATACTGAGATTTTGGCTAACCAAAAAAAAACTTCATCATACAATAAAGTGTAGATCAACCTAAAAATTAGTTGGTGAACAAAAAACAAAGTCGTTGTACTATTTAATTGTAGACCAAATTGAAAATGGTCTTTGTACTATTTAATTTGTTACAAGAAGATATGATTAATAAACTACTATTTGTTTACGAAAACAAGTAAAGTTTTATGACTATTCTTTTCTGATTGATTTAACTATGAAACTAGATAGGCGCGATTTCATATGCTCTTTTTGGTTGAATTTACCTATCATTTTCTTTGAGTGTATGTGTACCAAATTTCAAGTCAATATCTCAAACGGTTCCAGAGTAAACGTGCGCACAAAAAAAGTTACAGAGAGACAGACCGAGAGACAGACAGATTTTTTTCTAAGCCTATTTGAACAATAAAAATGTTTAAAATTTTTTTTGTCGTTACTATACTTCCACTGGATGTGGAAGTAAAATATTTCGCTTAAAAACATTCAGTACTTGCTCTTCTCTATTGCTCCTTGCACTACATCTTTCATTCAATAAAATCACATTTACTATAATTTTTATTTTTCATTTTCTTTTGCCTGTGGCATAAACAGAGAAAAATATGTGTAAAAAAAAAGTACAAGCCTTTTTTGCAGAATGTACAAAATTTCTTAGAACGATTTCTCTCAGTGTAGATTTATAAATAATACATTTTTTTGTTCTTTTGTACTTATGTTCAACATTATACAGGGTGATTCTTTTAAGGCGGCCATTAGAATATTTCCCACTTGCAGATGAGATAGAGATTTGAGATTTGGTACCCTACTATAATCGACCATTGCGGGTCCGAAAATAATAATTTCAAGATGGCGGCACTTCCGGAAATACCGGAAGTCGATACCAACTTGCTTATTTTAAATGGAACACCCTACATATTTTCGACTTCTCGAAATGATCATAAAATTCTGAGTCAAAACATGTAGCACACTCTATACCTAAACTGAGCACTTTCGGAGATATATGACATTTTATAAAAAATTTGACAGGTGCAACGGTTTACAAGAACCATTATAACTTTCTTCGTGTAGGAGATACTTATTGGCTCTTTGGTACGTAGAAAGAACACAACATGAGCTACTCTTTACAAAAAAAATAGATTCCAAAATAGTATACCAAGTGTTTTATTTTTCTCGTTACATTTTGTCAAATTCAAACCTCAAAAACTTTTTTATTTCAAATGGAACACCCTGTATTTTTTTTCATCAAATTATGTTAAATTAAATTCCCACAGGTTAAAGTTACAACTTTTCGAAATATTGGCGATTTTCTTAAATGTCCAAGAATTTTTGATTAGAAACAATCATTAATGTCAGTCATTATCTTTTGTTAAAAAATGCCAGCACGTTTAAATTACACCCACGAAGACTTTTAGATTTGTTTATTATTTATGGAAAATGTGATAAAGTAATAATACCAAGAATATGTAACACATTTGCTAATCGATACCCACTTTATTGTTTCAATTGTTTCATGGGCTTCTACGTTTTTTTGGAAGAATTATAATTTTCAACAAAAACTTGCGAAAAATTCAAAGTACATGTGTAGATATAGAACATGCTGATATAAGTCCACCTCAAATTTAATTCTACATCGATTGCCATAAAAAAATTTAGCACGTGCTATTTGACAGAGCTAAATATTTTAAAATTATCCAATATGTGGTTTACAGTGGATGGTGGATGGTTTCTGTTCTTGTGGGTATCGAGTAGCAAATGTGTTACATGTTCTTGGTATTACTTTATCACATTCTCCATAAATAATAAACAAACCTAAATGTCTTCGTGGGTGTAATTTAAACGTGCTGGTGTTTTTTAACATAAAAATAATGACTGACATTAATGATTGTTTCTAATCATGGGTAAGTTGATGGCAATTTTTATTAAATATTTTTGGACATTTAAGACAATCGCCAATATTTCGAAAAGTTGTAACTTTAACCCCTACAATGCTTATACTAGAAAAAAGGGAATTTAATTTAACATAATTTGATGTAAAAAAATACCATTTGAAAAAAAAAAGTTTTTGAGGTTTGAATTTGACAAAATGTAACGTGAAAAATAAAACACTTGGTATACTATTTTGAAATCTATTTTTTTTTGTAGAAAGTAGCTCATCTTGTGTTCTTTCTACGTACCAAAGAGCAAATAAGGATCTCCTACACGGAAAAAGTTATAACGGTTCTTGCAAACCGTTGCACCTGTCAAATTTTTTATAAAATATCAAATATCTCTGAACCTGCTCGGTTTAGGTATAGGGTGTACTACATGTTTTGACTCAGAATTTTATGATTATTTCGAAAAGTTGAAAATGTGTTCCATTTAAAATAAGCAAGTTGGTATCGACTTCCGGTATTTCCGGAAGTACCGCCACCTTGAAATTATTATTTTCGAATCCGCAATGGTCGACTATGGTAGGGTACCAAATCTCAAATCTCTATCTCATCTGCAAGTGGAAAATATTCTAATGGCCACCTTAAAAGAATCACCCTGTATACTAACTATCGTGCAGCCCTATAAATTGTAATGAAAACTCGTTATGTTGCGATACCGAACTGTAAATAAATAAATATATAGTATTATATAACTGGTATTCACACTTGTAGGCTTTATTGAATAAATATTTAATTCTAACTTCAATTTGTGTATTGTGTTGGTTTGAGCACTAATATATTGTTCAGCTTATTGAAAATTACTAGCTAAATAATTTATTTCAAAAAGCATTATTATCTTGTTCTGGTATGCATGATTTATTTAATGTCATGTAAACCCTTTTAGTACATAAAAAAGCCAAAATTACTTATTACGAATTGATATAAAATTTATTTTATTAAAGCAGTTTCACTTAGACCATAAATCACATTGCTCTCTAGTTTTATAATTAATTATTATTTTTGTGTGAATATATCATAATTTTACATCAAGTAATTGATGTAAACGACGGGCTATTACCAAGCAACGTGCTTTCGATTGTCATAAAATTATCTCGTACATTATCAATGTCCTAGGGATATTATAGCTGAAAACTTACCGTCCGATTTGAAAACATTTTTACCATATCATGCGCTTCGGCGAGATCTTCAATTTTTAATTCTACTTTTTTTTCGTCAAGTCAATAATAACGAAATTATCGTGGAAAAACGGGTTTTTGCGAATTTCAAATGCGAATTCCTACCCCACCCCGTGCGATTAAGCTGAACTAACTTGTTAACATGATAAAAGAGAAAGCGTGTAACCGAATTTTAAAATTTTAAAAAAAAAAGTTGGTTTCTCTTGTTAATATTCACTTTTAAATATTAAAAAATGAAATGTCTCTTTTTATACCAATTAATATTAAAGTGCTTTTCAAAATTGATGAAAAACAACTTTGTTTGTTGCAGGAATTCTTCGAAAAACTTGGAACGTACGACAATGGCTTCGATATTTGGGGAGGCGAAAATCTAGAAATATCCTTCAAAACGTGGATGTGTGGTGGTACTTTGGAAATCGTTCCTTGTTCCCACGTCGGTCATATTTTCAGGTAAGAGTAATTAAGAACAAGTGGTTTTCTTTAATGAGTATTACTGAATAGGCTTTTTGTACATTTGAGCCCCTGTGCCATGTAATTAGATGGGTAGATTAGTTAGTAGTTTATAATTCAGTATCGGTCTTTCAATTGTTCACTTTTTGGCGGAGGTGCCGGTGAGACCAAAATGTTCTGTGATAGCCCAGACGGCAGGAAATTTTATTGTAAAATCTCCAAAGACTTGCAAAATGAATAATTTTGTTTTAATCCGCTCGGATGCAGAACATAAAAAAAAGTGAAAAAAACATTTTTTCCATCTATTTTTTCAAAATTTTGAAATTAAGTCAGGGTAGGAAAAAATAAATAAATACAGGTGGATACACGTGGTCTATCCCACGTGTTTTTGAACAAAAAATGTGCTAATAAAATTTATCGCTAAAGCCACGGTATTTCTGGAAAAAAATAGTGAAGTAATTTTGTCAGTGCGCGGCCAAGCGCACGGTTAAGTGCATACTATGGAGCCTCTAAAAATTCTTAGTTGTTCTAACGAGTAAAATAAAGCTTTTTTCTCTTTCTGATTATATATTTTTAACATTTTTCTTACTGAATAGAAGGATAAATAATGAGTATGGAGGGAACATGTATAATTATGAACGTATACACAGACACCACACATAGCCGCTGGATCGAAGCAGACCTGCCGCGCCGTTACTCGTATGAATTTTTACCTGCCTTTATAGTCTAGGTGCCCGCGTACATAAATGCAATTTATACATATCCTCGTATAACTTCTTGTACGGCATAATTGCGCCTAGTCTATCACTTTTTTCCTCTGCGAGAATTTTCGTAAACGCGGCGTTCCTCCTCGGCATGAAAAAGACGATTTTCATACGTCGGACTGGAAAATCGGCAAATATATTTTGTCCGACAATTCGAAAATTGGATTCTACATATTTTAATTAAGCAATCTTGAAAAAATCAGCTGGTTATCAATAAATGTTTTAAAGTTATGTTATGTTATGTTTAGGGTGGAAGACACCCTTAACGTTCCAATATTTTTGTCGGACAGTTTGTAGAAATATATAGAATATATATGTAGAATCCAATTCTCAAATTGTCCGACAAAATATATTTGCCGATTTTCCAGTCCGACGCGTGAAAATCGTCTTTTTCATGCCGAGGAGGAACGCCGCGTTTACGAAAATTTTCGCAGAGGAAAAAGCGATAGACTAGGCGCAATTATGCCTTACAAAAAGTTATACGAGGATATGTATAAATTGAATTTATGTACGCGGGCACCTAGACTATTACTGTATTGTATTTATTACAGGTACACCTATTCACATTTCAACTATATCCAATGGATTCTTTATACATTGGTTAATGTATTGGAAAAGTCCAGAATTTATATTCAAAACTATAGAGACTTAGAAGGATAAGATAGTGAAAGTCCCTATTTCTGGTCATGATGGGATTGATCATATTTTCGAAAAAATGCATACATGTAACCGCATTTATGTTTGAACATTCGAAAAGTATACATTTTTTTTCCGAAATAGTGATATTTTATTTTTTCCAATGGGTCAAGTTCTCGGCAAGTTACAGCCTCATATATATTTATCAAAAAAAAAAATCAAGCAAGGAAATTAAAATGACTGACCACGTTACTACAACTTAATAAACCATAATAATCATGAAGTGTACCTGCTTTTTAACAGTTCTCAATGAAGAAAAAATTTTTTTGAAGGGCTCCTATTTTTTTCAATATTTTCTATTGCGACGATGAGTTCGGGCGTGATAATATATATATACGTATATTTTTCCCATCCATCCTTTGTTTGTATTGTTTAAAGCAAAAAAGCATCGGAAAGCTACCATTTCCATCTTTTAAACAAACTAACACTCATGCAGATTGAACAAATTCTGATTTAGTGACATGTAATTCACAGTCATGCGTATTCAAGCGCGCGCACGCAAGGATCTCGCTCCGAGTAATAACGTTACTTGACTATTTTTTTTTTCGGGTATAGTGTGGCTTTAGCGATACATTTTATTAGGACATATTTTTTGTGCATAAACACGTGATCTATCCATCTGTATTTTTTATTTTTTCTTACTCTGACTTAATTTCAAAATTTTGAAATAATGGATGAAAAAAATTTTTTTTTCACTTTTTTTTTATGTTCTGCATCCGAGCGAAATGCAAACTTTTCAAGATATTATTCGATACACCTTCCCGAACTAAAAAAAAAATATTCATTTTGCAAGTTTTTGGCGGTAAATACCTTCAACAACTGGGCTAGGTGTATAATCATGTCAATGAAGGTCTAGAGGGAAATGCCTAAATCCAAATTTTTAAGAGCTGTGTTTGGACTAGTTAGGAGGTAAACCAAAAGTCTTTGAACAGAGAAGGTAAGGGGGAGGGGGGTGCAGGGAGGCACGAAGAAGGTCCGGTTATTGGTTTTTCGCTTGTATCTCGAGCCCCAGCCAAAAAGTAGCTGTATGCAAAATTGAAGCTGACCTCCAAGAACGTTTCAATTTTTTTTTCATATCTGTTATAGTTTTCGAGATATAAGCTCGTGAAATTCGCAAATTTTCCAAAAATATGAAAATCACATTTTGGCTCTCTTGTGGCGGGAGGATCCTAGGGTCAGCTCAAGGTTGTGGCTCGTGCTTCTCGTCTTCTTCGTCTATATTCTCTTCCACTTCGTTTTCTTCTTATGCCTTATTTATATTATCTTCTTCTTCAAGCGATATGGGAAGGGGCTCACCTCTTCGGCATCGTCATCCTCGTTTTCTAAGACGAGGATGACGATGCAGTATTTAGAAATTAATAACTATTTTCCCGTAGCTTCAAATGTTGACGATTATTATTATTTGTTATTATTGAATTTGTCATAACGCTATTAGATATTATAATTTTATTTGTCAAATTTCTTTGTGAAACTTTCCAGAAATTTGTAAAATAAAACTGCATTTCTTTTATCTTGTTCTATTCGATTTATTTTCTTTACTCTCTCACTAAAAGGATTAGTAAGATCTTAAAAAATTCAGGACTTTAGATTGTAATAACTGAAACAGAGAAATAGAGATGGGTATCAGTCAGGCAGACATGAGATATGCTTCTGATGCGCATGGGGGTGAAAACTATAACAGATACGAAAAAAATGAATAGGAATATTCTTGTAGCAAATTTTGTTAGCTTGAATTTTGCAATTTTGGTTGGAGCTAACTGTTTTTGAGATATAAGCGAAGAACCAAAAACCGGGGCCTTCTTCGTGCCCCCCTGCACCTCCCTCACCTCCTATGTTCGGGGACTTTTGGTATGTTTACTTCTTGACTAGTCCAAACACAGACCTGAATTCAAAAATTGAGATCTCGGCATTTCCATCTAGACCCTCCTTTTGAGCGTTAATTGACAGGCCTTGTAACTTAAGTACGTTGAAATATTTCACGAATTTTAAGAAAAAATGTCCGTATAAGTAGGTGCCTAAAAATTCTTCGTTTTAGAGATATGGGGAGGGGTGCTGAAGTTTACAAAAAATATCGAGTTTTTCTTATATTATTATTATTGCATATATTTAACCCAAATTTAACACACAATTTACTTATATAGTTAATCGGTACTATAGATTTGATTTGATGAAAAGTCGTATGTGTCAACGAAATCATTTTCCGACTGCCATTTTTTATTTTTTAATGGATCGAGATGAAACTATGCATGTGTCACATGTTACTAAAACGACATTTTTTCATCCATCTGCTAAATTTCTACGACTTCTGGTTTTACTGGAAATGACTCTAATTTTGATTTTTAAATAGTACAATATATTTCTATAATATACAGGTCATTTTGCATGTGACTGTTTTAATTCTATGATTCTTTCCGTCATCTTGAAATTTTTCAGCCAATTTTAATTTTCAATCTAATGTCCCGTGACCAACCAGAAATTAACCCAGGATGTGTTGTGACTATCAAAGTGATATACTTTCATTTGAGTAATTTCAAAAAAGTGATTTTATCAACTTTCAACCTCTCTGTGGCATAAATTAACAACAACAAAATTCAATCCGTATTTTTCTTCAATTATTTGTGAAATTAGAGCAATTGATAGGTCGCGGTACACTAGATTTAAAATTAAAATTGGCTGCAAGAAAATCAAAATGGCGGAAAGAGTCATAAAATTAGCAGGCGTAATTTTGTGATCACCCAGTATATCGTTTCGTTGATCAATATTTGATCACGTATTATTGTATATTTTGATGAGTGTAAATATCATGTGCATTAACACCAATGAAACTATCTATCCAACTATCTTTCTAATGACTTATCTTAAGATGTGGTTGCTTTTAACTTTCCACAGGGCATTACTCCTTTTTTTTACCAAATTTATGGTATTGATCATTCATATCTCCGCCACTGGTTATACTCCAGTCACTTTAGTTAAAAACATCAAACTAATTGTAAAAGAAATGAACTAAGGTTTTTTAGACTTAAAATAATATCCCCAACAACATATCAAAATTCTAGAAAAATCTAAGTATGGGAAAGCCGCCTTATTGGATTTACTCTCGAAATCTATAAAATGCATATATTGCTCCGATTAACTTCAAATATATATCAAGTAGAAAGTTTTTTGGAGAAATGTCAGATAGCTGCAGCAGAAACACCACTTTCTGATCCACTCTATGTACACGATGGAGGTGATTTACTGCATCGATTATCATGCTCAATGAAAGATTTTAAACTGTTGGATGTCAGAAAATATATACACGTGGAGGTGCAGACCTTCTGATCACCCAGACAGTAGTTGGTGCGTCTGAACAGTGAGATGTTGTCATTGCAGACGACACTGATGTCCTGATATTTCTGTGTTTCTATGTTAAAATGGAAAATAAAAAAGTAATAGCGTAGTGCAACCAATATCCGACAATGGAACATTCAAACTACAAAATCGTCATTGGGATTAAATGTCTGCAACGGCTTACTATTTATTCACGCCATTTTGGGGTGTGACACCACGTCACAGTTGTTTAGGATTGGCAAAGGCAAAGGTCTAACGAAGATTATGAAAAATACATCATTTATGAAGTATGCTAAAGTATTCAACAATGCAATGTCTGAAAGAAGACAATTACTGCCGGGGAAAATGTTATTGTTGCCATGCATGGAGATAAGACATCTGATACTTTGGATGAATTACGATACAGATGTTTCAGTACAAAGGTGGCTAACAAAAATATGGTTCAAGTTGTTCAAGCCAAGTCACTTCCACCGACTTCAGCTGCTGCTAAATTCCATAATTTACCAAGTTCGGGGTTGGAAAGGAAATACATCTCTTCTACCTGAGGATTGGGATTGGCAATTACAGGGTTGTCAACTCCTATCAGTACTTACTGACCCTCAACCAGCACCACCAGTTCTGCTCGATATCATAAGGTGTAAATGCAAGAGAGACTGTAGTACTTCAAGGTGCTCATGCAGAAAACATGGTTTGGAATATTCATCAGCTTGCAGTGAATGTCAAGGCATACTCTGCAGTAATTCAAATATAGAAGATGTATACGACGATAGTGTTTCTGATGGAGAGTGATACATGTCGGAAATGATAGTAGTGTTTTAATTGTGTTAGCAGTTTTTCAAGTATCAGGACATCAGTGCCGTCTGCAATGACAACAACATCTCTTTATTCAGACGCGCCAACTGCTGTTGGGTGATCAGAAGGTCTGCATCTCCACGTGCATGTATTGTCTGACATACAACAGTTTCAAATCTTTCATTAAGCATCATCAAAAAACACTGCTTTCGTACAGTAATTTAAACGATTTTGTACAAGTTTAATAAAGTTTATTTAAGAACTTATTTCATTATAATGTTCATAAATTACCTTCCTTTATTATTAACATTTTGTAATAAATAGAACATGACAGAAACAAAATTAGATAAAGTCTTTATGATTCCTGGTTCAAAAAACATTCTATTTGGTACATATTTGAAGTTAATCGGGGCCATATATATGCATTTTATAGATTTCGAGAGTAAATCCAAGATGTCGGCCAATATGGCGGCTTTCTCATACTTAGATTTTTCTAGACTTTTGATATGTTGTTAGGGATATTATTCCAAGTCTAAAAAACGTTAGTTTATTTCTTTTACAATTAGTTTGATGTTTAACCTTTTGTTCACCTAAAGTGACGCCTATTAGTTGTAGAACGTGATATACTCACATCTTAGGACATTCTAAGTGTACTGCGTGCCTTTGGTTTAAATTACTGCAATGGTGATAATATGAGAAAAATTTGATATATTTTTTGAAAATTTCAGTGCCCCATATCTCCAAAACGAAGAATATTTCGACTCCTGAGATGTTTTAACACACTAAGTTACAGGCTGTACATCGGATCTTTCTTTTTTCAGGAAGCGGTCTCCCTATAAATGGAGGTCCGGCGTCAACGTTCTTCGTAGGAACTCAGTCCGATTAGCCGAAGTGTGGCTGGACGAATACGCTAAGTATTATTATCAAAGGATAGGAAACGACAAAGGCGACTTCGGTGACGTCAGCAGTCGGAAGGAATTGAGGAAGAAATTGGGGTGCAAGAGTTTCAAGTGGTACTTGGACAATATCTATCCTGAACTCTTCATTCCTGGCGAGGCCGTTGCCAGCGGAGAGGTAAGACCCTTTATTCTTGTGGTATTGTTATTAAGTAGAGAAGTTAAGTGGTGATTTTTATGGTAAAAAATCAGCAGTG
Organism: Rutpela maculata; assembly: GCA_936432065.2. Taxonomy (NCBI): domain Eukaryota; kingdom Metazoa; phylum Arthropoda; class Insecta; order Coleoptera; family Cerambycidae; genus Rutpela; species Rutpela maculata. Next base: position 41,211,544 of record OW386290.2, read on the forward strand.
TTTAAAGTTACAACGACAAAGTCTATTTCCACAAACTGATGTTAGTTTTCAATTTCTATTACTGGTGCGTAAAATATGATGTCGAAGCGTTAACAAAAATAAAGTAATTAGTGAATAGTCCAATTAAATAAGTCGGCAAATCAAAATTTTGAGGTAAATACTTGAATTTTTGATATAACTTACTTTGATGTATTAGAACACGATTAATGAAAGAATTTTTTTTCTGAACCCCCGGGGAGGGGTGAAAAAAAATAAATTAAAGTGTTTTTTCAAAATTACTCAAAATGTGTTAAAGCTAGTAAAAAAAGTTTCAAACAAAAATTGTAAAGCATGAAATTATATATAAAAATGATCTCTAGACTTTTTTTGGTATTACTAAAATTAACGGAGTTAGGCTGGTTAGAAATTAAGGGCTGATATGTACAACTTTAAAAAATCATAGCGTGCAGAAAAATTAATGAATTTAAAAATTTTTTTTTCTATTTACTCAGAAAAAATGAACATTCGTTTCAGAGAAAGGGATTTTTTTTTAAATTGTTAATAAAAAAGTTATAAAAATTTTAATTTTTTTATTTTCAATTAAAACCACTTTGAACGGTGAAACGATTTTTTCTTTATACCATTCTGTTCATTATTTAATATATTGAACATTTGCTTTTGGAATTTTTTTTTACCCTTCATTTTCAGGAAGGTATGAATTTATTTACTTGCTTAGTTTTTTTTCAAACGTAAGACACTGCTCTTGTGACGTCACAATAACTGATAAGAAATAAAGAATGCATACGACAAAGATAAAATTGTTTCGTAGCTGCTGCGTTGCCTACAAGACGCGCATGCCTCACATCTATAGGGCATCTGCACGTGACGTCACAGCTAACCTCAAAATATGTGTTTCTTATGATTTAAAAGTATTTCGCAGCTATTATTAAAATTTCTGCCTGGTTCCCGTATTTTCAACTAAAATCTAGTTCAGTGTAATGTTTATGAAGTTCTAAACACTTTGTACTAATAAAATAGGCCTCTTTTTGTAGGTTGGAAATCTAACCTGTAATTAGCAGTCTATTTCTATTAATCAATAATATTGAAAAATTATTCATGCGAATTTTTAAATATTTGCTTGGAGCCAGTAGCGGCTCCAAGCTAAAAATGCGTACACAAACATTAAAAATGAGAATAAACTTGAAAAACTTAATATTTAAGGTTATGTTAGGTACATGATGCAGATGCAGACTAGTTTACAAGTTCATGGCCGTGTTAATGCTTGGTAAAGCTCGTAAACATATTAGTGAGGGCTCATTGAATTCGGAATGACGTCTAGAAAAAGTGTAAAAGTTTCACACCCGCACCTAATCAGTTGCAAAAGTTATAAACAAATGAAGATTGAAAATATAACGAGTTTCGTCTTTTGCAAATAACTCGAAAACTATTAATATTTAAGAAAATTGAAAGAACGATTCTTAAAGAGGAATGAATTTCCAATAAAAAAGCCGAACTCCCGAAACTCTGTCTCTCAGCGCTCTGCGCGGCGAACACTAAGCCGTTACGATGCTCTGAAATCGGCCGTAATAAGTAAAAATATTTTTTTATGTTATTAAATATTAATTTAAAAATTTAAAAAAAATATGGTATTATTTAGACACTTAATGGAACAATATCCCGTTGAAAAAAAATTGTTTCACCGATTTTTCATAAAATGAGCCTATTGTTAATTAACGATTTTTTTTACGTTTATATTTCAAGTCGGATAATTGTTAAACAAAAGCCACTAAAATTATTTCGCTTCATGGAGACCTTATAAAAATTCTTTTCCCATTTTATTATAAAATATTATGATTAAAAATTTAAAAAATTTCTTAAATTTTTTTTAATTGTTTATAATAATGTTTTTCTTTTTTTTTATTATTTAAACAAATTATTAAGAAAAAAATTTATTCTTAAAATTTATTATTTGCAATTCTCTACAAGACGAAAAACAGAAAAACAGAAAAATTTTTGTTGTTAATTTATTTGTTTATTTAATAAACAATTTGTTATTAACAATCGCCGAATGTTTTTAGATAGAAAAAAAAAACAAAAACAACCGTATACATAAACATGTAAAAAGAAAAATAAATTTAACATGTTTATGTATACGGTTGTTTTTGTTATTTTTTTTCTATCTAAAAAGAATATAAACACATTCGGCGATTGTTAATAACAAATTGTTTATTAAATAAAAAAATAAATTAACAACAAAATTTTTTTTCTTTCTTCCATCTTGTAGAGAATTGCAAATAATAAGGTTCAAGAATAATTTTTTTTCTTAATAATTTGTTTAAATAATGAAACAATGGAACAATGAATATTAAACAATTAAAAAAAATTTTTAAAGAAGATTTTTTAATTTTTAATCACAATATTTTTAGGCTATTGTCTATGTCCAAAAAAAGGAACTAAAACGTTAAAGGGTTTTTATTGTTTCTTATGTTCAATTGACCCCAAAATATGAGAAAACCGCTGAGTGCTACCATTTAAAGGAGTGCGTTTTTGAGATCGAAGTAAAAAGGTCCACTTTTCACATTTTTGAGTTTTACTGGAAAAATATGCATTTTTCCTATAAACACGTCAATAGAAAAGTTGTAGAGAATTAAATTTCCAATCGAAATGGTACCTTCAGAAGTCAATTTTTTTTTTTACAAAAATACGCTCAGAAAACAAAATAAAAAAACGGAAAAATGCATTTTTTTTAATTTAAGCCTGTAACTTTTTTTCGGGTACATTTAGGCATAGATATTCTGCATAAAAAAAGCTGAAGTTTTACCCGTTAATAATCATTTTAACGGTAAAACGACAGCAATGTCTATGCCTAAATGTACCCGAAAAAATTTAAAAAAATAAAAAATTGCATTTTTTCGTTTTTTTTGTTTTGTTTCAGGGTGTATTTTTGTAAAAAAAAAATTATGACTTCTGAAGGTGCCATTTCAATTGGAAATTTAATTCTCAACAACTTTTCTATTGACGTGTTTATAGGAAAAATGCATATTTTTCGAGCAAAACTCAAAACAACAATAGGCTCATTTTATGAAAAATCGGTGAAACAATTTTTTTCCAATGGGATATTGTTCCTTTAAGTATCTAAATAATACCATAATTTTTTAAAATTTTTAAATTAATATTTAATAACATAAAAAATATTTTTACTTATTACGGCCGGTTTCAGAGCATCGTAACGACTTAGTGTTCGCTGCGAAGAGCTCCATTTTTAACATTAAATTGAAATTATTAATAATAGACATAGAGTTTCGGGAGTTGGGACTTTTTTATTTGAAATTCATTCCTCTTTAAAAATCCTCCTTTGAATTTTCTTAAATGTTAATAGTTTTCGAGTTATTTGCAAAAAACGAAACTCGTTATTTTTTCAATCTTCATTTGTTTATAACTTTTGCAATTGTTTATATGCGGGTTTGAAACTTTTGCACATTTTTCTAGGTGTCATTCCGAATCCAATGAGCCCTCACTCATATTTTCACGAGCTTTATTAAGCATTAACACGGCTTTGAATTTGTGAACTAGTCTATATTTCTCAATGCAGCGGTGGTGTATGTTTTGGTGAAAAAATGCTCCTAAAAATTGTTAACAAATTTGTTTTTAATAATTCTTATTTTAACTTTTCATAAGATTAATTTAATATAGAATGGATCATACATTTTGTTTTAAGAATGAATTATTTTCTTCTAATTATTATTATCCATCCATCCAAAAAATGGTTCAATTATTTATTATTTAATTTATCCAATTTTATTTTTTAAACTGTTTATTTTTATTTAGATTAGGAATAGAATAATATCAATGATCTATTTTAATGGAAATGTATCGATCATTTTTTTTTAAATGTCATTTTTTTTCATTCAAAATTGAAATTAATGATCAAAAAAAAAATGTTGATTAATATATTTCTGTGTACACAATTTTTAAAATATGTATACAATTATAATAATTTTTATAATAATTTCTTATGGTCTTAAAAAATAATAAATTAAAATAATTGAAATTTTGTAATTTAAAAAAATAAGTAATGTAAATATTTGTAATTGTCAATTTTTTGAAATTAAGAAGAAAAATTATTTCAATTGTTAATGTGGAAAAAAACAATAATTTTCACTATTGCAAATATTCATTTTTGCAAATAATTTTTTACTTCTACATTACGGATTAGTTTATTAATTTAATCGAAAATGCATAAAAAAACATTTTTTGCAACCTTGGTTAAAATACGCGAATTTCGACTAATTTAAAACGATGTTTCAAACAATTATATCCAATACTCTAATAATTCGTCTGCAAAATTTTCTCGCAAAAAAAAATTATATTGTGTACTTTATTTTTAATTTATATCAATAATGTCAAAGAAATAATTCTAAATTTAGTAGAAATCAGCAAGTATTGGCAGTAATAATAATTTCTTTCATTACAATTCAAAGATTAATTTTAAAAATATTTAGATCATGAAAACAAAATTCCACGTGTCTAATACCTATAACCAAAATATACATAAAACGAAGCGTGTATAAGTATGTAGATTTCGCAAAACAATCTTATTATACTTGACCACAATTAAAAATTTTGTTAACAATTTGTAGGAGCATTTATTCACCAAAACATTCACAACTGCTGCATTGAGATATCGGACCTCTGCATCATGTAACCAACATAACCTTAAATTTTAAGTTTTTCAAGTTTATTCTCATTTTTAATGTTTGTATACGCATTTTTAGCTTGGAGCCGGTATTGGCTCTAAGCAAATATTTAAAAATTCGCGTAAATAATTTTTCAATATTGTTGATTAATAGAAATAGACTGCTAATTACAGGTTAGATTTCCAACCTACAAAAGGAGTCCTATTTTATTGGGACAAAGTATTTAGAACTTCATAAACATTACACTAAACTAGATTTTAGTTGAAAATATGGGAACCAGGCAGAAATTTTAATAATAGTTGCGTAGTACTCTTAAATCTTAAGAAACACATATTTTTGAGGTTAGTTGTGACATCACGCGCGGATGTCCTTACTGCCGTCATAAGGTGAAAAGCCGCATCAAGATATTTGTCATAAATGAGATTCTAATGATATATGAGCACCCAAGAGTTCTGTATTTAAAAATATTATTAAAAAATTATAAAGAACAAAAACATAAGTGGATAAAAAGCAGCTACATGATTTTCTTAATTAATATTTACTAGTTGAGAAAAAAACAAACGCCTTTGTTACTTTCCTCGCCAACCGACAATTTACAGATGGGCTATTCTCCTTATGACTTATGACGGCAGTAGATGTGACGTATACGGGTCTTGTAGGCAACGCAGCAGCTACGAAACCATTTTGTCTTTGTCGTACGCATTCTTTATTTCTTTTCAGTTATCGTGACGTCACACGAGCAGTGTCTTACGTTTGGAAAAAAATTAAACAGGTAAATAAATTCATACCTGCTCGAAAATGATATGTAAAAAAAAATTTCAAAAGCAAATGTTCAATATATTGAATAATGAACAGAATGGTATAAAGAAAAAATCGTTTCATCGTTCAAAGTGGTTTCAATTGAAAATAAAAAAATTAAAATTTGTATAACTTTTTTATTAACAATTTAAAAAAAAATCTCTTTCTCTGAAACGAATGTTCATATTTTTCTGAGTAAATAAAAAAAAAAATTTTTAAATTCATTAACTTTTCAGCACGCTATGATTTTTTAAAGTTGTACATATCAGCCCTTAATTTCTAACCAGCCTAACTCCGTTAATTTTAGTAATACCAAAAAAAGTCTAGAGATCATTTTTATATAAAATTTCATGGTTTACAATTTTTGTTTGAAACTTTTTTTACTAGCTTTAACACATTTTGAGTAATTTTGAAAAAACACTTTATTTTATTTTTTTTCACCCCTCCCCGGGGGTTCAGAAAAAAAATTCTTTCATTAATTGTGTTCTAATACATCAAAGTAAGTTATATCAAAAATTCAAGTATTTACCTCAAAATTTTGATTTGCCGACTTATTTAATTGGACTATGAAAACGGATTTAAGTTTTGAAAATAATATTGGAAGTAAACCTCAAACAAGCATTATTATATTCTTCGCAAATACAAAAACGAAAATCATACTTATCGCATTTGGTCTAGACCAGTCAATTTATACGTCCGACCTTGCAAATATGTTGTTAGGACCTATGCCAATAGTAAGAAATCAAGTTTACAACTTCGAAAGACCTGTGCGAGCTAGGTAATGCCCAAAAAACAGCGAAATTTTTGCACTTGTTTCGGTTTTTGTTCAATATTTCCTAAAGTATGCGTTGTACAGAAAATGTTATTATTCCTTTTTTTAAAGTAAATTAAATTTGCTACAATTTAAGCCCAAACCGATCCAGATCAGTGTGTCTAGAACTTTCCGAGATACAGCTCTTCAGAGATAGTAGGTAATTTTTGAAGAGCTGTATCTCAGAAAGTTCTGGAGGCATGGAACTCGGTTTGGGCTTAAAATGTAACAAATTTAATCTACCTTAGAAAAGGAATATCAACATTTTCTGTACAACGCTTACTTTAGGAGATACTGAGCAAAAACCGAAACAAGTGCAATAATAATTTCGCTGTTTTTTGGGCATTGCGGAGCTCGCACAGGTCTTTCGAAGCTGCAAACTTGGTTTCTTACTATGGACATGGGTCCTAATAACATATTAAAAAATTGGAACTACATGACCTTTTGCAAGGTCGTGTATAAATTGACTGGCTTAATTGGCACATTTCTAAAACCGTAAACAGCGCTCGTAGAAAAAAAAATGTTCATATTGTGTTACTGAACGCATTTCAAAACTTTCAAAATGTCCGTTTGTATTGAAATTTGAACAGTAAGTTTGATCCCATTTCAGTAATAGTATCGGTATCTAAGTGTTTATTTGGAATTCGTCGGTATTTCGGTTAAAAAAATGCAAATGAGGTTATTTTCACACGACGCGACGCACAATGGGGCAGGAATTCGAAAGCGTGGCAGTAATTCTAATTTCCGGAACAATCCCTAAAAAAATCATGTATACGGGTTTTTGACATTTAAATGTAAAAATATAGACCTGTCCGATATGTAAAGGTCAATCTGCAATCTTGAAAAAATAAAAAACATAAATATTCATGAAATACATTTTCAGGACTTCAATTTAAATTTTAAGGAGTACGCATGAGTACCAGCTTAACTTTAATTTGTAAACTAGAATAGTTCATCCACAATAATATATTAAATTCACAAAATGGATGTATCTGAAAGTAAACTTTTTCTTTGGTTACAAAATATATTGTAGTTTATATATTTATTATAATTACTATATAACTTAAACAATTATAGTAAAATCACGTTATATATTCAGTACATATCTGACTGTATTGAATCCATAGTTAATTAAGTCAAAAACTACAGATACAAATGAGTTTCTCCACTTAAAAGTTCTATCAAATTTAGCGCATCGAGCATACGCATATACTACTTAACCGTAATAGTTTCATGGAGATGGTAGTAGGCGAGATGACCTTGAATGAAGTTAGATAGTGTCGCAAATGATACACTGATATGTTCTCTTGCCATATGTCAGCAACATATATTTCTTTAGCTCGTTTCATTTTAAGATTAAATGCCACGTTTTCGAATTCCTGCCCCACTGTGCGACGTTTCGAATAATATTTTATTCTTCCTGAGGACTACTACAATAAAATGCAAATTTCGGGGCGAGCGTAGAGGCGATTTCAGTGTGAATGTCAGTCGATATTCCGTTGAAGCAACGTCGAGCGCGGTTACTACTTGGATGGGTGACCTATCTTGGGAAATACAGCGTTCTCGTCCCACCTTCTAACGGCTTGTATATCAGTGTATACGCGGAAGCTACGTAATTTCAGACGAGGATTACGTAGTGGATATACCATCCTTCGGAGGGGATGTAAAGCAGGCGGTCCCTTGTCTATTAAATGTTAGGCAAGTAAAAGATTCCTACTCTTCTTAAGGGAAGAGGTTCGGCAAAATTTCCAGGTTGGGGTAGCTCGTTTCCTGGCATCGGTGATAGGCCCTGGTAGCGGAAATAGGCCGACGTTAAATAAATAGATAAAAGAAAAATGCAAATTTTATAACTTACAATATTACAAACATGTATAATAAAAAAACTAAAATTACATTTAGTACACTTTAAAAATATATCAATATTAACTCAAACGCAATAAAAGTTTAAAATTTCCTTTATAAAAAACACAAATTACAATAAATAAACTAATAAGAAGTAAGACCCTTACGTTTAGCGAAACAAAACAAATTTCTTGGGTAAGAAAGTGTCATAATCATAAAATGCAACCGAGTTCAGTTGGATATTTCAACCAGGTTGCATTTATTATGATTATGACACTTTCTTGCCTAAGACGCCCGGGCCAACGAAATCATTCATTATACCACACAATTTGGTACGGCTCGTGTCGTAAGTGTGTTCCTACCCTAACCGTGCCATATTCTCTTGGATTTTAACTCCAATCCTGTATTTTTGCACTACACAACAGTTATATATTCTAACTATGAAGTTTTCGTCAAGTTTGATCCAGATTGTATTAATATCTGTACAGTATCTTAAAGAACACTTTATAAAACATTATATTAGACAAATATTGAAACTCTCGTAATTGGAATCATAAAATTAATCAGATATTAATTAAAATCTGCTCCAGCACGCTAATATAAAATAAATATAAGACCATGCCTTATATATCTTCCAATCCAGTTTATTAAATTACTTACCTGTTACATTTCCGAACTCAATTAAACTATAATGAAATCAATACTCGTCCACAAACTAATTGAAGCCCCCTACTTCAAAGACATTAAAACTCAAACACGAAATTATTGGAAATATAAAAGGCCATAATCCCATTATATCCGCTCTTTTCATGTCTACCGACTGCCACACAAAAGGAACAAAAATCGATATCTCAAATAATTGCTGTTTTGGGCCCAGTCTCTGCAACATTAGACTTATTCCAGCAAAGCTGTCACATCGGATTATTGTTTGAAAAAAATATATTCGACATGGATAATGGAAAAAAAGATTTAGGGGATTATGGGCTTATAAAAAATTCGTCAAAAATAGCTACTCTCGGTTTTGTCCTCTAGAATTTTCGGCTACATGGAAAGATTTTAATTTATCGGGAAATATGGGATTCTCGACTAAAATATGTTCTCTTGGGCCTGGCTTGATACAGACTGGAAAAAGTTGCGTTCTTGTATTTAATAACTAATTTTAGTACAGTAACTAAAGGTTCTAAATTCGGAATAATGTGATATGAATTATATTTCGTTGATTTTTGGCACTTTAACAGTAAAAACATCACAGAAAAGTTTTTGTATTGTGTGCTAGATTGCTAATTTTACCACCAAAAACGCATTTTATTAATATCATGTGCCCGTTTATTAAATAAAATACACGTTGCTATGGATATTACTTTTTCTGCTACTCACAGTGCCAGAAATAGTAGTTTGTGCAACAAGAGTGGATATGGATAATCCACTCGAGTTGTACAGCATACTTTTTCTACGATCAGCTTAAAAAACTACAAAATTTATTAAACATTAATATATTACACAAATACACACTGACAGTACACACTGGCAGTTATTTTGACAGCTTACACACTAATTCGATTTTAAAACGAATAGTTGCCTATGTACTTGATACTCGAACTGTGATTGGTCGGTTTCATTTCATATCCATCCTAGAACTGATATGAAATATATCCGTTCAGTTAACTGGAATTGCCTACTTATCCATTCTACAAACTGTACAGAAAACAGCAAATTTACATAACGGAGTAGAAAAAAATATTTTAACATCTTTGGAGGTAAATCCACACAAGCATTACTTGCTACATCTTCTATAGACGACATTATTTTCAAAAATGTTCAGAGCTATTATAATAATATGATTTAATTTATCTTGACAGTAGTTGTCATTTGACTAGAAGCCGAGTCAAAATTTATTTTATTGACGGTTGCCATGGATATTCCAAGCATCGCTACCTTTACTATTAGCAAATATGAAATCTTACTCAAATAGTTATAGTTTTCCACAAGTTTTTTTCTAGTTTGATGATTCATGAAATGAAATATAATATGCAACGCAGTGCGATTTTTTGGTCTCGAATACTTGCAAACCTCGACCCTACGGGCGTCGGATTGCAAAATGTATTCTCGACCAAAAAAAGGCACTTACGACCCTTGGTATATAAATAACTATTTACCTCCGCAGTTAATGGCCACGCATAGCCGTCTAGAAAGTCAAACTTTAATGTCATGAAATGAGTTAGGAAATGTCATGTTTTTCTGACGATTGAAGAAAAACAATCTTTATTCAACGCAAAATTGAATAGTCCATAGCTTTTAAATTCTTCTTTCCTCCAAAATATGCTAACAAAACTTTTTCGTTAACACAATTTACGTGTATCAAATTTGGATTTCAAATGATATTATAACTTGGGTAAATAACGTTTATCAATTTTGACATTAAAATTATAATGTGTAATAATAGCAGCAAAGATAACTATGAGAAAGATTAATTTTTAAGGTCTTTGAATACACCTATTTAATTTTTGTTTAAAAGGTTTTATTTAGACGATTAAAATTAGAAAAAATCTTGTATGTAACACGTTCCGAAAGACAATTTTGTGTAACTCGTGTTATTTTGCGGGATCTCACTTCGCTCGTCCCGCAAACATCCACTCGTTACACAAAATAAAGTCTTTCGTAACTGGTTACATAAATAGCCATTCTCTAACTTCCTTTATATTTTGTCTCTATACAATGTTTGATAAATTTCCACAAGCTTGATAACATAAAATAGGGACACCGCTGATTAAAATATATTTTTAACAATATAAAGCTGATGCTCTTCCTAATAAAACTACTGTAAAAAGTGAATTTTAAGAAATAAATGAGAATTATACAGTAAGTTAGAAGAATCTGAGTTTCCCCCTTACACCCATGAATGGTAGTGTATTTTTTATGCCCTACAAATTTGAGCTCTTGTATTTTTTTGGTATCTGGTAAATTTTTCGAGTCATGAGAATTTTTTGAAAATAGTGCGATAACGGGGTATTTTTCATTTTTTTTTAAATTCAGTTTTGGTGATATACATCAATTGATGTTATTATTTTAACAATTACTGCATAATCAATTTAAACCAAAACAATAATTTCTTAAATAAAAATAAGAAATAAGCATACACCCGTCTAGACGCAGATTTCAAATGATTTTATTTGGCGGAAAATAATTTAACCAATAATAGACAACTTTCGCTTAGACTGTAACTATCTAATATGAATGCCAAATTGCGTCACTTTACATTACTTTACCTATATCACTTCTATTTTGCTCAATATCTTGGAAATCAATAATTATATACATGTATTTACAAGGAATTAATAGTATATTATTCAACGAGCGGTAATGTAGGTAATAACTCACGCAGATGAAGTTGTAATTCATCAAGTGAGTTGAAAACCAACTTGATTTGAAAACGTCGAAATTATTCAAACATGATAAATCACCTTCCTCCCCTCAATAATAATGGACCGTTCTATTTCACCGTATCGGAAAAGAATTTCTCTCGGACAGCCACCTTCGTGTCGCGCGTTACGTCGATTAGACAGGCTAGGCATGAAGATAAAGGTGATTGGCTCTGTACCTAGTGATTTATAATAACTCAATCATTATAACTCACGCTATTTGACGGATACTATGAATTGTTCAAAAGCAGTTGATTAATTAGTATATAACTTGATAAGAGTAGATAACAGCACTCGCCAGCGGCTCGTTCTGTAAACTTCATCTGCGTGATTTATTACCTACATTACCACTCGTTGAATAATATGTTTTGTTTTCTTAAAACTATACACATATACTATTATGTTTGTTATTATTTAGAAGTTATCTTAAAAAATGTAAATAAAACTCACGGCAAGGATTATGTGATATTGTGTAAAAACGGCTCTCCCTCTCTTCCACCTTTGCTTGCGTGCTGTCAGTTATCACTTCTTGTCACAACACAAGTTAAAGAGACATATTGGTTAGATTTCTTTGTTGTTTGTTTATGTGGCGTTTCATTTTGTTATTTTATATTTTATCAATAAACTATTAAAGTAGAGTTGAATTTTGTGAAAGGAGATTCATCCAATTTACCCATAGTTGATTATGACATGATAGATTCTTTCTATAAACATTTGTATTTTTTGTCAGCAAACGTGAAAAATCTACATGACGTTAGAACACATCTATCATTTGACTAGCCGTTGACATTGTTGTCATATATTGCTAAACATGTTTTTAAAAATCTAATTGGCATTAAAAATTATTTAAAATATTTAATAATTCACGCCTATTATTATTTTTTACATCACAAAATTAAATTTCGTGGATAAATATATTAACATTGATTTAATAAATAAGCTTTATACTTTATACTCCCGTTTTCTTCAATTATCTTTTAGTGGAACTAGAGAACAAATTTCAACTTGGCAACACCACACTATTTTGTATGAAACCATTCTATCAACAAATCGATACAGACTACTTACGTCATCGGCAGATTACCTACGTCACCAATTTAAAACGATTTTCGCGCCACTTATTTTAAGTCTTGTTTTCTATTGATAATTATTTTCGCGGAAATCTGTATTGGAAGGCTTGTTTATACATATTCTATGATATTATCCAATAAAAAAAATAGAAAAATATCCCATTGGCAGTAATTTTGAATGTTTTGCGCTTATCTGAAAACATTCAGCTGGGCAACAGGCAGATTAAAAATTTGAGATCTGCAACAGGCAGATCTCAAATTAACTTTTGTCGTCTGTTGCCCAACAGTCTCCAGATTTGCTGTTAGACTTTACATGATTTAATGTCCTTTGCCAGCCTGTAACATATTTAATAATAAACTTCATGATTTCTTATAATAATAATGTAATATTTGGTCCAATTAATTGTTGAAAAGCCTCGTACACAAAGGCTGCACAAAAGCAAACACCGCAAATTAAAACGGATATGGTAGGGAAATGCGATGAAAATATTCTGTGGTCAGTTCTCATTCTAATGAAAAGCGACACTTTTGCCCTTTGAACTCGACGCCCAGAGGATATCAGGGCAGGAATAAAATACTGTGTGATGGAAGAGTCACTTCCGATTTACGATTTTATTGTCCATTCGCTGCGTGGGCTCTTCTACTGGACGAATTTAATTAAAATATTTTTTTGAATTTAAATTTAAAATACGAAGTTAATTAGTTTTTTCTCAAATTGACTCAGGGCAGCTTTCTGTATTATTTCGTCTTCGAATCGTCTTCATGGGATTATTGAATTTTCTGTTTAATTGTTGTCTATAGTATATTTGAAATTTTAATGATTTCCTGATGATGCTATCTTGATTAACAAAACGTTCGACAAAATACTATGCAGTATTTTTGAATTTGTAGAATTTTTTCAAAGTTACAACACTCATGTGCATTTTTTTCTTAAAATGTTTTATTACTTACAAAAGTTAAGAAAGTGAATATGAATTTATTGATGAACAATGGTTCTCTCTCTAGCTAACACTACCTTACTCTGCAAATATCAATACAATCGGTATTTTGTCTTAAATTATTGTGCTTGCAAGAAGCATGACGAACGGACAGACCAACATTTTTAAAGTTTTCAAAACATTTTTTGTTTACGAGCGATATTTGCGGTTTTAGAAATGTGAAATTTTGCAATATGCTGAGATTATCAATCCTGTACTTTGGTGAAATGTTACGCCTAACAGGCAATCGCGGCGGATGTCTAAATGCTATCAGATATGCCAGACAGCAAAGGGAGGCCAACTAGAATAAATAGTGGGTCACAAAATGTTTGTCAGGATGTTATGAATAAAAAGAACAAAACTTTACACGGGGTATTGCAACCATAAAAACATTAGTGAAGGCTGAAGGCGCCCAACGTTTCGAGAATATTGTCTCAGCATCTTCAGGCAAATGTTCAAAACTGAGTGAAAGACTGACCGATTAAATTTCAATTTGTTAACGGAATCACCACACGTTTGTTTTCCGATGTTTTGGAAGGGTTGTGTATCATGTTTAGACTTTGAATATAAAAACAGATTTAGACGGTTTATCTTAACTTAAAGGCAACTGGTAAACTCTTATTAAAGTCAGTTGGAAAATAAATTTAAAAAAACACCGACAAAGCGCCGACGTTTATTCTATGCCGCTGTCGAAGTAGCAAGTAGCACTAGGTACTTCACGAATTATAAGCGTATAAAGAAAGTTTCTTCGATTGCAGCGACATTGCAAATTAATTGTTTATTTGCAATTGAAAACTAACGTTTTGAACGATTACTTAGCGTCTGCAAAGTGGTTTATGTGAAACTTTGATAAAAACAATCCAGCGGAAGCTAATCTGCAGACGATTTCCGCGTGCAGGGGACCAAAATTAACTTAACTTGCAAGAAAAATGTACTTTTGAGAACAGTGAGTTCGCGTCTGCCATTTAACTGAATTATCATTAATGATATGGAAATTGCCAAAAACTACTTTGCAGACGATTACGACATGCGTTCGCGGTGATTTTTAGAAACTGTATTACTTTGTACATACCATTGAACGATTAATTAGTGTCTGCAATTTAAATATGTGTATGATATTATGTTAATATACCTAAACAAAAATTTGCAAACGTTTTGAAAATGTTTAAATAATTGGCAAACTCAAAAAACCAAAATTTTGAAAACGTTTTGAACGATTAGTTGCGTCCGCCATCAGTTTTATCATGAAATTTATAATAAAAAATAATGATTTGACAATTGGCAGACTATTTCAGTATGCACAAGATTATATGCAACAATAACAACTTTACAAACAAATTTAAATGTTGTTGAACAGTTAGTTAGCGTCTGCCATTACTTTTTTCATTAAATTTATGATAAACAGTAATGACGACGATTTAAGCATGTACAAGTCTATATACAACAATAACAACATTAAAAAAATTCAAATGTTGTTGAACGATAGAATCACGTATGCCATTTTTATTGGTAATAGTTTGAATATTGATAAAAAAATCTTAAACCGCGTCCCCGGAAACCCACAGATATCGATTTTCAGTCGTATCGGATCATAAATTAAAAAAGTGGTTCGCCATCTTGGCGGCACTATTTTGATTTTTCAATATTGATAAAAAAATCTTAATCCGCGTCCCCGGAAACCCACAGATATCGATTTTCAGTCGTATCGGATCATAAATTAAAAAATGGTTCGCCATCTTGGCGACGCCATTTTGATTTTTCAATATTGGTAAAAAAATCTTAATCCGCGTCCCCGGAAACCCAGATATCGATTTTCAGTCATATCGGATCATGAATTAAAAAAAATGGTCCGCCATTTTGATTTTTCAATATTGGTAAAAAATCTTACGCGACCCCAGAAACCCACATATATCAATTTTCAGTCGTATAGTCCACTCAAATTAGGAAAAAAGCGGAGACAAATTCTGAACAGCGGTTTCTCTTCATAGGACGTAAGTTTTCAACTTCTAGAACAAGGTTTTGCTTATGCGCAGAATTCGTAAAGTACTTATAATAATTGACCCTTAAATTTGCAGAGGCTAACTAATCGTTCTCAGGGATCTGTCACACCTCCCGTTCTATAGAGATGAATGTCGCTTTTTAAAAGCTTTTATTTAACTTGCAATGTTTGTTTGTTTGTATGTGTGTTTGTGTGTTTGTTTGTTAGTTTGGGTCAAATCTTGCTGAATTTCGACTAGTTCTAATTAAGCTAGAGCTTTGAAATTTGGCACACGTGTATAAGTCCGGTGACAATGCAACATAGCATAGCCATTATCGGTCTAAATACAATATGGCGGACGTCCCAAGATGGCGGATCGGCTTTTTAGTCACAACCCCCCCCCCCTGGTAATGGGTCTCAAATGAAAGAGTTTAACGAGTAAAATACGATAAACAATGTGACGTCATTCTAAATCCAATATGGCGGACGTCTCAAGATGGCGGATCGGCTTTTTAGTCACAACCCCCCTTGATATGGGTCTCAAATACGATAAACAATGTGACGTCATTCTTAATCCAATATGGCGGACGTCCCAAGATGGCGGATCGGCTTTTTAGTCACAACCCTCCTTGATATGGGTCTCAAATGAAAGGGTTTAACGAGTAAAATACGATAAACAATGTGATGTCATTCTAAATCCAATATGGCGGACGTCCAAAGATGGCGGATCGGCTTTTTAGTCACAACCCCCTTGATATGGGTATCAAATGAAACAGTTTGATGAGTAAAATACGACAAGCAATGTGACGTCATTGTAAATCCAATATGGCGGATCGGCTTTTTAGTCACAAACCCCTTGATATGGGTATCAATTGAAAGGGTTTGACAAGTAAAATACGATAAAGTATGTGACGTCATTCTAAATCCAATATGGCAGACGTCCCAAGATGGCGGATCGGCTTTTTAGTCACAACTCCCTTGATATGGATATCAAATGAAAGGGTTTGACGAGTAATACGATAAACAATGTGACGTCATTGTAAGTCCAATATGGCGGACGTCCCAAGATGGCGGATCGGCTTTTTAGTCACAACCCCCTTGATATGGGTATCAAATGATATGGGTATCAAATGACGAGTAAAATACGATAAAGTATGTGACGTCATTCTAAATTCAATATGGCGGACGTGGGAGAGGTGGAAAGAGGTGGGGAAGGGGTGGGAATTAAGAGATGGGATGAGGTGGGAAGGTGTGGGGAGAGGTGGGAATGGGGTGGAAAGAGGTGGGAATGAGGTGGAAAGAGGTGGGGAGAGATGGGAAGCGGAAGGGAAGGGGTGGGAAGTAGTGTTAGATAGGTGGGAAGATGGGAGAGGGAAGGGGTGGATGGCGGTAGCAAATGAAAGGGTTTTGTCTGTAAAATAAGTAGACTAAAAAGTAAAAAATAAAATTACATATATAAAAAAAATATTTTTAAGAAAAAGCTTTTATTTGAAAAAACCACTAAAAAATAAAAATATTTTTTTTAAAATTCATACACCTGGAAACCAAAAGCTTTGGGGGCGGTCAGTTGAGCAAATTAACTATGCAATAGCGCTATATGACCGCCCCAAAGCTTTTGGTTTGCAGGTTTATGAATTAAAAAAAAAATTATTGTTACTTTTTAGTAGTTTTTTCAAATAAAAGCTTTTTCTTAAAAATATTTTTTTATATAATTTTATTCAATTGACGATAGCAGAAGTTAATTGTGCTCTATCCTAATAAATGTGGTAGGCAAGTAGTAGTCCGTTATTACGTCTTCCGTATCTTTCGTCTAAAACTCTCAACAGAAAAAAACGTATGCGAAACTATAATTTTAATAGCAGTGGATTATTTCTTAATTTCTATTCGCATTATTCAAGCGAAGCTTTTTAACAGCCTTAATTTAACGTCCCTATAATACCCAATTCCGACGGAACTCTTTGTTTATCAGACGTTTTTACGTCAGATTTAATTGGATCTTCCTAATTAACACATCTTATTTAGAGCGTACTAGCTAGAGCAGGCTTTTCTTCTAAAAGGATAAAGTATTAACCCCATAAAATTACTCGAAAGCATATCGGATCAATAGCGCGCAGTTAGAAGGAAAATTCGATTGCGGATGGATGATATTATTATAAGCTTGATATGTGAGAAAAAAATACATTCAAAATCAGATAAGTTCAGTAAACTATTTTTATTTCACAAACAGCAGAAAAGGTAATCTATGAAAAATCAAAAAATGTAATCTGTTTATGAAAATATTAATTTCAACTCTTTGCATTCTTTTGATAACCTACTTGTGGTTATACTAGGAGGTAAGAAACTCTGAAATGAATTGATTGAAAAAAGGTACCTACTTTTTGTATGAGTTCATACAATATTCTTTGTAACGCCATATCCTAAATGACATTTATTTGACAGTTTCAATGAATCAAGACAATGTCATTATTGATAAGTGAAAAATAAAGAAAAAAGTGTGAAATAATAGTATATTATATTACTAGGAGTAGAACGCACTCTTTTTTTGTGTTGAGCCCAGGATTTGCGGCTGAGGCGAAGCCGAAGCCGCAAACTGGGCGAAACACAAAAAAGGCGTTCTACTCCGTGTAATATATACTATTTTTTCTTCAAGCGTATTAAAATGCAAAAATTCATTTATTTATCATAAATGTACAAATATTCAAACTACAGTCTTACATGTTGACACAATATGACAAGTGGCTAGTGGATAGCGCGCCACCGGTGGCTTTCGGTATTAACACTATGTTACTAGTAAAACAATACCCACTGCGGTGGCGCTTTCGGAACTAACATTATGTTACTAGTAAAACAATGTCCACTACCGTGGCGTTCGGTACTAACATTTTGTTACTAGTAAAACAATGTCCTACTTCTACTTCTGTTTTTGGTGACATAATTTAAACATTTTAATACGCTTGAAGAAAAAGAAATTTTATTTTACAGTGTGAAATAAAACTTTAAATATTTCGTTGTTTTATTGTTGGTTTCTATGGAAACAGCAATAGAATTTGGTCATTACGACAAGGTAACTTTGTCAATTTGCCGTATTTTTACAAAATTACATTGTTTTCTAATTTCGAATGGCGATACAAAAAATTAAGTATATAACTCGAGACAAAAAGGTGTTTTCTTGCTTGTGTGGTTTATAGCACTCGCTCATACTATAAACGCCCCACTTGTAAAAAAACATTTTAATCACTTGTTATATAAAATACTATTTTGTAACGCCATATCCTAAAATGACATTTATTTGACAGTCAGTGAATCAAAACAATGTCATTATTTAGTGTAAAATTTGAACAAAATTTCCTCTGGTTTAAAAAACCGAAGTATTACTATTTCAAACAATACCAACTGTACTTTTCACATTCATTTAAAAAATCAAGATTGTTAAATATTTGAATAAAACTTTTGAAACATTTGTTAGTAATATTATATTTGAGTTACAAGGTACTCCTGTCAGATCAATAATTAAAAAGTTGACATTTTGACTTCACGTTTCTCGGGTTGTTGATGTTGCCATGGTAACTTTAAAACACGCGCGTTTTTAAAACTTGGATTTAAACACTCTGAGGCGTACTTTAAATAAGCAAAATAGGGTATCAATAAAAAAAAAGTATTGTAAACAACACGGTTGAAAACATCTTTTCACACTCATTCGATTTGTGGAACTCGCCTTCGGCTCGTTCCACCAAACTGTCTCACTCATGTGAAAACATTCGTTTTCGAAACTATTACCTC
The DNA here is from genome assembly GCA_936432065.2 of Rutpela maculata. Classification (NCBI taxonomy): domain Eukaryota; kingdom Metazoa; phylum Arthropoda; class Insecta; order Coleoptera; family Cerambycidae; genus Rutpela; species Rutpela maculata. The sequence continues at coordinate 41,230,895 of OW386290.2, forward strand.
CGTTGTTAATGGCAACGCTAAAATGTCAAACTTTCATGTCGTGAAATGAGTTAAGAAATGTCATGTTTTTCTGACATTTGAAGAAAAATGAATTTATTTTAAAAACCTATCTTAGACTCTTAAATTCAACAGGACTCTCGAAAGTAATTTGTCATTCTATCTTTTCCAAGGTTAGGTAATAAAGTTCAATTAACCGAGCGACTGGGTGAAACTTTATTGCATAATTTTCAGTTACTGTTTTTTTGAAACTGGGTAAATTTTTTTGAAAAAAATTTTTAACGTTCAACTTGTGTAATAATATACAAAGTTTTGTTCAAGAAGAAAGTTGTAATACCTACATTATGAGAACTAAAATATAAACATCAACAAAATAACTTTTTAAGTATACTAAAAGGAAACAATGACTAAGCAGACAATGATGACGCGATTTTGTTTTACACGAGTAACTGATATTTATCCAACCATCTTTGGTATCTCCGCGTAAACTATACTGTTTGTAGGAACAGACCTCTCTCTAATCAAGATAATTCTCTTAACATAAATTTTCGGATTCGCTTGGCCTTGTTTAAGCTACTGTGAGATTTTACATTACTAACATTATGCAAATAATTCATTACGTTTATCTGCGATCTGACTTTAATGGCAAATAGGAAGCGTTCAAGTCGGAGTTGCATCTAATATTGCCGGTGATAAGGTTCAGATAAGAAATAGCATTTGAATGAATGTGACGCCGACGCTGCATTGCAAGCTATATTGGATTGTATAAACTCGCATGAGACCGTGCGATGCAAACCATAATGCCCAGTGGAGGGCAATATGGTTAAAAGCCATTTGACTTTTATGGTCAAAAGAATTTCACTGCTTGTAGATTTGAAAGTCTAATATATTTTTCGATTCGCTCTGGTCTTAGCTCTTCTTAATTCCTCTGGAGTTACTTCTTAGTAGGATTGACTGATTCTATTGTACAGGGTGGACCAAATTAGATGGGATTTGGGGTTTTCTCTAAAACTACGGCAGACTACCTTTTTCGACTACCGAGCTACAGAGCGTTTTTGAAAACTTGGCATTTTTGGATGACCTCTATATTAGTATAGGAAATAGCGTGCAAATTCGACGACGAATGGTTACCGTCTGCAAGTCGGTAATCGAAGAGACCATAAAAATACAAAAAAATTTTCTCTCTGCAACTTTTTAGTATATTGGAGGGATAGGGAGGGGGGGCATTTATTTTTAAATCGAATGATTATCGATATCTGACCGCATAGATAGTTAGTATATGTACTTCACATACCCCAATTGCGTTGCCAGACGAAACTTCCGAATGGCGCGCGCGCTAACCGGAAAAAGAAAAAAAAATTTTAGTTTCTTTTTCCGGTTAGCGCGCGTGCCGTTCGGAAGTTTCGTCTGCCAGCGTAATTGGGGTATGTGAAGTACCTATACTAACTACCTATGCGATCAGATATCGATAATCATTCGATTTAAAAATAAATGCCCCCCCTCCCTATCCCCCCACCATACCAAAAAGTTGCAGAGAGAAAAAAATTTTGTATTTATATAATCTCTTCGATTACCGACTGGCAGACGGTAACCATTCGTCGTCGAATTTGCACGCTATTTCCTAGACTATATCTCAATTACCAAGTGTGGAATCAAAAATCGAGTAACACATTCTTTAGACACTTTTTTGCATAAAATCCGTTGCTGATAAGAAGAAAATTATGAATGCCTCAGTTTTCGAGATATAGATATAACTTGTTTTATTTTAAATGGAACATCCTGTAAATTATTTCATTATTCGATCACAACTTAAATTAGCTATCCAGCGATATATCATATGTCATGTTTATCTCTAGGAGTTAATTTTCGAAAAATTTAATATATTTGTGAGGAGGCCATGGGAAACTATTAACAACAACCCTTCTTAGAATATATAGAATAATTTTGCCAAAAATAGGTAAACTAAACTACAATAAATAAATGTTCGAATTGTCTTCCATTGACATCTATGCATTTTTGACACATTCTCCTTATATTCTAGGAGCTAGTATCGAAAAGTGAAAAATTTATCAAACCACTATACTAACCGAAGTGGTTTGATGATAGTATTCGTCCAAACAAGCAAACTTGTCTCTTGTGAATATGGGCCGGCAATTTATATTGTGGGCCTGTGATAAATTGAACGAATTTCATCGTAATCAAACCACCAGGTTCTTCGGTTTGACTGTAGTTGTAGGTGAAAGTATTGCATTGATACAGTCGGCGAGAGTTTTCTCATTGAGCGTTCCGGTGCGCGCACTCAGAAAAAAAACCCGAATCGCATTGTAATCAAACCGGCCAAAGTTTATGGCAAATGCTTTCCATTATGAGCATAAAATCCAGGTTTACACTGTAAATGTCGTCAAACAAGGAATTCAAGCTAAAAACTATCGCCTAAATTTTTACGTACTCCAAACACCCTATAGAACAATATATTATCATAGACGAGAATTTTTGCCACAACTACCCCATTGGGGTTGAATCGTAGTAACGTTAACTATATTGCCGTCTATTGCAATTTCGAGCATGGGGTAGTTTTGGGGAAGTTGATTTTAATAAAAATTCTCGCCGATGATAATACAGTGTGTCCCAGGATAGATGTAACAAGAGGTGTAATGGACCAAAAATTTTGGAACTTTGAATGGTATTTGGGGATTGAGTCCTGCTTGTTGTAAAACTAAAATATACCAAAAATGACTTGATTTGGTGTTCTACAGGGTGTTTTATAAGCAAAGTTGTAAAAATCACCACTAATAAAGTACCTTTATTTTTCAAAATATGAAAAAATTCCACTAAGAAAAGTTATTTAGAATGCAATTTTAGAAATATAAAATTATTTTTTTGAAACTTCCCCTTTTGCAAATTAAGAGTTGAATTCATATTTAAAGTTGTGTAGGAGCAAATGTTAATCATCCACTGCTTTTCTCATAGCCTACTTTTAGCTTCTACATAACTTTAAGTATTAATTCACAAAAAATAATTTCTATGCAGTTTTAATTGAATGGTTCAAAATAAAATACTAATTTATTGAAAAAATGGGAAGTTTCAAAAAAATAATTTTATATTCCTGAAATTTGGTATAGAGGTATAAAATTGCATTCTAAATAACTTTTCTTAGTGGAATTTTTTCATATTTTGAAAAATAAAGGTACTTTATTAGTGGTGATTTTTACAACTTTGCTTATAAAACACCAAATCAAGTCATTTTTGTATACTTTAGTTTTACAACAAGCAGGACTCAATCCCCAAATATCATTCTAAAATTCCAAAATGTTTGGTCCATTACACCTCTTGTTACATCTATCCTGGGACACACTGTATATAGATTATTACATTTTCAGTACTGTATATGTCTCTAGTATTAGTTCTAGAGGTTTGGCTACACACACATACATATATGATACACATTTATGTAAAATATATTTTATATAACGTTACATCTTATTTTCACCCCGTATAAATGATATATGAACTTAAAATTCAGGACTGGTTATCACATAAAGAAGGCAATGTAAGAACGCATCGGCAGCGTTTTGTGAAAAATTGAAGTGCTGAAAGCACGATATTTCTAATAAATATCCCTCGATAAGCTTGCCGTGCGGACATCTATTTTTTTTTATAAAAAATGGTAGGGTTCATTCAGATTTAGAATAACTAGCCGTAATATAGATTTTGGATGGGTGGCTATCCATTTTAAAAATTTGTTGGGAGAGCATCCTTAGTTGTATTACAGGTAAAACAAAAACATTGTTCTGGAGACTCCTTTTAGTTATTCGACAAGTATGAAAGATTATCGAGTTTATTGTTTCATAAATTAATGCTTAGAATTGCTTTTGCCTTTTCATCAAAAAGATAGCCAAATCAAATCTTTTATTGTATTTCTTCTCGCTCCCATACATATTTTGTTTTTATTATTCTTTTGGCTGTCTGTTCAATCCCATTTTAACACATTTGCATATCGTATTTGACAGTAACTAGCACGCTTGCCAAATCTCTAAAATGAAGGTACATTGCCTGAAAAAATTTTTAGTATACATTTTAACATAAATTTTGAAGGCTGTTTCAAACACTGATCATGTAAATATTATTGACATTTAATTAACATTTGAAGACTGATAACACAGCCCCACAAAAAAAAAAGTTCAAAGCAGCGAACCAGACCCATGTATTCCTATGTATTTTCGGTCGCTGAATCCGAATCCGGGGTCAAAAAAACCGTACACCTCCAAAATCATTAGCTAGAGCCAAAAAACACCCCTGAAACGGGGTAAAAAGAATATTAAGCTACGAGAATAGTTGTTATATCTTAATTAATCGAATTGTACAAATTAAGGTTAAACAGCAGCGTACATACAATAGATATGAAACACACCCTCAGGGAGGGGCGAAAACTAGCCCCCATATATAAAAAAATTGATCCAAAACAGCAATGACTGCTGAAAAAGCTCAAAATGTCTAAGTTTTGTTAAAGTGATAAGAAACTGCATCAGTTCCGACGTAATATTCATAAACTGCCCCTATACAGTTGAGAACAACCATCCGCAAGGTTAAAGGACACGAGAAAAATAAGAGAAAACGTAAAATGCAACAGGATTTCTAATTTCATGGATGCTATGATTGGCTGAAATTGCGTAGTACTCTAAAATAGAACTAGAAACTTACGTACCATCAACATTCTACAGTGTCAACCCTCAGAGGGTTGAAAACTACCCCCTATGAAAAGTTTGACTATGAAAAGTTACAGTGACTTCTATAAAAATTCGAAACACCTGCGTTGTCTGGAAGAGAAACGAAACTAGACTATGTTCGATGCTGTGCTTGAAAACTACCCCCACGGGGTTGAGAGACGCCACCTCTATAAAAAAAAACTATGAAAATGAAACGAATAAGCAACAGTATAGCTTTTTCGTTACATCTTGAATTACGGTAGTTTACATCCTTTCTGGGGGTGTTTATTTAATAACATTTATAAGACATGAGTTTCAAACTCTGAGAGTGCAACACGATTTTTGCCAATCATAGCATCCATAAAAATGTAAATCCGGTTAGTTTCTCTCTGTTTTTCCAGCATCCTACAGATATAGGTAGTATCTCGCAACCCCGTGGGGGTGGTTTTCAAGCACATCGTCGAACATAGTCTAGTTTATTCTCTCTTCCACACAACGCAGGTGTTTCGAATTTTTATAGAAGTCACTGTAACTTTTTATAGTTAAATATTACATAGGGGGTAGTTTTCACACCCTCTGAGGGTTGACAGTGTAGGATGTTGATGGTACGTAAGTTTCTAGTTCTATTTTAGAGTACTACGCAATTTCAGCCAATCATAGCATCCATGAAAATAGAAATCCTGTTGGATTCTACGTTTTTCCTTGTTTTTCTCGTGTTCTTTGAACTTAAAGGTGGTTGTTCTCAGCCCTATAGGGGCAGTTTATGAAGATTACGTCGGACCTGATGTAGTTTCTTAACACTTTAACAAAACTTAGACATTTCGAGCTTTTTCAGCAGTCATTGCTGTTTTGGATCGATCTTTTTATATATGTGGGCTAGTTCTTGTCCTTCCCTGGGGGCGTGTTTCATATCTATTGTATGTACGCTGCTGTTTAACCTTAATTTGTATAATTCGATTGATTAAGAAGTAACAACTATTCTCGTAGCTTAATCTACTTTTTATCCCATTTCAGGGGTGTTTTTGGCTCTAGCTAATGATTTTGGAGGTGTACGATTTTTTTTAACCCCGGATTCGGATTCAGCGACCGAAAATACATAGAGATGCATGGGTCTGGTTCGCTCCTTTGAACTTTTTTTTTTGTGTAATTTATTAATGCTGAAATTCAAATATACAGTGCTTTCGTAAAGTAGTCGGTAAATTTTATCAAACGTGTAATTTTTTTTTTTTTTTTGAGAAAATCGCAAGGTTCATAATGAATACCACCATTCGATGTGTTTCTTAAAATTTTTGGGCAACGTTTTACAAAGTCATGACGTCACCAATATATTTTTTTAAATAGCAACGCCCATTTTTTGCATACAATGCGGTAAATATCAGTGCAGGTGCATGAGGAAATTTTTAAGAAAAAGTATTGTGAAATTTGAAAATACTAACTTTACTAGAAATGGAGAAATTTCAAAAACAGCTAAATTAAATGTTCGAATTGCGCCTGATAATAGCCAACACGGTTATAAATTCCTTTTCTTTTTTTTTATTTTTTTAACTATTTAACGTCGGCCTATTTCCGCTACCAGGGCCTATCACCGACGCCAGAAAACGAGCTACCCCCAACCTGGGAATTTTCCCTTAAGAAGAGTAGGGATCTTTTACTTGACTAACATTTAATAGACAAGGGACCGCCTGCTTTACATCCCCTCCGAAGGATGGTATATCCACTACGTAATCCTCGTCTGAAATTACGTAACTTCCGCGTATACACTGATATACAAGCCGCTAGAAGGTGGGACGAGAACGCTGTATTTCCCAAGACGGGACCCCATCCAAGTACTAACCGCGCTCGACGTTGCTTCAACGGAATATCGACTGATATTCACATTGAAGTCGCCTCTACGCTCGCCCCAATTCCTTTCCTGACAACATCACACTGTGTCCATTAAGCTATCGTAAATTCAATCATAAACAGCTACATTTTGCACAGAATAATATATTGCATTGGGGGCCTGACACGTTATGATTCATACTGCATTTGTTGCCTAGCAACCGTTTCGTTATGAACCATTATGTGTTAGGAGGGCGGTCCGCTGTGGCTAGTGCGACGACTAAAGCGACGGCGGTTTTGAGAATATGACACTAGCAACGGGATATTTGAATATGTCATCAGTATTTCTGTCAACATTTTTACAGTTACATTACGGATATTTGCATCAGTGTTTATTAGAATATTAAACGTGAGTAGTAGGTTGTCGTAGAAAAGGTATAGTATGCAACTCGCACAAAATGGCAATTTTGCACTCGTATGACTTTCACACTCGTGCAAAATTAGCCTCATTTTGTGCTTACTGCATAATATACTATTTTGAACGTGGTGATATGCGCCGTATTTCTTCTCTTTAAGCGTACATGTATTTAATGGAAGGTTTATACAAATTGTATTTACTCCGGTCCGTACAAAAGCTTTTTATGATTGTCTTACCTTCATTATCCCAACGTGATTTTATGGCTGTTTTTTCGCCAGTACTTTTATATCCGACGCTACTATACCAGTTTGTGGAAATAGAATTTATGTTTACTCTGTATTTCTTTAATCGACACCACTTACCTTTTCCATGTACTAAAATAATTTGCCAACAGATGCGCAACCTCGGATACGGCGGCAAGACATGTCTGGACTCTGCAGCGAGAAGGAGCGACATGCACAAACCCGCCGGCCTCTACCCTTGCCACCGCCAAGGAGGAAATCAGGTAAATACCAGTGACCTTACTTATAGTTGTTCTTCTTACAGGTATCGTCATACAATCGAGAAACCTGCTTGGATAGCGCTTGTAAGCCTGAGGACATGCACAAACCGGTCGGTCTTTGGCCTTGTCATGGGCAAGGGGGTAACCAGGTAAAGTTTGTGGTCGTTATTTTGGTTGAGGTCTCAAGGCGATGGGTTCTTAACATTATTTTTTAGTGCTGTTGTCACGGAGTCCTTGTACTGATTTGGGTAAAGATGTGATTGTTTTGAGCTGGTCAGAATTACTAATTGCAAATGCATACTATTACAATTATTAAATTTGCGACATTCGTCTGCCTTGCCTGTCTGTCTGTCTATCTATTTGTCTGTCTATGTATTAGTTGCTACATTCCTAATCAACTCAAAGTTATTCGTGATAGGAAACCCAAAGGGTAAAACTGAATCAGACGGAAGGTTCGGGATTTATAAAATTCGTTTAAGGATTGCATTGAAATATGTTGGACAAACAAATAGTCCAATTATAGATTCAAAGAGCATATAGTCCATCTGAAACACGGAAGAACAGAAAAGTGTGGCGTTGCTCTATATGTCTTTGGTAACAATCCTGGGATAGATGTCAATAACTAAATTAGGAATGTAACAGGTAATAGATAGCTGGATGCTTTTGGAAGCTTAAAAATTGCAAAATGTAAAAATTGTATGAATTAATTCAGGGGCATATTTAATTAAATAATATTCGGTGTGATTTTGACTGATAAGACTGTGTGATATCATAAATCAAAGATAGCAATAGGTGCAAACATTTCCGAGAGTATTTTATTCATAATAAAGTCTATGCAAAAAAGGTTATTAAAGATTTCTGGATATGTTTTACCGTTAATCAGTTATAACTTGTAAAAGTTGAAAAATCATTAAATTCAAAGAAAATGTTGAGTGTCCTTCGTTCACGTTGATGCAACAATTTCATCTTTTTTGCTATTAATGCCGAACTTCTGCTAAAAGATAAGGAAATGACAGACATGTTTATTTGAAATTAACTCCTTTCAACCTCGAAGTTATCTACAAATATTCCAAATTCTCCATTACTTCTATTTAACATATACATGTTTTTAAAAATATTTGCATCGATTAAATAAATTAGTGATATCTAGTCAAGGCGGCCAGGCCTGAGTATTTCCAACAAAAATTTGCGATAAAGACCTCGTGCTGTACTTGTAGAAAACAGAATGAGAATGTGTGTGATTCGATTTAAAAATATCCCTGATAACTTGATATTTGTCAGAAGTCAGAACCAGAACAGATTGTCGATATTTACGACAATGCCAATGAAGGCTTGTAAAATAGATGAGAAGATGCGTAATGTTACTTTTATAGGTACCGAGCCATGAAGCAGTAGAAACGTAAAAAGTACCAATAAAAATTGGAAATATCGCTTGTCAGATTCAACAAAGATTCACTAACAGATTGATGCGGCCTAAAATTTTGTTGAATCCAGGTGACGCAGTTGTTATTTCACAAGCTCGACAGGCATTTATAGTAACACACATATGTCATTTTTCACGACCTAGGTATGGATCCAACTATTCTATGGATCTGAAGACCGTACATGGAAGTTTTTCGCGAATTCCTCTAGTTATATGGGACCTTCAACGTAAGTCAACATCAAAATTTACTATTGTTGGTGCAGTAAACATCGTGTTCGATCTCCGGCAATATATTTTTCAATTACCTAAAGTAATCGCCGAGAGAAAAATTCCAAAGAGTTTTAAAAAACAATTCCGGATTTGTAACGATGTCATATGTAATAGACCTTTTAAACGACAAAGAAATAGACTTTTCTACATCTGTTGACGTTGAGCGGTCTTTTTCTCATTATAAATGGATTTTTAATGACAGGCGGCGAACTTTAACTTCAGAACATTTAGAACAAATATTAATAATATATTTTTATCTTCGTTATACCTAAGTCGTAAAAAATGACGTGTGTGTTACTATAAGATGTGTGTTTTAGTTCAATGTTACATCCCCCAATACCTCCTCTTCGAGTGAGTGTTTATAATAAACTGACCATATTAACCTTGGATATTACGGAATTCCCTAAAAAAAGTACAAGGTAAGATATATTGTGTTATATTTGAATCAAAATCTTTCCGCGCTGACCTAGAGCCAGCCCTGATTTTTACGTCACAGAGATAAATCTCCCGAGCCATGGTTATAACCTGCTAAACTGTATATTAAACATTCTTTAAAGTTTTCAAAAATATGTCAGACACGTATGGTGGAAAAGAACATTTCTTAATCAAATACATCATTTATTTCAATATCTAATTATAATACAGAGTGACCGAAAATAATGTTCGAATAGGGGTCAAGGGCCAGGGGCGTACGATTTTTTTTTAATTCTGACTATTATGATTTCATAGACGAATTTTGAAAGAAAATGTGAAAATTCGTAGAACGCCGTTTTCCTTTAAAACCCGATTAAAATTTCGATGTGAAAAGAGCGCTTGATCAATTGAGCCTTTAAAAAATCAAAGTTGGCTTGTTTCAACCAGATAGAAATGTCATTAAATGTACATACATGAATAAAGTGAATTGAATTCTTATCACATGTTCATTATTTATTACAAAAGGTGTTCAAAACGCCTGTCATTCATTTCGATGCAGCTTCTCACACGCTTTTTCATAGATCTCCTTAAATTTCTAAAAATACCTGGTTTATTTCTTATGAGTTCGCATCCATCTACCACCCTCTGCTCCAATTCTTGAACATTTCGAACAGGGACTGCATAAACCAAAGATTTTTTACGAAGTAGTCAAGGGTTTAAACCCGTAGAACGAGGAGGCCAAGCTACAGGGCCACCTCGACCTATCCATCGCTCATGATGAGCATCTTGATGCCCCGATTCAAAAATTTGATGTTGGTTTTCGTCAGCACACACATGAGAATTGTGGAAATTGATTATTCCATCCCTAGTGAAACCGGATTCATCGGTGAAAAGTATTCTAGTTATAAAATTTGGGTCCTCGTGCCAGTTTCGCCTCAACCGTTGACAAAATTATATCTTGGACTGAAAATTGTCAGGTTTTAATGCTTGGACTCTCTGTAGGTGGTAAGGATAAAGCAACTGTTCACGAAGAACTTCCCAAACACAACTTTTCGGAAAGCCCTCTTGCATAGCAATTCTCCTGGTGCTGGTTCCTGGATTAGCTGCTACTAATTTCAGGTGCGACTGGTGCGATGTCTCCCAGATTCACTTGAATTCTTTTTGAAAGTACCTCTTTCGCGAAGTCTGATTTGTAAACTGACGAAGGTCATTATTGAATGATTCTTCATAAAGCCTACGCGTTTTGGAAGCGATCCCGTTGGCCTTACCATACATGAAATGCATATCCGCCATTTCTTCAAAGGAATAGTGTTTCATTTCTCACTCTTTTTCAGTACCTCACAGGTTTGACGACAAAATTTATTAATAATGACATTTCGATCTGGTTGAAACAAGCCAATTTTGATTTTTTGAAGATACAATTGATGAATCCCCCTTTTTACATCGAATTTTTCAATAGAAAAACATACGTTCTACGAATTTTCACTAAATTCGTTTGAGAAATCATATTTCAAGTCAAGAATTAAAAAAACTTCAAAGCAAAAGAAATATGAGTAGAACCACCTACCGAAATATTCGAACGTTATTTCCGGATACCCTGCATAATATTATTTAGCGTTCAATGGTCTTCAACCTAATTCTTCAATCTAATATTCACCATCTGTAATATCATCATTATCTATTTCTTGGTAATAATTTTCTCATAAATCTTCATCGCCGCCATACACGCACAACTCAGCGCATAAATGTTTTCAGCTCATTGTCCCCTCACACAGGAACACCGTATTAGTTTCGGAATCAATTCAGCTGCTCATTAGGAGTACACGTTATAGGGAAATATGTATTGTATATCATCTCCCATGAAAATTCATATGGTGGTGGTAGATTAGAGTGTTGCTAATCAGTGCGATGCTATTCCATAACTTGGTAATGTGATTTAAGAATAAAAGGTGACGAGGATGCTCTTGTGGTATTCAGATTTTCATTTTCCGTCTCGTGTTTGGAAACATCCACCAGTGAAGCTCCCTGATGTCTGAAATTTTCGTCCCTTAAAAATGAACTTTTCATTGCTAGTTTTATCTTCATTAAACTCTTCAATGCATCCAAGTTTCCCGAGAGCCATGGTATTCTGTAAATGCAGAGCTGAAAACGTTTTATGCACTGAGTTATCCATGTGTGGCGGCGATGAAGATTTATGCGAAAATTATCACCAAAAGTTAGATATTGATGATATTACGGATGACAAATATTAAGTTGAAGACCTTTGAACACGCTAGAAATCTTCACTAACTTTTTTTGAATAGAATTTTATTATGAACAAAAAAGCTTCAGCGCAAAACCCTGGTAGGATGTACGTGAGAGGAGTTTTGATCAATTACTCTTGACAATGTCCGGACCAGCTGCCATCTTTGATTAATGACACACCGCCTGCCACAAGTTTAAGCAAAACATCTGATAAGGCATGACTGTAGAATGAATATGTAAAGTATTCCAAGTAGTCATTAAATTTCATCATTTAAAATTCCACGGCTGAATTTATGCCCAATATTCAAGAAACGTGAGTTAAATGATAACTAACACCCCATATTAATTATACCCATTGTTGGAGATATATTGAAAAAATTGTTATAATCAAGATTCCTTCATTATTTTGAAATGAATGACCTCTTTTTCAGTGGGCAATTTGGTTTCAGAACAAAGAAATCAAGGACAGATACTATAAGTCTATTATTGAATTACATCACAGATGCATATGAAAATAAAAATTACGCAGACTGCACTTTTTTGACCTTTCGAAGGCATTCGACTGTGTTCGGCGTAATATATGACTCTGAAAACTGGAAAAGTATGGCGATTCATTAAAACTACTTAAAAGTATTTGGAAAATAGAAACCAAACCTCTGTTTATAACGGGATGCCATCAACAATAGCGAGTTTAAATCATGGAGTATCTCAAGGGTCCGTCCTTGGACCCTGGTATTATTGATCTATATTTAATGTCTTACCGCAGTATGTTTTAACTGCTAAAGTGCTATATGCGAACACAGTCTACTAATTCCGAGTGGTTCCAAGCCAATGTTTTATATTTATATTTAAACGACACCAAAAAAGCAAATATGGTATTTTCTACTCGTTGTATTGAAAAGTATGAAAATCCAGATAATGTAACATTTCTGGGAGTAGTTCTCGATCCCAAACTATGTTGGAACCACCATGTGGACTATGTTTCAAAAAAACTGGCAAGGTGTGTTTATATGATAAACAAATCTAAGAAGTGTCCTTAAATGTCATTAGAATAGCCTATTTTTCGTTATTCCAAGGAACGTTTTCTTATGCAATTCTAACTTGGGGGCATACAGCTCATTTGGATAGATTATTTAGTTTACAGACATGTTGTGAGATCGATTTCTAATCTTGGATATAGAGATGACGTAAAACGAGTCCAGAGCTATCGTTACATCACATTGCGGATTTTTTAAGATTTTTAGATTTTTTACATCTCCAGTAATATTAAACTAATTTTTTTCAACTCTGTCGACTAATATTAACAGTAGGATTTTCTTGAAGCTATTCAATCGCATGTCATGTCGATAGGAAGTGTCCCCTATACCATAACATTTAAATAAATAAATTCCTTGCTGTAAAGTAAGCATTAATCGAATTTAAATTAACACACAGTAATTATGATAATGACATTGGAACTTCAAAAACCTCATAGGTATTTTGATTGTATTACTCCTTATATATATACAGAAAGATAAAGAAACTGAGGCACTGAAAAAAAATCGATTTAAATAAGAATTGATTTAAATTTTGTATTATGACTAAGAAAGTAATTTTAAGCAACTTTTTAAATGGAATTTTCATTAAAAATTAAAAAGAAAGGTAAAATTCATATTTTTGAAGTTTTTGAGAGCTCTGTATAAAAAAAATTCTTAACACAAATCGTATTTTTTTAACAAACCAAATTTTGTATAGAGTGGCTTTTTGTCAAAAAATTAAAATTGAGTTTCATTTGTGGTACAGGTAACCCCATCCGTGGACACCCTGTATATAATATTTTTTAAATTTTTTTATATTCCTAATTTTGACCAGCTTAAAATTCACATACCTATTTTCCGAGTTCCCTTCTTCTTCATCAATAACATTGGGAAATCATTCTAAGCCGATGGGTCGTCAGCTTGCATTTGCATTTTTCCCTCTGAAAAAAAAAAGGTAACTTTACCTTGTTCTACTTATGGAATTAATGGTATCAGTAATCAATTTTGATATATATTTTCTATTCTCAAACTGTTTGTACATTTTTTGTGGCAGATCTTTTTGTGTTATTAACAAATTGTACATATAAGTTCCAACTTCTAATAATATATTATTCTCATTCTTATTTCTTCTGGTACACATTTGAATTTCTAAAATACATGCCAAGAATCGTTTTTTACCTAATTTTCAGCATTCTTTTAAATTATATAAAAAATATATAGGATGTTTTTAGTCAATATTAAACGCTACATTCAGTAAGCTTCTTAACGAAGCTTTTTAAGGAACAGGTAAGTTTATTTTTTTTTAGTTTAGAAACTAGCAGCGGTGGCAATTGAAATTTATCTTAAATTAAACGCTTTAGCTCTTGTTCGTTTTTGTACTCTTTGTAATTATATAAATTATGTGTATTTGTTTAAGAAAATAGTAAGATTCTCCAAAAATAGAGATCCTACCACATTTACAATGAACACATTCAATAATGATACACTAGTTCTGTTATACCTTTACATTCTGTATCTTCATACAAAATAGTATATTATATTACTAGGAGTAGAACGCACTCTTTTTTTGTGTTGAGCCCAGGATTTGCGGCTGAGGCGAAGCCGAAGCCGCAAACTGGGCGAAACACAAAAAAAAGGCGTTCTACTCCGTGTAATATATACTATTTTTTCTTCAAGCGTATTAAAATGCAAAAATTCATTTATCATAAATGTACAAATATTCAAACTACAGTCTTACATGTTGACACAATATGACAAGTGGCTAGTGGATAGCGCGCGCCGGTGGCTTTCGGTATTAACATTATGTTACTAGTAAAACAATACCCACTGCGGTGGCGCTTTCGGAACTATCATTATGTTACTAGTAAAACAATGTCCACTACGGTGGCGTTCGGTACTAACATTTTGTTACTAGTAAAACAATGTCCTACTTCTACTTCTGTTTTTGGTGACATAATTTAAATATTTTAATACGCTTGAAACAAAGTTATAGTCCAGTCGGTAAAGTAAAAAATACACCAGAAGCTCGCAAAAAATGTTATCTGAGATTTTCCTTCAGTAACTGTTAACAAAATCACAAAAATCCGTTCTGGGTGTGCTGCGCTGCTGATTGGAAAAAGAAAGCTTGGCTAATTTCCTAAAAAAAAGTCCTTCTAATTTTTTCGTATATGCCATAGTTTTCGAGAAAATCGATATTGAAAATATAAGAAAAATTGAATTTTTAGAAAATGCGTTATATAATCGTTAATATCTAAGAAAATAAGTTTGCGAATGAAAGATATTTTTATAACCTTCAATTTTTCACTATAGAAAATCATAAAAGTATCTAAATTTCTAGGGTTTTTAAGCTCGTGTTAGTAAAAATTGATTTTTTCCCTATTTTTTTGAAAATATATTTGCCAATTGTTAACATATTATAAAAAATAGAATCAGATATGAAATACATTCATTTAATAACTTTATTTTGTAACCATAAAAAATAATAAAAGTCCCTATATGTTTCGTAATTTGGAGATTGTGTAAGTAAAAATTTTTTTTTCAAACTTTTCTGAGTAAATAATAATAATAATAATAATAAACCTTTGCCAATTGTTGACATATTATGGAAAAAGAAGCAAATGAAAGATTTAATAACTTTATATCATAAAAAATTATAAAAGTCACTATATTTTTACTAATTTTGAGATTATATCAAAAGTAACAAAATGAAACACTTTAGTAATGAAAATATAGTATAATTTTAAATGGTATGATCAATTAATATGAAGTCTTACCTTTATTTTTAGACCGGGTACATTCAGAAATATTAAAATACAAGGACGCTAGATTAATTTAAAAAAAAATCCAAAACAAGGCCGCATGCCTTTTTTTGATATTTTTTTATGCAATTTTTTAACTATAAAATGATTAGAAACAATAGTTATATGATATATAAAATATATAAACTCAAAAAAAAATTTTTGAGCTAAATTTTTTTTAGGAAGCAATAAAAAATTGGCCAAAATTTGGCTAATTTCAACATGCTGGTAAATTTGAAAATGTGAATATTTTTATTCCTAACTTTTTCTGCATTGAAGTACTACCTTGAACTAAAAGATAATTCATTTGTAACTTATATTAAAGTCAGTTATTTTTTATTGGCCTTTGAATAGTTAGAGACGCAAAAAATTAAGAGATAACTATATTATATTGTTATTTTTATATTTTTCTTCCTAGCTTGTATGGTTTTCGAGAAATTCAATTTTTTCTATAGACCGCGCGCAAAAAATTTCAAATAAACGAAAATTCGCGCGCATTAAAAATACAAATTTTGGAATTTTTTTCAATATCGATTTTCTCGAAAACCATGGCAAAATTACAATAGGACTTTTTTTTAGGAAATTAGTCAAGCTTTCTTTTTTATGATGATCTTCAACGGTTAACGAGTTATCAGTAAAATAAGGCTTTTTTCACCGAAGGTATTTTGGGGGAGGTGCGCGGCACCCCCCAGAACGGACTTTTGTCACTAACAGTTACTGAAGGGAAATCTCAGATAACATTTTTTGCGATAGAAATTTTTATAATTATTGGACTATAAAACTAAATTTAAATCAGATATTAAACAATTTGCAAGCAAGCCTTGCTATAAGTAAGTGAATATGTCACTGATATTATCTGATTAATAGTTTTGTAATTTTTGTTTTGTTTTTACTTGACAATTTCAAATATTATTTACATGCAAGTCTAAAAAAATAAGTATATTCTTTGATCGGCTGTAACTTTTAAACTTATTTTCGAATCCGAGTGAACCTACATGCACTTTCTTCGTCATTTAAATCTCTAAAAATTCGATCCCTTGATAGCATCGTAAATAATTGGATTCGAATGTTCTTAAATTTGTTTTTAATTTGAAAATTTAGAAAAAATACTTGGGCTAAAGCTAATAGTTTCACCATATTTGCAAAAAACTGTTTTTGTTTACCTTTTACCTCTGTAACTTTTAAATCTCCAGGGGTATTTATAAGGCCTTTCGACGTTTTGTTTAGAACGTCGAGAACATGCTTAATACCAAAATTCAGCTGGATGGTTATTCAAACAAAATTTAATTTGAGTGAACTATAAATGTAATTCTAATCTCAAAACTGAAAATTGTTGATATTTCGAAAAACCTAAATCAGCATCAAACTTGAAACCCAAACAAAACTTCAAAAGGCATCAGGTAATTAAAACAATTCGTATAACAGTACACCTCCGTGACTCAAACCGCTGAAGAGTTATCACGGGTCACGGCACAGGGCCGTTAATTAGTCGGAAGCCCTTCGGCTATATCCCTTTATAATACTGCAAGCCACGTTATTCTAGTTCCTATAACAACTAGGTAGCTACCCATAAACAATTTCAGTAACTTATTCCAAATTTAAACAAATTTATCTTTTACATTTGAAAAATCTGTCTTTATCATTGCAAAAATATAAGTAAAAGGTTTCAATCTGTACAATTCACTAAAAAATAATAAAAGTACACGCATTTTAAAAAGTAGACCATCCATAGACCAGTCGAAATAGCTTTTTTGTGCGAAATTTCGATTATCAGCAATTTTTTTTTAAAGTATAGTTTGGGATGTCCAGAAACATATGCCAACTATCCGCACGGGTGACAGGTGGGGCAACACACTTTAGGATTCAAAAAAACGTAAATTTTTTGCCATTTTTCGCTTTATTCGTGATATAACTCGTAAATGAAGCATTGTTCGAAAATATCTCAGGAGATAAAAAGGTTGAGAAAATTGATTTTGAACAATTTATTATTCTTGACATTTTCCCAGAGAATGCTTCATTTAAGAGCTACAGACAAAATGGTGCGGGAGCTAAGTGGCTTTTTCGAACATTCATCGTTACAAGCATTTTCTGTGCGCTGATTAATTCTATCGAACTTAAATAACGAAAAATAGACTTCTGGCATATGTCAGCCCGTCGAGTTGGCCATGGTTCAAGATATAAAAATCAGTGAAATTATATCATCGTTACAAAGCCAATTTTTTTTTGTGTGTACACATTTTATGTTTAGAATGAATAAAATAAGATCGCCAGAAAGTGTGGGCCATCAGGGGCGCAACCAGAAAGGTCAAAGAGGTAAAAAAACGGAGTTATATAACATCATCGTTATAAACTTTTCTAAGGTTGAGCATGTTTATTTAAATGTTTTTGAACAGAGAAAAAAATTCCCAGAAAGAAACTCCCGTCAGTAAGGCTATCCAGAAAGAAAATTTTTAGGATTTTTGAAGAAAATTGGATTTTTTTTCGCATATTTCATCTCAGAACTCTAAACTCATCGTTACAAGTTCTGGCTCCTTTTTAAAAGGTAAATATAAGCTCCTTCAACAATAGAATAGCCTTCCCGTAAAGTTCGTAGTGTCAACAAAAGTACCATAGGCTCTTAAATATACAGGAATTTAACACTTTCGGCTAACTTGACTCCGTACCGTGCCTCAGATGTATTATCATTATTGCTTTTCTGGCTGCGCCTCCTGACGGCCCACACTTTCTGGCGATCTTATTTTATTCATTCTAAACATAAAATGTGTACACACAAAAAAATGAGCCTTGTAACGACGACATGATTTCACTAATTTTTAAACAGTGTTCGTGACGCTCCTAACAGGAGGTGCCCCGCCAGAAGTCGATTTTATGAAACGTTATCATCCATTTAACCATAAAAATATCTCAAAGTTCATAAAACGATGAGCTGCCGAAAAAGCCACCTAGCTTCCGCTCTAAAAGAACAATGCTACCTCTTTATCGTTTGATTTTTTTTTTAAGTGAATATAATAAATATTAATACGAAATATATCATCGGTATAATGTGAATTATGTCTAAATATCCAATTTACAGTTGAAATAAAATATATTTACAGAACTATATATAATTTACATGTTAAGCAGAAAAAAAAAACTTTTCAGGTATTGAGGTATTAAAATGATGGGAAAATAAATAAACAAATATATATTTTCACAAAGACTATTTATTTTATGCATATTACAACAGTTTAGTGAGGAAATTGATTTTGAACATTTTATTATTCTTGATATTTTCTCAGAAAATGCTATGTTTAAATATTCAATTTACAGTTGAAATAAAATATATTTAGAAAACTATATATAATTTAGATGTTAAATAGAAAAAAAAAACTTTTCAGGTATTGAGGTATAGGCCAGTAGTAGTGTAAAACCAAAAAATTAGACGAATCGAAAATAATTGCTACAAAAGGTTTTATTATTTTAATGGCTTCATTTGTTGCCTAATATGACTATCCTAGGTTTCCCCCCCTCTGGCGGAATTGTGTTATAGGGTAGGGGGGAAAAATGTACCCCCAAAAGGGGTATTTTTGCGGTTTTACGGTTATATCTCGTAAAGGACTCACAATATCCAGAACATAGTCCTATTAAAAGTTGTAGGGCAATAAATTCTGCATTAAACGAGACCAGACGCATATTTTTTGGACCACCCGTTCCCATGAGGGGAGATACCATCAGAACTGCATGAGAAAATTTTTCTTACCTGTACGTTCAACAAACATCGAAGGTAGACCCCAGGATGAAGACATCATTACTGCTTTACAATATGTTTGCAACTACATTGAGGGCATGGAAGATGAGTGCCAGTTTTCTTTGAAAGAGGTCCTGAAAGATTTCCCTGGCCCAAAAGTAAGTGAGAAATCTCTGAGGAGAAGGTTGGAAGACCATCATGGGAGTGACATCATCATATCACTTGGTCAACACCGACAGAGAGTACTCTGCTTCCGCAATACTGGTTAGAAAATCTTGTCCTAGCAATGGTAAAAATCCAAAAAGGCAAATGAGGAGGAAGAACGCCTCCGAGTTGTTAGAGTAGCGGCTGACATAATCCGGGAAGATATCCGTTCAAAAGTGTATCGCCTTGACAGTTCCCCAGGTCCTCAGCGCTTTCTGGAAAACTGTGAGGAGGACATTCCACAAACCCTACAGGTGTTGCTTGATTCAATCATAAAGAGAGGCAAACGAGGCAAAGGGCAGAAAGACAGAACCAAAGTAATTTCTACTGCTCATGCAGTAATATCTTCCACCAGACCTATCTCTTCATTCATCCATTCAAGTTGGAGTTGGAGCCCTCCTGCCCAGGAAATATGGCTCAAGGGAGCCAATACAAATAGCAAGTGGACTTGGTTTCTGCTGTTCCTACGACGAGGCCAGGATGTTTGAGGTGTCTTGTATGAACCACCCTCAGACTTTCAGGAGCCGAGTGATGGGGCGACGGACTCCGTATCGGAAATTACAGACTTTGAGGAGCCGAGTGGCCCAACGAGAATCAAACGTCGACGTCTGTGAAATTTGTGTACCTACCTATTTTTTCATCATACCTTTAACTACAATTTTTGTTATTTCATTATGAAATATAATCATCACTAATTGATTTCAAGAATTGTGTTTCTTATCCTGCCTCCATCTTTATATCAGTTGAACGGATCTCATAATATTCTATATGAAACCATTTTTTAATGTTATCTTTTTATATATTCTACAATTTTAATATTTTATATATTTACTAAGTACAAGACTTGTACAATGGAGTGCTATAGTAGGTACTATGTTTAATATAGTGTAAGTAACACATTTCATAAATATGTAAAATTTGTCCAACTTTGATGAGCACTAGTATTGGAACGGGTGGTCCAAAAAATATGCGTGGTCTCATTCAATGCAGAATTTAAAGCCCTACAACTTTTAATAGGACTATGTTTTCAATATTGTGAGTCCTTTACGAGATGTAACCGTAAAACCGCAAAAATACCCCTTTTGGGGGTACATTTTTACCCTCCACCACTTAAACGCAACTCAGCCGGGGGGGGGGACCTAGGATATTCAAATTAGGCCAACAAATGAAGCCGTTAAAACAATAAAACTTTTTGTAGCAATTATTTCCGATTTGGATTTTAAGCCTACTGGTCTAGGGAAAGTAAATAAACAAATATATATTTTCACATACTCTTTATTTTATGCATATTACAGTATACATGCGTTTCATGTATAGCTTAATATATAATTTAATGTAATTTAGCCCTTTTTGTTGGAATCGAAGCAATAATAATACATTCAATTTCTCTATTTTCTTCATCTTCATCAGTATCATCTAATGTTAAAGAATTAGCTGATGTGTCATTTTCATTTATAGCACCAACGATATCTATATCGAAAATTATATCAATCTCGCTGTTTGTTCAGTCTGTACCCTTACACATTTTTACAAAAAGTGTTACATTTTAGTCACAACTATCGACAACCACACCTCTTGGAACACCTTGTTTTAAAAGTACAATTAAATTTTTTTCATTGAAATATGTGGGATCAAATCACTTTTCGTCAATATTGGTTCCAAAATGTTGCCACGTTTTCTCCATCCCCAATTAAGTGGATCTAAATTGTTACCTAACAACTGTTGAACTTGATTGTATGTACGGAAAGCATGTTCACGAGTGGCTGCCTCAGTGGGAGGTAAGACACTCAATTCAATATTTTTCATATTTTTACTATGAATCTATTGGCATCTTCAGCTTGACGTGTTTCAATATTACACTCGGCGCATTTATCTCTAAGTTTTTTATCAACTTTGTTATTAATATTGCCAAGAAAATTTTCTTGTGATATTAAAATTGGCCTATCTTCATTGATAAATAAAAAGTCACTGGAATAATGTTTATTTGACCTTCTTGTTCTTTCATAACTTTTAATGGATGGTACTGTTGAATATTATTATTAATATTATTACTCTTTTGAAATGAGTTCAAAACTTTTTTTTATAAATATTTTTCACACCAAAGGCAACAGTATTGAATCATTATATTCATTTTTTTTTTTTAAGTTAAAAAATCGAAAAGTAGCATTGTTCTTTCGTATGTAGCTCTTAAATGAAGCATTTTTTGGGAAAATGTCAAGAATAATGGAATGTTCAAAATAGGTAAACAATAAAATATACCGAGTTGACACAATAAAATGTTTCGAGAACAACGAATTTTCGTGAAAAATGCTTGAAATAGAAGTTGTACGGTTTGATCGATAATTGCGCTTTGCACAGTGTTCCTCTTGTCTGATGTTAGTTTTAAAAAAATACTGATTTAAACAAATGTTTTTATAATTACTTGCTCAGTTCTAGTGAATAAATACGACATGTGAATATCGTTGAAAAGGGGGAAAAATTCTCTATTTAGTGCCACCGCCTGTTTCATATATTTTTTTAACACACTGAAGAGCCACCGGTTCTAAAACAAATTAGATAATACCTCATTAAAAATGTAAATGTAAAAAATAGACATATTTTCGAGATTTTCCATCATAACACAAAGTAGGTCATGAATTTCAAATGTCTTTAAACTATTTTCTAGCTTAGAAAAATTTGCACAATTTTTTTATATGAAGCGCATATTTTTTTGATATGAAGCGAGATATCCTCGAAGGTCTGTAGATCAATAAATATTGATTTATTTCAATTATATAGATATAGTACCGTCTATTTATTAATACTTGTACAAAACTTCATTGTATTTTTTTTACCTTTTCTGAGGTTAACGATTTATTAAAAATTTCCATTTGGTAACACAATATAACCTCAAATTTGCTCTATGCTTAATAGATATAAAAAGCTCCCGTTTATTGGTTCATTTATTTATCGAATTACAAATTATGTATATAAAATAAATATTTAAACGGAAAATGTAACCTTTGTGTGTTTTGTGACCCAAATTGCTTTCCTACCAAGCGATGGTTGATTATTCGCTGTATAAATTTAACACTTTGTTACGTGAAAAATCAATTAACTGTAATGACACCTGGTTCGGTCGTTTATCAATCCAATTTCCACGTCAATTTGTACAAATTCTGTTAATTTTATTTGTTTATAAATAATCCGAAGCATCGTTTACGTCCAAAAATTGAAATGGCGCAGTAAAAAAAACGTTTTTTTAATGAGTCGCGCCGTTTTCATTGCCTGTCAATCAAAATCAAGCTCCGTTCGAAAGAATTAACTTTAAAAGTTGTAGACTTAAGGTTGCCTACCCTATAGTCTAAGAGCTAGTGGATTTTTTTGGTACTAATTTTTCCAGTCAGCGAAGATCGATAGGTTCAGTTGGTGATTTTAAGTAGGATATCGTATATTATACAGGGTGTTTGGTCATCGATAGAAAGTTTTCACTGGGTGGGGTCATTTGGAACCTATATGACCTTATTTACCCTTATTAATCCAGTCAATGAGTGCTCAAAAGGGGGGTGTAGAGTACATGGAATATGCGAGACTTTTTGACTTCAGGACTTCGTTAGGAGTAGTTAGCAGGTAAACATACTAAAAGTCCCCGCCCCTGGGAGGTGAGCTTACGTTGAGAAGAGGGGGGAGGTCCCATTTTTGGGTTTTTCGATTATATCTCGGGACCGGTGGACTCTAGAAAAATATGTTTTAAATAAAAATGAAAGCTAATTAAATTTCCTATAAAATTGTTTCCATACATATTTGTCGAATTTTCAACGGTTTTCGAGATATACGTTATTAAAAATCGATACTTTTCGAAAAAATCAGTTTCACTTAACTCTTTTTGCCAAACATTTGCTTCTAGTGCCTCCCACGATCATTTCTCAGAAAAATTGTCAGAAACGAAGTTGTAGAGCATTAAATTTTCTTCAATTTGATATACACTTATGAAATATTTTTTTCGAAAATTATCGATTTTCAATAACGTATATCTCGAAAACCGTTGGAAATTCGACAAATATGTATGGAAACAATTTTATAGGAAATTTAATTAGCTTTCATTTTTATTTAGAACATATTTTTTAGAGTCCACCGTTTCCGAGATATAATCGAAAAATCCAAAAATGGTACATTCCCCCCTCCCTCCCACAGTAAGCTCACCTCCCAGGGGCGGGGACTTTTAGTATGTTTACCTACTAACTACTCCTAACAAAGGTCTGAAGTCAAAAAGTCTCGCATATTCCATGCATTCTACACTCAAAGAAAATGATAGGTAAATTCAACCAAAAAGAGCATATGAAATCGCGCCTATCTAGTTTCATAGTTAAATCAATCAGTAAAGAATAGTCATACAACTTTATTTGTTTTCGTAAACAAATAGTAGTTTAATAATCATATCTTCTTGTAACAAATTAAATAGTACAATGACATTTTTTTATGTTCACTAACCATTTTCAATTTGGTCTACAATTAAATAGTACGACTTTGTTTTTTGTTCACCAACTAATTTTTAGGTTGATCTACACTTTATTGTATGATGAAGTTTTTTTTGGTTAGCCAAAATCTCAGTATTGAGACATCAGACCACCCAAACCAAAGATTAGAGATCGTTTATAAGATCCATCCAAATATATCGATGATCTCTGAGAGAATTTGAACACTGCAATCATGTTATTAATTTTCTATAAATTCATAAGAGTGCAAGATAATGCATGATGGATTATTGTTAGTGATTTGTATGTGGCGTCATCTGGGAATAATTTCTGTAATAGACTACGTGGTAAGCAAGCAAATTTTATGGTAATTCTTTTAGAACTTCTAGAAGACGACAATAATATTGGTTTATCTACCAAGTACAATAGTACAGCGAACTAATACTGGGTTAGAATTACAATTCGATAATAGTTAAAAATAAAATATACTATTATCTAGTTTAATTTGACAGAATTCAACAAAATAATAGTCAGACGAACAAAATAATTAATTCATCTATTTTTTAAGTTAATGTTTGTTTTGTTGTACGACAACTTTTTATTAATTAAAATAACAATCACCTCTTGTTTAAAAATACCATCAATATAGTTTGGTTTAACAAAATTAACGATATTGTTAGTTAACCATTTTTTGTTGAATTTACCCATACTATTTCTTTGAGTGTACAATATATTCATTGACTGGACTATATGCAAAGTCTCTTTTTAGATATTTTTACGGAATAGTTGAGTTGTTACCATGATACTAAGAAATAGAGATACGCTCTCACGCATACCTCCCCTTACTGCAGTTCCCGCTGTTACGTCACGTAAAAGTCAACTAGTTCAGTGGTCAATTTTTAGTTTAGATGTAAACTAAAATTACCTTAACCGAAGTGTTTAGAAGCTTATCCTTCGGTAAAATAACAAATTACGACTCTCTTGGTTGTTCGAGACAAAAGATAGAGCCAAAAATGTGAGAAATTTGTAAAATAATAGATACAATTATTTTCTCGTTTAACTCGCTCTAAATAAAAAACGGGACAACGAGTTAATCTCAAATTTTTACCGTGTGATGAATCTATATTTGTTAACAAAATGTGTTAATATGAAGGTCAAGTTTTAATAAGTGTAGAAAATATGATTTTTTTTCTAAGGCTATGTCGATAAACTGAAAATTTACAGGTGGGAATACAACAAACGAGAAACTTTTTTGTCTTTCGAAATAGATACCAAGTATATCGAGGGCATATGAAGATAAAGGATGGAGCTAACTTTTTTATTTGAAACTTTTTTCTCTAGGATTAACAGTTTTCGAGAAAATTGTAATTAAGTATACGGAACCCCCTCGCGAACGATACAGCGCAGAGAATGCGGTGTGAGAACTAATGTACCTACGTTAGTGTTGTTTAATGAAATCGAATTCAGATTTTCTTAAGATGTTTCAGCAAATCAATGGAGGTTATTGAATATTTGTAATAATTACCATGAGAGAATACATTGATATATCCCGCGCTATTGAATTAAGTCATACTGCGAAAACGCTATTTTGCAGATGCAAAATATTTTTCATAATAAAAACATTAAAGAATCCGGCAATTTATCTCTAAATAACAGAATAAATATTTCTCATTTTTGACTGTTTGTCTATTTTCCTGACTAACGTTAGATAAATGCACTGTTTCATAATTAAACTAATTAAAGTAGTATATTGTTTACTACTACTATTTATTGTGTTTAATTAAATGAATTAAAATTTGAAAATAAAAAGCTTACTTACACGTTGAAAAGTCAACGGTGCAAAAGATCATATGTGCTTGCACCGATTATTTTGGAGGTGTTTTCACAAACATTTAAACCCACAACGGCCTTATGCGAAATGAAAAGTGCTGGCAAAAGCAGTCATAGAATTCTATAATATTAAAAAGTAAAATTGCCCGCAATCAGCTTTCTAGGTCTTATATTACGGTTTTCGATGAATTTTTAGGTGCATTTTTAGGTAGATGGTCGCCGGCGCGGGCTCGACTTGAAGTTGACTAGAGGGTGACGCTATGCGCACAGTAGGTCGAAAGCTGGTACTCGTACCGACGTATCTTATATTTCATAGTATCATGAGTTGTTACTAATATATGTTATTTTTTATGATACTAAATACTTTCAGCTTTCTTAAATATTTTTTTTAGATATTCTTAATATGCGCTTTGTCGAAACAGCACAAAAAGAAATGCCGAAGTATTGGTATAAAAATTATGTAGGACAATTGATGTGTTGAAATATATTGGTTCGATTTTTTTTTTAATTTAAGCAAAATTTTCTCAAAAGCGGCACTACTTCAAGAGGTTCAAATAGTTTTAAAAACTTCTCTATTGCATAATCTTTCCAATGGTATACCAAGTTATGACAGAATTACAGTCCTTTAAACGAAAAAAGAAACATATTTGTAGACATTATATTTTTAATACGGAAAGAATATTAAACAAAATCATAATAAATTCTTTCAGCCGCAAATCAGTGATTTTGTTTACTAATATTTAAATACAATTTTCTGTCTGTGACATACTGAAATAAAATCAAACGTATTACACGTATAGTGAACAAGAAATGAAATAAACAAATAATGGTAGATATCAGGCGACCGGACAAAAGAAATTGTTTTGCTTAGATCCAGTGAAACATTTGAACGTTTGTGCCAAACGCTATTTTATTTAATTGTTTATAGTATTGTCACATTTTTCCGCAATGGCATCTTTTTCTAATGCCGAATATGCCGATATTCTCTTTATGTACGGAATAGCTGACGGAAATGCAGCAGCAGCTAAAGACTATTTCGCAAGAATATCTAAAAATGCCTATATCTCAAAAAAGGATAAATATGGCCCTATAGGTTCCAAACGACCTCAACTATCACACAGTGAAAACTTTCTATCGATGTATCAAACACCCTGTATAATATAGGGATTTTCCGATGGGTTGAGTCAGAAAACGCCTTGGAAAATGTAAATGCGTTCCACTTTTTTTTATAATAATGAAAATGGTTCTACTAACAAGACGTACACTAAAATCAAGTAAAAAATAGTCTGGCTAATCTGTAGACATGCCAAAATCACCGGAGGAGCTCGTAATGACAACATTTATGACAGAATTTACAACATTCTGAGACAAAAACAATTATGTCGAATCTCCAACCGTTTTCGAGCTAGATTCTATTGAAGTTTCGCAAAAAGTTCCCTAGGTGAGGCTAACATTTATTAAATGTGTAGATAGGCGCCTCCGATTAAAGAACTTATATCTAGATACATAATTGTTGTATGTTGCTGAGATAGTTACAATCTAAGGCACTTCTTCCCATAAGTTCTTGATTGGCTAGTCGATGTATTCACGACCGATTCGGGCACGATCGGTAAGTTCGATTATCATAATCTCAGTTTGACACGTTTGACAGTCTCCGCCATTAATGTTAATAAGTTTTTTTCGTGTTTTTCGGTCAAAATGTGGTGAAGAAGACTTTTTATTTTAAGTTATGATTTGCTTAATACCTAAATAATATTCTCTATTCATATTTACACAGTTTAGTGACAATATATTTAGTGCAAAATAGTTAAGTGCCGTGCCGTTTGCAGAAAGTAGTTTAGAAACGAAGAAAAACGATCGTTTCATAGTCGTAACATGATGAAGTTCAGTTTACAGTTATAAAGTGAATAGCAATTAAATTTTAATATACTTTCAATACATATTTATCTTACTGTATTATCGTACTGTTATATCGTATGCCTACATCACGTTGTATAAAGAGCGGTAATGCAGGAATTGCAATAATTGATTTTAATGAAAATATTTACCATTCTACACATTTTCTACACACACAACGCCACTGTTGCCTATGGGATGTGATGTTCATCTATTCTTTTTAATGGACATATAATGTGACTATGTTAGGAGCAAGGTATATAGTGAAAAGATAGCCTGTTATGTATCTAGATATAAGTTCTTTAATTGAAGATAGGCGCTGTAAACAAAATGAATTAAGACAAAATGAGTTAAAGTGAGTTAAATGTTCAAAATGGCCTCCTTCCATTTGCTTAAATCCTGCACAGCTTTTGCACAATTTCCGGAATAACCGTCGCTAATGCTTTGGTTATTTTGTCCTCTAGGTCGTCTAGGGTATGAATAACCTCCCTACTGTAAACAAAAAGAATAGTCCAATGGGTTTAAGTCAAGCGATCGGGCAAGTCAGTTTATAAGGCCACCACGTCCTATCCCCTTATTTGGATACGTTCTGTTTAATATTCCTCGTACGTGCAATGCATAATGTGGTGAAGCACCATCGAGTTGAAACCACATGTTACGACGTTGTAATAATGGCACACCTTCCAACAATTACGGTAGGTCTTCGGTTAAAACTGTCCAATAGGTTTGTCCATTCAAGCGAGCAGGAAGGGTCTAATCTGTAGAAACAATTTGAACATTACCTACCTTTTTTAATCATTTACTTACCAAAAGTACCCGCACTGAACCTATTCTCAAAACTTCTCGGCCTGAAAGAATGTGGATTCTCATTGGGCCAAATATGGCAGTTGTGTGTATTAAAGATTCTTTCACGCGAGAAATTGGATTCATCGGTGAAAAGTACCTTAAGCAAAAAATTTGGATCCATTCGTTTCTGTTCTAGAATCCAAGTGCTTAAATGAATACGGGCCTGATAATCTTGCGGCATAAGATTTTGTACATGCGTATATAATGATAGGCATGATACCTGACGTCCTTCAAAATTCTTTGTGTTGAGCTTCTTGAAATATTCAACATTCGCGTTACGTTTCGTACAGAATCCGTTGGTTCTACTTCAATTGCATGAATCACAGCATCTTCATTTGCCGGGGTTCGTGCCGTTTATGAGTAACCAGATACATTTTTATATGAAGGAACCAAAGTACCTGTGTTTCTTGCACGATTTATCATTCTTAAAAAAACATTTCCATTCGGATGTCTTCTTTCTGAAAGCCGAAGCGCATATTCTCGCGCAGCAGCTTCAGAATTACGTTCACATTCACCATGAATTATTATCATTTCGCAATATTCTTCTGAAGTGCAATTCATTTTGATATTAAGAAACTTAATAATAGCAAATGCACGCAATTGACAGATAGTACTAATAAATTCAGTACGGTTGTCATAATTCATTTTGTTTACAGCGCCTACATATACAGAAACTTCAATGCAGTCTAGCTTGAAAACGGTTGGAGACTCGACATAATTGTATTAAGGTTTTTGTCTTAGAATGTTGTAAAGAATCTGTCATTACTAGCTCCTCTGGTGATTTTGTGACACCCTGTATGTCTGACACGTGAAAAACGGAAAAATATTATTTTGGTAGTCCTAAAAATTTGTCAGATGACAGTTTGCATTATAACAATAGCTTAAAATACAATCTGACTATAATGCGAGATCACCAAAGCCTTGCCAGATTGATCAAGTAGTACAGTAACCATAGAGGTTTTTACTTCGAAATAATGTCATATGAATTAGATTTCGTTCAACAAATGCATCAAAGATAAGTTTCTGTATTATGCGGGGCCTTGCTAATTTATAGGGGGTGGATGCCACCCCTTTTCAGGAGGTGGCTACTAAAGAAAAATCATTGGAACTAAAAGACAATCAAATTTTGAGAAGAAAAAGAAGAATAATTTCTATGCAACTTTTTATATACGTTGATAGTCTTTAAGTTATAACGACTAGATTTGGATTTTAGCTTGTAAAAGAGGTATTTCAAATAGGTTTTCATCAAGTAACTCGAAAGGTAGTACATTGAGCGAAAACAAGCTAGAGACAAATAAGAAAGCTGCTAAATTGAGGATGAGTTTCGTCTTAATTTTAATTTCTGTATCTGCGTCGATTCATATTGAAACAAATAAACGTCATAAGTGAAACATCTGGTTTATTCAATCTGTGGCATACGTATATAGTACAGTGAATGAAGGTAAAAATCAACTATTACCTCCGATTTCGGTGAACCTCCATCGATTTGCATGAAAATTTGGGATTGAGTATATTTTACCCTCAACTTCAAAAGTGACATATTGCTCGACTTGCGCTTTTTTCATTTTAGGGGTGAAATCCACCCCTTTTGTTAAAAATGGGAAAAAATGCAGATTTAAGCATTCTAGCGTAAGTAATCTCGTTTAATTAGATGAAATAAATATGTTTCAACACTTATATGCATGATTTATGATTTTAATTAATTTTTCAACCCTTAAATCGAAAATCATGAAAAAATCATTTTTTGTATTTCTGAAATATGAAATCGCATATTAACATTACACAAACGGTTTGTTTAATGTTTATGATATAATTTTTGGTTGACTGTGAAATTTCAACCCTTAAAAACCACCCCCTTAATGCAGAATCATTGAAAAAATTGGTTTCAAGAAACTTTAATCATTTGAATAATACATTACTGAATTGAAATCTCATTTACTGAGTATTAAAGTAATTATTTATTTATTGCGAAATTTTCCACCCTTAAAAACTACCACTTGTCATAAAAATAATGGAAATTTTTTTTTATCAGCTTTAATAGCTTTAATTATTTAGAATCTTTTTTATTACTTATGATAAACTTTATTAATATATTTCAAACTTTATTAATATTATTCTTTCCACATTCCCCAAACTACCCTTCGTGCACAAATTGATGAAAAAGCATAATTTAATGTTGGAAACAATTTTTTCAGTGCTTATGTGACTTATAAAAATTTAATTTATTAATTAAGAGGAAAATGTATTAAAATAAATATTAAAATATATGAAAAGTTTATTCATTTTTTATTTAAATAATGTTTCATAAATTAATCAAATATTAATAGTACATTAAATTTAATTTTTCACTCTTCACCAGAGCTCTCTTCACCAACTTCTCCTTCTTCATTAATTGGAGGGCTATTTTGGCAATTGTCCCCACTGCATGATCCGCAGGTTGCATTGCAAAATAACCCTACTCTTCGACACCCGCAAGAAGCGCCGCATATTTTGTGAGCATGTACCTATCGACACGTCTACTTCTTACTATCTATCTTTTTTCCTATATATGAATACAAAATCTCTGCTCAAAAAATTTTTCCAAAAAAATGTCATTGGTTTTTTTACAATAACTCCGTTAATTTTTATGATATCAGGTTCATCCAAAAACCATTTGAAAGGTAATTTCAAGGGCTATAAGATCGTATTACATTTAATCTTTTAAAACCCTTATTTTTTAAAAGGTAAAAGGTTAAAGGGCCCCGGTTACATGGTTCTCGCAGTAAAATTTAGGCTTTAAACGTTTCTATCTCGGTTATTTTTTATCCTACAAAAATTAAAAAAAAACTAAAATCTTTGTTAAAAAAAAACTCAAATTTCGTTCTCTATTATTTTTTACATATATCGAGTATTTTTGGAGTTATTATCAAAATAAAATGAAATTTACGAAAATTTGAAAAATTCTGATTTTTTTAAATCATATTTTTTTTCAAAAATATGCATTCTAAACCGGTCAAAATTTTTAAAGTCATTACTTATGCTAAAATAAAGAAAGTCTTATAGGGATTACTATAAATTTTAATTTTTGTGGAAATGGCGTAGGTTTTATTTTTCACTTTTTCCTAAAAAATTCGAAAGGGTCCTCTTATTTTCATCATAACTTGCTTAATTTTGATGCTATCAACTTCTTCTACAGCTCATTTGATAGGTATTTCTGAGTACTTTGAAAAGTGTTCAGTAAGTATATTTTATAAAATGCATCGTTTTCCCGTTATTTAAGCTTGAATACTTAGATTTGAGTACTCGAAAAAAAATATACATTCAATTACCTATAGTTCACTTTGAATTAATATTAAAAGGTTTTTTAAGAAAGAAATTTATTCGTTTTTTTATTAGCTTCAATTTTGGTAATGACAACTTTTTTGTAAAAACTTATAGTTTTTGAGTTATTTATGAAAAACCGCTTTAAAACATGCATTTTTTTCACGAAAAATCAAAATCTTTGATCTTTAATAACTCAAAAAGTATTGATTTATTTTAATAACTTTATATAACAAATTTTGCTTAGAATTGGTCCGTCTATCGATTCCTGGGGTTATTTTTCATAAAATAACTTCCACCCCCGAGAAGGTGGTGGGGCTTTTACCCTGGGGGTGGCATCCACCCCCAGGGTAAAAGCGCAAGTTGGCACTATGTCACTTTTGTTTCTTGAGGTATCCTCTAACTACTCAGAAATTTTCATGAAAATCGATGGAGGTTCAACGAAATCGGAGGTGAAAACCTTCAGTGACTGTACTAATACCTAGGCGAACAAAAACCCGCATTCGAGCGTCGTCACCTAACTGTGTACGCGCTCGCTCCTTACTTGTTCTAAATTGTCCCCAAATATACACCCACCACTGCAAAAAAAGGATTGTAATTTTCATCAACTCTCTAAATATAAACTGATAGTGTAAAAAAAGTATAACAATTTTCCTGCGTTGTATTCTCCTCTTACTTCTCTCTAGTTTGGGCCTTATTTGCATTTTTATATTATATAGTTTTATATTTTTAAATTTTCCACATTCCACTAGTTTGACGTATTGTCGAGATACGGAACCCTCTTAAAAGCGTATCATAATTCAAAATTTTCCTGCCTAAGTACTAAAGTTTTTATGAACTTCAGAGCCTAATTGAGCGCGTGCTATTTAAAATAGCACGCGATAGTCCGGCGATGCTTTGGTGATTGTAAATAACAGCCAGATTTATCTTGGGAACAATTATTTCAGGACTGTTGGTAATTTCATAAATCAGCCAGACTTGTTTTTAACTATATTCCATGATAATATCAATTTATATAAGTTTCAAGCTTAATTAATTAGCATTTTACATCCATATAAACTCTATAAAATCCGGATGAAATATATTTCTAAGTTATCTTGAAGAAAACTAGCTTTTGATGCAGGTTTTTGAAAGGGTGGGGGCTAATTTTTAGAGAGTTCATATGAAACACCATCCTAATTTTCATTCAAGAATCTGCCTGCCAAATATTTGCACATTTTCCGGAGTACTCTGTATATGAACAGATAAACTTATAATCATTTCTGGATAATTATGCATAAATGAAGTTTGCATTTCTCGAGAACTGTCCTGTCATTACAAGAAATTTAGTAATCAATGGATCTTACAAATTTAATCTTTTTAATTAAATAAGTAAATTCAAGCTTTCAGGTACAGATACGATATAATTACAAAGTTTCAATTTAGCTGTCGTAGTTGCTTGAGTCCTCTTAAAACAATTTTCTAAGGATGCGTATTTTTGTTTTTAACTAATTCACTTTTTAATTTTTTTTCTTGTCAGTCTTATAAAAAGAACGCGCAGTAACATGACTCTAATGTCATTCATATACAAATGCGTGGTGCCCTTCTCTGCCGAAAAACAACGAATATCCTAGTGTCCAAATGATTATAATTTAACTTTTGATGACGATCAAGTTATGTACATGGATTACCACTGGAAGGCTTTCGATAAAGTATATTTGAAAAGATTAGTGAAAAGCTGAAACATGGAATAAATGAACCTCTTGTTTGCTCGATTGCTGATTTCATTACTAATAGAAATCTTTGAGTCAAGGTTGGAAATAAGTGTTCTAAGTAGTGTTGGGCGAATTCGAATTAAAATACTCGGTTAATCCGAGTATTAAAATACTCGCTTGATTCCGAGTATTAAAATTTCATCCGAATAAATATACTCGGATTAATTTTAGGTACAAAACAAAAAACCGCTGCCCAAGGAATCACTACTTCCACATCCAAGTCTCTTACAACAAAATACTATATTTGCACTCCACTATGTGGAAATAATTGTTTATGGAACTTTAATGGTATAATATTTGAAATCATGTACCCCAAAACCCCATAAAATTATATGCCACATCTGTAATAGAGGTGGGGGTGAATGAAGTGAAAAAAATTCTTGATGACTTTGACTCTTGTACACACACTAAATCACACTATTTTTTCACCACCTTTAATAATAAGGTGGGGGCGGTAATAGGGATGGCTAATGCCATTTTTTTGAGGCCTTAGCTCCTTTTATATTTACTAAATACCAATTTCATGGACTCTTACTTGCTTGATTTACCTATTTACCCCCATTTACCTCAATTTACCCTTCAACTCTGCAACGGAATAAGATGAAAATATAATCTAGTTCCAGATTCGTTAAAAAACATACGTGTGCCATATTTTAAGTGAATATCTTAAACGGTTCCAGAGTAATCGTGAGCACCAAAACGATACAAGATTAACATACACACCGACGCAACAGACAAATTTATTTTTCTCAGACTTAAAATATTGACGTTTCTTGATATTATAAGCCTATTTAAACAATGAAAATTTCCAAAAATTTTGCGTTAATATACTTCAACTGAATGTCGAACTAATACGCAGAAAATGGCAAGACAAAGATATAAACAATCGTTGTGTGCCGTAAACTACACGATAGAAGTAAAGCCTCTACTACAAGCATTTTCTTCGAGGAAACCTACTACGCATCCATACTACTCAAGGTAACCCACTGTGCGTCCAATTTACTCGAGTAAAGCCACTGCGCATTCATACTTCTTGAAGTAACCCACTCGCATCCATTTTACTCGAGGAAACCCACTGCGCATCCATATCACTTGAGGTAACCTACTGCGCATCTATGGCACTCGAGAAAAGCCATGCGCATCCACACTACTCGTGATAACCTACTGCGCATCCATTGTACTCGAGGAAAGCCACTGCGCATCCATACTACTTAAAGTAACCCACTGCGCATCCATACTACCTAATATAATACTCGAAAAAAGTCACTGAGTATCCAAATATTCGAGGAAAGCCACTGCGCATCCATAATACTCGGGGAAACCTACTGCGCATCCATAGTAGTCGAGGAAAGCCACTGCGCATCCATACTACTCAAGGTAACTTTAACAACATAATATTTGAAATCGTCTACCCCAAAAACATAATAATAATAATAATAATAATAATCTTTATTCACCATTTGTAATGATACAGATTATGTATATATGGTAAGTCAAGAACAGATAAATAAAAAAATGGTACAATATTAACAATGAATAAACAAACAACAACAAGATAAAAAAACAACACGTATACAAGAGAACACATTATATAAAAGAAAAATAAATATAATTGTCAAAAGTTAAAAAGAATGATCCATTAATAATAGTAATAAAAAAACAGACTGAACTATATAGTAGTTTACATAATATCGTTTAAAAACTCTTCAATAGTGTAATATTCTT
The DNA here is from genome assembly GCA_936432065.2 of Rutpela maculata. Taxonomy (NCBI): domain Eukaryota; kingdom Metazoa; phylum Arthropoda; class Insecta; order Coleoptera; family Cerambycidae; genus Rutpela; species Rutpela maculata. The sequence goes on from OW386290.2 coordinate 41,266,240, forward strand.
TTTGTACAAGAATTTTTTTAATAGTAATTTTAAATTTGCCGATGTCCATATTTTGGATATTACTTGGCAGTTTGTTGTATAATGTAATAGAATTATATTGAAGGGATTCTTTGAAAGTCGATGTCCTATGTAGGGGGATTGTTAAAGTATTCTTGTTACGAGTATTATACAAATGATGTTCAGATAGACTCTTAAGAGTATCCGTATTTTTTTTTGTATTAAGTAAACATTTATAAATATAGATACAAGGCATCGTCAGGATTTGTTTGTTTATAAAACTAGCTTTGCAGCTTTCTCTGCAGTCTAAGTTGAATATTAGTCTCAATATTCGTTTCTGTACAATAAATACTCTCCTGGCATAGGATGATCGACCCCATATACAAATATTAAGTGACATGTGTGAGTAGGCTAAAGCATAGTACACACTAGTAAGTCCTACTTCATTCAACATATCTTTTAGTTGAAGTAATGCAAAGTAAGCTTGATTTAGCTTTCTGCATACATGATTAGTATGCTGTTCCCAAGATAAATTGCTGTTTACAAGGGTGCCAAGAAATTTCGAGCAATCACTTAAAACTATTTCAGGTAAAGTAACTGTACGTCTTAGGTTAAAATTTAAAAATATGGTTTTATTCACATTCAGCATTAGTCTGTTTCGATCGCACCAAGTACTCATCTCATTTAATACATTATGAACTTTTTCAGATAGTTCTTCAGTTCTTCATATAAAACGATATGCTACATCGGTAGTGGGGGTGGGGGTGGTGGTAGAGGGTTGGTAGTGGGGGTGGATGAAGTAAAAAAATATTTTGAAGCTTTTGGTTCTTGTACACACACTAAATCACAATTTTTTTTTCATCCCATTTAATAAGGGGTGGGGGTGGTAATGGGGGTGGCTAATGCCAAAAATTTTTTTTAGACCTTAGCTTCTCTTTTGTATACTAAATACCCATTTTATGGACTCTTACTTGCTTGATTTACCCATTTACCCGAAATTTACCCCAATTTACCCCCCAACCCTTCGACGGAACAAGATGAAAATATAATCTAGTTCTAGATCTCGTTAAAGTACATATGTGTACCAAATTTCAAGTCAATATCTTAAACCGTTCCAGAGTAAACGTGCGCACAAAAAAGTTACAGACAGACCGACAGACAGACTGACAGACAGACAGAAATTTTTTTTTCGCTCAAACTTAAAATCTCGACGTTTCATGACATTTTAAGCCTATTTGAACAATAAAAATTTTTTTTAATTTTTTTGTCGTTACTATACTTCCACTGGATGTGGAAGTAAAACGAATGTCAACTTTTCACCTTACGACCCCCGACCCCCGCTCATTAATTATGAGATGTGGAGACATTTTTTTTTTATTTCTCTCCCCCCCCACTCATCGATTTTGAGATTTGGGGAGAAAAATTACTAACACCAGTGCCACTTGCTTTCGCTCTGACCACAATCGCAATCACTGTCTGATTGAAAAATCGCGATATCACATTACTAATACCTATATGAAAATTTAATTCGACATCGAATGATTAATCCGAATATTCCGGTCATCCGATTCCGTGTAATCCGAGTAACGAAATCATCCAAATATCTGCATCACTAGTTCTAAGTAGAGATGTGTCATTCGTGAATGATTGGATCGTTGGGATTCGATCACTTCGAAAGTATTGAATGATACAATCTTGCTTGCACGGATCAATCATTCACGGATTTCGTCATCAGCTTAAACCATTCGTTTCGAATGACAACGAGATCTATGGATCATCAACGACCTGCTTATATCGCATATCATTCGTAACATTTCTGTCAGTAGTTGTAGTATCGGTCAATTGATATTTGGTACGTTAGGATCGATCTTTTTATTCAATTCATTCGTTTAGTTTCATATTAATTATTTATTTTTTCCATTCATTTCGTAATGTTTATAAAATAGGTGTTTAAAATAATAAGAAAGACTTTTAACGCACACACACAGTTATACAGGGAAAATAGAAACAAAATGTAGGTATTTGATTTTCTAAACATATAAATAATGAATAATACACGGGGTTAAAAATATATAAATGGAGAAGAGAACCAAAGGGCTCTGAATAGATGATAATTGGAAAACATGTAAAAAGGGTGTACATAAAGCTGTTAATTCAAGATTTCCACAGAAATATTCAACTTGGGATCTCGGCGGCCCTTGATTTTTAAAGTCGGAATGCAGATATTTAAAAATATATGAGCATAGGCGAAAATCAAAAAGATTTGAACAGATTATGATTAAAACACATGTATAATGTGTGTATATAAAAGCCGATGATTTAAGATTTCCACAAAAATATTCAGCTTGTTAACACGATAAGTTTGTTAAACTTAAAATTTTTATTTGAAAAATAATTTATACGCCAGTTTCACATTTTGCAATAAAAATAAAAAATATTAGCTGTGTATTTAATCTCAGTGGCAAGATGTAAAAGTGAATTCGAAATATTAATTAAATGAATTACTTAAAGAGGTATTCGCATTCGATCTTCGATCACGCCCGACTACAACTTCTACTGTTTGACTGACGCGCATCGGTTCAGCGGCTGACTATTCAAGTTTCAAAACGATCTATGTATCATTTGAATGACTGAATGTAGTTGAGCGCATACTGGAATGGAATGAACGAATGATTGATACAAAAGATTCGATCTTTTTCGTAATCATTCACGAATGGATCGAATCGTCTCAAAATGAACGAATGACACATCTCTAGTTCTAAGTGAAATTCCTCAAGTTTCATTTTGGACCGACTACTGCATTGCGCATACTCGTCCAATGTACCACGTCATGTTATGAAGTTTTATTGGTTCCCAGTGGCGGCGCTAGGGAGGTGCTGGGGTGGGCGGGAGCCCACCCTGAAAATCCAAGCACCGGTCGCTACCCACCCTGCGCCGCCGCCGCTGACTTGAGGCATCACGCCACATCTCTACGCTGGCGATGCAGGATAATAATAATGTAAATGATAAATGTACACTTTGTTTTTTTTGATAACTTCGTGTATCGCTGTACCGCCCGCCCTTTGCCGGCATCCGCCCACCCATTTCAAAAGGCTAGCGGCGCCACTGTTGGTTTCACTAAAGTAGACAGGGTTCATAGCGACCTGGAAAAGTCAGTGAATTTTAGTAATTTTCTTTAAAAGCCAAGGAATTTGAAAATAATTTTGAGTTTTATATTTCTAGTTTCGTGCTGATTATTTAGTGAGCCGCAGTGTCCCCCGCTCATCAGTTTTATTAGATCTGGAAAAATACTTCCAATAGTCCTGGAAAACCTGGAAAAGCCATGGAATTTAACTTTGAAAAATTGCTATGAACCCTGTTAGAATAAAAGTGCCGCTTCACACCTGCAGACTCTTCGTCTGAACTGCCTTATCGGTTTAACTTTTTATCGCAGAGTTTGATGCATATAGCGCGGTTCATATCTATGGAATAAATTTATTTTAAGCATAATTATGAACTTCTGCTAAAAATCCTGAAACAGGTCGATTTCTAATTTTAGATTGCTATTTCATAGCATGAAAATAAAGCCCACCTCTGAATTATGACTCCCCCCCCCCCGAAAATTTTAAATTAGGAAGGGGGTCGTGCGGCACCTCGTTCGAAAGGGATTTTAATTATCTATTCAGCAGTATAAAGTTTTTTAAATTTGTGGCATTAATAGGGAACTTGCCCAAAAAATAAAATTGAATTAAAATACTCAAAATCGTAAACTAACATCATTAAAAACCCCATAGACAACAAAAAAATTAAAAAAAAATCCCTTCCAGAAATATAAGCGATTAAAATCTGCCTGATTTTACCCAGTCTTGAAACGTGACGTCAGATAGAGAAAGTCGGACGAGGGCGTCAAGCGACACCGATTCTGCTTTGGTTGTGACAATTCCGCATACGCATGCGCATTTGTCAGAAACAACTAGCAGTGAACACAACCTAACCTAAAATTTAAATACTACTCCGTGTAAAAGCCCTTAGCCAGATAAATATTCGTAGGAAAAACATTTTCAATATTCGTTGATTTCGAATGATATTTGTTATTTTTATATAAACTTGTGTGGTAAACATGTTAGTTAAAAATGACTGATGCAGGTTTTTCAAAAGGACAATCAGACAATTTACCTAGTGTAGATATGTTTATGGTGGCTTTAACATCTTATCTAAAAATTCAATTCTTGGTATTTTGGCTATACTTAATATAGGTACTTACATTAAAATGATCTTCACATACATAAATGGCGTTGTTCTGTTCAGAAATATCCCCTATATTATTTCTTCTGCATGCTATTAGTCATTTTGATCGGCGATTTTTATCTTTAGGCACGCGAATAATAGTATATTATTCAACGAGCGGTAATGTAGGTAATAACTCACGAAGATGAAAGTTTACAGCACGAGCCGTAGGCGAGTGTTGTAATTCATCAGGTGAGTTATTACCATTACCACAAGTTGAATACTATACTTTATCTACGATTATAACAATAAATATGAAATTGAGAAAATTTTGTTTAAATTACTCAGTTTGTTTATTGATAAAATTAACTGTAAAATTTAATTTTTGTTCACCCTTTTATGTTTGTTGTCTTCAAAGATTTAGCCACCTTTAAGCGGAGGTAGAATGTGATTTTTAATCGAAATAGTGCATAAACTGCTTGTAAACAAAAAAAAATCAGCTTTGTAGATTAATATTAGACGGTGGAAAATGCAAAACTTCTCCGCGAACTGCAATAGCCCGGAGCGCATATTCGGTCAAAAGTCTTGTTTTTATATTAGAGAAAAAATTTTAAAAAGCGTCGGAAAGCTCAATAAATTCTCTTAACATAAGCTGCCTACAAATTTTTCGAAAAAAACGATAATTATCGAGATCTTGGAGGAAATGTAAGAGTTTTCCTACAGAGTGTATGTAAACCTTAAAAAAACAATTTTTCTCAGAAACCTTTCCTTCGAAGGGCCAAAATTAACGGAGCGTCAAAGTAGTATATGATATTAAGTGAACATCGTATATGAGATCGATTTCAGTTAATAACCGATTAATTACGGTGACAAAATAAGGAAATTTTACCGAAAAAAAAAAGTCCCAAATCCCGCCCCCTCTAATTCCTTCATTTTTATCGGAATTCAAGAAATGAAGAAAGGAGTTTTAGCAAATTTAATTCTGTGTAAGTTAACTAGAGTAGTCTTTTGGCGTAGGAGCCAAGATTAAAAAGTTGCCAACTGTAGAAGCTCAAAATTTGCGATTTTTTGCCTACATAACCAACATTTCAGTAGTTATCTCCGAAACGAAAAAAATGATAGTAGCAATAGATTCGTACTCGTTTGACCTTGTTTTTTATTTCAAGCTAACTCCCACCGTTTCGGAGAATCTGCGAAAAATTACAAAAAAACGGCTTCCATTTCGGAGTCGAAAAAATTGCAAAAACATGAAATCTTGACACGTTCATATTTTTCGAAAAACACCATTGGGACGGCCGTACGATGTCGCGACGTAAAGAGGAAGTCTTCGAGATAAACCTGATCGTAAATTGCACGGCGAAATTCGAAAATTCGGCTCGGTACGAACGAATCAAAAGTAGCATTTTGTGACATTTCAGAAAATCTTTATAGATATTAACGCGAATAATCTGTCACTACCTCCCTGGCTCCTCCTTCGTGTGTTGCGTGTTACGTCGATTGGACAGGCTAGGCATGAAGATAAAGGTGATTGGCTCTGTATCTAGTGAGTTATAATAACTCACGCATTCTAACTCACGCTGTTTGTTTATGGATACTATTAATTGATCAAAGGCAGTTGATTAATTAGTATACCGTGCGTGTAATTTCCCATTAGGCATGTACATCCACGTAGCGCGATAGATATGACAACATAGCTGCCGTAAATTCCTCCGTCGAGCGGAGCATTCCAGCCTGTTATTTCATTTTAGCCAGCTGGCACGCGCGATGTTGTAATTTTACTCCCTATGCCTAGCGTTCGGCTACACGCACGGTATAACCCAATAAGAGTAGATAAACATTTTATTTGCTGATTTAATAGTTGTATTATTACACAGTGACACTATACAGTGTTTATATGAGTATTTTATTTCTCAACACAAAACAGAATCATAAACTAAACAAAATCTTCAAAATACAACATTTTCACACAAGCAAACCTAAAACGTAAACACGAAAGTTAGGTTAGGAGGTGACAAAACTAAAACGCAAATTAGTCTCAAAGCCAACCGCCGCGCCGCCCAGTCTGAGGGACCGCACGCGAGACTAGTTTTCTCGAAGTGACGTCACAGTGCTTTTCGCGAGGATTTAAAATTTTATTGCAAAGTAAGCACTACGATTTAAGAGCTGATATTCGTGGCGTGTTTTTATACATAAACACACACTTTAATGAAATTTTAAAAATGGCAAGTTCCCCATTACTGACAATTAATTTTGAAAATGAAAGACTTTGTTGAAGTATTTTTTGCTAAATTTTTGGTTTTGAGGAAAAGTTGAAACTGATCTATTTATTGTCGTTTTTAAAGTTTTTAATACAAAATTGTACCCGCCTCAACACTGACTGCAATGTAATGACCACTAAAAAATGAGATGTAGGTCTCAAACAGATCGTGAACTTGACTTCTTAAGTCGACATCCGTTACTAACCTAGTCAATATTAAAGTGATATCTGGCCAGAAGTTCCCAATCTATTTTATTAAAATTCCTTATTTTTTCTCTAAAACTATGGCTTTAGATCCCATGTTATATAAGGCTTTTTATTTGTCTGGTTGTTCTCTACTACCAGTTTTTTAATGGCATTACAACCTTCCTAGATTCAGTTGGTTGTTAACTATTACAAATCTTTGTTCATTCATATTAGTCGAGTCAATGAAACCTAAAAATCGTCAAAACCTCTTAATTCTCAGCACCAGCTCCAGTTTTGATCATTTTTTTTTTAAATGTGTTTTTTAATATTATTCAAAATCAGAAACATCCCAAATGGCGCAAATGATTATTTATATTGTTTAAATAATAATAACAGTATTTTCAAAAAAATATATAATAAATTTTCGCCATATTTATAAAACATGAGTTGTTTTTATTGGTTTCAGTTCAAAAATGTTTCTCACAGTCGGGGTTGATAATTATTTATATTATAATAACAACTTTTACAGGAAAAATCTATTTTTTATATTTTTTTTCCGATATTCATGAAAAAGTTCATTTAGTCCAGTGTTTGAAGGTTTTTCGCTCAGAATTCGTTCAGATTAAACCGATTGGACAGCAATTAGGGAATGGCTCAAGGAACAAAAGAAAACTTTACGTTTTACCGAAAAAATTATTATAAACAAAAATGAAGCCTATAAAATAACAAATCGATTGTTTTTTTAATTTTTGTAGATGCAATACGAACCGAATTATGGCTCGTTGAAGGTGACTTTTTGTTCGCCGAATATTGAATTCAATCCTTTCAACGTTAAATAACGGAAAAACGGAAAATCTTTGAAGGAAAACATATAGGTAAGACATTTTTAAAAGTACTTGAAAAGACATTTAAAATGAACTTTGGTAAAAGTCGTTAGGATAAAAACTAACGGAGTTATGATGAAATTAAAATTGTTGTCTTTTTTTTGGGGAAAAAATCAGCAATGAAACCAATGGCTTCACCGTAAGAATTGAAATTGAACGTAATCCATTTACAGTTTACTTTATTTAAGTACTGACAATATGTTCTAGAAGTTTGACCGGTTTAGGATGCCTATATTTGAAAAGAGTTTGATTCAAATTTGAAATGATTTTTAAAATTTCTTTAAAAATTTTAATTTTTTACAATGATTCAAAAACTAAAGAAGATACGTAAAAAATGCTAGAGTACAAAAATTTAGTTTTTTTTTACTGAAAATGTTTTTTTTTTATTTCTCTAGGATAAAAATTAATTGAGATATCACCGTTATATTTGCATTTAAGTACGATGACCACTTTCCCCGAGCCCTTTAAACTCTCTCTCAAAAACGAAAGGCTCAAGAAAGTTCAACTTTACATGCCTTTTAGCTCTTAAAGTTCCCTGTAAAATGATTTTTGGAGTGACTGAATAGCTTAAAAACCAATCATAGCGCATCTGCTCGAGAAACGCTGATAAGTCTTCGACACGGCTCAATTTTTTTAACTGTATCTCTTTAGCAACTCCGTACAGTAATATTGTGCAGTACCTACGAAATCTAAAATTTCTTCTAGCTCTGAAGTACTATTATAAAATATATTCACCTGATCTCTTAAATCGGACCGGGCCGGTTTTCTATAAGATCGAAAAAATGTTTTTGTCTTTATTGTAGAACGCGGACGTTGAATCGCATCCAGTGATTAATATCGCACTGTTTGGATGATCCACTTCAAAACAATTTACATGCTCCGGAAATTTCACCGAAAAATTGCGATTGGTTTTTCAATTCTTCCGGTGAAGCCATTGCTGATTTTTTCTCCGAAAAAAAAAGAGACAACCATTTTAAATTTATTATAACTCCGTTAGTTTTTATGCTATCGACTCTTACCAAAATTCATTGGTCTTTTCAAGTACTTTTAAAAACGTCTTATATGTTTTCCTCCAAAAATTTTCCGTTTTTCCGTTATTTAACGTTGAAAGGATCGAATTCAGTTTTCGGCGAACAAAAAGTCACCTTCAATGAGCCACAACTCGGTTGGTATTGCATCTACAGAAATAAAAAAAAATAATCGATTTGTTTATTGTATAGGCTTCATTTTTGCTTATAATAATTTTTTTGGTAAAACGTAAAGTTTTCGATTATTAGTGAAAAATCGTTCCAAAACACGCATTTTTTAGAAACATCCCCCACTTGGGATGTTTCTGATTTTGAATAATATTAAAAAAGACACATTTTAAAAAAAGAATGATCAAAATCGGAGCTGTTGCTGAGAATGAAGAAGTGAATACCTCGATTGACTCGACTATATGTGACTCTCATAAGTTTTATAACCCCCGCTTTTATTCATGTAATGTAATGTAAAATATAGTCCAGTTTTATTCTATGTAGATTATACCTACTTAGTTATTTCTCTAAAGAGGTCCATTTAAGCACCACACTCGTTCCACCACAATAACAATAAAACGATTTATGGTACAGTGCCAGCGATAGAATTAATTTAACAAGTGCATTAAATTTAAATTTGAACTTTGAACATAACTCACCGTTTAGACCGGTGCGCGACGCACGGGGCTGGCTTCATAATAATTTGATTAACAAAGTATTAAACTCGGCTCGATATTGAAATGTGTACATAGCGAAATATGTCATGTTTTGCTGAGCCGCTGTTTTAATTCCGTTTATATATTTTACAAATAATATAATTCAGATGTGGAGTCGAGCTGTGTGACCGCCGCTAGAATGGAACTTTGATTTATCTGCGTGCAAAAATACGGGATTTAATTAAATTCGGTTTATTAATTTAAAATAACAATGTGCGAACGGGAAATTGTTTAAATTTATTGGGTTACTGCTTCAAGTGCAATTTCATTTTGAATCACTGCCAGTAAAATACAAGTGTATTTTCTACTTTTGTGGAAATTTATTGCAAAGAGTCACGCAGTAATATAATATACACTATTTCAATTTCAAAACTTTCCACACTCGATATTTCCTGAAAGAAAAATGTTAGCTATGTGAATTTAACACCACATTACTTGTATAACGAGGGACATACGATAGCATAACGATTCCATAATATATCACTGCTTCACCATTGCTTAAGGGTTATAGTACGGGATCCATCGACCAGGATTTTCAGTCTCAGCGCGACATGAGAATTTCAAACTTTTTCGGACAGTTTATACTCAAATAAAGAAAAAGTCCTTTATGGCTAAACGATCGAAAAACAATAATGGACATGTAAAAAAATGGGCTAAAATTGTTATCGTGACACGTCCGTTTCCTGGTTTTTGTGTTTAAGTACGGTGTCTGGAACTCTAAAAATTTGAACTGACGTTTTCCGCCTTGTGCAAGCAGCTAATGAAGAGAAAATTGGAAAATTTTCCAATAAATTTGAAAGTAGAAAATTTTGTCATCCTGTCCGTTTTCAGTGTAATTTGAGAATTTCCGCTTAAAACAATCATAAAAAAACCGCTGCCCAAGGAATCACCACTTCCACATCCAGATTCTCTATCCAAGTCACTCACAACGAAAAAACTTTGTATGCGAAAATAATTGTTTATGGAACTTTAATAATATATTTGAAATCCTCTACCCCAAAAACCCATAAAACGATACCCCACATCGGTAGTGGCGTGGGGGTGGTAGTAGTGGGGGGTGGATGAAGTAAAAAATATTTTGAGGTTTCTGGTTCCTGTACATATACTAAATCACAATTTTTTTTCATCCCCTTTAATAAGGAGGTGGGGGTGGTAATGGGGGTGGCTAATGCCAAAAATTTTTTTGAGACCTTAGCTTCTCTTGTATATACTAAATACCAATTTCATGGACTCTTACCTGCTTGATTTACCCATTTACCCCAAATTTACCCCAATTTACCCCCAACCCTTCGACGGAACAAGATGAAAATATAATCTAGTTCTAGATCTCGTTAAAGTACATATGTGTACCAAATTTCAAGTCAATATCTTAAACGGTTCCAGAGTAAACGTGCGCACAAAAAAAAGTTACAGACAGACCGACAGACCGACAGACAGACAGAAAAATTTTTTCGCTCAAACTTAAAATCTCGACGTTTCATGACATTTTAAGCCTATTTGGACAATAAAAATTTTTAAAAATTTTTTTGTCGTTACTACCACTGGACGTGGAAGTAAAATGAAAACGGACAATTTGAACGTTGCTAGTGGAAGTGAATGAATTTGTAAAATGTAATTTTTTGCATTTCCCGCGAGGTATCGCGACCCATCCGTTTCCTTGATTAAATCATTGCTAGGATTTAGACATACGTAAAAAAAATTGGAACGGACGTTTTCTGCGTTGTTGTTCCCAGAAAATCCATTTTCCTTCGCGTTAGAAAGTCGCAATATGGGTGTTTCGTGTTTTCATGTTCTGTAATTTGTCGGAATCTTGCAAATGTAACTCGGGTTCATGAATAGACTCATATACACACACACATAATCACACTCACACGCAAAAGGGTAGATAGGGAGGAAAAATATAGAGGCAAATCTAACTAGCAGGGGAGAGGAAATTGAAGAGCCAAACGTACCAAACTCTACGGGGAAAGGGTCGATAGGGAGCAAAAGCAGAGAAGCAAATCTACCTAACGCAGGGAACATTACAACCCCCCGAGTTCAAACTTCAAACTTTTCCCCCGTGATACAGGGGTGACAGGGGTGACAATTGAAAAACTAACCAGCCGGATATTTCTTCGCGGAAAAAGTTTCGGACAAAGGTTTTAGGGTCCGGAGAGAAAGAAAAAAGACAAATTTACGGATCTCGAAGATGTCGGACGTCATTTGGATCTTTTTTATCTTTCTTCCGCGGTCAGTTATCTTCATACCTCTATAGCGCATGTTGGCCGAAACATGCAGAATAAAAGACAATTCCATTTCATCTTGTACAACCCTGCAACACGGAAAATGTCCGTTTAGACTTTTTTTAGGATGTATAGATTCTGGTCAACCATCTAAACAAGTCGCTGTAACTTGGTCGAGCCATTTTTTTAAACAACTAATACTACATTTATCAGGTTTCTACAAGGCTAACTATTTTTTGTTTTTGTTTTTATATTTTGAATGGGATTGCACTAAAAACGGATGAGGTGCTATAAAAAAATTACACGATTTTTTTTTACCGACGGAAAATGTTTTTCTACATCAGCAACTCGCCAGAGCTTTGCTTTACATAAGTTTCCTATTTTCCCTTAAACTAAACAGTTTTTATGGATTTATCCATGTCGCGATGACGAGAAATTTTGGTCGATGGCTCCCGTACTATTATAATATTTGCTATGTATTAACGAATTGAAAATTGCATTCTGTGCAATGGCGATCAAAAAATTAAGAGAACACTATTAAGAAGCAGTTCTGTTAATAAAAAAAAAACTATACTAGTTGTTCAAAGGTCTTCTTTAACGCCTCCATATAAAAAAATCGAGTGGTGTTAAATCTGGTCATCTCGCTGGCCATTCAATAGCCATACTCCACATATTTCTTTAGCGACTCTAATGAATATGTAATAAGCATCGAGGTGACACACTCTTGCCAACGAAGTATCTTCTCATTAAAAACAGTTAAATCCTGTTCAGTTTTAATAATCAATGATACTTTCTAGCAAATATAAATAGATATTGCCAAGCAAATTGAGTTCTACGATTTTGCCGCCTAAAACCAGTTCGGATATTTAATTTTTGCAGCCTCTGAGTATGTTCTCTAAAAATATGAATTTTCATCACTTCATTATAGACAATTATGCCTATTCGCAGATAGGTTGAGGAAAAATTTATATTTGTCACTAAAACAGACGATTAAAAAAAATTGACAGTTGTTGTTAATCCTCTGTACGCGTCTCGTATAATGTAAATTCTCGCACAAAATAATACACGAAGTGCGCCAGCCAGGGATTGGTAATGTTGAAGGTATTTAGAGTTGGAAAAGAATAGCACAGCCTTTTTTGTTGTTTGTAATTTATTGTCTTATATTTCAATCCCGTCGTATTTGTTTAAACGACACACGTATATAGACCAGTGGTAATTAAACTTTGAAGGCTATAATTACAGTCCATTTCATATTTGGTCCTTCGAGCCGGATTAAATAAAATATACTCCTACTGAATCATGGAACTTAATAGTTTTTGGTCTCTTGGATGCGTGTCTCATTTGAGATTAAGATTTTAGTTGACAATCAATTGCTACTTATTACTCATGTTTCATTGATTTGTTCTCCTGCGTTGTACACTATGACAGCCTCGAGTATCATAATCTCATTAGAAATTGTAGTTTTCTATAGTTTTCTCTGACATAAAAAATTGCTGACAGTCTCCATTACTCAACAGTTAGCCTGCCACAATGTATTAAAAAAAATGATATGTGCTCATCAAAGCTACAAACTCTTTTTAATTTTTTTTTATTGGAGTAAGTGCTTTTAACAAAGTTTTGAAGATACTTGATAATATACCTTGGAAACATTTCTTTTTGTAATTAAATCTAATTCATAATTATTTTCCACTCATTGTTTACCATTTAAAGTTGCAGATTGTGAGATATATTTTTCCCGACTTCGTAGTTGGTTCGTCATAGTCACAGGCCTGCTACTTATTTTAATGCAGTCAATGTAACAAAAACACGCTCGCAAAAAATATATTTCTTAACACATTTTATAAAAAAAAATGTACGTCTGCAACTCTCCTATATACCTGAATAAAGAAAAACAGTCATACTTCCACAGATTTCAGAGTTGAGTGAAAATAAACAAAAAAAATTCAGGTGACAACTGAGCCAATTATCAGAGACTGTGATTCGCTATCTTGATGTCTACGTTTAAAGAAAGACTCAGCAAGCCTTATTGTACTTTTCGTGATATTTTTGTCATGGAAGTTGACGATTTTTCTATTTACATTCTCCATCGAATCTCATATTCACTGTTGCCAGTATTGAACAGTGGTTCCAAGTTATCATTTTGTTGTCCTACTATCTCACAATTTTCTATCTTTGGAGTGGTTTTTGCTCGGTCTAGAACCATAATTTTCGTTTTGTGATTTACACTTAAACCACGATCGGAGTTTCCAGCAGATGTATAACTATAAGTTCATCTATACCTGCTGAAACTAATGTGGTATTTCTCAGTTTTTACAAACTTTCCCCTTGTATAACTTAAAAAAAGAAACCGTTAATTTGCTCGCCTCATTTTGAACACATCCTGTATAATATACAGTCAAACACAGTTTAAATTTGACACTTTTTAATCTACCACTGGATATTGGGACGAATGTGCAATTATTTGTACAAACAAAAATGGTAGGTACTTTAATTGAAGCGAGGACGATGTATTTTTAATAAATCTGGACTTTATTGCCGATGATCTTCCTCTTCATTTCAAGAGTGGTCGCAATAAACCCTCCCAACATCTGGCAGAATGCGCGAACCGTAAAAAAGCAATCAAAGCCCAGCTTATACGGCCCGAATTACATTTTGTATTATACATGATGTAATTAGTGCCCGTTTCCCGGCGATTTTGTTACACTCCAAACAATAAATCAAATTTCGGATGACTGTTGATAAATGATCGCGACGGATGGAGGGTGACACAGCTCTGGACATCCCTATAAAATATTACAATAACAAATATCTAAATCGACCTGTCGGCTTCAGACAATAACAAATTGTTGGTAGTGTGTGAAGAGTTTTAGTAATGAAAACGGAAACTAAGTATTTGTTCGGACATTAAAGACGTCAATAACTGCAACATATTTTTGGAAAAGTCTAATAATTGATAATGGTTCAGTAACATAACGATTTATATCGGACAAAATTCATAAAGTTTTGAAAGAATGTTAAGGATAGCATAAGAATTAATAAACCGAAAAGTTCCCATTCCTAAATAATAAGCTTCACCCCCTAGGACGTCGTTTCCACCCCAGTTTTGAGGTTTTATAGATTATTTCGGGAACGGTGCACTTTTTGATTAAAAATACCTATATACAAAATTATTCCTTATAAAATTCTCTACCAAAAACGTCTCTACAATTTTTTTCATAAAATTATTAGTACCGTGGGAAATAAAGCGCACACATAAGAGTTGGTTCCAGTTAACACAATAAATTGCAATCTTTACTATAATCTACTTTAAAGTTCAATGCTTAACGCAAAAGCAGTACCTACTAAACACCACTTCAAATTATATAATAAATGTAGCGCTTCCACCCTAAAAAATATCGCAACATTTTAAAAAAGCAAGAATATTGTTGCTTGTTGCCACGCCACTCTAGAGGTAATTGCCCCTCCCCTTTTTTTACGTGGTGTCCCCTGTATACCTAATCCACTAATTATCAGAAGGTTACCTGCGTTAATTAATATTTGTCGTCTTCCATAGATTCGACATTAATGCATGCTTGTCCGTGGCAATGGATCTTCTGTTGTGATAGTTGGGGTTAATATGCCGCCAACTTTTTTCCATCCTCAATCAGTACCTTCTAGCGTAACGTTTTTCCATGTTTGAATTTGTTAAAAAACGCGATATGACTGTTGCCGAGCAGCAGCAGAAGTTGGTGGTAGTTTTGATAACATTACAGTATTGTTCGCTTTACCAACGAGATTGTTAAAAGTCATGAATTTGCATGCATCTAGACTTTTTTCTGCGGAGGTAGAGTTGTATAAAGCTAGAACAAATCGCTCTCCTACGTCTACAATTTCTTCATGACTAGCTTTTTCATTATTAAAAGTTTGGACGATGTCTTTATGTGATTTCTTTTATTAAGCACATTGATTGCATTAACCTTTCCTTTGGAAAAAAACGCTGAGGTTGTGTCGCAACCGCTAATGTCGTGTGCAAATATTATTGTTTATTTACAGTTTTTTTTAAAAAATGTTGAGGATTGTAAATCTCGGGAACTGTAAATCCTTTTGCTGGTATTGCTTTGTTTTTCTTTTAAAAATCTACTGTCTTTGTCGGAGGGAGAAAGAGCCATAAGAAGGACTAGCAGGTCAATATCTTGCCCTAACAGCTGTGTCGCACATTTTTCAATAGCAGTTTGTACTATTAATAAATCGGCGTCATCCGTAGCAACGAACACCTCGATTCCTTCATTCCTAAATTTTTTCACTAGTTCTGTAATCAAACGGCCTTTCTTAAACAAATTACTAAGGAATTTCTGCTGAGTTTCAGAAACAACAGTGCTTTCATCAAATATAATTTCAGTTTTCAGTTTGCAATAACCTCCTTTGTCATTCTGGGCTCTTCGTGCTGTTTGCATTATCCAAATAATAATAATAATAATAATAATAATAATAATAATAATAATAATAATAATAATAAAAAGTCTTTATTCATTCCAAAGAAAATATAAAAAATTAATTACATTTTTATATAATCGAATGAATTGGCGAAATCTCACCCAAAATGGGCGCTCTTAAACTTAACCATTGAACATGACAGTTACTTTTTTACCGTAATGTTTTATAATAATAATAATAATAATAATAAACGTCTTTATTGATCCATGAAAAATACAAAGTTTCATGGGCGAAGTTTGGCTTAGGCTATTCTGCCACTCTTATGTAACTAACGTAAACGTTATTAAATTCTCCTTTTTTTTTATCCGTATAACACGGCGAAGCAAATATCCTTCATCAATCACATACTCACTATTTTCGAAAATATGGTCTCGTTCTGGAACAGTATTAATTATCTGGTATAAAGTTGCCTTGTTAGTTTTTCTCATTAGGCCTTTGTCATCGAAAAGGGATGTACTGAAGCCAGTTCAAAACTAAAGCACGTTTTTAACTCCATACTCGATTGAATTGTGCAAATAATTCTTTAAAAAATTGCGATATTTTTTGGGGGCTACATTTATTTATAATTTTAAGTGTAGTTTAGTAACTACTGCTTTTGCGTTAAGCGTTGAACTTTAGAGTAGATTATAGTAAAGATTGCAATTTATTGTGTTAACTGGAACCAACCCTTATGTGTGCGCCTTATTTCCCACGGTATATTTAATGTTATGAAAAAAACTGTAGAGACGTTTTTGATAGAAAATTTTGTAAGGAATGATTTTGAATATAGGTATTTTTATCAAAAAACCGCTGCCCAAGGAATCACTACTTCCACATCCAGATTCTCTATCCAAGTCACTCACAACGAAAAAACTTTGTATGTGAAAATAATTGTTTATGGAACTTTAATAATATAATATTTGAAA
This sequence comes from Rutpela maculata, assembly GCA_936432065.2. Lineage (NCBI taxonomy): Eukaryota > Metazoa > Arthropoda > Insecta > Coleoptera > Cerambycidae > Rutpela > Rutpela maculata. The sequence continues at coordinate 41,283,102 of OW386290.2, forward strand.
TCCTGTACCCCAAAAACCCATAAAACGATACCCCACATCGGTAGTGGGGTGGGGGTGGTGATAGGGGGGTGGTAGTGGGGGGGTGGATGAAGTAAAAAATATTTTGAGGTTTCTGGTTCCTGTACATGCACTAAATCAAAAATTTTTTTCATCCCCTTTAATTAGGAGGTGGGGGTGGTAATGGGGGTGGTAATGGGGGTGGCTAATGCCAACAATTTTTTTAAGACCTCTCCTTCTCTTGTATATACTAAATACCAATTTCATGGATTCTTACCTGCTTGATTTACCCATTTACCCCAAATTTACCCCAATTTACCCCCCAACCCTTCGACGGAACAAGATGAAAATATAATCAAGTTCTAGATCTCGTTAAAGTACATATGTGTACCAAATTTCAAGTGAATATCTTAAACGGTTTCAGAGTAAACGTGCGCACAAAAAAAAGTTACAGACAGACAGACCGACAGACAGACATTTTTTTTTCGCTTAAACTTAAAATCTCGACGTTTCATGACATTTTAAGCGTATTTGGACAATAAAAATTTGAAAAAATTTTTTTGTCGTTACTATACTTCCACTGGACGTGGAAGTAAAATGCACCGTTCCCGAGTTAATCTGGAAAACCTCAAAATGGGGGTGGAAACGACGTCCTAGGAGAAGAAGCACACTATTTAGGGATGGGAACTTTTCTGTTCAGTAATTCTTATGCTATCCTTAACATTTCAACCAATTTTCAGAACTTTATGAATTTTGTCCGATATATTACAATATTAACTGTTGTATTACCGAACTATAAAGAAATATTAGTGGAGTCAAAATAAATTTTGAATGGAATTGTTTGGCTACAGCAATTTTATTACTTTAATTTGTTTGGATAACCCTATATCGTGTTCAAGGGATTGACAGTCATGTCCCCTATAAACAGATTTCGTTTTGACTACTGTCTCTAGGACACCATGTATATATTATATAGACAAAACCTTAAATTATTTATTTTATTCTTTGATAAAGGCCATAAAGTGCAGAACTGTCAAATTTGGATATTTTATATTAGTATTTACTTATAAATAAAATAGAGTGTGTGGACGCGTCTTCATAGAGGACACAAAATTTTTAAAGTTATGGTGAAGGTGCCGGTTATAGGTAATCTAACATATTTTTGTTAACTCTTGAACGGTGATAGGCCACTCAAATCTAATTATATATTTGGATTCCTCATCAAATTCTACATCGATTGATATATCGTCGGTAGCTAGGTAGCGTTGGGGTACAAAGGACCCCGGAACAAAACCCATGAAAATGTTGATTCGGTGGAATCGGCTGAAATTTTAGTATTTTGTGGTTCAAGTCATGCTGATCAAAAGTTCTTATTACACCGAGCAAATCCTATGGACAGTTTTTGAGATACAGCTTGTCAAAGTTAGGTAATTTGCGTTATTTTAGACATTCAAGAACTTTTTATTCTTAAACTATTAACTTTAGCAAAAATCTGCAAGGGTCGAAATATTTTTGTTCAAGTCCAATGAAGCTCAAGAATTTTTTTCAGAATGTTTTTTCAATTTTTAGGTTAGGTAAAATATATATATGTCATATTTTGGCATGCTTCGGTGGGATTGGTTGAAACTTTGCTATTTTGTAGTTAAAGTCACGCTGATCAAAAATTCCTATTGCACTGAGTCGATCCTATGAGTGGTTTTCGCTCTAGGAGTGCTTGAAGGTCCTAATAACGAGGTAACGGGTAATCTATATGTACATGTTTATGAATAGCTCCCAGTGTGTTTGTGTACATGCACAAAAAATGTAATGTAATGTAATGTTAAAATAAGCTTGTATTGTCAATATGTTTATAATGTCACGTCCCTGTAAATCAAAAGGTTTTTGAAATATAAAATAATAATCAGTTTTTGGGAGCAATTTTCAAAGGGCCGTAGCTCAAGGTATTTGCGGACATATTTTTGCATGTAGAATCTGCACCAGAAGTTTGTCATCGATATTTCCAGAAAACCTTGTAGATACTGACACATACTACACATAAACGCATGCACGCAGTACACAAACATGCTGGAAGCCATTCATAAACACGTACATATAGATTACCCGTTAATTACCTCATTATTAGGATCTTCAAGCACTCGTGGAGTGAAAACCACTCATAGGATCGACTCAGTGCAATAGGAATTTTTGATCAGCATGGCTTTAACTACAAAATAGCAAAGTTTCAGCCAATCCTACCGAAGCATGCCAAAATATGACATATATATATTTTACCTAACCTAAAAATTGATAAAAAAATTCTGAAAACAATTCTTGAGCTTTATTGGACTTGAACAAAAATATTTCAACCCTTGCAATTTCTTGCTAAAGTTAATAGTTTAAGAGTAAAAAGTTCTTGAACGTCTAAAATGGCGCAAATTACCTAACTTTGACGAGCTGTATCTCAAAAACTTTCCATATGATTGACTCGATGTGACTCGATGCGATAAGAACTTTTAATCAGCATGACTTTAACTACAAAATACCAAAATTTCAGCCGATTCCACCGAATCAACATTTTCATGGGTTTTGTTCCGGGGTCCTTTTATAGAATTCGCAAGATAAACGAAAATACAAGTATGTGTATTCATGCACATAACTTTATATTCTTAGCTATTGGGAATTGTTTGTATACTGGTGCTTTGTGGCCTAATTCAATTAATAAGGTTGAATTGGATTTATTACTTTAATGATTTATTAGGCTTTTCTATTAATGTTTATCTTTATAGGTACTTTTCTAATCTAGCATTTAATAAATTTTGTATCAAAAATAATTATGAATATTCCATATATGACATTATAACAAAGAGAGGACGTAGTTCTATTGACATTAAAATTTCTGCGCGTTCCTTATCGTTCTGAAAATGTTAAAGATGAATTTATATAAACCCAGCAAAAGTTATTTGATTAGTTTAATTCAACGATGATGCAATAGACACAACAAAAGATGCGAAATTGAAGTTAACCCAATTTCCCTTAAGCTGTATTTCGCAATGTGCACGATACCATCCTATTTCCTTATGCAAATATCTACCTAAGAACTGCCTTTATAAAACTTAATTAGAGAAACAGAGATTAGATTTAATAGTGGAAATTTATGTGTATAGACGTGTGATAACCATTAATAGCCAGACATTATGTTGTTATATTGCATCTGAGAGAAAGCTATTAATCATGTACTTATTTATTAATAAAACCAAACCAAAGCGTGAAAACACACATTATTAATTTGGAAAATATTGTTACCTTAACATTGGTAATACAAATAACAAATTGAAAATAAACATGTCTGCGATAATACCACCGCTTGTAATTTTACTGTGTAGGGGTACGAACATGGAGCACAGTGGAGCGACGAGACCCTAGATTTAGATAGAGACTAACTACACGACTAGAGACGCAGAGATTGGGGCGGCTCATGTACTTATCTATCTATATCTATAAAAGAATACCTTGACTGACTGACTGACTGACTCACAGACTGATCTATCAACGCACAGCTCAAACTGCTGTGTCTAGAAACTTCAAATTTTGCATAGAGGTTCCTCGAATGACGTAGGCAACCACTAAGAAGGGATTTTTCGGAAAAGGTTAGGTCCAAATGCGTGAAATTTGTCAGAAATATTTTTTGTTGAAATCTATTAGATACGTGTAAGACGAAATTTCGATTTTTACTTTTTGAAGGGGTGAAAACGAAGGTGGTAGATGGTTTAAAGCGCACCCCCATTTTTGAAATCGCGTAAGTCAGAAAGGTGATAGTCCAGCGACGGGCTCTTCTGAGGAAATAAGGAAACACGTATTCGACTGTTTTCAAAAGGAGACCCCCCGAACGGGTGAACGGGGAGTTTTTAAGCTTTTCGGAAACGGTTAGACCTAGAAGCGTGAAAGGACCCCGGAATAAAACCCATGAAAATGTTGATTTGGTGGAATCGGCTGAAATTTTGGTATTTTGTAGTTCAAGTCATGCTGATCAAAAGTTCTTATCACATCGAGCCAATCCTATGGCCAGTTTTTGAGATACAGCTTGTCAAAGTTGCGCCATTTTAGACATTCAAGAACTGTTTACTCTTAAACTATTAACTTTAGCAAAAAGTTGCAAGGGTCGAAATATTTTTGTTCAAGTCCAATAAAGCGCAAGAATTTTTTAATCAGTTTTTAGGTTAGGTAAAATATATATATATGTCATATTCCGGCATCCTTCGGTGGGATTGGCTGAAACTTTGCCATTTTGTAGTTAAAGTCATGCTGATCAAAAATTCCCATTACACTGAATCTATCCAATGAGTGGTTTTCGCTCCAAGAGTGCCTGAATGTCTTAACAATGTGGTAACGGGTAATCTATATGTACATGTTTATGAATGGCTTCCAACGTGTTTGTGTACTGCGTGCATGCGTTTGTTTGTATATATATGTACCAGTGTATACATGGTTCTCCGGAAATATCGATGATAAACTTCTGGTGCAGATTCTGCTTGCAAAAATATGTTCGCAAATACCTTGAGTTACGGCCCTTTGAAAATGACACCCAAAAATTGATTATTATTTTATATTTCAGAAACCTTTTGATTAACAGAGACGCGACTTTATACGCATATTGAACAATAATACAAGCTTATTCTTACATTATGTTTTAAAAATATTTTTTACCGTAAGTGGGTAATATTGAGGGGGGTTGTCGATATTTTGCATTAATTTCTTGTTTTTATTTTTTTTTTCACTTTGGTACAAGAATGTCATTCACTAATTAAACATACACAAAAAAATGTCCTTTTTCATTTTAGTCGTAGGACGGTTTGTGAGAAAAATCGTTCTAATGAATTTGATGCGGAACCGCTGAAAACACAAAAGCGTATTGTGATTTTTGAGGTATGCACGGCATGAAAATCACATAAAATATCCATCAATGATTCTCCTTCAAACGATGCATGATGCTGGAAACAGAGCACTTGTTCCTGAAAATCCTATGGATATTCTCAATATTTAAAAATTTAAAAAAAAATCAAGAAACAACAAAAAGTAAAAATAAACAGATAGAAAGTGAAACCAAAAAAATGGGCTCACCCTGGTTGGCAATGAGAACGCTCTCATAAGAAACATAGTGGCGGTAAGAGAAAGTTCTTTGATAAAAATAATCACACACACACGCACGCACGCACACAGACACGCTGGAAGCCATTCATAAACACGTACATATAGATTACCCCTTTACCACGTTGTTAACACTTTCAGGCACTTCTGGAGCGAAAACCACTCATAGGATAAATTCAGTGTAATAGAAATTTTTGATCAGCATGACTTTAACTACAAAATAGCAAAATTTCAGCCAATCCCACCGAAGCATACCGAAATATGACATATATATATATATATATATTTTACCTAACCTAAAAATTGATTAAAAAATTCTGAAAAAAATTCTTGAGCTTTATTGGACTAGAACAAAAATATTTCGACCCTTGAAATTTTTTGCTAAAGTTAATAGTTTAGGACTAAGAAGTTCTTGAATGTCTAAAATGACGCAAATTACCTAACTTTGACAAGCTGTATCTCAAAAACTGTCCATAGGATTGGCTCGATGTGATAAGAACTTTTGATCAGCATGACTTGAACTACAAAATACAGCCGATTCCACCGAATCAACATTTTCATGGGTTTTGTTCAGGGGGGTCCTTTGGCAGAAATACTATTTATTGGAAATTATTAGACACTATAGACTGGCGGTACATGACCAGTCAGGTGCAACGTTTTTAAAATGCATGCCAATCATATATATGAATGAAATTACCATGAATATGCCAGTAACGCAAATTTTAGGCATTCGTCGCGTGCTGAAGGGTATGCAAATCGATTTTGTTTGTTTTTTTTTGTTTTTTTTTAATTTTAAAATGAATGCCAAAAAAATCCAAAATCAAAATCATCCAAAATCAAGAACACCAAAAAATTTTACGATTTAATGTGCGCATCAAAAGTTGTTTTGCGCGCGGAAACTGCATGCCAATGAATTTTCGCTGGACTTTTTTTCACGGCTTTTCGATTGGCACTATTGGCATCCATTTTAAAATAAAAAAAAACAAAAAAAATCGATTTGCACACCCATCTGCACGCGACGACTGCCTAAAATTTGCGTTTCTGGCATACTCATGGTAATTTCATTCATATATATGATTGGCATGCATTTTAAAAACGTTGCACTTGACTGGTCATGTACCGCCAGTCTACTAGTAAGACGAAATTTCGATTTTCATTTTTTGAAGGGGTGAAAACGGGGGTGGTAGATGGTCTAAAGGGTACCCGTTTCTCTGAAATCGCGATATTCCAGCGATGGGCTTTTCTGGGGAAATAAGGAGACATAACACATTGCTAAACTATGCAGCAAGCCCCCCCGCCCCCGCAGGAAGAATAAATTTTAACCTTGAAAAAATTAGTACAAGCAAAGAATTTGGTGGTGATGTTCCACTTGCCATCCTAATGAATATACTAAAAGTCCCCTAAAATCTAAGCTGTGCTTCGCCCGCCATATTGAAAAATGGCGGCTCATTTTCAGATTTTTGTATATAATTTCTTTACCGTTGCAGATAGGATAACAAGTTTCAAATAAAAGATGTAGGCAATAATAAAACAAACGATTTCTCATATTGACATTTTTTCTCTAAATCGAACGGTTTTTGAATTGTGAGGTGCAGATTGTTATTGAATTTTCAAAAATCACAATTGTGTACAAAATACACTGTAAAATGCGTGTTTATAGGTTGTAAGTAAAACAAAAAACATTTTTTGGGTATATTACCATTACAGAAGAAAAATATACTGTAATTATGAAGCCTATAACAAATAGAATAAAATACGAAAATACGTTATAACATTTGTTCGTCATTATCAAAAAAAAAAAAAAAAATTGTTCCAAGTACTAAATCTATCATGCCTTAAGTATTTTTGTGTGCTGAATCCAAATTTTCAATTAAAAAATTTTTTACCGCGTAGATTTCAAGTAAATCCCGTTTTCTATGGTCAAAATACGTTTTTTGACAAATTTTGACGTTTACTCGAAATCTACGCGGTAGAAAATTTGTTAAATTGAAAATTCGGATTCAGCACATAAAAATACTTAAGGCATGATAGGTTTTAGTCCTTGGAGCTGAATTTTTTTTTTGTAATTTAAAAATTGTTCGATTTAGAGAAAAAATGTTCAATCAAAAATTGTTTGTTTTATTATTGCCTACATTTTTTATTTGAAACTTGTTTTCCTGTCTGCAACGGTAAAGGATTTATATACAAGAATCTGAAAATGGGCCGCCATTTTTCAATATGACGGGCGTAGCACAGCTTAGATTTTAGGGGACTTTTAGTATATTCAATAAGATGGTAACTGCAACATCTCCACCAAATTTCTTGCTTGTACTATTTTTTTCAAGGTTCGCGCATACTTTTAGACTTATTTTTATTGCACTCTATATACATTTTATATTCAGTACCTGAACCATTACATTTCGAAGCATCAAAAGTCATGACTAATCAAAAATATAGTTACTAGAGAGGGTATGCAATATTCTAGACATGGCGCGGCGGTGCAAATGGGCGGCGCGGGGTGGGGAGGCGGCAGCCGCCTTAAATACACTGTCAGAAAGAAAGAAACTAAACAGAACAGTAAACGGTTTTGACATATTAAGTCATTAATAAATTCATGTTTCTTATTGAATATTACACATCAGCAACTAGAACACATCGACTTTAAAGGCATGGCGGACCATTTTTTTCATTTATGATCCGATACGACTGAAAATCGATATCTGGGGATTTTCGGAGACGCGGACTACGAATTTTTGATCAAAAGTCATTAAGCATTAATATAAAATAAAATAATTAAAGCGTAACTAAAAATATAAAAATAAAATTATATGTAAAAAAACTTTTTAAAAACAAGCTCTTATTATTATTTAGGTGTACTAAAACGAAAACAATAAAAAAAATATATCCAAACCAGAAAAAAGTATCTTCGTAGTTATAATCTTTGATTTTGAAGTTGGGTGGTTTTAAATGAAACACCCTGTATATTAAATTGTGAACCAATTTATTTTAAGATGTACCTCTTGATCTATATTGACGTCGAACGAGTCAACAATTCGTTTTCTTTCCTTAAGTTGTCAGAAGCAATGCGGCTGATATTCCGTTCATCCTTCATGCTCAACCAACACGTAAGAAGAATAAAACACCCGAAGTACGTTGCACTGCATTGTCTTAGTTTATTTTGCGGTGGCATTTTATGTCTGATTGTTCAAATCATGAACATGACATCCAATATAGCTGGTAGCAGCAAAGGCATCTACTGACTACGTGACGCTCTCGAATGTCCTGTACTCCGTGGCTTTTTCGGTCACCTCGAAGTCGTGATGAATTGGTTAATAGTTCGACAGCGGAGCCAAAAGCCCAAATTTATCGTGTTAAGTTTTTTTCAACGATTTTATAAGCGTCAGCTGGACTTATTTACATATCCGACTGATGACAAGCTGTCATCTTTAGGCAAATCGAGATATACAGGGAACACAGATATCCCGCGGATCTAAAAAGACTTTTGTAGGTTTAAGTTTGAAAAACGTGTGTAATTGTGTCATACATAAATTGTGTTAAGAAACAAATGAGAGTTAAACTTTTCTTTTTGAAAGTTTTGGCTAAAATAAAAGAAATAGAATTTTTTCTACTACCGCCTATATAAATGACCTCTGCAACCCTAGCAACACACGCGATAACTAAAGTAAACATTCGAATTACCTGGTTGCTAAAGCGTTGCTAGCTACGAAAGTAGAACTTTCGTGACCAGGACAAATGAATAAAAAAATGCATATTTTAGCGCTGCATAAATTTACGTATACCTTGCTTTGGATTTCTTGGGGTAAAGCGTGGCACAAGCAATATTGACTACTTGTTGTAACCCATTTTCATCGCCACCAAACATATTTGTTTATTTTAGTTTGAAACGACCACAAATTAAAATGTTTAACATAAACCTTGATGAAAATAGTAATACTTCGGTAAAATAGAATTAAATTTGGACCAAACCCGGAATAAAAAGCTAATTTCTTCAGGATTGTATTCTATGGCTATCCAGGAGTCTCTGAATGAAAATCCCAAAAAATTCGCCGTGCAGAAATGAAGAAAAAATGCGCCGCCATGTTGAAATTAGGGACTTTTTTCCTTTAATCGGCAATAGCCCACACGGATGACACTTTATGAAAAAAAAAGGAAAGAGGCAAAATTTTGAGAGAAAGAGTTTAAGCTTCAGTATGGCATAAATCGGTTAAATATTAACAAAAGTGTGGTTGTCAAAATGACATATTCTTATAAAACAGGGTATTTTTTTTGTATTTTAACACCATTAAAAATGTAACAATACTCAACAAAAACTTTTGTTGGTAATACTAATCAAACATCGGCATCAAATAAAGATTAGTTAATTAAACTTCTGACATCAGATGTTTCCCAAAACAATATCAGTCAAATGTATGGATTCAGACGCTGATTATTTAATTATAAAAACTGCTCTTGATTGCTCAGCTGATATGTGTAACCCTGTTATAGTTGTGGGTCAAGAACATTGCAAAACAAAAAATGTGTACATGATGAGACCCGGTGACGGAGGTAAATCTGATAAAATAACGAATATCTGTAAGTTACGTTCAGAACTAAGTGAAAATGTAGTAAAAAATATTCTATTTACACATGCCCTCTCCGGATGCGATACCACCTCTGCATTTTATAAAAGGGCCAAAAAAACAGTATTTTCCGTTTTAGAAAACAATATTGAACTAAGTAACAGCCTATTAATTTTCAAAAGTAAATTTGCTGAAGCAAATCAGCTTGCAGTAGCTGGGGAAGAATTTATTTTAAGATGGTATTGCAGTAAAAAAACTAATAGTTTAAATGATTACAGGTTCATTAAGTATAATCAGATTTCTGCTAGGCAAAATATTTTCCAACACTTCGATCTAGCAGTTCTTCCGCCAACACCCGATACCACTAAATATCATATTTATAGAGTGTATTGGCAAATTCAAGTCTGGTTTTTATATAAATCTAGTAATAAATAATAATAATAATAATAATAATAATAATAATAATAATAATAATAATAATAATAATAATAATAATAATAATAATAATAATTGAATTACTGGATGGGCTCTCTATCGGTGCTATGGATCAGGACGAGGCATATAAATATCTGGGCCTCCAACAAACAAAGCGCGTTCAACACAAAGAGATCCGCCGCCGAGTTACAGATGTCTACTTTCAAAGAGTTAATGATGTCCTCAAGTCCAGTCTGAACGGAAAAAACCTATTTAAGGCGCTTAATACCTTTGCCATCCCAGTCCTGACCTATACATTCGGTGTCGTTAAGTGGACGGAAACTGAGCTTGGAGATATTGAGAGAGCTACACGTAAGCTGCTGACCAAGTTTAGGGTACACCATCCAAGGTCAGCGCTAGAGCGGATAATTCTTCCCCGCCATGAAGGAGGACGCGGCTTAGTCGATCAGAAGACTGCAGAAAGCAAACGTTTGTACTTCAAAAGTATTTTGCAAGGCAGAATAACGATTTGCATCAGGCTGTCAGGAAATCAGACAACAGGTATACCCCACTGAACTTGCTCCAGGAGGAAGGCCATGAACTCTCTTCCCACGCAGCCTATATCCAACAAAAGAGGCAGGAGTGGTTGGCGAAGCCACTCCATGGTAGATATGCGAACGTCCTTAGTCAACCACACATCGACTCTAAAGCCTCATCTGGCTGGTTGAGACATGCTAATCTCTTTGCTGAAACTGAGGGCTTCATGGTTTCCATCCAAGACCAAGTCATTGCCACCAAAAATTACCTCAAGTACATCATGAGAGCTAATGTAGAAGACGACCTGTGTAGAAGATGTCGCCAGCATTCTGAAACTATACAACATATTATTATTATATTATATTGCGGGTGCTTGCCAGATGTTGGTAGCCACCGAATATCTTGAGAGGCATAATCAAGTGGCAAAAATTGTACACCAAAATTTAGCATGGCGACATGGCCTAGTAAGAGAAGAGGTGCCTTATTATCAGTATGTACCCAGCGCGGTCTTGGAAAATGATGCTCACAAGCTGTATTGGGATCGATCAGTGCTGACGGACCGAACTATTATCCACAACAGGCCGGATATTATCCTGATCAACAAAGAAAACAAGGAAACTTGGTTAATTGACGTAGGAATTCATAACTGCCATAACGTCCAAAATTACTTTGCTGAGCAGGAAGGGAAATACCAGAGACTCGGGCAAGAAATTCAACAAATGTGGCACCAAGAAACTGTAACTACAATCCCACTAATAATTTCAACCACCGGAGTAATTCCTAAAACGCTTACCAACAACCTAAAAAAGCTCGGTATTATAAACAAGATTGTAGTCCTCCAGAAAGCCGTGATACTATCCACTACTTCAATCGCGCGGTCATCTCTGAATTCATCTGTATAAAGTAATAGTAACAAGTATCTTGCTATAGCCGATACTTTTTCCAATACCCACCTTCCGTGGAGAAATTTAAAACAAATAATAATAAATTTATTGATTTAAAAGACCAATATAGGATAAACGGTTGAATAAGCAGGTATGGTATACTAAATAAAACACAACTGGTTAATGCTTAATGTACGAATTTATTCCATTTTTATCTACCCTGCCTAAAACTACAAATGCCTGAATTTTTGTTCCAGGATATATGAAATAATGAAATCCGTCCGTCTGTGGGGGTAGTTTTTACCTCTCCCCCCAATAGGGGTAATTTTCAACCTTATTAAGATTTGGTGGTTGTCGTACTAGATTTGTATATTTGACACGATGAGCTACAAGTATTTGACCTTTTCCGAATTTCAATAGCACCTATATGCATCATTTGTGCATAGAGGTAGCTTTTACTAAGGGTAAACTCTAGTCATGTGTCGGTGGTTGGAACGAATTCACTCCATATTTGTTCACCCTGTTTAAAACTACAAAAGCCTCAATTTTTTTCCCGTTTTGAAACCTATGAGGGGGGGGGGGTAGTTTTAACCCTCAATAGAGTTGATTATCTACCCTTTGAGAGTAATGGCTGGTTGTCGCACCAGAGTCAAATATTTTTCACTAAGATATACAAAAATTTGGCCTCCGCATATGTTATTCACACTCACCTGCGTCTTTTGAGTATTAGCGGTAGTTTTCACGCCCCATAAGGGCGGATTTCGGTTTAATTTATAAAAATAGCTTACTGTGGCTCGAATTTATATTCTATACTCTCGATTACAAAACACCTACCATTTTTCACGCTTCATTAAGAGTTATTAGATTATTTCTATGATTTTACATCATTTTAAGGGATGTTTTTGACTAAAAAACCAAATTGACACGATAGATTTTTTTTTTTGGATCACGGATTCGGATTCAGCGTCGAAAAACACACCATATCCATATAATTTGGTCCGCCGCGCAGAACTTTTTTTTGTGTGGCTGTGGAATCAGTTCACCTAATTTCCAGATAATTAATGAAAATCCCTGACTTTCCCGCCTCTTTGCGAAATTCCCAGACATCTCCCTGACTTTTAGGCGAAATTTAAAATTCCCTGACTTCTCCCGGTTTTCCTAGTCGCTACGAACCCTGGGTAATTGCAGCTGTTGTTGTTGCTGCCTTATCAGCCATGCGTTGGATTTGACCCCAGTAAGACAGCTTCGTGTCGATTGTCACTCCCAAGTACTACACGGCGCTTTTAGTTTGAAGCAGGACAACAATATATATATATTATTGTAGTAGTAGTACTATAGTAGTACAGTAGTACCATACTGCTACTATCGTAAAAAGTCGAAACCACATCGAAAAATTATATTTGTTACCATTTATTGTACTTTTTTTTGCTAAATATTACTATTATTATTATTATCATTATAAGATGCAGAAAGATGACACCTTGCCATCATGCAGCTTCTTGGAGCTTATAACGTCCTTAAACTAAAATAAAACTAAATGTCTAAAAAGAGAAAAATTTAATACGAAAAATTTGACTTCAGAAAAAAACAGGTTTCGCGGCTGGACTATTAGGCAAGCCACGATTCCCGATGTTTCGGATTTGTTTTAAGCGCGGTAGGGGAAAGGCTGACGCAGCTCGAGAGCTTTTTCCATTTCCTTAAACGACCTGCATCGTCGACGCTGGCGCTTTCACGAGTGCACGTTGTTTGTTTGGTAAATAACCGAACCCCCATGTTGAGGTCGGGTAATGAAGTGATGGGCCCTTAACTGTAGAGAAGTGCCTCGTCAACTTTTTAGCGTTGTTTATTTATGAAATTTTTCGGAAGGATTATTTCAGGTAATTTATTTTCTTCTTTGCATGAGGGTACCTAAAAATCCGGCCGACGGTTGCAAAATAGGACTTAAAATAATTTCAGCGGGAGTTATACAATTTCCACTTAGTACCTACCCATTCATCTGATGATTTTGCAAATTTTAGCCTATTGAGACAAGTACACTATAGTACATACAGAATGCTGCAAATTTAAGTATCGTTAACAGTTATGATGGTTTGGAGAATAATTAATACTCGATGTTAGAAGAAAAATTGTAATTACATTTAAATAAATCTTAAATTACTATACCGGATGTAACACAAACCATATACCACCTTTAATGTTTTCTTTTTCTTTATTTTTGTAGATAAATTATTGAAACTTGGTACATCGTCGGTACTTGAGAAACGTCACTTTTTGACACAAATTAGCTTTTTTTTCTACTTCCGATACAATTGTACCACATACGTAAATGACATGAAATGTCATTTTGTTTTTAATTCAATTTTGACTTTTTAGTTTAAGTGTGTCATGATTGCTCCGATTTATTTCAGTCAACCCACGTAATTCTAGAAAAATCGAAATTACTAAATTATTAAAATACACATTTACGCGTAAACAAAAACTTTGCATCTGGAACAATACTCCAGGCATTAGAGAATTTTACCTGGAAAAATCCATGGTAGTTCTGGAAATAGGTTTAGTTCATGTTTTTTGGCTCGTTGAATCCAAATTTTTAACTTCCCACCAAAAATTTCCCCCGCAACCCCCTCAAATTTAGAGAAGAAAACCCAAAAATTGGTTTTTGATTTTTTTTTATCGTTTTAGAGAAAAAATACCCAGACATTCAAAAAGTAAACAAAATTTACAACAAAAAAATTCCTTACGGACTTTCTCCTGTCAATACTTTGAATCCTCCTGCTCTACCAAAACTTCTAAAGATTATCTCCGCCAGGTGTAAAAAGGCTGCCGTGGCGCGCATAGCTGCAAGGGAAGCGGGTCGAAATGTTCCATCATGTGCCTCGAGTTCAACACTTCTTGCGAGAATATTCCCGACTGAAAGAACATAACCAAGTGTAACTTAGCGCATGCAGCCCCGCGGCGCGCGGCTCCGAGGCTCATGTTTTGAAGCGTGTCAGCGCTTCCCCGTTCGTTCAACGTTAAAATGTCAACGAACTTTATTTGTTGCAAATTTTGTCTACTTTCCGAATTTCTAGGTATCTTTTTCCTAAAACGAAAAAAAAAAGATAAAAAAAACGGTTTTTTGGTTTTATTTTCAAATTTTTGAGGAGGTTGCGGGGGGAATTTTTGGTGGGAAATTAAAAATTCGGATTCAGCGTTCCAAAAAACGTAAAGTAAGCTTATTTCCAGAACTACCATGAATTTTTTCAGGTAAGGATATGGTCTTTAATGCCTGGGTTACAAACACAACTGAAATTACAGACCATTAAAAATTGAAATATCTGACATATATATGAATTTAGGGTTATAAATAGTGGAGTAGAACTAAGAGTCTATCTAAATCACTTTGTAGGGAATTGTCTTACAATAGAATTTTTTTTGCTGGGACTTGTCGAAAACATTACAAGGAGAGTAGAAAAAAGTTTTAGAATAAATATTTGTACCGCAAGTAATTTGTTTAAAAGAATATTAAAAACTGTTTTTCGCAGTTTTTCTTAAATATCTCTGGTTGGTTGATGGGTTGGACATCTGCATTGGCGCAACTACAGAATTTTTCTGGGGGTGGCCAGGTCCCTTGTGTTTGAAACGCAAAGTTCAGTGGCGGCTCGTGCATAAGATACTTAGTTCTGTAGGTGTATATGTGTACACGGGACGGTTAGTGATAGCGCCGCAGGTAAAACCGCCGCAGGCGAAATTTTTTTGTCATTTCAAGGTCATTTAATGACCTTGACAAAAGAAGTCATCGTGCCCTGGCAACGCTGGCCAAAAGGCGAGCCGGTCACCTTTGGTGTATAGAACATTCCGCTCCGAATACGCTATTATTTTCTTATACACTCACTCCGGCATGAACGATAGAACGAAAGAGATACGGCAGTCAAGTCAGCCAGCAGACAGGTGCAGACTCGAGACTCGCACGCTAACGCGCGTAGTTTAAAAACAAAACGGCTGAGCTGGCACTCTCCGACATTACCGTTATAATCGACGGGTGAAGATGTTTGACCTCACTTGTGTCAAATTGGTATAGAAGTCGGCAGGGCCGGGCCCAAAGGGGGGTAGGGGGGGAGCATCCCCCCCCCAAGTTCGGGCAGTTGGTTCCAAACGCGGTTGGCGTTCGCAAAATCTAACTAATCATCACATACAAATATATAATTTGAATTTTACTTAACTCCCACAATCGCGAAATTAACACAGTAATTATTATTAAGCGATTGGCAACCCTGTAAATATTTTATTTTATCAGTAGTGTGTTTTCCATTGAAGCTAAGGAAGCAAAGCTGCCCTTACACGACACGGAATCCCTATTTTTAATATTAATTTATTATACATAAATTCATTTACTAAAAATACTAGAACTAGCAATGATTTTTAAATAGAATCTATATGTTTCTACTACTGATCTAATATAATATTATCAGGTCTACATACCTTAGTAGTGTTTTGTTTAGTAGTGTTTTGATATTGTGATATTAGACAACAAAGTTTAACTTTGGTCAATCATTTCGACGTGTCCAGCACCATGTTACTGTATGGTCTTTTGGACAATAAAGTTCATTATTATCATTATTATAAGACCTATTTTTGTTTAACAGTTCTTATTTTTTTATTTGATTAAACCAAGGATTTTTTAAATTTCTTTTAAGTGGTAAGTATTAGGTTTAGGTACATGATGATCCAACGATGATTGAACAAGACCATTTTTCAAATGATACAAATGTTTATGTCGAAAACCGGAAAAGGCATTCGATGTATTTTTTTTCGCAGAAACCAAAAATGATCATAAATGAAAACAAATAAATTGAAAACAAAAGATTTATGACACAAAAATACAGGGTTCGGGCTCGTATGGAAAACCTGAAGAGCGTGGAAAATTCAGGAAATTTTAAAAATCCTAAGAAAATCATGGAAATCTCAGTGAATTTTAAATATTTCTGAAAAATCATGGAATTTTGAGTCACAATATGAAAAACAATAAACTACTTACGAGTTCCTACTGTTATTCTACTCTTCGCAAATACGAAAACGAAGAGTATATTGTATTTGATCGGCACATTTCTAAAACCGTAAATATCGCCGGCAGACAAAAAATTTTCATATTGTATTAGTGAACCAATTCTGAACGATTTTCAAAATGTTCGTCCATCCGTCCGTCACGTTTCTTGTAAGCACGATAACTCGAGAAAGAAAAATCCGATAGTACTGAAATTTGAACAGTAAGTTAGTGTTAGCTAGAGGAAGAACCCTATTGTTTTTTAACAAAATCAATCAGTAAAAAAAATGTTAATGATTAAAATTTGAATTTTTTTTATTTTTTAGTTTTATGTTTTTGTAATTGAATAGAAATCTGGTGGAATGATTAATATTTAAATATTTATACATTTTACAAATATACATTTCATAATGTAATATACAACCGTGGAAATATGATTTTAGCTCGTCTCTTATAATGTAAAAATTTACGTTTTTTTTACGTGTTAAGTGGTGGTGTAGTTCTTACGCTTTTGACTCGGAATCCAAGGGTCCCGGGTTTGAAACGCAAATGGGGTATGGTATAGTTTTTTTTTATTTTTACTTTATTTTACATTGAGTCTTTTACCAATTAAGTTAGTACTATAAAATTAAAAATGTCTAAAACTAACATTATTTACAAACAACTGCGAAGAGTATCCTATAGAATGTGTAACAATTATATAAAAAGTTCAGTGAACAGGCGAAGAGTACGTTTTTAGCTTATTTTAAATTATTTTTAAATTGCAACCTTTCTGCCGATTGTAGGAAATCGAATATGTTATAAAATCGAAAATTAAAATAAAAATCACCTTTAACATATTAATAATTACTATTATTTGTCATTGAAAAACCCTTTTTATTTTCATGGAAAGCCTGGAAAATTCAGGGATTTTTTTCAGCAATGTGAAGTCTGAACCCTGAAATAGCATATTTCATATTCGTTTTTTTATTATAACTTTTGGATTCGGCGGAAAAAATACATCAAATGGTAATTTTGGTTTTTCGACGTTTCTATCGCCGGAAAAATGTCCTTGTTCCGTCTTTGGTTAGGGCACCCTGTACATTGTACATAATTTGAATTCGATTTAAATTTTTTAGTTTTAGTAGCTTTTCCCATAAAAAGTTTTTATTTTATTGAAATTATGCAATGTAAAGGTTGGCTTTTTTCATCTTCTCCCCCCCCCCCCCCCCCCAAAGTAGTAGGCTTCGGTACGGCCCTGGAAGTCGGGGATGGATTATGGATTCCAAATAATTTAGTAATACATTAGTCGATAAATTTAAATTTTTTTTGCTAATTTTTATTCTTTCCTCTGGGGTGGGCCCCTGCCCAACCTGCCCCCCCCCTAGTTGCGCCAATGGACATCTGAAATAAGCCCTTATAGCGTGCCAAGTGATACTTTTCACGAAATATTGAAAAAAACAAGTTTTTTAAAATCGACTCAATGTTGATTGTTTCTACAATTTTTATCCTATTTAAAATATCGAAAACATATTAAAAACATTCACGTGGTACAGGGCCATGAGTCAAATTATAATGCTTGAATATTAGAAATAGATTGAAAGTAAAACAACATCTTCGCGGCAAGCAGTACGCATCACCTGCCCCGCACGCTGCGCTGTGTGTGTTTCCGCAGAGCATTGTAAAAGTAGTTTGGGCACTTTTTCACATATTATTTTGTAATGCTATGTACAATATCATGTTTTCTCAGCTTCAAGTTTTTATGTGAATATTTATATTGTGTTTTTAATTGAAGTGTTTTGAATTATTTTATTTCTTGATGGAATTCGGCCATATTGGATCAGCCATTTTGAATTACTTTTTTTGACATTATAATCTATTTCAGCGACCTCGAAAACCCCTTTATATGTCAATTTGAATTAAATTGCTTCAAAATTTTTTAACTTATAATAATTTTGTTAAAAAAAATTTCTTTTTGTTTAAATAATCAATAAACAATTTTCTCACGATTATATGTTTATAACTTTTTATTTTAAGCTATGTAAAAGTGATATCAAAAGGTTTTAGAAAATCGAAGCTTCCCGTAATTATTCCGAAATAATGGATATTTTCAGCCTCTATTGACTCCACTATACTGTATAAAAAAACCGCTGCCCAAGGAATCACTACTTCCACATCCAGATTCTCTATTCAAATCACTCACAACGAAAAAATTTTGTATGTGAAAATAATTGTTTATGGAACTTTAATAATATAATATTTGAAATCCTCTACCCAAAAACCCATAAAACGATACCCCACATCGGTAGTGGGGTGGGGGTGGTGATAGGGGGGTGGTAGTGGGGGGTGGATGAAGTAAAAAAATATTTTGAGGCTTCTGGTACATGCACTAAACCACAATTTTTTTTCATCCCCTTTAATAAGGAGGTGGGGGTGGTAATGGGGGTGGCTAATGCCAAAAATTTTTTTGAGACCTTAGCTTCTCTTGTTTATACTAAATACCAATTTCATGGACTCTTACCTGCTTGATTTACTCATTTACCCCAAATTTACCCCAATTTACCCCCCAACCCTTCGACGGAACAAGATGAAAATGTAATCTAGTTCTAGATCTCGTTAAAGTACATATGTGTACCAAATTTCAAGTCAATATCTTAAACGGTTCCAGAGTAAACGTGCGCACAAAAAAAAGTTACAGACAGACAGAAATTTTTTTTCGCTCAAACTTAAAATCTCGACGTTTCATGACATTTTAAGCCTATTTGGACAATAAAAAATTTTAAAAAAATTTTTGTCGTTACTATACTTCCACTGGACGTGGAAGTAAAACACATACGAGTCGAATTGAGAACCTCTTTTTTTAATTTTGTAAAGTCGGTTAAAAAGTAATCCTCTTTTAAACAGATTCCACGTTTTTAGTTTATTTACTCGGTAGCTGCTACCTTATTTTGTCTTACACTTTACACTGGCTAATATACTTTTACTTGTCCATCCTGGTGAAAACTTAAAATAATCTACTAATTAAAACTTCATCCAGGGCCGTTTTACAAACTTTACAAAGTTAAATAGTTTCGTAAGTTCCAAGGAAAAGGAACACTTATATATCCGTTCAAAGGAATATGTTTTATATAAAACTGGGCTCCAAGTGAAAAGAACAATTGCGAAGTTTGCGTGGAAAACGTCAAACTGCTAGGATTTACGGCCGCAATAAGGAGAACAAAGGCTCGCTCGGTAAGAAAAGAAAGAGTTAAACAACTTAAACAAGATGTTATCCTTAAGGATAACAAAAGCCGCTGCGCCGAGCGCGTTTATTATGAGGCTACACCTAAAGTGCCATACTTTCCTGGGTAATTAGTTTGAATAAAACACGTACTTTTGACGGATTGTTTCTGGTTTGTAATGGCTGCGCGGGTAGCTACACGTGAGGAATTTGCCTTTGAATTGTGCAGGAATTTAGTAGGTAATTAGGAAGTTGAATTTATAACATTGTAACGATCGAACAACCAGTTTACAGCATTATCGTCTAGGTACCTGTCCCTTTCAATAGGTGGGTACAGTAGACCAAACAGTATTTAGCCGTACAAAAAATTGGACAAGAAATGTTTAATGTAAACTAAGTTGTGCCGAGAGAGGCCGGGCAGTTAGGTTTATTGTGGATCATTAAGGGCGAGTTGTACCAACACTTAGTCCTAACCCCTTGTTACAAGATGGTTAAAAACAATGACGCGTTGTACCAATACGCTTACCTTGAATTTTAAGGATATCGGGCGCACGTAACCCCGTAAAACTTAAACTAGGTCGTGGAGTGGGGTGTAAGGCGGGATTAATAAAAATGTCATTTTAAATTTTGATATTTCTACCTTGATTATACATAGTAATTTCTTAATATTAATATGGAAAATATGGAGTTATTACTTATACCGTGCATGTAATTGCCCATTAGGCATGTACATTCACGTAGCGCGAGAGATTTGACAACACAACCGTAAATTCGTCCGCCGGGCGGAACATCCCAGCTCTCAGTTATTTCATACAGCTGGCACACGCGATGTTGTAATTCTTAAGGCGCCGTTACACGGCGCGTGGTTCACCGAACCTGGCCCGACGAACCACGAACCACACGCCGTCTGACAGGGGTGGTTCGCTATTCGCCGAACCACGCACCAGGTTCGTGGTTCGGCGAACCACGCGCCGTGTAACGGCGCCTTTACTCCCTATGCCTAGCGCGCGGCTACACGCACGGTATTAGAAAAGATGAGAGGCGATGAAGATTTTGTAGAGTTAGTGGCATTAATTCCCAGAGCGCCGCAAAACTCCGACCAGATAACTTTGTTTGTTGGAATAAAAAATTAGTCCATTCTCATATTGACATTCGCTTGGATGCTCTGCCAATTTTAAAAAACCTCCAGAGCACGAAAGTACTGCCCTAATATAACAATTTTTTCGAGGTTGGCATTCTGGAAAATTGTTACAAAAAAAATATGGCGGATCAAAGATGGCGCCGCACGACTTTTTTGAATAAATTCTATATCCGTTATTTCTTAACGGATTTTAAAAAACAAAAAAGCAAGTACTCATTTTAAGTACATCTTTTATAAAAAAAATAGTACTGTCATATAAAGTCATAATATTTTATAGATTTCTTAGATAAATGTTAAGAGAAAATAAAATTAATTTATTAAGTTATTTACTTTTAGCGGAAAATCCATTGTAGTACATGAAAAACTCTTCAAATATAAGTTGTAAAGAATTTAATGCTGATTTTAAATATGTCCTCACTTCTGCTTTTACTTTAAATAATAATAGTTTTAAACGTCAAAAACCTTGCGCGTGTCACAGTTCAGTAGCTGTTCTGGACACTAGCAATTCAAAAACAGAAGTTCTCAACGTTTCAAGAGAGGTGCTTATTAAATATGCTAAATTTGAAAATGTTTTCCTTAGTTTGGTGACGAATCATTTCTTAAAAAAAAAGTATAAGAAGAAAATAAACATTATTTATTAGATATTAAATACAGATAAAAAAAATACTTTATGAATATAAAATTTTCAGCAATGTCTATATGAAAGTTCTTGCAGCTGTCAGCCAGATCGAAATTTTTTGCTAGTCTTCTGAAAGAATTGTATTCTTACTTAAGCTATTTTGTTTTTACCTAAATATATTGATCTTACCCGATTCACCCTCAGATGTATCAAGTTCCGTATCGTCGTCATCATTTATGTCAGATATGGGCATTGGTTCAATATTGGAACATTCAAATTCTGTACATGCACAAGCTTCGGTACAACATAAAAAAATTTTTTTTGCAACTGCAACTTTTGCTGACGCATCCCTTTTTACAGCCACATTTTATTAAAAACAATAGGCTTTCAGGAGCAGGTGGCTTTGTAATTGGAACTGCCGCATATAAACTTCCTTCCATTTTTTGCCATCCACATAGGTCTGGATTGGCAAGTTTCTGAATATTGGTATGACTTAACTTCCATACCCTCGCTATAAAATTTGCCCTATATAAGAAACCCAACATTATTAAATAGCGCAGTATTCGATTAAATTAATATATTTACCTAAGATTATGCTGTTCAAGGGCATTAAGCGTAGGTGGCAAATTCTCTCCTTGCTGTCCTTTTATAAAATATAATTTCCATCATAATTCCTTGACAGAAGTAATCGTTGTAGATTTGTAAAGCATAAAAACGAATCTTTGAAAGTCCCTATTCATTTCATCATTTGGTGTTTCCTCCCATCCCAGTAAAGAAAACGATTTTGAAATACTGTCATCTTCATTTAAGCCTAAATATATCCTAAAACACATTTCTTTGTTTTCCTGAAAAATTTTCCGGTTATATCGGTTCCAGTAAATGCATGGAATCCAAGGATAGCTTCTGTAATACCCGGCCCTAAAGTAGCGGTAATATGTTTCAGCCAAATCGTTCTTCTTGTTTTTCCACGTCCTGTTAATATATTTGTTTCTTGAGGCAACACTTTATAATAATTTAGTAAAATAATAAGAACGTCTGTATCGGAATTGTCTACAGTTAAACTGATGCTGTTACCGTATTTTTCTCCAATAATTATGGCATGATGCACAAGTAAAGTATCAGCTTCCTCATGGTTATTGTCTGCCAGAATTTCAGGGGGAATATCAGAAGACTTCGAATATGTTTTATTTCCATATGAAACGACTACATTTTCAATATTTTTGTTTGAATTGAAATTATGTTCCATAATTTTTTGACCAAGATATTTCGTTAACTCATCTTTTGTTTTAATACTCGATAAGAAATCTTTGAGACTTACGTTTTTGATCAATGTAATATCAGTTATTCTGTAATATGTGTTTTTTAATGAATTTTCTTTGTAAACATCGAACACAATATAAATATTGTTATAAGCAGAATACCCATTTTCTACTTTTTTTAAAACGCTTGTGCAAAATCTCTACAAAATTTTATCTCATGTGCTTTGTTCATGGATTTAAATCGTTTAGCCTTTCGATACTATTTTTGATTTGTCAGTTGCTAACAACAAACTTCCATCGGCAGCAAATAAAGATCGTGGTATAGTTCCAAATTCATATTCACCAATGCAGTCTTTAAATTAATATCGCTTCTTGATCTTGACACTATAATCAGACGATGCAACAAATCCCTATCCTCTGTTATTTTAATAGTTTTCTCTTGATGTCTGCTGGATGTTCGCTTTCTTTTTATAGGATCCCAAATTTTCTATATTTGCTATACTGAACATTTTATTATTAAATTATAAATATTTAATTTAAAACATTGTAAAAACAATTATTATTTATGTTTTTGTTTAAATATATAGTTGATAATACTACATTATGCATAACGACTCTAATAGATAATAATTCATCTGTTAGAAGTAATTTGTTTTGAAAAGTTTAGACCTGTTGCTACTAAATATATCCATAACCGCTACCACACCGTCAGATTATTTCGTTTTGGAAAACGACACGCGCAAGGTTTTTGACGTTTAAAACAATTATTATTTAAAGTAAACGCAAAAGTGAAGACATTTAAAATCAGCATTAAATTCTTTACAACTTATATTTGAAGAGTTTTTCATGTACTACAATGCATTTTCCGCTAAAAGTATATAAGTTAATAAATTAATTCTGATATTTTCATTTATCTAAAAAATTTACAAAATATCATGACTTTATATGACAGCACTATTTTTTTTTATAAAAGGTGTACTTAAAATGAGTACTTTCTTTGTTTGTTCTTTAAAATCCGTTAAGAAATAACGGAGATAGAATTTGTTTAAAAAAGTCGTGCGCCGCCATCTTTGATCCGCCATATTTTTTTTACAACAATTTTCCAGAATGCCAACCTCACAAAATTTGTTATATCAGAGCAGTACTTTCGTGTTCTGGAGGTTTTTTAAAATTGGCAGAGCATCCAAGCGACACGGGATTTTTGGCTATATGAGAATGGACTAAATGTTCAAAGATCGCTTTCGTTTATATAAACTCAAGGCGTAATATGTAACTGACAGAATTGCCCCACTCACTAATAGGTAATAGAATGAGCAATACGTAATAATTGAAAATATAAAACTTGTACTATTTCAGAAATCATTTTTTTAAATTTTATTTTATGTAACTCGACTGTCATCCCGCATCCAGGGCCGGGCCCAAGGGGGGGGGGCAAAGTTTGGGCAGTTGGTTCGAAACGCGGTTGGCAAAATCTACCTAACCATCACATATAATTTGAATTTTATACTGTAACTCCCACAATCGCAAAATTAACACAATAATAATTATTAAGCGATTGGCAACCCTGTAAATATTTTATTTTACCAGTGGCGTGTTTTTCATGGAAGCTAGGGAAGCAATATTAATTTTACATAAATTCATTTGCTGGAAATACTAGAACTAGCAATGATTTTTTAATAGAATCTAGGTGATTCTACTGATCTAATATAATATTGCCAGGTGTACATAGCTATTTTTCGTTTGTTCCATTGTTCCGTAGTTTTGTTTGGTAGTGTTTTGATATTGTGATATTAAACAACAAAGTTTAATTTGGTATTTAAGGAACTTTTTCCTGTTTCCACCTATTCTTTTTCTTTACTTTATTTAGGCTGAAGATTTTTTTATTTTATTAAACCAAGGATTTTTTATTTTTTTTTTTTAAGTAATGTTACGTTTAGGTACATGATGATCCAACAAGGATTGAACAAGGCCATTTTTCAAACGATACAAATGTTTGTTAAAAACCAAAAAAGTCATTCGATGTATTTTTTTCCGCAGAAACCAAAAATTATCATAAATGAAAAGAAATAAATTGAAAATAAAATAGTTGTGACATAAAAACAGCATATTTTATTTTATATTCCTTTTTTTATTATAACTTTTGGATTCGGCGGAAAAAATACATCAAATGGTTAATTTAGTTTTTGTTATAAACGTTTCTATCGCCGGAAAAATGGTCTTGTTCCGCCTTGGTTAGAGCACCCTGTACATTGTACATAGTGACTTGAATTTGAATTCGATTTAAGGGTGCCGGTGCCGTGCTTAAGAAAATTATTTCGTAGTTCGAAAATTTCTCCTACACCGATTCAAAAAATTTTTTGATAGGCCTTTAGAGACAACATAGAATGGTACTAGACTACTGAAAAGTCAAAAAATTTTTTTTTTGATTTTCGCACAAGTAAAAAAAAATTTTCTTTTTTTAGTTTTAAATAGCCTGGTACCATTCTATAAAGCTGTCTCTAAAAGAATATCAAAAAAAATTTTCAATCGGTTCAGGGATGTAGAAGAAATTTTCGAATTACGTTCACGGAACCGCCCATCTTAATTTCCCACCTAAATTTCCAGTGTTTTTCCCATAAAAAGTTTTTATCTTATTGAAATGATGCAATGTAAAGGTATGAGTTGGTTTTTTTTTTTCATCTCCCCCCCGAGTAGTAGGCTGCTGTACGGCCCTGCCCGCATCGCTAGCAACTTGCACTTATACTTGTTATTTCTGGGTTTGTTAACCCCAGGGTTAATTCAGATGGCACAATTCGCAAAATTTTAAAACCAGCGTTAAATTTTAACACTAGGTTAGAGTAGTTTTCTACAACTCGCCGTTAAGTTAGCGCCTGCTGTAGAAACACAGGCGGAATTAAGAATCACACACTTTTTTTAAACTTACTTGCTTCTTTATTTCAGACAATAAGGAACACGCACAAAGGACGCCGCACAAAATTATAGGAAAAGGCCGTTTATTCAAATTTTTTGACATTTTGAGAAAAAGTTCTCCTGGTTATACTGAACAAAAGTTCTCATGGACGCAATGCTCAAAATTCAATAGTTCGGCGGCCAGTGGTCTTTGAAGTCTAAAAATATAAACTTCTTATATAGTTCCTTGAGGTACAGCTTTAACCAGAGGCGGATTTATACGTCTGCCGCTAACGGCAACTTGCCCCACCCCCTTCCCACTCTCTGCTCCTTGCCCTCAGCATTTAAAAATGATAGTCCCTCTACACCTCACCTCCCTTTTTAAAGGGAAAACTCCCTCCTTGCTCACTCCCTTTTATGCTTTCTCATCATTGATTTGTCAATAGCGCAAAGCACAAAATCATTAATACTAGCCTAATTTTGTTCAACAGATCGACATATAATATTGTTTATTTTATCATATGAGAACCAGAACAAGATAAAATTTGAAATAAACTTTGGTATGGATTTAAAATGTTATTTATTTAGACATAGACATAGTTAAAGTGATTTCTAGTAATTTCATACAACGTCCTTAAAGCATGTTATTTTTAAATTGGTTGACATTTTTATTTATTTTTGTTTTTGTGCCTTTGGTATTTTTCCAAAAATTTGCCTCCCCCCTAAATACGCCACTGGCTTTGACCCCAAAAGTTCTGTGACTGAACAGCAAGATATCTCCCTCCCATTTTCGAGGGCGGGGAACACGATGGTGACGATATTTTCTGACTAAATCGTAATAACCACCCTTTTTCCGATTTTCCGGTGCTAGGCTTGCAAGGACTTGTCGGATTGGGTTTTTTTGTCAATTCGAATAAAATAAGTGAAAATTGACCACAGGTAATCTAACGCACCCCCGGGGGTTGAAACTATCCCCACCCCCAATAACGGAATGCCATGAAAACAACGAAAATCAGCTGGAAAATGGTATACTCCCGAGGGCGGGGTACACAATGGTGATAATATTTCGTGACTTACCCTTCACTCACTACCCCTAAACCGGATCCGATTCTCCGGTGCTAGACTTGTGGAATAAGATTTTTTTCTCGTTAATTCGAATAAAATAAGTAAACCTCTATTAGACGAGATCCAACCAACCCGGGGATTTAAGCACAAAGTAAACTTTTCGTTGTTTGTAGGGATCGGTGGTATATATAGATATTTTTGTTTTTTCATTGATTGTACAGGGTGATTTACCATTACATGCGGAAAATTTATCAGTAGGTTGTCCCCACCGAAAGGAGTTAAAAAAATGAAAAATTAAAAAAATATGACCAAAAAAATTACCTTAATTTTTTGTAGAAATGCGCCGCCAATGACTTTAACCAATCTGACGTATCGCGGTACAACCATATCACTTCCTTTCCCCCTTCATCAGACTTGGGATTGACACTATTGACATCAAAGCTGGAGAGGGTAGCAGTGACTTTTTGGCTTTAATCAAATCATACTACAAAAATAGCAGAATAAAAAGAAAAGACCTTGACCCTATGCTAGTGAACTCTACAACAACAAGTAGATATAAGAGGGATTTGCTTAAACCTGTCAATAACACAAAAACACCAAACTTCGGCGGCACTTTGTACTTGCCGGTGTCCTGATTGTTCGACCGAAAGCAAAAAACGCGGCACTTTGACCACACCGGCCAGCCTAACTTCTTATGCCAATTAAGGAAATGTAAACATCTTCGATATGTTCTTTCGCAAGTAAGTACCTATTACTGACCACAGACAAGTAACAGTAGTATCTTTGCAAGTTTTAATGCAACAACAATCACTAAATTACCTCGGATCACTCTAAAATTTTGCAGGGACTTTCCCACGTAGAATACTAGTACACCACTTTATTTTCCGCATGTCATGGTAAATCACCTTGTATATGTAAAAATATTCCCGTTTTTATTCATCTAATGATCATTCATTACATCTGGTTCATCATACACAATTCTTATTTTATGCTAATAGATCTTTCGACGCTTACAATTATAATCACACTGTTTGTCCGAGTCGAAATGAACGTCACAGTCACTGAAGGAAAAGTTCACTTTCTGTAAAGGCTGCTTGAACCCCCGGGTTAGTTGGATTTCGTCCGATTGAGGTTTACTTGGCGAGAAAAAATCCTATCCAACCAGCCTCAGCAAGCCTAGCACCGCAAAATCGGAAAAGGACTCACTACCCCCAAACCGGAAAAACCGGGGGTAGTGAGGTCGGGAAATATTGTCACCATCGAAAACGGGGTATACAATTTTCCATTTCATTTCCATTTTCCAACTGATTTTCGTTGTTTTCGGAGCATTTAGTTGGTGGGGGTAGTGTCAACCCCCGGGGGTGGGTTAGGTCACCTGTGGTCATTCTTTACTTATTTTGTTTGAATTGACAAAAAAACCCAATCCGACAAGCACTCGCAAGCATAGCACCGGAAAATCGGAAAAGGGGATGGTTCTTGTGGTTTAGGGGTAGTGGGCGAAGGGTCGGTCGGAAAATATTGTCACCATCGTGTTCCCCACCCTCGAGAATGAGGGGGTAAATGTCTTGCGGCCCAGTCACAGACAGTGGCGGCGCTAGGAGGGTGCTGGGGTGGGCGGGAGCCCACCCTGCAAATTCATGCGCCGGTCGTTACCCACTTGAGGCATCACGCCACATCTCTATGCTGGCGATGCAGGATAATAATAATATAAATGATAAATGTACACTTTGTTTTTTTGCTAACTTCGTCTATCGCTGTACCGCCCGCCCTTTGTCGGCATCCGCCCACCCATTTCAAAAGGCTAGCGGCGCCACTGGTCACAGAACAGGTACTGTACACTGAACTCTATTATATAAATGGAAGGTCAATATCCATACCAATTTTTACGCCAAACTGAACGTCGCGCAAGTATGGCGACCTAAAGGAGGAGCGCAATCGCACTGCAAAATACGTCAGAGCCGGTCTTATTGTTACTGCAACTGTTTAAAACCCGGGACTTTGCCCCGATTCTTGCAACACAGTACCATACAAGATTGCACCATATTGTCTCAATTAACTTTGTTTATAACAGTCACAAAATAATCAATTTATAACAACTTTACACAAACGACAGAATAAACAAAGAATAAAATGGTGACACCGACCACCGACTCTGGAAATTGCATCTAATCCAAGACTTACGCTACAGAATCTATGGAAAAGAAATAAAACACAGAATTGCGTCAGCCTGGCGTCGCCGCATAACTCCCGTAGACAGCCGTTTGGTTCAAGCACAGACATTAATTTCTCTACTGCGTCGACGCATGGCTTATAGCTTTTGAATCCGTTACCACTTAATCTGTGCCGTAATTGCCGTATTTTGTTCACGCGCATATACCTATACTGGCCTTCCATTTATATAGTAAAGTTCAGTGGTACTATACAAGAACTTTATATTTTTAGATTTCAAATGTCACTGGTGGCCGAACTATTGAACTTTGAGCATTGTGCCCATCAGAACTTTTGTTCATTATAACCAGGAGAACCTTTTTCTATAATTTTGTTCGGGGTCCTTTTAATATCAATAAAATTGGATTCTCTCTTTGTTATAATAGTGGAGTCAAATTAAAATTTCTAGGGAATTGTTTTACAATAGCAATTTTTTTGCTGGAACATGCGGAAACATTACAAAGAGTGTAGCAAAAAGTTTTGGAATAAATCTTTGTCCCGCAAGTCATTTGTTTAAACAAAAGAATGTTGAAATTGTGTCTTTTTGCAGTTTTTCTTAAATATCTCAGGTTGTATAACTCGTATCGCAATGAAAAAATAGATTGTTCATAATAAAATTCCACAGAAAACTAGATTTATCAGAACCTCTCTGGCTAATTTGTTAAGTTGCAATAAGTAAAAACAATAAAAAGCAGCCATTTTTAAACAATTCATTCATGACACAATTGTATGGGAATCAACTGAAAACCTCAATAATGAAGCTCCCAAAATGAACAATTACAAAAAAAAATGTGAACTGTAGTGAATTTTAATAATAAAGGCATGTGACATAAACTTACCCTTTTTGCAGCGAGATGGGTAAGCAATGCCGGCCGGCAATTGACGAATCCGAACAAGAGAACATATGACCAATGCACCAATGCACCAATACACCAATTTGTAATTTTAGCGTCAATATAATTATTATTAATTAGCATATAATATCAAAATGCGTGAATACTTTCACTCTCCAGAAAAGTCTGTGCGTTGTACCAGATTCTTTTATGTCACAAAAAAACGCGCTAGATAAGGATTTTAAAAACATGTAAATTATAAATACATGTACAAATTGTCAGGGGCGGCTTAAGGGCCGGGCAACCCGGGCGACTGCCCGGGGCGCCGGCTCAGAGGGGCGCCAAACTGAGGGCAAATATTGTTGTTTTTTTTTGTACCCTTTTTATTAGTTTTCTTTAGAAGATAATATCAAATAATATCAGTATCTATGTCAATTAAAATGGTAATAATGCAGAACAGTCGAATAATATTAAAACCATCTAAATAGTTTCGAAATGTAACACAAACATTTTAGCTATGAGATAACTATATTCATACCTAAAGCTTCCCGCCCTATTATTGACTGACACGGAATCAATCATTAAAGATTTTGCAATAACAAAGGCCGGTAACATGCACTTTCATTTAGAAAAAATTCAGAATACTCAGAAAATTGTTATACCAACATTAGCCGTTTGTATTTCATATCTTACTTAATTTACTGTTTATAAACAAATAAAATAAATAAATGGCAGTTTGTTTTGTATGAAATATTAAAACAACTAGAGGAAGCATTATACTCTTCGCCGATTTACTGAGCTTTTTATATAATTGTTACACATTCTATAGGATACTCTTCGCATTTTTCTTGTAAATAATGTTAGTTTTTGGACATTCTAAATTTTGTGATACCAACTTTGTTGTGAAAAAAAAAATATATGAAAAAAAAAAAATCACGATGTGAGGGATCAAACCCGGGACCCTTGGATTGCCAAATTACATTTCTTTATTTTATTTAAATGTGGCGAACATGTCCTTATTAATTTCATTATTTCATTGTACAATCAAAATAAATAAACATTGCGTCACATACTCGCGACTGATCGCGAGAAGTGCCACAACGGCCAGGTGCTTCGGCAAAAGAAATTCGAGCTCATATTACTGTAGTATATTAGACGACTTCAATTAGCACAATCGTATTTTAGCTTGATTATATCAAAGATTTTATATTAATAAAATGAATTTACTTTTTAATGAGAGATGAAAGTAGTAGTTCTGGAAATGCAGGGAAAATAAAATGAAAAACCCTGCTTTAGGTGTCAAGTGTTTAAAAACATTTATTTACCATGAATGGTAAATCTTTAGATGGTTATAGCTTTCAACAAGGGGTCAAGAGGGGTAGAAGGGATGGACCCTTGGATTGCGAGACGAAACTCTTGCCGCTACACCACCATTTCTTATTACTAAAATTGTTAATGAGTGTAATATATACCATTAGAAAATTTATTGTGATTATTAGGAAACACACATTAGTAAAATGTATTAAAAAAAGATAGTGATAGGTAATAACATTTCGCAAGGTTTCTATTTATTACAAAACATAAAAAAATGTAAAAAATATTTTTTTAAATTTTAAATTACTAATAACTTTTTTATTTACCAATCTATTTTGTTGAAAAAGGGTTCTTCCTCTAGCTAACACTAAGTTACTCTCCAAATTTCAATACAATCGGATTTTTCTTTCTTGAGTTATCGTGCTTACAAGAAACGTGACAGACGGACAGACGGACATTTTGAAAGTTGTTCAAAATTCGTTCACTAACATAACGATATAAAAAATTTTTCTCTACGAGCGATATTTACTGATTTAGAAATGTGCCGATCAAATACAATATACTCTTCGTTTTTGCGAAGAGTATAATAAAGAGGAGCCTTCCTCCAAGTAAACTTGTGTCGGCGGTATTTTGAGGCACTGAAGCCAATTTTGGACAAAAAAAATTCTATAAATTTCTATCCTTGTTTCTATCTAAAAAAGGCAAAAAAAAAGGTCTCTTCCTAAGGTTTTCATCCAACTTTTTTAAGTATTTGGCACGCTGAAGCCCATTTTGGACACATTTTTTTTTCTATCGGATCAGTTTCCCTATACCACCACCCCCTTTTATCCCCTAATTTGTTTTTGTGCAAAAATGGTTTCAGCGCGTCAAAATACTTCAGAAAAGTTAGATGAGAACCTTAGGATAAGACTTTTTTTGTGTGTGTTATTATTAATAAAACGTTGTAAATGCACATTTAGGTGTAAACATAAATTACTTGAGAATGGTTTATCGCAATGCAATAAGAATATCTTTTTTATTTCTAATGATCTGAAATTTTTTTTTTTTTAAGAACTTTTAGAAATATGTAAAAAATAAAAAGGTTAGGGGTAAAATACCGACAGCCACCCTCTAAAATTAACTCTTAAGCAGAAGATGGGGTTAGACTGATACTATGTAAACTGATGTTCAGACATTCTACATCTAATTTAAAATATGAATTTTATATTTTAAGGCGGTCGGAAGATATTGCAGAAGAACTGACATTTATTCTTCCCTTTTAAAGGGGTATAATTTCCTTATTATTTTTGGATGCACTATCAGCACTATCCTTGGACTTTAGTACGTAGTACGTCTGAAAAATTTCCGTGATTATCTCATTGAGGGGCGCCAAAAAGTGCTCCCGCCCGGGTGGGAAACTTGAGCCGCCCCTGTGTACAAAGTGAATTCGACAGGCAACCCATAATGCATAATGCGAAGATTAAAAGTGTGATGTGTGACAAAATAATAATAATAATAATAAACCAACAACAATAATAAATAATTTAAATGTAAATAATACAGTAAATACGAAACAACAATAAAGTAACTATTTTGACGAAATTTTAGGAAACGATGCCTCTAGTGGAGCTAAATCTTCATACCTATCAAGTTGGTACTTTAACAATGCCCAAAAAAAAAAAGTAAAGTCGAAAATTAAATTGAAAGTTTAAGATTAAGATTAGGTAAACTTTGTGCCTTTACGAAATAGCTTTCTGTCATCGTATTATTTAGAACATTTCTAAATTATAAAGTATTGTTCCATTTAATATCTTTGTTCGTTGAACTTGCTTTTAATAGTACAAATAGTTGAAAAGAATCTCCTTCACACTTGCTTAAAACAACTATAAAAGGTAGACGCCCAAAAAACAATAAGTGCATGTCGGAAATACTCGCAAAAACTCGAATTTGAATTTCAGTTATTATTTATTGATTATTGAATCTAAACAATTTATATTATGATTTAGTTTGACATTTTCAAACAAATAGTTAAATAAAAAAACGTTTGTGTATAGAACTGACACACGTGTGTACTAGGGTGGTCCAAAAATGACTTAATTTTTTATAGGTCTCGACCCCCTCCCCCCCCTAATTTGTTTCCAAATCCGAAAAAAGTAAGTAGGTACGTATATTTTTGTTTTTCAAAATTTTGATTTTAAATGGTGCCTATGGAGACATGAAGTTTCCCATTTAAATTGCATGGGGAAAAATAACTTTTTGGGATTTTTTGAATAATTGTTCAGGGTTAGGAAAACCTTGCATTAAACTTATAGGGCTTGGAGCGGATTATCCAAGGAAGAATTTGATGTATATACATATGGGTTTGTCGCCCCTAACACACCTCCATGGTGCCCTGAAAACTACCTGAAGAATTTACATTTTTTGATTTAAGGGGAGATTTCGAGGCACCGTGGAGGTGTGTTAGGGGTGACAAACCCATATGACGTATATACATCAAATTCTTCGTTGGATAGCTCTCTCTAAGTCCTATAAGTTCAATGCAAGATTTTCTCTAACCCTGAACAATTATTCAAACAATCCCAAAAAATGATTTTCCCCCTATGCAATTTAAATGGGAAACTTCATGTCTCCATAGGCACCATTTAAAATCAAAATTTTGAAAAACAAAAAAATACATGCTTACTTATTTCGGATTTGCAAACAGATTGGGGGAATGGGGGAATGGGAAGTCGTTTTTGGACCACCCTAGTGTGTACCCTACTAATTATATATTATTTCAAATTAATTTAAATCTTGGAGGGGGTTAGAACCATTGGTTTGACTGTTTCTGAACTAGTAGAAAAAGTGGTACAATCCTCAACCATGTTTATTATTCAGCAATTCCCTTATTCTAATTTAAAAAATGTGAAATAATATTGCTTATTTTGCTCTCAAATTACTAGTGTATTATAACATTACAAATCGTATCTGTTTTCTTTTCTGTTTTATGTGTTCTCTATAAAAAAATGTCTTCCTAAATCACTAACTCAGTTGTTAAATTTTTATCATCATAATATTTTAGTAATGATTGCATATTTTTGTTTTCAGTTCTGGATGTACAGCAAGAGCGGTGAGATTCGTAGAGATGAGGCATGTCTGGACTATAGCGGACAAGAAGTGATTCTCTACCCATGTCACGGCAGCAAAGGAAACCAATATTGGGATTACGACTCAGAACTGAAACTTCTCCGGCATGGCAGCAGTGATAAGTGTCTCTCCATAAACGAATCGAAAGACAAACTTCTTATGGAGCATTGTGATAGTGAGTCTCAGAGACAACAGTGGTCATTGGAAAATTATGACGCCAGCAAATTGTGATTTTTTTAATGCTAAATATATTCCTTTTTTTAAGTGAACTCGAACTTATTTTAAATTTTTTATTGAACGATGTACAAAATTTTGTAATAAAAATTATGTAAAATTGTAATTAAGTGTAAAATTTTCGTTAACACTACTGATTCATCATAGCGAATTGCTACAAACCACATTTGAAAATTTATAATAGGTACTACTCCATTTCAAGTAGTAAGTAGAATATATTATTATTATATATGCAGTGTCAAAATAAAGATCATCGATGATGAGACGTTTACCTTAAAACTTTATTTTAATTGTTTTTTAAATAGTTTGTCATGGAGAAATTCTACAGTATGAGGTAGAAAGTATCCATTAGAATATAAGACTGAAGGTGGTAAGTGACTTATTCGTTTTTCAAAATTTTGCAACCTAAAAAGGAAATTTTGAGGGCTACAGAAGTTTATCAAAAATAATTTAAAGCAGGTGCGTATTAAGTCGTCAACATCGATCTAGCTGCATATATTTGTAAATATTACAAAGGTCATGTTGAAATATATCACACCTCGGCAAAAATAGTGACAAGTGAAAATTTTTAAATAGGATGTAGCGCAAATAAGTATATTGGAGGTAAATCATATTAGTGAATATTAGTTTAGCACTAACTTCATTAACTTAAAATTTGCACCCAACAACTATTACTAGTGAAAGCTAGTACAAAAGTGTGTATTCGGCAATATATCTGCATCATAAAATTGTAGTATTCATTTTTTCTTTTGTTGCAACGAAAAATTCTTCAAAGAGCCTTATTGCACTTTCATATACTAATTCGGCTAGTGAAATTTTAATATCTTCCTTACAATGTTGCTTTTTACCAGTTTTTTCTAAAGATCAATAAAACTTGACTTTTGTTTACGAATGGACAATATTTTCGTACTTTTCGATTTTCAGTATCGAATATTCAAAAATTCTTTTTTTTTTCTGTGCCAACCCAAAATTTTTTATTTATCTAGCTGGCGGTGCCAGTACTTCTTCACATCCATAGGCACGATCCACCCCGCCTACGATTTCGGGAAAAAGGCCGGCAAAAGAAGCACATCCATGTGTATTCAATAAAACAAAACTTATTGTTTTTATAACAATAATGTACAACCAAAATCTTACAGAAAAAAATGTATGTAGCATTTTATCCCATTTGGAAAATATTACGCTCCAAATGCAACTTATTTTACACAATGTTTTTACTTCTGTTAAAGCTCTTATCCTGTTGTCTATAATTCGTGAAATATAATTATCAAATCAGCAATTTTTATCGTAAATCCTTTATACATGTATGTACTGCTCCTTCTTTCGTAGTGCTGGCGCTCTGGAGTATATCAAATAATCACAAAAGACGCTTGTAAAGTATCTATGGTGAATGTTGGAGGGCTTTATAATAAATTAGAGCCCTTGCATTTGCAAGTATGGTCAGTTATCCACAGACTGGTGTTGAGCTTCTTGGCTCTCATCCATGTGAAGTAAACTGACCAAAGTTGTCAATAAGGCCTCCATTTGCCCTACCAGGCTAATCCTAATGCAGCAACCTGAAAATCAAGTCGATAGCTCATCTACCATTATTCACTGCAAATATTTTTGAAAACACCGATTACAATGATCATTAGATAAATATGAGACAATTGTGTACTTTTAAAATAATGACAGCAAACTGATTGTAAATAGTACGCCATCAAATTATACAGTTTCTTATGGGGGCATTGGTAAAATTAGGCTTAGATTATAATCATTATACATCGAAAATAAATAAGTTGGGACTCAGAATTTCACAAATTTGTGCAAACCCTTTAAATAGTTCCTCGAAACTAATTGTACAACAAAACAAAATCATTGCAATATCTTTAATTGGGCAAATAAAACTCACTAAACGTAACATGTATGAAATGTTTCAAACAAGTTGTAATCAGGAATGAATGAAACAATTTACAGAAATGTCTCTGTTATATTCCTGATATATATGAAAATATCATAATTTTTGCAATGTTGCAGAAACATCTTTGCATTTATTGTTTCATTGGTAGGTATATTTTTATATAATTATAAATTCAAATGACATCGCCGATATGCATTCTCCTATGATTTTTAGGATGTCTTCAGTGGCGGCTCGTGATATTGTCTGCAGAGGAAGCTTGATATTTTGAAAGACAATTACAGACATTTCTACAAGTAAAAGATATTAATTTGGAAGATTGCAAGATATGCTGCTTCTTCCAAAGAGAGGCTCAGCCTCCCCTGACGAGCCGCCACTGGATGTCTTGTATTATAAAAGTATGCTTATTATCGACTACCATTGCACCTAAAGCCTAATACACATTTACTAAAGATATAAATCATAAACTAGCCAATCGGCTCTGTCTAACATAATCGGATGACAAATCAACCAATCGCGTTAAGTCTGACTAGTCCGTGATATTTATTTTAACACATCGTATTAGTGAGTAATTACTCTTAAACGCCATTACAAATTTCATACTCTGATGAATAAAGTCGAATATAAAGATTTGAAATAAAAGTCAATCACGGTATTGACAACACCAAATTAAAATGGCGTGTTTCTTTGAAACATGTGTTAGGTAGTTAGTTTCTGCAATTTGTCGTGGTTTCAGGAACGTTTCATGTTTCAGTATGTACATTTCAGAAATATATCGTACAATAAAATGTTTACTACAAATGTACAAGATTATGCAAAATTAAAATGTATAAAACTGTATAACGTTTTGCTTTGAAATTTTACAATTATTTAAAAAAACAGACCTTCCACAATTTTGTGCAAAATTTGCAAAAAAAACGATTTCTCCTAGTATAGTAGGTAAACTATTGAAAATTTTTGCTGTAGTCTAACAAAAAAAAAACTGTCTAAATATTATCTGAATTTGATAAAGCAGTAAAACAAATGCTACAGTAGTCAAATTAAATGTTATTCTTGCCCCGGTGTGATATCTTCTATATCGTCAAAAATATTTCCATTTTTGAAAACTCAAATTTGGACTTGTACCGTAAAATTTGTATTTAAAGTGACGATTTTTATACACGTTCATTTAAATTTATCAAATGTGGTTTGATAGAATTTCTAAATATTCACTGTAGTGAGTAGCAATATTCTAGATTAGATTTTTTAATTCTAGTTGACAATTGTCATTGGGACTTCTGTATAATAATTAATAATTTGAAAGATTGAATGTGATTGAAGGTAATTACAATAAAATAAGATTTCCACGATCAATATAATTTCGTAAGGTTAGCAAATATGGATATAAAATAAAGTTTATTTGTAACTGAATTCGAATAACACGTGTACATAGTTTTCAAATCGACATATTCCAGTTTACATATCCTATGTATTTTAGTGCTCAATATATCACATTCCAGTATAGAATAATATTGTACTTAACATAAACATATTATTTAAGACTGTTTTTTATGTTAAATTTTATAGGCAATACGATTTCCATAAATAATGATAGTGCTGACATCCTTTAAAAAGTAAGAGATGCTTTAAAATGCCACTTTTTATTATTTAAAACGTTGACATTTTCACTAACCCAAAAGATTTGGAGAAAGATAAATAATTTAGGCTAAATTAATTCTTAAGGATCAATATAGTATACCTAACAATATAATATATATAACTAACTACTTGTCAAGTAAACCTAGTCGAAAGTCTGCAAAAACTATTGACACATTGACTGCCAACTCGGTCTATAAGACCGAGTACTTATATTTGCCCTGTGGGCCGACTCGGTCTATAAGATCGAATCACGTTTTCGGGAGCTCTACGCCAGCGACTCGGTCTAGCTCACTTCTGTTGTTATAAATAGACCGAGATGGCGTAGTCAAGGACCGAGACTTTTTTTGATGTTTTTTGACTTTGTTTTCATTCCAAAATATTGTGTGTCAGCGTAGTTATTCATAATGTCTTAGTCGATAGTATTCATGGTCTGGGGATATTTTTTTTGGTTAACCCGTTGCTACCAGATGGCGCCTTATGAGAAATTTGTCTTATGGCAGTCAGTGTGTTAAAAAATTCACAATTTTGATATGTTTACAAATATTTTGCAGTGCTGCTCTGTTCAAAATCCAAAACATTAACATTTTCATGCCTCACAAGGGCTGCAACTATTAGTGGAGGACCGTTATGGAAAAATAGCGCCTTATTTGGAAACCAGTCGATAAAGGTGATAGGTTCCTAATATCAAATACTAAAACCTCTACAATTCAAAAATTGTCGCTATTGCTCCGAAAACTATAGAAAAATTCGGAAAAATTCAATAAACTGACAAAAAAATTAAAATGCGAAGTAGCGGATTTTTTTTTAAATATACCAAAATAAAGTGGTTCTAAGATTTCTGTGGCTTCAAAAACTATAATGTTAATTAGGAAAATGACAAAATTTTTAAAACAATTTATGAAAATTGAAAATTTTAAAGATCAAATTCATAAAAAGTGGAAAAAAAAAGAATTAAATAAAAAATAATTTAAGTCTTAAAATATCTTATTCTTTTTGTAGATGATATATCTATTTATATTATAACAATATTTTCATTCAAAGTCATCTTCATCATCATCAATTAGGAAGTAGGTGCACAGGTAATACACATCTCCCGTCGGTTTTTCTGCATTTGCAACTTTGACCGCAGCTTGTCTTGTCATATGCAAAATATTATTTTTAATAAATTTTCAGGCGCTGGTTGTTGATTTATTAGGATTAGAAAAATTTGGTAGTTTTCAGTCCCAATCATTTTGATACCAAATCGATACCCAGCCATATTTGCACCTATAAGTGGACTTTCTTTAGGAGTTCTGGAGCTGTGCCATATAAACAGTCTATTATAGTTTCAGTTATAAAAAAAATATTAAAAAAACTGCAATTTAATAAATTATAAAAAAAAACGCTGCCTAAGGAATCTACTTCCACATCCAGTTTTCTATCCAAGTCTCTCACAACGAAAAAAATTTTGTACGTGGAAATAATTGTTTATGGAACTTTAATAATATATTTGAAATCGTCTACTCCAAAAACCCATAAAACGATATGCCACATCAGTAGTGGGGGTGGATAAAGTAAAAAAAAATTTGAGGCCTTTGGATCTTGTACACATACTAAATCAAATTTTTTTTACCCCCTTTTATAGTGGGGTGGGGGTAGTAATGGGGGTGGCTAATGCCAAAATTTTTTTTAAGACATTAGCTTTTCTTGTATATACTAAATACCAATTTTATGGACTCTTACCTGCTTGATTTACCTATTTACCCCGAACCCTTCAACGGAATAAGATGAAAATATAATCTAGTTCCAGATCTCGTTAAAATACATACGTGTACCAAATTTCAAGTCAATACCTTAAACGGTTCCAGAGTAATCGTGCGCACAAAAAAAGTTACAGATAGACAGAATTTTTTTTTTACCCAAACTTAAAATCTCGACGTTTCATGACATTCTAATACAATAAAAATTTTTGTTGTTACTATACTTTTTCACTGGATGTGGAAGTAATAAAAGAATAAATAAAAAGTGGCATTCTTTTATTTTTAAGGGTTTTGCCAACATAAAAAAAAACACTTAAAATTGGTGCTATCCCAAATAAATCTGTAACGGTCCTCCACTACACTGTGAAGTTAGATAATGCACAATAATTGGGAAAATTGCTCCAACAGACTTTTTATTGGAAAACTTATCAATTTTATGAATAAGAAACGCAGTTTCTACGGTTTTTCTTAAATATCTCATAGAGTATGGAAAATAAATGTTTCGACGATGACCGTGAAATGTCAATTAATTCTTAAAAAGGATTTTCCAGCACTATCAGAGCAAAGTATTGTATTTTTTACAGATATATATCAGTGCATATGTTCTATGATACTGTGTAATGGTAACATATCTAATAGCATATCCTGTATAGGTGGTTGAACGTTTGGAAAATGTTGTGAATACGGCCTGATTTTCATTGACTTACTACGAAAAGCACCGTTTACATTTGTTATAGACATAATTATCAAGTAATATAGTCATTATTCGTTAATTGTTAATATGTGATATAAATAGTTGTTTTATTTAAAGCAATCGTTGCTACTTCTTTGAGTATGTATATACCAGGTTATTTCAAGGAGAACCGATTAAATAAACTAGTATCCTAAGGGATGTAATCATCTGATGTTATGTACCATCCTTTCATACTTTTTTTTTTTAGCTTACAGACACTAAATTAAATAAAACTGACGCTTCTAATTTCAAAATTAACATACTTCGGAAGATTTGGTGTTCCCGGCGAAAACACAGGATCAGTGTCTTGGGGTCTGTATTTTGTAAATGTGAATATTGACAAGCATTCTTCTAATATATCTCGCCTTAGTGTTTTATTTATTGATTCTTGTATTATTCACAATTTCCTCGACTTTTATCTGGGCTCTGGACACTCGACTATTTTTATTTATTGTAATAATTCCTCCACAATTGTTTATGTCTATACTACACACTAAGTTGTATAAATCGCTAGTAAATAAAAGTGATTAGTGATGGGAATATTCGAGATACGATAATCGAATTAGTCAATTATTAAAATGTCTCGAAAAAATCGATTATGACTGAAAATAGTAGTATATACTAATATTAGTAGTACTGAGAAAATTATATACAACTGCTCGATGAATGCTTATTCTCTTGGTTTCAAAGTTGGAATGCTCGAATCTTGATGCTCGATTGATGAACACGATAGAGCATAAAACAAGTAAATTATCGATTAATTAATTTTTGCTTGCACCTTAGTATTAGGCTTCTTAATAATGTGTGAGAGTTCCTCATCGACTTAACCACCGCGGGGTCAAAGTTCGCGATAACAGTATTTTGCAAATATCTTGAAAACGGTGACCTTTTCAAAAAAAAAAATATTAATGGGCTCATTTAGCACTTTTTTTAAATTTGATTATCGGAAAGATCTTATAATTTTAAGACCCTATGCAAAAAACTAGAATTTTGTGAGACCTGTAAATCATCTAAAAAAAAATGGACCGCACCGGCCTTGCCGAGTATCGGCCTTGACGTCACTTGATAGGAACCTGTTAACCGAAACGGCTAGCTACAGCGCGTTATAATAGTTTTACAATATTACAAATCGTTAACTCAAGCAATGTATTTTGAAACTTATGCGTGCTTGTGAAGAATTTCAGTTTATCAACTATTTTCACCGATTTATATTACTATTCTCTGACGTCATGATGTTGGTCGCACCGTGCTTCCAATTCCCTCTTTAAAAGTCATATATTTCTAAAACCACATATCGGATTCATCTAAAATTTTCAATATCGTCCAATTTTAAGTAATACTGTATCCACAAGAAGTAACAACTACTAAATGAAATTCATTAAATGAGCCCATTTTTAGCTGAGACAATTTGCTACAAAAACAAATCAAGAAGTTTTTTGTGGCAGAAACCGTTCACAAGCTATAGCGCTCCAAAGAATAGAGAGCCTAGTAGAGGGTATCTTTTTTTACTTTTTGTTACTCAACCTCTACTACACTCTCGATTCTTTGGAGCGCTATAACTCGTGAACAGTTTCTCCCACAAAAAACTTATGGATTTGTTTTTATAGCAAATTATCTCATCTACAAATTAGTAAATTAATTTTTTTTTTTTTCGAAAAGGTCACTGTTTTCAAGATATTTGCAAAATACTGTTTTCGTGAACTTTGACCACTTGGCGATTAAGTCGATTAGGAACTCTCACACATTATTAAGAACCTCAATACTAAAGTGCATGCAAAAATTCAACCCGTTAACAATTTTTTTCTCAACTTGCAATATTTTTATGTGGATTTTTCTTGGACTATAATGTCATTTTGTTTACTTAATTTCCTTGGAAAAATAATATGCATGTAAAGGCCCATCTCTGAGGGAGTACCAGATCCTTCAAAGTAACAAAAATGCAATTTATAACCTACAATTCGACTACCAAAAAATGAATGAATGTATGAGGGAAATACCAAAAACAAAACAACTAACTTCCATCGAAGAACAGAAAATCTACTTAATAAAAATAATAGAAATTGTAGGCGAATTTATAACGGGACAGGGAGTCTATTCTCGATTCTCTATTAATAAAGTTGCACTCTACAATTTTTAATAGAATGTTTAATGAGTGGGTAAAGTTTTATAAAAATTACTAACTTGAATGAAACAAATATGCTTGGTGCAATTGAAAACTTAGAATTTCAAGAAGGTGCAAAGCAATATAAGTATAAAAAGAAATATTATCTATTTGAACTTAGCGATCGGCAGTTTATAAAAGTATTTATATTAAGTAAAGATTTAGTGATAAATATAATAGGACTGGTTTGACTATTTATATCAAGGCAAACACCAGCTCCCACGATAAGTGTGAAAACGGTAAGGCTATGCTTTGTTAATAGTTGTTTTTACACCAAGGATGTAAAATGGTCATTTTAGGCCTGAAGATAAAATTCATTATTATTGTCAAATTAACTTATAAAATCGATTTGATTTAAATGAAATTATTATTTATTTCCATTAATACTATATTATTATAACCACTAGCATGAAAAACAAAACGTTTGTTTTCTACATAGATTTCACTGACATCCAATGCTGTCAAATTTTTTGCATCTGTAAAGTCATTATAGTGACATACTTCGTTATGCGACATATTTTAGAAAAGTGTGTGACAATTATCAGTGGCGTTTGTTGCGGTCAACAATTTTAATAGAGATTCAAGGATAGATCGCCAGGTTATCTACTTTGACCGTTTCAGTTTTATGTTACGGAATTGCTATTAAATTTCTAAATATAGATATAATTTTTGTTTTATTTCAGGATTTCATAAACTCGAAAATAAACAACTGAACAAATAATCATAAAAAGTCTGGTTTAAAAAATGATTTTATTCTCAATTTTGTAATCCTTGTAAGTATAGTGTTACTCGTCATTAAAATCTATTATTTTTATTTTGTTTTTAAGAAAAAAATGAGAAATTTGAAGTGTCTAGCAAAATTTTATAGTATTAAATCTTTGACAGTCAATTTTATATCTCCTTGAGGATATCGGATATCTTGCAAGATAAATGTACTCACTCGAGGGAAGTTTTATGTTAAAATATGGTTTTCGGTTTACAAAGTAAACTTTAAGATAAGCGGTGATGTTAAGGAAACATCAGGAGAATAGTTCGAACTGTCTGGAAATTCTTCCCATAAAGTAATACTTAGGACTTAATAAAAAAATAAGGGATTATTGCGGTTTTAACTAATATATTTTAATAATCAAATTGTCGGTCAAAATCGAAATAAAATAAAAGGGCTGGTCTTGCAATGCTCAGTTGATCTAGTCAACACTCAAGCCGTTTCTCAGCTTCACAGTTTCACCTAACCATCAGCCAAACTTTTGGCTCTAGTAGCTGGCACTCGAATATTTCAATTAAGGAAGCTAGCCAGTTACTAAATAATTGTACGCAAGCACGTTGCACTAGCAAGTTAATCTAACCTATAAATGTCCGAGTTTTGCAAAATGTTAAAAATGGAAGTATTGCATCTATTAGATAACAATGAGGAGTTTACCAATTTTATTAGTTAAGATAGTGACTCCAGCTAACTCGAATCGTAACAAACAGCACAGGTTATGTTTGATTTCTCATATCTGCGAAATAACAACCAATCGAATGACCTTGCTGTTATATCAGGGATACCATAATCTAAAAGAAAATTAGCTACATCTCTAGCCAGTAGTGAAACATTCACGGAGAAACAGGATGAGCCCTAGCCGGATCTTTGACTGTCGGCTACTTAGCAGACATTTTCAGTCAAGCATTGAAAAACTGACTAGTTTTCAAAAGTCCTTGATTTAAAATTATAAATCGTTGTTTTAGAACTGGAATAAAATTTACATTTAAAGTTTACTTTGTAAAAATGAAAAGGAGTCAATTAAAACTCTTATATTAATTTAAACAATGTTTTCATTTATACTTTTTATTTGCTCAAATAAATAAAATGGTGAATTGTATGATATTCTAAATATATATGTCACCAGAAGTGACTTTATTTATAGGCCATATTTTTTTATATTATTAGTGCGTAATGGTACATTTTTACAGTATTCCTCAATTTATTTAGTTAAAAATTATACGTTTTTTTATATTATCCGGAAAAGAACAAAATTGTACTTAAATAATTAGATTTTATTGTATTTATAAATATAACGATAGATATTACGTAGGCCAGTGTATTGTATTTTTATAATGTGCCTTAATTTTTTCCTGTATATACAACGTTAATAAATATTATGTTGATATATATTTGTTTATTTTATTTAACACCCAAATACCTACAAAAATCTAATTGTATTTTCTTTATAATAGGGTCATTTGGCATGTTTTAATTGTGTCAGTATATTTTTCAGTAAAATAGTAAATTGGTAGTTGTGTTAACTAACAAATATTATTGTCTTCTTTCACATTTTTTTCATTATTTTTTTTAGGGTGTAGGCAATAGCATCA
Source organism: Rutpela maculata (assembly GCA_936432065.2). Classification (NCBI taxonomy): domain Eukaryota; kingdom Metazoa; phylum Arthropoda; class Insecta; order Coleoptera; family Cerambycidae; genus Rutpela; species Rutpela maculata. Next base: position 41,328,029 of record OW386290.2, read on the forward strand.
ACTACCTACCAAATATTACTGTTCTGCCAAATAGTTTTGTAGAAATACCGCTCACAGACAGAAAGATAGGCAGACTAACTGACGGAAGTGAAAGACCTTAATTTTCGTAAACTACAGTCTGAAATCTGAAAATTCAATTAAATCTTGGAGAATGATTTTTCATGATCACAATACTTCTCTTCGAAGTGAGAATATTAAATAAAAATATAGCATTAGACTTTAAGTCCGTCTCTGCCATGACCCCCAAAAATCCCATGTATGCTTATTACTCACCTTTTTACTTGTTAAGTACATGATGATTCATCTGGGTTAGGCCAAAAGAAAATTATGTGTACCTTCTGATGGTAAAACATGTAAAAAAGAAAAGCACAAAACAAAAAATACCTATGTGAAGTACTCCTTTGTACGACAGAAATAACTTGCTTAGAATCTTGTTTGTTAAAATCATTAGAAACATAAATGCTACTAGGCGATTCACAAAAATGATCAAAGAGCAATATAATTCAAACTGCCCACGAGATTTTTAATTGGGAGACGGTACAGGATAAAGGAAATAAAGATTAGAAATGAAAGAGGTAACGACGAGGTTATTTCACATAAAAACAAAACGGTTAACAATAATAAAAAATGTATTTCCTTAAAACTATTTCTCGACATCAACTGAAAAAGTAAACAGAATTTAAAACTTGTTTTATGTCAAAGTTACCTGTCTTTGGTAATAGTCTTAACATTCTGTTTAGTTTCTTCTTCGTCAAGTTTACCACAGATCCGTCATCCGCTATATCACTGCAAAATTGAGGACATACATTAGCCTTTAAAATTAAATATTAATAGATAGTTCTTACCATTCTTCGTAACTATATTTCTCCGCCAAAAATACAGACAAATCTTCTAATATGGGTTCTGAATGAAGAGCAACAAACTGTTCCCTGCATATCTAAAAAAAAAAAATAAAAAAACAACGTTTTTAATTACGTAAACAGGATGTGGCTAAAGTAACTAAATAGTTTCAGCTGGTGACCATTTTTGTTCTGAGCATTGATGTCAGTCGAGCAGTAAAGACGTTAGGAAATCGTATACAGTGTTTATTACCAGAATAATGTATTGTGGGCGTACAAAGAATTTTTTTTCACAAATTTCTGCTAGCCTCTACTTCCAAAGACAACACAATAAATAGTTTAATGGCAAAATTTGAAAGAACTGAGACATCTGCAATGTTTGTCAATCTTGTATAGGATGTTGGGTGTTGACTACTCTGATAAATGTGAATGGCACTATATTTAGCATGAAGCAAGCAAGTTGTAGGTCTTGGGGGGGCAAATTAAGGTCTCGAGTACCCGGACACCCCACAGGTGGGGCAACCTATAATATATGTTCACCAAAATATTGATTTTTTGACGTTTTTTAATAAAAATTCCGCAATAAGTTAAAAACGGTGCATCGGATCAAGAAATGTAGAATAAAAAAATGTTCAGAATAAAATTTTCCACAGGAATAGAAATTGCATTTCTCCAACCGCTTTTCCAAATCAGTGGAAAATCCAAAATTTGTATATATACAATTAAAACGGTGCGATTCGGAAAAGTGTTTGGAGAAATGGAATTTCTCCTGTAGAAAATTTAATTCTGAACATTTTTTTTTAATTGACATTTCTTGATCCGATGAACCATTTTTTAAGTTATTGCGGGATTATTGTTAAAAAACAACAAATTGACATTTTGGTGAATATTATAGATTGACCCACCTGTCGGGTGTCTGGGTACTCGACAGCTTAATCAAGACTTACAACTTTGCGGAAAAAAATTGCTGTTGTACCACTTTTTTTTTTTCTAAAATCGTATTTCCAGTGGATGAAATTGGGTGGTCTCTTACCCAAGAAGCATTTTTAGACACAGTTTAGGAACAAATTTAGTGTAGTGGGAAATAGTTTTGTAACCGTTTCGATACTTATGGGAGATACAAAGATTTCCATACATTTCCAACATTTTTTCTGAAGTTTTTACCATTTTCTTACATTTTACAGATCCCACAACAATATTATGGAACAGTTTAATAACTGTTTCTACTTTTAGATATAATTTTTTTCCAAAACAAGCATTTCAACACATTTTCGAAACATACTGCAGCATCTGTTAATCACTTCTAAATTATAAACTTGTGTCGATACATTATTGAAATTGTATGAAATACATTCTTATGACCTTATGTCATAACTTTTTTAATAAATTTATTATAACCTCACTTTTTATTATTATTAAAGCCATAGAAAAGTTTAGAGATGCAAAATGGGAAAACTAAACAATTTAAACATTCTTCCAGGTATTACAACCTGTTAAAGTATACAAGAATAATTGTGAAACTAAGAGTGACTTTCAAAAAAGTTGCTGTAGAATGTCAAAAGACAAATAATCAATTAACTGGATACTGACTTTGAAGAGGAGATTGCAGAACCAAAACAAAGATTAGAGAATTAACTTCTCTAATCTTTGACCAAAATATGAAGTAATGGAAGACCTCAAATAAAAACCACCGAAATTGCCAGAATGCACGCGCAACACAGCCGGCTGCTGGCCATTGTTCACATGTTGCCAACTTTTCCGAAACCAGACTGAAACAAAGAGAAAATTGTTTCTGTAAGAAAATGATTGTTAACATTTCCAAAAAAGTTTCGAAACAAGTTTCTTTGAGAGGTAATATGCTACAGTAATCGGAACCGAGTGGATACATTTTCATAAAATATGATCTAAATTTTCAAAACATATCCAGAACTGCTTCTGTAGCCATTTTGGTGTTGATGTTTTGCTATTTTAGTCTTTAAAAGAAAACGTGGGCAAAGGTTGAATATTGAAGGTCAGTAATTATGATAATTACGAAAAAAATATATTTTATAACCTATAAACTTTTATGCTTAATAAAGAAATATATTCGAAATGTTTAAATTTGTGAGGCCCATTGAAAATATTGAAGTATCTCCGCCAAATAATCGATAAAATTCTTGCCGCATGTCTCTTCAGGTCAGACATGGCTTAAAATGACGACAAAGTTTTCACATTATACCATGTTATTTTTATTATCCTATGTGTACCTTAAATCGTTTCCATATTGAAAAGTAATAAAAAATACGCATAATATTGAAACGCATTCTTATTAGGTGAAAGATAATAAAATTTTCCTGACTGCACACATTTGTTCCCATTGTAGAAACGTGTGTATGGAAATGAATCAATATAAAATATAATAAAGTATCGATACATTTGTGAAACTGTGTATAAATCGGTTGGCTACAAATTTGAATCATGCTTCCCTTTATTTTCGAAACCAGCAAAGAAACGCCTAGTGCCACCACAATAGAAACATGTACTGTATGACCATAAGAAATTATATGCGTGTCGGAAATGTATGGGAACATGTTGGAAACAGCTCCCATTTTAGACATGGTAACAGACACAATTTGTTAGAAACTTTTGCCAAAATGTTGCTTAAAATGCTACTTGGGTAAATAAATGAGGACACATAAAATCCTCAGATTATTCATAAAATCTGCGGTATATTATTGTTTGATGCGACATCTGCAGTGGGGGCGTAATCGGGTTTCTTGAAAAAGTTGCAGGTATATACATTGCTGGCTAGTACCTTAGCACTCAAATTGCATCATTAGAATCTGGCAGACATGTAGTTTTGACATAACAACTACACTGCAAAGGAAGAAGAAACAGTTAACAAGTTCAAGATAATATTTCAATATGGTAATACTGACTAGCCACTAAATTCGCCTGATTTAAGGGTGGCGGTGCTGTGCTCAAGAAAATTATTTTGTAATTCGACAATGTCCCCTATATCCCTGAACTGACTGAAAACATTTTTTTATAGGCTTTTAGAGAAAACTTGGTAGAATGATACCAGTAGTCCAGTCAACGAAAAAGTTGTAGAGGACATGGAGGAGGGGATAATTGTCCTCTTCAGAAATGTGTTGGGGGTAGTTAGGATGTAAACATACTAAAAGGCCCCGCCCCTAGCCCCGCCGCTTCAGGAGGGGAGGGAGGTGGAAAAGTTCCTTTTTTCAATTCTTTGCTTATAACTTGGAAACGATGCGTCGTATGGAAAAAGGTAATCGATGCAAAATTAAACATAATTAAATTTCCTACAAGAAGTCTATATTCATTTTCTTCCTATATGTTATAGTTTACGAGATATTCGCCAGCCAAAATAGAGAATTGAGCTTCAGTTAGGATCAATGACACAAACCCAGACTTCACACCGGTTAGGTTTGACTTCGAACGAATAAGTGATGATTTTCGACTGCCAGGTATGGAGCTCTGGAGGACCACAACTTGAAGAGGGTCACTCATCTGGTATACAGATGGATCTAAGATGAGGGAGTAGGGCCGACGTATATGGTCCAAAATGTAGGCTGTGAAAAGTCTTAGGTTCCGCTCGAAAATGCATAAAAAAAGGAACACGAGGAACAAAAATTGATACACTTTCAGATGGCACTCAAGGCTCTAATTCATTTATTTTTGAGTCAAAAATTGCCTGAGAATGTCTACAAACAGTAAAACAACTGGTAAGGAACAGCAAGGTTACCTTTTCATGCGAGTGCCAGGGCATGAAGAAATTAATTGAGATTTCAGATCATCTTGCAAGACAAGGCAGTCATCAAACCGGAACTGTTTTGTGGGCTAGCAAAATATCACACAATGAAGGAGGTGAGAAAATGGGAGGACGAAAAAAAACCCTCCTACTGGAGTCTAATTCAAGGGCAAAGACAAGTGAAAACTTTATAAGCTATTCAATCTCAACAAACCGGAATTAAGGCTAATCACAGCCTTTTCACAGGACATTGCTCATTAAGACACCATCTCAAGAAAATGGCCAAGGCTGAGGATTAAATGTGTCACTTTTGTAAGAAAGAAACTGAGACTGCGGAACATATACTTTGCTCATCCAAGGTCCTGGTCCGTCAAAGGCTCCAGCATTCGGAACAGGTAGTTTTGACATATGCCAAAGTAGGAAAGGTGACCCCCCCCCCCCCCAAAAAAAAAAACTCTCCTAGGATTCTTTAGAACCCTAGGATTGAACAGGTACATATAAGGTTTACATCTGCGGCGATGAACGGCGACTACTGGTCATTGGAGGTCTGCATGCAGTGATTCTGCAGTATCATTGTGAGCTGGCTCCCGGCGATCAGGGATCATTGTTTGATGCTACGGAATAATACCTATCAAAGAGTATTCACAAAAGATCTTTTCAGGTCGAGGTGAAGGAGAGGCGCTTAATGCCTAAATGGCCCATTCTCAACCTAATCTAATCTAACTCATTAAATTACTATTAGACTGGCGGTACATGACCAGTCAGGTGCAACGTTTTTAAAATGCATGCCAATCATATATATGAATGAAATTTCTGACATATTCATGGTAATTTCATTCATATATATGATTGGCATACATTTTAAAAACGTTGCACCTGACTGGTCATGTACCGCCAGTCTACTATATTCATTGTATTCTTTGACTACTCACTTAATTTCATACATTTTTCCACAATTTAAAGTATGTTATTTGACAAAAATAAAATTACCTTATTCATAATATGTACTGTAGAAGGATGAGTCCAGTAGCAGTCATGCACAGACACAAAGGTTATACCACTCCTCTCGCAATGAAGGGAAGTGAGCATCATATGACTAGAATCCAAAGAGTGAATAAAATTAGGAGGAAAGGCATTTTTCTGCTTCATTACATTCGGCTTCCTTAAAAAATATATATATTTATTAGAATCGTTTACCAGATGAAAAACAGAATTGCACATAGGTTTATCCACAGTTTTGGATGATAGATTCAGTGGTTAGTATGAACTTTAATCATGATGGTTGAAAACTGTAGATATACTTCTGTAAACATTGTAAACATCACAGACTTACTCGTATTTATCGATGGCATAAGATTCATATACAGGCATTTTTAGTTTTTTGTACTTTATATAAGGTTGTACAATCGGTAAACCCATGGGAGTCACCCATTCCACGTGTTGACAGCCTACAGCCGAAATCTGTCTTGCACATTCTGTAAACCAGTCTTGTATTTCTCTAGTTGACGTAAACATTGTCCTCAAAGACTCAAAAGTACGACCTAAAATCGAAACAAATATATGGCATGCTCATCAGATCTCAACTCCCAGCGTAGAGAACTCCTTAAAACTTTAAAAGTCCATATAGATTGTCTCCTAATTAAAATGGACAATTTTGAGTTGGAGCAAGAAATAGTGGCTGATAAAACTATTATTAAATAATTACAATGCACAATGTATGCTAGGGTGATCCTTAAAGACTAACTTTTAAAATTTACCCGGGGCACCCTCTTATTATACTCTTCGCAGAAACGAAGAGTATATTGTATTTGATCGGCACATTTCTAAAATCATAAATATCACTCGTAGAGAAAAAATTTTCGTATTATTGTGTTAGTGAACGAATTCTGAACAACTTTCAAAATGTCCGTCTGTCCGTCCGTCACGTTTCTTGTAAGCACGATAACTTAAGAAAGAAAAGTCCGATTGTATTGAAATTTAGAAAGTAAGTTAGTGTTAGCTAATGGAAATTTTACGAGATATTATTTCCATAATAATTTTTTTTTTGTTTATGAAGTTTACTAATATATATTTCATAGAAGTGAAATATGTATGAATGTCGAAAGATATAAATCACAGAAAATCAAATTTTCTAGCAATAGGTGGTGGCGCAGCGGCTAAAGCTTTGCGTTGCAATCCATTTGCTCGAACGGGTTTTTTCGTTTAATTCTGTTTTCCCGTATCAGCAACCAAAAATTTGTAAGTGCAGTGCAAGTGTTAGTTTTAAGTTTTTTATTCATTAGTTTTAGGCTCGTGCGAGCACATTCCCTAATTTTAACCTAGTTTTAAGTCTGCCTAAGGCGGACAGGTGTCCTAGCTGCAACAAGCATTATCGTTAAACCAAATCGGACCCGCCTCGTCCAACCACACATTTTCCACGACGCTACGAGCCGTGGTTGTCTGGTTGGCTTCGGGCCGGGATCCGATGAGGTGCATTCTTGTAACAAGAAATGTCAAATAAATTTGTTTTGTTGTTGTTGTTTTTGTTGCAATCCAAAGGTCCCGTGTTCGAATCCCACAGGTTGGATATTTTTTTTTTTATTTTTTTTTTTTTTAATCAAATTTTTTTCACAATAAAAATGGTATCACAAAATTTAGGATGTCCAAAAACTAACATTATTTAGAAGAAAACTGCGAAGAGTATCCTATAGAATGTGTAACAGTTATATATAAAAAGCTCAGTAAATTGGCGAAAAGTACGTTTTTAGCTTGTTTTGTTCTATGATATAAAAAAGACTCCCATAAAAATTTCAGATTTTTAAATAATGTTTTAGGGGTTGCTACCAAGTCTTGAATTTTCAAGATAATCGAGAATTTTTGCAAAATTTTTTTCAAAATAAATCAAATGAACATCAAAATGACATTGACCATCAATTGAATTAATAAAATAGGACAGTACATTGTCCCCCTTTTCATCTCAACTCAACTGTATTTTATCAACAACTTTTTCATTTATATTATTTTATAAATATAACATTGTAATTGCTGTACAGCTGTACATATTAATTACATGTTTAATGAACATAATTTCTGTTGTAACTGAATTTAATTATTAATTCCGAACTAGTTTTTTTTTTAATTTTTAAACTTTACGGGGCGGTAGCGATCCCCTAAAACTGAGTTAAAAAATCCCAAAAAATTACAGTAATTCTTTTTTATAGAGTAGATCAAAAGGGCAGGGTGCACTAAAGAAAATTAAGGAAAAAAATTTAAGGACCACCCTACTGTATACTCAAGACGGAAATGTTAGAATTTGAAATGACATTTTTACTAACCTAAACCTAGTGACCTAGTCCTACGACCTAGTTTAAGTTTTACGGGATTAAAACGTTTTGGTACAACTCGTCCTTAAAAGTTTAACTTCAAAAAATTTTGAACACAGTAAAATATTTTTATACTTATTACTGGTAGTGACAAATACATGTACGTATGTTAGTTTAGCATTCCAAGATCTCCAGCCTTCTTCAAGTGAGATTTTACAAATTCACCACATTAACTTTGGATGTTATAATTCTCGTAAAATATTTTTTTTCAGAATAATGTGGGAAATTGTTAGACAGATTCCAAATTTCATAAAAAAAATCATGATTTTTTTATAAAGTTGCACCTTACTGAAATTCTTGAAATTAAATACCAATCTAAATTAAAATTTTTAATCACATTATTATTTGCTTACTTGTCAAATAAGATGATGCAGCCCACACTGACTCTTTGGGAAATTCATCGATATCTTTAAGTTGTCTGGCAATTTGCAGGCGGGCCCCAAATCGAGTCACACCATAAACGGTTGTCATCACAGTCTGCTTTATCACTTTTCTTTTAACAAATCCATCAAGAAGTTTGGCAATCTGAAAATTACTTTTAAATTTAAATACAAAATGAATTTCATCCAACAATCATACATCATTATGCATTTGTGTGATATTTTAAACTGATTTTTTATTTTCTTTTCTCTCCAATTGGAAAATATGACTTAAAAGTTAAAATGTTTGTGCGCAACCTTCTTTTAGATCAATTTCTAGTGGGTATTCTTCAATAAATCAACATTTATTATCAGCAAATAAAAAATAGATGCAAAATTTTTTATAAAACAACTCAAAAATGAACGAAAATTAAAAAATAGTGGTTTAAACCAGGACTGTCAAAAAATTGGTGCTTATTAAACACTAATTCATTTTGAACTAACCTCAATTCCATTCTCAGCGTCTCTAGCCCGTTGCTTTTCCACTAAGACCACCACAGCACTATAAACGTCCTGCGGAATGTCGGAAGGAGTTAAATTAACACTGAAAGCTCCCGCACTGTCTCTACCCAAGGCTGCATAGTGTTGGAGGCCATTGCAACTTCCATCCTGGTGAACAGGAAAGTGAGATCTGAACTTTTCTGGATTCGGAGACCTGACTACATCTGCAATTTCCATACAGCAAGCCAGAGTTTGCCAAGGTTCGTCAGATTCCGTCCACCATTTCTTCCCTGTTAGAGGATTATCTGCGGAATCGAGGATCAGATCCATGTTTCTATTTGCAAATTTTAACCTAAAAATATGCAGAAAATATGATCAATCAAACTAAGTGTGAAAAGAGGTGAATAAGGAATTGTCTTGATGCAGCGATTTTATTGCTTTAATTTGTTTTAGGTGTGGTAAGTATAATGAGAAATTTCCGATTAAATCAGTCCACTGTTTCATAAAAAATTTAATCAATTTATGTTGCAAAACTAAAATTTTCTGTTATTTTTATCACAAAAATAAAATGCCAAATTGTTCGCAATAAAATTTATAATAAAACTGAACCTAGTAGTAGTACAAATCTTTATTGGAAATTCCGATTGGCTAACGACCTAAATCTTCCAGCCTATTATATTATATTTACAATTATATCTACAATACTTATTAATTTAAAACAAATATAATACATCTTATGTTTACGAGGTTTTAATATGAGTGTATTTTATACTGTTGTTGATTACGTAATAACATGAGGGATTCGTAGATTGTTTGGGTAGGGAATACTCTTTTGGGTGGGATGTTGGGATTTGTTGGGTAAATTAAAGGATTTATTAATTCGATGTTAGATGAATTGCTGGAGAATTTCTTTGAGAGTCTTTGGAATCGGGAGAGTATAGGTTCAATTTTGGTTTTTTGGTAAAGAGTGATTGTGCAAGGGATTATTGGGATGCCTAATTTTCGTGATTTTCCTCAGACTACTTCTCTCCCCTACTTCGATGTTACTCAAAGCTGGCTTTCAACAATTTCCAAATAGAATGAAACCATATTCCAGTATTACTCCAGTCAAATTGTGTTTTTATCAGGAAAGTTTTGGGGTAGTTTTGATTTCCTCCATTCTATATGTTTTTTGGGATGTTGAATACGAATCTGAGGTTTGCTAACAAAATTTCGTGACGCAACAATGAAAAAAATTCAAAAAAGGTAAAAAATCTTTTTTGGTGGTCTTTTGCTTATAACTCGAAAACTATTAACTTTTCGTAAATAACTTCTCTATTCAGAATAGTAAAAAAGTACATAAAATTTCCCACAAATTTCACTATTTAGATTTTTTCTCCGGCGAACTATTCGGTCTCAATCGCTAGTTGAAAATTGACGTATTTCGGCTGTCTGCGCGAAAATCCACTTTTTCCGCTCCGAAAATCTAATTTATTATTAAAGGCTGACATTTAGTGAATTCCTCCTAGGTTGAATACAATGTAGACTGGTTTTAACTGTTATGCCATTTCCAGTACTAAAAAAAAAGCATTTTCAAAATCACATTGTATTTAAATTCTGTACAAATATAATTCCTTCGTGTACATCTTTTCATTTTATTTATTCTCTCCCGACCTCCCCAAATGAGTTTATAACTGCCCCATCTGGTTTAAAAGCCTTCTTTCCCTCCATTCGACTCCTTCACAGACGAGCCAACGCCAACTACATCACCGTGTACCTGAAAGGTTTGAAAACGTTTATCGAGTCACGCAAGAAGAGGAAGGATGGTGAGCATGTTCAGCTAAGTAAAAAATCTGCAGTTGAGATTCATGAGCGATGTAAAAACTACAGTAATGAAAAAACTGCCGCTCATTTGAAGAAGGTGGAGCAGGGTAGGGAGCAAGTCAAAAGACGTTCTACTCAAGCACCTTTTCACTGCTTTATGTGTGGCCTCATCATAACACCTGAGTTTATAGAACAACAAAGAAAAAAGAAAACCAATCGCAATATTGTGTATCAGGTTCGAATATTGAAAGTGAAAGAAACTATCATAAAAAGAGCAGAAGAACGTGGTGATGAGTATGGACAAGCCATAATCAAACGTCTTTTGCCTGTCTCAGACTTGGTGGCCTCTGACTGTCAGTATCATAGTTTATGCATGACTATACATTGCCCAAGAACTCAAGAGAAGAGAAAAAGCAGTCCATTCGCCAACGATGTTGAAGCAGTAATGGAAGATGTCTTGAACGTGAACGGTTCGTCAGAGAAAAAAATCTAAATAGTGAAATTTGTGGAAAATTGTATGTACTTTCATTTTTAATAGAAAAGTTGATAGTTTTCGAGTTATAAGCAAAAGACCGCCTAAAAATAAGATTTTTCACCTTTTTTGAATTTTTTTCAATGTTGCGTCACGAAATTTTGTTAGCAAACCTCAGATTCGAATTCAGCACCCCAAAAAAAATGTAGAATGGAAGAAATCAAAACTACCCCATAACTTTCCCACCAGGGGCCCTTTTAAGCACAAATTAACAGCACTATATGGGTAGGCAAATCATTTTTATATGTAAGAGATCTAAAGTGTTTAGTTCTTGATACAAGACTTCGTTTACACCATTTTATGTGTGACTTAAAATTTAGCTTGCTGTCAATATTGATACCTAGGCACTTGCACAATTGAGAAGGTCAGAGTGTCTGTTGAAGTAGATTAATTGATGGAGAATTATCTGTACCTCTATGGTTAAATATAATCAGATGAGATTTATTTGGATTTGGAATAGTGCGCCATTTCTTCAACCCAACTGAACCTATAAAATTTCTGATAATTTGTTAAATTCGGTGTTTTCACAAATTTTAAGATCTCTTTGATTGTGAAGGTAATATTTAATGACAATTATGAACACTTGAATTTCTCCAATCAGTTGAGCGATATCCAAAAAAAAAAAAGCATTTTTAAATTTGAATAAAATTTTACCGCCAAAAACACCGTTACATCTCCAGGTGCTGATGACATCATTAGTCACATTGACAGTAAACAACCAACCTCAATTGGTTCCCGTAGTTTCAACTAAAATCTTGTTCAACGTAATGTTTATTAAGTTTTAAGCGAGCCGCCATTTTGATTCAAAGGTGCAAACAATTGTTTTGTTCAAAATAATTCAGCAACGCTCGATCCTACCAGAAAAATGTTGAAGAGGACAAAATTGCCTACATTTTTTGTGTATACATTTTTTATTGTAAGTCTAATATGTAACTATAGCAGTGGAAAAATGAAGTTTAATGAATTTTTTTTCAAAAAATCGTCAAACTCCATTTTAATCAATCCAATCATATATATTTTTAAATGTTCATTTAATTTAATTTCAATATATTGTCGCGTGTTTCCACCCTTAGGAAACCACCCTCGCAAATTCCGTGGGTTCCAAAAATTATAACAAGAGATGTCCACTAACACACTTTATTAAATATTTACTGGATACTTCACAATACTATTATTAATTTAAATACACTTTACTGACTAAAATCACAATGTTTATCACTTTGTTTATCCTTGAAGTCTTAACCTCACTTTCTATACTTTTTGAACTTTCCGAACTACTCGCCGAGAATGCGGTCGGTCTTTTATACCTAAAAATGACAGATCTCGATTGTTCTGTGATGACGCCACCATTCTCTCGATAATTCCAGATTGTCACTTTGGAATCTTCTGGTAGGTTCTTTTTCGAGTAGGTGCAAATACATCATTCTAGGGGTTGTAACACATTACACTGCCCCCTCCTTAAGCCTGAACGTCCCGGTCAGGCAATTCAGCCTCTTTCACATACTTCGCCAGTCTATCCAAGTGTACGATCTTCATCTTGTACTTTTTGTTTCGTTGAATCCGATAAACGACATCATTTATTCGGGTAATAACAGTATACGGTCCATCCCAAGGAGGTTGAAGTTTCGGTGACTTCCCTTTCTTTCGCTGTGGGTTATACAGCCAAACCAGATCTCCTGCCTTGAACCCTTCTGAACTACCCTTACGGTCGTATCGAGCCTTCATTCGGTCACTGGCTATGGTGATTTGGTCTCTAACCAGCTCATGAACATTTCTTAGCCGTTCACTCATTTCATCCACATAGCTGTTCACAGGAAGCTGTTCTCCACCTGGTGTTCCGAAAATCAAATCACATGGCAGTCTGATCTCATGTCCAAATACTACACGGGCTGGTGTTTGTTTCGTAGACTCGTGGATAGCAGCTCTATATGCCATGAGGAAGAACGGTATGTGGAGATCCCAATCACGTTGATTCTTATGAACCACTTTAGAGAGATGTTCTTTCATGGTCTTGTTATGTCGTTCCACCATTCCATCTGATTGCGGGTGAAGGGCTGTTGTCCGTGTTTTGTGTATCCCCAATAACTTGCAGATTTGCTGAAACACACCTGACTCAAAGTTCCTCCCTTGATCTGAGTGCAGCTCCAGGGGTACACCAAACCGACATATCAAATTATCTACCAAGACTTTGGCGACAGTGACTGCTTCTTGGTTTGGAATTGCATAGGCCTCTGGCCACTTACTAAAATAGTCCATGGCAACCAGTATGTACTTGTTCCCATCCTTGGTTACTGGGAATGGGCCGGCTATATCGATCGCAATCCTCTCGAAAGGAGCTCCGACGTTATATTGTTTCATTGCACCCCTACTTCTAGTCTGCGGTCCCTTACTTGCTGCACAAATTTTGCAATTGCGACACCAAGCTTCCACATCCTGACGACTATTTACCCAATAAAATCGTTCTCGTACTTTATTCAGGGTCTTATTAACGCCAAAGTGCCCACCGGATGCTCCATTATGCACTTCCTGAAGTACTTTCGGTACTCGACACCTGGGAATCACTAGACGCATAACAACTTCCCTGCCATCCGGGCTTTCCCAAGCTCTCTTTAGCAGCCCGTTCATGACTTTAAGTGAATCCCATTGGGCCCACAAAGCCTTCAATCCAACTGCCTTATCCGAAACATCCTTCCACGCTGGTCGAATTCCTTTCTCCTTTGCTCTCAATATAGCCCCAATTTCTGTGTCATTCAGTTGTTCTTGTCTCAGGGCTTCGGTTGTCCAATCATCCGGAACCTCTATTTTAATAGTGTTGACAGCCACCGTACCCTGCAATTTCTCAACGTGGCGGCAGTGCTTGCAATCTTCCTTGCATGGTCTTCTAGATAAAGCGTCTGCGTTCTTATGAGATCTTCCAGGTCGATGTTCTATTTTGAAATCATACTGTTGCAGCCGTTCTATCCAACGAGCCAGTTGACCTTCAGGGGTTTTCAACTGCAACAGCCATTTTAATGCAGCATGGTCGGTGCGAATCTTAAAATGTCTTCCATAAAGATATTTATGAAAATGGTCCACTGATTTAACGATGGCCAGTAACTCTTTCCGGGTTACACAATAATTTCTTTCCGGTTTGGACAGCACCTTGCTGAAATATTCGATCACTTTTTCCTGCCCATTCTGGATTTGGGACAGTACACAACCGACCGAAGAATTGCTGGCATCCGTGTCTAAAATAAAAAGTCCTTCCCGTTGTGGGTATGCTAGCACAGGACCAGTACATAGAGCTGCCTTCAATTTTCTCCATGCCGTTTCACATTCCGGTGTCCATTGGTACTGTACTTTCTCTTCTGTCAGCTGGTGTAATGGCTTCGCAATTTCGGCAAACCCTTCCACAAAGCGCCTATAATAAGTGCAGAGGCCAAGGAAGCTCCGTACTTCATGAACGTTAGATGGTCTTGGCCAATCTCGTACAGCAGAAACTTTGTCGGGGTCTGTTTGTATTCCATCCGAAGACACCACGTGACCAAGAAATTTGACTTCTTTCTGGAATAGCAGGCACTTCTTCGGGTTCAACTTCAGATGGGCATTCCTGACTCGCCCAAATACTTCTTGAAGATTTTTCAAATATTCTGTAAAGTCCTGTCCCATAACAAGCACGTCGTCAAGGTAAACCAGGCACGTCCTCCAGGTTAGCCCTCGCAGTACGAATTCCATCAATCTTTCAAAGGTAGCTGGCGCATTGCAAAGTCCAAAAGGCATCACAGTAAATTGATAAAGACCACTGCCTGCTGAAAACGCTGTCTTCTCCTTATCATCAGGATGAAGCCCCACTTGCCAGTATCCACTCCTAAGGTCTAACGTAGAAAACCATCGTGAGCCTGCCAACGTGCTTAACGTGTCGTCAATTCGTGGTAATGGGTAACTGTCTTTCTTCGTGACATCATTTAATTTTCGATAATCGACACAAAATCTTAATGTTCCGTCCTTCTTGGCAACCAAAACTACTGGCGATGACCAGGGACTCGTCGACTCCTCAATGACTCCATCTTGTAGCATCTTGTCTATCATTGCCGAGGCATCTTCTTGTTTTGCTAATGGAAGCCTCCTAGGTGGTTGTCGAATAGCGGGCGAGTCGCCAGTATTTATCCGATGCTGGACTATGTCTGTTTTTGTAAGGGCCTCTGTATTCTTGGCAAATACTGAACTTTCCTTTTCTAGGAACTTGATTGCCTCCCTTCGTTCATCCTCAGATAAATGCTCCAACTGGGTAGTCAGCAAGGTCAAAACTTCCTGGTCTATTTTCATAGATGAACTTCTTCCCTCTGTTTGTTCCTCGCACCTCGCTACCCATGTGACCGGTTCATAGGAGCCAATCGGTTTGCCTTTCTTAATTGTCACAGAGTGGGAATTTAAATTAACGACTCTAATTGGGATTTTGTCTTTAGTCCGGGTTAAGGTTCTCGCTACAAT
The DNA here is from genome assembly GCA_936432065.2 of Rutpela maculata. Classification (NCBI taxonomy): domain Eukaryota; kingdom Metazoa; phylum Arthropoda; class Insecta; order Coleoptera; family Cerambycidae; genus Rutpela; species Rutpela maculata. Next base: position 41,343,646 of record OW386290.2, read on the forward strand.
AATATTGGGTAGGGACTTAATCGATTCGTCATCTTCAACTAGGCCAACACGGTACCCTCCAGGATTTCCTTCTAAGGCAGCATCGATCATTTGTTCTGAATGAGCAGGAATCTTGATTGTCTGTGTTGTTAACAACCTTGCTTTATGGAATTGGTCATCTGCGGTTGCCAGAATAAATTCCTCATTTCCAATTTTTAAGACTCGCTCCCCTACGTCAACAATAAATCCCTGCTCTCCCATGATGTCTAGACCCAAAATGAAATCATCCATAATGTCAGCCACAATGACCTTGTAATTTAACCTCAACCGTCCAACCTGCAGTTCCAAGTTGATTTCTCCATGGACCGCAGCCCTGTCCCCCGTGGCTGTCCGAATGATTACTCCATTTTGCTTCTTGTCAATCTGCAAGCCTGATATAAACCCTGGCCGCACTATTGATGACGTAGCACCGGTGTCAATCGTAAACACGCATTTTCTTCCATTCACATATCCTTGCAACAACAGACTACTTGGTATTCTTTGGAGCTGGGAAATCTTTATTTCTCTGGGGGCACCGCATTCCCTAGCCAGCAGAGCCCCCTTGGTGCTGGCTATCTTTAGTTTTCCTGCTTCTCTTCAACATTCACAGCATTTACTCGACTCTCCGAGTTCTGCTGTCGACAGTCTCGTTTTATATGTCCCACCTTGCCGCAGTTGAAACATTTAATACCTCCGCTCGACTTTCCTCTATTTTGTTGTTTTTCCTGCTTTCCGAGGCCATCCAATTTATCGCATAATTTGGTGAATATTTTCTGCATCTCAGTCAGCAAGGGGTTCTGGTTCATTTCTGGTTGCGATTCTTCGAGAGTCACAGCTCGCACTCTCGACCTTGGAGTATCCCTGTAAGCGGCTTCTACTTCGAGTGCACGCACCAAAGCTTCGCTACTACTTTGGTGTCTCGTCAGTCTCAGGACTCGCCTGACCTCTTCGTCCCTTATACCATCTAAAAAGGCCCCCACGGCTAATTGTTCCTGGAATTCTTTAGGTGCACTCGGATACGCCAGGTGTGCCAGCCTCTCTATCGCAGCTTCAAATTCTTGTAAACTTTCCCCAGCTTTTTGCATCCGGGATTTCAGCTGAGCCTGGTATAATTGGGCAAGGTGTTGATCGCCATACCTCAAGTCTAATGCAGCTTCCAAGACTTTAAAGTCCCTTTGTTTCTCAACTGGGATGGTTTAGAGTAACTCTGAAGCTTGGCCCCTTAATGCTAGAACTAATGCCATGGCCTTTTCCTCATTATCCCAGTTGTTCGCACACGCTGCTGCCTCAAACTGCCTCTTGTACGTCGTCCAGGAACTTTGGCCGTCAAAGGAGGGAGGTTTTAATCGAGGGCCTGATGATGTTACTAGCTGGCCTCCTTTTTCTCTCAATTGTCGTTTAAGTCTCTCCATTTCTCCTTCGAACTCGCTCATTTTTCCTCTGATTTGACTAACTTCTGTCTCGACCACAACTACTTTGTCTTCGACCTTGTTTATCTCTTCTTTGACCTCACTCTTTAATTCTTTGTTGGCAGAAATGATAGCGTCCTGCTGTATTTTCATTTGTTCATTCAGAATTTTCCTTAATTCTTCTTGCCGTCTTTCTTGTTCCTCTTTTTCTTGTTGGCGTCCTATTTCCAGATTTTCCATCATTTTCTTTAATTCATCTCTTTCTTCTTGACGTCTTGTTTCTTGCTCTTCTTTTTCTTCTTGACGTCGCTTTTCTTGTTCCTCTTTCTCCTCTTGACGTCGTCTTTCTTGCTCTTCTTTCTCCTTTTCATGTTCTTCTTTTTCTTTTTGGCGTCTTATTTCCAGATTTTCCATAATTTTCTTTAATTCATCCCTTTCTTCTTGACGTCTTCTTTCTTGCTCTTCTTTTTCTACTTGACGTTTTTTCTCCTGTTCTTCTTTGTCTTCCTGCCGTTGCTGCGCCATCATTTTTTGGAATTGTTCGAATAAGTCCTGTACTTGTTTATCGGATGCCATACTTCTTGTTGTTACGGGCATACGATGAAAATAAAATAAATTTAACTGTCACGTCACTATCGGTAATGGAACTTTTCCAGACAAATCTCGAAATAGCACGAAAAAGTCTTATTCAGAGTCTTTTGTCACTATCCATTTCAGAGAATTTAATAATCTCCACTAATGTCCAAATAGAAAAAGTTCTAGAAATTTTTCACGCACTAACACAAATAAATGAGTCTTTTTCAGTGTCTCTATCACTTCTCAGTTCAAAGGATTTAATTATCACACTAATGTCCTAATAAAATGTTCTACAATGTCTCAAAAATGCACTTAACACTATTTTCCTGTTCGAAAATAACCCTCGAACAAATGTCCAGTAAATGAGTCCTCCGTGTTAGCACTAACTCTCGAGAATACTTCTCGAACACTCCAACACAAGTTCAGAGCTCCTCTTGTCATAAAATTCCGCTTTCTGACACCAATTTGTCGCGTGTTTCCACCCTTAGGAAACCACCCTCGCAAATTCCGTGGGTTCCAAAAATTATAACAAGAGATGTCCACTAACACACTTTATTAAATATTTACTGGATACTTCACAATATTATTATTAATTTAAATACACTTTACTGACTAAAATCACAATGTTTATCACTTTGTTTATCCTTGAAGTCTTAACCTCACTTTCTATACTTTTTGAACTTTCTGAACTACTCGCCGAGAATGCGGTCGGTCTTTTATACCTAAAAATGACAGATCTCGATTGTTCTGTGATGACGCCACCATTCTCTCGATAATTCCAGATTGTCACTTTGGAATCTTCTGGTAGGTTCTTTTTCGAGTAGGTGCAAATACATCATTCTAGGGGTTGTAACACATTACAATATTCTACTTTACCTTGGATCATCCGCAAACAATTTCTTATAACAATTACAAATATCGTTAATGTATAATAAAAAAAGAGTATAGGAGCAAGTACCGACCCTTAAGGTATTGCATGTTTTATAGCCAACTCTTCTGAATAACTGTCGTTAAATTTTATAATTTTTTTTATTTTCGAGGTACGATACTACTATCACTGAAATACTATCTCGTCAATTTCATATTTTTTTAGTTTCAATACAAGTAGATCTTTATTATAATAATATAAATAATATACAATATGTTGTAGTGTTATATAATAAAAAAATTTTTCCTAAATCCATCTTTCTGCCGCTGTATCTCGTTACACATTAGATTTGCAATAAAAATGTATACACAAAAAATGAAGGAAATTTTCCTCTTTGACTTTGTGGCGAACATTTTTTTCGTAGGATCGAGTGTTAACAAATTATTTTGAAAAAAAACAATTATTTGCACTACTCTACCTTTTGCAAAGCAAAATCCCCTACTGATTGGGCTAATAGTGAAAACACCCTATTTAGGTAACAGACGATTTCAAAAAATTGTTTTGTGCAACTAAAGTTACAAACATATTTTCTTTCTTGAATTATTATGGCTTTCAGAATAGCTTCACACAGCCAGTTAAATACAGAGGCACAATTTCTTCTCGCCTATAATGGGGTATTTTCCTACTTTTTTTTTTATTGAATAATCATAGAATATGTATCAACAAGCCTTCCAATACAGATTTCCGCGAAGAGTTTTAAATTGGTGACGTAAGTAATCTGCCGATGACGTAGGTAGTCTGTGCCGACTTGTTGACAGAATGGTTTTATACAAAACAGTGTGGTGTTGCCAATTTGAAATTTCTTCTCTAGCTCTAGTAAAGATAATTGAAGAAAACAGGAGTATAAAGCTTATTTATTAAATCACTTTTAATATATTCATCCACAAAATTTAATTTTGTGATGTAAAAAATAATAAGAGGAGTGAATTATTAAATATTTTAAATAATTTTTAATGCCGATTAGGTTCTTAAAAACACATTTAGCAATATATGGCAACAATGTCAACGGCTAATCAAATAACAGATGTGTTCTAACATCGCGTTGATTTGAAGCATTTCAATTTCTTTTATCGAGGTATTTGCTGTAATTTACAAATAATAGATGTCATTTAAAAGGTGTTTTATAAAAAGTTGTGGAAACACCAACATAAGTGCGCCAGATTTTTTTTAACTATTCCTAAAAATATGAATATTCGTAGAACTTGGTGGCAAGCTTCCAATATTTCTGATTTCATCCCTTCAAAAATCCAAATTTTGCTTATAGAAAGAATCTATCATGTCATAATCAACTTTGGGCAAATTGGATGAATCTCCTTTTACAAAATTCAACTCCATCTTAATAGTTTATCGATAAAATATAAAATAACGCCACATAAACAAACAACAAATAAATCTAACCAATATGTCTCTTTCACTTGTATTGTGACAAGAAGTGACAACTGACAGCACACAAGCAAACTTGGAAGAGCCATTTTTATACAATGTTACTACATAATCCTCGCTGTGAATTTTGTTTACATTTTTAAAATAACTTCTAAATAATAACAAACATAAATACCTTTTAATTCCTTCTAAATACGTGTATATAATATTTATTGATTTTCAAGATATTGAGCAAAATAGAAGTGTTATAGGTAAAATAATGTAAAGTAAAAACTCAATTTGGCATTCATATAAGATAGTTACAGTCTAAGTGAAAGTTGTCTATGATTGGTTGAATTATTTCCAGAGATGGGTCAAGGAAACTTTCCATTGGAAAGTTTCCAGGAAATTTTCGGAAGTTTCCGGAACGAAGTTTTGATAAAAATGAAAGTTTCCTTTAAAATATTTGAATATTCCGAAAGTTTCCAAAATTCAGGGGAAGTTTCCAAAACTCCGGGAAAGTTTCCAAATTTTTCACGAATATTTACAGTTATTATTTACACATATTTACTCATAAATTTGAAATTGCCGCCACGATGATCTAACATAACCTCAAACGCCAGAAATACAGTTTTAATTTGTTGATATTTTTTCGAAATTATCAAAAATTAATCGGATGTTTGATGACGAAGGGTTTCATATGGTCACCGCTCGGATTATTATTATTGGCATTGGCACAGAATTTCTCTAATTTCGTGCTATTGGCTATGATCAAGGATGAGTTGACAGACATATGATAAGTTACGTTTATTTGTTTACCCGCACTATCTTCCCGATGAATAATATCTAGCATTTTTTCTGCTACATTAAAAACGAAAATGATTAAAAAGAAATATACTTTTATTTTTTTACAAATTATAAGATATTATTTAATTTAATAGTTTTAGTGTTATTTTAATTAAATTATGATGAATGTTATGTTGTGTTATAGTGGATGGCTTAATTTATTTTGATATTATTTTCTTGTTATAATTTTTTTAAGAGTTAAAATTTAAAATTAAATAAACATTTATTTATTATTTTATTTATTTGTTTTACACTTTTAATTCAATATCACTACAATATGCGATTTAGATGTTATTTCTGTCTTGCCTTCTATATTTCCGTTTCTGCACAAAATAGGAGTTACGACTTACATATGACATTTACATAAATTTTTAATTTTATAATCCACATATTTATCACATTCTATAAATTATTTCATTTATATTTAATTATTAAATAATTCAAACAAAACAAATTACTGGGTAACCACCCAATTGCTCCATATTCTTCATATAGCACAGGGCACATATAGCGGGTGTCATATAATATCAGTTATTTGGTAAAAGTCTGTAAATGTAATGTAAATAATATATTTATATGCACTTATCTGGTATCAAAATGAAGCTCAGATCATCACGAATCAGGTTTTACCATAAAATAGACTCTGAATATTCCCAATGGAAAGTTTCCAGGAAAGCTTCCTGGAAACTTCCGGAGTAATCAAAACTCCGGGAGTTTACCCATCTCTGATTATTTCCCTGAATTTAAAAAAAATTCACAAAAAAAAAATGTTTTTTTTATTTTGAGAAGTGTTTGTCTGGAATTAATATGGTCACAGGTTTTTACACGGTTCTATGTTGGATGTCATTCCTCATCAAAAGAAAAACACTAAAAATTTTTTTTTCTTATTACTCAAATCGATATATAGTAATAATATCAGCTTGGAGTACAGCTGATGAAATGTAACTTTTATCCACAACTAGGCGCCAACAATCTACTTCTGAAAATATCCTATGTTTTACCGTGTCTACACACTTGGATTCCATTAAGAAAACATGTTGTTCCATCTTGAACAAACAGTTTCCGGTTCTGGTAACAGGATTTTTTCGAATGTAGAAAATGCCTGTTACCCAGTTATTCCTAGATACCATTCAACAAATACGTTCACAAAAATGAGCTATTTTTAACCTCTCCCTTTGTAACATCTTGTAACAATTGTGAACCCCTTCTTTATATGAACGTTAATTTGCAGTAACCTCCTCCCCGCTAAAAGTAAATGTATTTGTTGAATGCCCCTCTTGCATGTTACATAGAATCGTGAGTAGTCTAATACACAAAATATAAACTACATTTACTAAACTGCCTACTGCAATTTTCTCACCTACCTCTCACTTACTGGATCCCTTTTCTTCAAACCAGTCAGATTTATCAGGTGCAATTTAAGCCAGTCAAGTCCATCAGGTCCTAATGGTCTGGATTCGGCAAAAATCAACATAGACCTTGCCATATCAGAACCTAAATGGTTTAGGTGTGGTGGTACAGGGTAAACCCTGCCCCGGAAATCCATATTATGAGGCAACCAGAAGACATCATTTCGAAACTAAAATTTAATTTGAGTAAGTATTAAAAATTTGTGGTATTGACTTTAGGTAAGTATTAATAATTAACTATTTTTCAAAATTACACTACAAAATATTTATATCATAAAATGTCACAATTATTGAACTATTTTAAACAGTTTTTTTTTAACGGTTTTTTTAAATGTTTTAGATGGTATGTTTAAAACTCTATTAAACTAAAATTAAATGGTGCCAAGTTACTGTGTCTGCTACTACTACTTGATGCCAGATGACGCTCTTAAACGGATTTTACAGCAGTCTACAAATAAAACGTTCAGTTTAGTGCAAGTTACCACTGACTATTTGACTCATAAGAGTAAGACTACAGAGGCTATTTTTTTGTGAGTGTGTTTACTGTTTATATTGGAATTATTTATCTGAATGGACCATCATCGGCACTTTTCCTGCTTTCCCACAATCTCCAAAATAATACATTTGTTTAAAACATCGCATCCTGTATTAAATATGTTTTAAACATTTATTTAAAACATGATGCGATGTTTTAAACATTTATTTAAAACATGATGCGATGTTTTAAACATGTTTTAAATATCTTGTTCAAAACATTTTGTTTTAAATATGCCAACCCTGCACATAACTGCCAAAAAACATAAAGTAACAAGCTCAAAACGTACTCTTTGCCTGTTCACTGAACTTTTATATAATTGCTACACATTCTATAGGATACACTTCGCAGTAAATAATGTTAGTTTTAGACATTTTTAATTTTATAGTACGAACTTAGTTGGTAAAAGGCTCAGTGTGAAATAAAGTAAAAATAAAAAGAAAACTATATCCCATTTGGGTTTCGAATCCGGGACCCTTGGATTTCGAGTCAAAAACGTAAGAACTACACCACCACCTAACACGTAAAAAAATGTAAATTTTTACATTATAAGAGACGAGCTAAAGTCATATTTCCACAGTTGTATATTACATTATGAAATGTATATCTGTAAAATATATAAATATTTAGCTATTAAAATGAAATATCATTTCACCAGATTTCTATTCAATTACAAAAATATAAAAATCAAAAAATTTTTTTTTCAAATTTAAATCATTAATAACATTTTTATTTACTGATCGATTTTGTTCAAAAACAATAGGGTTCTTCCTCTAGCCAACACTAACTTACCGTCCAAATTTCAGTACAATCGGATTTTTCTTTCTTGAGTTATCGTGCTTACAAGAAACATGACGGACGGACAGACGGACATTTTGAAAGTTGAACAGAATTCGTTCACTGACACAATGATATGAAAATTTTTTGTCTGCGAGCGATATTTACGGTTTTAGAAATGTGCCAATCAAATGCAATATACTCTTCGTTATCGTATTTGCGAAGAGTATAATAACATGTATCTGGTCATATATACATACATAAAGACATTAAATAGTAATGAACAAAAATGTAGAATTTACTAGATTAGAATGCACACATAATGAGACATAATACATTTTGTATCAGTTGTCGATTTATTCAAAGTCAGCGTCCAGATATTCACTAAAACTATAAAATGCTTTCCTAGTTAAAAAATTTTTGATAATGAATTTAAATTTTTTCTTATCTAAAATTTTTATACGTTGGGGAATCTTGTTGTAGAACAGTGGGCTATAATAATTGTAAGCATTTCGACTGTGCATTAATCTTGTGAAATCGATTCGTATATTGCTACCTTGTCTAGTAGGGTAGTCGTGAATTTCAGCTTGAATGATGTATGTATTTATATTACTTGTTATATGGACTAACCACTCCAGTATGTATACGCAAAGTAGAGTAAGTATAGCGTGATCAATATATTTTAACCTCACACCCTCTCTATACTATAATCTAGTCCAAATAGAGACTAGTACCACAGTCATCTACTAGAAAGCTGAATTCGTGAAACTTGGCAATGATGTTTAATAGGCTGTTTCCTCACTACTATTAGAAGAGTTTTTAAAAATATTTCGTCATTTTTCTCAGTGTATTTTAGTTTTTCGTGACGTGTTGTATACACACGAGATACATTTTGTAGTGTAAAGTATTAGTGTGATATTTAGGTTAACTATCTAACAGATTTATGTTGTGAGAAAAACCGTTCAAAGTGCATACTTAAGATATCTGAGCTTTTGCAAAATCATCACATTTATGCCAGTAGTACAGTAAGTGAAGCTTTTAAATCCCAGCCCGAAAACGATGCAATAAATTTCCATATTTTCTTCTTCAACGTGCTATATAAAATATGTACATTATATTGTCATTTTTAATGCTTTTTCGTTGGTCGTTGTCGCAAAAGATAATAAAAAACATACTCCGATAGAGAATTAAATTACTTCTTTGCTAAAGTGCATATTTTTCGAGATATTGCAAACTGAAAATTGCAATTTTCACCCTCTAAAATTCGTCCTAGACGTTTTATTAATTTCTCGAAAAATATGGACTTTAACAAAAAATTCAAAAAAAAATTAAAGCTTTTAGGAAAACAAATCGAATGGTTTTTCTCTCATTTTCTTTCTCCGATGTTTAGTTTTGGAAATATGGTATTTTCAAAATGGCGCCGAACCGTTCAGAAAAAATATACGACGTAAAAATCTAAAATTACTCAGAAATTACAACTGGGAGAAAAATTTTTGTTCGTGTAAAAATTAAAGGTATTAAATTTTTTTTTTGACATTTCATCCAATACACACCTATTTAATAAAGCAGGTTCTGCAGTGTGTCAAAAAAAACTTCAGGTATTAATTATACCATGTAGGTACCTACATTCTAAATCACTATACACTTACATGATTGGCTAGAGAAAGTCTGTATAAACAATCACACCACAGAGAATACATCTCTGCCTTCTTCCTTTTATATTGAAGCCTCTGTCTAAACAACTGGAATTTTTCAGCTTTGTCCATTTCAGCAGTTGGTGATGGCGGTGGCGAAAGTGAAGATGGTGGCTCTGGTATATCCAAATTTGCGGAACCACCATTATTGAATACCTGAAAAGTTGAGAAATAATCACGCAGGTACTGTCATTTTTTTTTTATCAGATTCACATCCAATACTAACAATTTTTTAATAAACATATTTCTTACCTCCAATATGACATTCAATATCTTCTGATTAACCTTCCAAGGCACAGCAGCCAATTGATTTAAAGCATCTAAACTAGGATAGAGTTGTTGGGCTCCCACTTCTGCAAATCTGTGCTTTTGGGCTGTTGCCTGAGATGGCAAACGAATAACATCGCAAGGTGATACCAGGTAACCACCAATACGCGAAGATATCCAAGGTACAGGTGGACAAACCATCGGTAGTTCATAGGTGGGAAAAGTCAACGTTTCCGGAACAGAAGCACGGTAAAGTCGGGATAAGATGGGATGTGGTTTGACCTCTTCTTTAACTAGCCTACCTTGTGTTCGAAAGATGGTGTAAAATGCCGGCAAGTAATTCTTATGACTGTTGGTCGTCCTTAAAGAATTCACGTCGACTTTCAAGTCGTGCATTACAATGTGATATAAAAACTTTCCGATACACTGCAAGATAGTAGGAGACCACTCTTGATGATCCATATCCAAGGTAGGGCCATTAGCAAATGTACCGTGTTCCACCCATTGCCATCTTTGCCTGGGATTTACATAAACTTCCTTGTCGGGCAAGACGTCCATTTCTGAATGGCAAGCGGCATATTCATCACAGTATTTGCCGTGTACTTCCACGATTTTATTTAAAACTCCAGTCTTTTGTTTCCTCAAAATCTTGTACCTAGCATAAACCTTAGTGCCCATGTCTCTATAAAGCATATTAACAGTAGGACTATAGGTTTCGGAGCCTTGTGCAATTTTTTTCGCTTCATCCGTTATTATCGTAACGTAATCTTTTACTGGAATACAACGCATATATGGTTCTGGGTTCAGAGGACTTCTTTGAGCTGTTAATGTAGAAAGATCCCTGATAAAGGCCGCCAAAGCCGCTTCATCCCACATATCGTAATGTTCTTTGAGCGTTTGACGATACCTTAACACTTCTTCAGAAGGTGTACCTTTCGATTCAATACTTTTAACCTAAAATCGAATAATAGGTCAGTAAAATTAGACTTAAAAATGGGAATAGCTTGGGTGTAAGGTTTTATTGCTGGAATGAGCCACAAATGAGATATTTTTCAACACCAAAAGTAATAAGTAAGTAAGTGAGTAAAATCTTTGTTTAGCCGTTATTGCTATCTTTACAAACATAAAAATCCTATTGATAAAATTATTAGAGTAAAAAAGAAACAGTATATAAGTACAGTCGAACCTCCATAACTCGAACGTCCATAACCCAAAATACTCTATATCTCGAAGCCATTCAAAGCAACAAATATCTATTATGGTTACTAAAAAGTTCCCATAACTCAAAGTTTCTCTAAAGTCTCTGTAACTCGAGCTCATTTTCAATCCCCTTGGGTATTCGAGTTATGGAGGTTCGACTGTAGTATAAATCTAGTAAAATTGTTTTACGTAATAAAAACACTTATTTTTAAAAACATTAATATTTGTACAGTCTCTAATATCAACGGGTAAATTATTATACATTATAAGACCATTATGAAATAATTGATTTTGTTTAATACTATTAGCCTTATTTAAATAAAAATTGTTTGCAATATTACTTCTAGTAGAATAGTTATGGACATCTCTAACAAACTGACAATTTTCTAGTAAATGCTGGGGTAGTAAATTATGCAACATTTTATAAATAAAAATAAAAACATTCACAACTATTTTTTGCTTGACATTCATCAGATTTAACATTTCTAACATATCTACTATTCTTACATATCGATTACATCCCAATATTACTCTTAAAGCTTTATTTTGTTTTATTTGCAAATTCTTCATATTTTCAATTCAAATTCAGTTCAAAATTTTATTCATCTTTTGTGCTATTGAGTACAATAGATAAGACAAGTCAAAAAAATTACAAGTGTAAAAGTATAAGACAGACATCGTAGTTAAACTAACAAATTGTTTTACAATTTCAAACATTTAATATACAATATACACATACGATAAAAGGAGAGTTTAGGAGATATATAGGCTAATTAATGGTCTGGATGAACTCGTCAATGGTATAGAAGCAATTTGAACTTAGATATTCTTTTAAAGTTCTTTTAAAAGTGGAGATCGGTAAGCATTGTAGGTCTGTGGATAACAGGTTATATAATCGGGTGCCAGAGTATAGTGGTGATTTCTCATATTTTGAATAGTAGTGTTTATTTTGACAGATATTGTTTTTCCCTCTGGTGTTGATGGTATGGATATCAGAGTGTTTAGTTAGTAAAGTCCTATTTCCATGAATGTATGTCAAAATTTTAAGTAAGTATATACTGGTGACTGTTAGAATTTTCCTGTCACGAAATGTAGGTCTACAAGATGTCAAGATTGAACATCATTCTAATTACACGTTTTTGCAGCACAAAGATTCTGTTTATGTCACCGGACAGACCCCAGACAATAATATTGCAGCTGATTGCTGAAAAAAAGTGTGCATAATAAACTGACATCAATGAATCTACGTCCAATTTGTTTTTCAGGTTTTTTATCAAGTAATATGCTTTATTTAATTTTTTGGATACAAAGTCAATATGTAGGACCCAGTTCAGTTGGCTGTCGACTACTGTTCCTAAAAATTTTGTAGAATTTACAGAGGTTATAGTATTGTTTTGAATAACTGGGTGAAAGGCTGTATGTTTGTCTATTCTGTTGTAAAATTTTATAATAATTGTTTTATTTATATTAATCATTAACTGATTTTTAGCGCACCAGTCACTAAACTGTTTTATGATGGTGATTACTTTATACTGTACTTCTTCTGTATTTTTACCTGATGTAATTATTGAGGTATCATCTGCATACATGATAGTTTTTCCTCCAGTGATGTGTTCGGGGAGATCGTTAACATACATTAAAAAAATGAGCGGTCCAAGGACACTGCCTTGCGGTGTGCCTATGTTAGTGATGTGTTCTTTTGATTTCATGTTGTCATGTTTCACAATGAACCTCCTATTACTGAGATAGGACATTAATAAGGAGTTGGCATTTCCTCTAATTCCTAAGCTTTCTAATTTTTCCGATACAAATCGAATGTTCAATGTGTCGAAGGCACGAGAAAGATCGAAGAAAATTCCGATGGTACTTTCGTTACTATCAAGTTTATCATGGAGATACTGAACGAATTCTAAAGTGGCTGTTTCTGTAGAGAAATTTTTCCTAAACCCATGTTGACAGCTGGTAAGTATGTGAAATGTGTTAAGATAATCCTTTATTTTCTCTGCAATTACCGTTTCAATTATTTTTGAGAATATGCTTAGTATAGCAATAGGACGGTAATTCTCAATATCATGAGGATCGCCAGATTTTGGTATAGGTATCAAAAGTGCTAGTTTTAATGGTTCCGGAAATTGTCCAAGTTGAATGGACTTATTTATGATATATGCCAGTGGGCCTGAGAGTTCACAACTACATTTTTTGACAAGTTCAACCGACACCTCATCAAATCCGGTCGACTTTTTGTTAGGTAGCGAGGCAATTACTTTTTGAACATCGTGTTCTGAAACGGGTGTACAGAAGAAACTAGTTGCTACATTTTTAGTATAAGTACAGTTTTTGGGCAGCTCGCCATTAAAGTGTTGTAACAGTTTGTCCTCTATGACAGTGGAGAAGTGATCCCCAAATTTTTCAGCTATTTCAGAACTATCAGTGATAGTTATGTCATCGTAGCAATTTTAGCATTTTTGGTTGGATTGGTGTTTTCTTTAATAAGTTTCCAGAGTGTTCGGGATTGGTTATGGGAGTTGTTTATTTTGTCTTTGTAATAATTTTGTTTTTCTGCTCTAATACAATGCTCTAATTCTTTTTTTGAGTGTTTATATTTTTCATTTAAGTATTCACAGTTGAGTTGTTTCTTTAAATAGTTAAGATCTCTAAGATCTTGTAATTTTTTTGTTGTACCAGTACTAAGTTTTATTTTATCATTACGCTTTGTTGCTATTGTTTTCGTGATTTTTTGAAATGCCGCTGAAAAACACCAGGAAAAATGTTCGTAAAAAATATTAAAAATACTATCGATGTCGTCTGTGGTATTATAGAGATTTGTTAAGAAGAACCGATCTTCAGAAAATAATTTTAAAAACTCGGCTATGGAGAGTTCACTGATTTTTCTAAATGTTTTTATTTTTTGTTTGTCAACCGTGCCCGTAATATCATCCCACTCTACTGTCTGAGCATAATGATCTGACAGACCAGGGTCAGAGTTTTGACAAGTTAGATTGCGTTTCTCGGCATTTGTTAAAATGTAGTCGAGGCTGGTTTGTGTGGAATGCTTGGCTACGTTTTGAATTCTAGTGGCTTCGTTAAATAACGATGCGACACCATAGGATTCAATGATGTCGTTTAGAATGTCAGAGTTGATGGATGGCAACATGCTGTCTATATTGAAGTCTCCGCATATAAACAGATTTTTATACTTATTAGTTATTTTTGATAGGAGAGCTGATAACTGTGTGAAGAAAATGCTAATTTCACTATTTGGTGTTCTATACAGACATACTACGCAAGTGTGATTTTTGTAAGAATACTCGAAACGAAATACTCGAAACGAAATACTCGAATACTGTCACAGATATATTGAATGTTTTTACATTCATGAGCAAAGCAATCCTTAACAAAGATTGCAGTGCCACCATGTATATGGTTTTGTCACAGACTAGACAATCACACATTGTAAGTGAAATTTTTTAAATAAGTAAATATATGTCATTCCAGTATATTTAAAAGTAATATATATTATTGCACCATGCACCATTATGTTTTAACCACTGAATATTTCTATTTCGTATTTTACAAAATACTGTTTCATTTATTTTACTGAAAGAATTAATAAATGTCTTTTCAGTTATATTCAATGTACCACTAATTTCATGGGTATTTGAATCTGAGACACTTGTTTGTATACATAGAGCATACACATTTATTTAGTAAGTTTTGTGTTGAATATGGGTTGTACCACAGAAAATAATATGTCCTGCATTTAAAACATATTCCCCTTCATACACACACTTAGAATTTTTACATTTTTAGTGCTTTACAAATGTTCCATACATTGCAATATGCTTAACCTAAATGCCACTCATGTTTCCTGAAAAAAAAAGTGATTTAAACTACAACTGTACATAAATTTAAAGAAATGTTTAAGTTTATTAATATTTAACTAGCCAGACACCGTTTATGTCGAAGAAACAGTACTTTTCAAGGGAAAAACTAGATAACCTAAAAAAATATGAATTTTGCTGAATAATGCCATTAACATGTTGCAAATCACTTACAACAAAATCTTGCAAACCTTTAGATCATATATTATTAATGTTATTGTTTTTAACGCCAAAAATTACAATAAACAGAAAAAAATCAATATAAGTATTCGCCACATAAAGAAATAAAAAACCTATAATTAGTTCACGAGTTCTCCACTTCGGCGCTGGCATCTTAAATTCAGACGCCTATTACATTTTTATTAGTGGTTATTGTGTCTTTCTGTGTTTTTTCCTGTACTTGATTGTTTTTGTTTCCATTGATAGTAATAGGTGTTTTTTGTTGGGTATTCTCATTGCTGATGTTTTTTTGATTGAAAAACAATTTAACTTGTTTACTTATTAATTCCTTGATGAATTCTGTGTTGTTTTCAACATTATGCTCATGCTGTTGTGATTTGGGAGGCCTTTTATTTTTGTTTATTTCTTCTTCAAGGGTTTGTATTCTTTCTTTTAAAAATTGGTTATTCACTTTCAGTTCGTTGTTTAGTTCTATTAAAATCTTGTTTTCAAACTTTAGAGTGTCTATGAGAGTGTCCTTGGACAGATAATCCCCTCTCTCTTCATAGGTTATGTTATCTGAGATTTCCTCTGTTGTTAATTCCTGGTTGGTGCAACATGTTTGTCTGGTTGCACAACTTTTGTGATATGATGCACTGCAGTTAACACACTTTACTCGTTTTTTTATAACTTTTTTTTTACAATATTTGCACAGATAAGTTTCATTTGTGTTTGGCTTGGCGGCCATCTTTCATTATTTAAAGACATTAATATTGTTGAACAATACTGAAAATGTGGGCTTATGACGATTTTATAAATATTTAATTTTGTATTTACCGATAAAACTTTTCCTATCCTGGCTAGCATGCCAGTTTTTCTTGATACTTCTTTCATAATGTAGATTGCATGATTATAGAAACTTAAATGTTCGTCTATGTAAATATTTTATCTCTTTCACTATGCCATTATTATCTATTCTTACATTATGTGCCTAACTTCTTCTTCTACTAGTTCTAATTTATTTTTTGTTCCTAAGAGCATACATTTTGTTTTATTGACATTTAATTTAAGACTATTTACACTTAACCATTCACTAATCAAATTCAATTCCTCATTTAAAACATCAATAATTTTCTTATTCTATGTTGGCACAAAACAATATGACAAGTTAGAGATGAAAAGCATATTAAAAACAGTTTTTGCGAATATCTTGAAATCTGTTGATTTTATCGCAAAATATCTACATAGTGAATTTAAAGCTTATTAAATCATCTTTCATTTAAGACCACTTTAGTCTCATTTGAATAAAAATTGACCAAGATAAATTAAAAAAAAGAAACTACTTTTTTCCTGTCTTTTCGATAATTCAATTTTTATGACTTTCATGATTCACTTAATAGCTAAGGGCCATACAAAGAAACACACAAGCTTTACAGTTTATTTAATATCCTGCAATTCCATTTTTTGTTTATCCCTCTAGAACCAAAATTGGTAAAGTTATAGTCAGTTTTTGTGAGAAAGGATGTTTTCGTGAAAATTGAAATTGTAAATTAGGTTGTTGAAATGCAAATGCGAAAAAATTATAAAATTTTCTTTGTAGCTTTTAAGGTGAGAAAAACCAAGTGGAATATATTATTTTCATTAAAAATAAACGTAAAAACCTAAAAAAAATATTTTCTTAATGCAAAACGGGTGTTTGTTTCCGAATTTCTTATAGACAAGCATCTTCAAACAGATAAAATGTAAATTTCTGTTTCAATATAGAGTTTTTCAAATAGGGCCAACCATAATCATTAAGGCAGGCTGAATACCAAAAAATGTTAAAATTGAATAAATATTAAAAAATATATATATATTTGTAATGGGCAAAAAAATAAAATTAATATATTCTCTTGTATAGTATACTATCTTAATTTTTCTGTGTTTCTTAATGGGATGCGCTGCCATATATATATTTTTCTAAACAATGTCCGTGAAATCTACAAAATAACACAATTGTCCAGTACTTTACTGGAAAATAACCCCTACGCCTGCGATTTTTATGTCAAAGGAGCAGTTTGTGATAAATACAAGGTTTAATTTCAGACTGGTTTTATTTCAAAAAAATAGACAAGTAATAAAAAACAAGTAAAGAAATAACAGATAACATAAACAGCTAATACAAAAAATACTAATTGGAACCATGCGTATTCATAAATATTAATAACTTATTTATGACATTTCTCTTGTTCATTTAAAGATTAACATTGCAGAAATTGCACATCCTAATAATATTCTAAATTAAATACCACTACAATTGTATTATTTTAATACATAAAAAAACACTTAAGGTATAGAACTTAAAAGTACACATTAAAATATTTGAATTTAAAACCTGAATTAAGAATAATTTAGTCTTTCAGGCAGTTTAACTATCCTACCCGCCCGTGTTGAATTTGGTACAAAAACAACATCGTCCTCACTATCATCCGAATTGTTTAAAGAATAATTGTTTACATCATTGCTACTACAATTCGAACTAGTACTAGGTATATTTTGATTATCATTATTTTGCGGACAAATCTGTATAAAATGTTTGTTTCTTGACAAAGTGTTACCAGTATCAAATTTTACATTATAACTTCTAGGCCTGCTTTCTGATTTACATTGTATTACGCCTTTTTTCCAATTTTTATCTGATAACTTTGTTTTTACAAGGGTTTTGTTTTTCTGTCATAATATTCTTTTTGACGTGCCTGTTTAAACTTCAATTTATTTTTAATATCACCATAGTTATTGTTTTGAGTTTTAAATTTTGATTTTTCGAGGGGTATATTATCTCTTAAATATCTAGACATTAACAGTTTTGCAGGAGAACAAATTTCTTCGTCTATCGGTGTATTTCTATAATGTAATAATGTTAAATACAAATCTTTATGATCATTCTTGGCCTTAATTAACATTTTTTTAAAAATTTGTACATGTTTTTTGTTGAAATATGTTTAGATCCCTTTCTTTGTAATCTAGCGATAAATGTAAATATTCTGTATTAAGGTTTAGGGAATTTCTT
Source organism: Rutpela maculata (assembly GCA_936432065.2). Lineage (NCBI taxonomy): Eukaryota > Metazoa > Arthropoda > Insecta > Coleoptera > Cerambycidae > Rutpela > Rutpela maculata. Next base: position 41,361,756 of record OW386290.2, read on the forward strand.
TATTGTTTAAATGTGACAGCATTTTGGTTGACTGTAAAGTGCTGCCACCAAGTGGGCCAATTTTGTAATGTAGTTTGACATATAATATGAGTTTCTGTTCTAATTTTTAAATGAGTACTATGCTGTAAAAAATATGAAAATGGTGAAACTTTTCTACCTAATATACTTACGTTCTAAGAACTTCTAAATTGTATCATTTAGACCTTAAATCCGTAAGATTTACAAGTTTTTTCAACCAGCCCATTTGACTGCGAATACAATGGACTTGACATTATGTGAGTAAACTGCCACTCAGTTGAAAATTGTTTAAAATAAAGATTGGAAAATTGAGGTCCACCATCACTTATTACAATTTTGGGAATTCCATGTCGTGCAAAAATTGATTTTAAATGTGTAATGACCTGTATTGAGGAGGAACTGTCAACTAGTTTCGCTAATTCGATATATTTTGAAAAATAATCTACAACCAATAAATAAATTTCCCCATCCAAATAAAGTAAATCACATGCAACTTTCTCCCAGGGTAGATTAGGTACTTCATGTGGCAACATAGGCTCCTTTTGTTTATTTTTTTGCATAGATCTACAAATGGAGCAATTTAACAGAAAATCCTCGATGTGCTTAGACATGCTTGGCCAGTAAAAACATTCTCTAGCTCGATTTTTACATTTCTTTACTCCTAAATGACTGTAATGAATTTTGGATAATATATCTTTTCGTAACTGCTGTGGTACTATAAGTTTTTTATTTTTGTATAACAAACCCTCAGCCTCTATTATTTCATCTTTAAATTTATAATAAATTTTAACTAATGGTTCGACTTGTCTACTTGATTCTGGCCAATCATTTTTTACATAATTAAATAACATTTTCATTTCAGGATCATTTAGACTCGCAGTTTTTATCTCTTTGATTTTTTCATCAGTAGCATTTAAATTCAATCTTAACAAACAAATTTGTGACTCAACTTCATTTTCAAATTCATTACTATTATTTTCAGAATCTGTTATATAAGCTCGCGACAAAGCGTCAGCTATAAAAAGCTCTTTACCAGGTTTATGTACAAGTTTGATGTCATATCTTTGTAATCTTATAAACATTCGTTGCAATCTTGGTGGACAGTCATACAATGGTTTATTGAAAATCTGTACCAGAGGTTTGTGATCAGTCTCCATGACAATGGGTTTTGCAAATATAAATTGGTGAAAACGCTCACAGGCAAAAACTAAACTGTAAAGTTCTTTCTCTATCTGGGCATAATTTTTTTGCGTTTCAGTTAAAGCCTTTGAGGCATACATACAAGGCAATTTATTCTGCATTAAAACAGCCCTAACGCCATTTTTTGACGAATCTGCAGAAATCACTATAGGCTTATTAGGATCATAAAACTGCAACACAGGTTGTTTAACCAAAACCTCTTTTAATTGGTTAAAAGCATCACTATGTTGATTCTCCCAAACCCATGGTACAAAATTTTTAAGTAATTGTCTTAATGGTGCTGTAATGCTTGATAATTTTTCAATGAATTTTCCCACATAAGTTACCATCCCCAAAAATGTCTGTAATTCTTTTTTATTTTTCGGCGTCGGCATTTCTGTGATGGCCTTTATTTTAGAATAATCGGGGCTATATCCATTTTGTGATATTTTATGTCCCATATAAACAATTTCTTTCATAGCAAATTTACACTTGTTTTTATTAAATTTTATATTATTTTGTTGTGCAATTTTTAGTACTTGCTCTAGTCTCTCGTAGTGTTCTTTTTTATCTTTGCCCCAAATTAAAATGTCATCTATATAGATTTCAACCCCATCTATATTAAATATTTCTTTAAACCTTTTATGGAAAACTTCTGGACCGCAATTTAAACCATATGGCAATCTTCCCGAAGGGAGTTGCAGAAGTACATAAATCAGAACTATCGTTATCCAGCCTAACTTGCCAAAATCCAGACATAGCATCTAATGTACTAAAATATTTTGCATTACTCAGCTTTGAAGTGATTTCCTCAAAAGTCGGCAATGGAAAATATTCCCTAGAAATATTCAAATTTAAATCACGGGGATCGAGGCAAATTCTCAATGATCCGTCCGGTTTTCTAACTAATACTATGGAATTCACCCATTCAGTCGGATAATCTACTTTAGCGATCACATTTTCCTGTTCCATTGCAGATAAACTCATTCTAAGACTGTCCATTAAGGGAAAAGGTATTTTTCTAGCTGCATGAACTATCGGTTTAGCATCTTTTTTTAATTGAATGTGAAATTCTTTATCTAAGCAACCGATACCACTGAATAATTCACTATACTTTTCAAATAAAAAATTATAATTTTCATTAATATGATCTATTTTTTGTACCATATTTAACCTGGAGCACATTTCTAGCCCTAAAATTGCAGGTGATTCAATATTTACAACAAAATTCAACAAATAATCAGAATCTTTGTAATTACAATGTAACTGACATTCCCCCACAACAGGTATAATTTCATTAGAATAATTAGTTAATTTTATATTTGTGTTTTTTAAAGAATTTGCTAATTTTAAATTTTTTATATCTTTCAAACTTATTACATTTGTCATTGCCCCCCTATCTAATTTAAATTTAATTAACTTTACCTTATTTACTAACATCTCAACATTCCACTCCCTATTTATTTCATCATTAGAATTAACCATGCCAATAAAGATATTTTCATTACCAAATTTATCATTTTCTAAATTGACAATATGTACATTTTTATTTTTACACATTTTTTTTAAATGATTATAAACACCACAAGCACCACACTGTTTACCTATAGCTGGACAATTTCCTTTCACATGTTGATAACCGCATCTAAAGCAAGAATTTCCAAATCGTTGAGCTGGCTGACTTGAATTGCATCCCATCAAATTTTGATTTCCCGGTGTCAACGTCGCTTGCCTAGTTGGTGGTTCTCTAAACTGTCGCTGTGAATTTTGACATCTTCCGCTCGGGCCTGGTCGGTTTAGAAACGATGTTGATCGACTTTGAACACTGCACACCTCCGCTCCTTCAGTCATTTCTTTTTCTTGTTTTTTCGACTCTTCGACAGATTGACACACACGTATTGCCTTAGCTAAATCAATTTCATCATCTTCTAGTAACCTTTGCTTTAACTCAATGGAAACTAAACCACTAATTAAAACAGAACATGTTAAACTGTCTTCTAGGTCACCTAACTCACAATTTCTGGCCTTATTTTTCAGATCTGTAACGTATTGTTGTATTTTTTCACCATCCATCTGTTTTCTGTTAATAAATCTGTACCTTTCGTAGGTCAAATTCTTTTTTGGTTGGAAAAATTCCTTAAATTTGCGTATAAGAGGGTCTATTTTATCCTTTTCAGGTGGACTAAATTTGAAGGTATTGAACACACGCACTCCTTCATCTCCAATGTGCTGCAGTAGTTGTGCACACTGCAAATATTCGTCCTTTTTATCCAACTCTGTTGCTCTCAAATAATTTTTAAACTTTTGAATCCAAAATTTCCAATTTTCAGAAACATTACCACTCATATCTAGTGGTGCAATTCCACGATAATCCTGATTCATTTTGTAAAATATATTCTTATTACATTTCACTTTTAATAAAACTTTTTTGGTCACAGTGCAATGTGATAAATACAAGGTTTAATTTCAGACTGGTTTTATTTCAAGAAAATAGACAAGTAATAAAAAACAAGTAAAGAAATAACAGATAACATAAACAGCTAAGACAAAAAATACTAATTGGAACCATGCATATTCATAAATATTAATAACTTATTTATGACAGAGGGTGTTTTTTTGGCAAATAATGAATAAGAACAAAAATATAAAAATCATGTATTTTGCTGACGTTTCGGAAACCGAATCTGTTTCCTTTCCCAAAGTCTATTATAAGTATATATTAAATACACAGCTCTAAGAATATATTTGTTATATTCAGTATCCATAGATACTTACTGCTTACACAGAACTGTTGATATACGTAGTTGATAACTTTATTTTAAATAATGTTCAGTTTGTTAAGTTCTTCTTTTAACATTGGCAGCCAGGTTGTGCAAACATCTACGGAACAATTCGATACGCATTTATCCTCATTCAGTAGTATTACAGCCGCTTCTTTAATTTTTCTTTTCTCTTTTGTCAAAATTTTTGCCGAGTCCCAGTTTATGCTATGTCCGTTTTCCCAAGCGAGTTCGCAAATCTTCGATTTCTGAAATTCATTCTTCCTGAGCTCACCCAATCTAACACTAAATGGTCTGGATGACTCACCCACATAATGTTTATTACACTCACATGGAATGCTATAAATGCAGTTTTTTGAATTTTGCTCATGATTTAATGGTTTTTTTTTTGTTAAAATAGATCTCAACGTATTGCCCGTTTGAAATATCATCCTAAAACGGACAAAGAATAAACTGAGACTCGGCAAAAATTTTAACAAAAGAGAAATTAAAGTATCAGGTATAATATTATTGAATGAGGATAAATGCGTGTCGAATTGTTCCGTAGATGTTTGCATAACCTGGCTGCCGATGTTAAAAGAAGAACTTAACAAACTGAACATTATTTAAAATAAAGCTATCAACTAGATATATCAACAGTTCTGTGTAAGCAGTAAGTATCTATGGATAGTGAATATAACAAATATATTCTTAAAGCTGTGTATTTAATATACACAGCACACAAACACTTATTATATGTTTTGAGAAAGGAATCAGATTTGGTTTCCGAAACGTCAGCAAAATACATTATTTTTATATTTCTGTTCTTATTCATTATTTGTTAAAAAAACTCGCTCTAACATAAAAGTCACAGGCGTAGAGGTTATTTTCCAAATAATTGTATTATTTCGTAAATTTCACGGACATTTTTTAGAAGAAAATATATGTGGCAGAGCATCCCAATAAGAAACAGAAAAATTAAGAAAATGCCACAACCAACATTTAGACAATATTTATACTATCTTAGCTAGGTGATTCTGAAGACATCTTTTTGCGTCAGTACTGTTGAGAAACATTTGGCATTTGGCATTTTTTGGTGTTTAGTAACATTTATCTTACATAAAGATGTATTTCCAAAGCAACTCATCTAGTAAAAAAATTAAATGTAAAAAAAAAACGTTTTAAAAACAAGCTTTTATTATTATTTCAGTGTACTAAAATGAAAAAAAAAAAAAAAAAATTAATTGTCTTAAAAGCTTGTCGTATTTTTCTTTCTATTCACGCGACAAGCTTTTAAGATAATTAATATTTTTTTTCATTTTAGTACACATTTTAATCTTGTAGTATTTACAAGAAATATATAGTATACAGGGTGTTTCAGCTAAAAGTTTCCGGGTCATTATCTCGTAAAATAATAAAGATACTTAAAATTTGTAAATCGCGGATAATTGACGCCAAAAAAGGTCTTAAATAACTTCAGTTAAAATTGTTCCTTCGCAGTGCATAGAGATGGCGCTGCGGTGAGAAATTATTTTTCGATGGCTGGAACCTTGAAACATGATTCATACGATTAATGAATAAATTGTGAATAATTTTGACTATGTAAAAAATTTTGTAAATACCAGATGTTTTTTTCTCCATATTTTTGCCTCTGTAAAATTTGAAAACTTTTCTGTTTATCATTTTAGAACACCAATTATTTAGAACTTTTATCTTATTATATTCCATACTTCTTAGATTATTAGATATTTTGAAAATTTTCAAAATATGTAATAATATAAGAAGTATGGAATATAATAAGATGAAAGTTCTAAATAATTGGTGTTCTAAAATGATAAACAGAAAAGTTACAGAATTTTTCAAAATTTACAGAAAAAAAAATCATGTAGCTCCAAAACGGCTGGTATTTACAAAAAATTTTACATCATCAAAATAATTCACAATTTATTCATTAATCGTATGAATCGTGTTTCAAGGTTCCAGCCATCGAAAAATAATTTATCACCGCTGCGCCATCTCTGTGCACTGCGAAGGAACAATTCTAACTGCAGTTATTTAAGACCTTTTTTGTGTCAATTATCCGCGATTTACAAATTTTAAGTATCTTTATTATTTTACGAGATAATGACCCGGGGACTTTTAGCTGAAACACCCTGTATATAAAATAATACAAATATTTTTCAGTTTAACATCAGCCAATTTGCTAATTACCATTTGTATCCGTAAACAAATAACATGGTGAAATCTTTAGAAATTTTTAAAAACACTTCAGTGATATATGCATAACGAGCATATACAAAATAAATCTGTGGCTTGGTGCTAAAAGGGCCAATGTCAAAAATTTACAATTTGAGGAAATGAGGTTTAAAATTTTTATGGAAAATTATATTATTATTATTATTTGTGTAAGTTATTATGATAAAACAGCCAAAGGCTACTTTGAGCTTTCTAGAAACGAAACATACCTTATTAATGTCTATGTTACAATTGGCCCTTTTATCTGTTTTACAACATTTTTTTTACAAATTTACATTTTCCCTAGAAACTTAAAATTCTGTCATTTATGAGAGTTTGACATTGGCCTTTTTTTTCAAGATACAATCTGAACGAATGTAGTTCGTTGGTGTCAATAAGTCATTTTAAAGAAAAAGTGACGTTGGCCCTTTTAGCACCAAGCCACAGATATATATTATTACAATCGGATGTGTACCACAGTACAAAGAAAATATGGATAACAAAATAGATAGCAGTTAGTTGCTAGCGCTGCATATGCGCAGAATTTACTGATCTAGTCACCCTGCTCACTCTTAATAATCTAATATCGACCCTCCCAACGAAAACTGTAGCAACTCATAAAATTCGTGTTCGAGTTATAATATTCAAAAAATCCATTATAAAGGTAAGATATCCCTAGAAATAGTAACTTTCTGTCAACTGTAGGCAACTAACTAGTGGAAGCATTATACTCTTCGCCAATTTACTGAGCTTTTTATATAACTGTTACACATTTTATGGGATACTCTTCGCAGTTTTCTTGTAAATAATATTAGTTTTTAGACATTCTAAATTGTGTGATACCAACTTTGTTGTGAAAAAAAAAATATAAAAAAAAAATGAAAAAAAAAACACCGTCAGGGATTCGAACACAAGAACTTTAGATTGCCAAAGCTTTAGTCATTGGACCATCACAGATCATTGTAATAATTGAATGTCTGTACTATATATATATCATTTGAGTATTACATTTCAACGGATTAGATATATTATTATGAAATATATAGGTATATATTAGTAAAATGTATAAACAAAAAAAAATTATAGAGAATAAAATTTCGCAAGATTTCTATTTAGGTACAAATGACAAAAATTAAGAAAACATTTTTTTAAATTTAAATGATTAATAACTTTTTTATTTATTGATTGATTTTTTTCAAAAACAATAGGGTTCTTCCACTAGCTAACGTTGACTTACTTTCCAAATTTCAATACTTTTCTTTCTTAAGTTATCGCGCTTACAAGAAACATGACGGACTGACGGACAGACGGACGGACGGACGGACGGACGGACGGACGGACGGACGGACGGACGGACGGACGGACGGACGGACGGACGGACGGACGGACGGACGGACATTTTGAAAGTTGTTCAGAATTCGTTCACTAACATAATGATATTTTTTCTCTACGAGCGGTATTTACTGATTTAGAAACGTGCCGATCAAATACAATATACTCTTCATTTTTGCGAAGAGTATAATAATACATCGTGAAATGTGAAATGTATAGTAAGTTGTTACAATTCTTCAACTTCACTTCAAGTTCAACAAGGTCATCATTTAAACATTTAATCATATTTTTCTCAAAACTGAAATTCTGAGTTACTATTGTTTTCTTTGGGAGTCGAAATGAGAAAAAGCAAAATATACATACTGTAACATAGCCTCCCTTTTCCAACTCAATTTGCTTGTTCATGGCCTCCTTCAACTTTTCAGGATGAAAAAGTCCATCACTGACTTCACAATTTATATCACTGGGCTTAAGTTGTTCTGCATTATTTAAATGATCAACTAAATGATTTTTGTAAAGAACCTGTGGATCATTATACTTCGGAACATAATTTGGGTCGTAACTATGCATAGCTTGCAACACGATCTCTCTTTCGTTATTCAAAAATATGCCTTTGTTCATTATTTTATCGAACGTTATCCCTTTCAGAGAAGCTTCCTTTGCGTAAATCCTAATGTCCTTCAGATGATTGTTCTTAATATTTACTCTACCAAGGCATTCGAATATCGCAACATAACTCTGCAGGTTTAAATTGACATTTTCTTCCTCCATTATCATTAGAACATCTTTAATTTTTGGAAAACTGCCTTTGTGTGCGAATCCCTTTAGTAATGCATTATACACATTTACATTTTTTATTGGAGTAAATACTTTCATGGTCTTCCTCTTTGCTCTACCTCTGTGAAAATTTAATGCATTAAGACCTCTCTGGGGATTTTTCAAATGGGAACAAACTTCGATGTAAGCGGCAAGTGTTTTCCATGTTACTTCTTCCCTATGTTTTTGGTCCATGCCGGTTTTAGTGTTACTTTCTGTTGATTCTTTGACATCCTCTACTTCCGATATTTGTTCATCTATTATTTCCGGTTGGAAGGTGTTTATCACTCTTATGCTGAAACAGAAAACTTTTATTTGTTTATTTAAAAATGAGGGAAATTAAGAGAAACATTTAAATCTTTCTCATAAGACATAATAAAATATTCCAGTAACATTTTAAAAGTTAAATGCTAATTTGAAGTTCTATAAAAGATTTCTTACAACTTAATTTAAATAATTTAAAATGGAACACATCGATATGTCTTGTGCTATTGAACTAGAGATTGTAGATTGTTTAAGAGGTCGCTTGGCCCTGGGTTGGCCTTCCTTCACCTCGACCTAAAAGGTCTTTTGCAACTAGTTGTTGTCCAGGATTCCAAGACTTTTTGCAAAGCTAGCTATTGAATTAAGTGATATTGTGAAAATCCTATTTTAGGGATGTAAAATGAATTTTGCCATTCAATTTCTTGAATCTAGACAAATTTACTAACAGAAAAATTATCGTTCTTTTTTTCGCTGTTAGGATACTAAAAAAAAATCCACATCTTGCACTAAGGCAGCCTTTCGATTTTTAATTCTTCTTCAGGGCTCAAAAGATTGGCTGTTGACGAGAAGCCATTTATTTTTAATCGTGACATTCTAAGCTTATCTGAACAAAAAAATTCATTTTTTTTTTACCGTTACTATATTTCCACTTTGTGACGTGAAAGTAAAAACAATAGAGGCCAACGAAAATGATCTAGGATAATAATGTAGGAAATAAATGTCATAATTTGCCGAATGCATTATATATATTTTTTATTTTAGTAAAAACATCAATAAAAATGCCAAGGAATCACTACTTCTACATCCAGATTTTCTATTCAAATCTGTCGCAATGAAAAAAATTTTGATATTATATTTGTAGTATTGTTTATGAAATTTTATTTTTTCCCAGGCATTAGCCACCCTCCATGTGTATCATTATTATCTTTCTGGCTGCGCCTCCTGACGGCCCACACTTTCTGGTGATCTTATTTTATTCATTCTAAACATAAAATGTGTACACACCAAAAAAAAAAAAAAATGAGCCTTGTAACGATGACATGATTTCATTGATTTTTAGACAGTGTTCGTGACGCACCTGAGAGGAGGTGCCCCGCAAGTAGTCGATTTTATGAATCGTTATCAACCATTAAGCCATAAAAATACCTCTCAAAGTTCATAAAACGATGAAGTGCCGAAAAAGCCACCTAGCTCCCGCTCTATTACATGAGATGTGATGTAAACTGCATTTGATATACATTTTTTGTCAATACAACTTTTTTCAAAATAGTCTGCATCGAACTTAAAAACTTACCTCTCCAAATCCACTTCTGGATCTGTAGCTATATTCATAATTTCAGGCAACGGATTTGCAATATCCACAGCACTTTCTACGAACTCTCTAGAATTAAGATCTACCTTGGGAGGTATCATACACGGAATATGATGTAATAAAACCTTTTCTTCTTCTTTTTCGACATTTAAAATACTAAAGTCATCTATTAGAGAACTACTACTAGGACTAGGTAATTTTTCTATAACATTTAAATTATTATACGTGTGTTCTTCTATAAATCTGGTATTTTTGGAAAGTTCTTTGAGTTTGTAGAGTTCGCTTAAATTAAGACTGGTACTGGCTAATAGTTTTAAATCACTGGACGTTAATTTCTGGATGCTCGCCTTATGCTGGGAGGATGAATTATCCGTCACTAGAATTTAAAAATATATTTTTATAATTACAGATAAAAATAGGTGGTTCATCAAACACATATATGTACTTGTTACTAAAAGAACAATATTCCTGGACGAGAAATTTATGTTTCACAGAACAACATAAAAATAGCAGCAGGAATATGTTTACAATTTTACTATTAGAGATCTTGGGTTATTCCATATTAAATCAACCAAGCAAAAAGAATTCAATACTGAGGAAGCCGAAGAAGAAACTTTTTGCGTCAGCCTGCAGACAAAAGTTTATTTCTATTGAAAAAATCTACATAATTTCTTTGTTCAAAGTCAGACCCAAAGTCATAAATATTCAAATCATATTTTTTACTCAAAAAGTTAAGTAGTAATAACTGAACTTTTTTTGTACCTGTGCCAAGGATATGTGCAGGGTTGGCATGTTTAAAACAAAATGATTTAAACAAAGTGTTTAAAATATCGCACTGTGTTTGAAACAAATGTTTAAAACATATTTAATACACAATGCTGTGTTTTAAACAACTGTTTAAAACACAGTTTAAAACACAGTGCAATGTTTTAAATAAATGTATTATTTTGGAGTTTGTGGAGAAGCAGGAAAAGTGCCGATGATGGTCCATTTCAATAAATAATGCCGATATAGTGGTCACGTGCACTAAACTGAACATTTTATTTGCAGAGTGCTGTAAAATCCGTTTAAGAGCGCCATCTGACATCAACTAGTAGTAGCAGACATAGTGTGCCTGGCACCATTTAATTTTAGTTGAATATAGTTTTAAACGTTTTAAACCTGTTTTAAACATACCATTTAAAATTAAAAAAAAACCTGTTTTAAACAAGAAAACTGTTTTTTTTCCAACCCTGGATATGTGCATATAAAATATCGTCTAGCCGGCCTAACCACATTGCTTAGTCTGGTGGGCGATAATCTCGAACCGTCATATGCCACGAATAGTGCAATTTCCTTGTAACCAATAACGCTTTTCAGTAAAAAAAAATAATAAAGTAACATGACACAACCTCAACCGAATCTAACCTTAGAGAGCTCGCACATAGATTATAAATTTTTCATCCAAATTTTTTTTTTTTGTTGTATTTACCATATACTATTCATCACTTTTTAGAAAATTTGCAAACTCCGAGATACCTAAAGTTTACTAAACCCATATAATATTATGGGACTAAAACATCACAGAAGACATCCACATCCAAAAAACTATTTCTTAACCTATCAAACCATAAGCTGCTGATAGAAAAGCAGCATTTTAGCTAGTGCAAGCGCATTTGCAACGAATTAGGTATGTGTGGGATATAGATGCAAGTGTCCTTTAAGAGCACATTTAAATAATACTTATTACAAAATACATTTAACAGTGCACATTATTTCAAATTGATTGGAATAAGCCCCAGCCCCAGCAGAAAAATTTATCCTGTGTGTGCTCACACTATACTGCACTTTCTGACTTGCTGGCCGTCGTTAGTATTGTCGTGTGCAAAAAAAATGGGACAAGTCTTATAACGTATTTTTGCTAAAATCTAGTTGTGTACATCTAACTTTAATTTTTGTGACATTGTCAGTTATTTGTCAAAATTCATTGCAAGTGTGTAAATAGAGACAGATTTACATTAGAAAAAAATAGTTTTCCTATTTTTTTTGCTCACGACAGTACCAGAGCTGGGTTTGATCCGAATCATTAATTATTCGAATCCAGGATTCAATTCTTTTTGAGGATTCAAAGGAGGTATTTGAATACTTTAAAATAAAAGGATTCATGATCCAGATTCATAGAATAAATTAAAAAAGACCCTTATTCAAATACGTAGCTTTTGGATTCGAATCACAAAATTATTTGAATCCTCACAATGCATTCAGTGACTCGAATCTTGTGTTTTGAGATACAAATCCTTTATTGTGTTTCTGATACTTTTTGCGCAGGCACAGGACTTTGAAATTTTGGTCGCGCCTAAAGCAAACAGAAAATAACAGTTTTTATTTGACTATTATTAGCGTTAGTATTATCTCTATTTTTTTTTTCACTTTATTAATCAATATTTAAAAAATTAAATCAGTTTAAGCCCTAATCTAATCTGCATACTGTAACTACATTGTTACAATAATTTTGAAGACCATGAGAATTCGGATTTGAGATCTAAAATAAAGAATGGAATACTGTGATTTTAATCATTTTTTTTTTCATATAAAAGTATTCAGACCTGGTATCCGTGACTCAAATACTTTTTAATGATTCGGATCCATAAATCGAATCCATTTTTAGAGGATTCGGTCCAGCTCTGGTTAGTACAGACTAGATAAGTAATGTCAAACAAGTACATTTTTTTCTCTTCTCATGGAAGAATTTACTTATATGTTAAAGTATATTTCAAAATCATGTCTTCCATTCTTTTTTCTAGGCACATCATTTCCAGTTTTACTTTTTAACTTTATGTAAATGTGCTTATGAATATCTCTTTCTCAAAGTTTTCAGGTGATATTAATTTTACTAATCTTTATGACGACATTAGTGAAAACTAAGATTATAAAGTTTATGGTGTATATATAGAGCTTTGGCTATAGAACAAGAATTTAAAAATAGAAATTGGCAGTAGAAATTTTAGTGTGTTTTATAGGTATTTATTTTTATTCCATATAAGCTTCTTATGGATGAACTTGTATAAAGTAGTACCTATTTAATACATTCGATGTATCTTAAAAAAGATGCACGTTAGCAGGAACTTGTTTCTTAAATTAGTGTGTACAACATGCTGTTGAATTTCAGACCAGCTTACCTATATGTGCATAAAAAATTATCACAACTCTTGATTGAGCTCAAATATGCATAATATTTGCTAATTTACTAAGACAGATTTTTCTCAGTTTTTATACATACCAACTAATAGTTCTGCATATTTTTTTATCGTTTTTCTCCTTTTCTTACTTTTCTTTGGACTTCTGTTTGGATTCGTAATGGTCGATAAATTTCTTATATTACCTAAAAATATAATATTTATTATAACTTCTTTAGCTTTTCACTATTATAGGTACATGAATACATAATAAGGTATTAAAATAGGTATTTGAAAAATTGCGTAAAAAGGCGAGTTTATAAAAAAAGTCCCAGTCCTAACTTAGCCTATCTTAGTCTTAATTTTTTCCCTAAAAAGTTAAATGTACAGGTTACCCGTATGCCGTTTATAAAAGTCGCAATCCTGTCTTAGTCCTGACTTAACCTAAAATTTTTAGATTAATTTTTCCTAGGGGCTAATACCACTGAATAGATCAGAAATCAATTCCAATTGGCGTGAAAAGTTTTACGATCAACTTAAGATAAAGGCCAGTTTTTATAAACCCGTCTTAAAATATCAGATATATTTTAGGGAAAAATTAAGACTAAGACAGGCTAAGTTAGGACTGGGACTTTTTTTATAAACTCGCCTTAATCAAAACAAACCAAAAAATGAGGGAATCTGTTTGTAATGGATAAAATATCATGATACAATGCACATATATGAATACTTATGCCTTCAAAAACTTATTTGATACTGAAATTAAAGTAGGTGTACTATACTCAGTATACTTACTGAGGGAAAGACTATTTAACTGTTTACATAACATGCACGTTTTTTCGGTAATACTATCCCCATTTTCACTAAAATTATTCAAAGATATTCTGTGATATTTACGTAAAGAGGTTCCGCTCAGCTTTAGTAACCTGTACATTATAAGTTGCTTAAAAAACCGGCATTATTATATAACACTAATCTACTTTTTTAAAAGCGTAACTTTCACGTGTTTCCACCTTTCGCCATTTATGAATTCTTTGACATTTGACATTCTCAGAAAGCGGATTGGTTCGTTGGTAATGTCGAAAATGACAAATATGAACAGGGTTGTATTTAAGTATTTTAATATAAGTACCATTATATTTTGATTTTATATTATTAGAGATATACAGTATATTCCATTTTATCTGGAACTACCTCCATAAAAAAAATTAATATTAGGTTTGATTATTAATTGCCGTGATTTTGTTAAAGAAAATCGATTTCGAGTCTCCTGGAAATAAAACCAAACATCCTGGCCACTAGCTAGAATATTCGAGAAGACTTCCTGCAGCATGCAGAGGTGTAGCGAGAAAACTTTTTGGGGGGTTATTTTTCAAATTTGCCAACTTCATAAACTTAAGAAGACAACTCTAAATAAATAAATAATAATTCCTCCAAAAAATTTATGAGCAGGGGGAGAAAATAAAAAAAAATTCCACCGAAATAAAAATTGCCAACTTATATCTCAAATTTCCAACTTTTGCCAAGACTGACAAAATTGGGGAGGGGGTGGTAACCCCCCTTCGCTACGCCCCTAGCTTCCTGAATAAATCTGTGGTCCGAATTTCTCGCTAATATTTCCAAAGGTAAATTTGGGTTCCTATTTTTGAACGGTTCGAGAACAATCCTCGGACTGCGTAGAACTACTTGCGCAGTTACTAAAATTTGAGGATTGTTCAGAATCGATCAGCGTTATGAATAAACCCGAACATCGTTGAACCGTGACAGTGATGCAACCTAACCAAACTTTTGACAGAGACTTTCGTTTTTTCAAATTTGCTTAGCAGTTTTGATTTTGTTTTTGATATTATGTTATTCTAAAATTTTATTTCATTATTTTGTGATAAAATTCATTAATATATATTGCATATATCATTGTTGTTTTTTGTTAATTTTAAACTTAATTCATAAAACAAGTAAAATTTATCTGGACTGGTTCAAAAACAGTTCGACAAAGCCCAAACGTGTCAAGAGCAACTGCGCAAACTCCTGACAGTTCTCGGGCGGTACTTTTTAGAACCCGAATTTATAGTTGAAACAATCGGAATAGTGATCGACGTACCGCCTATGTGTGTCTATGTAGGCGGTATCGTTGAGACAGATTGGCTGCAGAACGCAGAGTCTACGCCTCCCTACACGCTACGTCAGATGTCTGGTATCTTGTCTCTCACAATGTAAAAGCTGTTGTAAAAGTGGAGTAAAGACGGGAGATCTATTTGCCGCCCTACTCGCGCTAATTCATTCGTCTCGCCTCGCATAACGCCATACCCCGTACACTATTAAGAATATTTCAAAGTCTACTCATCTCAGATGATTTAGTAAACCCCTATTTAAGATTGAGGGAACAGCACATTTAACTTCATATAGTATACCGGGTGGCTCAGCCGATAGGGACACTCTTGTAACTTTTGAATGGGCGAATGGATTTTTTTCAAATTTAGTGTAGTGATATGGAATGAAATTTCCAATTATATGATGTAAAGACCCAAAATGGCCGACTTCCGGTTTCGATGCAATTTACATGAAAATTAAATTTTTGAATGGGACAACCTGGTACAACCTGTATATTGTGCATATTTGGATTCTGCTGGCCAAAATACATATGATCTGACCCTCAAATATTATTCCGATTTTCAAAAAATATTAAAAAAAAATATTATTTATTTAATTAAATATATCGATAAATATCGATATATCGAAGGACGATAATTCCAAGAAAAAACATCGATATATCGATAAATTATCGTTTACCGATAAATTATCATTCATCTATAATTATCGGTCCCCGAAAAATTATCGTTTACCGATAAATTATCGTTAACCGATAAATCATCGTTCACCATCATTCGTCGATAAATTATTATTTATCTATATGACGATAAATTATCGTATTCCCACCACACGGCTCTATTTTTTGGCACTTATTATGCATTTAACAATATTGCCGGTCTTTGAAAAATCATTCCAGATTATACTTTTTTAGGCATTTTTAATGTATAATTTAGTAAATGTCACTACTCACTAGCAGGTATCAAATAACAAATAGTATACAACTTAGTAAATCGAAATAAAGCCGGTGTTCGGACGTTCAGGGGAATCCCATATTCCTCCCTCTCCCTCAGTAATCGTACGTTTCCGGCAGCAATCGACGTTGAAATAAATATCAATTATCGATATCTATCTATATCTCTAACAATAAGTATCGATAATTATTGTTTTATCGATAGTTACCGCTTTTATCGATAAGTATAGAAATTATCGATTAATCGGTCGTTATCAATATTTTTCCGTTATCGATAATCGATAATAGATTTCACATATCGCACACTCCTAGACATTATGCAATTATGCATATCATTTTCTTCGTAATTTAAAGATCTAATTAAATAACAGGTTGTCCCATAGGAGTTCCATTTAAAAAAAAATAGTTTTCGTTGGATGAAAACCAATATCGTTGAACTTAATGAAGAATAAATCATATTTAATGTTAGTATCTGAAGAGATAATATTTTAAAAGTACTTTCAGACTCTGATTTTTAACAATTTTGCCAAAATCGCGGCCTTCTATGATTAAAACTAAAAATTAAAAAATCTATATTTTTTGGAAATCAAAATAATATTTGAGGATCAGATCATATGTATTTTGGCCAGCAGCATCCAAATATGCAAAAATATACAGGTGGTCCCATTTAAAAATTTGGTTTTCATGTCAACTGCATCGAAACGGGAAGTCGGCCATTTTGGTTCTATACATCTTATAATTGAAAACTTCATCCGATAACACTACACCAAATCAAACGAAATTTATTAATTTTTTAAAAGATTACCCTATACAAGCCCAAATGATAGTTTCCTAATGGTCCGGTAAAAATTCTTCTGTAACCTTGTTTGCTTTATTTGTTTTATTATTTTGGGAACTATGATTCTTTTTGACATTTCATAACATTTTTCACAGAAATATATTATTTGATGTTGTATTGAAAGTTTAGTACATTGAAAGTCGGATTTTCATTACGAGTTTGATTCTTTATCTACATCATAAAGGATGACCATTTTATCACGGCCATCGAGGATATCTCCCTTAATATCGATCGTGCAAAAAAATGTTTTACAAAAAATGTGACGATTTAAAAAAAATGGTTTAAAAAATATAAAATCCATGACCGACTTTAAGGGTTATAACGGAAAATCTCGAAAATGCGGAATGTGTCTATATAGTCTGGTAAACTATAAGGTGGCGTATGTATGAGTTGGTAACACGACGTACGACTTGATATGCGATGCGCATAAAGCTATCGCAGTGACAGAGATGAACTAGTTGCGTATGTCTTATTCTCTTAGTTTATATGATGAAGCGACCTTTGGACGCGCCAGCTTAGAGTTTACTCGACTATA
Source organism: Rutpela maculata (assembly GCA_936432065.2). NCBI lineage: Eukaryota > Metazoa > Arthropoda > Insecta > Coleoptera > Cerambycidae > Rutpela > Rutpela maculata. The sequence goes on from OW386290.2 coordinate 41,379,260, forward strand.
GGTCAGATATCTCCGTTATTTGAAGGGATTTAGAAAACTATAGTCCGATTTTTTTTTGCAAAATAGTCAGAACCGCCGGATTCCAAAATTTTCTCTTCAGGGTGTTTAAAAAAATCTGAAAGAGGCGGGAAATTGTGGCATTATACAGAGGATTTTTCCCCTTTTTCAATGATATGCTATATTTGTTTATTAAAACTAAGCAAGTATTTATAAAACTATGGTTTAAGTCAATAAAAAAACTTTTAACCCACATCATACTTGTCACGGAGAAATATGATAAAATAAAATAATTAAAAAATCCAATAAGTTGTTCCAATCTTCACTACAGATGCTCCTGAAAATCAATTATTCTTTTCCAGCGTAATTTTTTGGTAATCATTTGGTGCGTCAGAAAACATTTTTGTAACTGTTCCGAAAAATATGGATATTCGAAGAACTTGGTGGCAAGCTTCCAATATTTCTGATCCCATCCCTTCAGGTTCGTTTATATTTTGTTGTTACGATTAGTCAGCCGCATACTAGTTACAGTACTGTTAATTAAAATACACTTACTAATAATAAGTGTACTTACATACTTAAATAGAAGTGTTTACCTTTGCGTTTTCACATTTTTCACGTTTGTTGACAAAAAATCCAAATTTTGTTTATAGAAAGAATCTATCATGTCGTAATCAACTTTGGGCAGATTGGATGAATCTCCTTTGAAGATATTGAGCAAAATAGAAGTTATAGGTAAAATAATGTAAAGAAAATACACAATTTGCCATTCATATAAGATAGTTACAGTCTAAGCGAAAGTTGTCTGTTATTGGTTAAATTATTTCCCGCCAAATAAAATAATTTGAAATTGCGTCTAGACCAGGGTGTATTAAATACACCGTGGTCTAGACGGGCGTATTCTTATTTCTTATTTTTATTTAAGAAATTATTGTTTTGGTTTAAATTGATTATGCAGTAATTGCTAAAATAATGTAATATGTTGCAACCCCTTAAAAATTTAAGGTTATGTTGGTTACTAAAAAGTAGGCAGACTTCAACAGATCGAATGTCAGAATGAATGTAGTGTATTTGCACCTACTCGAAAAAGAACCTACCAGAAGATTCCAAAGTGACATCTGGAATTATCGAGAGAATGGTGGCGTCATCACAGAACAATCGAGATCTGTCATTTTTAGGTATAAAAGACCGATCGCATTCTCGGCGAGTAGTTCAGAAGTTCAGAAAGTATAGAAAGTGAGGTTAAGACTTCAAAGATAAACAAAGTGATAAACATTGTGATTTAGTCAGTAAAGTGTATTTAAATTAATAATAGTATTGTGAAGTATCCAGTAAATATTTAATAAAGTGTGTTAGTGGACATCTCTTGTTATAATTTTTGGAACCCACGGATTTTGCGAGGGTGGTTTCCTAAGGGTGGAAACACGTTACAAATTGGTGTCAGAAAGCGGAATTTTATGACAAGAGGGACTCTGAAGTTGTGCTGGAGTGTTCGAGAAGTATTCTCGAGGTTTAGTGCTAACACAGTGGACTAATTTACTGGACATTGTTCGAGGGTTATTTTCGGACAGGAAAATAGTGTTAAGTGCATTTTTGAGACATTGTAGAACATTTTATTAGGACATTAGTGTGATCCTTTGAACTGAGAAGTGATAGAGACACTGAAAAAGACTCATTTAGTGCGTGAAAATTTCTAGAACTTTTCTATTTGGACATTAGTGGAGATTATTAAATTCTCTGAACTGGATAGTGACAAAAGACTCTGGATAAGACTTTTTCGTGCTATTTCGAGATTTGTCTGGAAAGTTCCATTACCGATATTGACGTGACAGTTAAATTTATTTTATTTTAATTTCATCGTATGCCCGTAACAACAAGAAGTATGGCATCCGATAAACAAATACAGGACTTGTTCGAACAATTAAAAAAAATGATGGCGCAGCAACGGCAGGAAGACAAAGAAGAACAGGAGAGAAAACGTCAAGAGGAGGAAAAACGACATCAGGAAGAAAAAGAACAGGAAGAAAGAAGACGTCAAGAGGAGGAAAAACGACGTCAGGAAGAAAAAGAACAGCAAGAAAGACGACGTCAAGAAGAGAAAGAGGAACAAGAAAGACGACGCCAAGAAGAAAAAACCGAACTGCGAAAAATTATAGAAGACCAAGAAAAGCGACGTCAGAAAGAAAAAGAGGATGAAGAAACAAGACGTCAGAAAGAAAAAGAGGATGAAGAAACAAGACGTCAGAAAGAAAAAGAGGATGAAGAAAGAAGACGTCAGAAAGAAAAAGAGGATGAAGAAAGAAGACGTCAAGAAGAGAAAGACGAATTGAGACAAATTATGGAAGACCTGAAGATACGACAGCAAGAGGAGAAAGAAGAACAAGAAAGACGACATCAAGAGGAAAAACAGGAGCAAGAAAGACGCCAGGAAGAATTAAGGAAAATTCTAAATGAACAAATCAAAATACAACAGGACGCTATAATTTCTGCCAATGAAGTACTAAAATGTGAAGTCAAAGAAGAGATAAACAAGGTCGAAGGTAAAGTAGGAGTAGTCGAGACAGAAGTCAGTCAAGTAAAAGGAGAAGTAACCGAAGTTAAAGAGAAAGTAAACAAGTTCGAAGAAGAAGTCAAAGGAGAAATAGACCGGCTTAAACGACAGTTGAGAGATAGAGGAAGCCAGCAGGTGGTATCATCGGGTCAGCGACTAAAACCTCCTTCTTTTGACGGCCAAAGTTCCTGGACGACGTACAAGAGGCAGTTTGAGGCAGCAGCATGTGCGAACAACTGGGATAACGAGGAAAAGGCCATGGCATTAGTTCTGGCATTAAGGGGCCAGGCCTCAGAGTTGCTTCAGACTATCCCAGTGGATAAACAAAGGGACTTCAAAGTCTTGGAAGCTGCATTGGACTTGAGATATGGCGACCAACATCTCGCCCAAGTATACCAAGCCCAGCTAAAATCACGAACACAAAAGGCTGGAGAGAGTTTACAGGAATTCGAAGCTGCGATAGAGAGACTGGCACACCTGGCATATCCGAGTGCACCTAGAGAATTTCAGGAACAATTAGCCGTAGGGGCCTTTTTAGATGGCATAAGGGACGAAGAGGTCAGGCGAGTTCTGAGGCTGACAAGACACCAAAGTAGTAGCGAAGCTTTGGTGCGTGCACTTGAAGTAGAAGCCGCCTACAGAGATACTCCAAGGTCGAGAGTGCGAGCTGTGACTCTCGAAGAATCGCAACCAGAAATGAATCAGAACCCTATGTTGACTGAGATGCAGAAAATGTTTACCAAACTATTCGATAAATTGGATGGCCTAGGAAAGCAGGATAAACAGCAAAATAAAGGAAAGCCGAGTGGTGGTATTAAATGTTATAACTGCGGCAAGGTGGGCCATATGAAACGAGACTGTCGACAGCAGAACTCGGAGAGTCGAGTAAATGCTGTAAATGTTGAAGAAAAGCAGGAAAACTAAAGATAGCCAGCACCAAGGGGGCTGTGTTGGCTAGGGAATGCGGTGCCCCCAGAGAAATAAAGATTTCCCAGCTTCAAAGAATTCCAAGCAGTCTGTTGTTGCAAGGATATGTGAATGGAAGAAAATGCGTGTTTACTATTGACACCGGTGCTACGTCATCAATAGTGCGGCCAGGGTTTATATCAGGCTTGCAGATTGACAAGAGGCAAAATGGAGTAATCATTCGGACAGCCACGGGGGACAGGGCTGCGGTCCATGGAGAAGTCGACTTGGAACTGCAGGTTGGACGGTTGAGGTTCAATTACAAGGTCATTGTGGCTGACATTATGGATGATTTCATTTTGGGTCTGGACATCATGGGAGAGCAGGGATTTATTGTTGATGTAGGGGAGCGAGTCTTAAAAATTGGAAATGAGGAATTTATTCTGGCAACCGCAGACGACCAATTCCATAAAGCGAGATTGTTAACAACACAGACGATCAAGATTCCTGCTCATTCAGAACAAATGATCGATGCTGCTGTAGAAGGAAATCCTGGAGGGTACCGTGTTGGCCTAGTTGAAGATGACGAATCGATTAAGTCCCTATCCAATATTATTGTGGCGAGAACTTTAACCCGGACTCAAGACAAAATCCCAATTAGAGTTGTTAATTTAAATTCCCACTCGGTGACAATTAAGGAAGGCAAACCGATTGGCTCCTATGAACCGGTCACATGGGTAGCGAGGTGCGAGGAACAAACAGAGGGAAGTTCGTCTACGAAAATAGACCAGGAAGTTTTGACCTTGCTGAGTACCCAGTTGGAGCATTTATCTGAGGATGAACGAAGGGAGGCAATCAAGTTCCTGGAAAAGGAAAGTTCAGTATTTGCCAAGAATACAGAGGCCCTTACAAAAACAGACATAGTCCAGCATCGGATAAATACTGGCGACTCACCAGCTATTCGACAACCACCTAGGAGGCTTCCATTAGCGAAACAAGAGGATGCCTCGGCAATGATAAACAAGATGCTGCAAGATGGAGTCATTGAGGAGTCAACGAGTCCCTGGTCATCGCCAGTAGTTTTGGTTGCCAAGAAGGACGGAACATTAAGATTTTGTGTCGATTATCGAAAATTAAATGATGTCACGAAGAAAGACAGTTACCCATTACCACGAATTGACGACACGTTAAGCACGTTGGCAGGCTCACGATGGTTTTCTACGTTAGACCTTAGGAGTGGATACTGGCAAGTGGGGCTTCATCCTGATGATAAGGAGAAGACAGCGTTTTCAGCAGGCAGTGGTCTTTATCAATTTACTGTGATGCCTTTTGGACTTTGCAATGCGCCAGCTACCTTTGAAAGATTGATGGAATTCGTACTGCGAGGGCTAACCTGGAGGACGTGCCTGGTTTACCTTGACGACGTGCTTGTTATGGGACAGGATTTTACAGAACATTTGAAAAATCTTCAAGAAGTATTTGGGCGAGTCAGGAATGCCCATCTGAAGTTGAACCCGAAGAAGTGCCTGCTATTCCAGAAAGAAGTCAAATTTCTTGGTCACGTGGTGTCTTCGGATGGAATACAAACAGACCCCGACAAAATTTCTGCTGTACGAGATTGGCCAAGACCATCTAACGTTCATGAAGTACGGAGCTTCCTTGGCCTCTGCACTTATTATAGGCGCTTTGTGGAAGGGTTTGCAGAAATTGCGAAGCCATTACACCGGCTGACAGAAGAGAAAGTGCAGTACCAATGGACACCGGAATGTGAAACGGCATGGAGAAAATTGAAGGCAGCTCTATGCACTGGTCCTGTGCTAGCGTACCCACAACGGGAAGGACTTTTTATTTTAGACACGGATGCCAGCAATTCTTCGGTCGGTTGTGTACTGTCCCAAATCCAGAATGGGCAGGAAAGAGTGATCGAGTACTTCAGCAAGGTGCTTTCCAAACCGGAAAGAAATTATTGTGTAACTCGGAAAGAGTTACTGGCCATCGTTAAATCAGTGGACCATTTTCATAAATATCTTTATGGACGACATTTCAAGATCCGGACCGACCATGCTGCATTAAAATGGCTGTTGCAGTTGAAAACCCCTGAAGGTCAACTGGCTCGTTGGATAGAACGGTTGCAACAGTATGATTTCAAAATAGAACATCGACCTGGAAGATCTCATAAGAACGCAGACGCTTTATCTAGAAGACCATGCAAGGAAGATTGCAAGCACTGCCGCCACGTTGAGAAATTGCAGGGTACGGTGGCCGTTAACACTATTAAAATAGAGGTTCCGGACGATTGGACAACCGAAGCCCTGAGACAAGAACAACTGAATGACACAGAAATTGGGGCTATATTGAGAGCAAAGGAGAAAGGAATTCGACCAGCGTGGAAGGATGTTTCGGATAAGGCAGTTGGATTGAAGGCTTTGTGGGCCCAATGGGATTCACTTAAAGTCATGAACGGGCTGCTAAAGAGAGCTTGGGAAAGCCCGGATGGCAGGGAAGTTGTTATGCGTCTAGTGATTCCCAGGTGTCGAGTACCGAAAGTACTTCAGGAAGTGCATAATGGAGCATCCGGTGGGCACTTCGGCGTTAATAAGACCCTGAATAAAGTACGAGAACGATTTTATTGGGTAAATAGTCGTCAAGATGTGGAAGCTTGGTGTCGCAATTGCAAAATTTGTGCAGCCAGCCAGACCACAGACTAGAAGTAAGGGTGCAATGAAGCAATATAACGTCGGAGCTCCTTTCGAGAGGATTGCGATCGATATAGCCGGCCCATTCCCAGTAACCAAGGACGGTAACAAGTATATACTGGTTGCCATGGACTATTTTAGTAAGTGGCCAGAGGCCTATGCAATTCCAAACCAAGAAGCAGTCACTGTTGCCAAAGTCTTGGTAGATAATTTGATATGTCGGTTTGGTGTACCCCTGGAGCTGCACTCAGATCAAGGGAGGAACTTTGAGTTAGGGGTGTTTCAGCAAATCTGCAAGTTATTGGGGATACACAAAACACGGACAACAGCCCTTCACCCGCAATCAGATAGAATGGTGGAACGACATAACAAGACCATGAAAGAACATCTCTCTAAAGTGGTTCATAAGAATCAACGTGATTGGGATCTCCACATACCGTTCTTCCTCATGGCATACAGAGCTGCTATCCACGAGTCTACGAAACAAACACCAGCCCGTGTAGTATTTGGACATGAGATCAGACCGCCGTGTGATTTGATTTTCGGAACATCAGGCGGAGAACAGCTTCCTGTGAACAGCTATGTGGATGAAATGAGTGAACGGCTAAGAAATGTTCATGAGCTGGTTAGAGACCAAATCACCATAGCCAGTGACCGAATGAAGGCTCGATACGACCGTAAGGGTAGTTCAGAAGGGTTCAAGGCAGGAGATCTGGTTTGGCTGTATAACCCACAGCGAAAGAAAGGGAAGTCACCGAAACTTCAACCTCCTTGGGAAGGACCTTATACTGTTATTACCCGAATTAATGATGTCGTCTATCGTATTCAACGAAACAAAAAGTCCAAGATGAAGATCGTACACTTGGATAGACTGGCGAAGTATGTGAAAGAGGCTGAATTGCCTGACCGGGACGTTCAGGCTTAAGGAGGGGGCAGTGTAATATGTTGCAACCCCTTAAAAATTTAAGGTTATGTTGGTTACTAAAAAGTAGGCAGACTTCAACAGATCGAATGTCAGAATGAATGTAGTGTATTTGCACCTACTCGAAAAAGAACCTACCAGAAGATTCCAAAGTGACATCTGGAATTATCGAGAGAATGGTGGCGTCATCACAGAACAATCGAGATCTGTCATTTTTAGGTATAAAAGACCGATCGCATTCTCGGCGAGTAGTTCAGAAGTTCAGAAAGTATAGAAAGTGAGGTTAAGACTTCAAAGATAAACAAAGTGATAAACATTGTGATTTAGTCAGTAAAGTGTATTTAAATTAATAATAGTATTGTGAAGTATCCAGTAAATATTTAATAAAGTGTGTTAGTGGACATCTCTTGTTATAATTTTTGGAACCCACGGATTTTGCGAGGGTGGTTTCCTAAGGGTGGAAACACGTTACAATAATAACATTACTTGATATATATCACCAAAACTGAATTTAAAAAAAAAAATGGAAAATACCCCATATGCCCCATTAAAAAATATCGAAAACTTTCAAAAACGGGATAGTAAAGAGCACAAAGGTCTATAGTTTAAAAATATTTTGAAATATACGGAGTGATTCATTTAAGCGTAACGCCATAAACTTGTTTTTTTTTTTAATGGAACAACAGGAATATTTGAATTCATTTTTTAAAGACGATTCAAACGATATGCCATTTGATGGTAGGTACCATGATATTATGAGTTTATATAAAAAATATGTCAATTTTGGGAGCTCCCTGTAACGTAACGGAACAGCATTTGCAAATCCAGTTTGTGCCAAAAATTAACAAGGAATCTTTAGTTTAAGCTACTATTATTAGATTCAATGAAATCTGCAATTTTATACCGAGTGAGTCAGAAAATCCATAAAACAATTGAAGATAGATCGTCGCAGAATGTGGCCTTGAAAAAAGCTTCCAAAGATCTATTAATCCCACCAATTTTCAAAACTTTTGCAAAACTTTTTTTTTGAAAACTACTTATTTGGTAGGCTATATTTCTTTTACTGGCGCTTTAAGGGTGTCGGTGCCGTGCTTAAGAAAATGATCGTAGTTCGAGAATTTCTCTTACATTCCTGAACCGATTCAAAAAATTTTTTGATAGGCCTTTAGAGACAACATTATAGAATGGTGCCAGACTATTGAAAAGTCAAAAAAAATTATTTTTTTTTTTTGATTTTCGCAGAAGTAAAAAATTTTTTCCTTTTTTAGTTTTAAATAGCCTAGTACCATTCTATAAAGCTGTCTCTAAAAGAATATCAAAAACTTTTTTCAATCGGTTCAGGGATGCAGGAGAAATTCTCGAATTACGTTCACGAAACCGCCCACCTTAAGACGACGTATTTTTTTTTTTACTCAAAGTCACAATAACATTCACAACGTTGGCGTATTTTTAATGAAAGTAACTTCATAGTAATTTTTAAAGATGCCTGCCACTATTCAGTCATTCTGATATTTTACGGACAGTAAAAATCTCTTAAGTATCTACTATGAGTAACAAAAACATAGGATTTACATTCAATATTACTAAAACGTTCCGGAACCTACAATTTAATAAATGTCCGAAAACCAAGCAAAGGTCTCTTACTATGAGTATATAGTTGTGCTAACTTTTAGGTAACTTACTAGTAATATAGAATCGTTGCTGCTACTATCTATTGCTACTTTAAATTCCAAAAATTTTAAAGATCGTTCTCCTTAGTAACTATACGGATTCAATTACCTGAAAGGCTACTTTAAAGTTTAAAAACTATTCAGTGCCTATCAGCAGTGAAAAACTACATGACGACTGCTACTATTAAGTTTCAAATAGAAGTAATTCTTGCTAAAAAATTACGATTTAGTGCTAATACCGTAACGATTATTTTGATGCTAGTCATACTCTGAAAATTTCGCATGTGGTATACTGTGAACCTTGTATACACAGTATACAAAGGATTAAAATAATTTGTTCAGAATATTGTATACACTCAAAGAAAATGATAGGTAAATTCAACCAAAAAGAGCATATGAAATCGCGCCTATCTAGTTTCATAGTTAAATCAATCAGAAAAGAATAGTCATACAACTTTATTTGTTTTCGTAAACAAATAGTAGTTTAATAATCATATCTTCTTGTAACAAATTAAATAGTACAATGACATTTTTTTATGTTCACTAACCATTTTCAATTTGGTCTACAATTAAATAGTAGGTACAACGACTTTTTGTTCACCAACTAATTTTTAGGTTGATCTACACTTTATTGTATGATGAAGCACTGTTGCCAACTCTGTTAGGCGAGGAAACTGTAGATAAGCCAAAAAAAACTGTAGAAAACTGGGAATTTATTTTAGTGAAACTCACGGTCAATAAACGATACGGTTACATCAATCAGCAACTTTAGGACGAGAGAGACGCGGGGGGCGGGAAATCGAATGAAAGAGACAGACATATCTGATTTCCGTGCAGAAGACAGAAACAGAGATTCCGGTAGGGTCTACAGCCTACGTCACCTGTAGACACTACAGGCATCTTTGTATCTGTCTTTTGCACGGAAATCAGATATGTCTGTCTCTTTCATTCTATTTCCCGCCCCCCGCGCCTCTCTCGCCCACAAGCTGCTGATTGAGACAACCGTATGGTTTAATGACCGTGAGTGAAACTGTCAATCTACTGTTTTATTTTTACTATATATTAAATCACAGAGTACAGTAACTATACAGAGGCGAAAGCTTTGGCGGCACCTTTTAGTTTTGATGGATCGATTTCTGTGACCTTGTGTTCCAATTGCATCTACACTGAGAGAAATGTGTTGTTAATTTACCTGGATTTTACAAGCAGCTATAGCGCTAGCGGTATCTAGCGACATATGCAAAAAAACTGTAGATTTAGCAGGTCGGACTAAAAACTGGGAAGAAAACCAAAAAACGGTAGATCTACTGAAAAAGCAGTAGGGGTGGCAACTATGTGATGAAGTTTTTTTTGGTTAGCCAAAATCTCAGTATTGAGACATCAGACCACCCAAACCAAAGATTAGAGATCGTTTATAAGATCCATCCAAATATATCGATGATCCCTGAGAGAATTTGAACGTTGCAATCATGTTATTAATTTTCTATAAATTCATAAGAGTATAAGATAATGGCATGATTGATTATTGTCAGTGATTTGTATGTGGCGTCATCTGGGAATAATTTCTGTAATAGACTACGTGGTAAGCAAGCAAATTTTATGGTAATTCTTTTAGAACTTCTAGAAGACGACAATAATATGTTTGTCTACCAAGTACAATAGTACAGCGAACTAATACTGGGTTAGAATTACAATTCGATAATAGTTAAAAATAAAATATACTATTATCTAGTTTAATTTGACAGAATTCAACAAAATAATAGTCTTATTCATCTATTTTTTAAGTTAATGTTTGTTTTGTTGTACGAAAACTTTTTATTAATTAAAATAACAATCACCTCTTGTTTAAAAATACCATCAATATAGTTTGGTTTAACAAAATTAACGATATTGTTAGTTAACCATTTTTTTTTTGTTGAATTTACCCATACTATTTCTTTGAGCGTAGGACGTAGAAATTCTTAAATATTTTGTGTAACTTTGCATCTCAACAAAATGGAGAGCTATCATAGTCTTAATTTCGACAGAAACTGCATGAGTTATCTTAAGGTTCAATTTGTTTAGAGCTTCCACTGCAGCAGACATTCTTGACTCGCTGTGTCGCATGATTGCATACATTCTGGCGTTTTTGACTAGTTTTGACGTCATCTATATAGGTAAATAGTAAAGAAAATGTGGAACATGCCCATTCTCAAAAATAAATAAAACATCCTGAAGCCGTTCCTGTTCGTTAATGGCAAGAACACTGTAGCACCATCTCTTCCCTAAGTGCTTAAACTGCAAACAGATGTTCGCGGCTTAACTTAAAGCGGCTTTTTGTTCTCTTTTTGAATTATTCAAAATAGATAATAATAGCCGCCAGCAATCAGTCTACTTGTGCCTCTCGGGGGAACAAGATGATGGTTTGTTCTTGAGGAGGAACAATAAATAAGTTTAGAATACTGTTGTGTAGTTATTTTATTAGCTAGTGTAGTGTTTATTATACATAAAAGTAAGTAATTTTTTGTTATACAAGAATAAAGTAAACTTTAGTATTATTTAGTAAGGTTTTTATAAAAGTTAATTTTATAAAAAAAAAATCATACCTAAACATACTTAGTATTACTTGTATTTATTTTCTTAATTACAAATATGTACTTAATTAAAAATATCACACTTCAAATATACAGGGTGTCTCGACCTCTCGTCATCATATCTTACTTCCCTCATAAAAGATATTGAAAGTTTTCAAAAACGGGATAGTAGAGAGCACAAAGGTCTATAGTTTAAAAGTATTTTGAAATATACAGAGTGATCCATTTAAGCGCGATGCCAAAAAATTATGTTTTTTTAATGGGGTGGGGGTGGTAATAGTGGTGGCTAATGTCAAAAAATTTTTGAGCCCTTGACTTCTCTTGTTGATACTAAATACCAATTTCATGGACCGTTTGATTTACTTATTTACCCCCATTTACCTCAATTTACCCCCTAACCCTTCAACAGAATAAGATTAAAATATGATCTAGTTCCAGATCTCGTTAATGAACATACGTGTACCAAATTTCAAGTCAACGGTTTCAGAGTAATCGTGCGCACAAAAAAGTTACAGACAGACCGACCGACCGACAGAAATTTTTTTTGCTCATATTTAAAAGGGCAAATTATATTTATAGAAAAGTGTGCTTTGGTGACGTCTTAGTTCTGTCATTTACGTACCGTTTCATTAGTTTGACATCTTGACAGAACTAAGAAGCCACCAAAGCACACTTTTCAGTAAATACAATTTGTCCTTTTCAAATTGAATTTGTTTTCAAAGAATTCTTGAAATCTGCGACAGTTTTCTCGAAAACGGTTGGAATTATCAAGTTCTTTCAAGTGTACCTTTTTTTACGTAGAAATTTTCTAGCCGCATGAAATTTTCTAGTCAAAAGCGCCACAACGTTTCGTAAAAAAAAAAGAGATAAAATATTCATCATCAGATATAGCTCATGAGGCGTTCTCCCCCAGGCATCAAGGTGCCGTCATTATGACGTCGTTTTTTCGGCATTAATTACGTCAATTTCACCTTCAGCATGACGTAAAAATGACGTGAAAAAGACGGCACAATGTCACAGCCCAATGACGTCATACATATCACGCCAATATGACGTATTGGTAATCAGTGAATTTTGCGATAAGGGATGCAAACCTCTCATTATAATATTTTTCCACAATTATTAATAAAGTTTTTGACGAAAAAAAAACCGGAATGTGCAGGGATCGAACCGCGGACCTTTTGACTCGCAACCTAACACTTAACTCACTGAAACATTGAACATCTTTATTTAAATATGTTTAAAAGCTGTATACCTAGTTAGAAATAGTAAAACAAAATTATTATTACTATGCGGCGAAAATTGAACTAGTCACTAAATACTTCTATTTATTTTTATTTTATAATGATTTATTTCACGTCATTTTAATGACGTCAAAATAATGACCTAAAAGAAACGTGTATTTGACGTCTTCATGATGACGTCAGAAGAACGTTTTAAATATCACGTCTCTGATAACGTCATTTATTAATGACGTCAAAATAATGACCTAAAAGAAACGTGTATTTGACGTCTTCATGATGACGTCAGAAGTACGTTATAAATATCACGTCTCTGGTACGTCATTTATTGGGATAATGACGTCGGCGACGAAAAATCACCTTTAAAAGAATTGAATTCAACTGGGCGCCCAGTCGTTCGGATTGCGCGGAGTATCGCTCTTTCCCTACGAATATCCTCGAAAAAGCTTGATGCATGGATGAGGAAAACTTATAGGAACAGAGTTGCAGAGTAGTTTAGTTTCTATGTGGGACGATCAGTAGAGATAATTTCTAAGTTTATGCTTTGGGAGCTACTGTATTAATCCATTAAGTCCATTTTTAGTACTATAACGGAGAAAAACGCACTGTTGAAGTTTTCTTGATGTGCGAAAAATTGTTGTTTTTTATATAGTATAAATATGAAATTGAGAAAATATCGTATGATTTTGTACGATTGGATTAAGCTCTTATTTTGGACGATATTCTGTCTCAATTTTCCAGTGTCAGTTTTTCTTAGACACCTCGCTAGACACTTATGGCATTCTACCTTAAAAAGTCTTATAAATGAAAAACGGAAACCTTGAAGTCAAACTAATAAAAAAACGATCAAAACATTTATTTTGTATTATCAAGGTTAAACTGTGAAGCAGATATGTTTGATTTTTTAATATTTATATTTTATATTTAGTGATAATGAGCTAAGATTATTGAGAATTTTTATGATATAAACAAAAATATTCGATTGTTATTATACAAATATACGAGTAAACGATTAAGTCAAGTGTATATATAGAAACACAATTTGTCAATACAAATTTCGTTACACTTTTGAGGGCTATGGACTACGTACTCAAAAATGAAAAACGAAACCATTATGACTACTCGTTTTTTCATCCGTTTCACATAGTGGCCCGTTTAAAACTTTTGGGACAAAATTCTATAAACTTCTAAATGAGCTCGAAATAGTTGTTAGAAAAACCGAAAAACAGTGTCAAAAATTAAGTGGTTTTTGAGAGGTCTAAAAATAAATATAGTTTCAAAGTTCCGAAACGTTGTAAATACGTTAATGTTATAATAGTATGTCAATATACCAAAAAATAGTGAAAAAATTATAAACACTAAGGGGGTAGTTTTTGAGGGAGTTGAAGAATGAATAATATTTTAAAATTTTGAATTGTGAATTTGATAATATTAAATCCCTGAACGCGCTAAAAATATTAAAAAAAAATTAAGTATTAAGGGGGTGAATTTGAGGGGGTTGAAATATGAATATAGTTTAAAACCTATGTAATTTTTCGAATATAACAGTAACAGTACTATTCATGTGGAGAAAATAGTGAAATAAATATAAGCATTTTAGGGATGGTTCTTGAGGAGGGGCGCTATACCAACTTTGTCAGACTTGGCAAAAGTTGGAGATTTGAAATAATAAGTTGGCAATTTTTATTTTGGTGAAAACAATTTTTTTTTTTAGATTTTAAACGGTTCCAGAGTAATCGTGCGCACAAAAAATAATACAGAGAGACCGACAGACAGACAGAAATTTTTTTCTGCTCAAACTTGAAATCTCGACGTTTCATGACATTCTAAGCCTATTTCAGCAATACAAATTTTTAAATTTTTTTTTGTCGTTACTATACTTCCTTGGATGTGGAAGTAATTAAGTTTTCGGGGTCGTTGGTCATCAAAACAGAGGTTCTAACCGTCTTTGCCCTATATCTCCGTAACGGTACATCTTACAAAAAATTATTATTAATGGTTTTTTTCTTATTGAGAATCGAATTCTCTACAACTTTTTGTCGTAAATTGAATAATGAAAAAGTTATAACCCTTAGAGGATAGAAAGGCCCCTTCAGGTTAAGATAAGTGTCCGCGCCTTTGCAACCTTTTTGCGTGGGTTTCCTTCCAGTGATGTATCTTTGCGTAAGATACTACCACAAAAAGTTTTGACCTCAAAAACTTCATAATATCTAGGAATTTTTTTTTTTTTTGAAAATCCGAAAAAAATTTTTTTTTCTTAATCAAGTGAACCAATTTGTTTGTATTTCACATATATTGTAAATCTACTCAAGACAATTTATTAATGATATTTTCTGGAAATCTTTTCATGAAGAAAAAAAAATTGATGCTTTTGAATTTTTTGAAAAATTTAAATACGTACTTCCACGTTAGCGACCACCACCATTTTTTAATTAATTATACACCATACAATAAGCTATAACATATATTTTTCACAAAACTCTATCGAAGGGTAGTCAAATTGGCAAAGATAATGTTACATGTTTACACCCCCCCTTTAGTTAACACCCTGTATCGTGGGTTCAGAAATTATAACACCAGGGTAACACTAACAATAATGTATTAACTTACGTGCTAATTACAACAAATAAAGAAAAAGAGTAAAAATTGGATAGAAACTCGATATATTAATAAATATATAAATGAACAACAATTGCTTGGATTACACGTATTGAAAATTTTTTGGAGCAACCTACGTATTTTTTTTAAATAATGAGATATATTTTTCATAATACATGTATATTGTCACTTATAATATCACAAGAGCTTAAATTATTTCCGAAAATTTTCTTGAGGGCACGAATAATTTTCTTAAAATATTCGTGCCCGAAAGAAAATTTCCCGGAATAATTTAAGCTTGCGTGGTATTCGGTAAGAAAATTTCACACCACTTAACACCATAATTTGGAAAAAAATTATTAATCCAACCTGACATTTTAAATTAATTTCACTGCTTGTCAAGTTGGCCAGGGTATTGTTGTTTTTGACATATTATGTTGATTTGTCATTTTTGTTTAACCGGTTCTGTCACAAAGCTTAATAATTACTAGTTTAAAAGGTCTGTCGTTGAGTTTAATAAGTGTATAGCGAAATGTCGCGATTTGGTAAAGAAAATCAACAAGTAATTAGACAAGAAATTCAAAATATAACACCAGATAACACCCGAAAATCAAAATCAAGTGTATGGAAACAGTTTGTTGAATTTTGTGACGAAAAGTTGTATAATATTCATGAGTGTATGAGTGTAGTACAGGTGGCTACTATACTGGAGGACTACGCATTTAATATGAAAAAGAAAAATTTTGAAGATTATAAGGAAAGTGTGGTCAAAGTGATGTGGAACTCTACTGTTAAGCAGTTACAAGAAATTTATTACGAAAAATATAAAATAAAATTTAATCCGTTTTCTGATGTGGAATTTGCGACCGCCAGAGCTGTATGCGATGCTAAGCGCAATAAATTACAGAGAGGCCCATTAAAAAGAAAAGTGAGTGCTTCAGCCTTAACCAGCGACGAATACAAAAAAATTATTGAAATGTGGGATGAAAATACTCCAGATGGATTGCAGCGTAAATTTTTTCACATAGTTTCACATGAGCTGGCATGGAGAGGAGGGGAAGGATATTCTGCGTGTATCCAATACTTCAAAGAAGAAACTGATAATTTCGGAAACCCAAAAGGTCGGATAGAATATAATCCAATATTCTCCAAAACCACACAAGGTGGTTCTAAAAAACTGTCGGATAGTAAATGGTTGATTACAAATTTCGATAATCCACAAATGTGTCCGGTTCGTTTGTTTAAGAAGTTGATGGAAAAAAGGGGAAATCTTATTCAGACCGACAGATTATTCTTAACACCAAACCCATACTGGAGTCAACCCAATTCGAAAGGATGGTACAAGAATAGCCCAGTTGGTAAGAACATTGTATCTTCATGGTTCAAATCAGCAGCCTCTGATATAGGAATTGACACTAAAAAAGTAAAAATAACTAATCATTCTGCAAGAGCAACAGCTGTTTCGAAATTGGCCAAGGAAGGAGTTGGTGAACAACAGCTCATTAAAATTACTGGACACAGTAATAGTCAGTCAATCAAACCTTACTTACAATTGGACGTTGAACATCATCATCAGATGATTGAATCCATGAGGAGAATTTCATCAAGTACTAGCAAGTTTAATCATGATCAGAACACAATGCAAAATAAAACAGAAAGTACCCAGATTCAACCCACCAATTCAAGCCAGCCCACAAACATATATAATAATTGTGTTTTTAATATTAATAAAACCTATAATAATTAAATTTATTTCGTTATTATTTTGCTTATTAGTCGATATCATTAGAGATTTGCCAATGAAGATATTAGTTCAACATGAAATAAATTCTAAAAAAATCATATAGGTATATCCACCATATTTCGTTAAATAAAAAAAAATTACCAACTTTAGTTACACCAAATGCTAAAACTCAGATGGGTATTAGTTCAGTCTATCGACCTTTCATAATTTCAGGTTACTAAAGGTGGTAGAAATGTATTTTTTGTTAAAGTAATCCATAACACTTCTAATTTAAAAAATATAATATTAACATGGTTTGTTGCAGTAGGTGGCCGTGATATAGGCGGCCATGCTTTTGACAGATGAGGTTTATATTGGTAAATTACATTAA
This sequence comes from Rutpela maculata, assembly GCA_936432065.2. Taxonomy (NCBI): domain Eukaryota; kingdom Metazoa; phylum Arthropoda; class Insecta; order Coleoptera; family Cerambycidae; genus Rutpela; species Rutpela maculata. The sequence continues at coordinate 41,396,528 of OW386290.2, forward strand.
GTTACTGTATAGTAAACCAGCAAACAATAGTATATTGTGTATCTAGTTGTGAAAGCGATACATTCCCGGACGACGATGCAATTTTTGGCCGAGGCGCTAGCCGAGGCTAACAAGCATCGAAGTCTGGGAATGTGCTTTCACACCGAAGTACACATACTATTTTTTCTGAAATCACAATAAATACTATTTTAAACGTATAAAAATCAAAAACATAAACATTAAAAAAAAAAAATTCTGAAATCTTTCAACTGTCAAAAAATTTTCACTTAAATATCGTGGCGCCTCGAAAAAATTTCCGGAAATTTTTTTAATTGCCATGGTAACTAGTCAAAATTAAGGTATCTTATTGGTTAAAAAGTAGAGGTGTGAAATTTTCAACAAAATTCCAGCGAAACGGTAATACACACAAAAATTATGTGTTTAATAATAAGAATACATAATAAAAAAATATGTTATGCTAATGATACATGATAATATTAGTCGTCTTCATCACTGTCCTCATTTATTATAACACTGATATCTTCTGCGAATAATTCTGACAGTTTTACTGATGGTTTCGGAATATCGTCAAGAAACCTTGCAACCTCCGGATTTTTTTCGTTAGAAACTTTATTAATAACAATTGCGGAGCAATTACATGCTACATTCTTAAACATCCCCGTTCCGTCGAATTTCGACGGGCTTGGCTAGTTAAGTTTATTTATAACAGCAAAAAAGTATCCGGGAAATATAAACCCATTTATCGAATGAACTAAAAACACAATTTATTCACAAAATGAGCTAAATTTTGTGAAAAAAATAAAAATAAAAAAGCATTTACACATTATTTAAACAAATTGATATTATAACGTTAAAAGAACAATTGTTTTAAATGATTTAAATAGCCAATAGCCTATAGCCCAGTTAGAAAGATGCAGAACATTAAACAAATGTATCTTATATAGTTGAGCTACTTCTAAGTTATGCGGGGACAAATGGACAAACAAACAACACAAAATATGAGAACCTCAATCTTTTAGGAAAGTTGAACTATTGCAGCTAGGGATTATATAGACCCAAAAATAAATATTACCTACAGTTACAAAATTAAACTTACCCTGAGGGTCGTGATAAAGAGGTTTATGATAAGTGTTGTAAAAATATAAATTACTCTTAACAAATAATGTTTTCTATTTAAGTAATATATATTATTAGCCTATAGATTTCAATGCCTCAAACCCTCATGACTCCCTCATGTCTGTTTATTAAAGGTTCATACAACACATGCCCCTATAATAATCATCAACTCAAACCAATCAGTTCATTTATTTGCCCATTATGCATCATTTTTAAAAACAAAATATTTGAGTTATATTGCAAATTGTGCACAATGTTTTAAAACACATGGTACAAATAATGTTTATTTTTGTTTTTCCCGGTTTTCGGTATATACGAAACTTTTTTCTGCGACCCCGGCCGTTTGGAAAACCGACCTTATGTCATTTAAATAAATTTAGAAAATGCTTTTGCCGTTGGTGTAGGAGGGAATAAATAGTTTTTTTTGCAAATGTTTTGAAAAATAAGCGTTTTATCGAAAAATATCAAGAGATTTTATTTAAAGCTTATGAAATTTTCGTTAATTTTCGCCATGTCCATCTTGAATAAAAATTGATCGAGTTAAAGAAGTTCTGGCTTCTCACACCTTTGAAGAAGTCAAATTTTTAGGCTCTTTCGCAATTTACTCTTACGTCAAAATTACCCTATATTATAAAGTAGAAAGCTTATTCGATTTGCCTTTAATTTAAGACGTGTAATAGGAATTAATCAAGAAATATAGTTAAGAATTTCCAAAAAAGCAGCTTCATGAAGATTTATAATGCATTCACCAATTAAAAATAAGAGACCTTTTTTTTATTGCATTTCGATAAAGAATAATTTTTGACATAGAAAAAAAAGTTTTCTAAGTAAAAAAATTTGTAGATATTTTTACAAAACTTCCCTCTTTCTTTTATTATATGTATTTTTTTCTCTTGGATGACCAATTGTTATTTTATCCCTTTGAATAAAATGGACGTAATATTCCTCCAACGTTTCTTAATTTTCTAGGGTGGCCACCCGATAAATTGTTTTCCATTATAAGTAAATGGCAAACCTACATTTCAAAATATTGTTTTTTCTCGTCGCTTTTTATGGTTACCACTCTGCATATTTGTCAATAAAAGTATGGCAGATCTCTTCCTTGGCAATGCAATGGTGTCATTTACATTCCAAATATTATTCTCATCGTGTGTTATTCTTAGTTTTTCAGGGTGACCATCTTTTAAATTTTCACTAAAAGTGTAGCAGAGGTTTCTTCCTTGGTTGTGTTAACTACACGCCAAATGTTATTTTGCCTTCCTGAACATTTCCTTGGCTAATTACTTAATGAAGCATTATAAGAGCACCGTATATACAAGGATGTACGGACAGAATCGGAAGAGTTTTGGAGAAAAAGAACGTCAAAGTAATATATAATGCAAAACAGAAGGTGGCACAACATTTTCCCAAATACCAAGGTCCAGAAGAACTAGAAACACCAGGAGTATATAGCATCCCATGTTCCTGCGGACAAGTTTACATCGGAGAGACCAAACGACGTATAAACACCAGACTCAGAGAACACATTAGAAATACAAAGAAGGGAAATTCTACAAAATCAGCAGTTGCCGAACATTCAGAAGAAACCGGCCATTTGATAAAATTCGACAAAACAAAGAAATTAGCCAACACCAAGAATTATTGGCCAAGAAGATACAGAGAAGCCATTGAAATAAATAAACATCCGAATAACTATAACGGTGACAACGGACTACAACTACCAATAACGTGGAAGTGAATGCTCCGCATGAGCAGTGATCCGCAACACGCCTCCTGACAACCTGTATAAATAGAGGAGCTCAATCCAGCAGAGCTCACTTCGCTTCAGAAGAAGACCACGACAAGATGGTCGAAACGTCAAGCACTCAACCAAGTCTACGCGGAAGAAGACCCGGAAACCAGCAGCCAGATTATAAGACGACTTTTTTGTAAATATTTCGTGCAAAGACGGGATTACCCCCCCCGTTTTCGAGGGTGCTGAATACGATGGAAGTGGTGGATGAAGTTTTTGACCGCCGCAACCCCCTGAAACGGCCAAAATCCACCCCCTTTTATGGATCTCTTTATGTTTTCTTCTTCGCCCAGTGATTTATCGACGGGTTATGCTTGAAATAACATGGAAGGGGCTTACAGTGTAAGTGAAATCCAGACAGTAGGCCTAGGGGATTGATTAACCCTCCCGAGGGGTAGAAAATCATTTTTTTTTTTCAAATGATTCAGTTCAAACGCGTATCCCCCCGTTTTCGGTGTCGCTGATCACGAGAAAAATATTTTCACTTTTTTTAAATTTATCTCTTGCTCGAATATTATATTAGGTACCTATATTTCACGTCTATAAATGTTTCTTCCACTAATATAAAATAAAATATTTAAAAAAATATATTAAAATAAATAAATACTGAATTTACAGATTTCTTTGGAGATTCATTGGTTTATTGCAAATTTAAAGATTTGCACATTGTTTCACGCAAAAGTATTATTAAATCGGCATTAAATCAATTTAAATCAAGTTTCCGTCCATTACAGGAGGAGAGTCGGAGATGAAGGTGAATATTTTTATCGTGATCAGCGTCTGCGAAAACAAGGGAGGGCGTATTGACGATCCAAAGTGTAATTGATGAATTTTACACCCCTTGAAAGGGTTGAAGCAACTCCGAAATCGCTACCACCTTCTCTTACATGAAAAATGAAGGGATATGCACAGAAATAACGAACATGTGTCGACAAACCTGTAAATCCTGGATAGCATGCTTTCTGGTGAGTGAGGGGTAGTTTCTGCCCGTTCGAGGGATGAGGAGCGGTTGGAGCTAAAAATGAATATTTTTCCCGTGAAAACGGGGATACGCGTTTGAACCGAATAATTTGAAAAAAAAAACAGATTTTCCACCCCTCGCGAGGGTTTAAAATACCCCCAGGCCTGCTGTCTGAATCCCAGTTACTCTATAACCCCCCCCCCCTCCCATACGGCTCTCTGTACGGGCTCCGATCTAGGCGCCGGCACTCGATCAGCGATGTTAAGCAACGTTGGTCGCGTCCAGCACTTGGAATGGTGACCCAAGTTCTCGCTGGAGATCTCAGTCCATATGCTGAGCTGTAAAAGCCTGACTGGACTGAGACGGCTCGGCGAGAGAAAGACAGAGGCTGATAACCGTGCCTGGGGGCTCTTGTCAACAGACTCGAAGTCTAGGAAGACCATGTTTGGATGGGGAGCCCTGAGGCACACAAAAAAAGGAGTACTACAATAGACCTTATAGGTCGCAGTGGGGGAAGGCCAATCGCCCGCTCCTTCAGAGTAATCTAAAAAAAAAAACCCCTCCCATGTTATTTCAAGTATAACCCGTCGATGAACCACTCCCCAGACCCGTTTATATATGAAAACATAAGGGGATGCATAAAAGGGGGTGGTTTTTGGCCATTTCAGGGGGTTGCCGCGGTCAAAAACATCTTCCACCATTTCCATCGTATTCAGCACCCTCGAAAACGGGGGGGAGGTAATCCCGTCTTTGCACGAAATATTTTTTTGCCTTTGCCTTCATTACATAGACTTTAGGCCGCCTTTAAATTGTCATTTTTAATACAGATGAAGATGCACAATTAACTATGTACTTTTAATTTCATCTCATTACTATAGTCTCACAAATTAATCGTTTCTAATTTATCCAGAGATACAGCGGCTAATTGTCAAAGAAGCATTTATCGTGGGATGTTTTGACCTGTATGCTATACTTACACTTGTTTTGTGTTTAGATGCGAAATAGTTGATCAACATAGGCAGAAGGCAGAATTTAATACTGGATTTATTTACAAACAAATTTAAAATTTATAATCCATGGACGTAGATATAAAACGCTACACAAATAGATTATGGACACTATAAGCCATTTAACTTACAAACATCCTGCAGAGGCTGCGTTACTACGTTCTTTGTTTTGATACTCAACGCCGGTTTAACAAACTATAAATTAAGTAACCAATAAAAATAGAAACGTTAAAAACAAGTAAAAATCACAAAAAGTGTATTTTCCAGGAAACTTAACAATATTTCAAAGACCTTGCTCGTGTCTGTACAAGAGGTCAAGTTAGATTATCGTTATTTATCTTTCAATTCAATTTATTGACACTATTAGCGAAAACGAAGATTTACTTAATTAATAATTTAGTGTTTCTTGTTACAGATATTCCAAAATGGTACCATGTTCAGTATTTTTTGTTTTGTTTGTGGCAGGCTTTGCCAACGTATACGCAGCAGTCACGTGAGTATTAAAATTTTATTTTTGTTTTGATTATATGTTTTTTTAATCAAACTTTGAACCCCAAGATAACGAACTACGAAAGGATACAATTATTATATCACGGTTGTGCTTTATTTTGTACAATTATCGGTAAACTTTATGCACGTGTTGTATTGTAATTGATTTTCATCAGTGTCCAAAACCAACTGATAACCAACGATAGTTTTTTATCGGCGGTACCTAAATTTGAGGATTATTCGGTTTACCATCCATTATACCATAAAATTTACCTAAATAGAAATGGTTATGAATACTGTTACAAATAAAATAAAGCTTTAAGGATAAACAAATAAAATTGGAAATTTTAAAAAAGTCCGACCATGTGCTATAATCATCTCATAATATACGGTGGTTTTCTCTACATCTTAAAAACCGCAAAAGTTTTTCCTTTATATAAAAAAGGTGACAATACATTACCTGAAAACTATAGACCAGTTGCAATCTTATCAACTATTTCTAAAACTATAGAGAGAGTTGTCTTTAACAAAATTGTCAATTTTGCAATAAGTCATAAGTCGGAGTCACAACATGGTTTTAGAAAAGGTCATTCTACTGAAACTGCTACAATGGCGTTTTTGAACAAATTATACGATCATTTGGATAATAATGACAAATATGTTGGCATATTTATGGATTTTAGGCAAAGTCTTTAATAAATCACACATTACTTATTGAAAAGCTTTCAAAATATGGATTAAGGGGCAAAGTAAATGACTGGTTAGTGTTTTACCTATCGAGTAGGATGCAAGTAGTTGAGGTAAATAGGGTCAAATCAGAGAATTTAAAATTCAATTTTGGAGTTCCAAAAGGATCAGTCCTTGGTCCATTGTTTTTCCTGTTTTATGTAAATGATTTGCCTAATTTCTTTATTTATTATTATTATTATACTATCATATAATAAAAAACCAGACCGATATCGGTTGAAACATTAGAGACCTATGTTAGAATAATTAACCCTTTGTTGAAGGTTCGCAGTTCTCTGAATGTCCACCGAGATGAAACCTTGCTAGAAAAATCCTCGACAAACTACTCTTCCAAATAAATCGAATACTAAGTTTTTTATGTAAATCGCCAAAGAGCAATGTTAAAAAAAGGGATTTTTGAACCCATCCTTGGTAAAGTGTGGTGCTATCTTTTTTTTTACTAATTTTGGGGTGCTGAGGGTTGAAGGGGTGAATTTGATTTTTTTACTTCTTTTTTCTACTTAGTTATCGAAATTTAGTATTTTAAGAGAATTTCCTGCAAAATTCCAATGTCATCCCCAAATAAGGGTGGTTCTTTAATGTGTTCCAGAGATTTTTCGCCAAAGCGGGTGACGGATTCGTTTTCAGCACCCCAAAATTAGTAAAAAAAGATGGCTTCCACACTTTACCACGGATGGGTCAAAAAAGCCCTTTTTTTAACATTGCTCTTTACGAATATGCTGATAACAATAACTAATTTGTATTCATGATGTGCAACTCCGTGAAGCTCTACCGAGACGAAACTGTGCTAAACGCCTTCGACAAAATATTTTTTCAAATAAAGAAAACGGCATCAAAATCACCCCTTGAAGAGATATGAGGCCACAGACAAACACACAGACAGACATACAACATACGCGTTAAACTTATAACACCCCTTATTTTTAGAAAATTACTTAATGTTGTTATGCCTCCGACATCACGAATATGTCTTTTTATTGAATCGAAACAGTAGATAAGGAAAAAAAATAGAATTAAACTGTTGGTAAAAAAAAGTTGCTTATTTACCCAATGGGCATCGGCAAGTCTCTGATTTTCACAAAAAAATACTTCAATAGTTCGTTAAAAAACAAACAAAAAATTAATGGGTATAGAAAGTAAACAAAATATAGTTATTTATGTACCAAGGGTCGTAAGTGCACTTCTTTGGTCGAGAATACAGCTTGTATGTACGACACTTGGTTCATATTATATTTTTCATTTTATGAATCATTAAACTAGAAAAAAACTTGAGAAAAACTACTGGAAAACTATAGTTATTTGAGTAATATTTCATATTTGCTAAGCAAATAGTAAAGGTAGCGACGCTTGGAATATCTATGGACGCGGTTTCTATTCAAATGACAACTACTGTCAAGATAAATTAAATTATATTTTGACGAAAAAATAGTAATTTATGCAACAAGTGCAAAAAGGCCCTTTATGCATGAGCTTCATACAATACTTTTTCTGCCACAGTCCTCAATTTCCATATTAAGACCAATAAATTTTAAAATTATCTTAAACGTCAAAACAAATTCATAATCTGACGTTTCTAAAGCCAAGATTGTGAGATAACTTCAATTGTTTTCAATGCATTCATCGATCCGGCTATACATAAGAGTGAATGAAGTACTGTTACTTTTTTTAACGCTTTTTGCTTTTTAACCGACTTCATAAAATTTTAAAAAGGAGGGGGTTCTCAATTCGACCCGAATGTAGTGTAAGGTGAACAAAAATTGTAAACAATTTTTTATATTACGAGCATATTCGAAGATCTGGCGGAGTCGCCGGTAATATCAATTAAAAATGTTCTATTTAAAATAATGATAATTTTTCACAAACAACAGGGCACTATTATAACATCCTATCATGTCATATACCATTTCGCAACGAAAGCATGGAGGCGAATTAGCCGAAGAATGTTTTCTACGACAACAGTATGAACTGAGACTTTTATTGAGAAACGTGCCCGTTGAACAATTTGCTTTTACAAACTCTCGCTCATGTCGTTGTTTTCAACGCTGTTAATGATGATGATTTCATTACATGATGGTTTTTAATTGGGATGCGATAATGCCAATAAATTTTTTGTAGATTTACAAGAAATGACGGAAACCGAAAAGTAAACGACTTTGATATTACGTACTGTGGACTAAAAGTATATTATTACAAGAAACTAAATGAGGTCATGATGCATTTTTTGTTTTTCCTCCAGACAAGGACCTTGAAATATGTGAAGCTACTAGAAAGTTTGAAAAAAATTGTTTCTTTTAAATCTTCAAAAAATATCTCTAAAAAGTAAGAAATAAAATTTCACTCAGTTTTACAAATACCTGTCTACTTATTAGTGGAAAGTAGCAAGGAACTGTAACTTATTACCAAATATCAATTTGAAGTCGGTGCAAAACGTATTTTTGAAATTAGTACTTAATTTTTTTTTTTGCACCGACTTCAAATAAATATTTGGTAATGAGGTACAGTTCTTTGTTACTTTCCACTAATAGGTAGAAAGGTATTTGTAAAACTGAGTGAAATTTTTTTTCTTACTTTTTAGAGATATTTTTTGAAGGCGGTTCGATTTTTTTTTATTTTCTTTTCTTGTCACTATGACCATAAACATATATTTTATGCACTAAAAATAATGAAAAAAAGTACAGTTTTTTTTAACAGTCGTAGAAAAAAATATTTCATTTTATTTTCTATTTTCTATTTGATAATAATTACGAAAAAAACAAAGTTCTTCAAGAAATTGTTTGTAACAATTAATAATTATTACAATTAATATGCAACAATAGACTTTATTTATGATTTACGCTAATTCTATTATCATTATTTGATAATAATTATGAAAAAAACATTTTTCTGTTAAGAAATTGTTTGTAACAATTAATAATTAAACATTAATATGCAGCAAGAGGCTTTATTTATAATTAATGCGGATTCTACTATCATAATAAATTCATTGCTTGAAATATATTTGTAGGGAAAATATATTTATTTGATTATTTTATATACAGTGTGGCCAACTTTTCATGGAGCCACTCTCATATCTCACTCATCTGATATTCGAATATTTTGAAATTTTAGTGAGTGAGTCTTTAGACGTAACACATTTGATTTTAATCAGAGGCGTCCGGTTCTAGGATGGATAAAGGGGGTCGATTTAAAAAAAAATGGTAGCGATTTTTTTAGAAAAGAACTACTAGTAAAATATTCTTAATCAGCACCTTTAGAAACCCCTTTGTAAAAGATTACATCGTAGTGGGTTCAAAGGTGTTTGAGATAGGGGCCGTCCAAAAACAATTTTTTCAACTAAAAATAATTTTTTTCTGTAAAACGAATTAGTCCGGCAGTTTAGCTAGGATATTTCAACATACTGTGCACTTTTTGATAAAAGCACTAAATTTGGCACAGAGGTAGACCGATGTAATATGAACAATTTTGGATGTGGAGCCATCGGCCAACTGCCCCTGGCGGCCGTTTTCCAAAATGGCCGCCAGTGGACACCCGAAAGACAACAGAAGTTAGATAAAGTTTGCTGCTGAAGGTTTTACTGAATGTTTTGAATGAAAACATGCCAGATAGTTTGTAAGTTATATATATTTATTTAATAATTTTATATTTCACATTTCAAATTATATTGAAATTATTTTAAAAAATACAATACAAAATATTAATTTAACTTTATAATATGACTCTGAAGTATATTGTATGTGAAATGTTTAAAGTAATTTAAAGATTAATGGAAAACTAAGATTCATTACATTCAAATAAACTTTTTCATTTCTGTACATTTTTCATATTGCATTAAAAAATTAAAAGACAAAATATTAAAAATCTGTTTTACAGTCCCAGTACAGAATACTGCCAGTTCAGAACATTCGTTTTAAGAATGCGACTAGTTCTCAGAGCATTCCCCGTCGCAAGCACACAGTGGTGTGCATTCCAGACCGGCCTTCTTGCATTTGCACTTTTTCATACAGTCTTTGCATTGGCAAGAGACGAGCTCCCTGCAGATCTGGCATGCTTCGGGTAGCGTTGTCCAGAGAGGTTCATACATGCCGCTGGTCTTGATCCAACCCCAGTCGGTTGGTGATGGCAGTGTTGGTGCAGGAACTAGGGCCTGACCCCAGACATGTCCGCCCTGGTATACTGCTCTTCTGACGTGCTGCTCCAGAGCTGCCCTTGTCGGTGGAATCAGTTGGACGTTGCTTGGCGTCTTCATTAATATGATCTGGTGCAGTGGAGAGAAGAGTGAGTGTCCGGGTCAGCTCAGGTAGCACTGTCCACACTGCCCATGCTGCCCTCTTTCCATGTCCGGCGAAGCAGGAGACCGCGTCGCAGCCCATCAAAGCATGAAACATCGGTAGTGCCTGAGCTTTTTCAGGACCCAGAGCCCGAGCAATCTCATGGGCTACCAAGAAGCGTAACGTCTTCCCCGAGCCGAAGGACACCCACACTTCAGTTTCCTCATTCAAGGTGCGTGCCAGAGCCACTGCCAGGACAACAACATCAGTGTCAACTGTGCAGATGAGGATCTTCTTGTGGCCATTGTGAGAAGCGTGGGCGGCATGCAACATAACGCGGGTGTCGGCCTCCTCGTGGTTGCAAGGAGCCAGTGCTGAAGTATCCAGAAGCGGTGGCTTTCTCAAGACATCATCTCTTTTAGTGATGAGCAGCTCCTTGTCTGCAAGCTGGAATGAGTCGTAGAGGATGTCAGAGAGGAAGATAAACAGCTCTGTCTTGTTTTCTTCGACTCTGAGGAAGCTGGCCCAGTTCCCGGGTATAGTTGAACCACCATTTTGGAAAATATCCACCACGACCACCAGGGGGCAGTTGGCCGATGGCTCCACATCCAAAATTGTTCATATTACATCTGTGCCAAATTTGGTACTTTTATCAAAAAGTGCACAATAGGTTAGCTAATCCGCTGTACTAAATTCTCAAATGAAAAAAAATGTATTATTTATTTTTTGTTCAAAATAATGTATTGTACTAGCACCATTTTTCTAACAAATAATCTTCAATAAAGACCTAAGTAAGCCATGAAAACAAAAGTTATTGCAAGTGTCAATTATATAATTCTTTACGTTTCTATGTAACTACCATCATTTCGAATACGTTGCTCAATTATTTTTCTTATATGGCGTATAACTTTTCTAATTTCAGCCGGAGTGATTTCAACATATGCCTAATTCTGATCATTAACTTTTCTTGACTACGTGGTCTGCTCTTATACATTATATTTCTTAAACGTCCCCACAAATAGAAATCAAGTGGTTTCAGGTCCGGAGACCTAGGGGGCATTCCAGCACTTGACTTCTTAGACCTATTCATCTACCTGGAAAGTTATTTTCTAACTAACCCCATGTAAAGTTATGAGCCGGGGTACCATCAAGTTGATAATACAAGTAATAGTATTTTTTGACATCTTGGGGTAGATGGTTGAGAAATTCATTTTGCAATAAATTTGAGAACGATTCCCCATTCAATCTCGGAATGAAAAAGGCCAAATAATCTGGTCATTCCATAAACGACGCCAAACATTGACTTTTAGTACTGATAAACCAGTGGGGATTTTCGTCAGCCCAAAAACGACAATTCTAGGAGAATACTATCCCATTGGTGGTAAATGTTGCCCCATCAGTAAATATGACGCTTTTCATCATATTGTTTCAAAATTCACCCTGTGCTCAAAAATAGAGTTTCAATCTTCTGTCGTAACACCATCTTCTAGGGTATGTACAAATTTTGGCTTAAATGGTGTTTTTTTTATGTTTTTTTTAAGCAACGCCAAACCACGTTCTTACTAATATTTAGATTTAAGGATGGGATTTTGAAGAGTCAGAGGGAAATATGCGTTTATTTTCAGTTTATTATAAATATTTAAAAAATCATAAATGGTATAATCTTTAAAATTATTTCATATACTTCCCATTGCTCTAAAGAATACAATCATATGTAGTTTTTATCATATGTTTTGTATAGTTAGGCAAATGCTACATTCTAATAATGAAATTAGGAATAATTTTCATTGACAAACTACAATATTTAAGTACAACAGAAATTTACAATGAAAAATATATATAGTTGTATTCGTTAGAACAATAGCAAGTATATAAAACAGTTTTAAAGATTATAATATGTTTGGTTTTTTAAATATTTATAATAAATCGAAAATAGACGCATATTTCTCTCTCACTCTGCAAAATCCTATCCTTAATGGCTACTTGCCTTATGCTGTATCTTGGATTTTCTCTAAAATATTGTAAAATGTGTTCATTTTCAATTTGCCGATTTTGAAAATTATAATTCTTTGGTCTTAACTTACATGCATTTCCTGTAATGTTAAAATTGTTATTGATGCTTGCTACCAATTTATAGCGAATAGGAAGCTGACGGCCGGGAGACCGTAAATTAAATTCAACAGCAGCTTGTCTAAATGATCTGGCATTAGGTATCTCCGACTAAACGAATCAACTCCACTTTTTCCATATTTATTACATAAAAATTTACACTTCACTTATTATCTAACATTAAACCAGCATTCACATGAATTTTTAACCGATTAACTTATTTACGTTCAACAATATATTGATACTTGCAATAACTTTGGTTTTCATGGTTTACTTAGGTCTTTATTGAAGATTATTAGAAAAATGGTAAGTATGTAGGAATAAGAATTTTTTAAATAAATAATTACTTTGTTGTAAAATCAATTCGAGCCAGTAAAATACATTATTCTGAAGAAAAAAATGAAGAATACATTTTTTTCATTTGAGAATCCGTTTTATAGACAAACATTATTTTTAGCTGAAAAAATTGTTTTTTTGACGGCCACTTTGAACCCACTACGATGTAATCTTGTACAAAGGGGTTTCTAAGGTTAAGATTAAGAATATCTTACTAGTTTTCTTCTAAAAAAATCGACACCCGTTTTCCATTCTAGAATCGGACGCCTCTGACTAAAATTAAATGTGGTTACGTCTAAAGACTCACTTTATAAATATATATTTATCACCGAAATATCAAAATATTCGGATATTAGATGAACGAGATATGAGGGCGGCTCCATGAAAAGTAGTATACAGTGTAAGCCAATAGAGGACTGTGTAATTCCATACTAAAAATATCTCTAGTAAAAGCATAAATATATATTTTAGTAAAATACACACACAAATAACTAGTTTCACAAATTGAAAGTTAGCGGTAGTGCATTTAATGTGAGTTTTGTTAAATTGTTGCTTACAACAGGCTGATAACAATGAAGGTCTCTTTGTATATCCAACTTTACACCGCGAGGGAGTTCCGTATTTTCAAATGCCTTTTTCTTGAAAACTGTTAATCCTAGAAAAAAAGTTTCAAATAAAAAAGTCCTTTATCTCGATATACTTGAAAAATATTTGGAAAAATAAAAAAGTTTCTCGCTTGACATAAAAAACTCCTGCAAATGTTCATATTTTATCGACAATAGTGGCAGAAGTGTTTCGCCTTCCGAGGCTCCTCAGTGCCACACGGTAGAGGAAGAACGAAAATACAAATGCCTCAATCAATACCCCATAACTTTCCTGTGGAGTGTGACCACTAGGCACTAGCGGTGCCATCTATGCAAGATGGTACGGATTGTTCAGAAGTAAATGTTTTACAAAGTTCGACTATTTAAAGTCATCAAAATAACTCCGAATGCAGATTACTAATTACTTGCGATGGTTTTAAATGGTCGAACTTTGCAAGAGACTGTTTTTATGTTGTATTGACCAGGCTAATCAGAAAAAATATCCACACGGAAAAATATCAGTGGCGTACCGCTCTTTTTTGGTAAAAAGTATCAGAGGACATGTTTGCGGGGACGCCACACGCGGCCCATTTCACAATCGATTGCAGTATTTTTTTTTTGAGTAATCGTCAAGAGCCGTAGTTTAATCTACCACTGCTACAATTTGGAAAAAGTCGATTCTTATTTTTACTTTTGACCATTATAGTGGAAGTAAGGAGACGGAAGAGTATGCAAAATCGTGCTAAAGTTATGAAAAACCTATGCCCCACCCGTTTTCGAAGGACCTGAACACGAATAACAGGGTGAAAAAAGTTTTTATTCATGCGCACACTTTTAACGGCCAAAAACCTTTTTGGTTATTTCTCATATAACAGCTTGGCATCGTTTTTTTTTGCAAGGATTTTTTGTTTCTTCATGGGGATATAACACATGGTGAAAGACGATGTCAGATAGTAGACCACAACCGCCCTTAGCGATGGAATCTACCCTGTCAGGGGTTGTGAAATTGTTTCTTTTTTTTTTTCTTGTTAAAGACGTTTACCCCCCGTTTTCGAGGGTGCTGATCAAGGACAATGGTAAGAGTGAATTGTGTCAAACTCAGGGGGTTGGTCCTACCCCCTAACTTCAGGGGGTGGAAAATTGTTTTTTTTTATTTTCTAATTTGTATATTGAGTAAGAGTGGTTTCGAAATCACCATTTGCCCATTTTACATCCTCATCAAAGGTGAACCTATCCTCGCAAGGATTTGAAATTCATGTTCCTTAAAACGGGATATAAGGAAGACTTTCTGTTTTTAATAAAGTATATATATATAGGACACGATCTTGAGTACAATATAATATTTTTTACAAGACACTAATATAACCAAAGGTGCCTAAAAAGAGAATTACATGGTTCATATTTCTCAAAATGAACATCACAATCAATGCTATTGCCTCTTTCTTCATCGCACGCATCGTCCGTTTCCGATTCATGATCGGAAATATACATTTCGGGTATAAAAATTCTCACAAAATTTACCTTGACAAGTCTTACAATAAACGCTACGGATACCTCGAGGACACATGATTTACCCAGAAAACAGTAAAGGCGGCAAAAACAAATAAAATGATAATACGAGTCCCTAATATCAGACAAGTCGCTACCTATTATTATTCGACTGTGTTAATCATGATTTACTAAAATCTAAACTGTTTGCCTATGGAATAAGGGGTCTTGCATTAAGTTTTGTTAGCACATTTCTGGAAGGACGAAATCAGTATGTTAGTTTACGACATAAAACGCAAAATTCAGTTTACAGTTGATTCTGAATATTTAGAACTAAATATGGGTGTTCCACAGGGATCCATATTGGGCCCTGTTTTGTTTTTATTATATATTAACGATATAGACTCTTTGGCGTCAAATGCACATTTTACAATGTATGCAGACGATATATCTATTATAATATCTAATCCTAGGGACAATCTTTTGGAAGATAATTCTAATAATTTATTGACTAATTTGAATAATTGGTTTTTTAAAAATTCTCTATATTTCAATGCAGAAAAAACTCACCTAATTAGATTTCACACCAGGCAAAAGAAATGTAATAGTTTAAATATTGATATAAATGGTATCAAAATCGAGAATGAGGAAAGTATAAAGTTTTTAGGCATACACCTGGATGAAACCTTAAACTGGAAACATCACTGTGAAGTCCTGATATCTAAAATATCATCAATAACTGATTTGTTCAGAAATATCAGATCGTTTCTCAATAAAGAACAATTAATTAATTTATATTATGCTAAGTTGATACACGCTTGAGGTATGGTGTCTGTTTCTGCGGACAATCCACCTTAGCAACAAATGTTTTTATTGCGCAAAAACGTATTTTGCGATGTATCGCCGGCGTACCGGCCACTCACACTTGTAAAGGTATTTTTAAAGAATTTGGAATTTTTAGCTTGCCATGTTTGTATATTTTCGAAATTTGTATGTATGTTTTTAAAAATAGGAATAAGTTTGTTTTAAACAGTGAATACCACAATGTCGATACTAGACAGAAAAATGACTTCCATGTGCCTTATGCCAGACTTAAAATTACTTGTGAATCTCCCAGGTCAATGGGACCTAAAATATTCAACCGCTTACCGGATGAAATAAAGTTTAGCGAGACAATGTATGCATTTAGAGGGAAATTAAAAATGTTTTTATTAGATAAGTGTTACTATTAAGTAGCAGAATTCTTTCGATCTTAATGTATATTTTATATCATATGTATACATAAGATTTATGTGACTATTCCTATACGATATTCTGTATTGTCAAAAAGGAAAATAAATTATTATTATTATTATTATTAATATGAAAGGGGTGGTTTCCGACAGTTTAAGGGTGAAGGAAGGGTCAAATGGAGGCAAACGTCTTTAACAAGAAAAAAAAAGAAACAATTTTCCATCCCTTGACAAGGGTAGATTCCACCCCGAAGGGCAGTTGTAGTCTACTACCTGATATCAGCTTTGACCATCTGTTATATCCCCACGAAGAAACAAAGAATCCCTGGAAAAAAAAACGATGCCAAGCTGTCATATGAGAAATAAGCAAAAAGGGGTAGTTTTTGGCCGTTAAAGGGGGTGCGCATGACTAAAAACTTTTTTCACTCTGTTATTCGTGTTCAGCACCTTCGAAAACGGAGGGGAATATGTTTCATAACTTTAGCATGATTTTGCATACTCTTCCGACTCCAAAAAAAATTACTGCAATCGATTGCGAAATGAGCTGCGTCTCGATTTTTGTCCAAAAAGAGCTATAAATTTTCCATTGTGCGCCACTGGTGGAGCGAAAAAATAACTTTTCTAATTAAAATATGTGGTTTTATATCCTATTAACACATTAACACATACCAAAATTGAAAATAATATCTAAAGTACTTTCATTAACGATTAAAAAAAATTCAACACCCTACCCTGTAGCAAGGGCGGATCCAGAAAGGTTACTGGAGGTTACTAACATCTACAAAAAATTTTAGAAATCAGAAAACAAAATTTTTTCGCCTCGGAATCTAAAAAATTTTTATCGCCTCATGGGGGGGGTGCAAATGAAAATCCAAAACAAAATTTTTCACCTCATACAGAGAATGCTATTAAAAATGTAAAAAAATATCGCTCGCCTCGAAATCTAAAAAAATTTTATCGCCTCATGGGGAGGGGTGCAAATGAAAATTTCGACTCATGAAAAATTTTTTTCCCCCACCTCATGCGGAAAAAAATTTATCGCCTTGAAAACGTAACAAATACTTTTCTCTACTGCCCCCCCCTGGATCCGCCCTTGCCCTGTAGCAAATATTTAAGCCGTTGCGGACATATGTTCATATGAACTTTTCTTCATAAAATGACCTAAGGAATCACACAGTGTTTACGGTAGGTACAACTTTTCGATAAGTAATTTCGAAACATTTATCAGATGTGGAAAGTTACCAAATGTTGCAATTTTTTTACATTCAAATAAATTTTTACTCAAGACATGAGTAAACCTAGATAACCTTATATAATAACAATAACAAAAAAGTCTAGTAGTATTAGTAGTAAAAAACAAAAAAATGAATATAATGCGTCATTAAAAAAATGGAAATTCGTATGGCTTGAAATTATTATATGGTTCATTGTATGAGATAAGCTAAACAACCTGATGGAGACTATTATATATACTTTTTATTTAATTGTTATTCATGATTAGAAAATAATTATTTATGTTACACGTATGTATAAAGTGGTATCTTCTTTCACGGATGCAAAGTTAAAAATACATTTGAATTCGTTGTTTGTTCATCATTGTCGATATTAGGTAATAAATAGTAATAAATAGGGTTCAATTAACTGGGTGACGCACTGGCAAAATTTTATTCCATAACTTTTTTCTTTTGAAGCAGTAACTTTTGAAAATACGTCTCTGAACATGTCAGGAACAACATACCAAAAGTTACCACCAATAGTCCTTGAGCGTAATTTATTATTAAACAAATTAGTTGCAAAATACCAGTTTTTTCAAATATATCTTAAAATATTTTTTCTTTAAAAAACTAACTGCGCCATTCGAAAGTACGGGAAATTTCACATAAAAATGTATATGAAGTTTTTTTGTACGATCAAAAATGTAGGCGCAGGAAAATGGAACGTGGCGACAAGTAGGTACGGCGCGGCGCGCGAAGCGTGCGCGGCCTAGGGCGCTCTACACTAAATTTGTTGTAACTTTTGAACTAATTAATGAAATTGACCTCACAAAAGTTTAAATGAAAGACGAACCAAGTAGCTATTGGATTATTATATTTTCGAATATAAAATTATAGGCCAGGCAACGAATGATTATAGAGGGAAATTTTAGGGACAGAAAATTCGACTTCGGAACTTTGTTCGGACTAGTCTGGAGATGAACATATCAAAAGTTCCCAATCCTAGGTGGTGAGCGGGGGGGGGGCACTTTAAAGGTCCCATTTTTTGGTTTTTCGCTTATATCTCAGAAAATATGCGTCGTAGCGGCTATACAAAATTTACTACAAGAATCACTACTTACATTTGGCGATATGCTGTTCTGTTCTCGAGATATCCGCCCTCGAAATTCGGAAATTGCGGAAAACAATTTTTTCGCCTCACGTGTTTTGCTCTATTTGTTAAGATAACTTTTCAAATGTTGTTCCTGTAGAAGAACGCACTACCGGGCCTCAAAATGACGAGACCCCAATTTATTTCTCAGGGGGCGCCAGTCGCGTATTACCCCGTTCTTCTACCTCCCAGGCGGGTTCGAGATAAGATGCACTTTGATAGCTGGATAATGGACCAAGGCTGCACTACCACAGATTGGTAATGACGCTCTCTCTGGACCTGAATTCCCTCGTTAGGGGTTTAGGTACCTCTTAATTTCCTGAATTTTTGCATAAAAAAATCCCAGCCGAAGAATTTCTCTGCGGAGGGATTAATTTTTGTACGTGAATCCACGTTTTGGTCTGTTAATAACGGACTCTGTTTCTCAAAAAACGCATAAAAAAATCCCCATCAAACTTCCGTAGGGCAACCAGAAGGTCAAGTGTTAATGTGAGTTAACTCGACACATCCGGTTTTCGATACGAAAGTTCCAGGGATTATAGACCGTCAACAGGCCTCAAGATCAATTAAGAAACAATAGTTCAAAGAATCCGTTTATTTAACAGAAGCGGTTATACAAAATTCTCAAGATAAGAATCGTGCCTTCCCCAATCAAGGTAATGGCTTTCAAACCATACAAACGAGAGCGCTTACGCTAACGATCGATTAGGTAGAAAAGATTCATGCATACCTTCTCAGAATCAAAATGCGAGCTTTTTAGAGAAGTCTGAGACTATTTGCAATTCATAATTACGACTGACTGATTTTAACTTAAAAAAGTTTTACTAAATGAATTTAGTTTCGCTAGAGACTACCTAGCTTTAAAGTTCTTGTATCGTGGAGATTCACGTACTCAAACACATTCGTGATGACTTATAACTGCATAAGTTTAATGGCGTTCGATCAGTCCACGATTTACTTGCTCCTATGCAGTTGTTCAATATTATCGATACGGTAGCAACCCACCTTCGAGCGACTTTTAGGCAAAATTGAATTTTTGTTTTTTTATGCACAAGGCGTTTTCCTCTATAACTTTGTCATTTGGAAAGCCCCGCTATTGGCTTTCCTACCATTACTTTGTCGGGACCACTCAACGCGCTCGACCAAATTGCGAGCCGCTGAGTTAATCCAAACTCTTTCCATGCGAGAAACCGGCCTTGTACATATGCATTGATTTTTATCAATTTTTGCTTATCGGCACTACGCCGGCTTTGTCAAAATCTTCTATTTTGCCTTTTGGATGCAGTGCATCGCTAAAATTTTATGCTCGTACTTTAGAATTGGGCTTTCAATGACCGTACATCAAAGGTCAATGTCTTTGGTGTAGGAATAAAAAAATAAAAAAATATTTCAAAGTATATTTTCGTGGTACTTTTTAAACTGACTTTGTGGTACTTGAAAAATCTATTTTAAGACCAATTTCGGCGTACTTTTGAAAAATCAATTTTCAAGCCAAATTTCAAAGTAGTTTTGCAAAATTAATCTGCGGGTGAAATTTTGGCGTACTTTTGAAAAATCAATTTTCAAGCCAAATTTCAACGCAGTTTTGAAAAATTAATCTCGATTCTTGAGCCAAATTTCGAAAATATTATTTTTCAAAGTCCAATTTGTGGTACCTTTGAAAAAG
Organism: Rutpela maculata; assembly: GCA_936432065.2. Taxonomy (NCBI): domain Eukaryota; kingdom Metazoa; phylum Arthropoda; class Insecta; order Coleoptera; family Cerambycidae; genus Rutpela; species Rutpela maculata. The sequence goes on from OW386290.2 coordinate 41,416,687, forward strand.
TATATTATTCATAAATCTTTGTCCCTATATACTTTTGCCCTCATATCCTGAACCAAAAACATTTTTCTTAAGTGAAAATTCGGTGTTTCTTCGAATTTTCACTTGGTCATTTCCAACGCCTTATAGAACCCAAAACGGATAGACTGATCTGTGCCTCTGCAGAATCTTAAAAATGTCTTTAAATGAAATTTTTGACTAAGTCGAATTTTGATTCTGTCTTCAACTTAGGACGATTTTGGAGATTTCTACAACATTCCCACGAAAAAGTCGTGAGAAAAGAAGTTGTAGAGCATTAAATTTTTAAATTTTTTAACATGAGGCGAAAAATTTTTTTTCCGCAATTTCCGAATGCTAGGATTGCATCATGTAATTCAATACTTCGTCAGTATTAGTTAGAAGAGTAGTTGTTTTGACTGGTTCTCCAGTGATGATTATTTTAAAGTGTTTTCCCAAGTAGTATATTAGCGTGACCAGATTAAGGTATCAATATACACAAAGTAGATAACTTCATATTAAATAAAAAGTGAATGACTGAATTTAAATAAATGATTTAAGTATTTTTGATATATTTTTTTGTTTTAAAATGCTAAGAATCCTATCATGTAATTCAATACTTCATCGGTATTAGCTAGAAGAGCAGTTGTTTTGATTGGTTCTCCAATAGTGAGTGTTTTAAAGTATTTACCTAACTAATATATTAGCGTGCCCAGATTAGGGCAACAATATACAGAAAATAGGTAATTTCATAATAAATAAAAGAGTTTGTAAGAGTGTGATTCGCTTAATACCTAAATAATATTCTCTAATAATGCAATTTTATATCTTGAAAAATAAAATCAACTTTGTTTTGTACCAAAATTATGATGTACCCGGTATCAAGGTAGCATCAATGTTATATCAATCAATACACGTAGTTACTTATGTACTAAGATAGTGAATTTTAACAAAGCCACTTATATATGTGATGTATTGAATTGAAGCTAACGGGTGATGTGCATTAGAAAAACGTGATTTGACGTCACTTCCGACAAAACCGGAAGTTCGGGCACATCAATATAAGACCAAATAATGGTAAATAGTCTGGTTATTAATTTCCAATAGTTATCATTTCAATATCTGCTGTACTTTTTGAGAAATCGTTGATACAGATCGAGGGTCCACTAAATCCAGTCTTTGGAGCGATCTATCGGAAAAACTGTCCATAATTTGAAGTTCAGAATCAGTTGAACTACAATATATCAAAAATTCATCAAATTTGACAGGCCACCATTTACCTATAAAACGTGCGGTGTCCTTTGTTTGGAATTTATCGAGTTACGTAATTTTTAATGAAATTTTTCTGGAAAAATCGACCATATTGGATCAGCCATTTTGAATTACCTATTTTTAACATCATAATCTGTTTCAGCGACCTCGAAAACCCCTTATATGTCAATTGCTTTAAAATTTCTCAACTTATAATAATTTTGATTAAAAAAAAACGTTTTTTTTTATTTAAATAATTAATAAACAATTTCCTCACGATTATATATTTATAACTTTTTACTTTAAGTTATGTAAAAGTGACATCAAAAGGTTTTAGAAAAATCGAAGCTTCCCGTAATTATTCCGAAATAATGCATATTTTCAGCCTCTATTGACTCCACTAACTCTTAAAATAACTATAGTTGACCGCAGATTTAACAGGCATCCAAAAAATGTCGGCGCCTTTGATCCTTCAACACTCCGCATCGTAAAGCCAAAGATGCCGACATTTTTTGAGTGCGTGTTAAATATGCGGTTTCCATTAACTGCCAATTTTAATGCAGAATTTTTGGCACCTGCGCATTCACCATAATTGCGAATAAAAAAACTTTCGTATGGATCAAATCGAAAACTTCTTTTTTCAATTTTTTTGAAGTTTAATTTTCGTTGACCTTGTAACAGATTCAACCCATGCTATAATTAACAACAAACAACCCGCACTTTTTTTAAAAGTTGTAGCAAATGCAATCTGCGGCACATATCGAATATTGTTTCATTATTGTAGACGCAAGATAAAAATTTCAATTAGAAAGATCGTGACCATTGTAATATTATCGATTTCCATGTGTTTAAAGTTAATACTTAATAGACCTAAATTGTTACATTACATACTTACTTACATTTAGGTTAAAAAGTCTCTTGATATCAACTGCAATATTTACATGTACGAAAGGAAGGGTAAAGAAAGAGGAACTGATTGTAGTAAAACAAGTGCAATTGCACATATGAGACAGCCTATCATAGATAGATCATACATAACACAGAAATTCTGTGTTGGTTCGTTCAGGCGTAAAGAATTGCTGGCGCCTAGCAATGACATCATCGTAGATAAAGAAATGCAATTATGGCATAACTCTAGTAGGCTACTGGAATTAGCTCAAAAATTAACGGAGTAGTTTTCTCAGCGTAAAATGGTTTAATGATGAATTTGGACCAAAATGAACATCCAAAAATATCTCATTGTCCAATCTATGTGCCCGTCACTTCCACCCCACTTTAGGGGTGAAAAATTTCACTATTTTTCTATTGATTTTATGGAAACATTACAAGAGACAAAAGTTTTTCTAAATTAGATTTTACCAAGAGATATGCTTTTATATTTTGTAATTAGTTTATATCATATATAATATTCGATAATAGTACAATGCATATTATAGTTTTTTATAGGATCAAATATCGGTGTAATTTTATCGATATTAAAAAAGGGTTTTCTTTTATTTGGAAAATTATGCAAGGAATTTAAAAATGTAACTTCAAATTCCGTATCTGTCAAAGTTTAGGAGTAAAAAGCATCGAGGGTATTCATTCCATCATTGACTTTCTAAACAAGGTACGAAACGTGCCTTATTTGTCGATTACAAATATTTACTATATGTATACTGTCCAAATCTAATTACAATTGACGATTTGCACGAAAGAAAGTTTGGTAAAAAGTGTCTAGATTGGTATCACTGTAATTCACTGCACATGTTGACCAACTCGTCTAATTTCCAAACTTTGCCACAATTAAATACCTATAATATAATAATCATAACATTATTTTCATTATTTTTAATGTTCAACCTACTTCCATTGAATATAAATTATCTTTATTAGGTTGTTTCGTAGTCTACAATATTTAAAAAATGTCGAATTATGTAATTTGTCAAACACTGTTTCCGACTCTCAGTTTAGAACAGTTGGCAGCAGTGATTGACAAATTGCATAATTCGACAATTTTTAAATATTGTAGACTACTAAACAACTTAATAAAGATGATTTATATTCAATGGAAGTAGGTTTAACATTAAAGATAATGAAAACAATGTTATGATTATTATATTATAGGTATTTAATTGTTGCAAAGTTTGGAAATTAGACGAGTTGGTCAACATGTTTATACTGTGCGCCATGACACTTTTTACCAAACTTTCTTTCGTGCAAATCGTCAATTGATACAGTAGTTTGAAAGATATGATCAAAAAACCTTCTTCAAGATTTAACCAGCTAACGTTTAAGGGTGAATAGCTCGCAAGCGGGTAGCAGTAAAAAAATATATATACAGGTGCTTATTTTTGTGTTATTTTGACCCAAACTGCACACACCCGAAGGACATCCTGTATACACATTTTTAAGTACCTGATATATTTTCGAGTAATCATCAAATAGTCAAAAACCAATTTTCGACTTCTCTTTTTAGTGAAAGAGTTTATTTAATAAAAAGATTAATAATCCTTTTATAGCATTTTGGATTATTGATTGACATCCGCATATCAATAACGGTTTGCACTCGTTGACTATATATAGAGCAATTTATATTACACGTTTTTGCTTCTAAAAACCCACTGAAAACTTCACAATATTTACATTCAGCATAAACAACTACTGACAGTAGCAAATAACTTCTGTATTTTTCACTCGAATATACGAACATCTCGAAACACGCTCTTGTCCTGTCAATAACATGTGGTTTTTGTTTGGCCTTTATGTTCGCAATAATCCGTTGAAGAACACACATTCTGTTTATTTTAAAAGCTATAAAGAGGACAAGTGGCTTTTTCAAATGGATTCATGTATTCAGAAGCTGTTTCAATAAGCACAATCTGACCGTTTTTGCTCTCAAAGATTGTATTTCTTGCCGGGGGGTAAACGAACTTGGGTTTATTTATAAATTATATGCATCTGGACCGTACCGGTCTTTTTTATATTATTAATATAAATCTGTGTAAGCAGTGTGATCGACTTAGAAATAAAGTCTGAGCGCGGTTTTTCACTAAATATAATATCATTTTTTAAATTATCATGAATACGACCAGTAACTCATGCGCAGTCATTAATTTTGGTACTGTACGGTATCAAGTGTGCAGTAAAAAAATATAAGAAACGCAGTAGTTCATTCCAATTTCCTCATTAAACATTTTTTTGAAAAATATGGAATTCAATTCCGATGAAATTTTGAAACTAAAAAAATCTTCTGCCCACCTTACACTAGGCGCAGCTTAATGATATTATTGTGGGATCGCCGCCTTGCAGTTTGAGAAAGATTTCATAGAAATCGCTTAAGCCAATAAATCCATAGTAATGATTGAACATATTAAAAAAAGCATACATACGAGTCGCATTGAGAAACTCCCCAATATTGGCTGGAGCCTGATTTAATGTTGGGTCAATATACCGGGTGTAACAGGATCATGGTACGCCCCCCTTTTCTCTTTTAATTTTGAAGATGATTGAAATTTGGGATATCCTATAGTATACATTATATGCGGCACTTTTTGGCATACAAGCGATTTTTTTTCACTTCCAGTTTCGCCTGAAGTGACAATACATTCCCTGTCCTAATTTTCGATTTTTAAATGGAACTGTATATTATTGCATTTTTGAATTCTGCATAATTTTCTGAATACAACGATACCAAATAAGTGACATTTCAAACGTCACTAATTTTTAGTTTTCCATTTAAGTGTGCCACGACGGTTCCGAGTTATTCTAAATGACCCGTGTAACGCTAGAAAAATCGAAATCCCTTCAAAAATACTAAATTACGTGATTTATGAGCAAATAAAGTTCATCAAAATGGTTTTTCGGGTAAAACTCGTTTTTTTTTTAAATGGAACCATATTGGTATCGTGGTACCATTTATTAGTACTATTAATAAGGAATTTATTCATATGTCGTATTAAAATGTGGGATAAATACAAACAAAATTAAAGCTAAAAGAAAATAAAAAAATACAATTTTGTTCTAATTATCTTCTTATAGGTAAGGTGGCTTTGAAATATAAAAATGAACACAAAACATTACAGTTGTTCAAAATGCTGTCCATTAACGTCAATGCACTTCTGAACTCGTATAGCTGTTTCTCGAAGAACGTTCGCCAATTGCTGACCGTTATGCTATTAATCGCGCGTCTTACTCGTAGCTCCAGGTCTTCACGGGTTGTAACGGCGGTTGCGTAGACAATATTTTTTAAATGATACCAAACAAAGAAATCAAGGGATGTCAAATCAGGTGACCTTGGAGGCCACCTCACAGGACCATTCGTCGAAATTACGTTTTCTCCGAATCTCCGTTGAAGGTAATCAATTACTATCCTTGAATTATGGGGAGGAGCGCCATCTTGTTGGAAATACATTCCCTGTCCTAAATCCAAAGGTAACTCATCTAAAATGCCCTCAATCTCATTTTGCAAGAATCTCAAGTATCTGGCACCAGTCAGAGATCCTTCAAATATTATTGAACCAATGATTCCTCTACCGATTATTCCAAGCAAACATTGAAACCGAACCGCACTTGAAAGTTACCCTCCCGTAATAAATGTTGATTTTCTTGTGACCAATATTTTGTATTTTATCGGTTAAATAATGCCAAATTTGTAAACCTAGACTCGTCCGAAAATAAAATCATTCCCAAAAAATCGTTGTTTGGCTGAACGTTATTCTGCAAAATCCAATTGCAATATTCCAACCTAAGTTCGTAATCATTTTCGTACAAGTGCTGGTGCTAGGGTTTGGGTTCCGGGACGTCTCGTGTCTCGAAGTCCCGGGACTTTTCCCAAATTTAATTGTCTCGTGTCCCGGGTTGAGATTTGAGACACTGACATCTGTTGAAAACGAGAAAGTGTTATCTTTGTCCGGAGGCATTATTACAAAAATCAGAAACAGGTTGTCGGACAAAGCTGTTAATGCTCTATTTTTTTTAAAAGCCTATTTTATTAAATTAGGAAAAAGACTAATTGATAGTTCATTATAATATTTATATGATTATGTTTTGTTCTATAATTATAAGATTTTATTACCAAAAAATGAATCTGTGTATGAGAATTAAACACACGAATTGTTTAGACTTTAATTAACGTTAGAAATATACGTTAGATACAATCAGAGCCGCAAGACTGGGCTACGGCACAGTTTCACAACTATTGGGCTCAGGCCACCGTAAAGTGGCTGATTAAGCTCGATAGAGAACGATTGAGACGGATGGGAGGCCTAATAATAGGACTCTGAACAAGCACCTGCATACAGTGCAGTTGAAAGATGATCTTATTTGTAGGATGTGTGGAATGGAGGATGAAACCGTCACTCATATTCTGTGCCATTGTGCACCAATAGGAGTTCAAGGTATAGGTATTTCGGAAGGCAGTTTCTACAGCCGCAGGAATTACGGGATCTACCCTGGTAAGGGCTGCTCTCCTTCGTGGAGAGCAGTGGTCTTTTCCAGGGGATCCTAAATGTGAATATACAATGGGCCGATAGTCCTGAGTACTGCGGATCTTCGGATCTGCTCGCGTTTTACGTTTGAAATGTTAGAATTTGATTTTATATTCAATAAATGTTGATTTTTACTCAAATGGCGATTTTATTAATAGGTCTCGCCTAAAATGAACTCGATTCTAATTTTATTTTGAGAAGTCTCGAAGTCCGGGACGTCCCGGATATCTCGTGTTCCGGGACTTTGAGAATGTCGAGATTTCCCAAACCCTAGCTGGTGCAATTGGTATTTAAAAGATTTATAGTGGTATTTGCGCAAAATTTATGCCGAACGATATCCATTGTCTATCAGGATATCGTTCTGCATAAAGGTGTCTAGCCGCTACGGCATTTTTTCTACATTCCCCATAAATAACTAACATGTCCACTTTTTCATCTCTTGTATAAAGCGGCATTTTGAACACAATTAACAAGAATTTTAAACAATTTTTAAAGACACAAGAAAAACACCGGTAAACCAACAAATGTTTGACATGCTAAATATTTCATTGTTTTCAAAGCCACCGTAGTTAGTTACTTCTTAACATTTAATTAGAACAAAATTGTATTTTCTTATTTTCTGTTAGCTGTAATTTTGTTTGTATTTATCGCACATTTTAACATGATATATGAATAAATTCCTTATTAATAGTACTAATAAATGGTACCACGGTACCAATATGGTGCCATTTGAAAAAAATGAGTTTTGCTCCATATACCATTTCGATGAACCTTATTTACTTATAAATCATGTAATTTAGTATTTTTGACGGACTTTCGATTTTTCTAGCATTACACGGGTCATGGCACACTGAAATGAAAATTAAAATTATATCATAAAAAAATATTGACGTTTGAAATGACACTTATTTGGTATCGTTAGATTCAGAAACTTATGCAGAATTCAAAAATGCAAAAATATAAAAATCGAAAGTTAATGTCACTTTTGGCGAAACCGGAAGGGAAAAAAATCACTTGTATGTCAAAAAGTGCCGCTTATTATGTATATAAGATATCCCAAATTTCAATCAATTGAAACCGTAAAAGATATATTGGGCTGATATTAATAAATATTGATATTAAAACACTGGTGTGCCAATATTGGTGATATATTATTTTTGCACATTTCAATCCAGATACATACATAAAATATTGATAAATATCTATAAGCATTAATTTTACAATATTGTATAATCTATATTGTTTTTATGTTTGTGGCGTCCTTTCTAGACTATATTGTATAACAAACATTCATTCATATAAATAAATAAGGTTATTACAATATTGAACATCCTTTATTTATTGAAAAAAAAATTGAAGAGCGGGGGGGGATGTAAAAAAATTTTTTTGGCGGGCAGAGACAGCACAAACTACTGAAACCCCCTTTCACGCATTGGTGCCCTAAGTTATAGCCTAATTAGCTCGAATTTCGCGCCCCCTCCGTGCTCGAGGCCCCTGGCGCGGGCTCCTGTTGCCCTGCTCTAGATACGACGCTGATTAGCGACTCAAAAATCATATAAGTACTATCAGAGACAGTTGTTTAGTAACATGAACATTAATCTAGTAAAATTCTAATAGAATTTTGAATGAAGGGCTATTACTTGGACCCAATAGCTAATCGTATGCTCAACATAAATTTTTTCTGTGATTATTATCTCGCCATAACTAATTAATCTTCAGTAAATTTGATTTCAAATTCGAGGGTCTGAAAACGGGCAAAAAATATGCTAGTTTTTCGGTCGTTTACGCTTTAAGCAGCGTACATTGTACAATTACAAGGTGCCGGCCGGAGAAGCACACGATTACGAAACTTTCAAAACTCAATGGGGAATTTTTGCATTACCTATGTTTAAGGGTATTAAATACTATAACGAAGCTAAGGGCCCTGCTGTATTTGAATGACTAATGGCACCTAGCAATATTTTAAAACATAAACATAAACACACCACATATAATAGACAACCCCCAAATCCAAAGCCAAGGCTGTCCGGAAGGAGGTTACACATTTGGAAAAACGCAGATATACAACTATACCCACCGGTATTGTCAGTACCGGAGCTGGGGATCGAACCCAGAGCGCGATAGACAGTCGGTCAGCATATTCGCCACTCAATACAACAATAACATTTTATTTAAGACTTAAACACTAGATTAAAATTTTTGATCAGTCCACATAGACCTAAAAGTAGCTTAAAAATAAACACAACACGGAGAACACTAAAATCGTAGGCGAGCACACTTCGTAATTTTGATTGTTGATACGGAGAATACAATTAAACGAAAAAACCCGTTCGAACAAATGACGACCTTGTGGTCTGATCGCCGACAAGGAAGGTAGGGTGGAAATAAAATTGTGGTTTAAAAAAAGGGAATTTAGAGAGTGAAAAAGGAACAGAAACAACAAAAAAATGATAAAAGAACAAAATTGTACAAACATAAAGGGGGAGAAAGAGGGATTAGAAGGATGTAAAGTTGAGGAAAGATGAGAATAAGGGTAGGGGGTAAGTTATCGTAGAACCACTCAATACGCCTTAACCGACTGAGTTACCGTGCCCTATCGTTAGTTTTTCATGCATACTTTAATTTTAGAGTTGATGAAGAAATCTTTAACACTGAATTTTGATGACTACTTAGTTTTAGAGCTGGGCAAAAAAATGTTAACAATTGAACAAAATATGTTGGTCAAAGTTATTTTAAGATTCGCGTTTGTTACTTTCGACCTAGTATTAGAGCTAACTATAAGTTTCTATAGCTATAGAAACTTATTTTATTTCCACATCCAGTGGAAGTAGGTATAGTAACGACAAAAAAAAATTTGAAAATTTTTATTGTTCATATAGGCTTAGAATGTCATGCAACGTCGAAATTTTAAGTTTGATCGAAAAAAAAATTCTGTCTGTTGGTCTGTCTGTAATTTTTTTGTGCGCACGATTACTCTGGAACCGTTTAAGATATTGACTTGAAAGGTACACATATGTATTTTAACGTGATCTGGAACTAGATTATATTTTCATCTTATTCCTTTGACCCATTCAAAGGAAAATTGGGGTAAATGGGGGTAGATAGATAAAGCAACCAGGTAAGAGTCCATAAAATTGGTATTTAGCATATACAAGAGAAGCTAGAAGGCCTCAAAAATTATTTTACCACCCCCACTCTATTATTAAAGGTGGTGAAAAAAAAAATGTGATTTAGTGTGTGTACAGGAACTAAAAATCTCAAAATGTTTTTTTACTTCATCTACCACCGCTACCACACCCTATCACCACTCCCACCTCACACCCGATGTGGGATATCGTTTTATGGGTTTTTGAGGTAGACGATTTCAAATATTATATTACTAAAGTTCCATAAACAATTATTTCCACATACAAAATTTTTTGTTGTGAGAGACTTGAATGGAAAATCTGGATGTGGAAGTAGTGATTCCTTGGGCAGCGATTTTTGCAGATGCTTTAAATCATACCCTTAATTATTTTTACTTAACAGAGAAACTTTAGTTTAAATAGAATATTTACTACCAATTAGATACGATATCTAATTTAATACTATTCAAGAGAATTTTCGGTTTCACTTTTATCATTTTTATAAGATTCTGCGGATTTAAATCTTGTAAATTATGCTTTTTGTTACTTATACAAAGTCACGTAATTATCTCAACCGCCGATGCGCTTGGGAAAAGATTAAACTAAACTGTCTTAGTTTGTCTTAAATGACAGTAACTTTATTATGAAAAAAACCGCTGCCTAAGGAATCACTACTTCCACATCCGGATTTTCTATCCAAGTCACACAACGAAAAAATTTTGTATCTGGAAATAATTGTTTATAGAACTTTAATAACATAATATTTGAAATCCTCTACCCCAAAAACCCATAAAACGATACCCCACATTGGTAGTGGGGTGGGGGTGGTGACAGGGGGTGGGAGTGAGGGGTGGATAAAGTAAAAAAATATTTTGAGGTTTCTGGTTCTTGTACACACACTAAATCACATTTTTTTTCATCCCCTTTAATAATGGGGTGGGGGTTGTAATGGGGGCGGCTAATACCAACATTTTTTTTGAGACCTTAGCTTCTCTTGTCTATACTAAATATCAATTTTATGAACTCTTACCTGCTTGATTTACCTATTTACTCCAAATTTACCCCAATTTACCCCCCAACCCTTCGACGGAACAAGATTAAAATATAATCTAATTCTAGATCTCGTTAAAGTACATATGTGTACCAAATTTCAAGTCAATATTTCAAACGGTTCCAGAGTAAACGTGCGCACAAAAAAAGTTACAGACCGACAGACAAATTTTTTTTGCTCAAACTTGAAATCTCGACGTTTCATGACATTCTAAGCCTATTTGAACAATAAAAATTTTTTAAAAATTTTTTGTCGTTACTATACTTCCACTGGATGTGGAAGTAATAAGAAACGTTACGGTTGTCAGATCAAGTTAGTTTCGGCCGTAAAGAGGCATATTTTACTATTTTTAACCGACTTCAAAATAGTTAATTAAACCTTAAAAAAAAGTTTAGAAACAAGCTTTTATTACTATATGGGTGTAGGTACTAAAACAAAAAAAATAAAAATATAAAAAAACAATTTTCTTAAAAGCTTGACGCGCGCGAGATATTCATACAGGCATTAATTCTGTTTGACAGAGATTGTAAGTACCTAAGTAAGTTTTTTTTCTTTTCACGTGACGAGCTTTTAAGACAACTATTTTTTAAATATTTTTATTTTCTTCGTTTTAGTACACCTGAATAATAACAAAAGCTTGTTTTTAAAAAGTTTTTTATACATTTAATTATATTTTTTAAATTTTAGTTACGTCTTAAATTATGCATTTCTGATAATGCATCGACTACCTTCCAGCTCCATCATTAGACTCTGAATCGAAACAAATTCAACGGGCCCAAACTCGGGTTCCATTAGGTTATTGCTGAGTTCCACAATATTGTACCATAATTATTATGGTACCAATAATATTGTATTGTCATCAAAACTACCCGTGTATGCAAAATTTCAGGTCAATTGGACGTCGTATCTCGAAAGGGTTCCTTAATACTATTGTTGGGTTCCATAATATTGTACCATTGGTACCATAATATTGTATTGTCATCAGAACTACACGAGTATGCAAAATTTCAGCTCGATTGGACGTAGTTAAGTGGTTCAAAATTGACTTGCAAGAGTTGGCCTAAACATACTAACAAACAAAAAACATACTAACTAATTTACTAACATACAAAGCAAGTTAAATAAAAGCTTGTAAAAAAAGAGGAACTTGAAATATTTCTCAAACTGCAATGTAGAGTCTGCGGTGGTCGTATACCTACTAATTTCATCAAGCTGTGTCTAGTGTAAGATGAACAAAAATTAGAAACACAATTTTTTAGTTCTAAAGGCAAATGTACCAGCCAGAAATTTCGTCGGAGTTGCATTAAAATTGGTAGTTAGAAGTAGTTGATAACGAATCTGATGTGAAAATTTAAGAATTCAATCCAATATGGCTGCCATAATTTCAATATTTTTGCAGTTTTACATTAAAGAATACGCAGATTTCAGGATTTTCTGATAATGAACATGGCGTTAAAACTTAAAAATGCAAAACGACTGATTTCTTCTGATACTGTGTAGAACCTACGTAAAAAGGTCACTAAAAACGGCAAGAACAATTTTTTGAAAAAAAAAAAACTGAATCGCTTTCGAAAAAGAAAATTGAGAAATTAATTTTCACCGTCACCCAGTTAATTGAACCTTTCCGAAGTAACAATTTAAATGTCTTTTACTTACAAGCTTTTATTTAACTTGCTTTGTATGTATGTATGTATGTATGTATGTATGTATGTATGTAAGTATGTATGTATGTATGTATGTATGTATGTATGTATGTATGTATGTTAGTATGTTTAGTTCAAATCTTGTCAATTTTGAACCACTTAACGACGTCCAACTGAGCTGAAATTTTGCATATATGTGAAGTAGTGGTGACAATACAATAAGTTGGTAGGTACCAAAAAGTGTGTTTTTTCGTTTTAACACTATAATTTGATCGCTCAGTGTATTCACTCAGACATTGCATTCTAAAAAATGGCAAAGAATCCGGGTAAGGACGACGCAATGAATATACAGGGTGTCCCACTTAAAACTCCCGGCGCCATTTTCTCGATAATCAAAAGCGATATTTGAATTCTGTAAAAAGTATCTACTAGAATATATAAATGACTTCAGTTTTGAGTAAAAATGGTTATTTTACACATTGAGATATAGATAGCGTTGCAGTGCAGAAAAATTTTGCGATCCTAGGAACGATGAAATGAGTTGCATGAGATGGAGAATTATATTCTGAGCAACTTTTATGATACGAACAATTTTCGAAAAATCACTGGTTCTTGAGATATTTGAACTTCAATATAATTTTTTTGAATACAAAAAATCGTCATAACCTTTTTAAAATACATTTTAGACAATAAGTCCTTTGGGACATTTTTCATAGTGAATCAGACTCATTTAGATGGGAATGAAACATTTATTTCAAAACACATTTTTTTTTCAAGTAAAACAAAGGTGGGGCTGCAACTGCTATATGGAAATTAAAGATTTTGACATTTTTGTTTATGGCGTATTGTCTAATATTTGCGTCATGTTTATGTTGTATGTTCTACTAAATTTTACTCTATAAATTGTAGACATGAAAAAAAAATTAATAAAGAAATGAAATGAAGTTCAAATATCTTGAAAACCAGTGATTTTTCGAAAATTATTCATATTAAAAAAGTTGCTTACAATATAATTCTCTATCTCATGCAACTCATTTCATCGTTCCTAGGATCGAAAAATTCCTTTGCATAGCAAAGCCATCTATACCTCAATGTGTAAAATAACAATTTTTACTCAAAACTGAAGTCATTTATATATTCTAGTAGATAGCTTTTACAGAATAGGCCTTTTCATCATAGAAGCGCGCATGTGCTGCCGCTATGTTCGTTTGCGGGAACTATGAAATGTTCGGATTCGGACACTTGATTGTCAAAATGGCTGGACCGGTATCATTTTTTCACATTAATTTAGACGAAAGTGTGATTGACGGTGCAAAATTAGTACACAACATTGTGGAAGAACACACTTGCGCTCAATTAAGGCGCTGGCTCAAGTATCCTGGTCATAAAATGACTGGAAGCAAGAATAAAGAACTGGTTGCAAGGTTAGAATTCAACTATCAACTTATCAATTTATATACAAGTGCATTAAAAGAAAACAAATGTGTTTAGTCTACAATATGCTTAATAACATTCTTCGTGCAGTAATTGATATTACAGTAAAAATATTTTCTGTTTTTTTTTTACGAAAATGTAGGGTCAAAAATGCAATTGAAAATGAGGTTTTTTGTCGATCCTTCTGTGGATAAAGCTGGCTCCTTTTTTTCTAATTTTTTCAAATAGGTAAACTATACGATATGGCACTACCTATTTTCAAAGAATTGGTTGCACATTCATCATTATTTGGTTAAAAAACGTAATGTTTATGTCAAATCCAATATTGACATGCGAAAAATGTCCGAACAAACATGGCGGAGCTCGACGTTTTTTAAACAAATAATGATGAATCTGTTACCAATTTTTTGAAAATAGGTAGTGCCATATCGTATAGTTTACCTATTTGAAAAAATTAGAAAAACAGGAGCCAGCTTTATCCACAGAAGGATCGACAAAAAAACTCATTTTCAATTGCATTTTTGACCCTACATTTTCGTAAAAAAACAGAAAATATTTTTACTGCATTATCAATTACTGCACGAAGAATGTTATTAAGCATATTGTAGACTAAACACATTTGTTTTCTTTTAATGCACTTGTATATAAATTGATAAGTTGATAGTTGAATTCTAACCTTGCAACCAGTTCTTTATTCTTGCTTCCAGTCATTTTACGGCCAGGATACTTGAGCCAGCGCCTTAATTGAGCGCAAGTTCTTCCACAATGTTGTGTACTAATTTTGCACCATCAATCACACTTTCGTCTAAATTAATGTGAAAAAATGATACCGGTCCAGCCATTTTGACAATCAAGTGTCCGAACATTTCATAGTTCCCGCAAACGAACATAGCGGCAGCACATGCGCGCTTCTATGATGAAAAGGCATATTCAAATATCATTTTTGGTTATCGAGAAAATGGCGCCGGGAGTTTTAAGTGGGACACACTGTATAATAAGTAGGACGTAATGAAAAATTTAAAAATTAAATGTAAAATAAAACTTTTTAAAAACAAGCTTTTATTATTAATCAAGTGTATTGAAACGAAAAAAAAAAGTTATGTTGAATTAATTGTCTTAAAGGCTTGTTGCGTGGATAGAGAATAAAAATACTTAGGTATGTACTTACAATCTCTCAAAATTAATGCCTGTATGAACTTCTCGCGTGCTACAAGCTTTTAAGACAATTAATTCAACATAACTTATTTTTTTCGTTTTAGTCCGCTTGTTTTTTAAAAGTTTTTTTACATTTGATTTTTTAGATTTATTTCGGTTTTATCTGTGTAAGATTATAAACCAGTGATTTATGCCAATTTAAAATGCCAAATGCACTTAAAGATATTTTTGTCTTAAAGAAAGTTTTAAAATGGAATTCAGAAATTTACATCTAAGTAGGTAATAAAAGTAAATTATCTTTTTGTCTTGGTTTAAAACTGCCTTGTCAAGGTAGGTAGGTATTTATCAAGTCTACAATAAAACTCCATCTGTTAAGTCCAGCTCAGGAGGATCAAATTTTCTTAGAGAATTTAGTGAATGTTGTGATTTTATTATATCGCTCTATAGTAGAGTGGTTTTAAATTAATGTCATGAATTAGATTTCGTTCATTTTTGGCAACTTAATAGTAAATGCATCAAAGATTTCTATATTATGCTGGGGCTTGCTAATTTATAGGGGGTGGATGCCACTCCTTTTCGGGGGGTGGTACCTAAAAAAAAAACAAAAACATTGCAGCTGAACGAGAATCAACTTTTCATATAAACTGATAGCCTTCAAGTTATAGCGACTTGAAAATTGAGATTTTGACTTGAAAATTTTCAAAAATTTTCATCAAATAACTCGAAAGGTACTACATTGAGCCAAAGCATGCTAGGGGCAAATAAGAAAGCTACTAAATTGAGGATGAATTTCGTTTTTTTGCTAACAACCAAAATGAAAGACTATTAGTTAGGCTTTCAAATGATTTTTGCCTATTTCTATAGCATAAAAAATAAAAAAGTTATAACAGAAACAATGTGCTTCTTCACATTTTCTTAATAAAAACGTCGCCATTTTGTCAATGTAGGAAGTCAGTAGTCAAAAAAATATATTCTCATATACTGTTTTTTTGTTAATATATAATATGACCTAGACGCTCAAATTTTTTCGTCGGTCTACAGAGTTTGCTTTACAAAAAAATTGCATTTTAGACATAAAGAGATGTTAAAAAAACATTTACATTTCTTTGCAAATATCTCAACAAATATTAGTTTCAGCGAAAAAACGGCGGACGTCAAAAATGAAGCTTATAAATTGAGAACGAATTTGTTATTTTTTAACCGACTTCATAAAATTTAAAAAAGGAGCAGGTTCTCAACTCGACCCGTATGTATGTTTTTTTTATCTGTTCATGATTACTCATTTCTGTCAAACCTGCTGCAAACTGTAGGCTATGGTCCGGTGGTGGTTTCACACTGAATTTATCAAGCTACATCTAGTGTAAGGTGAACAAAAATTGGAAATAATTTTTTTTTATTACGAGCATATTCGAAGATTTGGCGGAGACGCCGGTAACATCAATTAAAAACATGATTCTCGATTTATAATAATAATTTTTTGCAAACAACGGGTATTATTATATATTCCTATCATGTCATACACCATTTCGCAATAAAAGAGTGCCTTGCATGGAGGCGAATCAGCCGAAGAATGTTTTTTTCTTCTTCAGACTTTTATTGAGAAACGTACCCGTTGAACAATTTGCTTTTACAAACAAATTATACAGCATGCTCTCGCTCATGTCGTTTTCAATGCTATTAATGATGACGATTTCATTGCATGATGGTTTTTAATTGAGATGCGATAATGCCAGCAAATTTTTGTAGATTCATTTGAAATCTGGTAGAATGGCGGAAACCGAAAAGTAAACGACTATTTGATATTATGTACCGTGTACTAAAAGTATATTATTATAAGGAACTAAAGTGACCTTGAAATATGTGAAGCTACTAAAAAGGTTGAAAAAAGAAATTCAACCGAACCCAAAAAACATCTCTAAAAAATAAGAAATAAAATTTCACTCAGTTTTACAAATACCTGTCCATCTATTAGTGGAAAGTAGCAAGGAACTGTACCTTATTACCAAATATTAATTTGAAGTCGGTGCAAAAAAATTACTAATTTAAAAAACACGTTTTACTTATGTGGTTTATTTGCCTCGGCCCTACGATCCTCGGCAACTATATTCCACATCGTGACAAAAAGTTTAACTTTAGTGCCTTGATGCATAAATAACTATTTGTTTCATAATTTTTAAGGACTTTTTTTGAAATCGGTTCATTTTTTTCATTTTTTTTAATCTCACATCAAAACGGCTAGCCTCTTCAAACTAATGTAAATTTTTAGGTATTTTGAAATAAAACATTTCCAAAATGAAAAAGATGTAGACATGCAATTTTTTTTTTAAATCATTAAGAATAAATTGGCCTCACCACGTTATTATTCAAAATACCTGTTGATTTGTTACTTTGCAATACATACTTATTTGTGTAAGAAGTGCCAATAGTGTTTTGGAGACATAAAAATTGTTCATTAAAACGAAGTAAAAAAGTGCTAGTACAAACAAAAATGTCACCATCATCAGAAGAAAAAATATGCAAAAGCGATAATAACGATGGCAACGCTTTTAAAAATCTGATGCCAGATCTTAAGGAAACAACACAAAGTGTTACATTAAGTTTACCTATATTTTATTTTTTCAAGTCAAGGGGTTTGTTCCCTGACTGATCATTCAAGTTTTTCGATGATCTATTTTTCAATTCTAATAGTAGATTATTCAGCGAGCATAAGATGGCTATTACTCGCGAGGGTGATATATACGTCACGAGCCGAAGACGAGTGTTGTAAATCATCCGAGCGTGTAATAGCCATTATACGCGAGCTGAATACTATACTTCACCATGACTATCGTATACTTTCAACTGTTTTAATCATTTAAAAGTGAAAAAATAAAGTTAGTTTACAGTAAAACTTTGTTTGACATTTTAAACGTCAAACACGAAAACATGGACTCGCCGTTTATTTATGATAATTGCTTGTTCCTGACTAGTCAAAGATGCGTTAGAATGAGATTACGTTCATTATACGTTGGGTTGGCATAATGACTCTGTCATTATTTATTAATGTAGATAGTCATGAATAAACTATATTATGTAATATTTTTTCTTTTTGACAGACTATGAAACACACCACATATAGTAGACAACCCCCAAATCCAAAGCTAAGGCTGTCCGGAAGGGGGTTACACATTTGGAAAAACGCAGACATACATACATACATCCATACCCACCGGCATTGCCAGTGCCAGGGCTGGGACTCGAACCCAGAACGCGATAGACAGTCGATCAGCATACTCGCCACACAATACGCCTTAATCGTCTGAACTACCGCGCCGGTAGCCTCTAGTTCACTACATTTAAGAACAGTATTTAACTGTTGTAAATTGCTTTTAATTACTGAATAATAGGAAAAATAAATCTGAAAAATTAAAACAAAAAATTGAAACGCCTTAAAAAAAAGGCGCGAAAAATTAAGAAATAAAATTTTTTGTTGATTTGAATAGTCTGGTATCATTCTATCAAGTTTTCTCTAAAAGCCTATCAAAGAATATTTTGAATTGGTTCAGGGGTGTAGGAGAAATTGTCGAATTACGAAATCATTTTCTTAAGCACGGCACCGCCATCTTTAAAGTCTTAATATAATATCCTCTACCAAAAATAGAAAATGAAATAAATGTTATATCCAGAATACTAAGAAAATTCTATTTTTGAAATGTTCCATTAAAATTTAAATAAATCGAGAAGGAACGATAAAATACAAATATTCTACGAATTGCGAAAAAAAAAATAATGCAGTTACTAAGATAAACACTAATCAAAACTTAATTATGTACAGAGAATTATAGATATTGGTTAAAATGTCTACCATTGTATTCAATGCACTTCTGAACTTACAATATCTATGCTTGATTCTGCGTTATTTGTGAATGTGTATTGTGCCCTCTAATTCGAACTTTTAATTCTTCAAGATCACAAGGATTTTTTCTGAAAAGAGAGTGTTTCATTGAGCACCAAAAATATAAATCTTTGGAGTACAACAGTGTTAAATCGGGAGAGCGGCTAGTCGCTGTCTTCTGTTGTACCTCTTAAAAACGTATATATTACAATTTTTTTTTTATTAAAGCTGGGAGTTTATCGAATTCGTGTAAGCCTTTAAAGAAATTATCATTATTTCTTGCATAGTAATATATCCTCGAACATATATTATTATTGTAAACAATAAATTCATTACATTATTAAACTTACATTACAGAGAGCAACCACTGCGTCTAGTTAGATCCTTTCTTAAAATTGTGTCTTTTGGGAGTTTTTGTTCATTGAGAGGGAAACTTAATAGACTATGAATCAAGAAATTAAGACTGAACATATTGACTCATTCCTGTGCGTAAAACTTAATTATTTATGCGAAAATGGGGCGATTGAGTATACGGATACGAAGACATTATGTTGAAATATTGTTAAGTAAATATTCATCTATTCGCGTCCCTATACTGCTAAACTCTGCAGCAATAAAGACCTAGTTAATAATTTTAAATGGTCGTTACACTCATTTATGTTTCCTTTTATTTTATTATGCTATAAACCTATATTTTCTACAAAGTAAGTCCGTGATGTAACATACTGAAAACTGAAACCTATCTGATTATCTACTCTTAGTGAGGGCTTGCCCACAGATGTCAAGTATTTGATAAAGCTGACAATGTTTTAATCCCTACCTACGAGATTAACCTGGTTTATTTTTAAAATCAAGAAGTGTAAATTTAGCCGTTACGATAAGTATTTTAAGGGGACATGAAGAATCTAACAAAGGACATGCACTTATTATAGTTTTACTCAATAAATAAACAACGTGTGGCATCACTGGCTTAATAAAATATCAAATTTAGTATTTCGGACTTTGTTAAATTCGACAAAAGTGTTATAGAGTATAACACAGTAAGGCAAATGAGGAATAATGCTCAAAGTTTGTGTTAACTAAGGCTTCATCGATGGAAAACTCGTTTCATTTCCTATAGTGTCTTCATTAGTTCCGACTTAATCCCGTGTAAACATAACTCGCCATCTTGAAAAATATGTGGAAAGAAATTGGGCATCTTAATTAATAACGGGTTATCTTAATAACGGGCTAATCGAAAGTTCATAAAATGCTGCAAAAGACCGTCTTTTTCGTGAAACAGGTAAGGTAAAAATTGAGTAAATCATAACTCTCGGTTTTTCGACGATTTTGAAAATTGTAAGTAAGATGACTGTGGTAGGCAACGAGGATAAAGAAATGAAGTTGAACAGAATACAAAGATATAATAATAATTCTAAAATAACTTACAAAACTGGAAAATTTGAAATCAAGGCCGTGACAATTCAAACAAAGTGAAGGGAATTTTGCAGCTGCGGCACAATTAAGTACATTTTTTGACACCCATCCAGATATCTCCAGTAGGTATATTAGTTGAAAGGTGGGATCTTGGGATAGCGATCGGAGGGTATAGATCAGAAATTTTCACTCAGCAATGAAAATTAATGAATTAGTGAACGGGAGGCAGAAAATGTTTTCACTCAGTAATGAAAATTGAGGAGAAAATCACAAAAAAATGTTTTCCGCTCACAAATAAAAAATCAACAAAAATTACGTCAAGTTTGTATGAAAAGTTTTTTTTGATTCGTGGCAGATGGCGCTGTAATCGCAAAAATATTTCTTTTCGTAATTTCTAAAAAGTTCTACGGAAGAATGAAAAATAATAAAGTACGAGTTCATTTTCTTGAAAAAGCTATTCAATGGTGTTAAATTTAATAATTCGATTCCGATTCTGCAATAAAAAATATTTAAGATTTTAAAGCTGACTCCCCGCCCCACCCCAAAGGGTAGGGGTGGGGAGTCGCGTTCGGTATCATTGGATAGCGCTTTTAAAATTATTAAGGACGTGTTTTTTATTTTTTGGATACAATGTGTATTTCTCGAGATATTTGACCGTTTCCAGACTTTTGGACACCCTGTATGTATTTCTGATACCTGTATTAGGTGATTGCTATTTAATAAACCACTTACTAATGTATGTTTTAATCACCCTCAGATGATGACAATATGATTGGCAAAACGCGCGCCGAGTGATAATATTTAAATGTAGTAGTCAAGCATTTTAGTAGAGGTTCAGAATTCGAAAAAGTCGTCTAGAAACATGTTCCGTGGAACATTGAAAGGTAAAAATGTACTGATTGCGCTATTATATAGTACTTATTGATATGTATATACACCCTAAATTTGTATGGCGATATCGGTGTCCAAACAACCCCCAGGGGTGAAAAACCGAAAAAAACGGAAAACTAGATTTTTGCTTCATCTTTCTAGCAGTTTTTTAATTTTTGATGAATTATCCATAATAACAAAGTCATGACTATTTATATGCTAAAGAACTGTATTGTTTAAAGCGTAAAATATTTTCTAAAACCCTACGCGGCTCTCTTATTATGCGAATATTTATTTTGTTATATTCGCAAATTCCTTCCACTCATTTTGTAGACAGACCACGGAAAATTTTAAAAATTTAATAAGAATAAAAGTTGTAGCGTATACTAAGTATCAAGATTCGATTACTTTTGCCATTTTTAAATTTCGATCATAAATAAGCGAGTTATGAATTAAATAGTTAGTTGTCAAAATTATTCCACAACCCCAGTCGCATCTGTCTCTGTTTCTACCGTTTCCCGTCGCACTAAAAGATGCCTGCCCGCTCGTCACGCGGCCCGCGGAGCTCTATATACTCACGAGCGAATGCATATTTATAATACTGGCATGTAGAAAATTGTTAATTACATCTTTTTCTTTGAAAATCAAAATAATATTGAGAGTCAGATCATATGTATTTTCGTCAGCAGGATTCAAAATATACAGGTTGTCCCATTTAAAAATTTAATTTTCATGTAAATTGCATCGAAACCGGAAGTCGGCCATTTTGGTTCTTTACATCATATAATCGGAATTTCATTCCACTACACTAAATTTGAAAAATCCATTGGCCCATCCAAAAGTTACAAGAGTGTCTCCATCGGCTGAGCCACCCGGTATAACAAGACATGGTTACTTTTGTTCGAATTTGTGTATTTGGCGGCGGAAGACACTTGAGCAGCATCAGTTGACAAAATAATGCTTTTCATAATTTCACTTTATGGAAATTTGGTGAATCAGAATTTTAATGTTTTCGGAAAAGTCCACAGAGCTTAAAAAAATGTTTAATTTCACTTTCCGATAATTCACAGAAATCTCAAAAAAAAAAATCAAAAATCTTAAATTTGCAACTTTTAAGCTATTATTACTTTTTTTTTTTTCAGTAATGAAGATATCAGAGTGGCCATTTTACAGATAGTCAACGTGGTGCGATCGACAGATGATAAATTAGAGCGACACGAATACAGAGACAGGGTCGTAGGAGAGCAGCTAAAAAAGGGTATGATAAATTTGGAGAGAAGGATAAAAACCCTCGACCCCCTGAAAGGGACTGTAGGTAGACTGGATGAAAGACTGGCAGCTGTCGAGACGATATTAATGCAAAAAGATGAGAGAGAGCGAATACAGTTACAGAAAACATATGACGCTGTTTTGGATATACAAAAAAATCTCCCGTTGATAGTGGAACAACTCAAAAATGATATTATGGCTAAGGTAAGATTTAAATTTTAAACGTAAACGAAAAGCTTTTTGCGTGGTTTTGATTGAATTTTCGGTCGTAGCAAAGAGAACAATGTTGAGATTTTCAAAGAGCTTCTTAAAAAGGGGAAAAAATAATGGCGAGAGGGGGGGGGGCGCAATTCGTTAAGGGTCAGGGTAAGCCAACGTAATACCTGTCTGGGCCAGGCCCACCCTGGCCCCACCATAGTTCCGTGCCAGCTGCAAAAAGCATAATGTACGCAGAGGCGTCTCTGCGCACGGGCAATTTGGGCAGTTTACAAGGAAATTCTCTATAAAGAAGGAATTTATCGATATCTTTTATCCTTTAGGTAGTTTGTATAAAAACATTTTTAATTTTGTTATCACTCGTATCATTTCAAATTAACATAACACAAAAGAAAAATACTTTAACACGATTCTTT
Organism: Rutpela maculata; assembly: GCA_936432065.2. Lineage (NCBI taxonomy): Eukaryota > Metazoa > Arthropoda > Insecta > Coleoptera > Cerambycidae > Rutpela > Rutpela maculata. Next base: position 41,439,869 of record OW386290.2, read on the forward strand.
TTTACATCTCCTGAGCTGCCAAGACTTTCTACAGAAACCAAAGCAATGATTGGAATTGCAGAAGAAGTAAAAACAAAACACCACCATTTGACACGATCTAGAGGAAAGCGACAACATGAAGATGTGCAATGTATCTATAACACTATCAGAACATCGACCAACCGTAAAACATATGAAGGCAGTGAACTGATCAACACAACAACAAAGTGTGTATTTCATGAAACCATACAAACGGATACATTAAGCATTATAGAAAAACGTTGTGAAATTTACACCGCTTTAAAAAAACCGAATTGAAACTGACAGTACGAATTTCAATGTAGAAAGGAAAACTTAATTTATGTAAAGCTACACTCAAAACAACAAGTTAGCTGACACTGTAGTACAATTCAACGAATCATTATTCACACGCTTGTTAATTATATCGAGAAGCCGTACTGATATTGAACTAAAAACATCATTAAGTAATTATGAATTCTCGGCAGTTCCGTTCTTCATATTTAATCTGGATAGATCAGTGAAGTTGTCTACAAATAAATTTAAACTAATGAAGATCTTAGAAGAGCAACACCCTGCAAAAATCGATAATACTGTACAAACTTCTTTGTCCATACCTTTGGTGGACTCAAATATAACAGAGCATCGAAATGCAAAATTCCATTATGTCGCTGTTCTTGATGGAATGACAAAGCTGCAATTGTTGAAAAAATCAGTGCAGGTTAAAACATGCAGTGATCTAGCTTTGGAGTTTAACAATAAAATCAAGGGAACCCTTTTAAAATAGGATGAAATTCACTTGTGTTTGACACATCTTGAAAATTCTCTTAAATCTGCGATGTGACATAAAAGGACATCTACAGTAACACCCACTGAGTACAAAATAACCGACTCCAGAAACATTGAAAATATACAGATGAAATCTCTCCTTTCTCATATAAAAACAAAGGATAGCTAACAGGGTATCTTGCAGAAAAAGCTTTGTTGTACGCACGCAATATTGAGAGAATCCTAACCGTAAGCTGGAAGACTGAAACCAAATCGTCTTGCGGAAGTGGCGTAAGTGAACTTCAACGTAGTCATGAAGAAGCTGACGTTAAAATAATACTGCACTGCCCTTTTGCCTCCCGAAAAGGAGCTACTGCGATATATATTCGCCTGATACAGACGTATTTCTACTAGCATGGTCAAAATCTTTTACATGTCTAAGCATGTTTGTCACTGGTATAGGAAATAATCGAAGAATGATTGCCATTGGCGGAATTTGCACCGCATTAGGACCAGAAAAGATAAAAGGATTACTAAGTCTGCATGCTCTGTCAGGATATGTCACAGCTTCACTTGCAAATAATGGAAAATCATCATTTTGGAAGGTTTATAAAACAGCAGATAATGACATTTTTGGGAAACTTGGATTCATTCGGGGATGAAGCTGAAACCTGAAACTATCACTGAAAATTTTATTTGTATGGTATATACACCAAGGGCGAAGATTTCAGACATTGGGAAGCTTCATTGGTTGATGTCCTCCAAGCACAAGACGCAAAGTGAAAATCTGCCTCCTACAGAAGAGTCATTATCTCCTTTTATTCGTAGAGCACATTATCAGGTTATGGAATGGCAACTTGCTGCCTAGCAGCACCCTAATCTACCAACACTTCCTTGTGCACCTGAAACCATTTTAAAATTAATTCGGTGTTCATATGTAAAAGGGAAATGTGGTGTATCCTGTAAATGTAAATCCCAAAACATTGTATGCTTTATATGTGTGGAGGCGATGAAGACATGCGAGAATCATGGCCCACATTTTGATATCGATGACCTTTCAGATGAAGAGTATTAAGCTTAAAACATTTTACATGCAATACAACATTACAATTAATTCAATAAAAATATTGAAATAAATACTACAAGTTGTTATTTTTCAACCTAAAAATCTAAAAATCCTTTGAAACCAAAAATTAAAAATTGGTTAATATACTTTTTAACTGGCTATAACTGATAATCGGTAGGTTATACCACAAAAACTGTTATAACATTTTTTGTTTAAAATTTTATTTAGAACAAAAAAGATTCAGTACAAAATTCTGTTAGGGTGTGCCTATCATCAACAGTTATAATCGAGAACTTCCGATGATGTCTGGGGTGGCCGCCGTCTTGAATATATGACGCCATATAGGCTGCCTGCCACAAATTCAAGCAAAGCACCTGGTAAGGTATGATTATGGAGGGCATAAGGAATGTATTAAACTTACTCCCACAATTTCATCATGAAATTTCCTACGGAGTGTATATTTCATAAAGTATGCCCCCGACTATATACTTTAATATATGATTTAAAAGACAACTTTGCCTTATGAAAGTATAGGTAAAAAATGCATTTTAGCATATTAGCCACAGCCATAGTTCCTCATAGCACAGCTGGAATCTCAAATACACAGTGTCCGCCAAAAAGTCTGCACCATATGGGAAACTCCTTTGATATTGACTTCCTGAAAAGTGTTATTTTTGATAATAGTTAGGGCATGTTCTCAAACGAAACAGGGGCCGCACAAATGTGTGTTAGTCCTAGCACTTAGGTCGGATTTTTTTTTTGAAATTGCCTCAAGAGTAAACTACCTTTATTTTGGAAGATATCGAAAAATGTTATTTAAAGAAGTTGCTTATAATGCGAAGTTTTATCAAATTTGGCTGTTCTATTTTAAAAATAAAAATTTTCCACTTTTTTACGCATAATTCTTGAACTATATTTTTAAATATTTTTTTTGTTATTAATAATTCTCTCTATTTAATAGTTTCAGCCTAAGTAATGGATTAAAATCCACCTTTTAGCAGTACTTTTTTGACCAAATAAATTTGGGAAAATATGCTGAATTTCTTGGTGTATAAGTTGTTCTCCTTTTTTTACAATGTTAACTTTTTCGAAATTTTTTAATGCAAATCGCTTAGTTTCCTTTGGCGGTTTATATTAAAAAATTTCGAAAAAGTTAACATTAGAAAAAAGAGAACAACTATGCACAAGAAATTCAGCATTTTTTCCCAAAATATTCATTTGGTGAAAAAAGTATTGATAAAAGTTTTTAAAGTGGATTTTAATCCATTACTCGGGCTGAGAGGCTGAAACTATTAAATAGAGAGAATTATTAATAATAGAAAATGTATTTAAAAAGGCTGGCCTTTTGGAATATTTTATCCAATAAATATTATTCTCACTCTGATTTAAAAATATAGTTCTGAAGTTATGCGTAAAACAGAGGAAAATTTTTATTTTTAAAATAGAAGAATCAAATTTGATATCCAAATATAACTTCGCTTTATAAATAACAAAGTTTCCCATATGGTGTAGACTTTTTGGTGGACACTGTATATGTATTAGAACAACGATTTATTTATGTGAAGAGATTGCATATGAAAGTAAGTCAGAGTGCAGAGTGCCCCCTAACCACCGTTCTAGCTACGCCGCTGCTTCCCCTCATTACTATTTGTACATGTATCAAAAAAACTAATTTACTGTTTCGTTGCAGCTTGCAAGTAATGAACCTCCTGCCCAAATCATGGAACCAGTTATGTCTAAGAAAGACTTCCAAAAAATGGAGAAGGAAGTTATGAATAAGATGGATAAAGTGGCGTCCACCATAAACAGTATGGAGAACGAACTATTGAAAATTAGGGACGAGAACACACATATCAAAGACATGAACAATAAATCATCTGAAAGCCTCGAGAAAGTTAAAAGACAGTTGGACACGAGTGAACAGCTTTTGGCCAAATATGACAATAAGCTTGCTGAATATAATAATAAAATACCAGAAGTGCCAGTATTGCCAGTACCCAATTATAAGGAGCAGGATGAATGGAAGGATAACTTTTTAAGAGGTAAGGATTTGAAGGATATCGAAAGAAAATAGTCAGCTTTATGCTTTTTATTCAAAGACGTTTGTAGTGTAGAAGCCAGCGTCGTATCTAGGGCAGGGCAACCAGGGGCCGGCGCCCCCTTTATCTGAAATAAACTTCCAAAAGAAAAATAATTTAAAAGTTTCTGTTTATTAGAAAAAAATATAAATATATTTATGAGAAAAATAATACTGTGATGGTATTTTAAGGTGTCGAATTTGAGAGTCTTATATTTAAAAAAAAAGTCGTCTAGATGTTACAATCATTTTGAAAACTTCTCTATTTTATTCTTTTTTATTTGTATTCAGAGGTGGATGGGACAGGGGGGGCAAACGGGCAAATGCCCGTCGGACCGATGGTTCTGGGACCGAGCAGGGCCGGTCCGAGGTAAATAGGCATTTGTTACCGCGGATAAAAACCCGACGGCCAAAAAAATTTAAACGGCAACTCTTTTCCCTCTTACTTAGAACGAAAGAAGTCTCAGATGTGATTTTCAGGCTGCTCTCTTAAAAATTCGGCCACTGACATAAATGTCAGATGTCATTTATAAAAAGTTATTAACCCAATAACCTAATTTTGCATGTTCGTTCCAAATTCTGCAAGTTTGGTTAAGAAAGTTCTGATGTATTAAAGAGTCTTCTTTTTCTTTTGACCTTTGAAACTAGAATTACTAATTATTATTAATTTTTGTTTTTTTTTTTTTGATGTTTAGAGATGTATGTAGACAACATTGGTCATAATTATTATTGATTATTATTTATTGTTATACTGTTAAAATGTTTAAATTTTTTATTTCGTTCTTTGTTTTTCAATGTATATACATTTTAATAGAGTATGGATATTTGGTGGTGTATTTAAAAATGTTACCAAGACGGTAGCAGCCCTAATAGCACACGATGTCCGCCGGATGTCCGTTTTATGTCCATTTACTTAAAATTGTACGGAATGGACGTCCTCTGAATGTCCATTTTATGTACTGGAAGTATGTACATTTTATGTCCATATAGGGACAGGAGATGGACGTCCTTTTCGTGTCCGTTGATTTAAATATTATATTTTTGCAAAATGATAATATCTCCATACCGCTTTCTCTCCAACACGTTTCCGAAATATGTATACATACCAGCGAATAGCACACTGAACGTCCAACATATGTGCCGCAACCGACGTCCTTCGGCAAGTACACACATTTTAGGTCCCTATAGGGACTATTTAATACATTAACAATAAAATGTTAACAAAACTGGTTTTTCAATTTTACAATATTTCTTGTAAATTATTAATGATATTATTTGATACTAAACATTTATTAAACAGTCAAATACTTTCTACATTTGAAATAAATAGTTATATTAGTCAACTGTACAGTCTTTAAGTAAATACTAATAAGCTAGGATAGTGGCCGAGTGAGAGAACATCGAGTTACAAAGGACGAGGTCGACGGTTCATTCCGGTTTTTTTTCTAAATTAATTGGAATGTACAAATATTGTCCAAAGTTGTGACATTTGCACGTCCCTCGGCTGCCCGTCGGATGCACTTTGGACCAAAAACGAACGTCCATCGGATGTCCTGTATGTCCGTCGAGGACGTCCTTCAGATGTCCACAGGACAATGTTGTGCTATTAGGGAGTCTACTTTAGACCGTACTACGTGTTAGTACTTTGAACCTTTAATAATTTTTGCAATTACATGAAAAAAAGGGAAATTCGTTTGACGAAACCTATTTTTCGAAGAAATTCTTCCCTGGCCCACTCAAATTTGAAATTCTAGTTCCGTGCTTGATTGGGCCGCTTCTCTAAAATTGCCAAGGCCGGTTGGACTGACCCCATCCACCCCCGTTTGTATTATCATACATAGCATCAAGTTTTATCAGTTATTAAAAAAAGACAGAAAAATATCAGTCGGCAATAATTTTTCATTTAATAGAAAATTAAATACGTGGGGTTTTTCAATAAAAACAAGGCTCTCTTCAAAAACTTTATTCAAAAAGAGAATTTTTTTTTCTTTGTTAGATATGAGATCCATTATTTCTAATGCATTTCCGAGCCCGACTTTTTATTTCAACTGTAATCGCCCTTAGCCTTATTTCTGTTGAAAATTGTAGGGCATTTTGCTCCATTCTTGCTGTCAGTTGAGCACCACTTTGAATTTCCTCATTGTAGATAAGTTCTTTCATGTCAGTTCACACGAAAAACTCCAGCAGCATTAAATTTGGAGGCCGTGCAGACCTCAGAATAGAGCCCGTGTACCGGTAGGGGATTTGACAGATTAGAGGGCACATAACTGACATAACTTTAATATTCTTGGCATTAACACTGGTGGAGTGAATCTAATTGCTTTGTACCCTTAAGGAGTATGTATGAGAAATGCATTAGAAACAGTGGATCTCATTTCGAACATAAAAATATTAATTCCGTAACCTTTTAAATACATTTTTTGAAGAGATAGCCTTGTTTTTGTTGAAAAACGTCATATTTAATTTCCTTTTAAATGAAAAATTAATAGTGTCTATGAGCATACCAATAAAAGAGGATAAAACAGGTAAAACAGAGAAGTTTTCAAAGTAATTGTAACATCTAGACGACTTCTTTTTTTTTTTAATTATAAGACTTTCAAATTCGACACGTTAAATGACCATTACAATTTTTTTATTAAAAATATATTTATATTTTTTCTTAACAGAAATTTTAAAATTATTTTTCTCTTGGAAGTTTATTTATTCCCGATAAAAAAAAGATTCCAGAGTAACAAAAGTTAAACTTAGTGCATAATAATTACATAAATGATGAAAAATTGAGATTTTTAAAAAAGCACAAAAGTGGCATTATAAAAAAAACCGTAGTATTTTTTTTATAGTTCAGGGTCGGCATCGCTCTATCAAACATCCTGTATAAGTACATAATACAGTCAATCCGTCATTTGATCCGTGAATAATTCCTAGAAGTAAATTTTTGTTTATACAACGTGATCTACCATGACAAGCGGAAAATTTAACAGTAGGTTGTCCCCACCGAAAGGAGTTAAAAAAATGACAAATTTTTAAAAAATGACCAAAAAAATTACCTTATTTTTTTGTAGAAATGCGTCGCCAATGACTTTAACCAATTTGACGTAACACGGTACAACTGTATCACTTTATCAGACTTGGGATTGACACTATTGACAGCAAAGCTGGAGCGGGTAGAAGTGACTTTTTGATTTTAATCAAACCACACTTCAAAAATAGCGAAATAAATCGAAAAGACATTGACCCTATGCTAGTGAACTCTGCAACAAGTAGATATAATATTTACTTCACTACGTCAATAACACGCCGGAAGCAAAAAACGCGGCACTTTGACCGAACTCGCTGGCTTCACTTTTTATGCCAATTAAGGAAATGGTCCAATATGTTCTTTCACAAGTAAGTTCGTCGCCCTATTACTGACCTAGTCAAAAACAGTAGTGCATCTTCGTAAATTTTAACCATTTTTAATATACTATATTACCTCGGGGCGCTTTAAAATTTTGCAGGGGTTTTCCCACATTGAAGACTAGTACATCATTTTATTTTCCGCATATCATGGTAAATCACGTTGTATAATGTAGAATCATTAATTGAGTGTTCCACAACAATATTGTTGCCGTTACGGCCGCCATGTTGGAAAAATAACTGTCAAAATAAGCTACTCTCGATTATCTCCTCTCATGTTAGTTCTACCCTAAAATTAGTTATTATCAATACTGTAGGAAATAAAAAAGCTAAATAACTTTTATTTGAGCTGTTTTTCTCTAATCTATTATCAATACATTACGATTTACAGCCGCCAGAAAGGTTAAAAAATGTATGTTTCCATGCAGATTTTTGCAATTATATTTGTCCATGTTTCTCCTACATAGTAATTAGTTTATATCGTAGATTACAAAATTTCCTAAAATGTTGTTTAACCAATTTTCTACCCGATCAATTGTTTAAAAATTACAGCAGCTCGAAGCTGCAGCTCCTATGTTCCCTCTTTCCCGTAGCTGTGAAATATTGGGGAGGAGGGGCAATGACCTCAATTTGCACCCACCAAATCATGCCTCTGGTAAAACCAATCAAAAATATTAAATTGGATAACCAGCTAATAAGAACAATTTTAATCAAAAATATTTTTTTATTTTATTCAGTTATTAGTATATAGTATTATTATACCTGAGATTTAACATTATATCTTTATGTTGTACTTGGATTTTAATGTGTAGTAGCAGAGCTGGGCAAATATGTACTTACACTTACTCTTAAGTATTTAAATACTGGAATGTATTTAAATACCGAGTATTTAAATACTTCTTGCAACAAGTATTTGTATTTATACTTGTAAATACTTTATCTAAAATATTTACTACCTAGTATTTGTGAAAATGATCCTAAAGTATTTATAAATACTTAAATTATTTAAATAACTGGGAAGTATTTAAATACTTCTAAAAAGTATTTAAATCCTTTTCTGACAGTATTTAAATACTTTCAGAAGTATTTAAATAAATACAACAAATATAATCAAATACACCATGGAGACAGGCAGATACTCGTCAAGAATCAAGATATGTACTATACTATGTAGTTAATAAATACATTGCATCATTCAGTCTTCAGTCATTCACGTCTTAATTCCCAGAAGGTTGGTTGAGAGCAGACATAGACAGTAAGGGTTAACTGTTAATGTATATGTTTTGTGATTGTGACAGAGAACAGTTGAACTAGTGCCATAGTCTCTGTGCTTTATTTGGGTATTTGCAGAAGACGCAAAGGTCTAGCTCTACGGATAAGTAAAATTCCAATACCCAATTAGAACTGATTAAGTATAGTATGATAAAATAGTGTTGTAGAAGTTCATGAAAGTCATGAAACCTAAAATTTTGGAACCTCAAATAGTCAAATAGTATTTAATATAATAATAATAATAATGATAATAATAATAATAAGTCTTTATTGATTTCTACAAAAACAGAAAATACAATTTGGCGAAGTTTAGCCATTAAAGGCTATTTTTACACTTAACTGTGCTTCAAAATATTTCAGTGTTATCAAAGTATTTAAATATTCAGAAAGTATTTAAATACTAAGTTTAAAATATTTAATTACTTTTGTTATTTATTAGTTAAATACTTTTATCTTTTGAAAATACTTAATATTTAAATACTTTCAATTTTCTGAAAATATTTAGTATTTAATATTTAAATACTTTTTCAAAGTATTTGCCCAGCTCTGTGTAGTAGGTACTTGAACTTTATTTTACCTTTTTTTATATTTCATACATAGTTCTGTAATTAATCTCAACTTCACAAATAGATCACATATCCTGGTAGGCAGGGAGATAAGAGAACGGGTCAAAAATATTAAAGGAAAAATGACAACAGAAGTCAACACAGACTACCAAATACTATACTGGAAATACAAAAAGAGAAAATAGTAAAAGAAATAAAAAAAACGCACAATACCTGGAATATCCACCTGCTACAGCATGAAGACATCCAGAAGAAATATTGCGAGGAAATATAAATGCAACTAACAGGAGAAGAACTAGACTGGACCAAAATAAGTTCAAAAATAAAAATCGCGGCAAGAAAAGGGTGAGCTAAGGTACCGGTTTCAGTGACAAGACATCGATCGGTGGAGTTAAGACACGCCGGTTGAGTCCAACACTTGAATGGGTGACAGTATCTCATCTCGCCGTCGTGGTTAAGTGATGGAGTAGTATTAGCTAAACTTCGCCACGACGTTAATATAAAATAAGGCAATTAAAAAAAAAGCTAAAAAAGGAGATGATGGATCCAACAAAAAAAAAAAGAAGAAAAAATCAATATGATATACATGTCTATCATACTATTAACGATGATATACGGGGTCAAAAACATGACAACGATCAAAGATTGACAGAAGAAGTCTGAGAAGAGCTCAAAGAGACATCGCCCAGCTACTTGCAAAACCATCAGGACCAAGGCAACAACACAAAACAATAACATATTAGGAAGGAAGACAATTACGAAGTAGATAAAAACATGCACAATGAAGTTCTTGGGATATGTCCAGAGAAGGGATCCGACATATTTACTGAAGGAAGTGCTAATATTGACAATCATAAACTAAAAATAGGGAGACCATGCTACATTTGGATAGCAATAATTGTGAATGAACCACCTATGAAAGAACCAAGCATACTCGGAAAGACGAGCATGAAAATGAGGTATACCATAAAGAATCTCGAGGATATATGCTCTGTTGAAATCAGAAACGGAAGAAACAGAAGACTCAGAAGAAGTAGAAGTCTAGAAGCAAAAACATAAAAAAAGAAGCTCAAACTCTCCTTCATGACGCAATGCGGCAACGCAATTCACAAAGACCTACATTTCCCATTCCATATTCCATTACCATGCGTCATGTGGCTCTCGCTGCTGACAGTAAGCATGATGAAAATCCAACCCAGAGTGGACGTAGCCGGTCCAGCAGTATATCTTGGGAGTGGAAGCAATGCATACCACACGCTGGTAAATCAATCAATCAATCAATCCATAGGTACATAGTTGTAATTACTTGTTAACTAAGTTCTAAGGTATAGTGTAGTAAATGTACTGACTATATTTCAATACTTCTGTAAAAACCGACGAAAATAAAACTATTTATTATTTCTAAATACAGTTTTACAAAAACTTTTTACATTTATTTTAGTTTTGGAAAGTCAGAAATCCCAAGTAAAAGAAATCCTATCAGATGTAAAATCAGTTAAAGAAACACTGAACGATCTTCCACAAAAATTGGATATAGAAACAGTACAAAACGCAACTCTGGGAAAACTAGAAGAAATCAAATTTGAAAATTCATTACTACCAGAAAAATCTGCCAAACTACTAGAACAACCATTTAACGATGTACAAGAAAACTTGGAGAGGAAATACAACGATACGGTGAAAAATATAAACGAATTGTTTGATATAACAGTCACTTTAACCGAGAGCTTCTCCACTAATTATGACAAAATCAGAGCAGAAATACAGGGATTAGGAAAACTTGAGCAGGTGATGGTTCAAACTGCAGACGGTGTTTTAGATACAAAGCGGCGGGTGGAGTATGGAGTCCACCAAATTCTTGCTGAAGTATCTAATAAGATAAAGGACAGTACGAAGGATATAAACCAAGGAATCAATGAGAGGCAAGTTTTCAAATATCACTTACATTAAAGCATTAGCTAAGAGAAATTATTAGGTAATAGCTAATTTCTGGTATATAAACATAAATCTATAAACTATATGTAAACAGTACTAAATATTTGACTGTAATCGAAAACCTTTACATTATTACTTGTTACAGATTTGACAATTTTGAACTGTCAATCCTAGATGAGGAATCAGGGGCCTTGGCCAACTTAACCGCAAAAATAGGAGAGGAAATAGACCAAGTATGGAGGCAGATAGGTATAATGCATCAACAAATGAGCGCTAGTACAGATACTTTAAATAAATTGCAAAATCAGACTGATGCGTATGTCAATGGATCTCTCAATGTCATGGACAACATGAAAGGAAAGGTAAGGTTTTAAACAAATGGCTCAACTCAAAATGCAAACTGTGACAAAAAACACTGCAGAGACTAGCAGCTTATGAATTTAATAGTTTTGCATCCATAATCTCACATAAAGGGTTTGGCAAAATGTAGAACTTGATATTCATTTCAAAAACTTCGTTACTTCTGATACAATATGTTCAAAAAACCGTTTCTCCACAAAATGCATGTTGATTTATAGAAAAATTTGTAGTGTTAAATGACGCAACTTAGGGAATTAAATGCATACTTTATTTTACACAAATATGTCAATCTAGATAAATTTGGAAACTCCATTAACACATGAACACCTCTTAATATGTTCTAGTAAATCGGGCGAATCTAAGGTTTTTAAGGGCCCTACACTTTGCTTTTCGCGCCCCCGGTCCCCTAATTTTTTTTAAATGAAGGTAATATACAGTGTGACCAATTTCAAATGGAAACACCTTCGTAACTCAGTTATTGGTCATCCAATTTCAACCAAATTTGGATCGGTATCAAAGACCTATATCCTCTTTGACTAAACCGAAGCTTATTTCAGTCATTGGCGTGCATTTTTATTAAGAAAAAAAGAGTCGGTTTTTCGACAAATTTTATTAGGCATTTTTTTGTTGAAAAACTAATGCAATATTATTGATCAGCATGCTGTAGAACCACTTGGTTTTCAGATTACGGTCCCCTTAAAATTGTCTATTTTAAACATTAAATAATCCAATAAATTGGTAACGAATTTTTATTTCGAAAAAAGTCCTTCTTTATTTTCTCTTTAAATTCATTATTTTCTACCACCCCATATCATCGATACATGAACTTTAGCAAGGTCTTCAATAAGAAGAAGCGGTTTTTCTTCCTTATAAACAAACTCCACAAAATCGGAGTTGGTCCTCCTTTATTGTCGTGGATACAGTTATATCTCTCTAAGAGAATCCAGCACATTCTTTTGTGATTCTTGGTAACATCTAGAGTGCCTCAGAGTTCCCACATTGGTCCAATATTGTTCAATTTATTCTTCAGTGATATTACTAAAAATACTGATTGTATTTAAAATGATCAGGAAAGCAAATAAAATGTTAGGATTTCTTAAGATTTATGTGCTATATTACGATGTTTGTTTTCCCTTCAAAATTATCCACTACATCAGTTCTCCTGATTGCCTGAAAAACATGAAAAACACTAAACACCTACAAAATAATAACAGCATACCTCACAAAAGGGATAATAAATAAATGTAATATGTACCTATGCTCACCCTGCATTCTATTATCCTCATTCGTCAGATATGTTTTGATTATTCTGACACTAGTACTGATTCGGCTTAATCAGTTTAATAAAAATGGTTGATTTGTCGTTTTTAGGTTGGACAAATCACGGGAAGGATGACCGAGGTGGATGAAAACCTCAACTACTTATTAGGTAGATTATCATTGGTGACTCAAGAATTCAACCAAATAAAATCAGGATTGGGCACTGCACTGGACGAAATTAGGGATAGTTTTCATGCTGTTCAGGACAAAATAAAAGACAAAGGCCCAGGCCCACATAAGATTTCAAGCAATGAAGTTGTCGATAGTGCTAAATAACCCTCACCTATTTATAACTTACATTTGTAGTGTTTCAATGTATTTTAGTATAATTATAATTAAGTACAACATACAATTATGTTGAATTAAGTAAAATAAGTTAAGTAAAAAATGTTATCAAGAAATTTTGTACTTCTGAAAATGTTTTTGATTAAAGAAAAAATAATAATTTGCAGTTTTTTATCAACTATAGGTACTATCTATCTCAGTACACCTACTTCCAAGGTACATACAGTCCTAGCAATCCGAATGCAACATGTTCTGCACACGAGATAACGGGGCCATCGGAAACGATTTTGGAAATAGATATAAATATTATGATGCGTAATATTATGGTTTATTTCATATTCGTATCTTTCCTTAGCATCTATTGATGCAACCTGTGAACATGTTGCCATATGATCTTCCTATCTTAGATTAGCTCAGTCAACGTCTTTACCTCTGTCAAATCTATCGGATTTCATCCCGAGATTTAGAAACTTGCCTAAGTTGATTTTAAGGTGGCGATTGGTCAAAATATCTTCTCAATAGCATGCATGCATATATTTTCTGGTCTGTTTTGATCGTTCTTTTTGCAAATTAGTTTAGATAACAATCTCAAATTTAGGTAAGTTAAGACAGTCAGTAGAAAGAAAACAGCTGTTGCATATTATCTTATTTGAACTAGGTATATGAAAGGTTATTGGTTTGATTAACAATATGGTTCCTGTTGACTCCAACACATATGATTGGTTGAAATGTGGGCTAATTAGCAGTAGTGCCAGTTACATCTTGTTAACTACATTTATCTTGCTTACTTCAACTTTACTTACAGAGCAAAATTATTACACAAAATGTCAGCTTTGGTCTGTAAATGCATATGGAAAGTTATTATATTCACATGTGAAATGTGAAGGAAATGAAGATTTGTATGATGTTATATTTTCTGTATAATATAGATCCATGAACCATAAGAATTAATGTTACTAACCTTAACAGTGAAGATGCTATGACATCCTACATCTTATATTCTTCACTTTTTCAACTATTATAGTCAGTTAGCCCCCAAATTACAAATATGACAGGCATCTAAATCTGTTTATCTTGAATCTCTCTTCCCTAGTTAAAATCTTGAATAAAAATTAGAATGATTACAATTGTATTATTTTTCCTTTACCTTTGTCTTACTGTGCCAAAAAAATTACAGGTAATATTTTGTGTAGAGTACATTCGTATTACAGCATAAGAGGGGGTAATCTAATATATTTGAGGTGTTAGTTTCACTACACGTGCTTATATAAAACAACAAAATAATCATATTACAAGTATTGAAGTATTCAAAACAAACATTAAGTAGCCTGTATAAAAGCGTATGATTTAGATGGATGTCATCTAAACCGTTATCACACAGCATGTTTAGAATTTGTAATGGTATTTTCTCAAGTATACAAAACCTCCATGCTGGAATCGTACTTTCGCAGCAGGGACCGAAACCAAAATCCGCACCGTACTTAAGACTTTAAAGTTCAAAAAATATGATTGAAATCAAAGATTCAAATCTTTAAACCATGATGCAGAAATACCAAACTGTATGGTGAAAACCATATCTAAATTGATTCATCCATTATAAAGATTATATAAGGTAAAAGGCAAGTAAAAAGCCAGAAATCGAAACCGCACCGTAATTACTAATTTTTTCTAACAGAAACCGAATTGCCGCGGATCTGTAAACCGAAACCATAACCGAGAACCGAATTGTCTTTATCTTGACAACAGAAACCGTAAATGAAAACCAAATTGTCGCTGCTATGAAAATTGAAAATGGTATACGTTATTTAACCCTAACCGAAATTAATTTCGGTTTTGGTCCTTGTTTCGCAGTGGGCGAAAGGTTGATGGACATTGGCAACATTTTATATATTGTATGTACGAGTTTCACGTATTTTAGATTGTTCTATTGAACTTTTCCATAACACAGACAGAGTAAAACTAAGAGAACGTAGTGGTTGGCCTAAAGAAGTGCACACCTAACTTGCTGAAAAGGAAAATACTCAATAGAACTTCTGTGTGTGTTCCGGCTCAGGAAACTAGAGTATCAGATGGTACATCCCATACTGTTTAGAAGAAAGACTATTTTCATATTGCCTTTTTTTGCATCCAACTCCACGAAGTCCATTATCCACACAGAACAGCATTCTGCTGTCTTTGAACAATTGTTATGGCAAATTCTTTGACAAAATCTTCTGTTCTTCTCTGACTAAGTTTGCATGATTTCATCTCAGTGGTTATGTTAATTCTCGGAATCGGGGGATTTGGAGTGCTTGTAAAACCAAAACAGTTTTATGTCGAAGCCTCTCTTGTTGGTATTTAGTGCAGCCCCCCGCATCAAATCACGAGTCCCGGTACCAAATTCACTGGCGTGCCCCCACGCCTAATAAGTGATGAGCGGGAAAATTTTTTTTTGTCAAAATTTCTGGCGGGCCCCCATTAAGGGCCCCTGCGCTTAATAATTGATGAGCGGGGAGGAGAAATTTAAAAAAAGAATTGTTGAGATCACTGGCGGGCCCCCGCTACGGACCCCTTGGAAGTCCGGGACCCTAAACTTAGTATCCAATAGACCCCCCCATACGGGGGGGCCTGATTTAGAGTGCCATTACTAAGAGATGAACTATTAGTCTAACTTTCATGAAACAGAGAGATATTGTGAAGAGATCCTAATCCCCCTTTATTAATCGTATATATTTGCTTCTATAACTTTTATTTTTGTACTATTATATGTACATCCTGTATATTTATACATTATATTCCATTACAAAAATCCAATTCAGTAAATTTCGCATTTTCGGAATGCGGTTTTCAGTTACCTACTATTCTGACATGATTTTTCAAAAATACATGTAATTGTCTATAATTTTTACTTTTGAACTTTTTACATAACTCCAAAAATAACAAAGTTAAATGGGGTTTTAATGTTCACGTGACCACCCTGTACATGAATTTCCTCCAACTTCACAAGACATTTCTCCGTACAATTTCTTTTGGTGACCTTTTTAAAAAAATCAATTTTTCAAGTTCCTGTACCTGATATTGACCACCTTCAAGACAGGATTGCAGAGAAAATCAAAAACTATGCCATTATTCTGCAAAATATTTCCATTTCATTTAAAAAAGAGCAGAAGTATCTGGAGCAAGGTGAACACTTTCAGTACCTTTTGTAAAAATTTTGCCATATTTTTAATTAAAAGGAAAGTTTCATTTTAACAAAATTTTATTAAGAGGAGACAATGCCAATCACAAAGTTTCATCGCTAAAGCAAAAGCTGAAGTGGGGCGAAGGGTAGGCAGTGTGGCTATGTGCGTGTGACGTCACAGCTAACCTCAAAAATATGTGTGTTTCTCAAGATTTAAGAGTATTACACAGCTATTATTAAAATTTCTGCCTGGTTCCCGTATTTTCAACTAAAATCTAATTCAGTGTAATGTTTATGAAGTTCTAAATACTTTGTCCTAATAAAATAGGACTCTTTTTTTTAGGTTGGAAATCTAACCTGTAATTAGCAGTCTATTTTTATTAATCAACGATATTGGAAAATTATTTACGTGAATGTTTAAATATTTGCTTGGAGCCAGTACAGCTCCAAGCTAAAAATGTGTATAAAAACATTAAAAATGAGAATAAACTTGAAAAACTTAATATTTAAGGTCATGTTGGTTACATGATGCAGACGCTCTATTGTAGTGCTGTATAGGTGGCACCATCTATTAAAAAGCACTGTACTAAAAATTTTGACTAGGAAAAAGCAGTTTTTAGCCAAACGGCTGGCGTTATTAAACTGAAAAGAAGATATTCTTGTAAGTAAATGAATACCATACTTCTGTTGAAGAAAGTTTTTAGCTAAAATTCGTTTATTACAAAGATCTCTCTTCACATTAGCTCATTGCCACCTGCTCTCCTCTGATTTGATCGCCTTGCTCTCTCTTAATGGAAATCAGTCAAAGCGATGCGTTTTCATTTGCATAGGCTCCTTAAAATGGGCCTATGTAAATAAATAAACAAAGAAATAGAAAGCTGACTTTCTGACAAAAACAATAAAAATATAAAACAGAACTACTTATTAAATTAACTGATTTGAAAAATGAGAAATCTATATTTTTATCTTCTCAGCTGCAACTGACTTGCGGTCTCTTTCTCTGTCTCATACATAAGGCCAATCAGTCACATAAATCTCTCATGTTCTTCGGTGTAATCTGTCAGTTCAGGAATAACGTCAAGGTTGAAAATGTTTTGATATTTTAGTACATTACCTCTTTTGTTTCATATCTTTTAACATGTTTCCCAACAACAAAAATTTTATTCTAATATCTCTGCCTTAATCCTTTATCTGAAAAACGTTTTCCCATAAAACAACAGCATTAATTGGGGCGAGCATAGATGCGTCTTCACTATGTATGTATCTCGATACTCCAGTGAAGCAACGTGCAGTGGGGTTAGTACTTGGATGGGTGAAATCCATCATGGGAAATACAGCGATTTCATCCCACCTTCTAGCGGCTTGTATATCAGTGTATATGCGGAAGCTATGTAATTTCAAGACGAGGATTATGTAGTGGATATACCATTCTTCGGAGGGGATGTAAAGCAGGCGGTCCCTTGCCTATTAAATGTTAGGTAAGTAAAAGATCCCTACTCTTCTTACGAGAAGAGGTTCGGCAAAATTTTCAGGTTGGGGGTAGCTCGTCTCCTGGCGTCGGTGATAGGCCTTACGGAGACAGGCCGACATTAAATAAATGGATAAAAAAAAACAGCGTTAAATCCAGAAACATCTAATAGTTGAACAAAGATAGTCATTGTCACCAGTTGGTAATTGGACAAGCTGAATTCCAGACTGGTCCGTAATATAGAAACATTCACCACAATTGCCGATAGAAGTTTGTTTTGGTTGCACAACTCTGAAGATTTCACCAATGTGCAGATGCTTTATTTACTGTATGATGGTTCTTTAAACCAGCCGGGTATATTTATCTTCCTAGATATTATCTACAGCAGTCTTTGCTAGACCGTTTTGGTTCAAATGAACTTGATAAATGTAGACTCATAGTCTGGTGTTTTTCTATGTATAAAATTTCTGATAAGGTAGACCGCACAACAATTTTAAATTTGATAACAATTCGAACCCAAGTTCGTAAAGATTGGCCATTCTAATTGCGAGTAGATGAGTTGATGTATTGATATTTGTTGAATGGACGCTTGGCTGATTGTCATGTATTTTTTTGTAGGATACTTATCTTAGACTGCTTTAATGTATATCTCTTCATGCTATTACTTCAGAACAGCGAGTAAAGCCGCAGGTAAAAGCTAGATAATGATAAAACAGCTGTAACGATATCCTGTACACCATATAAATCATAAATATATACTAAAATTAATTTGTTGCATCTGACTGGTCACCAGATCTAGTGACCTTAAATTCACAGTTTATTCAAATTATCATAATTTTAATACAATTTCATCAACTTACACCTTTATTAATAGTGAAGTCGAATTGTCACGAATAGTATCAAAATGTGGCGAAAATAGATTACCACGATTTTATTATTTTCAGTTGATTGGTTGGACATCCAAAAACAAGCCCTTATACGTGCCAACGGATGTCACACCGGATAGGGGGGGTGGGTGAAGGGTCGTAAAGTTGAAAAATCGTTTTTTTGCATTTAAATATAAGGCTAATAATCTGAGAGAAAAGTTCAAATGAGAAAGTTATAGGTATTAAAAAAACCTATAAATGGACCCCCTAATGTTAAAATAGCTTTATTAGGTCAGGAGTAAATTAAAAAAAAAAACGGAATTTTGTAAAAAAATTTTAACTTCAGCAAGATTTAAAAAAATGTCTTGAAATTATAGTACATGTTATATAGGAGGGAATATCTGGTAAAAATTTCAGAACGATATCTGCATTATTTTTCGATAAATTCAATTTTTTTCGAAAAATGGCTATAAGTACTTCACTTTCCGTCAGATATTGATATGAAAAGAAAAATTCTATTCTTCGAATTGTTCAACAATTAGAAATGCTTTCTATAGGACATTATTCAGAAAAAAGTGGTGAAAATTGAACTCGAAAAAAAGAGGATTTTTTGCATAAAAAATTACATTTAAAGTGAAATATCTTTTGAATGGAACGCAGTGTCAAAAAATCATGTGTACCATTTTAAAGTGCTATTTCTTTAGTTCACTTCAAAAAAAAACCTTACTCGATGATAATTGATTTTCTAAAAATATGAAAAAGTAGTATGTGCGATATTTTATCGTTATACAGTTTGTTAATTATTATACATGGCATTACTTTGTATTATTATTATTACATTTAATTGTAATGATTGAATAGTACATTATTCTGGGATTACCAGGACGTAGAAACCTTTATTTTTTTGGAATTTTTACAATTTAAAGGTTTACATTTCTTTGTTTGTACGTATATATACCAAATGGATTTGTTGAAATGAACACATCTATAGGGACACGTTTCTGTGTAGTGTAGTGACACCTGCCTACTAATACATACAAAGGTCTTTGATATGATGAAGTAGACCCAAATCCTTCAAAGGGAACTATTTATACCTGGGTTCCGGCCGAACCGTAAACCTGTTTGTCATGAGTCTTGGAACATTGAAGAGTAGAATTTTTGCAGCACTAGCCATGGGGGTGGATGGGATCATTTCATCCGGCCCTGTCAATTTTAGGGAAACGGCCCCATCAGGTGGGCCAGGGCAGGAAATTTTTTTTTGTGGGCCAAGACCCAAGGGAAAAAAATACCCCGCAAACGAAAATTTTGTATTTTTCAAGTCTAACGCTATAAAATGGAAAGTTAGAAATTCGAGTAATAAAATTACTTGCAATTTATACGGCGTAAAACACGAAAACATGACACTCAGTGAGTATCGCTTTTCCTTATTTCAAAAACTAACAGGTAAGAAATCTTTTAAATTAGAATTATTACCACCAACTGCTCAATATGGTTAAGCAGTTTCTCCCAATGGTTAGACCAGTTTATACTGAAGAAAAGTTATTAAAAATAGTTAGTTGCGCATGTAAAGCAATGACTTGCAGCTGTAAAAAACATAGTTTGAAATGTACAAGTACTTGTGTAGCTTGTTGCGTTGAACTCAAAAACACTGAGGATGATGATGATGTAAATATAGATATAGATGGTGAGGAAAATCCAGACGAACCAGATGAAAATGAAGATTTAGATTTAAAAAGTAATAAAAGAATGAGGTTGGATGAAAACGATTCATAAGTTAAGCTTGTGCATTGCGATAGATGTAATCGATTTATGTGACGAGTGTATGAAATTAATGCAATTTTTAAAAATAATTATTCTTAAATAATATTTACAACTGCCTTCACATTTTAACAATATAAAACATAAAAACTAAGTAGCTAATATTTTGTCTCAATTATTATGCCTGAACGCATTTTATGACTGCCAAATCTGCGCACCATTATTCTCGCCCACACTACTTTTTCATATTTTTAGAAAACCAATTATCACAGAGCAATGTTTTTTTTTTTGAAGTGAACTAAGGAATCAGCACTTCAAAATGATTTGTCGACGCTGCATTCCATCCATGAGATATTTAACTTCAATTGGAATTTTTCATGCAAAAAAATCTTTTTTTTCAAGTTCAATTTTCACCACTTTTTCCTGAATAATGACCATATCAAGGTGTATACTAATTAACTATTTTGAAATTCCCTGACTTTTCCAGGTTTTCAATTAAAAATTTCCAAAAATTTTTCTGCTCAAAAATGAAAATTTGTGAGGGAGGGGAAGGAATGGAAAACATTTTTTTTGACAAGCGGGGGGCGTAAGATGGGAACAATTTTGGATATAAGTAGTTTTAATAAATTTTTCCCTGATATTTTTTTATAAATTTCCTGACTTTTCCTGTTTTCCATATAGAAAAAAATTGTAATTGTTGAACAACTCTTGAAGAACAGAATTTTTCTTCTCATAGCAAAATCTGACAGAAAGTGAAGTACTTATAGCCATTTTTCGAAGACCTTTTTTTTTTCCAAAAAATTGAATTTATCGAAAAATAATGCAGATATCGATCTGAAATTTTTACCAGATATTCCCTCCTATACAGGGTCATTCACGGAAAGCGGGTATTAGACGTTTCTTGGGATCTGTCGAGTTTAGAAATTTGAAAACTGGTATGAGGGGGTTTTCAGATATGGCGGATTCAACGAAAATATTTTCATGCCTGTGCTACTTCCGCTTATACCGGATGTAGCACCTAACTTTGTTATTTTAAATGGAACACCCTGTATTTTATTGCATATTTCGATTCCTCATAAAATTTTAGCTTAGGTTTATGTACCATAACATACTCTTAAACATTCCGGTTTTCGAGATAATTAATATTTTTGGAGATTTTTGACGGTTCCCACCCTTCGGAAAAAAAATCAATATCTTCTATCATGTAGCCGATTAGGAAACTTTCTTTTCAAACTCTTACAAGTATCCTATGACCTAACTAAAAGTTCTCTTATGTTTTCACAATATCATACAGAGTATTTTATTTTCACAGTCGAACATTGTTTTAGTTCAAACGTCAAAAAGTCATTTTTTTCAAATGGAACCCCCTGTATATTTTCACAGTATCTAATAGAGGATTGAATTCTGCATGGATTGATATTACCATTCCCTATACCTACCTCTCTTTGTTTTCTTATTATGGACGAATATTTGTAAAACGTAAAAAATCAGCACTGTTTGTTAGTAGGCAATATAAGTCATAACTCGGTTCCTTTTTTATCATAAACGAGAATAATCATATAGATAATTGATAATCATTTGTTTTTGACAGCTTCAAAAATGAGAGACTAGATTTATAACAAATACTTTGGCACAAAAATTTACAAAAGTAATGAACACTGAATATAAATATTTAATGCAGCAACTGTTCAAAATGCTCTCCATTCTGCTCCAAACAAGCCAATATCCTGGAATTTACGGCACTTACAATGGCTCGGAGAATTTAAATAGCAATAAATATGCGAAGATTTTGCGAACAGTAACTTTTATTGATAATTTGCCCCTAAATATTTATAATTCTATGTATTGTCAAATGAATGGTTGCGGTCCACGGGAAGTTTATGACGAATTAGTAGCGACGTTCGAAGATAGGTGGTTTGGCTACCGAGGACCTTGGAGATGGCCAGAAAGGTCCCCTGGTTTGACCCCCTTAGACTTTGGACCTTTGGGGTATTAAAAATATTGTTTATGCCACCCCTGCTACTACCAAAGAAGATCCAAAGAACAGAGAACGGGCTACATTTTAACAAATCCCCATGAATTAGTCAAGCCACTGTAAGTGCAAGTGGAGAGCATTTTGAACAGTTGCTGCATTAAATATTTTTATTCAAAGTGTTCATTGATTTTGTAAATTTTTGTCCCAAAGTATTTGTTATAAATCTAATCTCTCGTTTTTGAAGCTGTCATCTTGATAATAAACAAATGATTATCAATTATCTACATGATTATTCTCGTTTATGATAAAAAAGGAACCAAGTTATGACTTGTATTGCCTACTAACAAACAGTGCTGATTTTGTTTGTACGTTTAACAAATATTCGTCCATAATAAGAAAACAAAGAGAGATAGGTATAGGTAGTATGGTAACATCAATCGATGCAGAATTCAATCCTCTATTAGATTCTGTGAAAATATACAGGGGGTTCCATTTGAAAAAAATGACTTTTTGACGTTTAAACTAAAACAATTTTCGACTGTGAAAATAAAATACTCTGTATGATATTGTGAAAACATAAGAGAACTTTTAGTTAGGCCATGGGATACTTGTAAGAGTTTGAAAAGAAAATTTCCTAATCGGCTACATGATAGAAGATATTGATTTTTTTTCCGAAGGGTGGGAACCGTCAAAAATCTCCAAAAATATTAATTATCTCGAAAACCGGTATGTTTAAGAGTATGTTATGGTACATAAACCTAAGCTAAAATTTTATGAGGAATCGAAATATGCAATAAAATACAGGGTGTTCTATTTAAAATAACAAAGTTAGGTGCTACATCCGGTATAAGCGGAAGTAGCACAAGCATGAAAATATTTTCGTTGGATCCGCCATATCTAAAAACCCCCTCATACCAATTTTCAAATTTCTAAACTCGACAGATCCCAAGAAACGTCTAATACCCGCTTTTCGTGAATGACCCTGTATAACACGTACTTTAGTACCTAATAAAGCTATATTCGGGGGTCATTTTATAGGTTTTTTTAATACCTATAACTTTCTCATTTGCACTTTCCTCTCAGATTATTAGCCTTCTATTTAAACGTGGTCCCACACCCTCCCAATCCGGTATGACATCAGTTGCCATGCTATAAGGGCTTGTTTTAGATGTCCAACCAATCAATTTAAAACCATTAAATCGTGGTTATCTATTTTCGCCCTGTCAAATTGCAGTTCTACTGGACTATAATGAGCATTTTTATATATAACAAAATTACTTTGAATCATAAACCCACACATTTTAAAAACGCTCTGTATAATAAAATAAAATAAAAATAGTCTGGATATTAAACTTTTCAATTTCGATCGATAAGTTAAGCATATCAAGCGTCAAGAGTGCACAAACCTAATTAAAAAAAAAAGACATAAAACCATACTGAATAATTACTTATCAAATTTTCGATATATCTATTTAATTGAAATGCGCAATTATCTAATGGATCTTTGACAAACGTATTTCCATTAGTGGCAATACTATTTATTCTTTTTTTCTCCACTTCACTAGTTTTTTAACACAAACTTTTATCGCTTAACAAAATCAGGGGAATTTTCAAAACAAAATATAAATAAATAATAATAAAGAAAACTTAAATGTAATATTATTATTTATTTCATTTATGCAAATTATGCGCTAGGTACAATATAGAATGCGAATCGACTGCAATGCAGCCAACTCAACAGATTTAAAATCTCTCATACCCCAAACTGGTACTCAGTACGTACATCAGATCAGTTTTTTCCTATTTACCCACAGATTTTCATATTAAACGCAAAGCCAAAATCATAATTTTAGTATGAAAATATATATCCCATACAATTTAAAATAAAAACTAATTTTATACACGTGATATGCAATAATTTATTAGTTACAATTTTCTTTCCTTACAACTACTTTATTTACACATTAGGAATTTGAAACGTTTCGACCAGCACAATGTTTGTTATCACTAGGGAGAGCATTGTCAGTCATTCTTTATTGGTAAATCCGATATCGAAAGCTGAAATCTTATAACAACGAGAATTTCAAAATTATCAAATTTTTTATATTCAAATTGGTGACTTCTGAAGTAACATATAACGACCCCACTTTAACACGCATGAGAAATGAAGATGATTCAAGGGTAAAAATAGAAACTGATTGAAAATCGGCTCCATATCTTGTCAAATAATTGAATTATTTACAGTAAACCATTCATATCCACCATAAAATTTTTAAAGCTTTAAAAACCGTGTTGAAAATCGCTTAAAATCACTTAAGCTGTAATCAATAGTGGCGAATCAATATTGTATAGTCATTGAACTATCAAATAATCAATAAAATATTTGCCTTATTAGTGAAATAATAATTTTTTTAAAAGTGTTTCGAGGAGAGAAGTACACAAATAAAGAAGCATGACTGGGCTTTGGACCTAAGATGATCAGTAATATATTTGTTTAAACAATCTTTTTTAATGTTTTTATTTAATTTAACGTCTTGGTTGAGTTTAGCATAGCTATTCAGAAGACAAGCGACTAGCTGCATTGCCTCACTCAACCGTGGTCTAGTTGATGACTACCATCTCAGTAACATATTAAAAACGCCACTAAATATCCACTTTCTAGTCAGGATTCAAATATGGGACTCTGTCTCAAGCCTAACACGTAAGCACCAAACAAAAAGCAAAATATATATTTTTTATTTTTTGCAAATATCAGGCGTATTGCAAAAAGATAGTTCTCAATAAAATTTCGAACAAATCTAGATATACAGGGTGTCCCGAAACTCCCGCCTTCCCCTTTAGGTGCTAATTCTCCATGCAAAAATAGTAAGAAAAGTTCCTATAAACATGTGTCCGGAAATGCTTCCTAAGGGAGCTACGGCCCTCTAAACATGACGCAAAATAGGTGTTTTTACTAATTAGGTATCTCGGAAATGATTTGGGACAACTTTATAAGTCTTGGTTAACTTTTTTTCGATTATTAAAGGTTATTGTTTTACAGTATTAGCCAAAATTAATTTTATCCAGGGGCGGAGAAACGAGGGATCGGTGTTCTTTGTTTCTAAATATTAATTTTTTCCATTTGACATTTTTTCGTTTAGACCGCTTTTACTCGAAAACGGCTTGCCATATGGCTAATTGTAAAGAGGCCCTTTTTTATGCAGAATTAACCAGTGAATCATAATCAAGGATTAAAATACTAAAAATGTCAAATGGAGAAATTAATATGTGGAAACAAAGAACACTGACAATTCGTTTCTCCGCCCCTGGATAAAATTAATTTTGCCTAATACTGTAAAACAATAACCTTTAATAATCGAAAAAAGTTAACCAAGTTAAAACCTGTTTTTGCGCCATCTTTAGAGGGTCGTAGCTAAATAAGAACCGCAAGAATTTTTTAACAATTTAATACAGCCTTCAACAGTAGTATTGATTTAGATAAAATTTTGAGCAATATTTCTTAACTCGAGGTAGCTTTTGATTGGTATTAACATTACTTTTTTATTTATTCCAATCATTTTCTTTGCATTTGTTTAATTTGTTTAAATGCTTGTACTTTCCTGAATTTTTAACAAAACTAAAAAAATTTAACAAATAAAAAGTATTTTAAAAAAGGAAAAGTCCTTTTATGTTCATTAGAAGTCGAGATATCATATCGATATTTTGGGCTTGTTATTTATAAATAAACAATTAAAATATTTAGATCTGAAATTTATATAGTTTAATCTTAGGGGGCTACGGTGTCATTGGGATCATTAAATAAGCCATAGTTAATTTTAAAGGTATAAGACTAACTCGGTTCATCATTTCCGGTTTCCCAGGAAATAATTGCATAACCTGCCGTCTTTTTGAGGCGCCTTGTACATTTGAAAATGAAATGGTTAAATGTGTCTTTTTGAACAAAATCACTTTTCTATTAAACATTTTTTTTTTTATGTCTAACCGTTTCCGAGATAATGCTTGTCTAAATAGAGCTGGGACAACCTGTATATATTCAAGTTTTTTATTTATTTTTGTTTTTGAGATTAAGTACATATTGAATAAAGGGTTTATTGGTTTATATAAATCCGGTCAATTTAAGAAGGCAAAGACAGCAATAAATGTCATATTCGTTAAAATGTAAGAATAGTTCACTCAATAAAGATAATTTATTATTATATTTCCTACTCATATCAACTCATAAGCTTCATTATTTCTTACTCATTTCAACTCAAAAGCAAAAGTTTTAATGTTAATTTGTCGACTTCGCCACAATCTCAGTTTTTTTTTGCAATACGATCAATATGACAGGAGATATTTGCAAAAAGTCATAGAAAATGAGGTTTTGCAATTTAATTTGTTTAAACAAACCTCACCCTAGGTCCAAAACTTATAGCTATATTTTTTTTATGTGTACTTGATTCCAGCAAAAAATCCTTTCCTCTATTTGAATTTATAGCTCTATTTTTACTTCACAATAATCCAGAGTATAGAAAAATATGTTTTTTAGTCATATTGCTCGATATAAACATGTGTTTGTGAATTTGAAACATTCCAGTTTAAATTTTTAAAGAAATTCCTTTTTCTGCATAATAAATCAAGCAAACTGCATAAATGAATAAAAGTGAATTTTGTTTCATTGAGAATAATAAAAAATATGTGCAGACATTGTGCTTGATTACATAACAACACGAAGGTACACTGCACCGATTACAAAAGTTATGACTTTTCCAGTGGTGGGGCATTTGGTTTGTTACTTTTGTAACAGCAATAATCGCAAAAAATTCATTACACTTCTCAAATTAGAAAACAAAACAGAGATATTTAGCCAAATATTTAGTTATTCGTATTCTTGTCAACAATCAATTAAAATGAATTTGTTAAACTCAATGTGGACATTCAAACAACTATTAAAAGTGTAACTGTCTTTTGGACACAACTTCAGTGTTTCTATAGTGCTAGTACAAGGCAAGATTTGTACATACTCTATAAATCTTGAGTACAAGGGATGTTCGAAAACTTCGTGACCTGATACAGAGATGCAGTGGCGGCTCGTCAGAGGAGGCTGAGCCTCCTCTAGCAGCATATCCACGGGACTAGGGGTGGTGAGGAAATGTACAAATTGTAATCATATTGCAAGTTAATTGTCTTTTAAATATCAAGCCTCCTCTGCACAAAATATCACGAGCCGCCACTGCAGAGATGGCGTTTAATTTCCCAAATGTTCTTGACATTCTAACAATTCATCTTTAGTATAAACATCGACAGTGTGATAATCATCTGTAACATAGTTTTTGCTTGGCAGCCTATCGAAGTAAGTGTGTCGAGTGCTTTTCAATATTTTTTATCAAATATTTTATAAAGAAATGTATGACTTCAACTAAAATTAAAACCAATAAGAACACTATAGGGGAATTTTCACCTTCATTGAGATAGGTAAAAAAAAGTTGGTGCAGAAAGCTAGGAAGATGGCCTATCGAAGTAAGTGTGTCGAGTGCTTTTCAATATTTTTTATCAAATATTTTATAAAGAAATGTATGATTTCAACTAAAATTAAAACCAATAAGAACACTATAGGGGAATTTTCACCTTCATTGAGATAGGTAAAAAAAAGTTGGTGCAGAAAGCTAGGAAGATGGCCCTCTCAATGGGTAAGATGGCAGAGCCTTGGTTTTATGGAATTCCAAGGGGGTAATATTAGTCATGTTCCAAAGGACCAAACTGTAAATTACATGAAAAGATTCTATAAAATATGCCAGGAACGGATTTGTTTCACTACTGGCTATTCTGGAAACCCAAAATTTTTTTTCATTAAAATAGTTATTTGTGAACAAAGCTTTGAAAGTAGCGCTGTACAACAACACATTAAATTCGCATCCTAAGACTCAGTTGAGACCTGTAAGAGTGTTCTGAATGTGGTACAAACACCGTTTGTTCTGCGATTAAAGCGAATTAAATAAATTCGTGGAGGAAACCTTAAATTAAGTTTGTTTGATTGAAGGAGAAGCTAATTTTTTTTACTAGGTGGTTTTAATAATGGACAGCATGGGAGGATGCTGCAGAGAAGAAACGAAGAATGTGGTTGTAAACATATTCAAGATCTGAGTTTTATTTTAATTGTCACAAAAAAAAAGTAAAAAGAAAATTCTCAGTAACATCTGGAAATGGACTTGATTTGATAAAAATTTACACAAAATATATGGCTCTCGGGTTTCTTGAAACAAATGAAAAGAGATTCCTCTCGTACTAAAGGTCAGGCAAATGTATCTCGTAACCAGTTGGTATGACCATCAGCAAAATACCTGAGGAAATAGCTACTTAACTAAAAGAATCTTGGAAGAAAATTATGCAGATGGCACTTTGGTGACTTTCCAATTTTCTATATTAAATTGTGACATTCTCCCAATATAATACACCTGTGATTCAAATGACAAATTATAATAATTGCAATATGAATATTAATTACACAGGCCAACAAAATATGAAACCACAAACCAGACTATACTTTTCCGAAGGTTTTTGACACGTTGAATCCGAATCAGGAATCAAGAGTTGCTCCATCACGTCAGATTTCGTGAGATTCTAGCCTAAAAGTGGAGAAAAACAGTTTTTTGCTATATTTGAGGTTACGTTATTTCACGAGGAAATTTTTCTCCACAAAACTCGTCAAAGAATCTGAAAGTACCATTCTTCCAATTCAAAATCCTTTTTGAATTTTTTCAACATCTTTTTTCCTCTCTGAGAAAACATTAGTTAAAATTTATGAGTTATTAGTGAATATTCGGAAATTGAGTAGCATCAAAAAAAAAAAAATAAGAAAGCGAAAAAAAACAAAAAAAAAAAATTTTAAAAACTGAAAAAAAAAATTAAATTGAGTCAACACCCCGCCACGTCCTCGTTTCATCGCTCTGGGCTAAGAGCGGTAATATGCAATGGCGTTGTAGTTTTGTGGAGAAAAATTACCTCATGATGTAACATAACCTCAAATATAGCGAAAAACCGGATTTTTTCCACTTCTACATTAAAATCTCTCGAAAACCTGACACGATGGAGCAATTCTGAGGTTGGAATCGGACTCAGCACATCAAAAACCTTCGGAATAGTATAATCTGGTTTCTAGTTTAGAAGGTCGGTTAAATTTTGTCAGCCTATGTTATTGTTGATTTTCATAAATCGAATAGGTATTAAATACAGATTTTCTAAAAATCTTGTTTCAATATTGAATGAAAATATTTGTTATTATGACAACCTGAAGAAAATATGAACTATGACAAGAGTAGAAAAAGAAATTTTCGTTGACTGGAGAGGTCATTGAACCAACAGGCTTTTGTAGGTTTTTATGAAATCGATCAGCTTACAAGGATGATGTAAACCGCATTGGTGCATTTAGTATTGAAAACAAACAAGGATTTAAAACAATGTCTTTTTCTTTTTTTTTCTCAGACCCTGAACTCTTCAAACGCCTCTCTGTATATAGTTTTTTGTCTTTCTTAGTCCCCATGTACTCTGGATAAAGATACAACCTTATACACCAAAATGTGAGGCAATGGTCTTGTAAATAATTCAACTATTATGCTCCTATTTTTCGCAATAAGATCATACTGGTCATGAAATTTGTCATCATAAATAAATCTGTGAGCAAAGCAAAAAAACTAATCAAAAAACAAATATATACAATTTGCATTGTGGCAGTGTACTAT
Organism: Rutpela maculata; assembly: GCA_936432065.2. Classification (NCBI taxonomy): domain Eukaryota; kingdom Metazoa; phylum Arthropoda; class Insecta; order Coleoptera; family Cerambycidae; genus Rutpela; species Rutpela maculata. Next base: position 41,469,856 of record OW386290.2, read on the forward strand.
TTTATATTTCGATTGATTTTCAATCGACGAATATTTCATTTAGACAAAAAAGGCAAAAATACAGCTAATACTAAACATGATGCCTCATTTTAAATTGTTCAGCACACCTTCCCCTGCTAAAGTCATTAAAATTCAGCATCATGTCACTAAATAGGCTACATAGCCCAGACTTTTTACTATAATTTAGCTAAATATGGATATAATTAATGTAAAGGTAAATTTTGGCTTAGTAGTTGATTTCTAGTTGCTAAAATATTCCACTGTTAATACCTTTAAATTGGTGGTGCAGGTAGTTGAGGGTGTGGCAGGTGGTAGGCAAAAGGGCCCTTTGTGGCATACTTGCCAAGTGCCAGCTTCCCCCAACAGCTACTACTAATTATTATACTTTTAAATATAAATAAAACATATTCATTGTATTAGTAGAATGCTCGGATGCCTCACAAGCTCTTAAAAATTACTTTTGTGGGGGAACTGGTGTCACAAAATAAAACTTGTACTGATTAGAAGCTTAGATTATACAAATTAAATTCAAAAGTAATACAAAATTAGAACTATTTCTTTTAAACGAAGCCTTAAATTGAAACATTTTATTCTTGCATACGAATTTAAAGAAGGTAATTAACCACTAATTACATATTTTGCATTAAAGATAAAGTTAAATATAAAAGTAGTGAATTTTTAACTGTACATCTGTATGCCACTAATTCGTTTGTACTCTGTAGACATCTCCCATTTCATTTATTGAAACACTCCTACTTAGTTTTGCAAAAATTAAATCTATTTATACCTAGATTTGAGATAAATAAAATAATAAATTTACTAAATAGTATTAATGAAAAGCATAAAAGTCGGCCCCACGTTGAGCGCCAATGAAACAGTAGTACTTAGTTTTGCAAAAATTAAATATATTTATTCCTACATTTGGCATAGATAAAAGTAATTCAAACAAATCAAAAATACGGCGGCTTACGGCTAGCTGATCTGATGAGGCGCTGGAGTTCGTGGGTTCTATTTTTATCTGAACCAGAGAGAGAACCAACAGATTCGCAGAACTTTCTCAAAGTAGGTTGTTTTATAATTAAGAAGCTAAATTAATGATATTGTAAAAAGGGCGCCATCTACAGATTAAGAGAAGTTAAATGCTATCTCCTTAAATTATAAAACTGACCACTGTAGAAAGTCTGATTAGAGTCAGACAACACAACATGAATAATAAAAAAATGTAATAGTTGAGATAAAATGTACTATTTATTGACAATGTAATATGCAAAGCAACAATATAGATAAATATATATCAATTTTGTATTTGACCACAAAGTACAAATATATAGAGAATCTAATTATAAAACAACTTACTTTGAGAAAGTTCTGCGAATCTATTATCTCTCTGGTTCAGATAAAAATAGGACCCACAAACTCCAGCGCCGCATCAGATCAGCTAGCCGTAAGCCGCCGTATTTTTGATTTGTTTGAATTACTTTTATCTATGCCAAATCTAGGAATAAATAGATTTAATTTTTGCAAAACTAAGTACGAGTGTTTCATTATCTCTTACCTATACTCGCTTCATTTTGTGACATCGACTCCCCTACAGAAGTTAAAATATTTACCACATAGCACTCTACTATATCTAGCTATTAAGTTATGTACGTCTAAAGACATATCATATCATGAAATATCTACATTTTTATTATTAAAGAAAAATCGTACTGAGCCAAAACTTATACATTTATCATTTCCAAATAAAACAAAATGATGACTGGGCTGTTAAACTCTTGTTCACTCCTCACACATTCAAAATATATTTTCTTTTATTTAAATAGTTATACATAGAGGACGGATGGGTATAAATTAGTACATAACAAAAGAAAAAAATGATGGAAACTTTTTTCACTACGAAAGCATCTAACATAACAGTGTATTTTATTGCATATAGTGGAATTTTTAAGTGTAAAATCGTATAGAAATGTCTTAAAGAAGCCGTATTTTTGCCAAAAATATATTTAGGTACCTTGATAACAATGGACTAAATTCACACTATAAAAAATTACCCATAAGTTAAAAGTTGTAATATAAAAAAATGAAGTTTACAAAAATCATATTTACATTTATATGTAGCAAGTTTTTGAAACTATACGATTACTTCAAATTATGGGTATTTTCTCCATTAATTCTTACATTATGCCGAAATGTATCTATTTACAATTGAGAACTTATTCTTATGTTATTAACAGAAAGAAAAACAATATATCAGAAAATTTTCATCAACAGTATAAGTATTTGCGACCTATCTATGTTCTAGTGGTGAAAATTCGTCTCTAAATGCAGGAAAAGAAAATCAAAATAAAACTATTTACAAAATAATATATTCAAATAAAACAACAACACAAGTATTACACAGACTTAAATAAAGTAAATACTCATTCTAAATAATAATAATAATAACAAAAAATAAAAATAAAATCTTGTCAATTACAACTCCAAGACACTAAATTTGTAATTTTATGCAGACCCCAAATGAAATATTCTATCATAATATAGTAATCCAATATTTTGCAAATGTAAGTGTAATCATAACAAAGTGCTTACATGTAAAGTGAATCAAGGCCCACGATTCTCGACTGCAAAATATTTTCTATAACCCAGACTACTCTCAAATGAAAGCTCAAACTACACTAATCTTTCTGTTCTAAATTATAAGCCAGTCAGAAAAACACATTATATATTTTTTGTTAAATTCCAAAGTTGAAATTTTGAATTCTACTTGTAATTTCAACACCCTTAAATTTGCAACTCAGACCACAGAAAAATGATAATAACATGTTGCAGATCTCAAATGGGTTGTCAAATGTAGAAAATTTACCACCATAACTGAAGAATGTCAAACTAGTACCTATTAATTTTAATTGAAAATCAGAACTGACTGGCATGTTAATATTTACTCGGCAAACTAAACAAGATTGAATAAATGTTACTGCAGATAGGTCAAGAGAATTAAAAAGGCAACAGATACAATTTTATGATAAATAATTATTATGCTTTAAAAGCCCTTCGAACGAATGTACGAGTGATCATTCATTAAAAATGTAACACACCATCTTGAACCATAAACTCTCTACTTCATCTAGCATGGATGTGTGTGCTCATGGAATCTCCACATCAAGCTACTGAACTGAGAAATTGTGAACATATAATGACTCCAATAAGGAATAGAATGAGAATCAGTTCGATTTCTTTTCTTGCTTGGCAGAAAAAAGAATTTACTGTTATATCTACCTCAACATTAAAAATATTAAAAAAAGTAATAATAATTATCTATATAACGTATGTATACAAAGTATCTTTCAGTTGGGGGTCACAAAATCGACAAGGGGGGAGGTCTCGACTAAAGTGTATACAAAAGCGAGAACCAGATTCTTACGTAAAATTTCCTGCCGGATTCGAATTTCGAGTTCACCAATTAAATCGGAATTGCGAAATTGAGGAAAAAAGCAGATTTGTAAACATTACAAAACATGTATTTTATTACTTATCACTCATTATCTCGCTTGCTAATAGAGATATCGAACTCAAATTTTAACAAGGTATTTTATCAACCTTTTCCTTAACTATAATCAAACGAAAAGTTCTTTTCGCACAATATCTTTTTTAGAAAAAATATAAAATTCAGAACATGTCAAACAAAAGTTGTAAAGGGCGTGGTAAAATATCACATGTGACAAACTTTAAAATTAATAAATAAAGTTAGAAGGATAGTGCTCAAAGTGAGGTTTAGAGTTCAAAGAAATCTTTTTATTTGAAATTTTTTTATATGATTGTTAGTTTTTCCACATTGGAGCTAGTAACAAAGCTTATGCTGTAACACTGGTAGTAACGTAGTTGTTGATCGAGACATTTCAAAATGTAACAAGGGGGGCGTTTGGTTCTTTAAAAGAGGCGTCTAATACAAAAGCCGTCTCCAAATAAGACTGAATTACTTTTAAGAACAAAAGCAAACATGTTTACTTACACTATAAAAATGTGCTTTCATGCAACAAGCACAGGGATTCAAAGAGAAATAGAAAATCATCACAGTCAACACTTATAATTGACGATTTGCACGAAAGAAAGTTTGGTAAAAAGTGTCGAGATTGGTATCACTGTAATTCACTGCACATGTTGACCAACTCGTCTAATTTTCAAACTTTGCAACAATTAAATACTTATAATATAATAATCATAACATTGTTTTCATTATCTTTAATGTTCAACCTACTTCCATTGAATATAAATTATCTTTATTAGGTTGTTTCGTAGTCTACAATATTTAAAAAATGTCGAATTATGCAATTTGTCAAACACTGTTTCCAACTCTCAGTTTAGAACAGTTGGCAGCAGTGATTGACAAATTGCATAATTCGACATTTTTTAAATATTGTAGACTACTAAACAACTTAATAAAAATGACTTATATTCAATGGAAGTAGATTTAACATTAAAGATAATGAAAACAATGTTATGATTATTATATTATAGGTATTTAATTGTTGCAAAGTTTGGAAATTAGACAAGTTGGTCAACATGTTTATACTGTGCGCCATGACACTTTTTACCAAACTTTCTTTCGTGCAAATCGTCAATTGACAGGCGCAAATTTTAAAAAGAACTAGAGATAGATAATTTATTAGGTAAAATGCAAGAGCATAGTGACACACGAATACATGAACTGAAATATAATAACCACAACCACCGTATGACCAATTTTATTTTTTAAACAAAACTGTGCAAAATAATTATTATACATTATATTATTATAAATATGATACATTTGTAGTATGTAATTTATATACTTGTACAAACATTACAAAATGAAAATTATTATAACTTTGACAGTTTCAACAATCTTGTGTTAAAATAATTTAGCAAATCCCCAAAATGTTAATATTTTTAGCAAATTTCACGCTCACCAAGTTATTCGCGAAAAAATTGTGTATTCGTTTCAGTATTTGGATCTTACTGTGATTATTATTATAAACACTTATACCTATGACCGAAATGAAAAATATAAATTTAGTATTTATAAAGTCCGTTTCATAATTAATAATGGAATTTAAACAAAATAATTGTGTGCTTTTTCAATAAATTAATTCCTTGTGAAGCAACAATTGTAATCTATATACGTCTCAAGCAGAGATGTGCCGAAGAAACTTATCATATTTGATAAAAGTCTGTAAAAGTCATATAAAAAATAATTGTATGTACTTATTTGGTATCAAAATGAAGCTTGCATCAACATGAATCAGATTTCACCATAAAATAGGCTATCAATATACCCAATGGAAAGTTAGAAGGAAAACTTCCTGGAAACTTTTGGAGTTTTCAAAACGAAAAATTTCCTTCTAATTTTTCATTGGGTATATTGACGCAAGCTTCATTTTGATTCCAAATAAGTGCAAAAAATTATTTATTTACATGACTTTTACAGACTTTTATCAAATATGGAAGTTTCCTCGGGACATCTCTGGTATCAAGTCACTGATATCAAGCGGAAGTCCGTGTTGGCAAGGAGCATTTTAACAATTCTTTTGTGGTTAAACTAAACATGAACAAAAAGAAGTATCATTTCCAAAAACTTTCTTGACCTTTAAACTTCACTCGTTATACCACCTTTCTATCATTTCTAATAAAAAAGTTTCTCGCTTACTGTACTTTACAATGCTTTTTTATATTTTTGTACAATATGTACTAGTTTATACATTTTTTACAAAAAAAAAAAAAAATGATCTGGCAATCGCAATTAATAGGCGAATTCAAAATTCGATGCTTTCCTGAAAAAGAAAACTAACTAATTAAGTTAATATCTCTAAGAGTTTCAGATACTGGGCCAAGACAGCAAGTTGCAGTTTTTGTGATGGGATCACTCAAAACCTCGCATCGTAAGAAGTTCACGTATCATAAAGTCATTTCCGTTTCAGGGTTACAATTTATTTATCTCCCTTGACCAATATCGTTCAAGTAAAATACTAGCAATATATTCAACTGTTCTATATAACAAAGTGAAATAGACTATTCTGTGATTTCTTGTGAATAGTGGGTAAAAGAACGCAATAAGAAAGCCTAAACGAGGGGAACTTTACGAATATCTAATAGGAATGTTTGAAAGGCGTACAAACATCGTCGTACCCTGTATGTGCAAAAGTTTCAAATTAAAATAAAAACTAACGGAATGGTCGTTGTCTTTTAATAATAATGGGGGAGGGGGAACAGGAAAAGGATAGACTATTGGATATTGCTACAAGGAGGAAGGAAGACAGACATGTTCAGTCCATAACAACACACATATATACAACCCGTAATGTTATTATATACACGATACAAGCAGACTGCTAAACACATTGAAACCCATAAGAAACAATTAATTAATTATTGTCAGATGTCTAGGTTAAAATATTTGGGGCACAATATAAGAATAAGTGGAAAATGCGTTGTAATGTAGAATTTTTACAAATGTCTGCAATATGTTATAAATTGAAAATCATAAATAAATAACTGTTGGTTTATTCATACAACTTTGATATGTTAAGAAAAAATGAAGACCTATCGGAATGTATTGTAATATAACTCACTCTTCTTATTTTGGACCCCTAATAATAATAATAATAAAACTAGAAAAAAATCAAGTGGAACATATTAATTAAGGACCTACATAATTTGTTTAGTGGTGGTAAATAACAGTATTGCTCGTTACAAATCAACATACAAGAAAACGGTAACATTCTACAAAACTAAAGTTAATATTCTGTATAAATATCTATTATGGCAACAAAGTGTCTAAATACTATCTAATATAATACAACTACACTTATTAAATATATTTCTGCCTTAAAATTAGGGATACCGATGGATACCCGTTAAAATTTTAACACTAATTCTTAAATTAATTACCTGTGTCCTTTGAGCAACCGATGCCCGTTCAATAGAAAATAACCTTTTATATGGCAATTTATATTATATTTGATGTCATTTTTGTAGAATGCAGAGTACTACTCTAGGTTCTTGATGGTCCCAGTAAAACGGCAATCCATAACAAGAGGAAAAATAAATTTATCAGCATGTTGCTCTCACATAATGGCAACTATTCTGAAATTGAAGGGACTGCCCAATTCACCATATAATCTGGATATTGCTCTATCGGATTTTCATCTCTGAGTTTTTTAGGAGTTTTAAGAGGGAGAAAATTCGTTTGTAACGAGGAAGTCATTGAACTTGTTCATGAGTGGATGATCCGCTGCAAGACTTTTTTTTACATGGTATACAAAAACTGGCTGACGGTAGTGCCAATGTAATGAAAAATAATGTAAATAATATGGGTGGATGTTTCTGTCTGTTCCGTAACTATAAAGTTGTCATTAAAATTTGCATGCCTTATATCTTCTAGCAGCTAGTTAATTAGAAATGGATGGATGTCAAGTGACAAATAATTATTAACAGGTGATCGGTAATTTACAGGTAACAAAATGTGCACGCATGTATTCAAATCGGTTAATTATTGAAAACAGTGGATACAGTATATAGTTCTCCACATCCATAAAATTGAAAAGAAAGCCGAAACTCCACCTCTCGCTTTGAATGAGGGGCAAGTGGAATCATACGCATGTGGAATTTGAAAACATGAAAAGTGTGTTGGCACCTTAATTTCCCTGGGAAATATAGAATGGCCCTTTGTTCAAAAATTAATAATTACATTGTATATTATCTCTACAGAGCGAAATACGCAACGAATATGTTGTTATATTTCTACCCCATGTTGACAACCTCCAACCAACAATTCTTAATACTACACGGCTACAGTATCAAATTATTAATTCTATTTTTCTTTTTTTTGAAAACACTATCAATCTGATATAATCAATTACTGAATTACTAAGTTTGGTTAAAAATTAAATGTCGATATTTAGTAAAAACTAAAGCCAGACCTGTCCCTCCTTCTTGATTTCTCTTAGCTAGGCAGAGCGCGGCATCTTTGAAGGTTTTTTGTGTAATTTCTTTAGCCCACTCTATCAATGTGAAGAACTATAAATTTCTTGTAGCAAATAATTATGGAATAAATGGATGAATACTGAGTAACAGGTAGTATTTTTCTGTTTACTAAACTATAAACCCACCAGATGTGCCACATAGATAGGAAATCTATGCATTGCATTCCATGATTGTAGTTTTCATTTCTTATATGGGTAGTGCACCTGGTAACAATTTTAGTACAGTAAACGAAAACTGCTAAAAGGTTAAAGGGCTATAACAGGTAATAAATACAAGAAACCAAAGTATTGAAGATAGCGGGTATCGGTATCCCCACTTAAAATGTTCAACCATGCTATAAGTATCATTAAATTCGTTCCAATGTATACATTGCAGTCTACTTGAAATTTCAACAAATTTGTTATTAAAAAATCGAAAACAATATTCATAGATCCCAGTTACTTTCTAGAACACACTTTGGAATTGTGAATATACTTATATTATCTCTATCTCACCAACAGTTCTTTGACAGTCACTGCCAATAAAACAAATGCACAGCACCTAATTGATAGAATAGTGTTTTATTTATAATAAAATAACTTGTTTTAATTCTCGTATCAAAGAAAGAACTAAACGTAAATCATAAACATGAACGTAACTTGTTTTCTTTACATCCGCGTTAAGAATTTCAGCAATGACTTCACTATGATGAATAGGGAAACTTACTACTTGCGATTTAAAATAAAACACTGTTCTAAAATAAAAAAATAAAAAGTAAAATCAACTCCACCTAACTACAATAAACCCAAGAAAAGAAACATTTTTATTATACAATGTACAGCTATGTACATATTGTCGTAAGTAATATTTTATTTTTTAAGTCTGTGCCACTAACTTTGTTTCGTAAAAACTCGGGACAGTCAATGCTTTGACAGAGAGTGCCCCGAGTGTTTTCCCTAACTGCTCGTGCTGGCCATGGGGCTCACAGGGGACAATGGAGTGCAGGTGGCGTCTCGAAGGCAACCATTTAAAGTTATTAGTAGCTTGCGAGAGCCAGCGTGGTCCCGGTGTTCGCAGAGCCAGACGCCCTGCCATGTGCCCAGATTTAGCTTGCCCTCGGTTATTGGGATCGTTAGGGATGAGCCCAGAAAACATGCTTTGACGTGAGCAGGCTGCAAAAGTTTAGACGGTATACATTAGTCATAATATATCCACGAGTAATTCTTAATTGAAATTTAGCGTCTACATATTTTTAATTGCATAAAATTCTTAGTTATGATCTCAAATTTTATTTCGCAACATGATTATAATATTAAAAAAAATTCAGATTAATGATCGTCATGAGGTAGACCACATCAGAGAAAAATGAAGAAGTACCTACCAGACAGTAGTTACTGCTGATAAGATGAAGCTATGGACAACTGGGACGAGTGAGTTAAGTAAAGGTACCAATGGCATAGGCCATGATTCAGAAAGTATAGATCACAAGCAGGGACCGTAACCGAACCAAAACCAAAACCGAAACCCGCACCGTAATTACGATTTTTTTCTAACCCTAACCGAAACTGAAAACCGGAATAAGAGCTTCTCGTAAACCGAAACCGAAAACCGAAATGAGAGATTCTGGAAAACCGAAACCGTAACCGAAAACCGGATTGACGCTGCTTTGAAAACCGAAACCGAAAACCAAATTAACGCTGCTCTGAAAACCGAAACCGTAACCGAAAACCGAAAATGGTATACGTTACGTAACCGTAGCAGAAACCGAGCAGAAATAAATTTCGCTTTCGGTCCCTGCAAGCATTTATTTAATTTTAACCGAAAACCGGAATGAGAATGTCTGGTAAACTGAAACCGAAAACCGGAATGTGAGATTCTGGAAAACCGAAACCATAACCGAAAACCGAATTGACGCTGCTTTGAAAATCGAAACCTAAAAACAAAAAGACGCTGCTCTGAAAACCTAAACCGTAACCGAAAATCGTGTACGTCAGTTAACCGTAAATGAAACCAAACCGAAATAAATTTCGGTTTCGGTCCCTGATCACAAGTATTATATGCTATATTTGCTTTCTTAGAGAAACTATATCTTCAGCTTAATGATGCAGAGGTGGCCGCTGCATCTGTGATTTGACTAAGGCATTTGATTGCGTGAACCACGGAATACTGTTGAGGAAACTAGGAACATGGGTTTAACGGTAAAACGCTGGCTTGGTTCCAGTCATATTTATCTGGTCTTTGTCAAAAAGTTATTTTTAAGGGTAATGTTTCAAAACAAATGGAAGTGAATTCTGGTGTGCCACAAGGTTCCATTCTTGGGCCACTACTATTTCTAATATATTTCAATGATCTGGTATCTGTTAAAATTAAAGAAAATTTCACTTGTTTTGCTGAAGACACCATGATACTCTGGCATGACAAATTCATTGATGAACTCCATGAGATTGTAAGCACTGATTTAGAAATTATTAAAGAGTGGTGAGACGCTAATTTGTTATCCTTTAATGTGCCTAAAACTAACATCATTACTTTAAGTGCAACCTAAATGAGGTATACTTGAAAGACTAAATTATTAAAAATCAAACAGAAAGTAGAATTTCGGGCTTGCATGTTGATAACAAATTAAAATTCGAAAACCATGTCTCATTAAGCAAAAAATTAGCCGCGAATTGTTATGCAATTAGAGTGGTGTCAAATAAATTAGAATTAGGCCAGAAATGCATATTTTGTGCTTATAGATTCACATTTGCGTTATGGCATTTGTTTCTGGGGTTGTTGTTCACAATATTTATTTAATAAAATTTCTGTACTACAAAAAAGGGCTACAAAATATACGAGTAAGGCTAATGTACGGGACCGTTGTAAACCACTGTTTTTAAATTATTGGAATTATGACAATTGCATGTATTTTCATTTTTGAGACTGCATGCCTCATGCATAAAAAGTTTATACGTGAGATAAACGCTAACCCAGTTCACTACACGTCTTACTCATAACATCCTTCTTCTAATTCCATCAGCTCAGACAAAGAATTCTATCTTATATAAGAGCAAACAATATTCAGTCACCTTTCTATAAATTTGAGACGAATTATAAAAGAAATAAAGAAACTGTTACTATTCAGTCGATGAATTCTTTCAGTACACATTTGATTGACTTTATTTGATTTTATTTGTTCGGTTAGACTAAGTCCCTGTTTTCTACAAAAATAATATTTTTTTTGTGTTATTATGTTTATATTTTATACTATAGAAAGTTTTATATGTAGATTAAGGTCTGGTTTTTTTCAATAAAAATCGTTTTTTAGACATAAAGCATATTTGATACTGATTATCTGACAAAGGTTAGTGGCAGACTGACAAAGGTTGCTCATATGTCAAGATTAGTGACATATGGTCACAAGTATTCACTGACAAAGTTCAGTGGTCAAATGACAAAGCTTGGTCCCAAGCATTCCCTGAGAATGGTTAGGCGCAGACTGACGAAGGTTAGTCATAAGTATTCACTGAAAAAGATCGGTGGCAGACCGACAGAGGTTAGTCGCAAGTATTACCATAAAGGTTAGTTACAAGTATTCTCTGACAAGGATCAATAGCAGACTCTCAAAGGTTAGTCACAAGTGTTCACCGACAAACGTCAGTGGCAGTCCGACAGATGTTGGTCACGAGTACTTTCCAACAAAGGTTAGCAGCAGACCAAAGGGTGGTCACAAGTCATCATTGACAAAGGTCAGCACCAGATTAACAAAGGTTGGTTAAGAATATATAGTGATGATGGCTTAGTAGTACCTATGATTGGACAAAAGTCCATACAAAAAGCAAAGACGGTTACATCAAGGAAGTATATCTTGTAACAGGGTGCAATTAGTTTCAAGTCATTAAAAAAACTGGTGGTGGGGAACTACTAGATAAACAACAAACCTTATAAAATATAACATGGGGTCTAAAGCCCATAGTTTTGGGAAACAAATAAACAAAAATTTCGAAAATTTTTAAAAATAATGTTTGAGAACTGCTGGAATATTGGGATAGGCTTTATATCGTCGTATCTGGTCGCCCATGATACTCAGACATTTGTGCAGATAGGTGTAAAATGTTAGAGTCTTTTGCTTAGTAGATCTAAAGACAACTATACTCTATCTTGTGATATTCTGAAGCAATATTTTAGTTTATGTCCTTACTTGGTTAAGTATGTACACACAGCCTACCTGTTCATTGTTTTTATATGTTGCTTTTGTTCTTTTTTTAATTTTGGGACACTGTATTTTAGTTAAGATTTATTTTATTGACTTACGGTTCAAGTCATTAAGCACTTGGTTACCTACAGACAACTTGTTCGTTCTTGTGTTGCTTTTTAGATTTTGGACCAAGTTTTTGTTTTTTTTTCTGTCTTTACTGACAATGTTAGCTGATAGTTTGGTGTGTTTAGTGTTGAACAGAGTGCGTATGTTCGACGTGCCGAAATGTGTATTGATGCAGATGGAGGTCATTTCGAACAATTTATGTAAATCAACGATAATATATTGGTTCTAGATTTCTCGAATAAGAATGTCCACTATGCTATAACATTTGCTGCTGGGTTAGGTATAAACTTTATTTTTACTAAAACAATACAGTTTTGATGATAATAGCATATCACTTATGGGTCGCGTGCGCCGACGTCACAGATTTTGAGACCTTAGGAAAAACAAACAGCTGTCATTGAGAAATCCGCCGAATAAACGTATTTCTTTAAAGTGAATTTTGCAGTGTTCGTGCCATTTAAGAACTTGTTGTTGGATTATTTAACATCTACAACTATTCTTAATACTGTTATACAAACAATTTTGTTCGTCAGGATGACAGTTAGTTCGTATTTTGCAGAATTGTCTCCTGATGTAGAGGTTAGGTATACGGCTGCCATCGAAATAAATCCTTATATTTTGAGAAAAAAATACTTTAGTACAAATATTAATGTATTTCCAAATGTTACACATAGGGATGTTGCGAATTACTTGATTTTTGAAAGAATTACGTAGACAGAAGGACGAATTCAAGGCATTGGGAAGTCTTGAAGCTGTTTGTGGTTAGGTGAAAGAAGTACTCAGCAAGAAATTTGCAGGATAAAAGCTTGTTACAACGGTAAGAATTAGTTATCAACCATTTTTTTCATATATGCTTGCCTAATTAAATGTTGTTTTCTAAATAATTACTAATGAGGAAATTAATTTTTCAGGATATGAACTCTTAGCATCATGAATAAAAGCCATTGATTCCTTGGACTATTGCAGATTCAGATGGTTCCTTAATGCTCACTGGGATTGTGTTGTTGTCAGTCTAGATAAAAGATGTTCACCACTTAACAGGAAATCTTTCCAACAGGAAATCTTTCCTTTTAGTTTTTTAGCAGTGAACATGGCTATGGTTGTAGATTAACTGCTGTGAATTTTGTGAAAAAGACACTTTATAAAATAAACAATGAAAGACTGACGTACCTACTATAAACTATGTGAAGTAGATAATAAGATGTACACAATTTTTTCCAGCGGTTAACCCCTCGTCTATACCTTATATACCTATAGATTGGACTACGTAATTTTTGTAAATTTTTTATTATAATATATTATATAAAATGTTTAACATGTATTTTACTATTTTATGTAGGTCAATTGTTAATTATGACTTGTATTCTCTTAAATATACTGTCCCTCCGTGCAGTTCATGCTTCGCTCAACTAAAATTTAAATAAGAAATAGTTATTAAAAATGGAGACAAACCAATATAAAATGTTAATTTTCCTTACCATGGATTGTTTATTGCTTGTCTGAGCAGCAGTTATTACTATCACAATCACATTCTTGCATTAACAGGCAACAACTTAAAGCATTTCTTTTAATTGCCTGGAATTGTTTAACCTAACCTCTTCTGGCTGTAAATCGACGTTATTTTATAAAAACTGATGTTGTCCCGGATTGTCACACTTCCACAATTAATAATACAATAAAAACAAGCCATTTTGTATGATATAATATCGATAAAACCTCTAGGATTACGAAAAATTTAATTCTGAGGTTCAGTCAGTCGCCATTTGGCAGCTAATGGCAGCGGTTTGTTTTTCCTAAGGTCTGGGGACCTGTGACGTCACGCGCACGCGACCCATAAAATCGTACCTGTCAGATGGAATGCAATATGCCATATAACAGCAATGAGTCACAGCAAACAATTCTAAAACACGGGGTACCACAGGGCTCGGTACTTGGCCTCATTCTATTTATTATCTATATAAATGATCTCACAAACTGTGATGATGATACTAATAATAATAATAATATTTATTAATTTCAGAAACTGTACAAAGCGCAGTTAATGCTATACCTTTATATTATTCGCTGATGACACTACAGTGCTTCACACTGATAGGAATATGAATCAATTAACGGAGGATGTTGTGAGTACATAATCTAACATAAAGCAATGGCTTTGTTGCAAACAAGTTGTACTTGAATCAGAATAAGACTCAGTCGCAGACATTTACTCTCTGTCGTGACAACAAAATCAACTATGACAAAGTGGTAAAATTTCTTGGTGTGTACATTGACGCTAAGCTAAGTTGGGAAGGCCATATAGTAAATTTATCCTCATCACTACCAAAAAAATCTTTTTACTGAGAAATCTAGTGCATACAGTTTCAAAATAGGTTCTTATTTCAGCTTACTATGGCATATTTCACTCTAACATGACTTATGCTATTTAAATTGAGTGCAAAAATCTTTGGTCTTCAAAGAAAATGTATTACAATTCTCAGGTGTCTAAACTATAGAGCAGTGGTTCCCAACAAGATTTTTTCAAGGAACCCCCTCGGTCGCTATACTGACAAGGATCCCTTAAAAGCTTAAAAGCATAAATTCTTAAAATGAAAATTATGTAGAATCTACCATAAATTACTTACTAAACTAATTTACTTAAAGGTGGAAACTGTTCATATATATGAAAATGAAATTTGATGTTAACACTAGTACCTAATATTGGCACTAGATTGAGCTAGTGACAGTTGACTGTAAACGCTGATGAATAACCTACTGAACTTACGCGGGAACTAGATTAGGATAATGACCACTGCAAGTCAAGTAAAATACAAAACAATTGAATAGCTCAGTGACATTTCGTGGACCCCCGAGACATCGTCCGTGGACCCCTAGGGTCCGCGGACCACCTGTTGGGAATCCCTGCTATAGAGAATTGTCGCCAAAATTTTAAGACCTTTAACATCCTTTCTATGCCCTCTGCATATATACTAGAGTGTCTTCTGTATATTAGACATAATTTACTGACATTTGATGAACAGGGACCAGATGCACACAAGATTCGGACGCAATATAAAACAAAACTTTCTCAGATTTATGAAATCCAGAGACGGCACTGGCTACTCCTGTATCAAATTTTATAATAAATTAAATGATAGAATAAAATTGTTGGACTTAAACAAATTTAAACAAAAAATCAAAGAATACCTTAAAATGAAAGCTTTCTACAACATTGAGGAATATAATATTGAAGACAATTTATTAGATTTGTAAAATTGTTAATGTTTCAAATTATATGTATGTGTATTTTAAAATCAACCCTCGTGTGTATTTCTATATTACTTTTATATACTGCCATCATAAGATGAAAAGCCGCATCTATATATTTATCATAAATGAGATTTTAATAATACACGAGCACCTAAGAGTACTTAGCCTAGTTCTGCAGGTAAAAAAAATTATAAAAAATAACTATTTAAAGTGCCTAAGAATTGAAATTGATTTTTTGAATTAATATTTACTAGTTGGCAAAAGTACAAAGGCATTTGTTACTTTTCTTGACAACCGACAATTTACAGATGCGGCTATTCTCCTTATGACGGCAGTATATTAGATTTAACCGTTTTACATGATCTATTTTGATCCATTTTAATATTTTTGTATTATTTTCCATTCTTCTGGACTTGTGTAAACATTTTAATGTACTGACACCAATAAATGATTATTATTATTATGAGCAACTTTTGTGGTTTTGTGACAAATTCAAAAGAATTGTTCTCTTATTGGGTGTTACCTGTTGGGCAATAAAGGCATTATTATTGTTATTATTCTTATTTGCTGTTTTGTTTCTGATCTGTTTATTATTGTCTACATTAATTTCCACAGAAACCAAACACTCGTTTTTTAGTTTTCGATATCTGATTGGAAAAAATTATGAACGCAATTCGTTAAAAAAATCAGATTTTTCCTAACTTAAAATACACATAACTATTTACTGTTATCGTATCTCGGACGTCTAACTGTTTGTTTTCCAATTTCATGAAATAATTACTCAATAAAAAATGATACAATTTTTTTACTTTGCAGCAGAATGTATATTAATGTTGCTACAATTGATAAATTGAACAGATGATGGAATGTTAATGTGTCAAAAGAACGGCTTGTCAAATTAAATTATAATAATTTTACATATTACTCAAAAAGAATAATATAGTTAATTCATTAATTAATTTCTTCAGTAAACAATTTAATCAAAAATATTTAATAGTCGTGGACAAAGCATAGTATTCTACTCGCATATAATGGCTACTATTCAAAGACATTATGATTTAAGTATTGTTTTTTGATTGTTCTACGAAAGAGAATAATGATCCATTATTCCCTCATCATTAATCCCTGCAGGAATAATATATGGCATAGCAAAATTGATACATATAAAACTTATATTATATATTAATCGTAGATAAATCACATTTAAATTTTATATACCATAAACAACAATAAAAGCTTCAATAATTTTGATCCAATTTAAAAAACACAATAAACAAATCCTCTGTTTAAACTCCTACGGCCATCCTATGTGGTTGTGCAAAAAGAGATAATGAATTATTTACATTTTTATAATTGGTATAAAAAGTTCGGTTGAAGACGTGTGGTGGCAAGTTATATACAATACCAACTTGTGATTCGGAACTATACATCCACTGACTCAAAAAAGCAGTGGTTCTCAAATGTTTCCTACCCTAACATTCAAATTGTTGACCTAGGTCAGTTTTTTCAAAGTGCCCCTAGAGGAAAGTCATATAAGCTTTTGTTTGTCCAGTCCAGTTTTTTTTAATGACAGGAAACTAATTAATATGTATACTATTTATCTTCGATATCTTTGTTTTCAACTTCGCATATTTCTATAATAGGAGAGGGGTTCAAGCAACTATCAGCACTGCATTCGAAACAAGCCTGTCTTACATGTACAAAAAATAATTTTAAGTAGATTTTTAGGGGCTGGTGGCTTATTCATTGTTATGGGTCTTAACATCCCACACTAATGTTTCCATCCCCATTCTATTGGGGAAATGTCATTTCCCAAACATAATTGTACTTGTAAGTACACTCTTTTCAAATGCTCAGATACTGCATCAGGTGTAGGCTCTAATGATGCCAGTCGTACACAGTTATTTTTAGCTGCAGCTTTGATGAAACAACTGTACCTTGCAGTTCTTTTATTTTTTTGGGCGCGCCGTATAATGGGAGGATGCATTTCACCCCAGCTTCACAAATATCATTCAAATCTTCATTGACATTTGCAAACACTTCAGCAGCGTCTTGAAGATTTTCATTTTTTTCAAAAATTTCTACATACTTATTTTTACCTCTATTATAAAAAGCTGACGTAGTGTCACATCCTGTAAAAGCATGTAAAAACAAAATATACTTTCTAAGCTCATGGAAGAAAAAACTTTTTGCAAAACTTTTCCCTTTGCTGGTTGTCGAAAATAAATTTCTCGATCCTTTGGGGTTAGTGCTGTTAATAATACCAGGGCATCTATATCCTCCGAAACTACAAGAACATTGAAAACAATCTTAACAACACCATACATTCCCGATGATGAAACAATTAAGTCGCGATTATTGTCACACTATAAGAATAACATTGTATTGTCCAGTAAATTTGGATCAAATACAATAATATGCTTCTGGAAAAAACACCATGAAACATTATCAAAAACTTGGTACAGAGAAAGATTAGACAATGATAATGAAGAAGAATAACGAATCTTAAAAGCTGCTGGTGAGATTCTTCGAGACATATCGAACGGAAGTTTATTATGATAGTTACCCAGCTAGCAATAAAATGTTTGAAAGCATTCATACATCCATCCCGAAGTCATTAAGTTTTATTCTATCTGAAATAATTATAAATGATAAAAACAGTAAACCAGAAAATATGACTGTTTATGAGACAAAGCGCACTTCAATTGCTCATGCCATTATTTCAGCAGTACGACTACGATCATTCATATCACCTTTACGTGTTGCATTATCAGTTACACTTCATCGAAAATTTGGCTCTAAAAAAATTATAGATATATGTAATGGCTCAGGTTTCTGTGGTTCATACAAAGAAGTAAAATTGTATGAAGCTTCAGCAGCTTTTGGAAGTTCAATTGAAATAAAAATAGGTACTTTTGTTCAGTTTGTACATGATAATGCAGATTTTAATGTTAACACACTTGATGAAAAAGGGGGTCTAGCTAGTGATCTCAAAGACATCGGACGCGTTTAAGTTCGGTGCCAGTAATCTGGCTTAAATACCGATTAAAAGCCGGCACAATAGGATGAAATTACGCTGATGTGATAAGTGAAAAATAATACGCAAAGTGATTATGTAAAATAACATTACAACAGTTAAGTTATATAGCTAATATTTAATTAATGTGGGTGATTAGAATATCTCAGTGCATAAAAAGTGGAGAATAATCCGAGAGCCTCTAGGAAACCATAAATCAATCAACACTAAGGCTAAAGATAAGTCTACACTCGACTATACCACTTTACTTAAATTTATACCTATATGCTTTAAATGTTTGATAGTTCCTAGACAATAAATTAAAATAAGGACACTAAATATTTTTCTTTCAGCAAAAATATACAAAACTATTACAAAAATACAAATAATTAATAGCCAAAACCGAATTTCTTTCAGCCAATCAAGGGAATTACGCACGATATAATAATGGTGATAATAATAACCCGAAATAATTAGTAATGCATCGCTATTAAAGTGTGATTATACAGATTTCCTGTGTGAACCTTCAAGTGTATTTTCTCATAATTACTAAAAATATTCAAACAGATTTAATCAAAATTGAATACATAATGATCAGTGGCGCACTACTCTTAAAGTATACCTTTCAGGTGAGGTTCTCATAATTGCTAAAAATTTTCAAACGAGTTTAATTTGGTAGATCAGAAATAATCAATGGGGCACTGTCTGTGTGTAGCGTCCAGACTGAATTCTTATGGCACCTCAATGTATGTATACGCGATACAGGTTTCTCTCAGGAAAATGGTTTCCAAGAAAATATGCACAGAAAAGAGCAATCTTGATACCTAGAGCAGCGGAAACTCAACTCAATAAATAGATCATATTCTGGTAGGCAGGGAGATGACTTATAGTGTTCTGTCACCAATGGATACCCATATAAAAGCTTGAAAAAGTTAAATACAAAGTGACAACGTATAGAAGTTATATTTAAGTTTGTATAAGTGGATGTGTAAAATAATTTATACCTCGGAATATTTTCAGCCTGATAAGAAATATTAGTCAGTGTTTAATTAGGTACAGAAACCAAAACTTTCCACAGTGCTTCCCTCTAACGCAGTAAATCATAGCATATACATAGTGCAGTGAAATCGTGTACCTGGAGACTTTAAGGCACATATACTCCACACATGGTCTAACGAAAATGGAAACGCGCTGAAAAACCTAGCACACGTTTGACTTAACAATAAGAAATACATGGAGTAAGAGTCAAACATGCATTAACACCTGGAGTAATGGAAGCTCAATCACACAAATAGACCATATTCTGGTAAGCAGAAAGATAAGGGAAAGGATCAAGAAGGTTAAAGCAAAAAGGACAGCAGAAAACCTACTGAAGAAAACGCTAACACCGAACAGCACCAAATTAAAAATAGGGAGACCATGTTACACGTGGAAAACAACAATCGAGAGGATCATAAACAAACTGGGAAAGAAAAGCAAGGGGAAAAATGAAAAAAACCATGCGTCATGTGGCTCTCGCTGCTGACAACAAGCATGATTCATATCCAACCCAGCATCGGAAATCGAGAAGACTCAGAAAAAGGAGATTCGAAGAAGCAGAAACAACAAAAGATGAGCATAAACAGTAATAAACACTCCATAATAAGACACAACACATATTTCACACAAAGATTCAGAAGAGGCAGATACCCAGAACCAAAAGCACAAAAAAGGGAGCTTAAACGCTCCCTCACGACACAATGCGGTAACGCATCTCACAAATACCTACACGTCCCATCCCATATTCCTTTACCATGCGCCATGTGGCATTCGGTGGTAGCAACAAGCATGACCTTAGTCCAACCCAGCATGGACGTAGCAGGCCCAGCTGTATACCTGGGAGTGACAGCAATGCCTACCGCACGATGGTAAATCAATCAATCAATCAATCAATCAACACACTTGATGAAAAAGGGACCTTCTATAATTTGGGTTCTATTCCTGGTGATAGTATTGAGCCTAGAAAACCAATCAAACGTTTGGACAAGATTCCATCCGTCTGAAATGACATTTCGCCAATAGAATGGGGATGGAAACATTATCGTGGGATGTTCAGACCGATAACAATGAATAAGCCACCAGCCTCTGAAAATTTACTTAAATTTTTTTTTGTACATGTAAGCGGAGCTGCTTGTGGATGTAGAAAGCATGGATTACATTGCACTGCAGCTTGTTCCGAATTCAATGGTGATAGTTGCTCGAACCCTTCTCCTATTATAGAAATAAGCGAAGTTGAAAACGAATATATCGAAGATAAATAGTATATTTTGTTAAAATTATTATGAATTATGTGATTTAGCAATAAGTATTTCTACAGAAATTGTAATGTTTTTTTGTATAAATTATGTCTTATTTTAAAGTTTTTTGGCAGCCATTTTGGGTCCCACATTTTGAATTTGTAATTTTTTACGTTAAATTTGCAATGATAAACCTACAATACTATTCAGGTACGATTTTTTTGTCTACAGAACAAAAATTATTAAAACTTATGTGAACTGAGTATTTTTCAAAGAATTTGTAGAAGATCTCGATAAACTTTTAAATAAAAAAAAACATTAATTTCTAATCCATAAACATTTTAGTATTAGGTTTTAGCAACGCAATGCAAAAAGTTTCATTAAAGTTGATTCATAGGAACTGGGTTCCAAGTTTTTTAGTTTTCACGCCTAACGGCACTCCACTATAAGGACTTTGTGATGAAATAAATCTACGAAATATCATTAGTCTCATAGAAAAGGTGACCTATAATATATTCTTAATGAGACTTGCAGATCTAAAATTATAATTTTTTTTTATTTATAGTCTAATAGGAATCCATCCAAACAAATATATATTGTTTAGCAACGCATCATTTTAAGTGTAAAGATAATAATATAGGTATTTATTTTTATAAATAAATAATATAAATAATTACAGACAGTTTGTAAATAAACCTTGAAATCTTGAACCACTTATTACTGGTCACAATACCAATTTTGAAATTTAAATAATAGGTTCTAGAAGTTAAATTAAAGAGACCTCTGGAATAAACTAGCAATTTTTAGGTTCAATTATTAAAACAATAATAGCATAAATGATTACCATGTCATCGGGGCCTTCACACGAATGCCTGTAAGGCAAACCTTCGGGGACAATTTTATTTAACATCATTTCCATGTCATCTCGAACATCTGGATCCCAACTTTCGTTTAGAGCTAAACTGGCACTAGTGTGTAAAACTGAAAAACCAAAACAAACCCACCATGAATCAATTGAAAACAGCAACAATAATGATTTTAAAACAAATGACAGCTAGGAGTGACTTACTTTGGACATGACACAATCCCATGGCAAACTGAGATAACTCCGGTATCTGCCTCAGAATTTCTTCGGTAACTAAATGGACACCTCGATGCTGCGGCCTCAGATTAATCTTTTTCTGAAACCATGCGGAATTACTTTGAATAATTCTCGCTGAAGAAGCCATGTTTGACTTGCTATCACTGTCGGTCGCCAGTTTGAACGTTTATTTATAAACTCACAAACAATCAGAACAATCGAACACCACTAAAACACGTTTATATCTCAGAAAAATCATTATTATCATGAGCAAATCATGGGGAATTTTGTTCAAAACAGTTCAAGAGAAAATAAAAGGTTACAAGATTCTTGCCGCAGTATCAGCAGTTCGTTTCTGACACTTCGGCAAGCATCGGGTACTTCCGACCGGGCGCGGACTCCTACGCGGGATATTTAAAACATCAATTTATACAGGGTGACATGTGTTTACCAACTTTTCAGGAAAAGCTACAAACAAAAAGCTCTATATGTACCGCTAAACAAAACAGTATCGTCTCGTTATTCAAAAACTAGATTGCTAATTCAATTCCAATGTTAAGAAGGTCACACATTATTAATTTTGACAACGTATTATTAAATGTACACTACCTAGTTATATTTATCATTTTAGATCACATTGAAATATTGTAAAAAATATAATCCCTACCGACATAGTTAAATAATACGTTAGCACAGTATTTTTCCCCGAGAAAATTGAAAATGATTATTTTATTAGATCATCGCATGTGGAATGAATTAAATGACCAAGGGTGTGTAAGCAATGGGGCGCGGCTATTAATAACATCCCTTGATAATTCCCTCATATTAGTTATTATAGTGCGGTTTGCGATCCTCTATAAAGAGCTAGTATGAACTTATTTGAGTATAATTTGTAAATAAATACAATGGCTACATTTTATGCAAATCCAAATGACGAAAATGAACCGTGGATGGAGAAAGCTGCTTTTGAAGGATCTGGTTTTCGAAACTGGCACTACATATTTTTTAGTTTTTCGGCTTTTACCGTTATAAGTAAGTTTAAGAAAAACTAATTTTTAATAGTAGTAATTGTACTGATCCTTTTTAGTAATTTTATTATGTTGCTGTATTAAAATTCGAGTACCGCGGACAAAGCAAGAAATTGAAGCTGATTATAGACGAAAGAAATTGGCAGAGAAATTTCGTCAACGACTTAAATTAATACAAAATCAAGAAATGGATGCACTTGATTTACAAAGAGGTAATAGACACAAATTTTGAATTGCCATTTCCCTAAACGTATTTTTTTTCCTAGCATTGGAAATCATTCAAGAAGACTATAAAAATGAAAGCATCAATTGCCAGTATGACATATTGCCTACTGACATTAACATAACCTCTGGCAATCAAGCAGAGCCACAACAGCCATTCGGAAAGAAAATTTCCAAAATAATAAAATTTGCGAAATTGTCGCCAAAAAAATAAATTAATAAACAATAGAACGTCGACCATTTATGTTGTTTCAATATTCCCGCCTTTTTGATTTTAACGTTCAGATTAGCCACCATAACTAAAATCCAGCGACATAATAAGGAGAGACTGGAAAAGTAGGCGTGGCACATGGCCAGAACATATTCAAGCAACTAGTCCGCATGGGCGTCACTTCAACTTAACGTTATGGAATTTGCGAATATTTTAAAAATGTATAGAGCAGCATTTACTCGGTTTTTAAATATGATATAATTTATTACTACTTCTACAGCAATTTGACTAATAGATTTGAGCTCAACTAATAATAGAACAGTGATAAAAAACAATATTCATTCATTAATTATATCCCTCAAAGTAGTACTCCACTGCAAATCATGGCAACTAGGGCCAACAAATGACCCCCCACTGCGTCCCTCGAGCTTTTATTCTATGACCAAACAAACCGTATGTATACTGAATTGGGATTGCCCCTCTATACTTTAGACCTCGTTGCTAAAATCTTCGACCATATAAATTGGTCGAAGGCTAAAATCACTGAGAATATGCTAACCAGCGATGCCAACTATTCAAGATTTATTTGCGTTCATGAAGGTGTACCTACCTTAGAGAATAAAAATATTTTTTTTATTCTCTCAGGTGCCTACACTGACTTCTTTGTCTGTCAAAAGGACATTCATTTCCTAAATTCAGCAGCTAGTTTTTGTGTTTGCCCGCCAAATATTAATTATTAATACATTTCCATATCTTTCAAAATATTTTTATTTAAAGGCGCTGTACTTGTAGTGAAAGGTGTAAAAGGTGTACTAGGTATTAAATTTAGATTTTTCCGCAATAATGGTTCTTTAGATAAAATTGTTTGTTTGCAGAATGTCTGGTATTGCAACTGCTCGTTTAGCAGAGGAAAGAAAAGCATGGAGAAAGGAACATCCTTATGTAAGTTACGGAAAATATTAAAATTATTTCGGATATTAAATTTACAGGAATTTATTTTAAAGGGTTTTGTGGCCAAGCCATCAAAGAATGCTGATGGTACGTTAAATTTATTGAATTGGGAATGTAGTATACCTGGAAAAAAGGGGGTAAGTTTTGTTGTTGCTGATGGCAAAGTAATTTTAAGGTTATATTGTGATAGATTGTACAAAAATTGAAATGTGTTTGAAACTCAGTTTCAAATAGCTGTTCATTTAAGATAATCGCAGCGCATTGTAAGTAAAATGCAATAAGTGACTTGTGAAATTATAACTAAAAAGTAGCAAATGTTGATTATGCACAGGGGTGGACTAACCGGCTCTTAGCTGTTAATGCTTTCGGGCCCTTCCCATCTCATAAGATAACATTTTTTGAGATTAGGTCAGATCATGCACCACCAAGACACGCTTTTTTTTTAGTGCCTTATTTGTATTAACGTTCTGGCAAAGTTTAGCTAATGCTACTCTACCACTTAACCAGGACGGCGAGATGAGATACGGTCACCAAGTGCTTAACTTCGCCGATCGAGGTACCTGGACCGTACCTCACATTCACTTTGTTTTGGCTAAATACTGAACTAAACTATAATAGTAATAGCGAGTAGCCGCATTACACTGGACCTTGGTTGTAACTAGTCAAATCCAGATGCATACAGTGGCGCAGAGACTGGATTGCGATGGGAAGCAGTCAAGAGCAAAAAATGTTATATACAACGTGATTTACCATGACATGCGGAAAATTTAACAGTAGGCTGTCCCCACCGAAAGGAGTTAAAAAATGAAAAATTAAAAAAAAAATGACCAAAAAAATTGCCTTATTATTTTGAAAAAATGCGCCGCCAATGACTTTAACCAATCCGACAACGCGGTACAACCATATCACTTTATCAGACTTGAGATTGACACTATTGACAGCAAAGCTGGAGAGGGTAGAAGTGACTTTTTGGTTTTAATCAAATCACATTACAAAAATAGCGAAATAAATCGAAAAGACACTGACTATCCTAATGAACTCTGCAGCAACAAGTAGATATAAGAGATATGTACTTAAACCTGTCAATAACACGCTGTGCGCTGGTGTCCTGATTGTTAGACTGAAAGCAAAAAACGTGGCACTTTGGTTGCACCCGGCGCACAGTGTGAAATTTACGTATTTTTTGGACAAAATTACCTCCGGCCCTGAATTCTTAACCAATTTTGATTTACTTTGGTTTAAAATGTAGGGAATTAAATATGCTTTTAGATGTGACTGCCACTTATTTCACAAGTAAGTTCGTCATCCTATTCCTGACCTAGTCAATAACAGTAGTGTATCTTCGTAAATTTTAACCATTTTTAATATACTAAATTACCTCGGGGCACTCTAAAATTTTGCAGGGGCTTTCCCACATTGAAGACTAGTACACCATTTTATTTTCCGCATATCATAGTAAATCATGTTGTATACTTTTATATTTATTATTTATATCGTCAATGAGATCACCAGTACAGAGCATAGTCATAATCATATCGTATTTGGTTTTTAAGTCCGTTTTCAACGTTTGTGGGCTCTTTCAGTATCCGGGGCCCTGGGCTTAAGCCCCTAAAGCCCTCCATTTAATCCGTCCCTGACTGTTTTTAGTGTGTTTATAAGCCTTTGCGCTTTACTACAGAAATAGATGTTTATTCATGCCTCTTTCTCTTCAGTGACAGAATTTAACAGTTATATACCAATAATTTTTTTATCTTGTAATTGTAATCATTTTGACGATTCTATTTACTTTTATTTTCTTAGACCCCGTGGGATGGTGGCCACTACAAATTGCGGATGATATTCAAAGAAGACTACCCAAGCAGCCCTCCAAAATGTAAATTTGAACCTCCTCTCTTCCATCCAAATGTGTACCCATCCGGCACTGTATGTTTGTCACTACTAGATGAAGAAAAGGACTGGAGACCAGCAATCACTATTAAACAAATTCTTTTGGGTATACAGGACTTGCTCAATGAACCAAATGTTAAGGATCCCGCACAAGCTGAGGCATATACTATATACTGGTAAGGGACAGAACGTTACCCACACAGTCATAGCGCTTTACATATAGGGAGCAACTATGCAAGGATGTTCAATGTCAAATAGAATGCAAAACTGTCAAGAAAGTGAATAATTCGTAGAACCATATAGAGCAGCATCTATACTTACATCTTTCCCAATGGGCACACATGCATTTAAATTACATTAAAAAAGGGTTAAAAACCACACGTTTTAGGGCTTTTAGAAACCAGTTGATTCACGAAAAAATGTTGCGCGAAAAAACGTTTTCATTGACCAAATATAAACGTCTTTTAAACATCATAGATAAAGATTAAATAACATTAAGAAAACGATAAATATACGTTAATTTTCAACATTTACGAAATTAAACTAAACGTAGAATATAAATTAAAGGTTTAAATAACGTTAAATATTTACTAGTTATGTATGTTAATTAAACGAAATTAAACAGGCTTTAGGAGGTCTCCATTTTCTAATATATGATGGATTACAGGATTAGCCGCCATGTGGATGAATGGACAATTAATAGGTTAAGCACCCTCTCTAGTTTTAACATAAAACCATCTTTAACCTGATCTTTATAAGATCCATCCAAATAAATCGATGTTTGAATATTGAATTTGAACATTGCAATCAATGTTATTTATTTTCTATAAATTCATAAGAGTATAAAATAAAGCATGACTAATTATTATTGTCAGAGGTTTGTGTGTGGTGCCATCTAGAAATAACTTCTGCAACAAACTACGTTGTAAGCAAGCAAATTTTATGCATTAATATAGATGGGTGGAAAAACGTTAATCATCTACCATTTATTTCACAGCTAACCTCAAAAATATGTATTTCTTAAGATTTAAACTATTATTAAAATTTCTGCCTGGTTCACGTATTTTCAACTAAAGTCTAGTTCAGTGTAATGTTTATGCAATAATTTTCAAAAAAAAAAAATTTAGTATAGAAAGTATTATTTTATAGTGTAACTCATATACTGTAAAACTATATGAATATAGTAAGGAAGTTAACATACAAAAAAAATGTCTGAATACAAAAGCATAAACTTAAGAAAATAAACAAAACTCCCTTCGCCCCCCCCCCCTAAATCCGCGCCTGCCAGTAAGGCTCCATGCTAAAAATGCTTAGGTATACAAACATTAAAAATAAATTTGAAACACTTAAAATTTAAGGTTATGTTGAATACATGATGCAGATGCCCTATACGAACATTAACCGAATCTGTTGACGTTTCTGAATATTACATCTCGTCTGGAAACCTGCCGATGAGACTATTTCCATGTTGCCTAATGTATATGAATGTTTAACGTTAGAGGAAATGCTTTAGTTATTTCACAAAAGAATGTCTACTTTTTATCTCCGCTTTTGAAAATAATGAATTTCCATTAAATAATAAAAATGATGATAATTAACAGAAGAAACACACTTTACATGTTGGCTCCCAACAAATAACTGACACTTGGCAACACTGATGGAAATAAAATAAATAGATAGGTTATGTTCTCTTATTTACGATTGACGTTGTGATCGTACTGATATAATTGTGTTTCTTATTAATTATTTAAAAGTTTGTGTGTGTGTACTGTGATGTAGACATTAAAAAAATGGAGAAAGATTTTGAGAAGGCAGCAAGTGATAATCTCCCTATTATTGACAGTGAAATGGTGAATGACAATTCCTGTTTACTTAAAATAACTGTTACTGATAAATCTTTAGATTTAATAATGATTTTAAAAATTATTCAATAAATGTTAAAGAAAATAAAACACTTAAATCTAGTTGTTTATATTTATTAACTGTAATTTGTATACTACAAAAGTGAAATGAATCATATTTTAACGTTTTTATTCAGTTTTTGTACATACCTATTTAGTTTTATAAATTCAGCAGGTATGAAATACCTATAAATGTATTATTATATATTAGTACAGTAACTAGAGGTTTTAACTTTAGAATTAGTGGCGTGTGTGAGTCGGACGAACATGTAAATATTTTGAGCCGGAACAAGATCACCTCCCCCCCCCCCCCCGTTTTCGAGGATGCTGAACACGATGGCGGTGTCAGAATTTCTATTTGGGGTTGCGCAACCCCTCAAAACGGCCAAAAACCACCCCCGAGAGGGGTAAAACGCGCTTCACTCGATTTCCCTGCAGAAAATAACCTTCCCCCGTTTTCAAGGATGCTGACCACGATGGTGGTGCTGGATATCGTCTTCGACCCCAACCAACCCCTCCACTGGCCAATACTCGCCCCCGCAAGGGGTGAATTTTTTTTTTTCGTAATATCAGGCAAATTGCATTTCTATCCGTTTTCGAGGATGCTGAGCACGATGGTGGTGCTGGATATCGCGTTCGATCCCGACCAATCCCTCCACCGGCCAATACTCACCCCCTAGAGGGATAAAACGCGCTTCACTCGATTTCCCTGGAGAAAAAAACCTTCCCCCCGTTTTCGAGGATGCTGAGCACAATGGTGGTGCTGGATATCGCGTTCGACCCCGACCAACCCCTCCACCAGCCAATACTTTCCTCCGAAAGGGATGAATTTTTTTTTTTGTAATATCAGCGGGAAACACATTTATTTCCGTTTTCGAGGATGTATTAATATGCACCCATACACATGTATATTTAGCATATATATAAAAAAAATTCACCAAAGCTTAATGACATGTCTGTCAATTCAGTAAAGGTAGAAAGAAAGAAACACTTATAAGTACAATCTGCTCATATGTAGCCTCTACCAAGGGTGCTAGAGTATACTGATTGATCCATCCGCCCAATGCGTCATCAGTGTAGAAATATTGCCGCCAATTGGGTTGTTGCACTAAGTTAAAATTTGAGGAAAATCTATGTTAAACAATAACAATTATTCATAAAAAATCATTAGAAACATGTAGAAGTTGAAAAGAAAGTCTTATAATATTATAATATTAATTACAAAAATACATGCATTTAAAACGGAGATGACATAATAACGGCAGTCTGTAGAGAAGTTAGTTATAAAACGATGGGTTTATGGAGAAAAAAGACAATCACGACAGTTTAATCTGACATTATATTTAACGTCAAAGTCAACTGACGTTCATAGGTTACAATTCGGTATAGTTTAACAGCATCTATAATTATGGATAAATATAAGTACAGATAGTGTTTTCTGCCGTACTGTGTAAATAATACCACCAATTCATCAGAAAAACGGTTGTGTTCCACTAATAAACGCTGAACGTAATAATGAATGATTCAAAGCCACCAGAGAAGGACCAAGTCTTCTTATTGTGGAGACCATTTCAATGTCAAGTAAAGTAAAAAATTACAATGTATTCTAAGCGTTTTATTTGTGGTAAGTTGTATCTTAATGTAGGAATTTGATTTTTAATATGGGTTTATGTTGTAGGCAAAACGGCCGCATTACAAGACTTGTGTGGCGTTCTAGCTGTTACAAATTTAAATTACCCGCCAAACTGGTGGATAAAACAGGGTGTATTCTTAACGGCTCTAGATTAGAATGTTATTCATGCTTTGACTTCCTAAAAGGAGGGAAATGGCTTTAATTTGCTTTTATGTATTTTATCTAGTTTATGTTGGAATAAAGTGCAGTTGTTTTTGTTAGCTATTTATTATTTATGAAGCTTCCTAGACGCCCCATAATACTAGGATAATCAATAAATTAAGAAAGGAAATTTAAAAACTATCCGTTGAAAACTATATGAAACAAACTGTGAAAGTCGTCTAAAGTCGGTGAACACAATCAGTCGGAAATGGCTACGAATGCGTTGGATTGTAGATATAAATGCCCTTTGAATTATGTGTGTTATAAATACATATCATTGTTTATTGCTTAGATAGATACTAAGATACTAGCATAAAGTACTTACCTATTTATTATTTTTTGTTATAATGCAGACCTTTCTTGATATCTTCGTAAGTCTCATTCTGACTCTTCTTAGAAGTGAGTATCAATGGATAATAAATAATTTCTTTAGTAGATAAACTTATTTTGTTGTTTTCAGTTAGATACGCATGTATATAGTTAATAGGAAATAAAACAATGAAAAGGAAATATTTAATAAAATACAAAGTATATAGTTAACAAATTCATCTAAATTAAATAATAAAATACATATTAGACATATTATGTAATATTAATAAGATAAAGGAAGTTCTTGCAGAAATTACAATAGTTTGTACTGTCTATAGCAGCTGTAACGTAAGTACCTTGCAGCTTTTGCACTTCCAACCATTGCAATGTCAAAACGATCGTCTCTTTTTAAAAATTCGCTGACCATAAATATATCTACCACAAGTAGAATGTCAGAATTAGCTTTTACAGATATACTTCCTTAGTCGTTTTGTAAAAAAATATTAACAATAACTGCAAACATCAATCACTGCTAGCTAAACGTCAAATTTACTTTTGACATATGAGGTTATTTTCTTTCTTGTCAGCAATGTCAACTTATTCGTCTTCATCTGTTATGCTTATAAGTTCACATCTAACTGCCGTTATGATGTCACTACCGTTTTCGCGGCACATTCAAATAGTCAGATTAACAATTTTTTAAAATATGTTGCGCTAAGAATTTTTCTTCCAAATTAAATATATAACTAAATTAAGTCCTCCACTACCATATTTCACCATTTTTGAAAATTCGTCAACAACCCAATTTTAAATTCATATAACATAATAATTTTTTCTGTAGAAAAGAAGCAAATTTCACAAAAAAGAAAAAATACGGGTTAGTTTTTTTAAAGAGAACTTTTCAAATATTCAGTAAAAAAAAAGTGGGAAAGGCCCATTCTGTTGATTCGTTAAGAAGTCTGTTTATTAGAATGAGGATGCCAAACGTGGTATTCAACCTCCGTAACGCAGCCTTAAAATGTTTTGGAGAATATTTAATTTGTACCACAAACCGTATCCATTTTTAACAAGACTTGTCATATTAAATTTGTGGTTATTTTTCGAAAATCATGTTAGTGTGAACAAATCCTTCACAATTTTGAAAATCTCTTGTAAGCACAATAATTTAAGAAAGAAAAGTCTGATTGTATTGAAACTTGGACAGTAAGTTTAAAGCCACAATAGACCAGATAGTCGCAGTGGAGGGTCTATAAGCTTCACATCTATCAACCCAACCTAACCTAGTGTTTTTAAACAAAATCTATCGGTAAATAAAAAAGTTATTAATTTTTAAAATTTTAAAAAATTGTCTTCATTTCTGTTTTGTAATAGAATAGAAATCTTGTAAAATATTATTTCATATTATTATTTATATATATTTTATTAATATACATTTCATAATAATGTGACGTGCTTACACCCTTTTTGTAAACACCCTGTATCGTGGATTCGGAAATTATAACAACCAGGGTAACACTAAATACTAATTTATTAACTTACTTAATTACAACAATAATTTACTTTAACTAATAACACACTGTACTACAATTCAATTATTTAGTCACTTTACTCTCTTCTTCTGATCTTACTACTCTTGCTATCTAAACTGAATTTTATCACTGTGTTTACTCTCTGACCATTTCAACCGACAATTAGTACGGCACTAACTAACTTCTCTTTTGGTTTGCTCCATGCCTTATATACCTAAAGATGACAGATCTAGAAGCGTCTCTGATGACGTCACCATACTCCAGACAGTTCCAGAACAGATATGTCATCACTCTAGACCTTCTAGTAAGTTCTTTCCACATTCAGACATCCGAACTACTGAATTCTGTGCCTACTTTTCAGTGCAACTAACATAACCTTAAATCTTAAGGGGTTGCAACATATTACACTGCCCCCTCCTTAAGCCTGAACGTCCCAGTCAGGCAATTCAGTTTCTTTCACATACTTTGCCAGTCTATCCAAGTGTACGATCTTCATCTTGGACTTTTTACTTCGTTGAATCCGATAGACGACATCATTAATTCGGGTAATGACTGAATATGGTCCTTCCCAAGGTGGTTGAAGCTTCGGGGACTTCCATTCTTTCCGCTGTGGGTTGTACAGCCAGACCCGATCTCCCACCTTGAATCCTCCTGTACTGGCATTCCGATCATAACGAGCCTTCATTCGGTTACCAGTTTTGATAATCTGTTCTCGGTCATTCTTTGGCTGTTTTCGACTTTCATTCACATAGTTGCTCTCGGATAGTGGTTCCTTATTGGCAGCACAACTCTTGCATTTGCGACACCAAGCCTCCACATCCTGGCGACTATTGACCCAATAGAATCGTTCTCGTACTTTACTCAACGTCT